>CM056994.1:265587283-270387283 GCA_029891345.1 Dryococelus australis
GCAATCATAATCAGACACTATTAAAGATAGTTTTGTCATTTTCATTTAAGCCCTGGGTGGCTAATATGTGACTATTTGCTTTAACAAATTTAAGTTAGTAAGTGAAACGAATATTCCAACGCACTGAACCTAAAATAATTTTGTTAGGCATCTTCACATTTGTGAAAATTAATATTTAATGTAAATTAGCATGTTTGCTGTCTAATCCTCTTATGAAGGGGGCAGTCTACCCATATTCAGTTTTGGTAGTAAGAAACTATTGATTTTTTTTTTGCACTCACATCTTGGTGAGTTACTCCAGGAGTACTAGTGCGGACATCCTGTTAGCCCTACAGTAAATTCTTTAATTTCTTCTTAAATTGGACACTGGTTAGAACAGTGGGATTTCTGTTTTTTTTTTTTTAATTGTTATAGTGTAGTTTTGCTGTACCAAACTTACACGCACAACACAACAACGCACCCTTGGAAGGCCACCAATTTTCTGACCTGGCAGTGAATGGTCCTTTGAAGTTGGCTTGCCGGCTTGAAGTCGCCCCCCACCTTACCACTCACTTTGTGGTGCCGAGGGGGGGATCATTTTGGAGTCCGAGGAGACCACTGATCACTCACCTCACCAGTATTGGAATGCCACCTGTTCCTTGCACCAAGTGGGAGGAACTGTAGAGCCATGACACTAGGTACATTCTCGGTGGGATCGGCTTGCCAGTCAGGGTGCTCAACTCTCACTGCTCACTGTAGATGCCGAGGGGGTTGCGCTCTGGTGCAGGGAAACCTACCCCGCGGGACAACAGAGTGCGGTTCCCGCAACCATCACCCCGCAGATTGAATCTTCTCCACCTGGTGGAGGAGTCAAGAGTGAGACGGTGTTGGCGGCAGTAATTTGTACCCATACTTGGACACGTACACATCAACTGCCTATCTCCTGCAGCCCTGATTTTTGCGCCAATGCCTTACACCCGAAGGGTGGAGTTGAGAGATAGGCAAAGAAGGTGAGCGCTTTCTGCAAAAATCTACAGGGGCTACGTATCCTTCCTAGTGGGTTCGGACTACTCAATCCACGTGAACAGACTGCATTGTGGAGCTGTCTCACCATACCTGCACCCGTCACGCCCGTGGATTTGTTCTAACCACCTACCAAAGTCGCGAAAGGATACGACTCTATAATGCAGGAAGCATTGTTCAGAGAAAAGTCCACCAACGCACCAGAATCGCAGCCAACCACCACACCTGCACACACTATCCCTCAGTCGAGTGCCACCCAGGTAGAGGGAACAGGGGCAGTACCACCACTTACCGAACCGCCACACTGCACTACTGCACCACAACCTAAACACGCACCACGTCAGGTAAAACTTGCAGAATCTGACTTTGTACCAAGCTGCCGACCAACCAGGCCCATGTTGTACATCGGGCAGGATCCAGTGCCCTGAACTTAATACCCGCCTTCAGACGAGATTCGCCTAGCGTCGAGTAAGTCACCCAGGACAGGGACAATCAACCAGCCAGGACTGTCACGCATCAAAGTAAACTATGTTTGTTTACTAACACGGAAAATAAAAATGAACACAATGTATTGGAAGACTGATAATTTTATGTAAAAGAAATGGTTGTTTGTATATGTTTATTTCTGGTTTAAAGTGTATTTTAGAAGGAGAGCGAGCACCAGAGATAGATGCATGCATGGTGTAGCGGACATGCACCATGTAAATAAACACTGGTGACATAGGCAGCTATTAGGTGATTTCGACAACTAAATGACATTGACATATTCGCATTATCCACATGTCAAAAATGCTCCAGAGCGGAAGCTGGCTTGGATTGGAAACATAAATATTGCACCAAAATCTGAAAAGTCTGTTCCTAGCCTGCTTAGTTTCCTTCTTCTATGACTAGGCCTCAATGAGACCAGTTGGTCTTAAATATGCTGATATAATAAAACTTTCATTTAGTGATTCAAAGTGTACTATAAGCCAAATATTGTGGTGAAATATGTTCTATAACATAATAGAGCAGAGGGCAGGTGCAAAAGAGGACCAATTATTATTGAATTGCTAAAATATGAGGAGATTAAGCCTAGTCCATCTGCATCTTTACCTAATAATGGCCATGGGGCAGGTATACCTGGCAAAGTACAAGTACCTTAACCCAAAACATTTGTAATGACTATTAAGCATCTCATCTCAAAGTGACACAGTTTTATTTTGTTTTGGACAGTCACTGAATAAATATTAACTGTATTTATATTTAACAGCAAATATTGAAGATTTCTTTCTGCCCAACGAGTACCCTGAGATGTAGGAATCTCATTCTAACTGGTTGGCGCTCGAAACCAAGGAAAATAAAAAATAATTTATGTTGATCTTCTGGATTGAGCAGTGCTATTATACTAAATGGGAATTCTAGAGTGTTTCATGTATTTGGCAGACTGAAGGAATTTAATATTTGCAAAAGTGTTTTAAATGTTGAACAGTTTAATATGCATAAATTCACTTTATTAAAATTAATGGAGATATTTTTCAGTGTTTTACTTGCAATGGTAGAGACTAGTACCCTACTTCACCTTAGGCACTGCATAGACAAGTTTCATTTCTCCTTCAACCAGTCAGAGTTATCCACAAGTGCCAGTGAGTTATATTTATATTGTTTATGCAGGTAAGTTGGAGAGAGGAGACAAAATTATTGAAGTTCTGAGAGAGTTATCTTCAGGCACTTTACGCATAGTACAATACAGTCTATGTTGTTTGGTATATGCAGAAACCCCTCACATCAATCACACACGATCAGTATACACAGTACAAATATTTATTGAATTATCAAAGTGTATCCCCAGTGTGTGGTAAGTAAACGTGTGTCTCAAAGTGTATATGCATGTCTATGTTAGTCTTCCATCTTCTCACATTTCTTCCACACTATACACAAAATAAATAGGCCTACCCACATAGATTTCACTACATATCAGGACAAAATAATATAAAAAGCATAAACTGCTTTAACTACTTATTCTGAAATGATTATAATATTCAGATAATTTTATGTCACATGATCTATGTGATAACATAAGTAGCCTACTTAACAAAAAAATACAATAGCCTACTTATTGCATTTTTGTCAATATGATGAGAAAAGAGTTTATATGCAATAAGAAAGTAACAGGGCCTAGAACAGATCCTCGAGGAACTCCATGTTGAATAACACACTTGTGTTTGATTTAGTATGGCCATACTTAACAATTCTATAGTGCTCCAGTTTTTTAAGCATATTCTCATAATTCCATTAAGAGTAATATTTCAGTTCATCTGGAATGCTTGTTGGTCAACTCTTAAATAAACATCAAGTATTAGGTGTACGCCATTTGTTGAGAGGTTAGAGTGGTAACCAAAAGATAATTCGGAACTAGTTGAGGGGGTAGAAAATTAATAAAATTATCATAAACAATAATAAATTGTGTGTGGTAACAGGGCATTGAAAAAAAAAAAAAAAAAAAAAAAAAACTAATTTGCATCTGATGGGAAGTATGTATATCATGGAGCCTTTGTAGGGATATGTATATAATTAAATATGAGTTTGAGTGATCATTACGGGAAATATCATAGCATATCAATATGTGTGCTGAATCAAAATTAATCAGCTATTATTTTTATGTGGTTAAAAGGGGTCTTTAAAGAATAACGAACCAAATTACCATCATAAAGAAATCTTAGTCTACTTCTCGAAGCTGCTGAGAACACCCGCGAGACATGTAAGCACAGGGCACCTACACTGATGCCACACGCATGGTGTAGTGAGAAAACTGAAATTGCAGCATTTTTGAATGATGAAGCATCTGGGTTGAAAATATTTTTATTCCACTGAACTTATTACATCAGTGGATAGCAAACTCCCTCAGATACGGATATATTATTAGGTGTGAATGTCAGTGGATTAAGACACAACAATAGCATATATTTGCCGTACAAATATCACTACAATGATTATCAGACATTGAAACACTCAAATCAAAGCAAGCATCACAGAAAGAAACACTTTAGCAATAATAAATACAAACTAAATTTATACAAAAAATAACAACAGATACTTGAAAAACTATTTCAATTTAATGAAAACAAATCAACACAATATCACCCTATAAGATAATTATGAGAAAGTTTACAAACTTATCTTCTGCTGTTTGGTGTGTATGAACATAATTAATTTACACTTCAAATTCAGAATAATGAAATATTTTCCCCTCAAAAGAACCTGAGTTACAAGATGCAAAAACGTAGGCTTTGAATCCATTTGGAAAATTAATAGTTTTTATTTATGGAGATGGTTTATAAAGTTTATCTCCTTGAAGTAGAAACTTGCATGACTAGCTGACTTTGTTAATTAGCACGAGATAACAACCTCTGGACTACGGGTTTGTGTTCTAATACTAAGCCCTTTTTTTCAGAGATAACTAATTACGAACTTCTTCCTTTGAATTTCAACTGAGTCCAAAATTAAACAACTTTAAATATATTAATTTGCAGAATAGTCTCACCTATAGTAACTCAGTTCACCACAAGCACGTAGCTTTCCTGGTGAAGGTTGGACATTAAAATTAGCATATCACTGCAAAACTAATAAATTGCATATTAGTTTCTTTGGAATTAACAAACTGAAACTGTTGTGCTTCTCTCAAAACATCTATCCTAACCTTGCACATTGGACCATGCTATAGATCGCAAAAGTTGAGATGGTAAAATTTAACGAAGTCCGCCCATCTTAAAGGTACCGGGAGAAAGTCCAGCTTCGGGACTTTCAACACGATGCTTCCCTTCTCTAAAGTAAGGCTTACAAACGTTATATCCTATGACGTCAAGGCTTAGATAATGGTAATCAGTTCTTTCTTCCATGTCTTAAGGTGATATAGTTAATCCAGGTAAAATTAAAAGGAGGATAAAATGTTACATTTTACATTTCAACTGGCGTACCAAAAGAATTAAAATTCAGCTCACGCTTATAGAATAGAATAAGACATAACTGTAAAAACATACAATGAAATTTTATAGAGTTCACAAACAAGGTAAACAATGTAAATATTTAAACCTTACTGGAAGGCAGTTTTAAAATGTAATTCAAAAAATACAATAAATGTTATATGGAACAACACAAGAACATTACTGTAAACATTTCAATGTAAACAACTATCAGACAAACTGTATAATACAGAACGCCCTTCTAGAGGTGACAGAAATTTTCAACAGGAGTGTAAAAGTTTCTGGCACTTCTGAAAAGTTGTAATTCTGTAATAGTGGTAAATTCACTGAAAATTTTAACAGCAGATTTACAATATGTGTGTGTTTACATAGAGACAAAAAAAAAACATTGAGACAATGGTGTTAACACGTCAAAACAAAATAGTGACATGTTCTCAAATATACATATGTTTGAACAATGCTACATAAACATAAAACACTCAATAATAGAACACACATTTCAAATACATAAACACAAATAAGATGAATTATGAGTGGCACTTGAATTCAGTTGTAAAACCAACAAAAACAAACATAGCACTGATAAAATTTAAACGCAGTGGGAAAAGTTGTCCCACGCAATTTCTTAGGTTGGTAGCATGAGGTATCCCCAATTGCCACCTATGACCAACCTCGTTCGAAGTGAGGTGGAAGATGATTTAGTTGAGGCGTCGTACAGTACTCGGGTTACATCCGCGTCAGTCCTTCCTCCGCTGCAAAGTCGTTTGCTCAAAAATCATCAGTACAGACCTCGCGACATCCGTTCTTAGGATTCATGCTGGTAACACAACTAACATTGGTGCTAAATTGATTAGGGCTTAAACTGTTTTTTTTTAGGCATTTTAAATCAGGTTTATTACGTCACTTGATGTACAGGGACACAGTGTGGTTTACCATCTTGGAACACGTCTTTTGTTTACTAGGGTTCGTAATGATAATTTTGTAATCACTGAATCTTCAGCAAATGACTAATGTACATTTTCCTTCCTAAACTTATTGTAGCACTCTTGAAACAGCAACGTAGAGTTTATATATGAATTAACTCACTTTCATGCCCTGTCACAAAGGCCGTAGTGGCCCAGTAGTTAGAGTGATCCCAAGTGGTTTCCACAGATACCCAGTGGGTAGAGTACTGCCAAATATGGCTGCAGTGTCCCAGTGGCTAGAGCGATCCCAATTGGAGCCACAGAGACACAATGGATAGAAAGCTCTCATGTGGGGCTGCAGTGGCTCAGTGGTTAGAGCAATATCAAGTGGGGACAAAGTGTCTCAGTGGTTAGAGTGATACAAAGTGGTGCAGTAGTGACTCAATGGATAGAAATATATCAAAAAACACATCAACTCCATAAAACCTCAGCGAAGCAATGGCAGACTGCTTTAACTTGCTATTACGGTGAAATAATAAAATGTACATAAAAATGTCAAATACTTTTTTTTAACAGATAATTACAATAACTTAATCCATTTCTGCCTATTAGTTTGGCAAGAATTTTAAATTTTTTACAGGTACCTACTTTTAAATTAATCCATTTCTGCCATACCTGCCTATTAGTTTAGCAAGAATTTTAAATTTTTTACAGGTACCTACTTTTAAATTTATATTTGAATGTTTGTAATATAAAAAAACATTATTTTCAAAAAAATAAATGCCAACAAAGTGGGCAAGGGTATAGCTAGTCATTGATATAATACACTTCATAGAAAAAGATACATCAAGTTTTTGGAAAATCACAGTAAAATAACATATTATGAAACAACCAACACTAACATGACGATAAAACTATTTCTGATATTAACGTAATAATCTTTCAAACCAATTATATAGGTGTATGTATTTCAATAACTCCATAAAACCTGGGCAAAGCAAAGGCGGGTTGTATTTTAATAACTCCATAAAATCTGAACAAAGCTATATTTATACTTTAAACATAAAACCTGAGTGAAGGAATGGTGGGCTGTTTTTCTAATAACACTATAAAAACAAAGCGAAGAGAAATTTATGTTTCAAAAATAAGTAAACAAATCCTGAAGTCCATACACCACATTAATTTCCAAATAAAGATTAAAAATACATTTGTAAATTCTGTAATTCTTAAGAATAGAAGCCTTTTTTGAAAATAATATAATCTTGGAAAGTGGTATATTTACAGTCTACTAATTACACAATACACAAATTTACTAGCGACATTAACATTAAGCCAATAGACACCCCAAAAACAATAGTGGGGAGGACTGCGAAGGTCAGGGAAATTGTGTGGTAAAATGAGTAAAATATATGTACATAATTTAATATTTATTCACAAATATATGTTAAATTGCAAAAAGACAGTACAAGCAAAGCCAAACATTATGCACTGAGCCAGAGTCCCAGCGCCAGCAGGGGAGTAAATCTCCAAAACAGTGATTCAATTGCTGGCGGAGCGCCAGCAATTGCTTTTAGGTGGTGACGCGAAGTGTCACTGATCAGCGAAGCTTAGAGTTTCCCCACAAATGACTTTCAAGCGTAGCCCACTTGCAAGGAAAATTACTGTACAAGTGTAGCCAAACATGATGCACCAAGCCAGAGTCCCAGTACCAGCAGGGGAGTAAACCCCCAAAACAGTGATTCAAGGCAAGCCTGCAATTTTTTTTAGGTGGTGACATTGATACATACATACATACATACATTGGCAATTAGGCTACCACCCGGTGGCGAGCTCTCTCACCTCTCCTTCACCCAACCAACTCCTTTTCCACTCCCTTCCTGAATTTACCAACCCCTCTCACAGACACCAATTCCTCCCTCAACACATTCCACTCCCTCACAGACCTCAGAAGCATGGACTGACTACCCCGCTCCATTCTCCTCCACACCCTCTGAAGCTTCTCACTGTTGTTTCCTCTTCCTCTAAACACCCCCTTACTTAACTTGCAGTGTAGCCCTCCCCATCCTCCCTCTTCATTCGCCCGGCATAGAGCAAAAATTGAGTTAACAAAAAATTTACAATTGAAGAAAATTAGGCAATGAAAGTATTTGTCAACTAAAGTTACAATAGGAACAAGAAAGATCTAAACAGTAGACGCTTCAAACAAAGCTCTTAACTTTGAAGATTCTAAAACTAAAGACAGAACTAAGTAGTAACTAATGTTATATATTATTGTTGTTTACAACATCTGTTTTTTTGAGTACCTTCAAAGACTTTTTCAATTAAAAACACTACCTAGTGGTGTTAGTCACTTTCTTGATTTGAATTATACCTACAAAAGTAACTTGTTTATTTTACATTTATACCTATTGTTAATGCAGAATAGTTGTAGTAAAGGAAAATAATAAAACACTATAATATAGTCTGTCTGACAATCATGTGGTTAACTTAAACAGACAATCCTGTGTTGACATAAGGCGAAAGTGTACCTACTTTAACCTCTTCATCATAAAGTTCAAAATAATTTATTCTTTCATGCAATTAATGGGGATGCGAACAATCAAATCCTCATAATCACTTTCCTATTCAAAAATTAAATTGTACATTGCCTCAGCCATTTCATCTTTATTCACGATGAAATAACTTTGCCCTCTCGTCACCTTCCCAAAGTATTTGTTTATGTTTTACAGTTTAATCCCGATAATGTGACTTAATCCTCCAAAATTGGCCGGTTAGTATTTTTTCTAGATATTCTGAGAAAATTGAGATTAATACGCGTGGTGAAACATTAAATAAAAATAATCGAGATTATTTGTCGGTTAATCTCTATAAACTACCATTATTTCGCGTGGGGAAACCAGTCCTTAATTTTCAAGAATAAATATCTCATTTTCATATTTTTTACCCATTTTACCCCACAATTTCTCTGATATTCATAACCCTCCCCATTATCGTTTTTAGGATTTCTATTGGTCAAATGTTGATGCCCCTAGTAAATTAGTGTTCTGTGTAATTATACCACTTTCAGAGAATTTTTTTTTCAGAAAAACCACTTTTCTTAAGATTTACCAATTCCTGTATTGTGTAATTAGTAAAGTGGAAATATACCACTTCCCGATATTTTATTTTATTTTCGAAAAAGCCCTTATTCTTACGAATTACCATAGGCTACATTAGACCCGATAATTTAATTTTTTATTCTAACTTGCCTTGCTACTACTCTTGTTTACATTTCAATCGTCATTTGAAAGTTTACTATAAACAGGTGGGATTCTTTCATACCTCTCAAATTCAAGTTCGTTCTATTCCAAATTCAGTTCAGACTGAAATTTATCTAGGCCTAAATAAGCATTATGTCTTGAATTTGCCTGTCATGTGCCCCACTCTTTCTTTGTCCCCTACAAATGTGCATGAAAGTTGTGAAATCAATATGTCACTGTTTGTATCCGCCAAGGGAACAAATGCACTCAAATATCCCCTTCAGTCAAGGGCATAAGTGAAGTCCCTTTCACGTGACCTACACTGCAAATTTTGTTATTGAACTGTTTCAAAATACAGATCACTTCTTCCACCATTTGCTGGACACTGTTGTACATAAACAAAGGCCGCATTCCATTACTCACGGAATTCACTGGTCAATAACTTCAGCAACTCAGCTATTGTTCCGATACTGCTGAAGACACTGACGGTCACTGATTGTCGCATCTGAGAGGTACCCTGTGCGAGGCTACGACCGTTACTGAGATCGCGGATTTTACTGACGTTTTAAAAGTCAGTGTTGCAGGTAAACCCTAGGTTTGGCGGGGTTCATGTCATGTTCGAGGAAATTTTACAAAAGGAAGGTAGAGGTGCTGAGGCAATCACTTATAATATTGTGGTGCCATCAAAAGATGCCCAAAAAGCAATAGGAGGTGAGTAACATTTTACTGTTTTAGTCCAAAAGCTGTATGAAAATTAGTGAGGTTAGTGTGTCCACCATACTTTGTTTTATATTTTCCTGCATGCAGGAATACATTTTTTAAATATTTTTATCACCCAGTAAATTCAGTAAAAGAGCAAATGCTCACCGAATATAGGAGTTGTCTGATTGTACAACATACAGTAACTGTAATAAACTTATACAAAAACATACAAACATCGTAAGCTTATGCAAAACATAAATCAAATAATAATAATAGTAATGACATGAGCATAATAAGCGTATACAAGAAATGAGACAAATAACAATAAACCACGAAAAGATACAAAATTTGATTAATGTGCTAACAGACCTTGACAATTTATAAAAGGTATAAATAATAAATAACATATATTATAAAATATTTGAAACTTCAAAAGTAGCGCTATTACACAAAACTAAGCGTGCTACAGAACATTAAGTGAATATCAGAGAGTAGAAGTAGAACTGCTGTAATTACAACTGATCACACAAATAGAGGTATTTGTTCTAATGTTATTCCTGGTGATTTCATATTGATTGTTGTTGAGATCAAATTTACAGCACCTAGGATTGATGAAATTCCTGCTACATGAAGTGAAAAAATGGTTAAATCTACTGATATTCTTCTATGATCTGTTAAACCTGCTAGTGGTGGATAGCCTAATTGCGAATGTATGTATGTACGTATGTAGATAGTCACATCAGCTGTATAAACACAGGAGATAAACTTATAACTTAGTAATAACAAACTGTAAGCTTAATGAAAGCTTTGAATCAATGTTCTATTTCTTGTATACTATAAAAATATTGCTTTTTAAACATGTTAATAAGTTTGTTGAATTTGCTCTGATCATCTTCAGAAAATATATGTTTGGTAGTTGAATTTGCTCTGATCTTCTTCAGAAAATATATGTTTTGGTAGTTGGATGCACATCCTTTGAGCTGAATAGTAAAGGTTTTTTTCCAAACAATGAACTTGTATGTTGCATTACCCTTAGTTTATGTGCAGTTTTTGTACAATGGCTGTGAGTTGCTTTGCTTCTTGAGTAGTATTCTAAGTTTTGATTTATAAATTTAAGTACATGTATGGCCTATTCAGCATAAAGTGTTTTAATTTGACGCACTTTGAAGAGGGGCCTGCAAGAAGTTCTATAGTTCACTCCGGTTATAATCCGTAGTGCTTTTTTTTTGCAACCGAAATACCTTGATAGCGTTTGCAGTGTTTCCCCAGAATTCGACCCCAAAAACCATCACTGAGTGAAAGAAAGCATAATATGCCAGCTTTAGGGTCTTGAAGTCTGTTAAATATTTCAATGGTCTTAACAGATAACAAATGGATGATAATTTATTTTCCAGTTTAGTTGTTTGCACTGTCCATGTTAATCTTTTATCTATATACAGCCCCAAGAATTTTACTACTGCTGATTCCTCTAGTGCTGCTATTGTGTGTGAATAGGATTTGTTCGTTATGTCTGTGGTTTTTGCTAAATTGAATAAACTGAGATTTATCCACGTTCATTACCAATCTATTAGTTTGAAACCATTTTTCCAGTATCATTAAGGTCTTTTCAGAGACAAGACTAAGTATTTCTGGATTACTTTCATTAACCAAAATACTGGTGTCATCCACAAAAATGTAAGATTCCCATATTTTATATGTTCCGGGAAGTCATTAATATAGACAAGAAAAGCAAGGACCCCAGAATATTCCCTGTGGTATTCCAGTTTTAATTGTTTCCCATTCTGATTTTACTGCCAGACGCTCCGAAACTATCAGTTTACTGACTAAGAGAAATATTTGCTGATTACGACTACTGTCCCCTTATTGCTGGCAAATACTGATAGACCATCAGTGATTTCAATGCTGCTCAGGAGTAACAGAAGGCGGCCAAATGAAGGCAACATAAGAAAATGTGTTTGATTAATTTTTGTATACAAATTTGTTTCTGTGAAACAAAGATGGATGGATGTTTGAAATTACAAGTTTCATCACAAAGTCATTAAAGGGATGTGGCGAACTGTGCATATTATACTTGAGGGATTAAAGGGCAATTGAATGATTAGTGTATGTAGACCATTGGGGCTGTGATTAATGCACCTGCTATTTGGTGGTGGCCGGCCATCAGTACCGCGTATGTCCCCCCCCCCCCCCCCCATAATTTATTAACATGTTACCACAACCTAACAGAACCTATAAACTAGCCTAGGATAGTAAATTAATGTTTTTCCTAAACTAACCTACAACACTATACAAGGTTAATGTATATTTTGGGAATTTAAACTACACTAGGATAGTTAGTGAATAAGCGACTCATTTTCACACATGCATGTGCAGTAACCATGGCCAGGAATCTCCAGATGCTTGTTGTGAATGAGGGTATATGGCAATGAATTCAAACACAGCTAAGGTACTTATGACTTTGGAGTAATTTTCGATCCACTTGTATGTATTTCAAACATGGTTACAACACTATAGGCACTACCCAATCATAGAGGTTTTGAAAATATTAGACGTGAATGTATTCATTAAAAATATACCATACAGCAGACGTGCACGATGTTTCTTTTTTTAAACAAACACGTCCATTTCACAACACTGGAGCAGTGCTTCGGTGTAAATTTGTAAACATCCATACATAGACTACATTATGCGTTTAACGTCAGCATAACACATTACACCAAGTACCATATCAAAATAACTTGGCTAATTATAACTCCAGAAGCTTACAATACAACCCAAACGATGGAAGTATATTTCCTGGTGTATTATTTACATTTGTCAGGGTGCTAGTGGCGGGCAACCGAGAGACCTACGCAACACGACGGGGCGAAGCAGACCTATCCCGAGATCGAAACCGGTCAATAAAGGCTACTTTATCTTGCGAATAGCACAATTTTTCGTCCTAAGAGGCAATGCATAATTATAAAACCAGATGTTCATTAATTTCATATTATAAGTCAGCCATTTTGATAAACATATGGCTGCCCAGCTCACCTTCCGTAAATTCCTTCGGTGATTTTGTTTCGCTTTAAGGGCCTCCGCAGCTTGCCACATTCGACATTTCTCCTCTTCATATTCCTGAAAACTGTGGGTGTCTTGCTGCGACCTCCAAACTGCAGCAGTAGAATACAATCTAAGCTATTTATAAAATAAGTCGGCAACTACATTAGAGCTTTTGTTGTTGTCCATTCAATCCAAACACCGCCGTCCGCCACTTTACATTCGCTCTCTGCTTCTGCTGTGCTGTGCTCGCGAGATGTAATGGCAGCGTATTCGACTCATCGACAAACGTAACGCGATGCGATTTTTTAACAGACGAAAATCGCCTCGTGTTTTGTAGTGAAGAGGCAGGTGATCAAAAGAAGCAGAGCACGACGAGGAAAACATAGAAAAGGGGGAAATAAGTGAGATTTATAATATCATCTCACTGGTGAGTAATGCATTTGCGTAATATTCAGGTGTAGTACATAATTCTGAAGGTTATACTAATTCGGCCAGATTATTGAAGTAAGGTGATAAGAGTTTCGGTAGCATTATTTTTAAGCAGTGTTGGTTTTGCTATTTACGTAACTAATATAAATCAATTACATGAAGTGTTTTTACACTACCAAGTCTATTACCTTATGGGATCACTCAAAATTATTTATGATAATAATATATATTCATAGTAGGAAATGGGTAGGCTGGGAAAGTGTAGCGAGGGACCAGGTTCACCTGACAGAACAGGGAAAGAGGATTCTAGGTGATCTGCTAGGTAGAGAAGTAGCTGGCTGCATGGAGAGGGTCAGGGCAGAGCAGCAGTAGTTAAAATAGCAATCAGAAGCAAGGAAACGGAAGGGGAGAGAAATGGAGAAGATAGCATTCATGAGGCCGCAGGGGTGGAGATAGGAGGTAAGCAATGTAGGATGGTAAAGCAGAGTACTAGTATAAAGATAATGGTGGTGAACTGTAGGAGTGTGTACAACAAGCTGGAGGACTTCTGGGGAAAGGTTGAAGGATATGGGGCAGATATAGTGGTAGCTGTGGAGACTTGGTTGACTGAGGAAGTACTGGACATTGAGTGTAGGCAGGATAAGTTCACTATCTTCAGAAGAGACAGTCGGTGTGAGCTATCAAAAATTTGTTAGGTTAACTCGAACTTGTTCCTGTAGCTGCTTAAGTTTTCCGCACCAGTCATTTGCGCGGGGGGAATATGTGTCACTTATAACGTGCGATGGTTGGGTGGCCTCAACCCCATGCATAAGGAAAAACGGTGTGAAGTTAGTACTATGGTTGACAGTTGTGTTGTAATTAAAAATTATGTATTTTACGTACTTGTCCCAGTATTTTGGATCGTCTCTGGCGGAAGAAGTTAAGTGCTGCTCTAAAATCGTATTCACTTGCTCCGTTAAACCATTACGAGCAGGATTGTACGCAGTAGTTCGGAGTGTTTTTATTTGCTGCTCATGCAATAAGCCTGCAATGAGCTCATTGTTGAATGAGGTTCTTCTGTCCATGAGGATCCATTTAGGGCAACCATAAGCTAAGATAACATCTTTAATGAAATTAACGAATGTAGGAGTGTCAATAGATTTTACAGGCCGTGCAACGGTGTATCGTGTTGCAAATTCCATCATTACAACGTATATTTGTTACCCCGTGCTGGCGTTGGGAGCGGCCCTTTCGCATCAAGACCCCAAGACTCGAGAAGAGGGGGGTAACGTTATTAGAGTCATTTGGTCTATCGGTTTTTGGTTAGGTGCCTTAAATCTCTGACACGTGGGACAGTTCTGAACATATTTGTTAACGTCTTTGTTCATGGTATCCCAGTAATATGCGTTTTTAACTTTTTCTAGCGTTTTGAACTGCCCAAAGGGCTCGCCACCCAACAGAGTGTCGTCGTTGGCAGTTATAATTTCTGAGACGTAATATTTCGGAACAAAAGTTAATTTCCGCTCCCCTGTTGGTGTGTGCTGTTTCATATAAATTTCCCCGTTACCAAAAATAGCGTAGCATCTGGCGATGCAACAGTATTTAGGGATGGCTTTGTACGCATGTGTTAAAGCTAATTTCAAGTGTTGTATGTGCGGGTCGTTAGCCTATTCCGCTAAAAACTCTGATGCCGGTTGATGAAGAAGAGGTAATTACAAAAGGTGAGCATCGTCATCTACTTTTATGTACTCCTGTTCGTGAATGTATTCAGGGAGATAAAATATATTTTCATTGTTTTCAACCTTTATTAGAATACGGCAGTTCAAACGTGGGTCTAGACATGTAGTCATTACTTTAAGTGAACTATTGTCGTGAATGATCTCCATGTTGGCGTTGAAAATGATGGAAGTGGTTTTGGCAATTGTGTGCATTGGCGAGTATTCTTCTTGTATAATGGCTTTTGCAACCCTCGCTTTATCTGTGTGAAAGTCTGATTTAATTAATGGTTTAATGTCGGGCCAGTTGTTAGTGATGTATTTTGCAATTGATATTTTTATTTCTGCATCCTGTGGATTCTGAAAGAGTGTTTCAGCTAATGCTGTGTAAAATGTTGTACAGTTTGTGAACTGGCTTTTGACTTGGTATTGTGTTGAGTTTACAGTAACAGGTATTGTGACAGCTGTCCCTACCGTTGGTATACGACTGACGGAATTTGCTAGGGTATTTAATGTGCCCTTTACAATTTTGGCCTTGAAATCGTATTCAGTTAATGCAATGGTCAATTTCTGAATATGTATGTTATGTTTGGCCATGGACTTCAAATATCGGAGGCTGGCGTGATCTGTCTCTATGACGAACTTTCTGCCGTAAAGAAATTGTTTAAAATAAATGATGGAAGTATTTTATTGCATATAGTTCCCTCTCCATAGCTTACCATTTCCGCTCGTTCAGCAATAGTTTCTTTGAAGCGAAGGCTATGATATGGCGTTCTTTGGTCGTGGGATTTTCCTGTAGTAATACGACCCCGATTGTGGTTTGCGACGCGTCACAAGCTAATATAGTCTGCCTATTCTCTTCAAATTTCGCTAGAATTAACAGGTTACTGAGTGCCGTTTTTAATTTTTTAAAAGCAGTTTCTTCCTTATTGCCCCACTTGAAAGGTGTGGTTTCCTTCTTGAACTTAGCCAGGGGTTCCACTATTTGAGCGTAATTCAGTATATATCTCCTTAAATAGGATGTAAGTCCAAGGAATGTTCTAGTTTGTTTTAAATTTTTGGGGGGGTGCCATCTGTTGAATGGTGTGTATCTTTTCTGGATCTGTTTGGATACCACGAGGTGGTATGTAATGACCCAGGATTTTGATTTTGTGGTGAGCGAAATTGCATTTCCTACTGTTATTTTGAAGTTAAATTTCCTTAATCTGTCCATTACCTTCCGAATGTTGTTCATATGTTCCTTGAACGTGGTACCAATGATAAGGATACATCTATGTAAGCCAATGCCGTGTTCCATCAAAGCAAACCTAGCATAATGTCAACGAAATTCTGAAAGTAGTTAGGACTAGTGGCGAGGCCCATCAGCATATGAGCATACTCGTAAAGTCCAATTCCATCCACACTAAAATCTAATTTATGCCTATCTTCCTTAAGGACTGGAATGGCGTAGAACCTTCTAAACATGTCTATAGATGTTATGTATTTAGAATTTTGTAAAGTTGTAATCATATCTTCTGTTCGCAGAATTGGATATTGGACTTTTGTGAAGTACTGGTTTAATAAACGGAAATCTGTAAGTAACCTAATGCCACCTTGGTGTTTAGATATAACTATCAATGGTGCGGTGTACATAGACTCAGAAGGCGTAATAATGTTGGAATCAAGCATGTTGTATTTGTGCTAAAACATCCTCTCGGAATTTGGCATTTATGCGGTAAGGTCATGTATGTATGGGTTTGTCCGTATTTAAGTCCAGATTTATTTTGTACACATTTGTTTCTGTTAACTCGTGAATGGAACTGGTGAATTGATCAGCGTATTCGTTCAGTAATGTTTGTAACTGTTTTCTGTTTACTTGTTAACTCAGGATTAATATTACCTAATAGAGTGTGTTCATTATTGTCTTCCGTTGTGGTAATTTTGTTTATGTGAAATTTGATGCAATAACTGCTATCATATTCGATGGAGTTTGTATTAATTGGTATCTCAATAATTTTGTTGTTATTTGATGCATGGATAAACATGATATCATTATTTAATATAAGTACAGCATTGTATCTTTTCATAAAGTCGACTCCTAATATTATGTCGAGTTTTAAATTATCTATTAGCAAGAACTTTTGCAAAAAAATATGCCCATGCATATTAATATTTACTTTAGTTTTAAACTGTGGAATCTCAATGTCATCTGTTGCCCCTAACATAAAGAATATTCCTTGCACTGGCTGATGCTTCTCTTTGCTAATTAATGTTGTCACCATGCAAGAACGAAGGCAGCCTGTATCCAATAACACATTGTATATTTTCCCGGCCAGTCGTACAAGGACACACTGTGGTGATACTCTCGCATAACCTTCGCAGTACTTGTCCTTGGTGTTACAGAACTGGTTTCCTCATGCAATCCTTCATTCAATGGTCGTTGGCTCAGGTTTCGTTGACCTCTTTCATCATTGCCAACCGGTACTGTGTTATTGTTTACAGCGCCACTTGCTCCCATACATGGCAACTTGATTCTAGTTGCACCAATCCTGAACCTTTGTTTAAATTTCCGGAAGCGCGCCGCAATGTTGGTTTGAAATGGGGTCGCTTGATTGGGGGACAAAGGACAGTTTTCGGCGCAATGCAATGTTTACGTACACAGCGTGCATGTTGATACTATTTTCGTCCTCAGCCAGACGAACGCTGGCCTTGGCTCCTTGACGTCACGCTTCTGCTGTTAGTACATTCCTGCCGGATTACTGACTGGACAGGAGCTGCCACTTCCTTGTTTGCATGTGGATCACGTTTCACGGTCGGCTCACGTTGTTTGAAAGCTTGCTGGGTTTCATGTGTCCCGGGCGACGTGATCTCTTTAGCTCCTGTCCTGGCCTTGTGATTATTTGAATAGTATTTTGTATTATGCGCTGACCTGGTTTGTGGGTCGTAGAATTCAATGCAAGATGTGTTAAATTTATTTTCTGTCGTCTTTTGTTGCTGGGGAATTTTAACTTTTTTGGCTACAAGAATTAAAAGTTTCTATTTCCGCGTAAGTGCTGTGAGGAACTCGTTTGGTGAATAATGCTTGACATGTATTAATAACTCGGCGGACTTTTGTTTCCGGTAAGATCTATCTGTGTGTGGCATTATAGTCACCGTTATCACCCCGCTGGCGTTCCTGTTTTCCACGTGCTGTCGTTAAGGACCCTGCTTGGTTTTTGCGCATCTGAACGAGCTGTTCCATTTGTTCTTTCACCGGGTGTTGTCTGCTTACCCGTTGTGCCCTTAAGGAGCCTGACTGCCTGTGAGGTGTTTGAATATGTTGCACCTTGTTGTAATGGTTGAAAGTTTGTTGAGAGTGGGGGTGGTTGTAGTAGTGTGGTTGTCTTGGTTTTACTATTGCCATATTCCCGAGATCTTCCCTCAAATTTGTAATTTCTGCTCTTAATGAGTTTGCTTCGGACAGTACTTCATTGTACCTTAAGAAGCCAAGTTCTGCGTAGTGGACATTTGTGATAATATCCTCTAACCTATAATTTTTCAGCGCCACAATTTTGTCAGCTAACGACTGTGAAAAGGAGCACCACACAATCAGTATAAAGTCGCTGTTCATGACTGTGGGGTTGTATTTCCTGTGGTAATACATCAGTGTCTATATGTTTTTGTGCACTATCGTGTGGTTTTTGTTTCGTAGTGTATAAGAACTTCTTTAATTGTTCTGTTACGGGTGTTGAGAATGTTGCTTTGATTTTATTAACAATACCCTGCAATGTAATCTCTCCCGCCTGTGTATGTAGGAAGTTATGTAAGGTGTGTTTAGTAGATCCCTTTAAATAATACTTGACCTTTTTAAATTAATCTTCAATAGTCCAATTATTATTCTCAGCTGCCTGGTTGAATTGTTCTACAAAATCTATCCATTTCTCTGTCGTCCACTGAAAACATGGGTATCTGCATTGGATGTGATACAATGACATTGACGTGCGGTTGTTGTGCTTCAGGGGGTGGAGGTAAGTGTGGCACGTCTGTATTTTCATTAGTGTTGGGTGGCGGAGGGGTGTGTGTCGTTTCATTGGCTGCATTTTCATAGTGTTGTTCTGAGTTTTCATTAGTGTAAACATGTTCGGTGGGCAGGATTGAAATTACAAGTAGCTGTGTTTTCTGGAGTGATTGTAGTGGACGGGATCGCAGATACTCGTTCGTACTGGTATGGTATTATGTGTATTCACTTGTGTCTGAGAACGAATAATCAAGTGCCAACCTTTGTTGTTTAGACACTGTGCGTAGATTTTCCGGTAGTGTTGTAAGTTGTCATGTCAATTCATTTTGCTGTGTTTCTAATGCCCTCTCAGCTTAACTTGTGTTAATTATCACTGTTTTAATTAATTTAGTTAATGTCTTGGAAGTTGATTTGCTTTGTTTACTCATGGCTTGCTGTTAGGATAATGTAGTGTAATGTGCGGCCTTAATATGTAACATACACACTCAGAAGCTGGCTTTAAGATATAATTTCCACACTGGGAATACACTTGTGGAATTTGGCTTTAGCAAAATTCAATTCGGTCCGAAAAGCGCCCAAGATATTTCATGCATTAAGGTTTACAAGCGTAAGCACACACACGCTCTTACTATACTACTGTGGGCGCACTGGTGCAGCAGGTATTCGCTGAGTCGCACACAACACATCGTGGCTTTCAATGGGAGTACGAGTTCACACTGCTATACTGTTTACTATGAGTCTCTCTAAGTTATTGTAGGCCTTTGTCTATAGAGCTTTCAGGCAGGGTTTAAAACCCTGGGTGGTGGGGATACTGAGGCGGTTTTGTACTTTATATTTGTCTGTACGCTCAGTCATGTGAATGGAAATGAAATTAAAACTCACGTTACCTCAATGCTTGGTAATTCCTGACAGTATACTTTGTACCTACACGATTTTGTCAGGGAATGCAACCCCTTGGGCTGGTGGAAGTTGGTCCGCATTTTTCTAATTATTATAAGGGGCTAGTCTAGTGGCAATGTTAACAGTGCTAGCTTCCACCAATTACTTACTTTACGCTGTGAGTGCACTAAAAGGGGAGGTTGGAAGCTTCGGCTATATCCACCATTTACTGTGACCTGTCCTAAGGATGAATCAGGCCACACAAGGAAGGGGATGTCGGTAACTAGATCTTAGAGCACTCACGTATAAAATACAATATTTTATTCACGTACAGTTTTACAATCAATATTGTACAAAACACACTTCTCTTTACATTACTTTAATCAATTACTTTACTAAGCAAATTGCAATTACTTCAGTAGGTCCAGCAGACCTGATAGTAATAAAGTATAGGATAAGTGCTCTCGACTTGAGGACTCTTAATAGTTAGGACGAGGACCCTAACGCTGCACAACCTCTGGCGCCATACTGGGATTATAGTTACCCTTTGCTGTCGTCAAGCTAGACCTCGACAGTGGCAGTGCTGGGCGTCGAAGTGGGGACAACGGCCTGGTGGTTCTCCCAGCTGGCGTCTCGTCTGTCCCTCAGGAGCAAGAAGGCCGCGATGTAATTACAGTAGTTAAGCAGAGTAGTAAAAATTTTGGACAATAATTTGGAAAGTAAAATGCATGTACCTAAACTCTAAAATTACTACCAACTTACATGAGTGTACATTTAGTATAACAGCTACACTTAAAGCTGAGATGCAAGTTGTAAATACAAATTTTACCTCCACACAAATTCCAGTAGCAGAAGTAAATCCACAAATTGCACGTATAGTCAGTGACAAGCACACGCCAAGAGTACCAGTAGAGAACACATTCCAACAGCTGCACACCAGAGTTATGACTCACCAAGCAAACATACATGTGGTGCCAGAACTACCTCAATAACAAACTCTGAAGGTATTAGTAGCATACCCAATTGTACACCTGAGAGAACAGCCACATGTAAAATCGAGGTTGAAATCAATGTACAAAGTGAACCTCAAACACTCAGTGAAGCAAGTTCACAACTTAACCTATTGCTTGAACAGTCATTTGAACTCAATACCAGTTCAGTTGTTGTCACTGACAACAATTTACAGCATTCAAATGCTCTTGTAACCATGCCAAATTTACACACGGAATCCAATGATACCGTAGAGTCAGATTCTGTTTCGGACAATTTCCAAAGTTTTCGGCAAGAAAATAAGCATATCTTCCAAGAGAGTTCAGATATTGTTAGCCTGTCGAACACTCCAACTTATACACTGAAGTTTAGCATGATGGAAGATAAAAATACAGTTACTAATATCAACGTAATTAATGAAAACGTTAGTGACAATAACTCTGAAGTTATAGTAATGCACACCTAACATACAAGTACTGTTTCCATTACTCCTAATTGTGTAAATATTGCTTTGTCAGATCAATTAATGCAAATGTTACTGTCTTTACAAGAGAAAATTACAAGAATGGAATCTATAATAGATTGTAATAATGCAAGTCTATGGACTGCATTAAAAACTCTGGAAAGCGAAGTATTGGTTCAAAATCTGAAATTAACCCCAGCACACCAACTTGTATTTCTGGTGTAACCACTACACAGAAAACTGAAACTGTAATCAATGTTCAAGGCAAATACCAAGCAATCATTGAGATAATTTCACAACCTATTTAAGTGTCTGCACAGTTAACAGCACACCCTACCAGTACAATTACTTATTTTGACCACACATCAACAAATGTAGACATTCTTGCTATTACACATACCCAAGAAACTGAACCTGAACTTGTCTTAGCACCCTTTTTGATCTTGACTCCAATTCACAAACTACAAATGTTTCTTTTCCTACGCTTAACCGTGGAGAAAAGAAGCCTGGGAAGGCAGTTAAAGGTGTATGCAAGGTGAGCAAAACATTGTACATATAGTACTACGAACATCCATCAAGCGGACAACCATCCTGTCCAAGACCCATGTCTGAGCCATGAAACACCCGTACACTGGTTAACAAAACCTGTCCAGCGCAGTCCGGAGTACTGAGACATCTGCAAGAAGTACAGGCATTGTTCACGTTCACTGAACACTGTGAATGCAGCATGCATATGGAAGTTGTGTTGAGAAACCAGTACCATTTTACACAACGTAATGTTGACTATTCAGGCTGACCACACACCCATTCAGTTACTTCCCTTTATAGTTGCACGTACATGATAATTGACTCTGAAAACACTCTTAGCACTTGCTGAAAATTGGTGGGTATTTTGAAAGCCTGTGCCCTAACATGCCTTGCAGTGGCTGAAATAAATCGCAAACAAATCAGTTCTTTGATGGATTTATTCAGTGATACTTAACACTGCAAAAAAGTGGTATCAACCAATAATGTTTATATTGAAGTAGTGAAACTTCCCCAGGCGATGCAAGTTCTGGGAAAGGGAGGGTTGGTGTCCCGGGTTGCGATGCAAAAATCATCCCAGATTAATTAAAGTCTATTGTAGTGAATGAAAAGTGCAAACAAGTTGGATGCCAGCTGGGTGCAGGAACACGAGATGCGAAAACACACGTGACCAACCCTCAACGATACTCGACACTTACAACATGGTGAGCAATAGCAGGCTCATGCGCCATGCAGTACTACTACTTTGCATGAAACACTGGTATTTCATGCTTATCTTATTAACTGCTGACAAGATGCTGTATAAAAATAATCCTTGCACTTGGAACATTAAAACACTTGCAAAAATGATTGTGAGGTGAAATGGACATAACATGCATAGAAATGAAAACAAAATAACACAGAATAAACAGGGAACACTTTACACAAGAAAGAGACATGGTATTGCCATCTTCATTACACACGTAACACTATATGGCACGGCGTGCGCCACAAACCCTTAATATTTCATAAGTGCCCTATTTATATTTGATATCACTCCCCGTACAGAGCTTTAGCCATTTGGCCAGGCATGCTAGATGTTGCACTGTACTCTCACTTTTTGTACACTGAACAGCTTTGGTGCACACTGGTGCGCATCAGTAGTGTTTGCATCCCTACTGCGATGACGTGAAGTACACGGCCGGACAAACTGTCTTAGGGAGAGAGGTGTAGTACACGTCAAATGCCACCCACCCCTTTTGAAACCGTTTGTAGACCGGATGCTTCTCTCAACAGCAACTGCATGCTCTTGGCATCTCCCAAGGTCACAAGTTGTACAGCCTCCTTGCTCCTCCTGTTGCCTGCTGTGTTGGTTGCTGCTGCGAACGTTTCACCTCTGTGCCAGGCGCCTTGGTGTGCCGGCACTGGGGACACTGCTGTGGCAGATGTGTTTGCCGACGTGACCGATGGAGGCGGAACGAGCTACCAGACCCGCTCCCCTCACTTCCACCATAACTACTCGCACTCTCTTCCTTGCTGCTCTGCTTGCTGTCTTGCAAAATTCTCTGCTTCTGGGCGCATCTCGGGTGGACAGTGTCTAAGGGGGTCCTATCACCTGCTGTCGTCCCCCTAGACATAGTCTACCCTTTTGCTCTGTGCATGCACATCTCCCCTTCATCGCCTGTGGTTGGCACACCTGTGGGCTGCCCCAATGTCGTCACAATGTCCGGGTGCTCCGGTACAACACCTGGTGCTGGTACATTTTCATGCAAAGTTTGTGTTGTTTCAACTGGGGTCACAATGTCTGGTATCGTGGTGTCAGTAGATGCTTGTTCCTCCCTTGTTACTAGCGCCGGTGCGGATGCTGGTGATGCAACAGTAGCACTTCTAGGTGCTGCATGGTCATTGTTGTTTGGGTGAATTAACGAGTGTTCCCTGGTAGACACAGTAATGCTGGGCAACAGAGGTTCCTTCTCTCCTCCTGCTCTTGCTCCTCCTTGAGATGCTGTGACACCTCGTTCTTCGCTATCTCCCGCAGGGAGCTCGGCAGCAGCATCGCCATTGATGGTTACCAAGGTGATTTACCTCCAACGTACTGCTGTGGTGGAGCCGGTGCAAACTCTTCTGCTAGAGGTGCTGCTTTACTGGGAGATTTCACTCACAAACGTTACTGATTAACGTAATGATTGATTTGGCTGGTGGTAAGGATCCCACGCCTAAAGGCACTGCACTGAAATAATAAATGTCATTAGCAATCACACATATATTTCTCATGGCAGAATATACTAACTCTCCTCTGTGGGAAACACTTAACACTCGTTACCGGGCTTGACCTGCCAGTAGAGCTATATAGATAAATGGCATGAAGCAGACATTGGCAATTACATGTGAAAGTTAAGCTTCTCCAAGCGATTCAAGCACTGGGTAAGTAGGGCCTTTGTCTCCTGTGGGGAGAAAGACAAAAATGGTTCCAGTATTTAAAATAAGCTATTGATACACTACATGACTGGTTGCAAAGTGTGATGTGCCATGGAGTACGACAACATGACCATGCCCTTCTGAGTCTCTGGTGCTACTAATTCCTGTGTGGGCCATACGCTGCCGACTTGGGGAGACATTGTGGCATGCAGAGATCTATGTTCTGCACACAATTTGCATAAACCTTAAAATACATGAACTCTTGCAAAAATTAACACATCATAAAATGCTCTGCATTCTGAAAATAATGTAAACAACACCCTTGCAATGAAATAATATGAAATGTGGGTAAACAAATGGAATGAAAAACTACACTTTGCTTGAAAATAATAATATAAATATATTTAACACTTGCAATGAAAGGCTAGGGGCATCTTTGACAGTTCCCATGCTATAGTCCATTCACGCTTTCTTTTGCCTTTTGGAATCAAACTTTTGAAAAATCACTCTAGGCATAACATATCAACATGTTGTGTTTAATCACTTGTATTCCAAAATTATATAACCCTGTGATTAACGTTAAAGTACTGTGTTCTTGAATAGATTAATAATCTACTTAGTATCTTCTATAACTTGTAACATTCATTTCGTATTAAATACGAATTAACAAAAGCGAGAGCAGCGGCGTGTTGGCAACGGCCAGTAAGAAATAGTTCACAGTTACAATATTTTTTAACCTTATTTTTATGTATGCTATTTGTAATTTAAACGTTACCAAATGATATATTTGTATTGTTAGGTAGCACTGACGGAAACACATTTTATTGCTGCAGTAGAAAATATCAGCAGAAATTACTGTTATTTAGGCTTGCTATAGTGACACAGTCCTTGCATTTGCTCTTAAGCCCTTTTGGGGTAGCCTACCTTAAACTCGCATGCACTTTGCTGCAATACACTTACACTCGTTACACTGACTGCACTATATGCACTGTGAGGCAAAATGCATTAGAGTGTGGGTACCTACTGCGGTGATGCCAAGTGTGCGACCAGGCAAATGGTCTGGAGGGTAGAGACATGAGCATACGTCAGTACTATGTTAATCAACAATATTTGAGACCACAATTTTGAAAGCTCTTTAATTACATAATTAAATCATGTGTTTATGTAGCTTACCTCAGTATTACCAGAATGCAGAATTTTATGGAAATTAGTAAAATATTTTGTAATATGTCAGAAAAGCTTTAACAACTAGTTCAATCTTACAAAATGGTTGTCAAAAGATGTAGAAAATGGGGCATGCATAATGCTACTCACATTGGGTACTACCATCATATCAAGTTTGGTTGATGTGTTAGCAGATATAACATATATTACATTTTTGTAAGGTTGCCATTTTGAAAATGTGTTGCATTAAAATTGTAATAGTTTAGAGAGTCTATTGCAGTACTGCTAATATACCAAATTTGGCAGTATTGAGTTGAATATTTCCTCAGGTATACTGTAAAAGCTAGTTTTTTTGAGGTACACTGTTTTGTATTTTGGATGATTTGCCCTTAATAAGCAACTTTGAATTAGAAATGACATGTTTTGTGAATTCAGTTATAAATTTAAATTAACAGAGAAGTAAGAAACTGCAGCAAAATAAAGTGCTGAATTGAATTAATTTTTTCAATGGCTTAGTTTTATTAAGCTATGCATTGGTAATTATATATTATGTACTGCGCAGGTGTGTACGGGACTTCTGATACCAGTGGCATAACATGGGCAACACCTCAGCAGCAGTGAAAGAAACTGCAAGTGTTCCAGAAACCACGGAACCAAAGAAACTGAAGCCATGCTGTGCTTGTCCAGAAACAAAGAGAGCAAGGGATGCATGGTGATTGTCACATACATTTAATATAAGTAATGTGTGAAGGGCTGCTAATGTTGGTTCATGGTTAACTGAAGACTTTTAAAAACTGGCTTGGTTTTTCTTTTTTTTCATTGTGTCCCCTTCTACCATATGGGAAAATTGACACTCCCACAGATCTAATGACTAACATCTATGAGTCTGTCAGGTGAAACTATGACATTATTAGAATGATGATAATTTTACTATTTTCCTCATTAATATTTGTGTGTTAAAACAGAGATGAAGCAATGAGAGAAAAGGGAAAGAGGAGAGAAAGACAAGAAGAGAAAAAGTGGGAGTATGGGGAGGGGGAAGAGAAGTGGAGGGAGAGGAGGATAAGATGGGGGAGAAAGCAATTGCAAGCGGGTGTGTGAGGAAAGAGAGGGGAAATAGAATGTGTGAGAAAGAGTGAGTGCGTATGTGCACGTGAGTCCACGCACATGCACGTACATGTACATTTAAGAAGTTTAAATGCATTTGTGTTTGTGATTTCAGTTGCCACAATGTAAAGATTAAATTTTAAATAAGGGTATGAACAAAAAATTGCTTTCCCTACTCAATATACTTGATGTTAAGTATAATCAGCAGTCAGTTTTTGTGCTAAAGTTACACAGCTATAGTCCATTCCCCATTGGAAGCAACTTTCTCGGAGCCCTGCTAAATATCTACTTGCAGGCCCGTTTCGTATCTTTCTATCAAATGTAAGCAAACATTGCCATGTAGCATCTGTCAGAATTAATGTTTACATTCCATCGTGTGTGTACATATGTTCGTATACTTTAGCTACACCTAAAAATAAACACTGAAATGTGACTTCTACTTTTATACCTGTCAAATGTGTTGTTTACTGTTTACAGCTTTTCAAATCATTCTGTCATATTCCAAAAACCATTCCGTATGAATTCACAGTTTAGGCCTCTAACATTATTTAGGTCAGCTTTATGACATTTCAAAATGCCTGAATTGAAGACAGTTCTTACGGTTGTTTTACATTAACGTATTTGTTTTCCACAACAGCACATTACACGTAATGCGCGTTAATATTTTTTGCCGCGACTATGTTAAACACTGTTACAACTGCGGGGTTATGAACTGTAGTATTTAACTTTTTGTTATTGATACGTGTTGGGTTATTTCTTTAAAAGGACGGCCTCAGTTCGAATAATGAAGGAATAGCCAGTCCAACGAAAAAGCGACATTAAAATCAAGCACGCAACTTGTGTCACTCATTTTTTGTTATGGAAACTTCAAATATAGTGGTGAACATGCACACAAATAAGCCTACCGTAACTTTTATTCTGCCCATATTTATATGTATTGCTACTTACTGTGTATTAGGTTTATTGAAATTTATTGGGGCTGGGGTTATTTTGTTGATTGGTGCTAAATCACGTTACACGACTGTGTTTCAAACACTCACCAGGCCAAAGGTACAACGTCATGATAAATAAACAGATGTGGATGTAAATAAATGTCTTCGCCATAAAAACAGTTTACATTTACAACATATAAATAGTTAATATCAAATATTTAAAATCACGCACACACAGGGCCAGCTTAGCGTATCGACCACGATGCACAAAGCACGCCATTTCACAGACGCAATTAATAACGAAACACACATCACAGTATATTTATTACTGCCGTGGAGACCTAGATTTATCACAACATCGTAACTTGCCTGGGTAGGTTTAATAAACACAATGTCTATAAACATGATGTGGTAATTTGAAGTATTTTTCGGAGTAAGTATAATTTACGCTTTGTTTGGTAAAACAGCAACACGACATGTCATGGCTCGCCACGTCTGCCAACTTCACTTTTATTTCTGTCCCGCCATTGTATGATATTAAAATAGGTATTAAAACATTATAATATCTTTTCAGTTGTAAATTACAAAATCAAAAATAATTAATTTGCTGTAATAAGTATGAAATATGCTACAATTGAAAACATGTACAATTATTACCGCGTTATAGTGAAGTGAAACTTCCCGAGTGTGAAAGAGACAAAGACAGAGAGAGAACGCCAAGCCTCGCTCATCAGACAGTTGCTTCAAAGTTGCTCTCGTTCAATAAAACAACACCATACCATTACGGCGTACTCACAATATTTTCCTCTGATATTTTAAACTGTAAAAACGGTATATGTTGCCATGGGGCTACCTAAATATTTCAATAGTCACCGTTAAATTTACAAATAATATACTAAAAAACTAGGTTAAAATAATATTTTATCTGTGAACTATTTCTTACCAGTCATTGCCAACATGTCGCTGCTCTTGCTGTTGTTAATTCATATTTAAAAAGAAAAAGATATTACAAGTTTTAGAAGATACTAAGGTATAGTTTCGTTTTGTCAATAATACAGTACTCTAAAGTTAACCATACTGTTATATATTTGTGGAATACAGGTCATTAATAAAATGTTGACATGTTATGCCTAGAGTGTTTTTTCAAAGGTTGATTTTCATAAGTCGCTTTCAGTTGGGAATGGACTATAGTTATGTTGTGTTATCCCGAAAACAATATGCTATACAATAGTATACCTGTTGTATAGACCCCAAGATTAAAGTGCGCCATTCTTTTGTAAAATGTTATTGGGTAGGGCACCAATCTGTCTATTTTTAAACAGAAATATTTAATAAGCTGACTTTAAATAATTTTATATTTAGACTTGCGTGTTATAACAGCCCAGGAGTTTCACAGGCCCGGTCAGTGGGCTGGCTGGCAAAGACATAACTTACCATGAATCACCATACATCCAGCTGGAAGACAACTACGTACACAATTTGTGTACCAACACTTTCAGGAAACATATGATCAGCAACTAATAATAATAAGAGAACACTTTGAAATCATAGGAAGACATAGGAGCAACTGTAGCAAATGATGTACGCGACCACTGGGAAAAATGCTTTTCACCTCCAGATTTATTGATAAAATATTTCAACCTCTCTGAAATTACTTGACTGTTAAGAAAATGAAAAACCCTCATGGCAATTAGCATATATCTAAGGTGACACAAAACTAAAGGAAGTGGGAGTGACCATACCTATGTTGCCCTTATGTTACGTAATGTAGGCTCGCTGTCGTACATGCGTAGAAACAGTTATTGTTGATATCACTTTCAAAAATGAAAATGTTCAGAAAATAAAATAATTACTTAAATTTTGTGTGCCTAGCTCGTCACGTACTCTTCTCTAGTTATTCATGGGAAAATTTGCAAAAACTGGTTCGTTAGCACGTTAAGATTCAACATGGCATCGCTTGAAAATTTGTAAGCTTCTAGAGCAAATTTAAGTTGATGCCCTGTACCACACGTAAAATATATTGCAATGATAACTTGTCTTACAGAAATCTGGATGCTCTCACTGTTCCATAGTGACGTAAAACGACCTCTCGAAATAAAGAATGTCTTCAGGACAGGCAGATGTAGGGTTACGTATATCTGGGCCTCAACGTTGTGGAGAAATACGTACACTTACACAGACGCAGGCAAGCTTCTAAACTCCTAAATTAACCTAGCAAGGAGCTTAAATTGCACTCACACTTGCTGGGACAACACTTATATATAATAAAATGGGAGGAAGCTAAAACACCCCACATTCTAACTTAAAGCCTAACTCGTCACCTAAATTCAGGTGCGAGGCCTATCCTTACGTCTGATGGAAGTTAAGGTTCATTGAAGAGAGAGTTCTCTGTTGGCTGGATACGCCTTAAAAGGACCTAACATTCCAGCCAGTTGAGGAGCCAGGATTCGAACCTGGAATCGGAATCAATAGGAGAATACTAAATACCTTCACCCCCCTTACGTGCCAATTCCCATGTCCTAACTGCTAAGAAGAGACACAGAACACTGTGTCTGGTATGTAAGCATACAAAATAAACAAACATGAAACATTCACAAAATATGAGACCATTTAATGAAATAAAAAAATTTAGCATAAGAAATACATAAAAATTAAGTCTAATTAATCAACCTATTTTTAAACGTAATTGAATTGCCATGTTACATCTAAGAGAAAATATCCTGACAAATAATATGTGTAATAAAAAACAGGAGAAAAATAAATATTTAATTATTTACATATGCCAGTTATATTAAAAATACCACATGTGAAGAGTGTAGAAAATGTATGTTTATGGTAAGAATAACACGTTGCATGTAAATAAAACAGATCAAAATTAAATATGAAAGTTAGCAAATGTGACAAAGTACATTTTGACAGTGTTACACTTTTATTAGTTCAGTGCCTATTACTGGTACATTCACCTTGTTGCCTGTTTACATAACCATGCTTGCAAAAAGTTATTGACAGTTATCCTGTAGATTCCAAGAATTTGAAAGAAAATCTATTTTAAGCTGTGGGAAAGCAGTAACCTTTCATATGAACCATCAACATATTTTATTTTGAACAGTAGGACTATGATTAATAAAAATGTTGCATTATGTTTCATGTTCAACTATCATTTTAATTGTTAATTTAGAAAGTTATGAATTTGTGAATTTTTCATTACCAGAAGCCTGTGGGTGTGATGCCTCTTCTTGCATTTCTGGTCAATTTTCTGAATCAATGCTTTTTTTTATTTTAGTTTTTAACAGTGTTCTAGTTTCAAGAGTTAATGAAATTTATTTTGGTATGTATGAATGAACTAAGTTAACACGTTAGTAATTTGCCAAGTTTTAATTTTGTAAATTCTAAAGTAGATGTTTTTATTTCTCAGTATAATTGAAAATGGTGAAACCAACTGCCAGGAGCTAATTGAGGCACACAAGGCATGCATGAAGAAAATGGGTTTCAATATATAACACCTTTACGTAGCAGCTGCATTATTGCTTGCTCTTCAAGAAAAATGTGTAAGTTTGGAATTTTCTTTAGCATTCAGCTGCGGCAATAACATCATCATTATCTTCATTGTTGTCATCTTCATCATCATCATTATTTTGTAGATAAGTTTTCCCATACTGTCCCCCTTTTAACCCTACTTTGTAATTGTTTGTATTTACAAGAAAAGGTTTCAATTGAGAAAAAAATTATCTTGTATTCTAGCATATTTTATCTTTACTGATAAGTCTGATGAAACATTTTGAATTTTTAAAAATACTCCTGTTGTGGTGTTCGTGTGCCAATTGAAATATTATTCAAATTTCTGTTCTACTGTGGGTTTGGTATTATATTTCATGCATTTTGAACAGTTCATAACAGTTTCGATACTGTAGGTGGTTCAGTTCATTCGCAGGAACCGGTTGCGAGTTCACAACAGTTCACTACGGAGATCGAGTCCATCTCCGGAACTGTTCATTCGTCAGAACCATTTGCGAGGCTGCAACAGCTCTGACTGTGAACAGTTCACTACGGAGATCGAGTCCATCTCCGGAACTGTTCATTCGTCGGAACCATTTGTGCGAGGCTGCAACAGCTCTGACTCTGTGACCAGTTCCATCCAGTCGCCGGAATCAGCAACTCAGTGTACTTAAATAATACTCGCAGTATACAAATTTGAAGGCTGGATTTATAATTTTTCCACTTATTAGAAGTTAACCTACAAAAAATATAAACAAATGTTCTGTGTTTTGTGTACGGAAGTGGTGGAATAGAATGGCGTTTTGACGGAACCGTTCATTTGGCTTACTCAGAACTGTAGTTCCAGTTCCTCTCTCCGGAACCGTTCCGGGAAATATTCCCTATCCCTAGTATTTACTCTGTGGTCGTCTGGTATTATACGTATCTAAGTTTAAGTTTGTTGGTTTCAGGAAATGATTCTGTAAATAAACTGTTTAATGCTAGTGACGAACAGACATGAGTTTAGTGGAATAAACTTGCAAGGGTTACCATTGAAAAACACATGTTCAATAGGTTGTGAAAATTACAAACAGTAAGTTTGCATGTTTCGTAAATAATGTATTTGTAAACCATTACTATAATGATTGAAATGCACGTGACCTGAAAAAGTCAAACTTTCAACACTTTTGTAGTGTGTGAATAATATTTGTTGTGGTCTATATCGTAAATTCAACAAGTGTAAGGTTAACTTCGGTCAAAGTGTTTTTATTGCTGCATCTGTAGAAATATGAACAGTGACATGTGTATCACGTTTTGTTTTTGTATTGAAGTTAAAGTTTCCGAAGATACAATAATTTAAATGTTATTTCCATACGAGCAGAATTTCCCACTGCTCCATCAAAACAACATGCAATTCAAAATGCCACACACCTGTAAGAACATCAAAACAATGATGTCTCACGGAAGACATTAAACTAAGGCAAGATTTACGATGACGTGACGTCCGTCCGGCATCCGTCTGTCAATCACATAACCAATAGCCAATCAGAGGTGGCTATTAATTCTATCTGTCCATCCGTCAAAACCTTGGCAAGCTTTAACTTTTGACGGACGAACAGATGAAATTACAGCCTTCTAAACTTACACATTTTGTTGCTCTTTCATCCAGAGTTCTTTACAAGGCTGTGTAGTGTGTGAAGTGTTTTGTTTTGGCTGTCTTTTGTTTTCATATATTTGTTTATGTAACTGTAAAATGAAATTAAGTTACATTTTTCCTGAAGACTAATTGATAATTACGTTTGGAAACACGAGCCCCTTTTATACAGTAGTGAAAATAATGAAATCATTCTTTATTTTATATGCTGTTAAAAAAAATTTTACATTGATTTATTTCCGTTACGTACGTATATGTGCATTTTGGGCACCTAGAAACACAATAGCACCAAAAATGTCTACTTTTAATGGAGAATTTGTTTCTATTTGTAAACAGTATTGTTTTTATTAGTTTACGGCAACGAACTTACGACGGACGTACAAAGTGGGGGAGACGGATGAATGTATGACGGACGGACACGATGGGCTGTTGTAAATCCTGCGTAAAGCCCCCAACCTGGCACTGTTTCCTTTTTTCCCTCAAAATAAAATAAACAGAATCCCAACAAATTTAACTTTGCAATTACAAAATTAAAACAAGTTGGAATGCCAACCTAGCAATTCTTCAACAGAGAGAATTGTCAGCAGTGTCCGCTGCAAGCAAACAAATTTAGACCATCTCTGTAAACAGCAACTTTAACCGCTCTTATGATTGAGAATTGAGAAAAATAATTCAATCAATGAGCTGTGTTACTAAAAGAAATTCGCCACCAAGGAGCTTCAAGAAGCTAAACATGCAAATGTACATTTTTTGCAAGTGATAAGTAAGGCGGTATGGTTGTATTTATTTATATTTTTAACATATCCTGGTGATTACTATGATGTTAAAATCTTTTTCCTTGTTCACCCATGTGCTCATATTTTATTTTTTTAATGCATGTTGTAACAGGTTACTGTCCTGTTCTCTCGTAGTTCTGAGTAAACACCAACGAACTAGCTCAGTGTGAGTTGGAGACTTTGACTACAGAATAATGAAAGTTTGTTGATGCCAGGATTGCCAGTAAATAAAAGAAGAAGTTAAATGTTTACTGGAGATTTATTGTCGTCTCTGCAAAACAAACTATTGATGAATATCTATTGACACTCGCAACCGACGAACCAAAACAAAAAGACAATGGCAGCCTTCATAAAACAAAACTTCTCACTTCGAGAGTTACGAAGACGAGAGAAAATAGTTACTTTTCTTCCTGCCGCCATATTGAATCCTGGCACAGACGGAAAATAAATTTAATAGTTATTTGAAATGTCCGAAATAGAAAAGAAGGTTAAAGTCACGGGCGCTGACCGATGCGAGTAATGTGATCACTCGTTGCAGTCTGTCCAACTGACAGCTGACAAACAATCGTGCTGCTGCGACAAACTGTTGTGAAACCTGAGAAAGGTCATGCTTCCTTATATCTTGGTAGAAAGTTTCCTCGTTGAAAACATATTGTTTTAGAGCAGTCGCTCATATCAGCTAAAGGTGACCTCTGTTAGTTTCTTGTTTCACCATGTTGTGCCTTGCGATGACGATGATTTTTAATTTACTAACCCAGTGAAAAGGAAAAGATGTGCTATCGTCTTATGACATCTTTTGTTGACATCTGCTACTACTGATGAAATGAGGAAAGAAAAATAATAAATTTGGAAAAACGAAAATATATTAAATACAAACAAGTTGTCATTGCGACAACCTTTCAAATATTACATGAATTACTATCCTTGACTGAAATATAGACAATTGGAATTCTTCCTGAATATACCAGTTATATATATATCTAGCTGCAATGGTACATCCCCCCCCCCCCCCCCCCCGGTTATTGGAAGATTTCGAAGAAACCTGTCCGAAATTGAAACCTACATTAATGTCGACTGTATGAAGGTTGGGCTGCAATTCCATCTCTTGTAAGATAAATTATTTGATTACATAGGTATACATACATATACAAAGTTAGTCACAGTAAAATACATCTCATTACATTATCACATAAAGTAAATGAATCATAACATGTCTCTTTTTTCAATTAAATACTATAGTACATTCACTTTCAGTTTTGTTTACATGATCATACACTTCACATACAAAGTTTCCATCACTGTAAAATACATTCCATTACTTTATTCCACAAAGTAAATTAATAAGAATTAGTTATAAAAATTTAGTGCACATCATATATCTCCTTCGAAGTCATTACAATGTTACACTGACTTTCAGTACCTGATTCATTAGTTGCAGAATGGTTTAATACTCAATACGTAGTTTACACAAAATTCCCTAAAATTATATTCATCATATTTCAAAATATTGTTCGCAGTATTTATATATTTTATTTGAAAATAATTTTTATCAAATTGCATTATGTTTAGTTTAAACCACACAGATTTAATTATTTTAGAGTTTCTATTTTCCAGCTAAAGTTGAGGTGGTACCCACTACACATGCCATGTTGCTTCTAGGTTTGCTCAATATTACTTTAATTCCTTGTTTGGATCAGCACACAAAAAAAAAATATAAGGTGATTCAGGCCTGCCTCAAAAACTATAAAAACCACTGCCACATTTCCTTTAAACATCTTAATATCTAGGTCAGTGTTAACAAAAATGTACTCAGACCTGTTATACCCAAAAACTTACTTTTATTTGCTAAGATCCATGGACATTATACACACTGGAGCAACCTTTCCACACTTCATCTTTATGTTTGTAAAACTAAACACACAACAATACCTCAACCTTTATTTGTTGTCAAAAAAGAAAAACTCTTCATGTTAGTTATAACCGTTCATTTAACATGCGCTATTAAATTTAAATAATTTTCATTTACTTCAAAACTATCTTTTCATTGCAAAATTTTTCATTCTTAAACATGGACATAATGGGTTCAATATCCACAATACCCATTAGACACAAATTCACATTTCATCGTTATAAACAAGTAGGCTACAAATTTAGTATATTTTTTCTTGGTTTTCAAAATTATGCTGCAACATACCTCGACATTTTTCAAAATCAACATGTAATACACATCAACGTACGAGCAACCTTTCTTGAGAATGATCTAAATACATTTACAAAATTCAAAATTTTATTCTTAATACATTTTCCATTATGTCACAAAACATACTGTTCTTTGATTTAATTACAATACACCCTTACTTTCAATTACAATAATATAATTAAACACAGCATTATTCACATAATTTATGCTTGTCATTCTCCAAATTAAATCTTCATGTTTGATGCATAGGTACAGTCAATTATGCAACTTTTTATCACTCACAACATGGTTCGTTAACTAATTTATAAACAAATATACATACCTTTAATAAAAATGTCATGATGGCAAATAGTTATTACAAAATAATTTTAATTTATGAAAGTAAAATAAATTCTTCAGATTAATCATAATAGACGTAACTAGCCTTAACAAATTTAACTGCAACAAAATAATCACGTTAATTTCTGTTACTTTCAATACAACTTTCTCAAGTTCAATTACAAAAATTAATACATTATAAACTAACATTATATGAATAAATACTAATAGAATCAGAACAAATTACCTCACATTTTGTCTCGCTCTAAACTCATCAAGGTTTGTTAACCTACATCCTTTACCTAGTATGTATGCTCTTGCATGAAAATTACAAGTAGGCCTATGTAGTTTATACCTTTACATGTTTACCATTATTATATAATTAGGACAATTTTGTCTCGTTTATACACCATAACCCAAACATTAGGTATCCTACAATTCCATGTTGCTCCTAAACCCCCAGAGCTGCAACGAGACATGCCAGTTGGCATTGTGTATTTACATACATAGTAACCTACTACTGCTTCAACTTTAATTTATATAGAAACAATACATTATAAATAAAAATGACATCATACGAATTGACACTACTTAATCATATTAGGGTACCTGAAATCACAGACTATACTCTATTTCTTCTTCCTCTTCTTCATCATTCTCACTTTACACAATTTTCTCTTCTTCCTAACACATTTCCTCACAACATATTTCACAATTTCTTTACACCTAGCTCTCAAGAAACTACATTTCTTTTTTCTGTTGTAAGTCTTCTTTACCCCCCTAATCTTGCCTTTATTTCTCTTTTTTTGACTTACAGTTTCTTTTCTGAAAAACTCATGAATCCTAAACCAGTTCGGCACTTTAACACATTTTGCACTTTGTTCAACATTGTCACTACCTGATGCACAACCATTTTTTTTCCCCTATTCCCCCCCCTCCCCCCCCCCCCCCCACACTTTTGGGATGATACTTTGCTTCTGTGGTTGTGGTATCAGCAGTGGCATAAAAAATACAAATATTGGGAATTACCCTCAGTTGGTCAAAAGTAACAGCTGAACCTAACCTAAAATTCAATTCACTGAGGGTTTTTCTGGGATTAACCCCCCATATTTTCTGTTGTACTACATGAATTTCATTTGCCTCAATTTCTAAATTACAGCATTTGTACTCTATAATTTCCACCTTATTTTGACAATCATGCTCTACAGTATCTATTTTACATTGGCAATTTGCAACTTTGCTTTGATCTTTTACGCCTTTACTTCCACTATTAAGAACATTTGGCAATTCTACAGAATTGTTTACACATTGACTTGCATTAGTTACACATTCTTCCTAACTTCTGTTGGTTTCACATTTAGGGCAATCTTACGTTCTGTTAAAAATTTGGTATTATTATCTAATGTACTCTGCACTTTGTTCATTGCATGTGTTTGTTTGTGAAGTGAATGGTTCAGATCGTTAAGTAAATGTTTTTGTTCCTACATAAGTTTTACTAGCAGGAGTAGTTTATGGGGGGGGGGGGGGGTCCCTGTCCTACCGCTTTGGGTAGGTCGTGACGGGAGATGGGGTTATCTAGTGGAGTGTTGCTGGCTCAGTCCAAAGGACCTAGGCTCACTAGCGTCGTTTTGGTCCTAATTCTTGTGCCTCGCAATACACTCTACATGTGCAACACTCTGGGTAGGGTTAACTTCATTCGAAGCTTATCCAGTCTAACTGGACAGGGTACCCTTTTGTTAGCCGCCAACTTACTAGTCAAGGGTGACCAAACAAGGGTAGGTACTAGGGGAGGTGGCTGGTATAATTAAAGTTACCAATTCCAAGCTACTTGCAGCTTATGCCCCACGTTGGATGCCAATTGATGCTTACCATGGTCAAAATGGTTACAAATATGGTTTCCTAATTGGGAGGGGGGTGGCTGGTGCTGTCTGACTTCCAAATCTTAACTTCGTGTAGTTTATGCCCCACATTAGACATCATTTTACATGGTTGGCTCTCCCTCCCTCCCTCCCTCCCTATTAATACTCTGCAGTATGCTAGTCACGTGTTACACCAAAAATACGTACAGTTTATTTGCCAGGCTGGGTCGGAGGTTTTTCCCACGTGGAAGAAGTTAAGTTTGGGGTCTTTTTGACTTTGTAGCTAGTGAAGGAGAAAGGGAGTAAAACCTCAGGGTAAGTTTAACCTGAAACATCTTCCTATAGGAGACTTTGGCATTTAATCACCGCAAAGGCTGCCAAAAATTCGTGAAATCAGCTTTCACAGGGGAGGGCGTTGGATGAATACCTACGCAGGGTCCTTAATGTCCAGTTTCGCTCTACCTCTGTAAGGTGACTGCCAAATTGACTGGCGGGCAGGCACGAAATCAGGTGCTACTGAAACTATCTTACAACTGTTCTTTACGTGGAGCTGGATACAGATGTTGAAGGTCTTCCCCACTGTCGTGTTCACTCAGCACGTAGGAGGTGATGTCAGTGCTGGCAAGGCAGGACGAGAGGAGACTGTTGGTATTGGTGTGGCTTCGGTAGGAGTTATATTGTCATAATAATCAATCTCGTGCCAGGGCCAGTCTACTCCTAGTAGTTTGTCCCTGCCTTTTCGTATTAACTCCTATATTACAATGGACGCTACACATAAAGCAGGCAAATGCGACCTGCACAAAGCCAAGTGAGTTTGAATTAATCAGATATGATCTCTTAATCACAGTTAGATAGCTTTGAGGATTAATTAAGGGTGTTCTGAAGGAACTTAACGATTATTACCACACTGTAAATTAGATTCTGAGAGTGAAGTCTAGAAGGGATGTCTGCGTGACCTGCTACCATGGTGGGAGGGGGGGTGCTGGAAGATGATTCCACATGGGAGTCAGGGGGACGTCGTAGAATACCTCAGGATGACGTGGGCCAGCAGTGGCAACGTCTTCGGGGTGCTGCTGGTGGTGATAGGCCAACGTATTCGTATACAGTTATTCCAGAACATGTCACGTGAGGTCTAGTGGTCTATTTATTCTTAGATAGCCTCTGATCTTTACAGACTGGGAGAGACGGGAGACAAACCACTTACCACGGAGACTTAGACGAACTGTGGCAGCTGACACGCGAGAGGTCTAGTGGTTAGGACCCTTTGCCAGATCATCTTCGGTCTTCGCAGACTGGGAGAACAGGGTGGCTACCACTTACCCCAACTGATGCCCTCAGCCTTACTCAAGGTGGAGGGTACAGCAACTGCCCTAAGCGAGGGTTTGGCACCTCCTTATATACAAAATCTCCAAGCTTTTTGGCTACCAGAGAGCGCAGGGGTGGCTAGCCTCTCACTCCACAGGTATAGTTTATTCTGGCTTGGTGGCTGCGCCACCTTTTCTTATCTTCTGTGCTGGAGGCAGTGACAATCTTGTGGACTGGGTGCTGCCATCCTGCAGCAACACGTGAAACTTGCTTATTTGTGGGAAGTGTGTTGATGGCTCATCAAACAGTAAAATCCCACATTGGAGAATAGGCAACCACTTGACAGCATTGGAGGTGAACAGTACAATTTTACCCAACCACGTGTCTGTAATCACTTGTTGCTGGATCCTGTAGGCACGTGATTTATTGTACTGCTGCAGGTATGACTTGCCCATGTGAGTGCCGGTGCTTGATAATGGGGCAAAATCGTAAAGTAGAATGCACATTCCCAATGTGTGGGAATGCATCGCACATCATCATTTTAAGTTGTTTTAAAAATTCATCATGAGCTATATAATTTTGTAGATTTTGAATTTCAAATTAATGTATTCTTGATTTAACTGCTCAGTCTTTTATTTTGTTTTTTCCTTTCTATTTGTAAATTATTAAACTCTTCATTATTAATTTTTAATAAATGAGATATTAAATGTGTTTCTATATTTTTATTGAAAATACCTTGATCGTAGTTGGTTTTTCTGTTAAATTTTTTAGTATTTTATATTATTTTTACACAACAATCCAAATGTGTTTATTTTATATTTTGTCACTAAAATCCTTGATTCTCAAAATGAAAAATTTTTTAGGTGATAAAGAATGTAATATTTTTTTTTTTAATATTTTCCTTTCAGTACTGTTTAAATAATAAAATTAATTAAATCTCCTTTAGTTTCATATTGTAAACATTTAACTTTTTTTTTATTATTTTTTTTATGGTAACTTGTTAAAATATTTTTATAACTATTGTTATTTTTGTTTACTTATTTTTATGTTAATAGTTTTTTATTTATTAATAACACATTTTTATTATATTATTGTACATTAGTAATAACTGCATTATTTTATTTATTTTGATAATTTTCTGCACTTTCATTTATTCACAGTCTACATATATGTATGTATACTTATATGTAGTTTGTGTGTGTGTGCGCGCGCGTGCGCGTGTGCATGCGCGCGCGTGCGTGCGCTGATCTCTTGTATTACAATAAGAAGAAAATATTTACATCTTTACAATTTTTGAGTTAAATTTTCTTTTTTTATCATACAACGTAATTTTGATTTTTTTCTCAATGATGATGTTCACAAACTTATATCCCACATTCATCAAAAACCATTTTACAAATTTTATTTATTTATTTAAAGATTCTTTTTAATATCCTGTAATTTTATTATAAATCTTGCTACAAGTTGTATTATGATTTCTGTGTTATTCACAAATATTTATCTGTATTTTTCAAAATATTCTTTATTTTCTTCTTTGGAACAATTTTTAAATTATGAATAGTGATTAACTTTGGATTTTTATTAATATGAACCTTGTCTGAATTTTTTTTTTTTTTTTTTCTCGTAAATATATTTTTAAAAATCTCGTTACAATTAATAAAGTTAGATCCAGTGCTAAACAAATTAAATAACTCAATTGAGTTTATCATACTACGTGAGTTAAAATTAAATAATTATTATAAAACTTCTAATCTTCAATTTATATATACAATTTATGGCTTTATGCATTTTGGACGATGGCTTTAAAATTATTTTATGAGATAGATATTTTTAATTTATTGTAAATATTTCAGAATTACGAATGAAATAGGGTATTAAATTGTTATAAAGGATTAATAAAATGTGAGATGGTTCAATCAGTGTATAATATTTTTAATCTTAGGACTTTAGGACTTTTGTGCTTGATTATTTTTTAATGATTTTGTACATTTATTATTTTGTGAGAATTTTTTTACTCTATAATTAAGTATTCCCCATAATACTTGACATGTAAATAACTTAATATTCAAAAAAATTTAATAATTTTTTGTTAAATATCTTAGAATTTTAAAAGTGAATGAGGATTCATATTTACTATCTACTTGCATATGTGTGTGGTGCATGACATTCAATGAATGAAAATTTGTGATACAGTATTCCATAAACCAATTACTTAAAAGTCTTTGAAGGTACCATGTGGCAGAAAGTGTAAAATCTCCAGTTAATGGAAATTTCGATACACAACATTGTAATACTGAGTGGTTAAACTGCTTGCCTCTCACCAAGGCAAACCTGGTTCAATCCCCAGCCGGGTCACTCCGATTTTCGCAAGTGGAAATTGTGCTGGACAATACTGCTGATTGACTGGTTTTCTTCAGGATATCCCATTTCCCCCGCCCTTGCATTCTTGTGCTGCTCCCTTCTCACCTCATTTCACCAAGACCTCATTGTTAGGAGCCGTCCAAATAACTCAACACAACAATGTGATACGAACTACAGTCATGTGTCAAACTGTATTATTATAGTATTCTATCATTCACATTTATTACCAGTGACTTTAAATAGTTTGTTTTGACTGTGTTTGATACTATTGTCCTCCTATTTAGTGTATTGCAAAAATTATTGTGAAATCAGCCAGCATAAATCTATCTGTCAAGGACCCTCAGAAACCTTACATTCTATAGGCTGTTCACAGTAAAGTGCAAACTTTTGAGGCCCTTGTTACTCTTTCCTTTCAGTAATTTTTTTATCCCTTAACAACCTAGTTATATAAATATTGCTGTGTAAGTAATAAATACAGTGTGTATATTCCACAGCACTCTAAAGTTAACGTCTAAGGCTAAAATAAAATATATTTATTGTCTATTATTCCAAATGAGAGGGCTTTTAAAAGTGCTCACTTTACAGTGAGTAGTCTATAGGCTTCCATTAGTGGGATGAAGAGATTGGATTACAAACAGTTATGCAACAATCAAATGAAAAATATTTTCTTGTCTGTATACTCTGAAAAAATTAACTTGCTATCAACTCCAAAACTTAAGAAAAATAAATAAATATCCATCAAAGTTGTACACTGATTTCAAGAAATCTTTGTGCCTGTAGAATGTAGATGGAACTACTCTAGAATTCACTAACGCTCTCCTGACATTTAGTACTGTGAGTTGTTAAATGTTCATTACAGTAATTTGTTGGTACATTGATTGATGTTGAAATCCAGAAATTTTCACTTCTGTTGTAAATTGTAACTATTCTGTTATTTCTAAAAATGTGACAATCATTTTGAACTTTGATGGTTAATTATGTTTGTGTTTGTGTTCCAGGATCTGCTTCTTGGTTCAGAGACTGAATTCCTAGCTGTACATAGTTGTCTGTGTTAATGATGGTTGTATATAAATGTAATGTTTGTTAAGAATTTTATGCCATTTTCCTTTAAAAATTTATACTAAACAAGTATTGGTAATACCACATCATTAGTTTAAATCAAGCAACATCTTTTTACACATATGGTCACACAATAAGTTTTTAAAACCACAAAATTTTAATCTCGTACTAGTACTTTTAATGTTCCCAGCTCACAATCATTGATGGCATCCTCTTAAATCTATTTCCAATGAGTCGTTTAGATAGTTTCTGAAGCTTCCACCACAAAATAGGCATGAAATATGTAGTTAGTGAAGCAAAATAATTAAATACTTTATAGAGATCAAGCTCTTGCTACCGTGCCAGACGTTAAACTAGCTGGACCCGTGGCTTTACCTTCCCAGCATTTAAATTTTTGTGTTAGACTAATTGAAAATGTTGACGTGTGACAGTCCCGGCTGGTTGGCTGTCCCTGTCTCTGGTGACTTACTCGACGCTAGACGAGTCGCGTCTCAAGGTAGCTATTCGTCTCGGGGCCCGCCCGGCGTACCGCACTGAAGTGCTATGTTATGATTCTGGTATACTGGTGGACCTCTCGCCAAACAGTGCCTCCTGCACTATGGGGTGATACCCTTCTGCAACTTTGGTAGGCGGCTTGAACAAATCCACGGTCATGACGGTTGGTACAGGTATGGTGAGACGTCTCAGCAGTGCAGCCTGTTCATGTGAATTCAGCAGTCCAAACCCACTAGGAAGGATACGTAGCCCCTGTGGATTCTTTGAGATAACCCTCGCCTTCTTGGCCCGTCTCTCAACTCCACCTCTACCGGTGTAAGGCATTAGACACAAAAGTCGGGGCTGCAGGAGGTAAGCAGTTGATGTGTGCGTGTTCAAGTGTGGATGCCAATTACTGCTGCCAACACCGCACCTCACTCTTGACTCTTCCACCGGGGTGGAAAAGTTTTGAGCTGCAATGCGTTGGTTCCAGGAATCACAGGGTCTTGTCCCACTGGGTTGGTTTCCCTGCACCAGAGTGCAACCCTCTTATCACCACAAAGTGAGCGGTGAGAGTTAAGCACACTAGCAGGCAAACCAATCCCACCGAGAGCGTACCTAGTGTCGTGGCTCTACCGTTCCTCCCACGTGGTGCAAGGAATGGGTGGTCTTCCAATACTGGTGAGGTGAGTGCCCAGTGGTCACCGGTCTCCCCGGACTCCAAGAAGTTCCCCTCTGCACCACAAAGTGAGCAATGTGGCAGGGGCGACTTTGACCCAGCAAGCCAACTTCCAAGGGCGGTATCCTAATGTCATGGCTCTACCATTCCCGGCACGGGGCAGAGAATGGTTGGCCTTCCAAGGATGTTTTTTTGTGTTGTACATGTGAGTTTGGTATATTCAAACCCAGTTTCCTGCAGATTCCTTTAGCTCTGATAATGACACAAGGAAGGAACTTGGAGTGAAAGTCAAGAGATCTGGTAAGATCTGTGTTTATTGACCCTAAGGAAATAAACATATATGGTAGAAGTACTTCTCCTAAATCCACACGGACTAGGCAGAAGGTGAACACCCTATTGTAAACAGGAGTAGTAACCCTGTGCAAATGTATAGGAGGATGCAGTAGCTAGCGCATGTTGCATACAATTAATCCTCAGGGTGAGTTCTACTCTCTTGAGTGTCCGTAAGGTATTGAACGTGTCTCAGTGTGAAGCTGGGCTGCTGGTTCTTCGTTAGATAGCGTAGGAGAGGATCTTTGGCCCCACAAGGTGAGCGGTGAAGTAGTTTGAGAGGTGTGAGTCTCTGCACAAATAGCTGGAATTTATGAGAGCTCAGGAGAGGAGATCGAGAACTGAAGCAGACCTGACGATCCAGAGGCCGGGATGCATCTCCTTTTATAATCCTCGGCCATCCCTTCCTTCACTGGCAAAAGGCGTCAGGAGATGGGATTAGCAGGTGCAAGCCCATCGCCTAGATCCTCGGTGCAAACTGTGTAGTGAAGAGCGGTGGGATGTAGGCATATTAAATGTGGCGGCATCCTGTGGCATATTACTGTACTCACCCCAGTCCTCTTGCATGGTCTAGGTGGCTCATTGGGCGAAAATTTCTATTATTATTGGGTGGCGGCGGTGGCGGTTACTCAACTCCGTAGACAAACTGCCAGGGATGCAATTACACTGATGAGTAGCAGTCGTTTATTAATATTGGAAAGACGTTATGTATCAATTCCACCCCTCTACCCTTGTGACATAGACTCATCAGGGCAATGAGTAGATAAGGGAGAAAATTCCTATGCGGGAATGTAAAACTGTCCCCACATCAGCAATTTATTTTCCTCTCGCTGGGCTTCTGTATGGGTGCCGGCTCTGTGCCAGTTGTTGCTCGCTCTCAGTACTTGCAGACATGTGGGCAGGCGGCCTGAAGCAGATGCTAGCTGGAACGTATTCTTGCAGTAGTGGAGTCGGCTAGATGAAATCATCTCTCTCAGTGTCACACCTAACGCTGTCTTCCCTCTCTCGCTCTCTTTCTCTTTGTTGTTGGTGAGATGGAATGGCATGCAGCACTTTAAAGTGTAATGTGAGTGTCGCGAGGGGTATCCGGTGTGGGGGATAGCACGTGGCCTTCCGATTATTGTGTGCCGACCTACATCAACAGCTGTAAGGCTTGGTTACTGACAATATGATCCGTACAAATCTGAGGAAAGAGCAAACACATTGGCCGGCACACGGAATATCGGAATATCTTGTGACCCTTTGGGGTTGATTTTTTATACAATAATTTATATAAAAAAATAAAAGATAATATGCCCAAAGGGCCACTCCAGATGTGTGTTGTCTAGCTAACTGCTGTGGCAGCCTGGTGTGGTAGTGTGTGTAGGCCCTGCCTTTGGCCTCCCTATCTTATCGCACAGCAGAATTAGGTTGCCTAGAACTATGGGGTTTTGCACAGACGAGACCTTCAGTCATCTCGTCTGCGCACTAAAGTGGGGAAGCGAGTGTATGGGCAACTTTTTTACCATCTTACATCAACATAGAGAAGAAAGACACAGAGCCCTGGTCATACAACAAAGAAAGCACTCCAATTTGTAACTAATTGAGATCAATAATTTTCTTCTCATCACATTCTTGTTGTCATTTTAGTGTCCTTGCGTGGTTATAATTTTTATGTTCATAGTTTTACTGGCGTTTCAAATGACTGAAAGTTTACATAAACAAGTAAACAAGACCCAATTATTTACATGATTAGTATCTGATTTTACCAAGCGTTGTCTCTGGCATCAACAGTATTCTCAATGCAAGTGAATTTACTGACACTTCTGATTTATAGAGATACTCCAAACAAAGTTAATTATTGACAACATGGCTAGTTTCAAACATTACGTGAAATTGATTCTGATATCAATGGGTTTTTTTAATGCAAATAGATTTACTGACATTTCTGATTTACATTACATGGACAAAGATCAGTTATTTACAACAGGCTTTGTATAATTAGAACGTTACTGAATTTGCCTCTTATCTTTACTATGTACACCAGTTATGAGTAATCGGTTGCATGTTATCCCTTGCATTAAGGCAATGTTCTTATTTTTATAGTTTAGGCAACCACTAGCAAATTCTTTTCAACAAAAGTGAATTGCGTTACAGTAATTTTTTTTTCATCCACTCATCAACAAGAGACGAAAGCAAAAAAGGTGTTATAAATAGGCACTAAACCTTTGACTCAATTCAAGAATATTTACACTATACATCTCATACCTTGTATGCTAGCAGCTGGCTTACTCACAGCTGTTTATTTGTGTAACACAGGTTTTCCTTTCACAGGATCACAGGCTAAAGGTCGCCTTTAGCTAATTAGGAGCACTTTTGTTTTTCAAGCACTACACTGCCCCGTCTGCGTACGTCAACAGTACACCTACACTATCTAAGTGGGAGGTGCTATTCATCGTGCACTCACTCACTGTTGTATGTTACAATGCTGAGCGGGGTTGCCTGGCATCTTCTTCACAGGCCTCCTCCGCTTTTTCAGGGCGACGTGTGGTGGTGTAGGTCAGGCAAACTATGTAGGCGGCACCCGGTACCAGTCTGGCACCGTCGCGACCTGGCAGGATCGTTGAGGCAGCATCCGTGGGTGTGGCAGGATCTGTGGCGTAGGCTTTCCCTAGCCCGAGGTCCAGGACTGACCAGCGGGCTTGTGGGCATGCTGACAGGCGCTCTGTCCGACGTGTATGCCAGCAAATTGGCTGCTAGCGGCAGTGGTTCTAGTGGTGATACTGCCTTTGTGGCGGACAGCGTCATGTTTGAGGGCTCTGCAGGTCTCTCTCTCCCCCCCCCCCTTATCACACCACCACCACGTTGGCTGGCGGTTGGTCCACTTCCAATGTGGGCGAGGTACCCCGGGTGTCCGATTCGGCATGAGGCGGCACCAAGGCTGCTGGTGCCGTAAGGGGCAGGCCTTATGATGGGAACTCTTCTTCTCTGCTCCTCCAGCTGAAGCTGTGTCACCTTCCGGTTCCGGCACGGGAGATACGTCCATGGGCACGGTTGTTCCCGACTCTAGAGTAGTACTTGGGGCAGGCGGCGGTTCTTAGAAGTACTGCGCCGCTTCCGGCACAAGCTTCACGAGGGCCCTCATGTTGTGCACATCCAGATGTGGAGCTTTACTATGACCCTCAATAGTGGCCGAGGTGGTACAGAACTGTCTACCGGCACTTCAGGGTCAGGCCGGGAGTTCCTTTTGCAAGGGTGCGTAAGTGGCCTGATTAGCTTCCGAAGAAAATTATCTTTTTTTATTAGCTTGGGCTGTAATGCTCTGGGTTTCTCCCCTTTCCATAACAGAGTTCCGCGTAGGTTACCACGGCCGTTTCTCTGTTGAGTGGGCTGCGCCAGGATAACTCGCTGGCACCAGAGGTCCACTTTCCCCCTCGAGCACCTCTTTTGGTTTTGAAGTTCAGGGAGGTTGGTGGCAGTGTACGGCTCGCTGGCCCCGTAATTTTTGGCGGCCCCTTGGGCCATGCTGGTGGCAGGCAGCTTGTTCTCCAACTGCTGATGGTTACCTTGGAGGGCGCCAGCTTCTCTGTTAGTTTTGAGGGTGGGAGGAACATGATGGTAGTTTCGTCCTGTTCCTCTGAGTCTTCGGAGGTGTTTGTGGCCATCTTTGCTCTTTCGGTTCTGGGCTTGTACAGGTGTCAGCGTGGAAGACTTTAGATACCCTTGTCCTCCGCTTCGCCCCAGGTTGACAATTGTGGGAGCATACAACTTCATTCAATTGTAGCATCGGATCATCTCCAGGCTGGTCTCCTATGGTTTGGGTGCCCTCATGCGATCCCACTTAATTGAGACTCTGTGTCTATGGCCTAGGTAGACCTTTCGCTGGCTGTGGTCCATTATACAGTGGTGTTGGTGGTACCACGGGTGGCCGAGGATGACCATTTCCTGCAGTCCGGGTGCCACAATGAATTTGGCCATGCTGGTTATACTCTGAATGGTGAAGCTGAGTGTTATTCGTCCATTCACTGTGAGTGTACTGTCTGATTTAGCTTTGCGGGCGGTTTTCAGTTGGTGTCCTACAGATTTGCATTGTTCTGAGGAAAGTAGGTCGCTGCATATAAAATTTCCGGTGGCCGCGGTGTCCAGTAGTGCTATTACACCTTGGTGGTTTATCATCATTCCAACGTGGGGTACCTCCGGACAGATTGTCTCCTTCATTACTTGGATTTGGGGCTCTTCTTACCCGGTGGTGTTGGCCCTTTTAGTCGTCCGGCTTCCAGACTGCGAGGATCCCTCCTGCTGGTCTGGAATAGGTCGTTGATCACTAGTTGCTCCCCCTCCCCCCCCCAATCAAACGTGCTTTCGCTTATTCCCGGCCACACCGGGCAATCTTTGTGAAAGTGATAGCCGAGGCAAAACCACCACACTGGGAGATTACAGACTCGTGGTGGCAGTGACGGTTCCTTGACCTTCTTTTCGTGGGGTTTTCCTGCTACCACGAGCTGGTTTGTATTTGTGCATTCTAGATGGGCTTGGACAGCCTACAGTGACAGAAATTGCAGCACGTGCGGAACTGCGGAGTTCAACCAAACACAACCTCTGCCAGGACCGAGCACGGCTAAGACACCGTCCAAGTTCCAGACACTACCAACTTTTGTTGGGACTCCGACAGAGGATCCAACAACATTCTTGGAGGACTGCATATCCCGCCTTACCAGGTATGGTGTCAGCAGGGAGGAATTGGCCAGCTGTGTCGGAGTGCAGCTCCACGGAGACGCGCACTCCTGGTGTACCTCATTAAACCACTACGGACTTCAGTGGTAGGAGTTCCGTAGCTCTTTTCAACGTCATTTCAGAGGGGTCTTTGCGTCCTTGCAAGCTCAGAGCAGGATGATATTACAGGGTCAACAATTGGGTGAGTCACTTACCGCATTCATTACCCACAAAAGCCATCTCATCAAACCTTTTCACCCACATTTACCAGAACGGGAAGTATTAGAGGTCATAGCTGAAACAGCCAGACCGGAGTTCAGGGCAGCTCTCATACCTCTGCTCAATGGTGCTCTAAATGATCTCATGCATGTAACTGTTATTCTGGAGTACGCACGAGCAACCACGCCGTGACACAAATGGTGTAAATTGACGGCACGAGCAGCGGGAGGAAACAGTGGGCAAAACTCATCATCCCATCACACCACAATCACTTTCACGACCATCAAGTAAATTTAATGAACACCAGAATGAGAATGTACAGGCATTATCAAAAGCAGAGAAAAGCAACGGGGCCGAGTGGTCAGAAACCACCGTGCAGGAGCCCTGCAAGTAATGTCAACAATGCTCCGAGAGGGTGGAATCTGGACCACCTGTCACAATATCCATGCAGTTATTGTCCAAATCGACAATACCATTGGCACAACCAGTGTCCCAACAATCCGCACATGGAGCTCATTAAGGAGGCGGCAGAACATAGAAAGCAGAGAAACGGGTTGCAGGGGTGAAGAGGCCGGATGCTTCCGACACCACGCCCGCTAAAATTCAGACTCAGAAATCAAAATTGACACCACATCAAGCATTAGTGCAGCAAGTTAGCAGCAGTTTCGCACCATTCATACTTATCTTGGTTTCTATTAATGGTCAGCTATGCTATGCCATGCCATGCCTTGATTGATACTGCGGCTTCACATATCTTCATACGACCGCACCTTGTATGCAAGCAAGATGTTATGTCTCCTAATCACATTATTCAGCTGGCAATGAACAAGCATTGCAGTACACCTACAGGACAGGGGGTAGTGTCAGTTAAAGTCCGGGACATAGAAACCATTACTTTGGTCATTGTTACGCCGGACATCCGTGAAGATGCCAATTTGTGTATACCGTGGCTTACAGAGCAAAACACTATTGTAGAGCCGGCAGCGAGGTGAATCCATTTTGGCGCAAAAGAGAGATGCACTGTATAGTATTTAGACAGGAGAATTCAACAACCAAGTCCCGCCAGAATATCAGGCTGCATTTTAGCGCATCCTTGACAAACACTAGGACATGTTTGGTAAACACGCTGTGTTAAAGAGAACTACTGTTGACGAGCGCGCAGTCCCGCTTATGGAAGAGAAGCCAGTATGCACCAATCCACATCGATATTTACCCCATCAGGCCCGGATAATTAGGGAGCAAATTCAGGAAATGCTTAAGGACTGAGTAATAGAGCCAATAGACAGTCAGTTCAATTCGGCCATTATCTTAGTGCCAAATAAAGAAGGAACATGGCGATTCTGTGTAAACTTTCGCCCGTTGAATCAGGTTATGTGCAGCGTGCTCCCGCCTTATATTGGCGTGAAAGATGCTTTAAGTACGCTGGGGCAAGCAAAAGTTTGGACATCCCTGGACCTTAAAAGTGTTTATTGGTAAGTACCTGTGAAGTTAAAGGATAGGCCGAAAACAGCATTCACTGCCCCAGACTGCCGGCAATTTCAGTTCTGCGCAATGCCGTTTGGACTGAAATGCACCCCCACTACTTTCCAGGCGATGATGGTGCATGTGCTCGATGGCATTATTGGAGTGTATACACTCGCTTATCTCAATGACTTTATAATTTGGTCAGACAGTGGGGAGGAGCGTGTACATCATCTGGCAGTTCTCCTGGAAAGGCTAACAATAAAAGGCTTAACATGTTCAGTGGAGAAATGTTGCGTGGGAAAAACTAGTATTGATTTTTTGGGTCATTTGATCGACCAAGAGGGGAACAGTCCGAACCCCGAACAATTGAAACTCATTGACAGCTACCCACAGCCACGTACACGTACACAATTACGTAAATTTTTTGGACTCATTAATTGGCTGCGGGAACATATTTCAAATTTTGCAATAATCACGGCCGCATTGATGGACTTATTCTTGCCGCAAAAGCGATTCCGATGGACAGACGCAGCAGAGAAGGCCTTCGTGGACATTAAGAGTGAATTCGAGCATGTCCAACACTCGCGTGCTATGGTGGACGCAAACATTTGTACCTCCAAACTGAAGCAAGTCAAGAAGTGATCAGTGCAGTATTGTACCAGATCAACGATAGCGAGGCGAAGCCCATCATTAATTTTGCAAGTGCTAAGCAGGGCAAATGGAAAGACGCTATGCCTTGAATGAGAAGGAATGTTTAGTCATATGGGCTGTCAAAAAGTACCGTGCTTATCTCAAATACTAAAGGTTCACGCTGTGGACTCACAACCAGTGCTTCATATGATTGCATAGCATGAAGGAGGCAAGAAGCAAGTTAACAAGATGGGCATTACACTTGCAGGCCTATGATTTTGTAGTGGAACATGTGCCCGGTAGGAAAAACGAATTTAGCGCACACATTACCACGCAACACCAACAATGAGGTAATTGTCAAAGACGAGGCAGAGTGGGAGGAGAACTTGCCGCCAGATTCGCGTGATCCCATATCCGAGATTTGCGTACAACAAATGGACATCACCAACAATGAAGGGCTCAATTAGTGATTTGTGCCAAGATGTCACACAAGCGCAGGAATACTGTACATTCACACAAGGGAAGGTTAGGCAATGTGCCCAGCAAGAAGTGGAATGATGGTGCTTCATAGATGGTAGACTTGAGACTTGTTCTTCTGAACAGCCTGGGAAATGGAGGGTGTATGTCCCAACGTGTTGTAAGGGATCAGGTGCTCAGTTATTTGCACATTGACAGCATGGCTGGTTACCTAGGCATTGAACAGACAATTCACAACGTATGCGACCATTTTTTATGACAAGGCCTTAATCGGTATGCAAGACAGTTTGTGCAGAAGTGCCACAATTGCATCGTGTTCAAAACATGTCGAGCAGATAGGAAACAACAGCTGAGACCACGTGTGCCGAGAAAATGTTTGAGACGGTTTGCATCGATTTGATGGGTCCTTACCCGAGGATAAGGGGAGGAAAAGATTTCCTGGTTGTTGTCTCTTGACAACTTCTCAAGATGGATGGAAGCTTATCCCATGGATGGATCACGATCAGGTAACGTGGCAAAGGTGCTAGAGGAGCAATTTTTCCCACGTTGGGGATTCCCAAGAAATTTATTGACAGACAATGGCACGCAGTTCACCGGCCGGAAGTGGAGGGATCTGTCTACGAAGTGGGGTGTCAACTACGTCACAACCCCCGTTTATCACCCGAGGGCGAACCCCACGGAATGCTGCAATCGGGAAGTAAAGGCGCAATTACGGCTCTGCGTGGGGAACAGCATGCAACGTGGGCAGACCACTTACCTTCCATGTTGTATACACTCCGGAGGAAGTTGAATGCAGCAACTGTAAACTCACTCACTGAAGTATTATTAGGCCGCAACTTGCGTTTGCCTGGAGAGATGAGGTGTCCACTGTGGGAGGCCAGCAGCAAACTCACAAGTACATACAGGCAAAGGAGACAACGCAGGGGGTGCTTATGAGAAGTAAGGGAACAGCAAGACAGGTACGCAGCAAGATGGCTGCCGGTCACCACAAGACCGCCACCCACATTACATGAAGGGCAAGAAGTTTACATAAGGACACATCTGCAGTTAGCAGCGAGGAAGGACTTCTGTGTAGTGTTTTCAGCACGTTGGAGTGGGCCACATCGTGTGCTACAGAAGCACGGACCCACCACATACACCATCCGCATGGGGAGATGCAAGGTACATATGTATCGGGATGATATCCGGCTTATCCTGGGTGCCGTTGACAACGAGGTCTGTCCTGATTTACCTCGGCCCCATGATGGCGAAGGCTGTGACGAGCAGATGCAGAAGTCAGGAGTAATGCGAGGTGTTGCAGCACTTCATGTGGGAGAGCCCGCAGAGGACCCACCCATGCAGGCCAACATGAGCTGTTCACCATAGGTGGTGCAGGACGGGAATGCTGTCAATGAGCTCCATGAGCAAGGGAGCGAGCAGGAAGGTGCATCAAGCATCTCAAGCGAGTGCATGTGCATTGAAGGAGAGCTTGCAGGAGTAACCCAGCGTTGTTTCGCCCCACAGGGAACCCGCAGGGAGGGTGAGACGGCCACCAGCATAGGTGCGCTCACCGACACGCAGGAAGCAAGGCAGGACTGGGGCTGTTCATCCGGGTCGTGCCCAGAAACGGCAAAGCAGGCGAGTGGACAGCATGAGTAAGGAGGGAGATAGTGAGGGTAGCGTGTCAGATTGCTCGTTCTGCTTTCGATGCTCACATCGGCGGGCACACCCGCCAAATTCATATCCTTGATGCAGGCAGCCGGAGTTGCCTAACAGGAAGGGCCAGAGGAGCGGTGGTAGCAGGCCGTCCCGCACATGCAGCTGCTGCCAGTAACATCTGTCAGCCTACAAACTGTCTTGCTGTAGGGGGGGGGGGGGCGTTTGTGTGCCATGTTCCCCTTCCTTCTATGGACACGTTAATTATGCACCGGGTTGCTGGTGTGCTACCAGGTCATCAGTGCAGTGTAGTACAACATGGGGGATGCATGTCGGTGCAGCACAGTGGGTTGTTGCAGAGAGCAACTACAGCAGAGGCTGCGAGGCGAAGGAATATCGAAGTAGATCCTCACAATGACTATGTAAAGGCCCAGGTCTCACGCCGTTCATTATTTTATTTGTTACTAAAGGATTTATTGTATGTTTACCCTTTTTGTTCCCAGTTCATTGTTGAGTCTATTTGCCATGTGTATTTTTTTTCGATCACTCATCTAGCGCTATGCCCAATCATCATCCATTAGTGTTTTGTTTCAGAGTTCTGTAAGTAATTTTTTTCGTAAGTTTTGCAGTCAGCATGATGGTACACAGGAGTTTTATTTTTGCAACAAAAAGTAGTTTCCATCCTGACACATCAGCCAGCCCCCACTTGCGTGCGCATCAGGATGGCAAGACAGTAAGCAAGTAGCATTGGACGGGGTGGCGCATGTGTCGCGATCTCCCACATTTCCCGTGCGCCGAGTGACTTTCATCGTTTTGAGCATGGACATTTAACTTCAATAGACTTATTAATATCTGGAACCTCTTTCTCTCATTTGCCGCCCATACACCACCCTCCTTCCTGTGGGTTAGCATCACCCCGGGAAGCTTAAGTTCACCTCAAATACGTTAGTGTCTTAGGACGTTTTAGCAGTGTAACCGCAGTGGCCTGTATCGCCATACATTGTCAGTGTCAAGTGTTCCCCTTAGAGGGATGGCAAATCAAGTAGAATAAATACCACAGAGGACTGATCAGTGTGTATGTTATTATGACCGCCATTATATGTTTAAGGGGATGGGCCTTAACAATACCCACTCACATCCTATCAGTGTTCTTAATTTTTTTATATATTTTTCCAGTGTCAGATGCATAATCAGTTATTAGGTTTGTTATTGGCATGTGGTTGGCCCTAACAATCGACATATGCATGTGTTAAAGCCTTTTTGCAAAGTTAGCTCCAAAAGTCAGATCAGCATGGTGCGTAGTCGACCTACTGGCTTCCGTTTAGCAAACAACTATATTACAGCTTAATTGGAACTGGCATCATTGGGGCAGAGGTCAACAACTTTATCTGAGAGGAAATTTTGTTCTGACATACGGCCCGCCACCCAGGGATTCAAGGAGTCATCGTGCTACAACTTCATCTTCATGGCGTCATCACCCTGATGCCTGGCACCTATTTGGGTAACTTCATTCCAGACCTCACCTTCACCGCCCCCAAAACCTGTTTAACCCATTTTCACGCAACCACGCGACATTTAATTCTTTATAATAATAATACATTACATTAATGATATATTTTAAAACTAAACTGCTGTCTTGTTTAGGCATTGATTTAATATTTCCTAAAAATAATGTATATTTAGTGTAAAAATCGTATTGCCCTCAAAAAACAACACTTGGCCTACATTTACTACAAGACCATCCTGAATTTTTCTACTTGATAGAACTGTTTTATGTTGTGTGTACAACATTACTGCTATGTTTTAAAGATTCGGTACAAGTTTCGTTTGAAGTTATTTATTTTTAATAGACTTCTTCAGGGACAGTAGTTGCAATTTCGAAAGCCAAAAAAAAATTACAATATTCCAAGCAATTACACTGTGAAGAAAATACATATCCCCATTGAGTATAGTATGGTTAATTAATATGTTTGCTTTCACTAACCAGAATTAAACTTTCTGAAATTGTGATCGTTTGTTGATAATATTTGTGTCCAATTTAGAAATGCCCAGTGCCTGAATTTGAATAAATATGATTATCACCCATATGGCGTCTTTAATTGGGCTGTTGTTAGCTTTTCTGAACAAAGTTGAATGTGTGCAAAACTTATACTGCAAATTTGTCATGTGTATTAAAATGTAAGTGTAAATGTGTTATATTATCACCAGTCTCAAATTCAATCAAAGTAATCGTATATTTTTACATATTGTACATACAGGCATAAGGTTAACCTAACGTTAAGCTCACATTGTATAGTTTTCGACCATCATCATAGGTTATTTCAGCAAATATAGACTTTCACGCAGTCTCAATAACAATTATAAATACATAACACAATTAGGGTTATCTACACAACTTTTTCAGTAGCAGCCTAAATTATGAGCTTAAAGTTGGTGAAATGGTACAAGGTGCTAGGGACAGCTATTTCATCACTAAAATTTTAATTTTCCAATTGTTGGTGCATAAATAATATACACTCATTTCTGACAATCACGTGACACATGCATGCTGTGCGCACCCAGAGCAGTCAATTATTGGAATACGCCATAAGTTCTTGCACTATAAAGATCTACTTTTACCATAACGTCATTCTAATGTGAGCCCGAGAGGGTTACGCATAAAGAAGTAGAGTAGGGTTCTTTCTTGGGGCCAAAAGCCTTCCCTTCACAATACCCATGGGCACAACAGAAGGCAAATAAAGTGTGTTCTTATGTTAACTGTACCGTATTATCGCGAGTGAGGCCGGTGCGTGTATAGGCACCTTACCTCAAGTATTTGATAGGGGTAGAAATGCAATCAAATATATGTAGGCACTTTGTGGTACAAAGAATATTTTTTCCTGAAGACTGCATTTATGTAAGTTTCTGATTACAAGTAGTACTAGACTCTTAATGTATGGAAAATTATGTTAGTAACGGCACTGCTTATGTATAAAAAACAAACTACTGTATTCACATTTATGTACAACTGACATTACACAACCAATTAAAATAATTATTAAATTATTTAAATATTTATCTTTAACAAGCTTGTGCTGTCCGTAATTAAATAAACTTGTACAGTTAGGAGATTAAAAGAAGGCAAAAATATCACAACACATACTAATAAAGCTATTATGTGTACCACAGCTATATAAAGTAAAGCCCCTCCATTGCGACCCCATTTATAACGACCACCTCTCTATTACAACCAAATCCCAAGGAACCGTGAAAAGTTTGGGTCGAAAAAGTCGAAAATTTGAGGAACGTCTAGAAATAGATACAGTAATCCCTCGCCAAGTGCAGGATCTTGAACCGCAGTTTCAGTTATGCGCGGATTTGTTTTGTTGACTTTTCTCCACTGCGGTACTAGTTTCTATTATCCATGATTTTCAGTCTATGTTAAAGTAGCGCTTACTGATGTTAGTGGTCATGCATTTCTCAAGCTATAGGCTGTTCACAGTAAAGTGAGCACTTTTGACGGCCTTGTTACTATTTCCTTTCAGCCATTTTTTATCCTTTAAACATCTTTTTAAATAAATATTGCCACGTAAATAATAAACACAGTGTGTATATTCCACTGCACTCTGAAGTTAAGTCTAAGGCTAAAGTAAAGCATACTTGTTGACTATTATTCCCGTCAAGCAATAAATTACTTAATGCCAGAAGGGGGACACTGGCGTATTGTCCGCTAATGGGGGGGTGGGGGGGGGGGGGGAGTTCAGTAAGTATTCTTTGACCTTGTCACATTCCGCTGCCTCTCCCTCACCCTCCCTGTTTTGTTTCATCCATGAGATCTTTTTTCAATACATAGCTGTACAAAGATATTGGACAAGTTAAATTAAGTATATTTTTTAGCTTCCATTATCCCTCTTCTTTTGATGTAAAAACAGCTGCACATTACACAGACTAGTTTCTTAATCAGTGTATGCTGATTTTTTTTTGTGAAGTCAATTTTATGTGTAAAATTAGTAAAGATAAATGTGTGCGAATAAAGTGTGTTCTTATGTTAATTGTACCGTATTATCGCGAGTGAGGCCGGTGCGTGTATAGGCAACGTCAAAAATTTTTTATGAAAAATTCAGGATAAAGAATAACTTAATTCAAGTAGACCGCACTAAATATTTATATTCTCGTAAACATTGCCGCGCCTCATTGTGCCAGTGCAGAGGCCACTTACTAAGTGAACCGGCCCTGTAACGACAGCAGTGGCCCGCCATCTTGTAGTGACAGACCGACAGCTGCCCAGTCTTGAGGATCTAGAGCCGAGCTTCAGCAGCGAACTGTCACCCCCACGCCGGCCATGCTGCAGAGGATCTAGGCGCGCGCACGTATTGCGCAACGCCACCTAAACTGTTTGATCGCTACATGCATCATAGCAATGTATGACCCACGAGACCTGTGTAATAGATTTTTAATAATAACTTTATATTGTAATAATACATAGTGTAATATTTTCACACACTTTCAATGGCCTTTTTTACGACAAGGGGTGGTCCATTATGCCTTTCTTTGATATCAAATTATTCAGGAGTCTTCCAGCTATTATAATATACATATGTTTTTTTTATTTAATTAAAAAACTGGTTAATGCCAAAATTGTCAAGTTTGGTAGCGTAGGGGTGGGTCAAAATCGGCCCAAAATTCTCCAAATATTTTATTGACGGGTAAGGGATACAGAGGTTAAGGTAAGGTATACCTGTTGAAGGCGTAGCCATCTCTCAGGCTGCTGAAGAAGACTGGTCTTCAGTGGAGGTCGCGGAGAGGAGAGAGTCATTCGCAAACTTGGCAGGAGTCTGTGGGCAGACTCTAGGTAGGAGTAGAGGGTCCTTGGTCGGACTAGACAGGAGAGTCTTGACCAGACTGAGGTAGCGGAGAGTCTTTGTCAGATTAAGGTGCAGAAAGTCTTAGGCAGACTAAGGTAGGTATTAGAAGAGTCTTGAGCAGACTCAAGGAGAGGAAGAGTCTTTGCAGACTGGGGTTGGCGCGCGTCCTCTTCGGCTGATCAGCCCAGCACATCTGCCAGTGCTGTATGCTGGACATCTATGTATACTGATTTTTCTCATATCAGCAGTTCTTCGTGGTGTGGTGGTAGCGTAGCCTTCCAACACGGGAGTGCGTTATCGGGGGTGCAGGAGCGCTGCTCATTTCTTATCGCCCTGCGTGGAGGCTACGACAAATTAAAACCCCTGTTCCTGAGGTGGCCCGCTCATGTCGTCACAAGGCCACGGGGTGCTGCCATCTCTCGAGGTCTGAAGAACTTCCAGGGCTAAGCGTCGAGTAGTAGAATTGTAATAATATTTATTTTGCGAGGGTGCCTTTTGCATGCATAAATCTGGACTGGCAAAGGAGATTGTAATCACGCACGTAATTTACAATAACGTAATCGGCTAACCAGGCTTGTGAGTTTCCCTAGCTCGATACATTTTGTCACGGAGGAAGGAGCACCGGAAGGACAATTCAAACTCCATGGCAGTGACCACAGCTCTTCCCAACTGTCATACCAAGCTCTAGATATTCAGCAGAGTTCATATAATGTTTAACAGAGTTTTAAAAAATAAAGGTTTTTTCCATTCCCATTGATACTGTAGAGTTTTTACCCCCAAAATTGTGAGAAATGAACAAACCACAATTATGATTTGTATTTTCTTTATATGGGCTTAAATATTGTTTTATCTTTAGTATTATGTTAAAATTTACCACTTTTCGCAAAAAGGACTACATATAAAAATTGAGTACAAAATCATTATCAAAAATTGAAATATTACTTAACTTTCATGTAAATGCCCAAACTTGTGTTTTGCCCTGTATTTAATACTTAAAATATGCCCATTAAAAATATATATTAAAACATGGCAGGAAAATGCCTTCTGCCTGTTTTTCCCCTTTCATATTTTAAATATGAGAGTGGTGTGTGTTTCCTCCTGTCGCATGTTCGATGCTATGTGTCCAGTCAGAGTACCCATCCTATATAGTCGAAACTTAGTGCTGTTGATTATGGAAGAACAGTATGGAGGTTTCGCTGGAAGTACAAATATCAGTTAATTTGAATCTCTTGATGACTTATGCCGCCGCGTCGTAGAGTTGCCTAGCAACGGCCAACTTCGATGAACGTTGGTAGTCATCGAGGAGGTGTGGGGAAGGGGGACGTTATCTGGTCGCGTCTGGCATTGCTGGAACCAAAGTCAAGCATAGCATTCACGCTGCGCGTCATCTCCTCGCTACCCGTCAAAAGGGGGCGGCATGCTTGTATGTCTTCATAACCTTGGTAGCTGAACATTTTCAGATGGCGGATAGCTGGTTAGGTGGAATAAAATACTGAAGTCGGAACGGTGATATTCTCCAGCACCGTTACATCCTCCCCGCTTTCAAAGCAACAGCATGGTCGGCCCCTTTCCACAGCCTACAATGCCGAGTGGCCAGTCCTAGTCGTAGTCAGATCAACAGCACAAACCACACATCCAAGAGCTTCTTGTCTTCTTAAAACGGCATACACAATTCGTCAAACACGCCATGACAGCGACTGTTAAAATGGGCTCTTAAATACTACACACTAAACACAGTCTCTCTTACTGGAGAAAAATACAAAGGCAAAAATTGGTAAAATCTTGAAATAATTCTTGTCTTCTACAGATATTATTTAGAAACTTTTCCACATTCTTTATTTCTTAACTATATTGAGCATTTTTAGGGCACTTTCTTTAAAATACATAAGGCTAGGGCAGATTTCTAGTTACATTTCCATTAAATGTTTTGGTATAGGCCGTTCACGGTAAAGTGAGCACTTTTGAAGCCCTAGTTACTTTTTTTCTTTCAACCAATGTATATCCTTCCACCTCTTGTTCATGTAAACTCTGCCATGTGAGTAATAAACACAGTGTATACGTTCAGCATACCCAAAACCAAAAGTCCGAGGCCACAAAGAAATCTATTTTATTGGTTATTATGTCTGATGAAACAGTTTCAAAAAGTGCTCACTGTACTGCGAACGGCCTATATGCGTAATATGTACCTAAATTCTTTATATGGGAATTGTAGCTCTGACACAAACAATGTAACGGGAGTCAAAAAGTCAAAAAAGTACAACTTTGGTGCTAACTTTGAACTAAAATAATCAACTTTAGAACTGAAAAAAAAAATTGGACCACTGTGGTGCTAACTTTGAACTAAAATAATCAACTTTAGAACTGAAAAAAAAAATTGGTTTGAACTATAATTAAATCACCACTACGGAATGTAATATCAGTACGCTGTGAATCAAATTTTTCCTTCGTTTTATTATGAAGAATAAGAAAATTATTAATGACTTCCTCCCACAATTTATTCAAATCCTTATTTGCTACGTTTTCCACATATAAGGGTTGTAACGCCCACGCATTTAAAAAGGGGTGTAAAAGGTGCCGTTTCAAAAAAAACTTTAGATGGAGTGCGTTTATGGGCACTATGAATTACATTATTCAAACACAACACATGATTATATAAAATAGTGTCCCATTCTCTCTGCGTGTCTAATTGAAAACAACACAATGCTACCTTAATATTTCGGTTCACTCTCTCAACTATATTCGCCTGTTGAAAATACGGCGAAATATTAATCATTTTAACCCCACGTAAACAATACGTCACGGAATTCTTGTGAGAGAAAACACGACGTATTGTCAGTGACGACAAACACTGGTGACCCAAAAACAGAAAAAAGGTGATGAAAAATTATTTTTTAAATTTCTACTGCTTTAATGGTGCGTAACGGGAAGAAAAAAAAAACAATATTTGCTAAAATTATCAATTGCTACCAACACGTAGACATATCCAGATTTACTATGCAGTAAGGGACCCATAACGTCGAGGTAAACCTTTTCCCATACAAACGTAGCGGGACTTGCTAAATACTTCCCTTCCTGTCTACGATCTGTAGGTTCCCCTGTTGACAAGCAACACATTTCCTAACACGTGTTGCAATGTCTTTCTGTGCATTTGGCCACGTAAAAATCTGTTAAACGAGCTATAGTTTTATCAAGGCCAACATGCACCCCCCCCCCCCTCCCCCCTTCCCAAAAAAAAAAAAAAGGACTCCTGATAATATTTGTACACCATAGATCTTAAATTTTCTGGTACAAAAACACGAAATGTTCCTTTCTTTGGCCAATTTCCAATAAAACCTTTTATAAACTACGTAACCAGAGGGACCTAACTTAGACATTATTTTCTGGCATTCTGCGTCATGTTTCTGGTTTTTTTTTTATATCTACGAAAGCTGCGGGAAAATTTTGTAAAGTATTAAAAAATTCTACTGATTCTACATGATTAGGAACTATTACATTAATTTACTGGATTTCAGCGGGGATCACTAGCATTCACTTCATATTCATCACTGCAAAACATACGCGATAATGCATCAGCTACCAAATTGTCTTTTCCCTTGATGTGGTGAACATCAAATTTTAAATGGGATAATCTCACTAACCAACGCGCAAGACGTCCAGCCGGTTTATTTGATTTCAACAGCCAACTTAAAGCTTGGTTGTACGTAAACAACTCAAAACTCGCGTGGTCTAGATAATCAGCAGAATGTTCCATTCCCCAGATGCAAGCTAAACATTTCTTTTCAGCAGCTGACAAAAGTTTACTAGTGTAAGCTACGGGGACAAAATAATTTCCTATTTTCTGATTTAACACTGCCCCCACGGCAACAGAACTCGCATCACAATGCAAATAAAATTTCTCTTGAAAATTGGGCAAATGCAATACTGGCGGCTGTGTCAAAATGTCTTTTATTATTTGGAAAGTCTTTTGATATTCTGGACCCCACACAAACACAGTGTTTTTCCTCTTTAAAAAATTAAGTGGCTCGGTAACATGGGAAAAAATAGGAATAAATTTCCCGTAAAATGCTGCCATACCTAAAAAAAGTCTAACTCCACGAACGTTCTGCGGAATGGGAAAATTCACTACTGCTTTAATTTTTCTGGGTCGGTACGCAACTGACTGTCTGAAATAATGAATCCGAAATAACGGACACGTTGTTCAGCCCAACTAATTTTTTCAGGATTCACTGTTAATCTTAGTTTTTGCAAGGATTTTAACACTAAACGAATGTTGATAAGGTGCTCTTTTAAGGTGTTACTGTGAATACACACGTCGTCTATGCACGTAAATACGAAATCATGCAGTACTGGCCTAAAGTTGAATACAATACTCGTGACATGACTTGACTTGGGAACCACAATTGACACCCATAGGCAGACGCGTCCACTGATACAACCCCCACGGGGTACGAAACACCAAGGGTTCTCTGGAATTTGGGTGCAGTTCGCACTGCAGAAATGCAGAATTCAGATCAAAAATGGTGAAATATTTTGCTCTACTCAAATACTGAAAAATCGTGCCTAGCACAAGAATGTGATAAGGATCAATAAAAATGTTATTATTGACTAATCTATAGTCATTTATCAAACTGTATTTATCCAATTGCTTTTTAGGAATTGAAAATGAGGGGCTCGCATACGTACTAAAAGAGTCTTCAATAATTCTTTCTTAGTTTGATTCTGCTAATATTTGCGTAAAAATTGGGACCTTGGGCGGAGAAACTCTATACGGAACGGAAAATACAGGTCCATTATCTCGCAATTTCAAAACTACTGGGGTTTGGATGTAGTGACCTACTTTGGTAGTTATCACGTCACTAAACTAGGTTTTTATATTTTCCATTTCTGCCTCTAACTGCTCGTCTAATTTTACCATCTGCACTTTCCTACAGTAAGACGACATATTCTGTAACTGAACAGGAGACTCAGGGGGAAAACTAAAACGCAAACATTAGTTTCTCACGTCCACACAGTACTGTCTCTTCCCTAAAAAATTAATACCAAGTATGGCGGGTTACGACAAATCTTTAAACAATTGAAAGTGTACCTTCCACGAAAAATTATCCATTTTAATTTTCATGGAACTAATAAACCGCAGTTACCAAGCGAAAATACGGTACCCTCATTTCGCGTAATTTTCACCATTCCTACAAAATTGTCACCATTATTTGGTTGCTCATTTCATGGCTCATCAAATACGACTTCGTGCCTGAATCAATTAAGGCGTTGACATGTAGACTCCAATTTGCAAAGTCGCAAATAACAATTCTAGGTTTTGTTTTCTAGATGAGATCTAATTCACACTGCCTGCCCCTGTAGGTTTATTTTTATATGGACAAGCATATTGCAAATGGTCTTTGTTTCCGCAAACATAGCATACATGCAGAGGCTTCTCAATTTTCCCTCGGCACCTTGACGTGCCCTATTTATCCGGTTTACCCGTGTATACGCGTCGTGCTTGGATGTTGCTACTTTCACGCGTCTTTTTCAATGTGCGGTTTAACTCCCTTTTGCACAGAACTCGTCACGTGTTCTCTGTTCCCTAGCCTTGCGGTCTTTAAAGAAGCACCTTTCGATCGGATGGTTCGTACGTGAACAATATATGCACTGTGCTTTAGGCTTGGTCAGTACTGCTTCATGCTTGTGATAACAATCACCGATTGTTAATTAAACTTTAGAAACTAAGGTCAACAATTATTTTAAGTTTTGACGTTTTTGTGCAAATGAAAAAAAAAAAACTATTATTGCCTGGCAAGAGATTAGAAAATATGACCTCCGTTAAATATGCCTCATCACACGGGCTACTACACAGAAACTAATTGCGTAATGTATTTCACGAACTCTACCATGGTCTGCGCAGGAGTTTGGTATTTTTCCAAAATAGTCATACGCAAACGAGAAATAGCAACAGCGGTAACAACGGTCTGTAATAACGTACTACATAACACTTGAAAACCCCATTTGTTAGAAACTGCTTCACTAAATACTGACTTCAAATTGTCCGGAACTTTGAGCAATGCAGCGGAATAGATGATAGATGGCTCACACAAATCTAAATCTAAAATATTAGAAAGTGCTACTAGAAAATCCACTACGCGAACCAAACTACTATTTTTCAAACTAGGTATTTTTACATCTATTCCAGGGAGAATAGATTTTAAAACTTTGTACAAACTGGTACGGACTCACACTTTTCACCCGCAATTGCGCCTTCCTTATTTACAACCACACACATGAGCCCGCATAGCGTGTCCAAATTGTCCGCTTCGTGAAGTCTACGTTCGCATCACGCAGTTACCATTAACGTAGTTTTTGTCAGGGACTGAATCCAGCTTGTACGCACTCCACCTGGAAAAGCCATTTGGGTTAACACAAATATACCAAAATCCCCAAAAAAACACTTCTAACAAGTTTCATACTCATTTGCAAAAGAGGTTAGAAGTGCAGAATGGGATGGCAGCAGAGTTGCAGAGGAATCTGTTGTTACGGAAGTAGGAACACCCAGAGGAAACTCAAACTCCATGGCAGTGACCACAGCTCTCACCAACTGTCATTCCAAACTCTAGATGTTCAGCAGAGTTAAAAATATGTTTAGCACAGCTTGAAAACAAAGGTTTTTCCAATCCCATTGGTACTGTAGAGTTTTGACCCCCAAAATTGTGAGAAATAAATCAACGACAATTATGTTTTTTTTCTTTATATGGGTTTGAATATTTTTTAATCTTTTTTCATAAAATGCCCCAAAAATATTGTATATAAAATTAATAAAGACTGGTTGAATACAATTATGCCTGAAAATAGGCTCCAAGAATACAAAGGGTGCCAATAGGGGCATGTGAGTATAAATACGTTACAATTTACCACTTTTCCCAAAAAGGACTGCATATAAAAATTGAGTACAACATTATTACCAAAAATTGAAATATTACTTAACTTTCATATATATGCCCAAACTTGTGTTTTGCCCTGTATTTAAAATTTTAAATATGCCCATTGAAAATATATATTAAAACATGGCAGGAAAATGACTTCTGCCTGTTTTTCCCCTTTCATATTTTAAATGTGAATGTGGTGTGTGTTTCCTCCTGTCGCGTGTTCGGTGCTGTGTGTCCAGTCAGGGTACCCATCCTATATAGTCAAAACTTAGTGCTGTAGAGAATGGAGGAACAGTACCCCTCAGCTCCTCGCTCGCCGTCGAAAGGGGCAGCATACTGGTAAGTCTTCATAGCGCTGGTAGCTGAACATTCTCAGGTGACGGATAGCTGGTTAGGTGGAATAAAATACTGAAGTCGGAACGGTGATATTCTCCAGCACCGTTACAATTTGATTGGGTTTGCCGCTTATATATTTCTTCCCTGAGCACATGTGGCTCGTAAATGGGGCAAAGTCGTCTGTAGAGCACACATTCTCACTGAGCAGCATTGCTTCAGGGCTGGAAGATGGTTGCCTCAATCATCAATCCTCTGCTGGTCTTCTGGGCGAGCGCTTCTTCTATGTGTGTGCTGCCGTGCGTGTGGGTTGTGCTTCTGGGCGAGCGCCTGCTCTGTGCTTCGTTTGCCCTTATCTGGGTCTCGTGCCATCAGGTTAACATCTCTATGGTGGGTGAACAGCCTTTCCTTTTCTTTCCATCTTCGCTCTCTCCCCCTCTTCTTGGTAGCGGTTGGGATGCCGGGACATGAAATCATCTGCTTCGTAGCGCAGTGTAGTGTTCCCGTCCCGTTTCCTTCGTTCTCGTGCTTACCAAGGGAGGAAGAGTTATTTTGGAAGGGGGTTTGGGGAACAAGCCGTTTAATTCGAACTTTGGCCTTCCTAGTTCGAGACCAGAATCACGCTAACACAATGAGAAAAAAATTATTTAATAGTGCATGTACAAATGTGGTTGGAATTTTTTATTTTATTTTTAAGTTAAATTTTTTTGTGTTCTCGAAAACATAAAATTGGAGCTAAACAATTGCAAGTTTACATGCGGGGATGGTATACCGTGGCCCCTTCGGAACAAAGTTAACTAGGCTGATATTCTATTCAGCGTAGTCGCACAGTATCCTAAAGCATGGGGTGACAAATATAATTTTTACACATCCTACTCTGCAGGGCTCTCCTTCAAGTTACTAGGCATAGGATATAAGATCCTCAAGACAAATAGAACAAGACATGGACTCCTGTTACATTTTCTTATAAGCTAGATTATGTACAAGCATGGCATTGACAAGATTATAAATTAAGGTTAACATACAAGGTACTTTCAATGACTCGATACGCCTACATATTAGAGAATATTTCCCTGGTATAGCAGGAATTTAAATAATTATTTACAGGTTCTGCTTGAATTTACAACTCTTAAGCAAAGTTTTACAGATTGGTGCGCACGCAAGTTTACGAGAGTCTGCTGGGGCAGAGGGTTCATGAACCAGGTAAGCGTGGGCCTCTGTTTACGTTACATTAAGATGAGCTCAGGCACGAGAGCGTATGGAGAGTGTGGAATACTGTTGGCGTTACACCTCAATTACTATCACAACTCACTAAGGGAGTTTCACACAAACGTGAAAGCTATTTGTACGTGCGCACTGGAATTGAAAGTGTTTTCTCAAAATACATTTCATCCTTACTTGTCTAAACACAGGTACTCATAACACGTGTCGTACGTGAAAGTTTTGAATAACTAGTTTACAATTACAAGTCTACCTTATGATTTTACAAGAACAAGTCTTTCATTTTTCCCTTATGTGATTATAGGTGGGATGACAAGGAAACAATTTCTTACAGCTAGATACACTACAATGGCGTACATCAGTAAGGAGGTTATAAACGCCTTGTATTTACTGAAGTCAAGTACACTTTTCTATGCTGTGCTCCTATTGAGGTTGCAGTTGGGGTAAATACTCTTACTTTTCTACTTAGGTACAGGACTGTGAATAGACTCTTCTATTCAACTTTGGTTTATTCGCAATTATTTACAATATTTCATTCCTGGGACAGCCTGCATGGCTGAGGGGCGAGATTTCTTCTTGTGGTTTACGGCGTATGGGATTTCTAGCTCGCACTGAGTAGATGGGTTATGCCGGCCATACTGACGGTGGTACATACAACTCGGGGTTGCGCATAATTAAGTTACACTTCTCTAGCCTAAGACAAGGGATACACTATAAGAAAACATGTCAACTCACTTTAATGTTAAAAAATTATATGGGGATTTTCCGTTGACGCGCTGCGCCTCCAGAGGTTCTGGTGGTATGTTCGTGTCCCGCCCGTGAGCAGGTGGGGAACAGGAACTGATGATGTGCCCGGTGCCACGTTAGGTATAGAGAACGATTGTTGATGGGGGTAGTACAGCGACTCTGGATACGCGGTCAATATGAAGGAGACTTGAATGAATTTGTCCTTTATATTACGTGAAGGTAAAATATTGCTTGTGGGCGAAGCTGTCTGCCACTTCGCACGCCTATATTACCACTGAAGTTACCCTGCTTAAGGGAGCAGGGGCGAAGTATCCATGGAAGCAATGGAACCATTTAATTTTAGTCTGTCAAATAATAATTACTCTGAAAATTTGCAGCCGAATAACTTAAGTTTTTTTTTTTTTTTTTTGCAGAACTGGGGCTGGTTCACCATGAAAAACAAAATTTTTTCTAATTGTGTGGTAAATGGCGGTTCGTGTCTCACGACGTTCTCTGTGTGTCGTGTAAGCAAACCTCTCTGTTGCGTCTACAGTGCTACGAGCCTACATCTGCTGAAGGCCAATGCTGCCATCTGTCATGGGGCGGGGAATTAGGGAGCCGTGGAAGCAACGAGGCGACCTGCGTACAGCACGATGTTAGCCGAGTGGCGACCGAACTTCTACGAACAGTCAAAATATCGACCGTTTTTGTCTGGTTTGTGCAACTACCAACTGTGTGGTTTTCGCGCGCATATTGGATACTTATACGTAAAACGTGATAACTAAGGCATGTCTGGTGAACAATTCGTGAATTCGTATCTTGATTTTGTTCCTTCGTAATCTGAAACGTAGCTAACCAGATTTTCTTTTACTGAAAATATCTGTGATACAATTGAACGTGTGAGTGGTTATTTACGGGAATATGCGTGACTGCAACATCCAACTACCAGCTGTTATTCGTTAAGAAGATGCCTTGGTTTATTTTAATTGGAACATATTTAAGGCAAGTGCAGAATGTACTTGTATGTTAATAGAATTTCAATTCGCTACCGTACCACTCTCTTGGCTGCGTAAAAAGTGTCACAATCATTACTCCAAAATTACATCAGATTCTCGGAATAAAACATAAAAACAAAATTTGAATCCTCAAACCCATGACATAGTAAAAATTCACATAGTTCGTTTCTGGTAATTACATCATCCACGATGTCAAAACACAAAAAAAAAAAATTATAGCCAGGTACTCTAATTATAATATTACGTAAGATATAAAGTATCCACATCTATGAGCTGACTTTTTTTTTTTAATTGAGAATAATACAAATAGCCTAATACTTTTGACTTATATTTAGCAATGAAATATTTCATAAACCTATAGTGCCAGTGGCCTTCTTCTGTAGCCAATGACAGGAGTGGTTCGTTTGCATGTTCTCCTCTACCGGCAAGTCATGGAGTTAAACTGGCGTGGCTGTGAAAATTGACCAACATAAGTGCGTGATACGTGAAGTTATTTTTTCTTTCTATTTAGTTTATAGTTTACTCGACAAAATGAACAGTTCAGATGATGTTCTGTCAAGTTCTGCAGAAATGACTGATTGTTAGTGCGCTGTAGAAAAAATTTTACAACACTCATTTAGCCCATTACCATACGAAATTAAAAAATACATAAATAATCAGCAGTGGGAAACCAACTCCTGATCTCAACATACATACAAAAACAAAACAGTGTGTGCGACATTGTTAATGCTAGTTTTTGCGAGACAGCTTGGCTTACTGGGTGCAAGAAATTTCAGAAGTTAAACTGTTGGCCATATTTATTATTTTCCTCTGAAAAAAGTGTTTGGATGCAATCCGGGTTTATTGATATGAACAACTTTCATAAATCTGTTAAAAGGCATGAACTCAGTAACTCGCATTTAGTGTTGTGCATGTCACTGAAACAGTTTGGTAAAACTAGAATTGAGTTCTGTTTAAGCGACCAGTTCAGGTTAAGTACTCGGAAACAACGAAAATGTCAAAAAGAATAGATATATTTTGGGTCGTATAATTGATGTTATCTGTTTCTTAGTCAAGCAGATTTTAGGGGACATGAGTCATAAAATTCATTAAATATATAGGAAATTTCGTTGAAATTTGTTTATGCTTTTGGTGAAATGGACAGTCATTTGAAAAGCCATTTAGACAACGCCACACTTTTTTCTGGCCTCTCAAGTGACGTACAAAATGATTTGATTCAGTATGTTTGCGATGTAGTGTTACAAAGTATCAAGATGCAAATAGAGAAAACCTTGTTTGTAGGAATAATATTGGATGAAACAACAGACACGAGTAAAAATTCTCAGTTAACCACTCTTTTGCGATACGTTAATTCAGAAGGGGCAGTTGAAAAATGTTTTCTTGGCTTTAGTGATGTTAGTTGTGATCAGTCTGCTAGAGCCTTATCAGAGCACGTGTTTCGTGTTTTAAGTGATTTCAAATGTTTTGACAAATTAGCAGCACAAACACATGATGGTGCTGCAGTCATGGCAGGTGAAGTAAATGGACTTCAGTGACTTGTTAGAGTGAAATGCAGTGAGGCCATGTTTGTACATTGTTATGCGCATAGACTAAATCTGGTTTTGTAAGATTCAGTCAGCCACATCAACCAGTGCCGAAGGTTTTTCATTACACTTGCAGGATTTGGAACTTTCTTCTCTAAGTCAACAAAGAGAACATATGCTTTAGATCAAGAAGTTTGAAACTGTCAGTGAATACAAAGCTGAAATAGAAAACATGTTGGAACTAATGATTGAAAATGCTGACAAATGGGATAGCGAAACTCTGCTAAGTGCTAGTGGGATATTATTTAGCTTACGAGATTTTGATTTAATTTCCCTATTGCATGTTTTTTCTGCTATTTTCCCGATGACAAATGTACTTTGTCAAGTTTTGCGAAAGAAAACATTTGACATTAATTTTTGCATCTTGAAAATAAATGAGTTCAAGGACTATCTCCAGAAACAAAGAGCTAATTTTGACTCAATCTGGCAAAAAGTTTGTGAGCATAAAAGCATAGCAGAGGCGCACCAAAACAAAAGATTGCGAATTAGTCATATTGATGGGGAAGATAGAAAGGCATCGTACAGAAGGCTGTGCAGTGAAATTATTGACATAATAATATCAAATTGAACGTCCGGATTTTGTGCAATCGAAAAACTCAGATTTTTAGAACTGTTGGACCCTACAAGATTCGAAACATTTAAGAATGTTTTTCCTGAAGAACGCCGTAGTTGTCTGAAAGAAATTTATAGCCGCCATTTCGATTTCCCCAGGTTGCGAAGTTAATTAACGGTTGTTTACGAAACTGATCAGTTTGCTGTTAAGAGCTTTGCAGAACTCCATTTTCTCAAGTCAGCTGATCTCAAAGAGGTTTTTCCCCCAACTCTATACACTATCTAGTCTTATTTTCAACATTCCAGTTACGAGTGCATCAGCAGAACGATCCTTCTCCACCTTGAAATGCATTAAAACTTATTTGCGAAACTCACAAGGCGAAGGACGACTGTCTTCACTGTCCATACTCAGCATCGAAAAACAACTTCTTAATATGCTGGGAGCACAGGATAGATTTCATGATGATGTAATTTAAGTATTTGCTGGAAAAAAAAAAACAGACGAATATATCTGAAGTATAAATAAATAAGTAATCTGCAAATAACAACATGTTCATCAACGGACTCGTTCAGTAAGTAATCTCGTATTTAATTTTTTTGTGTTTATTTTTTTTTATTAATTTGTTTGTTTTGATATAGGCCTAAGTGTATCTATTTGACTGGGGAACAGGATGTTCGAAAACATGTGTTATAAAGGCCTACGTGGTTTTAGTTTTAAATCAACGCACATTTGTAAACTTATGACACTGTCAGCATGTGTGCCTTACATGGGTTAAGCAGTGTCGCAGATAAGATGTGAATGTTTTTAATGTTAGCCTGTTATTTGGTTTTGTGCTGTTCGCTAGCTTTTCCAATACAAAAGTGTGTAACTCTATATTAATTTTGGTTTTAAAATGTTATTTGAACTTTATTAAGTGTTGTTTTATTATTAATTTAAATGAGAATACACCAACTTACTTGGTGTTGAATATCGGCCGCAAATAATGTTTACAAGTATAAACTGTTGACGATAAAGTGAGCACTCTTGAAATCAACCATAGAATAAAAGGCACTGCCCCTACCTACAAATATCTTAATGGGCACACTGACTGACATGCGCCGAGTAAAGTTGGTAATGATTGATGGAAAGTAGTTCCATAATATAATGTCGAAAAAAGTGTGAGGTAACCATTCGTGATAACTTTTTTCTTTCGCTTTTTTTTTTTTTTATGAATCAGAGTGTAAAATTGACTAGATTTGTAACATATTTACTTTTTCCAATAATTCCACAGTTTCACCTGACCGACGCATGAATAAAGTGATGATGCCCATTACAACATTAATTTTACATCAGGCGGAAACATATATAAAGTGTATACAAGTGGGTTTCAAGCAGGGCTTTCAAAAGTGCTCATTTAACCGTGAACAGCCTATAGTATACTGACTTAAGGAGAAAATCATTAAACTAACGAAGTTAAATTTGTCTATATTTAACTAATGGTTGTTACTTTCAGAATTATCACAAAATACACCTTTTCTGGTTGGCACAAATTGCTTCCCATTCTTAAAATCTCACGACTCGCCACTGTAAGGGAGGCAGGCCCCGTAAATGCAAAACACACTGAATTACACTTGTAAATTTGGAGGCTGCTAATAGGGCGCAGTACCCGATGAGCTCAGGAGAGTTAAATGCAATAAAACACGTCTAATTATGGCACGACTGTTGTATTACCGCAAAGGTACAGCGGAATGTTACTACACTTGTCAATGCATACCTCAGTTAAGCGGACCCGGCACTCTGGACCTGCAGGTGTTCGCTACTGCTGGAAAATAAGGCGTGGGCCTTAGATTATAATTATGAAGTACGTTAACTATGGATGTGAAGAAAATGCAGCCTATAATGAATTGCCGAGGGGGTTACATGGAGCTTACTGTCTTCCCTGCCGGTTGTCTGGAGTGCTGAAGTCTAACTACATTGCGTCGATTTCGCCGCATGTCTAGCGAATACGGCGCCAAAATGAAAAACATGAAAAAAAAACTGCACTTAATGAGTGAAATTCATGTTGTACATAATTAATATTACTAAACTAAAACACATTGGTGACATATTTATGAACACCGAAGCCCCAGATATCGCTAAGAATGTGACATCACGAGAATATTACTGCACTTGAAGGGTGATATTAAATGAAATGATGCCTCAGGTGGCTGATTCTCGACGATGATTACATGTACACTCTTATAATTAACATATTTGAATCGGCAAGTGGCATTATGTAATTCATTTCAGAAATATGTATAGATGTGGCAATACATGGATTTCGTAACTAAGGGCGGAGCTACACCCTGTTTTCTGTGGAATGTTATCGACTCTCTATGCTAGAGCGGGTGGTTTCCCTAGTGAGGTATGGTGTAATCACCGTGAATTATGTTTAAAAATGCTCCTATTAATTAATGATGCTAGGGAATCGCTCACCACTTCACACTTCCTGCGGGATTTAATTCCCCGTCTTTTGAAACCACTCGGAGCCACGTCGCACTCCGGATTCGGCCACGGAGCCCGTCGACATCGCGCACATTGGAAAGTCGTGGGAATAAGCAGCGCCGCTTTCCCCAGTGTTCCCTCCAAAGGCTATTGCATCTAACGGTCATGGCTTCACAGGACACACTCGTTTAGGCAACATATCCCTTCATCACAAGAGTTACCTCTGTGATGAATGTTAAATATTATGACCCACGGCCACGAGTTACAGGGCGGCAAGAAAAGTGTTGCTGTGTGATTGATGCGTCTGCATTGGAACAAACGGGCACAAGGGATACATGGATGTCAGGAACACGTCAAACGCCTCCCTCTCTGGTGACCATTTGGTCCTCACATACCCCCAAGTGACTGCCACGTTGCTAGGTGCAACAGGATGTCGGCAGGGCCTCAGAATGTAAGGCCTGCAATGATTATGTGTTGCTCTGCCTGCCGATGCTCCAGAGCGATGACCCTGCTGATGGTGTAGTGCCACTGCCCGTGCTCGCCGAATGGGGTTGTTCCCATCGCAAGTGGTGCACGCCAGCCGATGTAGATGCTGACGCTTGGAGAGGCGGGGAGGGGTTGAGACTCGCTCGTCCGTTGACTCGTCGCTGCTGCTGATGCTGTCTCTGTTCTTCAGAACCTACGATGCTTCTTCTTCTGGCGAGGAGAAAGGTATGCTGTCCCTTGCTGGACTTGATGTTCCTTCTGTTGAACCTTCCCCTGCGCTCTTAATGCGGTCCTCCAATGCGAGGTCAGCCGGTATCGTAGTCTTCGTTGGCGCCGTGGAGAAGTCTGGGGCTTCCCTGTAGGCTAATCGGGCCCACAGTTGCCCCCCACTGACTCGCTTTGTGCGATGTCTTCCAAAGACAGTGTCTCTACATTGGGTGTCGTGACACTCTGGTCTGGCTCACTTTGGTTGCAGTGCCTGCGATGTTGATGTTATGTGTTTGAGATGGTGTGACCTCTTCCTCTTTCTCCTCTCCTTACCCTGCCAACCTTATGAGCATATAATTACCAGGTGTGGAAGTAGGAAAACGGTGCAGAAGAGCACTCCCGTCTGTACATGAACTTGCCTCTGTTTCGCCATTGGGCGTTTCTGCTACCTGCTGCTCTTGGCCATTGGGCTCTTGCTCAGGAGTTTCTGCACTGGGTCCCTACACGGCTAGGCGAAGGTCGTCGCAGTTTACGGCCACCTTATGCCTGCTGCTGACCTTGCTGTGGTAAGTTGTATACCCCAGTGCTTTTACAACAACATGTGGTCTGCTCCACTTAGGGGCAAAGGTTGCGCTTTGCACTGCTCAATCTGTGCTCATAGATTTAAACATGTTATCCAGGCCTGAACCTCTTTGGTGGGTGGATTGTTGTTGGTACCCAGTGCTCTATTACCACAAATGTGTGTTGCTCCACTTAGGGCAGTGTTGCGCCCTTTTGTGCATCAACTGTGCTTAGAATTCATGTATCCAGGCCTAGACCTCTTTGGTGGGTGGATTGTTGTTGGTACCCATTATCATTTTGTACCTTCCCGATGTGAATGTGTGGTTTTTCCAGGTCTTGCTTCCCGGTCCTGTCGTCTGCCTGCTGCATTTTGTTGCATCGTGTTTGCCTGTCGAATTCTGAATTCTCTAGGAGAGGGCAGCATCCTTCCCGCAAATGGCGGCTGGTGATTGACCTGTGGCTAGGTTCACCCTCAGTCTGATTGTGAACAAGGCCGTGGGCAGATGTTCAGCCCAATTGCATGGTTGTTCCTACCACAGGCGCAACTGGTCTTGAGGTCTTGATTCCTCCTGTCAGTTGGGTTGGGCCTGCGGTGGTACACGGCAGTTGTATATGCTGCTACCACCTGGTGCACATTCTTTCCAATATTCGCCATAATGTGTCCATTGCTGTTAAGAGGGTTGTGGGTATCCCATTGGGCAGAATTCGTCTCCAGTACACAGGCTATGTTCATGCCGTGCACTGGAACTAGTATGCTTCGTCCATGAAAGTGTTTTGCATTGGTGCACAGTATGGCCATCAGGTCCGCGAGATGACTGGGGCTCGTGGTGTGGTGTGTTGTGTATCATCGCTCTTATCTGCAAGGTTACCTTGACACAACCTCAATATGCGGACGTCTTGGTAATGTAGGCAGTGGAAATGGTTTGCACATTTCTTGTGTTTAATGGCAGGTCCTGAACGTGCATCATGAAATGCTGTAGACCTGCGTTCGTGCACTTTGGGCACGTGCAGCTTCCAGGTTGCTTCAGGGCGACTCGGTTGTGTCTCGACGCGCATGCTGTTCATTTGCCACTATTCCTGTTCACTCTGCATGATGGAGGTAATACGACATTGGGTGTTGTACACTGTAGTTGTGCTGTTAAAACGCTGTTCTGCAATTCGTCGATCCCGAGTTCGGCTTCCATGGGAGCCTCGATGATGGCACAATTGACGTGGCCATCGCCAGTTGTTGGGTGGTTGACTGTGTAAGGGGGAAGTAGTTCATCCCACTCCTCTTGGTCCACCGCTACCGTTTCGCCTGGTGCGCATGAGAGCTCGTTTGCTAACTGATTGTCAGCTCCCGATACATGATCCACCTTGAAATCATACACTTGGAGGAGGAGTGCCCAGCGTGCTAATTTACTCCTGACCTCTTTCGTGGTGTGAAACCAGAGTAAGCAGCAGTTGTCGTTTCATAGTGTGAACTGTTAGTACTCTAGGTATGCCCTGTACCGTTTCATGGCCCATACTACAGCCAGACACTCTCGCTCGTTCATGTCGTACCTACCATCAGTTGGCCCGAACTTTGTACTACTGCATTCAATCATGTGCTTCTCTTGGTTATCCCCAACCTGATAGAGAACTGCTCCCAAGCTCTTCTCACTTGCGTCTGTCTGAAGATATAAATGGCGACTTGGGTTGTGTCGAGCCAATGTCTTGCACTCCCTGAACTTGCTCTTGATATCTTGAAAACTTGCTTCATGTTTCGCTGTCCACGCATACTTTATGTTGGGCGACAACACGTCAGTGAGTGGTGCGGTTATTGTTGCAAAATCATGTATATTTTCCCGCAGCCAGTTCACTAACCCGAAGAATTTCCTCAGTTGTTTCCTTGTGTGTGGCGCCTCCTAATCTTTAATGAGGGCCAAATGCTTTTCTGTTGGCCGGCTTTCGTGTTACCGACCATGTGCCCAAGAAACTGTATGCATTGGTGGCCAATGTGCCACTTGCGGTTCGCACACAATAACTTACTGATGGCTAGTCTCTCTAAAACTAGTGACATGTGTTGGATATAGTTATCCCAGGTTTCGGACCAGATGACCACGTCATCCAGGTACGCGAGGGCAAAATCTCCAATGTACGCATCGAGCACCTGGACCATCATCATTTGAAAAGTTGCTGGTGCACACTTCAAGTTGAAGGGCATTGCACAGAAGTGGAACCTCCTCCCATCTGGGGCTGTGAACGCCATTTTGTTATGGTCTGCAGATTTTATAGGCACCTGCCAGTACCTGCTGCACAGGTCCAATGATGTCATGACCTTAACCTTGCCCAAGGTATGCAATGCATCCTTGACACTTATCTATAGGGGCGGGGTGCTCAGTGTGATTTGGTTGATTGCTCTGAAATCTACACAAAAGTGCTATGTCCCATCCTTCTTGGGTGCCAAGGTGATTGCTCTGTTGTAGTGGCTGCGAGTGGTATCAATCACACCCTCAGCTAGCATTTCTTCAATCTACTCTTTGATGATGGCACATTGATACGGCTGGTAACTTCTGGGTCCAGAGTAGATCGGCTGGTCATGTTCCAGTGGCATACATTGCTCGGCTACAGTTGTTCGATGGAGTGGGTCTCCTGCCAAAAATACTTTGTGTCGTTCATCCAGTATGTGTTGCAGCATCTCCCTGTATTCCAGAGGGACCACGTGATCGAGTTCGTCTAGTTGCACTCTGGGCTCGTTACCAGTGGGTCGGGATTCGTTGTCGTACAACGTTCGCTTTTCCTTCAGGCCGAAATGGATCATATGGGCGGCTGGCTCAACAATGGTCTTTTGTTCACTGAACCAGGGGATACCCAAGTTGGCATCCTCCTGTAGGTCCGCAGACACGAGGGCTGTGGTGATTGTATCCACATCTCTAATTCGGACGGTAATCAGTGTCTCTCCCATTGATTCCCCCACGTACTGCTTTGTTGCGAGGTGCAGTACCTGTGTACTTGGTGTATTCTTGCTTGTGCCCACAAATCTGACGCGCACTAAATTATGGCTTGCTGCTGTATCTATTAATGCATGGCATGGTTGCTGATTTAAATGTACTGCAATTCTAATCATTCGGTTTTGTATTTTACTGATCTGCTGTATGCTTGGTTGCTGACTTCCGGTTCCTGCCTGCCCTACTTGTTGAGGAGGCTTTGTATCTCGTGGCCCTTTGCCCTGGGGTAGTGAGCATCCAGCTCGCCTACCCAATGGTCCGTTCAGTGGTTTGTTGTTGTTCTGTGGTTGGTTGTGTTTTGGACACTGAGTGTGCCATTGCATTCTGCCTTCTCCTTTGTAATATTGGCATGCAAACGGCGGCTCACGTGGGCCTCCTGCCATGCCCGTGGTAGCTGATGTCCGTGCTGCCATCCTGGGTTCGGGGTATGTTCTTGTCTGGAACGCACCTGCTACTACCTTGTTCGCTACCGGTTGCTACTCTGTCCACTCCCTCTGCTCTGCATCTTTTCTCCAGCGTGAATAGTACCCGTCACCCTCTCTATTCGCGGTGTTTTATTCTCGGCTGGCTTGGTCCAGCAATGTGGCAGAGAACATGAAGTCCTCTGTGTTACTGTGAATTAACAGTGCCATTGCTAGCCTGTTTTCCGCTCTTATAGTTGACCCAACTACCTCTAGGATCTCGCTCATGTGTGGATGAAAGTTTTTGATTTTCCCTATCTTCCTTGTTGCAAACGCGGTTAGGGATTCGCCCGCTCTTTGCACTTCTAGCACAGCCCTGCTCTGTGCTTGCAATGAGGAGTGGTATTGGCAAATCGACTTTGAAAGCTGTTACGAAATTCTACCCACTAAATACCGTAGTGACTGATCGTTTTCCACCAATTACTCGCCTCGCCGACCAATTGTGTCATACAATTCGGCCACTCTTGTTGGCACACTCTATATCTCTATAAATGTGTTGTGCAGTCGTTTAGAAAAGCCTGCGGGTCCTCACTTGGTAGGCCTGAAAACGTTGGTAATCGTTGAAATCGGGCCGGAGTTGTGCCGGCTTCTACGGCTTTTGTGATTGCTGTAAATAATTCCAGATTATCACGATCATTTTGCTGCGGGTACGTGACACACATGGGTTGTGACGTCTGCTTCTGAGGTTCTTCTGCTCTTCTGGGTAGGGGCGGTGAATGTGCCAGTGGGCTTTGGTACACGCTGGCCCATTCCTAATATTCTCGCGCACAGTGATGTGTGCTAGACAATTCCGCTCCTACTATTGACTTGACTTCTGACCGCGGCAATGGGAATGCGAATTATCCACAATGGAATCTCCCGGTGGCTTGATTTGCCATATCTTGCCCGGTCAGACATTGCCAGTGAGTTTTGCATCTGCACGCCTCACACCTCACGGTTTCTTGTGACCCTTGCCTGCAAATTTCCTGTTGACACTGCTCATGTGCTTGTAAATGTTCTATTTTGACTGCTTTGGACATTATGTCAGTTTGGAAAAGAATGCGTTCGCACATTTCACAGAGAATACGGCCTTGTTGATCCGTGGTGGCCTTTTCAGTCCGACTCAAACATTCCAGATGAAAACTACGTGTACACTGTACACAAATTATGGTTCCGTTTCCCTTTCCTGCACACGTAATTTGTTTTGCACACCTGCCATCCTGCCAATGCGTAATTACATTTATAGTGAAATTGCAATCGACAAAGTGTGTTTGTTGACGTCAGGGTGCAGGGGGACCTCCCCTCGGCTAAATAAAAGTACTTAAAAGTTCTTAAATTACGTTAACTATGGATATGAAGAAAAATTCAGCCTTTAATGAATTTCTGAGGGGGTTACGTGGAGCATACTGTCTGCCCTGCTGGTTGTCTGGAGTGCTGAAGTCTGACTTACGACATGGCATCGGTTTCGCCGCATGTCCGGAAAATCCGGCACCAAAATGAAAACATGAAAAAAAATCTGAACTTAATGAGTGAAATTCATGTTGTAAGATTGCTAAACTAAAACTCATTGGTGACATACTCGTGAACACCGAATCCCTAGATGTGTCTAAGAATGTGACATCACGAGAATGTCACTGCACTTGAAGGGTGATATTAAATTAAATGATGCCTCAGGTGACTGATTCTCAATAGATGATTACATGTACACTCTTATAAATAACATATTTGAATCAGCGTATGTCGTTATGTAATTAATTTCAGTAATGTGTATGGATGTGACAATACATGGATTTCGTAACTAAGGGCGGAGCTACACCCTGTTTTCTATGGAATATAATCGACTCTCTATGCTGGAGCGCGTAGTTTCCCTAGTGAGTTTTGGTGTAATTACAGCGAATTATGTTTAAAAATGCTCCTATTACTTAATGCTGTTAGGGAACAGCTCGCCATTTCACACTTCCTGTGGGAATATGGTTCCCCGTCTTTTGAAACCATTCGGATCCAGGTCGCACTCCGGATTCGGCCACAGGGCCCGTCGACATCGCTCACATCGGAAAGTCGTGGGAATAAGTGGCGTTGCTTACCCCAGTGTTCTCTCCAATGGCTGTTGTGTCTAATGGTCAGGGCTTCACAGGACAAACTCGTTTAGGCCACATATTCAGTCATCATAAGAGTTACCTCTGTAATGAATGTTAAATATTATGACCCACTGCCAAGAGTTACAGGGCGGCAAGAAAAGTGTAATGCCGTTCTTGTCGACCTGCACTGACTGAGACCGCGATCTAATGTCGATCGGTCGAGTGTTGCTGTGTGGTAGATGCGTCTGCGATGGAACAAACTGGCACAAGGGATACGTGGACGTTAGGAACATGTCACCGTCTAAGGAAAAGTAAATAGGCCTACATGATATGTGATTATATACATCAAAACTCCTAGCCTGAAGTTACAATATGGGGTGTGTGGCACTGTTACATATGGGGTCTTCACATACTTGAAAGGAGATTTTACATTAAAACATGTAACAGCAATTTACACAAATTTTGTGAGGGTCTGACCTTGGTACAAAGTTACACTTGAAATTCAATTTTCAAATTTATTGGTTATTGACATGTTACACACAGTATCACACTCAGGAATTTAAAAGATTTATGTAGGTTTCGAATTTCCTGGGTAGCGGGTTATGGCATACTCGCAGCGAGTTCTCGCCTCAAGCTCTAATGCAAATTTAGAGGGTTTCTTAATTCAATGTCACCCAGTCATATTGTGAGTTACAGAGAGGGTTTCAACAAGGTTATGTTTACGGGATCGCTGATGGGCCTTGATTTCGCGCTCACACTTCCTGACAGTGCTCACGGAATTCATTGACTCTACTTTAAATGTGTCGTTCTAATATTCAATAGCAACAACAAAAATTTATTTAAATTCTTATTTTTAATGCATATGTTACACGCGCACTAGTGGGTGTTTCGGGAAAATGCAAACATTAATTTTCCAGCTTGCTTAAGGGGTTGAAGCTACTTTAAATTTCCTCCTGCAAATAAAACTTCTTGTGTATCAAACTAGGAATCAAGTGCCGAATTTTGCAAATATTCTCACATTTTTATTTACGTTACGGTGTCCGTGGATAAGGAGATTGACTACGTTACTTGAACACTTTGTTATTGTGTGGGGCCATGGTTAATTACAATGTCTTTCGTGAATTCTCTACCTTGAAAAATAAATGCTTAAAAGTTACAAAAATTTCACAATTGCAAAAGTTTAACTTCTTGATATGGGAGTAAGCACTTCCCGATGCACTTCCTACTCTAACAGGCTAGGATTTTGTACGTGAATAATTGTCACCTAGCTGTCCCTTCTAACGAGTTATCAAAGGCTCGTAGTGTCTTCAGGATATGAGCTTCTCTAATGCTATCACTTCCCTGATTAAATATAGCTATGGGGGTTACACTGGGTAAGGGGCATTAGTCTGAGCTGGCTTCTGCCTTGTACTCACTCAGTGAAAGAGTAGCAGGCCAGTGGAAAGTATGACCCAGCTTCCCTATCCTGAGTTAACTCCGCCGTGTGGGGGGAAGGAATAGGTAGGGCCGAGTCTGGCAGGAGGAGATACATTGCCGCATTCAGTTCGGTTCCCAGGGTGGACAGTTCTTCAACCGAAGTGAAGGATGCCGATGAGGCTCATGCAATGCTTGCTATCGAGGGCTCATGAGATTGCTGGCTTTTAACAGCCAGGGGGACAAGCAGGGGAACAATAGGGGTTCGCGACCTATCCTTTGAGGTTGAGGAGGGGGGAGGAAGGGGGAATTCCCTTCGCTAAAACTCTACTCATGTCAGGTCCGTCACGGACAAGGCAATCCACGGGATCACGCCATGAGGTCTCTGCTGGGATGCGAGGGGGCGTCCGGCGATGTTCGACTGGATGGTTGTGGCTAGTGGGGGGTGAAAAACTAATATTCGTGTGATAACGTTCCCTGGAGAAAATTGCCCTGGGAGAGGGGTAATAAGATGGGGAGAGTGACTGTTTACTCTCCCTTTGTCTGGTGAGGGTGATCTACTTGAGGGTGGGGAAGGGGTGCGCTTCATCCATCTCGTGGGATCTGGGGTTTGATTTCTGCCTGAGGTTCTGGGCCCGTGTTCCCTTCCTTGTTCAAGGTCTACTGTAGGTTACTGTTGATTGGGATTCACCCTTTCTACCAGTTGTACTAACATCCCACAAAGGTTCAGGGGTTGTGAGTTAGTGGTGCGTGCTTCATTATTACGGGGTCCGAGATCCGTGAAAGGAACAGCGTGTCTCTCCAGCACTCAACTGTGGGCTTGGGGGCGGGGGCAGGGTCGTGGGCCACCTGGGGTTGCCATGTTGAACAATCCTTATTCAAGTGCCTTCCTGGACAGTGCCAACAGCTTGGAAAGGGGTCGGAGGAGTGTTGCAAGGTCATGACACGCCCTACAGGCTACCTGGAAAAGGTGCCAGGCCGTAAACCCTTGGCACTTGCAAGCTGCTCCCTCTCCTCGGAGGGGCGCTCATTCATCTCTAGTTCTCTCGCTTTCTCAACTTACCCTTTGACATTCTGAAGTTGAGCTGTGATAATAAAGTTACAAAAAGTGGGGAGGAGGGTACGGGTGATTGCTCTTACAATCAAAGTCTTGCTTTGCTCAGGATACACTCTTTTGTGTAGACATTATTTCCGTCTAATGAATAGCTCGGCTTCCTCGTCGGGTTTCTGTATCCGCGAGTGTAAGTCCGTAATAATTTCGCTCAGAAGTTCCTATTTGGAGAAATGGGGGCTCAGCTGGCCCATAAATTGGGGCCTGCTCTCTATGAATTCACTGTAGCGGTCCCACCAACCCTTGTCAGGGTCGGTCAGCTGATTGTGAGCACGATTCACCCATTGTCTCTGCGGGACCAGGTGTTCTCTAAGCTCCTTCTCACACTCGGTGAAAAATTTGGCGGGGTTGGCATAGGTCTTTCCGTTAAACTCGGGTAGGGAGATTTTACTAGGGAGTCCTGGAATACTAGGATTACACCTAGGTGCGGGATTTCGCAGCCTGTATGTATGTTCCCGGTATCAAACTTCACACAGATATACTAGCCATGGAGTACTTATGCGTTCGTCCAGCCACCCTATACACAAGTGATGGAACTCTCTATGATAGAAGATACAATGGAAAGAAATTTACCCCAACCTTCGCACTCAGACCACTGACATATCTGTGGGTCGTCCAGCCGACACTCAAAAGAACTTTATTCCTAACCGTCGGTAAAACGGGGTGTCTCGTCCCACCCAATACATCGGTAGTGGTATGTCTGGCGACAGTAGATGCACTGGATTGTGTTACGACCATTTCCAGGGCAGCCTGTCACGGGACACGGGGTATTGCTCGCCCCTGTGGTAATGTTGTCAGCTAAGTGGCCATGGTAACTCGCCTCTGGTTCCAACATTGTGATTGATGGGTGCCACAGTGTGTTTAGAAGCGACTCGTCGAAGTCGCAGAAGTGCTCCTCGTCAAAGAGGGAACAACATAATGAGGGGGTGTCTGACTTGGTTCAGCTCCCAAGGCTGAACTACATGAAGCACCAAATATTGATGTGTGCATCAATCACGACCAACGTGGGGGACAAACGAGTAGGAGGAGGGGTGTCTGGCACTGTCCAGCTCCCAAGGCTGAACTACTTGGAGGTATGGAACCACGTTGGGTGCAAAATATTGGCATGTGCTACCTGGTGTTTCAACCTGGGATGGTAAGAGATTGAACATTGACTGCTCTCAGAGCCTAACTTGGCCTGCCATGCCGAGTAATACAGTATTTATTTGGCCATTGTGGTCTTAGGGGGTTGTGACCAATATTAGGCCGTTTGTAGGTAATTTTACTTCGGACTTGAGGGGAGTCGAACTCAAGACTGAGGTGGATGGACGAGGCTGCCTGTCCAGAGAGCTCTATGCTCCTCACTGTAAGGCTCGCCAATATGCGTGATGCCAGCGATCCCTGATAAATCGAATGAGATGATGATTCAAAGTTGGGAGGTGTGGGTGCTACTCGGGGTTTGACATCTGGTTGGGCCGGGAGTCGAACCCGTACAAACTTCCCAGATGCTAGTTTGATGGTGCAGAATTTCGGGAGCTCGGTATCTTCTGGGTGTGAAACCAGGATTACTCTCCCTGGCTTTAGTTTGAAAGCACTAGTCGTCATAGTTGTCTGCCTAGCTGGGGTGTCCTGGTGAGTAGTACCCACAATCCGAGTTAACAGTTAATCTGGTCTTCGTATTCTCTCGTAGGTTACCCGGGCCAGTGAGAACCAAGAAGGTGATCGAGTGCATTGGTGATTGCTAGTAGAATTAAGGGAGAGATAGGTCGTGCAACGTGAACATGGCACGCTGGGTGGGGTTCGTCCACGGATGTTGAGTTTACCTGAGGTTCAGGGGGTTGGTTAGTAATAGTGTACGTCGTTGTATACTTTGGATACCTCCCCTTCTATTGTACATCTAACCACTGGGTTTATACACTTTTACACAATACCAAGTTGGGATGAAAACAGGGAAACTATCTAAGAATAATGGAACACAAACAATTAAATCTTTCGTAATATTTACTATGGGGTTTCGCCCTGGAGAGTCCCAGCTAGTCCAGAAAATACAAGATTATTTTTAATTCTGCCTGACTAAACATTCTTAACGATTATGAGAATTATGAGAACGTAATAATATTCAGGCGAAGGCGAGTCTGGGAAAAATAAAAAGGGATAAAACGCTGCATTGAATAATCTATAGTAATGCAATTTTACAGTGACTGTAAAAAACATAGCAACGTAACTTACAGCATGTTCACTTACTGGAAGTTTACTCCAGAAGGTGATATACAGCGTGACTGCTCGTTGCTGCGGATTCACAGGAAATTGACTGGGGTAAGGGATACAGGGGTTTAGGTGAGGTATACCTGTTGAGAGCGTAGCCATCTCTCAGGCTCCTGAAGAAGTTTGGTCTTCAGTGGAGGTCGCGGAGAGGAGAGAGAGAGTCCTTCGCAGACTTGGTAGGAGCCTTAAGTGGAGTCTTTGGGTAGACTCGAGGAAGGATGCACCTAGGCAGGAGTAGATGGTTCTTGGTCGGACTAGAAAGGAGAGTCTTGACCAGACTGAGGTAGCGGAGAGTCTTTGTCAGACTAAGGTAGCGGAAAGTCTTTGGCAGACAAGGTAGGTAATAGAAGAGTCTTGAGCAGGCTCAAGGAGAGGAATATTCTTTGCAGACTGGAGGTGTCTCGCGTCCTCATCGACCGACGAGTCCGACACATCTGCCAGTGCTGGATGCTGGATATCTATTTAAACTGACCTTTCTCATATCAGCATTTCTTTAGGGGGGGTAGCATAGCCTTCCAACATGGGAGTGCCTTATCGGGAGTGCAGAAAGCTGTTCATTTCTTATCGCCCTGTGTGTAGATGACGACAAATTAATACCCCTGTTCCTGAGGCAGCCCGCTCGTGATGTCACAAGGCCACAGGGGTGCTGCCATCTCTCGAAGTCGGAGAAACTTGTGCCAGGGCGAAGCTTCGAGTAGTATAATTCTAATAATATTTATTTTGCGGGGGTGCCTTTTGCATGCATAAATCTGGACGGGCAAAGGAGATTGTAATTATGCACATCATTTACAATGATGTAATCGGCTACCCAGGCTTGTGGGCTTTCCTAGCTTGACACATTTAATTTGTTTTGCAGCTTATATATTTCTCCCCTGAGTGCATATGGTCGTGGATCGGGCGAAGTCGTCCATAGAGCATGCATCCTTACAGTGCAGTATGTAGGTATGCTTCAAGGTTACATACAGGATTAAATTCCATAGTTATCATTTATTTGTTAAGTTGTGTTTGTTTCATTCTGACCATGGGAGTAAATTGAAATGTTACTATTACTTACACATACATAATGTTTCCTTTTGTACATAAATATGTTTTACAGAACCCGTAATTTTTTTGTAATCTGACATATATGGCCTGAGGTTTTTACTCGGGTGTCGGGCATCTTGTCTGTCGCAACTCCATGGGTATAGCAGAAATACAGAACACACTCTATTACCATTATGGGCATGCCCGTACAAAAACTGTTATATCCCTGAGCCAGACTCCTCCAGAGGGGTTGGATTGTAACCTACATGGGAGCAGAAATTCTAGCAGTAAATGGGTATGAAAACTGCTTCGGAAATGGGTATTGTGTAGGGCTGGTTTAAGCATCTTGGCAAATTCAGTAGCAAAGCAGAACCAGGCTAGCATGACCCCAAAACTGTAGAAGCTAGCCAGACCACTAATCTTGCCCTCCATCGAACTTCGGAGAGTCCAAAATCACCTCGTCGCGCCCAACTACCCGAATCACCATGTCGGATACAGAGTTAAAGCCAACACGAAACCCAAGAGGTCACCATGGCCGAAGTTAGAGAAAACCAGTGTCATATAGACACATGCCCGGCACTGGAATTAATTTAATTGTGCGCCCCCACTGCCAAGAATTATTTCATTATCAGTGCCTAGTCTGGGCCGATGAGGTCTGGTACACGGATGGATTAGAACACCAGTGCCAAGATTGCCGCACATGCCAATCAGTATACTATAGCTGGATTACCTGCCCTGGTCATCAGATTAATTTGGTTCACTGCATAATGTGCGCGTAACTCTTTCATCATAACTGAATAGGCTGGCCTGAAGAGCAGAGTTGGTTAACATGTGCCGATGAGCGGCAGAATACAGGCCCAATTTCAAGGACACCTCGTCAGCCCAGCTACCATCTCCGACACCAGCGAACCTCAGTTTCCCAGTTTGCTGGCTACCTCCATGAAGACCCAGTCTCCTTCACCAAAGAATGTGAGAAGGAGTTCCACGAACATGAAGTACCCAGTTCGCTATGGTTATCATGAGCCGGTAAACAACTCCGCAGCTGCGCCTTAGAATGGTGGAATAAATACTGAGAGTTCGTGACAGAATGGTGCCAGCTCTGCACTCACCTATCCACACAGTTTTCAGGCGAAGAAGTTGTTGCGCACCTAATAACCAAATTCTATGGACGTACCCAAACTCTGAGGAAGATGCCAAAATCTTTATTCGGCAGAAAGTTTAACTCCACAAAAGAGTTTACCCAGCCACCATGGAAGAACGTTGCATGAGGAATATCACCAGGATGCTCCTGCCTAAATTACGTAATTTTTTTTCCAAATCTCAAGGCCAACAATGAGCGAAGAGGTCGTTGAAAGAGCACGTGAAAAGGAGAGGAATTTCCATGAGCAGAATGCGCTAGACTGCAAGCAGAGAGGCAGTGGGAAGGAGGAAGTAAGAATGACAGGGTGCATGCCCTCCCCTACTCCTCTGGCACACACTTCTGTAAACACTCCACCCCTTTACTTCCCTGCTACACAGACAAGGGAGAGTGGGGAGAAGGGAGAAACACAAGGTCGCGCCCACCCCCTCACTGTGTCTTTACTCTCCGTAGGCGCTGGTTTTGCCCCGAAAAACACTTCAACCGAGACTGCCCAGCAAAGTTGGCTGGCTGGAGGGAGAAAAGAGTTGAAGTCACCCCCTCCCTCCATCGGGTTACATTGGAGGGGGGATAAATTATGGGCCCAGCACCAAGCTACAGACATTGATCGAGGGATGTGGCACCCAACAGGCTCCCAAGATTAAAATAGGATCAATCGGCAAGCTACTGTAGCTGTGATCGACACCGCAGCTTCTGGGAACTTCATTCGGAGTGACCTACTCACCCGCCATCAAAAAGCCCACCTGATACCCCATTACAGGAAAATTCAGATGGCCCAACCTGACCAGCTCCTCCACGTTGAAGGGAGTATTAGACTGGCCATTCACATGGACCAGATAACCACCCACATGGAGTGCTTGGTAGCACCCAAAAAGTGGAAGCAATTATTTTGGGACAACCCTGGCTCCAGCAACAGCGGTACATAGTGGATTGCGAGCAATGCTATGTGCACGTCGGGAGGAAGGAGAAGCACTTGATGGTCCTGTGGGAGCGAAGCAATGATGTGACCTTCCAACTTACAGTACCATCACAGAGAACAAGGGAACTGGTATGGCTGAAACAGCTGCAGGTGGTGGTGAACCGGCCGACTCCAAACCCAACAACGATGACCAGAAGTCAAGCCCGACGCCATCAGAGATGGCCACAACAACTTAAGACGACCCAGACCTTCTGCTGCCAAGATGCCTCCCCCTCAGAGCCCAGAAACTTATTTGAAATTCGTTCAAAGAGCTGCCAAACTACCCGAGGGAGAGTATAGTTTCCCACACCATGAGGCACTGCCACAATATGCTCTCTATGTTCAATACCCAGCAGCAGCTTCCTGCACCATGCTGCCGCCCGACATGCCCAAATTTCTCCAGCAACAAGGGAAATATTGTGGCGCAGTCCACAGAACAGGAAACATAGGCACCGGCAACCGCCATGAGCCCAGCGAGAGAAGAAGCAGAAACATTCCGAGCCACCAAGGTAGAGGAACATCAAGAGCCTCTACCTCGTTCCCGCCCCTCCCTCGCTGAATTCACCATCCCTCGAGGGCGAACCCAGCCTGCAGACTGCCACGCTCGACACCGTCACAGAATCGCAGCCTTCCGAAAGAGAGGCACTTGGAGACCCCTGCCTGCACCCCTGGCAACGTCCAGCTAGAACGACGCAACCACCCAGCTGGTCTTGGAACTGGAAGGCGCCCAGGCTAACCCTGCTGAGGTTTGAGACGACGAGCCCAGCAGCCGCCACGCCGAGGAGTCAGAGGAGCCCGAAGAGCCTCTGCCTCCTCCGGCCACCCAGAGTCTATTGTCGGACAATGCCGGAACCGCTTGACAGACCCCACCCTACAAAAGGAAGGCACCCAGAAGAAGTGCCGGCGAGGTCGAAGCCAATCTAGAGGCCCCGACCCAGTCGGTCATGGCACCAGAAGGTACTGAGGCTACCCCCACTGAAGTATGAGAGGATGAGCCCAGTTGCCAGAGCCTGTCCAGCCTCCACCTCTGTCGGTGGTCACAAGCCGACCACTGTCGGGACAAGAACCCAGAACCCACCTACCAGGTGCGAAGAGAGCAGCCAGCACGTGCCTGTCAAGGTGTTCCCCAGCCAGGCCGGTACCGAGAAGACCCGTGGAAGCCGACGACAAGATTCATGTAGCCCTATCTGGTCTACGCACCACTACGCAAGAGAGGACGACCCTCTCAAGAAACCATGCCTAACCCAAGAATGATGTGCTCAGAACTCTCACTTTTGTTTACCAGCTCTAAAGTGCTGAGACGGAAAAATAACTGTAAACACGGGCAACGATAGCTGTAAATGTACTTGTATTTAGTAATATGGTCGTCAATTGCTGCAGTAGTGAGCCAGTGATTTGCGACACATCAAAATAAAAACTTTTGCGCAGCCATCAATTGTAACGCAAGTTAATGAAAAATGAAAACACTTAAATGCCATCGTTAATTAATATACAATATGTAAACCGTTGCTCCATAGAGACAGGAGAGAGACAGAAAGTAATGGCAGAAGTACACAACTGCCAAAATAATAATCAAGTTTGTTATCAATGAACGACCAGAGACAATTTAAACTACGTAAGTAAACACGCTCAATCGCAGCAGCGTATTTTGTAGTCATCCAAGGACACTGTTTCGGTGCCTAGTGTATCGTGCTGTGTAAACAAATAAAACAAATAGTGAAGAAAATATGTTGTGTTCCTGTTGTTCCAGTGTGTGTGTAAACAAATGATATTCGACCGGAGTTTCCAAATATGGAGATAACATAAAATTAAAACAGACTTGTAAATTGTGTGACATTTTATCCTGTATTGGAATTCATAATATATATGGGTTGATATTCGTGTACTGGAGCCCGAGTCGCTATAGACTGTCATGTTATGTGTCTGTAGTTAATCTGAGTGGTGCAGGAACCCTAGTTCTCAAACTCTCTGCTTGAGCGCTGGTGTTGTGGAGGGAAATCCTACTTGCTCTCACCTCTCCAGGGAGGGGCCGAGGCTCGAGGCTTTCTATTGGATAAGTTACAAATGACATTTTGTTTCCCCACCTATTCTTGTAAGTTATTATATTAATTAGGAATTATTTATTAGTTTCCTCCCATTTGAGAAGAAAGAAGAGTGTAGCTGTTAGGCCCTTTGGGGTCCCCCTCCCCCCTATTCAAGATGGTTGACGATCAGTCATTGAAGATGGATGAAGATGTTGCAAAAAAGAAGAGGAAATCGGAAGAAATTTTCCACTCTGCTTCCCCTCCCCCCTCCTTCTGGCAGTATAGACCTCCACCTTGATGCAGAATGCGACAAGCCAGCAGCCATTCAGAGAGAAGAAACTGGATTCCCACCCTCTGACTGTGTATTACACACCAGAGTGCACGTACTTTCATGTTTGCAAGCTTTTCAGAGAGCATTTAAGTCAACCAACACTCAACAAAGTCGTCCCACAGAGTGTCTCATACCTCCCTGGAACAATCGCTGATTATCATCAAGCCATCTGCATTCTGAATACTTTAAAAGTCGGGTTTTCTGTACTCACACTGCGCAGCGAGCTTCCCATGAAAGTCGCCCTAAAGGGACTAGACAAATGTCTCCCAGTGGACTAGTTCTGCGATGAACTGATTGGCCTAGGATTCCAGCCAACAACAATCGCCGCCAAGTTGTCCCTCAAAGACAGGCAGCCTCTTCATATGTGGATTGTAGAACTGCCTGCAAACGAACAAAGCAAAACTATTTCTCAACTGAGAGGACTTTGCGGCCACTCAACCACTCAGTGCGACTTAGCATTTCGGGACGACAAGTCGCCAAGGAAATGCGTGTGTTGCGGGGACAACCATGCAGCGAATTACAAGGCATGCGAGGCCTACAAGGTCGAGAGATGGCGCTTCTTCGCACCCGAAGAAAGGAAGGAAACACAGCAGTAGAGTTAATACTCTACTGTTGTTGCATCCCAGCTTCGCTCAGGCTATGTTGCGCCTGTGACCCCGGCCCCCCTACCCTTCCCCCCCTGAGCCCTGCCCATTCATCTGATGGGTGGACCATGGTTCAGGGGATACAATATCGCTCCCCAGCCCAGACTTTTGTACTGCACTACGTACAAAATCGCCCATTACAAGTCTCAAATGTCTATAGCTCACTGCCATACTATGGCCAACCATCATATGTGGAATTCCCGCCTCTCGCGAATCCCTGCCGCTCATCACGCCGCCAGCCATGCAATCCCCCTCAATCGCAGATGGGGAAAAAGAGTCGAAATTCTCGTGTCAAAACATCCAAGCCCTCCAACTCGCAGCAGTCACGCCAGACCCCTTAATTTTTTTTTCTGGCGATCCCCCAAATCCTACTATGCCAACATGAGCACCTTAACAGTTCTGTGTGCCCTCTGGCATGCATGTTAGTAGCTAAGATGGTTGGAGAATGGGATGCATCTCAGGTCAAGCCCTACACACCTTAGGTCGGGTTTAATTAATAAAATGGGCGCTTGCATCGCAGCGGAACAGGGCTGTCTGGTGCCATGGCCGCAATCGTAGTCATGGACAAACCCCGAAAGAAGAAGGGTCTAGATGGTAGGGTATAAAAATCAGGCAAAGCGGAGAGGGCCTGTAAAAACTATGCGACATTCGTGGAGGATTTAAAAAATCATTTTATTGGATTAGTGCTAGAGAAAGTAGGGTGTTTGTTAGTTCGCTAAGATAGACTTTGTGAGTTTAATGAGGCTGATATTAAATGGGTAGAGCCGCTGCTGAACAAATCGCAATTTATTCAGTTTATTTCCCACCAGGATGCATGCTTTTGCATGAAGAACTAAATTAATTAATTAATTCCTATCCTGTCATGCTCGATGTCAGCGGTTTAAACACTAAACATTCTGATTGGGGCTTCGTCGCGCGCACAGGCAATGGGAATACTCTCTTAAGTCATATGGAACATCATCATTATTTTATTTATGTGCCCAGGAAGTCAACTTACGACCCTCGTCAAGCTAACCATAAGCTCGATATACTTGATTGCATGCTGGATAAAGGCCTTCCCATTGCCTTAGATTTTGAAATACTCCACAAATTGGCTTCGGACCATTATCCTTTCCGCCTGTCTTTCAACTACGTCGTTCCAGACAGTACACCAATTCGAAAAATTTAAGACTATAAACATGCAAACTGGCCGGGCTTCAGGGATATCCTGGACGAAGAAATTAATCTACCAGCTCTAACTAGTACTCCCGATGAATTAGACTCTGCTGTCGAGCACATCACAGAGATAATACAGTCGGGAATTAGTAAGTTTATCCCAGAAAAAAAACCCGCAGATTAGCACAGATAAACTTTCTGAAAACATCAGGGAGTTTATCTCGCGCAATAATAGGAAGTGTAGGCGCTATTCTCGTATCAGAACAAGGCAAACAAAATCCCAGATAAACCAACTTAGAGAGAAAATTAATTCTGAAAGCACTGCCTGGCAGACTGGTATTTGGAATCATAAATTATCCCAACTATGCACCCAAGATAACAGTCTGTGGCGCATGACTAAAGCATTTACTAAGAAGCATGACTGAATCCCGCCTATTCAAGGCAATGTAGGCATGGCTTATACGCCCAGCAGATGGCTGAGGCGTATCAGTTAGAACTATTTTTCAACCCAATGCCTTCCCTGTGGACCCAGCATTTGTGGCTCAGTTTATAGGGACCTCCAAGTGCGCCATCAGCAGCTCACAGTAGCCGAACCTGACTCCATGCATACCGACGAGGTTAAAAATATCATTAAACATATGAAGACCCGCAAAGCACCCGGGTTCGACTCCCTGCAGGCTATAGTTCTCAAGCATCTACCCGACAGCATGTTCGAGGCTATAGCCGAATGCATAAATGCAAGTTTTAATATTGCCCATTTTCCCACTCCATAGAAATGTGCCATTGTAATTGTGTTCACTAAGCCAGGCAAAGACCCGATCTAATTACAGAACCACAACCCAATCAGTCTGCTCAGCTCGCTCTCTAATATTCACGAAGGAGTCTTATTGCGCTTACTCAATAATCATATTCGCGATTCTAATTTATTCCCTAACGAGCAATTTGGCTTCAGGAAAAATCATTCAACAGTCCACCATCTGGTTAGGCTGTCTGAACATATAACCACCACATTTAATTGGAAAAGTTACACGGTCACAGTATTTTTGGATGTGGAAAAGACCTCTGATAGGGATTTCCACACAGGGCTCTTATTCAAGCTATATCAAACCAACTTCCCAGATTGTTATATCAAATGCTTAGACTCCTATTTAGATAAGCACTCCTTCTCTATCTCTTTTGAAGGAGCTATGTCAAATAAGAAAATCATTCGGGCAGGAGTCTCCTAGATCGGCATTCTAGGGTCAGTCCTATATAATAACTATACCCACTATATTTCGCACCCCCTGCCTGGAATACTAATTTAGGTATTTATGCAGAGGACACAGTCATCTACACTAGATCATGTAGCGCTGAAACAGCCATTAAGTGTACACAGTCACAGCTCGCTGAGTTAGAAACTTATTTTCGCCTGTGAACAATTAAAATAAATGTGGGTAAATGTGAGGTGTTAGTCTTCACGTGCAACTACAAAATTCCTAATACCCCCCCCCCCCCCCCCCGCCCTCACTCTTTGGAGAGAACATTCCTTATAAAACTGAGGTTAAATACCCAGGCCTTACTATGGATAGAAAGCTGACATGACGATGTCATCTGGAGGCCAAGCGAAAACTCGCTTATGACCGCATGTGAGCTCTATATCCTATACTTAAACGCGATTCTAGTTTGTCACAGAAAAATGGGATTCGTTTATATTAAACTATGATCCGACCCATTATTACATACGTAGCCCCAGATTGGGCCTACTGTGCCCATACTCACCTCAAATCATTACAAGTGGTGCAAAAGAAATGCTTTAGAATGACAGCAAATGCATCCCGTTATGTCCCTATCAGATGCTTGTATGCAGAACTGAAACAAGAAATACTGCAAGAAGTCATTCGGAGACAGGCCCAACTCTTCTATGACTCAAATGTGGAACATACGAATCCACTTATAAGTGCACTTGGGGACTATGATATCGAGGAAACTCAACACTATAAGCGACCTAAATCGCTTCTAGCACATAGATCCCATTAGCCCTGCATGTAGGACAATGCCATGCCAAGAATTATAGTACCTGCACAGCTTCTCCAGTCTATTGCAGAAGACTAATCTAAGTAGTCCTGCAGGGACTACTCAGCCTAGAATAATTAATCAATAATTAAAAAATATTACCTCTTAATTAGGCATTAATACACCTCTCATTCCCAGCCAGCTGCATGTAGGTATGGTCCGTTCGTCAATGCCGATTCCATGGCAGTCTCTGTGCAGCTATATCAGCAAGTAACTGCAGAGGCTGTGGCGATAGTGTGCTCTCTGCAGCAGCTGGTGAGAGCTCCCACAAACACCATTTCATTATTTGTGGTAGAATAATCTGTGTGCACCGAAGGGGCAACTCATCCTAGATTAATTGTTAGTGTTTAATTCAGTTTGGTCTCCCTTCCCAGCCAGCTGTTTGTAAGTAAGGCCCTTCGCCACTGCCAGTTCTAAGGTGGTCACTGGACAGTTATACCCGCAAGTAACTGCAGGGCTTGTAGCGATGTGCGGCTATCTGCTGCAGTCGGTGAGAGCCCTTCTCTGCACCGACAATCAATCCTCCTTATCCGAAGTTTCGTGCGCTCGCAGCATAATGGGTGGAAATATACTCCATTATAGCCAATAGCTATGGAGGTATGCTCACTGCGAGGTAGCACAGCTATAGTTTAAGCACATATATCCCCGAGGACATATGATATTATAAGGAACTTGGGCTAATTTGAACTACAATTAATTAAGTAACCCCATTCTTTTACAGGCTGTACCATCTCTTCCAGAATACGTAAAAACCAGTAAGTTTTGGCCCAGCTGACACTTACTGGCAACTCACTTTCTACTCTTCAATTTCCAGGTTTGACGTGTTCCTGTCGTCCACGTATCCCTGGTGCCCGTTTGTTTCATTGCAGACACATTAACCACACAGCAACACTCGACCAATCGACAAGAATGGTGTTTACACTTTTCTTGCCGCCCTGTAACACGTGGCCGTGGGTCATAATATTTAACATTCATCACAAGAGGTAACTCTCGTTATGAATGGTTATGTGGCCTAAACGAGTGTGTCCCGTGAAGTCACGACCATTAGACGCAACAGCCATTGGAGTAAACACTGAGATAAGTGGCACTACTTATTCCCACAGCTTTCCGATCTGTGCGATGTCGGCGGGCCCCCTGGCCGAATCCGGAGTGCGACGTGGCTCCAGGTAATGTCAAAAGACGGGGAATGACATTCCCGAAGGAAGTGTGAAATGGCGAGCGGCTCTCTAGCCGCATTAATTAATAGCGGCATTTTTAGTTATTTTTAGTGCTGATTGCACCACAATTAACTAAGGGAACTACCCGCTCCAGCATTGAGAGTAGATAACATATCATAGAAGACAGGGTGTAGCTCCGCCCCTGTGATGAAGTCCATGTGTTATCACATCCATACGCATTTCTGTAATTATAACTATTACGACACACGTCGATTTTAATATGTTGATTATAAGATTGACATGGGCGTTTTCTCTATGAATGCAATGCATGCAGTGCATGCTTTAATAAAACTCAAACCCGAACATATCTCTTAACCATATACTGCCCATTTTTTTTAAATTAAATTAAATGTTTGTTTCCTCAATACACATGGTTCTGTGTTGAACACCACAATCTAATAGTTACTCAAAAATTCGCGGCAAGGCGCTGAGGGTAGGCGCGCGCATTGAGTGTTTCGATAATCGATGGTTAAAGTTCTCTGAAACGTCAAGGTGTAGCGCTGTGGTATTCTCAACCCTCGTTCAACTGGTGCGATGTCACAGGAAGCTTACACGAAATGTAGCAAAATGCATGCACTAGGCGACATAGAATTTAGCGTGCTAGCAAGTGAGTTTAATTTCTTTTTATTCAATTTTTAGTGATTGATTGTTTATGTGTTCTACTTTTTCATTTGAATTTGTATTTTTAATTCAAACAGTAATTTCGCAATAAGATTTCGCAATATGAATGGTGACTGTTACAGTGACATTTTTATAAATCTATTTAATTAATCGTTTCTGTTGATGGCAAATGTTACAATGGAAATAATTCTTGAAAACATAAATTTTTAAAGTAAATTATGTTTTGTGTACATTCAGCAGTAATTTTCAATTACTTCTTAATTATGTTATTAGACAGACATATGATATTTTTTTTACAGATTTTAAATTATTTTTGTTAATAAGAATAAATGTATCTTAGCCTTAGGCCTAATTTAAGTAATTTATTACAAGCGAATTAAATTGTTTTGTGAATTTTGGGTGTTTAAAATATTTTTAACTTTTCGATTTTAAATTATTAGATTTGATCAGTGAATCTTGCTAATTGACACTTGGATTTCTGTTTTTCCTTTCTCTCATTTGGAACATTAAAATGGTTTTCTTTAAAAGTTGGCTACAATAGTTTTTAAAAACTAATGGCCGCATATATACCACAAAAGTTTTTCATATTTTCTTCATATTACACCCTGAAGTATGTTGTCAGTGATTTTCTTTATTTAAAGTGTCACTTATGATTTTATTTAGAATTTAATTATGTTCAGTGATATGTGTCGAGGTATTTGAGTGTGATGATAAATATATTTTTATGTTACTTCAGTTCTTCAATTTTCTTCCGGATTGGCAGTGTACAGATCTGTTACACTTTACTTACACCTATGTGAGGATATTGCCTAAATCTGGAGAAACTTTTGAGATCAAAGCAACCCAGATTAAGGTAAGAGTTTGAGAAAAAGGGTTCTAAAGAACGAAACACATTTCGAGCAACATTTTTTTTTACTTTGTTATTTAATGATATTTAATTCCTCTGTGCAAACAGAAGTGCCAAAGTAAGTTTCATGTTGTATGCCTTGCCAAAATTTTCAGGACATGCCCCTGAAGATTGTACATGTAATCATCTCTCGAGAATCAGCTACCTTAGGCATAATTTAATTTAATATCACACTTCAAGTCTGGTGACATACTGTTGACATCTCATTCTTAACCATATCTGGGGATCCTGCATTCACGAGTATGTCACCAATGTGTTTTAGCCTAATGATCATAATTATGAACAATGTCAATTCCATTTATCATGTTAATTATTAATTCCATTTTTTTTTATTTTCATTTTTGTGTGGCGAAGCCGAAGCCATGTCGTTAGTCAGACTTCAGCACTCAATACATCCGGCAGGGTAGACGGTAAGCTCCACATATCCCCCTTGGCAATTCAATCTAGGATGCATTTTCTTTCATCGCAATAGTTAACATAACTCAAGAATATTTAAGTACTTTTATTTAACAGAGGGGATGTCTCCCTGCATCCTGAAATAGTATACCAGGACTTCACATGTGGGACGTATTTTCCTCATTAACTTAATTTTCGGAGTCAATATTTAAAAACCAAGCTAGTCATGACGTAGGGAACATTTTAACGGTTATTTCTAAATCCCGATAATTTTTCTAACTTGAATAGTGTCACATCTGTAAACGTAATCAAACATTATCTAATTATTTAATAATTTCAGTTCCACATGGGAAAATACAGGTATATTTGAAACTCTACAAATTAATGTCATCCATGTCATGTCTAGCTTTTATTTTTTATTTCTGGTCATACATTTTCATTGCGAAGATTTGTAAGAAAATTCGAAAATTGATTGGATTTTACCCCCTTAAGGCCTACACCTTACTTTCCACAGTAGTGACCACCAGCAGTTCCAGAGTGCCGGGTCTGCTTAACCAAGGTTACACATTTTCATGTGCAGCAACATCATTGTACCTTTGCGGTAATAAAACAGTCATACCATAAGTAGACATGTTTTATTGTATTAACTCTCCTGAGTTCATAGGGTCCTGCACCCTCATAGCAGCATCAACTTTAAAGTGTTTTTCAGTGTATGTTTTGTATTTCTGGGACCTGTCTCCCTCAAGCAGAGTAAATTCAGTGAAAATATAGGCATGCGAAGTGGCCGACAGCTTCGCCCCAAAGGAAGTATTTAACATTCAACATAATTTAACTGGCAATTAAAATAGCTCTCCTTCATATTGACTGTGTATCCAGAGTCGCCGTAGGCCATTGGCCGTTTGACCCCATTCAACATCGTTCTCTCTACCGAACGTGGCATCGGGGATATCACCAGTTCCTGTTCTCCACCTGCTCCCAGGCAGGACACGAACACATCCCATCACCTCTGGAGGTGCAACACGTCAGGTTCTACTCGGGAATTGGGGGGAAGTTGCTGACATGTGCAGCGCACGTCAGCCTGTTCACCACGCCTGTTTGACAGGTCTTCAATCTACACAGCAGCATCGTCGAGCAGTAGCGACATGCAGTGCCACGTGCTACAAGTGTTAGTACCAGTGCTCAAGTGTATGAAGTGGAATTGTGTTTTGTTTTCATGGCCATTTGAAATTTTTCTAGTGCAGTGTTTATTTTATGTAATTTGTTAAGTGCCATGTGTGTATTTCACCAGTAGTTAGTTGCAATCACTATTGCAACGTAGCAAGCATAGTGATGCACCCACATGTGTTTGTTTACATTCACATATGTTTTCTTTGAGGGTTATAATGTTTATTATTATTGAAGTGTCATGCAATAAATATTTTTGTATTCCTTCAATGCACTAAGTGCCAGAGCAGTGCAGGTTTGTATATTATTAAGACAGGGTAATTGTTTTATGTTATGTGGTGTCGTTATGTGTGATTGCCAGTTGAAATTTCACATGGTGACATTCCATAGATAAAGTGTGTTGTTGTTATTGTCACGTGGTCGGGAGGATACCACGTGCTCTTATTTACATTTTTCATGTTAACGTTTGTCACAAAATATTTTCAGGGTTTATGTAAGTTATTCCAAGGACAACTGCCACGTGTGTTTCATTATTAGTAATCCTGCATCCTTTAGCATAGGAATGCCAAAGTCTGCCACATTATTTTATGACAGAGATAAATTATATATGTAGTATCATATCTGCCCATTAGGGGCACCACTTAGTGTGACCAGAACAACATGTGGTCATGCGAGAGGAGTTTAGTACAATTATAGGTATTCTCTGTTTAGTGGTACATGCCAAACAAAAATCAGTTATGAAACATAAATAAGAAAATTAATAATCATGGCAGTAAATACCAGCTTCGCCAGTATTGTGATCTGTTTTAAGGCAAGCAGCCACTACATCCACCAACATGGCTAGCATGTGGCCGTCCAACCTCGAATTTAAGTAATTATAGAATAAGAGTGTTTATGTTATATTATCAGGGTAACATGTTTTGTTAGGGCTTTTAATTAGTATATGTGTGATAAGTTTGATGTGGGAAGGCTCTCGCAGGGCTCCAGCTCGTAAAACCTTCATGATTAAAATTGAGGTTAGGAAAAATGTGGTGACACTACCACTGGCAGATATATATTTATATATATTTTGTGTTTAACTGTTATTATAAAATCAGTGCAAAAGTTTTTATGTCTCACCTGTGTATCGGCTTCATCATCATTCATTTCATTTTTATAAATAGATGCTTTACTTGTCTACAACCAGTCATGTGACTTGCGGAGACCCGGCCATTTGGCGGGCTCCACACCAAGAGAGTTCAGTAGAGACGCCATGATCTAGCAGAGTGGACACACATGTAACGTCCTAGCCGGACCTTCAACTTTCTTTGTAATAATCATGAAGTATACCAATAGTTTAATGTTAATGTAACTGGAGCCTTTTCTCTTCCATTGTCCATGGAGTGAACCACTCTGCACCCAGTCATGTTGTATATGACCAGGACGAAAGTTTACCACAATCCATGTAGGCCTAGTGCTTGTTCGCCCAGTATCAGTGTTCACCCACTTTAATGGTGAGCCCCGAGTGTATGTGCCTGGTAAGGGAATAACGTAAATAAATGAAGTCGTAAAGTATTCTGCCCTTTATTTACTAGACAGCCTTTTGGTCACTTAATCGACGTAAGAATACCGACATAACCCTTTAAGGCATAAGTTGGCCTATAACAGCCTCGGGAGTGAGCATGAGTGTATGGAGGTAGCTCTGATAACCTCCACTAGCCCAGGATTTTCTGGTATTACAAGAATGGATTCCACGCTCTCTACAACTGTACAATATTCTTCAGTTAAAACGTCGGACATCGAGGAGGCCACTTAAGGCCGTCGGCTACACTGCCCCATCAGTAATCATGCTCTCCACTGAGAATGCTGACACCCACCCAGAATCATCATGGTAATACTTTTTTCATCCCAGTCCACATAACCTATCTCCTCAATGATCCACCATCCAGACATCAATTGGCTATGCCCAACTAGGGGCTTGGTTTCATCTAGTCCTCTTCCTGATGTCAACGCCCAAACCGCCACTTCCCCCACCAGAGAGGTGTGCAAAAACTTCTCTGGTTATAAGCCAGAATCCCTCCCACTAGCGAAGGCGAAAGTGAAACTGAAATTAAAGTTCCTGTCCACTCTCTATTAGATTTTTCCATCTCTTAACACGAACATGTTCCACACACACACACTGTCTCCTGTAAGATTTCTGTTTAATGCATGAATAATTTTGAATTCTTTCCTGTTGACTGGATTTGTACACTGTCTATAGCGGTTTTTCCAAGTCTCTTCTAGATATACTTAATATAAGTACACTTAGGGAGGCAGTAATGGCCTAAATCCTGGCCATGGCTGCCCAATCCCTCTCTGTTGTGATGCATATCTCCTTGCATGATTCCCTTTCCTTGTAGGCGTAAGGGGTTAGCCCTGAGATGCAATAAGATCCCGCCCTACCCACCATGCATCCTCTTAACACTTAGTTATAGGGTAGGCAGAAAAAAATCGGTCGTCAGAGACTCGACTGCTGGGGTTCAGGACAGAACAGAAAAGATAAGTATTTTCGCAATGGTTCGTAGGGCCTTATTGGCAAATTCAAATGGTAGGTAGTATTCTTGTAGCTGGTAACATGAGTCACTTGGGTAGGCACGACGTAGTTTTTGAGATGGCTATTCATTTTCGCCACTGAGTTTAAAGTTTGCTTGAAAGGCTGTTAGTTTTTTTAACTATTCATATTTTCGGCCTCTGTAATCTGTCTTGCAATTAATCAGGTCAGGAGTTGAACCTTCAAGATGCATAATATTTTGAAAGAATATAAATGTTCCAGTAAGAAATATTTTAGCTGTGTTCAGGGAAAAATGAGTAAACAGGTTTTGATTGATAACCCTAGAATAGGGTACATTTGTAAACCATGTAAGATATTTATGGAAGGATAATGTCAGTAGTAGAGCCATAGTTTTAAAGCAGTTTTGTAAAAATTTCTGTTTCAATGGCGTGTTTTTATCCTTATATTATTTCAAGGAAATAGCCATTTTGAAATTAGAATAGCAAATGTTGTGGCAGCTTATGATATGGATTTATTGTGTTATAGTTTGTGCATGGCGTTTGTACATAGTTGTCAAATACGAGTTTTTCCCTATATATGAATGTGTTTGATATTTTTCATAAATTGCATGCGTTTTAAATCTAATCAAATAATTGCTGCCATGATCTAATGTTTTTTTTTAATGACCATTTCTCTTTTGGTCGTTTTGCAATGGTCGTGTCGCCCTGTGTATAGGATGTAGCGAGCGTAGCAAAGGCTGCTTGCACTTTGTTCAATTTGACAGGTGTGGCATATTAAGTTTGTAAATGTTTGATAGCTTGGTAAAAACGCATACCTTGTGTAGGGAAAGATTATGGTATGAGGTGAAAGGTATAGTAATTCTTATCCAACTCAGCTTGTGTTTAGGTGTTTTACTGGAAACACTTCATTCTATTTTTTATAATGGCAATAGGTTGGATACAAACGTTAAGTAAGTCGGTCATTCTGCAGTTACTGCAGGAGGCGGGGAAGGAAGTTTCAAAAACAGAAGGGATCTATGATTTACACGTCAAGGCCAGGGCTTTAGTGCATAAGGGAAATGGAACTGATGGAGCTGAAGGCATGGGTGAGTCAATACCAGTTTTAAAAGCATTGAAAACTTGCCGGTCGAGCTCATGATAAAGTTGCCTGAGTTTAAGAATATGCAGTTCAATGTGGTAGTGTTTATTTTCGTATCAATAATTACTATTATTTCAATAAATTTTTGTTCTCGCCAGGTAGATTATGTTGCTGCGACCTTTAAGGTACATACCTGAGGAATTACAACCAATTTTAGTTTAGCACGAGAAGAAAAGTGGGACATTTCTCGGTTGCATAGTACCCTATTTCAAGTGGTTGCAAGTGAAGTGGTACTTAATAAATTTACATTAAAATTGTTAGGAAAACATCAGATGGTAGGTCAATCCATGAAGGAATTCGTTACTGTGGTTATTGGTATAGCAGGAGTAATTGGTTTGCCATGTTCAGAAGATTATTTTATGCAAGTTATGTTTAATAATGTATTGCCTCAATACAGTTGTTTCTTCACTTTTGCTACGGGCCCCTGTACCTTAAGGCAATTACTAACTTTTGTTTCGGAAGTTGAGAAAATCTACAGGATAGTCTAATTGCTCAGACGGCAAATTTTCATAAGAGGAACTCAAGTGAGGATAAAAAGTGTATAAGCCATGCTTGTTTTGTTTGTGGGAGAAAAAATAATTTAGCAAAATATTGTTTCTTTTTAAAGGCGGTGAATACAGTTTCGCAGGGAGGCAGAACAAAGGTTAGTTAAGTTATTATAGCAAGTGCTCAGACGGCAGGTGGAAATGTTATTCAGGTAAACTAATTGAGTGATAGGTTAAACAATATTATCTGTTTCTACTGTAAAGATATAGTACATGTTCGAGCTTATTGCCCACTGAGAAAAGGAGATGGGGAAAAACAGTATAAACAGGTTGTCATTTGAACAAGGTTTATTGTATGTTCCTATGTTAGTCCTAGATAAAGTAAAAGTGTCAACTTTAATAGATTCTGGAGCTACTTGCTCTTTGATAAGCCAAATTTTTGTAATCATTTGTTACGAAGTTTGTATAAGGGTGAAATTTGTTTTTAAAAAAAGCAGGAAACTATAGGTTTTTCCCTAGCATTTGGTGGAATAATTAACTTGTGTTGTGTCGCAAAGTTTAAAATAAAAATTAATTGCTTTTCTTGGAAAATAAATTTTTGTATTTTGCCTGGACTTCGGCACAGGGCCATGCTAGGCATTGATTTCTTGGGTAACCAGAGCCAGTTTGAATGTTCGCAAAAAACAGTTGATTTTTGATTTTTGCAAAACTTGTCCGGTGGAAGTGGCAGCTGAATGTTTTAAATTTCAAGGAGTTTCAGCTGCCGATATATCCACAGATCAGGAAAGCAAAATACAGAATTGTGTAAAGAATTTGAAGATGTAGTTACAGTAAAAATTGGGCATTATGTTAAGTAACCAATTGTTCTAAAATTGAAATATACTGAACCCGTGTCATCAGTACCATACAGGGTAGCGCCCCCTAAGTTAAAAATGTTTAATATCTTAGTGTCACAATTGCAGGCCCAGGACATTTTAGAGCCCTCTAGCAGTCTATATTCTATCCCAGCATTTTTGTTACCAGAAAAACGCTAGGGAAATTCGGAATAATTTGTAATTATAGAAAGTTGAACAAAAAAATATTTGTAGAACCATATCCATAACCCACTATTGAGTCTGTTTTCAACATGTTGGTCAGGCCAAATATTTATCTATATTTGATTAAATGCAGTTTCTTGCAAAGTAATCTGCACCCTGACTCATGTGAGATTTTGGCTTTCTTGAACCTGTGGGGTGAATTGTGGGCCAGAGGCCATGTCTAGAATTTTTTTCAAGGTTCCGGAAAATTTCAATATGAATTTTTGTTGACCTATATCGACTACCCCACCAAACACGGAAAATACGGGCTGGAATCGGGCCGGTAAAAGATAGCCAACAAACTCCGGCCAGATGATGTTGGCCTGCTGTCTTTTGCCAGATGTGGCCCGATGGAAATATGGACTGGCGGCGGACTCCCGACAGTGTCAAAAATACACCATACTGCTAACAGCAAGATACTAAATGTATTCCAGCCCAATATACACAAAAAATATGGGCCGGTAAAAGATAGCCGACAAACTCCGGCCAGATGATGCTGGCCCCCTGTCTTATGCTGGAAGCTGCCCAATGGAAATATGGTCTGGCAGCTGATTGTTTGCCGACAGTGTCAAAAATACACCATACTGCTAACCACAAAATACAAAATGTATCTCGGCCCAACATAGATGAAAGATATAGACCAGAATCGGGCTGTTTAAAGCTAGCCGACAATTTTCGGAATCTGCAGCTTCTTAATGGTGACAAAATGCCGGTCCTGTGGCGGCTGGCTGACGGCAAGATGCCAGGCCTGTGGCAGCTGGATAGCGGCAAAATGCCGGGCCTATGGCAGCTGGATGGCGGCAAGATGCCAGGCCTGCAAAGGCCGGATGTTATTACGATACGATGGCTACAGCGGTGTGATGTCCAGAAATAAGCAGTATAACCATGGAAAAACCTTCACTATTCTATTAAAAAATTTAGTAATTGTTATTTACTCTTTACATACATTCATTTCATTTACTTCTCGACATATTATATGATATGAAAATCATTCGCTTGCCGAGTTCAGGATTCGAACGTATGACCCATGAGTTAACAGTCCAGCATGCTAAACTATACACCACAGGGCAAGTTGTTGATACTCTCCAGTAATTCCTTATTTATCCAGACACAAATTAATATAAATGAATGTATAAATGCCATGGCAATATAACAAATAATTTTAAAATACTGATTATTTAAAAACTGTTTCTTCATTTCTTCAAAGGCTCGCAAACATAATAGTTTTTGTTAGTTTTTAATATATCTGTCGGATGGTCGTGAAAAGGACAAAAATTTCAAAGTAAAAAATGCCATGGGCTACCATGTGACACACACACACACACACACACACACACACACACACACACACACACACACACATATATATATATAACATGACAAAAAACATGCTAATGGTTAATACATTGCATCAAAAAGACACCATGCCATTAACAGCTATCTAACATCTTGCCTATTCAAAAATTACTTTCCAAAAGTTTTTTGGCAAACAGACATCATATTTGTATCTTTATTGTGATAAAGAGCCATGTCTCGAAAACGTTAGCGGGCCAGAATAAATAATATGACAGCCAGCTTACCGAAAAAATGAAGATGCTATATCGGGCTCAGTCCAGAATATTATTTTTGCTATTGGCGACATGTGGGCTGTGAGATATCACGCCGACATAATTTAGGTTATAGTCATATGTTATCCAAAAAATACAGTGGGCCGTTGTCTTTTTTCTAACTGCAAATATACTGTCTCAAAAAAGACATCATGCCGTTAACAGCTTGCTAGCATCGTGCATATTCAAAAACTTTACAAAATTTTGTCGGCAAAAAGACATCATATATGTATATTTATTGCGATAAAGAGCCATGTCTCGAAAACATTAGCAAGCCGGAATAAATAAGATGACGGCCAGCTTACCGAAAAAATAAAGATACTATATTGGAATCGGGGAAGAATATTATTTTTGCTATTGGCGACATGTTGGCTGTGAGATATCATGCCGACATAATTTAGGTGATATCCAACTGTTATCCAAAAAAATGCAGTGCGCCGTTGTCTTTTTTTCTAACGGCAAACATACTGTTTCGAGAAAGGCTTCATTCCATTGTCAGATGGCTATCTTTTGGCATTGAAATTACAGTTGCCGACAGTACAGTATCGGGCCGACAATTTGCCTACACTTTGCCGACAGGTTGTGTTTGCTGGGACATGTTTGTGTACAGCAACACTTTTGAGGAGCATGTTCAACATCTTAAATTGTTTTTAGTCACATTAATATATGCAGACTTGACTGTAAATCCTGAGGAGACACGGGCTAGGACTTTTGTAAAGTATTTGGGATTTGTGATTAGTGAAGTACATTTATTAATGGATCCTGAAAGATTAGACCTATTGTAAATTTTCTCACCCCAAATAACTTGAGAGGGGTACTGCGATTTTTGGGGATGGCTGGATTTTATGCAAAAATCTTACCAGAGTTCGCAAAGATTTCAGAACCTTTGAATGTATTGAAACACAAAGAGACAGTGTTTGTATGGTGACTTGAACAACAACAAACTTTTAAGTATTTAAAAGAAAAATTATCTACCCCGCCCGTGTTATACCTCTCATTGTTTACAAAGCCTTTTATATTGAAAGTAGATGCAAGTTCTAAAACCCTAGGTGCGTTGTTATGCCAAACTTAAAATGAAAACTTAGTGCCTGTCACATAAGCGAGTCATTTGCTTACTCCATAAGAGCACAAATTTTCTGTGTATGAAAAGGAGGTGCTGGCTTCAATATTCGGTATGGAGAAATTTGTGGATTATTTAGAGTCTAGTGAGTTTGAGCTGGATATCGATAACCAAGCCCTCAGTTGGTTTCTGTATACTAACAAACCCGTGGGAAGATTATCATTATTGTTGGTAAGACTTTCATAATTTAAATTTACTGTGAAGCATATTAAGGGGGTGGAAAACAGAGTAGCAGACGTATATGTCAATGATGTTTGATAATAAAGAATTTTGTGAAGTCCCACCATCTATTTGCATGATAGTGCATGAGGTTGAGAATCCTAAGGTAGTTGACTCAGTCCCTTTAGATGTAACTGTTAAGATGATTTTAAGGAGCATGTTGAACTGTTGCAGGATTTCCCCCAAGCTTATTTAATTTTAAGCAACATCAGGAAGCCGCTGTTATTGTGGAAGGAGTCCCTACTTGCCCCCACAACTCCGGGGGGGGGGGGGGGAAGGGGCTGAGGCTTCCTATTGGATAAGTTACAAATTATGTTTTGTTTCACCACCTATTCTTGTATTATATATACCCACTGCAGTAGTTCAGGTTGCACAGTGATAAGAAAAGTGTAGACATGCTGTTCTTGTTGACCTACACTGATCGGGACCATGACCTAATGTTGATAGGTCGGGTGCTGCTGTTGTGGTTGATGCATCTGCAGTGGTACAAATGGGCACAAGGGATGCGTGCGCATCTGGAACACGTCAAACGCCCCCCTCTCTGGTGACCATTTGGTCCCTGCAGACCCTCAAGTACCTGTCATGCCACTAGGTATAACAAGATGCCGGCAGTCGCAACTAGTTGCAGGTCCTCAGGTTATAAGGCTCGCGATGATGCTGTGCTGCACTGGCTGCTGATGCTCTGGGGCTGTGGCCCTGTGGATGCTGATGAAGTGTCGCAGCTAATACTCATTGAAGGGGAATGGCCCATCGCAAGTAGTGCATGCCGGCTGATGCAGGTGATGCTGATGCTTGGAGCGGAGGGGAGGGGTCGAGACCCACTATTCCGTAGACTCATCGCCACTGTTGCTGATGCTGCCACTGCTACCTTGACCTCTTGATGAAGGCTGTTCTGGCGAGGGGAATGGTAGGTGGCCCAGATGTGAATTCATTGATCCTGGTACCCTTTCCTGTGTGCTTGAGAAGCGGTCCTCCGATGTGAGATCAGCCGATTCCATTGCCTTCTTAGGCGTCGTGCCATAGTCCTGTGGGAAGCTTCCCTATGGGCTGATCGGGCCCCCAGTTGCTCCCAATGACTCGCTTTGGACGACGTCTCCAGAAGTCAGCGTCTCGATATTTGGTGTTGGGATGGTCCGGACTGTCTCACTTCGTGCAGCAGCACCTGCTATGCTTGTTGCTCTGTTCTGCCTGAGATCGTGCGACCTCTTCCTCCCGCTCCTCTTCTTCCATTGCCACCCTTATAGGCATATTGATGCCGGGTGTTCCAGTGGGAAAGTCGCCGAAGGGCAATTCCTGTCTGTGCTGGAGCTTGTTTCTATGTCTCCATTGGGCATTTCTGCTGCTTGCTCCGGGCTATTGGTCCCTTCTTCCTGCTCAGGAGTTTCAGCGCTCGGTTCTTGTCCTGCCAGGCGAAGGTCGTCATGGTGTATGGCCACATTTCGCCTGCTGCTGACCTTAATGAGGTATGTAGTGAACCCCAGTGCTTTAACAACACTGTGTGGCCCACTCCACTTAGGGGCAAACCCTGCACAGTAGTTCTGCTTTGAGCTACTCAGCCGATGCTCTTTGACATAGACCTGCTGTTCAGGCCTGAGTTTTTTTGTTGGGCAGGTTGTTGCTGGTACCCATTGTGTGATGTACCTCTCCTGGAGTCTGCATACATTCTGCAGATCTTCTTCCCTGCGCTGTCGCCCACCTGCTGCTCTTTCTTCTGCTGCACTTTTTGTTTCCCTGATTTGAAATTCTTCAGAAAGGGGTAGCTCCCTTCCCTGGGGTATGGCGGCTGGTGACTGACCTGTGGCCATGTTCACCCTCTGTCTGATGGTAAACAAGGCTGCGGGCAGATTTTCAGATCAACCTATATGGTTCTTGCCTACCTGCAGGCGCAACTGGGTCTTGAGGTCTCGATTTTGCCTCTCAGTTGGATTGACCCACAGGCGGTACATGGCCATTGTATGATGTCGGACTACCTATGTGGTACACAGTTCCCTCTAATACTTCCCTATGAACTCTGTACTATTGTCCATCAATGAGGCATTTGGGTAGCCCCGTTGGAGGAAGAATTCAATTTCCAGTACATGGAATATGTTGTGTGGACATGCACTGGAAACTCAATATGCCTCCATCCATCGTGAAAACGAATCATTAACCACTAAGATAAACTTTTTCCCATTAGGGGTGCGCTGATATGGCCCCATCAAGTCCAGTGAGATGGACTCAAATTGCTCCTGTGGCTACCATGGCTATTATTGAGTACTCTGTCAGCTCATCGACTTTTGAACAAGTTACATTTTACACACCCCCTAACGTATTGCCAGACATCTCTGGTGATGCAATGCCAGTGGAAGTGGCTCTGCACATTCCTGGTTGTCTGTGATTCTCTAGGGTGGCCTGCAAACTGTGTATTGTGCACATAACATAGCACCTACTCTTGTGCACTATTGGGCACGTAAAGCTGCCAGATTGCATCCGGTCGTCGCAGTTGCATCTCGACGCTCATGACATTTATGCGCCATCTCTCCTGGTCACTCTGAATGATGGAGGTGACAAGAGGTTGTGTTTCTGTACACTGCATTTGCACAGTGAGAATCCTTTTCTTCAAGTCGTCGATCTTGAGATCTGGTTCCTCAGGAACCTCGATGACGGCGCAGCTCATGTGACCCTCGCCAGTTGTTGGGCAGTTGGCTGTGGTAGGATGAAGTAGGTCATCCCACCCTTCCTGGTCTACCACTATTGTTTCACCAGGTGTGCATGAGAGCTCATCTGCTAAGTGATTCTCAGTTCCTGGATTCTCATGTTCTACCTTGAAATCGTATTCTTGGAGGAGAAGTACCCAGCATGCTAATTTGCTGCTCGCTTCTTTCATGGTGTAAAGTCAAAGTAAGTACTGGTAGTCAGTTCGTAGTGTGAACCGTCAGTACTCCAGGTAAGCCCAGTACTGTTTCATAGCCCACATTAGGCCAGACACTCTGGATCATTTACGACGTATCTGCCCTCGGTCACCCCAAATTTTAAGCTGCTGTACTCAGTTATGCATCTTTCCTGATTGTCTCTTATCTGATAAAGAGCCGCCCCCAAGCCTTTCTCACTTGCATCTGTTTGAAGTTATAAGTGACGACTTGGGTCATGACGAGCTAACGTTTTGCACTGCATGAACGTGTTCTCTATTTCCTGGAAATTGGCTTCATGTTCTGCCATCCACTGATACTTCCTGTTCGGAGAAAACATATTAGTTAGTGGTACTGTGATGGTTGTGAAATCCTGAATGTTTTCCCGCAGCCAGTTCACCAACCCAAAGAACTTCCTTGGATGTTTCCTCATGCACAGCACCTCGTAGTTGTTAATGAGTGCTAAATTCTCTTGTGTAAGTCAGCTTCCATGCTCATCGACCATGTGCCCAAGAAATTGTATGCATGAGTGGCCAATGTGAAATTTGTGTTTCGCACACGATAACTTGATAGCTAGTCTCTCCAAGACTACTGACAGGTGTTGGATGTGGTCGTCCCAGGTCTCGAAACATATGACCATGTCATCCAGGTATGCGAGGGTGAAGTCTCCTATGTACCTGTCGAGTACCTGGGCCATCATTGTCTGGAAAGTTGTTGAAGCACACTTTAAGCTGAAGGGCATTGTGAAGAAATGGAATCGTCTTCCAGCTGGGGTGGTGAACGCCATCTTGTGATGGTCTGTGGCTTTTATTGGTACCTGCCAGTACCCACTGTGCAGGTCCAATGATTTCATGATCTTGACTTTGCCCAAGGTATTCAATGCGTCCTTGGCACTTTTGAAGAGGGGCAGTGCACTTAGTGTGATTTGGTTAATTGCTCGGAAATCAACACAAAAATGCTACATCCTATCTTTCTTGGGTGCTAAGATTAGCGTGCTGTTGTAGTGGCTGCGAGTGGGTTCTCTCACACTCTCAGCCAACATTTGTTCTATTTGTTCTTTGATGATGGCGCATTGATGTGGCTGGTAGCTTCTGGATTCAGAGTAGATCGGCCGGTCGTGTTCCAGCAGAATACTATGCTCGGTCACTGTCGTTCGATGGAGTGGATCACCTGCCGCAAATACTTTGCATCGTTCATCCAGTCTACTCTGCACAATACCCGGTATTCCGGAGGAACTGCATAATCGAATTCATCTAACTGTACTCTGGATGCACAACTAATGGGCCAGGAGGATTCATTGTCATACAAGGTTCACCATTCATTCTGGCCGAAATGGTTCCTATGAGTGGATGGCTCAACAATGGCTTTTTGTTCGGTGAGCCAGGTGATACCCAAGTTGGCATCCTCCTGTAGGTCCGTAGACACGAGGGCTGTGGTGATGGTGTAAACATCTCTAATTCAGATGGTTATCAGTGTATCTCCCATTAAATCCCCCGTGTTCTGATTCGTTGCGATCTGTAATACCTGTGTACTGGGTGTGATCTAGCAAGAGACCACGAACCTGACGCGCACAAAGTTGTGGCTAGCGACTGTGTCAATTAATGTGTTGCATTGTTGTTGATCGGCGAGAACTGCTATCCTGATCCTGCTGTTTTGTTGTCTATTGATTTCTTTTACTATGACTTGCTGATGTGTACTTTCTGCCTGCCCGACTTGTTGAGGAGGCAGTGTTGCATTGGGGCTGTTTGCCCTGGGGTAGTGAGCATCCAGCTCTCCTTCCCCAATAGTCCATTTCCCGTCGGTAGTTTGTTGTTGTTAGGTAATGCATTGTATTTTGAGCATTGGTTATGCCTCCCCTTTGCAATACCTACATGCAAAAGGTGGTTCGCGTTGCCCTCTAACCATGCCCGATGTTGCATATGTTCCCTCTGCTATCCTGGGTTCCGGATTGATTCGCGACTGGGCTGCCTTTTCTCCTACTACTTTGCTCTCTGCTGGTTGCACTTCTGTCTGCACCCTCTGCTCTGCTTCCCTTCTCTGGTTCGAATTGTACCCGTCTCTCTCTCTCTCTCTCTCTAACAATGGTACTCTGTTCTCGGCTGGCTTGGTCCAATAATGTGGCAGAGCACATGAAATCCTCGGTGATACTATGGATAAGCGATGCCATTGCTAGCCGATTCTCCGCTCGTACCGTCGAAGCTACTACTTCGAGTATTTCACACTCGCTCATGTTGGGGTGGAAATTCTTAATACGCCCGATTTTCCACGCTGCGAATGCCATCAGGGTTTCTCCTTGTTTTTGTACCTCTAGCACGGCACTGCTCTGTGATTGCAACGAGGAATATGTTTTGGCAAATCGGCTGTGGAAACTGCTTAGAAATTCCGCCCACTCGATGCCATAGTAACTGACGGTTCGCCACCAGTTACTCGCTTCGCCTGCCTGTTGGGTTCCTACGTAATTTGGCCACTCCTGCAACAACGCCCTATATCTCTCCAGACGGGCTGTGCAGTCATTTAGGAAGGCCTGTGGATCCTCATTCGGCAGTCCTGCAAATGTTGGTAATCATTGAAACCATAAGAGAGTCGTACCGGCTTCGACGACCCTTGTAAGGTCTGCAACATTTCCGGTTTATTGGGGTTTGGCATTTGTTCACCCCTCTAGGAATTAATTGAAATGTAACAGCATATATGCCTTATCTTTCTGCTCGTTCAAGGTCAGACATTCGGCCTCGAGGAGCATCATACATCAGAAGTTATGCAACTTCCCACCTATCACTCGATAGTCTCTTCAAGCAGTAAGTCATGGCGTTACTCTGACATAAGGCTACATGCCCTAAAATGGGTTGAAACTTTTCTAAGATAAGTTTTGCTTGCAGTTATTATTATGATTTCACTCTAAGAAATGAACGACTGTTAACATTTTTAGGAATGTTTGTCGAGCAGTAAAACCCACAGTTCTAATATTTGTATTTTTCTCCTCGAAAGTTTTTTGGCTCTCTAATTGCGCAATTGCTTTTGTCGGTGGAAGAGGTGAGAAAATTAAAATATGTTACATGCTCAGTTTGTAATTCATTGGTAGGCAAGTCAAACTCAGCCTGAAGTTTAAGATTTTTAATATTGCCATATTTTATTAATTGCAAAGAATGGCAATATGGTAAATATTACATAAGATATTTTTGTGGAATTTTAATGCAGGTTTATAGAGAGATTTTTCAAGTAAGACCCACTGAAAATGAAGGTTAGCTGAATGAATTTAGAATTCAAGTTAAAGTTTTGCATTGGTCTTCTGTTGGTCTTATGTAGCCATAGAATTGTTTGTTACGAAAATAAGAAAAAACGTACACGTATTTTCTACGTTGGAAATATTAGTGATAATTTTTATAGAGGCGTTAATGTTGTAAAATGCTTTTTTATGATATTTTTAATAAGTGAATATGGACTTGGATTTTCATATAAATATTTTTCATATATGTACCTTGACGTGTTCCTAATGTCCACGTATCCCTTGTGCCCGTTTGTTCCATCGCATATGCATTAACCACACAGCAGCACTCGACCGTTCGACATTAGGTCGCGGTCTCCACCAGTGCGTCGACAAGTACGGCATTTATATTTCTTGCCGCCGTGCAACCATTGGCCGCGGGTCATAATATTTAACATTCATCACAAGAGGTAACTCTCGTGATGAATGGATGTGTCCTAAACGAGTGTGTCCTGTGAAGTCACGACCGTTAGACGCAAAGGCCATTCGCGGGAACACTAAGATAAGCAGCGTCGCTCATTCCCACAGTTTTCCGATGTGCGCGATGTCGACGGGCCCCGTCGCCGAAACCGGAGTGCGACGTGGCTCCAAGTGGTTTCAAAAGTCGGGGAATCACATTGTCGCAGGAAGTGTGAAGTGGCGAGTGGCACCCTAGCCGCATTAACTAATTAATTAATAGGAGTATTTTAAAGCATAGTTAGCGGTGATTGCACCACAATTAACTAGGGAAACCGCCTGCTCCAGCATAGAGAGTAGATAACACTCCATAGAAGACAGGGTGTAGCTCCGCCCTTAGTTAATCCGTGTGTCGTCACATCCATACACATTCCTGAAATTATTACCATTACTACACATACCGATTCAAATATGTTATTTATAATAATGTACACGTAATCATGTATTGAGAATCAGCCACCTGAGACATCATTTCATTTAACATCACCCTTCAAGTCCGGTGACATACTCGTGACGTCACATTCTTAACCATATCTGGGGCTCTGGTATTCACGAATATGTCACCACAATGTGTTTTAATTTAGTAATCATAATTACGTATTATGTCAGTTTCATTTATCATGTTAATCATTAAGTTCCGTTCTGTTCATGTTTTCATTTTGGCGCCAGATTCACCGGACGTGCGGCGTAACCGATGCCATATAGTTATTCAGTCTTAAGCACTCCAGACAACTGGCGGGGCAGACAGTTAGCTCCGCGTTCCCCCCTTGAAATTCAATATAGGCTACAATTTTCTTCATATCCATAGTTAATGTAATTCAGGAGCCCTTTTAGCACGTTTACAAGTGTATTTCAGTGTATGTTTTGCATTTACAGGGCCTGCCTCTCTCAATCAGAGTAAATTTAGTGGTAATATAGGCGTGCGAAGTGGCTGACAGCTTCGCCCACAGGCAATATTTTACCATTACTTAATATAACTGACAAATTAAATTAGCTCTCCATTATATTGACAGCGTATCCAGAGTCGTCGTAGACTGTCGGCCGTATGATCCCTTCAACAATCGTTCTCTACACCGAATGTGGCACTGGGCACATCACCAGTTCCTGTTCCCCACCTGCTCACAGGCGGGACACAAACACACCCCCAGCACCTCTGGAGGCGCAACCTATCAACCTGAGGTCCAGTAAGTGGACAGTATTTCCATAGAGAATATTTTTAAAATCTTAGGTTTTTAAAGAATCTGTATTATAACAGCGAATATTTCTGAAATAATTTCCAAGGAAATGTGTTGTAACAGAATATTTTTGAAATTGTAATGTTTTTTTTTTTTTCAAGAATATGTGTAAACTATATTTGTATACATATCAAATCGATGTTTTACACGCAAAAGAAATGAAAGTGGAACTGAATAAATTAACGTTCTTCATGGTTTGATCTTAACTCAAACTAATGATATTCCTGACCTACTTAAGAAAACCTTTGTGTTGGCTTTTGCTATTTGTTTACTATTTGCTCAGATCTTTTTTGGGGCTCAGCCTTGCTGCACCTTTGGTCAAGGAAGCAGCAAGTGTCTGAGAGGCTGCATACTCTGCTATTTCTAAATGAGGTGTTTTTGGAAATTTACTCTGAATAAAATATGAAGTGCGTGGTGTTAAACAGGTACTTGTAAATAACCTTCAATAGCGAGTAGGGAAACTTTTGTTAGGGTTAATTGTCAGGTACTAATAGCGAGTCAATAGCGAGTAGGGAAACTTTTGTTAGGGTTAATTTTATGTCAGGTACTAATTTTCATAATGTCTGCAGTATGGATCAAACGGTTGACCAAGTTATCACTCCTTTCGATGTTGTGTGATGTTGGAGTTGAAGTGGAGGAGAGTGATACCTATGATCTATGTGAAAAGGCGCGGTCCCTGGTAAGGAGGGATGGAAGCAATGAGCTCGGTGCAGGGGACATGGCAGTGCTTGATGAGCCAGTCCCAATTTTCAAATTAATTAAGCATGTGCCACCGGAATTGACAGCAAAACTTCCTAAATTGACTAAAACCACTCTGGAAGCAATTGTAGAATTTTTTGTAAAACTTAGCGCGGTGACATGGCACCATGGTTCCTCAGTGGGTAGAGGCAGGATTTAAGCATCAGAGAAAGTTCTAAGGTTATTTTAACCGAGGCGCCAGACATCGCTGGAAGATGTCGCATGAGTCGGTAGAGACGAGGTATCCTCCATGGTCGTTCGGGTGACGACCAATGCAAACCTGGACTATTGCTCCTTATTAATGTGCTGTTAATAGATAAATATGAATGTCCTACTAAAATTTATCATATACCAAAAATAGAAAATCATATTGACATATCCATAAATGTATACTCTATTGAAGATGAAGGTAAAAAATCCATGGTATATCCACTAAAACTTACAAAAAATAAAAAGGATAAGCAAATAAATTTACTTTATTTCAAAAATGATACAAACTAACATTACTGTTGGATTAAAGATTTATCGAAAATGCCAGTAGCACAAAAAATAACAAGAAAAGTAAAACTTATATATGAGATATGTGGCTTCAATTATTTTACTCTCAATAAAAATTAAATATGCCCACAGTAGACTGTTCAAAAATCGAAGCAGTAAAAATTAAATTACCTTCGAAAGGAGAGAAAATATTTTTTCAAAAATTATAAACATACAATGAAGGTTCCATTCACAATATATGCAGATTTTGAATCAATTCTAAAGAAAATGTCAACAACTAAACCATATCCAAAAGAAGTTTATAAATTTAAACTAATCAAAAAATATCCAGTTTTAACAGAAGATGCTATTGATAATGGCCTTTATAAAGAAATACTTAAAGAAATACATAATATTACTAATGAACAAATAAACAATATTGATTTAAAGTTAAATGATGAATCATATACAATTAAATATCAGTTACATGAAGCATCTGATTTTTGTTATTATATTGTATCTAGTTATGGTGATTATAAGCTACAAGTAGTATATCGAGGTCCAAATGCATACAACATTTTAGCATCAATAAAAAGAGAAGTAGAAGATTTTGGTGAAATATATTCACAAATTGAGCCAATGCATCCACCAACAACAGAAGAAAAAATATTATATATTAAATAAAATAAAAATTACTGTCCGCAAATATGAATATACAGATGAAAATAGAAAAGTATGGCATCATTACCACATAAGTGGAAAATTCATTAAGCCTGTATGTAATAATTGTAATCTACAATTAAAATTACCCAATTTTGTACCAATTTATTTCCCTAATTTAGCTGGATACGATGCACATGTATGTATTAAAGAGCTAGGATAAGATGATAAAAATATAGATTTAATAGTAAATCACGAAGAAAAGTTTATAACTTTTGGGAAAAACACAGAAAATATAAAAATGAAATTTATATACTCATTTGAATTTATGGCTAGCACTATTAACTAAATATAAAATGGAATACACACAAAAACATTTCCCAGAAGATCAAGTTGATTTAATTATGAGAAAGGGTGTTTATCCATATGATTATATGGATAGTTGGCAAAAATTGGAAGAAACTGAACTTCCACCAATGAGTGAATTTTATAATAAATTAAACGAATCCGATATAACTGAAACTTGTTTGGAATCAATTTAATATTTAAAATATTGGTGACTATAACGATTTATATTTAAAAAGTGGTGTATTGTGGTGATATTCAAAAATTTTAGAAACACATGAAAAAATTCATATGATTTAGATCCTGCGTGGTATTTTACAGCAACAGGTTTATTGTGGGAAACCATGTTAAAAATGACTAAACAACCACTATAATTATTGCATAACTATGATATGATTTTAATGATTGAAAAGGGAATTACAAGTGGAATATCATAATGTTGTAAGTGAAATGTTAAAGCTAATAACAAATATTAAGATTATTTTAACTGTAAACATGAATCAAATGTTTTATCATATCTCGATGCAAATGATTTATATGGTTGGGCGATGTCTTAATATTTATCATATGGTGGTTTCGTTTGGGTTTATTATACATTAAACGATGTAGATTACCAGAGTAAAAAAATATTAGATTTCGAGGACGATTCTTAGTATGGTTTTATATTAGAGGTTGATTTAGAGTATCCAGAAGAGCTACATAATTTACATAAATATCTTCCATTTTTCCCAGAAAATATGGTAGTTCCAAAGACAAATCAATATAAATTATTAAAAACTTAAGATAACAAACAAAAGTCTGTAATTCATTATCGTAATTTAAAACAGTGTCTAAATAACAGATTAAAACTTACTAAAATAAATAGAATATTATCGTTTGATCAGTCTAATTTGCTGAAAAAGTATATAGATTTGAATACAGAGATGAGAACTAATGCAAAAAAATGATTTCGAAAAAGATTTGATAATTGTTCCGTATTGTGTATCGTAATGGGAAAACCATACAAACATTCAGTGTGTACTATAACGTATCCATCCCAATTGTTTACATTGCAGTCTAGTGCCGTTTCGCATATCTGGCCTAGTTCCATTTAGCGTATCCAAATGCGGCAACAATTGTTCCGTATCGTGTATCCAAGCAATTTTTTCCACACATTTTCTCTTGCGAATCGCAAGATGGTGTGCACGGGATGTAAAATCACAATGTTGAACGCCAGGCAAGTTGTTCATTCCTCGCCGGACATAAACATGTTTCTCATCGAGCACGATATTCTCAAATCGACGATGCGGTGCTAAAAATCCGGGTAAGGCGAAGCGAAATTGGGGGGAAAAAGGGGCTTGTTTTACTGGTGCCGATGGCGAATGGAGGACGGTACGAAATGAAACTTTAAAGTGACGGCGAGACAAGGCAGTTTCGTGGGAGATTCAAACTTGTCTCCAGACAAGATAGTCTAGTTGTGTTTACTCTGGTGCCTGATAAAATACCCTTGACAGCAGACTATAGTGAACGAACTTTTGTGCTCGGGAAAGACGGTCATCACCTCGTCGAGTTTCTGCCGCCAAGTGTGCATAGACTGGGTGTTAATGTAAAGGAAACACATCGGTGAGCTGGGCAAAGTGGTCGAGATCGACGAGTCAAAATTGGGCAAACGCAAGAACAGCAAAGGATGTAAAGTTCACTGCCAGTGGGTTTTTGGTGGAGTGCAGCAGGATGATCCGACGAAATTCTTCCTGGTGCCAGTGAAAAAGAGGAACGCGGCGACCCTGATCAAAATCATTCGATAATGGATCGTTCCGAGCATGACGATAATTTCAGAGTGCTGGCATGGTTACAGCGATTTGGTCATTCATGGCTACCGTCACATGCAGATTAATCACAGGCGGGAATTCGTGTGCAGCGAAAAGAGCAGAATGGTAAACACTCGAAACACGCTAAAGATGAAGAGGGGCGAGATGCTGAGGATGCACATTCAAAACATCGAGCGAAGTTGGTGTTCTGTACGATACAGCATTCTCTGCTTTGGCAGACGGAAAAAATCTTGGGTAGGCTATCTGGCCGAGTACGTCTGGATAAAGTATCATCGGTACGGAGAACGACTGCACGCTTTGCAGATTCACGCCGCCGACATGCACCATCGTAATCGGCGCAGAGGAGATGGCGGCGAAGGCTATCCCAATTTCGACAGGCATCTGTTTGTTACGGTTGTTTTTAATTTGCAGGCACGAACGAAATTGAGTTGCTGTTGCAGATGTAGTTTTAAGAAAGTTTATTGAGTTGCTGTTGTCATTGCAGTATAAAATTAAAGTGTGATTGACTTGCTGTTTGTTTCATTTTAAAGTGTGATTGACGTGTTGTTTGTTTTGGTTTAAAAAAGTTTAATTGGGTTGTTGTTTGATTCAAAAATAAAATTAATGTTTAATCGAGTAGTAGTTTGATACAATTTTTAATTAATGTTTAATTGAGTTTCTTTTGATTCGAGTTTAAATGAATGTTTAATTGAGTTGCTGTTTGATTCAAAATAAAATTTTAGTTTAATTGAGTAGCTGCTTGATTCAAGTTTAAATAAAGTTTAATTGAGTTGCTGTTTGATTTAATTTACAGGTGCGAGTGAGACAGTGTAGCTGTTTGTTTCAGTTAAAAAAGTTTGATTCACATGCCATTAGTTTTGGTTTAAAAAAAATTTAATTGAGTTGCTGTTTGTGTGAACATTCATTCGCAATCTGATACAAAAAGCCTATAATAGTCTAATGGGTCTTGATGAGTACGCCCGGCGACGATGGGTGTACTTGCATCTGTTGCATCCGCAAAACTTGGATCTGCCAGTTTCCATTATTGAGGTAAATTGATTTTTTTTTTCAATTACATTCATTCGCGATTACAAAAAGGCATAGCATGGTCGTGTCTGTCATGGCCGGTTTGGCCGGTGGCGGATGCAATTGCATACGCTGTTGCTTTCGCGGACTTTGGACCTGCAGTTTCAAGAGTTGAGGTAATTTATAAATAAAGTGATTATATATATATATATATATATATATATATATATATGAAACTTTAAAATCTATACGGTTAAATTTATAAAAAAAAGTTGAATTTTTAACTCTACATTATTTTACCATTCCATTTTGTGATGGCGTACAAATAGAACATAGTGTATTATATTGTTACATTTATAAAAAATGTTAATAATTAACAAATATTCTTTTTGCAGTAAATAAAAAATTGTGCATCGGGAATCGTGTGTATTTAAACAGGGACGACGAAAAACCGAAAAAAAATCTTTGTATACGTGATAGGAAATTTTTAATAATAGTTACTTTTGGCACCTGGATACACTGTGGGAAATAAATGGGATATTTTACCCTATATTCAATTTTCGGTTTGGATACGCTAAAGGAAATAATTGGATGTAGGTCGAAATTTCACCCCCTTCACGGCTGGATACGCAATTTGAAACAAGTGGGGTGTGGCACCAATTTCCCCCCTTCCCTCTAGGATACGCAATGTCGTCCTTTTCGGCCCTGCACATTTTTTCACTTGGATAAGCAACTTTTGGTGAAAACCAGCTTTTTCAAGGCGTGCTGGATATGCAGGGTGAAACTTTGTATTTCATTGGGCTTTTTCCTGGTTGTGGTTGGATACTTAATTGGCAGTTTTTGTCTCGACTTTTTGTATCATTGGCTACATAATACAGTGGTTTTTGAGTGATTTAGATATGAAATATGGAACAATCACCTGTCTTTTGAATTTTTCACCCACAGATCCCTGGTGAATCTCTCAAGTTCCAGCCAAATGGAGGATGAAACAGATATGGAGGATGTGGAGGAAATGAATGAGACGCTTTCGGCTACATATAATGAGTCATCAACCTCTTCAGTCCCTGGCCAATCACTTCTGCAGTACCGGGACCATCAACCACTTATTTCTCTGGACCAACAACTTCTTTGAATGAATCTATGTAATAAAGTGGTTTTTGAGCGATTTAGAATTGCAATGTGGAACAATCACCAAAGATTTTTATAAGCTCGTGAATTATTCTGTGTTTGGCAAAACTATAGAAAATATAAGAAACAGCCTTATATTAAGATTAATATCAGATGCAGAAAAATGTGAAAAATTTATATTAAAACCAAATTTCAAAAGAAGGTTTGTTTTATTAGAACCTTGCTGCTCTACACATGAATACAACAACTGTAAAATTTACTAAGCCTATTTATATGAGCATGTCAATTTTGGACGTATCGAAAGAATTGAAGTATGATTTCCATTATAAAGCGATGAAACCAAAATATGATGGTAAAATTGATTTGTGTTATCAAGATACCAATTCATACATTTATTACACAAAAACAGAAGATTTTTACAAAGGCATGAAGACAATGTTAGAAAAATTTGATGGAAGTGATTATCCAAATGACAATATCTATACCATGCCACAAATAAATAAGAAAGTTATAGGCAATATTAAAGACGAATGTAATGGGGCAATAATGAAAGTATTTATTGGTTTAAGAGCAAAAATGAATGCATATAAAGTTGATAATAAAGAAAATAAAAGATCAAAAGGTGTATCGAATTGTGTGTGGTTAGCAAGTGAATTACATTTGAGGAACAGAAGAATAGTTTGTTTAAAGAGAAAATAGACTATAGAACAATGCATCTAATAAGGAGTGAGAAACACAAAATATATACCATAGAAGTTAGTAAAATTGCACTATGTCCATATGATAATAAGAGAAATATACTAGAAAATAAAATAGATATACTGCCATATGTATATAAAAATTTATAATTTTATTAACGAGAGGTTGGTAGCCATTAAATTTGCAAAGAAATTTTTTTATAATTTATTAATGATGGAACGCGCCCCAAAATATTGATGCGGTGGATTTTTAAACATCTTTATTTTCTAATACAATGTCAATATCAGCACCATCGAAGTGAATTAGTTTACCATTTTTGTATCTAATTTCTAAAACAACATGGTTAAATCACTCATATTTTTTTAATAAAAAATTGGATATGGAGGCTCACAAATTATATAATCTCCAAAACAAAACATAGTTTTTGGTGGAAAACAAACAATTATAGCAGTTTCTAAATGATTAGATTCGCCGTACATTATAAGCATTCAAATAGCCAAATTACAGTGAACATTTATTGTTTTAAGTGGGTTAAAATTAGGTAACTTTGTACCTACAAAAATTGTGTCTTTTTCAATAGTTATATTTCTCTCAAAGCCAAGCATATCAGATAAATTATCGTCAAGTTCAATATCAAATTTAGATTTAATTGTTATTGTATTTTTATATTATCTGTTGATAATTCAATGTTGGTTGTTGAAAATGGCACAATCGAATTTATAGTTTCTTCCAAAGAGTTCATATCGTATTGGCATCTAGGAATAGTTGTAACTTCATCTTCATCGACATTTGGACTCATGTGTTCAATTATCATTATCATATTGTTGTTTATAGTTGGTGTTAAAAGATTTGTATGAAAACTAACTAATGCAATCTATTTATCTTTATGAATTACATGATAGTCAGGTTTCTTATTTAGTATAGAACTATTATGTTTTAATTTAAATACTTTATTACCCATTTATTACAAAAAGTTGTATTATTAAATGAAGAAGTGACAGCTAAAGCAGCCTATGCTGCACAAAGTTAATTGAGGTATTGGTGTTTTAATTTCTGAAGATTACTCTAAGCATAAAAAGAATGGCTAATTGTTGCCTGATGATATTAGAGGAATAATTGTAAGCCTGAGCAATTGTGGGAGAATCAATTCAATGATCAATTTTATTTATAAGCCAGGATTGTTAAATTTTAATAAACTGTATGTTTGCTCTAAAAGTTTAAATCAACAAAAATATATTCAGCTACAAAATGACTTTGATGTGATATCCAGCAAGTTTAGTGAAAAAATGGCTCAATTTTTAAATAACGATGATGAAATGATTCCCTTAGATCAATGTGAAAATAATTCTTTAGTTATTTTATATGAACAAAATGTTGTCTGTGAGTACTTTACTAGAGGTCGGCATAAAAATATTTAAGTTTTTTAATTAGCACAAACTTATTCAAAAGTACCAAAACAGTCGATAAAAGACAATACAAATTTTTGTGTATATTTAGACAAGATGACACTAATTTAAAAACATATTTAAAATGATTTTGTTTGTGGAGATATGACTTGTGAAAAATTTAAAGAAATTTGTTCGAAATGTTGGGATGAAGATTATAGCTTTATTACAATAGATTTGAGCAGAAAAATAAATAAGGAAAGTATAGAAATAAAATTAAAGATTTTATTATCTCTTAAAACTTTTTGCGTATAACAGAAATTTTAGAGTATAAAAATCCACAAGAAGCCATAGGAGATAATACTGATCAAGATGATAGAACAAGACAAAATTTATTGAAGGTGAACTGCCAGTTCACCTTGAGAGGCAATGAAAAATCTGCTGTATTAATCAATAAATTTAGTCTATATTTTATAGATTTATATTCTTAAATTTTTATTTGTGGTATAAAAATAATAATAATAAAAAGACTTATTACAATCCAATAATTTCACTTGTGCATAATTTCGCATATATAAAAAAGGAATCAATTCAATACATAAACAACAACAAATTTATTTACAAAGATAAACAACTTTTTATCATATCGATGAGGAAAATAATCCTTGGTTTTGTGGCAAAGGTATTGATGAAATTTTAGAATATCAAAATATAAAAGATGCATTTTATAAAAAGTTTCTCCAAAATACAGATCTTTTCTTTCAAAAATAGATGGTATGCAAAACACATACCACCTCCCCTTTAACAAAGGCAAAGCATTTTATATTAGTTAGCCTGGTTTATATGAACTTATTTTTTGTTCACATTGTGAAATTGCTCAAGTTTTTATAACATGGATATTTGAAGATGTTATTCCACCAATTACAAACATGGCGAATATTGGATTAAAAAAGATACAAAGTATTTATTCAAAGGCCAAATAGTGCATATAAAAAATGAACAAAATTAAAGATGACCAAATTGATCATTTAAGAGATATAGATAAAATTAAAGATGAATGTATTAAAAATTTAAGAGTCAGTTCATATAGCATTAGATGGAATAGCTCACAGAAATGAGGTAATCAGAGAAATAACCCCTCATATTGTACCACAAACACAAAATCAAAATTTAAATCCAAATTCTGTTCTTTTAAAATTATTTGATAATGATTTTGAATATTATTTCTATGTCATAAGAACTCAAAGAAAATATGTTTAGAGACAATTGTATAGAATAGAAGATAGGCATCCAAATTGCAAAGAATTATTGAGATTTGATTATATTCCAAATTCTATAAATTTATATCAAAGAATTAACGAAACAATGAATGGCCACATTGAGTGTTTTGTAACTATTTTTATATTGTTTAAAATAATGATACTCAGCAACAATTGATAAATTATATAAATAATCTTCATCAAATTGAGTAAGAAGCAGTGCTATAGTTATCAATGAATGTGGTCTATATCAACTTCAATTGGTTTTATCCCAATAGTTCTATGCTTTGTGTGGTTGTATTCTTTCACTAAGTCGTCTAATATATTTATCCATTTATAATTGTCATTTAAAGCAAATTTATTCCATATTTTATTCTTGGAAGTTCGATTAAATCTCTCTACAACACTGGCTTTCAGTTCACTGAATGTAGAATAATAATTGATGTTATATTTCTGCGTAAGTTCTTTAAATATTTTATTATAAAATTCTAAGTCATTATCGCTTTGAATATTACATGGTTTTCTTTGCTTAAATATAGATTCTAAAGCATTTACTGCATTTTTAGCTGCTGTATCTTTAATAGCTACAGCAAATGAAAATTTTGAAAAAACATCAATAATTGTCATAATATATTTATATCCAATATTTATATGTGATATACCTTTCATATTGCCAGTATCCATTTCAACAAGATCAATTTGCCATAAATCGTCGATTCCATGTATTACTTCCATTCTGGGGAAATTTCTTTATGCTGGCTTATATAATTTATTAATTATGTCTTCACTTACTTTGGGCAATTTTTTGTGTTGATTAAATAGAATTGAATGTAGAACATTTACTTCTCTGATCTAATTGTCCATTTTTTTATCCTCAGTTTTTATATTATTTTTGGTGAGTTTCGTGCACTTCAAACATCAAGTATTTTCCTTTTAAAAGTATATATATTCCTTATATTTCAAAAGTATTCCTATCATATTCACACCATCATCATATTCATATATTATATATTTTCTATTTTAAACATTAAGTTATCACCTCTTTTAACATCAAAAGGCTTACTGTATTCTATTTGTTAATTCCCTTAATAACTGTCATAGTATCATAAAAAAAAAATTTATCATGTAAAGTAATTATTTTATAAATGGCACAATCCATCAAAAAAGTAAAGAAAGGCATATGATTATCCAAGTGAAAAACATTCTTATTTTTAAGCCACTTTACAGAAAAATAAAATGTATGATTTTTTCCATGTGTTTTTCAAATAATTGGTTTAAATTTTGTAATTTCACATCTAATTCTTTATCACAATCTTCTTTGCATTTTTCAACTTTTGTGTTAAGAAGTGTATCACAATAACTCACAAATGCTTGGTTTAAATTTCTAAATTTAAAATCTATTTCTTTATCGACAGCTTTTTTTTTATAGTTTTTTTCAGCTTTTGTGTTAACAAGTGTATAACAATATTTCAAAAATTATTTGTTTAGATTTTGCTATCTGTCAGCTATTTTTCCATCGAAATATCTTTTTTTGAGCGCATCATCTCCATCTATAGGATCAGCCAGACTAGCAATTCTACAATGTCGGAAAGAAACAATTTTTGTACAAGTAAAAACTTTACTTGTTTGATCTTGTAAAGCAGAAGAAATATAATTGTATTTTGAATCTACATATGTTTTTAAATCAGAAACACTAATATTGTATTTTGATTCGACATTGTTTTTTAATGCATAGTCAGAAACAATAGTATTTATATTTCGAATCTACATCCGTTTTTAATGTCTGTTTCATGTTATTTATTCGTTTTATACAATCAGCATCAGTATTAGTGAATTGTGAATTTGTATCTTTTTTTAGAGCATAATAAGAAATATTAGTTTTATATTTGGAATTTACATCATTTTTAATGCATAATCTGATATATATATTTTATATATATATATATATATAATTGTCCACATCTTTATTATCTACAGGTTCACCTATATTAACAAGTCTACGTCCTAGAAAAGAAACATACAGTTTTGTGTAATCAAAACAGTTGGATAGATCGCTTTGTAAAGAAGAAACACTCAAATTGCATTGTGAATCTACATATGATTTTAAAGCATAAGCGCTAGTGTCAAAAATTTTCTTTAAATATGTGATTAATGGTTTCCCTATAATATCTATCATTTAATAACAAACAAATTATATAGTTAAACTTAGATTCTCTCGAAGAAAGGCGTAAAACAATTAAACATAGATACTCATAAATAACTGAATTAAAATTCTGAATTCGATCATCATTGTAATAAACATTTCTGTTTTTTAAATAATTAATTAAATTATTAAGAATATTACCTCCAAATGAATCGAAATAGTAAACATCATTATCATTTTTAAAATAGCAAAACCAATGAGTGCCAGAATTTGTTGAAATGTCGAAATTTACTATAGCACATTCATTTTTTAGTATACTATATGGTAGTTCGTCAATCGTATAAACATTTCTGAGAATTTTTATATTTAATTTTTTACATATTTTTCTCTGTTGGTATTAGATAGTGGGTATTTATACAATTTTTTTATCTTCCTCTTTTTTTATCAACTACCACCACTTCCTGCTTTATTTTCCATTGCCAAATGTTGTCTTTGTTGTTCTTCTAATTCTTTTTTATTTAAATTTTAGTTTTTTCAACATAATTATAAACTGCACTAGCTCCTCCAGTTAAAGCACAGAGTCCACCCAAAGCTGCAAATAAAATAGGTGAAAATCCTCCATGATGTAAACCACTGCCAGTTTTTTCTTTGGCTAGCTTTTTGACTGTTGGAAATGATGGAGTTAATTTGAAACTTTTACCTTATTTCAATTTTTTATTTTCCTCTCAATTTGATCTTTTCTTAAAAATTATTCTATCCCAAAATCTTTTTATTTTTCAGAGGGAATATCGAAAATTATATTTGTTAGTTTCGTTTATATAAGTAAAAAATATATATCTTCAATAAAACCTTTTAATTCCCCAACCTAATTTTCTTTTTGTAAACATAGTTGAAGCAACAGCAGCAGATGTAATTTTTCCTCCAATTAAGGTGTTTTTATCTAACCTAATTTATTTTGCTTCTTTTTGTATAATTTTATTAGCTTCATGACTAGATTGTAATTCTTTATGATCTCTATAAGCAATAACGTGATATTTGCAAGCTTCGTCTAATTTATTTATTCTTGAGTCTCCTTTTTCTAATCTTTCATCTAATTTTGTAAATGGATCACAACAATTATAACCAGGTAAATGCATTTCGTGAGAATTTAAATTGTTTAATGTCCAATTTAAAATACCTTTCCATTGTGTTCAGAACTCCATTTAAAACTGGTATTAGATGTGGAATTCCTTTCGGGTTATTAACAACTAAACCACAAAATTTATTGTTTAGCATATTCATTTTACTTACTTTTGTGTTGTAATAATTGTTATTTCCAACATTTTATTCACCATGAATAATTAACAATATATCGATTAATTTTCTAACATTGTTCATCCAAATATGTTCTTTTGGCAAATTATTGCATTTTTTAATACCTTCTCCAGATCTAGGAGTTCTTGTAGAAATAATTATTTCTGGTGTGTTTGGTGTTGTTTTTAATTTTTTATATAATTATCATAAATTATTTTAATTATATTCTTGTAATTCCAACCTCTATTATAGTTTATTTCTCTTTTGGATTATATTCTTGGAATACAGCATTGGTTGCTAAAAATAATTGTGTAATTTTCATAGTCATTATTGGTGAATTTACCTTTAAGATCCTCTTCTTTTACTTTTGTTAGCAAATTAGAAAGTCCTTCCGTTAAATCATATTCTTTATTTTTAACAGATATTTTATCATTGTCTATCTTTACTTGTGTATTACCTATTTAAAAAATTTGTCCTTCTGCACGTAATCCATGTTGAGTATCAATAACATTTATTCTTTTTGCAATTTCTTGTCCGAGATTTATAGTAGAACCAGACACTGCATGTGGTAAATTTTTCAATGGTACAATTCCCATTTGCTCTTCCAAATTAAGAGATTTTTCTTCTGAAAAAAATCCTCTTTCAAAATATGTTTCTTCTCGAGTTGGCGGATAATATAAATTTTTTGCCACTACTGGAACTAATGTGTTTATTAAATTTTTGTTTTCTTCACTTATATATTCTACTTTTTAGCCGATATTTCGTAGTTCGTCAATTAATGGCAGCTCTTTCTTCTTATTTTTTATATTCTGCTTCATTGTACTTTTTAAAATTTTTTATATTTCGATGAGTAATTTAACTCGTGAAATATCCTTTGTTTTCTTTCATTTATATATAACTTTTTTACCTATAAATGAGTTATAAAAGTATTGAGAGCTTTGATAGACAAACTTTTCCCCCGACTGAACAGACCAGGGGGAATTTAAATGTTTACAATAATATTATTGAATTTGATATTCCTATAGGAGTTGGCTTTCCTTTTCCCAATGATGCTTATGTTAAGGAACAATTTAGATTACAAAAGAGAGATAAAGTTGGAGATGCGGCAAACTATTTTAAGTTAGATAACATTGATGTTTGTTATAACTTTTTTTCCTTTTCAGTTTTATAGAGTATAAATCTCAAGACATGGACATATTATTGAGGCTATTCATAATTCAGTAACTTCGACAGTGATGAATACTTTGTTAAGATCTCCAGGTGAACAAAATTATTTAGAATTATCTTGCGTTAATGATTATTATCGAGTGAAGGCTACTCGTAGTGCTAAACCAAATGAAATAATTTATCCACTGAGATATCTGTTTGGTTTTATTCGAGATAACAATGACATTTTTTTGAAGGTGGTAAAAAAATTATTTTTATTCGTAATTCACCTTATAACAACTGTTTATTTGTCTTTCAAAATAAGAAAGCAGATGGTACACTAGATAGAGATTATGCTTATCCAGGAAAATTGTTATTCAAAAGTTATAAATTATGTGGCCTATTGTAGAATACGAAGCTAACAGTCATTGTGAATAAAGAAAAAATATACAAAGAACCAAAATCACCTATTAGTTTAGATTATTGGCAATTTTCAGATGAAGAAATTCCTACTGGAAGAACTGTTTTTAACTCTGATATAAAACAATCAGTTTAATAATTTACAATTTGACATGCCCGATTTTGTAATTGTAGGATTTAAAACTAATAGAATAAATCATGCTAAACAGTAGGTGCATGTTTCTATGTTTGATCACTCTAATATGGAAAATATTTGCATTAAAAATGTTAGAAATGAAATTTCTCCAAAAGAAAATTGGAATCTAGATATATGAAATAATTTTCGTGATAAAGTGTTTCTTTCTTATAACGATTTTAGAACTTCTAAAACAAAACTAGCTACTGTATATAGAAATAATGAGCTTTATTGTAAGCTGGTTCTAAACTTTGATGGTAAAACCAATTATTATTCATTTTGGGGTCGAAGATCTTTGTATATTATTAATTGCTTATATATAAAAACAACTGTAGTTTAGAAAAATATAAAAATTAGTGTTGAATTTGATAAAACTGTTGAAGCACATACAATTTGTGGTGTTGTTCTAGTTAGCCAACAGAATTTAACTGATGATTATTTGAACGAGAGGATTGCTGAAGATATATAATTTTTTATTTTATTAAATGTAAGAACCAACAAATTGGTTCAATATTTTAATACAATGTTTTAGACTTATAGTTGAGTGGTTACATTTAAAACTTTTATAGATTTTTAGAAATATAGATGAATTATTTGTTCGAATTCTAATTATAATTCTAATAATCATATAATAATCATATTCTAATAATCATAATTCTAATTAAAATTTTCTCACTTTTCATAAATTTTTAATATTATAAATGCATCAAATTATAGAACTTTTAGAATGTTGGGATTTAGAGTATGAAGTTATAAAAACAGCAACTTCCAGTGATAAAGAATTGGATACTGTTCATTTCAAAACTGTTTAAAAAAATCAATAAAAATGATCTAAGATCAGGTAAATTTTCTAATTTTAAAGACGATGTTTATTATTTGGATTGCTGTACTGGTTGGGATTATGGGATCAGTAATGGTTATGCTTCAGATTTTTCTTTATTTTTAGACTTTAAAAAGTAATATTGGTGTTTCACTTTTGTTGAATAAATTTATAAATTATATTAAATTGAATATTTTTATTTGATTTTTGGCTTAATTTGCTTGATTTAGATTTCCCGCTTGCAAAATTGGCATTTCTAAAAAAAAAAAAAATGAAAATTTGCTTGAAAATCAAGAAATTTCCTTGATTATACAGTACCAAAAGCCTGCGCGCCATTTTGAAACAAGTAGTAAATTTGCTTGATTTTTGCTTAATTTTAGGGTAAATTTGCATTTTTTGATGAAAATGTGAAGTGGTCCAGGACCCGCCTTTTACATCTACTAACTGAAGTTCTCCGGTGGGTGCCAGCACTCAGAAAATGGTAGAGCATGATGTTGATTAAACTTCGGGGACGTTCGGCCGCCAGCCAACTGTGGCTTCCCCCAATGATCCGCATCTTGCAGGTTATGTGTCTGTGAAACTTATGTAGCTATATCCATGAATAACATGACTAGTGAGGGCTGTCGGCCTCCTTCATAACGCCAGCTCACTCGTGGGGGGTTATTCAGGCTTCCCCCCACACCATTGATGAAATATGATATATATATATATATATATATATATATATATATATATATATATATATATATATATATATATATATATATATATATATATATATATATAATATCTATATATATATATATATATATAACTTACAGCTTAAGCGGTTAAGACGCGACCATGAATGAATAAGATGTTGGAAATACTCACCCGACGTTATTTATTCATCTCTCAATTCTCATACGGGGCACGTACACTTGGGTTCGCCTTTAAAGTGGACGAGCACTGAAACTAATAAAACAGCACGAGGCTTACATGCTTTAAGGTGAAAAAGTGAAGCCCTCTGCCATGAACAAACAGGTCAGGGCACGAAACAGCTCTTGCTCCAGGTAAGCAAAAAAACTAGGTTCCGATATGTTAAATTAAAAGCAGATAGAATTACATTGTGAATGGTTGAAAAGCAGCGAGGGCCCAGAGTGGCGCAAAAATGCAGCTGTCTCGCCACACGTCCAATAAGCTACTGACATGACGGTGGGCACGAGGCCCTGTGATTGGTCACTGTAGCGGTCAGATGTCATGTGTCTTACATAACTCTCAAAATCATGAAAATGTGTGGTGAGATGATATGACACAAAGTTTGCATTAATTACCAAATAATATGAACACTTAATAATTATAAATATATACTTCCTACAAAATAGTTATGAGAAACTTTACCGCTTGTGGCATGGGGTTGCCATGTCAGCAACTTAACTTACAATGTCCCGCTTTTGCAGCGGTGGGCGCACGGCCCATGGAAACAATATCAGCTATAACTTATTATATTTAAATACTTAATTTTCATGGCAGAACATGTTAGCATATACAACTACACATAAAGAACCACTTAAATCCTTTTAACACAGAACTTGTGGCCATGCGCCATGTGGTTGGCCATGTTGCCATATCAATGATTGATATCATCTATAGATCGGACGGGGTGGCCTCTGTTGTGACACGACCAGCACGTGGTCGCAGAACAAATGAACATCAAACGTAAACACAACACTTTTCTAACCTAAAATGACTCTTGGGAGGTGTTTGCCTTGGTACTTATGTGTGGACACATAGGAATATGTGCAAAGTAAGTAAACAAACACATAGCATGCACAAATTGCCCTTTTCAGTTGGCCCTTTAGCCAATAAAACTGTCAGTATGACTTGTAGTATTACTTACGTGTACCAATATCATACGTTATATTAACATTGGCAAATAAACATATTATGACATTTACATTTTACCCTTCAAAACAAAATACATAAATACAACCCTGAATAGGCACACGTAACACTCGTGCACCCTGTGCAGGATGTGTAACATCCATTGCACACATGTAACACTGAACTGCGTGCATATAACACTTAATGAAAAATTTAAAAAGCCTCTGGAAAAACCCATTTATACACTTACTTGCACTCGTGGTGCACGCACACTATACTGTTGTATGTGGTGCCTGGTGGTGCCATAGGAAAAGAGGCATGGTGAACGGGCTCACCGATTTAGTTCACATCAAATGTGTGTGGTATATATATTTTTAATGACAGCTCTCTTTGGTAGGACATCAATTTATTAGTATTTAATTTTTTGTCGCCAAGCTGCCTTATTCATTTTTAGTAGACGTTTTAAAGTATTTATTTTATGTGATGTTTAAGCACGACATGCTTTCGAGGGCCTCACTCGGCTTCCATGTCATGTAGGCTTTAATTCATATAAACGATTTTATACATCATATTTTATTGTGTTTTAGGGGCATTTATTTCTATGAAGGATATAAGGTATTTTAAATAAATATTTGACCGCATATCTAGTGCTTTGCGAGAGAGTTTATTTACTATAACTGGAGTGGTATGAGCTATGTTTTAAAAGTCAAAGTCAAATATGTACCTTTTAATATCAGGGTAATTGAACCTTAAATTAATCAGAATTCACCCATTCTACAGATTGCATTTGATAATATGCACTGCGAAGAATTGTGTCATAATTTTTCATGCAATTAACATGTAACTAGTCAAGTTTATTGAATTTTTAAGATGAGTAGATCCTATATATGTCTTTCGCACTGGCGTAAGGTTGTTTGATGAATCAAAAAAAGTATAATTTATTGTTCTGACTTCAATGGAAGGTCACACATTTGTACCAGGTATTCTGGTAACGATCTTGTCAGACATGCATATAGAAATTATCAGCATAAAGCTGTTAGGGATTTTGTATGTTGAGCTTGATGCTCTTTATATCTGAGAATCTTGTAATCATTATTATATTTACTGTGTGTCAGTCGCTATTTAATAAGAGCGGCATTTTAGAGTGCTCTGGAATCACTTTATATATATATGTTGATTTTGGTTAAAGCAATTAACGTTTTTATCTACTTGCTGCACAAGCTGGTTTCTTGATGTAACGTATTAAATAATAATTGTTTGGCAGAAAACGTCAGTTTTACATTTTACTATGTGTAATTGAAGGCAAATAAAACCCTTTTTTATATAAATCTTGGCTAAGCCTTTGAAAATGTACCTACTATTTTTGCTGCAATGGATGAGGGCACACAATTTATAATAAATGTTTGAATACTGATGGTTGGGTGAAAATTTGTGCTAGTTTTAGTACAACCTGACTGAAATACGCAACCAAGAGGTTAACATGTAGCTGTGGTTACAGCTAGGGGACAACCCTACATCATGAGACAAACAGCTGCCCTGCTCTATATTTCGTTCATACAGCCACATGAATGAGGCAACAGGGCCAAAACCTGAGGTTGCCAGGACAATGGTATATAAGTAGAGAGATGGGAAAGTCTCAAAGGAAATGGATGAGAGAAGTGAAAGTGAATTGCGAACAACCTACGAACACCAGGAACACTACCACTGGTGGATTAAGCCCATATCCAAACACTGTTAAAATCCACTGCAAGAAGGGGAATGGGTGTACATGTGGTGGCAGCCCCTCTCATCAGCACCCCAGAACTAATTTGCTGGTTTAAGACTTTGATGGTCAGCACCCGGAGAGTGTACCTAGTGAAAAGCCGATTGGCAGAATAAGCAAACATCGTAGGACATGTTACAGAGTACCAGAGGAGACACAAATGGGGGAGTGGAAGATGGAGACAGGAAAACGGCTTTGGGAAGCTTTCCAAGGGAAGAGAGGACAAGGATTCCAGCGAATAGCTACTTTTCCGAGGGTTTTCAGCATCAACCCCAATCAGCTCCAACACTGGGGTTGAACCAGGCATAACCCGACCCAACACCAGAAAACAAGTGACAGACCCACAATTCCGAGAGTTCCAGAGGGACGAGCAGCTCCCAGGGGCATGTGGCACCTGTCCGAGGTACCAGTACCCAGAGGGATGGGCATCGAGCAACTCGAGTTAGGCAACCTCCAGTTTTGGAGGAACCTGTTGAATGGTGAAGACATGGGAGATATACTACACCATACCAAGGGAAAGTCGAGACGCATTACCTACCAAGCCGATGCCACCTTCATGGTAGTAGTTAATGAATTGGAGGAACCCCTACTCCAAGGACCACCGAGGCAACATTGCCACCAACACCACTGCATGCTCGCAAACTGTTAACCAGCAGAGACAATGCCATCTACCAACTAGTCTGTGGTGCCAGCTGTAGATGAGCAGAATTACAACCTGTGTCCCAAACGCTTGATCTTAGGCGTAGGCGTAAGACCTAAACCTGGAGATTCACATTACCGGTGATATACCAGCTTGAGGTAAGGTCAATGAGTCAATTTAAACACTTCCCTGCCAAGATCATCTGTTGCTCCAAGGGAAGCACTTATCAGACAGTCCCACAAACCCTGGAAAATCGCCAGGATGACTTCTTGTGGAAGGGGGTTATCGTACCTCCACTCCTTATATTTAGCCCAGTTCTTGCGAATACCCAGCAGAACCTAGAGAACAACCCCAGAGCTTGTTGTGGTGTGAGTGCTTGTGTTGTGGTAAGGGACTGGTTTGGAGGAAGCAGTAAAGCAAATGTAGTGGCCTGGTTAAAGTGTGCTGCACAAATGTGTCATCACAGGTTACCATTGTGGTGCTCGAGTGCCATAAAAAGTTATGCGCTCTTGAACCCCTCAAGATGGCGATATCACATAATCTTAGCCCCCTGAGTCAAGATAGTTCAAAGTACTTTTCATTTTTAACAATATTTATCACCAGGAAAGGGTTAATTGTTTGTGAATATTTTATGTGCAAGAATTAACATTTCACTCTTTCAGTTTTGTTTTTGGTTTAGGGGTTCTGTGTAATGATCGGAGGGATACTGGGAGTGGTGCCTTCCAACTACCGTAGTTGCCAGTCCAGAAAAAGCAGCTGTGAGGAATGGACGTGTGTTCCGTGGGGTTTGCATTTCTAGTTTGCTCAACTGATTAATTTTAGTTTCTGTCTGCATTGTAATTAATTCCAGAACCTTTTCTTCCATAGCCCCCACAAGTGTCCACACCACTTGTGGACTCATTTATTTATTTTTATGCTCGAGCCATGGTGCCCCTGACTGGGCACACAATATTAGATATATGGTGCCGGCAACCTCCATTTCCAATCCAACATTCCGAATGACATAGATCACACAAGACTCACACTATGTGTAATATTTTGAAGGGGAGTGTATCTTTTATCAGATTCAGTGATGTACTATGTATCACTTGGTGGGTTACGGCTAATAAAAACGGTGACAAAACATCAGCACATGCATTATTAATTCGTAGCATTACAAGTTCATTTTTTATGAGTGTGCAGTGTGACCCCAAAATCACTGCAGGTCACGGAGTTTAAACAAAGTTCTATCTTTGGTTGCTTATGCCTGCCAGCCACACCGGCCAAACATTCCACACTGCTTTGAGGACTCGTGCTTTATGCGAATTAGTTGACCGTAGTTAACTGATGCCCCAGGCATTTAACCTATCCTTCACTCTTAGTGTGGGTGGCAGGCAAGAACACGCACTCAATCACAAAGGCATAGCAGGAAATGATTAAGGCTTGTAAATATTTATTGGTGATGGCTTTGAAAGTGTAATGTGGAGATGGTGTCCTAAACATCAGTGTTCTGTTGTAACTTTAAGGACTCTAGGCCCTCCAATACAAAGCAGAGCTTCAGACACATAGTAGTTGGCTTTAAATGTGTTCAGTATATTTGAGTGGCGTCTGCTTACTAATTAATGGTATTTTAGAAATTTTTTACATCCAGACACTACTAGTGTTTTGAGTGGTTGTTGGTGGAAGGGGGATACAGTACAAATACAAGTCCTTCACTGTCATTTTTTGGTATGAAACTTCCAGCACAGATATTAAACATAGCAGAGGGAAATGCAGCACACATTTATGTTTATTATTGCACCATAAACCATAGGGTCATCACTGGAAGTCCAATAAAGACGAGTTGAAGACAAAAACTGCCCACCAGTTCAGTGATTTGCTCGACGTGTGCACTGTAGGTCACCTATCTACTACTGCTCTTTTAGGCCTTGTACTTGCAAAATACCTCCAGCCAGATGTATGAATTTTCAACTGCTGTGTAGATTTGTCAGATGGTACTAGTGAACACCAATGACCTCGGCAATGACCTCTAGCCTCCTGCCACTGAACTCCCATGTTTAATGTCTGATGCTAGCAGGCAGTGTTCTCTCTTCTTGTACTCCATAAGAGGTAGGTGTAGATTGGTCATTAGAAGTCATACTATCCTCTTAAAATGAGTGAATTTCACACTGATGCTAGGAGTCATAGTAGCTGAAAGTGGAATAGTCACTTGATTCTGGCAGTACCCAAGTGGTCGCAGAAAGGTGGTGCACTCCAGTGTACGTGGCCAATGTAGAAGTCATGGAGGGGGGACCGCCATGTATGGGCCGACTGTCCCCAATAGAGGGTATGTCGAAGCTGCACTGTTGTACCTGGACCATCGGGCTAAGTGAGTAGGAACATGGCATGCATAAAATATAAGCTTAGGAGTCTGGGAAATAAAATTTGGCCCTGTTTTCTAAATTTTCTTGGTGAAGGCTTGGTAACCATTAGTGAGGTACGTAACACTGTTTGGTTGCAATTGTTCACACATTAGTAAAATAAATGGTGATAAATTTGAATGGAACTTTTTCTGTAGTGTTCTTAATATATGTACTTATCCTGTGATAATAAGTGTTTGCAATTTCAAAAAGAAATTCTTGCCTTTTTATGTGCTGGTAATGTTTGGTTTGAACCAGATGTAAAATAGTTCTGGTAACCTGAATTTCTTGTCGACTGATTATGATCTTGGCCCATTCGTTAAAAATATTTAGGATGTTGAATTGTATTGAGTATAGGTTGTGTGAAAGTTTTGGTGAAATATTGCCTCGTTGTTAAAACCTTTCAGTGACCAGATATCCTTTTACCATTCTGTTGTCATGCGAGAAGGAACGATTTTTTTAAAGTGCAGTAAGGTGATTTACGAATGGATAAAAAGTGTTTTGAGAGGCCTTAAACCAGACCATGTTAATTAACCACATGTTAAGGAATGAATTGATATTTTTAATAAAGCCTTTAGTGGTAATGAAACTTTGAGATTTTAGCTGAAGCCCTTTTGTAAAGAATACCTCAAAGTACTGTATTGAATTGTGTTGTATGAATCCGGATATCCAAAATTTATGGTATGCTATTTGATGTTATATAAATATCCCCTACCATGATTTTTATGAAATAGTTGTACAGTAGTTGTACAAGAAAACTGCCCAACTCTGCTCTTATTCTGTATGTCCATATTTTTTTTTAATATTCCGAGTGGGTTCCGAGATGTCAAGCTATGTTGGTTTTATGTATTCCCCCAAGAAAGACGATCTGGTTAATTTCCTCCAAGATATGGAGGTTTCCTTTTCTGAAAGTGCTACTGTGGCAGAGCTATGCCAAGCCCCTGACACAGCATGGAGATGGCAAGCTGTTCAATCGGGGCTGTCTTCTTATGCGGCGCCGGTAAGTGTGTCACTGGGTGTTTCCAAGTCAGATAAACGTTTTGTTTCCTCGCTTCAGAACATTGTCGCTCTCACCACCTTGGAGCCTGTACATATTTTTACCTTTTTAATTGCTGTGGCAAAACTTGCAAACTTGGGTTTAGCTTCTTAGATTAGTTTACTACAGGGTATTGAAATTAAATGTGAGGAGTATGTGCTTCAGTTTCTTTAGGAGGAATTAAGTTGTTTACAAGGGTACGTTTCTGGGATTTAAAAGACGTATTCTGGAAGCATTCTTTTACCTCTAGAGTTCGTCGCCAGTGTGAATTAGATCACGTGTGTAGATTTTAGTCACCTGGAGAGGCGATGTTTAATTTTATAGATTTAGTTATTAGTTTTTAAAATGCCTTATGTATGAACTTAAGCGAACAAGGCCTAGTGATCGTAATATTAAAAAATCTTGCACCTGATGTTAGGGTATTAAGTATTTTAGTGGCAACTCCGCATACCCTTGGCGAATTGAGGCGAATTACTGTATATTTTGAGGGGCGTTTGTTAGCAAACAATGAATGTCGTGATTTACATCACTCCGGACCGTATGCGGTGCGAGGTTTATTCGTTCCTGCTGACCAGGTTGCTACAGTGCAGGTGGTTACCAGAGATGCCCAATCTTTTCGTTACAGTAACTGCTCTCGTCGTGGATATGCGACAGGTGATTGTATTGAAGAGAAACATAGTACGGCTCAAAGAAAATGCTTTGGATGTGGTGAACTTGGGCACCTTAGGGAGGATTGTTCAAAAACATCAGAAAACGGGGATTGAACCAGATGCAAAATGGCTCTCTGGGTCATAAGAATAAAAATTCCACGAATTTTCCCTTGGCATGTATGGTTATTATCACCTGTCGTAACCACAATTTTCAAGCCTTAATCGATGCGGCAGCATCCTATAGGGTAATAAAAAATCTTTTTTTGAAATTTATTGTTGATAATAATTTGGTTTCTAGGAGTTTTGGAAAATATATTGTTGAAAAATGTCTGTGTATTTGCTGATGGAAATGTAATTAAGAGTGATATGTTGGTTAATTTTCATTTGAAAATAGGGTATAATTCATGGATATATCAATTTTGGGGATTTGGAAATATTTCTCACAGTGTCATTTTGGGGTTAGATTTTTTAGGAGCTTCCAGAGCAACCATTAACTTAGACCGAGGTTATCTTTAATCTGGTTTTGTGCCGAACATATTAATAGTGCTCAGGATTTAGCAAAAGGAAAGTTTTCTTGTTATCTTGTCCAAGTATGAGGGTTTCGTTGATTTTCAGAGAAAATTAAAAGTTTTGAAGGAGGAATATGGTGATGTAATTACTTCCAGGATATGAAGTGTGGCGTGTTGCCGTATAAATTTTCAGTTGCCGATGGAATCCTGGTACGTGACAGACACTACAAGTGCTGTTGCCCTAAGTTAAAGGCCTTTAGGGAAACAATAAGTAAACTCTTGGATGCAGGCGTTAGTTCCTTCAACGTCTGACTGTAGTTCTCCAGGGTTCCTAGTAAGAAAAAAAGATACTGATAAATACGATTTGGTGGTGAACCATTCACTTAAAAATAAAAATATACACGAATATTAATTTCTCTTGCCAACGACTGACTGTGTTTTACGACATTTAGGAAAGACTCGAGTTTATTTCAATATTAGATTTGAATAATAGTTGCCATCAATGTCGTTTAGATCCTAGTTGCAGGAAAAATGCGACTCCCAGCACACCCTAGAGCCAATATAAGTTCACCCAGATTTCGATGGGGTCGAACTTTGGTAGTCAGGCACTCTCCCGTGGTTTGGATCATGTATTATCTGATTTCAAATTTCAATTCGTATTCAACTACATAGACTAAATTATCTTGTACCGTGAGGATTTGGGTTCACACTTGTTACATTTGGATCAAGTGTTACAGATAATGTGGGAAGTTGGACTGGCGGTTAATTCGGACAAAGTCATCTTAGGTTCGGATAAGGTGAAGTTTTAGGATATATGTTAACTGAAGGACAGCTTTTAATTAATCCTGAAAGGGTGGAGCCTATTTTGAAATCCCCTATGCTGAAGAATTTTAAAGGGGTCCAGAAATTCTTAGGAATAATGGGCTACTATGCACAGTTTATCGATCACTTTTCAGATATTGCTGCCCCCCTAAACCATATAAAAAAAAACAGAATTAAATTTCTGTGGGTGAAGAACAGGAAAGTGCCTATATTAATTTAAAGAGCAGTTTAACTACTCCTCTGGTCTTACACATACCAGACTTCATGCGTCGGTTCATTGTGCAAGTTGATGCTTCTTCTTTAGCACTAGGAGCTGTGTTCAGTCAACATGATGAAAGGGGTTTAGTTCCCTTGGCCTTTGCCAATAAAAGTTTGTCAGAGAGTGAACGCAGGTTAAGGATATATGAAAAGGAGACATTTGGTTGCATATTTGGATTAGAAAAATTTGCTTCTTACATTGAGCACGATGAGTGTGACTTGTATACGGATAATCGAACCTTGAGCTGGGTTTTAAACCACCCCCAGCAATTGGGAAAGTTTGAAAGATGGGTTCTTTATCTCTCACGGTTTCGTTTTAAAGTTAATCATGTGAGAGGAACCGAAAACCAGGTTGCAGATGTACTATCTTGGATGTACAATCCTGAGGAATTTCATGTTGAGAAAGATGTGTCTTCTGTAGCATCACTAAATATAATACAGTATTTTTCAGAATTTTTGTCAGCCTCAGTAGCGCTCAAAGTAATGATCCAGAGTGTCAACGAATTATTAAAGATCTAAACAGCGAAGTTCAGATACCTATGTAGAGGAGAAAGGACTATTATACTGCAAAGCGAATAATGTAAGAGCAAGAAAGTTAGTTGTTCCTTTAACTCTTTGCCCTATGGTTCTATCTTATTTCCATGACTGAGTCTATGGTGGGCATTTGGAGGTTAGCAGAACGTTTCACATAATAGCTAGCCACTTTGCATGGCCTACTTTGAAGAGCTATGTATACTTGTTTGTGAAATCTTGTGATATATGCCAAAGGTGCAAACAGGCTCAAAAAATTAATGTGGGGCAGGTTGTCCATCAGGTACCTGAAACTCCATGGTGTAATGGCCACCTTGATATTTTTGGACCGCTTATCCAGTCGATAAAAGGGAACATCTGCATTTTAATATTGTTGGACACCTTTTCAAAATTTGTCATTGTACCTCCGCTGTGTAACATGAAAGCCTATACTATTGTTAGGGTATGAAATGAGAATGCATGGAAAATATTTAGAGCAGCACTGGAAATAGTTACTGTCAATGCCAAGTATTTTGTATCAGTCACCTTTAAGGATATGTGTTTTCGTTGGGTGGTTAAACATTACACATCGAGCCCTTACTATAATAAAGGAAATCAAGTTGAACCCTTAAAAAATATTTTATAGCTTGTTTAACTGAAATCTATAATCAGAATAATAGTATTTGGGATAAGGATAAAGAATTTATAGATTTAGGTTATAACAGTGCTTATCATGATTCAATTGGTACACCTCCTTCCATTCCGTTTCTGAGTAGAGAACTCATCCCCCCCCTCCTTAATTTTTGTAATATTCCTCCTGTTGTCCGCTCCCTTAGTGATGCTGACCCGGGTCGCATGTTGGATCGGGTTGCGGAGCGGCTCGCTGAGGCAAAGCGGCTAGTGGTGGCCTGGGTTGATAAGAATAGAGTTCCCACCACCTTCATTGTCAGTGGTGTTTTATGTTAAAGTTATGCACTTCCAGATTTGGGAAGAGGGTTGGGCAGTATATTGCTACCTAAATTTCAGGGTCCCTCCAAAATTGTAAAATTCCTCTGGGTTAATACCATTAGTTGTGTTGACCTTAAGTCTAAAAGGGGGTTCAGGAAAGCTCATGTATCGCAAATAAAAAAACTATGGGTCGTGTAGTTGATGTTGGGGGTCATGTGTGTTGTATGTAATGTAATGTTTGTAAGTTACTGCTTATATGTTATTGTTATTGGTGTTCCTTAATCCTGCCTTTTGTTTTGGTACCTCCCTCCACTCCTCCGAGTTGTGCGGAGTTTGGAGCTGCCTTTCTTCGGTTGTGATTCGCTGTGACCTGGTGTTCTGTGCAGATGTCAAGAGTAGGATTGACTGGTGCTGATGCGGCAGGGCCCTGGTATGCACCCTATCCCCTTCGAGAAGAGTACCCTCAGAAGGAAGTGTTCTTGAAAAGTTGGCAATGATAATCATTCCCGGGAATAAAGAAAACAATTTTCTTCAAGATGAGAATTGTATTTCCATGATGCTTAAATGGAAATATGTAATTTGTCAAGATGTGATTGTGCCCTTTTTCCTGTTAAAATAAACTTTTTTACCTCTTGTCCACCTTCATTTCCCTTTTACTTCTCTGCGGACTTCTTCTAGATGTTGTTGTGGTAAGAATTGGTGTATGTTTGGGTATGTACTGTACTTTTCCGAGGTGTTACGACCAGAAGTAATTAATTAATGTGAGGGAATTTGTGTCACTAGTGCTGGCATCACTTTGGTGGCCCTAGTGTAGACCTTAAGAACTTTCGCCTCGTGCCTGACTATAATCTCCTTGCTGACTTGGGTATTCCCCCTCACTTTCCTACCTTAGGCTTCTCCTTTGTTCCCCTTCTCATCCTGCACCATATCGCTTTTTTAATTTATTTAAGATCATGCAGACTTGCTCTAGCCTTTCTTATTTCGGCTAACTTGCTTGTGTAAAAATCTATAAGCCTTACTATGTGATTGCCGCATTTGTTCATCTGGGTCATTGTGCGAACTTAGGTTCGTAGTGTGTGAGGAAGCCACGACGAATGCAGGTTGCTAAGCATTGAGGAATGATCAACGTGACTGCAACAGCCTTAATCGGTAAGTCGTGGAGTGGAGCAACAGTTAGCTGACATTGGTAGGAATGTAATTTTTGTCCAAATAGTTTGGGTGAATTGTGGGCCACTTATTCTAAATTGAAGTTTGGTATTAATGGTTTTAACGGAAAATTCATGTTTGGCTATAAAATTAACTGCCCAGTTTCCCAAGTTTTGGCATCTTACTGAGATGAATTTCCTGAGTTTTGGTTTGCTTGACACCACGACTTGCTGGAGGTTAAATAGTTCTGCTCATAATCAGAAGTCACACAAGCTTGTTTGAAAATAGCAAATGGATCTTGCTTTATAATCAGTAATAATCAGCAAGGCAATATTCTTCAGGCTTGTTTACAGGAACTCGTCTGTATTGATATTTTCCACCATATTTGGTATGATTTGTTTGTATGCGCCCTTATGATGCGCTGTTTTAATTGGGAAGGTGTACTTTGCCTTGATCTCTCTTTTTCATGTGTTTTTAATTATCAGCATGAAATTTAATAAAATTAATGCATTTCCCATTAATATATTTTAGGGGTATTGCGTAATCGATGTGAGGAATTTATATCAGTTTCCATATTTTAATAACAAAGTGTGAGTGTAGTTGTGATAACACAATATTTAAAATAAAATAATTTTTTATGAGTCTAATAATTAGTTGGAAATACACATGGAAGAGTGCTCTATAAGCTTTGGAGTCTGGATAGTGAAATTTGGCTGTTGTCTAACTTTTTTGGTGAAGGCTTGATAACCAGTAGTGAGGCATTCAATGCAGTTTGGTTGCAATTTTTCGCACACGAGTCAAATAATTGAAGATGGATTTGAATGGAACATTTTCTGTAGTGTTCCTAATTCATGTACTTATCTCGTGATAGTAAGTGTTTGCAATTTCAAAAAGGAAATTGAGTCCAGCTGCTTCCCCCAAGCCCGTTTGCCTGCTATCACCGGCGACTGTTGTAGGGGCCAGCACTCTACCGGATGTTCGTGCACACCGGTTCAGTCGTGCGCCGCATCAGTCATCGGAATTTTCTACTTCAATAGTGTGACGAATAGTGGCCAGGTAAGCGCTCGTGACGGGAGTGCAAGTGCAAAGCAAGTCAGTGCAAGGTGCAGCGCAACCTCGTGCGCCCGGGCGCGCGTGTTTGGAAAGTAGATCCTGTAAAATCAGGAGAAAGTTAATTAGTCATTAACTATGGAATGCTCAAGGACGCCAAGTCACGCAACATGTATAAGAACAGCCCTAATATGTTTTTAGTGCCCCTGCGGGCCTCAGTGTACCATTTCTTGTCTTTCTTTACTTTTCATTTCTCACGTATTCCATCCCCATTTCATTTCATCCAGTGTTTGATGTGCATTAATGTGTTCTGAATCTTATGTAATTCTTTATACAAGAGTTGTGAGTAATTAAGCAACAAGTACACGTTTTTGCAGAGTCTTGTGGGTAATAAAGTAGTCCGCACGGCTTGCTTGCCCACCAAGCTGGCCGGCACACCGCGGCGGAGAGTTTAGTCATTCTACCATGTCTTGAGGAGGTAGATATGTAGACTGACGGCGTCGCGTTTCGCACACTTGGGCTGCGCATCAACCTTTTGAACTGATCATCTTCACTACAATAGTCTTTCAGCTTAATGGAACCTCGTTTAGCTTGCCGCCCAAGATTCTCCACTCCTCTCTTCCCATGGAATAGCATTGCCTGGGAAGGCTTAACTTTTCAACTTAATTCTTTGTGGCCATGTGCCTTTTTAACAGTGTTACCCTACCGGCAGGTTAAACCCAATACGTGTTTTGTAAGTTGTTTCCTGGCAGGACAGTTAATACAACCTATTGAATTAATGCATGAAGTATGCGTCTTCTTTCGGGTTGCCTACCGGCTATAGGGGTGCGGGGCCTCACCTTTCCCACCATTTTATAAGTGTACTATGCAAAGTGTTTATGTGTATTTTCAGAGTGTTTTGTATCTTCGTTTAAGTAAATATAAGTGTGTGAGTCGCCCCAAGACCTCACTGCATAACGAGAATTGTACTGGTACGTATTTTATTAATCACGACAGACAGAGCACCAACAGAAGGATATCACCATTGCTGTCGGCACACGATCCTGGAAGAAGGAATCTGCTCTACATCACCGATTTGGCATTGCATCCTGCAATGTCTGGCCCCCACAATCAACACTAGAGGTTAGGCGTGAACCCGCAGTAAAATCCCTACCCAAAAACCCAAACCTTAAAGTTAGCTATTTTGATCCACCATCCTACCATCAAATTCTTGCCTTTTTATCTGTTGATAAGGTTTGGTTTGAACCAGATGCAAAATAGTTATGGTAACCTGAATTTCTTGTCGACTGGTTATGATCTTGAGTTGACCCATTCGTTAAAAATGTTTAGGTTATTGAATTATATTAAATATAGCTTGTGTGAAACTTATGGTTATCATGTTTTGGTGAAATATTGTCTCGTTGTTGAAACCTCTCAGTGACCAGATATCCTTTCACCATTGTGCTGTCGTGCGAGAAGGCTCGATTTTTTAATTGTAGTAAGGTGATTTACGAATGGATAAAAAATGTTTTGAGAGGCCTTGAACCAGGCCAGGTTAATTAACCACACTTTAAGGAATGAATTTTTATTATTATTAAAGCATTTAGTGGCAATGAAACTTTGAAACTTTAGCTGAAGCACTTGTAGTAAAGAATATTTCACATAATTATGTTGAATATTGTATTGTATGAATCCTGAGATCCAAAATGTATGGTAAGCTAATTAATGGTAAATAAATATGTTCTACCCCAGTTTGTATGAAATTCTTGTACAGTAGTAGTACATAGTGAAAGGTGTTCCAGCCCCTTCCATATGCTTAGCTCACTCCCACAGAAAATGTTTTAGGCCATTTCCACGCCTGTAACTTATGTATTATCATGTAAGCGGTTTATGCGGCTGATAGGCGAGCAAAGTAAATAAAGTATACAATTCTGTTGCCATCACATTTATTTACGATGCTTCCTCCAATAAGGTACTAATATGTACAAATTCAATTGAAGCATGGAGTGCTCTTATGCGGTTCAAAATGACACGAGGCCTACATGGTAATTTAGTTGAAAATGATTAAGTTCCGGCCATGTTTAAATGACCGAGCTGTGGAGCGGTACACTACCAGGACTAAAACCAAGCTAGGTTCCAGTAAACTAAACTGTCTATTGATTTGCTACATTGTTGGGGCGAATATGGTGAAGGTCTGGGGAGGATGTGCACGCACTACCACTCCACGAGAGTACAAGGATGCTGCTAAATTTCGGGTAGGTGTGATGTCCTCTCAGTGGCTGCATTATTGTTCTGTGGCCCCTGCACAACTTCCAGTGTGCAGTTAGATGATTTTTAATTCTTATGTGCTTTAGCGAAAAATTTACAAATACAGTACAGTTGACCATACTTTAACATTGTTATATTCCTGGAAGACTTTGTGATAGAAAGCAATTGTGTTTTGAATTTCATTTTTGATTTAACAAAAACTATATTAAATTCAGTTGTGGTTAGGTTCCTTGCACTTCAAAATGTGGCAGATGAAAAATAAAAAAACTATTTTCAATACTTCTCATCTTTGTAGTTATACGTAACTTGATTTAAATACAAATCCCATTAAATTAAACTTATTTTAAGTCCCATGAGGTTATAAATTGACTCTGTTAAGAATTAAAAGGTGAGAGAGCCGCACATCTTACTATAGCCGGGTACTATACACTCGAATCTAAAATGTGGTTGATGCAAAGTCACACCAATTTTTTGGGGAAAATTCTGGGGAAAAATTACTGGTATACATACGAGGCTACCACTGCAGTAGGAAATTTAATTTCTGAAGCAAATTTGATGTTTAATTTTTAATTTGATAATTTTCCATCGCAACAATTAAATTTCACTCTGTAAAATTATAAAATAGTGCTTTTAAAAGCATTGCCTGTTTCTTTCCAGTGGTGGCCCATGTTCGAGTCATTGATTTAAAATAGCTAACCAGGTACTGTATTTATATTATATTCTGCAAAAATAATCACAATTGTTTCAAATAAACAAAATTATGCACACATTTTCTGTCGCTATAAATGAAGCATTGCATTTTAATCTCATTGGTCAACAAGTAAGGCTTGGCAGATGCAAGCACGATCGTCTTAAATGTGTAGCACTGCCATAGTTTTTGTGTTAAACAGAATTGCAATGTAAACAACTGTTTTTCATTTTACAATATCTTTGTCTGCCTTTTTAAAAGAATATTGCTAGTGTAATTCCAATTGTTTCGGCTATATCATTTACAGATTGCTGTTTAAAAATAATCTGAAACTATTTCCAAGAAACCAAGCTCATCAAACTTACTACAGAAAAGGGATTTCTACAAAAACACTAGCAATGGCCATGTTGTTTCGCCAGCATATCGTTGCAGTGTGCGCTACTAGATAGCAGTGCTGTTACTTCGATATGCATTTGCTACTGCTGCAAGATGGCTGTGCTTGCTGCTAGATGAGTGCGCTGTTACTGCATGTCCAGTCGCTAGGTTTCCTTGCTAGATAGCTGCGCTGTTTATTACAAGTAGAGATATAGCGCATCATGCTAGATCCTGTTTTCGTAAATACACACATATCTGCCCCATTGGCTACCATGGAAATTTACATTGTATTGTGGAGGAGAGTTTTACGTTATGGAGCATGACTGCAACATGTGTTGTTACAAAGTTATTGCAGAAAACCCAAAACCCCTCCTATATGTTTTGTATACAATTCAGATTGTAGAACAAGTAACTTCTGTGACAAATTTCATGTAGTGTGAACACCTTAATTAAATTATTTTCTGAAATCAACAGATCAGGTGAGATAATCACTATGTTGGCAACTCTGGAAGAGTAGGTCAAGACAGACTACAAGCTTGAATAAATAAGGGTAAGTTACAGGAGTGATGCATGCTATGTGTGGAAGCAGTATCCAGTCTTCAGTGTGAAGTGGGATATACATATTACTGTGTTTCATGACCCTGGGAGAAGTTCATGTATGTAGATCTCTGGGTTAGAAACTTTAGTAAGAATCATGACTGTGTACTCTTGGATATAGATATTTATTGCAAAGAAAACGATTTGTAGCATAAATAGTTGGATTTATTATTATTTTTGCATGGGTTACAGGCATTGAAGTGGTTCAAAATATGTAAGAGGTTCCTTCCAATAAAATCTCTTAGAAGTTGCATATCTTTGTACAGGTGAGGATGGGCGGGGTTGTGCAGGTACACTCTGTGCAGCTGTTTGGCCAGTTAAGCTTGTCACCAACATTCATCTGATGGGAGCCGTACATACACGTGTCAGCACCTACAAACCACAAAATTTTAAGAACATACATATGAGTAAAATATTTTTTAATGCAAGAGAATTCATGAGTCTGCATGCTGAGTCTCTCATAACTTAAATGTTCAATTTATTCACATGTATATGTTACAGGTTGTGTTGTTTGTAATAAGTACTTCCTGCTCAAGTAATGGGTTACTTTTTGTGGTAACTGCAACTTTTATAGACATACATTTACATATTATAATGTGGTTTATAAAATGGCAGATTCCCCAGGTACTCTAATTTATCAATAATTGTAATGTTACATATAGTCAATTCACGGTTACTTTCAACTTTTCTAAAGCCTTGGTAAAGTTCTACTTCTAGAATATCCCTACGCCTCATGCAAACAAAGCTTAATCAATCTAGAAAATACCATCAAAGGGACAATGCACCACATTCGTTTAAACTTAGTGTAATAATATTTTTGCATAAGAACTATTTCTTAAGAGTATAGTTATCACAATTTTTTCACGAACCTCCTGTGTGCTGTTGCCAAGAAAAAGGGATGATACAGGTGCTGTAAATCACTCTGTATAATAATGAAGGGGGCCTGTCCGAATGCCTAGGATGGTAATAACTATATATGTATTAGACATTAAACATCCTACTTTCCTAGATGTTGCTGTGGTCTTGTGGGCAAGATGCTCGACTGCCAACCCCAGCGGTACTGGAACGATCTGGCACACCTCTGGACTTTTTTGAGTTCCGAAACGACTACCAACTAGATAATAATTCTCAGCACTCCTGTTAATCACCATTTTAACTATACTCCCCGATTCTAGTGCGCCCCTGCAGGCGACGAGTGATCCAAAAAACATGCACAAACTGGCCATGCTGATACCAACGCTCCTAGCTGCCAACAGTAGAACTTCAAACACTCTGCTGGTAGGCGCGAACCAAAAATGGCCGCCTACAGCAGCCGACTGATGGCAGACATGAGAATTAAAGACAGAGGACATAAAAATCAAGCTAGAGAAACTAAAGGAGACCAGAAAGAATATGATAAAACCCCAAAGGATAAAGCAGGCGAGAGAGAATAAGCATGGGCGAGAGAGTCTGAAAGGAATGAGTGAAGTTGCATGACAGTACAATGAACTCGAACATTATGTAGACAAGATGGATGGTGCTGGCATGGAATGACAGAGCGTGCTTGTAAATGATTGCACACTCTGGCAGCCATTTGCACAATTACCACTAGATACCACCAGAGTGTGCAACTGCCGACCGGATCGTGCAAAGTGCATTTTTTTTGCATGAAATTTGGCTAGTGTTGAGGGAAATTTTAGTTGTTTTGAGGGGAAAAGGGAAATCCAAGATGGTCACCATGGCTCTGCAACCAGTAGGCCCAGTCTCATTTCTCTTATTTTCCTACTACTTATTTTGATGTAGCCCTGGTAATTTCTATTGGATTCTGTTGTGTTTTGTGGTTTTCTGTTGTAATTTTAGTATTTTCCTTTAGTTTCTATTGTATGTTATTGGTTTATGTTGCATTTCATTTTGTTGTCTTCAGATGTAATTTCAGACATTTATATTGGATTCTGTTGTTTTTGTAGTTTTCTGTTGAATTTTTTTTTTTGTTTCTGTCTCTTTACATTCTGTTGTATTTTTTTGATTTGTGTCTCTTTACATTATGTTGTATTCTGATGCAGTCTAAGTAATTTCTATTACTTTCAGTTGTTTTTCTGTTGTGTTTTTAGTGGTTTCGATTGGTTTCTGTTGTATTCTGTTGGTATCTGTCGCATTTTAATTGTTGTTTTATGATCTAGACTCAGTTGCTATTGGTTTCTGATGTGGTTTTGTAATTTTCCATTGTATTTCTAATGATTTCCATTTGTTTCTGTTGTATTTGGTTGGTTTCTGCAGCATTTAATCCTGTTTTGTTCTGATGTAGTCACAGTAATTGCTATTTGTTTCTGTTGTTGGTTTTTGTATTTCGTTCTTTTCCTTTTAATGAAATCCAAGTGATACGGTATACAATAGTTTTTTGAAGATTGTGTTGTATTTTGTTTCTGACAAATTTAATTCTATTGAATTCTGTTGCAGTCTCAATGGTTTACATTGTTTTTTGTTGTGTTCTGCTGGGTTTTAATTTACTTGTCCGATTAGTTTGTGAAGTAATTGTCTTGTACTGTTTAGTTTATGTTGTATTCTGTTTTTTATGTTTTGTATATTTTTTCTTATTGTATTTAGGAAACCACTAGGAATACAACAGAAACTGAAACATGAACTATATCAAAAACGAACAATTAAAAATACTATGTAAACTAACAGAACACAACATAAAACCATGGAAACATCAGTAAATACAAAAGAAACCAATAAAACTTAGATTAATCCGATGGAGATCATAGGAAAGGCAACAAAATCAACAGATACAGCACAATAAAAACCATCGAAACACAATAGAAAGGAATTTAAATAAAATATAACATAACACAAACCAATGGAAACAACTAAATTACAACCGAAACCAACTTCCAACAGCTCATTCAAATGCAACAAAATATATGGAATCCAATTAAACAATCAGAATACAAAATAATACAAAAATTGGCGCAACAGAAACCCATGGAATCCATTAGAATATAACAGAAAAAGTCATGTTACAGCACAACAGGCCTGCAAACACCCAAAAGGTGAAGGGCCATGAAAATCGACCAATTTTAAAGTGCAAGGGCCCAACCAAATTACTCCTTATGATAACTCCATTTGTCACTCACAAACACTTTTCTACCGAGCATCTTATGTGCCTTTTTGAAACAATATTAATATCCAGTAGCCTTTAGAAACAGTTGGAACTCATGACAGGATGAGTGGCCCCCATATCGATTAAATCAGAGAAATTATTTTTGCCGCAATAAATCATAATGGAACACTTCCTTGCGGTGCATGGTAACTTCGCTTTCGCCTGATTGAAAAACCCGCGCTTAATTCCAGTCAAAGCCCATTTCCCGCCTTAGGACAAGCTCTGCATAAGTGCCCAACATCACTGTACCTGAAACACTTTCTTTCTGACACGACACACTAGGTTGGCAGACGCCTTCGCTTACCATAAAAATGCAAGACTTGAAAAAATATCACGACATGCCGATCCTGCTGACACTCTCTATACACATGCCCCCGGACCTCACAATTACAGCATTACAGTGCCACACCACAGCCTATAAAGTGGAAACATGCCCGAACGATGCGTTCTCATTACCACGACCTGCTTGAACCATCGGTTGAAAACACATGCAGTATTCACTTGCCATTTGACCTAACTCATGGAAATGCGGAGCCAAATAGTTTAAACTCGCATTGACTAGTTATCATTCACTCAGTTTCAAGCACAGTTCATCTAGATAAGCACAAATAAAATTAACAAATTCATGCATAGGTTCACCGGGTCTTTGGTATTTACACACAAAATCACATTCACAACTACACCTCACGTGAGGGTGAAACACGGCCTCTAATACCCTGCACTTAAAACCTGCACATGTATCTCCATCTAGTGACGTGATTTCTTCATGTAACAACTGTGATATAAAACTCTCGTATTTAATAGCAATAGTTTTGAAGAGAACATCTTCCGGGCAAAGACATAAACTCACTACTTTACTGATTGCTATAAAGAAATGCAAAATACTGATGGGATCAAAGGATGTTGAAGGAGCAATATTTTGGATAACTAAAATAGTCAGCTTTCAACGCAAGGCAACTCAAAAAGGCCAGCAATTCTTCTTTTTTAAGCATATATTGGAAACCCACCTCAAATATTGTTGAATCATTGGCAAACAATAAAAAAAAACTAGTTGATCTCAAAGCATAGATAAACTTTATTAGCTCCTTTCCAAATTTAAAAAAAAAAATTATTACATAGCATTAAACTCTTTTAAAAACACAACTAGTTTTTGAAGCACCAGGCTTATATTTATGCAAAATATTAACAAGCTGCAATACAAGCAGCAAAAAAATGAATTACAAATATCGAAGTTTTAATTACCATACAATATTTAGTAAATGTATTCTTTATTAGCGCCCAATTCAATTAAATATTAATTTAATTAAAATTGCAATAAAAAGGAGGGCAACCACCATGGCCCATCAAAGCCTCATATCATAAAAAACTGTTTGGAAACTTCAATAAAACAAGTTACAGTGGGAGGCAGTCTTGAGAGAACCTCCAGAGCTCCTACCGATAAAAACCCATTACACAGAGACACAATAAAACTTTAAAATATTGCACTAATTATGTTGTCATGGAAACAAATAGAAACAATAAAAATTAATGAATTTGGGCAGTACACAATCACGACACATTAAAAACAAGAGGTACAGCAGAAGTGACTATTTATCCTTTGAATTTTCTCCAAATATCCGGATTGCTCTTCAGTTTGAAGTCATTCCTGAAATATTTTCAACTTTGCACAACACAATTAATGGTTTTTCCGAGGACTCTCAAAGTCGGCTGGATCAATTGCATAAGGAGTTAAGTGACACCATTAGTCCTAAAATAGGGAACTGTAACGCCCTTCCGTACAAATTGTTCCTTACGGATGATATTCCGGTACGCGATAGGAACTTCAAATATCCTCTGCCTAATTTGCAGGCATTTAGAGAAAGTATATACAAGTTTTTGGAAGCCTGTGTTATCGTCCTATCGAATTCTGAATATTGTTCTCCAGGCTTTCTGGTGTATTTTCTGTCTTAGAATTAAATAACAGTTTTCACATACGTTTGTTAGACCCTTCTTGCAGAACACCATGGAGTCACTTTGAATTTACACACATTCCCAATAGCTCGAATTTTGGAAGTCAAGCTTTGTCTCACGATTCTGAGCTGTCGTGGGATGAATATCGGGCTCATGGATGCTCTCTCCGTGATCTGCCTGTGCCTTGAGGACTAGTGAAGGCGAGGTGCTTCTGCGAGTACGATGGGACCATGGCGGCGACCATTCCACAACTCGTCGTGTCCCCAGGTGGCGGATAGGCTCTGGCGTGGCTGGGAAGATTCCAATACCAGCCCGTGGACCAACTGGCTGGTTCGAGAGAGCCGTCGTCGTGGACGTCAATAACCTGGGTAGCACAGTATGAGATGATGAAACGTGTTTGCTAGGGGCGGCCTAACGATCAAGGTGATGAGGGGGATCTCGAGGTACTGAAAAATGCGAAGTGTAGCGATCCTCACTGTTGAATTCTGCAGGCTATTGACTAAGGTTGCGTGATGAATGGATTGGAATGCATCGGACCTTGGAAGCACCGCTGGTGTCAGCCTTCATTCCTGGGCCAGTGCATTCGCCACCACCAATGGTAGGTCCCGGATGTCTCATGTTTCCCAGACCGATGGACTATTTTGGAGGATGGGGAGAGGGTGGCTCCCTGAAAAACTCTCCCCGCATTCACCCACCCTGGTGTCGGCGGCACAGAATAGCGAAGATGGCGCCATGACTGAGCTGTCCGATTTTTAGACGCAGTCGAAGAAAAGCAGGGGGTTGGCTACATCCTTAGTTGCTGTCAATACTGCAGTGCTCATTCATCTGCACGGCAGTATTGACAATAGCTCATCTTCGAGGGCGCCTGCACACACACGATGACTGACATCGGCACGGGGGTTGTTCTGTTCCCTGCAATACACACCGGCTGCGATCTCATTTCATTTCAACCCGCATCAGACCAACAGAAGTCTTCCTTCTCGAACTAACAAATGCCCTACTTTATCCAGCCATAATCAAGTTAAAAGGAATAATTTTTATCTTCTGCGACTGTCACTTAGATGTTCCATGGCACTCTTCACTTTGCCTGGTTTGCTACGCTCTTCCATCTAGACCCTTCTTTCGGGGTGTGCGCTTGGCTACAGTTACGGCCATGACACTACAACCCTGCTCAGCCACGATACATGCAGTCCTGTGTAGGGCTTACGCTGAGATGCATCCCATTAGCCAACCATCTTAGCTACTAACAGGCATGCTGGAGGGCACATAGAACTGTGAAGGTGCTCACACTGGCGTAATGGGATTCAAGGGCTCGCCATAAAAAAAAGAAAAAATTACAGATAAATTTGTTAGCTTAACATTGTTATCATTAAATCCAGCTCAACTGGATAAATGAAGTACAGGCGATCCAAGCTCGACAATCGACGCGAAAGTAGGCATCAGAACAAAGTAGCATAAGAATAATGCTAGGACCAGGCTTGCTAGGCCCTAAATGAAATATTTCTGCCAACAGTCAAATTGATACACTCGCGAGGGAAAGGAGAAGGTAGGGAGGGAAACCAGAGAGAACAAAGGATCTATGATGAGTACAGGATCCCCTCCTGCACTCATGCCACTATCAAAATAAAATATATTTGCTACCACATTTATTTAATATTTCAAGTCAAAGGTAAAGTTGAATCCAAGCATACTGAACCATGGCATAGCACATATTAATTCACCTTGAAGCAACCAACATTAATAACTATGGTTAATAACATTCATATGGAAGCCGAGGATCTGTCATTAAATAAAGTACACAAGACAGTTAATGAATTGGAGACGTTTCTACATTCTTTTCAATTAGTCAATGTAACAAGAAAGTTGTAATTTGTTACAACCATGAGAGAAAACTATAAAATTACGTAAAAGAGATGAAATTATGAGAAAGAGGTACCTCGTACAATGTTTTAAGGGCAATGTGTTAATATTATTTGCACTGGCATTACATCTTTGTTGAAAATTTACAATATCATAAATAATGTTTTCTGACGATTGCTTCTCCAATATATATATATATATATATATATATATATATATATATATATATATATATATATATATATATATATATATATATATGTGTGTGTGTGTGTGTGTGTGTGTGTGTGTGTGTGTGTGTGTGTGTAAATTAACAGGAACTTAAACACAAAGTATTCTTTAGCTTGTAGGTTATATCTGCAAATATTTTCCGATCCTTAAGTCCAATCGCGATGTAGGCAGCTGTAACAGTTAGGCTGCCGAGAGACACAACATCCTACTGTTTTCACATTCCGCGTTGGCGGAAGGCACGGTACTTCCACAGGACATAGAAGAAGGCTGTCCAGTGACGGATTGAAAACTGATAGTGACGAAATCACGAAAGTTGAAGTACTTTAGAGATGCAAATTTTTCATTAAAGTGGTAAACATGAAGAAAAATTTTAAACCTCTGCAAACAAAAAAATGGACGCGCACATAATTAATAAACGGTACTAGGCAAAGAGAGAGACAAATATTAGAAAGAAGGGCCCAAACTTAGCCAGCTGGAGGTTTCTAACGGAGCTAGGGGAAGAACATCGTTAAGCCGCCAATTGGTGAGTCAATCACCACACAAATAAATTTCTAATATCTCTATTGGTGCTATACTACATCTTCAACACAAAAGCAACTGACTACATTGTAGTCAGAACTGATGCCTAAACTGACTACATCTCTTCGTTATGGTTGTTGCAGATGCTGCGATTAATTAAACATAGATTCCTTGTATGGTGCAGTCAGCAGAATTAACTTGTACAAACTTCGTCGATCGCGGCGTTGCTTCCCGAGTACTAACGCTCCTGCACCGGATGAAGACCAAACGAACTAGAATACTTAGTTCCCGCCGCGCAACTAGGTAGCATTAAGAGGCAGTAAACTCGCTTTCAGGCAGTAGATACGACTTTCTTCTACCGAAACCTGCGCTGAAAAGTCCTTCATCAGCCGGTCTCTACAGCATCGCAGGGCAAAAAAAAAACAGCTAGCATTAGACTGGACTGTAATTACATACTGCTACGTGCCTCGTAGTGCGTAGCACAGCAACTGTGCTCTGATAACAAAAGTGAAGGCAAGTGCGTTACCAGCATCAGAGCACCTGATAACAGGCCTGGGGCCAGAGCCCAGGCCGTCTGAACATAGCAGGGAATGAACTTCACTTACGAAATGCCAAAGTAAAATTCAATATTTAAGCTATCATCAATTAAATTAGGATTTCAGTGAATTATGAATTCAACTGAAGTAGATTATCCTTAAAACCTGTTAACTATCAATGCCATTTTAAATCTCTAAATTAACAAACAATAAATTTTCCAGTGTGTCAAAATGAACATAAGTACCGACCAGTACTTATTAAACCAGACTAAAGAACCATTTAAAATATTGGGAATGATAGAAAAAGAGATATTGCCCTAACTGAAAACAAAATATTGTGGCGATGAGTGATAAAATTACAGATAACTAAATTAACTTTTAAACTGTAAGTATGGCAAACTAAACAAATTGAAATTCTTAATAAAATCTTTTACTTATTCTTTTGTTATAACATACTGTCTACCTAGAGACAATAAACGACCGTGAAATACCTGAACTACCTGCAAGATTAAAACAAACAGTTGGGACTACAAAAAGGGCTGAAATCAATGAATACCAAGTTTGCCCTGAATATTCCTTACCTTCCTTCCACATTAATAATATACAAAAATCTCAGAAATATACCAAATTGGGAAACTTTAAAATCTGATATGCCTTTAGAAATTTTCCAAAATTTTTAAAATGGCAGAGACTCCCTCCCTAAAACCGGATGCTGGGGATTTAACCAAAAACAAATTCCACTAAACTGAACTAATTTCAACTCGAAACAACATCTAAAACTTTAGGCTGAGTTATAAACGCTATTAGAAAAACTAGAACAAATTCTTTTAAATCTGAATCAAAATTAAAATTAAGTTAAGCACAACAACACACAAAGATATCCTTGGTCACACCAAAACAGCTAATCAAATTCCTTTAGAAGAGTAGAGACAGAAAGAGGTGATGAGTAGTAGCGGTCTATTGCAGATCTTGACACAACTAAATAATTTAACTAAAATTTAACCAATTTCAAGCTAAATTCAAACAAATTTCTAATTCCCAGTCAAATCTTTCAAAACACAACTCAAAATCAATCATATTTAAGTTCAAATCAAACTCAATTTTCAACTTGTGTTCACTCTTTGTGTGTGGTTCTTTAAAGACTCATTTCAAGCTAAATCATTATATTTCTATGAAATTCCAAGAATTTTCATACTTTTCTTGTGATATTATTTTTGACTAATTGATTTGGCTTTCATATTTAAAGAAAATATTTACTCTTTTAGACCAAAATTTTGTCTCATTGACCCTGAAAATGGACCACTGATCAAAGAGCGAACAAAGTATGTTTTAAAAAAAAAGTCCACGTAATTGAGAATGAAGATTTGGGTCAAATTATCTTGGTTTTGGGGGTGAAACTGACGAGATGAATCATGTTTGAAGAAGAGATTGAAAAATTGTTGTTTGAAAGAGAGAAATTGCCATGAATTTTAGTTAAATTATTGTGCTGCACCAAGATCTGCAATAGACCTCTACTGATTATAAAAAAATAAATGTATACATATAAACACCAGAGAAAGAAAAAAAATAACTTAGATTTTAAAAAAAGATTTTTATTCGATAAATAAGCTCTAACAAATATCTAAAAAATCGTATTAAAATATCGAAACAATTTCTTGTTTCTGTAAAATCGTTTACATTGTCCATTTAATAAAATTAAAAATTAGTATATCTTCGTGATATTTTCTTTCTAATGTGTTAGATTTCGCTGGCTAATTAAAACATTACAAGTTGTACCAGCCTCAACAGTTTTTTTTTAATCTTCACAAATTTTTATATTTGTTTTGTCTTTAACTACTGCCGTTTTTGTATATAGGCAGTCAACAACATATAAAGGTCTTCGTCCCCAAAATTAATAATAATTGATATCGCCATGATAGTTTGTAGTTGGCTTATAATAAAGTACACTATTTCTATATATATTATCCAATTTTGTTGTTGAATTTATAAAATCATTAAAAGCGAGAAACATTTTAAGACAAAGATAATTTTCAATATCTAGATTCCAATTTTCCTTTGAAAAAACTTCATTTCTCCCATTTTTAAAACAAATATTTCTCACATTACAATGATCAAACATTGAAACATGCACATATTGCTCCGCGTGATTTTTACTATTAGTTTGGAAACCCACATTTACAAAATCAGGCATCTCAAATTGTAAATTATTAAACTGATATTTTATACCAAAGTTAAAGACCGTTGTCCCAGCAGAAACATATTTTTCTAAACATTGCCAATACTTAAAACCAATATGAATTTTAGGATTTTTATATATTTTTTCTTTTAATTGCAATTGATGTGTTAGATTCGTATTCAACAATAGGCCACACAATTGCTAATTTTCGAATAAAAATTATACCTGGATCAGCATAGTTTTCTGAACCGCACCAGCTGCATCTTTTGTTTCATAAACAAATAAACAATTGTTAGACGAATTTCGGAAAAAAAGTGATTTTATAACCACCTCTCCAGTAAACTTCATTATTATCGCGAATAAAGCCAAACAAATATAATGGGTACATTATTTCATTAATTTTATCACCATGAACAGATTTTACTCGAAATTTATTATCTACACCAGCAGACTCTAAATAATTTTGCTCACCTGGCGATCTTAGCAAAATATTCATCATTGTTGAAGTTATTCCTGGATTATCAACAGCTTCAATAATATGTTCGTGTTTTGAAATTTTTACTCTATAAAATTGAAATGGAAAAAAAATAGAACAAACATCAATAATATTTAATTTTTCATATTTTGCCTAAGTTCCAGCTTTATCTCTCTTTAGTAAGCGATATTTTTCCAAAACATAAGCCTCGTTTGGAAAAGAAAAGCTATCTCCTATAGGAATATCAAACTCGGTTCTATTATTGTAAATATTAAAATTCCCCCTCATTTGATCAGTTGGGGGAAAAGTTTGTCTCTCAAAACTCTCAATGCTCTTATAACTCATTCATGGGTTTTAAAAAATTTATATAAATGAAGGATTCAGAGGGAGTTTCTCGAGTGAAACTGCCCATCGAGAAGTATAGAAATTATATAAAGAACCATGAGGTATATAATGAAAAAAAAAAAAAACTAAGAAAAATGTCTACTATTAATTCGTGAATTACAAAATATTGGCAAAAAAAAGTAGAACAAGTGAGTGAGGAAAATAAGAATTTAATAGCATCACTAGTAGTCACATTTTAGATTATCCACCAACAGCAGAAGAAACATCTTTTGAAAGAGAATTATTCCCAAAATCACCCGTAGGTTTTACTCAATTAAAAAATTTGCCACTTATAGCAGACATTTTTACTATAAAATTAGGGAAATATATTTCCGAATATATTAATGCAACTGATGATAAATTTGGTTTGCAAGGAGTTGGCCACGGTTTTGAAATTGGAGATACAAAAATAAAAATTGATGGTGATTTTTATTTGTCAAAGATAAAATATATAATTTAACAGAGGGTCTCACTAATTTGTTAACAAAAAGTAAAAAAAAAATCTTGTAGATGAAAACACAGGCAAAAATAAATATACTAATGAGGATTATAAACATTGTGCAGAAATTGTTAAAGCAACAAATGCATTATATCAAGAATATAATCCTAAAATGAATGTTGCTTCTAGAAACAAGTGGAAATATACATATATAATTAGACCAATTTATCAAGATATACAAAAAGATAAATTGAAAGCAAAATATATACTGGAGAGTTTAAGTGATGATGATTTGAAAATTGGATGTGGTATAAAAAAATATAATAATCTGCAGAAAGAATATTTTTGGATGGACAATGCTAGAAACTTAATTGATAGATTATTAGTTATTTACGGCGAAGAAACTGCTGGAAATAAAAATTATCACAATGAAAAAGTAAACATTATGTATATGCTATACAATAAATTTTCTGATTTTGTTGTGAATAACCAGAAAGGAATACCATATCTAATATGAGTTTTAAATGTATTTCCGCGCTAATTTTGGAATTCTGAACACCATGGCAACGGCATTACAAACTGGGTACTAAACAATTAAAATTTACCCGAATTGCATTTGCCGGGTTATAATTATTGTGGGCACAAAATTAAATGAAATATTAGAAAGAGAAGATGCAGGAATGAATAAATTAGATGAAGCTTGCAAATATCATGATATTGCTTACAGAGAGCATGAAACTCATAAATAAAATTTTACAAAAAGAAGCAACAGAAATCATTTAAAATAAAGATACTCCAATTGGAGACAAAGTTACTTCTGCAGCTGTTACCTCAACAATGTTTACAAAAAGAAGATTAGGTTTTGAATTAAAATGTTTTATTAACTATTAATATTTTTTACTCATAAATGAATATAAAAAGCTTAACCTTTGATATACCCATTGATCAATTAAGAGATTTGGGTATAGATAAATGTTTAACAAAAGAACAACTTGAGGGAAAAAATTAAAATTTGAAAGAAGGAAAAAGTTTTAAATTAACGTTACCATTGCCAACAGTTTAAAAATGGCCAATGCAAAAACTGGAAGTGGTTTACATCATGGAGAATTTTCACCAATTTTATTTGCAGCTTTAGGAGCTCTTGGCTCAATATCTGAAGATGCTAGTGCAATTTATAATTCTGCTGAACAAACTAAAAATAAATAAAAAAGAATTAGAAGAACAACAGAGACACAATTTAGCAATGGAAAACAATGCTGATAGTGGTGTAGTTGCGAAAAAAAGTGAAAGGCCAAAAATAATTAGCTCCATTATATAATATCGATATTGGAAAATTTGTAAAAAAATAAATATTAAATATTTCAAAAATGTTTATATGATTGACTAGCGACCCACCTGGCTTCGCACGGCGGGTGCAAATTAAGATAAAAAAAACTGCTTAACCTGGCGTTAATTAGGTTGGGTAAACTCTCCTAAAGCATTAAAAAAAAGCACATTATAATTTAATAATGAATTAAATAATTTATAATTTAAAGTTTTTTTGCTATTTTTATTTGATATTTTTTTTTACTTTTTTATAATTTTTCATATTAATATACATTATATTACAGTGCAATTTATCTGAGATAGTAGTATTTAATATGTTATTGGCTAAGAAATTCTCTGTAGACAATGTCTGACGTCCTGTTAGTGTTTGGTAGCAAAATGTACTGTTTCTCGGGACTTCCAACTCGTGATAAACATGGGAAAAGGCCTTGGGAAAAACACTCTTTTCATAGGTCGATTCCAACCAAAGAGAAAGTTTGACCCTGGGACTTATTAATAGTAATCGCGAACGATGTTTTTACGGAAAATTGCAACCGTTTGAAAGATATTGGCAAATCTGTGGGAATCATGGGAATCCTCGGGATGTTTGCCAGCTGGCCGGCTGCTGGACCGGTAAGGATGGTCGCGGCGATCAAATTTTCTTTCAAGTCTTTAATGAGCAATCTTGTGCCATTACACATGTTAGGAGGGCTTATATTCCTTAAAAGCATGATAGGAGTGCCGACTTTTAATGATAATTCGTGAGGTGGCCAGCCAGAAGGATTAAGCGAATTGAGAAAATCTTGAGGAAAGTGGACGACATCGTCAACATTGGTGACTGTGTCAATCGACTTATAGGTTTTGACTTGGTCGGGAACTCTTTGTATAATGAGATTGTTGATTTCATTGACAGTGTCGTTCCTAGGCGATACTATTGCCCTGGAACACAACCAGTGAAAGTCTCTTTCTAGTAAATTTTCGAGGCCCAGATATACTGCTTCTATAAGATGCTGCAGACTGTGGACTATCTGACCTAATGTCTCATTAAAAATGATTTCAGCAGAATTAGTGCCCAAATCTAGAGAAGGAAAAACTCCTCCAAGCAATTGTTGTGGGAAATCTTTATGCGTGTCTCCACCAAGATAGGCTCTCATATTCGTTCGCAAATTTAGGTGTTGATTAGAACTCCACAAGGGAGATGATTTAAGACATGCTTTGATGATATCTGCACGCGTCCCTTTTGTAACTACAGGGAGTGTCTGCCGAAAATCCCAGCAAACACAAAAGTAACTCCCCCCATAATGGCAGTAGAGCTTCTAAGGTTGGCGCCGTACGCAGCACACAGCACGTTTTATTTTCCGAATCTGTCCGTCCTGCAAAGCCGTAGTATATTATTTTGTTCTATCATCAATAGTTTTCGCAACGTACGCAATGTAAGGAATTTTATAGGTAATTTATTTACACTTTGGGTTACATTATTGGAGTGGATCTCTATTGATTTTTAAAATAAAATATAGCCTATGACACTCAGTGATAACGTAGCATTCTACTGATGAAAGAATTTTTAAAATCGGATAAGTAGTTTCGAAGATTACCTCCTACATCCAAACACACAAACACACAAAGTTACAAACACTACCTCTTTATAATATTAGTATAGATAGTATAGATTGCATGCGAATGTGTGAGCGGATAGATATTAGTATTAAGTTAATACAATAAATGAAATGAGGACGGGCAGATTCGGAAAATAAAACGTGCTGTGTGCTGCGTACGGCGCCAACCACGTGACTGCGCCGTGCGGGTACCTGCCAGTGCAGCCAGTTCGTGGGTAAAACGTACCCCCACTTTGTGGGACAGTCTCGTCTAAGCACATTGAAAACGGCACAAAGTGGGGGCATTTTTTACCCACGGTCTGGCTGCAATACCTGCCTCGCAGTCGTACGCGTTGAGAACGTTGACCTTACGCTTCACCGGTAGCTTCACTGTGTGGCCTTGCTGCGCGGCGTGATTTATTAATATCGTATTATCTCTTTAACCATACGTCCAGTAAAAAGCAAAAATCACATGTATTTTGTAATGGTGCCGATAAACGTGCTTATTTTTATAAGGATTAATAAATTGTTGATAATATGACCAGTTAAACATCATCTAACGATTTTAATTATTTTTATTAAATTATACATTTTTAAACTCATGACATTTTTTGAATGGAATGTCCGAATTGAATAATTCAAAAAGTAATATGCAGGTACTGAACCAGTCTTGAATGTGAAGTAATTTATTTTGATAAGGATTAATACCAAGGTACGAATAAAGTGCCTTTTCTAGCGGAGGCGTTTTAATTCGGTTTTTAAAATTAAAAAAATAGTTATTGTGACACAACTATAATAGTTAGACATATGGTGTCGCGACACTTTTTGTAGATAATGACGTGTTCTACAAAGCCGTAGCAAATTATTTTATTCTATCATCAATAGTTTTCACAGCGCATGCAATGTAAGGAATTTTATAGGTAATTTATTTACACTTTGGGTTACATTATTGGAGTGGATCTCTATTGATTTTTAAAATAAAATATAGCCTATGACACTCAGTGATAACGTAGCATTCTATTGGTGAAAGAATTTTTAAAATCGGATGAGTAGTTTCGAAGATTACCTCCTACATCTAAACGCACAAACACACAAAGTTACAAACACTATCTCTTTATATATTAGTATAGAAGTATAGATGAACTGCCAAAAAATATGCAGAAAATGAATGTGCTGTGGTTAATTTTGATATTTCAACAAATCCTGCCACTCGTTGTTTGAAATTTTAAAGAGAATAATAATGTTTTATTATTTTGACTCATTTGGATGCAATATTCCTGATAATTTAACTAATTGAAACTGAATTTTTTTTTTGAAAAAGGTTTTACAGAATAGTTTACTATTTGTAAAGATTTCAATTTTGATATGCAAACTTGCAAATTAAAAGATATTAATGGAGAAGAATTAATGGGTAGTTTTTATAAATATGAAATTATGAAAACAAACTATCCCGATGAATATTTGGTCGAAAAAGTTTTAAAAATTAAGGCGATAAATTTATGTAAAGTGGTTAGGTTTTCATAATTCTCACAACGCTTGGATTAATAAAACAGATGTTTTATAAGTTTAAAATTTTTTTAAATTATTTTTATATCTTTTCAAATCTAGGGGTGTACGCCATACACCCCTGAAATACCATAATGAATAAAATATAAAATTAATTATATGTAATTGTAATTTGTGTATTGCTATAATTATCTGGGGTTTTACCATCTTTCCATTTTAATAATTCTTTTGTTTCACTCCAAAATTTTGCATTACATGTGTTGCCTAATAAATTATAAATTTTTGAGGAATATTTTTTATTCGTTTTCAGCAATGAAGTCATCTAATACTTTAAATAATTTAGCTTGTTGATTAGATGATAATTCTTCATCATTACTTTAAGACATTGACACTTGAATAATTGGTTTCAAAGTATACGTTTCTGCTAAATGATTTGTGGTTAAATTATTTATGTAATCAAACTGTTTATTTATGTCTTCAATTACTGATTCTACCATTTCAAGCAAATAAGTGTAATGAAAAACAAATATTTCCTTGTCCTTTTTATCATGAAAATCGTCGATTAATTCATGAATTAGCTTTTCTGTTTTGTTTACATCGTATACTTTCTTATGGAAACAAATATAAAATCTATCTTGTTCATTGTGCAAAGAATTGAAATTTGCATTTTTGGTGATTAAATTATATGTTATACCAACTTTAAAACTGTTCACTGATGCATATCGCCTAGATGTAGCAATGCATATATAACAATTTTTTGTTTTCTGTTTAACTTTGTCTATAAAATTTTTCATATTCATGTTAAAATGCTCAAGATTTTTATTTTCTTCTTGTAGTTTAATTATTTTCTTGTTCTTCTTTATTTAGTTTTTCTTGAAAATCTAAGGTGAATTGCTCTTTTCTAAAGCGAGTTGTTCATTTTTAAGTTGTTGCTCTTTTAAATTGTAAGTTAATTTTGTATTATCCACATTTACAGATAGATGGCAAAACACCTTCATATAGCCAGTCTTGAATTTTTCAGCCATTTCCATTTTAGATGTGGCTAGAAACTGAAACAACCCAATTTCATTAACAAATCTTGTAGATGTTTAAATAGTATAATTTGTATCTAGTGTCCATGATTCGTGGACACATATCTTTCAATGTTGTTAGATATTTTCTTTAATATTATTCGATACTGCATCTCTGAACTTTTTATAACCAAGTATCTCAGCAATTTGATTAGCATAAAACCAAGCTTTATTGTTATCATATAATACAATAGTTATCTTTTTATCATTAAGAATTAAATTATTTAAACCAAATAATGTAATCGATTTATTGCCATCTACTAGTTTTATGTTCTCTAGTTGTTTGTCTAGTGATTCGGCCATTTTGTATGTAGGGAAACAGGTTTTTTTATAAAAATGATTTTTTATGAAGGAAAAGAAAATTCAAAGAAAAATATCTAACAACATTAAAATTATATAATGATATAAGTGTCCACGAATCATACTGAGTATAATTATTTCCGACAATGTTAAAATAGTTATAGAAAAAACAGTGTTTTCATTCATTGTTTCCTTCATTCTTTGGTATAACTTATAGAATTTGGAATATATTCAAGTCATAATAATTCTTCACAATTTGGATGTCTATCTTGCATAATATTCCATTTTCGTTGGACATATTTTCCTTGAGTTATAATAACATAATAATCCAATTCAAAATCATTATCAAATAATTTTATGAGTATAAAAGTTGGATTTAAAATTTGGTTTTGTGTTTGTGATACAATATGAGAGGCCATATATCTAATTACCTCATTTCTACGATTTATTCCATCTACACCTATATTAACTGCTTCTGTTAAATTTTCAATATGATCGTCTTTGATTTAATTTATTTCTTTTTAATTTTCAATGTGATCATCTTTAATTTTATTTATATATTTTAAATTATTAAGTTTAAATTAGTTCGTTTTGAATGTGTTTTCTTTGACCTTTGAATAATTGCATTACATCTTATTGAATCTTATATTAGCCATGTTTTCTAATTGATGGAAAAGCATCTTCAAATATCCATGTTTTAAAAACTTTAGCAATTTCACAATGCAAACTAAAAGTAACTTCATATAAACCAGGCTCACTAATATAAACTTTTTTGCCTTTGTTATAAGAGAGGTGGTATGCGTTTTGCATACAACCTTTTTTTTTAAAGAACGGGTATATATTTTGGAGAAACTTTATATATATGACATATTTTATATTTTGATATTATAAAATTTCAGGGTAATATCTTTGCCACAAAACTATGGGCTATTTTCCACGTCAATAATCATAGAAACATGTTTGCCATTGTAAATAAGTTTTTCTTTATTTATATCTAGAATTGACTCAATTTTTATTTACGAAACTATGCGCAAATGAGATTAGTGAGTTATACTAAGCGTTTTTATATATGTTCTTTTTTACGAAGAAAACGAAAAATTGAAGAATAGCATTTTATAAAAACAGACCAAATCCTTTAACATATTTAGTATTAATTTTTATATTCACAACTAGCAGTGAAACACTGCTAGCCAAATCATTCATAAGTTTGTCTATATTTCCCTATAATTATATGTGCATAATAAGTTCGTAATCAAGTTAATAATTATTTAAAAATTTAAAAAAAAAGTATGTCTTTTCAAAACTAGAGGTGTATGCTCATCGCCCCCTGAAATACCATAATGAATAAATCACAAAACCTTGTTTGTAAACAAAACATTTTTTTCCTAAAGGACACAACAATTATTTTTAACCCTCATTAGATAAATATTGCATTTGGTTTCATGTTTGAAATCATCCCTATTTTAGGGACAGTTCTGCAAGTTAAATAAGTTTATCTTAATAAAATTTTGGCACCAATTTTTTCTTCTTCTTCTTAGAAATTTTTTTTATTTCTAAATAACCACAAATAAAAAAATGGATTATCTGCTCTACAAGTTAAACAATTCACTTTAATTCACCAAACTACACGATGTAGAAACTAATAAATGTTTTAGGGCAACAGATTTTGAAATTTATGAATCTAATTTTGGTAAAAAAAAATTAATTGTGTACTAGATGACAAATTAAAATTTTTGTTACCAGAGCGCTATTTCAGGATACTCGATAAAAATTCTTTGAAACTAATAAATGAGAAGGAATTTTTTTTAAAGTATGAAGGTTTAAAAGAAATGAAAAATGGAAAATTTTGTCCATGATCTAGAATTCTATTAAACAAATTTGTAAAGCATTAGTTAATTTTTTCAATTATTTAAAAAAAAATTGTTTCTTTATAAATAAACATGACTTCGCCAATTATTCATTGCAGTTTGTTCAATATTTTAAAAGGTGGCGACGACACAAGTCCGCCATCTTATAAATTAGAAAATTATCTGAAGATCTTAAAAATTTAGTTCACACATTTAATTTTAATTTACAAAGCTTACAATTATCACTCTTAGATAACACTGATGACAAATATGAACTTCGAGAAATGAGTGAATATCTACGGCAAATAGAAGAAGTTTTTAAAAAATTAGTATAACTTCAAGTATAGCATTTGTTTGTTTGTCGGCAATGTTCTTGGGTAGCACTGAAATGTTGCTATTCAAAAATATACAAAATATTTACAAAAATTTATAAAAATGTTGATTTTTTTCTTTTTCTTATTAAAATATGTTTCTTTATAAATAAAAATTTTGGAATAGTAGTATAAGCAAGCAATGTAAAAAAATGTGGTGAAATTTTAACATTAAATGTTTTCCACAACAGAAACACACAAAAGATAAGCACATTAACACCTGTAAAATATGTTACAATGAATATTCTAGAAGTTGCTATGAGTTAAAAAAAAAAAAAAAGAGGTAATACTTGGCGAATGTGGAAAATCTGTTTGCAAGGTAAATTTCGAAAAGCACAAAAATACTAAATAACACCATACTTATGAAATTTTACAATGTGATTCTTCAAGCAAGACCTACATAGTATGTAGGGAGTATAAAAATATCAACGATTTGGAATCTCATAAAAAACAATAGATTAGCATTTTAACACTTGCAAAAAATGTTATACCGAATATGCCAAACAACATTATGAGTCAAAAAAAAGAGAAAGTGCAATGTGAATATGGAAAATTTGTATATAGCCATTATCTGAAAAAGCATAAAAATAGTAACACGCACATTTACAGAATGGATATTATAAGTGAAACTCAGCATTCACCAACTTCATAAATTTTTATTATTATATATAAATATGGAGATGAGCAACCTAGTGGGTGAGTTGAGAGAAAAGAGATTACGTGAGTTGAGAATTATAGGCAAAGAATTTAAAAAAAAATTATATAAATTTTACAAAGATGATCTTATTACAAATATTATTCAAAAATATATAAATTTAAAAATCATATCGAGAATCTAAATGATTTAACAGATGCTGAATTAAGAACTAAAGCTAAAAGCTTTAGAATAAATGATATATAATTTAAGAGAAGTTGATTTAATTACAGCTCTTGCACCAATTATTAAAAATGAACAAAGAAAAAGAAATTTTGCAAATTTACCTTTTCCAAATGGCAAAATAATATATAGAAAACCAAAATAGATTTTAAAAAAATTTTCCCCTTTTCCAGTAGTGTATATGTGAACAACAAAAATAGAAAACAAATAACACATATGCAGTTGAAAAGGTTTCAAATGCAGGTTATCAACATACAACATTGAAAACAAATTTAATATATATGTTATCCAGAAATTTTTCAGCTTCGGTAAAGCAACTTATAGAACTTAGAGCTGTAAAGTCTAATATTAAATTTGCTGCTCGTCTTCGAAGCCAAAAAACTGGCGAGATTCGAATATTTGACGACATTCACTCACACACGTTTACAATATTGAATGAAGGAGACATTAAAAAAATTAACAAACAAACAACAAATGAAATAGTTGCACGAATAGAAAACATAGAAAGAAGCACCTCAGATTTGGATTTACATAGCATAATTGGGTTGCAACTGACAATAAATACGTATAATCCATTAAATAACTCGTCCTATGTTGAACTACCAGGAGTGGTTAAGAATAAAAGAAGCATGCATTAATGTGAATAATTATGATCAAAAATGTTTTCTCTGGGCAATCAAATATGCACTATTTCCTCCTGAAAAAGACCCACAAAGAGTATAAAAATATATAAATGTGGGTCTCAATATCGAGAAAGCCTTAGATAAATATGAATATCCTATAAAAATTGATGATATTCCAAAAATAGAAAATCAAATTGATATTTCTGTAAATGTTTATTCTATTGATGATAAATTCAATGTTTATCCACTAAAACTTACGAAAAATAAAACGGACCAACTCATACATTTACTCTATTATAAAAAAGGTGAAAACTCGCATTATTGTTGGATAAAAGATTTATTGATGTTGCTTTCAGCACAAAAAAAAAACACAAAAGTAAAATTTATATTTGCGATATGTGTCTTCAATATTTTTTATCTCAAGAGAAATTAATTTAACACACAGAAGATTGTTCAAAAAATGAACCGGTGAAGATAATCTTGCCTTCAAAAGGCGAACAAATAACATTTAAAATTTAAAACACACCACGAAAGTCCCGTTCACAATATATGCCGAATTCGAATCAATCTTTAAGAAAATATCAACCACTAAACCAAATCCAAGAGAAATAAAAAAATGTAACTTAATCAAAAAATATCCAATTTTAACCAAGGACGATATCGATAATGGTCTTTACAAATAAATACTCAAAAATATAATCTTACAAATGATCAAATAGATAACATTGATTTAAAGTATAATGATACATCATACACAATGAAATATCAACTACACGAAGCTTCTGGTTTTTGCTATTATATTGTATCTGCTCATAGTGATTATAAACCACCAGTTGTATATCGAAACCCAGATGTGCATATAATTTTTATATAGTCAATAAAAAGAGAACTAGAAGATATTGGTGAAATACATTCGCAAATTGAGCCAATCAATCCGCTAAGAACAGAAAAAAAAATTATACAATAAATCTAGAAAATGCACTGTATGCGAGTGCGAATGTTCTAAGGACAGTAAAAAAGTGCGCCACCATAATCATTTAAGTGGAAAATTTACTAAGCCAACATGCAACATTTGTAATTTACAATTAAAATTACCAAATTTTGTACTAATTTACTTTAATAACTTAGCTGGTTACGATGCTCACTTATTTATTAAAGAGTTAGGCTAGGATGAAAAAAAAAATAGATTTACTTGCGAATAACAAAGAAAAGTTTATAACTTTTGGGGAAAAAAAACAAACAGAAAATTTGAAGATGCGACTCATAGACACCTTCAAATTTATGGCTAGTAATTTAGATCAATTATCGTCTTATTTGACTAAAGAACAAATGAAACACACACAAAAACATTTTCTGGAAGATAAAATAGATTTTGTCATTAAAAAAAGTGTTTACGTTTATGATTATATGGATAATTTTAAAAAATTTAACGAATACACTTTCGCCAAAGAGTGAATTTGATAATAAATTAAACGAAAATAATGTATCTGATGATTAATATGATTATGCAAAAAAAATATGGAACCAATATAATATTAAAAAATCTTGGTGAATATCATGATTTATATTTAGAAAGTGATGTACTATTGTTAGCAGAAATATTCGGGAATTTTAGAAACACATGTGTAAATTCTTATTGTCTAGACCCTGCATGGTACTTTACAGCACCAGGTTTAGCATGGGAAGCAATTTTAAAAATGAATAAACTATCTCTAGAATTATTACATGAATGTAAACGATAATAACAAATATTTGGAAGATTTTAACTCAAATCAAGAATCCAATTATTTATCTTATCTCGATGCAAATAATTTATATGGTTGGGCAATGTCTCAGCGTTTACCATATGAAGTTTAGAGTGGGTGTACTATGCATTAAATTATTTATATTATTTGAGTGAAAAAATATTTAATTCGAAAAACGATTCTGAGTTTGGTTATATATTAGAAGTTAATTTTTAATGTCCACAAAAACTACATAATTTACACAAAGATCTTCCACTTTGTCCAGAAAATAAGTTAGTTCCCGGTATTAGTGAAGCTAAACTATTAACAATTTTACATAAAAAAGAAAAATATATACTATATTATCGTAGTTTGAAACAGTGCCAAAATAATGGACTCAAACTTACAAAAATACACAGAATATTGACATCTAATCAATCTGATTGGTTTTAAAAAAATGCGTGGATTTTAATACAATTATGAGGACTAATCCAAAATTGATTTTTAAAAAAGATTTTTACAAACTGATGAATAATTCTGTGTGTGGTAAAACAAGGGAGAATATAAAAAATATAATTTATATAAAACTAGTTTCAAGTGAAAAAATTTGCCAAAAAATTAGTGGCGAAGCCAAATTTGAAGAAAACTCTATATGTAATGAAAATCTTGTAGCTATTCACATGAATAAAACTAATGTAACATTTAATAAGCCAATTTATGTTGGCATGGCCATTCTGGATATTTCGAAAGAATTAATGTATGATTTTCATTATAAAATTATGATGCCAAGATATGGTAATAAAATTGAACTACGTTTCCAGAATAATTGCAATGTAATTAAAGAACTTATTGGTTTACGAGCAAAGATGTATGCATACAGAGTTGAGAATAAACAAAACAAAAGAGCAAAAAGTGTGAAATATGTGTAGTGAACAATAGAATTAATTTTTATGAATATAAGAAATGAGTGTTTGATAAGAAAATTCAATTAGAACAATGAATTTGATAATAAGTAAGAAACACAAAATATAGACAGTAGAGGTTAATAAAATAGCTCTGAGTCCTAGTGATAAAAAGAGAATTATACTAGAAAATAAAATTGATGCACTGCCATGTGGATATCAAAATTTATAATTTCATTAATGAGAGGTGGAATGTATTTTGCATACCACCTATTTCTGAAAGAAAAGCTTTATATTTTAATTACCTCTTAAGGGGTGAGCAATTCACTCACCCCTTCAAATTTTCTAATATATTCAAAGAAATTTTGTTTTATTTATTATGGAATAGCAGGCCCTACAATCATAGGTCCTGAAAAAATTAAGTAAAAATACGACAAATAATTCAGCGGTTGGCACGCCGACCATTGAAATTACACAAATTATATTTTAAGCATCATTAATTTCTAAAACAACATCGATTTCAGAACCATCATAATCAATTAAATTTCCATTTCTGTCTCTAATTTCTATAAAAATGTTATTAAATTGCTCATTGTTAACTTTATAAAAATTTGGATATGGGGGCTCATAAATAACATAGTCTCTAAAACCAAACATATTTTTTTGGTGGAAATCTAGCAATTATATTAGTCTCCAAATTGTTAGATTCATCATATTTTTTAAACATGCCATATGCCAAATTACAATGAAAATTGATTGTTTTGAATGGAAAAAATTAAGCAATTCAGTGCCTGAAAAATGTTATCTATTTCAATAGTTAATTTTCTTTCAAAACCGAGAATATTAAATAAGTGATAATCAAGTTTAATACCAAACTTGGTTTTAATTGTTATTCTATTTCTCACATTGTCTGATATTTCAATTTTGTTTTAAATGATTCAATAAAATGTATAGCTTCATTTAATGATTCAACATCATATTAGCCTCTGGGAATATTTATAACATTATTTTTATCAATTACAGCACTCATTCTTTCAATTGTAGTTATATAATTATTCTCTACATTTGGAATTATATATTCTGTGTGAAAACTAATTAATGCTATTAATCAATATTTATGAATTATATCATAGTGAGGTATTTTCTTTAGAATAGAACTTTTGTTTGGTAATTTGAAAACTTTATTATTATCCATTTATTACAAAGATTATTGTAATTAAATGAAAAGGTTGATGGGGTGTTGGTGTTTTAATTTCTGAGGAAACTTCCAAGAATAAAAAAAATGGTGAGTTATTGACCAATAATATTTGTGTGATAATTGTAGGGCCCAGCAATTGTAAGGAAACCAATTAAATCATTAATTTTATTTATAAGGCAGAATGGCTAAATGTTAATAAACTCTATGTTTGCTCTAAAAGTTTGAATCAACCAAAATGTATTCAATTACAAGACGATTTTAAAGTATTATATAAAAGTTTAATGAAAAAATGACTTATTTTTAAAGTAGCAATGGTGAAATGGTTTCACTAGATCAATGTGAAAATTATTATTTAGCTATTTTTGATGATGTAATATTGGATGAGCAAGATGTAGTCCACAAATATTTTACTAGAGGTCGGCATAAAAATATTGATATTTTTTATCTTGCACAGACATATTCCAGAGTCCCCAAGCAATTAGTACAAGATAACACAAATTTTCTGTACATATTTCCACAAGATGAAACAAATTTGAGACACACAAACACACACACACACACACACACATATATATATATATATATAATATATATATATATATATATATATATATATATATATATATATATATATATATATATATATATATATAGCGATTTTTTCGGAGGAGACATGAGTATTGAGAAATTTAAAGAGAGATATGTGCCAAGTGCTAGGACGAAAATTATGGTTTTTTAACATTAGATTTGAGTAGAAAATGGATAGTGGAAATATCGAAACAGTGTAACTTTTATATTTTAACCCTCTTCTTGTGAATTCAATATTTGGGTAGTAGTGTCGAAACTAACAATAAATTTTTATAATTTTAACTTATCTTTACATTTAACATGCTTGATAATACCATCTCTTGTATTTTTATAATCTAATATTTCAAAAACACCTTTAGTTTATGAGAACTACTTCCACAACTGAATTGCAGCGCATTCTGGTAGTGACAGAAAAAAGCTTATCTACACACTCGACCACAAGTAAACTTCAGTGCACTCTCGAAGTGAAAAAAAAGTGTATCTGCGCTGGGAGGTCGCACTGAACTTCAGCTCACTCTGCCTGCGATAAGAAGATGTTATTTTACGGTGAATATCTGGACTCGACAATGCAAGTTTACCTTGTCGAGCTTGCAGTGAGCTCCATCCCCAACAGGAAACATATTATCAGGCTCTGTTGATACCTGTGGCGCTGCTCTAGGCGAGTGCAACCACAAAGATGCAGAAACTTTACTTCTTGCAGAGAACACACTTCGAATCACTGCCACTTTGGCTCAGTGGTTGGATGTGTGTCTTGTAACTCGAGATTCGGGGTTAGATCCCCGGTTGAGAGTAAGAAATTTGGTGAATTTTAGTTAAATTACTATACTGCTCCAAGATCTGCAATAGACCTCTACCTACAAGAGTAGTAGGGGCGGTGGGGTTTCTAAACAATGGGATGCTGCTTTTGATTCATTGGATTATCTATTTGATATAAATTGATCGGATTAATTCTTAATATATTCTTAATCAAATCAACAACATTTAATCCATTAATTTAATCCTAATCAGATTTAATCAGATGAAAAATGTGATTGTCTCATTAAATAAATTTGATCAGAATTTATGCATCAAACTTGTTTGATCCAATTTCTTTGATGGATTTTTTTGTGTATAGTTTGGTGGTATGACACTTAATTTTTTAAATTCTTGTGGTTGCGGAGCGGCATGGTAGGTGTTGACCCCGAAGATCTGGCATTGTACTGAGGTTTGATATGTGAAATAAATTTGGCGCAAGAGTAGCATAAGTATATTTGGGTTGTGAGGGATATTGCTCGTAGACTGTGGTGCAAAATGTGGCCGATAGGAGACTGTGGTTACAGCAATTGAAAATCAATTAAACAGATGAGAGCTGAATACAATTTACTCCCTGTATGTTAGTAATGACAAACAGAAGAACCCAAGTGTAAATGATTAAATACACAATGACTGTTTCCAAATGCAATAAACTGCTGATGTTACACATGAGAGAAATTATAAAACGTCATACAAGAAAAACTAAAATGAATGGACTCATCGAATCGCTAATACACATATCAAATATACACCAGCTGTCCTGGATTTATTAAAAAATAAAGAAATCAAGTAATGAGTTATAGTTACATTTACACAACTCGAATTAAACTACACAATAAAATCTGATTTGAAAAAAAAATAGGCATAAATGAAATTGCACAAGCAGCTCTTCCAAAACACATTTGGTCGACTTTGAGGTTAGTGAAGCAATGCCTTATTAGCTGTGTGTCAGGAAAAGTTGCCTGTTCCGAGCACCAATTGTCAGGCGACTGAGCTGAAATTATATGAAAAATTCGGAAATGAACGAAAAGAGATGTGAATACACAACTATGTGACGAATGGATAAATGTTATGTTTACAAAGCACATAAAAGATTAAACAACAGGCTTTAAAAATAAAAAATTTCCAAACGAATTAATATTTCCTTACAAAATTAAAACATGCTTACTGGACACAGCAATCCTACTAACTTAAATATGAAAGCTCATGAATGCAAACTTACTAATGAAATGATACCAAGTAATTAACAAAACCAAAAAGTATCCTATTTTCCTTACGAATCTATGAGTTATAAAATAATTAAATTTAACCACACACAATAGTGCACATCTCCGTGATTGCTGTCTGAGTTTTCCACGTATCTTACAATATTAAATGATTTTAAAACACATCCATCCGGCTGAGCGAATTGTTGCTAGTAAATAGAACCTGCATCTGCTTCAGTCGACTGAGGTTATGAGACAAATCCTCGACATTAAAAATTATGTCTATAATCAATCAAAATTATTTATCCCTGTTATCAAATTCACCAGTTTATGTTTCCCTATTTGCATGACATTTTAAACAACATACAATGGAAAAGAATCATGTAAATGCACAGAAAACTTACATAATGCCAGATTTTAAATTAATATTAATTCACAATTTCACTTCCTTGATAAAAATAAATAATTCAATCGCAGTATTTCACGTATTTTCCTAGCATGAGAATATATTTTTTTTTTTACACAATTCCCATCGAAGCATAGGGAGACTTGGATCGCATGAAGAAGGATTTAATCCCGCCACACTCAATAGAAATGTAGAATATTTTTTAATAAATTAAGAAATCTACGAACGATTTCAGTCCAAACACTTCATCGAAGAAAAACTATAAAATTATTTTTAATATTGGATGCACTATATCGATCCAGTCGTAAAACACATTATTATTATTAAAACACATATATAATATCGCATGTTACAATAGGTGAAGCTCAGAGTAGATATTAAACAATAAAAATGTTTAACAAGAGCTGAAGCCCACTGGCCAAAATTCGCTGGTCGGGTCTGCAGATTGGCTATCCCTCGATCATGACCTGGGAGACTGGCAGACATCGCCCTGCCTAGTGAAGTGGGAAAGAGCGTTGAGCTGGCAGCATGTATCCAAGTGTACAGAGAGAGGGTTGTTGTCAAACTAAGATGCCGCTGGACGGTTGGAATGACCTGTACCCTGTCCAGTGCTGTGTGCCCCCTCCCCAGCACCCTCTTCCATCCCCCAAACCCCAGAGTGCATCTGTGTCCAGATCAAGGTCTCTCTGCTTGCCTCCCTCCCCTCGGGCCATGAATTTTGGACTTACCCGAAGCACTGATCTGTTTCCAAAACTGCACTCTACCCTTGAATTTTAACTTGCCCTGCCTAGCTGCCTCCCCTCAGGTCACTAATTTTGGACTCTCCCAAATCTCTACCCTGTCTGGTTGTGTGAGATTAATAGTTATTCCCCTCGCCCCTTTCCCTTGAGCCACCAAGCCTAGAGCAGTCACCACCCTCCAAGCCTTTGTGGTAAGGGATGTTAAAAAAATTCTCTCATTTCGCATCTCAAGTATCTGAATGTTTAATTCCAGATAAATAAAATTTTACAACTCCAGCTGATAAAATTACTCCCTCAACATTAAGGGCTACATAAAAAAAATGTAATAGCTGTTGATATGTAAATGTCTTTACGGAATTGCAATTGATCGATTCTGAATAACTTTTGCTAACACGTTAAATGATTTTTACACCTCTTCTTTCAAAACCTACCAACTCCTGCATTGCATAGCATACCAAAAAACCGAATGATAAATTTAAAAAATAATCTTAGTTGAAATTTTCAAATAAGTAATTTAATTTCTTCCAATATTATTATTAGCGAATCTAATGCTACAAAGGAAATGAAAGTATAACACCAGAACCCAACCCTGTGTGTAGGATGTTCAAGCCCATTGCGAATGTGTAAGAGAAACTGTTGTCTCGTTGGAAAACTTTTGCAGTCTCCCCTGGAAAGACTTCTTTCTATAAGAAACCTAACTTAAGAAATAAATGACTATGGAATATTCAAATTGTTTTTAATATAAACAGTTTTCCAAGAAATATAATATTAAAAGGAAACAAATGTAATGGATTACCACTCAGATGATAATCCAATGAAATGGCAATCCAATCAACAAGCATATTGATAGCACAATAATTGTACATCCAAACAATATTGATATCGATATGTTTATTAAATGAAGAAACACATCAAATATGTTTCAATTTTTCTATTTAGTATAATAATGTTACAAACATTACACACCCTGGGAAAAGAATGTTTAACTGAAATAATTTTAAATATTTCATAAGACCAATTAACTGTGTACCATTTCTCAAAGACAGATTTGAGTTTCGAGAATCGGATATATTTACAAACTGAACTTTTGCTTCCTCTGGTCGGATATTTTCACATTATTATATATGGTTTTCGTCAAAGTATTGTCCATAACCTTTTTAGGAGCCATCCTTATAGTTCCATGATATCTGGAATTATAACATTTAAGTATTTCAAGTAAAATGTCCACCCATTTGTAAGTTCCTTTCAACGTGAAATGCTTGTGTATTAAATGCTTAAGCGATTTTTTAATCATTCTACATCAATGGCTTTAGGGTCTGAATACATGGTGTAGTGATTGATACCATAATAGATCATTAGTTTTCGAAATGGTGCAGAAAAAAGTTCGGATCTTCTGTCTGTTTGGAGCGAATTTGACATTCTTTCTTGCAAAATGGTCTTCATTGCATTGCTAATCTGTTTCCCAGTTTTGTTTTCTAAAGGTATACCCCAACCATATTTGAAATAACATCTATTATGGTTAAAATATATTTGTATCCTTTATTATAATTTCGAAAGTAATGTCATTTCACACAATTCGGCTTGAAAAATATCATTTAAGCCTTTAGTAATGACTGGTCTTCTGGGAGATGTTATCCTGGCTGGAGCATGAAGTTCTTGAGCAATCTTACTAAACTTCATTGGTAATATAACCATCTTCCTGCAGCTCTTCAATAATAGAAACAATTTTGTTTGTATGTGAATTATTCCCAGACTCTCTCGAAGCGACGAGAATTTTTATATATCGACCAAATTATTAGGATTGTTCAAATATACAGGAGAAAACTGATCGCCAACTTCATCTTTATAAATTAAACTTCTGACACTATCAATTATTAAATGTAGTTTCGAATTGTTTTCATCTCCTAAATTATTATTTGCATTCGTACAATGAAGAAGTTCTTTATATTTCTCCAAATCGGTGTCGGAATATCCATTTGGAACATTTTTCAATAATAATTCAACAATCCTTCACTCACATCAGTTATCTAATAACCAATTTTAATTATATTGTCAGACAAAAATGTAATTACCGAATCTCCCAGAAACCATGTTTCCATGTCGATATACACCAAATGTGTCGCGCATAGCTGAAGTATGTTTTAAAGCTAAATAATGACGTGTTAAAGGAGAAAGGGGTTGTTTTTTCTTTTTCTTTAAATGTTCTTCTTATGATTTAATTTCCAAAGGTGTTTCACTAGGTGTATTTAACACAGTGTGTAATGTATCAATTCTACTTGTAACAGGTTTAAATATTTCTTTGGGCTCGCTTAGCTTATAACTATTTCTCCTTCGCAGCAGATATAACATTATGTAATTCCAAAGTAGAGACAGACATGTTTTGATTATATTACATTAACTTTCAACTATTTATACGTGAATTAGCTGATTGCTTTTCAACTACTGCAGTAGGTCGACTAACTGCTACACTAGATCGAATAGTTTTCGCTTTTGCAAGCTTATCGACTTTATTTAAAACAGCATCAAATTTAGCTATAGTTTTAACTCTTAAATCATTAATAAAATAATTTATTCATGTTTACCAATCATTATTTTGTTTTCTCAGATCTGTTTGCGTAACTAAACCAAATTTCTTATTAATCAATTCAACACTTATATATTTTGTTATTTCTTCCATTCGTGTTTAAAGTTGTTTTGTAATAGTAGTGTTTACCAATTCATTAATTACAACTCTTAAATTATCTTGCATTTCTGCAAGTTGTGTTGTAAAATGTGTTTATCATATCATTCAAGTCCTCACTAAATCCATGTAAATGTTCTTCTATTCTAAATTCATTACTCTGTAAACCATTACTAATTTTGGTTAAAATGTTTGCAATTACACTCGTATTATAATAAACATTATCATTCCCCATCAACTAACTTTAATAATTTCTCTTGAATGTCGGTCGATTGCAATTTAAATGCGTTTAGCATACTGGTGTTTATGTCTTCCACATAATATTTATTTGCCACATCGCTATATTTCACAGCCATACCCACATTATATAATATATGTCTGTTCAAATCACAATTCCCATTGCGATTTTTGGTTAAACTACTATTGTAATGATTGTATTTTATACCACTATGTCCAAACTTTGAAATACTCATTATTCTTGCTCGGGAAGTAATAAAACTGTCAAATCCAGACCTATATCTGCCTTTATATAGAGGACGCATTGGTATAATCACCAGAAAGCCATATTTGTTTTTCCGGCAGTAAAAGCATATATGTTTAAACTTTGTAAATGTCATATCGCCTGAAACATGATCATTGTAAATATGTTGCAGATTAATATTGTCCATTTTAAAGACAATTATCATATCTGCACTATCGCACAAATGATGTTTTGGAATATGTGTGTATCTTTACAATAGATAAAAAACAATCACAGTTTGAAATTTTCGACCAAAACTCAATATTGCTGTATTTCACTCTGTGGTTCGCACCAAACATCGTCAAAAATAAATACGGAATTTGGTAATGCTTCATTCGGAGGCATGATATCTCCTTTATTTGTAAATGGGAACTCGCATTTCATCAATTAACTATCAAATAGTCGCTAATCGTTCATATTTCTCTTGTTGTATTGTTTTAGAAAACACATATACATTTTCAAATTTAAGACCATTCGGATGTTCCAACAGCGACATAATAACACATGTTTTTTTCACTTGAAGAAGGACCACTTATTATACAATCTATATTTGATGGTAAAAGAATACCATATTTCTGTTCAATTACATTTACTTTCATATTTACAATTACTGGAAAATGTTCATTTCGTTTTATAACCTTCATTTATACAATATTAAGTAACGTAATGGATCAATGTAAAACTATAAATGAGGTTCTATATATATGATCGCATTCAGTTAAAAATAATGGTTTGTTCTAAATATATCAAAAATGATGCAGGGTATTGAATACATTGTTTAATAAATTACCATTGGAATTGCATTTACCAAAGTACAAATATTGGAGACCTGGTACCAAACTTGCATGGAATGATCAAGAAATAAACTCTTTGGATAATGTTTGTAAAGAACATGACATAGTTTACGATCGAAAAAACAATTTGAAACAAAGACATATAGCAGATACTGTTCTATCCGATAAAGCAGCAAATATAAGGAAGAATCCATCTACATCTAAAGATGAACATTTCCAATTACATGAAAATTCAAATATGTTAACTAGTACAATGTACAGTAATGTCGATATCGATTTTCCGGAAGACAATTCAATTGCAAATATGTTAGGTTACGAATGGAGAGTGTATCCCGCTAATGAATTACACAAATAATCAAAACAGGTTAATAAATTGTTGGTAAATGTATGCCGTATAAATGTTAATATTGTAGGTGGTTCATATTTGAATGGGAAACCGAAAACGCACTACATGAATTCACGTGTGCAGTGGCTCCAGGATATAAAATAATTTAAAAACTGAATACACTAATATATCTTCTAGTAATAGTGAATCGTGTAGATGAAATAGTTACAATTGTCGATCAAGGCGGTAAACTTATTAATTTTATAAACGAAGAAATTGCTGTCCAGTTACATTAAGAAAAGCTATATAAACAGTTTCATTCCGCATGCATTGCAATCAAAATGGGTGTTGTTTATAATAATCAATATGGGCATAAAGTGAGGGTTTCAAAAATGCTTTTTTTTTTACAGTGATTAGCCTCGCCTATACATACACATGCACACTTCAAGAAAGATATCTTCGAAGCATACGTAAGATTTACAATGCACTTAATTTTCAAATGTAGTGTTGGCAAAGACAACCTGCTGAACCTCTTTGTCCCAATCGTTCTGTAATTGTTGGAAAAGTGCGTTATCACAAGCAAAATATTCATTGTAACGTTCTAGGCTGTCCTGGCCTACTGCCTCCGCGACTCGTGAGGCAAAGACACAACTGTGTTTATATTTTTCATCGATGCCAACCTGCAAAGGATAACTGTATTAGTGAAAAATATGATTTGTTCCAAAATCCATGAAGTCACAGTTTTCAGCCAACAATATTTCATGTAACATATTAGCTCTGGAGATTGAAAGTAACAATCTCGAGATCACAAGATCTGAGATCACTTGAACCTAGTTCAGCTTGATGCAACACAAATATACTTGAACGAGTTTATGACCGAGGTTCATGCGTGAACTCAATTCATGTTGTTCCGGCCCCGTCTGGAGAATCGAACCAGCATCTTGCAGACTTAGGATCCGTGGCACAGGACGACCAGATGGAACTCGGTAGTGGCCGAGGAACGAGGAGTGGATGTGACAGGAAAAGGGGAGAACACAAGTCAGAGTATATAAGCGATTGCGAGACGTGTTCTGCCTCCACTCTACTGCCATATTTACGTATATTACTCCAAGACTACTTGAGGGCATCACGACATCGATGACATTGGGGCATGGTGCACTACGAAACTTAGCCAGAGCATCAAATTTTCATGTCCAGGAGGAAGCCTTTCGGACGAGTGTCGCCATACAATATTCCAGTGGTAAGAACATCGAGATTGGATGCAGGGTAAGACCCGGGTTAGGAAGTTAGACCACGTTAGGAGAAATCATATAGACTTCTTATTGAGTATTAACTTAAAGTAGTCACTTGTAAACCACGATTTCTAGCCTGCTGAATTAATTAATGTTTTGAGTGTTATGTAAAAAATCTACAGCCAAGAGTTTAATAACGCATTAGTGTCTCTAGATTGTGTATTTCCTGAATAACTTAATGTAAAGGTAATTGTGAAATAAAGAGATGTGTTGTTGAGTTCTGTTTCAGTTCTTTCTCTACCTATATGCTACGACACCCCAGGTTAACCTATTTTATCTGCTCAATCCTGTAGTTAGCACGAAGCAGAACAAGTGGTGGAGGCACCGACCTTCCCAAACTCCTGCAGCCAACGAAAATTTATCAGTTATTAGAGAACAGGTGGTGAAGGTGCCTCATGCTTCCATCCTCTACGCAGAGCGAGACTGAGTAAATGATTTAAATTCCCCTAAAATAAAGGTCAGAAACAACAGGTAGAAGTGCCTCACGCTCGCATGAGTACCAGTTAGTGAAATTGTGTTAGGCATGATTTGGTAGAGACTCCTTAACGGTTCTGCACAGGTTGTGCAGTACAAGTTTTAAATTGCTGATGTGTAGAAAATAGATGAGCAGGTCATAATTGTAATGGTGATTCAAAGTACGCTAGAAAAAGAGTAACATATTGTGAGTCAGAATAGGAGTAGTAACAAGAGTCTTTGTTTTGAACTGCCGAATGTGCGAATGGAGCTAATGTGCGGCATCGACAGAAACCCTCGCTAGCTGCAACCTTATGTATGCAGCCCAACATGATGAGTCAAACCGCAGGTAGCGTGGCCCTATCTTTGCATCCCCTACATAGCTTGAATTATGCTTTTTTGACTACTTGCTTTGTAGAAAATTAATGCATGTGGTATAACGATGGAACCGTTTTCGGCTACGCAATCATGGTATACAGCTAAAATGCTAGCAGTAATTGCTAAGCAGAGTGTATACTACTAAAGGTATGGAGCAAAATACTATTTGGGTGTAGTATAGAGTTTTTTTAGTGTCACACTGCATAAATGTACCAACACTCACACTTAAATAACATTCATTAACATGCATAGTAAGTATGATCCATATAAACTCCAAAAAATTATAAAAGCCTTAACATTAGACTTAACAGACACTGGGAGTGCTATTACAGAAAAGGAATTACAGGAGGCAAAGTTAGAACAAGAACACGAATTAGATTACTCTTTTTACAAAAGTCGAGATGCGGCACAATCAAGTTACAGAGGAGAAACACAACCACACCAGTCCAACAGGAGTGTTAGCAGGTACCTTACACCTAGGTCAGTTGCACATTTAGAAACAGGTTCAGTAGTTGAGCACACATACGAAAATACAGAATCTCAGGCACTATTAGACATAAATATACAACATGAACGTGCACACCCACCTAACATGGCACACCCACAACCATTCCAAGTATTGGTTAACCACACAGAGAAAGTACCCACATCCGCAGGAGAAAATAACGAAAAGGTCACTGAGTTTGTTCAACAGTTTGTCGAGGCAAGTGACATAAATGGTTTTGGATGGAGCAGGACCACTGCAAGTGTATAAAGTTTTGTCTTAAAGGAACAGCAAAGCGGGCATATGATAACTAAGAACAAGCTACATGCGGGAATTAGCATGGGAAATGATAGCGACTAAATTAAAAAACATATTTACCCCCACTGACGAACATGATAAATTTAGACACCTGTTGTACACAAAATGCCAATAGCCAGGGAAGGATTGTCTCAAACACTGATGTGGTGGAGTTTTCAGAACAGAGGGGGATTGGCAGGTTAGGTCACTTTGCGAGAAAATAGGATGGGTTTTACCGAGTTTGGGCGTCAGTGCAGAGCACTAGAATCTTGGGGGTCGGGAAGGTCGACGGCCGTGGGGTCTTCCCTCGATGTTCTGACATCATTACTGTGGTGATATATATTCGACGAATAATTCCAAGTCTTGAAGCAGCTATAAATCCAGTTTGGCCTAGGCTAGTACAAGTTGTCGGCCCCCCTATATATGCCACTTAGAAACATTGTGGGTTGTTTCAGCCACCCAATGTCATGGACACCCATAGTAAATTATTTTAGGTTAAGAATTACTCTAAGTCACGTAGTCAGACCGACCAGATAAATAAAGTCGTATGCAGAACTTATTCATGACAATGCGATTTATTCATATTACTCTCGTATGAGGCACATAGGTTTATACATCTTCACTATGGCTTGGAAAGCTCTACAATGGATTTAAAAAGTGCAAAGCTGATAAAAGATTACATGAAAAATTAAGGTTCAGCCGTGTAGCGAAATTATCTGAACGGTAGGGTGGTGCACATCCCAGATAATGAAAAAGTAATTAGATGTTCCAGAAAAATTAAATTAACAAATGCAACTACGTGATTGGTTCGAAAGTTGAAGACCCCAGAGCAGGCTCACGCACGACCAGCACCCACAGAAGGCGAAGATACTACTAAAGTAACATGGCAGCGCGGGGTAGTGCCTCGGCATCAATTCTCGCAGGACAACACAAAGTTCTGATATTCAGAACAAAACAAATTTAAGATGAGATGAATGAAACTAAGAATGCACATAATGATAAAAATAATTACATTACACACTTCAGATTATATAATAAAATACTTAAAAGAAAAAGAAAAATTAAGTTTTGAACGACACACGCATGTTCATAATTGCAGTGCAGTTCTGTACATTCCTAACCAAAACATGTTAGATTTTACACGGCATATGTGTCCTTGTTTGTAGGGATTTCGTCCCGCACTCGTGTGTGCTTTCATTATTCATATATACAAGTATATTGCAATTTAGTTTTAAGTGAAAAAATGACTTTAAAAGAATACTGATATTTGGATACATGTTTACAAAGTCTGCAGACAAGAGTCCGTGGCCGTGCGGGTTGATCCGTGGCCACCGCTACTTGTATCTGTTGGCCAGTCTTTGGTTTATAATGTTACCTATGACACTGGTGTTTTGCTATCTGTGGCACCCTCCAAAACAATAACAAATATGGAAAAAGTAAACAAGTACGAAAAATGCACAAGCCCTTCTCAAAAATGTTTAAAGAATATCCTACAGTGTCCTCTATTAATAGTGAGCACTTTATTGCATACCGAAAAAAAAACAATAACACTTTTAAAAATAACGCACTATAACTGTCACAAAATTGCACAACTCTTAATGAATCAAGTTTCTACTGACATGTATCTCGTGTACACTTCACTTATCTTATTTACATATAGGGACTTTATTATACCCTTGGGCAGCATCATGATAGAACACAACATAATACTTGAAAAATAATACAACACAACTGTCAACAAGAATAATATTTACACTTAATATCTGCGTGAATATATTCCGTGCACAACTCGTGTGCATGGCACTGGCCTTTGCAAATGTATAATTCTCTGCAACATAATATTACAAAAAACACAAAATATTTCCCTTTTACAAAATGTAAACAAAACAAAATATGACACATTGTTGCTGTGGTGCACACATGGCGAACGCACTATATCGCTTTGAAAATACAATATATTTAAAAAGGCCATCATAACAATAATAATCATATCTCCCTGATTTCACTGCACTGGTGGATTTACCCTGACACACGGAATACAGGTTGATACACTGACATTCGTGGTTGGTAATACCTGTGGTGGAATTGCTGGCAGTGAGGAAAACAGGCTGATGCTGATAGTTTACGTCAACACATTGAGGATTTACAGTACTACAGACGTAGATACAATGCTCATGTCTCAGATGATGAGTTCGTAAGTTCACAAACATATTGTGGAGATCATTGTTGCTGTCAGTCGTAGACAAAATTATAGCCCTTGAAAATATACAAGTATCACAAACTACTTACAAAAGCATCACATAACCCGGAAAACGAGCAAGTACACATGGAAATCGCAAATTTGAAAGAAGAAATTGCTAACTTAACCATACAGAATCAAAAGGCAAAGCAGGCTTCAGAGCAGAATAGGCATAAATATGTGATGCAGTACAAATAAAATAGGCCACAAGGGTATAGATACCAACATCAAGGTCAAAATCACAGAAAGCATCAAGCACATGGGAGCAATTATTTTAGGAAACCAACACCCTCTGCAAGTCAGCCCATTATTATTTTCAAGAAATATAAGAAAACTCAATCACGTCCAACCTATGGTCAGAGTAGGTCATATTCCAACTACTTTGCCAATTAGGTGCCGAACACACATTGTTCTAGCAACAGGCTCGATCCTGTAGTCCAGACGAAGCAGAACAATGTGAACTATGATTTTATACAGTATTGGTGCAACCAGGGCGCTTTAGCTCCATGTTATGCACAGGCATACAACCAGCAGTCCACTTTGCTGGAAGGCAAAACAGCCTAAACACAACATATAATGGCCTTCCTAATGTTAGAGGTCCTGATTTTTTTAGGAATTGGGGGGGGGGGTAGGTGTGTATTTCAAGTAATTACAATATAAATTACTTTCAAACTATAGGCTATCTGTTATTTTAATGATAATGTTATTCATTGTATGTATTATAGTGTACTTCAGTGGTGTGCTACTTGCACAGTAGTCATTAATAGCTGGTGGTTAGTGGCTACACGGTTACTGAATCGCCAAAAGTCTGAATACTTGACTATACATGATCTTCAGTTACCAATGTATGCTCTATGGTAGCATAATTCGTCTTGCTATGAGCATAAGATTTATTCTGATTGAATTTCTATGGATGTTCCTCAGATCATGGGCTACCAGGAGGGTTGTGCTGTTTTTCTCCAGTTGCTCCCACTCAACTGTTTGTCACACCCTGATATGATAGTAATTTTTAGTTGTATACTTGTATAAGCCTTCACGGATTCATGATTACATTTATATAATCATGATTTTTTTAGCTCCATGCTATCAGGACTTATACTTTCCAAATTTAGCTGCAATTTTAAACTTCCTTATCACAGTTCCAAGGAAGACCACCCACAACAATCGTAATAATGGAGCAAGTAGTAAAATTAACTCAAGAGAGCTTTAAAATTATTTAAGGAAAGTAAAATTACTCACTTGTGCGTGCATCTGCTCCATCTTCAGATGAAACTTGCAGCACTTGGTCTCCATCTTCCGCTGAAAATTTTATTTGAATTTTTATAATGCATTAGGAGAGAGATTTTATAATGTTTGCAGAAATTTTAAAGATGACATTTTATAACAGATTGCTCCAGAATGTTCAGATGTAAACTTATTCCAGATGCAACTCTGGTTAAATAATTAAATAGATATGTTTATTTATACTGTATAGTATGGAAGTATCACATTTAATATAATATAGTAACAAATATTAATTTATGTTGTATAACTAACAGGATAGCAAACATATCATCTTCACCAGGTGGTACATAGTATTTGAGTTACACAGTTTCAATACTTACGACAGTGGTATTCCATAGGACAACAGCCGCTGTAGTAAACAGGTACGCATCCATTACGGATATATTCGTCATGACGTAGTTCAATGCCACAGAAAATTTTCCTGCACCATGGCTCCTTAAGAGTTCCTACAAGCAATAAAATGAATCCCTACATTATATATATAATTTAATTTTACAACTATGCTATAAAAATAGTAATACTAAGAGTAATATAAATATTGAATTTTAAGTAAGTGTATTTCAGTTGACTTCATTAAACAGTATAGCCCCAATTTAATTAGTTGCCACAGTTCCCAAGAATCACTTCGTAAAATTGAGACAGACTGAATTTGATCACCCCCTCCCTTTACACCAATATAGACAGAAATTGTGTAAGTCTGTGTTGTATTGTTTCTGGTTCAAAAATTGTGTTTTTCAAATGAAATATTTAATTTATTCAGTAGGTATTGTTTGAGTTCTCCCTGTATATTTATTCCTTTTAAGTACTTTCTTATTTCAAGTTCGGTGTTCAATACATGTTTATCACAGCTATCTTACAACACCATTCTGCTCCACCATCTTGTTCCCTACCTGCTGCCAACCTGTCTCCCAACATCCTCCACGATATTAACATTTACAAATTACATACACAACCCCGTCCCTTCTCTGAAATCTCTTATTGTTATATAAAAACCACAGCATACACAACAATCTGATGGTGTGGTGTTTAGCTGAACCATTGGGTGAAATGAAGGTTATGTGGACAGGAATGAAATGTGCGTGTTGTGCTCCGAAGGACGCCAGTTCACTAGTCCGTGAACACAAGGTGGTGCTGGGGTCATGCGGTCGACGGCCCATGTTGCTCTCCTCCAGATGATCCGCCATCACTGGAAGGTGGTTCCAGATGCCGCTGATGAAACTGTAGAGCTAAATCCAACATTGTCTAGTCTAGTGGGGGTTGTACGCCTCCCCCATACGCACACTCACTCCCGAGAGGTTTTTTAGGGCACCTCATATCTTATGTCGTATTTAAGTGAAAAATCATTGAGTCGACTCCAGTTGAGGCGGCCCCAGTAAATAAACACATATGCGAACATCTTTTCAACCACAATTTATTCATTTCACCCTCATGAGAGGCACGTACAAGAATTTCCCTCTGTTAAACGGGAGGGTGCTTACACTGAGAAAAATGGCGTGACGCCTGCATAATGATTATGTTGAAAATTTAAGGTCCGGCCGTGTAAAAATGAGCCAGACTGTGGAACAGCACATTCCCCAGGCTAATGCAAAAACCATTTAAAGTTCCATAATCAAATTAACACTATTTAAATCTAGATTACTGGCGAAAGAGGCGATGGGCCCAGAGAGGCCGACACGAATGTCTGCTACATGTAAGTACCGAAAATCTACTGAAAATGGCCGCGTGGGAGAGCTGCTACCAAGGCGCAGATTTCCCACATGATGTGATGAAATAAATGTTAAATGGTGAGAAATTATAAATGGAAGAATGATGGTATATGAATGCTGATGCTGCAATGATGTACACATATTACCCTTTCTTGGGTTGATAAAATAATTAAATTATAAAATCTCTACAATAAAAATCACATGATCTCACAAGCTTATACTTAAACATTAACCTAAATATACACTTTTGTGACTGGAGTGTGTGGCTTGTATGCTGTGTAACTTTTGTTACGTTTATTTACAGAGGAGATGGGGACACATATCTTTATTATACAAAACATAACTCTTAATAAAGAAGTATAAAATAGTAAAATTGCCACGCTATTTTTCCTTACTGAATAAGTCAGTTTTTGCCGTTTTGGCTGTGCGTTGCCTCTGGCACTGAACGTGAATACTCTATGTGTTTCTTAGCTCTACTGACTTATTCTAAAATGATAGTAAAATAATAATGGATAATTACAAACTACTATTCACATTTCCCTTATGGGATGAACATTACATGGGTATGTTGTGGTGCACTATGATGTGCCTGGTGCATGAAAATATTATGATGTGAATTTTTCTGATGCAAAACAATTGACACTCTGCACGATAAAACACTTTTAATACTAAAACAACACTGGTTTAGTCGTACATCGGTGAAGACGAGCAGTACCCATCACTCACCTTAACATTAACACACAAAAACACTTAAATTCACATTTAAACACTTATTACACAAAAATATATCGATGTGATCAAAACATAAACAAACCCACGTGGTTACATGGTCGCTGAGGCGAAAACGTGACACGCATAAACATCAACACTAAATATTTTAAAAGGCAGTGAAGAATAATAGACATAACATTTACACTAAAAAGAATTTGCGTCACTACACTCACTGGTGGTTACACTTGGTGTAGACTCGCTGATGCTGTGACGTTACGAATGGGCTGGGAAGTGGAACTGCATGGTTATACGTCAAAGCATACACAACACCTTCCCTTCATTAAACTCTCCACCAATGCCACCTTATAACTTTTTAAACTGCTAGGTATTATCTATGTTTTCAAAGTTGTTACCACTCACAAAACATTACCAGTTACATTTACACATTATTTACACAATGTATCTCCAAGGTTCATATACAATATTGCCAATTACACAAAACATTACCAGTTACATGTTACCCATTATTTACACAATGTATATCCAAGGTACATAACAACCATAACTCCTCCAAGCATTACAGCCTACATCCCGACTCCTACACAACACTTTTATGCCTTCACTGATATCTTAGAAGTTCACTAATTTTGCGACCTGCTCTGGTTACATACAAAGACTTTGAGGGGCTGCTCTGTGTGTTAGGAATTAAATTACTTTTTACATTGTCCCAACATAGCCTGTGCATTTTCCATTGTCAAATCCCATGAAATTTGGTGACCTACTGCCCCTGGTTACACCATGGTCCTCATGAGACTATTCCAAAATAATGTCAGAATTTTGAGAATTTTCCCTACATTCATCACTACTATCTCTGTCACTACCCATGGTCTCATACAACTCTGTATGGGATTTGAGCTTCCGACTGTCTGTATGATGGTCTCGAGTGTTTTGTGTTTCATCGAAGGTCTTTGCCTGACACGTCCCTAATTATGTATGAATGTGGAGTTTAATTTTTTTCAGCAATCGTGACTGGTTCCCATGCACGACCCTTCTGAACTACTAATACCTGACCTTTTTAATACTCTGAGGTTTTTCTCTGTGCCTGCTTATCGTAGAGGTTTTTCACCTTTGCCTGTTTTGAAAGTAATTGTGATCTAATTTGTGAATGCACTTTTGGAGTCAGGTTATTCGTAGTTATTGGTATCCTTGTTCTAACTAGTCTGCTCATCAATATTTGTGCTGGTACATCTTCCAGACCTGAGAGAGGAGTGTTACAATACTCCACTAATGCCAGCCAGTATTTCTTTCCATCCTCCCCACTTTTTCGCGATATGTTTTTAGCTATCCCTCACTCCCTTTTTTTGCCATACCATTGGCCTGTGGGTAGTGTGGACTGGATGCACGAAACTCAAAGTCAAGTTAATGTCAAAACGTTGGCATTCATAAGAATTAAAAGGCACATTAGCAGCAATTAGCAATAAGCAGCAAATATACTTATTACACTACCTGATTGCTTACTGTGTAACTGTACTATTTCTAGCCACTTAGACAAGTAATAATACACATTCGAGTAACTCTTTCTTCCAAATTCAAGAAAATGTGCTCCTATCTTCTCGAATGGAAGTTTAGGTACAGAATGTGGAATCAGCGGTTCTATTCTATTTGTGATCCTGTACTTTTCAGACATTCTGCAGTCTGCTACATACCTTTCGATGCCACTTGGCATTCCTGGCCAAAATAACAACCTTCTTGCCCTTGATTTTGTTTTGCCAAGCCCAGAATGACCTTCATGTATCACTTTCAAGATATTTGGCCTTAATTTTTTTGGAACAACAATTTCGTCATTTAGAAACAACACACCATCCTCTACAAAACGATCATACTGTACAAGCCAATATGGAATACAATGCATCGGTATGCTGGAATTTTTACGAGAACACCAGTTCTCTTCTGAATTCTTCCTTCCTCACATCACTTGGCCACACTATATACAACTTCGCACATTTCATCATCATATTCCACGTCTTCTTCGTTGTATGTTCGAGACAGCAAATCTGCTATGTGCATAATTTAACCTGGTAGGTATTGCAATCCAGGTTGTATTTCAATAACTTGAGCTTCGGAAGCTGAAGTTAGGACGAGATAATTTTCAACACTTGTTAGCTCATTATAGCCACTAGTGGCTTATGATCAGTTAAAATCTGCATATTCTGGCCATTATGGTAATGATAGACTACTACTAAGTGTTCTTTTTCTGTCTGTGCCCATTTCTTCTCTGTCTCAATCAGGCTCCAGGATGCAAACACTATTGGTTGTCCATTTTGAAGTAAGTCGCATCTCAGACCCTCTTGGGATGCATCACACTGAATCGTAATAGGTTTTTTACCATCAAATGTTCCTAGAGCAGGGGCACTACTAATTACTGATTTGATGGTGACAACACATTCAGAAAGGTTCTTTATTCAGTACCAGGTGATATCAGCCCGCAATAGTCGTCTCAGAGGTGCTGTCAGTGTTGCCATATTTGGTATAAATGGTCTTAGATAGATGACCATTCCAAATAGTCTCTGAAGTTTCTTCTTGTTGTGTTGATCAGGCAAGCATTGAATTGCTGGTATTCTTTTAGGGTCAGTTCTGATTTCGCTGTTTTAAAATAAAGGTTAAGAAAATGGACAACTGATACATTATATTGAAGTTACTCTGGATAAAATTTTATGTTTTTATCTCTTGCTCTCTGTAGCACATTTGCAAAAATCTTATCATGTTCTTGTTTTGATGATGCAACTACAAGAATATCATCAAAGTAGACGACAACACCATCTATGTCATCAGACACATGCTCACTTAGTTCCTGAAATTTGATGTGAACTGGTCAACACCAGCCCATTCGTCCTGCCAACCTCACAACTGCTAAAGTATCACACGGCTAAGTGAGGCATCAGGGCACCAGCATGTGTCCCGTGCACCTGTGTGTAGTGCATCAATACAGTGAAGTATAGTTGAAATGTAATGTTATTGTTTATTTTTGGAAATTGCCTTTTTAAAATATTATTGTGTTGTGCAACAGTGCATTCGCCATGTGTGTGCCATAGTGCCCTCGTGACACGTCCTGTTTGTTTACCTTTTGAAGTGCAGGGTTCATGTTATGTTTCATTGTTATATTGTGTTAATAAAATGTTAACATGCTATGTTAAGGTAAGTGCCGTGTACACAAGTCGTGTACACTGAATATATATCAATAAGGAAGTAACTGCTATGTGTTGTTTTGACAGTTGTATTTGTTTATCTTTTGAAGTGCAGTGTTAATGTTATGTTTAATTGTAATATTGTGGAAATAAAGCGTTCATGTGTTATGTTCAGGTAAGTGCCATGTAAACAAGTCGTGTACACTGAATATATAAATATACTAGGGTAATTATTTGTGTTGTTGCCAGTTGTATTGCATTCATGATAATAACCTGTGTCCTCTTTAATGCACTAGGATGCACCGTCCCACTTGGAGACATTGTTTGCTATCCCCACAAGAATATCCATGAGTGTTTTTAATCGCAATTATTTTTGTGCTAGTGGTTTCTTTTAAAAGTGATCTTGTGACATAGCCTAAAGATTGGCCAACAAGGTCAGGAGACAGGCCATGAGCCAACAGCACGTCTACGAACTTTGTCTGCAGACTTAATCCAAGCATGCGTGGATGGTACATATTCTCTTTTCCAATGTTTTGCACATCGTGATATCTAGCAACATAAAGACAATCATATTTAATAAACACACAAATGAATGTGGGTTGAGATTTCCAGTATAAGAGACACACACCCCATGTGAAGTATGTGTAATTCTAGGTTAAGCATCAGACATAATGACAGGGACATGTAAACACGACAGTGCTTTTCGAAATTGTTTTTATTTCTCACTGAATACCTTTATGTTGTGAATTCTAGTGTCTTATGTGTTATTTAATTGTGCTTGTATCATTGTCATTACCATTCATACTTCATTTAATATTTTATGCCTGAATACCTGGGTCTTTGACATCATGCAGGAAGTTTGCGCCCAGGTGGCCGGCTCCCGCGACCATTTTTCAGTAGTCATCATATCCAGTGGGGCTGGTAGTGCCTAAGTGCCTGCTCCGGGACTTCAGCTTTGTGAACTGATCATGTAGCCGCTGTGTAATTTTAATCATATCTGGAACCGTTTAGTCTTTCATTACCCCAGAGCATGCACAACCCCACAGTTCGGACATTTTGTATACGACCGAACCTTAACTTTTGTAACTTAACAATTACTAAACTTTGCACCATTTTTGTACTGTTTAAGAGCTCTCCGAGCTAAAGTGGAGATGTGCCCATTTGTGCCTCAAACGAGGGTTTATAATTAAATTGTTATGTTCAAGGAATACAGCGTGCGAATTATTTACTTGTTGGTCTAACCATTTAACCAACAAATTATTTTATCTCAAAATTTACGACAAGTGTTTTATGGCATTGAGTGGCCGAAACAACCCACTATGTATTTAGCAGCATTTTAAGGGAGACCTACAGCCCATACTAGTCCAGGCATTAAAGATTATAGCCCATCGGAACTTCATATTATCGAGACAGGAATGATTGTTGCAGGATTGACGTCAGGACACCAAGGGGAGGCTCCATGGCCGTCGGCCTTCACGACTCCCATTATTCTCTTGCTCTGCACTGATGCCAAAACCTGGTAAATATTCACCTAAGCTTCCATCCAAATAACCTAACCTACACCCCCTTGAGTTCCCAAATTCCACCAAGTCAAATTTCTGTGGTGCACAAGACATACCAAATGGAAGACACAAGAACTTGTAGCAGTCCCATGCAGTGGGAAATGTGCACAAGATAATTGACTTCTTATCGAGTTCTAGTTGCCAAAATCCATCTTTAAGATCAAAGATTGAGAATAATGACTTTCGAGATAGTTTATCTGTCAACTGTTCAATTGTTTGTATTTCACAGAACTCTCTTTTAAATGCACAGTTCAAATCTTGTGGGTCCATACAAAGTTTTAAGGCGCCATTCAATTTATCCACTACTAGCAGGTTGTGAACCTCAGACGTTTGGCTCTTCCACTTTCTGTACGATTCTTTTTTTCACCAAAGATGCAAGTGCACCGTTCAATGTGTTGGAAATTGTTTGTGGCTACCTCCTTGGAGGTCTGTCTTGGGGCTCAACATTATCGTCTACACTTATGTTGTATTTACCTGGAAATTTTTCCAAGCCAGTAAACACATCTTTATTGTCTTGAATGAACTTACTTTTGTCAGGCTCTTTTACCATGACATCAACAGTACCAACTAGGTGCACTCTTCTAATCAAATTTAGGTGAACACAAGCTTGCAAACCCAGCATAGGATTGCTGTCAGCATTTGCAATCCTAAAATCCACGTATTTTACTAAATTATTTGCCTCGGGTTGACAATTCCAATTGATTTCACCTTGAATCCACCATAACTCTCTAGGGCGTAATTTGTGTCCCTTACTTTCAGCTGATTGACAATTTTCCTAAATAATTTTTTTGGAATAATACTGACATACGACCCTGTATTTAACTTGAATTTTATTCTCCAGTCCCGAACTGCAATTACTGCTTGCCATTTAGTTGAATTTTGTTGTGTTCCTATGATCTCAACTTACTTTATGTAATTTGGCAATACCTTTATACCACTTACCACATAGTAGTCATCATCACTATCTGAGCTTTCTTTCTCCAGAGTCCTTACCTTTTTAATTCCTTTAGAACTTCTGCACATTGACACAAAGTGAATAAATTTTCCACATTCATGGCACTGTTTGCCATATTCTAGGTATTTGTTCCATGAAGCGTATAAATGCACTGTTTACATTTGCCAGTGTTTTCCTTTTAATTTTGCAAATTCAGATCTGTATAGTTTTTCTTGGAAGAGATCACAGCATTAACTGATACTGGAACAGTTGATTTCAACATGGCCATCTTCTTGATATCACCTAAGGTACTGCAGTTGTTGTATGCTTGTTTCAGCTAATCTGCTAAGCTCGCGTGCTTGTTCTAATGTCAGGTCTTGTGTTCGTAGCATTTCCTGTTGTATTGCTGAGTCCCTGACACCCATAAAAACACACTCCTGCACAATTTAATCTGCCTGCACACTGAATTCACAACTGCGGACTACTTTTTCAAGTCATTCATGAACTGTTTAAATGGCTCTTGCTCACTCTGTTTTCTTGAATATAGTAGAAACTGTTCATATGGTACATTTTCCTTACTCAGCAGTATGATTCAAACGCCTCGCACACTTTATCATATATGTTTCTATCTTAATCCGACAGGTTAAGTGTGTTTAAACCTTCGACAGCCTTTTCTCCCATGAAGTTAAGTAGAATCGCTGCTTTGATTTCTGATGATTTTTCCGACTTCCTGGATGCAATCATGTAGATGTTGATGTTTAGCAAGAATCTTCTCCAGTTTTCACTGAGATTTCCCTAAATATTCAAAACATTGGGCTTGTGTGTGTCCGCCATCGCTCACCCTGAGATGCGAGTGCAACAACCATGCGAGTGAATTCGACCTCTCAATCAATACATTAATTGACTGAGAACTTTAGTTCTCAACGAATGCGCCATGTTTTGTTTGGGTTCTTCCCATATCTTTATTCCTTGTAAGTACTTTCTTATTTCTAGTTCAATATATGTTTATCACAACTATCTTACAACACCATTCTGCTCCGCTATCTTGTTCCCTACCTGCTGCCAACCTCTGTCTGTCAACTTCCTCCACGATATTGACATTTACTAGTTATATACACAACACAAATATTGCTGTAATGTCTGTGCCATTAATTGGCATGCCAGAATATAAAATGCAAAAAAGAAAATTGGAAAAAAATATATTGACAATCACAGTTGGTATGCAGTTGAGTGCTGTCCGCTTCACCACTTGTAATTTGTTGATAGGCTTTTCATTATACATGATATCACAAAGGGATGTTTTGTTCACGTCTCTCCTCCCCTAACACATGAACTTCCCTGCCCTTTGATGCTGTGCTGCGGTATGAGATTGTGTTGTTTAGGTTTTGAGGAGTGGTAAAATCGTTTACCAGGAAAAAGATGTTGGCAATATACTGTTACCCAGATCGCCAGGTATTGTTCAGCGAACGGGCGCTGCATCCTTAGTTGCTGCCAATGCTGCAGTGCTGGTTCACCTGCACGACAGTATTGATAGTAGCTCAGTTTCAAGGGCACCTGCGCCCACACAATGACTGGATCGGCATGGCGGCTATTCTGTTCCCTGCAATACACACCAGCTCCGATCTCATTTCATTTCACCCCACATCAAACCAATGAAAGTATTTCTTCATGGACTAACAAATGCCCTACTTTATCCAACCCTAATCAAGCTAAAAGGAATAATTTTTATCCTCCACGACTGCCGCATAGATTTTCCACGGCCCTCTCCGATTTGCCTGGTTTACTATGCTCTTCCATCTAGACCCTTCTTCTTTCGGAGTGTGCACATTGCTACAATTGCGACCAAGGTATTGCAACCCTTCTCAGCTGCGATGCATGCGGCCATTATAATAACTAAACCCGACTTTAAGGTGTGCAGAGCTAGTCCTGAGACGCATCCCATTCTCCAATCGATTTAGCTACTAACATGCATACTGTACTATGAAGGTGCTCACGCTTACATAGAGGGATCTGGGGGCACGCCAAAAAAAAGTTTTAATCTCACCATGATAAAGAAAATGTGTAGCATTGTTCATTGACTGGAGTATACCATGTCACTTCATAAAATTTGTAACCAGAGAATAGATACTTTAGTTTACTTGAATATTTGACTTAGTGGTATTTTATTTCTGCAGGGTAATTAGTTACTCGTACTCGTTGTGGTAAATATACTGGCTATGCAATATTTATGGTCTTATTTCTTCATTAATTTAATTTGAAAAGTTATGCAAGGAAAATGTTAATTTGTTATAAAATTACATGAAAGAATTTTTAACTTTAATTTGTAATTTTGTGTAAAAATTGAAATTGTTTTAATTAGCAATTGTTGTAACATGAAATAATATAAGATATATGTAGGGATTTTGTACATACCATCAAAACCTTCTTGGCACACACACACTTTGCAAGATTCTTCCGTTGGGTAGAATCTTTGACCCTGCATTAGAACTGATCCCCCATATTCACAGGTTACATCAGTAGTGTTTTTTGTTGCACTTGCTGAAAAAGAAGATTGCAACATACACATGAGTGAAAAATAAATAATTGGAATGAATAACAACATTAATGGAGAAGCTGTTTTACTCCTGGATTTTTAAGGTGTCCATTATTGATTTAATCGCTGTTGAATACCAGCCTTCCATTCCTAAGATCCTTGGTTTGATCGTAGCCATTAAAGTGTGGTGGCCCAACCTATTGAGGAATATATTTTTGGTAGTGAAAGAGACATGCAAATTTTATTGGCAGTTTCTCAGGATTTCTTCGATCTCCCTCTCATTACTTTTCTACTGTGTCTTATTTCAAACATTCTTCCAATTTCCTAGGAACAGATATTCCTGTCCCTTAGGTTAGGCAACTAGTTTCACTAATGTTGGAATATGTTAGTCGTTTTTAGATACAGTGAAAGATGTTGTTTATAAAATTTGTTGTAAATACAGGAGTAAAAGTAGTACTCCAGCACTAAAACTGGAAAACTGTGAAATGTAGTGCAAAGTGAAGGATATTAAATTAGATTAATACTTTGTTTCTCTTGTTATGCGATCCTTGCCTCTCATTTTGTGTTTATTTGCTTCTCTTATAAAGTTATGTAGTTTTGCAAGTCTGATCAGGAGCAGTTGCTTATCTCAACTGTATAATAGCTAGCGAAATTCAGAATTGTTAATTTTTTAGCCATCACACAGTTACAACCAATCATTTAAAGGTCTATGAGCCAATCGAAAAAACTGGCAACAGTCTTTTTTAGTTTGATACATTGTATGGCATTTCTACTTCTCTCACTTTTTGGCCATCACACATCTACAGCAATTGATTTACTATGAACCAAACGAAAAAAAAAAAAATTTTTTTGTTTGATACATTGTCTTACATTCCTATGTTAGCCATTTGTTACAATATACAAGCTATATAAATGCTTCTGTTATTTGCATCCTTGAACTCTTTTTTTTTTTTTAGACTAGCATTTATAGGAACTGATACTCATTTGGCTAATTTGGACAGAATGTAAGATGGCACTAACAATATTCCTCCATTGTCTGGTTCGCATTAAGCACTAGTCCTCCACACAATTCAGTTTGTAATTCAGTACCCACATTAGATAACATAAAATTTTAACTGCGGTAATTTAAAAAAATTATTATTGCATGTGCCTTAACGAGAAAACATATTTGTAATGTTGACTCCCACATTGCAGAAAAAAATAATACAATGAAATGTAGGAAAGTTCTTTAAAAATGAACATGTTAGTATAAAAATAATATGTTTCTTGGTATTACTGTAGTTTTTTCTGTTAAATCAGAAATAAATAAAAATATTGCAGCCTCATAATACATTTCCTTTAAATAATTTTATTTTTATCACTTGTGTAAATACTTAAAAGGAACTGTGTAACATAGATGAAATAGAAAACTTTAACTTTTGACTTTACTTTTGCTTTCCTTTGACGAAAGTACAAATACACAAAAGAATTGTAAAGTCAGAGTTCAGACAATTGAACATCGGTTCTGCCAGCTTCGTAAAATTGTGTATCTTGTTATGAAAATAATTATGATATTACCCAGGAATGCATTTTACATACCTTTTTCAAAAGTAGGTTTAAAATTTATATTACAAGTTTTTTTTCAAAGCAAAAAACTCATTTGTTTACTTAATTAAAAAATTTAAACTTATATATTTCCTCTTCACATTATATTGGTTTAATATTTAATTAATTTAAGGCAAACTTTGTATAATATACCAAGATTAAAATCGCACTACAATAAAATAACACACTTTCCACATAACCTCTGATAGATTCTAGGCAAAATGGCTGCTTGACTTTGAAATTAAATATCAACTTTTCGAAATCTTAAAGTCAAGAGTGCTTGACTTTCCCTTTGGCAGTTTTATTGTGCCAAGCTCCACAAGAAACGACATGTCGGAAAGCAAACGTACGTAAAGTCAAATGTTAAAGTTTTCAATTATGTAAAGGCCTAGAGCCTAAAGATCATATATAGCTTGCTAGGTTTTGCAAATCTTGCAGTTGTTCGTACATTTTTGCCAATCAAAACAATTTTATATAATTAAAATTAATGCCATTGTTAACAGGTTAGCCATGTTAAAAACTTATATATATATATATATATATATGCAGATAAAATATATATTATTTTCATATCATAGGCTTTAATTTTGAAACATATTGGGTTACATGCTCCTGCCTTTCATGTTATAATAAGTCACTGCAAATACATTGACGTATGTAGGTACTGCACCCATATATCTCTGCTCTGGTTCTCTCTTTTTTATCATCTTCATCAGTTCTCTTTTAAACAGTTTATTTCATGAAAATTTTTAACTTGTAGTTATTGGGATGAATGGATGGGTGGGTAGGTGGTGGGTGGAAGCAGGGAGATCGAGTTTTTTTAAAACCTTGTTAATAAAGAACCTGTTAAATAAAAAGTTCTCATTAAAACCAAGTTTTCTTCTTTCCTCTCGAAGTATGATAGGAAATGCAATGTTATTTTTTATGTTTAGTAAAATTATTTTTATTACAATATAAAGATATGTTAACTGGTAAAAAGAAGTCATGCTGGTGATAAGAATGTATTTTTTGTACTCCAATAATCAAACTCTGAGAATAAAAATTATAAATTTTTAAGGTTTTTTACAATTAATGCAGACACCTGTTAATCCAAACATTATAACAAACAAAAAATTCAGGTGCTTTGAGAATTGTATCTGTAATTTACAAATTTTATTTAAGTACCTAAAAATTACCTAAATGATAGGTATTGTATAACATTTTTACAAAATATTTGTAATAAACTCAAATGTTTTATCTACAATTTATCAAATTATCAATAAGCAGTCCAGTAAATGTGTAACTTACGGCAAAATTGGTTTTCAGAACAGCAGCCATCAATAGAATACTGAGGGATGCAGTCAGGTAGTCTGTAAGCGGGATTGAAGAATTCTGGGCATTCAACTTGTGCACATGTGACTTTTGCCCTGTAAACATCAAGAAAGTGTGTGTGAAAGGAATTTGGCATAACATTTTGATGCAAAACCTAATTTTATTTAAAATAAAGATAAATAGTTTAATACAGTTTTTGATTTTTTTATTATTACATGCTATTCTAAAAACACAAACCTAGTATATCAGAAAAACAAATGTCATCCGACCATGTCGGTCTGCCTGCACAGGCCTATCGTCGGTTGTATGTGCACAAGGAGCAGGGCCACATGTTAGGCCCATTCTAAAATGCACATAAGAAAATGAACTCGGAAACGCAAGTGGAACAAGCCGACTACTCGGGATGAATTTTAACCATTCTACAATACGATCAAATGTACGAAATCAAAAATACTCAGCTGTTGCAAATTACTGATACACATTTCATAATATACACATCTCATTTTGTATAATTTTACAGTGTTTAAAATACGTAAATACTATTGCCGATCCATGTGCACTTATATATTAAAACAAAAATGATAATCGCAACGACAAATCGAAGCAGTTGTTGCCATGTATACCACAATGGCCACGAGAACGAATATCAACAAAACAAATACTCGATCCTATTGACCCCATGGATTCATGGACACAAAAGAGTTAGGAGATGCCCAGCATTCTTACCTGTATCCGCATGTGTGTCATTGTAGATTGTGATCCGCGTGTGTGTCTTTGTAGAACATGCCTTAGCTACACCGAAAGTGGGCTAAGCCGAGGCTGCCAGCATATGATTCGTGTTAGTATGTCAGGTCTTTGTGTGTTTGTTATTTGTTATGCTTTGCACTCCAGTACACGTTTTGTAAATTAGTAAGCAAGCTTCCGGTGTTTTAATTTTTTCAGTGCACTCCTGCACTTTTGTGATCTGGTTTGCCCCTCATATCCATGCACATGGTCAGATGGCACCTGCACTTCCAAAACAGGCTAGTATCAACACTTTCAGCTGCCATTCAGCAGTCTCTCGTTGGAGCTCAAGCTTGACGGACACGTGCTGCATGGCCTGCAGGGGTTTCAACTTTGATTTATCTGATCTGTAGTTCTGTTCATATGATTAATTCCTAAAGCATTTTTACTTAGCCCCCCCATCCCAACCGGCCTGGTCATCCCATTGACTCGGGGGGGCCATGAACTTATTATTTTGCCTATGGGCTTTTCCTTATATAATGTAAAGTTGTTTATTTCCATGCTAGTTCAGGAAAGGCCTTGTGCAAGTGTTTTGTGCAGCACTGTTAATGTAATATTCTGCATAATTCATTCTGAGTTAATGTAATACCCCACAAATTGTAATATTTTATTTTGTAATCAACACCAGATGATTCGTATCCATGTGGTTACACTTATTTCTAAGTGTAAATAGCTACCCCCTTTGTACATGTGTTTGGCATACTCCATGGCTAACCACAGATGAGAAGAGGTATTAGCTAGTATTAGCAACCAGCCATGGACATCGCGATCCTGTTAAGAATCTCTGCTCACTGTGTGGCCATGTGCGAAATCACAGCCTGGCACCCTGGGACTACTACCGCATGACTATTTCCATTTACTTACCTGCTCACTAACACTGATATCAATGTGGTGCTCAGCAATTGGTGTATAACTTCAATCAATACTTCGAAACTGTGAGTTGAGATCGAGTGATACAGTGTGCACCGAACTCTATTTTTTGAGTTTTTGCTTTGCTCTCCCTCCTGCTGAACACACTAGCACTGGGGACAAGCACGGAGTAACTATAACTAAACACAAGTCACTTTTTCGGGAAAAACCATAACATGAGCTCTCGAAAAGGAATTGGCCCATGCATGTGTGCCGCATGCATACACTCTCGCCGAACACTGGGGAACTACGCTGTTGGCATGGACAACAAGGTGTGCAGACATTAAAGAAGCTGGTGGATCGGACTTGGTAAGGCCTACGAACAAAGTGGCCAGTGCTTCATACTGGTGTGCATCAACCTGACAAGCGAAGCAGCATCCTGGGTGGGGTGTCTCCATCATAAACACAGAGACGGTGCTACATTGGGTAAATTATTATCCTTCATCTGCAGGATCTTTGATTGCAAAACCTATTTTGTACCACATGCTCACAGAGAGTATAGTGCCAAAATCAGACTTGTCACTTGTGCCATGCAGGTTGGGAGGACCAATGCAATGCTTCCCGCTCCCATAATTCACAGGCCAACTCTGTAAGACCCCTGGAGAATTAGTGAGATGTGTGAGGGCAAGTTCTACAGGCATTGCATTCGAACATAAGAGTGATCGAGCCACACAGTGAGCCAGTTTTGCGACGTTGCTGATGGTGGCCCCATACTGGTGCGTTCGTGATGCCAGGGTCGGAGTTCATGTGTACGATACAGTACTGCTTCAGCGATGCCATGGTTAGGGTCACATGTCTTACAAAGCTGTGCCGGCAATAGATAGAAGTCGAGTGTGCAGAAGATTTTATCAAGCAGAAAGCGCACCTGTTTTACCATCTGCACAAGGGCAAGGAAGAAGAGCGTGCCCTTGAACAGATCCTCGAGCTACTACACCCGAGCTCCTTTAAAATCTCTGTTAGTCAGTGCATCGGGGCATGGAGAGATTCATCTGTCAGGCATGTATGGTGGAGCGTGTCATGGAGAAGAGCTCACACCATTTCGACCTGGAGGACAGCACCCAGTGTCGACCCCGAAGATGCCCTGGCTGTTATGAGATATTCTGTGCCATCGCCTCCCCTGCCGCCGATGCCAGACCCAGCTCAGGCGCCACACCCACAACATCCACGGTTCTGCTGGCAGGTTGCGCAAGATAGAGACTGATGTAGCTGTGGGCCAGGCGACTGCCCCCACCCCAACATGCTGCCAATAATGCTCTGAGGTCGTTCACCACTGGCACCGGGAGTGCCCCTCCTACTCGCCTACCAGGCAGAGGGGCCACCGGACAAGATGGGCTGAACCTCTCGAAGATGACCAGCTAACAGCCTTCTATGACGATGCGGGAGTCACCGACATCCCTCTTCTGGGCTACATATCAACAATCGACAGAGGCCTGGTATGCATTCCAGGGAGATGCCAATGGACAACCGAGGGCGGCCCTGATCGTCGTGGTGGCGACACGCAACTTCATTGACACCTACCTCATGCCAGTCCCTGCAGCCCGCAATGGAACTGAAGCTGTTCTACATTGCTACCAAGGTCTCACTGGTGGGAATCCAGGTACGCACCACCATTGCCGTCCAGATAAGAGACCTGGCCATTACTCTCACTACCCTTGTTTTAGAGGGGCTGCAGGAGGACATCCTGGGGAAACCATGGCTATACAAGCAGAACACCAACATCGACGTAAGCAAGAAGTGACTCCATGCTGGCACTGTCAGTCTATGGTCAGATGCTCAATTTTCGTGAGACCTATTAATTATGATAGCCCCACACGAAATGATATTTTGGACAAGGTCATGAACATGCTCAAGGACAGTGTGATAGGGCCTAGTGAACACCCGTATAGCTGTGATTTAGTCATGGTAGACAAATAAAGGAATGCTTAGGTTCTGTGTCAATTTCGAGCCCATGAACAAGCTAACTGCAAATACACCCAAATCTTTTCAAAGCATCTCGGACACACTGGTAGGACTGGGACAGGCTAAGTTTTTTTTCAGCATTAGACCCCAATTCCGGATTATGGTAAATCTCCATGAGACCAGAGAACAGACCCAATACCGCATTGGCTATAACAGATGGCCGGTGGTTCCAGTTTCGCTCCATGCTCTTTGGTCATCAGGATAACCCCACGACCTTCCCTTGTGCTTGTGATCAAGAGACTCAAGACATATGGCCTGTCTCTATATTTACATTCCAGACTTCACCATTGTCGCGGCGCCCCTCACTGGTCTGTCACCCAAATACCCGTCCCACTGGATGGACACAGTCTAGCTGGCCATTTCTGACCTAAAGCATAGGTTTTTCGAATGCCATATTCTCACACGCCTCGACTACTCCTACCGCATCTATGTATAGACACGAGCCAGGACTATGCGAGCGAAGTTTTGGAAGGTCGAGAGACATTGCGATGTTAGTGAACTTGAATGCCTTTTGGCAGTGTGGGCACTGAAGCACTATAAACACTGCCTTGAGGGCGGCGAGTTTACAATGAGGATGGACAACCAGGGCGTCTATACATTTACTTTTAGAGGTGATCTAACACTCAGGGTAAGGTCAACAGCCATGCTACTGGCCTTAGGCTTTTCAGAAGCTATTCAGTAAGCAGTTCGATCGCCTTACCTTGCATGCTATGAACATTAGCTTAAGATATTCTATGAGAGGTGGTTTTTGCTTGCTGTTGACCTTAACATGTTCGAAAAATTATATTATCGAGCCCACTGACAGCAATTACAACAGCGCCATAATGCTCACATTAAAGAAGGATGGCAAGTGGCATTTTTGCATAGACTTCAGGCCACTGAATCTGATTACACAAAGTGCACCACCACCATATATCAGTGTCAAGGATGCCCTACCTTGGGGAAAGCGAACGTCATGACATCCCTGGACTTGTGCAATGGGTATTGGCAAGTGCCAATCAGGCCAGCTGATCATCATAAGATGACATTTACTGCTCCTGATGGGCGGTGTTTTCAGTTCTGTGGCATACCCTTCGGGCTATATTGTGCACTGGCCACCTTCCAGTCCACGATGGTCTCAGTACTCGACGGGTATGTAAGTGACTTCACACTTGCGTACCAGGACGATATGATTATTTGGTCCGAGAACTGGGAAGAGCATGTCAGACATCTGCCACTAGTGTTGGAGTGACTGGCAACCAACAAGTTGACGTGCGCCAACTGGAAGTGCCATATTGGCAAACCTTGCTTACAGTTTCTAGGACAAGTAGTTGACGAGTAAGGCAGTAAACTGAAACCTGAGCAGTTGGCACTCATAGACCACTATGAGCCACCACGCACCCGAAAAGGACTTCGTAAATTCTTTGGTCTGATCAACTTGCTCCGAGACAACATCGAGGGATTTGCCATCCTAACAGCACCAATTACCAACATGCTGTCGCCAAACTGCAAACTTCTATTGACCACCGAACATAGCGCATGCTTTGAAGAACTCAATCAACGATTTTGCAATGCATAACACAATCTCGACACGACCCCAGCAAGCAACTCTACATCCAAACAGATACAAGCCAGAAGGTATTAGAAGTCGTACTGTTCCAGCTGGGGGACAATCGTGAGAAGCAGATAATTGAATACACAAGCACAAAATTTGGTCCGACAGAAGCATGGTATGATGTTAATGAGAGGGAGTGTTTGGCAGTTGTATGAGTGGCAAAGAGGTACAGTGCATACCTCGAGTACCAACATTTCACATTGAGGATAGACAACTGGTGCTTGCTCTGGCTCCACTCAATGTGTGAAGCCAGAAGAATACTCGTACATTGGGCCATGTTGTTACAGGCATATGATTTTGAAATACAACATGTCCCGGGTATAGAGAATCAACTGGCAGATGAACTGTCAAGGGCACCAGGAGCAACTATAGCAGTTGACGAAGTGGAATGGGACGACTTCCCCCTCCTGTCCTGTATGCAATAGCATTGACCAGCCATGATACTGCAAGGTGCAACATCATCGAAGTGGAACTTCGGATCAACGAAGTACAACCCCTTGTGGAAGACAGTCAGCAAGAATGTGCATTCATGCAACAGAAGAGAGCAGAACTTAAGCAGGGTGACCACGAGTGGTGGCACACTAAGGGAGACAACCTTGAGAGTCGACCACGATACCCCGAGGCAAAGTGGCGAATGTATGTACAAAACTAAGCTTGCCAGCAGGCACTGCAATATGCTTACATCAGTCAGTGCTCACAGCAGTCAGTTCTCAGGGCATCCAGGAGCAGCACAAACTGCCAGGAACCTGTCCCAGTTCTTCCACTGGACATGGGCGATGCGTGATGTAAGGAAGCATGTGAGGAAATGCATACCTTGCAACCAATATAAAAGTAGGACAGATGGGGTAACTCAGCAACAACCTAGGGTGCCCAAGGAGCCATTTGAAACAGTATCCTTAGAATGTATGGGCATATACCCACATTCCTATGGACAAGCACTTTATATCGGTGGTAAGTGACACCTTCTCCAGATAGACAGAGGCATACCCAGTTCCCAGTGCATGTGCAAGCACAATTGCAAGGATGCTGGAAACCGAGTTCTACCCTTGCTGGGGGTACCCGAAAAACATTCTAACAGACAATGGGTCCCAATTCACTGTTCGCCTGTGGCGAGACCTGTGTACCAGATGGTTAGTGGAGCATATAGCAACTGTAGTCTATCATCCAAGGGCGAACCCCACCAAGAGGCGTAACCAGGACCTCAAGACCCAGTTGCGTCTTCGGTCGGGCATAATCATGTGACATGGGCGGAGCATTTACCCGCCACCCTCTTCACAATCAGGCGGTGGGTAATCCTAGCAACAGGGCAGATTCCAGCAGCCATTCTGCAGGGTTCAGTGATCTACCAAGCTGTTCCCTGTGCTTGGCTGGAAACCACCCCAACCACGACAGTATTCGGGACGAGGCAACGAACAGTGAGATGTTATTAAAACAAGACATTCGTAACAATCCGGCACCACGTATTCAGCGTGCGCGAAGGACTAAAGCAGGGCCTGTCGCTGACCAACCGCCAGACAGCTGCCACCCGAAGACAGATGCGAGGGCATTCCGGAGTCGTCGATTCCGAGACTTCTGCAAGCAGCCGTCGGCATAATTTACAAGGTGATATTGTTCCAGTGAGTTACTGCAGAGACTTATTAGATTATTATTTCGTGGCTGATAGTAATTGATTTAATTATATCAATCCACTACCCCGAATGAAGTAAAGTAAAGATTGTACGAGTTGTGTAAATCGAAACTTGATTGTGTTTTATATAAAAAGATTGACACAACATTGGTATTAATTTAAAGCTATGCCTTCCAATTGTTAGCTCATAAACAACCACCTGGCTCGCCACACAAAAACAGTTAGGGTTAGGCCAATTAGGCATAGCTGCTACATTGGTGAAAGCTAGTCTTCCCATCCTCTTTGCAAGCCAACCTCTACCAAAAGCATTAGGAGATTTTGAAAATGTTCCATTGTTACATTAAAATTTAATAAATTTTTAGTGTGGAAAAGTTAAAAACTTTTGCGAGGGATAAGTAGAAGCCACCTCTCCCCAACTAGGATTGGATACCCCTCCCTTCTATTCGACAATATTAAAGGCATATAGGTAATTCAACGAGGTTTCATTAGCATATAAAATTGCTTACTATTGCTGTATATGTTAAACACATTAGGCGAACTTCAGGAGTGGGCAGGTGATGAAGTTACGTGAGCTGCGACGTAGCAACATCTTCGCTAAGCAAGCAGTTTCGAATGCGATGAGTATGCACGGGCGTAAGCTGCCACACTGCCCTCTTAGCAAAAGTTACTGTCGCTATCCATCTCATTAATTAATCGGGCATATTCTGAAGTTGTTCGTTTCCCACCTGAGTGTAGACATTTTCAAAATTACGTTGTGGAACTAATTAAAAACAAAATAAAACATTTGTGCCACTGTCCAGATGGCAACTGCCAAGCAGTTTCTCAGCGTAATAATGGAAGGATATTCAACAGCAGATAGAAAGGAAAAAATGGGGAAAAGAAACCCAAAATATGTCGCACGAGCAGTGCACACGCAGCTCGTGGCGACTAGGATATGCCGCGATAATGTCCCAAAATGTTTACAACACGGCAGGGTCACCAAAAAGTGAAAAATTGCCCAAAAAAGTGTAAATGATATATATAATGTGTTATAATACTAAGTAGTGTTAGTAAATAAGTGATAATTATGTCTTTAAGAAATATGAAGTCAATTCCATATAAAATAGCAATATTAAGTTAGTTTAACAATGCAAATGTAAGCAATATGCAAAGGTACTAGACCAGTATAAAATTGAAAAGATTATAATTAGGAATCACAGGAAAGTAAAACATGATGTGCATACAAATCTGCATAAAGCGTTTTCATTTTAAAGTGCAAATTATATATATATATAGTGTGTGCGTGTGTGTGTGTGTGGTGTGTGTGCGTGTATGAAGTATAAAGGCCAGCCATTTAAATGTTTGCAAAACTATTAAAGAAACATTTTTATTTTGTTCAGTAAGAATGTTTTGCAGGGAAGTGCATAAATTAGATTGTTCTAAGATCAAATAATACAAAATATGGAGTGCTAAAAATTAAATTTCTTATTTAAATTACGAAGCTGCCTAGAAAGTAATCACAGTTTCGCAAACTAAATGAAAAGTTTTATACAAGACACAAACTATAAGCATAGCATAACAGGGCATAGCGATAATATAATCTAAATTTAATGCATATAATCATTCAATATAATTTCACACAAAGCTTAAGTAGCAATAAAATATGAATATGTAGAGAAGTGCTACTATTAACGTAAAATGTTATTCTGAGAAAATTAAGTCAGTTTTGTACAGTGTACACACTCTCAATATTTCAGAATTGCGTATCGAGGGGCCGACACGTGGCTTTCAAGAAAGCGTCAGGCGAGGCGACCTCTTTTCTGTGTCGACATGACACATTCCACAACCCCCCCCCCCCCCCCCCCCCAACCACTCCAGGCAGTTGCAAGTTTGCGGTGCCCCAGGTCGGTGGACAAGTGTCAACACACACACAGCGTGATTGAGCCGCGCTTCCTTGTTTTCTAAACACTTGCCCGAATGTGCAATCCCATTGTACACAATGATATCGTTAAAAAATGAGAAAATATTGAGGTCATACAAGAGCCAATAAGTATAAACCACTAGTAAATTTAATTGCGAGGAAACAGTAGTGATACATCAGAATACATCAGAAAATTATATAAGGCTTTAACAAGAAATATAATATATTGTGCTTAGAGAATAAATAAAATAAAAGATAAATGAAAATATTTTTTTTTTTTTTTTTTTTTCATCAACACAAATAATTTCTGTGTATCAATTCTCAAAACATAAATAATTTTTTAATATATCCACCTTAAGAAATTTTGTAACGGGCAGGGACTATAATATATTCAAATTTTAAAGTGGTAGATTTTGTTGCACTGTCGAACATTTTAAACTTAAGCAAGACTTTAAAGAGTTACAAGTCATGCTAGGTCAGTTAGGACATCAACCAGGCTGCCACGTCAACGCCCGCAAACTCGCTTGCATCAGCCTCACATCCACGAGGAAACATGCCCAGTAAAAGCACAAGTTCAGGGTCATGACCAGTAATTTTGAGCACAAGGGGTGTTTCCCAGTATTGAGAATACACACAAAAGTTGAGATCATGCAACCAGCTGTACTATCATACAACACACTACCATATCGTTCTTATTTGAATAACTTAACAATAAGCAGAAAACCTGGAAATGGCCAGTAAGAAGGCAAGGCGTTTCTTAAACCGAAATTTCCTTGTTGCGGCCAATCTTCCTACATTTAATTTCCCAATGGAAGCTAAGATCCTACAGCCAATATTATTCCCGTTGCCAAGAAGCAGACAAGGACACTAAGGGGCCGGACTATCGTAACTCATCGCCAAACTTCTCTCCCAGAGCTGGGGACCAGCTCTCTTAATTCCAGCAAGGGGGTGATGTAGTGATCTACCAAGCTGTTCCCTACACTTGGCTGGAAACCACCCCAATCACGACAGTATTCGGGACGAGGCCACGAGCAGCGAGATGTTATTAAAACAAGACATTCGTAACAATCTAGCGTCGCGTATATATCACGCACGAAGGACGGAACCAGGGCCTGTCGCTGACCTACCGCCGGACAGCTACCACCCGAAGATGGACGCGAAGGCTTTCCGGGGCCTCCGATTCCTAGACTTCTGCAAGCAGCCTTCGGCATCATTTACAAGGTGATATTGTTCCAGTGAGATACTGCAGAGACTTATTAGATTATTATTTCATGGCTGATAATAATTTATTTAATTATACCAATAAAATCCCCAGAATTAAGTAAAGTAAAGATTGTACAAGTTGTGTAAATCGAAACTTGATTGTGTTTTATATAAAGAGATTGACACAACATTGATATTAATTTAAAGCTATGCCTTCCAATTGTTAGCTCATAAACAACCATCTGGCTCGCCAACCAAAAACAGTTAGAGTTAGACCAATAAGGCATAACCACTACAAGGGTCGAGAACTGCTAGCACTGGGAGAGTTCGCCAGCTGACTAATAGAGACAGCAGAAATACCTGAGGAGGACGGGGCAGCAAGGCAGCAAAGGAAGAGGCTGATAAAATGCTGCACGACAGGTCCAAGAATGGTACATTGCCCAATGGGTCCCAGCAACAACTCGTGCACCCCACCGACTAACTTAAGGACAATGGGTATATAGGAGAGAGGATAGGCTTTCGAACAGCGCCAAGAAGTTCTGTGCAGGGTTCGCATCCTAGTGGAGTGGACCACACGAGATTATAAAACCCCTGGGGTACACAACCTACCTCATCTGTTTTAGCAGCAGATGGATGGTGGCCGTACATCACGACGACCTCCATATGGCAGTCGAAGCCCCCAGTGTCGCAGCATCTGACACCATGACACACACAACAAGAGTCCGGCAAGACCAACAGTCAAGAGTACCCACCACCTTGGGAGGTGAGGAAATTGCACAGAGCTCAGAAAGCAACGGGAGTGCACTCCAACACCTATTCCCGACCACGACGCCCGACATTACAACATCCATCAGGGGCGTGGGGGAGCAATGGGGGCGGGGTGCATGTAGTATTCCAAGTTGTTCTGCCATGGTTCAAAATGGCAGTGTGACATTCTCCATTGCAGTGCTTGGACCACCATGTAATCTTATAGCTGTCTGGTCTTCCGAGTTGATATACAAATGTGCTATTACCCCAAATTTGACGTAGCCATTCTTCTTTTGCTTGACTTATCAGCTAGGAGGTAGTACAGGGTAGCTTCGAGTTTGGTCGGAGATGGTTTACCTCGCAGCGCCGAGATCATGAGAAGGTAATAAAGCTGCATGGTACTGGAGCCAAACTGAAAAAATCACGTTCTTCATTCATGCTGCCCAATGTTCAAATCCGTTGCAGGCTTGTACTTGCTCTGGCATACCTGGTATCCAGAAATGAATGTGATGGTAGCCCAGGGTAATGCCAGATTAAATTGCTGCATCTTCAGGTCATAACTGTACAGACATGATGTGATGAAACTAATACTACGAGCCTTCTACTCTAATTTTTTATATCAGCTTCCCCCTCTCTGCTGTTTTTTCCCACTCCATCACCATTCTATATGGACCAGTGTTTTGCTCGTGAAGCCTGCTGACTCATTCTATTTAGTTACCAGATGACGAGCAGTTGCAGAAATGCTAACCCATGCATGTGGTCATCCGACACCATTCAGGTGCTAAAACAACTTGTAAGCATGTACAGACACCAGTTACCTGACACTGTGCAGGTACAGTAATGCTAACACAGCTATTCCCCCGCACATGGCCATCCAACACCATCCCGGTGCGAAAACGACTTGTAGGTACATAGAGACTCCAGTTACTTGACACCAAGTGGGTGCAGAAATTATATGTGCTGATTTAGGCTGTATTCTATTTTGGTGCAATGTGCCCTTGAGCTTTTCCCGTTTCACAGGCCCTTGTTTCCTTCCATAGATGAATTCGTTAGTGAATTCGGACGTTTGTGTTCTTTTCCGCCTCGAGTTTTATTGTGTAGAATTTCGCTCTATGCGAGTTTCATTTGTCTTTGTGATGTTTGCAAGTGTTTTCTGCGGTCGTGCAGAGTTGTAAACACGAAAGAACACAAACAAGTGAAACATTTCAAATAATTACAAATCGAAAACTATCTAGGGCTCGAGAAGGGCAAGTTTCTCATGCCCTTGGCTGAAGGGGACATTATAGGATGCATAATGTGCCCTTGTTACGAATTCAGACAATGGCAACTTGACGTCACATCCGGGATGCACTTTTCAAGGGCACGAAGCCAGATAAGGGCCCTCAGCTGGCGAATTCGAACACAGCCTTAGGCTATCTGCCACCATACAGGTGCGAAAAAGATGCGACAGCACATACATACTCCAGTTACCATGCAGGTGCGCACTTGTAACCACTGCTCTTGAAATTAACAAGGTCACCTGCCCATAGGATAAATTTAAGAGGGTAATGGCGTAGTGGGTTTAAACCTAGCAATGGTTTGTTCAAGATGTCTGACAATTGTGGAAGAGGATAGTATAACCTAGACATCGATTAGGATATCTCTGCTCTCCTGCTGTTGACGAAGGAGTACTAATTAAAACAGATGGGCATGTAACAGGGGATGTCGAGAGAGAAATAAAATACAATATTGTCGGAGTTCTACCATGACGGTTAGGTTAGGTGAAGTTGATACTGAACTATCAGGTATGTTTATAGGATGGTCTGTTGGAATATTTTACAAGTCCTAGCATAGGGTTAGGAAACATTTTCTAAGTTCAACACAGGGATAAAGCCCCTGCATATAAATACTTAAGTATGGGATGGTAAAAAAAAAATATTATATGTAAATAAAAATAGAAAAAGTGTGAAAATCAGTGTTCATAATATACAACATTTGGCATATATTTAATAATTTTTTTATATGTGCTTATAAAGAAATCAAATATGGTGCTGGTCATAGTCACATATTCGTATTATTTTTTCTGATCACATGTTCTTATTTGCCTGAAAAGTACGAATCTGTGACGTACTGCTCGATAGACCTAAGTCTAATAAAAATATAATTTAAAAATATCTATACTTAAAAAGTATATAAGTTAAATCTAAATAATTTATATATGTACAGTAAACCTAAATAATAAAAAAACTTAAAAAATATAATTTAAAAATATTATTTATAAAAATTATTAAATGTAAATAATAAAAAATAAATACTTAAAATTTAAAAACTTAAAAAATTATTTATATGTAAATAAAATACTTAAAAATATATAAGAAATAAAAATATTATGGCTTTAATGAGAGACAAGATACTATTTATTCGTCTCCAAGCTATATACTGCTTATAAACTCTTGTGCCATCGCATGTCGCGATAATTGGGATTTCCTTGGAGATGTATGTACGTAGGTCACCATAAATCACACACAGCATGAGTAAATATGGGGTCAAATATGTACTGTCTATACAACCAGCCATGTAAATAAAAAATAGTTTTAGTGTAATGTGGTTCACGAAAAAGTGAGCACTTTTGAAATCAACATCCGAAAAAAGTCACTGCCCCTGCCTGCATATATATTATAACGGACGCACTGAGTGACATGTGTCCAGTAAATAGATAGAAAGTAGTTCCATATTTTCACGTCGAATAAAAAGTGCTAAGGTAACTATTTGTGATAACGTAAATTATTTATTTCGCTTTCTGTTTTTTTTTTTATGCATCAAAGTGTAAAAACGAGCAAATTTGTTATATTTACTTTTCTAACAATTTCACAGTTTCACTTGACTGACGCATAAATAAAGTAATGAGGCATGAGGCAATGTCAATTTTACATAACGCGGAAGAATATGTAACGCACACACAAGCAGATCTTGAGCAGAGCTCTCAGACGTGCTCATTTTATCGTGAACAACCTATAGTTGCCCTATTATCAAAATGTAGACCAATGTAAATGTTAAAAACTGAAAACACTTTTGTGGTACGTAACATGTTAAAAACCAAAATCATTCTTTACATTCTTTCTTTTTCCCCCACAAAAAAAAGTAGTCAGTATGGCACTTTGGCGTACTTTTTTTTTGCCTCTTTCCGATTGTTGTATTTAAAGAAAAAAAACATTAATTTAGTAAAATGTGCCATTGTTTTCATTTTTTAAAAATTGTATTTCAAATTGCAGTAGCCTATGAGTTGCTGTTCCATTTTCTTGTTAAATGCATAATAGTTTTTACTGCTATATCATATCATCTGGTCTTTTATGTTAGGCAAAGTGCTAGCATGGCAATTGTATTTGCATGTTAAAGGTTTACTGCAAGTTACCAGTTATGTAAATGTCATGTCACAGAAATTTTACTTACGATCAGTTTTTATTTTGGCGTATTTCTACAGTATGTACGTTTCAACATTTGTTCCCCCACTACTCTAGAGCTGTGTTCTAATTCACTCACACAAACACGGTTACTTACCCTAGATCCCTCCAGCACCTACAGTTCTATGCATTCCCTTTATCCCTTTTTGAGAAAGCGAATATAATTTCAAACACCAATCTTTATTTTGAAGTTTTTAAGTTCTAATGCATAAGCGATTGAAGAATCAATGAACTAAACACATTTTCTTATGTTGTCTTGGTTTTTGTACGAACAAGTGTTCAGCAAACGACAGAAATAAGCTGCATAATTGTTATGAACAATTACGCTTACAGTGTAGGACATGTGTAGAGGAGATCGCGCTTGCCCCTAGTCGAATGGGATAATCAATGTGCATTCATGCCCTTACCACAAATTCAGGAGGTGACAATTCAACGTCACAGCTGTCATGCACTTTTCGGGGACACACAGCCAGGCAAGGGATCTTGGCTCATACAGTAGAACACACATGAAGTTAGTTTAAACGAATATGTTACTTTGTGAATGAATACCGAAATAGGGTAAACATTTTTCTTTTAACAGTACCTACTCGTGCTTTTTTGTGAAATACAGCTTTGTAGGTATGAATATTTGAAAATAGAATATATCTACTTCAGTGTAAATACACTTTTTAGAAGAGGGACTGTTTAGTGTGGATGGCAATAAATTGCGGTTTTGGCATTTTTTAAATAAAGGATTACATTATATTTTTAGAAGTTTTACTTCAGAATTCCCCTGATCTTTACAACTATCAAATTTCGACTCGATTCCAAGTACATTCTTTGGACAAAAACCAAATATTAACTATAGTTGCTATGAAAACTTGGCATATTGAATGGAAGACATCAGGTAATTTAATGGGTTATAGGTTATCTTTAAAAGGAACATTTTATTTACGTTAAATCGCATTATTACAACACAACTCTTGCGTTGTGTCACATATAAAGAACACATAACAGTTTTAAAAATAAAAAACACGAAATTCAGCTAATTACTATTACAACTTGTTTGACACTTGCTAGCCTGCATGTATTCATTCGGAATAAACACGATTGTTTGCGTTAAATCGGAATACTATACCACAAAAGTCATTGCATTATACAAATGTAATCTTATTTTATGTGTCAAGCAAACATTATTACGATTTAAGAAATATGAAACCCGAAATTGCGTCAATACAACTCATTTGACACTTACTAGTCTATGTATGTTTACATTCGGAATAAACACGATTGTTTTAGTTAAATCGGAACACTATAACACAAAAATCATTGCATTGCACAAATGTAATCTTCTATTAATTGTCACGCAAAAATTATTATAATTTAAGAAATATAAAACACGAAATTACGATAATTTTTACACGTATGACACTTGCTGTGCATGTATTCTTATGGGAGAAAGCCGTTTGTTTTGGATCACACTTCTACTATTACTATTTCTACTCGAGCTTCACTAAGCGTACGCAAAACGACTACAAGTGTCCAGACCTATCTTTATGGCCATGGACAGAGCTGGATGTCCAGAATCCAACATGGCGGCCGGCGCTTGGCAGATCCACGATCCACGAACCCCAGCCCTTGTCCCTGAAGGAACATTATCTATCTACTGATTTCGACTATTTAATCGGGCCATACATTCTACCTGGACACTTGACAGGCCAGTCATAATGTAACTTTCTGCAACAGCACTTAAATTAGCTAAAGGCTGTTCACGATAACGTGAGCACTTTTGAAATTAACGTTAGAAAAAAGTCACTGCCCAGCCTGCATGCATTTTAACGGGCGCAATGAGGGACATGTGCCCAGTAAAATTGGTAACGATGGAAAGGAAAGTAGTTTCATGTATTAACGTCGAATAAAAAGTGTTAGGTAACCATTTGTGATAACTTAAATTACTTATCTCGCTTTCTGTTTCTTTTTATGCTTTCAAGTGTACAAATGAGCAAATTTGTACAATATTTATTTTTCTAATAATTTCACAATTTCGCTTGACCCACGCATGAAGAAAATGACGAGATCCATGGCAAAGTTAATTTTACATAAGCGGAAGTACACACAACGAGCATACAAGTAGATCGTGCATACAAGCAGATCTTAAGCAGGGCTTTCAGAAGTGCTCATTTTACCGTTAATGGCCTATACTTGAGGATGTTACATTGGATCTGGGATGCCGTATGTCGTTCATGCACGTTGGGGCGCCTCAATTTTTCAGTAGAGTAGCCAGAGACTATCTGGATAAGTGGTTCTCGCACAGGCGGATAGGCCATGCAGGACTAATCGCCTGGCATGCACACTCCTCGGATCTCAAACCACTGGTTATTTCCTGTGGGGGCATCTCAAAGCCATTGTTTATGCAACTCCAGATCCGGTCATAACAGTGTTTCGCTAGCGAGTTGAACAAGATTGCCAGCAGATACGTACAGTTCCTGGCATATCTGAATGTGTCAGACAACCAGTGACATGGTGTGTTCTGGCGTCCATTCAGGCATAAGGTGGACATTTTGAGAACTTATTTTAGAGTGATGTATCACATGGCTACCGCTACTCTAACAGGAAATGTGTCAGGAAGACTATTACGAATACATCCAGTACAACGTTGGAAGGTTTGTAGTTCGAAAACTATCGATTTTAGGACCTATGAGTATTGGAACATTTTGTGTTGTTTTGGGGTGTACTATAAACTCCCCGAATACTTCCCACAGATTTGGAAACATTCTCTCTCTCTATATACTCGAATAAATAAATACATGCATACATACACGTAACCTTCGGTAGTAACATATCAGTTTCTTGGTTTCTACGTTACCTTCACTATCGAATACTCTTGCATTACACTTGTACTCAATAAGGGTTGAACCCAGGATAAAACACTGGAGGCGGTAGACCGATTTAATTACAATTTAATTCTGTTAAACTGATTAAATTTTTTCCATAAAAATTATGTTCACATTTTGAAATTGTGTACTGAAAAAAAAACATTAGTATAACTATTTTATTAATTGTTTCTTTCCGAATTAATGAGAATTGTACGCCACTTTAGGATTCAATGCCATTGGGTTGAAGGCCATAATCACTCAAGGTCAAGGTCCTCCTATTAGGTAAAAGTTAATTTGAATGCCATCCATGTTCAAGATGGCTGCTGACTTCTCAGCTTCTCACTGACCCCTACTTATTATGCCTTTGTCAGGACACGTATTCTTGTGCTGCTATTTACTTATGAATCCATCAAGAAGTATGGAAACTTACATTTTTTTAATAGGTATTATATGTCTACATTGGAGTACATAGTTTCTAAGTAATATATTCCATGTTCCCTTCCCATTTTTATTTACGCTGAAGAATCTTACCAAAAATATTACTTAGTTTTGTGTGTTACCTGTTATCCTCTTCCCGGCAGAGACATGCTGCACTGCAGGTTCTGTAAAATGAGCCAATCGTTGCACCTTGTTCGTATGCTGTACCACCGACATAGCATTTGTCCCTGCTCCGTGAATGAACTTCCGCTGTAATGAAAATAATTTCCTGTCAAATCATTTCAGTGTATTTTAAATGAATAAATCATTGGAGTTATGTAAAGTATGCATGTATAGGTTGTTATGTAACTTCGAGTTTGGAAACTTTTGTGGGGTTACGTCAGGGACACATAAGGATGTAAGCACGGATGACGGAATACACACATTTATATTCAGAATGAAAGGTAGACTTGAAAGATTATCTTTGTGCCAGTGTTTCCATGTGTGTATGTAAGTGTGTCTTTAGGTGTATGTGTGTATTATTGTTTATGTCTCCTCTTAAAAACTTTTGAACTCCTCTACCGAAGTTCACGAAATTCTGTAGACATATAGTACGGTTTAAGAACTTTGAATGCTTATAGTTTTCAACCCTGATTTATGCTTACTTTCAAAATAGCCATAGTTTTAAGTTTTTCGGTTCCATGTAAATGTAAGAAATCATACAATAGGTTTGAACAAAATTCGATGCATTGATAGTTTACAGTGTAATCACTGAAATATCATTACTTGTCTATCATTTTGGAAGGTAGCACCACTTGAAAAAATAAATCTCATTTCGGGAAATAATGAGTCGATTTCCACGAAAAGTAACACACCAGTATTTATATGGTACTTCACCTAATTTTCCATGATTTAAGTATACCACACACACACACATATTTTGAAGTGGTGGCCATTTAAATATTTTAAGTTAGTAGGCAAAATCTGCCTGACTTTTTGGCTGATTTCAACAAAACTTGGAACGCTGGTAGTTTTTGTTATAAGCACTGTATCTGATAGTACACCATTGTTTTTATCTAACTTTCCGGAGGAAAGAAAGGCTTATGAGATCACTTCCCTGTCTGTGTGTCTGTGTGTGTATGTGTGTATGTGCGTGTGTTCTACCCTTAAATTTTTGAATGCGTACACCTAATTTCACCAAACTCGGTACACATATAGTACTAAGTAGGGACACCTGACTTTTACAGTTTTCGACCATTCCGGGCACTTACTTTCAAAATGGCGGCCGTGAAAAAATTAGGATACTATGTCATATCTCAGAAACCATTCAACCGATTAAAACTTAATGTTGTATGCTGACAGCGCAAGGTGTAAGCATTGAATCTAGAGGTGAATATAGTTGTTGGTCCGCCATTTCGGAAGATAGCACCATATGGAAAAATAAAGCTTTTACATTATATCTCCGAAACTACTCAACCAATTTTCGCCAAATTTGGCACATAAGTAATACTATAACAGGCCAGGTAAATATAAGTTATTGAACTTTATTAGACACTTATCAAAATGGCAGCCAAACTAATATTTTAGGTTTTTTAGTATAACTAACATACTATTTGACCAATTTCATCCAAATTTTGTATGCTGGCAGTATTTATTATAAGAATCATAAAGACAAAAAAATATTTTGGTCCAGCATTTTGTAAGATAGCACTACATGACTTAATAAAGTTTGTGTGTAATATCTCGGGAAACAATTTGCCTATTCCTACCAAATATGGCAAACAAGGAGTACTACGGTAGGTAATGTTAAGTGACAAGTTTTAGGTATGTTAGACGTTTATTTACAAAATTACGGCCATATATTAATTTTAGTTTCATATAGTTAATCGTAGAAACCATGCAGTTAATTCCAATGAAACTTTCTATGCTGGTTGTATATATTACAACCGTCAAATGTTTCAACACAAACTCTCTTGTACACCATTTTGTTAAATGGAATCGGATGACAAATTAGAATTACGATATATCTCCCAAAAAACAACCCATTCAAACTATTTAGCAGCAATGTAGCACTATGGCATGCCATGGATACATATAAACTTTGACATGGTTAGACTCTTATATTTTTTAAATGGCGGTCATGTAAACACTTAAGCTCAGAATTTTTTATCTGCGAAATTACAAAAAAAAAAAGTGAACTTAACTTTGTGTGCTGTCAGTATAAGTTCTATCTATCAAAACTATCTATGCACAAAGCCTCATTACTCCGCAATTTTATAAGACTGCCCCACATGAAATAATACAATTTCTATGCCGTATCTTGGGAAACAATAAATATATTTCTTTTCAATTTAGCGTAGAAGATGTACTGTGGTAGGTCACATTCATTTATATGTTTTAAGAGAGTATGGCTCTTATTTCCTGAAGGGCCCCTATACAAACATTTTAGCTTGGTGTGCTATATCTACGAAACTATGTAATATATTAAATTTTATCTTTCTGTACTATATCTGTGACAATCATGGAACATGCTAATAAATAAACTTTTTGTCCGAATCCGAATCATTTACGCATACAGAGATCCTCTTTTGTCGGATTTTTTGCAAAGTAGTGTCTAGAAAGTAAAATAAATATTTTGCCATATTTACAGGATATATAATTTTCCAAAATTTTGCACACCTGCAGAAGGCCATGCAAAGTTACATGATTTATATGAGGTCAGTCACTGTTTTTCAAAAGGGCGGCCATATAAATAATTCTATATATTTGGCATATCGATTTAAAAATTTAACCAAATTCAACCAAGCTTTTTATGCTAACAGTAGCTATAAGACGCGTAGTAAAAAAAAATTAGGCAGTTTTTTAAGATAGCACCGATATGTTAAAAAGATTTTATGCTTTATCTCGGATAACAATCACCCGATTTCCACCAAATTTTTCACACAAGTGGCGTTATGGTAGGCCATGTAAACTTATGTGTTTTTAGTGGCTCAGCCACTTATTTTGAAAATGATGACAGTGTAAATATTTCAGGTTAGGGAACCTTATCACTCAAAACATTAGGCCTAAACTGATTACATCCGAAGTTGATTCTCCGAATCCTACTTCTGTGATTCAGTTGATTGCAAGCTAGCTTAATTTTATGAGTTTATCTGAATTCAAATTCCGTAAAAGTCACTCATGTGTTTTAATTGTCTTGTTTCTGTTTCACATGTTTCTAGTCTCATCTCTAATAATAGTGCTATCGGTGAGATATCAACGACTACCTACCATCTAAACTTTTAAGAACTTCACTAAAATTTATTCGCACCCATGTAGAGGAGCGCTGAAGCTGTGTGCTGGATCGTGAGTAGAAATCTATACTAATATTATAAAGAGGTAATGTGAATTTGTTTATATGTATCGGATAATCTTGGAAACTACAAGGCCGATACTTACAATTCTTTCACTATTAGGAAGCTACATTCTTCCAGATGGTCATAGGCTATGTTAAATTCAAAAAGAAAAATTCCTTGAGAAATTTCAACATTTTAAATCCAAGTCGGAGAAAAATTACCTACTTGGCTGCTTTCTAAGAATGCTCTACCAAAACTGCAGGGCCGATTGTTATAATTATTTCATTGTTAGAAGGCTAAATTCTTCAAGATGGTCATAGGCTTTCTTGAATTTAAAAAAAACCTTTGAGAAATTTCAAAATTTGTAAACCAAATCTGAGAAAAATTAGCTACTTGGCTGCATTCTAAACATGCTCTACCAAAACTACAGGGGCGATTCTTATAATTATTTCACTGTTAGAAAACTACGTTATTACAGATTAACATAGGCATATATCAAGTGGTGCCACAGAGGCCCCACTTGGGTAGAGTAATGCCAAGTGGGGCCGCAGTGGCCCAGTGGCTAGAGTGATAATATTATAAAGAGGCAATGAGAGTTTGTTAAATGTCATATATGTCTCGGGTAATCTCGGAAACTACACGGCCGATTCTCACAATTTTTTCACTATTAGAAAGCTACTTTCTTCCAGACGGGCATAGGCTATGTTCAATTCTAAAAAAAAAAAAATCCTTGAGAAATTTCCAAATTTGTAAACCCAGTCGGAGAAAAATTAGCTACTTGGATGCTTTCTAAGCTTGCACTAACAAAACCATTACTAAATATTAGTTGAAACAATGTTAAGAGAAATTGTAGAACGGTGGGGGCTTTACTGTGCACACCCTTGGACCTTAGGCTATCAAACCCCCACCCCAACACCCCCCCCCCCTTTTTCTCACCCTCCCCACGGAGGTGTTGCTGAGACCATAGCAGTGTGTTTTTGCCTTCTTTTCGGCCTGGAAGGTGTACTTTTCGACCGATTTTATTTGGATTTGGGCGAGAGTTGTCTTATTATGCCCCACACTCCCCCAACAGGAAGTTAGATCCATCATGCCCAGTCATAATTCTTACTTTCTAAGTGTTTTGTCGTATATCTTAAGTGCTGAGCCTTACGTTTTAGGTGTTAAGTCTTGCATCTTAAGTATTACTTCTTAAGTCTTGTATTTACATCTTATGTCTTAAGTCTTACGATTTAAATCTTACATCTTAGGCATTACGTATTAGTTTTTAAATCTTTACGTACCGAATGCAATTGCAGCATGGGATGTGCGAGCGAGTACCGTTAGACACGAGCAAGCACGTGCTGAAGTTCCCAGACGAAGTCGTGGGTAGTCGGTCGGTTTGGTGAGCGAGCACATCCCGAAGTTTCAAGACAATGTCAGGATGTGCGAGCGAGCGCCCATGGGTGCGAGCGAGCAGATGCTGAAATTACCGTAGTCGCGGGTACTCGCAGTTAGTTGCGGGTAGTCACGGGTAGTCGAAAATTGTCGAAACGACATATAAAAAGGTACATTAGTTTTTGGAAATAAAAATTGTAAAAAAAATCTTACCGAAAATCTCAATACCTGAGCGAAGAGATGACGGGCTGCATGTGTGAAGTTCCCGTAGTCGCAAGTAGTCGCATGCAGTCACGGGTAGTCGCATGAAGTCGCAAGTTGTCGCAATTTGTCGCAGGTAGTCGCAAGTAGTCGCGGGTAGTCGCATGTAATCGCAAGTCGCAGGTAGTCGCATAGTCGCAAGTAGTCGCAGGTTGTCGGAAGTAGTCACGGTTTGTCGCAAATAGTCACCGGTAGTCGCAGGTAGCCATGCGTATTTTCGTGTAGTCGCGGGAGTTATGGGTAGTGGTAGGTAGTCACAGGTTAGTCGCGGATAGTCATGGGTAGTCGGAATTAATCACGGGTAGCACGGGTGGTTGCAGGTAGCCATTGGTAGTCGCAGGTTGTCGCGGATAGTCGCAAGTAGTCACGGGTAGTCGTTGGTAGTCACAGGTAGTCACGGGCATTTGCAGGTAGCCACGAGTAGTAACGGGTAATCGCAGTAGTCACAGGTAGTTGCATATATATGCTTATGTATATATTTTATTAACTCCATGAAACCTGAGCGAAGCGATAACGGGCTGCTAGTAAATAATAAAGACAAAGTTAGCATGGGTTCGAAACCCCTTCCCCTTCTGATTTGTGAAACAGTTGGCTTGAAATTGAGCGCCAAACAAGTGGGGAATAGGAGATGTTGGGTAATCGAAATTTTAAGCGTTTTCACCCAAAAATAAATTTGGAGGAGCTTTGGTGTGTTTTACTTGTTTTTATATCAGTACTGGCCAGTTAGAAGGGAGGTTTTGTGGCATTGTCAAGTGGTTTTGCTTATTTAATGTATAGAAATATGAATCTAGTGTATGCAATTTAAATAGAGAAAATCATTCAACGACTGATGTATGAAAGTCTGAATCACAGTACCCCAAAATGCATTGGCACACTCATGTGCTAGAGGTGGTTACAAAGAAAGCCGGATATTTTAGGGAAGAAAACCTGTTATTTCTCACATACACAACATACAAGATATTGCTGTACTAATTTCCCGCCCATGATGTAAAATATACCATTATAACAAACAAAAGCATCTTTTTTGAACGCCAAGAAAAGTATTGGCACATACAACAGTACCTTTTCGTGTCGATTACGGTGTATTACACGCAATGCCATAAAATGTAGTGCCCATCGGAGGTTATTTATACATCATGCACTAGTCTCATGCAGGAGGAACATACAATAACTTCTCGCGATAGTGCAGTTTTACACGATTAATAAAAGAACACGCAGCACAGAAGGACTGGAAACCAATTTTCTCCCGCTACACTACAGTAATGGCAACTATTTACCAGGAGACTGGTGCAACAGAAAATAAGCATTTATCTTGGCATCCGAGTTCACTTACAACCCCAGATCATAGACGAATAGGCAGTCCTGCGCAGAAAGAACCCTACAAACATGCATAATCAAATGCTTGAGTTATAAAACAAACATTACTAAATAAGATGAGGACTCAAACTGTACGAAAGGATTTTTTAACATGCAATATTTCCACTATTTTTTTCATGCCCCCATGGTTGGGCTGGCCACTTTAACGTTAATATGCGTACTATAATGTAGTTGGGTGTTAAATTTTGTAACACTTTAAACTCTCCTGGAATAAAACTGATAAATCGTGTATATTGTGAGAGATGTAGCTAATAGCCTTAGAAGCTGTACGCACTATGGCCCGGACTTGACAACGCAGTTGCATGTAAAAAATACTCTTTACAAGAAGACACTACAAAATATACCCATGCCATTAGTTTCAAACTACAGCCAAAGCTACCAAAAAAATAAAACTTCACGTCTGGTGGAGCAACATTTAATGATAACCAAAATTATTTAGAGCAGGTTTTAATATACCTATTTCAGCAAGTTTAAAATTGTGAGAAAACGTACAATTTTGAAGTAAATTATATATCTGAATTTAAAAAAATTAAAAGAGTATCGCAGACTGGCTCCGTAGTAAATAATTTTACTTTATAGCATCTTGATTTTTTTTTCCTCTCGCACTTGAATCAAAATGAAATTAAAAAATTAGAAAGTTTGGTTAGCTCAGTTTCTTATCGGTAGAACATTATTACACTTGACACTAAGGGATGTGTAGGTAAATGACGGAGAAATATGTTTAATAGCTTGTTAGATAACACCAGAGAATACGTATAAAATGTTTGATAGTGAACAAAATATGGACGGAACTTGCAGAAATGTTAATCTGGCAACATAAAATAAACCTTATACCAGTAGTAGGATTTTGGGAAGATGTGAGGCGAATCGGCGTCTGGCGTAGGAGCGCAGAAGCCAATTGCCACCATGTTGTTATGTCACTGTCCGCCATATTGGAGCCATATGACCTTGAGACCTTGATATTTGACCCTTGACCTTTGCCTTGACCCTCGTGACCTCTGAGTGGAAACACCCAAAAAATGCAACAAAAAAAAAATCAAAAAATCTAGAAAAATTTTAAACGATTTATTTTTAAAAATGTTTAAAATATTTTTAAATCGTTAAAAAATTTATAAAAATATATTATTAAAAATATATTTTAAAATTTATTTAAAATTCTATTAAAAAATTTCCGCCATAGCCACCATCTTGGTACGCATCATTTGATTTTTCGTCCGACATTGGTTTATACATTGCTGAAGGCTGCTATATTGGTAGACAACATGGCCAATTAGTTGCATGCACTCCACCGATTAGTAAATGTCGTTCCACCCGCCATATTGGTAAGCATAATTTGTTTCGGCGTTTATCTCTCACATTCGTTCGTCCATCATCGTTTGTATAGGTGGGTGGTATGGCAGGTTGGCCTTGGTGGTTGTTCTAGTCAGTTTTGCAGGATCTACTCTCGTCAGGGGCTCGATTTTTCGAGTTCTATGTAAATGGGGCCAGGGGTAATATAGACAACAACCAACATGGTGGCTAAATCGACAGCTCTACTGGTGACGAAATCGTTAATTAATATACTAGCATCGCCTACATGATGCGGAAGTAAACAAATGGCAACCGGAAAATATAAAATATGGTTGGTAGGGCAGGGAAATGTTAATACAATCAGAAACATTGGTGGCAGGTCGAATGAGAGTCAGTAATCAACAAATATAAAACACCGTTGGGCAGCAAAGCAAACACAAGTAATCAACCAATGAGAAACATTGGTGAGGGCCAGTCACCTGCTGGACATGGTGCTGAGGGAACCTCTGGAAAATGTAATTTTTTTAAAAATATTTTTTATATATTTCTTAATATTTTTTTAAATTTTTGGTGTTTAAGGTTATCCAAAGTTATGTACATAGGGTCAAGGCGAAAGGTCAAGATTAAGGTCACTTGAAATTAAAATGGTGGTTGATCGGCTCCATGCTTCCAGTCTAAGTCGAAACATTTGAAATTTTAGTTTTTTATAAATTTTTAAAATACGTTTTTAATGAAATATTTATATTTACAAAATTATTTTTAACAGTTTTTATAAATATTTTGGGAATTTTTTAAAACTATTTTGCGATAATTTTGGTTTTACGTCATCTAAGGTTATGGGCAAGAGGTCAAGGTCAAACTCAAAGGTCAAAAACAAGGTCACAGTTATCCAACATGGAGTTAGTAGTCAGTAACGTAATATATTAGCCAACTTTAATGGATTTATTACATTATTTATCATTTTTTTCGAGCATTTATTTTCAATATCGTAGGTGTCATGGTCACCGCCATACAACATGGTAGTGGAAGTCATCGATGTAATTTTTCCCTCGAATTTTAAACTTTTTATTGGGTTATCCAGTTTTTTTGGGGATTTTTTGGAATTTTTGGCTTCAAAGTCATTCAAGGTCACAGGCACAGTGTTATTGTCAAGGTAGGGCCTAATCTGTCAAGGTCAAGGTTACTCACATACAATATTGCGGTTGGGTTACATAACATGGTGGATGGTCAGCTTCAGTTCCCCGAACCCTTCTAAGCCAAAACCTTAGAAATTTTAATTTTTTATTTATTTTTTATTTTTTTATTTTTAAAATAATTCTTAGGCGTTTTCGTAATTTTTTTTGGGAATTTTATAACAATTTTGCGATTTTTCGGGTCAAAGGTCATGGACATGAGGTCAATGTAAAGTTCAAAGTTCAAGGTTAAGGTTATCTATGTCCAACTTGGAGTTCTTAGTCAGTAACGTAATATTCTAGACGAATTTTATGAATTTATTCGATTTTTTGCTATTTTTTCTCGAGTGTTTGTTTTCAAGTTCATTGGGGTCATGATCGCTGGCACTCAACATGGCAGTCGGAGTCATCGATGTAATTTATTCCTCTATTTTTAACCTTTTTTCTATTTTTAAATTTTGTTTTGGGGATTTTTTTGGATTTTTTGTTTCAAGGTCACAGACACAGAGTCTATGTCAAGGTCACGGGTCGAGATCAAAGGTAACCCAGATTTAATATGTTGGTTCGGTGACCTAACAATATGGCGGCCGGCTGGCACCTTGCACCTACTTCCCCATTAACTTGCGCCCGACTCATGATCATTCTACTTGGCGAGCATAAATTCGAGTGAAACCTAAAGTATGAATGAAGTAGAGTATCTCACACAAAATTAAGTAAGCTGGTGGTCGCTTCAAAGTTTTCTCTCATGAGAAAAATTCCTCCCTTTTTATTCACCTTCTTACTACGGAAGTAAATCACAAGCTCCAGAATTACTCTGCATAACGCAAACTACCCTTTGGGCTCTCGCCTTTATTAACATCAATCATCGGTACCATCAGTCACTACACATCAATCAACATAATTACACTTTAGATAAAAAATTGTATACGCTAATATTTTATTTACATTCTGCGTAGTCTTAAAGGCTAAATTTATGCCAGGGGTGTAAGTGTTTTTATCCAACAGCTCATAATATGTGACACAGTCGCAAGGACAGGTGAACCACGGTGCATGTGAAGTGAGGTATGTGAAGTGGCATGCAACGCCTCTCTCAGTAAGTAAACAGCAACACTCCCCTAGAGGTATAAAATAGCCTGGGCCGATACTCACGGCAGTCGTACTTGACGGGGCAGAGTCCGGTGCCGAAGACTGGGGTGCAGCCCATCTCGTCGTAGTGCGTGTACAGTCGCGGGTTGCACTCCTCCGGGATGGTGCGGTGCTCGCCCCGCGCCCCTGCGACAACAACACCGGCCTGCAGTCACCAGCACGCTCTACTCACTTACACACACAGCACAGCATGTAGGGAACTTTGCAACTGTGGCTGGCTTACTAACGTTGGCGACGGCGACGGAGGCGGCTTTAGCTGGTTCGTGGTAACTAAGCAATTTTAACATAAACTTCTGAAAAGAAAAATTTCTTCTTGTAGCTGCACTTATTTATTGCAATTATTGACATGAATCCTGCTGTATAAGGAGAAGATTTCTGTCTGTCCGTCTTTAATACTTCTAAGTCCCTTGAAACTCAACAAAAGTTCTTCAAATTTTGCAGAGCGAATCCTCAGGGTCTAATGCAGGTCAAGTTCGAATTTCAACAAGATCAGATTACGCAATCATAACTTTTGACACTACAAACTAATTTTTTATTGCTTTTTCTTATGAAAGTTTTGTAGTAATGCATAGAGCTTATTGCATAGAGATATGAAGGTATTGGAATATAATTTTTTTTTACTTTAAATGTCTCGCTTCAATGTTGAGTTAATTTTACATCAAGTGGGGCCTTAGTGGCCCAGTGGCTAAAGCGATCCAAAGTGTAGCCGCAGAGACTTAGTGGATAGCACTATATCAAGTGGGGCCGCAGTGGCCCAGTGAATAGAGATATATCAAATAAGGCCGTAGTGGCCAAGTGGCTAGAGCGATTCCAAGTGGGGCCTTAGTGGCTCAGTGGATAGAGCGATTCCAAGTGAGGCCGTAGTGGCTTAGTGGATAGAACTATATCCAATGTTGAGTTAATTTCACATCATTTTTTTTTTCATTCAGTAGTTGTATGATAACAAAACATTTGTAACATCGTAACTATTCTAGGCACGTGGCCATATTAAAACACAGTCACGGGCTAATCTCTAGTATTTAATATTCGCAGCGAACTGTCTCACCGCCTTATTTCAAGTGTAATGCTTAATTTGATTAGGAGCGTCACACACACAGGAGAAGAAAAGAGTGACGAGGGGGGAGGCAGCGGGTCCAGATCCCTTCCTCCCCCCCTCCCTGCGAAGACCGTAAAATATACATCAGCATGTAAATGATAGGCGTAAGAATTTTTAACAAATTCCTTATTTGTTTCCGTTTTATTTCCTATTGAAAAAAATAATTATTTTTCGTTGCAATTAATAGATATGCATGTAACACTAAGCTATGCTGTGCAGATACCAGCTTATTGAGCCGTTCCTTTATAAAGGTATCGTTGTAAGCGACTAATGGATTGACTTATAACGTCATTACTTCGGACCCTCCCTAGGGAAAATTTCTGTGTGTGCTCCTGTTTGGAGATTGTTGCATTTTGTTTCATTCGTATCAAAGTGAGAATTTGCGTCGCAGTGTCATATTTGTGTTTCCTACATTATCACAGTATTAATTGATCGAAGTACGTTTAATAGCCACTCACTCAGTGGCAATAATAATTTTCACACTTGCGTAAGGACAAAAATGTGAATAAACATAAAAGCTAAGCAAGTCTTTCAAACGTGCCCAAATTGTTAACAAACTATAGCCCATGAGGAGTAGGTTACTATTGGAAGTAAATACGTCGCATCCACAATAGCAGTGTTTGTCCTTTTTTCTTTTTTATCGGCTTACTGTGGGATAATGTGATAAATTTCAAGGCTCATGCTGCGGTCATTTCTACGTTTATGAGTGCATAACATGAGCATAACGCATTTAAAAAGAGACCATGACTTTGCGCTGGCAAAACGCACACCGCCGTGATGACGTATCTGGGATGTCACGGCACATGTTGTTCTCGCTGTTTACATGCAAATGCCGTAACAGGTTAATTGTGCAATACGAATTTTCGATATCTCGTTATTTCGGTTTTTTTTTAATGTTACTGCCGCGTCACTGAACACCAGAAAGCATTGCATATGGTTCTACCGTGCAATAGCATAACGAAATTCACCTCAGAAAATATACCTGAAAATGTTCTAAGCAAAAAAATTAAGCGTGAAGCGTGTCTAAACGTAGCGAGAGCCGTGAAACAATATGCCATTAGCTACAAAAGTATATGGTTTGTTGTTGAAGATCATTACAACGTTAAGTGTGCGTGTGTGTGTGTATATATATATATATATATATATATATATATATATATATATAGTAACTGCACTGGCATTATTCGTGACACCGAAATGCCAATTATCAAAGTGACCCCTGTTTGTTATTAAAATACAATAACATTTTATTTTGTTAAAGAAAAATGCGAACAATGGTGTCTTTCAAATTGTCCTACACTTTTTAGGCTATATGTTTTATGCTTCTGCTTATATATGCTACATAAGCCTACGTTAAAAAAAATTTTTCTTTGTTTGGGGGACTAATTTCAAATAATTGGAATATCAAAATAGCGCGATAACTATGTATTATCCGTACTTACTATAAATATGTTCTTTAAATGTGCCTTAATAAGGCTTAGCGTTTTTAAGGGGTGCGTGTTTCCAGTAAAGACCTTAAATTAAGTTTATGCGACATGAATATAAATAAGTGAGAAATAAAATAGCAGGACAGTGGTTATTCTTGAAAGTAAAATTCTTGATGAAACATTTACAAGTTGCAAATTCATTGCCTAGTTCGATAAAAAAACTATTGTTTTGGAAAGCCGACATTTCAAATGACAGGGAAGGCCGCCAGAATTGAAGGGTATGAAATTGAAAATAGCAACAAAATTAAAAAAATATATAATTTTTTTCGAACAAATTTCATCCCGTTCATATTTGAACATTTTTTCTGTAATCCACAGCGACCGGCGGACAAGAGGCTCGCATGCTGAAGCTAATATGACAAATCCAAAATGTTATATTTAGAGAGCGCGATCCTTTGAACAATAAAGTGCGTGTGGGACTAATACTTACTTGCCTTGTAGTATTACATACAGTAATTACTTCAATTGCATCAGTAACGATGTAATCTAATTTTTTAGGAATTATCCCTATCGATATATAAGAAACATAAGTAAAGGTGTATTTGAAGATTTAGGAAATATCCCTACCGATGTATAAGAAACATCAGTAACGACGTAATCCAATTTTTAGGAAATATCCCTATTGATGTATAAGAAAAATAAGAAATATGATGCTCACAAAGTAGTAGGAAGGTGACGGTTATGAAACACTTTTTATTAATCGGATTATCAATTTGATATAAAATTGATTGATTGGATTAATCCTTAATCCGATTTTAATACGTGCGATTTTTTTATCCACTGATGTTAATCTGATAAAATATGATCAAAGAAATTTGATGGAAAAACTTTGATCAAATTTCTCTGATGAGATTTTTTTTGTGGAATATTGTGTGAATTGATCAAATGTATAGTTTGGTGCAATAATGTGCTAAGGGACTTTTGTTTGGGTGGGAGCAGCACGGTAGGTCCTCACACTTGGAGCTCTGGCATTGTACTGAGGTGTGATGTGTTGGGGAAGGGGTATATATGCATGGATGGTCTTATTTTTTTTAATATATTTTTTTGGGGGAGCGGCATGATAGGTCCTCACCCTCGGAGGTCTGTTGAGGGGTAAGACACATCTGCTTCGACCGCTGTCTGGCATATGATAGAGGTTATGACATATTTAGTGAAATTATTAGTAAATACATAATTAATTAAACGGAAAGAGATGTGAATGCTATTTACGTGAGTTTCCTAGTCCGTCCTGTATGATAGTAATGTCAAACAAGAGAGACTGATGCACAAACAGAAGATATTAAGAACAACTGATTAAAAATCCAATTCAAACTAATACAACAAGTTGATAGAATTCAAAACACGTACCAATATATAAATTACACTACTTGAATTAAACCTATGACACCGTACACGACAAAACTATAATGAATGGATTAGAAAAATGTATATTACCAAAAAATATTCAAACAGCAGAATAAACGAACACAGCTATGTGACTATGGCCAATGGATAAAAAAAATTATGTTTACAACGCACTAGATGGAACAACAAACTTTAAAAAAAATATTTAAAACAAGAATAAACGAACACAACTACGTGACTATGACAAATGGGTAAAAATTATGTTTATGATGTATGTACTAGATGAAACAAATATTTCCCTACAAAATAAATGAAAACACAAGCAATGTATAAATTAAACTCTACTGGACAAAATAGCAAGCGTCGTTCTAATAGCCTCGAGTTCTCCACTCTGTACAATATGCACATACCTGAAATTTCTTTAAAACATGTCCGCTCACCTGGGAGGTTGGTGAAGTAATGACTCCAGTATAGGATTTGCAGCGACTTATAAGTTATGTGTTTAGAACCACCAGAGGCATTGTATGATTTTAGACTAATGATTTGGTGGAACTCCTCGACATTAAAATAACTAAAAATTACATCACAAATAAATAAAAATGTCCTGTTTTCGAATTCACCGGTTTATATTCCCAATTGCGATATTGCAGAGAGTTGTTTTTGTAGAGATTGCAAACAGCTGTGGAGTCTGTGCTGCTACGTGTGATGATGGCAGATAGACATCATTGGCGGTGAGGTGATGGCAGTTGTGTTGTAGGTGGCAGGGCTGTATTTACTGTGGTGTTGAAATTCCTTGTATCGGGAAAAAAGAAAAAAATTTATTTAGGGATTTTGTAGTGCCCCCACGGTAAGGTCGATACTCCATCTGCCTGAATGTAGCACTTAACATCCAAACCTGACATCACTACCTTGATCACACGTTCGGTATAGACTTTGTGACCACACGAACGAAAGTTATATTAGGTCTTCAACACCCTGGTGCAATTTTCGAAGTAATCTTGATAATCCTTGTATCGGAGCTTCTGTAGGATGTTAGATTTTATGCCCTTCGCCTTGTGTATACATTGCTCATTCGCAATAATGTATGCATAAAGCTTGGGATGTAAACCTATGAAATGTGGGACTATATGCCAGCACATTCATCTTTCATAACTCCGGTATGGGCTTTGTTGTCATGGGAGAATCACTGTGGATTATCGAGTGCATAGTCAGATGTATCAAACTGCGCTCTTAAATCAGGGGCAACTACTTTGTAGATATCATCGCAAGCAACAAAAAATACCAGTGAATCGGTATTGCAATAAAGGAGGTGCAAGGTTAGCGGAGGAAACTTGGTACACATGTACTGATAGTGAAATTCATATAGGGTTAATTTTCAGAGATCAAGAATAGCAACACCAGTGTACAAAAGTTTCTTAAATGTAACATTACTCTTTGACATCTCTATAAGGACTGGATTTTCATTGATTATCTGCCTTGCCTGGAATGAAGGACGACATATGAGCTCTGCAACCCCATGGATCGTGTCATACCTGGAAACGACTCTTATTTCCCTTTCCAGGCAGACATTCTGCAAAGTTTTTCCATATACAGAATAATTCATCAACTTGTAAAACGATTTTTCGAATTTGTTTGCAGCCTGAGCACGCTTCTCAATGTTAAATTCGATGTAGGGCTCCATCCATGCATTTTGCTCAAAGTGCAGAACACGATGAACAGAGTCCGATTTGGCCCTGTACATCAAATAGTGCTTCAGTGTTTCCCCATGTATAATATATTTCATCTGTGGCACGAGTGTCAAAAGAAGTTTTTCAAGCGAACCGTTCGGGGGTATGGTAGATATTGGGACCAAAGGCAGTTCTGATAGAGCATCATGACATTCATCTGGAAAAGACACGTCCACTTCTGCGAAAATGCATGTGTCACAATCATTCACTGTGTTTGCTAAATCCTGCGATGATAACATGTCAGCTTCAACACACTAGAATTATCAATCAGAAGCTTAGATCGCTTTGTGTGACTGTATAGCCCTTTCGTGTCGAAATAGCATATATATTTCGATGCCACACTGGGGTCATAATCTTCACCCATGAAAATATTGTTGGCTTCCACACACCTTCTGGAAACCTGGGTAATGGCACTCCTAACCCTACATTCTATAAAAAGATTCATGTCTGGGTCGGTCAACAACTCTAGCCATGCATGTGTCATTGACAATAAAGCATCCTATGAAAGCAATGGAGCTGTGACGTACATGGCAGGGTCAAGACCATAATTAGCCAAACATACTGTCCTGAAATTCTTAAAAATATCTTCCAGCAAACAAGTTTCCACATGTAAATGGCATACTGCAATAAGTTTACACAGTTGAACATATCCCACGTGGCTTGAGCATGAGCATAATCCTCATCACTAATACCTTCGCTTTCATCACGTTACGAAATGCGCCCTTTGGTGGGAGTAATGTACACATCAGACTGTCTGGCGACTTAACAAAGTCATAAGAAAAAACTCCCTTCCGTTTTGCTAATTCAAATTGGGTGTTGTCTGGGAAACCTCGAGAGGGTGATACTCAATTGTGCAGGTTGTAAATTACCTGCCAAAGTTTCCAGAGAGGTGCTCATGAACTGGAATGAAGCAATAAAACTTTATTTGAAATATTGCACCTCTCCATTGAAACCAATCCCATTGGGAATTTGTTTGGAGATACATTTATATTTCTCTTAGGCCATTCCAATCGCCTGGATTTTATCCAGGTTTTCGATTACCATGGTTCAGTCGGGTTGTGCTACGTGATGTTCAGCAAATGGCTTTATGAGAAAGTGAGCATCATAATTTTGCAGGTTATGAAAGACAGTGACAAGTTGTCTCTTGGGCAGTCTGGAGTTCAAGTTCCATTATTATGTGCACTACCTCTGATTTCGCCCATCAGATAGTCATGATCGACCACAAAATTATCTGTACCGAGCTTTTCCTTACAAATGTCATGACATCTCTGAGCTACCAACCTACCTTCATCAGCAGGGGTTTTTGGCTTCATCAGAACAATCACACTGTAAATTCCTACAACCCTCTTTATAAGTTCAACTAATTTATCAACTAATTGGTACCTACAATCAGCACCTACAAACTCAAAATAGTTAGATAAACTTGCATTGTATGAACAGACAAACAAAATGCTAGAAGCACATAGAATATGTTGGTTGATGGTAGTTGTATTACTTGTTTCATCATTAGGCAAGCAAGGGGACAAGGGTTTCAGGCAACTTTCAATGTCGCAATAGGCGACGAAACCCAATCCTTGTTGTTTGCTGTAATCTTTAAATTCCAAATACTTTTTGGCCCCAGTAGGGAAAGTACCACTAACAGCCTTCTGTTGCTGGCAAAGAGTAGTATGACTTGCGAGTTTCTCCTCAGTTTGGAAATACTGGCGACAATGATCGCAAACAAATTTCCTGTTAGCTCTCTTACTCAGCTGACTGCCAACCTGCCATGACAAATTTCTAATGCATAAAAAATGCAAATGCACAGCATTACCACTAGCGCGAATGGCCAAAATATTTGTGTGGGGAGCATAACATACAGAAGAAATATGCATCGGTATGATAACCCCATCTTTTTTGCAATATTCGTGAATTATATTGCTATCTTTGTCCACTACATAGTAGACATTGATAGAAATTCAATTGTTCGATTGTTCGAATATCCTGTATGACTGCATGTGTCGACAGGCCTTCAGTTATCAAAACTCATGAGGTTTTGGATATGAAGTTAATCTGAAGGCATTCTGTGCGGCAGAAAAAAAGATGCTATAGCAATGTAGTGGAAACATATATCCTCCAGGCAGTGTACATCGACACAAGCCTTCCTATCAGCATTACACTTTGATAGTTTAGTGTGTGCAGCACCTAGATTGAACATCCTGTATAGTTAGACATGAATGCCCATGTACAATATTAGTTACAAACTCCAGCCTGAACCGCATGCACTAAACTCATCAAGTCTGTTAGTTAAGTAAGGCATAATTGTCTCATCATAGATTGCGGCAACATCAGAAGACTGTAGGACATGGAGGGATTTGCTCTGAAAATAGACATTTTCTGAAGCACCTTCCTCCACCATGAGGGATTTAACATACTTACATCCTATGGTAATGCAAAATCTAATAGGCCGGGGTGATGCCAATACTAATTTTAACAAAGGGTCCTTACACCTTGGGAAAAACAATAAATGTTCACATCAGTATTAACCCCATCATTAACTATTCACACATCAGTCAGCCTACCTCCAATTCCCTGGCCAATAGCTCGTATGTGAGGTCTGGTAAAGACTCCACTGAAGCTGTGGAATCGGAAAACAAATTATTTTCTGTTTCCCTAGATTAAGTTTTTCTGACTGACTCGAAAGTCCATTGTGAGATGGATGGAGTACTAGCCGCATTACACGAATTTTCCATGTCAGGTAGAAACAAATCATCTAACAAGAAATCGACCTTTTGTTGCTAGGGGAAAGCAGACATGATTCGACCTTTTATTATTGCTGGCCTCTCTGTGAGTGATTCCATGCTCGAATCGCTCAATTACAGATCATCCATCAAGAGATCGAAATGCCTCTGCTTAGGTGAAGTGACAACATCTTGACAGCTTGTGCTAGACTGTCTTTCCGTCTGTGATTCAGACTCTGAATTGCTTACAAGAAGATCTTCCAACAAACCATCAATGCTTTGTCTTCTGCATTCACTCATGTTAACTCCTTCCTAATTATTTTTTTTTCCTGATAAATAAAATTTCAACACCACAATAGATGTAAAGTGCCTCATCGTTCTGCAAAAATAAAACCATGTGTATGTAAATAAAACCAAATGTATTTACTTATGATGTATTGATGTAGCTGAAATAAATGTTCTGTTAGTAACGTCCTAGCCAGAGGGAAAAGAAACAACTTATATAATTTACTTAAATAATTTAGTCGTAATATTAGACTTTAAAAATATACATTTAATGAGAGAGATAAGTTATGTGTTTAAAAAGCAATGCACTCACTTAGTAACAGTGCGCAATGTGTTTACAAAAAGATACCGGGATGTGGCAAGAACCAGATAGCAAGAGTCCGATAGAGAGTTGATGGTGGAGCGGGCGAGAGCGTTGGTGGTGCGCGGTGGAACGAGTCAGTGTGAGACAAGATGTGGGAATTAACAGAGTGGATGGGTGGCACGCACACTGGAAAGGAGATCCTTACTCCATGATACCACATTAGCAAATGGGGATGTGCTGGTAGGAGCCCCTATATATAGGCCAGACACCCTCCCTTGTCGCAGAATTTATATGTTGCTATTCGCCTCAAATCTAAATCAATCAAAGAATTAATGTAATTTGAAATAGTTTTAGGTAGAATCTAACCAAATTTAAGAAATTAAAGGGTTATTTCACGATCGAAGACATTTTTAGCTTTTAGAGTGCACACTTTGTGAAATTTAATGTGGAATAACTGTATTTATTTGGTTTTAAGCAATTACATGTAACTAGAATAATGTTATTATTGAACTATTTCATCCAGGAACGAATTTCTATTTTAACATTAACTTTTTAACCCCGAATTTAATAAATTTTTACATACAAGAACCAATTTCTGTTTCGATTATCATTTAATTATATACAATTATATGTTTTGTTCATTATTCCTTGATGGAATTTTATGTAACCTGTAATATACTTAATGGTTACTGACTTACAAACTGGATTACAATGATACATACCCTAACTGGGATTCGAACCCAGAGACTAGATTACAATTAACAATGCCTTACCCGGGATTCGAACCCAGAATCTCCCGTTACATCATATTCTAATTACTCTACAGAGGTTGGCAAAAGAATAAACTATTTTTTTTTGTGTAAATGTGTTGAATTGAAGAATAATACAACATTTTCCAACAGATATCTTTGCCAGGCGACTGTTTTAAGTATCTTTCAATGTTGTAACCAGAACTTTTCCTCTGTCTTTTTTCATTAGGGCTACAATATTCATTAGTTTCAATGAACATAGTTTGTTTTTTGATAGAAACCAAACGACTTTTAAAACAAATACACTTTTTAATAGGAGAGGTAAAATAAACATACCAAAGGAACTGATTTTAAAACATAAATTTACTGACAAATTATTTCAAAATATATACAAATACAGCTTGTTTCACAAAATTTATGTACAATGTTCTTTTTAACACACACAACTAAGTACATTTTGTTTCAAAATTTAGCAAATCATTTTTAACAAAAGTCAGTACAGAATGTTCCAAAACATAGCACATATATGACAATTGTTTCAATTTATTTACAAATACAGGTTGATCCCAATATTTATGTACAACATTCATTTAAATACATAAACAAGCAGGTGCAGGTTGTTACAAAAATATATACACCATTTTTAATTAACCCTAACATAACTTCCTAATCATAGCACCTGTAAGTATAGGCTGTTACAAACATATTAAAGACAAGTTATAAGCTATTAGCAACATCCGTAAACAATGTTTTCATACATTTTCGTAATATTGGCTCTATGTCCTCTTCTTGAACTCTACTTTCAAGGAGGAAGCATTTCTTATGCCCTGGTTTTACCCTGTCTGTTTGAACACAAATGTCTTTACGTTCAGGGGCATGTAAAACGACACTTTCAACCAAGTCTGGATATATTTCGACATAATGTAAGTGAATGGCTTCAATAGTAGACTGAAGAGGTGTTGTTACAGTAATGTAAAATACAGGGCATTTGGTCGTATTGTTGCATTGAATAAATTCATGACTTTTTCGTCTCCTAGTGGAAATCACTTTAAAATGAAAGCTACTGTCGCAAGTTTCCATAAACTCACAGAGAAGCATGTTACAGCAGAGTGTGTACATTATATAAGACTTTCCTGGTTTTACACTGACATGATGGTTTCCAGGATGAAAATAAACATTACTCATCTGCAATAAAACATACAACTGAGATCAAATGCTAATTTTATTGCTCGATGTACATAACATTTTGAATAAAACACCCAGTATGCGATATATAACCAAAAGTTTTGCGATGATGATATAAAATATGAATATCATTGACACATCCGTCGAAATACTGATATGGCAAAACATTATCTGTTGTATAAATAAGACGGTTCAAACATTATTCTTCCTCACAAAACATGCTTACAATATGCCTGACTTTAAGCTTAAGATTTCGATCTACTCTATAAGGTGTGCACTGATTTACAAAACACTTCGAACTGTTGCAGTTAGTTAAACAGGAATCAAAACTACATGGCTTATTTCGTGCTAACAAGGATTCAGACCAGTATGTATACTTAAAATGAATGTTTGACTCACACATTTCCTTAAAACATGTGAATACGCTACACTATAAGTTATAGAATACAAACAGTTCTCAATAAATGCATACTTGCAAATCGGCGAGAACATTATTCTGAATTAGCCACTTCACAGGCATATATGTTGCACATTGAACCTCTTTGTTCGAAAATAAAGTTGTGGATGTCACCATCGTAGGTTTCCTTCCAGCGAACAGTGATTCCCTGGTGAAGTATGGTGAGTTGGTAGGCGATTACTCATTTTCCTCGCTCCTCCTCGGTAAATCTAGCTATCATCGGGTCTTCTAATGTAGATGGCAGTTCACTGTTGGAGCGGAGATACCTCACAGCACAATTGTTGCATATTGTGCCTTCACCAAAACGAGTGCCGAAACTGTTAACGAAATTGTAGCACCAGTGTTCTATATCGTTGCATACTTGAACTTGTAAAATACCATCATAAAACTTAAAGAAAGCTCTTCAGTATCCTATTTGCACAATCTCATATATGTCTATAAGTTTGAAGATGCTAACCATGTCAGGCAATTTAATACTAAACCATCTCCTTTAATTAGCTGTTGTGATGTAATTGAAGTGTTTTTACTTAGCCACACTTTACAGTTCCACATGCCACAGGGAGTAGTCAATTCTTGGTTTCCTATATACGTAAAATGTTCCTTGTTCGCTCGATACTGCAGGAATAGAACAACAACAGCATTCCTTCTGCATGATGTATTTAATTTTCTTGTATGATACATGTTTCGTGATGTGTGCACTTTGAGCTTTAAATGCTAGTTGACTCTCACTGCAAGGCAATTACTGTCAAGACACATGTTATACAAAGGACCAAATCTTCGCCCGAAACAAACATCGAAAACTTTTAAAGTATAAGTAGGACTGATTAACAAGAAACGCCAATGTTCATCACCATTACAGAACTTAATCTGTAGTGGGCTATCTTCTTCGTCTTCAAGTCGAAACCACACTCACCTTTACCCTAGAGTAACACTGGCATAATGAAGTGATGTAGAACCTTTCCATTGTAACTGACACTCCAGTGTATGGTTCTTTATTTATACTGAGATTTTCTTCCAGTTTGGAATAATATTACTTGTTTAACGACATCTTGGTTATATCGAATTTACAGACACAAACATTGCTCTGCCAAACTTCACAATCTTCCATTCCACAGGGCGACATTTTAATTTGGTTACTGCCTTTCATTTGCATGGTGCGCTGTTTGTTATTACATGATTCAGTCCACAAGACAGGGTTGTCGTAGCACTCTCTACTTAATTTATACTTAATTTGTTTAAGTCCAGGTTCCTTAGTTATTTATTCACTTGGAGTTTTAAAACATAGATCCCCAGGAGAACAGAACAGAGTAGTTCGCTGTCGGGTCACATATTAAAAGCCGAGCAGCCATCTTGTTCATAACACAATACTCGTTCTTTATAGGTATTTCCTGCGAAACTTTGTGAAAAGTCCCAGTGCTCATCTCCGTTGCACATCTATAATTGGAAATACATGTTGTTTAGAGACTTAAACCATACTCACTTGTAGCCTGGAGTAACATTCTCATACATCTGCTCTGGGTTGTCTCCATTTCCAAGTCTTATGAAGGTATAAACCTGTAACAAACTATTTTTCTAAATTATTATCTTTACACGTGGGTAGGATGTAGATATATATGCTCTCTTAAAGCTTCGCTTTTGCATTGTGAACAAAACATTTTTTTCTCACAGTGATTAGTGTTATAGCATTTTAATATTAAATTAATACTCGAACAGTCGTGATATCTTCTGATGTTTACGACTTCTTCATTGGTTAAACTTTTTAAAACTTCCTTCTATGTTTCTAGAAGTCTTCGAGGAGCACATTGTTCACGTACTGGAAATGGTCTTCGTAAGCTATATGACCAGAGTCCCATTTTAAATTGTGTATTTCGTAAGTTTGATGGCTAAACATCATTCTGATTTCTGGATTTAAAAGAAACCAAGGCATGGGAGATTTAAATTTAATACTTTAGTGTCATTGCTTCAGTCCCATAATAAATGGCAAGTTCTTTAATTACAAAAAAACATGTGGTAGTTTTCGAATATTTGTGCATAGCACATTATTATAATGTTATTTCTTTTTTATACTCTCAAGTTATACAGTATGTACAGAAAGTATACAAACATTTTTACAGGATCTCAGTGGTCACCTCGGAATCCACTTCGTCAACCCCGTAATTGTCCATTACTACATCTGGGATAATTCTAGCTTCTATTAGCTGTTCCAACCTTCATGACATACAATCCCTCCACATATGTTGTGGATTGACATCATTAACGAAAGTGGGCATACCGTATGGACAGTGTTCACATGAAAGATAAGACACAATATCCTCATCTGCTCTTAAATGTTCAGGAAGGAAGGGATGGACAAATTTTATTTCGTGGGACGCAAAAGTGATAATAAATTCTTTAGGCAGCACCCCCAATTGAGAACAGTTAAACTCAACAAAGTTTTCGCCCGTCCGTAAGCTAGAGTCACATTAATACTTCTACGCACTCCTCATCACAGCTATTGCCGCAATGCCCTTCGTGCTTATACCTGTTGCGAGATGCTGCAGAGAGACGTCATCACTGTAGATGATTGATGTAACTCTCGGTGCTGTTGTGGACCTTGGTGACGCTCTCAATGGTATGGATGCCTGGTGTTGTTATGGATGCTGTGGACGTCTGGCATCGATCTAAATGCTGTGGACACCTGGCGTTGTTATAGATATTGTGGGCACCTGGCATCGTTCTCAGATATAATGCAGACACTTAAGCCTTGGTACTGTAGACTGCTAATGCAATGCAATGCAATGCACATGCACGTACACAATGTGACCTTGGTAGCTGATGACTTAACACTGAGAAAAAATTAATTAATTCCTTTTTATGTAGTATTAGAATACAAAATGGAGGCCATTTTCCTTTAAATTTGCTTCAATTTGGGGCTTTAAAAATTTTTTGTTCAAATATCGTTGAATTTGACTTATTCCAGCTCCGATAGAAGTCATTTCAGGTAGGATTCGTGGAATTTCATTCATATTAAGTCGAAGAGTAGTATTTTTAAGTAAAAAAAAAAAGTATATATTTCTTCGAATATTCACATTTCTGCTATGTTTGATAGATGGGATATCGAAAAAAAAATCTTGTATGGGAACTTTGTTTTCGTACAGAAATTCTACACAAAAAATGTGATTTTCTCTGCTATGCATAAATATTTGACTACATACATTTCCCATACTGAAAACTGTTTAACTTGTGTATCCCATAAACTTTAGTAAATCTAATGATACATGATTTTAAAAAGGAATTTATTTCAATACTTAAATTATATATAAAAAAGTATTTTGACTCGCATAAGATTTATTTAGTAAAAATATCTATTGTATGAAACTATACATAGCTTTAGTTTCTGCGGGATTTTAAAATTTATTGCAAGTTTACTGGAAATACTTTAAAGTTAAACTTATTGTAAGTTTAATGGAAAACTGGATAAAATTTAAATTTAAATTTTCTTTTAGAAATTGGGATTAAAATTCATTTCTTGACATTTTTTTGGGATTAATCAAATTGCAGACTTAAATGCTACTGTTGATGAAATAATTTTTTTCAGTGAGACTTAGAAATTTTTTCTTTGATACCAGTACAAAACTTAAAACAAGCCAGTGTCTGTGTCGACTACTATGGCAAACCATTTTCTGGACAGGTCAATGCTCCGGGAAAGTTCAAAATTCTCGACCAGAGGGGAGGGAGTTAGACAGGGCCCGAGCTGGACAAACACATGCTTCGAGATAGGGGTGGAGGGAGGAAGAGAGTTGTGTAACAGGATATTTCCAACCACCTTTGCTGCCTAGAGAGGCCATCTTAGTTATTCTTCAACCCTCAGTATGCTTACATGGATACCTGCCTATGCTCTAAGAAGTAGCAATTCACCACCCATGTTCGGCAAGATGTCGGCCTCTCGCCCGATGTTGGAGGGTATCCAGACTTCAGACCCATCATATGCCTGACTGCTAGCCATGATTCTCGTTAAGCGCTTTCTTCAATTATCTGGCCGTGGTTCAAACCTTGCTCCTAATCTTCATAAAATATTCGCTAGTAATATCGGAAAATAAAATTACGTGTGAATTCCTCTACAAATGTTATCTACGGGATTCGCTAAACTTTTATTGCGATAAGTTTTCGACGAGAGTTGTATTAAAATTATTCGGACCGATAAACTTTGTTTCTGTTGAGACATTTATGTTATTATTTTTCATGTGAAACATATCATTGTAGTTAAAATTCACAATGCATATGAATAGTGTGAAAATCGTTTCCTTCATTTGGAAGTTTGCATGTGTCTATTATCATTTTTTTTTTATAATCCATGTGATTTTTCATTTGTAAATGTGAATTTACGAAGCTAATCTATGTGTGTTTGCTACAAGAATTTTTTAAAATTTCGCTGACGTGTTTTTTCAACAGAGTTTATGTTAAAATTATTTTGTTCTCGGAAAACGGTAAATGTTTTCCCTGCAATTCACTACCTGCTTCCATTTTTTAAATTCCATTTCAAACATTTTACATTGAGGGAGAGGTGTGTGTGTTTAGTACACTACTGGAAATATGAACCAGTGAATTCGCAAACAGGACCTTTTTATTGATTTGTGATGTAATTTTTAGTTATTTTAATGTCGAGGAGTTCCGCCATTACATTAGTCTACAATCAGATGGTGCCTCTGATGGTTCCAAACACACAGCTTATAAGTCGCCGTAAATCCTATACTGGAGTCATTACTTCACCAACCACCCAGCTGAGCGGATGTGTTTTAAAAACATTTCAGGTATGTACATATTGTACAGAATGGAGAACTCGAGGCTGTTAGGGAGACATACACTATATTGTTTAGTATGGTTTAATTGATATATTTTTATATGTTTTCATTTATTTTGTAGGGAAATATTTGTTTCATCTAGCACTTGCGCCATAAACATAATTTTTAACCATTTGTTACACTCACATTGTTGTGTTAGTTTATTCATCTGTTTTAAACCATTTTTTCATAAATTTTTTAAAAGTTCGTTGTTTCATTTAGTGCATTGCAAATATATATTTTTTATCCATTGGTCATAGTCACATAGTTGTGTTCGTTTATTCAGCTGTTTGAAATATATTTCGGTAATATACATTTTCTGGTCCAGTTGTTATAGTTTTGTCGTGTACTTCATCATCGGTTTAATTCATTTAAATTTATTTAGTCATGTGAAATATCATCGGTTTAATCCAAGTAGTGTGATTTATATATTGGTATGTGTTTTTGAATTCTATTAACTTTTTGCATTCATTTTAACTGGATTTTTAAACAGTCGTTATTAATATCTTCTGTTTGTCCACCAGTCTCACTTGTTTGGTATTACTATCATACAGGAAGGGTTAGGAAACTCGCGTAAATCGTATTCATATCTCTCTTTGTTTAAATTATTGTGTATTTATTAATAATTTCATTAAATACGCCATAACCACTATCGCCTGCCAGATGGCGGTCGAAGTAGGCATGTCTTACCCCTCAGTCGCCTGCCAGATGGGAAGGAACTCAATAACATTGAAAATTAATATTACACAATATCTATATATACCCCTTCCCCAACACAGACACACCTCAGTATAATGCCAGATATGCAATGGTGAGGACCTACCACCCCCCCCCCCAAAAAAAACTAAAATGAAATTAAGACCAACAATGCATATATACCCCTTCCCCAACACATCACACCTCACTACATCAGAGCTCCAAGGGTGAGAACATACCATGCCGCTCCCCACCCAAAAATATAAGTCCCCTAGTCACACAAAATTTAAAAAAATCCCATCAAAGAAATTTGATCAAAGTTTTTCCATCAAACTTCTCTGATCACATTTCTTTGACCACATTTTATCGGATTAAGATTAGCGGATTTAAAAAAATGATCGGATTAAGATCGTACTAAGGATTATTCGGATCAACCAATTTGATATCAAATAGATAATCCGATTAATCAAAAGTGTTTCAGAACCATCACCCTCCTACTACTTCACAAACTTTCCAGAAACCAATTCCGAGAAACGTGTAAGCATTTTTCCAATGAACTTCTTGACTTTGTTACAAGAAAAGGTGTCTACCCATATTACTACATGGATAGTGCTGAAAATTTTTGTAAGACATCGCTTCCATCCAAAGATGCATTTTACAACAAACTCAATAAATTCGGCATTACAGACGAAGATTACGAATTTTCGAGAGAGGTGTGGGAAAAATTATACATAAAATCTCTAAGAGAGTACACAGTACTCTATAACAAATCTGATGTGTTGATATTGTCTGATATAATGGAAAATTTTAGAGATGTGTGTCTCAAAACATATAAGCTAAATCCAGTATGGTATTTCACAGCCCCAGGGTTAGCATGAGATGCTATGCTCAAACACACTAAAATAGAACTATAATTATTAACAGATTACGACATGATTTTGATGATAGAAAAAGTTGATCGTGGTGAAATTTCACAATGTTGTAAGCTATATTCTAAAGCAAATAATAAATACATGAATGCTTATGATAGTACAAAGGAAATCTTTTATCTTACATATCTGGACGCCAATAACTTATATGGATGGGCTATGAGTCAGTATTTACCCTATGGTGGGTTTAAGTAGGGAAATAAAAATATAGATGTAACAGAAATAGAAGATGTTGCTAGCAAAGGTTATAAATTGGAAGTTGATTTGGAATACCCACATGAACTACACAATCTCCACAAAGATCTGCCATTGGCACCAGAGAATAAAATACCGGAAGGTTCAAGAAATCCCAAACTCTTGACTAGTCTGGATGGCGAAGAAAAATATGTATTACACTATGTAAATCTTAAGCAATATCTATCTCTCGGAATGAAGTTGAAAAAGATCCATAGAGTTCTGAAGTTTGATCAATCAGATTGGCTCAAGTCCAATATTGATCTAAACACAAATATGCGAACAAAGTATACAAATGACTTTGAAAAAGATTTCTGCAAACTAATGAACAATTCTGTTTTTTTGGGAAAACAATGGAGAATATTAGAAACAGAGTGGATATACGGTTGTGCACAAGTTCTAAGCAAATGGATAATCTAGTGACTAAACCAAACTTTAAAGATAGGACTATATTTACTAGCTCTTTGGTTGCAGTTCATATGAATAAAACAATACTGTGCTTTAACAAACCCATTTATGTTGGAATGAGTATACTTTATCTATCGAAAGTCTTAATGTATGATTTTCACTATAATATAATGAAGCCAAAGTATGCGGAAAATATTGAACTGTGCAACCAAGATACTGATTCGTACATCTATTATATAAAAACACCAGACTTCCATAGCGACATGAAAGAAATGGTCGACCATTTTGATACTTCTGACTATAGAAAAGATAACCCATATGGTATACAGTTAGTTAACAAAAAGATTATTGGCAAAATGAAAGATGAATGTAATGGAAAAATAATGGAAGAATGTATTGGTTTGAAATCGAAAATGTATGCAATAAATGTGGAGGGTGGTGTAAAGAAAAGAGCAAAGGGTGTGAAAAACACTGTAGTCAGAAATGAGATTAGATTTAGTGACCACAAAAAGTGTTTGTGTGGTAAAAAAAAGTGTTGTACAAAAGTATGCATCTTATTAGAAGTAAGAAACATGATCTCTATACGACTGAGATGAGGAAAGAAGCATTAAGCCCCAAATATGATAAAAGATTTATTCTTAAAGATGGCATTAATACACTACCATGGGGACACTACAAAATTGCAAAAGAGTGACACTATGACAGAGCAGTTGCCAAGCGCGAGTCGCCTTATAGATGGTATCGTTAGCATAAAATTGTTTGCAACAGACAGTTTGCAATGGCCGATCGACTTGGAGTAGTGTTTCGAGACGAGATGTCGTCTCGCGAGATCGCAAGCGAAGCATGTCAAGTATCAAAATTGTTCGTGTATCATGTGTAGGTCTGTAAGAGTCTAACAAAATGCAATCGCTCATCGATATCCTGAACGGTAAACTAGTCTACGACTGTAAGTCAGTGTATGTGATCATCGACGAAGAAGGCAATCCGTGGTTCAAGGCTAAAGATGTTGCGAACATACTCGAGTATGCAAATCCGAGAGAAGCAATAAGAGAACATGTTAGAGAAAAGCATAGGCAATCATATGCTGATATAGGCCTGAACGATTCGTTCACCCCCTTGAATATGCAGCCACATGCCATGTTTATCAATGAACCAGGCCTTGAAGTCAAAGATGGCAGCAGCAGAACAATTCCAGAACTGGATGTTTGAAGAAGGGTTGTCGTTCATACGCAAGCATAGTGTCGACCAGAAGTATAAACTGCTGCTGGACACGATGAACGCAATCATCGACAAGCATGCACTGCCGCCGACGAAAGATATTATCGACACAGAAGGCAACCTGTGGTTCAAAGCGAAAGAGGTTGCGAGAATACTGATCTGAAAAAAGCGTTGCGAGTGAATGTAACGGGAAAGTATAAGAAACAGTTGTCCTAATTACAAGGGATGACTCGAGTCACCTGCATTAAGAATGCACAGCCACACACGGTTTTTATGTCAGAGCCCATTTAAAACACTCTTGCAGCACTATTATTTAACAGTAAATGTTTTTAATGGATAACCATCCATTAAAAACTAATAACCATACATGTTTGCATACTATTGAGTTTCGGTGATTCTTTCACTTTTAACATCATAAATTAGGTTTCTTTGGCTTACGAGTTCCACATTACAAATAGTTGAAGCCAATATTGGTATATTAAAATCAACTCTAAGTTTCAGATTAGTTCGATCTTTTACAATAGCGGCTTTTCTGTAAGAACAATCAATAACATACAATGATCTCCCAATAAATGACCCAGAGTTGAAGCACAGTTCATTATTACGATAAGGGGTATTTAGTTTAATCTTTGAATTTCTAAAATCGTTGTAAGCAATATACATTTTATCGAAAATTTTATTATCAATGTCTAAATTCCAATTCTCTTTGGGAAACACTTAATTCCGTCCATTCTTAAATGAAATATTTTTGATGGAACAAGACTCAAACTTTGAACCATGTGTGGATTGTTCAGGATCTTCTTTTCTGTTTTGCTGAAAACCAACAATGACAAAGTCTGGCATATCGAATTGGATTGAATTGAACTGATCTTTTATATCAAACTGGCATGAGTTTGAATTTGTAGGTACTGGTTTTTCAAGGCATTGCCAATAATTAAAACTTTTTGGAATTTTGGGATGTTTGCATAATTTTGCTTTAATTTCATCTCCATAAATAGGATCGTATTCAACAATTGGCCACAGAATTTCCAATTTCTCAATAATAATTTTACCAGATGCTAGTATATTATCTGCATCATCAGATTCATCTGCTCTCTTTGGCGGTCTTCTGTAAAACGAAACATCGTCACTAGAATTTCGAATGAATGTGATCTTGTACCCACCTTTCCAGAGTATTTCATTACAATCTCTAATAAAACCAAACAAATATCTTAATGGATAGGTAATTTCGTTAGGATTATCTCTCCTAACATATTTACCTAGTTCTATCCCCAACATTTGGAAGTATGCTGATTCTGATTCTGAACCTAGCAATGTATGCATCATTGTTAAAGTGATGCCAGGGTTGTCAATACTTTTGTTATACAACCATGTTTAGAGATCTCTATTCTTGATAACTGGAATGGAAAGAAATTCTCACAAAGATCAATAGTTGAAGTTTTTTCATAAGGGGAATGTGTATCTCTTGTAATATACATAAGTTTCATTCGGATGTGAAAATGCATCGCAAATAGGAATAACAAACTCAATGTGCCTGTTGTATTCATTCAAATTATTTTTTGTTTGGTCATTTGGTGGAAACAACTGACGCTCATAAATTTCAATTTTTGTTGATCCATTTATTATATAGAAAAAAATTTCTTAAACTACACTTTTCTTATCAGCCCAAGAATTATAACTACTATCAAAACCAAACCATTTAATTAGCAGCTTATTTCCTTTTCTTCACAAAACTTTTTCCACTAAGTAGTCTTTATCATATTTGATCTTAAGCAGCTCTGGCTAATAAAAAACACAATTAATAAGTTCATTTTTTAAATATTTTATTCTGTGTGTTGTGGGTTTTGTGTGCAATACTTCACACACCTCAAATACTACAGTGGACCAATTTGGTATATATCCTTTTTAAAACCAATTTTTACTTTTACTTATACGAACTTTATCTCCTATTGCAAACTTTGGTTTAACCATTTTTCTTTCTCCTCCATACATGTTGATTAGAATAGAACCTTCATTCTTTGCATTTACATTGGCGGGTTTAATTCCAATTGTACTGTGAACAGTGTTATTGTATTCACTTATTAATTTAGGTAATATAGCCACCCATTTATAGTTTCCCTGCATAGTAAATATCTTCCACATTTTCTCCTTCAATGTTCTATTAAATCTTTCTACAACACAAGCTTTCTTTCCACTGTATGTTGAATAGTGTGTTATGTTGTTGTTGGCCATTAATGTCTCAAATGATTTATTGTAAAATTCTTTACCTTGATCTGTTTGTAAATGCATGGGTTTGCAATCGTTCAAAATAGTTTTAAATGCTAATGTAACATTTTCACCAGTTTCATCTTTGATTGGTATATCCCATGCATATTTGAAAAAAAAAAAACATCTATCACAGTTAACATATATTTAAACCTTTTGTTAATTCTATGTATACCTTTTAAGGATCCAGAATTCATTTCGACTAAATCAGCTTCCCAAAGATCATCGATACCGAAAGATAGAACAGTTCTTCTGGGGAAGTTTTTTTGCATTGGTTTATGAATTTCATTTACAATATCGCTCTATGTACTACTACCAGTGAATAGCGAGTTATTGGTAACACGGCATCTACAAACACATTTAATTCTTACTTTGTAATTATTGGTAAGTTTATATGAACTTAGTGTATTTTTCATACATTTGAGACAGTATACATTTGAGTTATCATTGTTCATTTTATATAATAAATGTGACAACAAAAAATTGTAAACCATTTAGAGAAGAATATAAAGATAAGAAGACAGTTAATTGAAAAGTTTAAAACTTTTAGAAAATTTTCCAAGATGAATATGATAAAAATAAAAAATACGCTCAACCATTGATAGATGCGATAGCAGATTTGGGCAAAAAAATGGACACATAACAAAGGAGAATAAGAACTTAATAAAAGAACTTGTTCCAATTGCTGTTAAGAATTTAGACTACCCAAAGACGCCAACAAAAACATCTTTTGAAAGAAAACTGTTTGGTTAAACAGGCACCTATGAACACTATGGCGATGAACGCTATGGCGATGAACGCTATAACGATGGCATTAAACACATTGACGATGGCGATGAATGCTATGACGAAGCGTTGGAGCATTTGAAACCTGATAAACGACAGTTAACTAACTACAAAACAACATTTATTGATAACAAAGTGGTCGAGTTCTTAATTGACTGCAAAGACGATATTTTTGGGCTAAAAGCTGATAAAGGTAAATTGCATATTGGTGATAGCGAAGTAACATTCATCAATGACAAATTTTCTGTTAAAGGCCGAACATGCTCTGCAACCGATGGTTTGATGAAATTACTAACTAGTAGAAAAGTAACAGAAAGCTACTACACTGCAACCGACTATGAACACTATAGTCGTATCCTAGCATATACGAACACAGTTTTTCAAAACAATGATCCAAACTTGGGAACTCCAAAATCGAGGGAACAAATGGAAAATTATTGTTAAACCTATTTACGATTCGATTAAAAAGAAACGGCCCTCGCCTAAAAAGGGGAAAGGTATGAAAAAATATACAGACTACCCCAAAGAATACATATGGATGGATGATGTTAGGATGCTTATTGACCGGCTTCTCGTTATTTATGGCGAAGAGAATGCTGGGAATGATAACTATTACAATGAAACAGTTGGAATAATGAATATGCTCAACAGCAAGTTTAGTGACTTTGTTGTGAATAATCCAAAAGGTATACCATATCTGATACGAATGTTAAACACAATACCACATACTTTTTGGGAGTCGGAGCATCACGGAAAAGTGTTACTCAATGAATTTGCTACCTTTTGAGTTGCATGCACCCGGTTATCAGTACTTATGTCCGGGTACCAGACTAAAAGAGAGAATTGAGCGTGGCGATAAACCAGTTAATCCACTAGATGCGGCTGCAATGGAACATGATATAGCTTATCATCATCATAAAGATCTAGCTGAAATACATGTAGCTGACAAAGAACTAGAAAAGAAAGCGTTCAAAAGATTGTTAAGTTCAGATGCTGATCTCAATGAGAGATTGTGGGCTGGTGTTATTGGATCTGCGATGCATATTAAACGTAAGCTTGGCTGGGGAACTAAAATAAAATGATAAGATATTTGTTATAATAAATTAAAGTAAAAAACATTGTATTTCAAGTTCCTAACGAGGAGTTGAAAGGTTTGAATATTGATTCCTTCCTAACGAAAGACCAACTGGGTCGTAAAAACGAGAAACTAAAGGAGGATAAAGGGATGGCTATCACAATTTAAGTTCCACAGCTTAAGAAAATGTCTAAAGAAATGAAAACTGGAAATGGTTTGATAGTTCATAAGGGCGGATTTTTACCCTTAATTTTCGCAGCATTGGGAGCTCTAGGAGCATTAGCTGGCGGTGCATCATCTATCGCTACATCAGTAATTAATGCCAAGAAGAAAAATCAAGAATTGGAAGAACAACGCAGGCATAATTTAGCTATGGAGGAATACGGCAAGGGATTTAAGAAAGTTAAGTGGGGTAAGAATGTTACAAAAAAAACTCCACTCAGTAACTTTGATATTGATCAAATGGTTAAAAAATTAAACATTAAAAATTTTCGGGGTGTATTTATGATCGATGAGCTACTTAACACGCCACTCGATAATGAATGTGGGATTGTTAATCTAGATGTTTCGACAAACTCTGGTACATACTGGGTATGCTATTGTAAAAAAGCAAACAACAAATATTATTTTGATTCATTTGGCAGAAATCCACCGCGACAATTAATAGCATATCTCGGAAGCAATATTTTTTATAACGATGATAGAATCCAAAATTTCAATCAAGTAACTTGTGGTCATTTGTGTGTGATTGTGCTAAATCTCTTTTCACATAATTTTGAATTTCCAAAAATTATTTCACTATTAATAAACAATGGATATATGCGAAAATGCATTAATGAGCTCTTGGATTGAAGATAAAATTAAAGAATGCGTGAACAATGATGAGAAGATCAGTCCTAATGATTTTGTTTCCAACACACAATTCAACGACTTTATAATCACACTGACAAGAAATGAAAGATCATTGGATAAAGCCTATCTTACTTACTTGGAAGTAGATAATAATATAGATTTTGAACAAAAAAGTCTAAGACAAGTGGGAAATCCCATTGCACCGATGGACGCAATCAATTTAGAGTACTATCAGAAAAACAGAATTAATATTATTCGTTTAGTTGGGAAATACAATTCCAAAGGAAAAATATTTTACTTTGATAACCGAATAGAATATTTTTTTTATGAGAGATGGAACTATAGTTGAAATAATAATAAAACCAGAAAAATAAACAAGTGTTATCAACTGTTATCATGAATGGAAAAAAATTGACATGTATAAAACTTTTGAAGTACACCCTGATGATATGATATATTTTAAAATACCAAAAGCCCAAAATGTACCCGAAGGTACAATTGTGTTTATTGAAATAGTTATGATATATATGAATACGTTTAGAAAGAGGAGATTATGTTAGTTTTTAATGGAAACACTTCCATTAAAACAATACTTACAATCTAAGAATTTTAAAAGTCTTTAATTTTATTACGGTACTTGACATTATTTAATTTACGAGTCATATCTACTGTAACAAAACCACATTCATTATTCCAACATTTTGAACACGTCTCCCTAAATTTCTCAAATGACATATCACCACCAACAAAATCACTATGAATATGTTTAAGATTTTTAACATCTTGTCTGAATATGCAAAGAAAATTAGCATTGTCTCTTATAAACTGCTTAGGTACTTTTGAGTATGTCTGAGCTAAATAGAAACAATCAATATCTTTATGTCTACCATGAGTAAGGTAATCTCTTACCATATTTTGGTTTTCATGTATGATATCATCGAAAACGACTACAGACTCTTTATGGCATTCATTTACGTCAACCATTTCTTCATTTGATGGAAAGAAGTATGCTATTGTTTCATAATAATTTTGATGCTACAACTATAGCTTTCTTTCAATTGATATATTTTGGCTGGTCCAGACTTTTTGAACATACATAGAAAGTACCAAAGTCCAACCATCCCTGAGCATATATAAAATTATCTATCATAAGTGTAGTTTCCCCACAGTTACTAGGGCCCACAATCAAACACATAATAATATTAGGTAATAATTCTCCATGACGTTTTGCCGATACAGTCTTGTCTGGTATTCTTATTTTAATATCCCAGTTACATGTTTCTTGCTCATTTATTAATAATTTTTTTTAATAATGTAATAAATGAGTAAAGTATTCAAACTAACAGATAACAAAATCAGTGTTGAAGAAGAGACTACACTACCCTTTAGAGATAGAGCGTCACACATTGGCTTTAGTTCAGTACTATACTACTTATCTAACGCATAAAATTATCTCTGGGAGAAAAAAGCTATATTTTGTGGGTCAGAATGATATGGAATCAGCAATTGATATTCCAGTTGGTCAATATATCTTAAGCGATCTTGAAAAAACTATAAAGGCAATTTTTTCAGTTAGTGTAGTGTACTGGGTAGGAAAGATAATGATATATCTTTCGAGCTGGATAAAAAAACAAACAGAGTGAAATTAAAATGTACGCTTAAATTACAGTTTGGAAAATGGGGTTCAATAGGAAAACTTTTGGGTTTCATAGAAAATAAAACTCTGAAAGCAGATGTAGATCATTATGGCGATACGATTCCAAAATTTGCTCCATTTGAAACAAGAAATATACACTGTAATATAGTAAATGGCATGATATTAAAACATGATGGAAATAACCATAGAGAAACTAGCATAGTTGCCACTTTTAAATCAAGAACAACATTTGGATTTGGCGATACGATCTATTACAAACCAGCTTATCCATTATTTTTCCCAGTGCAAACAAATCAAGTTAATGAAATAATAGTTGAAATTAGGGATGAAAAAGGTAAGTTAATCAACTTTGATTTGTCTGAAAGAACAGTGGTATTAGAGATGAAGCCGTAGATATTTTTCGGTTGGTCATATTCTATATATTAAAGTTTCGTATGATAAAGATGAATAATATTTCTATAGAAAGTGCAATGAAAGAACTCAATGTTTCGGCTACTTTAATATGTCGGATTTTGGAGATGTGTATCTAAATTTTTTATTAGACTATGTTGTAGCACATCGCCGAAGTCAGAGCGATAATTGTGTTTTAATGATTTGATAACCATTAAAACTTTATAGAGATATGAGCACAAATAAAAATCAACTGATGTCTAATACGACGACTATTTACTCTTTAAAAAACCGAACAGAATGCCTTTGTTTAACGCCACAATCCTCCATTCCATCATATGCATAATTTATACCTCCACGATTAACACCATCTAAAACTTTTTCGCTGAAAATCCGAAGATATCTCACTGGCAAGGTTACCTTAAAATTTCCAGAAGTAATTACCACTTTGTATCCATGCCGTGTATCATATATTTCAGCATGGCCTATGGGATAGGTCTGTCCGATTGTAAGTTCGGAAAGTTTCTTAAATTGTTGGGTTCCATTCAATACATTTAGCAACTGGTCTATCATTATTATGGACAATATTTTATTTTTTACGCATTCAAATTTCTTGAGCCGCTCTTTGCAACTTTTGCAGTCACTTTTTGGGGATGCATCCAAATGCAACTTTTTACAACTGCAACCAAATGCAACGTTTTGCAACTGCATCCAAATGCAACTTTTTGCATTCACTTTTTGCAGATACCCCAAACGCAACTTTTGCAGTCACTTTTTTGCGGATGCACCCAAACGCAACTTTTTGCAGGCACTTTTTTGCGGCTGTGCTCGAACCGGCAGCTGATGTTTTGGATCAGGTTAACAAACGGTAATTTTTTCTGATGGTTTTTTGATGGTTTGGGCATTCAATTTGCTGTTGGTTTTCTGATGGTTGGGGGCTGTGCTCGAACCGTCAAATTTCATATTATACGTGTTAAAATTTCAGCACCAATTATTTTATCTTCCTATTAATAAATTTCTTATTTATAAATCAAGATGGAATCTCTACTCAACAAGTTGAACAATTCACTTAAATTGACTAAACTACATGACCTCCAAAAAAAAAACTGGTTTACTGCTACAGATTTTCAAATTTATGAAATTCATTGCCAGAACGCTATGTGAAAATAAAAGACAAAAATTCTTTGAAACTATTAAACGAGAAACAAATTTTCGTAATGTAGAAAGGTTTAAAACAAATAAAAAATGGAAAATTTATGGATGACCTAGAATTCTCTTAAGAATTTTGATCAGATTTTGTGAAATTATTTTTGGCTTGCAAAGTTAGATTAAATCTAGCTTATTTGACTGGCAAAGGACCCTTCTCAGCTGTTTAAAAATATTCTTGATTTTGATTGCAGATTTGGATTTAATTAGCTTGATTTTGACCTTAATTTACTTGATTTGGAGAATAAATTTGAAGAGATAAATTATGTCTCCAGAAGATTTTGAAAAAGATACTCGGAAATGAGAAATTTACTCGATTTTAGTCCAATTATTATGCTGCGCTTGGATCTGCTTTACATATCTACTCCCACGACATGCCTAACTGATAGATATTGCATAAACCTTCATATCAGACACGTATAAGCACGTAAACAGACATAAAATCGCATACAAAGTTCTTTACAATAAATCCAAAACTCAGGCTGGTATTCGAACTGTGGACCATTTATCTCACTATATTATCTCTATTCTTCGTCCAATATGTATGTACGAGCTTGATTTATAAGTTTCATACGCAAAGAATTTATATGGGATTTATTCCAGCATTTAGTACTAAAGTTTTACTTAGGTGGTTCTTGCATGTAGTCGAGTAGTAGGATTTGACCGATGACGTCCAAGGGCGTGGGAGGCAGGAACGCGGGAGCCAAGGAGCCGAGGAGCCTCCATGTAGTTACGTCACCCGACCACCATCTTGGATGTAATTTACCTTTTACACCTGATCCATGACCTTTTACCTGTGACCTTGATCTTGACCCTGGTGACCACTGACCCCAAAAATAAAATAAATAAATAAATAAATTCTAAAATAATTTCTTACGAAAAATTTTATAAAAAAATTGTTTAAATAATTTAAAAGTAGTTTAAAAATTAAAAATATCATAAAAGATGTTCATAAAAAAGGTATTATAAAAATATTACTACAAAATTGTTTAAATATTTACCATTATTTTTTTTTATAAAACATCATTTTAAAAACTAAAATAATGTTTCAAAAATTAAAAAATCGTTTAAAATTTATTATAAAAATTTAATTTAAAAATGGGTTTAAAAATAAAAAATCATTGAAAAATTAATTTTTACAAAATTTTATTTAAACATTTTTTACTAAAAAGTCTTTCCCCCCGCAGCAATTTTACTTATCAATTTCCCTTTCCCCCCAAAATTTCCCTTTTTTCCCTCAAAATTTCCCCTTTAAAATTTTACTAAACAATAGTTTTAAATTTTTTTTTTAAACTGATGTACATTGGCGGAGGATGCCATATTTGTTTTTCGTTCGTCATATGTTTACATGCTACTGGAGGCCGCCTAATTTGACTATTTTCGTCTCTCCTTTGTTTATATATTGCTGGAGGCCACCAGATTGAAATTTTTTTTCGTCTCTCATTTGTTTATAAATTACTGGTGGATAACAACTTGATTTTTTCAATCGCCTTTTACTGATACATTACTGAAGGCCTCCATCTTGGATTTGATGTCTACTTATCAGATTTAATGCGTACACTACCTACCTCTCACCCCTTCCCATGTTAACAAAAAAACTAACATAATTATTATAACCTTAAATAAATCAGTTATTTATAATAACGACGAATGTCAAGGCTTAGGTTACAACATGGTGACCGACCCAGTTCCTGTACTCCTGTCTCCCGATCCCCTTGCCATCAACCCAACAACACCTACTACTGGTCTACGTGCAAGATATTATAGTGAGATAAATAGTCCACAGTTCGAATAATGGGTTGAGTTTTGGATTAATTTTAAGGAACTTTGTATGCGATGTTCTGTCTGTTTACGTGCTTATATGCACCTGATATAAAGGGTTATGCAATATCTATCGGTTAGGCATGTTCTAGGATCGTGAGTCCTATTTCTCTCGGACTTAGAAAAATTTTGTAATTTTGTTCAGTAATGAGAGAAAGTATATATACAATGCGGACATACGCAGTTGCCTTAATTGATGTTCAGGCATTGAGAAGTTAACATCGATTTTTGGAAGCGCTCTCTCGTCATACCACGAAGATGAATTGCGAAAATGAAGGCCTGCCTTTAACCTCAACTAACATGGAACCGCGACCTGCACCATCGCTAACTGGTGGTCTCCAATGTAGATTGTACTATCGAATTTTCATCTATGATCGAAATGCTCGACGACATCAGAGAACGGCCTTCACGAAGAGACCTTTCAAGTATTGCGAAAATAGTCACATGCAGCTTTTGTAAGATGATACAATGAAAGAAGCTAGTAAGATCCGCAAGGGTTCATCTACCGGCAGCAGGTTGCCGGCAATACCTGCTGTCACATCGATGGGTACTGTTTTCGCAGACGATTATGACGATACAGTTAATGCTGAAGCCATAATGACTGCACTGCAGTCGGTTTGTGCAGAACGGAAACTTGCAAGGTGTTCGCTTGAAGTCGACGAACTTCAAAATTAAGGACAATCAGCTCTAAATACTGATGAAAATACAACTCCTACTACAAAAAAAAAAAAAGTAAACTTGGTAATTGTGATGAATCAGGAAGTGAAGACGACCATGAAGACAGAAATAATGACTACTACGATGGCAGTGATACTGTTGAAGACGACGGTTATTCCCTCGACGATCCCACACATTTCTCCAACGTGTTTCCTTCGACAAGTGAAGTGAAGAAGGCAGAAGACGCCGAGTATACTGACGATATTTTTACCGAAGATCCGAATAATCTTTCAGACATACCTAAATATTTGCTCGATAAGTAACATCGCGGGGATTACTCGACCATGAAAGAGGCGGTTTAGATCATAAGAGAACTTAAGGATCAGGGTTATATTATATGATGTGATGAACTGCCTTGTTCTGAAATTGTAATATAAAATAAGAATAAATTATTATAAAATAATAATTTTTATATTATTTTTTGTGTGTCGTGTCCTTTTATTCCTCACAACTTTAATGTGGTGCTATAAGAACTCGCTTATAAATTCTAAGCTCTGTAAAAGTATTATAAAAAGACTTTAGTATAAAAATGCATGGATAGCTGATTTCATACACAAACTTGATTCTGTTGACATATACAAGTTTTAGAGACAGTAGGCGAATCGTTTTTTCCCTTATATGTATGGATAGAGGCAGCCGACAAGAAAATGGATTGCTAAAGATAGATCGAATGATTGGGATTGGTGCGGATTGATGAGGAGGGTCGAGATGGATTGGTGAGGATTGGTGAGTATTAGTAAGGATTGATGAGGATTGGTGAGGGTTGGTGAGGATTGGTGGTGAGGAATGGAGAGGATTGGTGAAGAGGATTTGTGAGAATTGGTGAGGATTGGTGAGGATGATTGGAGAGGATTGGTGTTTGATATGACCATGAATGATTATTATTCTAGCTGTCCTCGTACATTCCATATTTCGAAGGCCTGGTAGAATTTACATTTAAATAAACACTAATTAAGCCTATAAACAAGCTGATCCATACCATGATTATAACATACTCGTTCATGTGGTCGTTATTAGTATGATGGGCTTGGTTTAGCCATATATGCAAACATTAAAAAAATGCGAGTAACATACTTATACCTACAAAACAGACGAGGTAGTGAATAATGGGATTTAAAAAGAGTGGCAGGAAATGTAGCTGAGATAATTTAGCATGGGTGTACAATACTCGATGTATTATGTTAAGACAATATAAAATAAAATAATTTTTAATTAAAATTTTTTTATTAACCCGTTCTCCTGTAAGGTGAACTATAGGGACAATACACACTTGCGATGTGTTGTGGTTGTAATTTTATTGTTTGTTTTCAGACACTCACTCCACTCAGAATACCGAAGACACAGTTACGCCTAGAAAAGCAGTACAAAAATAACTATGTTTTGACATTCCCTATGCATATAAAACCAATATGGCTACCAGAAACTAACATATATGCTTGATGAAAATTAGCTGGCGTAACTGCCGAGTACTTCCGATATGTTCGACAAATCCGAGCCGAAGAGTGCTGAAGGTAGCCGAGCTTGATCGAGTCGAGCCGAAGATTGCCGAGCTCGTGCGAGACTAGCCGCAGCCACCCAGCCGCCCAGCCGCACAAGCCGCTGCGGCTGCCATTAAAAATAATACATTATGCCTGACTCAGCTATATTATACTACTACTCGATATTTTGTTGACAGCCTAAGTTACCACGTAAATGTATGGCAACTGAAGTCAGTGATCCTTTTACACGTAAGAGCACAAATGTGTACATTATTAACACACATACATTCCTAAGACTCCAGACTTTCACTAGGATGACGTATGAATATAGCAACACGGTTTATGGCAATGTTAATCTTATAGTCTAAAAGCAGTTTCTTCACACTTCTTCAATCAAACCTTTGAAAAATCACATCATATATGACGTGTTTCGTTGTTTTCTAAATATATTGTGTATCACAAGCATTTTACGCTTCTGTTAACTTTGAAATATCTTATTTTTCTTAGATATATTTTTTTACTTATATTTTATCTGTAAATTATTTGAAATAATATGGAATTTATAGTAAATAATGCAGAAATAAGATGCCAATGCCTAGTAAGAAATAGTACTTCACACGAATGTGGTGCCTCGTCACTTTGGTTTAAATTGCTATATTCAGTAAAGCTTTGTTTGCATGAGGCGGTGGAATATCCTTGAAGTAGAACTTTGGCAGAGTTTCAGAAAAGTTGTAAGTAACCACGAATGAACTCTACATATCGCGGAAGGACAGAAAATGAGTAGAAAAGTAGATCAGATGCACGGCTTACAACTGTGCTCAAATAACAGTGAACATCCTAAAATTGCAAATCACGTATGGATCCAGTGAGAGGATGAGACTATCTCGCTGGTTACTCCTTGAATCTCGCACGGCTTCCTCTTTGAAAAGAAGCTGTGTCGACGCAGCCTACCTGAGAGCAGCACAGCACCAAAGAGGATCACCAGCATGTTGAAGGTTGAGCGGCCGGCGAGTGAGTGGTGGGAACGACCCGGCAGAGTCCGACAGCCGGCGCGGCGTTGTCAAGGCCTGCCTGTCAGAGGGGTCGCGACTCTAAACACTATCTCTGTTTCCACGCGCCAAGGTCGTGCTGCCGGTGACCTCTACTCATGTGACGATCAACACCCGACAAATATCACTTCCCCAACCAGAGCCACGTGGGCCCACAGGGATAGAGCGGTTAGCCGGCTTGTATTCCACCAAGGCGAACTGGGTTCAATCACCGACCGGGCCAGTCCCAGATTTTCGCAGTTTGGGCTCGTGCTGGACGCCACCGCTGGTCGGCGGGTTTCCTCGGGGAGCTGCCGTTTCTCTCATTCTTGCATTCTGACGCTGCTCCATTCTCACCTCATTTCACCTTCGTCGGCTCTCAAGACCTCGGTGTTAAGACCCTCCAAAATCTCTCAATTTATCTCACCCAGGGCCATAGCTACGACGAGGTTGAGCGAAGGGGACTGATCACATGCTAATTGAAAGGGCGGCTGAACATAAAAAAAAATGTAGCGATCATAACCTACTGCGGGAATATTATGCTATTTTGTGTTTTCCCCTTAAACGAGGGGGGGGGGCGGGGGTGAACAAAAACTAAAGGAGACTGTAGGCTAGTAGGAGCTGAACATAAGTTAGTAGGGGCTGAACATAAGCTAGTAGGGGCTAATCATAAACTATGAAAATAAACTATTAGGCTATTGGGCACTAGGCCTAAACTAGAGAAGTCTGAAGATAAAATGTTAGGGGCTGAGACTAAGCTAGTACTCTGACCGTAATATGTTACTTGCTGAACTCAAACTTTTAGTATGGGAAGGAACATTTCGCGAATAAATTTTAGGACAAGTTAGAATCTAAAAATTATAGATGGCTGACTTGCAAGTTCTCGCTCTGCACACGATATTAGCAAAGCAAGTGTGGATACTGTGTGTGTTTTGCTGGGGCTTTGAAAAGATTTGAATCCCCTTACACAAAAATTTGTTGCTCGTTTACCTCACTTATCCATTGGCCAACCGAAGGTTTCATATTCTATTTTTAGATAATTTTTAAATTCTATTTTTTTTTTTTTCAAATTAATGTCAGTGGCATGATATAGCCGATTTGGGGCCAAGGGCATCGAGCATTGGATGGGAGAATTCGCCCAGCCGCCATCTTGTTACGTCACCGACCGCTATCTTGTATGACCTTGACCTTGGCCTTTGATCCGTAATCTTGACCCCGGTGACCTCTGACCCCAAAAACAGAAAAAAAAATTGCGAAAAAATTCTAAAAAATTTTATAATGTAATATTTAATTAAAAAATTAGCAAAAAAAGTTTCAAAATCGATTAAAAAATTTATAAAAAATGTTATTAACAAATCGCCAAAAAATATTTAAAAAATCGATTAAAAATTATAGAAATGTGTTATTAAAATTTCAAATTAAAAAAATTTGATTAAAATTTTTTTAAATTAAACAGTCTTTAACCCCGGTGGCTATTGTTCACTTTTCCCCCCTTGAAATTTCCCTTTTTTCCCCTCAATAAATTTGTTTATTAAAAAACCATTTTAAAAATTTGATTATTAAAAAGTCATTAACCCCGACGGCTATTTTCCCCTCGAAATTCCTCTTTTTCCCTAAAAATTTCCCTCAGCAAATTTTTTTACTAAAAAATAATTTAAAAATTATAATTAAATAATTTATATTTCCGGAAGTCCCCCCCCCCCCCCGCACTTACCAATTACTCACCTCTGTTCGGATCCAGCAGATGACTGACTCCCTTGCCTCCACTCCCTTCACATATACTCATTTTGCCATCTTGATTTTTTCATTAATCATTTGTGTACATGGTACTGGAGGCAGTCATATTTGTTTATATGTTACTGGAGGCCACCATCTCTGTGTTATTGTTACTGGAGGCCACCATCGTTGTGTATGTTACTGGATGTGGCCATATTTGTTTTTTTTTGTATATCATTTGTTTATATATGTTACTGGAGGTGGCCATATTTGTTTTTTGTACATCATTTGTTTATATGTTACTTGAGGCTGCAATGTCGGGAGGCAGCCATCTTGATAGGTGCAGTCCTCCATGTTTTATTGTCATTTGTTTTATAGTTTGTATAGTTTTATAGATTTATAGCCTGTACCGAATGGTGGCATTGACCATTCCTGCAAAGTACTTAAATGTATTTACTATTTTTTATTATAATATATAAAGCAGAGAAAGTTATTATTTGAAATAAAACACATAATATCTTTTATTACATAAAATTTATTGTACACATAATACAATATACATGTTTATTAATATTCTTAGACGTTCACCGCTCGAAGTCTGCCTCAGCGACCCAGGAATTGTAGCGGGCAGGGAAATCCCACCACTTGATGTAGGACCTTCCATTACGCCGTTTCAGCACCTTTTCCACAAAAAAACATGCCCAGAAACTTCGTCGACTCGATCACCTTGGTGTAGAAACCACCATGGATAGGTATGTTGTTCTGATCTTCGAGATAGTAGGTCCTCTGAGAATGGTTTCGTTTATGTCGCACATGAAACAGTTCAGGACTCCAATTCGCTGTGAACCCTTTCTCGAAGACACCTTTCTGTTTGGAGATGTGCACCAGGTCATCGATCTTAGCTTTAGGCTTGCGTGGGTCCTTCCTCTGCAGCTCCACTTGCCATTACTTTACTTACTGGGCCTCTGCAGTCCCACTTGATGTAAGCCTATGTCCATCTGGAAGAATGCAGCTTTCTAACAGTGAAAGAATTATCAGAATCTCCCTATAGTTTTGGTAGAGCATGCTTAGAAAGCAGCCAAGTAGCTAATTTTTCTCCGACTTGGTTTACAAATTTTGAAATATCTCAAGAACTTTTTTAAAAATTAAACATAGTCTATTTCCATCTGGAATAATGTAGCTTTCTAACAGTGAAAAAAAGTATAAGAATCGGCCCTGTCATTTTGGTAGAGCATGCTTGCAGCCAAGTAGCTAATTTTTCTCCGACTTGGTTAAAAAATTTTGAAATTTCTCAAGGATTTTTTAAAAATTAAACGTAGTATATGACCATTTGAAAGAATGTAGGTTTCTAACAGTGCAGGAATTATACGAATCGGCCTTGTAGTTTCCGAGATTAGCTGTTACATATAAGCAAACAAACTCAAATGACTTCTTTATTATATTAGTATAGATTGATGCATGCATTATCCCGTTTATTTACTAAACAATTGTAACTCATCAGCCTCACGTATTTCTACATAACCAGAGAAAGAGTCAAACCCGACAGTATCTTTCACGAGTGTCCTTAGATCGCCAATACCTTGGAGGTCGTTTCTAAACACGTGAATATAAGGTTGCGAAAGCCACCGAGAAGCTCCCCCCTTCCCCTTTCCCAAAGTGAGCCGACAGGTGACGACCTGCCTCGGGGCAAGCCGAGCGATGGGCAGAGGGTAACTACTTCAACCAGGCCTTGCACTAAAAGAACAACATGAGGCGATATCACACCTTCCACCCTGGCTTGGCGTGCATCTGTCCAGTAGACTATATAAGGCTATGCATGCCCGGGCTATTTCCTTCTCCAGTAGCTCGCCTCAACACTTCATGTACTGGGGCTATGTACTGTTATCAAGTCTTCACCAGCCACCAGTGTCTGTCACCACTATCTACCAGAAGCTCCATTGTTGCCTACTAGAGGCTTCTGCAGCCTCTACAACTAGCTACCAGAAGCTCCAGTGACGTCTCCAACCATCAGAATCTTCCAAGATACTATCTCCTTCAGTAAAGCCTGCAGACATCATCACACTTTCTGCTTCTGTTCCTCCTGGTTCAGCAGCTGCGTCTACTCGCTGGTAGAGGCAGCTACACCCACTGCCCTTAAAAGTAGTGGTCCCTTTTTGTAAAGTCTCTTCAAGATGCGCCTGGGTTAGTCTAGGAGTAGGTCGCCTACACCTGTTTACTGTAGATTACTTCCATATCACAATCTGCTTTGTTAGGAGGTAGCATGTGTCACTGTATTTATTATTTCTAATAAATACATTTCATTCCTTTTACTGAGGATTTATATTCTAGAGGAATTTCCTACGATCACTAGAAATTATATTACCATATGACATCACCGAGACCGGATGTTGTTACAATTATGGATCATAGAGTAAGACTGCAGAATCAATTCAGGAATCTGTACATTAGACACACACACCATTCGACGGCCAGTTGTTCTAGACACTTTGGTGGATAGAAAGGTAGAGCCCCAACCACTAGAGAGGCGAGACAGTCATCTCAGGTTGTACTGCTACTGGAGTGCTCACGGTGCTGGAAGGAGTATTAGTCTGGGACTGAAGGCCTAACCCCTGTCGCAACCTCACCCAATAATGGTAGGAAGATGGCCACCCCGGCTCACTGCTCTAGGTTTGCATGCCAGTGGCGGGAAACTGATCAGAGCACCGAGCTCGCATCGTTAACCATGATTGGCTGTACACTTAGCTAAGGATCTGTCTCGAGTTTACGTTGATTGGGAAATGTATTTAAGTATGCATTTTGGGAAAAGGCATGGCTCATAGAGGGAGGTGCAAAAGGTGACCTATACTGCCACCAAGTGAGTCTGCATATCAGACCCCTCTGCACTTAGCAGACAAGCCGAACGTGTGAGAGCCCAGACTGCCCATCAACTGGAGGTGTATTTCTCTACAGTGTTTACTTTCATGTATTTCCCTACACACATTTACCTATCCCAAGACTACCACCCTGTGGTACGTGTTCTGCTCACGGGCACAGAGGTTAGGTACGGGACAGCCAACCCCTTATTCTGAAGCTGAGAAGCAGCAGAGTGGAACCCACAGTACTGTGTTGGTCAGCACAGTACCAGCACACAACACCCTTCTCCAAGAGAAACCAGTTATAGCCAACCAGCAACAGCTTCAGCTACAGTGACCGAAGCAGTCCCTTGTAAGACAGGTACACCAAAGCAAAACAGTGTCCCACAAGCTGTGGTTAACTTTGTACCCAGTCGCTAACCGGCACAACCAGTACGAGTAGCAAGTCAAAAACCTAACTCAAAAGCATAACTCCTGTTATAACCTGCACGTGCCTGACCTAGTGCACATAAACCACATTGACCGTGCTGTAGTTTTATAGGGCGACACACCTCGAGTTAACAATTAAAAAATAAAAGGGGGTTTGAAACTAATTCAGGTGAATGCATCCTGAGGTGATTAGTAAACGTGTGTGTAGTTGTCGTTAGTAGGACATAAATGTAAGAAGTCACAGTAAAAATATTAAAATTATTCCCTAAAGAGGAAGTGTTCTTAACGAACCTAATTAAAATGTGTATGTAGCACCAGAAGGGCACTGAAGAATGGAGTGACTGGTAGCAAGAGAGAACGTCATGGTTGGAGGGGACCAATGAAGACCTAGAGGGAGGTTACCAAAGTAAGGCAGGTGGTTGACAACGTTGGCAGGACCCTCTGGTGGTGTCGGTGTCCGAAAGGCCTCTGGAGTTGGAGGTCGCCGAAGAGGTGGAAGACCCTCTGGATTGCTGACGGGATCTCTGGAGTGGATGATGGACATCGACTGTTGAGGACTCTCTGGAGACTTGATGGTAATCGACACAGCATGAAAAGTTCAAGCTGATAGCTGACCCTGTTAGACTATCTTGTGGCTATTACAGCGAGAGACAGGGGGCTAGAGCTTACCCTTGATTAGTTGAGACCTTCCAGTGGCCGTTACAGCAGTGAATGTACAGCAGACTGCCCTAAGGCCATGTTCTGGAGGTCCTTTTATACTAATCTCTCCAGCTTGGTGGCACTCAGAAGGGTGAGGGGAAGCCGACTTCCCTGAGCATCAGTTTCGATTGGGTATGCTCACAGATTCCTACTGGTGGTGCGGTTGCACTGGCCATTGGTGTGAGTACAGAGGATGTATGTGCTCCATTCCTGGTTGCACTGCTAATTGAAGTTAAACCATTTCAATGGATGTGATGGACAGGAGCTGAGGTAGGACTGGCATCTCAGCTCGCATGGCCATTCCTTGCGTTGTCGCCTCCATCCTTGTTGATTGGTGTGACAGTTCACCAGGAAGCTCTGGTGGTGGAGAGGACAGCGGTGGCTCTGCTGCTGCATCATCTGGCTAGTTCTCTGACGTTCCCACGTCTCATGGAAGTGGTGTGATGGAACTGAGGCCGGTGGCAATGGTAATGTCAGCACATCCAGCTCAGGTTCCGAAACAAGGTCCTCCTGTACAGAAATAATAGTACGAGGGAACACTGTATCTTTAGGAATCTGTCTAACTACTGCACCATTGGCTGGATACTCAGAGATCGCGTCAACCGACTGCCGTTTTATCTCGCCTTGCTTGTGAGCTTGTGCTCGGGTAACGCCTGGGGACTTGTGATTCATCAACCTCAAAAATCATGCTTGGGGTAGGTGGTTGTGGCCTGGGAACCCTATCACAGGGGCTCCGTCATGAAACCTCGGAGGTGGCCGCACTCATCCTCCCGCCTCTTTGGAATGAAGGTGTTGGCAGGTAAGAGTTACGTGAAGTGAAGAGATTTGGGTGGCTCTTAACATCGAGGTCTTCAGAGCCGATGAGGGTGATTGAAGTGAATATGGAGCAGCACCGGAATGAAGGGGCAGTGGAAATGGGAGATCCCAGAGAAAACCCACCGACGAACGGCATCGTCCGGCACAATTCCCACTTGTGAAAATCTGGTGACCCGACTGGGGAAAGAGCTAGGTGTCGCTGGCAGTGTCCTTGGGGACAAACTACCTCGGTGTATAAATCGGCTATGTAGGCTATACAGGATGCAGATAACCTCCAGATAACCTTCTCTATCTGAGGGTTACCCTACAAGGCTGGCCTAGGCTCTTCGTTCGGCAGAGGACAGGTGGAACTACTCCCAAGTCACCCAGGACCAGGCCTCGATTGACTGTGTGAAGCCTGCTTAGAACACATTGCTGTGTTCAGTTAGACCCTCAATCGTGGCCTAATGGTGTCACTATCAAGTTGCTTGTGTCTACAGTTAGGCAAAGGTATAACGATCGCTAATGGTTCCCACAGCCATGTGAATGCAGTGGCATTACTGTCCCTGAGACGTATTAACTTTCTGCCATGGTCCATCACAATGTTGTTTCCATTCAGCCAAGGCTATCCCAGCATTACTTCCTCTCTGATATCCACACAGATCGTAAATTCCGCTATCTGGTCTTGGTGATGGACGTGCAGAGGAATGCTAATTTGGCTGCCGACTGCTAGGGTCTGGTTCGACTGTGCCATATTCACTGAGAGAGTTTGTGACTGAATTTGAGCGTACTGCTCGGCTTTCAACAAGTAGCTTCTTATAAAGTTGTAGTGGCAGAAAATAATAATGCCAGGTGTGTGTGTCAGTTTATCTCTATAGAGATATGTGGAGCTTCATGCGATATATTCACTTTAAGGTGCTCTACTTTGGTGACATGGAGGGGCGTGTTTTTCCCTGAGGTGGTGGTGGCTCCGCATGCACCCTAGGGCCGGCGTTTCCTACTGGCACTGAAGCTTTAGGGTGAAAGCACTGCTGTGTCTCGGGCGGTCGTGTCGCTTCTCCTCCCCTTCTCCAGTTCTGACGCACAGGACAATCCCTGTTGAGATGTATACCCGGGCAGAACCAGCAAGGGGGTGGTAGAGCGGTGGTTTGAGGAGGAGGCAGGTCGCAGTTAGCTTGCCTTTCCGTCAGGGGGGCTGGGCTGTCGATCTTGACTGCAGCACACACAGGCTGTTCTAAGAGCATCTACTCTCAGTTATTTTTCTCCACCTCCCATGCCCTATTAACAAGCTCGTCAATGGTTTGTGGCTTTAGGCTGTGTAGCAAACTACAAAAGGAGGGGAGTAGAGTACACAAAATATTGCACACGCAAGACTGTCCTCGCTTCTCTGTGGATAGATTTGCCGATGCATCTGAGCGATGGGACAAATAAAATTTAAACCTCTTTGGTCGAACCCTGGACTTTCGAATGGAAGTCCGCAATGAGCTGGGCCATCACCTCTTCCTTGGTGAATTGCAAGGTTAGGTGATCCCTCAGCTGATCATAGTCCATGACGAACTGGCCATATTTTCTCCACCATTCGTGGGCTTTACCATGTAATTACCATTGTGTTTTTGTTACCCGATGCTTTCGTGGTATACTGTGCTCTATGAATTCCTCTTCACATTCCTTCAAAAAGGTGATGGAGTCTTCATGTGGATGACCACTAAATTCTGGCGACTTATAATCATTATCTGGCACTGACATTATCATACTACGTATCTTATCAGCATTACTAGATCTGTTGAACAGGTTGTGCTGACATAACTTACAGTGATTTACCTGGCCAGGATGAGTGACCCTCTCGTTCGGCATGTTATACAGCGAATGGTGTATAGCCCTTGTCCATTGCAGTCTAGCCAGCTCCACCTGGCTAACTGATGGTCTCTACTGGTGTTCAGCGGTATTCCAAGCCGTCTGTAAATCTTGGTACATCATCCCACCCTATGCAGGAGTAGTGAAAATGTTGTTGACAGTGTGCACAGTGGATCACGTGCAATCCCATTCCGGGGCACATGGCCACTGGAAACTTATCGAGCTGATCGAGAAAGAGGTGCCTCGGCATTGAAGCTTTGGTGGCATCATGCTGATTGCTCACTGGGTTGGACATGATGAGGCTGATGTTAGGGTGCCACAGGGCATTTTCCTCCATGGACTCCCTGAAGTCCTGATTGTTAGCAGGCAGGTGACCGATTCAGTGTGTCTGAATGCCACGGTCCCTGCATGTACTATTTCCCTAGGATCCACAGGTGTTAGTTCGAGAGTGTATCATGTTGATATGTTAGTGTAAGCAATCGTACTCTACTGTACGGTCGTGTTGCTTACACAGGGTTGTGAGTGTTTTATGCTCACTATAACTGTTGACGTTATAAGAACGACTCGACTGTTCGTACACTCCTTTCTCGCTCTGTTGTAGTGTAGCTGATACAATATGTGTTTGCTTATTGTGATAGGATGTCCGTCATATGTAGGTTGTGTTGGCATTACTATGTAGCTCCACTAGAGTCAACTGGTTAATGCAATGTGGCAAAGTCAGCTGGGTGTATGCGCTGTGAGACATGTCTGAAACGGTTCAATTGCCAAGCCTGAACTTTATGCACTTAAGCCCCACGTTGGACACCATGTATTGTACATGTTTACTGCTTCTTGGCTGGAGGAACATTATAATTAAGCACTGCACAAGTCCTATACACATACCACAAGGATTTGACGTAGGTTGGAACTGAGTCACAAGACTGTGGATCACTCTACATGTATCTGGTTGGATTGCCTGGCTGGGCATGGACTCTTTGTCACGTTGGACAGTTACTGCAGTGTAAGGGCTTGAAAAGGTTGGCTTAGGGATTCAAATCCTAGACTCATAATGTCCAAAATAATTGGTAACATGAAGTAGACATGTGTGGATTGTCATTTTGCTAAGGAGGAGTATGCCGGCCACCACAATGTCAGCATCACGAAGGAAATTTGTAGAAGGTAAAACTAATTATTGAGGATTGTCCCGTTGGGGTGCTTTACCAGTGTACAATTGCGGTCTAGTTGGTTTCTGGGTTGGAACAAAATCAGTAGTGGAAAGAACTATGCATGGTCGACACCTTACCTTTGCCATGCTTGGTCGTGTAGCTCTCTGTCGTGAAGTCTGGCTGCTCATAGGTGGAGGCTGATGCTGCCTGCAGTGGAGTGGTACCCAGATAGTATTCAAGGCTGAATGAAGGTATTAGGTTTGGAGGATAAGTCGCAAATATAATATCAAAACCTAATATGGTTTCTTTACATTGATTTATAAAGTAAGTGTATCTCATGCGATCTTTCCAACAATCTGGTGGGTGGTTCAAACAATGGAAGTGGTGTGTCAACGTCTTTTGCTACTTTTTATAATAATTAATTTACTAAGTTCTGGACGTCTACTTTCCTACGGTACCTATTTGATACCCCCTTTATGGATGTATGGCATCAGTATGCAGGATATAAACAGTACTGGGAAGTAACTTGCGTATAATGTATCTCTGCTGTGTGGTACTGTGCACTTCACTTTCCACAGAGTTCGCACACACTGATATTTTCACAATGGGTTCAGTGGTCAGTGCACTCCCTCCCCTTTCCTTCGTACTTTTACAGCGGTGAGGCGGAGTAGGGAGGTACTATGGTCTCTAAAAACCACTCGCTAAAGGTCTGCCTTGAGGGCTCTTAAGTGATGCGCATACTACTATTCCCTGAATAAAGGGATTAACTATAGCCTTTATGGGCTTGCATTAAATAGGTAAATTATAAAAATGCCTTGAGGGCATGTTGCAAATAGGGTACACTTTAATCCATAGGAATAAAAGAGTTACATAAATTATGTTAGCTTTCATTAAAAGTTTTAAAAGACAAACGGGGCAGCACTCTCTTACATATTCTTGTACGATGCATGTCACCCGGATTATAAGAACCTAATTAAATAATCTGACACATAGAGAAAGATATCAGAGAAACTGGGCGAAGAATGTAACTTAAATTATGTATTTGTAATAAAGTTTAATATCGGTATTACATTAATGTTACAGAAAAGCTGAACAACTATTTTGACATTAAAGCTACATTGCCTGTATAGGCATTTGAACTAGATAATTGTTTCAGAGTTCCAAACATAATGTTCAATTGTTGAAATAAGCCACAAAATGTTCACGTACGTAGAAGGCAGCAATGCTTGATCGTCGATTATTGTTAGGTGTGTGAACGCAAGGCAAGTTTGAATGGTGTCTTTGCTGTATTATATTTCAGCACCAGTGAATCCAATATCTCTTCGGATGTAGTTGCGTAAACAGCATTCTGCTCTGACGATACTTTTAGCTGTTTTCATATTTATTTATGTGGGCCTGTAAAACACCACTTTTTAACTAATATGCCGAAAGCACTTTCTACTACACGATGCGCTCTACTAAGTTGTGAACTGAATTTTCTCTTTCTTGTATCATTAATGAATGCAGCCTTTGGGAAAGGGTGCATCAAATACGTATTTAAGGCAAACCCTTCATCACCTATTAGAACATGAGGAACAGGGATTTTTGAGCCGGGTAAAAGTTTTGGTGTAAGAATAGTTTCTCCGAAAATGATGTACTCTCGAATGAATACTGAATTCTCAAAAATACCACTTTCACTGTGGTGTAACTACCAATATTAATTACTATAAATTTGACGAGTGACAGTCCCGTGTGTTAGACTGCACCCCCCCCCCCCAACTAGGTAATTTGGGCGACACTAGGCGAGTCACGTCTAATCTACTTTATTTAGCCCAGGGCGCAGGTGCCCGCCTGGTGTACAGTACACACCTTGTGGGTCGACGGCTGGGCACGAAGTCAGGCCCTACGACCTTGACCCCCTACGAGGTACCGGCTTGGGTAATGGTGCTGCAGATCGATGATGTAGCGTGGGGTTGCCGGGTATCCGTGTATTCACACTGACTGGTGTTTCGCTTGACTGGGATGCGATATGCTCCGGTACGGGTGCCTCTGGCTATGGTTTGGGTTCGTCTGGCTGTCTGATGCCAAAGAGTGCCTCCTACACTAGAGGGTGGTATCCCTCCGCAAACCCTGGTGGGTGGCTCAAAGAATCAAATGGGAACGATGTCTGGAACTGGTATGCTGAGGCGTCGTCAAAGTGCAGCTTGTTCCCGTGGACTGAGTAACCCAAACCCGCTAGGAAGGATATGTACTCCCTGGGAAAGCTTAGCAATTACCCTCGCCTTTCTGGCCTGTCTCTCAACTCCACCCCTGTGGGTGTACGGAATGAGGAATCGACCAGAGCAGCAGGAGTTGGGGCAGTTGACGTGTCAATGTTTAATAGTGTGCGGGTGTCCCGTGGGAGTAGACTTCCCTGCACCAGACTGCAGCCGTCTCGGCACCACTACAGGAATGATGAGAGTTGGACACCTGATTGGCAAGTCCTATCCACCGGGAGCGTACTTAAAGTCGTGGCTCTACCGTTCCTTCCATGTGGTGCAAGGAATGGGTGGCCTCCCAATGGTGGTGTGGTGAGGGTCCCAGGGTCAGTGGTCTCCCCCAACTCAAAGAAGAACCCCTTCTCGGCACCACAGGGGAATCAATGAGGACGGAGCGACTTCGAGCTGACAAGCCAATTTCCACAGGACGGTATCCTAATGTTGTGGCTCTACCGTTCTTCCTACGATGTACAAGGAACGGGCGGCCTTCCAAGGATGTACTTGTTCTGTTGTGCAGTGTGCGTTCGGCAGTATTAAAACCCGGCCTCTTGCCAAGTCCTGCAGCTTCGGTGTGACACAGGAAGGAGCTTGGCGTGAACGCTAAGATGACTAGTAAAAAAGGTGTTTATTTACCGAAGTGAAATAAACACTGATGGCAGACGTGCTAACTCCTTATTACCCCACGGAGTATATGGAAGGTTAAACACCCTATCGTTAAACAGGGGAAGGCGACTTGTGCAAAGCTGGGTGGATTAGGCAGTTACTTAATGCATGTTTCCTCGAGGCAAGCTTTATTCTCAGGTGACTGTCCGTAAGAAACCAAACGAGTCTAATTGTAACTTCTTGGCGGCCACTGGGTCTTCCTTAGGATTCCGCTGGAGAGAAACTTCTGCCCTACGAAGAGATAAATGAAGCTTAGGAGAGATTAGAACCTCGGCACCAGTAACTGGGGCGGAGATCTCAGGAAGCGATTGAGTACCAAGAAGAATTGGCGATCAGGAGGCTTGGCTGCCGGCCCTTTTATACTTCTCAGCTATCCCTTCTTCTGCTGGCATAGTGTGTTTGGAGAGGGGGCACAGCAGGTGTGAGCCCGGCGTCTAGATCCTCCAAGCGAGCGGCATAGTGAAGAGCACCGGGATTTAAGTCTCTTGTCTGTGGCGGCATCTAGCAGCATGCTGCTGTACTTGCCACAGACCTCTTGCATTGTCTCGGTGGCTCATTGGGTGAAATAATAATCATCATTGGTACACCTGTCCCGGCCCGGTAGGTAATACAGTTTTACAGATGTCGGCGGCAGTGATGTAACTCGTGGACAAGCTGTCAGATTATATTAGAGAAGACGTCATGCGTCAAATTTATAGCATGGGTCAACTACAGCAAGGTGAATTATAGAAAAAACGTTGTAACAGAAATAATTTGAGACACTACCAGCAGGGCATTTTAGTATCACAGTTTCCTATCGATGCTGTCAATGCAGTTCGGAAACCCTTAAAGTTCTCTGAATCCGGCCACAACTTTCTGCCATCTCTCTTCTAAGGGTGCAGGCAAATAGAGTGGCTGTAAGAATTTCCAAATTTCTTCACGAACTGCCCCCACAATCTTCGAAACAGTTGATCTCCCAACACGAAAAGAACATTCTCAGTTACTCGGTAGGCTAGTGAAAACTTAATTTGATTGTGAAACTATACAATAGTCCTAGTTGTCACAATATCACTGCAGTACCCCTCTGTTATGAATATCTCTCTTCCAAACAGCAAATTGCCATAGGAAATGAATTACCAAAGACTGATTTAATGGGATGTAACAGGTCATAGGTCACCTCCATGTATAATTTGACGTTTTTGGACATAGGAAGTCGTCCTACATCTAATGTTGAGGATTCCAATGTTTCACACTCTATGTCATAGCAGACAGAAACCTCAACCGAACCCTCAATAGATTCGAACCTTCAACATATAGTCAAGATGAGTGCAATTATTCATTGACGGAAATGCCACCGCCCTCAAAATCAGCAAAACTCAAGAAGATGAAGGAAAAAATGGACGACCTGGACAAAATTATAAATTACTTTCAGAAACGATGATCTTGATGGCATAGATAACCTGTTTTTGAGCTACACCGCAATGTTTAAAAATTTCTCACCAAGAAGGCATGCAGTGCTCAAGATGGATCTTACACAGTTACTTGCGCAGGCAAAAATTAGTGAGTTAGGTGGTTTCACAGCAGACTGTACTTGCTACATCACAACAATCTCTCGCAGTTGTAGTACAGCTTCCAAGGAGTTTGCGGAACGGGACACAGTGGAGCCGACAGTAGGCACCTAACAGTAACAGCAGACACCAACGTGAATAATTATGCAGTCCTAACCACCGAATTTCCTGAGTGTTCCTTGAGTTGTTTCTATAGACAACAATACCTACAGACACAACCTGATAAGTTGTTGGGATACATAAATAATAGTACACCGCAAGAGATGTAGGTTAGGTTTTTAAAAATGTTTTGCCTAAACGTATATTTTGTGTTCTGTTGTAAAGAGATTTATGAATGTTTTGCAAAATATTTCAAAGCTTAAAGAAAGGATAAAAACTTGTTTCTATGCTACTATTCCTACAGAACTGTTTGAAATTTTAAGTGACATTCTAGTTACTTTTATTCATTTTAGGTTTTCATTTGTTTTACACATACATACGTAATTGTAACGCATGACTGAATTATTTAAAATGGCTATACTGTGTTATTTCGAAATAAACACACATCTGGTAAAAAAGTTTAGTGAAATATGCAATACTACAGTACACAAATAATGTACCTCAAATTGCTAGTCTTTCTTTTGATAATATTGTTCTTATCCAATTTGTTGTGTTTTTCATTATGTTATGCCTTCATAGTTCATGCAGTTCCTCGAACGACTCTTGCGACATGAGAAAATATTTGAAGAACATGTCATGTGATTGCAGTTCTATGCACAGACGGTGGAATTCGCCAAATGTTTCCCTCTTTGATTTATTATATGAACACAGTACTGCATCCTCTTTCTCTTACGATACACATCTAGCAACAAAAGTACTTCTTTGTCATCGCTACTAGCATGATGAACATTCAAACACCTCGCAAACTATGCCGCCTGAGTTTATTTTCACATTGACCACTATAGATCTGCAGCACTCTGTGCAGCATCACCAAACAGATCGCAGCGGGCTGCCGCTATACCGCGGCCCGCCATGGCAGCCCACGGTCTGTGTGGCCAGGCCTTAATTAATTTGTGTATGCAGCACCAGAAGGGCGCTGGAGAATGATGTGGCTGGTACAAAGAGGAAACATCATCATTCGAGGGGAACAATGAAACACTAGAGGGAGATTATCAAGTTAGTGTTGGTGATTGATGGCGTTAGCAGGACCCTCTGGTGACATCAATGTCCGGAGGGCCTCTGGAGTTGAAGATCACCGAAGAGGTGGAAGACCCTCTGGATTGCTGATGGGACCTCCGGAGTGGAAGGTGGATGTTGGCTGTTGAGGACCTTCTGGAGATTTGCTGGTAGCTGATGCACATGAAGAGTTCTAGCTGCTAGCCAACCCTGTTAGACTATCTTGGGCCATAACAGTAGGAGACACGGCGGCTAGAGCCTACCCTTGATGAGCTGACACCATGGTCTGGAGGTCCTTTTATACTAATCTCTCCAGCTGGGTGGCACTCGGGTGAGGGTGAAGCTGGCACCGCCCTCTGGGGGGGCAGGACTTCTGACGTTGTGCATGGTCGACTGGGTACCTACCTGCGAGGTGCTCGCCACGAGGCTGGAATGTGTTGATATTGCCAGCCCGCGAATTTTGGAGGCTGTGAATGCTCCAGCGGGTGGCGCTTTGCTCTCCAGCGGCAGGATTGTGAGATACAGCTGCTGTCCTGGTGTAGTGGACAATTCAAACTGCAGCGGAGGGGTTACGCTTGTGACATCTTCTTGGCATGTAGTAGTGTTAAGTAGGATTACATGTTTGAGTCATAATATTATAGCTGTCCCAAGACGCTCTTGTAGACATGTGTCCCGTCTCCCTTCCTTCGTTCATTAGTGATTTCTGACTGACCCACAAGGAGTAAAGCTTTCCAAGATGGGACACATTCACAAGTAGTGTGCGCTTCCCAAAAGCGCAGGAAACATCACACGTCATAGGAGTCATTCTGTTTCATGGAAAGCAGAATAATAGGACTGACATGCCTGGCTATGTTATGGCTTTCGTCCCAAATGTGCATTTAATTTTTCAACAGGATGACACTCTGGGCCCTTTCCTCCCAACCAGAAAGTTTGTCACTCCCTAAACATACAGCTACCAGGGAGGTTGGATAAGAGATGTAGATGAACATGAATAATGCCTCATGCTGTAGTCCCCAAGACCTCAAAATACATAAAAGGTAGTATTAATGCCAACACTGCTCCATGATATTCAGCTGAATGAGAAACATCACCAAACAGAGACCACCACTGACAGGCCCACACTGGAAGGAGTATGGCAAGAAGGAAACTGTCAAATAGGCATATTGCATGTTACCAAAGGTGCAAATCATATTGAGTATTTGTTGGCATGCAAATAAACCTGGTTCCTACTTTGTCAAATGCTGGGTTTAACTAAGTGTGTTCATTATTTTTCTGGCAATATATTACCAACATTTCAAAGAACGTTATGAAACATGGTGTAGAAACAATTAAAGGAAGAATTTTTTCTCATTTTATTTTAAAACTGTTTGATTAAAAGTGAATAAGCTACATCCAAACAACAAGCTGCTATTTTCCTTTACATCATCATCTGAAAGTAGCACCTTTGCGTGATGAGCACTGCTGTAGTATCCACATACACGCACAAATTTTCACTCATTCCAATCATAAACACTTTTCCATGAAAGAATTAAATTTTTTGGAACTGTAGGAATACAATATTGCTCTTCAAATCATAAAGTACAATCTCTGTAACACCATCTAGCAAGACACCACTGGTATATCAATGACAATGCTAACATCATGACAAAAAGTACTGAACATTCTTTACATGTCATTGTAATAAAAATAATTTAACAACTGTACTAAATCATTGAAACTGATCATTTACTGTGTACAAACATTAATTTGACAACAAACTTTGCCTGTCAGAGGAACTTCACTATTGATACATAATAGGCTTAAACAATACCACACAATCAACATCAGTACAAAAATAAGCTTACTCTAAAATACCAAGCATTCAAACATATCACACTGTTACAAAAACCACTGTATACATTACTATACAATAAAAAATTACCAAATATTATGTTATGTATCACCAGAGTTATGTACTGTAACAATAACTACACACACAAATGCATACTCTCTCCTCCATATAAGGGTAATGTTTTGACAGCCAGCATTCCAGTGTAAGTATACCACAATGCCACCACATTCTCGCCATTTGCAAACATATTCCACTAGCTGGTAGCATGGGAGAATTTCGAGACAAAATCTGCAGTAACAATATTGCAAACACTAGTTGGCATTTCTGGTTACAGACCAGCAAATTTCCTAATGAATACAACAACAGATTCAACTTTATCAAATTGTAAACTTAACTTGCCTGTTAGCTAAGTGTGGTTTAGGTATGTTTTCACATTTCACAATATAAATTATATATTGTAATGAAATATAACTACAAATGGTGCAACAATGTTCAAACTACATATATGGATGCTAATAAGTGCTACAAGTATGTTTTCTTGCTACAAATTTCTATAACCTCCACAATATGCACTCATGCACTTCAGTCCCTGGGATAAAGCTCAAGCTATGTGCCCCCTAGAGACATCAGCATCACCAGAACCCGTATCAGAACCCTTCACACCACCCATCAAACTCGATGGAGTAACTCACCCTGTACTCCTAGCAAACCTAAGTGGTTAGGACACTTCGTACAGAATAGCTAACCTGTCGTTTTGGGGGATCCCGATCACTGAATCTACCCCGGTGACAGTCAGCACCCATAATCACATTCCCGTCTGCACACCAAGCTCCACAGTCAGCCCTAGCACTCCTCGGACCGATGTCCAGCAGCCATCGCCAGTCGCCGGTTGCCCAGGTATCCCCGTGAGAGTAGACCTGTCAAACCCAAGATAGTACTAGCTGTCTTAGATTTTTTGCCCTGCCAGATAGCCACACAGCCAGTCCTGTATGCTGGTCAGGCTCTAGTTCCATGCAGCTACTAGAGATCCAATCTCAGCCCGGGTATATCTGCTCTCGCACCCCCAAAACACTTGGACCATGACGTACTTTCTTTGCCCATAGGACATCATGCATCAAAAGGGGTTCTTCTGGCAGCCAATGTGAGGGGAAGCGCCTCAAATATGAATGCTATTTAAGTAAAACCAGGCCAGCACTACCCCAAGGCAAGTGACCTACACGGGAGCCAAATCGCCTACTGTCCTGATTTCAGGAAGTCTTAAAACACCCCGTGGCGCTAAAAAAACTGAGCAATCATGTCAGACACAGAAGCTGACCAGCATGAGCAAGCCGAAGCAAACATAGCCGACGCCATACCCGAACGATGTCACAAACCCAACTGTCACTGCACGAGGATACATCACGTAGGATACGCCCACGGCCAGAAAAGCTTTCATTGCATCTGCTAGGCTGGGCAGACGAAATGAGACACAGACGGGCTGGAATACCGATGCATCAGTGCTGCACCAAGCAAACCACCTTTTTGCAGCTGGATCACATGCCTAGGATGTAGGACCCACAGTCTGCTATATACCAATACGGAACTATACCCCAACAGCTGCATTGGCTGGCCAGATGAAAGAGTAACCAGAGCCGGAATGGCTTACTGCTGTGAAGTATGCCAGCACACCACCGAATACCGACCGCACAACTCAGGACCAGCCACCCAGACCAGTATCACTCTGTGTGAAGGGGAACTCTAAATCCCAGAATTTGCAAGCCACCTGCATGAGGATCTGCTCATATTCTTAGCGGAATGCGAGAAAGAATTTTGAAAGAACGAAGTCCCGTCCAAGCAATGGTTATGCTGAGCACGAACTATGCTCAAGGGCAAACCACTGGAATGGTGGAACAAGTACGGTGAGTTTATCACTAAATGGGGACAGCTGAGTAGACGACTAGGCAACCTCACTGCAGACTTTAACGGCCGCACCCAAACCGCCATGGAGGACGCAGAAATATTCATATGCCAGAAGGTACGAATATACGAACGTCTTTTTCCGAGTATGGAGTCAGAAGAGAATTGCGTGCACAATATTACAAGAAACTCCTACCAAAACTCAGGAATTTCTTACAATGCCCTAAACCGCAGACGGTGGAAAAACTGATAGGGCGGGCGAAGGAAATGGAGCGCAATTATGAAGAGCAGGCCATGTTAGACCATTGGCAGGGTGGCAAGGGGAAGGAGGAAGAAAAGCTGACAAGACACATGCCCTTCCCTACATCGCCTGGCCCCCTTGCTGTGACCGCTCCTCCCCACACCTTGCTTCTCACAAGGTGCTGGTTTTGTCCTGAATGGCATTTGAACCGCGACTGCTCTGAATGGCCCACCAGCTGGAAAGAAGAAAGCAAAGAGAGGGAAACCTCCCACCAAGATACGACGAAAAGCGATAACAATCCTGGCATCACGCTGCAGACACTGACCAAGGGCAATTATATCCCAAATACCCCCCGGATTAAGGTAAAGGACAACTGGCAAGTTATTGCGGCTGCAATAGACACTACAGCCTCTGGCAACTTTGTCCGGAGTGACTTACTCACCCCATAACAAAAGAGCCCACTTGACAACCCATGATGTAAAGGTACAGATGGCCCAGCCAGACCATTTCCTTCAGGTGGAAGGAGAAATCAAAGGGATATTCACCTCTATCAAACAACTGTACGCACAGGTTTCTTGGAAACACCCGAGATAGGGGAAACTATGATTTTGGAACAACCATAGCTCCAGCAGCAGTATGGTGAATTGTGACCAAAACTGCATACAAATTGGGGGGGGGGGGAAGAAGAGGTGCTTCACACTCCAGTGGGAATGAAGCAATGATGCCACTCCATAACCAACAGCCCCACCACACTGCACAAGAGAGCCTACATGCCTGCAACAGCCAAGGTGCTCTGATCCCCGCTGAATCAACGCCAACAGCGACACCAAGGAGGAAACCCCGAGATCACCCCAAACTAACGCAACTGAAGAAGACCAGAAGCCAGGCCCAAAGAGCCCGATGATGTCATGTTCGGCTTTCGACCAAAGAATCCCCAGACCAAGAGCTTGCACGGCCCTTCCCAAGAAACACCCTCGAGCCATAGGGCATCCTCACCACATCAGTGACCTCACAAACACTGGATGACGTGCATGATCCAGCACCAATTGCCGCTCTGGAAGCCCAACCGCAGTCTCCCAGAGAGCCTGAGGCCGAATCCTGCACCAGCCGGGAGGCTGCATTTCCATCCCAACTAGGGTGGAGACCCCAAACCGAAAGCAGCAGGATCTGTCCAGATGCTGCCTTCCACTCCTATGGAGTTCACTAGGAAGGCCAAAGCCCCACAAGGAACGTGGACACAAACTACAAGCAAGCTTTGTTGGCAAAGCCTGTTGAACCACGAACCACATCATTAGCAGACACCACCGAGCCCAATCGCTGAGAAGAGTGAAGAACCCAGCACCATCGAGACCACGGGATGACAGGATTCGCCCCCTCGATCGGCCACCCCAGCAACCCCGGCCCTCGAGGGATACACCAATTAGGGGACTGCAGCGTCGGACGACATTGCAGTCACCGCCTCGAAGCCGCCATCCGAGAGGGAGGTATCAGCTAGAACTGCCAGCCAAGACAAGGCCATCCTGGACGCATTAGTTCAGCTGGTACCATCAGCCACAATCTACTTGGACTGTGCAGCAACCCAGTCGGTCTTGGTGCCACCCAGTGCCAAGGCCGCCGCCCACAACAAAGTCTCAACATCACTCGATGCCGAGGACGACACCCAGGCCCAGCTTCTTGGACCAGAGGAGCAGCCACTCAAGCCGCTCATCCATGCTGTCGAAACAGAGGTCCCGAGCAGACCTCTGACTCTGGGACCATAAACCAGAGTGGTAGGCGAAGATGCCCAGCCACAGCTCCAGATATTGGTCTGGCGATATTGGTAGGCAGAAGTACACCTGAGTAGGACCACCAAGTTATCTGCTCCCCCTCCACGAGTCTGGTTTTAGTGATTCTTTCCTCATGCTCTTCTCCTGTCAAAATGCTATCTGTAAGAGTACTAAAAGGGCAGATACTATATCTAAGTACCAGTAGGAGCTTAGCCACCTCCCAGCCGAACTTGCGCACCTCAGTCCCCGAGAGAAAGCTCAAGCCATCTGCCGCCTAAGAGAAACCAGTATCACCAGAACCTGCACCACAACTCTTCACACCACCCATAAAACTCAATGGAGTAAATCACCCCATATTCCTAGCATACCTGAGTGGCTAAAACACTTTGTACAGAATAACTAACCCGTGGTTTTGGGGGAACCCGATCACCCAATCTACCCCAGCGACTGTAAACACCCACAATCACCAGCTGCCTGCACACCAAGCACCAGAGCCAGCCCTAGTGCTCCTCCATCCGAACCACTTCAGGTCCAGCAGCCATCACCGGTCGCCCAGGTATCCCCGTGAGAGTGATCCTGCCTTAACGAAAGAACAAATTAGCTGTCCCACAATTTGTGCCCTGCCAGAAAGCCACACAGTCAGTTCTGTATACTGGTCACGCTCCAGTTCTGCACAGCAACTAGAGCTCAAATCTCACCCTGGTTGGGCTGCTCTCGCTGCTTCTGTAATCTTACTAGTGCTGATGTTTGCATTCAAAGGGTTTAAGTAAAAGAATGAAAAAATTAAATTGGGAATAGAAGCTGCACCATGGAACATTTTGAGATTGGAAACGTGTGATCCACGAGGCCAGCCAAAGAGGATTTGGGCTACGACAGTAGCGCGCCCACTGCAGCGCTCAACTCTCTACCTCGGTGGCGTTTGTTATCTCCTCCTTGTTCCCCCCCTTGATCCCCTACCTTACCTCCCTACCTTGTGCATCATTAGTCTTTTCATACAGGGGTAAAGTTAATAAATACACCAATTCACCCTCCCCTCTTTCTATTCTACCGTTTTCTCTTCAGCTGGCACCATGATCAAGTGCTCGTTGGAGCTGCATCACTATAACCTGAACAAGATACCTATTCAATGGCTAGGGCAATTGGCTCAATTTTATGAATGACGTGGAATTCATCAATTTTTAATTATGTTACGTTAATATGCGGCCACCATCAGGGAGAGCGACAAAATGGTGAGCTGTAGATGCGTATGCAGTTTTTTGTGGTCTTTAGTGTTTTTTGTCTGGTTTTGTGTAATTTTGTGCCTGCGTATTAGAGCTCTGCAGTAGGGTAAGTATTTCGAAATTTCATTTGGCTGGCACATTCTAAATTTGGTCTGGTATAAATAAACTGCCTTGCTGTTGGAGTTTTGCTGAATGTTTAATCATGTAGTGTATATTCTCATGCAGCCCCATTTGGCCGACTATCTTGCATTGGAAGCGTGTCTGTCTACTACTCACTTCATTCCGCCAGTTTTTATAAACTTGTATTGTAATAATTTAATGGTTTGGGAGCTTTAGTTAGGGCTCAGGTCAATTATGAGCTGCCTCACAGATCATTACGTTTCTTTTGGAAGAATTTTTAATCAGATTTCTAATGTGTCTTTTTTTATGAAAAATGCCTTACTGGTCCATCCTTGAGTGCAGTTTCTCACATGTGATTTGTGTCAAACTGATTAGGTGGAGAACAAAGTTTTTTATATTGCTCCAGTATTATTGCTTTTGAGATTTACGTGCATTGTTTGCACATGTTTAGTTTTGCTGTATGTACAACGCTGAATTAATGTATTGCATTTCAGTATTAACAGCTTTAAGAATATGGCATCTAGTCATCAATCACGCCTGAAAATCATTTGTTACGTATGTCAAATATAAGGTGTGTTGTTTTATTGAAAGTCATAAATGAATTATTAATCACGTAAATTTTAATTGCTTTGTGTAATAAATTATTGTAAAGTTCGTGGTAACTCATTCAGGCGATTAATTGTATATCCAGAGCCGTTAAAGAGTATTATGGTATTGGTTTGAAACAGCCAAGCACAATAATTATGTAACGTTCATAATTTGATTAACTGAGCCAAGGGCTGTGATTACTGAATTTTGGATTGCATTGTAATTAAGCTGAGAACTATGTCAACATATTTATTACGTTGTGGCTCAACAGGCTCATGCCTGTTGCTATAATGGTTATGACATTTTTAGTAGAGCTTGGAGAGTTTTTATGATACTGTGTGTACCTGAATTCAAAGAAACTTGTATTATACTGAATCTGAAAAAATATATATAGCAGTGAAACCTGAATGTATCGTATACTTAATTTGTGTAGTTTGGCACAGGGCGTAAATATGTGGTTGACCCACAATGTGTGTGTGTGTGTGTGTGTGTGTGCACACGTGCATGTGTGTGTCTACTGGACTAGTACAGTACTGCCTGTCAACAGTGTACACAAGCAATGTTAATAATAGACACAACCAATCCAGACACCTGTATTAATGTTAGACATGTTTACACCCATGTCTCATTTCGCAGGCTTCATGGACCACATGTTCCCAATCTCAAAACTTTCCATAGTGCTGCCCCATTTCCCAGTTTCATTTTTGCGTGCAATTACCGAAATATTCTGTATGTCTCTCATAAGCTAATACAGGAACTAAATAACAAGTCTCTATATTGCTGATGGAATATCCTTGTGTTATTAACCGCATACCAATTGTGTTCATATGGGAAACAGTGCGTATGCAATTTTTAATAAACCTAGAAGACTGAAAAATTTCCTTCTGAATTAAATATAACATTACAAGTACTTAGTATTATTTTCATACTTTGAAATACTTTTTAGTTTCCCACACTGGCAGATTTGTTATATTTGACTTACATCCTGAGTTATGGCCTAAAGGTAACAACTAAAAAAAATACACTAAAAAATTGCAAAAAATACTATCACAACATCAACTACAAGCTCCTGACAGCTGAGTAAAGAAAAATCTGCCGGACTGCTTCATGGAGAATGAGTAATGCAAGCAGGAGACACTAATGCGCAGTTGCAGGAAGAAATCAGCAAGTTTAATACAGCCCAAAAAATTACATGTTTGAATTTTTTACAAGTTTATGCGAAATTAGAACATAGATCCTGTCACTCCCTGCTATTAAATTCAGTACCAAAAGAACACATATTTTAGTAATGAAAGTACTATTATATTTCCTCAAGTTTGATGACTGCATGCTACATGCTGCACTTAGATGCTTACATCTGACACACAACTTGCAATTTATAGACATATTTGTTTAGATTACGTGCTGGAGTGTTCTAAATACTTTTGAAAGTAAGCAAAGTAATAATTATGCTGTTGGTATTAAAAATAATTTGGCTATGTTATAGGTATAGCAATTGTTACTGTTCATGATTTTCAAAAACCACAATCAAATAAAATCAATCATTTGGTTAAAATCACATTACAAAATAAGTCTCAGACAGGCATGGAAGATAACACTGCAACGTAAATTTGCTTTGAGCACCATTTTGATACAGAGCAAATTATACTATAGGCTATTCACGATAAAGTGAGCAATTTTGTAAGCCCCCGCATATGTAATAAAAGTATATAAATATAATTTATTTTAACCTTACATGTTAACTTCTGAGTGCGGTGGAATATACACACTGTGTTGATTACTTATATGATAATATACATTTTAAAAGGTGGTTAAAGGATTAAATATGGCTGAAAGTAAAAAGTAACTAAGGCCTCAAAAGTGCTCACTTTACTGTGAACAGCCTATATTTGTATTAAGACAAACAAAATAGGTGTGGTACGTTATGGTAAGTGGCACTAGCCTGTTATTAAATAGGTGTTTGAATATTGCACATAAAAATAAGAACATTTTAGTTAGTAATTATTTTGAAAACAAGAGACAAGTGAAATTATTTAGCGTAAACAGTAGTGAAATCCGTACAGTCACAGCATTCCAACTCAATATTTTTGTAACCACTTTGCACCCGATAACTAATCTCTGCAGTGTTAGCCCACAACAGATAGATGGTAAACAACAGATAGGTGATGCACAAAAGATAGGTTCCAAAAACTAACATGGCAACTGTAGCAAATGCATGATATAATGTATATCAACAATTAGTATCAATATTCTAACTATCATGTTTGTTATTTGCTTATGATGGTAAAGCAATTACTTAATAATTAATAAAGCGTAATTAAAATTAGAGTAAAATCGATAGATTTTGCAAAAAAAAAAGTATCAATTACTATTTCCTACATATAACTAATTAAAAGCAAAAACTACTCCGAACGTAATTGTTACAGGTAATGCAATTACTTGTAATTTGTTACATATAGCATCACTGATAATGCCTTATCTCGAGCTTACTTCAAGCAAGATGACAGAGTATTTTTTCCCCCCACATTCTATTAAAATTAAGATTTAATATGTAGCTCTACCAAACAATATCCAAAATTTAATAAACTGTAAAAAAAAAAGAAAAAAAAAAGGGAAACTATTCTTAACTGCTAACCTCACAGTATTATTAAAAGTATATGCTTATTTTCATATACATTTAATAACCTCCTACCAGGCATTAGTTGAACCAGTCAATTTATAATAAGCAATTCGCTGTATTACTTTGTTTATTTACTTTACATAATAAAATGGTTTGGTTTTTTATCATGGTCAAGAGTTAATTATGTTAATGAGAAACTGAACAAAGACTCCTTGTGGATCATCATATACACACCTAAGACATTTTAAGTACTGTAATAATTTATAATTTTTTTAAACAGTTACAATTATAGGTTTCATACCAGGCAGGCCAAATAAGGTTTCTACTGTAATTTTAGTGTTTCTTTCATTATTCCACTTTAATAACTTAGTGACCACTGACAGGCACATCAGCTGTGGGTCATGACATGTCAATGGTCAGGAAGTTACATACATGCTGAATTTGCAGCTGTCAAAAACCATACCAGTATCTGGATGTCAAAATCATACCACCACCTAGAAGACAACACAGTAATAGAGAGATAGCTATATTTAATTTTAAATGAACTAATTTTTTCAGATACAAACTCAACAATGAACATACATACAGTGTGATGTTCATAAAAAAAATTTTTGCTTCTAAAAACTGATAAATTGAAAATGAAAAGTGGTCAAAACATCTGAACATAATTTGCTAGCTATAAACCATACAACCGTTGACTTGTGGCAAGTGTTATAATTTTCAATAGTTACTAGCCATTAATTACACACATAATAAAACATTGGCAGCTTCCTACAACTTCAACAATACATTCATATCACCAACTAGCTACACAAAGTCCAAATTTTCCTTTCAAAGATATTCTGGACTGCACTAGCACAAAATAAATAGAATTTCAGAAACAATAATTAAATGTTAAAATACGCTGTCCAGACTACATTCTCTCACACTAATTACTTCTGAATTTGTAAAATGGTTAACTTGTTTTATCACATTTGGGGAAATTTTCGTTCTTCAGACTTTTTTTTACATTTAAGTGTTTATGGTCAGATCACTGGCGAAAAACCACTAACTCAAATAAATGCAACAATCAACAGATATCTCTATGATAATTTAGAATCAATGTAAATTTTAAAAAATTACATTTTATAAAACTTACAAAAATGATACATAGCTACCACTTTCTTGTACAAGAAAACTCCATGACATTTGCTCTCTCAACAATTAATGACACCCAATAATCAGGTACCAAGAAAATTTACTTGCAGCAGCTGAACCAATTCACATCTTGAGCAATACCAGCATAACTGCTCAAATATGAGGATTGATTTTAATGCCAAGTGTAAAAAATGAAAAACCGACTGCTAAACTGCAAAATGATTAGCTGTTCACACTCAATCACAGCTTGTGCAACCTACTTCTGTTCACAACCTGTGGCAGACCTCATACAGTTCCAGGTCCGCTGTGGCCGCCGATATAACCACCTGCTCTTGGTTCCGTCTGGGAGACACCATTCATCAGTGGTGTTGTCGCATCACTAGTGCCTGCATCCGAGGATGATGCAATGCTCACAGTTGATCCAGACTGTCTCACCGGTGAGCAGGCATGAGAACTCTTTCCTTCATCCCACATGGCAAACCCTTGTTTTACCATCTCTTCTGCTATGTTTACATCCTGCAATAAAAGCATAGCACTTCACTGCTGGGCATATCACACAGCACACACACATATTTTCCAATAAATATAAGTAAATAACTTAAAATTAAGAAATACTCACATCACTAATAAGCTGGAATTAAAAATAAAATGAAATATTTTAAGTACCTGCATAAAAATACATAGAAAACTAGACTACTCAGAAAAAAACTCATATTAAATTAATGCAATTATGAATCTGGAAGCATGAGTAAAAAAATTAATTATAAACATATTTCAAATACATGTCTTTTCTATACAAGAAGTTACCGAAAACTAATGAGCCTAATTGCCTCTACATGGATGTAAATAAATTTTAGTGACATTCTTAAAAGCTTAAATGGCATGAAGGCATTGACATCTTATTGACAGCGATACAATTAGAGATGAAACCAGTAACATGTAAAACAGTAGACCTAACAAGACAATTTAAATACACGAGTGATTTACCCTGGATTCGAATTCACAAAAACTTGTAAAATTCAGCTAACATGCAATCAACCCCATCACGGAAGTAGGATTCAGAGCATCAACTTTGGATGTAATCAGTCTAATATATTGAATGATAGGGTTCAACTAACCTCAAATATTTACATTGGCATCATTTTGAAAAGTATCTATGACACTAAAAACATATACGTTTAAATGGCATACCATAACACTACTTGTATAAAAATTTGGTGCAAATAGGTTGATTGGTCTTCAAGATATGCCATAATAACAGCCTAAAAATATTTTCTGTGTAGAATATTTCTAATAGATCCTATCAGCATAAAATGTTTACTCAGAATTGGTTAAATTGTTAAATACATATGCCAAACATATCTACATATTAAATGGCCACCATTTCGAAAATCAATGTCTGGCGCTATTTAAATCACACAACTTTACATAGCCTTCTGCAGTTATGCAAAATTTGGTAGATATTATTTGAATTTCCCAGAAATATGGCAAAATGTTCCATTTACTCACCTGACCCTGTTTTGCAAAATTCCTAGAAAAGATTATCTCTTTATGCATACATGATGCTGCTAATTAACAATGTTTGCATACAAATTTGGTTGCATTTTTTTGAAACATTTAATAGATATAACTAATTAATCTTAATTATTTATATAAACCCCATTAAAAAAGCCTGCCGCACAAACACATGACAATTTACATACCCTACTGTAGCAATACTTAGTGAAATTTTTGTAAGAATCAGTTAACTGGTCCTTGAGATATGGCATAAAACCTGCATTGTTCAGGTAACAATCTTCATAAACGGAGGAGAAAAAGTTTAAGTATTATCACATACAACAATTGTCCTAGACATAATATACAAAGTGAAATGTAAATCTGTTACATAGTTTCATAGATATAGTAAACTAAGCAAAAATGTTTGCATAGGTGTCATTCAAATAATATGAAACTTACATGCTTCATGCATATATTAATATGACCTACTACAGTACAACTTCTTTGCCAAATTTGAAAAATATTAGTTGATTGTTTCCCTAGAGACAATATAAAAATTGTATTATTTCATGTGGAGCTGTCTTACAAAATGGTGGAGAAACGAGGCATTGCATAGACAATTTTGATGGATATAATTGGTAGGCAGCATAAATTAAGCTGAAATTTGTTTATGTAGTGTGTGTCGTAGAAAAAAAAATTCTGAGCTAAAATTTTTATATGGCCGCCACTTTGAAAATATGTGTGTCTGACTCAAAGTTTATCAGTTTGCATAGCCTGCTACAGTGCTATTTAATTGCCAAATTGGGTAGACTTGCTAGTTTTTTGGAGATATCGCACTATTTTTATTTGTCATGTGATATTGTTTTACAAAATGGTAGACAAAAGACATTTTGTCTGGACTCATGTGATGGCTGTAATATATACAGCAAGCATACTAAGTTTCATTGGAATTATTTACATAGTTTTGACAATATATTATAGAAAACTAAAATAACTATATTACCGCCATTTAAAAAATATGTGTCTTGCATATCTAAACATATCAGTTAACATCACCTACTGCAGTACTACTTGTTTGCCATATCTGACAGGAATCCATCAATTGTTTCTCGATATATGACAAAGATTCTATTTATTCGTGGAGGACAAAAGAAGCGCTGTGTAAACACATTTTATGTTTGTTATGTACACATCTAGCATACAAAGTTATGTTGAAATTGATTACATAAATTCGAAGATACAATATACTATGCTAAAATAACTAGATAGCCAACATTTTGAAAATAAGCGTGACATACTTGAAACAAATGCCGCAGTACTACTTGTATGCCAAATTTGGTAGCAATATACCAATTCTTTCCAAGATGATGTACAAAAATGTCATTAAATAATTTACTGCTATCTTACAACATGGCGGACAAAAGTAGTTTTCTTTGGTCTATATGATGCTTGTAATAGATACAGTCAGCATACAAAATTTGTTTGAAATTGGTCAAACGGTATGGTAGTTACACCAAATAAATCTAAAATATTTGTATGGCTGCCATTTTGAAAGAGCCCAGTGTGGTCTACAAATAAAAAAGTCAGGTGGCCTTACTTAGTACTATATGTGTACCGAGTTTGGTGCAATTTAGCTGACACATTCAAAAATTGAAAGGCAGGCGTGCTCACGTGCACACACAAACACACACACACAGAGAAAGATAGATAGAGAGATTAGAGAGAGACACACACAAGTGCATGCATGCACATGCATGCTTGCACGCGCACACACACACACACACACACACACACAATTGATCTCATAAGTTTTTATTTCCTTCAGAAAGTAGGTAAATAAAATGAGACAACCACTATCAATAGAGTGCTCTTGATGAAACTCTACATCAACTAAAAATATCTTGATTCCTTGTAATATGTTACAAAAGCTATGCTACTGCATATTAATAATCAAATTTCCAAATACCTGAACAAGTACATATCTGTCAACATGATAAATATTTTTCTTCTGAACTTTAAAAGGTAATATACTGCATTTTAGAATATATAATCTTCTAAAATTAGGAAAATGTTAACAAAAAAAACCACTTATAGTAGAACCTCTCTATTATGACCCCTCACTGTTCCAGAGAATAGGGTCGTGTCCTTATAAACATTTTAGGTCTTAATTTCCATTCACTACTCCAGCATATGTGGCCATCACAAATAAATGTATCAAACCATCCCCTCAACAAAATTCAATAAAGAGACTTTCACGTACCTGAGAGTTATTGTTGTCAAACAACTCAACGCAAGGGACAGGACTGCCTTCCCTTCCATTCTGCTCCCTCTCTTTGTACGAGTCCACTCTGCACATGAGTGTTGACCAGAGAGCACAATGTGTCAAGTCCGCAAATGCATCCGAAGCTTCTTCCGTCCAGGTTCCATCTCTGCAACACACAGTGGGACAAAAATTGTTCAGATATGCTGTTTTCCTTACATTGCTTACCAGTGTCATCTGAATGCCAGCCCAGGGACATCAACAGCATGCTACTAAATTGTCAGCACGCACATGTATACTTTACCAATGATTCAACATAATCCTGAAACGAAAGATATCTTTTGTTGCTTGTTACACTGACACACATTGGCAGGTTTTCTTTATAAATATACGTTATTTTCACAAACACAGCTAGGAGTACATATTTAAATACTGGTCGTGAAAGATGGTCTATTTCAAAAAACATACATGAGACAGGCTCACTAGACATCAATAATATCAAGAAATAGTCCTCTGTATCACTGGAATTACAATATGTCATACACAAAGTCATATCATTTTCAGTATTTATATCACTCTGTGGGCCTCTGTGAATGTGTGTCTCTTATCTGCCTTGGCTGGCTCACAGACTAGGATATGATATTAGAATATCTGTCCAACACCACATATTTTGTAAACATTTCAATCATATAATGTTCACATATACAGATGCAAGCTATTTATGATATACAAAACATTAATGCAAATAATATTAATATTGATGTTATACACAATAATATTATGTATAACACCTATTATAAATAACATTGTTTAATAACACAGATTAATAACACTGCCCAGTTCAGCTTAGAGAGATTATTTGGGTTACTGTTGGTGTGCATATGTGTAAATACTGCATGGTGAACTTACACCAAACTTGTAAATAACAATATTAAAATGAACTGAGTTTCCCCATCAGAAAAAAGTGTTTGGTGGTGTTTGGTGAGGCCACCATTGGCAACACTGCTACAAGTTTCAACAGCCAATTTTTTCCAAGACGGCGATTGAGAAGTATCTCGGCAGTGAACTTTGAGAAAAATCTCTCACCTTTTCGAACTCTCATTTTCGTTTGTGTAAATAAATATGGTCAATACTGGATCAGACTACACAAAGTGTTGCATCAGCACCTTTCTACTGGTTTGTCTCGTAGTTAAAAAGTATGGTTTATATGCACAAACGCAACGGGCCGCACTATTGTTATTTGCATTAAATGGTATGTTAGGTTATCTCAGCAATAGTGGCGAAGAGTGACATGTAGGTAGGGGAAGCGTTACACAGATCTTGTAAACACCTAAACCCCCCCCCCCCCCCCCAAACCATTTTTCCATTTTCCATAAAGTGGTGTATGTAATTATTTTTTCTAGGAAATTTTTTGAGGATACCATGTATGTTTATAATTTATAAATAATATAAATATAGACACACACACACACATATATTTGTTTCAGTCACCCTGCCAATTTTGTGCGGCAACTCCCTGTGTGCCACGTACCTGTGTTGATAGAATTTTAGTTTGCAGTATTTTCAAATATTTTTCTTCACAAAATGTGTATTTAATGTTAACAATGCAATTATTCCAATACAGGTCGGCGACTCTCTTAAGCAGGCACAAAATCCAAAATCTGGAATGTTTTATAGTGCCCAGCTTAATCAGAAATTTGCTTGCTACATTAATAACTCAAACTAATTCGCTTTTTGAATATTACTTACAGACAGAAAGGACCAGATAACCTCCTACCTGTGTGTGTGTTTAACAATATTTATACATGCAATTGTAGAAGAAGTCACGTTAACCACAAAATATAGATGTCAGGTACCGGTATCAGACATCTGATTCTTACTGCACTGAGAAACTACACATGACCCAAGAAATACAACACTCAGTTATACATATAAGGAACTCGTAGAATATAAAGCAATAATTTCATTAATTTTTATATACCAGCTCGATTCTGCAGTTTTTCAGGATGAAAATGACATTTTCATCATCATTGAAAGATGGTCTGTGATGCAGTTTCTGCAGTATATCTGCTTTCTCATCTAGAATAAGTGCAATGAAAGCAGCTACTTATATTTCATTTTTAATTTCACTTATCATTAAATCAGAAAATGAAATATTGTATTATTATGAATATCACTGGACAAAATGTAATGACTGTAGAATTTTCCAAATTAATTTTTATCTCAGTGTTATAACCAGCCAGTTCATTTCGAAATTCTATACATTTCCCTTTGTTGGGCAAAGTGGCAGACTTGTCATGATGGCGAAAAGCCAATTCTTGTTTGGCCAAACATGTCGCGCTTATTAAATGGCTCATAATCTGCCTGCTTTTTCCTCACTTTCTCATTGCGCATTTCAATGCTAATCAGAAACTGACTGCTTACTGCAAATTCAATATGTTGACCACATTTGAAAGCTCTCTCAAAGGGAATAATAGTAATGTGAGTGCGGTGTAATCTACACACCGTGTTTATAACTTACGTGGCAATATTTGTGAAAAAGGATTTTAAAAATGGCTAAATAAAAAAGTAACTAAGGCCTTAAAAGTGTTCACTTTACCGTGAACAGCCTATATCTGACCATTCAGGACATGGCCATTGAATATAGATGTAATCTAGAAGAAACATGCCAAGCAAAAATTTTCTTCGGCGTTGTTGACGTAGTTGGCATAACCACCACCAGGGTCGTTGCGATCCCTCCTCCCAGACGTGGGATACTCTAGCGGTGAGTTGTGTAACTTCATGTGCGTTTCGTGCCGTTTACCGCGTTTTTTTTTTAGTTATATAGTATACGTGTTTCCACGAGCGCAACTGCGCAAATAAAAAATTGTACACAGAATGTTTGGGGCGGCACGGACATTGGAATATACTATGCTTGTGTTCAGTGTATTTATTGAGACATAGAATAATGGATAAAATATATCGCACAGTTGCGCATACAGGGACTCTTCCACTGCGCGACTACAATATGGTACAGGCTGTTCATGGTAAAGTGAGCACTTTTGAAAGCCCTTTCATTTGGAATGATAGTCAATAGATGTATTGTATTTTAGCCTTAGACGTTAACTTCTGAGTGCGGTGGAATATACACACTGTATTTATTACTTACATGATAATATTCATTAAAAAAATGTAGTTAAAGGATTAAAAAAAGACAAAAGGAAAAATTAACTAGGGCCTCAAAAGTGCTCACTTTACCGTGAACAACCCATACGAACATTCTAATGTTTCGCTTTCCTGTGAAGGGCAAAGAACGGCAAGTAACAATCTTACTTGGCTCATTTACTATAATTAATGCGAAGTTTCATAATGTAAGATTTAATGTAATGCTAAATATGCGTGTGGACTTTTATGCATTGTACAGAAAGTGTCACTGAAATTCCGTTGTTAACAATTTCTTAAAAATAATATGCGCACAACATCCACACACACACATATACAGCACAGACGTCTCTGCCACACTCGCACAGAAAATAGATGAACTGAAAATACTAATAATTACGTCGATTTTATTTCCAACGACGTAATGTGTCAGATCAGTTTGTATCTACGATTCTGCTCTAAACGGTGCATTATTTTGTCACAGTAAAAAATTAAAACTCTTTTTACGATACATTTTTAGAGCGTACTTCATGTGTCAACAAACTAGTGTAGTGAACATAATTCATATTTCATTCATTTTAACTATCTACTAGTGTAATGCCCGAGTCGTTTGTTGCGCCCAAAACACCGTGCACAGGCCTCAAAAGTTAGTAAAATTTCAGTGTGCCATGAAAGTGCTTAAATGTTTGTGTATTTGCTGTGCGTCCATATAAAAGCAAATGAAATTATTGTGTAGCTTCGTTTAAATACATATATTCTGCGAAATTATTTATTCGTTAGTACTTTCTTTGCAATTTCGTATGTTTGTCATATCTTGCTGTACGTGAAGTTACGACGATCTATGTAAAGTTTACTACCGCTAATTTTAATTTATAAAAAAAAAAGTTATTCCAACGCAAGTTGTTCATTGGTTTCTATCCCGCACCGCGTTGCTAGTTTTAGCCAGTACGGCCAGCATGTAGCTCGTGACTTGTTCCCTAATTCTTACTGATCAAAGGTTGTTATTAGAGCCAGGACAGCGACATTTTTACAATTCTGCGACGCTGCGGCAGTCGCACATTAGTTGCCGTCGATCGATTTTACAATAGTGTGTGTGACATGTTGCGTGTATACGCTTTTACCGCCCTCTCTCGTGAGAAACAGCTATGAAATTAACAAATGAAAAGTCAAGGATTTGCCACGCTTGTATGTTTTCTATATTTAATTCTGCTGTTTGAACACCACACAATCATATCGAACTTATCATGCATACAAAGAAAATTTAAGTAATTCAAAATTTTTATGCGACGGATACGTTTGTACGTTTCTGAAAGGTTAAAATGCATTAAGAAATATACAGCATGCAAACAATGTTTACACTATTTGTACAACAAATTATTATGGCGTTCGTCGATGTGTAGGTTAATAATGCAACACTTGCTTTAATAGTTACCAAGTTAATGGGGATCTGTACAATTCAACGGTGATGTGCGTCGGGAGTCCAGCGCCCTTGCCGACTGATCTATATTACGCAATACGACAAATATACGAAACAAATTTAGCTCTGTTCAATTTTGGCATTGAATAAATTCAATGGTTTCGGTATCACATACTTACCTAGTGATTCCGTACTATTGCTTAAAAATTTTGTAAAAGTGTTTTAAGCTATTCATACTTTCACATTGAAAGTATTTCAACATTGAAAGTTACTTCTCAAGAGCATTCATTGTAAAAATTTGGAGAAAGTTACGCGACAATTGTAAAGTAATATTCCCAAACCGTTTATGGGAAAGAAATTTTTCCTGACATGTAAAGTATTACTACCGCAGTTTGCAATAGAATTCTCTCACACAGCAGTAAAATTTCATGTTCATGTAGGCCTATGTGAAAAATACCGTTCAATGTGCGTAAACCACTTCTGCGCATTTGCTGACCATCATCAAGTAACAATACCCGTGTAGGTATAATAACATGGTAAATCGTATAATATTTAAAGGTTTATTGGAGAAATTGAGTTCTTTTTTCTTACTTTAGTCAGTTTGCTTAGTACTGCACGTTTAAAATTCGTATTATTCTTATCAAGTTCACAGCAGTGTAGTGGTTACAGCGCCAGAGTCTGGAATCTGCTAGTTACCTGTTTTTATGTTTTCAAAATTGTGATATACCATACGGATAATTTTTTTTTTCCTTTCAAATAACAGAGAAAAATATTATTTTCCTTACTGACGTATAATTTACGTATGTAATATTCCATTACTTGTCGTGGAATGTTCCTATACTTTCCGTGTAAAATTACCGCACATTTGAACGGTAATTTTACCTTAACCGTAAGTGTACTTCTCTTACATGCAAGGGAAATTTACCTAAAAAATGTTCCACAATGTATTACTTTTAGATAATCATATACAGTATGAGGTTGTTGCCAGAGTGTCCGCCATGTTCTTTGCTTGAGCTCGTGGGTATAGAAAAAATTATAACATGTCCTAGTGCGTTTTCTGCTTTGGAAATTCGTAAGAAAACTCTTACACACAGAGACAAACCCTTCGGAAGGGTGGTGAAAGTCACACGGGAGCAGAAAATTGGCATGAAAACTGTTACGGAATTGGGCATCGTGTGAGGCCAGCTTAATCAACTGTCTTCTATAAGGAAATGTAAAACATATGTACAAGAGATTGACTTTTATCTTGCCTTCAAATTTGCCAAATTTCCATGGCTCTAGTTATGGTATTCTAATTTTATATATGGAGGTATAAGGGAACATGTCTTCCTTGTCCACTTAAAAATATGTTTGTCTGGCCATTCAACATGTATATAAATATATACATATTCCAAGCATATAATATTTTTTCAATTGCCACATGGCTACATGCCGAGGTTTACATTACATACATGTCTTATACGAAATACGACAAACGTAAGTTTGCAGAAATGTCATAATCACTTTATTACATAAATAAAAATATTGCTGAGCAAAATGTCCAAAAAGTTACCTTCTGATGGCGAACCCCTCTGTAGCGTCATTATAGCATACGATTCGGGTTTGAAGACTTCGCTCTTTATAGGCATCCGAATCTCGCCCACTTTACTAAAGAGTATACAGATAGCTCTTCGAATCACAGCCATGTAGGTTATTTAAATTATTCGCTAGTATAAATAATGATGTTAGCCTATATACCATATAGTCAGCGGTTTTATATTTCACACACTATGTATTTTTCTGTCCATATAGGTGCTTGGAATGAGTGTTACGTTCTGGCAACGGTAGTGTTCTGGAACTTGACGATGGAAAATATAGGAACAAATTCGTATGCGCTAGCCACTTTTCAAAAGAACATTTTAAAAATGAGCAAAGGAATGCTTTGAATTGGTCTGCCGTACCTGTGATGTATGAAGAACCGAACCAATTTCCAGTGCTGCAGTCAACGCATACCAACGAAGGTTCTCGTTCATCATTGTCAGAAAGACAGAATGGAACTCTGCAAATATTTGAAGAAACACTTAATAAAACTAATTTAAATTCACCGCAGCCATCAACACAAACAACAGATGAGCACAACAGCTCGTCTGTGCAAGCCCTGAAGCATGAAAAGACCAGTGACGACACACCCCGGAAAGTAAAATTGCTATTCCTAATCTGTATAAACGAACTAACTACCATTTTATTTGCAGTCTAAAATACATAATGTTATTTGCAGATGATAAAAGTCATGATAAAAGCTAAATCATGTGAAAATTTACATGAGAATAACAAGATGTTTTTCTACAAAACTTGCAAATGTATTTGCAGCAAATAAACTAGTAATTACTAAAGCAGAGACTTATTACATAGATTCTTAAAAATTACAAAACTATTTCATAGGTACAAATTTAATACTATGGGGACAGTCTAGTAGGAACCCGGGCAACAAAGTTGGACCATTATTTAAATTGGCAAAACATATAAAAGTCACGACGAATGAACTTAAATTATTAGTAAAGGACCATTAAGACAGATAAATGCTAAATATTTTCATCATATTCTAACGTCATGGAAACTCGACTAATAGCAATCAAGTTTTTCTTCTTCAAAAAACGCCATGTGAATCATATAGAACAAGAATAGCAGAAAACTATGCAAACAACTCTTCAAAAATAAGAAAATTCTAACATTTACGTGAGACTGTGTGTATGTAAATGCAACACTTTAAACTTTGAACACAGCAAATTTTAATATTCCCTTTCGTTACACTTTATGATGGAAGTTTTTATCAATTACTCTAATTTACAAGTGGATGTGATTGATAAATTATGACAGTGATGTTCTATATTATCAGGATATCTCGTTTACATTGTGTTCTGTGTAACGAAACACACTTTTTTTTTTTAATTTTAAATCAATGTATGTATTTATTTCATGTAAAAACATACAACTTTATCTTGGTAGGCATAATATTGTACTCAAATTTCTTATGCGAATCTGTATGTTGTTCGTTATGTGCATAAATTTTTTAATCTTGTAGTGCTGCATGTAAACAATTGTACTGGTGTGCTCCATATCCATATCTCTGCTGTCCTCGAGGTACTGCGTGAGATAAACAAAGTAATAACAAAATAAAAAAAAAACAGTATAATCCTGTAATGCCAGAGCCCAGATATATTCTGCAGTGTAAGAATATGTAACAAATTTATTCATTGGCTGTCGATTAAAATTGTTTTTAAGTTTCTTTTTAACTTTGACTAATACAAAAATACTGAAAGCAGTTTTTTCGACTAATACAAAAAATTGCTTGCGGTATCGTAAATGTACTCTAAAGCCACGAAGGACTTGCACGTGACTTATTTTTTTTGACACAGTGAAGTAAATGTGGATTGAAAAGTATAACATAAGGTAGTATGTGTCCACACAAAAATGACATAACAGTTTGTTCATAACGACAGAAGTTTTCATGAAGTTGAAACATTCCTGTATTTGGAGTCGTCATTGCAGTGTGAGGACGGTGCTTTGGTATGAACTTTACCTTTGACAAATGCCAATTATGAAGTAGTAAGAAATTTGCTGGTTCAGTGATGTAATCAACCAAGATTAATTGCTTCTCATTATGTCAAACCTTTTTTGTTTCTTCACTTGAAAAACCTGTGGCTCATTTAATCAAAACATTCTGGGAAGTTGAAGAAGTGTCTGTCCCCTCACAGTTAGTACTAAATATACACAGGCTGAAAAAATCTTCTAGGAAACAGTTTCATGTGAACAGGATGCGAGGTATTGTTGACTTTGCTCTTTAAAGGGGAATGTCCAAATTTGTGACTCCAGTCACTATAGTGCAAGCTGGCTCAGAATCCACATTTGAATATTCAGTATCATGCATACTTGCAAGATGAGCTCAATCAAGGTCATGTGATTTTGATTGGAGAGTTTCTGCTCACAATTACTGATGGTTATTTTGTTCCACACCACCGTATAACTTATTCTGATAGTTCAAGCATCAAATTGAGGTTAGTATTTGATGCCTCGGCCCAGACAAGCAAAAGTGAGTCCCTCAATGACCACTTACTTGTTGGCCATTTGGTAGCAATCAATGCACATGTGCGACACATGTATCGTCGAATACATTTGCAACTCACGATCGCCACTATCAAAAAATAGTTTTAAGGTTCGCCTCTGATCAGTCACTATTTGAATATCAATGGAACAGTGTGACCTTTTGTCTTTCATCATCTCTGCAATAGGCCATAAGGGTCACTCACCAGTTAGCACAGGACGAAAGGGGCATCTTTCCAAAGGCAGCTCAAAAATCATGCAGGATGTTTACATGGATGACATATTCAATGGAACAAGCTCCGTTGAAGAAGCCATCTGTCTGCAGCATGAACTTAACGAGTATTTCCGAATCAGGGGGCTTTACACTTCACAGATATGCCTCTAATAATGTTGTAATGAGGCAGATTCTCTTACTAGATCAGTCCTGTTTTTATAGTTCATTTTATATTCTGGAAAATGACACAATCGAGGTATTGGGGCTGTTGTGGAACTCTAATGTAGATTGCTTTTCATATTATTTCCAATCTGTTCCATGTGCGACTTTTACAAACTGGTCAGTACTGTCCATTTCCAATCGAATATTTGATCTTTTGGGTTTGATAAACTCGGTTGTGTTGTTTACTAAGTAGTTTATTCAGCAGCTCTATTCATTGTAACTTGGTTGGGATGACACCCCTCCAGATTTCTTGGTGAAAAAATGGAAAACTTTGAAACAGAATTGGGTGTACTTTCCAAGGTAACAGTTCCAGGCTGTGTAATCCATTCAGGGGCAAGAAAGTTTAAACGGCATGGGTGTACAGATGCATAGGAAAGAATGCGCCTGTTATTTATCTGGAACCAGATGATAGGATCAGCTGGTAATGTGTCTGTTCAAAATCTAAGGTAGCACCTCTGAAGGCACTCGCTCTACCTTTACACCCTCGTTCTCGAACTGATTGCTTGGTCTGATTCTACTGTGGTTTTAGCATGGATTCATTCAGAGTGCAAGGAATGGAAAATCTTCGTCCAGAATTGAGTATCAGAAACCCCAAAATTAAGTCTCCGAACCCAGTCCCTTGTGTCATGGCTTGCTGTGGGGCCACATGCGATCGGAAGAAAATCTTACTGAATGTGCATTCTGTGGATTGATGTCAGGTGAACTCATTGATCATCATTTGTGGTGGCAAGGGCCACCTTGGCTGCCCAGCGTTCAGTATTTGAGAGGAACAGTTATAATTGCGATCCTGACTTAAACATGGAAGCCGTGGAGTCTGAGAGACAGCAGCAAGTATTTTCAGTGAAACTAAAGGAAATTGATGAGTTTCCTTTTATCAAGTATTCCTACTAACTCAGTTGCAGATGACTCTAATGTATTGTTATCAGTTTGTGCACAATTTTCGGTTAAGCCCTCGATGTGTGGGATCACTTACCACACTGGAATCGCAGCATGCCCTCCTCTCTCTAATGAAAATTGTCCGGGCCACCAGTTTCATAAGATAAATTACGATTCCACAATCAGGGAAAACACAGATCAGTTATGTGGATAAAATCAATTTGCTGATGATAGTGAAGATTTGTGTGTTGGAGGGCGCCTGCATCTTTTTCACCACAGTAAGAATCTGAAACATCCACTGTTAATTCCAGCAAAGCACCATTTCACCTTATTGATGACTTACTATGTATATATGACACCTTCATGCAGATATTCTTTTTGTTCATTTAGTACTCAGGCAGAAGTACTGGATACTGGGTCCTCGTCGTACCATTCGTCACAGACTAAGGCAGTATATTCAGCATTTCCTAAATTCTTCTAAATTGTGTGCTCCACCCACGGGTGAATTACCTAGTTGCAGAGTTCAGCAAAAAAGAGCCTTTCTTTTCATATGGTGTGGATTAAGCAGGCTTATTCCTGGTTAGCCTAGGAATACTGAGAGGTGCTAGATAATATAAATCAAACCTCTTTGTGTGTATAAACACCAAGGTGGTACACTTGTAACTAGTGACAGGACTTCCTACAGTAAACTTTCTGGGGCAGCATTGAAGAAGTGAAGAGATTTGGGTGGCTCTTATCAGCGAGGTCTTGAGAGCCGATGAGGGTGATTGAAATGAATATGGAGTGGTGCCAGAATGAGGGGGTGGGGGAAACGGGAGATCCCTGAGAAAACCCGCCGACCAACAGCATTGTCCGGCACAATTCCCACTTGCGAAAATCCAGTGACCCGGCCAGGGATTGAATCCAGTTCGCCTTGGTGGGAGGCAGCGTTGAAGAGAACGGTTAGTTTTCGAGGTGTGTGTGCTCATGTTTATTTAGATCAAGGAGAAAATTTAGTTGGAGCAAAGGTAGCACTTGAAGAACTGTACAGTTTCACGAATTCTCGAGCCTACTGTCAACTTATGTCAGGTAAACTAGCTGCCGAGGCATCCAGCGACACACGAATCCTCGAGTAGCCCCTCACTTTGTTGGGCTATGGGAGGCTGGCATGAATCACCTCAATCATTCTTTTGGAAGACAAATTCTGACTTACGTAGAGCCGAATACCATACTTGTTCAGGTAGATGCAATCCCGAACTATCGCCTCCTTTGCGCTATCAGTGAGAGCCCCATGATCTCACTACATCAACAAAATCATATTTTAAAAGCCAGTTGTTTCCAAGATGGCGGCTGGAAGTATCTTGGTGATGAACTTTAAGAAAAATCTCTCGCCGTCTCGGTTCCTCAGAAACTCTCCTTTTTGTTTGGGTAAATAAACATGAACAATCAACAGCATTATGGAGGTATGGTTCGGAGCATCAACTTTGGATGTAATCAGTCTAATGTCTTGGCAGATAGAGTTTATGTTTACTAACCAGAAATATTTACAGGTTTGTCATTTTGAAAGTATCTGAGCTATTAAAATTATATAACTTACATAGCCTACTGTGGCTCTACTTGTGTGGCAAATTTGGTGGAAATGAGTTGATTGGTTTTCAAGATATGGTATAAAAATGTATTTTCCATTTGGTAAGATCACAAAAAATAGCATAAAAAGAGTCTGTGTAAGATGCTTCTAACATATACTGTCAGCGTATTAAGTTTGGTTAGATTGTCTAATATATATGACAAACTTATATATCTAATTTATATGATCGCCATTTTGAAAATAAGTGTCTGACCGATTTGATTTACAAAGTAGCCGTCAAATTGACTGTATGTTGGTATATACTGTCAGCATACAAAGTTTGGTAGATAGAGCAAATACCTCTAAACTACCGGTACTTGAATATATGCCATTTTTTAAATAAGAGTCCTTTTCCATTTAAGATGCAAACGTTTATACGCCATACAACAGTTTTACTTACTTGCAGAATTTGGCAAGGATCGATTGAGTAGTTTTGGAGGTATAATGTAGATTATGAATTTTATCATGCTGTACTATCTTTTAAAATGGTAGACCAAGGACATTTATTTTTAAATTCAATACTTATGCGATGCACTTTCGACATAAACAATTTGGTTTAAATAGGTTAAATGGCTCCCTAGATATAACATTTAACCTAAAAATTAAAAAAAATGGTCACCCATTCTAAAATAAGTAATACGTGCCCAGTGTGGTTAAAAACTATAGAAGTTAGATGTCCTTACTAAGTACTATATGCGTACCGAGATTGGTGAAATGCAATTAACATGTTTTTTTGTTTGGTGTAAAAAGGTGGGGGGGGGGGGGTAGGCACACATACAAAAATTCAGGTAGCAAAATTATCGTACATGCCTATAGTTCCTTTGGAATGAAGGCTAAAAACAACTGCACACGTAAAATTATAAGGAAGTCTTCTAATGGCTTCCCACAAAATTTTCAGCAGAAAAATGACTTCACAAAACCATGTATCCACAAATAGTGAAAATATTTTAGCTGTAGTGTACAAATATCTAATTCATTATTTTCAGTCAAACAGTGTATTTTGTGACTGGGTAGCTGAGTAACTGTCGGTGTATATTAAAGTAATTGGTTATGGAAACAATGTTGATTGCCATGCCGGTATATCCAGTCGCATTTGAGTCGAATGCGACGGCCCATGTGTGCGTGTGTGTGTTGTGTGCTACGACATTTGCTGGTACAATAGAAGCACTTTCAGAGGCCTGAGTAAATTTGGTCCCGTACTATTCGCAATAAACCCGTCGCTATATATATATATATATATATATATATATATATATATATATATATATATATATATATATGTGTGTGTGTGTGTGTGTGTGTGTGTTTTGTGTGTTTCATCTCTGTTTATGTGAGGAATCACGTGACAGAGTTGTCAGTGATTTTTTGAATATATTGTATATTTATTAAAAACCATATAAATGTTCCATAAACAATTTACTAATGACAATTTTATTTGATATATTATACCCCAAATAACAATAATTACAGCAATTTATATTCAGAGCAGATAAAGTTTTACTTTCATATTTTTTGAGGAAGCTTAGACATGCATCGACGAAATTCAAGTAAACGTTGGAACAGAACACCACAAAAAAATTGCAGACAAAGTAGACAGAAACACATCGGTGCCTATAAATAAGTACAAAACACTCCAGCGTTTTGTAGAAAGGCAGCCAAACAAGTAAATAAAATAAAATAGTTATACCAAGTAATTTATTTACAAATTTTTATGTCACACAGAATACTGATGCATATGATTATGACACATTTTTATAGCATCATTAAAAAAAAAAAACCAATAATTTTACTACGATTTAGATTGTCAACAGAACACAACATTACTCCACCTAAACAATAGGTTATTGGCAATGAATTAAACAATGTGGATTTTGAGGCAGAAAGCGAAAGCAGCGACGAAGATTTTTGACTGATATGCTAAGTAATGTTAACAGTAATTTATCATGCTACAATGAAAAACGAAGATAAAGAATGAAGAGATTTTGGCGGCTCTTAACATCGAGGTATTGAGAGAATGGGACAAGAAGTTACTAGTAAAACTAATGAACCTACTTTCCTCTACATGGGTGCCAATTATTTTTGATGGAGTTATTAAAAGTTAAGTAGATACGCCTTGATGTCTCGTTGATAGCAATATCATTAACCAGAAACTTATGCACTAGTACAGAAACAATTACATATAAGTAGTGGGGGCGTGGGGATCCTAGGCCACTTTTGATTAATCGGATTAACCCTTTGATATCCAATTAATGGGATTATTCTTAGTCCAATCAAAAATATTTTTTTCCTATTTTGATTCCGATGGGATTAATTCTTAATCCGATAAAATGTGAGCAAAGCGATTTTTCCAAAATTTGTATGATGAAAAAGTTTGATCAAATTTCATTGATGGAATTTTTATTTACGTGTGTTTAGTTTGGTGTACTTTATTTTCTTTCTTTTTTGGGCGGGGAATAGCTCTGGTATGTCCATATCCTTGGAGCTCAGGCGTACTGAGGAGTGGTGTGTTGGGGAAGGGGTGTATATAGGGGAGTGATGTTGTCTGCACGACAACTGGCATTCGGATGGGGGGAATGTTATATTGTCTAGGGTATATATGTGTTGAGTTTGGTGTAAGAGTGGCATAAGTGTTTTTGGGTTGGGAGTGATATTGCTTGCAGATGTTGGTGGGAGATATGCGATTTATTGGTTATAGTAATTAAACAGAAAGAGAAAACAACATATAGTTAACATACAAGAGAAATAAGGAGTGTTTAAACTTCGCACAGGAAAAACGAATGATGGAGCCCAGCTATGGAAAGAAATACGGCGATTTTTATATACGTCCGTTGGGTTCAGGAATCAGAATGAATGACTTACAGCATGTATTTCTGGAAAATGAAAACTACCCTGTCTGATTAAATATGCAATTCGAAATTAATTTCGACAACAAATGAACACAAGGGCATGACAATCACTAAACGAATTATGGAACCCAGCTATCCTGTTTCCTTAATTAATGAAACTGTAAACAGAGGAGAAACACATCTGCCCAGCTGCAAAGATGCTGAATGAACGATGGTAGTATAGTGTTTGTGGAGACATATAAACTGTGTCGAGAGCCTGACTACAGAATTGATGCGCAGTCAGCATCTGGCAGGCAACTGAGTTGAAATTACTAGAAAAACTTGTAAATGAAGAAAACATTTTTAATGTTTATGAAATATCTATTAATCGAAAAGAGATGAACACACAACTAAATGACAAATGGATAAAAATTATGTTTATGATGCACGTACTAATATATAAATTACATTACTTGAATTAAATTAATTATATCACACAAGCACCTCTCCCAAAACACGTCTGTCCAGCTGTGAGGTCAGTCAAGGAATGACTTATAGATGCAGAGCTTGCGATCTAGTTGAACACACAACTACATGAATGGATCAAAATTATGTTTACTAATTAATATTTCCCTAGAAAACTTGTTTACCACCCATTCTGATAACTTAAAGATGGAATAAACCACAAGTTCAAAATACCCAAACTTACTAACGAACTGATTTGAATACATTACAACAGACAACTTTTCACAATACAGAACGATATAGCAGTTCTACTTAATATGGACAATTAAAGATTTCGAAACTCACATTTTGAATTATACCTAAAATATATTCTATTTACCACCGAATTAAATTTTAACCAGGCACAATAGCATAATAGACATGCACGTACATCTCCCTCTCATTTGTACACATACCTTAAATGATTTTAAAACATGTACATTCATTGTGGAGTCTGATGAAGGAACGAGTTCAGCGTAGCACTTACATCGACTTATAAACTGTGTTATAGCAGAGGTAACATCAACCAAGGCTATGGGGGAAACTCCTGGACATAAAAAATTTATGTCACAAATCAATAAAAATATCCTGCTTACTGATTCAATGGTTTATATTTCCCTATCAATCTATTTTTAATTAGTTACTATCCACAAACAATTTAATCACGTCTTCCTAAATGTTTCCCATGAAATTAAAAAAAAACTTACTCCGTTCCCGTGTTTGAAATTTACAATTTCACTTTCCTGGGAAAACTACATAAATAATTCACTCACATGATTTAACTGTGTATCCAGAGAATTGGTTTACCGGTGCGAATAAATGTTCCTATTGTATGAAGAAGAATTCTCTTTCAATTTTAACTTCCGTTTAAGATTAGCACGAGGTTGGCGGAATAATTATGACGAATGTTAACTCTTAAAAACGGAAATTGCATATACTTAATGAGAAATTATAATTACGATGTAACTGAACACCTTGAGTATACAAACTTCCTTGAAGAAAACCAATATTAAGTTACTTAACACAAACACAGTTTATCGATCCGGTCTTAACAAATGAAAATTTTTTCCGATACATTAATGATTATATACTGAAAAATATTTCGAAACATACTGGTAAGAAGAATTTGAGCAGATATGTCGACCGAGATCCTAACCCGGAGAATATAATATCACTTAAAGAGAATCGTGGCTAGCAGTCAGGTGTATGAAATGTCTAGTGCATAGGCTCTCCGAAGCCCGCTGGCCATGGGTCTGCTACCCCTCTATTGTCACAAGGTACCCTGCCAGAATGCCGAATGTGGGTGGTGTGTGTATCCATGATAAGGTTTGTTGTCAAACTAAAGGTAGAGACAGCCTGTGAGAAGTGTAATGAAGCTCCTGCCTGCACCCCTCCCCCCTCCAACTACATAGTCCAGAACATGTTTTCGGTAAGCTGGATCACTGCCTGACTTGGCTATGTCCCCCTCCACCCCAGATTGCATCTTTGTGCACCACATCGGAGATGTCCACCTGCCAAACACCCCCTCAGGCCAGCAAATTTTGATCTCGCCCAAAAGTGTTAACTTGTATGCAAAACTCCCCTATCCCCATGAATGTGAAGTGGGCTGGTCTGCTTACCTCCCCTCTCCACCGCCAAACTTTCACATTCACCTGTCTATTTACTTGTTCAGAAAGGGAAGTTTCTCCATCCCTAAAACTCTGACATGGTTCCACCATAATAAAATTTTGCTACCAAAGTGTTGTTAAAATTTACTCCTTCAACATCAAAGGCTATATTAAAAAATTAGCAATATCCATAGATACGTAAATGTTTTCACGGAATTGCAATGTATCAATTCCAAATAATTTTAGCTAACATGATAAATAATTTTTGTCATGTCATCTAACAAAACCTATCAACTCACGAATCATGCAGTGAAAACTTTTTATGAATCTTATGATGAAATTTCTGAAAAGTAGTTTAATTTCTTCCAGTGTTAAAGTTTCATTTACTTTGTAGTACTAGATTCGCTATTAATAACATTGAAAGCCAATCCTGTGTAAAGGATGTTCTAACCCATCCCAAATGTTTAAGGGAAACTAAATGAAAGGCTTGTTAGGAACATGCAATGAACACAGACTTAGGCTTTCTCTTATCTCACTCATTGTCCTCCCCTCTCTCTAAAATTTTTGAATCCGACAATTAATGCAGAATGAATAAGCCCTTTCCTATGTCACACACACTGTTTGTAAATACTTTGAAGTTTCCCCTAAAAATTCACTTTTCTGGTAAAAAAAATAGAAGTGAAGAAATAAATAACTTTAGAAAACTATATATCCAACCCCATTAAAAGGAATAATTCAATTATAAATGTTTTTTACATAAACAATTTTCCAAGAATTATAATAACAAAATGAAATTTAATTAATGGATTTTCACATAAATGCTAATCCAATGGAAGATAATCCAATCAACAAGCAGATTGATTGCATATACAAGCAACATTGATATTAATAGGTTTATTAAATAAAATAACACATCAAATATTTAAAATATTTTTATTTCGTACATAATTTTACAAACATTGTATTACAATATTTTCAGGTCTTTATTCTTAACACATGAATTGTGTGCTTCTGAGAAACCCCTCCATCGAACCAAGGACATATATTTTTTCTATTTAATGATTTTATCAAACAAATATTCATTTGGAGAACTAACTTTTTTCAGTTCATGTTAGTAAAAATCGCCTTTTATAGGCTCTACGTCATACGTTTCGAGGTAATACACTTTGGGATACAATTGCCTAATTGAACTAATTTTAAATATTTCATAAGACCAATTAACCACAATTTTTTTCTTAATGATTCCTTTCTGGTTCGAGATTCGTATATATTCATCCACTTTGAAATTTTGTTTACTCTCGTCGATTACATTAACATTATTATAAATGGTTTTCATCAAAGTACTGTCCATAACTTCTTTGGGTACATCCTTGATAGTTCTATGATATCTGGAATTATAAAATTTAAGTATTCCAGGAAAAAATATCCACCCATTTGTAAGTCCTGTTCGATGTGAAATGCTTACATATTAACTTCTTAATAAATTTCTTGTATTGTTCCCCAACACTGGTTTTAAGATCCGAATACACTGCGTAGTGATTTATACTATTATCTGTCATTAGTTTCCAGAACAGCACAGAAAAAATTAATTTCCTCTGTCGGTGTGGAGCTAATTTGGTGTTCTCTCTTTCAAAATGGTCTTCATTGCATCACTAACATGTTTCCCAGTTTTGTTTTTCAAAGGTATACCACAACCATATTTCGAATAAACATCTGTTACGGTTAAAATGTATTTGTATCCCTTATTGTATTTGGAAAGCAATGTCATTTCACACAAATATGCTCGAAAAAGATCATTTAACCCTAAATAATATCTCTCCTTCTAGGATATCTTATCCTGGCTGGAGTGTGAAGTTCTTGATCAATATTACTAAACTTCATTGGTAATATAACCATCATTTTTCAGCTCTTCAGTAATATAAACAATATCATTTGCATGTGATTTTATTACCAAATTTTCTTGTAATGATGAGAAGTTTTAATCTATCGACCAATTCATTAGGATTTTTCCAATACACAGGAGAAAACCGGCCACTAATTTCATCTTTATTATTCCACTCCTGACAATATCTCCTATCTAATGTAGTTTTGGATGATTTTCATCTCCTAAATAATTATACACATTCGTACAATGAAGAAGTTATTATATTTCTCCAAACTGGTGTCGGAATATCCATTTGGAACGTTTTTAAGTAATAATTCAAACAAACCTTGGCTCACATCAGTTATGTAATTGCCTACTTAAATTCTATTGTCAGACAAAAATGTAATAACCGAATCTCCCAGAAACAGTGTGTTTCCATTTCGATATACACCAAATTTCGTATCACACATAGGTGAAGTATGTTTTAAAGCTAAATAACCATGTGTTAAATGAGAAAGGGGTTGATTTATCTTATCTTTAAAATGTTCTTCTTCTTCTGATTTAATTTCCAAAGGTGTTTCATTAGGTGTATTCAACAAAGAATGTAATACATCCATTCTAGTCGAAACAGGTTTAAATATTTCTTCATTGAAAATATTCTGTTCGATATGGAATTGTTTGACTTGTAAATATCTCCCCTTCACAGCAGATATAACGTTATGTAATTCCGAAGCAGAGGCAGAGATGTTTGATTATATTACATTACATTTCAGCTATTTATATATAAATTAAGTCATTGCTTTTCTAACTGCTGCAGTAGGTCGAATAGTTTGTGCTTTTGCAATCTTATCGGCTTTACTTAAAACAGCATTTAATTTAGTTAAATTTTTAAGTCTCACATCATTAATAAAATAGTTTATTTGTGTTTCCAAATAATTATTTTGTTTTATCAGATATGTTTGCATAACTAAACCATATATTTATTAATAAATTCATCAGTTATATATTTCATTATTTCTTCCATTCATGTTTCAAGTTGTTTTGTAATACTATCGCTTACCACTTCATTAATTAAAACTCTTGTACTATCTTGCATTTCTGCAAGTTGTGTTTTAAAAATTATGTTTGTCATATCATTAAAGTTCTTACTAAATTCATTTAACTGTTCTTCTATTCTAAGTTCATTACTCTGCAAATCATTACTAATATTGGTTAAATGTTTGCAATTACAGTAGTGTTTTTATGAACATTATAATTCCCATCAACTAACTTTATTCATTTTTCTTGAATATCACTCGATTGCAATTTAAACACGTTTACCATGATGGTGTTTAACTCTTCCAGGTAATGTTTATTTATCACATCAGTATCTTTAACAGCAATACCCAGATTACATAATATATGTCCATTCAATTCACAATTCCCATCGCGATTTTTGGTTAAACAACTATTGTAATGATTGTGTTTAATAGCACTATGTCCAAACTTTGAAATACTCATTATTCTTGCACAAGAAGTAAAAAACTGTAAAATCCAGACCTATAGCTGCCTTTACATAGGGGAAGCGTTAGTATAACCATCACAAAACCGTATTTGTTTTTCCAACACTAAAAAAAACATATCTTTAAATTTTGTAAATGTCATATAGCCCAAAACATGGTCATTGTAAATATGTTGCAGGTTCATGTTATCCATTTCAAACACAATTATCATATTTGCATTATCAACCAAATTATGTTTTGGAATACACGTGTAACTTTGGGATAGATAAAAACAATCAACGTCTGAATGTCGACCAAAACTAAAATATTGCCGTATTTCACCCTGCGGTTCGTACCAAGTAGCGTCAAAAATAAATATGGAATTCCGGTAATGTTTCATTCGGAGGCAAAATATCTTCTTTATTTGTAAAAGGGAAATATAGTATACCTTCAATTAGTGATAAAATACTCACTAATCATTGATATCTCTTGTGATGTTTAAAAAACACATATACATTCTCAAATTAAAACCAATTTGGATGTTCTAACAGTGACTATTATAATAGCACATGTTTTCCCACATGAAGGACCGCTTATTATACAATGCATATTTGATAGTAAAAGAATACCATGTTTCTGTTCAATTACGTTTTCTTTCGTATTTACAATCACTGGAAGATGAACATCTTTTTATAACCTTCATTTATACAGTATTTCATAACGTACTAACATAAAACTATAAATGTGGGTCTATTTATAGGCTTGTGTCCAGTTCAAAATAATGGCTTGTTCTAAGCATATCAAAAAAGGATGCAGAGTATTGAAAACATTGATTAAAAAATTACCATTTGAGTTGCATTTACCGAAAGACAATTATTGTGGACCCTGGTACTGAACTTACAAAATGTCTGGCACGAAACGATGAAGGAATAAACTCTCTGGAAAACATTGTAGAGAACACAATATAGTTTATAATCGAACAAACAATTTGAAAGAAAGACATATAGTGGATACAATTTTAGCTGATACAGCAGCAAATATACGAAAAATTCCACCTACATCGACAGGTGATAAGCTAGGTTGCAAAACGTGAGCATTTGCGTGCGTTAATTGGAACTATGTTCAGCTGTAGTTTGCTTGGCGCCGCCAAAAAACTATGTACTTTTCCGAATTATTTCGTTATTGGACCGATATTAGCACCCTATACGTAGTTTCGTCAGTTTCCCGCATGTGGATAGCACCTGAGCTGACCTCTTTGTAATGCTCACATTCCTCTTCCCTTCTCCCTCTACCGCTCCCCTCTCTACTTGCATCACATGTTCAAGCTTAGATTTTTGTAAGTGAATATTCGGTGGGCACTTCCTGTCTGTGTCTTGCCCGTGCAAGTAGCAATCAGCTGGTCTTCATAATGATACTCCGATAGACCGATACGGTGTGAAATTCTATGAGAGATCGAGCTTCTGCAATGTATTTCCATCAGTACTACTAATACTAACGTAATATCTGATTAATATTTACTATTCAGTGTAGGTAATGTTCTTGTAATGCTGGGTGAGAGATATAAATATTTGTAGTGAGCTGAGGGTGTAGTATTTAGTGTGGCCCATAGTGATTTTGCACTTAGTCACTTTTAGTAGACTGTTAGTTTGTATTAAATATTTTAGGTAGGTACTCCTATTGGAGCTTTGTAGATAAGTTTTAATATTTATTAAGTGTGTTTAGAATGTGCATTTGTTAACTTATGAGAAGTGAAATGGTTCATTTAACATTTAGCCCCAATTGCCACGAACCTTGTTCATATTTGCTCTGCATCGTCAGTTCACTGCTCGACTAGACAGAATTCTTTTAATATAATATTTGGTATATCTAAGTTACTTTCTAGGTCTTTGTTCGGCCTGTTAGTATATTCTCATTTCAGTCAAGCGCCCCTAGCGAGGTTGTATCAGCTATGGCTTTTGATAAATTTTAATGTCTCGTGCATATCAGGTGCTTTGGTAGGGCTGCACGCCGTCACCTGTTCGCTTATTATGACAGTGTTGTCTTTTAAGGATTTCAATTTGTTGAGTGTTAGTTGGAATATTACTGCACATGAATTTTTGTGTCATTTGTAGAATTTTGCGGTGTTTAAGCAATTAATATTTGCTGTATTTTTTCACCATCCTTTTGGACAATTTTTTATATTGCATTTTGGCAATTTTAGTGAGCTTAGTCAATGTCAATTCTAGTCCCATGCTTGGTGCCTGTGCTCCTTAGTTGAGCAATTGTTTCTCGGCCGTATGACACAGTGTGAAAGCCGGCAGCATGCCCCTCCCATTTGTGCGACTCGCAAATTTAAGTGAACAGCAGAGTTCACACTAAAACCTCAACCTTTGAGAGAAATTTGTATTTTAGTTACTTTGTTAGGGCTTTATGTAGAAACCCATTTAATATTTGTCTGTTCAAAAGAATTTACAGCACTTGAGATTATGGTTTTAGGTTAGCATTGCATTTTTTAAAGCCGCCATTCGTTCAGGCGTGAATGCGCCTTAGCACTTTCCTCGATATTGTGGTCAATTATAAATCACTTTAGGCATAGTTTTGGGTGCTATTGAATTGTAATATAGTCATGGATTACCTGTTCCGTGTAGTATCAAAACAATTGTCATTTTAATTGATTCATTAGTGAGAATCAATCCTTTTTGTACCTGAAATATTTTAAGAGCATTGTCGTAATTTTTTAAATGTTCATTTTGAAGAACAGATATTATTAAAGGTTGTGCTGTGTTTTTCAAGCATCTATTGTCAGTATTAAGATTTAAAGAATATTTTATAAAATAAAATGTTTCACTGAAATTTTGTGTAAGCGGTCTTTTAATTGCTAGCTTTGAGATCCTGCCAATATTGTTTACTATAGTGTGTGTTTGCTAATTGCACCTGACTTGGTGCAAGATGCTCTTCGTTGACAAAGTCAAGCGTGCGAAGGCTAAAAAAGGCATTGGTTTAAACCATAAAATTAAGCAAAAAAACTAAGAAAGGAGGAATCATTCCATTCCTATTTCCAGCATTAACAGTTCTTGGATCAATACTTGGAGGAGTTATGGCTATCAGTAGAGCAGTTAAATCAAAGGGTACAGGAATATATTTGAAACCCTATAATGTTGGACAAGGATGAAAAAAAATCCACAAACGTGGAAAGAAATGCAGAAAGTCTTAAATAGTCTCCCAAAACATGAATTAACAAAGATATTCATGTATTTGTAAAGAAACTGGATATTCCCTATTTCTGAGGTGTGAATATGAGAGACGATTTACCAAAGAAACCACATTTCAATTAATATATCATTGTTAATTTAGATTCTAAACAAAATGAAGGTACACATTCTGTAGTATTAATTAAAAATGTAAATCAATCATTCTATTATGACAGTTTTGGTGAGTTTTGTACTCCAATTGAATTACTAAATTATTTTAAAAACACACAATTAAGGTACAATTACCAAACAAAACAATCACCAAATACAATCAATTGTAAACATTTATGGCTATGTTTTTGTCTATAAATAGGATATATACGTAAGTTTACTACTAGTCATATTAGTAATATGTCAACAATGTTGATATTAAGAGGTAATTAATCACAATTGCATGCTGTATATTTCCTGCATTGGAGTTAGATGGAAAATGGCAAACAAGTCTAATCGAATTAGTTACTTACAGCAGCATGCCAAACATTGATATGCACAACCAATCATTTACGGTTAACAATGGTGAAAAAACCTGCAAGATTGTGATACCGATAGGATGTTATGAGTTGGATGACTTAGAAATGTTCATTAAAGCCGCATTAACTAAAGATATGTTAGGTTATTAACAGAGAGTGTATCACATTAATGAATCACACGAATCGTCCAAACAGGTTAATGTATTGTCAGTAAATATATGTCGCATAAATGTTAACATTGTAGGTGATTCATATTAGAATCGGAAACCAACAAATATACTACATGAATTCACGTGTGCGGTGGCTCCAGGATATAAAATCATTGAAAAACTGAATACATTGATATATCTTCCAGTAACAGTGAATAGTGTTGATTAAATACTTGTTACAATTGTCGATCAAGATGGTGAACTTATTCATTTTAGAAACAAAGAAATTACGATCCATTTACATTTAAAAAAAATCTATATAAACAGTTGCATTCCGTGCGCATTAAAATCAAATTGGGTATTGTATATAACACCCAATACTGGTGTCAAGTAGGCGGTTCTTTTAAGAAATATCTCACTAAAGAATGTATTTCGAAGAAATTAACTATAAAAAGATGGAAACACAAGCACAAAATGCCCACTTCAAAAAAGTTACCTGTGAAGTTAATACGAGGCAACAAATTATTTTTAAAATAATTGGGATATACGGTTAGTCGAAATGTAAGACGTGCTTAAAGTTGAAGAACCAATCAGTTATGAAGATGCAATCACAAATACTGAAATACATGTGCATGAACTGTTCCGAGTTGGTCCGACTTTGTTTAAGAATTTTTTTTTTTTTTTTTTTTTTTACATTTTGAAACATCCTCAAATAGTAAAAAAAAAATATGTACATAAATTTTGTGAAATAAAATATGTTTGTATACATTTTTATTAATAAATATGTCTTAAAATGAATTTATACTTTTATTTAACCTCACCTCTTAAGAAGTGAACTTTATTTCCTAATAAATATAAATATTATCTTTGATTAATAAAATTAACATAACTACTATTACTGTAAAAGCCAGATGTGCTCATTATTATAAATGCTTTAACCTAAGCTAATCGCAAGGGATAATTTATACTCAATTCGAATTGGTAAACTTATAGTGCTTGCAAATGTCTCCAGAAGTGTAAAACCATTACATTTGGAGCTATACAAGCCTACCAGTGCTACCAACCACAAACTAAGATTACATAAGTGTACGCCTCAGTCCAACAAACCTCACAGAAAGCACTTTGGTTTTATAATACCTAGGAGACGACCCAGGCGCCTAGCTTTTCACAAAGCAGACAGCCAAGGTCACCCAGAGGTCCTTACTAGTCTTCAGCTCAGGTCAACGATTTAACCATCGAGCACAGCAAGGCGAAAACGCCTTCTTACCTAAATGAAACTCTCGAACAATTTATTTTTTTTTCTACTTAATAAAACTTATAATCACTTCACAGCTTACATTATGCTAAAAATGTACTGAAAAATCAAAAAAATACTCAGACATATTAAATTCTTATTTATGAAACAAGCTTTATTCCACTCACACACCTAGTTTTACAAAAAGTATCCTATAAAATACAATTTTAACAACAGTGAAAAATGAACATGTAAATTAAGAGAAGATATGGGCACATGTATGTACCAAATAATAATAAGAATATACACCATAAGAAAAAGGGAACATAATTTACTTAAAATACTATGCAACATGTTTGTTGAATTCAATAAGTTCAGGGTTAAAGATAAATTTTCTTAAAGGTTTACATAAATATTGGGTAAGGTATTAATATTATGCATTGTAATAGTTCATGTTATTAAACAGTAATTACATTTAAAGCTTTAAAAAAGAACACATAAATATATGAAAACAAAATTATAATCATTATCTTTAAAAAATAAAACTAACCTTAGAAAAACCTTAAAGTGGGATTATCGTATACCGATGATTCCTTACACCCAACATATGATTTATATATGCCTTTATTGATATGTGACATTTTATTATTATTTTTAATTATCAACCAGAATTAATTTTGCTATACATTTATTTCTAATGAAACATACATTTTATTAATTTATTTATGAAATCGATTCATTTTCATTTCTTCGAGGAGGAAACTTAGTAGAGTTTGTCTCAGAGGTTGGGATGAGGCGTTGAAGTTATTTGAAAGTCAAGGATGAGGGAAAGAAGGGAAGGGGAGAGAAGGTGGGGTGGGGGTGTTGGGCTTTCTGAGCTTCAGGCTGGAGGGGGAAAATGTAGTTTCTTGACCGTTTCCCTTGGAATTTGAGATTTTTATAAATAGAGGTTTAGCATGTAGGCCCTTTTCCACTGTTTCCAATAGTTAACCTGTGCGGTTCGCGTTGCAATATCGCGTTCCTACGAAGTATACTTGCTAGGTTTATCGAACCAAGACTTCTATATAGAAATTGAAATTTTTAATTGGGACTATATTAATGAGATAATGAATGCTTCAGATCCTTTAATTATAAGTTTGATGGATTCTTTGGACGACGACGAAAGTGGTCCTACACTACAACCATAGCTCTTGTCAATGCCCTCCTTAGGGGTATCACAATCACCTCTGGCATCGAGTTTGTCTACAGCGCCGCCTCCGGCGACTATAGCATCGAGACTAGCTACACCGCTGTCTTCAATGATGAGAGGAACTGGAGAACTGTCCCTGGCGACTACAGCATCGAGACTAGCTACACCACTGCCTTCAATGTCGAGAGGAACTGGAGCACCGCCTCCGGCGACTACAGCATCGAAACTAGCTACACCACCATCTTCAGCATCGAGAGGAACTAGAGCGCCGTCTTCAACATCGAGAGGAATTGGAGCGCTGCCTCTGGCGTTGAAAGTGCCATTAAGATCAAGAGGAATTGGAGCACTGCCTCCGGCATCGAGAGTGTCTACAGCGCTGTCTCTGGCATTCCCTCCAGCATTGAGCGTGGAAGCACTAAATTTAACAACAACCATCAAATCAGGTGAGCAATGTGTAAAAAATGAAAAACAAAAATTTGTTCTTACTGCACACCATTAGTAGTATAAAAATACTGATTCGAGCGCAGCCCCCAGTTATCAGAAAAACAATGGTACATTAAATGTCCGAGCCATCAGAAAACATTCAGAAAAAATTCCTCTTAATTTTCTGATCGAAAACATCAAATGCCGATTCGAGCGCAATTGCAAAAAAGTGATTCAAAAAGTTGTGTTTTGGAGCAACCACGAAAAAGTGGCCCAAAAGTTGTGTTTGGGAGCAGTCGCAACAAAGTGGCTCAAAAAGTTGCATTTGGTGCAACCGCAAAAAAAGTGGCTCAAAAAGTTGTGTTTGGTTAGATTAGTCTTTAGAAACAAAAGTTGTGTTAAACTTTGCGTTTGGTTAGATCGTAGTCATTAGAAAATAAAGTTGTGTTAAACTTTGCGTTTGAGTGCATTTGCAAAAAATATACATAAAAAGTAGTGTTTGGGCGCAATTGCAAAAAAAGAGTGGCGCAAAAAATTTGAATATGTAAAAATAAAATGTATATAATAAAGATGGATCAGTTGCTAAATGTATTAAATGGAACCAAACAATTTAATAAACTTTCCGAACTTACAATTGGGCAGTCCTATCTCATAAACCATGCCGAAATAAATGATACACGGTATGGATATAAATTGATAATTACTTCTGGAAATTTTAAAGTAACCTTACCAGACAGATATGTTCAGATTTTCAGTGAAAAAGTTTTAAATGATATTAATCGTGGAGGTATAAGTTTTGCATGTGATAATTGTGGATTGTGGTGTTAAACAAATGCATTATATTCGGTTTTTAAAGAGTAAATGATTGTCGTCGTATAATTAGACATCAGTTGATTTTTATTTGAGTTCATACCTCTATAAATTTTTAATGGTTATCCAATCATTAAAACACAATTATCGCTCTCACTTCTGCAATGTGCTACAACATAGTCTAATTAAAAATCTAGATACACATCTCCAAATTCAACATATTAAAGTAGCCGAAACATTGAATTCTTTTTCTAAATCTTTCATTGTACTTTCTTACTAGTTAGTAATTTCATCAAACCATCAGTTCCAGTGTATGTCCGGTCTTTTACAGTAAATTTTTCATTAATGAATGTTACTTCGCTATCACCAATATCCAATCTACCTTTATCAGCTTTTAGTCCAAAAACGTCTTTGCAGTCAATTAAGAAATTGCCCACTTTCTTATCAATAAATGTTGCTTTGTAGTTAGTTAACTGTGAGATATCAGTTTTCAAATGCCCCAACGCTTCGTCATAGCGTTCATTGTCATGAATTCGTTTAATGCCATTGTGATAGCGTTCATCGCCATCGTCAATGCATTTAACATCATCGTCATAGAATTCATCGTCATCGTCAATGTGTTTAACACCATCGTCATAGCGTTCATTGTCATCATCAATGTATATAATGCAACTTTTTTCTAAAGACTATGATCTAACCAAACACAACTTTTTGAGTCACTTTTTTTGCGGCTGTGCTCAAACGCAACTTTTTAATCCACTTTTTTGCAACTGCTCCCAAACGCAACTTTTTGAGTCACTTTTTTGCAACTGCTCCCAAACGCAACATTTTATGCGTATTTTGGTGGTTGCACCCAAACGCAACTTTTTGAGTCACTTCTTGCAACTGCTCCCAAACACAACTTTTTGAGCCACTTTTTTGTGGTTGCTCCCAAATGCAACTTTTTGGGTCACTTTTTTTGCAGTTGCGCTCGAATCAGCATTTGATGTTTTGGATCCGAAAATTAAGAGGAATTTTTTTCTGGTGGTTGTCTAATGGCTCGAGCATTTAATGTACCATTGTTTTTCTGATAACTAGGGGTTGCGCTCGAATCGGCATTTTTATACTACTTCCATTAGTAATGGCTTGAAAAGCTTTCAAATGTAAATGTTGTGGTATTATATTTAAAAAGTTTGTTATAAATTTTATTATCTTAATGAATGTTAAAGAATTTTACGATTTGTGATGTAACATGAATTAACAATTTTTAAGTTTGTAGTGCTTTCAGATGTAAAAAGTAAAGCAATGTTGGAAATTTTTTGACTCGTGATATGATTTTTTGTGATTTTTTAAATGAATTTTATGATTTGTAACGAAACATGAAGAAATGATTTTTAAGTTTCTAGTGCTATCAGACGTAATAGGTAAAGAAATGTTGGGAAGTTTTTCAGTTGTAACATGATTTGTTGAGATTATTTTAATGAATTTTATGATTTGTGATGTAACATGAAGTAATGATTTTTAAGTTTCTAGTGCTTTCAGACATAAATGGCAAAGAAATGTTGGAAAGTTTTTCAGTTGTAACATGATTTGTTGTGATTATTTTAATGAATTTTATGATACGTGATGTAACATGACGTAACAATTTTTAAATTAGTAGTGCTTTCAGATGTAAACTGTAAAGAAATGTTGGAAAGTTTTTCAGTTCGTAACATGATTTGTTGTGATTATTTGAATGATTTTGAGGTGTAATATGTATAGTCTTTGTCTTGGAAGTGTTAACTAAGATGTGTTTTATGACTTTTTAAAATGAAAAAAAAAGTTTACTTATTAAAAAGGAGCGTGTCTTGTTATTCATTAGTTTGCCCATTCTTCGTGATACTATATAATATCCTGTGAATGATGTGAGGATAAAACATTTAATATTACTAAAGACAAGTTTGAAAAAGAAAGTTGTAAACATGAAAAGGAGTGGGTGAGTAGCAGTATGCTTTTCAGGTCTTGTTTGTATTCAATCCCAGGTAACAGTGTGCCTTTCACGAGAAAATACAAGTTTCTTACTTCAGCCTTCGTGAGGGAGAAAAATATGTATATAAATTAAACTGTAAATTTTTTTAAAACTAACATTTCAATTAAAATTTAATCAAACAACTCTGAAGGACTGGGGGGATATATATTTACAAAAAAGTTTGAGAAAAGAATCATATGCTGGAATGAATGAAAGGAGAGGGAGCAATATCACTTCAAGAAAGCATTGTCACCACAGCTTCACTTGAAGGACAATGGTGTACAGGCAAAAGGGAAACTAGCTTTAAAGAAATCCTTTTGAGAGTCAGGTAAATGAACTCTCGCCATTCTACCAACAAGAATGTTTCCCATTGACCTTCATCTCTACAGCAGCGCCAGCGAGTGTCGAACTGCATCGATTTTTAACAAAAATATTTTATCATACAAAACAGATTACAGCTACTGCTGCTGAGATTCAACACAATGATGTCTGTTAGTAAAACACCCACCTACTTTACACAAAGTCAGAAAACATAATTGATGGTTTTTAAAAACTAAACTTATGTTAAAAATGGTTTGCCATTTTCCTTTGAATCTGCTTAAATTTGAACTTTTTAGAAAATAAAGTGAAATTTAACAGATTTCAGCTTCGATAGCAGTCATTTCAGACAGGATTCGTGCTATTTAATTAACATTACGTCGAAAAAAATAGGATTTGTAAATAAAATAATTTTATATTGGTTCAAAATATACACATTTTATGTTAGATAGTATAGTCGAAATTCTCGTATGGAATCTTACGGAGAAATCTACATATGAAATATGCATTTTTCTCTGCTGTGCGCACATATTTGAAACAAACTGAATATGCATGTTTTACATTCCCTTAATATTAAAAAAATTGGCTTTAATGTGAGTTTGTTTAATGTAAGTTTTCCATAGGTGAAAAAAGTTTAACTTGTGTATTGCTTAAATCGAATGATGAGTGATTTTAATTACTTACAAATTTTAGCGAGTGAAAAAATCACTTGTAAGAAATATTTTTCCATAGATACCCGGATTACTTTAAACTTACAATTAATAAGTTTGCTGGAAAATGTGATAAAATGTCTTCAAAGTTTACAGGATTAAACTTAACAACAGGTTCTTAGGAAAGGTTAACATATATTGTGATTGAAATATATTGGATAAAACATAATTTCTTGGAATTAAAATTAATTTTAACTTGAGGTAAATAATTTTATCACCAGGACTTTGATAGCGAAATTTTACTTCGCTGGAAGTAAGCCATTCGTCATGTCTTGAGAAAAAGGAGAAACCTTTTCTGAACAAGTCAACAGATACGCTAAAGTGAAAGTTTGGCTGGAAGAGGGGGGAGGAGAACTTTGCAAGCATGTCAATGCTTTTGGGCGAATTCAAAATTCGCTGACTCAAGAGGGTGACTGGCAGGTGGACGGCTCTTGTGCTGGACAAGGGTCTGGAGGAAGGGTAGAGGGGGAGGGGAGCCTAGCTGAGGCAGTGCACCAGCTAGCTGAAAAAGCATTCTGGACTGGTGGTGGAGGGGGGACAAGTAGTGGGAGCAAGGAACCACTCGTCTTGGACAGACACACATTCTGGACTATGGAGTTGGAGGGCTGGATGGGGAGTGGGTAGGGGGAGGAAGGTGTAGCTCTCTCTGTGGACAGGACAAGAGGTCCTTCTACCCACAGCTCAGAATCGCCATTTTAGTTCATTGTAAACCCTTGTTATGCATACATCGCTCTCTCCTCTGAAGCACCACTTCCAATATCACCAGTCATGGCGTAATTTGGAGGAAACTAGAGTATGACTGAGGGTAGCTGAATTGTAGCTGATTGATTGGGTTGGGAAAAAATTTCCGTGTGTTAAGACCAGATCGATATATTGCATTTATGTTAAGTAATTTAATATAGGTTTTCTTCGAGGAAGTTTGTATACTCAAATAGTTAGGTTATATCATGATTATAATTTCTCAATAAATATACGAGATTTCTGTTTTTAAGTTAATCTTCCTCATTATACCGTCGTCTTCGACACGAGCTGAACCTCATGCTAATCTTAAATGGAAATTAAAATTAAAAGTGAATTATTCTTCTACTTACGATAGGAACATTTATTTGCAGCAGTAAACCAGTTCTCTGGATAGGTCGATAAGTAATCTAGGTGAATTATTTATTTATTTTTCCCAAGGAAGTGAAATTATGCATTAAAAACACCACAATGGGGTAAGTTTTTTTTAATTTCACGTGAAATGTTTAGGAAGGCGTGATTAAATTGTTGGTGGATAATTACTCATTAAAAGTAGATTGATTGGGAAATATTAACTGCTTAATTAGTAAACAGGATATTTTTACTGATTTGCGATGTAAATTTTTAACGAGGAGTTTCCCCCATAACCTTGGTTGATATTGCATCTGCTATAACACACAGCTTATAAGTCGATGTAAGTGCTACGCTGAACTCATCCCTACATCAGACCACAACAAATGGACATGTTTTAAAATAATTTATGGTACATGTACAAATGAGAGGGAGATTACACTATTGTGCCTGGTTAAATTTTATCCGTTGGGAAATAGGCTATATTTTAGGTATAATTCAAAATGTGAGTTTGGAAATCTTTATTTGTCCATGTTAAGTGGAACTGCTATATCGTTCTGTATTGTGAAAAGGTGTCTGTCGTAGTGTATTCAAATCAGTTCGTTAGTAAGTTTGTGTATTTTGAACTTGTGGTTTATTCCATCTTTAAGTTATCAGAATGGGTGGTAAACAAGTTTTCTGGGGAAATATTAATTCGTAAACATAATTTTGATCCATTCATGTAGTTGTGTGTTCCACTCGGCTGCATGTTCCATGTCTTTAAGTCATTCCTTGACTAACATCACAGCCGGACACACATGTTTTTGGGAGAAGTGCTTGTGCGATTTCATTAATTTAAATCAAGTAATGTAATTTATATAATAGTATGTACATTGTAAACATAATTTTTATCCATTTGTCACTTAGATGTGTGTTCAACTCACTTTTTGTTAAATTGATATTTCATAAACATTAAAAATGTTTTCTTCATTTACAAGTTTTTCCCGTAATTTCAACACAGTTGCCGATCGTGGTCCACATCTATAGTCATGCTCTCGACACACAGCTTATAAGATTCTGCAAATCATATACTACCATCACTCATTCAACAACCACGCAGCTGGACAGATGTGGTTCTCCTTCGTTCAGTTTCATTAATTAAAAAAAACAGGATAGCTGGGTTCCATAATTTGTTTAGTGAAGTCACATACTTGTGTTCATTTGCCATTTAATTAATTTCGAAATGCATATCTAATCAAACGGGGTAGATTTCTTTTTTCAGAAATACGTGCTGTAAGTCATTCATTCTACAATCTCCCTAACCTAATGGACATATATTAAAATCATTCTATTTCTTTCCATAGCTGGACTCCATCGTTCGTTTTTCCTGTGCGAAGTTTAAACACTCCTCATTTCTCTTGTGTGTTAACTATATGTTGTTTTCTCTTTCTGTTTAATTACTATAACAAAAAAATCGCCTATATCCCACCAAAATCTATGAGAAATATCACTCCAAACCCAAAAATACTTATGCCACCCTTACACCAAACTCAACATATATATATATACCCTAGACAATATAACATTCCCCTCAGTCGAGTTCCATATATATAATATATATATATATATATATATATATATATATATATATATATATATATATATATACCCCTTCCCCAACACACCACACCTCAGTACAATGCCAGAGCTCCAAGGGTGAGTACATACCAGAGATACTCCCCACCCAAAAAAAGAAAGTAAATAAAGTACACCAAACCATACACACACAAAAAATTCCATCAAAGAAATTTCATCAAACAAATTCGATTGATCACATTTATCTGATTAAGACCAGATTAAGAATTAATCCCATCAGATTAACACTTCTTGGTCGGATAAAGAATTAATCCGTTTAATTTGATATCAAAGGTTTAATTCGATTAATCAAAATTAGCCCAGGATCCCCACACCCTTACTACTCATATACACAAGTGCCTTACCCAGGACTCGACCCCACAAAACTTTGTAAAACGATACAGTGTAATCAACACCATCACGGGACTAGGATTCGGAGCATAAACTTCGGATTTAAACAGTCTAATGTTTTCAATGATACGTTTCACGAACTTGAAATATTTAAACAGCCATCATTATGAAAATAAGTGCGTGAACCACTTAAAACAAATACGTTTACATAACATGGCCTACCATAGCGTAACTTATGTGTGTACACTGGTGGAAATTGGTTGATTGGTATCCGAGATAAGAGATACAAATCTTATTTTATTAATCGAAGCGATACCACAAAAATTGCACGAAAAGGTTCCTCTAGTATACACTTCTAATATATACTACTGTCAGTAAAAACCTTTGGTTCATTTGGTTTAATTGTTAAACAGATATGCCACACTTGTCAAAATATTTATATGGCCACAATTTAGAAAATCAAACTCTGACCCAATTTAAATCATGTTAATTTGCATGGCCTCCTGTAGCTCTAATGTTCTGCAAAATTAAGTGGAAATTAGTTGAATTTCTCTGGAAATATGGCAAAATGTTATATTTTCCCATATGGTGTTATTTTCCAAAAGAACAGAAAAAGAGGTTCTCTGTGCATAATTGGTGCTTCAAATGAATACTGTTATGTGTACAAAGTTTGGTTAAATTTTGTCAAATAGTTTAATAGATACAACATACTAGTAAGTATGTGGAATATGTTTTACACATTTAAGTGAACGTGGTAGTTAAGCAGTTAGCCTGCTCGCCTCCCACCAAGGCGAACCTGGTTCAATACATGGCCGGGTCACCGGATTTCTCGGGAATCTTCCGTTTCCCCCGCCCCTTCATTACGGCGCCACTCCATATTCACTTCAATCACCGTCATCAGCTCTCAAGAGCTCACTCTTAAGAGCCACCCAAATATATTCATTCGCGTTTACACATACGTCAAATGCCTCCACATGCCTATTATGTAATGCATCGTAATACCACATATATTTACATAAATCATGAAGGATTTAGAAGTGTAGGTTCATAGGTGCGCGCGCAATAATGTGCTAACTTACCGTGTTCCCCTTTAGTGTCCCACAACAAATAAATACTTCCTTTGTTTACATGCATCCCACTGCAGTACCTAATAAAATGCGAAACGAATACTTCATCATACACCGTGCTCATGTCAGGGTTTGAGGTGTTGTTGATTAGGACAGAATAGTTAGTATAGTAAACAGTCGTATGTTCCAACTGAGGAACAAGTTGGCCTGAATTCTTTCAGGCTCAGGAACAGCTGCAGCAGGAGTAGAGAATTCACCTAGTCGATACTTATTGTAGAAGATGAACTCTTATTTGCTTTAAAGCTAAAATTTCTACTTAATATGGACACCAATGATAGAAAAGGAAAAAACTTTTTTCATATGTGAGAGAAGGGAGAGGTTTTGTGTCTACTCCTACACAGCACTATAATGCAGGGTAATTAAGTTTTAGCTTTAGCCCATTATTTCCTATAGAATTTAAAGCATAATTACCTAGTTATACGTTAAAACTAAGGATAAGTTGAAGACCCTAGATGGCAATAGGAAATAAAATGGATTAATGAAAAGATATTTGCCGTTAGGTAGTGGTCATTCTACTAACCCTTATGTGTTATGTTAAAATAACTGAAATTGTTACTGTATTGAAAATAATTAAAATGTGGAACTCTCTCGAAATGCTCAGTAGTTGAATGCACGAGAGGGTTCTCGATTAAATCGAGGCCCTGCTGCGAGGCTACAGGCCCTCTAAAATGACATAGTGATGGGTGTAGCAGTGCGTAGTGCACGAGTGTGTATCGGAAATCAAGGCGACAAGCTCTCTGGCCACATGTAGAACTATTTATTCTGGATTCAGGACTAACACCACACCACCCCCCCCCCCACCACGCAGTAGTAGGGGCATGTACGTTCTGGCCCACTACCAGAATGACATAGGGATGGAGATGGTCTAAAATAGATTTAGGGAATTAATGGATAAACCAATTTATTAATTGGATTATCTTAGTGAGATAAGGGGAGGGGAAATGTATCGAGGCTATAGGTTCATCATTGGCAAAGTCTGAGAATGGAATGGATCCCAGGAGAGAGACTACACGTCCGATCACATGGGATATCGGTGTCGGACTGAGGTCAGAGGCTGGGTGAGGGGAAAGGAGGGGGTGTTGGGAGCGACCACACATCTGTCTAGCTCACTGTCTGAATGAATACTAAGCTGTACATATGTGAAATAGCAATTGGCTGAGTTCGGAAATGCGCATTTAGAGAATTGTAATAAATCATTGTTTTGAAATAATGAAGCATAGCACATAAATACATAATAAATATGAATCCCACAATATCAAATTATAACCAAATACACAAGTAATGAAATAAATACCTATTGAATCATGACATGCAACATAAACGACATGGTTTACTATCCCATATAATATATCACAAATCGATTAAAACAACTTGCCCTAAATTATACCTATAATAGACAGACAAGGAGACAACAAAAGCCCACTTAAACATGATTAAATACACACAAATGAAACACCAAATTACACAAATCAACCACTAAACATAAACACCCATCGAATTCCACTTAAACACAAAAAAGGCACGAGTTAATACAATTACACTTCACACACAATGAAAGTCCACTTATACACGATCAAATACATACTTACTAACAAAACACAAAGTTATACGAATCAACTACTAACCATAAGCACCCATGGAATTCCACTTAAGTATGAGAAGGGATCAAGTTAATACAATTATATTTCACGCACAACGAAATACCAGTTAAACAAGATGAATTATACACTTACCAACAAAACAAGCAAGGAACAACTTACTCTCAATTCCACGACACAAGTACGAACCAGGCATAAAATGTCAACTACACACATTGAATTAAGTATTATCCATGCACAAAGTTAGTGTACTAGCCTGTATAGCACTTTTCCCAGGAAAAAATATTTTTTTCTAAAAACACCACCTCATAACACATGCGACCTACGTTTACCTAAGGGTTTTTATATACAGTTTTCATCAATCTATTATGCGTAGCTTTTCGGGCGCCATCTGGATAGTTCAGTGGTATCTTGAATTATAAAAGTTCAATATTTCAGGCAAAATGTTCAAACATTTGTAAGTCCCATTCGAAGTGAAATGTCTGCATTTTAGGAATTTCTAGCTTTTTTGGAATCTCTCGACTACAGCTGCTTTTATTTCAGAATGTTACATAATGGTTAATGCCATACTATGAAATTAATGTCTGGAAAGAAGTATTAAAGAACTCAGTTCCTTTATTGGTGTGGACCAGTAACTTGTTTTCCAGTCTTGTTCTTTACAGGTATAGCCCATGTATATTACGAGTATATGTCTATCATGGTTAAAATATACTTGTATCCATTATTGTATTTCGAAAGCAATGCCATGCCACACAAATTGGCTGCAAACAAATAATGAGTAATAACCCTTCTTCTCGGAAACCTTAATCTTGAGCAAGGTTACTAAACTTCATTATGAAATACACTTCTTCAGTCAGCTCTTCAATAATAAGACACAATTTTCTTTGTATGTGAATTATTCCCAGACTGTTTCGAAATATGAGAAGTTTTAATATATTCACCAACTCATTATGGTTGTACCAATATACAGGAGAAAACTGATCGCCGACTTCATCTTTAAATATTCCACTTTCAATATTATTGCCTAATAAATGTAGTTTTGGAGGATCTTTGTCTCCTGAACAATGACTCATATTCGTGCATTTTACAATCAATTGCACAAATCATCAAAACAGGTTAATATTTTTGTTGGTTAAAGTATGTTGTGTAAATGTCAATATTGTAGGTGGGTCGTATACATGAATTTGTGTGTGTGGTAGCTGTATACAAAATAATTGAAAAGCTTAGTACTTTAATCTATCTTCCAGTGATAGTTAATCATGTTGATGAAATAACCGTTACAACTGTCGATCAAAACGGTAAACTTATTAATTTTAGAAATGAAGAAATTACCATGGGACTAAATTTAAAGAAAAGCATATAAACACTTACATTCCATGCAAAATGGATATTGTGAATTGTAGTCAATACAGATGTAAAGTAGGCAGTTCAGTTAAAAAATAAGTTTCTAAGAAAACCTCTATAAAAAGATGTAAAACAATCACATCAATTAAGAACTTTGTGAGGTTAACATGGGGAAACAAATGGTTTTTAAGAGAACTAGGATATACAGTTAATAGAAATGGAAGACATATTTAATGTTGAACAGGCCATAAGTTATGAAGATGCAATCACCATTATGGAAATGCATGTGTATGAACCATAACGAGCAGATCTGTATACATTTCCACCGAAAATAAGATATTCCATACAAAATCATGACATTTATATATTACCACCAGAATAAAGTTTAAGTTTCAGAGGAACAATTAAAAAGACAGCCGAAGCAACTAATTCAGTAACTATAGGAATTGCGAGAAACAGAATACCTAATTTAATCGACAGAATTGCATATCTGCTTCATGGTGTTGAAATTGATCAAACACAAGATGTTGGAATTACTTCACAATAAAGAATTATATCTTGCAGACTACAGACAATGTTTTTACAAGCTTTATGATGGGTTGGCACCACTCTAACAATTCCAAACTGGAATTAAACCCAGGTGGGAAATTATAAAGTTGTAATCCCGCTAATTATGGTTCTTGAATTTGCTGAAGACTATAAACATGTTATAGCAAATGCTAAACCAGAATTAGTTATTATATTTGGTAATACACATTTGAATGCTATTACAACATGGCCAATAACAAGGAAGATGTAACATTTGAATTAAACAGTGTTGAATAGTTGATGCCACACATTGAAACTAACACTTGTGAACACGTAACAATTTCTAAAGTATATTGAGAAAGGGAATAACCTAAACCTGGCATTCAGATCATGGAGTTGGAAACATTTCGATCACTACCAGCATCAGAAAAAGTCGTATAGAATGTGAAATCAAGTTTTTCAAATTTAGGAGCAGACCAATCAGTTTCACCATAGCAATATGAAAAACATTAAACTTTACCTAAACAGTCAAGGCTATCCCTATACGGATTTCAATACAAACTATGGAAAATGAGAATTCCTTATTTGATATGATATGTATATGACTCTGGGAAACATATTACAACAAAAAGTGCACCAATCCTAGAACCCAAACCATTTAAGACCAGAGGTCCACTATTCGCATTTGGCATTAGCAACAATGTTATTGATTCACGAATTGAAATAATTGAATATACACACACTCTGCCACATACTCAAGCTTAAGTATTACTCATCCATGCTAAATTGGTAATTATGTCAGAAATGAATTGGTCAAGGTACATATGTAATCAGTAGACGACGAACCACAGTCGAGACAAGATGTTCTCTAATGTGCAATGTTTTCAGACTGCCTGTAGAATTATCAAATGATTGGGTATTAAGGGTATGGAATGGTCTTCAGTTTTAAGTCATTGTTCGACTGGAAATATCTAGACCCAAAGTACGAGAAGCCAATAGATGGGTTATAAAAATCACCATGGTCTAGCATAGGAGAGTTGGTGTATGGACTATAAGAATATAGAAGATATTTGCAAGAGCTACTTAAAAATAAACTGTGCAATATGTGTGTGGATTCAACCTAGAAAGGATAATGGAGAGTTGTTATATGTAAAAATTAAAGATATTCAAAAAGATTACAATTGTCCTTCATTCAAACAGTTACATCAAACATATGGATATAGATCCCCATTTTTCTCTGCAGGTGAAAACTGTAAACTAATGTTGAAATGGTTGTTGATGACCAACTGGAGTGAAGTGGAAGATGATGCCCCTCTAGAGTCTCCAATAGACAATAAACAATTAATACTACAGTGGTTGACACTACCTGCAGTGAGGGAAGATTATGAACTAACACAGGCAAATTAGTATATTAACGTCATTTGTCTGGGCAAACATATACAGTTTAATGATTAAAATACAGCAACAACGAAGTGACTTGTTCATGTATACAGAAATCGAAGTGTAAATTGAATATTAGCAAATTGATTGCACATTGGAGTAAACTGCTTAGAGCTTGATTGGGAAAGTAATAGCCTTAGTATCACTTTGACATTCCTACTGTAAACATGTCTTTCTTCGATCCAGCTTATATTTTTGTCTCTATCATCTCGGGAAACTCAAGTGTGGATTATTCTTGTTGGTCTAATGGAATATTACGCCAGTTTGGAGAGACTTGCGAAGGATTGTTTAATTTCAAAAAAATTCAACGTCCATTAGAGGGCGAAAAAGCATTTATTTAATATCTTGTGCACGCCTGCAAAAATGCTCTGTCTATCATAGGTGTCTGAGTATAAGTTTACCAGTGAGTACCACCAAAGAAGTGTAATCACACATTCATGAAACTTTTCCAGAATTACCAGACTGTATATTACATGCACCTGAATACACAGAAAATGTTAACAATCAAACATATTAGAAGACTATAAGAATATGTATTGCAACTTGCCAAGGAGATAATGGAGAAGGCAATATGTAAAAAACATTTCTGCAAACTCCCAGTGATTTCAAATGAAATTTACTATGTAACCCAAATGTAATTAAATAAATAATTGAAACTACTTTAGTGTTTTACTGACTTCCCCAATGCATTAATTGTAATTAACTATTGGTTAGTAGAGTATGTTTCCACATATAAAAAAATTCTGACAAAAGGATTTTTGAAATGTAATGTTACATTAAGTTTGGTTATGTGCACTTAACAATCAAATCTAAATATATTTGCACATATTCATTACATAAATGTTAAAGGTTTGGTGCGAGATATTAATTAAATAAAACTCTTGTAATTTGAAAGCAATGTAATACCTTGAACTCTGAAAACATAAATTTAATACCTTCTAGGATTCAAATGTAGTGTTTAAAAACATGCATTTAAAACATTCTAGCATTTACACTTACTGTATTTAAAAACGAATACTGTAATCGACTTGGTTCCTATTGTACTTGCTCACAAGCCCTAGAATTTACCTATCGATTCGATTATTTCCTATAAATGTGTGCAACTTCTGGTTCTTTTGTCAGTTGTCTTCCTAGCTGTGCAGCTGGCTCTGCTCATTGATTGATCACGCATTTGCACTTCTCTTCTTTGTTTCAAAGCACAATTATCACTGAGTAAGAGGAGGGAAGCATTGCAGTCATTGCCCCAAAATATCGACACGTTTATTCAGGGTTTAAAAGTAATTAACTTTCCAATTCATATTCATCAGTGAAGAGTTTATTGCTGGACATTAGATATGAGCTATCGGTCACAGCATTTGCTGCTAGGCTTACTGATACGCAAATAGTTAACAATAGGATTTGTAGTGATGCTGATTTTGAAACATTTTTCACAACATACAGGGTCCCTCTTCTGGAATTAACAATGGCTTCAGCCAGGCCAATTATGCTTAGCGTTAACACAGCATACAAGTATTAAAAATACTTTGCGGCAGAGGAAGATGCTATGGAGACTTTCTTCTTTCAAAGTAAAGCTCTTCCCATCCTCCATTCGACAGATGCTGGCAAAATTTAAAATGAGACAATTAAGCCTTACCTGATTAACAGACTTGAGTTTAGTGCATGAGGCAGCAGCTGGGCTTGCAACTAATATAGCATATGGACCTCCATATTTTGCAAAAAGTTACCTAAGTTCATTGCCGATACGAAAGCCTCCATTAATGTGCAGTGCCCGGAAGATATGTGCTCCCATTACGTCATTATATCTGTTTTATTTCCTTCCACAATAAATGTTAGTCAATCTGCTTCATATCCACAACCTCACAAGGTTTTGAATATGGAAGGTCTGTCGACAACTGTAGTAATACAGGACATTCGTAAGTTCGAGGAGAACAATTATATTTCCATCAATGTTTACTGTGTAGTAAACAAAGGTAGTAAAAAATTAACAAAATGTTCGATAAGGAAGGGGTACTCATACTGATGCATATTTATCCTGTATGCTATGCTTGCCATGTAAATGTATTGGCCATTCGCATTGGTGGTGATACCGCACATTTGCATTTCGTTGGAATAAAAAATTTGTCATGGTTGGTCGGTAGTCAATTGAGTAAATGTTGTAACAAAAAACATGTTTGCGATCGTTGTCTCCAATACTTTAGTAGTGAAAAGGAGCTCACGAACCATACTATTCTATGTCAGCAACAAAAGACTGTACAGAGTACTTTCCCTACTAGGAACAATAAGTACTTGGAATTTAAAGATTATAGCAATCAGCAGAGATTGGGTGTCATAGCCTAGTGTGAAATTGAGAATTGTTTGAAACCCTTGGAAACTTGGCTGCCCAATAATGAGATGAGTAATACAACTACCATAAATCAATATAATCCATATGCTTGTGGCATTTTGTTGGTATATTCATACAATCTGGCTTTATCCAACTACTTTGAGTTTGTGGGTGAGGACTGCATGTATCAATTAGTAGATAAATTAGTTGAATTGACAAAGTGGGTTGCAGTAATATACAGTGTGACTGTTTCAATAATGCCAAAACCCCCAGCTGATGAAGCTAGGTTGGCGGCTCAGAAAAGTTGTCATATTTGTAAGAAAGAGCTCGGTACAGATTTTGTGGTCGACCACGACCATCTGATCAGGGAAATCACAGGCCTTGCACATAAGACATGCAATTTGAATTACAGACCACCCAAGAAACAACTTGTAGCTGTATTTCATAACCTGAAAAATTACGATGCTCACTTTAAAGCCTTTGGTTAGGAGACATATTATACAATGCGATGGAACCATATGGTAATCGAAAATATGGGTGATCTTTGTTATTTGGAATGACCCTAGGAAAATGTAAATCCATCATCAAACACATTCCCAATGACTGAGTTGAAAGGAAAAGTTAATACTTGCAATTGTGTTTCACTGACACATTCCAGTTCATGAGCGCATCTCTCGATGCTTTGGTGGGTAATTTGAAACCTGCACAATTAAGTATCACCTGCTCGATGTTCCCAGACAATACCTAATTTGAATTGGCAAAAAGGAAGGGAGTATTTCCTTATGGCCTTAAGTCGACAGAAAGTCTGATTTGCACGTCACTCCCACCAAATGATGCATTTCATAATGTTATGAAAGTCGAAGGCATTAGCAATAAGATTACAATCATGCCAAAGCCACCTGGGATGCGTTCAATTGCATAAACTTGTTGAGTAGGGCATACAATATTTATGTGTGGATACTTGTTTGCTGGCAGACTTTTTGAGAATTTCAGAACTGTATGTTTGGCTAATTACGATCTTGACCCCATAATGTATGTCTCAGTTCTGTTGCTTTCATGGGATGCCTTATTTGCAAAAACAGGTGCACGGCTAGAGCTGATGACTAATCCCAGCATGTATCGTTTTGTAGAACTAGGGAGTAGGGGTGGCATTACCCAGGTATCCAGAAAGTGTGCAGAAGCCAATAATATTTACATTGGTGGAGAGTACTATCCCAGCGTGGTATGGAAATACATCTGTTATTTCGATGTAAATGGACTGTACAGTCATAATATGAAATGCAAGCTTCCTATTGGTAAATTTGAGTGGGTTGAGTCTGACATTTTCATTGTGAGATTTCGCAAGCACGGTGAATGATGGTGACACTTGCTTTTTCACAGAAGTGGACATGTCTTTCCCAGACAAATGGCACGATGTGCTAGCAGATCTGCCTCTGGCACCAGTAACTGGCTTACCTCCGAACGGCACACATGAAAAACTACTTTTGGCACTCACTCCACAGAAAAATTATGTGGTGAAACACTGAGACAGTATTTGATGAATGGAGCCAAACTTGATTATGTTCACTGCATTCTGTGCTTTGAGCAGAAGGCACGGATTGTTCTGGACATCGAATTTAATATTGATAAACATGCTCAGACTGCAAACAAATTTAAGAAATCATTTAAGTTAATGAATAATTCCACACATGGAAAAACTTTGCAGAATGTCAGTCGGGAAATCGATATCAGTAGTGTCGTGGTATGACACCATTTATAAGGCTGTAGAATTGATAGGGCGTCCTGTATTTAAGGCACAACAAATCATCAATGAGAATCTTGTCCTTATCAAAATGTCAAAGAGCTGTGTTACGTTTAACAAGCCTTTGTACTCCGGTGTTGCCATTCTATACCTTTCAAAATTGACCTTCACTACCAGTATATGCATGAAATTTCCTCTGCCAGCCTCGCAACTTTTATATTGTGATACCAATATGTTGTTGTATTCAATTGCCTGTAATTATGTTTATAAGTAATGGCCCTAGATTTAAGTGCAGTTTGATACATCCAACTATGCACTCGATAATAATCAGTAAGGATTCTAACATGAGAACAAAGGCGTAACTGGAGTGATGAAGAACGAATGTGCTGGCTGCATAATCACACACTTTGCAGGTTTACATCCCAAACTTGATGCATATATTGTTGTGAATTAACAGTGTATATGTAACACAAAATGTGTAAAACCAAACATGTTGTAATCACTCCATTACCAGGAATTATCGGGATTGCCTAGATTGCAATACTAGGATGCCGGGGACCCAACATCAGTTACATTCAGGTGATTATGACATTTACACCGAATGTGTGACCAAAGTGATGTTATCAGTTTTAGATGATAAATGTCTAATTCAGTCGTATGGTGTGTCGATTTTACCTTATGGGCACTTAAAATGGTGGACTAATCCTTTTCCCCACGCTTCACTCACCCACAAGTGAGTTAGTTAACTGACACAACATTATCAGCAAGCTAGTTATCTGCCACAATGCAATCTGCAAGCCAGTCAAACTTCCAGCCACATCATGTGCAATGAGAGAGCTAATCAACAGCCAGCTAGTGCCTCATAACAAATAACATGTAATCTGAAAGTTCAACAGCTATCGAACCAATGCTTCAACATCTAGAATACACAGTGAATAACATATCACAGATTTGAGAGCATCGTGTTCTCCCTGTGATAGCAACTATATGTCATCAGACATGCAAGTGTATTGTGTGAATGTAAATTAAAGTGAATAAAGAACTGTGTTCCAGATACATTTTGCACATGCAGAATATTTACTGTTTTTGTATATATATATATATATATATTTTTTTTTTTAAGAATGTGATTTTTTTGTTTATATCTATGTGTAAATAATGTGGTTATTACAAAAATTGGAATACATTAAGGTGCATTTCAACCTGAATATTTTTTTAATAAACTGTGTGTAGGTTTGGAATTTTATAAAACATATTTCTTAAAGAAAATATTGAGTCAATGTTTACGCAAAAAATAAAATATACAGTATTGCTTTATCAATGAAGGATCATAACTTTAAACGATTTTTTTATTTTAAAATCATTATGTCGCTATAATGCACAAACTGTTTAGTTAAGCATGTGGTAATGCAATGTGAGATAGAAAAAAAAAATTAAATTTTAATAGCTCGCACACAGAGCTAAACATATACAGATTTTAAATTTCACAGATAATATTGAAGATGAATGTTTATGAAACGAAACTAAGTTCGGGATTACGTAGGGGAACATGTAATTATCCTTTGGTGTATCCCTTTATACAGATATATCTTTAGAGGAGTGTATCAACATAACAAAAAATATACCTGTTTAATTGACATATAACGGAGAAGAAGAAATTCTTTTTGGTGGTATATTACATGTAAATGTATATTACTTGCTATACCAAGTGTGCTAAAAACAGCAGTGACATCTTTGCTGAGCGTAATCCCATATCAATAAGCACTACTGTGTCACTGTGAAGCCATCCGGTATCAATTTCACCTACAACACCATTCCAGCGGACTTGTTGATATTTAACACAGTGCAGAATTCTGCTAACAGAGGATCACAAAAGAGCAAACAAATCTTTATTTATATAGACTGGTAATCTAAATTAATGTGATCACAGGTGCTTTAACAACATGCATAAAATACAATTAATGGACTATATCAAACACACAATGTTCCATGGGATATTTAAAAATAGAAATTTAATTATCTCTATAGCCATACTTATTGTGTAAATCACTTAATTTAGTACGTAGTTCTTAAAACATTGTATTACGAAACGTGATGGTATGAATGTTTTTGTGTGCTAGGCTTGTGGATTCAGAAAGCAAAACATGTTTGTAGCTGGCCTGCAGTATGCACGGGATTTGTAGGATAACACATTTCCCTAGGCGTAGTCACTGCCATTTCAGTAAGAGTTGAAGACATGATCCAGAAATACACATTCACTGCCATCTGGAGTGAGTGCGAATCACCTTATTTGGTCAGGCAGAGAGCAGAGTCTAAATATATGTCTTCTGCCTTGGAAGGCAATGCTCTGTGCTGGACACCACAGGGTAGTGAGACAGAGACAGAGAGACAGACAAACAGAACAAGGAGGCACAGCGATAGTGTAATGGGTTAGTTCAGTTATGACTAAGTTGGTGGCCATTGCAGACACAAGGCAGGTTCGCTGGGCAGAGTGGACATTTCAGACATACTGAGCTGTCGTCATATTACACACAACATTTCTCATTCAGACTTGCATGTGTCCATATCGGAAATTAGGATTGTATATTTAATAAATAGAAGTGTAAAACCGGAAATGTGTGATATAGCAATACAGTGAGCTGCATGTTTACAAGTCTGGCGGGCCACAGCGACTCGCTGGGGATCACCAGCTCCTGAGTCGCCTCAGCCTGACGGGGTCGGACGCCACACAATGTGTTAGTGAGAGCTTGTAGGATCACTGGATGATTACTGAGAGCAGATGAGGGTGAAGCAAGTGTGCTATGCTAAAATGTAAGTTGTGTGAGTTATTATGAGATGTTTAAAAAAATATTTTTTTTAGGGAAAAGAGCTATACAGGATGGTACACTAACCTTGTGCTAGGTTAATATGAATTTAATGTGCATAGTTGACATTTTACTTCTGGTTCATACTTGTGTCGTGGAATTGAGGGTAAGTCTACCCTTGCTTGTTTTGTTAGTAAGTGTGTAATTAATTTTGTTTAACTGGTATTTCATTGGGTGTGAAGTGTAAATGTATTAACTTATTCCTTGCTTATGTTTAAGTGGAAGTCGATGGGTGCTTATAGTTAGTAGTTGATTCGTGTAACTTTGCATTTCATTAGTAAGTGTGTACTTGATCATGTTTAAGTAGTCTTTCATTGTGTGTCCTTGTCTGTGCATTGTAGGTATAATTCAGGGTGTCATTTAAATTGATTTGTGATATATTATTTGGTATAGTAAACTATGTCGTATTTGTTGTGTGTCATGTTTAAATAGGTATATATTTCATGCCTTGCATATTTGGTAATACTTTGATATCGCTAGATTTATATTTATTTTGTGTTTCGGTGTAATTTGCTAAACTTCGTTATTTCAAAACAATGATTTATTTAAATTCTTTAAATGTGAGTTTCCAAACTCAGCTGATAACGAGTTCGCATATGGATAGCTCATTATTCATTCATACAGCGAGCTGGATGGACACGTGGTCACTCCCAACATCCTCTCCTTCCCCCTCACCCAGCCACCAACCTCAGTAATGCACCGATATCCCAAATGAATGGACGTGTAGCCTCTCTCCCAGGATCCATTCCATTCTCAGACTTTTGAAATAATGAACCTCTATCCTCAATACATTTCCACTCTCCTAACTTCACACACCCATGGACTTAATTTCAAACTATGCCTCCCACGACGAAGGACTTCTGATGCTCCCATCACACAGCCAGCATACCTCAGTGTCTCGACAGACCTGGACGGATCTCCTCTGCTCCCGACATCTCCTCCTTCCCTATCACCCAGTCGCCGAACACAATAAACACTACACCAATGATGGCAATGATGGACAGACCACTCTTGCCCCCAAAATAAAACTTATGCCACTCTTCAACTTAGCTCAATAAATATATGCTGCTGCCCCCACACCTCAGAGCTCAGTGCCTGCGAGACGTCTAAGGGTGAATACCTATGATGCTCTCCAAAATATAACGCCATATGACACCTATAAAACAATTGCACATACATATTTTTCCAAAAAAGCAAATTTAAAAGAAATTAAAATAAATAAAAAACTAAAATAAAGGATTAAGTGATTAATCCTTAATAAAATATATCACATTAACAAGAAAATTAATACACTTAAGATTACCCAATTATTCAATCGGATCATCTGTTAATCTGCAAAATATATTTTAGAACATCCCCATCCCTATGTCATTCTAGTAGTGGGCCAGAACGTACATACCCCTACTACTAGTGTGATTTTGGGGGGTTGTCAGGAATATACAATAAATAGCCATAGAGAAGGCCGGAGACCTTCTCGCCTTGCTTCCCGATACACACTCATGTTATGCATTGTTACACTCCTCCCTATGTCATTTTAGAGGGCCTGTAGCCTCGCAGTAGGACCTCTATTTAATCCAGAACCCTCTCGTACGCTCTACTCTCAGTTTTCGTTGACAATATTAACATAATTATGTTCCTGGCTTGCTTTCGTCGGTTAAAACACTAGTTTTCGTACAGGGCCTCTTGTGGTTAAAGTTTGCTGAAGCTTATACTATGGTCGCCCCAAAAACATGGGCAGGTCTAAAATGTTCTAGAATGAAATCCATAACGGCTATCCTACTAGACGTTGAGATATAATTTACCAACTTCTCAGGCGATGTGATGCTGCTCTCAGGTGGAAATACCATTTATTTCATAGGAAAATCAGGAAATTAGAGGTCTTCAGACAGCTCACGCTTCAAAACATATATAGCGTACGGGTTCTCAAATACGTGGCTGAGGGCATACAGGCGTAACGTCGTCTAACTAAATAATCTCCTAACAGCTGCAAAAACACGGAAAGGCTTACCAGCACTTAATTCTACATGGAAAAACTAAACAATCAGTGCTAGCTGCGGAAACGAAATCCCTATAAAACTAATTAAAAAACCCAAGCTACGACCACTTCGGATGAGCATCCTAACCTACGTTTAACCTGGTTGGAAGATGGTGGCAGAGGGGAAGCTCTTCCTAACTGTCTGGATCAGGCTACCCTATGCTAAGCTTTCTGACCAATAAGAGTGCAGGGTTTGAACCCGCCGGCCGATGGGAAGGCTTGCTATTCAAAAACCCTAAAACTACTCACACCAAACGGCCTATTACAAAAATACCAAAGAGTTGCGCGTCACAAACGGATGTAATAAACATGAAATTCCTTGAATTAGCAATAAAGTGAGACCAAAAATAAATAAATAAATAAATATACACAAAAAATAAAATCTACCTAACTAATTATGTTAAACATTAATTACTGCCATCCATACAACTAAGCATAAAAATCCTATCATTAGAAACATAACATAAATAAAAATGTATTGCAAATGATTAACCATGACAGGTGTTAAAAATATTACGTGACAAGTGTGAAAATAAATCATGAACTAAGCACCTTATTAAAAATCCGTAAAAAAATAACGATATAAAAATACTAACCTAAATATTAATATTAACGCCATTAAAAAAAAGCCTGCCACACCCAACACACACTAGTTTACATACCCTACTAGAGCACTACCTGCATTAAAAAGTTTGGTGGAAATAGTTTGAGTGGTCCTCGACATATGGCAGAAAACATCAATTTATTCATTTGACGATCTTCATAAACTGACATAAATTGAGGACAAAAGGTTATGTATAACACATTAGATAATAATTGTACACACTGCCAGTAAACAAAGTTAAAATAAATAAGTTACACAGTTTCGTAAATATAGCATACTAAACTAAAGTGTTTATATAGGAGCCATTCTGAAAATAAGGGTGTTGCAAACCCAAAACATAACTTAATATCGCCTACCACAATACACCTCTGTCTAAATTGAAAGAAATTGGTTGATTGTCTCTCGAGATATGGCACAAAAACTTTCTTTTTTCATGAGGGGATACCTTACAAATTGACGGAGAAACGAGGCTCTGTATAGACAAATTTGATGTATATAATAGATACTACCGTATTTATACGTGTGGCGCTATCTTACAAAATGAAAGACAAAAGAGGCTCTGCAATAATGTTTGTAATATACATTCCCAGGACACAAAGTTAAGATGAAACTGATCACATGGTTCCGAAGATAAAAGTATACTATGATAAAATGGCTAGATGGTCGCCACTTTGTAAATATGTCTCTGACATACTTAAAACAGATCTGTGTACGATGACATGATAAAAGTCATGGGATAGCACTATGTAACTGAATAACTCGTGGCGCCATTGCTGCCGAACGACGTTGCACGGCCTAAACCGGTTTCAGTTATGAACAAGTGTCGTGTCATTCGGATTGACTGTTGTTTAAATGCGCATGGCAAGGTGACGTGAGTTATCAGAGTTTGAACGAGGCATGACTGTAGGTGCCAGAAGGATGGGACATTCAATTTCAGAAATTGTGGAGACTTACAATAGTCTTTGATCCACGGTGTCACGTGTGTACAGGGGGTATAAAAATCAAAGCATTACGATCCATTGTGGACAACGCAGTGGCCGTCCAGAGTTACTTGATGATCGTAACTGGCGGAGATTTGATATGATTGTATGTGCTAACAGAGCAGGAACACTAGCTCAAAGCATAGCCACATTCAATGCAGGAGGTGTCAGGCGTGTATCTAACAGATCTGTGCAACATGCATTAACTTCCATGGGATATGGAAGCAGAAGACCCACCAGAGTGACTCTGTTAACAGCACGACACTGGGCACAACGCCTCACTTGGCCTTGTGAGGTTGCTAATTGGACCCTGGAGGACTGGAAACATGTGGCCTGGTCTGATGAGTCACGATACAGGTTGTTTCAAGATGATAGCAGGGGGTGGATATGGCGCAAACCCAATGAGGCAAACGGATCCCAGTTGTCAACAAGGTACCGTGCAGGCTGGAGGTGGTTCTGTAATGGTGTGGAGTGTGTTCACATGGTATGGGTTGGTTCCACTTATTCATGTACCCACAAAACTCAATGGTAACTGCTACAAAATGCTCCTTGGTGACCATTTGCAGTTGTTCTTGGACTTCAGTTTTCCTGACAACAGTGAGATGTTCCAACAGACTAATGCGCCGTCTCATCGGGCTGCGGATGTCCAAGACTGGCTCGAAGAGCATTCTGGAGAGTTCCATGGAATGGAGTGGCCAGCACGTTCGCCATTCGCACCGAAAATCCTGCACCTAGAAATACCAGGGAACTTTGGGCAGCTATTCACACAGCATAGCCTAACATCTCTCCAGAGGTCTTCCGCCCACTTGTGGAGTCCATGCCACGTCGAGTTACTGCACTTCTTCGGGCTAGAGGGGGCCCTACACGTTATTAGATGGGTATGCCATTACTTACGTCACACCAGCGAATATCACCTGCCGCAGTACTACTTGTTTGCCGAATTTAGAAGGAATCAGTCACTTGTTTCCAGTTTAAAAACTTTATTAATTCTTGTAGAGCTATCTTAAGAAATAAAGGACAAAAGCGGTTGATTTTTAACATATATGGTGCTTGTATTCGATACTGTCAGCATACAACACGTGGTTACAATTGGTTAAACAGAATGGTAGTTATACCAAATAAACCTAAAATATTTGTATAACCACCATTTTTCAAATAAGTGCCTCATCAATTTGAATTACATATGTTTACATAGCGTAGAACATTAATATTTACGTGCTGAATTTGGCGAGAATTGGTTTAGTAGTTTTCGAAATATAATGTAAAAGCTTTATTTTCTCGAATAGTGCTAGATTCCAAAATGACACACCAATAACAATATACATATATATATTAAATTCTTAAACCTTGCACTGCCATAGTACATCATTTGATTTAAATCAGCTGAATGGTTTCCGAGATATGACATATCACCCTAAATTAAAAAATGGTCGCAATTTTGAAAGCAAGCGTCCGGCGTGGTCGAAAACGGTAAAAATTAGGTGTCCTTACTTATTACTACATGTGTACCGAATTTGGTAAAATTCGGATAATGCGCCGAACTCCCGTGGCGCAGTCGGTTGGTGCGCCGCCGAACTGGGATGCAGGAGGTTCTGGGTTCGAATCCCAGGTAAGGCATGGGTGTTAGTTTAAGTTACATCTTAAGTTAGTTTGTAAGTCATCTCCTGATAAGCCTTCAGGAGTAAAACCGGCGGACGTTAATAAGCCCTCTCCAGTTATATTCGGCTCATGCATTCAAAAATTGAGACACACGCACACATGCAAAGACACGCGTACACACAGACAGGAAAGTGATATCATAAACCTTTCCTTTCTTCTGAGAGTGGGCTAAAAATGCCACAATAGAACATTTCTTTGTAGACTTACTTCAAACAGCACAATAGAAAACATTTGAGTTTACGCACAGCTATAATATAAAAATAAAAAATAGCTAACAGTAAACTTAATTTAATTAATAAATTATGAAATAAAAATGTTATTTATTTTCGTACAAAAATACTGAATCTCGAAATAGTGCGGAACTGCATTTGAGATTAGAATTACATCTTATCATCTTGTAACTGACACGCTAAACTAAGTGCCAAATTCAGCAAATAATCAAGTGAATTCAAATCATTAGGACAACTTATGACCCTGAATACATGTTCTCGACATAAGTGTATCTGGAGCACGAATATTGAACCTTACAGCTGAAGTCAAACTTCTAAGGAACAGAAAGTACTTTTCAGGCCGGCAAACAAGCCTCGGCTTGATTGACTAGCAGATGCTTCCCATAATGAGGTTTATTGTAATTTCTCAATAGTACTTCATCAGTTCAATGTCACGTATGTTACATTCAGTGGTGCAGAACGAGCATTTTGCAAGTGAAGGCATGTGAAAGCGAAACTTTGGTCTACTACGACACAGGAAATACTCAACAACTTCTTATCGCCATATGCGGAACAGGAACACATTCCACACTGCCAGTGAAACGAGTAGATAGTTGAAGAATTTAAATTTTTTCTAGGAGGCCACAGATGAACTCTTGTGAGGGCGTTTTTAAATGTTTTCTACAATTTTAAAACGAGGTGTAATGATTGGGAACAATTAGCAAAAACAAATCATTCTGTGAGTTGGTGGATTCTGAAGCTATTATTTTGTTGTTGTGGACGAGAATATATTAAATTTCATACAGGTTAGCAAATTATTTGTAATTGAATTTAGTATAATTTTATTGATTTTTTTTGTTTATTAATTTTATATAGCTTAGTGTCATAGCGTCCTTCCGCATTTAAGGGGGCCCTACCTGTACGGAGCTTAACAGTATAGTACCATGGCCCATGTAAACTTCATGTCTGCGCACTCACACTGGGCATATTTACTATAAAACGACAAGCTGCGCACACCACCGAGTGTGTCAAATGCTAATACGAAAGCTGCTGTCGTGTAATACGAAACTTTCACAGGGGCTCATATAGCGGCTGGTATACTGGCTCATGCACCAGGTCTAGTAGAAGCTTGTACAAGATTAAAGGTGAAAATATCAATACATAACTGGGAGAATACTGCTAGTTCACGATAGAGCACTTCCTAAAAACCTCAATTCTTACTTCCATGACATAAAAAAATTAATGTCGTGATGGATTAAATTATCTGTGTTGTCAAGTGAGATTATGGACTCATGCGAAACACAATAAATCTCTGTTACACTAATAATCATGTTAACGCATATGCAAAACATGAACTAGAGTTCAGTGAAACCAAACTTAAACATTAGGCCCTCCAATTTTGATATACTAATAAGACACGGAAATTATTTTCCTAATTTGCCATCAACGTGACCGTTAAATACTTTAAGCTAGTGTTTATTATTAAGTTGTGGATTTATTTTTTCAAAGCCCGATTGAAAGTGCTCAATGAAACGCTAACCACCCATGAAAGGAGACGTGAAGATTGTAATCGCAACGGTGACACGAGTGGAAATTTCCGTGGCGACGACGGCGGCGCAAGACGGCGGTAAACAGGCTGAGACGTTTGGTGAAGTTCCAACCGCCACCGCAGCAACATCGCTATTTCTGCTCACGCCAGTCTCGAGGTCACGCGCACCGGCCGACAATCCCGCGCGCTAGCGATCATCAACCGCACTCAAGGTAAAGGCTGTTCACGATAAAGTGAGCACTTTTGAAAACCACCTTAGAAACAAAGTCACTGCCTCTGCCTGCATATATTATAACGGGCGCACAGAGTGACATACGCCCAGTAAAGTTCGTAGCGATGTATGGAAAATAGTTCCAGATCTTAACATGAATTAAAATTATTAGGTAACCATTTGTGATTACTTAAATTATTTCTTTCGCTTTGTGTGTTTTATTTTAATGTATCGAAGCGTAAAAAAGCGAAGACTTGTAAAATATTTACTTTCCTAACAAATTTCACGGTTTCATTTGGCCGACGCATGAGTAAAGTGATGAGGCCCGTGCCGTGATAAAGTTAATCTTACATAATGCGGAAGAATAGACAATGTGCATATAAGTAGATCTTAAGCAGGACTTTCAAAAGTACTCATTTAATCGTGAATAGCCTATAGGTACTTATTCCTCCGGCCGCGCAAGAAAAGGCATCACGCCCGACGGCAAGGAGACCTGGCCTGCGACAGCTCGCGCCGCCCGACTCGGCTTATGAACGTTAAAATCGCGTAAAGTCCATTCACTGTTACTTCAAACATTGTTGAAGTCCAGCTAACGTTCTACTTCCAGGTTATTCCCCCGCTTCATGCAAACAAAACTTTCCATAGTAATGAAATGTATACACTGTGTTTATTAGTAATGTTGCAATGTTTATATAAAAAATTGGCGGAAAGTTATAAATTAATTAAAAATAAGATTTTAGCAGGGCCTTAAAAAGTGCTCACTTTATTGTGAATTGCCTATATCACGCACGCCGAGGGACTATGGAGTAGAGTTCGTATGTCAGCTAAACAGTAACCAATCTCCGTGTTTCAGCAGCGGACTACTTTTTTTGTTGTCAACATCGTGGTCAAAACAATATGGACTGAATTATAGTTTTGAACGCGCTTGGAATATACGTACGTAAATACGCGATCTGAAATGCTAGCGCATTTCCTCCGAGGTTTAACGCAACTACAAAATAGTCGAGTTCTCAACAAATGTATTTGTTTCCCTATAAACGCAGATGCTCGTTGGAGAACTAAAAGTAGTCAAACATCCACACATCTGTCTTATCGCGTGATCTTGAAGGCTTTGCTGGCGATGGGTGGTAAGTCAACGTCCGGGACATAAGTAGAAAAAGAGAATTACAGAGAACACTACGTGGACCGTTTCAGTTCTACGGAGCGTGGGGGAAAAAAATAAATAAAAAAACAGTAAGAGAGAGAACACAGTTGCAGAATCGCTGAACTTCCTCATGCTTTATGGCACCCGCTACCTTTTTCTGCAGACGTCCCAGAAGATATTCACAAACCCACATCGTAGAGGCTCGTTACGAAGAAAGCCGTATGAAGGGATCTCGGTGGCTGAGCGGTTAGACTACTCACCTCCCACCAAGGAGAACCGGGTTTAATCCTCGGCCGGGTCACTCGCGGATTTTCGCAAGTGGAAATCGTGCTGGACGATGCCACTGGTCGGCGGATTTTCTTCCGGTTCTCCCGTTTCCCCGCCCCTTTATTCCAGCGCTACTACATACTCATCTCGCTTCACCGTCATCGACTCTCAAGACCTCGATGATAAGAACCGCCTTAATCTCTTCACTCACCCACTTCACTCACCGGAACCCAAAAAAAACTAGCACCATAAGCTTGTGTGCAACAAACGTCATTAAGGTCAGCTACAGAGTATCAACTTATGATATAATCAGTCTAACGTTTTGAATTATAGGGTTTACTAACTTGAAATATTTACATGGCCATCATTTTGAAAATAAGTGATCAAGCTACTTAAAACACGTAAGTTTACATGGTCTACCGTTGCGCTACTTGTGGGAAGAATTAGGTGAAAATCTGTTGATTGGTCCCATAGATATGGCATAAAAACTTAATTTTCTTATTTGTCGCTATATTACAAAATTGCCCAAAAAAGGCTTTGCATACGATATTTTTATAGAAACTGTCAGCATACAAAGTTTGGTTGAATTTAGTCGAATTGTTTTATAAATACAGAAAACTTATCAAAATATTTATGTGGCAGCCATTTTGAAAATCAATGTCCGATTCTACTTAAATATGCAAGATTACATGGCCTTCTGTAGCACTAATGGAGTACAAAATTTGGTGGTAATTAGGTGAATTGATCGGGAAATATGGCGAATGTGCAATTTCCTCACCTGGCACTACACCTATACTACAAAAAGGCCAGCAAAAGAGGACCTCTGTTAATGAATGCTGTAAGTGTAAAAAATTAGGTTAAATTTCGTTGAATTGCTGAATAGATATAACGTATTAACATAGGTCATTTATATTAATGTCTTTTAAAAAATGCCTGCCGCACCTAAAACATGTTAGTTTACATGCCGTTTTGTAACACTACTTGAGTGTAAAATGTGGCTGGAATCGGTTGATTTATCCTCGAAATGTGGCATAAAACCTTAATTTTTTTCAAGTATCGATTTAAAAAAAATGAAGGACAAAACGATTACGTATTAGCACATTTGATGGTCTTCACAGAATATACGTTAAAATCGGTCACATAGTTTCGTAGATATAGCACACTAAGCTAAAATTTTGTATAGCAGTCATTCTGAAAATAAATATTTGGTACACTTAAAAATGCAAATTAATATAGTCTACCACGGTACAACTTCTTTGCTAACTGTGGCGGGAGTCAGTTGATTATTTCCAAAGAAATTACATAACTTTGTCTGGCGCTAACTCACAAAATGGCTGATAAAAGTGGCTATTAGTTGGCATGTATTTGATGCCAATAATACATACTTTTAGTATCCAAATTTGGTCGAAATTGGTTGAACGGTACGAGTTCAAACTAAGCAAAGAATTTGTCTGTAAGGAACTGTTGAAGATGTGACTGCATGGTAATGTGTTCACGGAACTAATTAAAATGTCTGGTTGAATGGATGCATAAAAAGGCTTATATCCCACTGAAAAATACGTTAGTAAGTTAATATATAGAGCAGCAGGCAAAGTAGATACACAAGTAGCTAATGTGAAAAGAACTTCAGTTTTTTCATGAAGATGACACAAGTCAATGAGTGTACAGTCTTCTGTAGAGCTTGCCTCTATGGATGTTCCTTCTCGCACTGCTGGAAAATTAAATGCAAAACAGTGTTGCTACTGAGAAAAGATCTTCAGAAAAATTTGCCACGCTAGGCGATACACTGAATAGTGCGTCGAACAAGCAACAAATACCCTCAGAATATTTCGCTTCCAGATACCAGCACCAAACTTTGGGGGTTAGTTAACTACATATATAAGATTGTAAAACTACCGGGAGACAACCATAGAAATTATTAGGTCACGCGCAGTGACGCAATCAAAATTGCTACCAACCAGATTATTTAAAGTCACGTATCTCTGTAACTACTCAACGGAGTTTGATGAATGAAGTCTCATTTTAGAGTACACAATATTATTTAAAACAAAGGATCTGGAACGATTTGCTGTAAATGCAATATTTTTTGTTTTAATAATAAAATACAACATTTTTCGTTATTTTTTATACTTCCTTTCCTTAGACGTCAGGTTTATTGATAATCAAGGATAATTATGTAAAAATAATGCACAATTAAAATGTTTTAACTTTTACATTAATCCTACAATTTATATGTATCAGATACAATTTAAGTCGAACGACCATGGATAAAGGTTATTGTTGTTGGACAAAACTGCCAGAAAACCAGCTACAGTGTGGGAAAAGTGTATTCTATGCAAAACTAATAACAAACAGCCTCTAATTGTACCAACAGAAATTGGATATCAACAACTTAGTGAACATTTCATCAAGTATGTTGAGTACGAACTTCTCTCATCACACTTACAGTTTGAAAACCTTCACCAGACTCTTACCAATAACAAAGCTAATTACAACAAAAATTATAGAACTCAATATAGTAATCAGAAAATTGAATGAATGACTATACAAGCTTTGAAAAATTTCCACGGATAAATTCTACAGATGACATACCAGAATCTAGCACCAGCACAGTATTTACAAGATCATGCTGCACCGCGGTTAATATAAAATCCACATGCATTTTCTGTGAAGTTGGTGAATATAAAGAAAAACTTGTGTTTGCATCTACACTTGGAATCGGACCAAATAGACTTGCATGTGCACAAGCACTCGAAGGTCAAAAACTCCTTACTAAGTTCTACTCTACACGTTTTGTGGCTTTAGAGACAAAATACCACAAGTCATGTTACATAAATTTTCGAAATAAACTTTGAAGTAAGAATAGGTCCGAATGCAATATTAAGATCAATACTTCAAAAACATAATATGGCTTAGTTCTCAGCAAACTAGTAACTCGCATGCAAGATATGTAGATATACAGTCCTACAGTTCCCGTTTTCGCTTGGCAAGTCTTGTGAAATTTGTTTATGAACGACCCAAACACTTGGGATTTGCTGAATTTCTCGTTAATCGCACTTGCTTGAAAGACCAAATAGTTGCATTTGTACCAGATCTTCATGAGGAGAAAGTTGGGCGAGAAATGTTGCTTAACTTTGAAGGGGATGTTCCAAATGCAATAGTTGATGCACATAGTTACAATTCCCTCAATGTCATGTGCATATAACATCCTTCGCGAAGATATGTTTTCCGGGTATCCAAAGTTTGATGGATAATTTAAAGGATCATTTAATGGAGAGACATGAGTTCTAAGAAATCAATATTGTTTTTCAGAATGCTATTAGAAGGAAAATCTACAGAAAATCCGATTACAAGCGAGGAAACATCCAGTACTGAACAAGAAAAGACACCTGTTGCAGTATTGACTATTTCACAGTTCGTTACATTTAATTGCATAAAGAGGAAACTACGACCAAAAACTAAATTAAAATGTCATACTGTACATCAAGAAACTCCTCTGCCACTATATTTAGGACTGATACTTCACAACCACACAGGAGGAGAAAAGCTTATTAACAAAATGTATCACCTTGGACTGAGTGTATCACATAGAAGAGTCCAACAGCTAGAAAAAAGAGTTTCTGGTGCCATATGTATCATAATCCGGAAGAGAATGCTGTTTTACCGCCCAATGTAACGCACAATGTATTTACAGGTGTAGCCATCGACAAAATATATCACGACACATACTCTAATACACCTGTAAACTAATTTCAAGGTACAAGTATCTCACTGATACAATATTCCTCAGACAGCACATCAATGTTAATAGTAACAAAACCTGTTTACGAAAATGGTACACTACACTTCCCCCGACATTAAAATGTATTATTTACAATCCATTGCCTCTGGTAAATGACATATATGATAATTCATCTTTCTGTGTGTCTGAAGAAACAAAAGAATGGTTAGAGCAAGTGAAAAGTAATGTTGAGGAAAGCATTATTCCATGGGCAACATTTTATTCTCGTAAGGAAGAAAAATATGAACTAAAAACTTGGACAGTACATCCATTTTGCTTCCACTTCTAAAAAATAATATTAACTCTCCAGCTATGATTCGCCATTCAGTGAGCACTGTTCTAACTGTATTTAAAAATGTCAGCTCAGAACAAACCCCAGTTATAACAGCTGATCAACCAATATATGCACTTGCGAAACAACATCAATGGAGGTATCCTGAGTTGTACGGAGAAGACAAAATGTGTTTGATGTTACGAGGATTACACATTGAAATGGCCATAATTTCTATAATTTGCTAATGGTTGGAAAGTTTCTGGTTGGACTGAAAACCTCGTAGAGTCAGGTAATACAATCCCAGGACGAGTTGAGGCCCTCCTCAGATCATTTCATGTAAAAAGCAGCAGATATTCTCATGAAGTAAGCTATGCATAGCTTAACATCCTTTAGCAGCAAGCATATGACAATAGTGAAGACAAGTCATAATGCAACAAGAAAGTGTCCAATTCAAGTACTGGATAACAACTATACACTTAGGTCTTCTTATTCTTTCTGTACGAAGCATTCATCAAGGGAACTTCCAAGATTTTCTTTCAGTACCTGAAAACATATGTCCTTGGATGTTTGCACTCGAACATATGAACTATGCTAGGTGGCTGCCAATTTTTGTGCACAGCTTGTGGAAATTACCAGAGCATCATCCCACAGTGTACAGAAAATTTTTGAAAGGAAACTTTGTGGGCAATAAAACAAAGAGGAACTTCTCATGAATTTCTCATGATCATATCCATAAATTGTAAAACTTGATAGTACAAAGTTATTCCTTCTTAGCAACAAATATGCATTACTGATATGGATGACTGCGGGTCCTGAAACCGCACGCATGAGCAGTGAGTTTGAATAAATCAACAACCAGAATAAAAAAGTTATGTGTAATGATCGTAAACACCATGAAGATAACATTTGAAGTATACTTCAAGAAAAATGGTTGTTATTTAGTTAAAGTATATCAAAATCACGGTAACCTATTTGAAGAGAAAAATCTTACCACCGTCAACAGTAGTAAGGTAGTTATAAGAGTAGTGGCGAAATCTGTTTTAGAATCCCGTGTCAAAGGCGAAAATTAATACTCCGATTATGTAATTATTTGGCGAGGGGAACACTTCTATTCACGATGTAATCAAATGTAACAACTTTCAAATGTTCAGTAAGAAAACGCCTCCTATCAAGTGCAAAGATAAACAAAAGATAGGATATTTGAGGAAGCATTATAATAGTATTTTGTCGCCTTTATGTTGCAGGTCAAGTAATGCATGGGAATGTGAAATTCTTTTCTAAAAGAAAACTGTCTACACCCGCCATCGATTTCAGTGGTTGGTGAACTATGGCTACCTTCCAATAAAGCAAGCATTGTATTTAGAGTTCAAGAAAACTGCCATTTATCAAGGACCTGCCCCAATGCCAACTTCAAAGTGACCTAATCATTGATGGTGCTGTCCTTGTGTACATATGAACCCCTGGCAAAGAAGTAGTTTGTACTTTCAAATATAAAGTGTTATCGTCAGCTGGAGAAGAAAGTGTAGCCTTACTTTCAACATCATCGCACGAGGAAGCAGATGATCGGCTTCTTTTGCAATGTTATTTAATTGTTACCAAAATAGTTGATTCGGGTGTGATTTCCATAGCTTTGTTTGCACTTCCACGCCTTGCAGAAGTCAAATAACTGTGGATTGAGTATGGAACTGGGAAGATCTTGCATTATTTGCCTATTAATGAATTGTTTTACAAATTTCCCAGTGGTATATCCGAATTGATTCCATTCTTCCATTCCTTTACTTGGTGCGACACTCTCTCATCATTTTCTGGTTTTGGAGGAAAAAACTGCCTGGGACACAGGGCTGTCATTTCGTGACATTGATTTGGCTTTTCAATAATTTTCCTATATGTCAACAACTGCAATTACACTCGACAACGCAGCATTCTCTGTACTTAAACGGTTTGTGGTGCTAATGTACTATAATACAAGTGCAGCAGAGCACGTTAATGAAGCTCGTAGTATTATCTTTACCAAATTAATAGAAACATTGAACATGATCCACCCACAGTGGGTGCCCAATTGCAACACTTAAAATGGGCAATGTTTCAATGTAGCATAGGACAAACTGCTTGACTAGAAATCCTCAAGCAAAAATTGAACTCCAGTGCACTCTTTATGTAAATGCGAAGGCCACTGCTTACGAACAGATGAATAGTGAACATATTTCACTTGCATGAATTCCAGATATATATGTCGAGTAAGTGTTAAAAGTTTATTTTTATGGTGGAAGGGAGGTTACGGAAACACTTTTTATGAATATGAACAGTCAAACCCATTCAGTCGAAAGTGCAAAGATACCAAATAAATTTCTTCACTGAGAGTAATTAATATTTTAACATGACACATTTCATGGATATCCAAATCAATCTTCACTGATATCACCATTCACGATAAATCAACTAGAGTAAGATCCAAGAAGGTGAAACACAGGCATTTATGCCTATATTATTTTAAAATATTTAGTTATTCAACAACTTCCTTTCAACTTCTTGAATCTTCCTCTAGTGGATATATTGAAACTATTCTTAGTGAGATAGTTTATATTTTTTTAATAACCACATTTGATAGGAAAGTGGGGGAAAGTAAAAAAAAATCATAATTCAGACATAAGTAAGAAATTATTGCATCTGGGAAATTATTGGTTTCCCAGATACACGATTTTAAAGAATCTGGCAGATAGCCATTTTGATGACATCACTGTGCATGACCTAATCATTTCCAAGGTTGTATCCTGGCAGTTTTACAATATTTTATATCTATTTAACTAACCCCCAAAGTTTGGTGCTGATATCCAGAAGTGAAATATTTTTACGCTTGTTCTACGCACTATAAGGAACACATCGAGATCTACAAAAGTTCGTCTACTGGGAGCCAACAAGTGATGCCACTAAAACCCCGTGCTGCATCGGAGGGTACTGATTCGTCAGGCGATAACGATGAGACAGTTAAAGCTACAAATATCAAATTCAAAACATACACATCAAGTCCAACAACAATCAAGACTACAAGGTCAAACAGACCTAAAGACCATTTATAAGCTTACTGACTCATCTCCAATCTCCCAAAGCTACAATAATAAAATTCATAACATACACATCAACCCCAACAACAAAGAAGACTACAAGATCAAACACACCTTTTGTAAACATACTAACTCATAATTTCCCATCTACCAAATATAGTCATAAAACTCATAACATACACACCAACCCCAACAACAAAGAAGACTACAAGGTCAAATACACTTAAAACCCATTTACAGGCATACTAACTCATTATTTCCCATCTAACAAACCTTCACATCAACTGCAACGACAAACAAGACTACAGGGCCAAACACACCTTAATCCGTTTTATACGAATACTAACTCATAATTTCCCTCATACCAGAGCTACAGTCATCAAATTCATAACATACACATCACAACCCCAACGACGAACAAGACTACAAGGGCAGACACACCTAAACCTCTTTTATAAGCATAAACTCATAATTTCCAATATACCAAAGTTACGATCATCAAATTAAAACACACAGCAATACCAACAACAAACAAGACTAAAAGGTCAAAAACACCTAAAACCCTTTTATAAGCATAGTAACTCATAATTTTCCTTATACCAAAGCTACAGGCATTTATTTATAACACACACACAAAAAATTTTAATTATTCCAATCGGCAAACCTGCTACACCCAAGAATTGCTCCTAATGAACCAAATTAACCCAGATGAACCTAAACCCAAAATTCACCCAAAATGAATTAATTATATTCCAAAACACACGCAAACACTTTCACAATTCCATTTGGACATATCATACCAGGCAACAACAAAACCCCATATCATCAAACTTTACAAGCAAAACTAAATAGTTGACAACTAAATAAAAAACTATAATACAGCAAAAATGAACAAATCTCCATCATCTGTCTTTCAATACACATTATGACACATATTTATTCTAAAGTATAATGATATACAAAAAAAAAAAAAAGAAGCCTTACCAAGATTCTATTTTTCTAATTTACTATTTGAAACAAAATTAACATCCAAATAAAACACTCGTCTCACTCAAATTGTGTATCCCATACTATGTATACCAATCAAAACATGCTTACTACATAAAAACTCCACAATAAAAGAATGTTTGTTAAGATATTCTCTTTTTAACAGTTGATTCGATCCTTCTAGAATAATTTGATCTTATCTGCATTACAAGTATTTACACAATTAAACTTTCTTTCGTCTCACAAGAAGCCTAAGTTTTGTTTACATTTAACTATATTTATTTACTTCGAAAAGCATAAAAAATCAAGCATACATATTGATTTAGTCAATATTTCAACCTAAACGCAAGCATAAACAGTTATACTAACACATTATTTGTTTCAATTGCCAAAGAGGTAAATATATCGTATATGAATTACTATGTGCGACATTTATTTAAACCCACTCATCTTGAACATTACATCTTAAATAATCCTTTAAAATTAATTTTCTTTTTATCTAGTTTTATGTTAAAAACCTCCTAATTTAATAAAGTGAGATAACACAAGCGCTAAGTACTCACTACACAACAAACATCAAATTTACATAATGCAAGTCGATGCATAACCTAACATACACTATTGTAACCACAGACATATTAATCTTTTCCAATTATTCTAGGAAGACTGTTTTGTGAATGGCTAACAAATTCTCACAAGCTTCCGAAGAACACCACATTTAATTGTTATATATACAGCTTAACATTTTGAGAAACTTTGAATAAGTATATGTATACTCCTATCCTATAGATAATTTTATGTATATATGTATCTTATAGATAATTATATGATTATATTCCTAAGTGTTATCTTTTGGGTTCTGGGTGAATGTGTCTTTGGGTATTCTCAGAATGCTCCCAATCGCGAAGGTTTTATGATTTTTTCTTGCGAAATTAAAAGTTTAGTATCAATTATTTCTCTGTTGTTTTATACAGTCGATTTTGAATATAAGCTTAAGATCCTATTTGTTAACGAATGAAAAGGTTAACACTTTTCATTATAATATAACATTTTATGCAAATGTCAGGGTGGTTGAGCGGTTTAAGATGCTAGATTTAAGATCTGGTATGGGAGCATGGGTTCGAGTCCCACACCTGGCAAATAACATTTAAGACATATACTGAGATTGTTGATATGATGTTATTCGTATTTTGTATGTTCGAGTGATACATAAACCAATTGTTCTGTTGTGAAAACAGAATATAAGTGTGTCTTCTGTATGAATGTTTTCCCTTCTTCGATAGTTGTGGTGGAAGGTAAATCGGTATAAGTGGAATCACCTAATGATAGCGCAAGTTTTTGTAATAAGACGGTAACAACGGGCGAAGACTTGCCATCTGTAACATCTTCAGCACGTGTTTCTCATTATTTTCTAGAAGCATTACAGAAACAAGGATTATTTTCAGCTGATCGCAAGCCTATAAATAGCCTCTCATTTATAGTTTTATGTTAGTACGTTACGATAGTATATTACATTACATTATGTTACATTACAATACCTTATATTACCTTATGAAATGTTATGTTAGTATGTTATGATACATTACATCATGTTATAATACATTATGTTTGTATGTTATGATATGATGCATCACATTACAATATGTTATGTTAGTACATTACGAGTTATATGTTATGTTACGGTAAGTTACATTACAATACACTATGCTAGTACGTTACATTAAATTAGTAAATTATGTTACATTACATTATGATATATTATACTGTCTAATTGTGTAGAAATGAAGGTTATAAAACCAAATGTACATCTGCTGGTAACTGTAAATACCAAAGAAAATGTAATTGAGCAGAAACATGGCATTCTTTTTATCATCAAATATACATTGTTAAATAAGCGGTCCTTCGTGTGGAAAAACATGGTGTTATTATGTTGCTGTTGGAATATCCAAATGGACTTAAATTTGAAAACGTATATGGGTTTTCTAAAACAATACAAGAGAAATATCAACGATTAGAGACTATTTTGTCACTAATTAAAGGAATGTGATATCTCCCTTTTACAAATAAAGAAGATATCGTGCCTCCAGATGAATGGTAAATATTTTTAAAGATTGGTAAAGACTGGTAAAGATCGTTGTGTGTGGATTGGTGATAACGTGAGCTATCTGTTTCTGTAAATGAAGCTTTGACAAATGGGTATGTGAAATAAAAGAAATGATTATAAATATAAGTTTGAGAAATAAATTAATGTATCAAACAATTACAAAGTAATGTGAATTTTAAAGTTAAATTTATAAGCGAATATTCTGTAGGAGATGAGATGAGTCTAAAATAAGTATTTATTATAGAAAATGTTATCTACTAAATGGCATATCATGTGTGTATGTATAGGTAAGGGTTGGCAGAATGTTCGAACCTATGTTATTTCCAATAAAGGTATTTGTCTTTGCAGGGTATCCGACTAAGATATAAACATTGTTTATTACTTGTATGCGAACTGTATATAAATATAGGTTTTTTTTTTTTTTTTTTTTTTTTTTTATTAAGTTTTGCATAAATATTTTTTTATAAAGTAATGAATTATAACTCTTATTGATCTGTTTAATTATCCTGGAATGGTTATTAAATTTGATTTTTTTTTTCCTTTTATGTTACGATGTTCACAAAAAGTGAACATGGATGTTGTGTTTAGCTAAACCCTAGTGTTATCAAGTGATGAAGGTTTTAGGTATTTACTTCATTCTGTGTGTATATGTATGTGCGCGGGTGGGTTTAAGTGTGTTTTGGAGCAATTTGGGTTTTTGGGTTCATTTGGGTTATTTTGGAACATTTTGGGTTAATTTTATGTCAATTTGGTTTATTAGGAGCAAGTCTTGGGTGGAGTGGGTTTGCCATTTGGGATATTTTAGGTCATTTGTGTGTGAGTTTGTGTTATTCTGTGTATGTATGTATGTTTAAATAGATCTATGTATGTTTTGTTGTACTGCGATAGCTTGTTATATATGTTCTTTGAAGAATAAGGAGCATTTTTTTTAAAGAATAAGGAATGATTTTTAAGAATGTGGAATGATTTTTAAGACTAAGGAATGATTTTTGAGGAATAATGAATGATTTTTGAGGAATAAGTAATGATTTCTGAGGATTAATGAATGATTTTTGAGGAATAAGGAATTAATTTTGAGGAATAAGGAACAAATTTTGAAGACTAAGAAATTATTTTTGAGGAATAAGGAACAATTTTTGAGGAATAATGAATGATTTTTGAGGAATAAGGAATTCATTATGAGGAAGGAATTATTTTTAAGAATAAGGAATGATTTTTGAGGAATAAGGAATGATTTTTGAGGAATAACGAATGATTTTTGAGGAATAACGAATTATTTTTGAGGAGAAAGGAACAATTTTTCAGGAATAAGGAATTATTTTTATGATAGAGGATTAAGGATTGATATGTAGAGTAGTAATTTCATACATGCTTGTGTTGAATATGTCATTTCTAAAGTGTATGAATTTTTGAAAAAGATTTTAATAACAGTATGCTTTAATTGCATATATATATATATGTTATGCAGTTTGTGATTGTGTAGCCTTCCTACATAAAACACTCACTTGCATCTTTTCTGTGAGACTATTGTTCTCCTTCCAGAGATGATGTTGGACAGATGGAGGCCTGTGTGGGTTAGTATATGTAGTTCTTTGTTGTTGAGCTGATAGATTGGTGTAGAGAGATGATGAATGGTGCATGGGAGTTGAATATAGAGTGAGAAAGTTAATGGAGAGGCATATTGTTTAGGTGTTTGTTGTGTAGTGTGTTGGAAGCTGTTATGTATAAGTTATGCATAATATGAAGAATATGTTTTTCAGATGATAGTTTTGTTTATGGTGAATTGAATATTTAGAGTGAATTGAAAAATCATAGTTATTCAATATGTAAATACTAGAGCTAAAAAGTGAGTATGACTTGCAATGGGGAAATGAGTATGTTCTCAAACCTATAGGAGTATTCCTTTGTTGTTTGTTTTTCACTGTCGATGGGTATTTGGGTATTTGGTTTCATCTCGTTACATTCTTTCTACTTGCATTTGGATAATCATTACACCATACTGTGGTTAATTTACTTGGTACGCGATTAAAATAATTACCTACCTACCTTGTATGGTTATTGAATTGCTACGTATATACTACTTATATGTAAATATTCTCGCTAAATAGATATTTTTGTTATGTGAATACACACACACACACACACATATATATTACTCTTGATGATTGATAAGATATGTGCTCAATTCTACCGATGTAAGCCTAAACTATCATGATGGATACCATTTTTTAAAGTTTCGCAAAATGTTAAGCTGTATAGATAACAATTAAACGTGGTGTTCTTCGGTAGATTGAGAGAATTTTTTTAGCCATTCACAAAACAGTCTTCCTAGAATAATTAGAAAAGATTAATATGTCTTTGGTTATGATAGGGTATGTTAGGTTATGCATCGATTTGGATTATGTAAATTTTATGTTTGTTAAGTAATGAGTACTTGGCGCTTGTGTTGTAACACTATATTAATTTAGGATGTTTTTAACTTAAAGATAGATAGAAAGAACGTTAATTTTAAAGGATTATTTAATATGTAATGTTTAAGATGAGTGGGTTTAAACAAATATCGCACATAGTAATTAATATACGACATATTTACATCTTTGGGAATTGAAACAAATAATGTGTTAGTATAACTGTATATGCCTGCGTTTAGGTTGAATCATTGACTAAATCAGTATGTATGCTTAATTTTTTATGCTTTTCAAAGTAGATAAATATAGTTACATGTAAACAAAACTTGCTTCTTGTGAGATGAAAGAATGTTTACTTGTATAAATACTTGTTACGCAGATAAGATCAAATTATTCTAGAAGGATCGAATCAAATGTTAAAAAGAGCAGATCTTAACAAACATTCTTTGATTATGGAATTTTTATGTAATACGCATGTTTTGATTGTTGAATGTAGTATGGGATGACACAATTTGAGTGAGACGAGTGATTTATTTGGATCTTAGTTTGGTTTCAAATGATGTTATATTGTAAATTAGAAAAATGGAATCTTGGTAAGGCTTTTTTCTTTTTGTATATCATTATACTTTAGATTAAATATGTGTCATAATGTGTATTGAAAGACAGATGATGGAGATTTGTTCATTTGTGATATATGATAGTTGTTTATTTAGTTATTACGTATTTAGTTTTGCCTGTAAAGTTTGATGGTATGGGGTTTTGCAGTTACCTGGTATATGTGGAAATGAGTTGTGTGTGTGTGTTTTGGAGTTGAATTAGTTTATTTTGGGTGAATTTTGGGTTGATCTGGGTTAAGTTGTTTATTAGGGCCAATTTTTAGGATGAGCAGGTTAACCAATTGGAATATTTTAGGTTCTTTTTTGTGTGTGTATGTTATAAATTGGTGCCTGTAGCTTTGTAATACGGAAAATTATGAGTTAGTACACTTATAAAAGGGTTTTAGGTGTGCTTGACAATGTTGTATTGTATGTCGTTGGGCTTGATGTGTATGTTATGAATTTGAGGACTCCAGCTTTGGTATACGGGAAATTATGAGTTCATATGCTTATAAAAGGGATTAAGGCATAATTGACCTTGTTAAAAAGGGCTTAAGGTCTAAATGACATTAACATTGTTTGATATTGTATACGATGCATAAGCTATGAATGTGATGATTGTAGCTTTGGTAGATGGGAAATTATGAGTAAATATGTTTATAAAAGGGTGTTTGACCCTGTAGTCTTGTTTGTTGCTGGGGTTGATGTGTATTTTATGGATTTGATGATTGTAGCTTTAGTAGATGGGAAATTATGAGTTAGTATGCTTATAAAAGAGGTTTAGGTGTGTTTGACCTAGTAGTCTTGTTTGTCATTGGGTTTTATGTGTATGTTATGAATTTGATGACTGAAGCTCTGGTATTTGGGGAATTATGAGTTAGTAGGCTTATAAAGGGGTTTAGGTGTGTTTGACCTTGTAGTCTTCTTTGCTGTTGGGGGTTGATGTGTATGTAATTTATTTTATGACTATCTTTGGGAGACGAAATTATGAGTTAGTATGCTTATAAAAGGGCTTTATGTCTGTTTGACCTTGATGTTTGTAGCTTTGGTAGATGGGAAATTATGAGTAAGTATGTTTATAAAAGGGTGTTAGACCTTGTACTCATGTTTGTTGTTGGGGTTGATGTGCATGTTATGAATTAGATGCGTGTAGCTCTGGTATATGGGAAATTATGAGTTAGTATGCTTATAAAAGGGATTTAGGTGTATTTTACATTGCCAGAAAGTTCTTAGGTCCTAAATGCCCTTAGCATCTTGATGGATGTCGAGTATGATGCCTATGTTATGAATTTGATCACTATATCTTCAACGGTTCGGAAATTATGACATTTTAAAAAAGGCTTCAAAGCATAATTGACCTTGCTAGAAAGGTCTTAGGGCTTAAATGACGTTACACCGCGATGGATATAGGGTACGACGCCTATGTTATGAATTTGATCACTATATAGTCAATGGTTCGGAAATTATAACTATATTTTACAAAAGGGCTTGAATGCATAATTGATGGTCTGCCGAAACCAACGACCAAAGAGAGCACAGCGACTAGGGATAGCGCCAGCTAGTATCCCTCACTCCAAATATCAGCAGCACCAGTTTGGTATCCTCCTGTTTGAGGCCTTCCCAGGTTAATCTTATGGCACTACGTCTGCCGATGACCAAGGTGAAGTGAAACCCCCCATAGGTGAAGGTGTGGAGCAGATTGTGGAGTGAATGTGGAGCTATGTGAGGTGTTGGGTTCGTTGCTATGTGAGGTGCGAGTTGATGTGTTGAGTGAGGTGCTAGTTGAGGTGTTATGTGAGGTGCTAGTTAAGGTGCTAATTGGAGCATTGGGTGAGGTGCCAGTTAAAGTGATATGGAGGTGTTGAGTGAGGTGCTAGTTTAGGTGTCATGTGAGATGTTGATTAAGGTGCTAATTGAGGTGTTGAGTGATGTGCTAGTTGAGGTGCTGAATGGTCCAGTTTTTCGAGCAATTGAGGTGCTAGGTTAATCTTATAGGACTACGACTAATTAAAAGTGGAGTGACCCCTCCCCCTTGGTGAAGGGGCGTAGCCTGTGGTGGAGGAGGAGGGGGAAGGTGAATTGGTATGCACAGCGATTTCGACCCTAGGTTAATCTTATGAGACTATGTCTGCAAGGTCAAGGTAAAAAAAGTGAAGTGAAACCTCCCACAGGAGAAGATTATGGAGCGAATGTGGAGCTATGTGAGGTGTTTGGTTCATTGCTATGTGAGGTGCTAATTGAGGTGCTGAGTGAGGTGCTGAGTGAGGTGCTAGTTGAGGTTCTAATTGAGGTGTTGAGTGAGGTGCTAGTTGAAGTGTTATGTGAAGTGCTGACTGCGGAACTGCGTGTGGACCAATCACAGCACAGGATTAGATCCACTCATGTGGAACGATTGTGGATCAATGAGGAGCAAATTGAGGAGATAGTGAGGTTCAGATCCCCCTCCCCGGGTTAATCTTATGGGACTACATCTGACATCGGAAAGGTGAAGGTAAAAACAAGTGGGGTGAAGCCCCTCCGGCCCTACTACTGGCCTCCGAATTGGAGCGGGTTCATGCGATGGCGAACTCGTGCACGACTTAAAAATTAAATGATTTTGCCACATTATCGTATACTAGTTCGCAAGCTTAACTTGTAAACATCGTACCGTTCGTTTGAAACGTTAGTCCCTATGCAGGATTATAAAATACGACAAATTGTGACTTGTGATTGCCTCTCTAGAAACTTAACAATGTAGTATAACAAACTGACATTTTTATTCCAACTGTACGGAACCACACAAAGCTGTGTAGTGAGGACTCAATACAACTCCCTATACGTGAACCTAAAAATAGATGCAATATTATATGGCCAATAGCGATAGAAACCGAAATAACTCCGAAATGCAACTTACTTCACCGCCTGACATTGAAATGAATGTTACTACACAGCCTGTAATCGAAATGTAATTGATAAAACACGAAATAAAACTAAATTGACCAAATATACAATATTTTTGAAACCACGAAAAAAAAAGTGTACTTAAAAACCCTAATATGTGACTTTTTTTTTTAATGCGTGGTAGCGATCTGTGTTCCCCTAGCCTAGTTAAAATAAAATGGTTAATGTTGTTCGTGTAGTTGCATAAAAGCTATTTAACTTAATTTACATATGAATGCAAGGAGATTTATATACAAAGTAATTATACATGAATGCAAGGCTGCATTGTGTTTAACTATACAGATGTATTTGCAAAGATAAAAACAATAACGCTATTAATGCACACCCAATAAGTCTTTTATGACGATCAATACAGAATTCACTATATTTAGGCACTTATAATGAAATCGGCGTTAAAAAATACCATAAAATCTTGAATACCAATAAATTATATTTATATCCCTGGGCACGTTTTTGTGGATATCACAGGGTAGAAAAATGAAGTGTTGGGCTCGTCTTCGCCCCACCTCCCTCCATGGCAGAAACACCACGGACGCCATGCGGACGACGGCTATGAACGAACGAGATGAATGAGCGACGCGGGCCGCTGGGGTGTTATTCCACGCCGCGCCGGCAGGGGTCGTGGCGCCGCCACCCCACTGCAGCGCCACGCATGCGCAATGGGGCGCGACAAGTCTCAGGGGTAGTAGATCGATAGGTCCGGGGCTGGAACCGGGGACTGCAGGCGCCAAGGTCGCGTGCGACGCGTCACCCAGGGCTTGGCACCAAGCGGGGACCAGGGGGCGACTGACTGTTTTTTTTTATTGCCCGCCTGCCCTGCACAGCGGGACCCTGACAACACAACTAAGTGGCAGACACACCCCTTGTCCTTGTTGGTTCACGGTTAACCGACCACAATCTGTCGGTAAACAGTTCGGGAAACAGAGCCAGCTGAAAAATTATGCTGGGGTTTTTATAATTCACCGCTTACTTGTTTTTGAAGTTTAACGACACACTCAACATTTAAACGAGCACCCATACACTGAACAAGAAAGAATGTATCTATCAAATAACATTTGGCTGCGACAGTGTGTACCTAAGTAACACTAGCTGTTCATCATCAACATGCATTAATAAACCACACACGGCACCTACCAATAACAGACAAATTTTCCAGGCGCTCAAAACAATATATGTTTGCCTTCCACTGGTGCTTACATCTGTTTTTTTCCAAAAAAAAATTAAAATTGTACGTAGCCTCAGCCTGTCACATTCTATTGTACCTTTGTGGCTATTTTTTTTCTCGTTGATAATAATGCCGTTGTCTTTGCTTTATCACGTTCCTTGTCAGTATTTTATTCACTGTTCCATGTACCTTTATGCTTGACGTTTTGTAACGTACATTGTTGCTATCCAGACATGTTCTTCATTCAATACTAAGATATCTGGAACTAAGTTTTCTGTAGTGTATATGTATGTCAATTACTTTTTTTTGGCTGTAAGTATATTTAAAGGTTTATCATTTTTTTAATCGTTTTCTAATTTCTTCGACCGATGTTCGACTATGGGGTACATACATGTATCCAGGTGTGTTGTTAATATCCGCCTGTTAGTAGTAGTATACTTTAGTATGTTTTTTTTTGTTTGTTATGCGTAGTTATATTAGTTTCCTCCTCATGTTAAGGACTTTTTCTTCTTTTGGTCAAATTTTAGACAGTTGGACTGTGTCCAATTAAATTAACTAATCAGCTACTTTGGTATACAAGTAGTGTTACGAAATGCACCTTCTACAGAATCATATGTACGGCCATGTAATGGAAAAGAAAATTTCTGAGCAGTAATCTTTTTTTCCGTTTCACTATTCTCGGTAGCAAAATGTGTTTAAAAAATATATATTTCCCTATTTTTCACAATTGTGGCATTGAAAATTTTTTTATTTGATACTACATATCAGGAACAAATAACACATTCGTCATAATAAATACAGTGGCTCTAATGAACATAAAATATGTAAAACGGTAATATTTAAAATATGTATTGGATGACTGCGGTTACTTATAATCCTACAAATTGCACACGGGATGGTTACCTGACAGTTATCAAAAGTTGTGCATTAAATTTAATGTTCGCTGAAATTGTTGGCTTTATTTTAGTTAAATAAAGACTACTTTTCTGAAGTTTTCAAGAATTCAGTAAAAAGGAATTCTTGAAGCTCTGGTTGGGCATGGATGTCAGAACGAAGATGAAACGTCAATGGAGCAATTTATAAGTAAATTCTCTGCACTAAGAACAAATACTATGGACGCTGATAAACTGCATGGTGGATGTTGACAAGAAAATATTAGACGTGAAAATCTGTGGCAAAAAAAAAAAAATTCTAGTACCATAAATCTTACAGACTCATTACCAAGTGATGCAGAGACGATGCTAAATCTTACCCATATCTCGGTCTCATCACTACTTCAGTTGCTATTTATAGGTGTACGCATTTATGTGAACTACTATCAATTATACATCTGGCAAAGTGTACATACATCAAAGACGGTGTGCTATGCTTTGCAAATGCCGAACTCTATTTCTAAAGTGCACGAAGCAGGATGGCGACGAAAAGCTCTATTATGACACTTCTGCAGATTGTGAAGACGTCCTTAAACCCGCGAAACATTAATTTCTCTTCTCAAACACAAACGGATACTGTAGTTCAAATAATTGATGTAGGCTACTTAAAAGAGAAATCAGTTAATTTCAAACTCTCAAATTATGTAATAATAAAAGAAAATTGATTACATATTTATGTATAATACTAAATCTCGGAGGAGGTTGAAAATGCCAACAAATTCAACACACACTTCCATTTATTTTACCACGATATAAAACTGTATTTCCGGCAAAGCTACTCGAAAATCAGTTGCAGCAAAAAACTAAATGAATGTCTATAATGGTAGGCATATATTATTACTGACATGACACAGACCCTATGCCATAAATTCAGGCAAATCACTCAGCGCTGCATCACTTTAGACACAATACTAACAGATCCCCAGTAGGCGTACCTTCGTTAAAAATCCCACACACAGTAACTTACTGATGACATCCCTTTATAGGCTGTTCACGGTAAAGTGAGCACTTTTTAAGGCCCTTATACATTTTTCCTTTCATCCAATTTCCATCTTCCTGCTGCTTTTTAATATAAACATTGCAATGTGACCAATAAACACAGTGTATATGCAAAGGCCCGCGTATTAATAAAATGTTTACATATTACAATGCCCTTTACTTAGAGATTATTTTTAATATTTTAAAAATAAGTTGCACGCACCGAAAATCGAACCCTAGCTCTCGCTTGTAAAGCCAAAATGCTAAGGCCGTCATCTTATAGGGAATTACTTAAAGTATAGTGAGTGAGTGAAGAGATTTGAGCGGCTCCCAACAGCGAGGTCTTGAGAGCCGATGAGGGTGATTGAAGTGAATATGGAGCGGCGCCGGAATGAAGGGGCGGGGGAAACGAGAGATCCCCGAGTAAACCAGCCGACCAACGGTATCGTCCGGCACGATTCCCACTTACGAAAATCCGGTGACCCTGTCGGGTATTGAATCCGGTTCGCCTTGGTAGGAGGCGAGCGTGCTAATCGCTCAGCCACCGTAGCCCTACTTAAGGCATAAAACATCCAATAAAAATATGAATCCTTTGTTCTAGGTGTTAGCCTGCTTCCGAAATAAACTACTTTGACCAGAACCATCCCTTGCTAGTGAAGAGCCTACCCTGAACGATTGTTGGTGTGATAACAACAAATGGAGGCCCGACATTTCGTTATTTACACGGCTGGTGCATTTTCAACCAATTGTAATAGATGTCCGGTGGTTTTTGATAACATACTCGATCTTACTCAACTATTTTATTTATTATTTGAATATCATGACGTTATCTATAGGTTAGTAACCATTGCACCGCCATTTTAAGCCAGCATATTTATTCCTGCATCCGATTAGATAGGATGTTTCTCATCCCTAGTAATGTAACTTATATATTCCTATCGTATTGCTGTTACGACGTAGTTTGCAGAAATAAATTTGTATAAGTGTCACCGTTACAGTGTTACCCAAACAAATCACTTTATAATGGAGAAATATCCAATATTTGCCGGGAACTTACTGTACTTTACCCCATATTTAAAATTTTCCTGGATACCAGGAATCACCCCCCCGATAGATCTGTGAAAAGAACATAATGTATCGACCAGTACTCTTATTATGTATTACATTGATGTTATATACACAGTTAGACCCAAGTGTAGTAAACAAGAAAGGTGATTCCATGATGCCTTTATAATCCCGTCTACGAAAGTTTGTACGCAGAGAACTAAGTTAGTGTAAAGAGTGGAAATTAACATGTTTTTCTAATATGAAAAGTTATGTATACTGAGAATTGTGTAACGGCTTAAAAAGAACACTACACTAAGCATTCACTGTATGAAAACAATGAAGTCAAATATCACTGGAGTACTAAAGACAGTGCGTCTGTGTCTATTTCAATGAAGATCCACTATTTCGAATGTGAAGATATGTTCACATATGCTAAATACAAATTTACGTGAAACAGCTGCAAACAAGAACCCGATGAAAATCACGCTAAAGTAAAACTAACAATCCAAAATAAGATATTTACTATCGTTTTTAATTGAGAAATCAAGACTTTCAATGCACGGCGATGAATCGATAAGTTTTCGATGTTCCTAATAATTATGAAAAAAAAAAAAAAAAAAAAAACATACAACTACCGATTAATTAATGTTCTCCAATTTCCACAATAAGTTGAAAACTATATACCTATACAGGTTATCACAGGATCGTTGAAACAAACTTCTAGCGGTGTTAGGTAATGAAATGAAGAACAACTTTTGTCAGAGAACGAATGTCCGGAGACGCCCCATTTAGACGCCAGGAGTCTTGTACAACACGTTATAACGCCTGGCAGGTTAGCAATTTGCGAGGCACACAACCAGCACTAGCTGCCTATCTCCCAAGAAACAGTGGTGAGTGAAGAGATTTGGGAGGCTCTTAACATCTCGGTCTCGAGAGCCGAAGAGGGTGGAGCGAGTACGCAGCAGCGCAGGGCTGAAGAGGCAGGGGGAAACCGAGAAAAAACCGCCGACCAGCGGCACCGTCCGGCACGATCCCACATGCGACAATCTGGCAGTGACCCCGACGGAAATCGAGCCCGGTACGCCTAGGTGGGGGTGGGCGAATAGTCTAATCACTACACCACCGCGGCCCCTGGAAATAGTGGTATTTGGTGTAGTATTGCAGGGGTAGTGGTATTAATATGTAGGTAGACGTTTGTAGGTTGCAGTACTTTATTGACTTGCCTGTTACACGTTTCCATACGTTAACCTAAAACATGTGCTCAAAATGGCTCAAAAAGGGGCTTGAAACGCTTTCCATGCCACTTTTATTCGTTGTACGAGAACGATATGCCTCTCGGCAGGTGTAGAGTACACACAACTCTTTATGTGGTCCCACATGAGAAAAAGAAACTAGCGTGACCATGGTGACCATGGCGCAGGGCCACCTCTCCCAATTCACTTAACAAATGTGTGTCTATCAGGTGTTGGCGAACACGACAGTTGAAATGCGGCGAGGCGCAATCATGTTTAAACCCCGTGTTAACTCGTACGTTCAGCTGCATATCTTCTAGCAACTGGGGTAGCTCGTTTGTCAGAAAGTTGTGATACGCCTGGCCGTCTAAATGAGCTGGAAGGATAAAGGATCCAATTACTTGTACGTGGACGATGCCAGTCCACCCGTTGACCGCAAACTGTTGTTGGTGATGCGTGGCCATCGCTGCACCCACCCATTGCTGTTGTGGGTATTGAAATAGCCATCTCTCGAAAAACATGCTTCGTCTGTAAACAGCACACACGATGCAAACTCATGCTCGGCAATGCACTACTGCATAAACCACTGTGCGAACCGCATACATGGTCAGAAGTCAGCTCGTCCAAGTACCTGTACTTTTTGTATGTGAAATTGATGTAGTCTGTGTTCATGGGACGCTGTCCATACGAAGGTGTGGCTGACATCCATATCGTGAGCGATCTCACGTGTGCTTGTGGACGGGTTCGTTTCAACTGTCCAGTACTTCCTCTTCAAAATGCAGCATACGAACACCTCTTGTCCTGACGCCCTCATGTGATGGATAAAAGGCCCATAATCGCGCCGTCGCTGATGTAGTCTCTGGAATAGTGCATGTATGTTGGGGAAGTGTTCATTATAAAGACGTGATGCAATGCGCCCACAGCCTCTAGCTTCACCGTACAGCATATACATATCCGCAAGTTCTGACGATGAATAAGCGTCCATGACTTAGTCTGGTTTACGGAGCGCAGTCACGGTGAACACACAAGAACTGTTTCGACTCAGGCAGAGACAATGGCGGAGGTATGTGTAGTGGAATGTGGTGAGGGAAGGACGTAACGAACTGCGTACAGCACATCGGTCCAATGCGGCTCTTAGTGCTTTTGATACTGCCTACCTCTATCGGACAGAAGCTAGGCTCTGTAACTGGCCCTCACGTTTACTAGCTGCAGATGACTACATGATCGACAGCAGACATCCCTTCTCTGACAAAAGCTGTTCCTCATTGCATTATCCATCACCCCTAGAAGAATATGCCAATGACCCTGTGACACCCTGTATTTGATACATTTTGACTTCAGTTTTTATAATTTTATTTTTGATATATTCACGAAAACATTACATCAGAGATGGACATCGGAAAAGAAAACGGTAATACGCAAACTCACATTAAGTAGACATGGTAAAAATACTGCACCTAATTTGGCGTAAGACCACTTATTTATCCACATAATATAATTACATATGTTAAATACAGTTGAATGAATAGAGGCATGTTAATGTAAATACACAAAACCAATAAAACCAGAAGTAGTCACAAATGCAACCATAAAAATTAAAAGTAAACAAGTCTACATTATTTAGCTTACTACTAAATTATGTTTGGCTACCTATTTTCTTTGTTCAAAATACACAAAAATATAATTTACTTTTTTTTCTCAACATATAAAAAATACGTGCCAAATCCGAGAGCGTAGTCAGGTTGACATACCGTAAAACTACACATCTGGAAAGTAGTAGCATTAAAATGCTGGATTCACTTTTTAGCCTACTTCCTTTGAAAGATACCTATACTTATGCAATGCAATCAAGTGGACCTCTGAACTGTTACAATTTCCTGGGAGTCGTTAGGTACGTGAAAGGATTATAAATTCAATTAAATAAAATATGCTCCATTTTTTATAAGTTTGTAATACGAAAAAAATATACACGGCTATGTCGTTCACTCGCAATATATTATCACTTACGTTATTACAGTCCTCAGTCTAAATAATATACCATTACTCAATATCCCATTACCCTACTCAATTATTATATTGCTCCAATAAAAATCATACAGTCCAGTACTCTATATCAATCAGAATGCAATAATTTTATAGGTCTCTCGTGAACTCCTCCCACCTCTGCCTCATTGCCTCCACGGTGGATCACAAACACCACAACACTCATCCGTGAGCACCCTGATTACTGTCTGCAGTGGTGCAGCGGTGGCGTCTCCCACCAAGGCGATCCGGGTTTGTTCCCGGATTTTCGTATATGGGAATCGTGCTGGACGATGTCGCTTGCCGGCGGGTTTTCTCGGTGTACACCCGTTTCTCCCCCCTTGCATTCCAGCACCGCTCCATCCTAGGGTCTCACTTCATGTCATGTCCGGGGATGACGGGCACCCACGGGTCCCAGCTGGAAAGCCCATCACTCGGAGGGTGTTGCCTCACCCTGGGTCCACCCCATACGCATTTATTTATTACTGTCTGCAGTTTCACAACACAGGTCGCTATCTCTGTGCTGCTAATGACCATCATAGCTCGCCGAATGACCAGGAACACTCGCCAAACACTGTTTACAACACACTGAAAAACTGTCCTCGGTGAGTAGAGAGCAGTATTTATAATACACCAATCCTTTCTAATTTATTCCAAACTTTCGCGAGCACAGACAACTTAACTCGGGGCAGGCGTATGACTGGTTTCCTTCATTTTACATGACTCACTCGCACTGATGACAGGCGAAAGGAAGATAGGGAAGGGAAAGCTGGTGGTTGGGAAAAGACCGCACGCCCGCGGTAGTATGCATGTAAGTATGTATGTATGTATGTATGTATACACGAGCCCCCGCCAACCTTTATCCAGTAACTTTCTAACCCTCACACATAATTACCGTAGCATCCCGTATGTACACTAAATACTTGGTAAATTCACTGGTTAAACTTTCAACCAGTTATGATACTATTTTGAAAATTGTACTGTTACTAATTTTAAGGGTAATATGATGTATTTCAGGAATAAACTACCAATTCAAATTCAAATAAAATTTGATATAACAGCAATACCTTGAAAGATTATTAATAAACTCATGTCCGCCATTTTGGGATAGAAAATCATATTCAATAGAAATGAAGTTTAAGTATAACTACTAAAAATGGTGCTACAGTTGTGCAATAAACTGAACATAAAAATTATACAATTTCCAGATCACACTTATTTTTAAAATTTCAGTTATAACATACTTTTTTTAGGGCCATAAATTATACCTCTAAAATCGTTACCCTTTTCAATTAAACTTGTGTTAGCAGTACCTATTGCCCACCATTATAGCTGGCACGGCCACATAAACAATTATGGAATAACACTATATCTAAGGAACTTTGACTCTCACAAAAATATGTTCAGCGAGTAATACTAATTCAGGTGGCATCCAAATTTCTCACAAACCCTAAAATTATTTATATGTATTTCTAATAACTACATATAATGCTTAGGTGACTGCGCCCTCGCTATTTTTAATACCCTTCCCGAACATAATACTTATCTGACTTTTATCTCAACATTCTGAGCTACAACCTTCTCATTTAGCTGACGTCCCAGACTTATTGAGTTCTTGTTTAGCACACTTCTTACAGTTGGAGTTGGATGTCAACCAATTTGAATAAAGTGGCAACAACAGTAGCTTCTGGGTGACCTTAGAAGCTAAAATAAAAAATAAAAAAAATCAAATCCCAGATGAAAAAATTTGCTCCCACAATTTGGTCCGACTGATTCAGTTGTCCTCACACTACACACCATACCGTAATATGTTTATTTACTTTACGTTATTTTTAAATATATCGATTAAAGACAGTATACGTTAAGAACATCGACTATGTACAATTCGATTATCGGAGAAATTAAATATGGACGCTATATACAATTGGTCGACTGGGCCCCATGAACTGCATATGGCTGCGATGCGCGAATACCTTCGAAGCAAGGTCACGATGCATTGTATGAATAACCCATTGCAAGCTGATATCGTCGAGATGATACCACGCACTCGGGTGAATATTAATTTGAAATCAACGTGACCACCATGAACGTGTATAGCAAATTCGTCTGCACCAAGCCAGCTCCGTCTAAGAATGAGACAATGTTGCGAAGGCAATGGACGGTATACTGCGTGAAGGTTGCATTATGGCAATACTGCAGACCGACTTAAGCAAGGAATTCAACAATGCAAAGTTCAAAGTCTTGATGAAAAAACATAATGCAAACGATTATTCTATGTACAACCATCCAAGCCATGTATTGCCGAAATGTACAACAGAACTCTCAAAGTCACGATGTGAATCATGTCATTTCACAGCAAATAGGAAACTGCAAACTGGCAAACATATTTTTTTTTTCAAATTTGTTCACAAGTAATAACTCTATGGTGCATTACACTGCGAACATGAAGTCCGAAGAAATTAAGGGAGTCTCTATTTCGAACTATGTAGGCTACTCCAACCTGCAAGCATAAAGCCCTGAAACACATTTTCAAAACAGAAATACAACTTTAAAAAAATAATTCATTGCGAACTGGAGTGAGTGAAGATGAGTGGGCGACTCTTAGCATCGAGGTCTTGAGAGCCGATGAGGGTGAATCGAGGAATGGAGCAATGGATAGTGCATGGGCGGAGGAAACAATTGAAATGAGAGATGGTCGAATATCTCCGATCTCATGTACCCGAACCAGCGAAATTACGTACACTACTTGTACGCATACAATTTACACAATAAATAATACATGCCTATGCTGTACCTTTTTCAGCCATTACAGACTCCGTGAGAATAATAATTAGAGGCGAGGCATTCGTGTTGAAGTATGTACGAAAGACATTTAGTTTCTTGAATGATTATATTCCAGTCCTATCAATCTGTCTGTTTTACCTACAGTGAGTAAATAAAGTATATGAACATGTCCAACGAAGAGAGAAACATGCCTGGATCATACGTAAAATGTGTGACCTGTACGAAACTTTCCCCATATTTTGATAAAGTTGGTACGCCCTTCGAGTACCCTCTTCGTGAGTTTCCTTTCAACACAATTTTAGCTGTAAACACAATTAAACATAACTTGTTAGCGGAAGATGAGCACAAAGTAAGTTTTTGGACAGCCCTGTTCGAACCTTTCAACAAATGCAATACGTTGCATTGCGCTTTTTAGAGCCACTGACGGCAGTTCATGCAGCGTAATACACAAATATAAATAGCTTTAACACATCGAACTGAATGGGGAAGAAAAGTCGAGTGAGTGAGTGAAGAGATTTGGGCGGCTCTTAACAGCGAGGTCTTGGGAACCGATGAGGGTGATTGAAGTGAATATGGAGCAGCGCCGGAATGAAGGGGCTGGGGAAACGGGAGATCCCCAAGAAAACCCGCCGACCAATGGCATCGTCCGGTACGATTCCCACTTGCGAAAATCCGGTGCCCCGGCCAGGGATTGAACCTAGTTCGCCTTCGTGGGAAGCGAGCGTGCTAATCGCTCAGACACCGTGGCTCCGAAGAAAAGTAGAGGAACTACAATTCGAAGAATGAACAGCAAGCTTGCAATTGCATAATAAAGATAATAGTTACAGAGAAATTGGCAGCATTGTTAGGAACCCACTTTCTACTGATGGGTATAGAATAAAGAAACATACAACAGTACATTTACTCCGAAATAAACCATGATCAGGCCATCCAAGGAAGCCGATTGCCCATGATGAAAGCTACGTTCTTCAATCTGTGAAGAAAAGCCCAAGAATGATTGCTAAGGGGTTGGCTACTTCACACGCTCGGGACTTGTAATTGAATGTTACACCTCAAACAGATACCATTTAAATATCTGTATTCCGAGTAAGTGTAGCCATAAGAAAGCCAAATATATATGAAGCAAACAGGAAGAAACGGATACTGATTACTAAAACGTACCACAATGAACCCTTTGAATTTTGGCAAAAAATTATTTTCTAGGATGAGACCAAGATACGCCTGTATGGAAGTGAATGGTGTCAGCATGTGTGGAGAAAGACGAATGAAGCTTTCAAAAAACAGAACATGCTCCAACTGTAAAACATAGCGGAAACTCAGTTATAGTTTGGGATTGTGAGAATGGTGATGGGGTGTGACCATTGATGTTATCGACGGCATTATGGAATTTAAGAAGTATTTAACTGCACTAAACTTGGATGTTCCAAAACGATAACGATCCTGAACATATTGTGTTCGACAGTGGATCCAAACACCCCACTGTTCCTAAACCACCGGATTACATCCGATAGATAACTATGGTGTGATCTGAAGGGAAAGGTGCGGATACACTAACCCTCCAGCAGAAGAGAATCGACTGTGTGCGTCCAAGAGGAGTGAGCACAAATGGAAGTCAGCAATTGCTAGAAGTACTTAATTTCGATACCAAAATGCCTTCAGGTCTCAATTGGAGCCAAGAGCTACCAGAACAAGTATTGAAGTGGGTACTCGTGTTCTTTGTCAATGTTTATTTCTGTTTTCTTTATGTGTCTGAATAATACTTATTTTGTTGGAAAGAGGTTGCTCGATCAGTCTACTTTTATTTTGTTCTGGATATACTATATTATTGTTAACATGGGTCTATGCAAATGAAAGACACATTAAGTACCTAATTGCTTAATTTACAATATTAAATCATGCACCTTACTTTGAAAATATGTACGCTTTTATTTTTGTTAATGGTGTCCTAATAATTTTCGTACTTCCTGTATATTACACCTCCACACTACGCTAGTAACTGTTGGTGGAGGCGAATTAAAACTGCTTCCAAAGATGCGTTCTCACCAATAAAAATATTTCAGTTCAAAGTAACTTGATTTTTTCGTACTTACCTAACATAATAAAGAACAAGAGCAAAGAGGTACGAAAATAGTAACTGCAAGGCTAAATGTTTCAATTAACTATTAGATTTAACCGTTTCCCGCCCAAGCTTCATTGCTTCGACTTCGCTCCTGGCAGCTACAAACAACAGATAACATCTGAGTTACGGCGGTTTTTCCATGCGAGCCAGAAAGTATATGGCAAAAGTGAATCGAAGTGCGGCGCAACGTATACGTGGCCAGGTTGGAGCCGATATCTGCACGGCGGTAAATGGGTTAACGAGGACGCGGAGTAGGGACGCATGCAAAACGAGTCCCACAGCGACACACATTCGCGAACAACCTTGCACGGCATTGGCGACGGGAGCCGAGAGCAGGTGGTCGTCACACGGTGAAGTGGGGCGAGGCTCCTGCTGGCGGCAAGGGCGAGCTCTGCTCACTCGGCGCTCATTGGGCGGACACACCCGCCTCTACGTTTAAGGACGCGTTTACACGGCGATAGAAATGCGCGATAGTTTCTATTGCGAGAGCTACTCTCGCACTACTAACACAGTGTTAAACTGCACGATTGTTCCTGTCGCACCGTCGCGACAGCATTTATCAGCTCGAACTAGAGTTGATCGTAACTGTCGCGACAGACTATCCAACTATCGCAGCGTAAATCGTGTAGCATCACTATCGTGATAGTGTGGGTTACAAATGTGTACATGTGTTTAAGTTGAGAGTAACATTGCAGAATTATTTTGATTGTTAATATCTGTCACGGTTCTTACACTAAGTGGCGGTATGACAGGACGTATATTATCGTATAGATATGGCACGACAGTATTGACAGAATATTTGTTGTAATATAATAAACCACATGAACAATAATATCCTGTCACGATATTTAACTACCCAAACAAATATCAAACTCTTGACAAAAGGATATAAATGTAGGGCCTATCAATGTATTTACACAAGTGTTGTCGGACATGTCCCTTTTGAAGTTAACTCGTGGCAGTGACTATCACACACTTTCGTGATAGCTACTATCACCGTATAAACGCGCCCTAAGGTTACAAATAGAGTGGCTTCTAATGGAGCACTGCACCCGATTGTACAATTTGCACAACTTATACACGCGCTAATAAAATTGTCCAGAAAGTACGATTTATATTGCACGCAACAGAAGAGTGCATTTATTTCATAACACTGTAAAATATTTTCCCAGAATTCACTTATTTAAATGCTATAAATAGATAATTAAAAAGTTTATTTTTTATCAATATTTAAGCGTATTTCTATTATGGATTCTTTATAAAGCACATCTTGCAAGAAAACATCGTGAAATAGAGCATCCATAATAATTACTATGGTTTCATGTAAAGAAACACCGATACTAATGCTGACAAATATTTTTAAAATTTTATTTTATTAACCTCAATTTTAGTTATAGTAATTATAACTTTCGTGGCTGAAACGGATGAGCATCAAACCAATTATTAGAAATAATTGTAATATTATAATTAATTTTTATTACATAGAGTAGTTATTATAATGGTATGGCTTGATGATGGCATTTTCCCCCAAATGTGCTTTCTGAAATACGCTTAAATTTTTATTACAAGTAACTCATAGCACAATAATTTACAGTGTTACAAAAGAGTATATGCATTCTTATCTCATATGCAACATAAATAGTAATTTACTGACATTTTTGGTATTGGGTACTACTTTTAAGGAGTTCTATATGTTGCACAGTGTGGTGCAATGCTCCACTGGAAGACACCCTATTTGTACCTTAAAGGTCCTGAGCACATGCGTCTGTCCGAGCCTGTCGCCGATACAGCATCTGACTGGTTTATATGACTGTGGTGCCTGATGCTGATAGTGCATTGCTGTCTGAATGAAGCTGGTCGAACTTTGACTTTTGAAGTCAAACAGCTGGGTCTGCACCAATCTGCATCACGAGTGCCATAAGCTAATAATAAGCGCAATTGACGCTTTGAGAACAGAAAAATATGGTTGTAGGAACTATCTTAATATGGCTAACATTGATAGTAATGCCAACATAACTATTTATTGTATTCCTATTTGTGATTGTATTTGCCACTGTACATTCGACTGTTACAGCACAGAACAATTTCCCACTACAACTAGGATTGTAATAACCAAACAGAATATTATATTGCTAATAATGAACACTTCTGTAACCGGGTTTGAGTGTAGCAGCAACAGAATATTGTTAGGTTATTATAATGCTAGTTGGTAGGAACAAGCCAAATAAGTATTGTTGAAGTTATTTTGTTGGCTGTACTATGTTTTGTAGTAAGAACACATTGCTCTGCTGTAGCGACCATATACATCAGCAAATCCATTCACACACAGGAATACAACAAACAGTTCTGCTGGTATTACTATATAGTATGTTAATATTAAGATGGCACATACGTCCTGTCAGATGACAATCCACATTTTAACAGTCTATATAGTTCCTACAGCCACATTTTTTTCTCAGTGCGCAAATCTATGTTAAAACTGCTTTAAAATGTTAGTGTATATACGCAAATAGGGGGTTCAGTTGGAGGGGGGAGGGAGCATTATTTTAATGTTATTTGGTCTTGAGGGTAGTTTGTATAGTTTGGTGAAATTATGTTACTCTAATCGGCAAATTCAGTTAGCAGCATTTTTGTAAAAGTTCCGGATCCTAGTTACCCAAATGAATGGATTAATATAATATAAAAATTGATCCAAATAATTACGTCGAAAGCATTCGAAAATAAATATAAAATTGCGACCATCACGTTGTCTTTATAGCCACTAAAAGAACTAACTTCCCAGGTCTGAAGGCACGGACCCCTTGGGATCAGCGGCCTAGAGCAAACTGTCAATTTGCCCTTCCCTGAGGGCGAGCCTGACCAGGTTTAATTTAAACTAGTAATGATTCCAAAGTACGCTATGTGTTTATACAGACAGCCATTTTACAAACAAGAGTGGGGCTAGGTCTTATATACCATGTGTCTTTCATAGCACTTATTGTGAATTATATTTAGAGCTTTGAAAAAGCCTCTGAAATTTAATGGAAAGCTTAATTTTTTAGGCGGCGTCAATCTTCAAACGGCGGCTAAAGGTTTTAACGATTTTATTTATTTTACGAGTTTCTTCAAGAATGTGAGGTTTCGTTCAAATCACCTCAATAACCCCAGCGATACGGCATGTAACAATTAACGTATAGTTACAATTATCTCAAAGTTAGTGGGCTGAACCAGGTTCGTTAAGAGACGGAGGTCATATTAACTAAAAGTGTCAGTTATAATGACCTAATTTTATTTACAGTAACTACAAAGAAAATTCTCGTGACCCAAATTCTCACAATAAATTGGTATCACTTGCTGTTTACAATTAACGAATTCAATCCGTACAATTTACAATTACCTCGAAAAATGCAATGTAATTAAGTAATTAATAATTAGTCCCAATAGACAGTGTATCAAAGCCTATTGAACTATTTTATAAATTGTATGTCCATATTTGACAGTTCCAACATTTGCAATAAAATCCGTATTACATGTTCATTCAGCCCCACATCAGTTTAGTCCAGGTCCCACCAGTTCGCAATGTTCTAGAGTTCTCCGAGCGCCACCACTCGTCAGCTATCAAGCCCTCTCGTCCATTCACACAACAAACATCTCGTCCGCCAGTAGCTGGAAAATGGGGATTCTAGTGCACCTGGCGTCCTGACGTGGTACCATGGCGGCCATCTTTGATGACCTCACGCCGAAACCACCTGCTCTGTTATTCCTCGTCAGCAGCGTCCATCTTGTTTTCCCTAGGTATTTACCTTTTCCCCTTCGGAATTCCCCTTTTATTTCCGACTTCCTAATCTACCATTCCACCTTGTCTCTTAATGCCCTTGCATTCCTGATTCTTTTACTTCATACTCTGGCATTCTGGTTTCCTTTTATCATACTCTCTCATTCTTTCCTGTCTCTTTGCCCATGCCCGTTATATATCTTGCATTCTATCACTTGCTTTTCTCATATTTGTTCTGGCCCCCTTTATTTTCTCTTGCCTTCTTGTCTCCACCACTTTCGCCTCACTCTTGCTATTTCCATACCTGGTGCCAGTCGTCTGCTATAGGAGGCCATCTCTAATTATCACGCTCGCTACCAGTGTGTGCGAAGTTCTACTGTTCGCAGCTACGAGCGCGGGTATCGATTCGGCCATTTTATGTGTATGGTAATCACGTCTATTGCAGGGGCACACTATAATCGGGGAGTTTAGTTCAAACGGTGGCCGCCAGGAGCACTGGAAGTTTCTTTTAGCTGGTTGTTGTATCGGAACACAAAAAATGCCAGAGATGTACGGGATCGTTCCAGCACCCCTTGGGTAGACAGTAGAGCATCTTGAACACAAAAACTACTGCGACAACTAGGAAAGGAGAATGTCTGATGATCAATACTTATTTAGTTATAACCGTCTTGATATTTGAAAAAAAAAAAAAATTGAGCAGGACCCGACATATATATATATATATATATATATATATATCACCACTGCATAGTTAGGAAAAGAAACAAAGCAAATACTCGCATCAGTCTAACCACTCCTCAGATAGTTAAATTGTCATTGCGAAGAAATTTACAAGACAGGTTGCGACTTTAAAGAAAAAATTATATATATATATAATACCGTCCACTTCATGCTCTGTCATTCCATGCCAGCACCACCAATCTTGTCTGAAGAATATTCGAATTCACTGCCCCATCATGCAATTTATCTCATTCATTCCAGTCATCCTCACCTGCAGTATCCCTTCGTTTTCTCATACTCCTTCTGGTCTCCTTTATCTTTCATACCGTCTAACATTCCTCCTTGACACACACGCCTTTTCTCTGAATGTTTAATGTCGCATAAATATAGAAAATAACTACAGGTACCATGCACATTAACACACTTTTACATGTGTAAAAGTTTCATATAATAATCTATAGCACTTGTACTATACCTATTCCTGTCCACATGAGTATTGGCAACGAATTAAAAATACATTTGCATGGACCATGCATCCATACATACACACACAATTGCACTGCAATGCACTACGATCACGTGCGAGAGCGCAGTTCTGTCTCTTCAAATTGTCCGTGCATTCAGCATGGCATGGAGTGAAGCTGGTCCACACATATTAGCCTAGAGTCGCACCATTCGCACATCGAGTATAAAGTATGCCTTCAGTCCACTTATATGCATAGTTGGCTGTAATTTCCGAACTGTTTAACATACAGTCACCAAATTCACAACATAAGCATCACCCTCCGACGACGAAAATAACTGTTGGGGTCACTATCCCTAAGTTTACTTATAGGCAGAGTTGGATGTAATTTGCGAACAGTTTAACAGTCACCAAATCCATAACATAAGCATCACCCCTGAAGATGGAAAGGACGACATGGATAGGTATGTCCTAAGCTCACTTCTTTACATAGTTGATTGTAAAGTTCAAATTGTAAGACACAGTAACCAAATTCATAACACAGGCATCACCCCGACGACGAAAAGGATTGCAGGGACAAGTAAGCCCTAAGTAATTTCCGAACTGTTTAAGATATAGACACCAAATTCAAAACATAGACATCTCCCTCGATGATGGCGAAAAGGACAGAAGGGCATGTATGCCATAAGCCCACTTATAAGCATAGTTGGATGTAAATCGCGAACTGTTTAAGATAGTCACCAAATTCATAACATAATTATCACCCTTGACAATGAACAGGGCCGCCGGGTCAAGCACATATTAAACCCACTTAGAAACATAGTTGCCTGCCATTTACCACCCACCAAAGCTACAGCACCAATTTCATAACATAGTCATGGCCTCCAATGATGAACTGGGCCACAGGGTCAAGCATGCCCTAAGCTCACTTGTATGCATAGTTACCCACCATTTCCCACCCACCGAAGCTACAGCACAAAATTCATATTACAGGCATCGCTCTCGACATCGAAAAGGACAGTGAAATCAATTACACCTTCGGCATTCCTATAATAACAAAGGTTTGCCAATTTCTATCTACTAAAGTAACAGTCGTCACAGTCATATCACAGGCATCACTCCCGATGATTGCAACGCAGGATAAGTAGGCCATAAGCCCTGTTATAAGCAGAGTTGGGAACCATTTCCGAACCATTGAAGCTCGGGAACAAAATATAAGCCATTCACACATATAAAGAACATAAAGGTATACCTACAAGTGTGTCACAAAGTTACTGATGCATGTATGAGTGTAGGGTCTGAAATACACACACATTGTTCTGCAGGCATTAGACAATCGCCCACTGCCCGCCCTTGTCTGTTACCACAGGTGTCTACCAACTCGGATCCCATCAGCAACAGCTAGCCTCCCTTTGCCCACCACCATACAGGTTGTATATATATAATGCGAAAATATATACATGAATAAACATTAGCATGGGTAGCACATAACAAATTACTATATGGAAAAAAATCACAGTATGTACAAATGTGTTATGACAATGATGTACATAGCCATGGGTAATAGCAAAATTCATGGATAGTAATATAATCAAACACCTTCAGTCCAACACAAGTGTCAGCGGCCCAGGTCATCTTTAGCATGGGTAATCCTTAATAACCAGCATACATTGAAAAAAAGGGTTATACAATTGCATCGATAACAAGACATGCAGTCGCACGCTACATTAACACATGTAATTGTGGATATAATTAACACAGTGAGCCTAATGCGAGGGTCGGGGGAACCGAATGTAAAAGGTATGACACAATCCTGTACATAAAAAATCAGTCACGTAACAAACAATAAGGGACTGGCATGTACACAAGTACATCACCAGCTGGCACGATGAGTCACAATACATATTTAAAAAACCTGATGGAGCCACAGTCCATAATATTGATATCACACCAAAACGTTTATTAAAGGCCAGAATGCTCGACATGGGGAAAAAAGAATGATCACAAGAACCAACTCCAAAAATGACTACAATGTGCAAAATGTGTTGCACATTAAGTGACTTGTAAAGACTGTGTTCCTTTGCTTGCCGTGAAACAACAAACATTAAAACCATTAGTTGTGCATGAGAGAGAGCACTGCTACATGCTGATGTACACAGATATAAAAATAACTACAAAAGCAAATAGTTATGAGCATTTACCAACCAATGCATAATGCACGAGCATCGAGCACTGCATATCAAGATAGTATTTACAAAATACTTTTTGCAAAGCCAAGAAGCACAGGAGCGATAAGGACAACACTTCTACACACTAATGCAAACACAAATAAAAATAAAATGCAAAGGAAAATAGTTATAAGAACTTACCAACCAGCGCAATCACATATTACACAAGTGCCAGGTGCTGTACACTGTGTTAAATAATGCTACACAAGCCCAAGTCGTCCTGGTTAGTGCAACATAATAGCAATCGACTTCCTTACGGACCAATTAAAATGAAACCACCACATTCAGAGTACAACCAACACTCGCAATGCTAGCAGCGAAATGCATCCACAACCCGTCCGACGTTGCACGATCTACTAACATATTGACTCTGTAAGGCAGCCCAGGTGGTCGACCGATCGATGGCGCAGGCACTAGGCAGGTCTTGGTAAGTCGAAGGGGTGGCACATAACACTAGCCGAGTCACACATGCACTTCCCTTTACCAGAAGACTGCAGTTTTAAATATTATATATATGTACTTATTTCGAATACATACCATTTATATAAAAATAACAGTAAATGTATGAACTCTGCAATGACAAGTAAGGATGAAGTGCAAAATATACATTTCAACTATGTATGTGCTCTGCTTTCCAGTCATCCGAAAACATATTATGTACCCAGGCAGTGCTGAAGACAGTGCACTGACCGTTAGAATAAGGTAGTGTAGGTTCAATCCCACAGTGAGCCGATCATTTCAAAGGGAAAAAATACTAGATGATACACAATTAAAACTTGTAGTATATATCTATGTATTTAAGTACCGAACACATCATGCAACAAATGCAAGGTTCAAGAAATAACTGAAACTAGTTACACAATCTGGTGATGACATCATGCCAAGCCTGTACATGCCTGTAGTGATTGGGGAACAGTTATGCATTTATTCCTATTTTTAACAAAATCACACACAATATTTCAATCAACAAAGCATCTAGCTCCGAATTCATCAATAATCGAATTTATCTCATCACTGACATAAATATTCCTGGTTATTTTGCAATGGAACCAACTTCAGCAGGCTACCAACCAAGTCATTGAAGTCTTCAAAAAATAAGTAGCTAGACTACATGACTCCCTTTGCAGAAGGTTCACGATACATGTATGCATGGAAGTTCTTCTGTGACGAACATGTTGCGAGATACCTTTGGACCAGAGAACTGGGTTCGAATCCACGTTTCTTCTACCCAATCTTCAGAAACATGTTTACTTTGCAGATGCTGGCATTTCATCATCATCAGTAGAATATGTACATTTCAGTATAGTTTTCACAACATTACCAGCAGTCATTGCATTCTCACCCTCCTAACTATAGTCCATTCGTCAAAAAGCGTGAGTTCATGTTTGTACACACGAGCACATATCAAAGTGTGCAGCAAGGGGTGTACAAGCCATAAGCCAGCACATGCTGCTGCAGTGAGCCCTATACTGTTTTGGTGGCTGGGCACGCAATTGTCTGTATTGTGTTGTGATATTGTGTTAGTCTGACTGAAGGTATAGCTTTAAATGTGTTGTCCTGTCGTGTGCAATGTAAGTACCTCTACACCGAACGATTTAATGTTCCTTACTCTGTCCTGTAACAAGTAATGAAAATATAATTCTATGTCTTTCACTAAATTGATGTGTATGTGAATTGGTGATGGCGTTCTCTACTGAGATGGAGAGCGAGAATGACAGGCCCAGTTTAAGTCCAGCCAAGAAGCGACCAAAGAAGAGAGCACTCAGCTCATCGGAAAAACACATGGTTCTCAATGTGTATAAACTCGAGATACAACTCAATCCCAGCATTCAAATAGATGACATTAAACAAGCTCGACTGGAACAAGTCCTGCAGCAGTTTATCATGTGATGAGTATAAATCCATGCACACCATGAAGTCACTGAAGAAAGAAATACAACGCCAGAAGCTTACAGAAAACGTTTGACAGGTTCGACAGGAATGCCTTACGGAGGAAGGTACACTGGTTTTTCTTTCGAAATGAACTGCCAACTATTGATAAAGTTCTTGCTGTTGTGAATGACGACCCAGACTTGCCTGATTTTCGGAGAACCATATTTCACCATTTATTAAAGGAACTGCACTTCAAATATGTTAGACGTGGATGAGACAGCATGCTGATAGACAGGGATGCTATCATTATATGGAGGCGATGTTGTTTGCATGCCATTAAACAACTGAGGGGTGAAGGAAGACCAATTTACTACCTCGATGAAACATGGTTAAACGCAGGACACACACGCAACAGTGTCTGGGTGGATGACTATTACATCATCCAAACATGCATTTCTGTTGGGACTACCAACTGGTAATAAAGGCCCTTCAGGCAAAGGAAAACACCCGATAATCACGCACATTGAAAGCAAGTTAGGCTTTGTGGAAGAGGGTTTGAGTGTTTTTGAGTCCAAAAGAAGTGGAGATTACCATGAGGAGATGTGTGCCGATTCCTTTAAGAAGTGGTTACAAGGTATACTTCTTCGACTAGAAGATAACGATGTTATTGTGCTTGATAACGCGCCATACCACTAATATAAGAAGGAAATAATTCCTAATACAAATACAAAGAAGCAGGCTATACAGGACTGGCTAACAGCAAGGAATATTGATTTCGAAGATGACATGTTAAAGAAGGAATTGCTCAACTTTGTTAACCAACACAAGTTAGTATATAATTCGTATGCAGTTGATCAAATGGCTAGGGATGTGGGTGTGTTCTGCGAATTTCCCCATATCACTGCAAATTTAATCCCACAGAACTGGTTTGAGCCTGAATTAAAGAATTCGTTGCAGCGAAGAATAGGTCATACAAGTTGTCGGATGTTAAAATACTTCTGATAGAAGCAAATACAAGCGGTGACTCCAGATGAGTGGAATACATGTGTATGCCATGTGGTCGAATAATTTGAAAGTGAAATGTGGAAACTGGATCATTATAGAGGAGGATTCTTTAATAATAAAACTTAATGACAGTTTCAGTTTATCTGATTGGATGCAATTGGTATTGTATTTTGTCACTTGAGATATGCATCATGATGGTTACACTTCATTTTACTTCATTAATTTGTTAATGTACCACATAAATGTCGATGTTTTGTTCGTGAATAATCAGTATGTTTGTTGTGCCTTTTTGTTTGTCATTTCACATTTACCATTTGTGTAAGTAAATAGCACGACTCTCAGTTCAATGCAAATACATAGTAGTTGTAACATCTTCGTTTTTTTTTACTTGATATGTTAGTGGTACATGTTTGCTGTTTACACCTTCTGTAGGTTCCGTATGGCTCGCACTTCCCATAGTAAATGCCTGCACAACTTTTATTTCCTTCAACGCCTACTGTTTTCGAAACACGGTTCAGGCCCCGGTAATGTTGTGAGTGCTCGAAGTGGCTGCCTCCCCTACCAAGAGCGTTTTCATAGTGGTGATACTTTCACACACAAACCACATTCCAGGAGCTGGTGTAAGACAAATTGGGAGAGAGCAGCAGCAGCCAAAGAAAAACAAGACACCACAGGTTGGTTGCCTGAACACGCCCTCTGAAACAATTGCGGAAATAGTTCAAGTCTTACACCCATTTCAGGCTGGGTTTGTAGCTCTGCACCACCACTAAGTGGGTCACCAACGGGCCAGGAGAGTTCATGTCCACTTCCTCTAGTTATCCATGAAAACTCCTCTCTCCACCGCGATCAATGATGCTATGTGGATAAACACTGATGTGATTATGGGCTTCACCACAAGACCTTATCTACAGAGACAGTAGGAAGAGCATGCAAGACAGTCGCCAACATACTCATAATATGTAGTCACACAGGACTATCTATCGAGGTTAAACCTATGTTGGGAGGGAAAATGACATACTGACCTCAGATAATGATACAGAAAATGAAGAAGCGAAAGGGCATGTTCAAATGGAAAGTCACAACTAAAAATACTAAGCGAGGTGATATATGTGGACAATCTTCAGCTTCCAAGCACATCCAGATTAGTTTCTTTAGACATGTGCGAGGTGACTAGTGACATTACCAGACAGCAGAATCGAAGCGAAAGGAAGGAATTAAATATGTATTATTGCTTACAGGCTATTCACGGTGTAGCACCAGTGTAATGCAATGCCAGATACTTATATACGGCATGGCTATCTATAGGCCAGGCGAAAGCAATGTAGTTGCTTATGTAGGAGTTTGTAGGTGTGCTGATATGAATGAAAACTTGAGTAGTTTGATATATAGGGCGACCACTGTAAATAAGAGGAAACCTACAATGCCCATTGAAATGTAGTCAAAATGTAGAGGATCTAAAATAGAAAACAGTTTGTTTTCTCTGAACTTATCATATTTGTACTCTGAATGAAATTCTGGAAAAACTGGCAACAGCGTATGATTTATTTACCAGTTTGTATCAAGCGCTGAAGTAATGTTGTAAAACTGAATCCCAGCTGTGAGTGTTAGTTGTTGCAAATGGAAGGAGTGCTGGTGTAACCAGTCGACCAGTATCAGTCTGCTGGAGGAGTACAGTGGGTGCTCGCACATCACATAAGTGTGTAGCCTCTATTAATATTTGGTCATGTGAGGCACCATGACAACCACACGGCACATGTAGTTCAAGAGTACCCAATTTGTAGTTCTGTACATAGGCATTGAGAGAGCTATGATAACTTCTTAAAACAGTACTCTCAGGGGGGGGGGGATGTTGGTAAATTCATACTAGTGAGGAAGAATGGGGTGGATTAAAAAGAGTTGTCATAAGAACAATGATATTTGCACGTGGAGAACAATTCGATGGCATCAGACAGCAGAATGGCTGCTTTAATACATTTTGAATTTTCGCACGTTAGCGATTCCTTGGGAATGGCTATAACATCCACAGGCATGTCAGTTGATGGTGATATAGCTTTGACAATGCCCTTATCGGGATCAATTGCCACAAATAGTACATGGAATGTGAATTTTGCATGTATGACTGTCGAAATGACAGGGAACTAGAATTACTTTATGCTCATAGATTCCATTTACTGTGAATTATTGTGAGTGGCAGTGTATGTTAGGAATAGTACACATTGTGGTGTAGAATATTACTTATATTTAGAAGTAGAAAGATTGTAAGAAATTCTCCGAAGAACACACAAGACAAATTGAGAACAGGTTGTCCCATATGCATTACCAATCTCTGTACATGCATAAATGTAAAGAAGCAGTAAAACAGTTCTAAACTAGCAGGACGGGTGCTGTGATGATGGTGCTGGCTGGCAAGGTCGTCTATGCATGTGTAATGCTGATATGCGTGCATGGCATAATGGCAAAATGGGAAGATGTTAGTTGTAGTGAATTATTGGGTTTACGTGCATCGTGGTTGGCTGCACGGCCACATATCTTTCCAGCTGCCTACAATTCTCTACACAAAACACAAATGAAATTTCTAATTTAAATGAGCCTACTCGCCTAAGCGCAAGGCAGATCGTGAGGTGCTCCACCAGTGTAGCATCCCGTCCCCCCCTTTCCCTAATGCCTAATATAGCACTTACTGACTCCAATTATTCTCGATAACTTTATATATAACACTTTAGGAGTGGGAGACCTATGGGGGGTACGTAGCTGTCGATGGGTAAACCAATGATTAAGAATACTTTATACAAAACATGTTTATTATAACAAGCTCTATACTCGAACATAACAATACATTTAACTTCATATTGAACACTAAAGATTAATTACTTTACTTCAGTATACTCTTACAACGATTAACACAATATGAAGTTAATACCTAATCTTGCCACCAAAATATAATTCAATTAATAGATTACTAATGGGACACGAGATCTAGGATGTCACCTAACCATCAAACCAAAGTTATGCTCACCATGAACTGTAGAGAGGTAGGATGCAGTGCTGCCTAGAGCTCCTCCAGGCCCTGGTATCAAGTTGCCCTCATCTTTGTGCCGCTCCGGCAATTTACATAGTCGCTTCTCGATCGCTCACTCAAGTCTTGGAGGGGGGGGGGGTGGTACGGTGCGCCTACCCTTTATAGTCTGGCAGCAGGGGGTCAGATGGCATGTGTTATGACAACAGGAGGCTCGCAAGGAATCTATAGTGCATTCTACCTTAGCTTGTCCTGTGCGGCCCCCTAGTGTCCACCACAATAGTTACTTCAACCTTTTCTAAAGCCCTGCTTAAGTTCTACTTTTGGTTATCGATTACATATCCTTCCACTAAATGAAAACCTAAACACTGTCATGTGACAATGTTTTAACTGTCAAATACTTTGTTTACTATTTTCAGCCATTCAAAGAATTATCATATTAAAAAAAAAAAAAAACAATTTTGTACGAATGTTCACAATTTAGGCCTATAACCATATTTAGGTAAGCATTATGACTAAATAATACATATATATAATAGTACTTAGGTTTATTATTATACTTTAAGATATTTGTTATGACATATCACATTACATGTACACGTTAATGGTTTCCCACGACTGTATTTAACCCTGTTAAAACTGCAGAAGGGGGGGGGGGGCTGAAGTACAGGATCATCGTAAAAGAATGGTACAATTTCATAACTTTATAGCGATAAAAAAAAACTGTTTAACTGAGTTAGCTGATTCTTGCACCAACTTGTAGTGGAAGGACGAAAGTTTTTTGGGGGGATGTTCGGCAGTCGCACATCGACCTTGAGATAGTGACAGGGGCGAGAGTGCTATCTGACATCTGCGCCGACCCCTTCAGTGAGATGGTGGCAGTGCAACAGAAAGCACAGTGTGTTCTGTGGTTCACGGAGTTCAAGTCTGTAGAGACTGTGCAACATAATTTTAGATGGCAGTATCTGGAACATGTACCAGAATTGAGAGCTATTTCTCAGTGACTGGTTTCCATGAAACTGATACTGTACACAAAAAACAATCACCAGGACGGTCAAAAATGTCCGAAGAAAAGGTGGAACAGCTTAGGCTATCTTGTGTGCACAGCCCTAAAATGTCAATTGCCCGCCAAAGCTTCGAGCTTGGGATTTCGAAATCTACCAGACAAAATGTTCTTCATAAACCTTTGAGACTGCATGCCTACAAGACTCAATTGCGGCATGAAATTAAGCCAGAAAATCGGGCCAAATGTATTGCATTCGCTGCTTTCATGTCAAAAGAAAAGGACATGGAAAGAAGCCCCGATCTTACCCCTCTAGACTTTTTTGGGAGAGGGGATATGTCGAGAACATTGTCTACGCTATGAATATTCGAGATTTGGAGCATTTGCTTCAGAGAATCACTGCTGCCATTGAGACCATTACAACGATGTGTTCGGAATATGTGGATGGAGGTCGAATATCGCCTACACACATGCAGAGCTACAAATGTAGCACACATATCAACAGTTTAAGGTATGCATAACTTTTATTCTTACTGTTCATTTTGGTACAAGAAACAACCAATTCGGTCAAATAGTTTCGAAGCTGTGATTCTTTGAAATTGAACCATTCTTTTTCGATGACCCTGTATTTAATATCTTGTTATTGATATGTTTTGGATTATTTCGTTAAAAGGACGGCATTAGTTGGAATAAAAATTAAATTGTAGAACCAATCCAACGAAAAGACACTGTAAATTCAAGCACGCAACTTGTGTCGCATATTTTTTGTATGTAGCAGTCACAAACTTAAAAGATTGTAGTGAACATGCACATAAATAATAGACATACTCTAACTTTTATTCCGTTCATATTTCTACATTTCATTATTCATTTAAATTTATCTCACTGGGCTTAGTATTATGTTGAGGTTGTGGCAAACATTCAAATCACAGAAGTGTAAGCACGTTACACCTAGTGCAAGGTTACAATGCTGTAATAAATAAATGGACACAACTTTCAAACTATTAATTCCGTCATAAAAACAGTTCACGGTTGAAACGTATAAATTCCGCACATCCGATATTAGCAATCACACACACACTGGTCCAATACAACATAATGGCAATACGCTTTCACACACAAGAGGTCACAATGCACATTACAGTATATTTATTCCTGCCATAGAAAAACAGATTCATCACATCATAACTTGCCTACGTAGATTAAAAAAAGTGTACAAACTTGGTGCTTTATTCTGAAGCATGCCATGTCATGCCACCAGTCGCCACTTCTGCCAACTTTGGATTTGTTACAGTCCCGCCATCACATCCAAATATATTATAAGTATTCAAACCAAAATATATTGTTTCAGTAGTAAATTACAAATTCAAACATCATTATTTTTTGCTGCAATAAGTATGAAATACTCTAAATTGAGAACGTATAATTTTCCTGCTACTACTAGTGGTGTGAAACTTCCTGAGAGAAAGAAAGTGATACAGAGAAAGACATGTAGCGAAAGAGAGAGGGAGGGATAGAGAGAGAGCGAGCGAGAGAGAGCGAGCGAGAGAGAGAGAGAGAGCGAGAGAGAGAGAGCGAGAGAGAGAGCGAGCGAGAGAGCGAGAGAGCGATAAGCTCTGCTCAGCCATGTTCCCTTCAGTGCTGCCTAAAAATTTTAATATATCAATAGGCAACGTTTTATTTACAAATAGCATACCAAAAAGCCAGGTTTAAATTATTTTTTAACTGCGAACTATTTCTTACTAGCCATTACCAACACATTGCTGCGCTCAATGTTTTTATTTCGTATTTAATACGAAATATATATATATTAAATGTTATAGGAGATACTAAGTTAAAATTTCAGTTATTCACGATTACCATACTTTAAAGTTAATCACGGTGTTATAAAGGTGTGGCATAGTTGATTCACGATAAATTCGGCCTTTTTTGAAGCCCTGCTAACTGATTACGTATCCTTCCACTACACGTAAACATAAACACTGTCATGTGACTTTTAATTTTATAACTGTCAAATGCATTGGTTGCTGTTTACAGCTGTTAAATGAATGCTGTCATATTCCCTACGAATGTTCACAATTTAGGCCTATAGCAATATTTAGGTCAGCTTTATAACTATTTGTTACACACAATATAGCACATTACACATAATATACATTCATATTTAGCCACGACGGATTGTTACAACTGTGGTAGAAACAACAGCAGTATTTAACATGTTGTTATTAACATGTGTTGGGTTATTTCGTTAAAAGGGCGGCCTTATTTGGAATAAAAATTAATACGAAGGGACAACCAGTCCAACAAAAATACACAGTAAATTCAAGCACGAAACTCGTGTCGCATATTTATTGTTTGAAGCATCGACAAATGTAAAATATAGCGGTGAACATGCAAACATATAGGCCTACCATAACATTTATTCTGCTAATATCTACATGCATTGGTACTTACTGGTTTTTAGGTTCATTTTATTATTTATTTAATGTTATCTGGTTGGGCTTAGTATTTTATAAGGATTGTGGCAGGCATTCAAATCACAGAAATGTAAGCTCGTTACATAACTGTGTTTCAAACATGTAGCAAAAAGGCACGGCATTGTGATAAATGAACAGACGTGGCTATAAATAATGAACTTCGTCATAAAAACAGTTCACAGTTAAAACGTATAAATATTGCACATAAAATATTTTTAATCACGCACAAACACAGGGCCAGCCAAACGACCACCATGGAGCAATGCCCACGCCATTTCACACGCTGCTGTTAACGAAACACAAGTAACAGTATATTTATTACTGCCATGAAAAAAAAAAACATATTTATCACAGAGTTGTATCTTGCCTAGGAAGTTTAAAAACCACCAGTACGAACTAGACGCTTCGTTCAGAAACACGCCATGTCATTGACATATCGCCACATCACTGCCAGTCGTAAGGAACTGGGTATAATCGCCCGCCATATTGGGATAAACGCATGTCTAGGGGAAATTGTGATCAAATTCTAGATTCTCCCTTCCACACGTCTGCTGACCTGCTGGATTTGTAAGCGTAACGCCATCACATCACATCTAAATAACATATAATAGGCATTTAAACAATAAAATCTCGTTTCAGTAGCAAATTACAATTTCAAACATCATTATTGTTGCTGTAATTAGTATGAAATGTGCTGAAATTATAAATCACAAAATGTATACCTTTACTGCTACACAGGTGGTACAAACTTCCAGAGAGAGAGGGATACAGAGAGGAGAGGTAGGGCGGAAGGGAGGGACGAAGGGAGAGATGGAAGGGTGAGGGCGAGATATAGTGTAACGGGGAGGAGGAGGGAGAGAAGCTGCTCTTCGCTTATCGAACCTTGGACAGAAAAAAAACGCAGTCTCACTCTTAGAGCCTAAGCACGGTAATTTGCATGGATATTTTTTACTGCAGCAATGAAACGTGTTTCCGTCAGTGCTACCTAACAGTCCAAATATATCAATTGGCAACGTTTAATTTACAAATAGTATACATAAAAACGAGGTTAAAAAATATTGTAACTGTGAACTATTTCTTACCGGCCGTTGCCAACACGTCGCTGCTCTCGATGTTAATTCGTATTTAATACGAAATGAATATTACAAGTCATAGAAGTAGATTATTAATATATTCAAGAACACAGTACTTTAACGTTAATCACAGGGTTATATAATTTTGGAATACAAGTGATTGAACACAACAGGTTGACATGTTACGCCTAGGGTGATTTCTCAAAGGTTCTATTCCAAAAGGCCGAATAAAGCGTGAATGGACTATATACAAGTTATTGAAAAAACACATTGACACGTGGACAATTTTTTTTAACGGTTCATTTCAAACAACCGAAAAAAAAAATGAATGGACTATATTAACGAGCCCTTTAATTTTATACACGTTTATCAATTGATCACACGATTTTATGTCAATTGGGTGACTTGACGTTGCTTGTGTGACCGTGTACTTAAACACTAAACTTGTCTAAATTAGCATATAAAACGGTAAACACAACCACCGGTTATCCAGGATTCAAACCCAGAACTTCAAGATTCTTGTCTTGGCGACCTCCGCCATGTCTGGATTGACCAAATACACACCAGTATAACTGGTGTAAACTGGTGTATAACTGGTATAACACGCAATTAATGCAACAACAACACAACACAAGAAACGGAAGTTTTAAAGTGTATACTTATTAACAACTAAATAACCGTCAAAATCGACTCTTCGGAAAAATATTGACATCTCAATATTTTACTGCAACATTTCCATTACAAAAGAAACAAATATTTATTCTTTTTACGTATAAAAATTAAAATAATAAAACTACACCCCCTCCTCCCAACTCAGAAAGTTGGTCGTGCTCGGGCCTGTGACTCCCCGACTAAAAGCCAAGCGTAATTCCCATAATCGAACACACTCGGTATTCGCAATTAAAGACTCTGAAATCACTAAAACCATTGCAGGGACGAAATTTCGAGTGTCCTGTAAACAAGACAGTTTTCTCACATTTCTTATAACTGTACGTAATGTTTAGTGGCCAATACGTCCATGCAATAGCATTTTAGATAATTTTAACATCTAAAAGGGCACGAGCTAAATAACGGTACAGGTCTTTGAAATTGGACCTGATGCACCAGATTATTACAGATAACGGAGAAAATACGTAAGCTCTGGATAATAGGTAAGTGTAAAATGATCTAGAACACCACAAAATCTGTAGCTGTCAACAAATAATTTATAGAAATAATAATGGTTACCTCTATTAATGCGAGTCATTCTACATGACGCGGTAGCATATGTGAGATATTATCGATGGAATATAAATCTAAATGTTCCAACTGACGAAAAAAGTAGCCCTGTGTAAACACTCTAACCCCCGCCGTTTACGAGTAATTCGACTTTGAAATTTCAAAAGAATTATGTTCAAAAACCTGGCTAGCGGGCAACACGTTCAACGCCCAATTACGAATGGTTGCAAATATCGCAGGGACAAGATAACAGAGAGAGGTACGTAACAGTGGGGTTGAAAAATGCCGTAAATTACAATAAATCAAAACAATATAAAATTTCACTACATCTGTCTGCGTGCCATTTCCATGGCGAGAGACGCGAGAGTGAGGAATGAATTGTGGCGTATCAAGTATGAATATTAAAAGAACAGAGGACACCATCGCAATGCGTGCAATAATGTAGCATTTACAGTAATAATCGATAATTGTACAACATTAATGTCCATACCACAGTTACCAAATGTCTCTTCTGTGTAAGAATCGACTTGTGTCTGTTATGATCGTGGATGAGGTGTACTGTGACGTTTGTGGTCACATACTCTTCATGTTTGTTTTGATTAAGAAAATCGCTTACTTTGTTTACAGTTTCAGTGGTATACATTAGGGTGAAATATTTATGTTTACCAAAATTGCTATCTATTTCAGTTTTTTTACGCTAAAAGATAAATGTAAGCTCAGATATATTTCTGATACATATTAGATACACAAGTTAACCTCTGGATGTGTGTTGACACTAAAGAAAACAAAAAAATTGTGATAATTATTTTTTAAATTAAAATATTCTAATTATGATGTAAAATTACTATACATATTTAAGGTATTTTGAAAATATATATTTATATACATTGTAACGATAAGGAAATTTCCCTCAAGTGACCTCTAAACAAGATTTTGAATTAACAATAGCTACAACTGTCATATGAGAACTCATGCCGTAACAATGTTAATTTTACATAAGGCGGAAAAACATACAACTTGTATACAAGTAGATGTTAAGCAGGGCTTTCAAAAGTACTCATTTTACCGTAAACAGCCTATATTATACGTATAACAAACGCAATGGAACCTTCCAAAGCAGACGGCGTGTTACCTCTGTCGAATGACACAATGGTGTATTTCGCGAACATTATCTAGGTACGGTAAAAGAGAACCAGTGCAAGTACTTTTACAACAAAGATGTTGATGAAATGGTGGCTAAGTTGGGGAACGTTGTTTGTCAATTACCTTTTTATCACTGTGAGCTGAATCCCATTGAATTAGTGTTGAGTCAGGTGAAAGGGTACGTCGCAAGACATAATAGTTTGTTTAAATTGGCCGAGATAAAGGAATTATTCCCAACTGCAATCAGTGATGTACTGCAATCATTGATGTAACAGCACAGAAGTGGCGGGAATGCATTAGGCACATGCAGAACATCAAAAACAAAATGTTTACAGTACATCCTAACAGTGAGGAGTGTTATTATCTTCGCATATTACTACATGTAGTAAAATGACCGACTTCTTTTAAGAACCTTAAAACGGTAAACCATCTTCTACATGAAACTTGCCACTCAGCATGCCTGACACTATAATTATTATAAAACGATAATCACTGGAGAGACACACTAACAGAAGCCAGTGTGAGCAGTGTGATGTCAAGACTACGAGAGCTATTTTCAATAATATTGGGTTTTTGTAATGTGTCTAACACTTTGAAGTTATGGAATAAATTCAAAGAAAATTTCAGAGAAGACTTGGTTCGAGATCTCATAAGATGTTATTCAGACGCAGACGCCAATACGTTGAATAGTTGGATACCGTGAACTTCTTTTACTACAAGATGTAGTTCTGCAAATACGTGACGATACTACTGATAATTTCTGTTTACTATCTCCACAAATAACCAACGATACGCGTAACGATTTAAATAGAGAATATATCGAACAAATGAATTATGACTCGGTCGAGCTTGAATCTATTATCGCTGAAAACTAACCCAAATTAAACAACAGTCAGAAACATGTTTTTGAACGAATTTTCAATAGTGCGAACACAGCTGCTGGTGGTGTATTATTTTTTGACGCACCCGGAGGTACTGGAATAACATTTTAAATAAACCATATAATGCACAAAATACGCGCTAATAAAAAAAATGTCCATAGCCATAGCATCTTCAGGTATAGCAGTAACGCTACTCTCTGGAGGCAAGACTGCTCACTCCATGTTTAAAATACCACTTGAAGCGGACCAAATGGAAAACCCTGTGTGCGGTATATAAAAAAAAACAGTAACAAAGCTAAGGTGTTACAATATTGTGTATTTATTGTTTGGGTCGAATGCACTGCGGATAATAAAGTGGCCATAGAAACAGACGATAGAACATCGAGAGACATATGAAGTGGTGATAGGCCATTCGGTGGAGTAACATTTTTATTTACCGGAGACTTCACGCAAACTTTACACGTTGTCACAAGAGGCACACGCGCGGATGAAATCAACGCATGTATTAAACGTTCAGTACTTTGGAGGCACATTGACAAACTTTATTTCACCGAAAATATGAGAGCCCAATCAGGAGTATCAGAATTTTGTACAATTCTTTTAGATGTTGGAGAGGGAAAATTTCCCGAAATAAATAGTAATCACTATATAAGAACTACCCAATCCTCTTTGCCGAGTCGTTCCAGAAACAGCGGAGTTGATTCGAGAAATATACGAAGACATAGAAAATCTTGACACAAAAGAAATTTCCTGGCTTTGTAAAATATATATTTTAGCCCCAAAACAAACGACATGGTTAGTCACCTTAATAATACGATATTAGGAAAACTTCCTGGAGATTTAACAACGTATACGTCCATAAATACAATATGTAATGAAGAGGAGACAGTATATTTTTATGCTGAATTTTTAAACAGCATTGTCGCCCTCGGACTGCCTGCTCACTAAACACAACTAAAAATTGGAGTTCCTATCATGCTATTTCGCAATTTAAACCCCCCAAAACTTTGCAATGTCACTACGTTAAGGGTAGTTGCATTACAAAAAGAACATAGTCGAAGTTAAAAGTTTAACCGGCTGTGGTAAAGGGGAAACAGCGTTTATACCACGGACACCTATCATCCCAATTAATTATCCTTTCTAATTAAAAAGGCTTCAGTTCACCATTAGTAAATGTTTCGCAATGGCAATAAATAAATCACAAGGTTAAACTTTAGGGAGAGCCGGTATTGACCTGAGCCAGAGTTATTTAATGCACGGGCAGCTATACGGAGCTTGTTCACGTGTTAGCAATTTCACGAATGTATTAATTTTAGCCGAAAATAACAGAATGCAAAACATAGTTCATAAAGACACTTTTATATAACTGAGATTTAAATTACAATGTTTTTTCGAAGCTATTAAAAATATGAAAAAATATATAAAAATATACTATTTGTTTGTTATTATTTTAAATAATTTGTTTATAAATAGTTGTAAGTTACACAGTAATAAATAAAAAATTTAAACTTATTTAAAACAACACATAATTTATTATTTTAAAATATATTAATTTGTATTAGATTTTATAATCATTATTTTTCATCCAAAAATTAAAAAAAATGTCAATTCTATTTGACTAATATTTAAAACTTTTTATAAAATTTATTTTGTTGTTTTGACTAAAGAAATTATGTACACATTTCGATTAAAACTATCCACGCCTCATTTCAATTTTCTATTTGTATTTTAAAAATATGTAAACAACTCGTAAAGTCCACGCGAACGAAGTCACGGGCACAGCTAGTTATGAAATAAATGACAATGTGAATTTATCTGGCATCCTCGCATTGCTACAACGTAAAAATTAAATACTAAATACCGGTAAACCATCAACACACATTAAATGTCAAATTACAAATTTTGTTACCTCATATGTCTGAACGTTTCAGTTCTCTCTGTTATCTTGTCCCTTTGATATTCGCAACCATTCGTTATTGGGTGTTGTGCTTCTTGCACGGCCGGGTTATGACCATGATTTTTTGAAAATTTCAAATTCGAATTACTCGAAAACAGTGGGGGTTAGAATGTTTACAAAAGGCAACCTATTTCGTAAATTGGAACATGCCAATTCATATTCCATAAAAAAAAAAAAAACCCACTTATGCTGCCGAGTCATGTAGAATTGCTCGCAAATGGAGTGGTAACCGTTACTACTTCCATGCATTAATTCGTTGACAGCGAAAGGTTTCGTGATGTTTGTGGTCCATTTTACACTTCCACATTATCCAGAAACGCAGTGTTCCAGTTTACATATTTTCTCCGATATTTGTAATAATCTGGTCCGTCAGGTCCAACTTCAAAGACATGTACCGCCCGTGGAAGTCGATTTAGACCATAGGTCATTATATATTTTCAAATTCTTTTTTCGTGATTAACATGCAGCCGACATTTATCAGTCGAATTTAGATACATGCTGTGTATACACCATGGCTACAGGTGACATTTCCGCATCTTCATGTGATTTCATTTATTGTGGCTTTCTCACTTAGGCCTAAAATACCTCTTTACCTTTAGGAAAATATTTACAGCAGTTTTTTGTGGAAATAGTTTAGCGTTACTGTGGTGTTATTCACAGCGGAATCCCCGCAAGACTTGATTATCGCGAATCACACGTAAACAGAATATAGCGTGTTTGTATACTTACAGCAGAAAGTTATTCTTATTCCTTCTGGCTAGTCGACTCATTTAGGACTACGCCAGTCATTTCCGTGTGTGATACTGGGAAACAGCCAACATCAGAATAGATGGGATGCGGTATTACGTCACAACGTCTACCAGGCCAAACACTCGTACATGACTTCCAATACGATACAAAAACTACTTATTCCTCAAAACACGCTACTGCTTCATACCGAGGTTTATATCCCCCCGTAAAAAAAATAAATAAAAAATAAATAAACAGCAGTTTTACAAACTACGTTATTTTAAAGCCGCTAAGGGCGATACCCACTTAAGTTAGCACAAGGATCGTAATGTTAACTTTGAGTTAACTTTATATCAGCATTCGAATAAAATTATAGCAGTGTTCACAGTAAAGTTAATAATGGCTCGTCTTTTATAAAACGTAATACAGCACTACATATGCTGTATCTAGGCTCTTGAAAAGATTTCTTTATGTGTGCGTATGTACGGCTTCATAAATATATTGTAAATATAGCCTAAACTTAAATAATTGTTATACTACAGTATTTAAAACATTAGCATCTATGTGTCAATAATAACCTCATCTCTCATCTAAACAGATGCATGTTTGCGCCCACAGCTTTTATTTAGGTTTGGAGTAGTTTCATACGATTGATTCCTTTATCATGAAAACACGCAAAAACAAAATTTAAAACTTCAACTTCAATATTGCACAAGACACAATATACAATCCAGAAGGAAGCTGGCAGTAATAAATGTAAATAAAGCCGAAGACAAAAAATAGTTTCTCGAATTTGATTCACAAACACTGCATTACCTTTACGTTATTTTGAAGTTAGCTGCATCCCCAACAGGAAACTTTAATTTTACATCACACTTAATTCGATGTGAGTACACTGTTGCGCGACCAACATCTGAACATTAACGATAACGTAAAGTTAAGGCACCGAACTTCAGATTAACATTAATGTGAATCGGCCTTTATTATCGATAATTTGATAAGTGCAGTGAAATAAAACGCAGTTGTATCCGGCGCAGCAAAACTGAACAATCAAGTGTGGCGGAAAGGAAGAATGATTCACACACAAGTGTACACAATTCTCTCCACGACTGTCTATTGCTAGCATTTTTATTTATTTCAACTAGCAACAAACTACACATACATACTATCAAAATGTACTGAAGCATCTGTAAAAAAACAGCTTAACAGTTTTTTCCGCCTTAAAATACTGAATTTGTACAGTACGCTAACATACGTAGAGGCACAGCTTCACTAATTACATATGTGGCCGTCTGGCTGGAAGATATTTCTTCTGCGTATTGGGTGCTTAGACAATGTAAGTATGCTGCACGTTTCTGCACTACATACACGGATTATGGAATAGGATTTCAGAAGTTTTTACTAGCATGCGGACTTCAAATTTCTTGAATACCATTCGTAAACAGGTACCAGTAAGAAATGTTATTTTCTAAAAATAAAAATGTATTTTTTTTTTGTTTCTTTGTTGAATATTTGTACGCAGTTTGTAGCATAGCCACATGGCAACTTGTAAGATCGGCACCAATTTACTAGCATTCACCACACGCTATATCCAGCACTACAGTAAAACCAGCCCCCCCCCCCCTTGTATTTTCGTATAGTCAGTCCACTTGTCCGCATACCACGGGTTCAAACTACATCCGACAGGATTACTATACTCTATACGTGTATAGTGTTCATTACTGACTATCTGCCAGTCAATGAAGCGGCGAATTGTTTCCTGTGTTCTTTCCTAATTAGTAACAAGTTCGCACGCCATCGTTTTCATTACGTTACATTACAATAAAGAACTGTTTTAGGAAATTACACTGGTAAAACAATGAAAATATGTTCGTGTGCTTTATAAGCCTTCACGAATTTTGTTTTGAAGTAGCATAATCCGAGCCACACTCGTGCTTTAGCCTCGAAATGTCAAAGTCTGGCGTGCTGATAATATTAACCACAACACTTCCGATCTATCCCTGTGTTCGCCACGGGAATTAATTTCCCGCCAAATGGCTTTCGGCACGAATACTTGGCACCTGCGCGCAATGGAAAACTCCCTCAGCCACGGCACAAACATCCCCGCCACTTAAACTTTTCCTCCTCCACTCCGGTGCGCAAAACAAGGGACGAGCCGGGGTGGCCACAACAATGATTCGGACAACCCCTTCCCCTCCTCGAGCGCGCCAATGAGACGCGCCCGGACGCCAGCGCGCATGCGCCTGCGTGTTTGATGCTGCGGCGGCCAGTCGCGGTCCCCAGCAGTAGTTTGGAGACTTCCGCAGCGCGCGTTAGCCACGGCAGAGAGCTGGCGTCTTGCTTCAGTCTGTGTGTTTTATCTGTGGCTCGCGACAAAGTGGGAAACACTGGCCCCGGTAAGATACAACAAATCTACTCATCTTGTACCCACGGCTGGTTGGCTGCTTTCCCGGGCCACAAAACCATGTGCAGATCTTTTATTTTTTGTTTCATTTAAATTTTTATTAGCTCATTTTTTAAAGGATTGTTTGCGCACGAATACAATTAAAGACACATTTATGTTCTGTTTTCTGCAGACATTTTTCTAGTGAATGAAAATACCTTAAGCCGATGATTTTACAGAGATTTTGACGTGCAAACATTTTTTTGGTACGAAACCTTAAAAGTAATCCTCTCAAGACGTTAAGAGACGCCCAAATCTCTCTTTCTCTATCTCTGCAGTAACATAGTAACGCTCCGTTTTCATTGTTACACTAAAATGTGGTAGGGTCAAAGCTTGGGCGTACAGGCGACCAAGAATCTGATGTGAGTGCTTATATCACCCTTACCGCTTCCATGCTTCTAGATCTCAAACACGCAAAATAACCACTCCAACCAAGTGACCACGTTTATAATGAAAATTATCGATTTCAATATGTAATTTACTTGTTTGCTGGAGCGCTTTTGATTCGCCATTTCGCCGCACGAGGTGGATGGACAGGACGGCCTCGCAGCTGTATTGTAACATTCATTGTATAACGAACCTAATTTGCTCCAAAATAAACCCAGGACTTCCGGCGAATTTTCGCGCTGATCTGGCTTCGACCACCTCACAGCGGTGAACAACTCGTCAAACAGCAGTGGGAGATATTAACAATTTGTTGTTATAACCGAGAGAAGTATTTTGAGCCACTGGAAATGAGACCCGAGTTGTACGCCATGCCCTGTGCAGACGGGATAGTTGGGAGCGGCATCCACCAATGCAGTAAAGTTAATTATACGAATTAAGTTATGGTCATTTGGAATTTATTGTACGTTAGTTCTTGAATCCGGATCAAACCGGCGATGAGGTTCTCCGTTTCCTTGTAATGATTTTCTCCCCCAGAATGTACTGTTTACTTCTTGTTATAATTCAAAATACATTTAAAATTTCATCAAATTTAAAAATAAATTTTATTACCCAATTAAATGGCTCGCAAAAAGCGCAAATTGTTTAGTTTCACATTTGCAGTATAATAATACGCAAAAGGCTAATTCAATGAATCCAAAGTACAGGATGATATTGCCAGGAGATTAACAGCTAAATATTTGGATGCCTATCGCTGGGATGATGGATAACTGCAGTATTTCCGTTAGCTGCGATATTTGTTGTAATGATAAATATTCGTTCAGAAAGAAATCACCTTTTAATGTCTTACGCACTAGAAAATTGGCAAACATAATGCGATATTAGCATCTCAGGATATTCGCAGATCTTTACTAGACTACACTGGATATCGTTATTGTAATATACTTTCTCGGGGATGTTGGCCAGTAAAATTGATGGATATGTCAAGACGTGGGCTTTAAACAGGCAAATGTCATACTTCAAAAACTCAACCTCAAACGTTAAATAAACATGTAATTAAAACAGGTTTGTTTTGTGATTTTGAAATGGAATTTCCTGTATTACAATAAGTATGGTTCAGCCATTTATCTACACCTACTCGGTTGGCAGCTGAAAAAATAAAATCAATCTTTGTGGCGAACGCAAAACCGTAAGTAGCTGCCCAATGTTATTTTTCATGAATGGGTCGCGTACGGACCTGAGAAAGTCGGGAAGGAGTCGTGCAAGTGATCAATTGTTTTGATGGCCACCCCTGTTACGTTAGCACAGCCGCACGTCGCGTCCCGCCAATCATTATTTACTCTTTTTTAACTACCAACCTCCCGGCTTGCATTGCCAAGTGGTCAACTCCGTAGCATCTCACCTAGTTGGCGTCCGACCAGAATGTCAAGGTCGGCAGAGCGGTAGTTAGCGCCAATTAACGGCGTACTGAGCGCATGTCCTCAGCTACGAACATGAAGTTTGTACAGGGTGAGTCCTTTAAAAGAGGCCCCGTGGGACATGTATCGATGCAATCCCGCAGCATGTCCTCGTCCGTGCCTTTCACAACTTTTGGTGTCGCCTGCACACCTGCCTCGAGGTCAATGCGGCCACTTCCAGCACTTACTATAGGTATTTTGTTGTCACACTGGACTGTATTTCCTCATTCCCTCGCTCCGTTACAAACATATTCCACAGGGCCTCTTTTAAAGGACTCATCCTGTATTATCGTCTGCTCACGGCATATGCAGCCCGCCAACTTTTCTGATAGCCGTAACACAAGTTTACATATTGCCTCGCACAAACCTTTCGACACAGGACTGAAACCAAGTTTAGTTTAAAACTTCTACCGAACTTCGCAGATTATCTATTCTTATATTTATTTCTTTGGTCTTCTGAACACCCGCGAATGCATGTCAAGACAACAGGACCGGGGAGAAGGGAAGGGTGGCTCACATCGTAATCTAATCGCATATACATAAATTCTGGTTACATCACTGTCTTACCAGATAATGCCTCAACCATGACAAGGTATTATTGATCAGGATTTTCTTCTTTAACACACATTATTAATTCTGTAGTGATTTTAAAATCCAAAACAAAAATATTCAAAAGAATGCATACTTTACTAGCAAACTGTAACATGTCCTCCCTCTGCTGAAGTATATGACTATAACCACAACATTAATATTTTATCACTGATTTAGCTTTTGTTCCATTTTTGCATTCTTTGAATAATGAAATACGAACTTAATTCACTGAAAGTTAAGATAGGAATAAATAATGTATTTCAATGTTTATTCTGAAAAAAAGGCAGCATTAAGTTATTTTTTGCTAAATTTATAAGACATTAAAAAGTCATAACTAAATGAAACAGCCCATTTCTTAGCTTAGCTCCTTATAAAAGGTGTTTGAATAGTGAGAAAGCACAAAGGACTGAGGCTGCACTGACATTCACATCAAATGTCACATCACATATGGCACAAACTCTGGATGTGGCAACTAACTATGAAAGAGAGATAGAAGCTGTATTAAACTTATCAAGGTTTGAGCAATAAAATAAATAGCTACAATAAAAATTTTGGGTCTCTCAAAGGCATTTTACAGAAAAATTAACACCAAAAGAATGCTTTTATTAGTTAACAACATGGGATCAATGGAAAATATTGTTCACTGAGCTTGGTTTCAATTTCCAGGAAGAGAATGCTTGGTTTGAACTACTACTGCCAAGGTAACATCTTCATCTACGCTTTCTTCTCTAATGTCTATTAAAATAGGAATATTGCAAATTATTCTTCCTGTCTACCACTTTAATATTACAAACTTGTGATATCACATACCTCCTACAATTTGCATAATATTACTGTAAACTAAAATACAAAATTCTGCTCATATTGATCTCAGTCTTTTCCATGAAGCTCAAACACACAAACAGTACAGTTTCATAGGTACAGATTTGAAGGAGAATGTGAAATCTAAGTCCTCATATTGCTGCAAAGTTTCTGAATTGGACTTTTCAACATGTTTTGGTGGCCTGGGATAAATCCATTTTTAGGCCCTGGATTTTGGGGCGTTATATCTGAAGTGATGCTATATAATTAATTTATTACCTACATTTTTTTATTCCAGGTACAAGTAGAAAACATGATGCTTGGCTACAGATTTAATGAATATAGATGTTTTACACGAAAAATGGTATCTTGTTCACACTAAACTGCCAATAAATTGTTAGTTAAATTTCCAATTTTTCTTATGAGCATTAATAAAAGATAATTTTGTAACAAGAAAGAAAATTCTCCACAGTTATAAAGTACATGTAAGTGGTTCAATACTGAATGTTTTGTGACTATTATTCAAGGTCAGTGATAAGAACACAAATGGTGAGCTTGAAGTTACATTTTTTTGAAACTGTCCATACTCCTATGGACAGCCCCTAACATCCATCGGCAATCACCCAATGCCTCTTATAGCATTGTGACGACACTCAGATATTCTGCCTGCATCTCTCTATTACATTCAGAATGGTCGGCATGTGCTAACCAGTGGATTTTGGGAAGGCTGGTCGGTGCTGTACTACGCTGTGCAGGAACAAGCCCCTCCAGTGTGTTTCGTTTTAAAAATCCTACCAACACTATACTTACACTGTCTAATGGTATGCAAATTTGTGTTCTTAAATTGCACTCAATGTAAAGTGAGCACTTTTGAGGCCCTAGTTACATTCTTTTTCAGTCATAGTTTATCCTTTGACCACTTTTTAAAATAAATTTTGCCATGTAGGTAATACACAGTGTGTATATTCTACCACACTCAGAAGTTAACGTCTAAGGCTATAATGAAACAAATTTATTGACTATTATTCCAAATGAGAGGGCTTTCAAAAGTGCTCTCTTTACCTTGAATAACCTATAAACTGTCAGAGGGAAAAACTTTTTAAGTATAAAGGCTTAGGGCAGACCGTAGGATTGGGGAGTTTGGGTAGATCTGCTTTTCGAACCCAAAAATTATTCTGGAAAATTCTGATTGTCAGTTTTGCAAGAAAAAATTAATTCAGATGTGAAAAGCAAGGTTAAAACTTATCAACCAACAGACCAGCAATAGATTATAAGATGTTACTCCTCAGTAAACCACAATCAAAATTACTGAATAGTTTTCAAGTAAAATTCAAAAGAAAATCTATAAAACAGTACACATATTTTAGCAAACTAGGTAGCTGAGGCTGTTACTAACTTGATAAATGCACCTTTAAAGTTTACCAGTGAACGTAAGCAAGTAACATATGAACTTGTGCCTCAAGAGGTGGAAGAAAAATAAAACTGTACAATCATAGTTACATCCGTGTGCATTCATCACGTGTAATAAAGTCCCACTGTACCAAATATAATTTTCACAGGTAAGTGTGGTGACGGAAGCACCGCACGCCGGTTCAGCACCTTGTGCAAATAAGCATTTGGGCACTGGGTGTTGTCCCCTGTATCGCTGTGCCTTGAATGCTGGAAAAAAATTTTGGGCCCATGTACTTTTACAGTGCTGAACTATTATTTTAACTATTTAGTGAATATCATTATTATAATTTCATAAGCTTTCTCAGCTAATATATTATTAATTTGATTAACAATGCTTATATTCCTACAGCGAAGGCAATTTGTTTACATGAAAAATTTAATTGTAACCCAAAGAAACACGCAGCTATCTTAAAAGACAAGGTAAAAGGTATTTTTTTTTTAATTCACACTATATTTTATGAAGTTTATGCAACTGTACTTTTGTAAGCCATAGTTATTTTGTTCATTAATCTTCCTTACAAAGCTATTAGAATGATGGGTTATTAGAGTGCCAACTTACATGAACCAAAAATACCACAAGGAACCATTCCTGAAATAGAACTCGACTGATCCACAAATCAATGAGTTGTTGGCTTGCAAATAATAACATTTTCATAAGGGTTACAATTCAAAACCGGACTCTTGATATATCCATTTTAGTGTTAATTCCTGCTTAAGGTCAGTGACCCCACCGAGCAGTGTGAATCAAAAGATCTTTAATTTAGTATCATAATTTCATCCTTAATTTAGCAATAACTACATTCAATATTGTACATGTAAAGAAATGTGCATTACTAGTTATGTCCTGATTTTAAAACAATAAAATAACTGTGAAATTAACAATGCTACAGGTATGAATCAAAAACACATTACTGAAGAGCAATTTTGCGTAAAAGATAAAACTACTCTGCCTTAGTCACTTTGAGCAATTTTTCATACCTTCAGTTGTGTTTGTCAAGATGTTTTCTGACACACAAATATTGTACCTTTAGAACACTATCAAATGAAATAAATTAGGCATTTGTGTATAGAGAACACATTCACAAGATATTATGTACATATCTTATAATAACTTTTATAACTACTACATAAGGTATAAACTATGGTTGTGCAACTTCCCCTTCTTCTAATGTTACTTTTTACAATTTGAATAAAGAAAACATTCAGTAATACTTACACAAAAATTATCAATCAACTGAATTCACACAATTTTTGAAAAAATAATGTTGGGTGCATTAAATTAATAACAAGGCTTTTGATATGGCGGAAATGGGCCGCTAGGCTACTGATTACATCACACACACACAAAAGTCGGACAAACACATTTTTCACGTGGATGTGCGGTTGCGACGTTTTGCTGGCTAAGCCAGTTTCATCAGGCAGCAAGTGATGGAACACTGTCAGGGTTTTGCTGTACTTTCCTTTTGTATATAATGTTTAGTAAATTTTGATAGTCAAATGAACTTACTTCAAGAACACTATAACTAGATGACGCTTCCTATAAACATCATAATATTGCTGATGGAATTTTTTTCTTTTGCAATGTATATCAGCAGCTATCTGTATGTATATACAATTCACAGATCAAATTTTAACGACCTACGTAAGCCTGAGAGAAGACATACAGTACTTTCTTCCCCACAACCCTCTATGCCAGCATCTTGTAGATTCACTACGAACTTTCCTTTCAAACTGTGAGTTACAGAAATAACTAATGTGGTATTTCTGTCTGAGTTAATCTGACGGTGTTACAGTTTCATCAAACACAAGAGCTTATTACAGTCACTATTCAGGCCACAGGCATCAAATTTCTTTGAAAACTGAAGAATTTTAGTTAATGGGCTTTAAGTAATCATGTGTCTTGTTTGCAGATAGCAAGCCTTGTACTTAAAAAATTGAAACCGTCACAATTAATCAAAATCAGAGGAATAGTTCACTTATACCACTCTGATAGAATTGTTAAAAAAAAATTACTAATTATTTCAGTTAGTGAATCTTGTAACATGTTTGAGTGTCATTTTTAGTCGCTAATTCTTAGATTATTTTATTTTATCAGTCTGTAGAAATTCATGAACTCGATTTCAGTAAATAATAGTTAATAAATTAAAATTATTGAATTTTAAATTTAAAGTATGTCATTCAACCACAAAAAAAAAAACAGACCTCGGGGGTTTTAGACCAATGGAAACAGTCCCTATCATTTACAGTTATTTTATTACTTATATAAATTATAAAAAACATAAAACTTAATGAAATTATTAGGGAGCATTATCAGCCATGAAATAGTGTCTTGGGTTTGATCCTGGCTGGCTGCACTGTGAAATATTTTTTCTTGAAAGGTTTTCCAAATATTTTTCTTGAAGGGTTTTCCATACCCATTAAGGTGAATGCTAATGCACACTGCCACTCCTGCACATAGTGGTTTAAGGTTGCTATCAGCCTCAGTGCATAAAAGGAAGAAATAAAAACAAGTCATTCTTAAAAGAACTGGTGCAGAGTTCTAACTGATAAAAACAAAAAAATTAGTTGACAATGATGATACAAACAATTATGTTCACAACTTAAAAGGAAGCCACAAGTAATCTCAAATTAAGTGTGAAGAATATTTTCTGAGTTTAATATTAATATTCAGACCATCCATTCTCTGTTTTAAGGGTATTTTCATCACTATTATTAAAGAATTAGTAAAAATTATTTTCATTATTTCATCAAAGTGCCTTGAGCCTTGTGAAGAAGCATATTTATTTAATTTATGTAAATAGTGGATATTCTCCCATCTGGGTGGTAAAGGATAGTGCACCATATCAAAAACATTTCAACACACAATCATGACATGATCTACACAATCTGTATATGAAAAAACTTCATTAAAAATGGAGATTGTTACAACAGAAATAACATAACAAAGTTTTGACCTACACCAAGTCAATCACATGGGATACTAGCAGAGTTGCTTGGTTTTCCTTTAGCAGTCCTTAACACAAATGAGCTGGTCTTTGCAACCTCATAATTCTTTTCAACTGGGCTGTAAATGATTTGGGCCACCTTATATTGCTATTGACATGCAATACTATCACACATGGTTCCAGCTATAATGGTGAAACAGTGATCAGCAAATATTCTGCTTGTCAGTAAGTTGGAGCATGCAGCAATGTTAGGCATTAAAATAAAAAGAAAGTGAATTCAATAAACTTATTTTTATAATTACACCCATCATCACACCATAGCACAAATAGTTGCACCAAGAAGGAATAAATTGCAATGCTATTCAGAAGAAAGACAAAAGTCAGCAAACACAAGAAATTATTACAAATTGAGACTGGCAAACACCAAATTTATGGTGCTACAAATTTCTCTCAGTATGACATTAGGCAGCAATGTTTGCAAACACATTTTGCCAGGTGTGGTATGGAGTTGCAGAGATCCCTAGGTTTCTTGCAATAATCCATCCCATGCAGCTTGAATATTCACTCGCAGTTACTTCAGATTTTGTTGTAGGTGTGGAGTAGTGATAGGGTGGCCAATAACATCCCACACACTTTCAAGTAGGGAAAGTTCTGACGTAGCAGCAGGCCATAACAGAGTATCCACGGCTCCAAGGCATTCTCATGAGATGGCAGTATTACAACACAGTGTGTTGTCCTATTGGAATATAACACTGGCATGGGTGTTCAAAAATGGTACTGCCACTGGTTACAGGACTTCATTAATGTACCACTGTGCTATTAAAATGCCAGTATGAAGACCAATGGTGATCTGGCATCTTACAAAATTCCACCCCACATCACGACACCAGGCTATCTGGATGTGTGATTTATGACCACAAACAATCCATCTTGATGCCACCCACATTGCCTTCACACACGGACGCATTAGATGTTGCCACCCAGACAAAAGAAGGACTCTACACTAAAGACTATCTTCTGCCATTCTGCATGGCTTCTTGACAATCAATCACAACATCATTGCAGTCTGTAGTGACATTTATATGTTCAGGTGCAGTCATCATAATGGTCTTTGTGCACATAGTCATGCATTGTGCAGCGATCTGCCAACAGCACTGGTACTCACAGGATGCTGTAGGGTTGGCATCACTGTACATTGAATGTCCACAATTGTGGCAGTTGGGGCACTCTGAGCATATTGGACAATCTGATAGTTCTCCCTCTGTGTTATTAGTAGCAGTCTCCCAGAACCTGTATGTCACGTGTGTATGCCTTTCTTTAGCCACTAGTATCAACAGCATGCTACGGTAATATCCCCATGACTTGTATGGCACACAATATGATGAAATGACATCCCACTTTCTACGGTTTTACGATGTGGCTTCTCTGTGATGTGTACTGCTCGAAGTGCTATAGAACTCATCTTTGAGACATATAACAGTTTGGAAGGGGTGCCACTGACAAAACAAAACAGCATAAGTAAGAATGAAAAGCATGCCACCAGGATAATCTTATATAGTCTGGCAGGTACAGCAATAAGGCATGTCATTGCAGACATCACTTGCATGACAAAATGTGAAACATTAATAATCTGCATGTCTCATTATCAAACATGCCCAACATGTTTCATTATTGTATGTTTCTTACTTGTGGGTGTGACTATTATTTTGACAATGAGTTTATCTGAACATGATGGTTCATGTCAGACTGCAAACCAGCTACTTAACTGATTTCTAAACACCACCACGTTAGTTAATTCTCTAATTAAGCTACACATTTTCAGAGCACTTATGACAACACAGTTTTAAAGTTTTGGTTTTATGTAATGTTTTCAACAGAAAATCTAAAGCAATGGGACCTTCATAACTACAGCATGCTACAAACCACGTACTTAAATCAGTCAGTGCTCATAATCGCCATGTAACATTACTTCTTCCCAATTAATACTACCATGTCATATTTTATGCCTCAGTACTAAGATTGGCTAGATTATTGTTACATTATATCAAATCTATTTCCCATAAATAAAATGGCAGGTCAACAAATTTAACACAAAAATTTGTTAAGTTTTTAGTTTTTACAGCAATTCTGATGCAAAGCTAAAATATTTTCAGAAAATGATTATTTTGTTTGTGAGAGATTTTACTTTTGGGTCACTTGCTATTCTATGAGCCCTCAAAAAGTGTCCAAATGGAAAACAATTTTCGTTTGGCACTTCAGGAGCCCATTTTGCACAAACTAAGGGCTCACAATTTTTGCTGCTACACAGCTGACAGGATGTTGATACACAAGAAACTCAAAACGTCTAATATAGGTAGGGTGGGTACAGGTTACGTAATGGAGAAATTAAGTATTCCGAATTTGGCACCAATCCATGGTTCCATCCCCAGCAGTAAAATACTCGCATCACCATAAATAGGCACAAACAATGAAATAGTTGGTTCATAGTTACCTGAACACCTTTGCTTGATTATTATTTGTGTTTTTTGTGTGTCCTTACTTACCCACATGTAAACCATTAACACTCCCATAGATCTTAATTACATAAATCTGTTGATGACACTAACTAGTGAAATTGTCAAAAACATGAATATAGTATTCTATAATTCCCATTTTTTGTGAAATTATACTCTGATATCTACTAAAAAAAGGAAACCAATTTAAATGGCTACCAATTTTACCTAACATAAATTCATACTGTACAACCATTTTTATAATAATCCTGCCAACTTTACTATAAATACTTCAAAAGTATACGCAGTTATAAAAAAAAATTTACATTAATACTTTTGAAAATAATTTTTTTTGAATAAACAGTGATCCAGCTACAGAAACTCACGATGATGCACAGGACCAGCACCAGAACACATACTGTATTTAACAAGAATACACCAACAGGCTTGGACAGTTAAAAGATAAAATTTTCTAAATTAGGCCAGTTACACCATTATCAAATGTGGAGATTTCATATATATATATATATATATATATATATATATATATATATATATATATATATATATATATATATATATATATATATATATATATATATATATATATATATATATATAAAAATTGGTGTGCACTATTTTCAGGCAAATTTAAATAAAAAAATTTCTATGCATAGTTGTGCTCTTGTTGGAAACATGAACATAGGTAATTCAAATATACTTCATGGCCAATACCTAAGCACTCCAGGCAGTAGCACAGGGTCCTAAGCATGGAGGTGACAATAAATTTTAATAACATTATTTATTAACCATCCTCTAACAATTTCCTCTATATAAGCAGATAGCTACAAAGATCATCAATGCTAAACTCAATAAATTAGGTTACACAAAAAAATTGGCAACAGAAATTATTTTGTTCCAAAAAAGTGTACAAAATACATCCATGAGCAGTTGAATTGGAGATATCTACCAAATAGCAAGTAGCACCCACTTTTGCCCTGACGATCATGGTGATGTGGCATTGAATGGACTCAACAAGACATTAGAAGTGGTCTGGAGCCATAATGATCCATGACTGCTGCATACCCTCCCACAACACACTGAGAATCAGTCACAATTCAGGAGCAGTGAGCCAGTGCATCATCTTACTGTAGGTACATTTCTCTTGCATTGTGCTGTAGGTGCAGAAATGGGTACACCTGATCTGCCAGCACGTCCCTGTATTGTTTGCTGGTGAGAGATAATGGCACAAGTACCAGAGAACTCAGTTAATCACTGAGCATTGTGACATGCAGTGAGCAGATGTACCCTAGTAGGGTGGCGGCTTCTGTACCCCACAGTGAGGAATTGGTTCTAGATGGTATGGCTACACACAGGTTGTTGTGACCAACATTGTATTGGCATGTATTTTGCTGCAATGTGGCCTGTCTATCTGCTGTTACCAAGCTAGCTGATGGCGATCCCAGTCATCAATATGTTGACCATTATGGCATTCTCCCTGGTTGCAATGGTCTTACCTAAATCCATAACCACACACTATACTCTTGACACAATGGCCTATAAGACTTCAGAGATAGAATGCCCCATATGCCTGGCCCTAATGATTTGGCCACGATCAAAGTTCTGAGATCCTGTTTCTTCCCCATTCTGTGTTAGACTGTTACTTTGATGGTCAGTATAAGGTCTCACTACATCCTAGACATGCGAGGCTGGACACTATACCATTCAATGGGGCAATCACAGAGCCATTTCGATAACATGGCCGGAAAGAGAATCTATGAAATATAATGTGAACAAGACATCCCTGAGAACTTTAACACTACTGTTTTGTCCATGTGGCAACACGAGGACAGATATTACATCATGGCTAAACTGAGGTTAAAGCATGAATAGGAATCATTTTCCTGTCTAGTGAATTTAACGCTCTAGCCAATTCCAGCAACTACTTTACTCCATATCTTCATAAATCTTTTTTTCCTTTGGTCTGTATTCCATTGCTACAGCTTGTTACCTGCTTTCTTAACATTTTTTTCAGGTGTTCATACTAGCCCTAACTTTTTATCTCTTCATCTTGTCAAGCAATGGTTCAACTCCAAGTTATTTTCCATAAATTAGTGTTATATTTCTTATGCAACACAGCAACCCCTAATGTTGATCTAATAAATTTGAAGACATTCCTTTCCTATATCCTATGCAAATGTTTTACATTCGTGCACATAGGCGTGAGCCCAGGGTCGTTCGGGTATTCACTGGACCACCCAAGATGAAATAATTAAAGGTAATTAACATGACTAAAACCAGGGAAAAAATAGGTGTATTGGTAATGCCTAGAAATAAATAGTTCTCATGCAAAATATTATTAAATTGAGTGCGCACGAATGTGGTGCATTGTTCCTTTGGTATAAATTTTTAGACTTGGTTACGCTTTGTTTGCATGAGGTGGTGGAATATTCTGGCATCAGAACTTCGCAGGACTTCATAAAAGTTGGAAGTAGCTTTGAACTGACTATAGCAAGTTTATATCTTGATAAGTACTAACAATGAGTTTTCCACTTTTCTTGAAAATGAAATTACTTTCACTTTAAGTCATTCCTTAGTGATTTGCACTTGTCCACAGCACAAATAAAAATCGAAGCAGGGATGGAAAAGTAGTCCAGCATATTTTAATAATTCTATCTTTACATTACTTAAAGTATACATTTTTCCATTTTTAAATTTAGTCAGCATATATCATGTAGACCGAGACTGTTTACTTGCATAGCAATTATTTACAATTTCTGATTAAACGTGTGTACTCCACAATTTTTATAATTCTTATCTTTCCATCACTGTTTAGGCTACTGTCTTACTATATTGAACATTTTCATACACTGACAAACCTTTAAAAAATTTTAGGAAAAATTTAAGTACCCTATTAGCATATTGCTGATAGTTCTTGAAAAATTCATTACACGTTATATATTTAATTAAATCACATATCTTGTAATAAATTATATATTAGATAAAATAAGAAAACTAAAAAAAGTGCCTTGGCCGAGGAAATAATTTAAAATTAAAGGATGTAAAATTGGATTTTTTTTTTCTGGTTTCAGCAGCTTTCAGTCAATATTTCAAAACATACCTAACAATTATATGTGCAAATTTTTACAAAAATGCCTTTTACCAGTAAATTTGCCAAACATAATTGTACTTATAAATAAAGACCAAAGATGAAAAATCATTAAATGAAATCCTCAACTAAACCACTATTGTGTGGTAGAAAAATATCTTGATGCATTTGTTTATACATTTTCCTCTACAGTAATAAATTTCTTGGTTTAATTATTGATTCAACTATTAACACCAAAGCTTAGCACTGCATGTTTTGCATTCCAAAATATTCTAAATGTACTTGCTTTTGAATCAGCTAAAACAGTTTATTTTGCAATACTTCCAGTCATTAATCTTTTAGGGTAACTCTGCTGCAAGTAATAAAATATTTGAAATACAAAAATGGGAAGTACAAATTTTGGGCAAAAATTAGTTTTTTTTTTTTTTGTGTGTAAAGAATTGTTTACAAAATTTAAAATCTTAACTCTGACTTATCAGTGCACATATTCACTAATGTTTTCTATTACAGATAATTCTAATAATCTTGTACAGAATTCATGTTTTCACATTTATAATACCAGAAGCATAAATAATATACATAAACCCTCTGTCCACCTAAAAATGTTCTAGAAAGGTGTTTTACACTCAGCTGCTTGTATTCTTGATAAACTGTTGTTTTTTTTTTTTTTAATTAATACAATCTTTATATTCATGACGGTAAAGCTTTCAGAATTAAATCAAAGCATTTTCTGATAACTCACTCATTTTATACAGTTGGTGAATTTTTTGAACATGAATATTAAGTTTTGATTGTATAATGTTTCTATGACTATGGTTCTACAGACTATGGTTTTAATAATAACTCAACAAATAAATTATTATTTTCTTTATATTTATGCACTTATTGATGTTAAATCCACAAAACGTGTTTTTTCTTTACGTGAAGGTAGACATATATAGCAAAGAACATGCAAGGATAGAGAGTTGAGATATTTTTTGATATTGCCTAGTGTGTTGAGTAGGCCTATGTCATTTTGTAATAACTGTATAATCAGTTCAATGTCTCCAATAAAAATCAACTGAAAAACAGACATTAATAAAATACAGATGTAATTTATAAAGTCAATTTAGAAAAAAAATAATACAAAAATTTGGCAAATTTTTGGCAGTTTCATGATAATACCAGTTATTTTAGTTTAATCAAATATATACAATATTTACTACAACCTTAATACGAATATTAGGTAAATGCCATTTTACAAATACAAAAAGAATACATTTTTTGGCCACTGAACAGACAACTTATCTTCATACCTGTTAACATTTTTTATTAATACATGTTATACATTTACAATACATTTTATAAATTTACTTATTTATATAATTTAAGCCTGTTACCTCTTTATTTACATTACACACTGAGGAAATTTTTATTTCTTTACTGTGTTGTAAGTACAACAGTATTACACCAAATAACAAAATTGAGTTTGAAATAAACAGGAAACTACGAGTGTTTAAAATTAAAGCAGCATGACTGCAAATAAATTCATAATACGTAATGGCATGACATCAACTACATAGAATAATCATGGAGTGATTGAATATAACAAACAATGTTCTGAATATTAATTATAATTACAAGGAAGGGAGGGGAAGAATGAGGAAACCTTGTATGATGTTTCGGAAAGATAAGAGTTTTGTATACATATACGAAAAACATTTACGCTGTTTTAGGTATCTGCCGGTGTACAACAGCTGATGTGAAAGTCAGGTAGTACAGAATACGGAAGGCGGTCACGGCGAACTAAAGCTAGCATAAGACGTTGTTTCGAATCCTTGCAATAACGGATTGGATGCATCATTCATGTACCATTAATTCATACAAGTAAATTTTTTTTTATAAATGACTCCTCTGAATAATTAGGTTAGGAAAAACAACACCTTTACAGGCATTAGACAAATTAAAGAAATAACACTTCAAATATTCACAAATCAGACATTTAGCATTATTGAAATTGTTTACCACTGAATAGAATTCATAGAATAGACTGTGGACAAAACACACTAAAGAATATGTCACAAGTACATAAATAAAACTTATTGTATTTTCTTCAATAAAATTTACTGAACACAAAAGAATCGTTATGCTGCCCATAAAATTTATGAAATAATAGAACTGAAAATGATGAAAACCTGACAAACTCAAGATATCAAATCATCAAACTATATTAACCAAAATAAATTATTTTAACTTCCCACTTTGGACATTATTTCTTTTAATTCCCTAGTTATTATGAAGTATTCTATATCAATATTCGGTAAGGATAGCTGGAAGGTATTAAAATCACTAAAACGTTCTTTGAAGTTTAGTATTTCAGTTCAAAATTCAATGTAGTAATTATGAATTTGTGATGATCTGAAAGTTCTTTAATGTTATTTGATGACAGCGAGCTACTGCAGTCAGCATGATTATTAAAAAAGTGGCTGCCAGGTAGGCTTAAAACTGTTATTAGAATTACTTCGAAAAACTTGGAACATAAACAGCTAAAATGGGTGGAAAGACATCTACACAAAATTATGTGGGTGTGATTCTGCAGATTTATTACGGGATACAGAGATTACCGTAAATGGTGTCATCTTCATCTGCATCGGCTGACAGCTGAAAACGTGGCCCGGCAAGATACGATCATCTTCATATATCGTTTTGGCTGTTTAAATAGTTAAGCATGGCAAAGTTTATAAGTACCGAATCTCAACTTTTTTGTGTAATGTATATGTTAATATTTTACTCACCTCTCCCACTTTATTTTCGTACTCCATTAAATTGTTTTTTTTTTTTTGTCACGACTGCAACATCTATAAAAGCAAATAGCTCTTCAGCTTGACTCTATCTGATTCCAACAGAAATGGATCCCCAACAAATGCTGTGTTAATACTGTGTCCGTATTCAGGGCTTTCTGTGGAAATAAACTTAATTTTATTGCAAGCCATGAATTTGAATTTCAGTGTGCCCTTCAGTCCTGCTCTCTGTTCGTTTTGCAGTATGTATCTTCCTTCTGTACACTTCATCTTGTATTCAATAAACCTGGCTTACTGTTTCATGAAGTAACCCAGATCAGCTACACTGCGACCCTGTATTGCAAAGAGCTTAGGATCTGTTGCTATACTAGTGATGACATTTTCTATAATAAGCGGCAGAAGTTCATTATCACTGAAATAGAAAATACTATTTAATTTGTATGTATTGTTAAATTATATTTAAAGTAATATAACTATTTCACCATGTATTATTTAGATATACTTCAGTTTGAAATCTTCCCAAGGGGCAAGTGTTGGAGGCCTTAACGTAGCTACTGATAAATTTTTAGAATATGTTCTTTGATGAACTATTTTTTTTAACTTCACATGATATGGGTGAAGTTGCGTACTCTAAAACCCCAGATAGATCACTGCAAAATAAAACATGTACAAGCAAAATAAAACATGTACAAGAGTATCAAAAATAGTAGCTAGGGCATTGTTCACTAACTAATGATTCGATTATGAAATACTTTGAGTACAAACGAAAAGTCAATAAAAATGTTGCCCTTCGAATTAAGACAATTATTCATTTACATTGTAATGACAGTTATACACTGCTGCGTTAAATATGCAGACTTCAGATGTCCACGACTTAGACTTATCCAGAACAAATGTGGAACTACCCTGAAAAGGAGATTTATTTATAATTGTCGTGCAGCAATATTAAATATAGACCCCTTTTAAAACATAGTGGCAATCAACTTTGCACTCAGCCATGAAATTATTAATAATTAATTTTAATATTTTAAAATATGTGATTAATATATTTTTAATGTGAATCACCACTATGAAAAATACTTGCTTTATTCTCAATGGCAGCCAATTCTAAGAATTAATACAGTTCGCATCCAGGAGTTTTGTTTACTTGGTGGACCTATTAAGCATGAAAATCAATGTTCTAAAATGGAAGACAATAAAAAACTTAAATAATTAAACAATTTTGTGCACATTCATTATAAAAACCACCATATCTTACATCTTATATGTGACAAGCAAATTAAATATACATAACATGCAGAAATAGAGCTACTTAAGTTAATAACAGAGGCTGATTTTCTTCATAAATCAGTAGCAGATGATAAACGAGAAGCCTGGACAACTGAATCAGTGTTTAAAGAAACTGTTAATTGAAACATGTTATGCCCATTCAGATATATATGTTATAACAACGTGTAGCAAAAAAGGAACTTTAGATATTCTTCATGATAACTGACAATGGTTAGGAGATGGTAAATAAGATCCAGGAATTTAATTTTAATGTACTACACTTTTTCCAAGCCTACTCATAATTTATTGATATTAACATGTATCATGTACAACTGCATTTGTTGCAGTAATGAATGAACTGGAAACTAAACGGTTTGACACACTACAACTGGTCACTGACGTACTTTTGACAGGTGGTTAGCACGTGTCTGAGCAAAGCAAGGAAGCGCGCTGCTGGTTTCAAATCATTGCCTGGGGCGTTGGTGGTGTCTGTCGCTGCCTTTCATTTCTATACGTAAGAAATAACTTTTTCAAAGTATTCTGTTACTAGGGACAACTGCAGCTGTTCATATAAATGCATATGCAGAGTACGACTATGTAACCAATTTTTCAAGCAGAATATATTATTTTTACGAAACTAATTCCTATTGTTATTTCAGACATTAAATTATCAGTACAGAATCATCCTCCTAACACTAAGAATATCACATCGAGAAATGTAAGCTGGCTTATTCTAGACAAAGTTTCTGAAATAAGGATGTGAAATATTTTTCAAAATATTAAGTTTGGTTTTAATATATTCATGTCCGCAATAAAGTAGATAAATTTAGTTTGTGTTGTCAAGCTGCAGAATTAATAAAAAGGTGGATATTAAAATCAAAATATTTTTGAGATATTAATGTAGTTGTTCTTGTTCTTGACAATAAATAGTTCAGAACAATGTAATTTATGTCATTTTCTGTACTTCAGTTTTATATGTGTTTCAATGTGTATTTACAAATATTTACATATTATATATATTTTTACATATAATGTATATACTGTATATATACATACTTACATACATATGCATCCATGCATACCTACATATTACACCCATTCACACATGAGTACATAGTCATACACTGACATACACATACAGAAAGACACACAAACACATTCACACACTCACTGTTGGCAGGTGTCGTCCAATGATTCAGAGGAATGTTCGCTTTGTATTTATTAGTAGGACAAATTTTCAGCTGTTTTTTGCATTTTAGCTTCTCTACCTTTATGGTGAGAACACATAGCCCTTGATCATTTTGTCAATTTTCTAGATCTAGTTAAACCTTTATGGAACTTCTGCATTTCTAAAACAAAGGGAAAACATGAGCACGTTCGTTAAGCTTGTTTTATATATCATTTTGTAGCGAGCAGAGATGGAGAGACGTTACAATTTACATCTGGCAACAGTGTGCTGTGACCTACTCAACAAGGGTGACTTTCCTTACCCACCCCCTTTGTGAGAGGACACAAAAGAGCGAGAGAAAAATAAAATAAAATTGGAGGGGAGAAGGCATGACGTGACGATGGTAGCACCTCTTTGGAAAAATCTGTGAATGACAGATTTGGTAAAAATTGTTTGAAATGCCACTAGGTTCACCAGCGAAGAATTTCTGGCTTCAAAATGATGGCTCAACTTTGCCCTTAACTAGTTGCAAGGTGCATGCGGTAACCAAATTTCAAGTCTCTGACTAGATTGGATCTTTTTATGTTCATACCAAATTTCAGTATTTAACAACTAAATTGCAGGTACAGTGTAACACATTTTAATAGTCCACAGCAATAAAAAAAATAAGAAAAACATATGCTAAAGCAACTAGATGAATTAAAAAGTAGTTTATTTACAGAAAACTGTTCAACATTTCCTAACTACAATACCTACTTAAGTCACCTATTCATTTTTCAGTCATTCACTAAAACAGAAATAATTCAGGGCAATCTAAAAATAATCCTTGTGTCATCTGTTCACAGGTTGGCCATGGCAAAAAGCAATGCTAGCATGGAACTTCTTGTCCCAGCAATATCAGATGTCATATTTAAGTACAACTGGCACATAAAGAAGTATGCAAAGTGTACCAAGAAAGACTCCCATGACAGCCCTGCATTTGACTTCAATGTGAATGGCATCCACACACGGTGGAACCTGTCCATCAGGTACTGGAGGGGGCCCGAGGGCAAGCGGTTGACCAACCCCGCGGTGCTGTGTCTGAACCTTCTGAGCAGCCGTGTGGAGGAGGCCGAACAGGTGCGAGTTCGCTTCCAGTTCGCCATCCGCAACATGGAGCTCGGGCAGTGGGAGACATGCCAAGTCAGCCGAGTAGCACTGCAGCTTCAGAACTCCAAGGAAATGCTCTCTGTGGGGTACCGCGACCTAAACATCCTTGACAGACACGTGGACTGGCCCTCAGGAGATGTTGAGATGTCCGTGAAACTCCAGGTGAGAGTGGAGGACAGCCATGCTGAACAACAGCCAACCGTGTTCAATACTGTTTGTCTACCTGGGTCTTGACCAGGTAGCACCAGTCTAAGACACTGCACAGTTGAGTGCAGGCAATAATGGTATATATAGCTTTGGTAGTTGATAAGAGAAAATGAGATACAGTCAAAAAGATACCCATTAACAGATGAGAGTGAAATATCTCCCTACTGACTGAACACCAGCACTCTTAACGCATTTCTCCTACAGTAGAAGACTTGTTTAAATTATTTGTTACTTGAAAAATGGTGGGCAACATCAATGGCACCTTGCATTATATTTATCTTACAAAAAGAATATAAATCTCTATATGTACTATACATACACAAGTATATGTATGTAGAAACTGATGTTTCTAAAACATGGAGACAAACTTCCTTATGAAAATATTACTAAATTTAAGTAAGTACCACGTTTCTTGTCAAGTGATTATTAAGAGAATTGGGCATCCCTGTAAAAGCATCATTTAAATTTCCTTACTCTGTATTCTGGTTTACCTGCTTGGTATGCAACACATGTCTGTTTTAAATCTTTAACATAAATTATCTCACAAACAGTTCACTTGAAAGTGTTCTGACAAGATGGCTTTCTTTTTAAATTTTGACATACTGATTCACTGGTTGTATTTAAAAATTGCTTAGAACGTAGTGTTACAAATTTTGATGCAAACATGAGTGCAGAAGGCCATTTCCTAAAGGAAAGGGGATGATATTACAGACCACATTTTTAGAGGTATAAGACCGCTTTAAACAAAACACCATTCACTGGTTTGTTGCTTAATCACAAGTGGTTTCTGATATTTTCAACTGAACGCATTTTAAAACTCAAATTTGGGGGTGCATAACGCTCTTAATAATCACTCTACATTTGTATTTGTATTGTATATACATTTTGTCTTATATTTTCGTAAGGAATTGCTTGCTGAAGTTTGCCCCCGGGATTTAGAAAAAAATTATATACATATAGTAAAACCCTCTTAAGAAGTTTTCTGTTAATAAGGTTTCCTGCTTACTAAGCTTTAGAAAGTTTATACTTGGTCTTAATACACAATTGTACCCTTTTCAGAAGTTTTCCTGCTTAATGAGCACTCATTTTTCAGTATTTTTCTGAAACATCTTAGCAGGGTTTCACTGTGTGCACGTGTGTGTGTGTGTGTTATATATATATATATAGAAACTAAATGCTTCACAAAGGACATCAACTTGCTAACATTGGTAGATAGGCGAGTGTCCAGACCTCTCTTCTATGACTGTGGTCTAAAGTGAATCATAAGGGCAGTACACATCTTTGCAGTTGGATCTTAAGCACTCGTTTATTACAAATCTGAAGAAAGTTTTGTAAGTCTGAACACTGAGTGTCTGCGTAATATATAAAGTTAATTGTGAAAAGCAGATTGATAATCCATCTTTTAATACAAAGTTTGCTGCAGCATCATGGAGATTTAAGTCAAAATATGTGTAATAACCATTACTATTTCCATGAAATAATTTGATGACAGCAACAGACAGGTGTTGTGTTCACATCTCTTTGTTTCGTTACACATTATCCAGACACTCAGTGTTCCGTCTTGGATATTTTCTCCAACAGAGGTGGTGGAGTTACTGGCAATATAACTAAGGTCATTACTGCACATACATGTTATTTTCGTTCTGCTTCAGGTGGTACAGACAGATGGAAACATCCATAGCCTTTCACAAGATATGGGGAGCCTGTTTGAGAATGGGGAAGGCAGTGATGTCATGCTGGCTGGTGATGATGGACGACAGTTTCCTGCCCACTCCAGTATCCTCTCTGCAAGATCTGCAGTTCTTGCTGCAATGATACGGCACCAGGATGACGATGATGATGGAAACAGACTCAACATTGATGGCATGGGCGAGGACGTTCTCCAAGAGATGCTTCGATACATTTACACTGATCGTGTTGACAACCTGGACTCCCTTGCTGGGCAACTGATAGCTGCTGCTGATCGCTTTCAGCTTCCTGGGTTGAAAGCATTATGTGAGCGAGCCCTCATTGAGACCATCATGCCGGAAAGGGTGGCTTCCCTGCTACTTCTTGCAGACAAGTATGACTGTGAGGCTCTCAAAAGAGCAGCACTCATCTACTGCGAGGACAAAGCATCTGCCATGAAGAAATCCCTCACTTGGAAGTTTATGGAAGCAGTCAATCCAGATTTGTTCCTCGAGGTCCGCGAGGCAGGGATTGGGAGTTCAATCTCCTCAGGCCTGGACAGCATCCCTAGTGATACAGATCTGCTCACATTGTGACGGAGGATGGGCAGAAAACTCATGAAGATACTTCCATGTATCTTTGTTACAAAATTATGATGGACTGTACATCACAGCCACGACGAGGAAAAACATTTTCTTCCTAACATTCCTTTTGCCTTGAGTTATATGATGAACAAATCCCTTGCTCATATTTTAACTGATTTCCCATTGTCATTTAGTTGCATTAAAAAAAGTTACACTTTTTAAATTAATTATTAGTGAAAACTGAGAAATGTCACACAAAACTGTTTTGAAATCTGTAAAAAAGATATTGCAAAGAGGGACACATTACTACGTGAGTATTGTGACACTACATTTTTGGTTACCTCCAATGGTAACAAACATTATTGAATTTCCATTTTTCTGGAGTCAGAAAATTCAGCTATAGCAAAACAGGAAAAAAAATTTAAACGACTTTTCTTGTCACTATTCCAGCCATGCAAAGAGTACTCACATCAATGCCTCATAGACCTTTGCAATATCCAATTCCAAGCAACCTCTTCATCATTGTTTAAATAATTATTTGACAAAATGGTTTTCAAGCATGCTAGAACAAGACACAAGGTCTCGAATTTGCTTAATTATCATAAGATTTTCTGAAAATCAGTTATAAGTAGCAGAAAAAAGCTACTGTGATTTTAACACTTCACTTTGGTCAATACAGCAAATATTTCTGATGCTATTGTACTAGATTTAAACATAGTTCAAGCCATACTAAAGAAAACTTGGCTAAATCCAATTTTACTCTTTTAATAGTTCCCTGGTAATGAAGCTCACCATAAACATTAGAATATTATTTTCTGATATAATTCAGCTTCAGCTTAAAATACATCATAATTATGGAATGTAGAAAAAATACAAAAAAATAAGATATAATAAGGCCTATTGAAGAAATTTGATAGCTCATGTTAAATTTGAAGATGTCAGAATACAATAATTTGGATAATACGGCATTCATATAGACAGAGTAGACACACATAGATATTAATATACAATACATTTTAAATATAGCTGTAGATACTGTCCAGTGATGTAGTTTTTTATTAGTACAGTACTATGCTAGTGTATGACAGTTTATAAGTACACACTTTATAGTATGTCTGAACTGTAGAAAACCATAAAGTTAATTTTCTGCTTACTGCTCTCAAACTGGTAATGCAATCCAGTGAATTTACAAAAAATTCATGAACTTATAGATGGCAATAATATTTATGCTTCTAGGAAATACTTTTTGTGCTTGCTCGGCTCAGGAAATACCATGAACCATCCAAGATCACTGTTAACTTGTGAGTGACTAACTTTAAACCAAATGCAAATGGGTCAATCAATGATTAGCTATTACAGATAATTAATTAAGGTAGGTTAGTTCCATTGAAAATCCAAGGACTGATTTGTCTTTTCAGACCACACACAAAATATAAACACACAATAGTACATCTCAACATACATGCACCGGATATTAGCACTAAATATTTATAAAAATTTCAAAGCAGCAAAAATATTATTGTGATTGAGATAATTGCCAGTTGGTTAATGTATAATTATTTTTTAACCACAGAGTTAAAACTTCATGTTAAGAAACAACACAATGAGAAGCACTGTAATTGTTAGGAAAAAAATCAATCTAAATCACGCAAGTTAAAGTTAAATTAAAAATTATTGTATAATTCTTATCAATGAATAACAATTTTACTGCATAAGGCACGTTTTTACATTGTAACATAATGTGTACTAGGTAGTATTCATGACATTCCTTCAACTAAAAAGTTCGTAAAGTTATAATGAAACACTGACAGGTGTTTCAGTTTTCACTTAATTACAAATTATGTTATTAAAGTTCGTTAAACATTTACGCTGGTAGAATATAATATGCTATACTTTGGAAGCTATTATGCTGACACAATCATAAGTAGGGCATTAGGTGATGAAAAATTTTATTACCAAACACAAAGAAATTACTTAAAAATTAACATTGATTTTGTCAAAATATGACTGTGATGAAAAACAGCAATATTGAACACTACAGTTTCAAATGAACTATATGTTACACACTTTACTATATTGAAATTTCTAGCAGTCCTAAGTAGTGTACGTAGAGAAAATTAGAAACTTGTTGATGGCTTGTGATTATCAAATATTCATACGATACAACAAATCCTACACTGAAATAACGCTTAGCAAAATTATGCACTTGTGAACTAAGCAATAATATATTTTTGGAAATAAAGCTATTTGTGCTTTTATAATTTTTATCAAAAACAAACTTTATTGTAAATAAAATAATTTTGTATTTTTAATACATATAATGTATGCCCAAAACTGTAAGAATTAGTGTGTGTGCATGACAGAGACTGTACAGTTGTGAACTATCTAGTTCATATTATTGTTTAAATAAAATAAAATAATAATTACAATATAATATTTAGTTTTGAATTTACCCTTTAATGCCTTCCAAAAGATGTAGTTATTAAAATATGTGTACAACAAAATAAACATTATATTTTTCTGTATGAACCAAATTTAAATACTACAAGTTATAACTCTCCAAATACATAGTGCCTCCTTTCTTATAAATCTGGCCTTTTTTCAATTGTTCTTTTAAGTAATTAAATTAGATAGTATAAAATATTAATGCACAATTATTTAATGACACATGTCAGTTCTTATGAAATAACTGTAACCAGTAAATTATAAGTGTATGTATTAGAATTCGTACAGAGAATTTTGTTTCATTTACTCTTTAAGTTACTGTTTTGCTCTTTTCCTAAATAAAATGCAAATAGGTAGCAGCATTACTAACTAGCAATAAAATTAGCTTTTTGTATCACGTGGAGAAATACATTGACTTGATTGTGACTGACTATGATTGACTGACTGCCATATCAATGCCCAGCCCCACCATTGGTCCTAGAAACATGAAATTTTAAGGAAACATTCATTATGTAATGTGAGCAGCCACTAAGAAGAGATTTTTTAAAATTCAACCCTTAAAGATGTGAAATGGGGGAGGAGGATGTCAAAGTTTGTATGGACAAAAAATATTGAATGATCCTATTAATTTGAAACTTTACAAGGGTACTGATAAAAATAAACAAACACATGTTTTAGTTTTTTACAAAAAAAACCTACATCAAAACCATTCAACTAACTACAAATGATTTAAAACTATTCTAATAAATTAATAATTAAGTTTAGACTTTGTCTGCGTGAAAGTCATGTTTTGGTTCAAATAAAATGATTAACATGTTGCAGGGGCAAACACTCAAATTTTTAGGTGACTTAAAGCAGGACTATTTCTCCCAGTCAAGTTTACGTGATGTGCTCACATATAAGCTCACCCCTCAGTCTGATTATTTTGGTGTCACCCTTTAAAATGGTATATAACAATGTAAAAAGACTGATTTATATGTTGAGAGAAAAACCAGAAAATGAGAGCTGAAGAGTGTGTGTATGCACATGTGTGTGCATGCATATGTATATGTATGTATATATACACACATGTATAGTATATGTAATATAAAATATAATCCATCCTCCAATATTACATATTATGAATTGACATATCTGATTAAATGTGAATTGGTACTAGATTTGCTTTATTTTCTTTGTCGATATACGTACGAGCATTAGCTGCTGCCTATAAGAAGGACAATGAAGTAATGAGATAATGAGCAGCCTACCATTGCAGGTCTATGTTATTATGCCTGTTACCATGCAGCCAAAAAGATGCCCTTTTATTATGAGATTTGAAACTGTAATTACCATAAACTTACAATTAGAGCTTGCCATGTGTAAAACATAATAAAACGTAGGCACAACACACAAAAAATTTTTATGTTTGTACTTGTCTATACAACGTCATTTGAAAGGAATGGTTGTGTGAAAAATCAACAAAAATTTCTTCCATTAAAAAAATGTGATTGAGACGGAATAATATTTTCCAGACGGTTAATAACATTTTCATCTTATCGTACACGCACTTTAAGAAAAATAGTAATTTTCTGTACGTCTTCCTCGTACTCACTTTCTGCGCAGAGCTGCAACTAACGGCATAACAAGTGCATAGCATAATAAACTATACTAGAGCAGCTGTTATAATTTAAAAGAAAAAAGATGCATTTCTTTAATTGATTGTATTATATGTAATAGAGTTAAAGTACATATTTTATTAAAATTATTGCATTATAATCTGAAAGTAATGTAAATGTATTATATAATTGATTTAAAAACAATTTTTGTGAAATTTTTAATTTTTTTTTTTTGTGATATACCATAATTTAAAATAACTTCTAGTATCATACGTTACTATTTACTTCTAAATTAATGTTTTGGAAATATAAAATTACCATACTTTGTTCAAAGAGAAACTAAATACGTGTTATTTTCACTTTGAGTGACAACCTTTTGTCCAACGGAAGAAAATACATTGAATAGTCTGCATGGACAGCCTGATTGTATGGAAATTGTCGAAAAGCATTTGAAGTTAATACACTGTTTTGCTACGGGGAAGGAACTGGATGGGGTGATGCATGCTAATTAGTTAGGCCCGCACAAGTCTCGCTACTTGTTCTACAGTCTGGTTCAGATGCACCGCTGCCAGGTGTGTTGCGATCAAGTGATTGCAGGCTCTACAGTGGTTATGCGATGAAAGTAAAATAATCTGGGTACACTGGAAGCATCCAGTCGAAAAAGGCACAAAGTTTCACTTCAAGAAAAAAGAAAAATGGAAGAAGCTTAAGGCCTACACCTAAATATCCTAAAGAAACACCGGTAAGATACAACATAAAATCTATTATTATCAACAATTATTAAAAAATATTATGTTTGTGTGCGTGCATGTGTGCATGCGAGAGAGGGAGAAAAAAAGGGAATGGGAAATGGTGTATTCACGTATACGTGTATACACACACTCACAAACACAGAGAGAGTTGAAGCCTTACTGTTGGTGTTGGACATATATGCATTTCTTACCCTGACTGTATTATAGTTTATCCATGCAATATTGCGTAGCACACCAGTGTCAGTCATAACATGACAGACAAATCTATGAACTTCGTGAGTTAGAATCGGGCAAGACATGCATACATGAAGTTAGAACTAGTTAGTTAATGAGAGAAACAAAAACCTTTGTAATGCAGATGTAACTGGAAATTAATTTCACTACTGCAGTTAGTATGTTATTTTTGTGTGATTAAGTAATGGTGTTTACGGCAAAGTGATAAATTTAAAAAAAATTTCTGCCCTTAACTGAGCTATATTTCAAAAGACACATTGTGACTGGTATGGTCTCTGTAGAGTTGGTAATGGGTTAGGAAAAGTAGTTCCATATTTCAACGTTGAATTAAAGTGTAACATTTGAATCAGTTGAAAGTGATTTTTAAAATGAAGAGTTTATTTGCTTTATGTGCATAAGTATACGAGTTAATACATTAGTAACACACACATGCATAACATTTTCCCAGTTAAACTTGACTAATACATGAATCAAGTGATGAGGTCTATGACAATGCTGTTTTTACATATGGCATAAGTATACATGGTGCACATAAAAATAGATCCTAAGTAGGTATTTAAAAAAAAAACACGGTGCATGTATTCCATAAACATTGATAAACACACCGCCAACATTGTTAAACGCGGGCAGAAAAAGAACAAAGTGTGGTTTATAATGGAATGTTTTGCCCATCCGCAAGTCCTGACTAAAATATGCTGTCTCCATCCATTCATACATTCAAACAAAACTCCCGGACAGCAGTAAATATAGAGAGAGAAAAGAGGTATTTAATAATACACTTTTACTCTCTTTAAATATAGTCTTACCACGCAATAAGACAAGAATCAATCTACCTCATAAAAATGTTTTCTATTAAATTATGAAAATTTTGCTTAGAGCCCTTCTACTGTGATTTCAGGGATACCACCCCATGTGAAACACTTGTTCTCATTCATCCATTTTGAATGCATCCAACTCTTTTCAGTGAATCTCCTACAACAAAATTTTTATTTTCTGCGACTTCATATCACCCATCATAAGGGTATTAAAAAATAAAAGATCAAGCAATCCGGAAAAAATCACACCCATAAAAAAATATTGCCACAAGTCAAGGAAATTCCAGATGTAGTATACAGTTTTCATTAGTTTTTTTTAATATATGCTGTAAGAAATCATAAAGATCAGTAACCATAGTCAAAACTGGAAAAAATTTGTACCTCCTGAACAATTGCAGCTTTGTAGGCACCGTGCTATGGATGCTAACATAAACAAACTGTGGCATCTTAAAATGGCCAGATACAAATTTTTCCTCATACGTCAGATGTTTGCATTCAAAAGAAGGATAACACTTAATGCATTTACAGTTATTTATGTATAAACATGTGTGTGCATACATATACAGCATACATAAATGCATTACTATAGGTACAACAGTGCACTATACCCGCAAATTGTGTTACTGCAGAGCGAGATGGATGTATTGAACAAATACATTTGGACAACAAAACTTTGCCATCTTGTACCATGCTTCAAGATAAAATGTAGAGAATAATTATGAACAATGTCGTAGATAATACTTACCGTACCTACACACTTTCCACCATGAACCCGAGCAAATGTTTGTTTACAAATTCTTTCTTTATGAGAATGCTGTCTGCATTTGTGAAGTGCGGTGCCGACAATTAATGTATGACAGGCTATAGGTGTCTGGGTACATAGGGAACTGACGAGAAGGTAGGGTTAAGGCCAGGTTTATAAAAATCGCAATAACGCATAACGCAACACTGGTAAAATCGCAACGATGCAAAATTCCACACATTGAAATCTTTAGGTAGGTATCTGTTTATAAAGGTAGCAAGGAACTTTTATAAACAGATGCCTAAAGATTTCAGAGTTCACCTTGCATTGTTGCAATTTTGCCAGTGTTGTGTTTTTTTTTTTTTTTACAAACCAGATCTAAGGAATGCCTTTCCCTGCCTGCGTGTATGCATAGAGTATATAAAGTACTGATACAGAGTGGACACTCAATGTTATCCAATGGGTAGGTTTTCTTTGTTGCAATCGCTATAAGAAAACGCAAACTTGACAAACACAAAATCAAATTCACTGCTCTTTTAAAATTCTATTTACGCACATTTCATCTCACTTGTGAAACTTATAACTATTCATAACCTGTTCACACAAAACGCTTAGCCATTTACTAGCTTTTCAAGTACATATAGCGAACAAATTTTGTTAAAAAATGGTTAGGAATTTAGTTTTTTTTGCGAGCAAAGTACAGCATACCTGCTGCTTTTTTCTAGCTCTAGAAGCTGAAAATGTGTTTATTTTAGTTGCAATGTTTTCAGTATAATGTATTTTTACATTAACAGTACTTCTTTTTATGGTTTAACCAACATAATATGTTTCAACAAATTCTGACTTTGTTGGGATGTTTCCATCATGTGGTTTGTCTTAACATTTTCTATCTATGTACATGTGCTATACAAAATTATGTAGCATTGGCGTACGTAAAAAAATATAAACAAATAATCACTAATACATATTATCACAAAAGACCAAAAACAGTTTCCAATTTTCATGGACAAAACAGGTACAGTAGTATCATTGGCTGCAAAAGAATTAAACAAAATAATTTGAATGTAAAATTGATATTAACACTACCCTGCATTATGTATTAAAAGTTTGACAGTATATTTCAAAACATTCAAAATAAAAACTATTTTTTTTTTTCTATATTTTAAATTTTATGTATAAGTAGTTAAAATCCTGAACTGATTATCAGACCCATTTCTTTTATTTCTTAGTGCCTTACAGAAGATTCACTAAGTCTCGCAAGTGTATATATTTTATTTTCAGCGTTATATGTACTGTGTTAATTTTCAGACAATTTTCACTGTCTTCAGCATACACAACCTCTGCTTTTATTGTACAGTACTGGCCCACAAAGTTGCTAGAAAAGGATCAAATCTTTTGTCATGTATAGTCTTGCTAGTTCCTTTTTATTCAACAACCAAATAAGTAATATATTTTTTCATTTCAGATTCAAATACTTTCGAACCAGGCAACTGCTATTTTCCAATCAGTGAGAAAATTTCTACTTCATATTATTTAGAGACATTTACTTCCTCTTTACAACAAAAGTTTTTTCATACATCCAAATTCAAGACACGTTTTAAATGCTTCGATATAACTATTTAACAAATGTCTTCAGGCTTATTTGAAAACTTTGAAAGACTGAAAATGTTACATCTGATTCAGTACCTTATTTGGTGTTGACAGATGGCTATGTCGGAAATGTTATTGGTTGGAAACATACATACATACATACATACATGGTCTCCGTAGGTATACGTATAAATGCAGACATACGTCCATGTAGTTAAACATTGGTATAGGCTGTTCAAGGTAAAGTGAGCACTTTTTAAGGCCTTTGTAAAATTTTCCTTTCATCCAATTTCAATCTTCATGTTGCTTTTTAATATTAATAATGCAATCTGACCAATAAACACAGTCTATGCATTTCACCACCATCAAAATTTAATGCCTTAGGCTGAAATAAGATATATTTATTAGTGGTTAATGCCTGTTGGGAGGGCCTTAAAAAGTGCTCACTTTATCGTGAACAGCCTATTTATCATGCATACCTGACACACATAACAGTACATATAAGAATACAAATACTACCTCTTCAAGTAGAGTGAGCTATGCGAAGAAAATTAGTATGTGATAAAAAGACTGCCTTCTTCCCGCACATTAAAAAACTGTAGATCACTTTCAGTTTACGCATTTGTTGTGGCCAATCATTGCCTCTCACTTGTAATAGCAAGTGTTCTCGAGCCCGAATTATTTACCCAAGCCTTCCACAAAGTCTTTCCTAATCCCATTTCAAACTTTTGAAAAATGTGAAGAAAAAGAAATGCAGTTTTCAATAGGCAGTAAAATAGTTACTTTGTTTAGAGACTGTTTACGGTAAAGTGAGCACTATTGTGGCCCTAGTTACTTTTTACTTTCAGCCATATTTAATTATTTAACCACCTTTTAAAATAAATATTGCAGTGTGGGTAATAAATAGAGTGTGTATTTTCCACAGCACTCGGAAGTTAATGTCTAAGGCTAAAATAAAAGACATTTAATGACTATTATTCCAAATCAGAGGGTTTTCAAAAGTGCTCACTTTACCGTGAATAGCCTATAGTCATAAGAGTTACCTGATTTAAGTTAATTTTTTAATTTTCTGTCTACAAAAGTTTGATAGGTCTATTTGTTCTTCACTACAATATTAGCTTAGCTCTTTTTGCTTGTTGCCCAAAGAGTGGTTCGTTGTATATTGCAATTTGCTTTAAACCGTTTATATACATAACTGCCTGCTTTTCATGTAAATGTAAAATTAATTTACTGAACAAATATGTTAACATACATGAAAGTACAACCTGTAACTTGTTTCTTCTAAATAAAAATTATATATTTAAGTCTGACATATTTTCTGGGGTATAACAGTTCCGTTTGCACTTCAGCAAATATGTACATTGTAAATTATAAACCATTAACATCAGTTACTCATTACTATGCCTGGGGCAAAAAAATTAATTTTTTAAAAGTAGAAGTAAACAAAAGATTCGAGGAATACTATTTATTAATTAATCTTTTGTTTGGTGGCAAAGTTAAAGCAGCTTACACACTTTTAAACCCCAATATAAACTTTTGATTTATAGTGCACAGAAAAAGAAAGTGTTATTTACACTAAATGCATTACAAAAAGGTCCAGAAGTGTGTAGTATAAATTTTTCAGAACCTAATAAAAAATTATATTTTACTATTATATTTACAGATTTAAAATATGGCGTTTATATTTGTACATTAAAGTTAACACAAGTAACATAGATTTCACGTTAAATACTCCTAACAATTTGAAGTGTAACACTTGCAGGTTACATACATAAATTTTTTTTTGTGCATGATTTTGTCTTGTAGAGCGCTATCGTCACTTATACAGTACATCAAATAAAACCATTTGTGGCTACGAAATATTTTGCGGAAAATTTTACATGAAATGCATATCAAAATATTACCAAAATTTGTATTAACACAACGTTAGAAGCAAATGATTTGACTAAAAAACCAGGTGATGTTTTTTAAAAACATTTTCACTAAATTTCTATATACAAAAATTTTTTTGCTTACATTGTATCATTACAAAACAAGATATTTCGTACAAACATTATGCAGTAACATTGCGAAACATAAAACAATTCTTGATCAATATCCCAGAAATATACATTGCCAATATAAGTTTCATTATCAAATGAAAACACATTCACATTAGTTTCTGTTTCCTCAGACAGATTAGAATTTCAGGCAAAAGCCTCAATTGGATCAAAATTTATTTGATGACTCTGGGAAACTTTCCAATTTACATCAAAAAACTCACTTCTGTGCCCTGAAAAGAGTGCTCTTCTACAACGTGAACATCTTTATCAACCTGTTCATTGGGATTTTCTTGTGTACGTGTTTCTATCAACCCTGTTGATTCAACACATACCATTATTGAACAACATTTTTTGCATGAAATTTGGTTAGCCTTCTTTCGATGATGCTGCCTCACCATAGTTAGGATCGTCAGATAAATTGTCACCCAAAAATATGTCACCATCCGACTCGGAGTCCTCCGTTTCTGTATATAGCCAGTTCAACAATGCGCCACATTCACACAGAAATACGCCTAGGCATTCTGAAAAATATGTGATCACTGAAAAGGCGAGGATATTGTTTGTTGCATTCTCCCACCACTACCGTTCACCTCCCCAGAAACATGAAGCGGGCGTATATGCTCGCAGTGGGCTGTCCCTATGGGCCGTAGCAGACGTATATGCTCATGATGGTCTCTCCCTATGGACTGAAGCAGGCATATATGCCCTCTTCAATGAATATCAATACCTTGGTAAATATTGATATTTTAGGTTTACCTCTAGTATAAATGTAAGTTTTAGGAGTCATTCAAGGATAGATAATTTATTTTTAAATTCTGTCCAACAAGTGAGTGAGTGAAGAGATTTGGACAACTCTTAACAGCGAGGTCTTGAGAGCTAATGAGGTTGATTGAGAATGGAGCAGTAGGAATGAAAGGGCTAGGAAAACTGGATATCCCAAAAAAAAAAAACGCCAACTAGTGTCATTGTCTGGCACAATTCCCAAATGTGAAAATCCGGGAGTGATCCGGCCGAGGATTGAGCCAAGTTCACCTTGGTGGGAGGCGAGAAGGCTAACCACTCAGTCACCGTGGCCCTTTGGTCCAACAAGAGTGCATTTATAAATTTAACTTGGTAGTAAAGGTATTAAGCACTTAACCTGTTCACAATTTTATGATTATTTGCTTGGAAACAGAAACCTCTTACAACAAATCTAATCATCAAAAGAATACTGTATCATCAAAATGTATCTGAATTTAAGCTGAATAAGTGAGATTATCTGTTAAATGACAAAATTTTTCTCAGAGTTTACATACATCTGTATTCAGAGTGAATACTACTACGCCATTTGTTTGCAAAGTATTTTCTAATGCATACAAAGTAAATAGAATTGACTGTGATATTCAGAGTGAATGTAATTAACATTTTATCTAGTTGTAAAAACATATTTTTTATTATTTAACAGCTACATGGAACTGATTTTCAAATGACCTGCAAAATAATTAACTAATTTTGTATACTGTATTTACATTGTAAAAATATTATGTGTCCTCTTTCTTCGTGTCATTTGTTGCAAGTACCCTCTTTTTAAATGTCAATTACTTTAACATATCCTCATTTTGGGTACAGTACCACATATCTAGTTACCCTAAACCCTACACTAACTATTCAATATTTACTACAGTAAAACTCTCTTAAGAAGTTTTCGGTTAAAAAGTTTCCTGCTTAGTAAGCTTTAAAAAGGTTGCACTTTGTCTATTACAAATACATCATTTTGCCCTTTTAAGAAGTTTTCCTGCTTAATAAGCACACATTTTTCAGTAGTTTTATAAAACGTCTTAACAGGGCTTCATTGTATATACTTTCCACTCATTGTTTCAAACAAACATCTCTTAAGCATCCCTACAAGCTTTCCATTTGCACATTTTGTTCTCTCACCATGTACCAACAATAAAACTTCAGACAATGCAAACCCTTTGAAACATCACGCCATGTAAGGCATGTAGAAATTATTTCCTAAATATGCCATGTATCGCAAGTGCTTTGTACTTCTTTTAACATAAAGGAATTTTATTTTTGGTTAAATTAGACTTTTACTTACATTTTGTCTTATATATAATTTATAATAATATTAAAAAAAGGGATAAAATAAGTGTGTTGGCAATGACTCGTAAGAACTAGTTCTCATGGAAAATATTATTAAACTAAGCATGCACAAATGTGCTGTGTTGTCCCCTTAATATAATTTTCTTAGACAAGCTTTGTTTGCATGAGGCAGAGAAATATCCTGAAAGTAGAACTTTAGTCGGGCAACAGAAAAGTTGTAAGAAACCACAATGAACTATATACATTTGTGTTGTAAGCTTACAAGTGAATTCACACATACCATCCTGATGATTAGTTTTCAAAAAACACTATGTTTTGTAACTGTGGCACTCCGACTCCTAAAACTTATTAAATGACAACCAATAACATTGTCATAGGATGCCCTCACCCTTTCCTCATTCTATACAATGGATTTCAGCAGAATAGTTCAATTTTCCTCTTCTTTAAACTAGGAATGTTTCCCACACTGTGTGGCTTTTTCAGATATAGCCTGTGGCACCGTTACAGGAAGAAAAATATTAACGAACAGAAACAAAACAAGCACACCAGATGGCACACACGCATGGCACACATTTATTAAAATATTGAAAATCTGAATCTCTATTTGCTAATCCTTGCATTCTATAATTAAATTAAGAAAAGATACAAGTTTTTTCCTACCTTGGCTTCACCTTGGCAAGCGAGCATTCTATTGCTTGGAATGTGAGTTGTAGGAAATCTGTGCGTAACTCATATACACTTCTTTTTGGGAGGTTATCTGTGTCCCCATAATCCACATAACATAACCGTAGTTCTGTGTTTTCTGGATCATAGTCATCTGGGGTAACTTTAGCAACCCTGGCTCGGTGCCATTTTTCATCAAAGGTAAATGGTGCTGCAACTATTTTACCTATTTTCACCTGGTGGAACAAGAAAGAACAAAAAACTATACATTAGAGCTATTACACTTTATCACCATACATGCAAACAACATTTTTTACATCTTCATACTTCATACTTCTAGACATCTTCACTTCCAGAGTCTATCATCGGGCTACTAGATATTTTAACTGGCAAATTGACAAACTACACAGTCTCAAAAGTACATTTTAAATTATATGCAGATAAAACATTATTAGCAGATACCAAACTGATAGAAGTAATTAGACATTTTGTCACATTAATTTGTGTGTTTTGTTTCTCCTGTAGTTTTATACTCACTGTGAAAGCTGAACAATAACAAATAATTTTTTACAATGAAAAATGTAAAGAGGAATAACTACAACAAAGACAGATCATAGTCAAATTAATAAAGTACTAAAAAAATGTATTTCAGTTATTTTTATTACAAGAATGCATGTAATGGGTAAAAGAAATTAATTAAAAAAAACTCTCACACACTGGTTTGGTCTTACTGGTAGTACCAATTAAATAGACGTGCAAGTATATTTATTGCTTAAATTTGCATTAAACACTGAAGGTATACTTCAGCTTCGATGTTACAGATTACAATGTCAGTGCAAACTTTCCACTGTTTGGTGTCATGAATCTGTGTTATAAACAAAAGTATAGCAGAAAGCTGTGAACTGGGAATGTCCTGTGATGCAGATCCTTACCCAGACTAGTAAAACATGTGACCAAATTATTTCCTTCCTAAAAAAATTGTAAAATGTTAAGATATAAAAAAGCTTACTGTTTATGTATTCGTGTTTCCAGTTGTAACACAGCACGTGGATTGTGAGTTGTTTACACAATACTATTACAAAGGATTTTTCTGACATTCCATTATCATTGAACCAATACAACTCATCACAGACAGCAGACAGACACAAAAGTGTCACATACGTATATTTTTCTCAGTATTAGATGCAAAGAAAGGTAACCAGTTGGTGTGTACTGTTTATACTACTATTAACTACGATTACGACTCATCGCTCTTCACGTTAAGTATACCCTTACTTCAACCTATATGAGAGTTATTACCGCAAACCAATACACGGTTGTTGTGTGCAGCTTAAATCTACCGGGCCGCCGAACATGTGGCTACAAGGTTACGCAACCAGTGAGCACGCCGCCTCCTCCCTCCCCGAGTGCCTAAAAGCTGTCCACCACTTCGAGCACCACCGAAGATACACGAACTAAGAATGCTGATGAGAGGGCTCTCCCCTCCCACGCCAGCCTCCCGACAGATGGACGTCACATGCATTCCCTGGGGCCCGCCGCGGCACCTGGACTTCTGACTATATAAGTCTGTGCGCGGCGGGGTTCCAGCAGTCATTCATATTCTTCTCTAGAGTAAACCCCAAGCACTTCTTAGTGCTGGGGCCTCCAGCGAACCTCGAGTCTTCAGTAGCCATTGCAGCTACTTCCTGCGATGACAACAATCTTCAACGCCCATCGAATATGAATATACCTTGCTACTTTAACTTTAGTTAAATAGTTATATACTCAGTTTTCTAGTTCATTTTCCCTCTAGCCTAGAACCAGGTCGCCTACACTTGGCTAACGCAGGTTACCTTCAGTACTTCGTCTGCTTGATAAGAGATAGCATAAATCACGGTGTTTATTGAGTCCTCAATAAATAAAGCTTTGTTCTCTATTGTAACACTTTTATTTCTAGAGTAACATCTACTTCACCCGCTAGGAATAATTCGCGCTATGCACTGCCGACAGAAACCGGGAACATTTTAAATCTGAACTAGCTTGACTGGAGGTCCCCTTCTGGGGACCTCTAGTCTGGTAACACACCCATTAGATGGCCGGCAGATGCTTCCTACTAACCCGAGCACCCACGTGCTAGAGGGAAGGAACAGAAGAGCTACAACTACTAGGAATACTTTCCACCAAGGAGAGACAGCAAGCCTAGGTTATATCACCTACCAGAGCACCTAGGTGCTGGAGGCAGTATTGACCTGGGTATTGCGGCCTGGCCTTGGCTGGATATCACATCCAGTAGTAGCATTGGTGGCCCACATGGCTCAACATCTCTGATCTGCCCACTAACGTGGGGGATCCATGGGAACTCTTACCGAGCTTGTGCTACCAATCAGTTACTGAACATACACTATTATAGGGAATAGTTTCTCATCCGGAGTGCACGACGTGTCTTGTTCACCAGTGAACCAAACTCTATGACTTATAAGATAAGGCACGGCCGATGGTATAGGGATCAAAATATTGCTCATCTAGCTGCCAAGCAGCGGAATACCTTAGCCTCTCCTACGCAGGAAAGACAGGCTGAATGGGACCGCGCTGCCTCACTGAGATTGCGGGCAGTCTCGACTGTCCATGTGGTGTGTGTGTATGTATGTATGTATGTATGTATGTGTGTCTATATATATATATATATATATATATATATATATATATATATATATATATATATATATATATATAAATTTTCACTGCACGTCTAAACCAGTCCCAACTACCACCCCGTGCTGATACAGGACTGAAGCTAGGTACGGACTAGCCAATCATAGATTCTGGAGTCAAGAGCCAGCGAGCGGCCTGGAACTTGGAGTACGATGTGAGACAACTCAGTACCACATAACCTAAACCCAAGGACTGTAGCAACAGCATCGCTTAGCCACCAAACCCATGTTACCAACTGACCGAAGACCTTCAGAGTATGTCAGGTTAACTAACACCTCCCGTCAGCTACCGATAACTGCACACTTGGTCTAGAGCAATAAACCTCGACAACCGTGCCCTACAGTCAATAACCAAGCACATGTCAACGTTCATTGTTGTATTTGTGTACACTAGCATCATGCACATCTCAACAGCATGAAAAAAAGGCTGGACTGCACAGCTTGTTCTCCACTCTGCTCCCCACACAATACCTTATAGATACCAGGACAAAAAGGTGGCCTGTGCACACATCTGGGATCGGGAGAAGAACCGGGATGAATAGAGGGAAAGAGTATACTCAGCTACTGGTGTTCTGCTTCACACAGAACCGTGGCGGAAGTTAACACACAGATTGCTTGTTAAAATGTAAATTTATTAGATTGAAAATAATTTCTACGGATTGCTAGGCGTTTGGGCATCTCACGATACTACACCACTAATTATCAGTTTCCCTGGCTTGTATTTTTTATTTTCGGTGTCTTAGTCACAATTTACAAACAACTCCAACTCATTTTACACAATTTGTTTACATTATTTAATGTGGCTATCCCAGTTTTATTTTCTATGTAATTCTGTCAAGCATGATATTATATCAGATCAATGCATGTTGCATCTAAGACTTTTTATAGCCACCAAATCCTCTTGTTATCCTTCAAAGTCATACAGCACGTTAATACTGGCATGAACCCGTAAATTCTCCCCCATATTTTTTTTCTCCTCTACCCCCTTGTATTGTTGGACTTCCTAACCGCTGCACTACGAGCCATCATGGACGGCTGGACTTCAATCGGGTTGGTAACTTGTCAGTTTAATGTATGTGAAATTTGTTATGTGTTAGTATGTTCGTGGGTGGTATGGTAAGGCAATATTGCTGTTGGGACCAATTGTGGTGGTGTTGTGGGGCGTACGGCATGGGGGCACGCCATCTTAGATTGTCATGTTGGCATCGCGGCTAACGGGGAGCATTTCTTTGGTGGGTGGGGATGGGTGCGGAGGTATAGATTATTAGGTCGTATGCAAGGGCTGAGGAGGTGTGCATTTTGCATTGGTTGGGCTGGCTGTGCAGGTTCATTGTTTGTTGGTCATTGGCATTTAGGGTATTATTGGGCAGACTGGGTTGTGGGTATGTTTCTGAGTTGGTTGATGGTGGGCATTGGGGGGCATCTATATCGTCGACTCGAGAGACGCGACGAGCGGATCATCATATCCATATATCTATAATAACTCTACTCTCATCTATATATATATATCATCTACTATCATATATAGATATCGGATAGAGATAGAGATAGGTCAGATATAGATATCGTATAGAGATCGAGATAGACGATAGAGATAGGATGAGATAGAGCATAGAGATAGAGATAGGACGAGTAGCGATAGATAGGATAGACGATGAGAGATAGATGATAGATAGATAGATGATACGATAGTAGATCGATAGATAGATAGATAGATCTAGATCGATAGATAGATAGATAGATAGATAGATGATCGATAGATAGATCGATAGATGATCAGATGATAGAGTAGCTAGCTCGCATAGCGCTAGACGATAGATCGCTTACGATAGATAGATAGATGACGATAGATGATCGATAGATAGTATGCTAGATATGATCGTAGGATAGTAGCTATGAAGATACGATAGTAGATAGATAGATAGATAGAAGTAGCTCGATAGTCGTAGATCGATAGTAGGATGAAGCTAGCTCATAGATAGCTCAAGATAGTCGGATACGATCAGATCGATAGATAGCTCGATCGTAAGATGCAAGCATAGATGGTGGATCGATAGATAGTCAGATAGCATAGTAGATGATAGCTAGCTACTATAGATAGATCAGATCGTAGCATCGCTAGATGCTAGTACACGATAGCTCGATAGATAGATAGATAGATAGTAGATAGATAGACTCGATAGCATAGATAGATAGCTAGATCGATGATAGATAGATGATAGATAGATAGATAGTAGTCGATAGATCGATAGTCGATAGATAGATCGATTTGATAGATGATAGATAGATAAAATAGATAGATAGATAGATAGATAGATAGTCATAGATAGGATAGTCGCAGATAGAAGCTAGATAGTAGATAGATAAGATAGATAGATAGATAGATAGATAGCATCGATCGGATCGATGCTCGATAGCATAGATAGATGATAGATGCAAGATAGCATGCTAGCTCGATCGATAGATCGATAGATCAGATATGATAGATCGATGCTAGATGATCGCTAGACATGTCACGCTCGCATACAGCATCGATAGCTCGATAGCTCGCTAGACTAGCATAGATAGATCGATGCTAGCTACGATCGACTAGCTAGACTAGCTAGCTCAGCTAGCATCGATCAGCTACGCTCGATACGACTACAGTCTCGCTAGATAGACTGCTAATCGCATCGATAGTATGCAATCGCTAGATCATCGCTATACTAGCTAGACTACGCATCAGCACTCTACTCGCTCGCAATCGCTGCTCTCACGCTCAGCACGCTCGCTACGATCCTGATCATACTCCTGACTACGCTACACTCACGCACTTCGCACTACACACGCATACTCATCATCACGCTCACATAGCATCAGCTAGCATCGACGCTCGCATGCATCGCTCGTCACTACTCTCTCAACTCACTCACTCGCCATCTGCTAATCACCCTCCATCGACTAACTCAATACTCATACGCTCACTCAACGCATCCACATCACTAGCTATCACTCACTCTCACGATCACTCACTCACTACTCACTCATCACTACTCATCGCACTCACTCACTCACTCACTTCACACTCACTCACTCACTCACTCACTCACTCATCACTCCTCATCACTCACTCTCACTCATCGCTCACCACTCTCTCACTCACTCTCACTCACCCTCACTCACTCCTCACTCATCCACCACTCACTCATCACCCATCTCACTCACTCACTCCCACCACTCACTCAATCACTCACTCTCACTCTTCACTCTCACTCACACTCACTTCACTCTCACTCTCATCACACTCACACTCACTCTCACTCTCACTCTCACTCTCAACTCACACTCACACTCACTCACTCACTCACTCACTCACTCACTCACACACTCACTCACTCACTCACTCACTCTCTCACTCTCTCACTCACTCTCTCACTCTCTCACTCTCTCACTCTCTCACTCTCTCACTCTCTCACTCTCTCACTCTCTCACTCTCTCACTCTCTCACTCTCTCACTCTCTCACTCTCTCACTCTCTCACTCTCTCACTCTCTCACTCTCTCACTCTCTCACTCTCTCACTCTCTCACTCTCTCACTCTCTCACTCTCTCACTCTCTCACTCTCTCACTCACTCACTTCACTCACTCACTCACTCACTCACTCACTCACTCACTCACTCACTACTCTCTCTCTCTCTCTCTCTCTCTCTCTCTCTCTCTCTCTCTCTCTCTCTCTCTCTCTCTCTCTCTCTCTCTCTCTCTCTCTCTCTCTCTCTCTTCTCTCTCTCTCTCTCTCTCTCTCTCTCTCTTCTCTCTCTCTCTCTCTCTCTCTCTCTCTCTCTCTCCACCGTGGTGGTATTCTTTCGTTATAAAAACAGCCATAAAAATTAAATTTGATTTTACTTCTGCCTTACTTATCTAGTCATCTGTCCTCCAACTGGCTGTCATATGACCACGCCACATCTCTCCGCCAACCATCAATGCCGAGACGACAGACCACTGGTATATTGTCTTTCATTCATTTGTTTAATAAACCTTCAATACTTTATACCCTCTAGCGAATAAATGAATAGTAACAACCAAATTTATAATACTGAATGTTATCTAGAAACAAATTAAATATAAATATACATGATCTCTATGTCAATAAACTATTAAAATAACCAAAGATTATACTGTATTTAGTTTAACTCCTACCAAAAAAAACTGAATTAGAAAATCATATTAACGGAATTGACACCATAAGCAAACACACTTCTATCATATACTAGCTGACCCGTGCGACTTCGTTCACATGATTTTTTTTAAAGTTATTAAAATAAAGCCCACCATAGTTTCATTAAGGCTTTTAGTTTAAAATACTAATATTTCTTCTTTTAGGATTAATGGAGTTATTAAATTACACCCTGCCATCGCTTCGCACATGTTTAATGTTAGCATGATATTTAGGAATTTGAATTGATTTAACAACTTTTTTTATTGGGTTCTCTAGCCACTGAGCTATAGGCCATTCACGGTAAAGTGGGCACATTTGAAGCCGTAGTTACTTTTTCTTTCAGCCATCTCTTATCGTTTAATCACATTTCTAAATTAATTTTGCCTTGTAAGTAATAAACAGTTAGTGCATATTCCACCACAATCAGAATTTAACATCTAAGGTTAAAATAAAACACATTTATTGACTATTATTCAAAATGGGAGGGTTTTCAAAAGTGCTCACTTTACCGTGAACAGCCTTATACTGCGGCCCCTTTTTTGCGTGCTCTAGCCACTGAGATACTTCGGCCCCACTATTAGGTGCTCTAGCCCCTGACCAGATGCTGCCCCACTATAGGGTTCTCTATCCACTGAGCTACTTCGGCCCCCTTATTGGGTGCTTTAGCCCCTGAACAGCTGCGGCCCCACTATTTGGTGCTCTAGCCCCTGATCAGCTGCGGCCCCATTATTGGATGCTCCCACTATTGGGTTCTCTACCCACTGAGCTACTGCGGCCCCACTATTCGATGCTCTAGCACCTGACCAGCTGCGGCCCCACTATTTGGTGCTCTAGCCCCCGACCAGCTGCTGCCCCATTATTGGGTGCTCTAGCCACTGGGTTACTGCGGCCCCACTATTGAGTTCTTTACCCATTGAGTTTCTGTGACCCCACTATTGGGTTCTCTACTCACTGAGTTACTGCGGCCCCACTATTCGATGCTCTAGCACCTGACCAGCTGCGGCCTCACTATTGGGTTCTCTAGGCAGTGAACTACTGCGGCCCCCTTATTGGGTGCTCTAGCCCCTGACCAGCTGCGGCATCACTATTGGGTGCTATAAACACTGAGTTACTGCGGGCCCACTTGATATATATCTATCAAGTAGGTCACTGTGGCCCCACTTGGAATAAGTCTAGCCACTGGGCCACTACAGCTTTTTGGAAGGAAACGTTTACAGCCCATAGAAAAAAAGAAAGAAGAAATTACAAATTTTTTTTAACAATGATTTTTATGCAGTAATCCTAAAAAAGCTTAAGTCAGAACCTATTTACATTCCTGATCATCATTCTTTTCCAGAACCGTTTGAGATATCTTGATGAAAAAAAAGACTAAGTTGGTCCTGGGGTTATTATCTATATACTGTGTAAATTTGGTGTCAATACGTTACATGATTTTTGAGTCAAATCCATTCGGACAGACAGACACAAAAAAAAAAATTAACATTAGATATGGCTTAGTTATCAATTATACTAAATGAAAAAATAATTATAAGTGAAAAATTTGAAAATCACACACACACACACTTCTATTTTATTTAGTAGTATAGATAATTATTATACCTGTGACTAACGGTAAATATAACCCTTGAAAATCTGCAACATTTCAAGGTCCCTCTACAAGGAAATACTCTAAGACGTATACAGACTAATGATGGCACATAGTTTATCGGATGACAGTGCACCCATACCTGTCAATACTTGTGAGCTGAGAGTTAGACAACACCTGTTTACCTCCCACAAGACAATCCAACAGAATGGAGAATCCAAGAAATCAAGAAAGGGCTCTGTCATTTGTGTGGGAAAATCACACACAGTGGGACGCCCACATTCCCAACATTCCCAACATTTTATTTACTATGTGTGACTTCGCCCAGTCAGTTACTCCTGAAATGGAACATCATACGACCTGGAGAATGGTAGTGCGAAGAACACTTGAAAACCCTCCAATTGTTGAAATATCGTGCTGGGAGGTCCAGAAAACAATGTGGAAAATCCAGGAGAAACCATCAGAAGTAATTACAGAGGAAATAATCAGCCCCGTTTGGGCCCCACCACCAATATTTATAAGAGAGTGGTGAAGCTATGGTGAGCAGCCATCCCTTGAGCTAAGCAAGTAACAAATTTTGTGCAGGATTTGCTCCTAAGTGGGACACACTATGCAGAATTTTGGAAAGACAAAGGAATATCTATTGGGTAAAAGGTGAGTGGGGGCAAGTCATAAAAGTGTAGAGGGTTGTCACATACCCCCATAAAAATAGCAATACAATGTAGATAATATATTCTGAAATTTCCATGACTGGTGATGTCAGAGAAATGGGACACCCCATTGGAGCAGTGGGTGTCACATCTAGTTGTACAGCTGGTCATTCAAGGAATAATACGAGTGACCGTGGAGAGGTACTGTGATCATTCCCCCCCCCCCCCCTAATTACCCTTCTACACACACACTCCAGCTGACAACTTTCTACCACGTGGCGAGGCTGTGTTTTTAACTGACCAATGAGAAGGTATGGAAGAAACAAATGCTTCGAGAACCCAGAATTTTCGTATAAATATACTTTTTTGGGCAGAGAGAACCAGGTAACAGGAGACAGACTAAGGGGGAATTATCCTCCATTTTATAAAATTATGAGGGAGAGGTGAAGTAAGAAACGAGAAAATACATGAAGGAGGAAACGAGAAAAGACAAAGTTATGTAGAATTTTCTAACATATATAACATTATATTATTTTGTGTGTTTTAAGTTTATTTTATTGGGGTATTTTGAATATGCTTTCAGAGATAATTTGTTAAAGTTTTTTTCAGAATTTCTACAAGTGTTCATGATAACCCTGTTAATTGTATATAAAATTTTTTGTAGAACCACATTGTAATATAAATGGTTTTTTATAAACATTTTTTAGAGGTTTTTCCTTCTGATACACGAGCCTTCCTATCCAATATTATTTTTGACTTCACATCATCACATGCATGTCACGTGCCCCGAAGGAGTCAATCTCCAATTAGCTGTCTCCAAGGCCAGCAACAACGTAGTAAAATGAAGTCACGCCATCCCACCCGCCATTTCTAAACCCACTAAGAAGCAGCAGCTGAAATGCAAGAGTTGCCCCTAAGCGAGAGGAGGATACCGCCTATACAGCTGCCCCAACCACCCTGCCACCACCCTGCCAAGAGAAGGTAGCAGATTTGGCACCTGGCCTGAGCTTGAAAGGACCTGTGCACGGCAGAGGTGTCATAATCCAGACCCGTCCACAGTAGTGTCCGTCCTCTACCTGTGCAACTGACTTGCACAGAAACCAAAACATATTTGACCTGATGTCCCTTTCCCTGTCCATCACGCATCCAAGTAGTAACGGATTTTTAGTTGTGTCCAACATGGGGCCATTGCTAACTTAACTGCGTTCGATTAGAAAGAACCATGTCAGCATGAATCTGAGTTGAGAGAACAAGTTGAGCTAATAGACCTACAATACCAAATTAGACTTCAGGAAGTCTTAAAACATCTTGTGGTGCTCAACCTAACCCCAACCATGTCCTAAGGAGGGGAGAACGTGATAAACCCTGTAAAGTCAGCCACCAGCAACACAGCTCGATCAGACGTGGACATAGGTTCAACCCCTGCAACAACCATCGGAGGACTGTCACCTGCTACTATTGCCCCACAAAGATCACATGGGGCGATGTCAATAAGGACCATGCCATCCGCGCCTTATAGATACCCGCAGAGAGAGACCCGATCCACATGAGGAAGATCCTGAGCCAACTGGTTTCAACACTTATGGAGACCACCCCTGGATCACGGGCCCCACCTGACTCCGGTCCATTCATGTTGCTCCGCGGCAGGAGCAGAAGCAGATGTAGTAGGAACTGAACCCCTCAGAATCCACCACGAGACCCTGAAGGTAAGGTCCAGGGCGATGTCCAGCCCTTGCCTCTGCCTGCCGCAGCTGAAGCAGTAGATGAGCACAGCAGCAACACAGTGCTAGATGGTAGTTTGGAGCTGTCTCATCAACCAGGAACAAAAGTGTCCAACCCCGCAGGCAAGGCCCACAGTGATGTCGAGCCCTTGCCTCTTCCTGCCACAGTGAAGAACAAGATAAGCCCAGCAGAGCCGCAGTGCAGGACAGCAGTCCGGAACTATCTCATTGGCCCAGAAAAGAGATGTCAGACCCTAACGAAAAGGCCCAGGGCAACGTCCAGCCCTTGCCTCTGCCTGCCGTAGCCGAGGAAGCAGATGAGCCCAGCAGCAACACAGTACCGGACGGCAGTGTGGAAGTATATCATTGACCAGGGACAGAGGTGTCCGACACCACAGATGAGGCCCAGGGTGGCGTACAACTCCTGCTTATACCTGCCACAGCCAAAGAAAATGATAAGCTCAGCAAAAATGCAGATCCAATGGGACCCGGTCCTTCAGGTGAGGCCTGGACTGGTTCCAAACCCCAGCCTCTGCTTGACCAGGATGAAGCCGATGAACTCGGCATAAGTTCGGAACCTCAGAGGCGAGAACTGTTCACATGTGCCTGCCGCATCAACCTCCAGAACCACGATGGCAGGTACAAGAGACCATGTGGCAGCCTTTATGCAAGTATGCAAGTTTACGTGGCCCTAGCCCCTACATGTACCCCTAAGACCTGAATGAACAGTAACAAGTGAAAGAGTGAGAAAAACGGGAAAAATTTGAATAATTAGAAAGAGACAGGACTCCCTTTGTAACAAACAGGACAGTGTAATCAGTAGAAATAGTATTCTGGGGTACATCACGATGAAAGAGACGTCATAGTGTGAGAAGCAAAGCAAAGTAGTTTTACGAAGCAAAGCAAAGTAGTTTTACAGAAAAGACAACATGTTTTGTAAAACGATGTGCCGAAAAGCAGATACTGAACAATTTATTAACGTTTTGACTACATCCAATACGAAAATTCTGACTACAGTGACAAAAACCATAATGTAATGATGTGCCTGGCAACCATCCAGGGAAGTAGGGCAACCTAAATAATAAATGGTGTAAGGAACTGGTGGATGCCATACAAAAATTTTGAAGACTGCAAATAACACCAACAGCATCTGTATGTATTTTGAATGCTGAGAGTTGTGTTCTGTTCAAGTGCTATATCTTTTTTTTTTTGAGTGCTATGTTTTTTTATCAATGTAAAGTGTCCCTGTTGTGAGACCAGTTAGGAGAGGCTTGAGAGCAGCATGCTTGAAATTCGCCCTCAGCGTCATAGCAGGAAATAACTAGAAAGACGCCCATGTGAGTTTGGACTAGCCTATCCTGTTCCCCAGTGTGTTAAACTATATGTGTTCACATGTAAAATTGCATCTTTCTTACAGAAACGAGCCTGTAAAACATCTTATGTAAATAACCACAGCACTCAGCTGTCCATTGTGAACGACACGCTTTCTTTTCCTCAACCTGGAAAGGGTGGTTCATTCACCTGACTCCCCGCTGCGTGATACACACACACACCAGGGGAGTATCGATAACGAGCAGCCAGACCAGCGCCCACAAGAGAGAGAAAGAGACAGCGGAAACAAAGGCATAGTGGAAAGATATGACCTGAGAATGCCCTGTAATGCAGGTCCTTACCCAGACACTTAAAACAGGAGTTAAAATTATTTCTTTCCTAAAAGAACTGTAAAATGTTATGGTATAAAAAAGCTTAATGTTTATGCATTAGTGTTCACAGTTGTAACAGAGCATGGACTGTGAGTTGTTTACACAAATACTATTATACGCTGTTCATGGTAAAATGAGCACTTTTGAAAGCCCTGTTCAAGATCTATTTGTATGCACGTTGCATATTCTTCTGCCTTATGTAAAATTAACATAGTCCCGGACTTCATCACTTCATTCATGCATCGATCAAGTGAAACTGTAGAGTTACTAGAAAGGTAAATATTTTACAAATCTGCTCATTTCTACACTTCAATGCATTAAAAAAACACAGAAAGAGAAAGAAAACATTAGCATTATTCTCAAATGGTTACATAACACTTCATATTCAACATTAAGATATGGAACAACTTTCCATCCATCGTTATCAACTTTACCAGGTGCATGTCACTCAGTGCGCCCATTAAACTAGGCCTATATCATGCAGGGTCAGAGACTTTGCCCTGAGGTTGATTTCAAAAGTGCTCACTTTATCATGAACAGTCCTTACAAATAATTTTTGTGACATATCATCATGTAAACAATAAAACTCATCACAGACAGCAGATTGACACAAAAACACCACCACAGGTATTCTTTCTTCAGTATTTGATGCAAAGAAAGGTACACATTCATTGTTATCTTTGTATACGCTGACAACATGCAGATCTCAACAGAATGGTAGTGGGAAGAAAACTACACAACTGTCAAACTGTTGAAATATCATGCTGCAAGGCCCAGAAAACAATGTGGAAAGCCAGGAAAAACCATCACAAGTAAATACAGAGGAAATACTCAGCCCCGTCTGAGGCCCACCACCAATATTTACAAGAGAGTGGTGAAACTATGGTGAAAAGCCATCCCTTGAGTCAAGCCAGTGACAAATTTTGTGCAGGACTTGCTCCTAAGTACGACAATCTATGCAAAATTCTGGAACAATGACAGAATGTCTGTTGGGTAAAAGGTGAGTAGGGGCAAATCATAAAAGTGTAATGGGTTGTCACATATCCCCCGTGAAAATAGAAATAAACCGTCACAAATGTATGCCGAAATTTCCATTACTGATGATGTCTGAGAAATGGGGCACCCCATTGGAGCAGTGGATGTAACGTCCATTTAGACAGCTGGTCGTTCAAGACTGATTAGTGTGATGGTGGAGAGGTATGGGGATTCCCCCCCCTTTTTCTATACACATTATACACCCACTCCAGCAGATCACTTTCAGCCACATAGCGAGGCGGTTTTGAGCTGATCAATGAGAAGGCATGGAAGAAACAAAGGCTTCGAGAACCCAGAATTTTAGTATACATACACTTTTTTGGGACTTATGAAGGTAGAGAGAACCAGATACCAGGGGACAGACTAAGGTGGAATTATCCTCAGTTTTATATAATTATGCAGGAGGGGTAAAGTAGGAAACGAGAAAAGAGAATGTTATGTAAAATTTTCTAATATATGTAACCATTGAATATTTTGTGTGTGTTAACTTTATTTTACTACGGTTTTATGAATACGCATTCAGAGAAAATTTGTTAAAGTTTTTCCAGAATTTCAACAAGTGTTTGTGATGACTCTTTTGGTCGTATATAACAATTTTTGTAGAACCAAATTATAATATATAAAAGGTTTTCCATAAATGTTTTTTCGAGGTTTTTCCTTCTGATGCATGACGCTTCCTATCCACTTTTATTTTCGACTTTGCATCATCACGTGTGTGTCACATGCCCTGGAGGAGTCGAACTCCAATTGGCCACCTCCAAGGTCAGCGCCAACGTAGTAAAAGGAAATCACATAAACTCTCCCGCCATTTGTAAATCTGCTAAGAAGCAGCCGGCATGCAAGAGTTGTCCCTAAGTGAGCAGTGGATACCGGGCGCACAGCTGCCCAAACCACCCTGCTACCAGCCTGCCAAGAGATGGCAGTAGAGTTGGCGCCTGACCCGATCCCGAAGGGTGGTGGCCAAAGATAACCGAAGCGAAATCAACCTTGGCAGCTTGCTTCACCACCTTGTGTGCTGGAGTTCTATGACCGCTCCACATATTCCAAACAACCCAGAAGCTCTTCAGCGCCTTCAACATCATCTTCCAGACCTTTCAAAGGATCTCCCCCTGCACACCTCGAAGAAACCAGGTCCCCTTCACCTGGGTTTGCATAGTTTATACTTCCGGTCAGCTCAAGATAGTCTAGGAGGTAGTACAGACCACCATGTCTATTCCTCTCAGGAATAAAACATGTTTCTCGCCTATTTTGACTTTCCTTAGGTGACTGTGAGATCCCAAGTAAACACCACGTCCACCAGAGTGGAGCAGGAGACTGGGTTTTGAATACCAGACTTTTGCCATCTAGAGCAGGACTGCGGGGTCCTCCTTAGCAACTCAAACATCAGTACCACACACATGCTCTACGGCCACCCATTTTGTATACTCCAGTGTACCGAAAGGCAGAGCCACAACAGTAGTAGGGACGCACTGGTTTTGGCTCACTAGGCAATGACATGTGGATGGAGCTGATATAAAAATAGATTTTGGAGATTAATGGCTAATCCAGTAAATTGACTAACCCTAATCCAATTAAATTGTAAATCTGATTGATCATATTATGGGTTAATCCATTTTGGAAAATTTTTGGGAAATTTTGGAATTTTTTAAAATTATTTTTATTATTTTTAGGAAATTATGAATTATTTTTAGGAAATAGTGTTCTATTTTTGGATAGTGATGTTCACCCTTGGACGTCTGGCAGGCAACTGAGCAGTGAGGTGTTGGAGAATGGGTAGATATGTGTTGAGTTTGGTGCAAGAGTGTTATAAGTGTTATTTGTGGGGAAGAGTGTCGTGTATTGAGGTCGGGAGCAGCAGCACGACACATCCGTTCAGTTCGAATGTCGGTGTATGAATAAAGTGTTGGGCTGGGTGAGGTGTCAGGAGCGACCATACGTTCACTTTGGGTGTCTGAATGTAGACTTAGGTGGAGTACTTACGACTAATTACATATGTGAAATGTGTATTTGGAAAAGAATGTTTTAAATTTCCGAAGAATAGTATTCAGGTGATATCAAATAAGTACCAAACAAGCGACATTAAAAAATGAAGTTTTATAGAACACGAGAGAAACTAATGAAAAACATGCCACTAATATGAAATAATACTAAGTATCAAATGAAAAACACATCTCATGCCACAAATATGACATAATTTATCACAATCAATTAAAATGACTTACCACGATTGACCATTATGATGTACATGCAAACAACTCGTAACAAAATGTATTAATCAGACCCAAACGAAATATGAAGAAATCCCAAAACTATTTCCCTACCAATATAATATATGTCAAACACCACAATAAATTTCACAAATCAACTGTTAACCAAATCACTCATTGAATAACACACAAGCAATGAATTAAATACTAAGGAATCGCAAAGAGACAAATAGCTTTACTCCTTGTCTAGCACAAAAAGAACATACAGTATTTTGGCATGTATAGGCCGCACCATAAGATTCTGATGAAAAATTAGGGATAATAAATATTTCAAGTATAGGCAGCACTGAATTTTTGTATTACTGTAAATATTGTTGACTTACGATTCCATACAAACATTATAAATTCTGACTTAATTCCTCCCCTACAAAACATTTGCGAAAGAAAATTTGTATTATGTTGCAATGTTTACAAATATACATCGCACAATTAATATTCTACTGATGGTAACTTGACTCGAGAAAGCAAAACCACGGCAACATGTTACACAAAGTGGTGCATTATCAATGTGCACTTGTAGTGCCATCGTGGGCGTGCAAACTACATAAGTTATCTTTCTCTTGTACAGCAGAGAAATTATGTTCTCATGTATGGCATCTATGGCTAAGCTCCAACAGGTTTACATTTCACACATGTGGGATGAAGGTAATTTTGTTTATTAACGTGAGTGAACAAATAATTCAAATAATTGCATGAGAGTTTTTTCTTCTTTCCCTCTTCTTCTTCTTCATCTTCTCTTTCCTTCCTTCTAGTTGAAATATTAAAATGTACTGTATGTTGGCAAATTTCTAAACATGTTTTGGGGGAAAAATTTATTTAATACCAATATCTCATATATAAGCCGCACACAAAACTTTTTGTGGTCATTTTTTTTGTAAAAATGTGTGGCTTGTACACGTCAAAAAATGGTATTTAATTACAAATGAATTTTCCCAATCTACCGAACCACACAAATTACAGTCAACTTACACCATTTCCACATCAAAATTAAAACTCACTTACCGCCCCAGCAAATTCAGATGTCATAAATTAATGACATACCAAAAATAATCCGAAAAATGTACAATATTTATATTAATATCTTAACTCGGAACGAAATCTCCAACATATATGTCCAACATATATTCCAGGGAACCAAACACAATAGCACACTAAGACACATACGTCACCCTCATCGACACTCAGGTTTAGCTACCCACAATGAAATATTCTTAGCATCGAAACGCACCTATGTGCAAAGTTATTTTACTATCGCATATAATTGATCACATATTCCCGTAACTATCTATCACTTTCAGTTAACACGAAACATTTAAAATGAAATATTAACTGCACACAAAGAAATATTTAAGATGACATCACACACAAAACGAAACAACTTACTCCAATTGCCATGTGTTCCCTAGAAAATATTTAGTAAAATTTCAAATATCACATGCATTAAGCATACCAGCTCCTGCTTTTACAAACGCATTGTGTGTCGGAAATTATATGATACCGCATCTTCCAGTCACACCCGTCACAAGCAACTCGATTCACTCTCATCGACTCGCTACATCCCACCACACACACATCACACGTAGCTCACTGTATCATTATATGACACGTTTCAATTAATAAAAGTTAAAAAAATTTATAAGAAAATTAATGTCTGATCCTAAGTACCTATATAAGTACGCATAACTATTACTGTGTTATCCGCAGTTGTGTGTAAAACGAGTTTATGAAGGATAGGTATGTCCACTCTCTCCAAAGATCCTGCATTGCGTCTACACCGGCCTCCCACTCAATCATAACTGAATGAGATTGCAGTTAGCTTCTAGACACGAAACCACCCCCATCCTATCATTTGAGAGCGCTGTCCCATGCTTCCTCTCTGTGGCTCTCTCGTCCATTTGCTCTGTCTCTCTTCCCCATGACACACATAACCTTCGAGAGTTTGAACTGCCCTAACCTGTGACAAATATAGACCAAGCCTGCAACAAGGAGGTGCCAGGGCAGCGCCCAACAACCAGATTGCTAGAAATTTCAAATATATTGCAACTGATATTAAAACCAGAATTACATTCCAACTATTACAATTCCAAATAATTACCTTTAAGCTATAAAATTCCACGATAATATAGTTCCGTTCCAGGAAATATCACATTCAAAATACAGTCTATATCCCCCTAAAACTGATTTCAAAGTCAGGGAAACATTATCCCAATTCCAAAAAATATCACATTGCAATTAGAATGTAAATAATATGATTTACAAACACGTGCTAAACGCAACGCATTAGCATTTAAATATTCCTAAGTAGTGATTGAATTATGTTCCAAATATGTTTGTTAAAATATTACGAGGGCCAATGCTCACCCTACTCGGCTCCCAAGACCCAGAGGGTTACACATAATTATTATTTTCTTAAAATTAAGTATGTGTCAGGTATTTGAAATGTTTAGTTTCTGTAAGCGTTTAAAAACTGTTTTCCATCTGCCAAAGCATTACATTGTGTTTTCACCTGAAGCAATCTTCAAACATTTTGTTACCTAAGTCGTATATTTACCAAACACTACTGTTACAAGGAGAGAAGTACATTTAAAAGAATGCATGTACAATTTTTTTGTTCGCATACTAGTATTAATTTATAGCCAAGAAAATAAAATACATTTTTGTATGTATTTGCGTGTAGACTTCTCTACGAAACGAAAAATTCAGTTATACCGTAAATCCCATGTATGTGAAAATAAAGGATGTCTGTAATACGTTCCTTTTACAAACTCTTAAATGTTCCCATCCAAGATTTTCGTTATACCAAATATATCAAAAATGTGAATACATAGACAAATATAAAGCTAATGTATTTAAAAATATTATGTTTCAAGAATATATATGAATGAAAGAAAGAGTGAATAACACATTTCCAGCTTGAAATTAACCCGGTAGGAGTTGTAAAATGGCAAATTTAACGATATTTCAACAAATTTCCAAAATGGGCTGTACTTCAGGTAAAATCCAAGGAAAACAGCCGTCATTTTAGATTCGAAGTAGGTCAATAATTTCCAATTCCCATCAAATTATTTACATCGTAAAGAGCTACCCGAAACAAGTAACACTCTTCCAAATATAACTTATACAGTTGTCATAATGTATTATCAAACAACATTTATTGGATAAATTTACTGGGAAAACCAAATTAGTATTACATACATACGTTTAAAACAGAACATATTTCAAACACCTTAAGACAATCCCAGCTCGAAAAGCATTACACATCAGGTTAGCCTTCGCCTATCATGATCGTTTCAGAAAACTAAGTCTTTAAACATTCGCTACAGAAGACTTCCAAATCCATCTCTCCCTTTCATATTCCTACAGTTAAATTATTCTTTATTCTTTTTTAATTGACTATCAAGTAAAGATGTACTGATTATCCAATTTCAGATACTACGCAATGTATACCATCATTCATATTCCATCTAATATACATAAATTTAACCACATGGTGAATTAATATGCTTAATTACGCAATGAACATAAACATGTATTAGAGCAGAAGGCATTTTATTGTAATTAATTAAATCTGTTACAGTTGAAAGCATTACGTTTATACAGAAACAATATAGTTGACATTCTGACACCGAAGAGTAATCATACAATCAACCTTGATGCAAATGGAGGTGGATGTATCACCGAATCATCTACACTGCAAATACTGAGGAAAATATACACATTCTGCTACAATGTTCGTAGGCATGAGAAGAGTGAATGTTTGAACAACTCATCTAAGACCATTCTTAACTGCAAAAACTATTTTATATTTTAGATAGTTCGCACAAGCCGATAATGTGAATAGACATTTTAAGATTTGTAAAAAATAATCTTCCTACCGAGAAACAAAATGTATCGTCTACACTACATAATATCACAGAAGGAGAGGATACTAACTTAATACAAGAAACAATCTTCAACATAATGTACTACAAATAATAGCAAAGATTAATTACGGCAATGATACACCTCTTTCAAAACAAATTAATATCAATATTTATAATGAAACACACAATGAAGACAGCAGTAATGATTCCACCAACGACTTTCCTTCTACAAGTGCTGCAAATAATGAGTACATACTTTCCGAAGATCCCAATGAACTTGTAAACAGACTTAGATAATTGCTTAAACACAGGAAATACTCGAACATGAAAGAAATGTTTTTGATTATTGGTATAATTCAAGAATGGGGATACATTGATTGAAGAACTCTGCAAAAACCAGAGAAGTCTGAAGACAGAATATATTTTAAAAATATGATAATAAATTTAGTGAACCCTACTACTTGGCAGAAAAAAGTTTTTTTTCCAGAGATATGTTTTAAGTAAACATTGCGTGACAGGAATATGTTTCAATTTGAAGTAATATGCCCTTCTCAAGCGGATTAAGTCATTTGAATTTGTTTTGATAAACTACCTAAATGGGAAGGAGTATTATTGAGGTATGTCCTTTGACGAATAAGTTATGTGATTGAGCAATAAATTAGGTTCTTTGAGGAATAAGGAATGTGAGTGAGGAAAGACTTTAAGGAATGAGAAACGAAACCATGTGTAAGTTTTGAAACAAACTGTATTATATGTGTAACATGGGTTAGGTTTTTGAAACATCCTATACCTTTGCTTGTTAAATGAAATTGTGTGTAAGTTTTGAAACAACCTATACCATATGTGTGTAACATTTGCTTGCTATGTATATTTTTTGAAACATCCTATACTAGTGTTTGTTAAAATATTTGTTGTTTCGAGACATCCTGTAGTTTTCTTATTTTGTGAATAAATATGTTGTAAAATGAATTTACTTGTACATTTTTTTTAGCTAATCCCTTCACAAACTGTGAAATGCATCTGTATCTTTAAGAGAGGAAAAATATTAGTGTGAGAGCTTATCATCTTGGTTAGTAAAATGTCTTAACAGAGAGAGAGAGTTTTAAATTTTCTAAAAGTATGTTGCAAATCACTAATGGTATTGGTAACAAGTTAAAAAGTGTTTGATTTCTATCAAAACCAACTATGTTTTAGTAATGAAAAAGGCAGAGGAAAATCTAATGACATGTGAAATTTTGGAGGTGAGCACTCTAACCGCTTATCTGTTTGTCAAAGTATTAATTTCTTTAACTTTATAATATAGCAAAGTATTTATTACGTGAAGCTACAATGTAGCTGGAAGCATGGAGGCTTCTGTATGCTGATGGGCAGCATGGCAATGTCGTACAGAGCAGAGCTCTCGAATGACCTGAGAAGACTGTTGTGACTTGAAAAAGTTGGTAGTTCTTCTAGCAATGTGATGTTCTGTGAAGGAGGGACGTGAAATACACAATGGCTTTCTGGCAGTGTGACACCGGGCAAGTATACTGGCGTGAGACAGCTGTCGATGTGCTCTCGGGCAAAGTAACACAGAGCAAGTGGACTAGCGCGAGACAGCCTTAAACTGAGGATTGAGGGTCATATTTATACTCGGCTCATAGGCCAGCATGAGGGGGGGGGGGGGGGGGGGGGGGGGGGGGGGTTGCAGGGTGTGAGAGAGATGCAAAGGAGAGATGAGAGTAACTGAGAGTGGCGGAGACTTCCCCTTATGCACCAGGCGCTGGAGAGGTAAGCGGCGACGTGATGTTAAGCAGGTTGTAGCGTAGCAGGTGGCAACGGCCGAGCAAACTACTCGGGATGGGCCTATACCAATAACAATACCGACTAACCAATCGATACCATGACCATTGGCATCGGAACATAATTTGCTGATTATTATTTGCCGATTAGTAGCACTAATTTATTTTACACAATGTTAAATAAACCAGCATACTAAATCTCATAAAGCATTAATATACCGCATCCATCAATCAGATATTCTGTCCGAAACCCAAAATATATTCGGAACAAATTGTTTTTCGATGATGTATTCCAGTTGTTTACGTTTTAACGTAATTCCTGTTGGTGCATTCACCAAATATTGTGCACGTCATTCGTTTTTGGACACGACATGAATGCAAAACAACACAGATAATCAATACCTGATGCTATAGATAGTACTGATTACATCCCCCAAGAGTTTTTCGTTTTTTATTTTCTTCTTACGTTTTTAATGCATTTGTAGATGAGAAAGCAACCTGTATTCTTATTCTTGCATTATTGCATTCGTAAATTCATGGCAGTGAAAACGAATCGCACACACTGACACTGTATTCAACTATCTGTGGTGTTGATAATGGCAAGTTAAAGGTTATAACTGTGGCGCATGGTGGTAATTTGATGGATGTAGTTGTTATTGGATACTGTGGGCTGCAGTTTTGATAAGAATGGTAAAGGTCCGAATAATATTCGGCAAGTAACATAGGTAATTGGCAAAAATTGTCACAAATAAATCAGTTGTCATTTTAACCAAGGGACTGAGTATGGCTTGGATGACGAAGGAATACTAAGCGAAAATATTAACATAAATAAAAAATAATCTGCTCAATTTCAAGTGAATATTTTATACTGCATTGATTTCAATAATTTATTTTAGCGACATTTTTAGGCTGTTGTTTTAAACAAACATGTATTTTGAGGTTATGTACATAATTTCTCAGGTCTAAAATACAAGTCTACATCAGACTGCCTGAAGTTTTGAAGGTTGACTTTAACGAATTCAGTTTGTAATGAGTGCTGTTTTGTCTGGTAACAGTTTTTCCTTGACTGTTAAGTCACTTATTTGCCCAGTTAAATTGTCCATCATTTATTATTAAAATTAGTGTTGTATTTCATTTCTATGCAGTACACACATAATACAAAGTGCTTAAAGTGTTCACAAAATTAAATACTTAAATTTAAGTAGTAAAAATAATTTTCAAATATTGGGAATTGGGATATACGATGGTGCTCATCAAAGCTGGTATCGGCATCGCTGTAATCTGTGGCATCTGCAGTTGAGAATCGGTACTTTTGGTATCGTTAAAAAGTGGCATCGGCTGATCCCTACAAACTACCCTAGCTTGGAAGGTGCCCTGTAGCGTGTATGGAATAATGGCTCCTCTTAGGAGGGGCCAGCGGCTGTTGAGAGGTTAGGTAAGTGAATGATGTCGCTTGTGGCACATCAAAATGACAACCAAACTATCACCCCCAGTGGATCCCACCAGTGCAATAGCTCACATTGTGGCCCCTGTGTCCTCCACCAACCCTCAACTTATTTCAATAGCAAACTCACTACCTGTACATACCTCATTCAAGAAGACTACAACTGTGCAACCGAAAATCTGATTTATCAGCTACTGTAATGCAGAATACATACGCAGAGAATGGATGGCCACAGAGCAGAAACCAAACAAGCCATAGCTGGTCACATCAATAACCTACAGGACAAACCAGTTGCAATACATGCAGCATCACACAGCAAAGATTTTGATTCCTGATACAGTACCGGAGTTGTGGAAGACCTACTACCTTCAAGTAATATCTTAGAACTCAGATGCTGGAAATTAGCTCACCAATTAATAACAAAATCCAGGCGTCAACATAAGATAATCACAGCTCCATACCACACTCATCAGAATACCGGCAAATTTTCTATTTTCCCGCCCCACCCTAGTAAGCTAACCGGTAGCTAGGTTTATAACCAACGCACCCTTCCACCATGCTGCAGTGTCCTACAACTCGCCGCCTGATGAAGCTGGCCCAGCCCGCAATCGCCCAACCGCGTGGAAAATGTGTCGTCCTTCTTTGTGTATGTGTACCTGTCAACAAGTTCTACACTGCGAGTACTTGAATTTCTATTTGTTTATATATTGTTGGTAGCCTAGCCACCTACTTGCTACCTTAACAAACATAGTTAAGTAATTTTGCAGCTAAAGCCTTTCAAAAATGGCAGAAGTAAAATTTTTATGCAATTTTTACGCATAGGAGTTGGTTATGGGTCAGAATCGGACAACATTTAAATTATGACCACTTTAAAGTACTGACTTTTTCCTGGGAACCTTGAAAGGCTGTAGTTTTTAGATTTAACTGTATAAAGAGAAGTTACACAACTTGGTGTTTTATGAAATGTAAAACATAACATTAAAAATTATGAAGAAATACATTTTTTTGTATGTTTATATGTACCTTACAACAATAATTGCCATAATAGCAACAAATTTATGTTGTTAATGTGTAGTTTAAAACTAATACATGTTCAAAGAGGTCCATACTTATGTTAATTTTTCCATGTGACTAATGGGTGAATAAGTGAAGAAAGACGATAATGAGCAGAAATTCCAAACTAAGTATTCAATAGACTGTGAATCTACTACAGACCTGTTTGAACATAAATTTCAAAGGAGGCTCACAATGCTTACCTCTTTAATGGTGTGCAACTCTTTGTTCTCATCTTGAGAATAGTACTCAGTCATCTGGTCTTCCAACTGGTCCAGTTTCACTGCTCGGGGACCCTTCATCTGAAACAATACGTTACTTTGCATTAGCAAGTCACAATTTTTTTTACTTCCAATCTTTTCTCATAATGAAAATGATTTTAAGGTACACCAGGATTCACAAGATGTTGCTATAAAGAAAAGGGCCTGGTGATAAAAATGTAGTTTTAGTGCCAAAGGCAACATACTCTCTTCATCTGTCTATACACGGCTGTATAAGTTTCATATCAGCACAAAATATTGTACGTAAGCCCTAGTGACATGCTGTTTGTTTTTTTTTTTTTTTGACAGAGGAAGAAACTGTCGGCTGAGCCGAGCTTGTCACACTCTCTCTCTTTGTCTCTCTCTCCTTCGGGAAGTTTTACATTGCTAGTAGTTCAAGTAAATTATACATGTTTAAAATATTAGCATATTTCATACTTATTAAAACAAAATAAGGGTTTTCGAATTTGCAATATTCAACTGAAATGAGATTTTAATCTTTCAATACATATTTGAATATATTTAGATGTGGTAGCTGGACGGTTGCAAATCTACGGTTGGCAGACGTGGTGAGTGGCTACATGATGTGACGTTTTGTTGCTATGTGCGCCACGAAGCGTTAATTTCTCTTGCACTGAAAAATACTTCATATTACCACAACAAGTGTGTAAACGTTGTGTTTTTTAAACCTATCTAGGCAAGTTACGACGTTGTGATAAGTCTATGTTTCCAGGGCACGAATAAATATACCGTTACATGTGTCGTTAACCGGTGTGTGTGAAAGGGCGTGGCTGTTTCGTGGTCGTTAACGCTGGCCCAGTGTGTGTATGATTGCAAATATCGGATGTGCAAAATTTATACATTTTAACTGTGAACTGTTTTTATGATGAAGTTAATTATACGTCTGTTTATCACAATGTAACTTCACCCTAGGTGTTTGAAACACAATTGTGTAACGTGTCTACATTTTTGTGATCTGAATGTTTGTCATGATCGTGAATAGACTAAATATATTTTTATTTTTCTTAATTTATTATTTTGCGAAAGTGCTAGTGTCACTTGTGTTTGTCATTAATGGCGCTCTGAACATTCTGCAAGTTCCTTGGCGAGAACCGATCACTTCCCTATTTATTCCCTCTATACCCTCCCTCTTCTCCCTCCTTCACCTGGAGCTTAATTCTATATAAAGAGGTAACTCCTCATATTCCCTTCTTCTACTCCTCTCTGCGATAGTGTTAATGTTATGCTGAACGAGATGCCAGCTAATCATGATTTTCACGACATATTAGAATTGTCTGTATACAGTCATGGCTGAAATTGGGAATCGGCTTTGTAGTGAAATGAGTTGGGGCAGAAAAAATGAACCAAGGTGAGTCATGGCCTCCAGTCACCTAGGGTTTTTGTCATCTTTTAAAGGTTCTGTAAAGGTTTAAATTCTAGAATTGGGTGGTCAAATTTGACTGATGTGACCCACCACATGAATATAATGTGACATTTCCAAAGCCATGTCCCATTAGTGTCCTATTATTAGATATTACAGCACCACGTGATGCCACGATTGGGCAGTGTTCAGATTACAAAACTTTCTATCGATATTTAGAGCAGGTACGACCCTTGTCGGGCAACAGTAACAGAAGTCAACAGAAGTCGAGAAGCGCTTGTCAAGAGAAGAGCAGAGAGTGACCATTTTAACTCACACCGGCAATGCCCATGACTTCAACCTTCTTTAATAAACTGGATGTTTAAATACTATTAAATTTATTTCCGCCAGCGTAAGAAGTTGTTAAGGTGCCAGGAGAGAAAGTAATGTCTATCTTCCGTCTTCTTAGTTTAATTATCTTCGCAGTGAGAAGTTTTTCAAGTTGGTGCATGCCCAAAGGGGAGTGGAAATTATTTATGGGGGCTAGTCACATCAAACAATGACGTAAGATGTTTGAAGTTGTAGGTTACACTGACTTCGGTCATTTTACATTTGAGAGAAGAAGTTGATGTCTTAATCACTTTTACAGTTTTAAGTTGTGATGCCAGAATCATGATTTACATGGGGTGCCTTATTGCTTAACTGGCGCAAGGCCAGTGCACAGGACAGGTCTGGTGACCTGTCAGAGGGGCAAAAAGCCAAGGCACACTGTCACGGCCCTATGAGCGAGTTGACCCTTGTTCACAGTTTTACCTGGTTGCACGCTGGTCTGCTGCTGGTGAGGCCTAGGCCTTGAGACTCTTTCCCTGGCGTGGCAAGGGCTGGTGGTCGCCTTGGAGGTAGTGAAGTGCTCTTGCTTGGCTGGTTACTGGAGGATGCTGGTTGAGTGTGGGAAAGATGACTGCAGAACTACGGGTCCACAATCCCTAATGGTGGTTCTTCACCTCTTAAGAACACCTCAACCACAAGGTGAGGGGTACGATTGATCTTAATTAAGGGTGGAAATAAGGGGGTTGGTAATTCTGAGGGGTGAGGCCTCTCAGTGATATGGGCAGTATGAACTCTGTCCTGTTTAGGTAAATTACTGCTGAGGGCATTAGAGGGAATGGGTTTGCAAGTTGGATTACTTTTGATGGTGTGAACTGCCATTCCCACCTTTCTTGCATGCCTCCCTTCTGAGACTACCATTGATGATAGGGACAAATATGACTTTGTAAAAGGCAAGCAGGTGACTCACTTCCCTGATGTGTACTTCAGAGTAATCACAGCCTTACGGGCAGGAACTGTACCTCTTGCTCCGTTTAAATTATAGAATTGGGCTTTAAAGATTGTGGTGCTTGTTTGAAGTTCACTGAGTATTGCTTACTAGTTTGTTCTGCATGATCATTTTCTAGCATTAACATGTGTGGTTTTAGTAGTTCTGAATTCTTGTTTAATACACATTATATTTTGGTCAAACAGTATGTCAAATGTGGCCATGAGTCACTGCTGGTTTAGAAATTGTGGTCACGTATTTTTTAACGTGTGTACGTTTAATATTGCTCAAGCTTTGGAAGGGCTATTAGTCACCTTGAGCAATTCCCCAGGTTCTATTAATTATAATTTTTAAACGTTTTAATCATAATTTGTGAGGAGAGGCTTTGCTCTGACACACGATGTGTGTTGCCCATTTTCTCTTTCTTTCTTAGTCGAGAGTATGTGAAATGAAGCTTTATTAATCCATGAAATATTTTAATGTGATTTCTCCACACAGTCTAGGTATTAAAAATAATCTGTTTAAACCAATGTGGAGTTTTAACTGGTTTTTAGAATCCCGTGTTGAACAAGTATTTGATACCCAATGTGTCTCTTGAATAGAATTTTTTAAACTTTTTGTGCATGTACAGAAATATAGAAGGTTTATTTTATGAACACCTTTCCAGTGGCATTTCGATATTTGCAGTACATATTATGTAAGTATTCCTTTGGATCTAAGCTTTAGTTATAGAAGACAGAAAAGCTGTTTCATTTAATAGCATGTGTTTGTAATTATGAAGATATAAATATTTTTTTAAAACTATTAAAGGTTGGTACTGAACCACATGAATGTTTAACTTAGTGAAATTGAATGAGATTATTGGATATTTGTGGAAATAAAAGGATCACTGCTTAAATGTTGTGTTCCATATTTGTGAGTATGTCATAATTTTTATTTGAGTTACTCAACACTAGTAGCAGACGTCATAAGATGACATTGCACTTTTTCATTAGGTTGGTACGTTTGACATGTAACCACCATGTTGCGATACATGATGAAATACAGAAAGTGCAGGTGGTTCCAGAAGCAGGCACACATATGCGTGTAATATCAATGCTCCAGTTTACAATTTCAAAACATTAATGCATCCTCAGCACGAACCATAAAATCATTATACTCTGTCAAAGCATGCCCAAAGCTTAAAACATTCTCTATAGGGCCGGGCGAATGGAGCGGCCCTATAGAGAATGTGGCGAGAGCGTTGTGTTATGTTCACACTGTTTGACACGATACTCAGGCATGGTATCCACAGGGGGTTGATCAATCATAGAAAGTTCTAGCTCCGTTCCAGCCCCATAAAGAGCGGTGAGGGAGTATGGAATAACCTGGTTGCTCGATTCACCTGGTGCAGGAGTTGCTAATGATATAGGCTCTGCCAAATTGTACCGAGTGGCAGAGTTCGGGTGGCCTTCTAATGCGTGTGTGATCTGGCTTTGTATAGCGTTTGATCTACTGGCTTCACTCTGATGGGCTGCATTTATATAGGAACAATACAGTAACATTTCAGAAATTAGCACGCAGAGAATAGTTAAAATTCACATGTTATATTGCCTGAGTAATAGTAACATAGTAGCCATGTACTACCTCCTATGCTAATTCAACTTGAGAGGGAAGTTCTGTCTAACGTAAAAGGCCAGGTGAAGGCAACCTGCATTAAAAACTTATGGCAAAATAAAGGCAATGATTCCCTGTTAAGTAAAGTAATCAACAAGTCTGGCCTAACTATCACCTCGTATTCTTAAGGAACCAAAGGGGAGGTTAAATTACCAGAAGGGCAGCGTTAACTATTGCCATCAGGGTCCAGTGAGGCAGGGTCCTGAAGGAACTGTCGTAACCATTACCAACTGCGGGCAATTCCAGGGCTGTGGGTGGTAAGGAAGGAGCAGATGTCTTCGGGAGCCATTGGAAGGTCCAGTCTTCCAGGAGCAGAGGGGTCTACAACGCTTGCAGAAGTGGCTTCTGGAGGGGTTGTCTTCCACTGGTAGGCAGATCCAATCCTGAAGAGAGCAGTGGAATCTGTGGGCGTATCAGTCAAGCGTGAACCGCCAGTGGCTTCCTCTGGCCCAATCACGAGCGCTGGAGGAGCAGAGACACTCTTTTACTGGACGTGCCAGCCCTTTTATACTAATCTCATCTTGAGCTGCCATGTGCAAAGGGGTGAGGGGGTGATAAGCTTGACCGTTGGAGTCCAGGTTTGAAGAGTGCTAATGCGGCGCTATCATCCCTTAGTACCGCTGGCATGCTCTCTTTTGGTGTTTCTAGGAATCATATTGACCTAGGCTGCTGGGCTTGGTGTCTCAGTACACAGTACAATCTCACATCAGGGGGTAGGCTTGACGTTTGCTTGGATTAGGAAAACAGTACAAGCTGGTCAGTAGTGTCTGTAGTATGATTTCTCATTGCGAGCAGTACTCTGTAGGCACATGACCATCCTTTTGCAGTACTGTTTGAAAGACTTACACAGAGGCTGTTCATGATTCAGATGGGGCGAAGTCGAGTGAGCATAAATGCTGTGCAGAGCAACATAAGTTGATCACCCCCACTCCCCTCTCTCTCTCTCTCCACCCTCCATTTCGACTGAGAACCATCTGGATCAGAATAAAATTTCCTTCCCGCTGGCAATGTTGGACTGTTGTCTTAAGGAAACAAAGTTTTGTTTCTGTAGCTGTCTCCATTCTGTGTGTACTCTCCTTCTCTGAGGCACATGGCTATTATCTGCTTTCGGGCATATCACATCACAATTTATTATTTCGCCCGATGAGCCACCGAGACCATGCAAGAAATCCAAGGTGAGTACACCAATGTGCCGCGGGATGCCACCACATGCAAGATGCCTAGATCCCACCGCTCTCCACTGTGCCGCACGCACAGAGGATCTAGGCACTTGGCCTGCACCTGTTGATCCCTCCCCTCTCCAGACGCCCTATGCCAGTGAAGGAAGGGATGGCTGAGGAGTATATAAGGAGATGCATCCCGGCCTTTGGATCGACAGTTCTGCTTCAGTTCTCAATCACCTCTCCTGAGCCCTCATCACTGCAGCTTTTGATCCCAAGGCTAAAAACCTCTCCTCATACTTCATCGTGCACCTCGTGGGGCCAAAGATCCTCTCCAGCGCAACCGAAGAAAGAACCAGCGGTGTCAATAGCTACACACTTAGACACATTTGGTCCCTTATAGACTACCTGACAGTAGAGCTAGCCCAGAGGTTTAACATTACGCTACATGCACCAGCAACTGCCTCTCCTAATAGCTTTGCACTGGGCGCCTTGCTGGCCAGGGTGCTCAACTCTCACCGCTCACTGGTGGTGCCGAGAGGATTTCATTCTGGTGCAGGGAAACCTACCCCTGCGGGACAACACAGTGCGATTTCCACAACCATCACCCTGCAGCTCACACCTCTACCTGGTAGAGAAGTCGAGAGTGAGACGGTGTTGGCGGCAGTAATTTGCAACTACACATGGACACATACATGTCAACTGCCTACCTCCTGCAGCCCCGATTTTTGTGCCTAATGCCTTACACCTGTATGAAAGAAGGGCCAAGAAGGCGAGAGCTATTCCCAAAAATACCCAGGGGATCCGTATCCTTCCCGGTGGGTTTGGGTTGCTTAATCCACGTGAACAAGCTGCATTACTGAGATTCCTCAATGTACCACCACTCACCGTCACGCCCATGAACTTGTTCGAGCCACCCACTAAGATCACGGAAGGATACCACCCTATAATGCAGGAGGCACTGTTCGGCGAACGATCAACCAGCACACCGGAACCACAGCCAAGTATCACCCCAGCACATACCACCCCTCAGTCGAGTGCTACTCTGGAAGAGGGAACAGAGTCAGTACCGGAACGTACTGAACCATGCTGCCGCCCTATTGCACCACTCCCTAAACCTGCACCATGCCACATAAAGATTGTCGACCCCGAATTTGTACCAAGTCGCCGACCCACCAGGCCCATGTTGTAAACCGGATGGATCCCCGTGCCCAGACCAGAATAAACAGCCTTGAGATGTGACTCGTCTAGCGTTGAGTAAATCACCCAGGACAAGGACAGTCAGCCGAGACTGCCACGCGTCATGGTAATTGAACAACATAGTATACTCGAGTGTGTGAATAAAATACATCTTTCAAACTATTTCAGCCAAATTTTTTTTTGTGTTTAAATGGTGGCAGTGCTCATCAGGCAAATATCTATAAGTAAAATAGTACATATTTCATACACATTTTTTCCTAATTTTGTTAGTAAGTTAGTGGGTTAAAAAAAGCAGAGAGAAAGTTTTATATATGTATGAAAAAAATTTACAATTATAGGAAAAGGATTTTGTGTGTTCCTTGTAAAATAAAACCAAACATTTATACATGTATCAGAAAATGGGAGATCTAGTGGCAGAGACCCTCAACATAGCAATGTAAGTTTACAATAAAGTACCTGTATATTTAGTACTGTAATAAAACACTATGAAACAAGAAAATTAGTTACATGAACTGGTAACCTCCTTGTTATGCAGTGTTAAAATGTAGCAACCATTACACAAATTATGAGCACATTTACCAAGCTATACAATATGTAAAATGGAGTACTGTAGTGTATTTTTGTATTAATAGAAAGGGTACATTGAGACTTAGGGAAAAACAGTGCCCATAAACACATGTAACAAATACTGCCATCAACAATTCAGGGTGGTGTTTCCCTCCATACAAACCTAAAGGGGAAAAAAAAACCACATAAAGTAACGGTATCACACAAATCACACACACTGTTACTGCCTTTGGGACAGTGTCAACATGAATGAGATGAGAGAAGGCTGACAACAAACAGAGCAAGCTGCCCTACTTGTAATCCCTTGACAGCCAGAAGACTGAACAAAATTAGATGAGATTGGGGTGAAGCACTGGCAGAAAGAAATAAAGAAATGCACTTCCATACCATACAGTGGTTGCCACACTACTTGCACGAGATTACCTGCCTTAGTGAGAGGCTAGTGGACCAACTAGGAGAAACCACGTATGGCTTGTAATCAGTTACCTGAACCCAAAAGCAGCCAGGATCAGTCACAGCAGACACATACACCTCCAGGAAGCCATCTCTGCCAATTGCATCCAAATGCTCGGAGCTCAGGCCGCCACCTTTCTTCCGCTGTGGCAGAATGTTACGTCATATGTTACAGACCTGTAAAATTTGCGGTATTTTCTAGCAGCATGCTTATTCATAGTTCTTGTATGATCAAGTTGATGACATTCATTCATTCATTCATTCATTCATTCATTGGGCTTCACCACAGGGAGAGTTCAGTTTTACTTCTTACTTGGTTGCACAATTGCAATCCTATCATTGATACATTCTTATTGGCTCAGAGTACTGAGGAGTATGCCAAATAAATAAAGGCCCAGTTACAAAACTAATATATACAAACACTATACAAACACACATATTTGTGAAGTTTAATGTTACTGAATAATAACACAAATTTTGAATGTCATAAATTATAACCCTTGCAAACATGTTTGACTAATAGTAAATACCCAGTTTAATACATAATGACGACAGCATAAATTCTGTGACTGTGTGTGGTACAAGCTTGAAACACTATGAATACTACCTCGAACTTTTTAAACTCTGTGATATACATCTTGTGTAGTCAAGACTTCCAATTTTAAGTAGAACACAAAATTCAAAGAGAGTATAAAATAAAAAACTAAAATGAAAACAAATAAATATGGCAACATTGTTTATAAAATACTGTATGTTAAATCTTACAGCATTTATGTTCAGACTAAATGAACATTTTTCACCATTAGCTTGTTTAACTACAAAATTGTCCATAAGGCCATGACACTATTCAGGTATGTTGATCACTGGACACAACGGTCAAATGGTGCAACTCCAATCATTTAACGTGAGCCGGTTTATGCTACTACTATTAACAATTATGACTAATCGCTTATCACGTCAAGTATTCCTACTTCAACCCACGTGAGAGTCAATCCTGCAAACCTGTACCCAGACATTGCAGGCTGCCACAATCCTGGAGGGCGCCCGAACACGTGGATATCAAGGTTGCGTAACCCAACGAGCACGCCGCCTCCCTTTCCCTTAGCTGAGTGCCTACAAGCTGTCAGCCACCTCAGGGGGCAGCCAAGCATCACCGAACATTCACGAAACCTAGTGCTGATGAGAGGGTCTCCCAACCCAAGCGAACCTCATAGCAGAAGGACGTCACCCCCCCCCCCCCACCCGCCGGCCTGCCGCCGCACCATACAGTTCTCACTATATAAGTCAGTATATAGCTGGGCTCCAGAGTTATTTCTTGCAGTTTCTCGAAATCGCTCCAACACTCCTAGCGCTGGAGCCTCCAGTGAACCTCAAGTCTTTAGCAGCCACCAGCAGCTGCTAAATGCGACAACAATCGTCGACAACCACCAGTAGCTTCTATTATTGTCATCACCTGAGACTTCAGTGACGGCAACTACGAACAGCTACCAGAACCTTCATCTGCAACAGCAGTTAACACCAATACACCTTGCTACTAGAACAAGGAAACTTTAACTTCTTTTCTCTTCTAGACACCCTTTATTTAGACAGTTTCGTTCAGTATAAATTAATTCAGCTTACTAGTTCTACTCCCATCTAGCCTAGAACCAGGTTGCCTACACCTTGAATATTGTCCATTTCATATAAGTGGGGTAAAATCTGACAATGTGACCACCCTACACAATATGTAAACAGTAAATGCTCCCACTCATACAGTATTGAATCAGCAGGTTGGCTATTTTGATGATGGCTTTGGAAGAAAATAGTACTCGGAACTAAAAGTTGTAATTAAAAATCATAATTATACTTACAACATTTATCATTTAAATTATATTTTTAAAACAATATTAAATTTTCTTGGCTATTAGTAACTGGACTTTAAAAACATGTTTAGTATTCATGATTGAGTATGTCGAGACATACGGACAGTAAATGTTTCCAGCCAATGGCTAGCCATGTTTCTAATTTCCAGCCCGGTGAAGGCCATTGTGTCTGTGCTTTTGTTCTCAACGTGTTAATTATAAGAATATGTTGTCAGAATATTTAATTGGTAGTTAATTATTTTTTATTTGTTTTTTTTTTTTTTCAAACATAGTTGGTTGTAGGTACCGTTGTAGTGTGTTTTCTTGAGTGAACTGTAATATTAATTGGCACGTCGTTAAAATTGCTCATTCTGTGATTTTCCTTACCGCCTTCCACAATGAAATGACATGAATATAATTTATGTATATAAGTTTAAGTTTGTTTATATCAGAAAACTTGCGCAGTGTTAATTTTACTAAATGATTTTGCAAATAAATTATTTAATGCTAGTGACGAACAAATGTGATTTTAGTGAAGTAAACTTGCAAGGATTGTCATAGAAAAACACGTGTTCAAGAGGTTGCAAATATTAGAAACAGTAAGTTTGTGTGTTTTGTAAATGTATTTATAAACTGTTAACATAATTATCTAAATGCATGTGGCCTGAAAAAAGCCCCACTTTCCACATTTTTGTAACAAGTGAATAATATTTGTTTGTCTACATTGTAAATTCGAGTGTAAGGTTAACTTCGGTCAAAGTGTGTGCGTGTATATATTGTTGCATCTGTATGAATACGAACAGCGATGTATGTACCACGTTTTGTGTTTTCATAAAAGTTATAATTTTCGAAGTTAAATAATTTAAATATTTCCATACGAGCAAAATTTTCCACTGCTCCATAAAAACAATAAGTAACTCAAAATGCCACACATTCATAAGAACATCAAAATAATCCCATCTCACGAAAAACGTTAATTTAAAGCCCCCGGCCCATCTTCTTTTCCTTTTTCTCTCAAAATAAAATTAAGAGAACCCCAACAAATTTAACTCTGTAATTAAAAAAATAAACAGGTTGGAATGCCAACCTAGCTATAATATCATACATTAATTACTGGACGGAAGTTAGTTAAGGTCAGACTTTCAGTGCCTCCAATGACAGGGAACACAAGGAAGGAGGAAAATTCAAGTTTGCATTGGACTCAACATTTGTTTACAAACATCTTTTTCCTCACTGACAAAACAGCTGCGGTGGAAGGATACACTGTGGCCATGCTACTTTCCTAGAACTGTCAAAATTTACCCCACTTACATGAAATGGACAATAACGTAGGTTACTTTCAGTATACTGTCTGCTTGGTAGGAGATAGCACGTGTCACTTTATTTATTGAGTTCTCAATAAATACAGCTTTGCTCTTTAACCAAGTTTTTTATTCCTAGAGTAATATCCACTCCGCCAGCTACGAACAATTCACACTGTGCACTGCCGACAGAAAGAGGGTATTTTTCAATCTAAACTAGCTTTGACTGGGGACCCCCTTCTGGAGTCCACCCGTCCTGAACATACACATTAGACGGCCGCCTGTTCTATTCCTACCGGAGCACCTAGGTGCTGGAGGGAGTGAACAGAGGAGTCACTACCACTAGCAACTCCTCCAAACAAGGATAGACAGCAAACCTGAGTTGTATCCCCTACTGGAGCACCTAGATGCTGGAGGGGGTATTTGCCTGGATGTTGCGGCCTGGCCTTAGCTGAGTACCACACCCAGTAGAAGCAGTGGTGGCCCACATGGTTCAATGCTTCTGGTCTGTCCACTAAGGTGGGGGCCTTCTGAAGCACCGACCTTGTGCTAACAGCGACTACTGGAAATACGCTATTATAGGAAATAGCTTCTCGTCCATGGTACATGACTTGTATCGTAAAGCGGCAAACTACGGTCTATGCCTTTTAAGGTATGGCACGGCCAATGGCATAGAAAGCAAAAGACAGCTTACCTTGCTGCCAAGCAGTGGTCTACCCTAGCTCCTCCTCTGAAGGAAAGACAGGTGGAATGGGACCGCGTTGCTTCACCAAGGCCACCAGTAACACAGACTGCTCCTGTGTTTCGCTATGTACCCTTTCCACTGCATGTCCGTATAAGCCTGGACTATCATCCCGTCCTGAAGGGTGTAGTGTACAGAACTGAAGCCAGATACGGGATTGCCAATGCCTGGTTTTGGAGCCAAGAGTCTGCCTGGAACCTACAGTACCTTGTGAGCAGGCACAGTAAAACCTACTAGAAACCCGAAGACTGCAGCACTAACTTCGCTCAGCAGCCAACCCAACTTCACCAACCGGCCGAAGCACATAAGAGTAAGCCAGGTAAAACTAACACCTCCCGTCAGCTACCGATACGCCAACCCTCCACGGGGAACAAGGTAGTAATCAACTACTTTGTGCCAACTCGTAAACTGACATGTCCCATCAAAATATCTATTCATAAACATTGCTAAAAGTCTGAAAATCCCTGATGTAGCGCACTTGGTCTAGCGGAATAAAGCCACGACGACCGTACCAAGCAGTCAGCAACCGGGCATGCGTCACAATAAACACATGATGCATGATGGACTGCGGCAGTTGTCTCGTCACTAGGCCAAATTGGTTTTGGTCGATGTTAGGCTAGAAACACCTGAGAGGTTATTAATCTTAATCCAGACGTGGGATAGGGCTCTGCCAGTGTATAGCACTGGATGGGTTGGTTGTCAACACGGGACAAAGTCGGGCTCTGCAAGCAAAGCACTACTATTCGTTTTGGCGGGACCACTCGTTCAGGTAAGCCTAGGCAATGTTTGGCCGGCAGTTGCAGCTGTGCTGACTGGGGTTCGACAGGTTGCACACTAAGGGCTGACCCTGAGGAGGGTGAGTTGGTCGGCCTTGTGCGGGATTTGACTGTCGGCGTGGTAAGCAGTTTGTGTGGCGTTCCCCAAAACCACAGGTTGGCAAAACCCAGAGAGGTGTCTTGGCCACTAAGGTAGACCTGAACTATTGGGTGAAGTCCCTCATCGATCTTAGTAGGCGGCTCAAATGTGGCGATTTCGTAGATTGGTTCAGTTGGAACCATGAGTCTGTGGAGTACTGCGTCCTGCTCTCAAAGACTGAGAAGCTTGAACCAGTCAGGAAGGTTGTTAAGCCCCAGTGGATACTTAAGGGCAGCCTTTGCCCGTTTCACCCTCTTACAAATACCACCACTATGGTTAAATGGCATGGACAGAGAATACTACAATCAGGCCTCGCCGAAGTGGGCCAGTTGAAATGTAGGATGAGTATCAGAGTGTGCACTGTGGCCTCCTGCCAATGCTGTACCTCACTCTCAAACTCCAGCACCTGGGGTGTGGGTTAGTCGAGCTGCGCAGCACTGATAACAGTCCCAAAACAGATGTAGTCCTATTAAGAGCTGGTATGCCCAGACCCGGAGAAGTACTCCTCTTAGCACCACTAGTGCATGATGAGAAGAGCAACTTCTGAGCTGACAAGCCGACCGTAATAGGAGCATGTACCTAGTGTCGTGGCACTACTGTTCACTACACTGGGCTCAGAGAACTTGTGGCCTTCCAACTTTGGTGTGATGAGTGCCCCAGAAGAACTGATCCTACCAAACTCTTGGAGTTACTCCTATCGGCACCACTAATGCATGATGAGAGAAGTAAACCTCAGACTAGAAGTCTAATCCCTAAGGTAACGGTACCCTAGTGTTGTGGCTCAACTGTTCACTACACGAGTGCAGTGAATGGGTGGCCTTCCAAGATTGTATAGTGGTTGGTGTGAGTTGTCTTTACGGAAAAAATAAAACCCCGGTCACCTGCTGTCCCTCGTATAGCCTGATGTTTATGAGGAGACGTATTAGCCATCAAACTACTGTTGGACTGTACACTTAGTCGATTGCTTGCACCGACAGAAAGGAAGTTAAGTGTCAATACCACCTCTATACTATTTGGGATAAGGCAGGGTACTCGAAGGGAGGAAAATAAGGAGGAGTGCTTAACTGCTAAGCGAGTGAGCACCAACCAACCACCCACACTTGGTGGAGATACCCCACGGGAACGTGCTCTGTCTGCCCGTCACCTGGAGAGGCAGTCGTCTTCACACAGCACACCAGTTTACGTCCCCGTGCACATCAGATGTGGAACAGAGCCACATCCTACAGTACGTGCCTTGTCACTGGGAGTGACATCAGGTTGGGCATAGCTAATTCGTTCTTCGGAAGCAGTGCAGCCGCCGCCTGGAGCCAGAGATACCTCGACTCTCTGTACAGCATCTTGCCAGCCCACAGCACCCAGGTATCTGCTGGCCCCAGTCGACCTGGACCTATGCCAGAACCCAGGAGATTGGTGAGTGAGTGCCCTGGTAACTCTGTCTTACCTTTGAGGGCTAAGCTGGTACCCCAACATATAACAGTGCCGACCGTAGCTGACTTTGTGCCAAGTCGACAGCCAACCCGACCAGTGTTAATCTCCAACAGGCAAACACGCACCCTAAGTAACTAGGTACCAGAGCACACCTGACCAGTGCTCACCAAAATAACTGTGACTAGTCTTAGCAACAAGCGTCAATTACTTTCCTGACGCCCAAAGTGGGGCGTCAGAGTAAATAACTGTTAATCAGTGAAAGCGAGACCAGGTCAGAACAGCCCGAGAGACAGTAGCCGGGACAGAATAACAAAACAAGACTTTGAAGAGTCCTAGACAGCCACAAGCCAACAACATGGCTAGTGTGGTCCCTGAGACGTGTAGTCATAACACTTGCCAGGGAACCTGTATCTACAGCATTTATGTAGACATTAGTCCAACCAAACTGTAGATGCCAACATGGTGGACATTGTCCCAGAGGCAGAGGAGCTCAAAGAGCCTCTGCCTCTGGCAACCATAGACCGATCACGTCTCTCGAAATCGAGCAGAGGCCTACCAGGAGGCCCGAGGCAAGAACACCAGACACAGACAGGGAGCCAAGCTACTCTCAATCCCAGAGTAGACTTTCCGATGTGCCAAGGAACAGTCTCCGTAAAATCCTTGCCCTCGACATTGACAAGCTACGCCTGCAAAGTCATAGCCACATGTGACTGAGCTTTCCCTAGAATAAGCGAAATCTCATGGCGCAGTCCAATGGACCGACCTTCCAAGCAGATCAAGTAGGATCTCTGAAAGATTTTAAACCCCACAGGCGAAGGAGGCGGAAGAATCCCCTACATCTTCCCCACACACTGCTGCTACTCCGGAACCAAGAATCGAACCCGAGGAGATGACGACGCAGTCGATCTTGCATTCAGAAGTAGCACCACCAATGGGAAGTGAGCCGTTGAGAAACAGACACACAGACGAGCCACTACCGTCTTCTGCAAAAGAGGATACACCAAATGTCAACAAGGAAACAGGACATACTTTGCCAACCCCTCAGACATCCTCCGATGTGGTAAGTCAGGTTGGCAGCAGCGAAGCCAGCAGCCACCACACACCTTCTGATGGTACATAAGCCCAAACTACTGGTATCTCTGAGGACGAGGGGGCCCGACTGCACCCCCACTCAGGAGAATAACAGTAACCTAGGGCCGGCTATAGTGACAGTAACGCGGATGCCCAAATCCCGTCCTCCGGATGAACAGAAGCACCAACAGTTATCACTGAGAATGAGGGGCCCACGAGCGCCCCCACTAAGGAGATAACTGGAATGATAGGAATGGTAAGCAGTAGTGACGCCGACGTCCTACACCCACCTGCCTTCTGCAGCAGCCGATGGCACCACGAGAGCTGCCAAGGTTGAAGGGAGGACCCACCCTCTGGCCACCGATCCAGACGCTGAGACCTTCGATGTCCAGAAACTACCTACACTCCGGATAAGAACCCGAGCAGTCGAGGTCGAGGGCTCTACCTTGCCACTCCCTTGCACTGCCTCATCGTCCTTGGTACGTGACCTGTCCTCCCCAACGGTTGCAGCAGAAGACGATACCCCAGCACCAGATGCTGAACCACAGAGAGTGATGCCCTCTCATGCTACCAAAGCAGTTGCAGTGCCTGACCAGTACAAGGAGTATCTATGGAAGCCCACATCCCGTTTCATGTGGCCATATCCTGTCAATGCTGTACTGAGACAGAGGGGAAGACCGGCTGAGAACAAGACTGCTAACAAGTAAGTAAGTGCTCCATAAATAGAGGCTTATGTAGGTAGCCGTAACTAAGCTACCTCCCCACAGTGACTTTTAGGACTTGTAATATCCCCAAATCTGAAAGCCATTACCTAGTGATAGCCACCAGTTAATAAGACAGTGTGTGGAGAGCTAGACATTACCGCTTCCAGACACTCACATTAGAACTAGGTAGTAAAAAGTGTGACCAGTGAAGATAAACTGTTAACAAGCAGCCGTAACTAAGCTCTCATCAAGCAGAAATCCGTAACACGTGATGTAGGTGCTTGCAGATTAGCCCTCAGAATTAATAGAAGGCAACCGCCAATAGGTTACCAGGTACCCCAATGTATGAGAAAAAATATGTTTTATATAAACAGCCTTACACTAGAATGAGCAGTAATTTAACTGTTCTTAGTACACCAGTAACACGTATAGGTAATCTCACAACATCACGAAGATGAGTGTTAAGCAGTGCAGCCGCCGCCTGGAGCCAGAGATACCTCGACTCTCCGTACAACATCTTGTCAGCCCGCAGCACCCAGGTGACTGCTGGCACCAGCCGACCTGCACCTATGCCGGAACCCAAGAGATCAGTGAGTGAATGCCTTGGTAAGTCGGCCCTACCTTTGAGGGCTAAGGTGGTACCCCGACATATCACAGTGCTAACCATTGCTGACTTTGTGCCAAGTCGACAGCCAACCCGACCAGTGTTAGTCTCCAGTAGGCAAACCACGCAGCCTAACTGGGTACCAGAGCACAACTGACCAGTGTTAACCAAAATAACTGTGACTAGACTTAGCGACACGTGCATTTCACCTCACGGACGTGTATGTGTGTTGTGTATACCAGATGCCTTATTCCAGACGTAGTGGACTTTAAAGAAAAGGTAAAGCAGGTTCTAATTGACTCCGGTCATTTAGAAGAGCTGACCCGTGCCCTCGTCGCCACCGTCGGCAAGCTTGCATCCAAGGAACAGGCTCAGGCTCTGCGCCATCTTATCTTCGTCATTCCAGAGATACTGAAGATTATGTTCAAGGACCCCACAGGCTTGAGAAAGGTATGTTATGGTGTGTACAAAAGGTTTCCTTGAGTCCTTAGTTTTACGGCACAATACAAAAATTATTTTGCCTGCTGTGCCACATGTAGGCTAGGGTAGAAGAAAAGTAGGCTATAGCAGAGCACAGCTGACATGACCGAACGAGTGTGGTCTTTTGTGGGAATTTTTATTATTAATTTAATATTTAATTGCTTTTAACATATTTTTATGATTTCCCAAAGGGTCGTTACTATTCTGCGTGCAACCCCCTATGTACTTTGCTTACTCTCCCTTTTCCACAGCTTGGCTGTGATTATTAATAAACTGATTGTAAGCACCAAAACGTTAAAGTTCATTCTGTAGGACTGCACGCTTTAATAAAAAGGGGATCGCAGCACACCGCTCGGTTTCTCTCCGCGGGTCAAAAACTCACAAAATAAATAAAGCAATGTAACATGAAGAGCACATGAAAAATAAAAGACGACAAAACAATGCAGCAGCCTGGGACAGCTGCAATCCTATCCCTACTAACAAGAGAGATAGAGCATCGCTTTGCACGAAGCAGAGAGAGAGACAGAAGTTGTCTGCCACCACCGAAGCTAAGAAACAACATAAAAGAGTGTCTCCACAGCACCTGCTCCCAGTAGTCGCCCTTCCAGCCCAGCTGATTCTTCGAGCCGCAAGGTCAAGTTCATCAGCGAGGAAGCTCCGTGCACAGAGCGAGATATACAGAGAGTAGCAGATGCTACATAATCAAAACCAGGAGAGAAAGAAAATTGCTGTTAAGAGGATAGTCCTACATTCTCTCAAAGGAATTTCCTTCTTGACCCAAGCCATCCCTCTGAGATGAACCCTAATCCAGAGGAAGACCAATTGCTCTTACGTGGACACCTCCATGTCCTTTCAAGAGGAATTTTTTTTCAGCTCCCCTCAAGGATGAGCTTTCGTCGCAATGGAGTGGGGGCGAATTGACACATTATGCGTTTCAACAATGGTAATTAAAAGACTTCAGCTCATCAGGAAGCATAGCATAGTAACTGATTTCCACAGAGTTTGCATTACCGTTGGCCGTGAGTGGTAAGATATTGTACAGTCTACTGCAGCAAGAATGGACGCTCCAGCCCGCAGATTGTTTTATTCACCTGCCCACCGAAGCTATGTACCTCAAGACATCAAGTACTACTAACCACTGCTAGATGGCACCCCTAGTATGTTTCGTTGTTTGTCTTCCATTCTCCCAACCGGTCGGTGATGTTACGCCAGAGAAGCTATGCTATCGCTGCCATCCCAATCCAGCGACCACCCCTCGCTTACGAGTTTGCTAGCCAATGAGCACCGAGGCAGCACCCGGCAGAGTATAAATACGGCGTCGGAATTCGACTCAGGACCAGTCTTCAATCTTCCACCACATGCGTTGCCAGAACTGACCAGCCTACACATCTCCACAGCCCCATCCACCAGAGAGTCAAGCAAAAGTTACCACAGCGCTCATCTACTCCACCCCTGTAGCTTAGAACCAGGTCTCCTCTACCTGGCTTACGATGGCATAGCTTCCCTTAAGCTCTTGTTAAACGTAAGAGGTAGTGCATCACCACATGTTTCCTTCCATTCACATGAAATAAACATTGTGTCTGAACCGATCCCTAAGTACCATGTTCCTGTAGACATTGCATCTTTCCTAGTTTACCTCACTCCTTGAGAGAAACGCAGGTGACCCAGGAATTATAATCAATTGAGCGAAGACACTAATTGCTAAACCACAAACACTAGCGACGGCCAGTCTTTCTGCATACTCCAGTAGGTAGAATGGTAGAGTCCACTCACAGGTACTCTGCTTTCAGACCAGCTTGTCAGTTTGGTGCTCACCCTTTCCACCACACTTTCAATGCTGGAGGGGACGTTCCCTAGATTGGGAAGACTCAACTGGAACATACACCTGCATGTAAGGACTGTGGATGGCGAGGCCTGATTTTCAGTGTTCACCGCATTTAGGTGCCGAGCACTGAAATAGAGTGACAACTCAGTCAGCAGACACTCACATGGCTCAACATGCTGTAGAGTTACACACTCCCTGCATTTCACCTCATGGACATGTGTGTTGTGTACACCAGATGCCTTATTCCAGATGCAGTGGACTTAAAGAAAGGGAAAAGCAGGTTCTAATTGACTCCGGTCATTTACAAGAACTGACCCGTGCCCTCGTCGCCACCATCGACCAGCTTGCATGCAAGGAACAGGCTCAGGCTCTGCGCCATATTCTCATCTTTGTCATTGCAGAGATACTGAAGATTATGTTCAAGGACCCCACCAGCTTGAGAAAGGAGGTACACCCGTAGCTCGCCAAGTACCTCAGTCAACCGGACCAACTGCCGACAGTTCCAATTGCCTATCTCATACCAGTTGCTCTGTCCCCACCGACAAGACAAAATACTCACAGTCAGCCTACTCCAGTACCTGCAGTGCCGACACACACAATTGTTCTGCAACAGGCCAGACCTAGCACAAGTAACATGCAACGCCCAGGTATACCACCCAAAGCACAAAGCCTGAAGTGAAAGATTACGTTGCCAAAACCCGACTTTGTGACCTGCTGCAAAGCTACCAGGCCAGTCCTCTCCACTGGGTGCACCCCAGTACCACGTAGGGACTAATTTAAACCAGAGAACCCAGCCAGAATAAAGTGAGCCTGATTTAGCACCCGACAAAACCAGCATTACTTGACGTAGTGTTCTCCCAATCGATACAACGTCATGTATCAATACTGTGATGCTTTACTGTGATTCCTTCCTCTGCCTCCCAATTACTGCCAAACTGTTTCTGATCCCCATCTACAGCAACATGTAGTTGTTGTGGGAATAGGCTGCTATGCTACTAAGTACATTTTAAAAAGTAGACAGGAAAAACAAGTACTCACAGGATGGTACTCATGGATAGACAAACACATACAAAATTCAGACAAGCATATTTGTCATACGGATGCACAGTCACTGTGTTTCCCTGGCTTGGCCAGCCTGAAGAAGTTGGATAACCAGCGAAAAGTTTGCGACTGTGCACCCGTGTGGAAAATGTTTTTGTTCGACTTTTGTTATCTGTGTGTCTATCTACGAGTAATACCCTGTGAGTAATTCTACTTTCTGTCTCCTTTTTAAAATGCTACATGTAGATACTTACACCTCGTTATCTGAAGGTAACATCAGTAAACTGGTTACTACAATTTGAACAGGAAGTACATCTGCCTACAAAAGTAAAAGCTAAACCATTCTTCCCCTGACAAAAACCTCCCCTCAAGTCCAATAAATCAAGTCCAGTAGAAAAAAAAGAAAAGAAAAAAACAAGCTTGGGAAGTCCAGCCTGTGTTTACCTGGGTGTTAAAACTACAGTATCTTCACCACGATTTTCTTTGAAAAAAGTGCATCTTACTACTGATGGCAGTTTATTTTAGAGGAAATTAGTATTCAATGGTTACCTCATCCTCAGAGAACATAAGGTAGTTTTGGTGCCGAGATTGTCGAGGTGACCTGCTTGCAAGACTCATTTCAATATTTTTCCGCACATCTGCATCCTCTTGAACTTTGTCATCAATCAACCGCTTTGCTACGTCTATCTGTTCAGCAGAACCTGTAAGTATTATCCTTTGCGACATGCCTGCAAAAGGAACATAAACTGATTCCCTAGTGAAATACTGTATTAACAAATTATGGTGTGTAACAAAAAATGCATAATCACCTCATTTCTCCCAACACATGACCACCTGAAAATAAAATAATTTCAACATTTTCGTTATAAATAAATCCCCATAAATTATTTTGATGTACATTTTAAAAGGTATCTCATCTTAGCCCTTGTTCACAACATTTGGTAGCTTGGTTAAAACATCTAGATGTTAAAAATTGCAATTTCACTGTTTAACAGTTAAAATTTTGTATGGTCATTCTGACTGAATGAAAACTTTTTATTTATACACCAATAATAAAAGGCAAAATGCTACATAAACTAAAAGTTACAAGACGCTATAATTTAAAAATCTTGTACCTAGTTCCACTTTTACCTAGTAAATTTAACTTTGCCAATTTCCAGATCATTTACCTTCATTTATGGAACTATGACTTGGCTGTTGCCTTTATATTGTTACGTGTAGCTGGTCTGCGGTGCTGACCATGGCCCGCCCTGTGGGCGGAAGAGAGGGAGAGAGTCGTTATGTGATAGCGGCAGGCGAGCAGGCAGCATATCAGTTTCAAAGTAAGCCGATAAGATACCCTTTTTTTCGCGGTGTGCACTGCTGACCCTGGTTATATTGATATCTGTGTTTATCTGAAGAGTGCTCTGGATTACTGTCCTCATTCTCTTAGAGTAACTCGGGGTGTGTTGAACCTTCGAAATGTTCAGGGCATCCTTATAAAAATTGTGGCAGGCCTCCGGGCCGGGAAATGAGTTGAAGTTGATGAATGAATGAGTGGCTGAGTTCCGAGTGATAGAAGATCAGCAGCGGAAGAGCCTGTGGACCAATGGAAGGGAAGTCTACGATTACGATATCATGCAGTAATGTGCTGCTGGCAGGCTGGACTATTGGGCTAAATATGTGAGTGGAAGACATTTTAAATTATGGCAACAGATAGACTGAACACATGTTGATAATGAGTATGAGTTAGGCTGTAACCAACAGAGACAATTAAGGAGGACATTAATTAAAATTGAATAAAAGACATTAAATATTGCTCTACTGTTAAATAAAAAGAGTATAAGTGGAGACAACTAATTAATGCTGTAGAAAAAAGCAGAGTGAATAAGTTAGAAATCAAATTTAGTTTCTTTTATTTATTTTTTATTAAGACCTACATCCCTCACAAACTCAGATACTCCGCAATGGCATCCTTACAGGTAACACTGGTGTCAGAAGTGGGATGGAGGCAATTATTAATTAATCAATTTAAATACGGTTAGAATACAGGCAAGTAGTTAATGATTTTAAGACAAATAAATTAGTTGTAGGTGAAAATAATTAGAGTTGTTCCGATACTGATACTTACTCTCTATCTCATATAAGATAGCAAGATTTTGACAGTCAGTGAGAGGCAACTTGATGTATACGAAACAAACAAAGTGCTGTTTACAAAATTGTGTATCAGCTGATGCACGAATGAACAAAAGTTTATATTAAGTTGGCTATTCTGAGTGCTCTGGCGACACACATCAGACAAGTGCAAAATATGCTATAACAAAGAGTTCCTAGATTAATTAATATATTTTATTTTACATGGTCACAAAACAGTGGGTGTAAGTGATACAAACTAATCTTCATGCTAAAGTAGTAATGTATAGATGTGCAAAATGAAATGCACAATAAGACGATTCATAGCCAAATGAAACCCGACTTCAAACCTTAGATCTTTTCATGCCATATTCCCACTGTCCAGCCATGCTTTCAATATGTGTTTGATATTAATTCCAAAAGCCTACAGAAATATTGCATTATAGTATTGAATTATTTTTTCAAATAATTTGACGAAATATATTTCTAATGTGTGTCGTTTCGAGACAGTAATAGGAGAAAAGTCAAGTTTTAAAAAGCAGGATCTAGAGGCGGCGAACCTACTAATATCTGTTCGTACCGTGGTTGCTCACATGCTTTATCATGTCGTGCGCGCCATCTGTGTGTTCTTTCTCGAACCTAACCAGCTATAAAGCTCAAATCAATATGTTTCGTATGTAAGATAAATTTACGAACAGATACCAATAGTTTTATTTTTCTGTGAGCTCTGCACAATTTTTAAGGTAACATATATTTCGTGTACAGCGATTTTGATTACTAGTAATTTCTATTGGGCCAGTAATTGTCCATCTATGTCCTAAACACGCAATGTTTTTTTTTTTTCGGAAACCCATTTCCTTTGTTTTTTTTTTTTGTGTACCCTCCAACTGACGCACCAGCTGATGGCGAAAGAATACATAAACTAAAAGTAAACATTAGTTGAACTGTCAAAATCTTCCCATCTTATATGAGATAGACAGTAAGTATGGGTATCGGCCGATAATTAGCCTTTTCTCGATGTATCTGTATCGGTGATGGTATCGGGCTGATACATTAGTATCGGTGTTGGACAATTAAGTCAGGTTATTACTTTCATTAGAGACAAAAATTACAGTATTTCGGTGTGTATACAGTAAAACCTCATTAATTTGAAGTCAATTAATTCAAAATCATATATAAGTCGATGTGTGTATTCGCCCCCAAACGGAAGAATAGGATTTTATATGATCATGCCAGAGTTTTCACGTCTGTTGACTAGTTTCGTTGCCTCTTCCACCTGCTGAAGAGGTGAAAAGATGTGTCAGTACCACACACTGCGTGAAGTTAGGAAGATTAGGACAAAGAAAATTCCAAGCTGCCTGTTGTGACAGTTGGAGGGCGGAAGTACGATTGGTGCGGTGTGGACGTGGCTTGATGATGGAAAGAGAAAAGGAGAGTAGTGGTGTGGGCATGGCTGGAGTATGGAAGGGAACGAAGCAAAGCTGTGTGGGTGGCATGGCTAAGGGGAGGGATGATGTAAAAAAGGGGGGGGGGGGGGGAGGAACAAAGAAGAAAAGAGCAAGCAACCTTTTTAGAGGCCAGACCCAGCTTAGTGAGGGGCTACATAACACAAAAACCGCTCGGCACTTGGCTCCAGCGCCCAGCTGGCCGGCCAGGCAGGCAGCGTGGGATTGTGACATAATTTGCAGGAAGTGCATTTATAGTAGAGGGAGCGGAAGGATTCTGACTACCACAGCTGAAGTTTTTAACCAAACTTTTCCTTTTTTTTGTTTTTTATACTCTGGCATAGCAATTAAAGGCAACAATTACAATATCAATATTTTACGGCACGTGGACATATAATTAGTGCCCAAGATAAATTCAACAAACTTATTTTTGGGCTATATCCTTCAAATTTTTGCCTTTTTGAAGCCAAACATTTTATGGTTCCCCAAAACAGGGTTATAACTTCGAGAGGGTAGTTATTCCTGAGGCCGAAGTTGTGTTTACTTTGGAAAGGGAAAATATGCATTTCTTTAATACACATAAACTAACTTTTTTTAAATTTGATAATTCAAAGCCAAAAAATTAGGCCCCGAGCACTTCGAATTAACGAGGTTTTACTGTACGCCGCACATTACAGAAAAAAGAAAAATAAGAACAAACAAATTGCATCCATCAACCATTTTTTGGTGGTCCCGGCAAAATTCCTATTTAAATAATGTTAACATAACCCTTTATCGTTTATCACAGTTTGCGCTGATCTAAGTATATTTCGGGTCCCATCACCTAAGATTTTCCACAACTATCATTTTTAGGCTTGTTTATGCAAACAGCTAGTAACTGGATATGAAATATGTCCCGTGTGCCACCGTTTATAACTGTTATGAGGTGCGCTGTCATGTCTTGTCTGCCCAACACGTCTGTCGACACTAGTTCATTTTCAGTAACTTCTTGTAGGGAAATCGGAGGATTTATATTAATTTATTTCAATAGACACGTGTATTTGAATAAACTGATGATATGTAAGTGCCCATTTGACACCTTTTACCATCTAAAAATGGGTAGGTAAGCACCGAGCCGAGTGCAGTGTAACACACGACAAGGAAAATCAGAGGATGTTGTTTTGAATAATTAATTATTAAAGACAGTGAAATAATCAATTATAATCGCCTTATTTATGTCTCAAAATTACAAGTATTTTTTGCAGTACAATATGATTAATTACACTGACAGACATTTGCCAAGTGTACAATGTGTAGCCAATAAGTAGCGGTGTGGTGAGGAGAGGTAATACTCCTGCCACCACCCCCTCCCATCAAACCAACAGCCATCACATTGCCCGATCAATAACTTTTCTGTGTGCTGTTAGCTGATAGTGCATACGGTACATTTAAAATCTGACTTGCATTTGGTGTCATATTGTTTTCATTTAGAGAGTGTTTGAAAGTTTTACGTCAGCTTGCATTTATTGTCGGATTACAATAAATGATAATACAGTACTTTAAGATGTTATTTTCTTTACTTAAACGAGTCTAGGAAAAAAGGTTTTGAATGTGATATTAATAGAAACACTTTTTCTAAAATTCAGTACGAAGAGCATTGGTATCGGCACTAGTATCTAGGTATCGGTATCGGAAAACATCGGAACTACTCTAAAAATAATTTATTACTGTTTTGTATAACTGACATAGTGAATGTTAACAAGGAAGATGTCTGCAGAACTGGACGAACTGTGAGCACTGATTGAGGAGTTAGGTTGCCAAGTGAGTACAAGAGTAAATAGCCAGATAACTAACATAGCCAGGAAAATAGAAGGCATTAGCCAGTTAGTAAATACAAGAATGGACAGTGTATATGAGAGTATTTACAGTATCAGTTGAAGAATGGACAGTATCGAGAATGAACTGAAACAGAAGATCAGTGCATTAGAAAACGAACTATACTAGTCACTTCAATGATGGAGTTTCCCCATCATCACACTGGCAGTCAAAAAGGTGAAGAGACAGGACAAGTTATAACCAATGCAGCAGCCTAGAAGGAGAGCACGATGATCTGTGGCCTTAGTCTCACGCAGCCAGGAGTGGGGAAGGGGGTCTCAATTAAGCCCACTCTTACGATGGCCAGACTTCATGGCGGGAGTACCAACACCAGTTTGAAATCGTCATTACCCTTAATGGGTGGACAACCAAACAGCGGGCTTACTACCTCGCTGCAGTAATCAGAGGCCCTGCACTGAGTATAATAGAATCTCTGCCAGGACGAGATCAACTGGAGTACCCCACACTGGTGTCGGCTTCCGAGCTCTGTTTCGGCGACCGATACCTGCAACATGCCCATCATCCACAGCTGCGAATGAGCACCTAGCGACAAGGGGACAGACTGCAGGAGTTATGGCAAGACAATGCGCTGCTCTTCCCCCTACCTCTGGAAGGGTGCCCCAAGGAGACGCACAATATCATAGCAGTCGGCTTATTCATCGATGCCATCAAGGACATAGAGGTTCGACAAGCAGTACATCTGGCTGCACCCCACAACAAGCAAGCGCCCTGGCCCGAACACTGGAGGTGGAGTCGGCAAGACAGGGAGCTGCACCCTGACAATCGGTACAGAAGACCATGACAATGGCATTAAGAAGAAGTTAAAGGAGATGTAGACGGCCATTAGGGACATAGCTTCCAGGGTCTGTGCTACAGAGCCTCGCCGCCCCTCGCCCAAATGACCAGAGTGTTGGTCATGTGGGCAGCCAGGGTACCTGAGAGCCTACTGCCCACAGCAGCAGAAGCAGCAGCAGCAGCAGAAGAAGCAGCATGATAAGAGACAGCGAGAGGCAGGTGAGAATACAGCTCATTTGGAAAACTTGCAAACACTGATCTTAGGAGGGCAAAGGTCAGTGACTGTTGGAGGGAAGGCCCCAATGTTCTTACATATATGGTCGGCAAAACAGGATTGGAATGCAATACTCCTGGAGGGGTGCCTGAATGATGTTCTTTGCCAGATGGTTGTTGACACTGAGGTGACCATCCCCCCAGAGATCGCCAAACAACAAAACAACATGGAATGATGCTATTTAACTACAGTAACAGGTTACAACCACATCAGTTAAAGGTAAGATAAAAGTAATCTTGAAGCTTTGTGACATTATCATAGAGCACGATGTTTACATAGCAGAAATAGAGGATGATTGTTTTTGCGGCTTGATGTACTACATAGACTAGGGTGCTGTATCGATACACAACTTGGTGTACTATGGGTAGGCAGTGCAGAGTAGGTGGTATCAACACGGCATGATTTGTCTTCCCCAATTAGCTGCCCAGTACATAGTATGTGGTCAACCAACCCACTGTGCTTCTCGCTTCTAATGAAATTGTTATTTCAGGTATGTGTAAAGGAAAGTTTGTAAGACGTTTGGGTCTAATTGAGTCAGCAGAAAAGATTGATGTCCTGGCAGGTAAAGTTGTTGTAGCAAGAACTTTGGTCTCTCATAATTCTAACAGATTTCCAGTTAGAATTATAAATTTTTTCGATAATGTCATCCTTCTTGCAGAGGGGGCCGTAATAGGCGTTTGTAAGCAGGTCATACAGGTACTTCCAAATGTTCCAGAAGATTCTAGAGTAGGACAAATATAATGTCCTCTACCAGAACTATTGGATGAATTGTTTGCACGAACAAAAGAAAAACTTGACTGGCGACAGGAGAAGAATGTCTCTACATCACCACAGAGAAATAGGGATGCCTTCTCGAGTGAACCAAATGACCTTGAAAGAACTAACATGGCCTGCCATTACATTGATACAGGAGATGCCAGGCCAATAAAGCAGCCACCAAGATGACTGCCACTAGCTTCGCATGAGGAGGTCGATGAGGGTATTCTGAAGAAAATGAAGGAGTTACATGTGATAGAACCATCAGGTAGCCCTTGGTTTTCACCCATTGTACTTGTTAAGAAGAAAGATGGCTCTTTGAGGTTTTGTGACAAAGAAAGACTCTCATCCGCTTCCAAGGATAGATGAGACATTACACAGCCTAGCAGGTTCACAATGGTTTTCTACTTTGGACATCAATAGCCGGTACTGGCAATGCGAGGTAGTCCCAGAGGACCAAGAGAATACTGCATTTTGTGTACAAGGAAAAGGAACATGGCATTTCAAAGTTATGATTTTTGGGCTATGTAATGCCCCTTCCACTTTCGAACACCTAATGGAAAAAGTTTTGCCTTTAAATATCTGCCAAGTTTATCTAGATGACATTGTTGTGACAGGAAGGATGTTTGAAGAGCACCTATCTCACTTACTCTGTATTAACTGGTTCCTACAAAGTGCCACCTGTTTCAAAAGAAAATAAATTTCTTAGGATATGTAGTGTCGGCCAATGGGATTGAAACAGGCAATAAGGAATTGGCCAACACCAACTGACAAAACTAAAGTGCGGAGTCTTCTGGGATTATGTACCTACTAATCATTGATTTGTACGTGGGTTCATTATGAGTGCCAAGCTACTACATGAACTGACTGAGGCGAAAAGGAAATTTCATTGGACAACTGAGTGTGAAGATGCTTTTAGTAAACTAAAGAAAATTCTGACATCTCCTCCAGTCCTGGGTTTCCCAAAAAGTGAGGGTGTATTCACTTTGGACACTGATGTTAGTGATGTAGGCATTGAAGCTGTGCTATCTCAGGTTCAAAATGGGAAGGAATGACCACTATAACACTTCAGTGAGGTATTGCATAAGCCTGAGAGAAATTACTGTATTACACGCAGGGAGCTTCTGGCCACGGTAAAGGCAATTTCACAATTCCACCCCCACCTTTATGGCAGACACTTTATTCTAAGAAACAACCATGCTTCATTACACTGGCTACTAACTTTAAGAACACCGAAGGTCAAATAGCCCGGTGGATACAGCATCTTCAAGATTATGACTTTGAAATACAGCACAGATCTGGACGCCTTCACAGCAATGCAGATTCACTTTCTAGGAGGCCATGTGAGCCATTTTGTTGTCATTGCAAATGTCAGGAAGTAAAGAGTGGTGAATCGCTAAAGGTACGGAGGGCAAGAATTCAAGGTTCTCTAACTTGTGATAGGACACCTACTTGGAATAATGAGTGTATTAGTAAAGACCAAATGAATGATCCCACTTTGTAGCCATTATTAGAATGGAAAGAAGCTGGCTGTCGGCCGAAATGGAAAGAGATATCTAGTCTGAGCACAGCAGTTAAAGCATACTGGGCAAATGGAATGCCCTCATACTGAAGAATGGTGTACTTTACAGAAACTGGGAAAGTAATGATTGAAAACACACATGGTTACAGTTAGTCTTTCCAGAATGCCAGGATCCAGAAATCTTAAAAGAACTGCATAATGAGGCACCCAGTGGGCACTTTGGTGTTAATAAGACACTTGATAGAATCAGACTGAGATTCTACTGGCTTCACTGTCGGGAGGATGTTGAGAAGTGGTGCCGATTGTGCGACACCTGCACAGCGAGGAAGGGCCCACATACAGAAATACAATGTTGGAGCCCCATTCGAAAGAATGGCACTAGACTTTCTAGGCCCTTTGCCTGCTACAGAAAGAGGTAATCAGTATCTACTGGTGGCTCAAGATCATTTTGATATGTGGCCTGAGATCATCCCCCTCCCGAATCCGGAAGCACGTACTACGGCTGAAGCACTCTATTCTGATCAAGGAAGAAAGTTCAAAGCTGCGGTCTTCCAAGAGGTGATGAAAATTCTGGGGATGAAAAAGACTAGGACTACAGTCTTACACCCTCAGTCAGATGGAATGGTTGAGAGGCTTAACCATACACTTGAATAGTACCTGTCAATTTTTGTAGTAGACAACAAAAAGGGCTGGGATTCACAGGTGACATTGTTTCTTCTTGCTTAACGCTTAGCAGTTCATGAGTCCACAAGGGTAACACCATCAAGGATGCTGTTTGGAACAGAGCTACGTCTCCCCAGTGACCTGCAGTTTGGCCAACCGACAGAAGAGGAAGCTGCAGCCCCTGATTACACCAGCAAATTATGTAACAGACTTGTTGGCATTCATTATTTTGCTTGACAGCACCTCAGAATAAATAGTGACAAGATGAAGATGCGGTATTATAGGAGAATGTTGGGAGAGGTATTTCAAGAGGGACAACTTGTGTGACTGTACAACCCACAGAGGAAAAAAAGGGTACTGCCGAAGCTACAGAAATGTTGAGAAGGCCCCTACAGGATTCTAAAAAAGATCAATGCTGTGGGTATTCGGTTTTGTCGCCAATGCTCACGGGCGAAGCCGAAGGTTGTCTATATTGATCGTGTCTGGCACTCTATGATGGTCCGGATGTTGCTTGAGGAGGGGGCAGTGTTATGTGTAGCTCATTTGTGGTGCTGCCCTTGGCCCGCCTTGCGGGCAGAAGAGAGGGACAGATAGTCGTTATGTGATAGCAGCAGGCGAGCAGACCATATACCAGTTTCAAGCGAGCAGATAAGATCTCTCTTTTTGCGGCGTGCACTGCTGACCCTGGTTTTATTGATATCTGCATTATCTGAAAAATGCTTTGGATTACTGACCTCGTTCTCTCAGCGTAACTCTGGGTGTGTTGAACCTTCTCGATGGTCAGTGCAGCCATAAAAAATTTTGGCAGGCCTCTGGGCCGAGAGTTTCATTGGAGTTGATGAATAAATGAGTCGCTGAGTTCCGAACAATAGAAGACGAGCAGCGGGAGAACCAATGGACCTTAGGAAGGGAAATTTGTGACTACGGGCATCACGCAGTAAAGTGTGCTGCTGGCAGGCTGGACTATTGGACTAAATGTGTGAAAGAAAGACAATTAAAATGATGGCAACAGATAGATATTTAATATAAGTTAAATGACTGTAACCAACAGAGACAATTTAGAAGGACGTTAATTAGAGTTGAAAATAGACATTAAATATGTGCTCACTGTTAAATAATAAGAGTAAAATTAGAGACAGCTAATTAATTATGTAGATAATATCATAGTGAATAAATTAGAAATCAAATTTAGTTTCTTTTATTTATTTATTTTTATTAAGACCTCCATCCCTCACGAACTCAGATACGCCCCTCAGGCATCCTTACAAGTAACAATATCAAATAATTAAACAAATAGAGTTTCCTACATAAATACTGTTTATCCTGTTAGGAATTTTGGCTAATCTAATCTAAATTCTACAAATAACAGCCAACAATTATTTTTTATCTTAATTTTATTCATCAAACAATACATATAATAACCAGTTTCTAAGTGAAATATCAATGAAATCAAAAAGACAGGAAAACACTGATATGTAACTAATAATTTAACACTGGATTGTAGTTTAAGGTATAAGTTTGTACACTGACACACAAATGGACATCATATTTTCATGTATGGCTGTCATCATGAAACTGTGCTGGTTGAACCAGTTCTTTAGGCAGCAAGAGTTCATTGCACACATCCTGACTATACTACACACAACTTCGTCTCATCTGAACGTGCCTTTACGTCACCCCAGGCAGGGTTGGAACAGTACTGCTAACTACTCGAGTGCCAGCAGGATACGCCCCTTGTCGTGGAGGCTATTACAGACACGTCAGCTTGTACTGTTCACCGAAAGTCAGACATCACGTTAACCTCCCTGAAGTGTGATTGTACTACCAGCCAAGTGGCTGAGAATGCCTCCCCAAGGTCACGTAGTTCCAGAGCAGACAAGGGATGATGCTAGCAGCGTTGGCAGACATCTTCGCTCAGGAGGCCAAGCTCGTCACCCCACCGCACCCCCGCATTATTTCAGAGCACCTGCGGAAAGGGAGCATATAAATCTGTGCGCAGTCCAGAAACACCAGTTGTTAACCAGAGTTGTTCTCCAGCAGTTCATTCCACCTCCTCATGTGCTGGGGATCTCTGCCAACTCCAGCATCTAAAAGTCTACCAGTTATTCGCTGGCTCTATTCAGAACCAGTTGATCCCTGCAGCTCGCTCTACCAGTATTGTGTTCGAGCTCTCTGCTGCCCTCGAAGTCCTAGCAAAGTACCAGAAGTTCTTCAGAAAATTCAACAGCAACCTTCCAGAAGCTCTTCAACTTTGCTCCAGCAACCCTTGTAGACATCGAAACATTTCTTGACTTGCCTACCCTTCTGGTAACAGCAACCGCACTGCCCCCTCTGGAAGTGTTAATACCACACTACCCCCTCTGGTAGTGACCTCTGCAGGTCCCTTCTGGAAATACCACCACTGCCCCCTCTGGTAGTGACCTCCGCAGGTCCCTTCTGGACAACGGTTAAAGTTAGTTAGGGTCAGTTATTTTCATAGCTACCCAGTCGCATCACTTTGTGCAGTTTAGGACCACGTAGTCTAACTTCTGTTCAGCACCAGTTAGTTAGGAGGTAGTACGGGCCACCGTCTTCGTTCCACAGGGCCACCATGTTTATTCCACATGGAATAAATACGAGCTTCTCATAAACCTCTGAGTAATATTTTCTAGGGTGTTTGTTCCTTCCTAAATAGACATCAATTCACCAGAGCAAAGCAGGAGACCTCACACTTGAATCTCATTTTACCGAACCTAGTGTAAGACTGCAGGATCCATGCAACGGGTGCACGTACATAGAACACACATACAGTCGACGGCCATCTGTACTGTACACCTGGTGTGCAGCAAGTTAGAACCCCAACAACTAGTAACTCTATCCAAGTTAACTCTATCCTAGTCAAGTTGATCCACTCTGTCCACCGTGCTGTACTGTCGCTGGAGGGAGTGACATACTGGGTCTGGAGATCTAACCTCACTTGGACCCATACCCACTGATGTTGTCTGGCACCCAGAGGATACCCAACACTCAATAACCACTACACCTCGTGTTGCCAGTTAGAAAAAGACAGGATACGACTCTGTCTGTTCAGTTGCAGCTTTGGTATTACACCTAGCCAGGGAACTTCGTCGCCTGCTCTCATCTTGTGAGGCTGTCCATTGTACCTGCCTTATGTCATTCCCCAACGAAGTGGTACCAGGTGGCATGAGAGAAAGGCAAATAATACAAAAGATGCGAACAGGAGTTGCAACCCAATTCCAACTGCGCTTTGAAGTGTAATCCCAAGGAAACATGCTCAAGCTGCCTGCCAGCTGGAGAGGCCTCACCTCAGCCTCCCATCAAGACCGCTGGCGACTTCACCTAGTGGTCATTGACATCCGTCAGGGATGTGACGTACCGATGGAACTGGCCAACACATGGTTCCAGTGCAGCTGGGCCAGCAGCCCTCCACGGACCCCACTCACTCCAGCTCCAGTCGACAGCCGTTGCACCAGCAGAAGACCAACGAGCTACCCGGGCCCCATTAAGCACAGGTAAACCCGTGGCAGTTTGCCAGCCCATCTGCCAGACTGTCGAACCCCCAACTGACTTCATACCTTGCTGCCAGGCCACATGCCCGAGATGCACCGGTCAGGACCAATCAATTGACAGTAAGGTCAGTAATTTTAACACCCTCATGCCTCTAACCTGCACGATAAAACCTTGTCAGGCCGTAACGTCCCCGTCCCCTCTCTCAGCCAAAGGCCAACACGCATCACACACTGTTGAATCAGTTTACAGTAGCAACTATTTGCCAGCTGCCATTTTCCACTGTACAGAACTCAAAAACAAACAATAATGTGTTCACATGATATGCACTAAGTCAGTCATCATAAAATACTCGGCACTGATGTTTGTTATCACAGTTCTGCACACTGTGTTACAAAGCACACAGCACATGCTTATAGGAGTGATCACCATGTCGTATTGCTGATCATACCAGTGCTCTAAATCATAAGCCAAAATAGGACAAATCAACAATTCAAATTTAGATAGATATGAAAATTAAAATTGGCGGATAAGCCACTGCTTGTTAAAATCCCACTAATAAAAAAAGCTATAAAAATAAAGATTTTCCTATAAAAAAAAAAAACAATTGAGATAATTTGAATGCTCTGACTGTAACTCTCAAAAACCATATGAACTAGTTTTTAATATGCAGTCAACTTGAAAACATTTTTTGTTGTAATTTTTGGTGTTCATTATGATGTTAATTTATTCAATATTACACAGATTTTGACATGAAAAATGACCACACTAAATAAATATTTCTTGTTTGGAAACAGCATAACAAGCCTCGATTATACATCAGATGCACAAAAACATGACATTCCTCTACAAATATCAACATACAAAAACTAGTGGTCCCACATACAGTATTTGAATTTGCATTCATAAATACTGAATTTATTTCTATAAGACTGAATCTTTATGTTGTTTCCAAGCCTGGGGCTTAAGTTAACAAGCAAACATTTCTTGAAACACACTCACGTGCTGAATTTAACACCCATATTACACACAAGACTCACTTGCTTAGTGTGTTTTATGTGCAAGGGAAAATAAACTACCCATACTAAACAACAAAGGTAAATGCAAACCTAATAATTTGCATCCAGATTTTATGTTTTTTAATTTTTTTGTTCTGCTTGAAAATTCAGAGACAAAACATACCTGATTCACTAACATTGTTGAGCAATTTCCTGTTATCTTCAACATTAATCTTGGCACCAGATGCACGTGCTATACCACGAATGTTTTCTCCATTTTTACCAATTATTCTTCCAACTGCCCTCTGAAAAAAAATAACATGGTGACTCAGATCTCAGCTATTTAACCCCTAGAAAACTTGATAAAACAACATTATAGGATTTAATATGGTATCATGGTGATATATTAATACATTCAGTATGGCAAATACAGCAGATAATATGAATGCAAAATAAAACTGCAAACAAAACCACTGGTTGCAACAATATAAGAGTGGGTATTTCTCAGAAGAGCACAACTTACAATGGAATTAGAATTACCAGTTGTGAAGATAACATATATTACTGGCATATAGTGCACTAATATTTACTTACCTAATTGAGTGCATGACAAACACGAACTGAGCTGTGATACGTAATCAAACTGTCGTTACCCTTTACTTTCACACTTACACGCACAAAACAAAAACAATAAGCAAACAGATACGTGACCAGTGTTGCAATGTACAAAATATATATTTTTAATGTACAAAATACTAGTTGTTGCAATGTACAAAATATAGATTTTTTTTTGTACAAAATACTAGTTAAAAACATTAAATAACAAAAAAGTGGTTTAAGCGGTACTACAAGATATATAGCAACATGCAAGTTGCCATAAAAAAATTAAGAAAGGAATTTTTAAAACACCTAAAATATTACACCAAATCAATGTAGGCACAACTGTCAGCCTCGATGGATATTGCTACAGCTTGTGGTCAGGAGGAGCACTACAAATATTGGAGAGAGGGGGGGAACTGTGCTCCTGACATGATGCTACACCACTGTTACCTACTACAACTTGAACAACGTATTTACATTATCTGCATTTCACTTTAAAAAAAAACTGTATAATTATATTGCAAGTGATTTATTTCTCAAAATATATCAATGCTAACAATGATGACTTTTTGTCATATTTTTATTATATAACATGTTACAGTGTAAAACACAGATCTGAAAAGTTTTTTGCATTCTAGGAATAAAAATGCATACTTATATCTATAAAGAGTGTATGCCTGTCAGAAATAGCCAGCATAGACCCCTTATTTTCTGACTGTCCACCGTTCCCAAGAATATGTTACAAAATTGCCACTGGCACAAAAACAACACTGACCAATTTCCACCACCAAAAATTTCAAAATTTATGTTCAAAGTGCATTTTTTTATGTGAAGTTATGTTTAATCATCTCTAGCAAAAAACCAACAAGTTTATAATATAAACTATTGATTTACAGTAATATGCAGACATGATCAAAATAAAATTATACTTAAGAAGTGTATACTTTACCTAACTTACTCGCCAAAAATGCTGCGTAAGTGTTGTGAAGCCCCATTTTATTTGTCTCTGGCGTAAACTAACACAATTTTTAAATTGAATTCAATAGTCAGGCATCTCCCGAATAAAACGATACCCCAAACGTGTGTACTTGACCCCATCCCGCTGTCAAAAATGTTTCAATATTGCATGGCATGTACGTTTTACTATGCACTAAGTCAATTTTCTGTGGCTACTTATAAGAAAATCAGAGAACTTCTTTATATAGAGACATGTCTTCCGAATAAACTAATATACTGGAAGGGCATATAAGACACCTCTTTGTCACTAAATAACGTGTAAGCACTGGGCCCGAGCACTGCATAACTCACTGCAAGCACCAAGTAGAATCTTAAGGAAAAATCCAAGGATGTGATTTTGAATTATTAAAGAAGGCCATAAAGAAACCAATGAAACAAATCTTGATGAACATATTTACTATTTCCCATTGTATAAAAATCACAGTATTTAAAATTAAATACAGTGGATTCTCTATCCATCGTTTCTCAGGGGACTAACAAAAAAATTTCAATACAGTGGACTTTCAATGGATGTGGGCTTGAAATACAGATAAATAAAAAATGGGACCACAGAATTATGTTCCATGGATGCAGACTTTCAATCCATCTAGGTTCAATATATAGAGATTCCATAGGTTCCACTGTCTTATTAATCACTTTAAAAGGTAGACATTTGCCAGTAAAACTGTCTTGTAAGATGCACAAAAACAAGTGTGTTGTGTTAAAGTGCGAAGCGGAACTTGGGAATATCCTACTTGCAGGGATAAACTTCAGTTGTTCTTGGGTGACGTATTTCCTCCTCTTACGTGATTGGTGGGTAGAAGATAGTTGCTTAGCAACCAGCATGGCATCCTTGTGCCCACTCTGTCACGGCCAACCAGGTGGGGATAACGGAGCCTGTGGAGGTGCTGTGTGGGCTGCTTCAACCGTGTTCCCTCCCCTCTTGGCAGGAGAGATACATCATGAGTCACGCAAAGTGTCAGGGTTGAACAAAGGATTGAACACGTTTTTCACAAATCTATTTTTTTTTTTTTTTCACAGATTGCGGGCCTACCAATTAATGTTAGTAATACTACCACCTACTTCTTAATGCTATGTGCTAACAAAAGTATTTTCAATTAACTTTTATTGCAATTTCTTTACTCCATTTCTTGCATTATAACCTACAATTTTCTATTTTTTATCAAATATTTTTAAATTTTTTGGCACTTCAAGAAGTTGTTGTCATAAAATTGCTACTGACACAAAATCTGAGCCTTAAAACTGTAGTACTATTAAAGAGTTTAGCAGGATATAAAAGATTGATTTTCAAGAAAATGTTTAATTATGAACTATCATTACTATTGTATAAATACTGTAGTTTCATTAAAAGTAAAATAATATAGACAGAATGGAGGGATATCGAGATCTGTGAGTAATCGAAAATTGAGCTTGAGTTGAATACCTGCTTGTGGGTTGAGCTTAGCACAAAATATTTTTCAGGCCCACAAAATTTGAGCTCCTTTATCAATGTCAGGTCATTCAGTTGATGAGTAAAGCGACTCAAAAGAAAGCAACATATTGTTTATTAATAAAGCATAAATATTGAAAAAATAGAGGCATGTTCCTGTCAAAATATTTTCCAGAAATGGATATGAACATTAACAGAAAAATTAGCCTAAAACTGGGCCTAAAATCCACCCAAGATGCAGCACCTGACGATATAGTATATTAAAATGATGCAAGAAGTCTTGTTAATCAATGGTATAAACTAGGGATTGGCCAATACCACATTGATATTGATTACAGCAATGCCGATACCAGTTTTTATGAGCACAATCATAATTGCCAATTCCCGACCTCCCGTAATACAGTCGGTTGGTGCGCCACCCATCTGGGGTGTGGGAGGCTCTGGGTTCGAATCCCGGGTAAGGCATGGGTGTTAATTTAAGCTAGTTTATAAGTTAGACAGTAAGCTGTCCCCTGCTAAGCTTTGAAGCATAAAACCGGGGCACGTTAAAAAGCCCTTTACAATACAATAATTCCCAATTCCCAATATTTGGAAACAATTATTTATTACTTAAATGTAAGTCTTTAGTTTTGTGAACACTTTAAGCACTTTGTATTAGGTGTCTACAACATATAAATAATATACAAAATTAATTTGAATAATAAATTATAAGATAGACAGTTTAAAAGGGATATTAAGTTACTTAACCGTCAAACAAAAACTGTTACCAGACAATACAGCATTCATTACAAACTGAGTTCATTAAAGACAATCTTCAAAACTTCAGGCAATCTGATGCGAAGTTGGAATTTAGATCTGAGAAATACCATGCGTAACTTCAAAATGCATGTTTTTTTTACACCAACAGCTTAAAGATGTCATTAAAAATAACTTATTGAAATCAATTTAATATTAAATATTCACTTCAAATTTGGCTACATTTTTTATTTATAGTAATGTTACAATTTCTGTCTCTAGAAATTAAGTGGGCTATACCAAATTCGTTAACGGATGGAGGACTTAATTAAATAAAAGAATTAATTATAATTTCCTTATAATATTTGCAATAATTACAGCAAAATTCTCTGAACTCAAAATCTCACAATAAATTGATACCACTTACTGTTCACAACTAATTACTCCAATTTCATACAATTTATAATTACCACAAAGAAACCAATTAAATATAATAATTTAAAGATCAGTCCCAATAGACAGTGTATCAACCTATTCAAATATTCTATAAAATATGTGTCCAAATTGACAGTTTGAATATTTACAATAAAATCTGTATTACACTTCCATTCAGTCCCACCTCAGTTCATTCCATGTTCCGCCAGTCGCAACATTCTGGATTTCTCCAAGCGCCCTCACGCACAGAAGGGTTCACTCATCGTTTTCATATCTACTCGTCCATTTATGCTACGAACACCTCGCCCGCCGTTGTTCTGCAATCTCTTGTAGTCATCACAATTAACTTCCCTCGTGCACACTTGGCCATGTGGCCTCCGTCAAAGACTGCCGGCTGCTGGGTTGCGGAAGTATATATAGTGTCTTAGGCTGCCATCTAGAATCTTCCCCAACTCGTGCCAGCCAGTCTCACCAGAACATTCTTGCTTTGTCACCAGATCCGTCAAAACCTCCAGCAGGGAAGAGGGGCCATGACGCAAGCAAGGCACCGAGCAGTGCGACAGCCTGACGGCGCTGTCCATTATTCATGGGTTTCCTAGAAAAGGGGGTCAGGAGGCAACAAGTGTATCAGCCCAGGCAGGAGAGAGAAGGGATGAGGTGGATCCACCACCACAGCGCCGGGCAGCAGCCCGTAACACTGCCCCCTCCATAAGTCCGTTCGTCCCGAACAGACTCTACAACATCAGGACCTTCGTACAGCGCCAGTCGGTCGATGTGGACAACCTTAGGCTTCGCCCGAGAGCCTTGTCAACAAATCCTATAGACTAAGTCATTTATCTGCTTCAGGATCATGTACTGGCTTCCCATGATTTCTGTAGCTTCTGGCAATATCCCTTCTTACTTTGAGGGTTGTACAACCACACCAGCTGCCCTTCTTGAAAAGTCTCCTCAGGCATTCTTTGGTCATATCGTGTTTTCATTCTGTCACTGTTAATTTTAATGTGCCTCCGGACAAACTCATGAATGTCGGATAACTTCTAACGTAACTTAATAGCATATTCTGGAGTGGCTGCTTCTGCCTCCACTGGACATCCAAACAGCAGCTCACCAGGTAGGCGAAGCTCTCTCCCAAACAGCATCCTAGAAGGTGTTACCCTTGTGGACTTGTGGACTGCCGAGCGATAAGCCAGGAGAAATGGGTACCTTAGAGTCCCAATCCCTCTGATTGTCTTCTACAAAGATAGCCAGATACTGTTCCAGGGTACGATTTAGCCTCTCAACCATTCCATCCGACTGAGGATGTAATGCTGTGGTTTGGGTTTTCTTCACTCCTAAAATCCTTGTTAGCTCTTGGAAAAGATTTGCTTCAAAATTTTGTGCTTGATCCGAATGAATCTCAAGTGGCACTCCAAACCTGGAGAAAACATGCTTGAAAAGGGCATCAGCTACTGTGCCTGATTTTTGGTTTGGCAACAGTATGACCTCGGGCCACTTTGTGAAATAGTCTTGTGCTACCAGAAGGTATCTATTTCCCCTCTCAGTGATTGATAGGGGTCCGAGAATGTCAACTGCCATCCTCTCGAATGGGCCCCCCAACATTGTACTTCTGGAGGGAACCATGTCCCTTAGCTCTCCGACCTTTCCTCGCAGTACATGCATCACACTGACGGCACCATTTCTCAACATCCTACAGATAATGCGGCTAGTAGAATCCCATTCGGACTCTGTCACGGGTCTTATTTACACCGAAGTGACCACCTTCTGCTCTGTTGTGCAGTTCTCTTAGCACTTTTGGGATTCAGCAATCTGGTAGGACCAATTGTAAATGACTGTCTCCCATCATTACTTTCCCAATTCCTGTAAAGCACACCATTCTTTATAACAAGGGATTTCCACTGTGCCCAGTATGCCTTAACTGTAATGCCTAGGCTAGATATCTCCTCCCATCTCGGTCGCCGCCCGGTTTCCTTCCACTCCAGTATTGGACGCAAGCAGATAATTTCTTATGTCCTTTTCGGCCCATGTAGATGACCCACCACCAGATAGAGGGCCTTGAATTCTTGTCCTCCTTGTTTTCCATGATACACCAACCTTCTCCTCCTGGCATTCACAATGACAACAGAATGGTTCGCATGGTCTCCTGGAGAGTGCATCTGCATTGCTGTGAAGGCGTCCAGACCTGTGTTGTATTTCAAAGACATATTCTTACAGGTGCTGTATCCACCAGGTTATTTAACCTTTGGGGTTTGAAATTTAGCAGCCAGGGTAATGAAGTATGATCAGTTCTTAGGATGAAGTGTCTGCCATAAAGATATGGATGAAAATGTGCAATTGCCTTCACCAAAGCCAAAAGCTCCCTGCATGTCACACAGTAGTTCCTCTCAAGCTTGTGTAGCACCTTACTGAAGTATTCCAATGGCTGCTCTTTTCCATCTTGGATCTGAGATAACACAGCCTTGATTCCAACATCACTAGCATCAATATCCAGAATAAATTCATCCTCGCTACTCGGGAAGCCCTAATGTGGGAGATATCAGAATTTCCTTTAGTCTATTGACAGAAATTTTGCAATCTAGGGTCCAACAAAATTTTCTTTTTGCCTCAGTCAATTCATGCAGATTTTTGGCGATAGTGGCGAACCCAGGCACAAATTGACAGTAGTATGCACATAAGGCAAGAAAACTTTGAATTTCAGATTAATCCTATGGTAGAGGCTAGTCTCTTATTGCTCTGGTCTTCTCTGGGTATGTTTAAATCCCATGGGCCGATACAACATGGCCCAAGAAATTAATTTTCTTTTGTAAAAGATGACATTTCTTGGGAACCAATTTCAGATTGGCCACAGCCACTTTCTGAAACACAGAATCTAAGTGTGCCAGGTGCTTTTCAAAAGTTCTTCCTGGGACCACAATATCGTCTAGGTACACCTGACAAATCTCTAAAGGCAGAACTTTCTCCATTAGTCGTTCGAAGGTGGCAGGTGGCAAAGGGCAAACCTTGAATTGCCAGGTTCCTTTCCCTTAGACACAAAAGGCAGTCTTTTCCTTGTCTTCCCGGGCCACCTCGCACTGCCAATACCCACTCTTCGTGGCTAGAGTAGACAACCACGGTGAAATTGCTAAGCTATTCAGGGTGTCATCTATCCTAGGGAGTGGGTAAGAAACTTTCTTGGTATCATTATTAAGTTGGCGGTAATCAACACAAAATCTAATACAGCCATCGTTCTTTTTAACAAGCACAATGGGAGAAGACCATGGCCTGACTGATGGCACTGTCATATCTAAATCACTCATCTCTTTCAGAATACCATCAACGTCCTCATATGAAAATAGCAGTAGTCGCCTTGGTGGCTGCTATATGGGTCTGGCATCCCCTGTGTCGATGTGGTGGCATGCAAAATTATTTCTACCAAGGTGATTGGGCTTGCAGGAGAAAGCACCTCTATATTTCTGTAACAATTCTGAAACTGCCCTCTCCTGTCGCCAGTTGAGGTTTTCTTTTGTTCTTGTCAGCAGTTCCCCCAGATCATCTGGAAGAGGACATTCAGGAGGTTGTGACAGTGAAGCTTCTGAGACATTTGGAAGTACATGTGAGACCTGCTTGTAAAACCCTATTGTTGCCCCCTCTTCAAGATGGATAGCACGATCAGACAAATTAATAATCCTAACAAGCAAACTGTCCGATTTTGAAGAAACAAATGTTCTAGCTACAATGACACCATCTGGTAAAATGTCACCTTTCTGAGCTGGTTCAATTATGCCCAATCGCCTGACAAATTTTCCCTGGCATCTGCACAGAATAAAAACTTTGCTAGAAGCAGGGAGCACAGTTGACTAAACACTACTGGGCAGCTCATTGGCGAAGATAAATCTCATCGTGCTGACACTACCAACTCGGTATTACCTACACGTAACACTCCCAGTCGAGTATCAATACAGCATCCCAGCTTACGTAATACATCAAGACCCAAAATGCATCTGTCCTCTATTTCTGCTATGTATATATCATGCTCTATCTCAAGGTTACTGAGCTGTAAGAGTACCCTTCCCTTGCCCTTGACTGGTGTGGTCTCACCTATTATTGTAGTTAAATAGCAGTGAACCATGCTCTTATCGGACGATCGCTGGAGGGAAGGCCCAAGAATGTCGGGTCTTACCACTTTTATAGTTGCTCCTGTGTCAACCACCATCTAGCAAGAAAAATCATCTAGGCTCCCCTCCACCAATATGACATTGAAGTCTTGTTTCATTGAGCATAATTGCAAAAGCACTGGGGCCTTCTCTCCAGCAATCACCTACCTTTGCCCCTCAAGACAGGTGTTTACAAGTTTCCCGAAGACATTGCACTCTCACCTGCTCCTTGGCGCCTGCTCCCTGCTGTTTCTGTTGCTGCTGTTGCTGAGGACAGTTGGCTCTCAAGTGCATCGGCTGTCCACACGTCAAACATTTCAGCCGTTTGGGTGCCGGACGGAGAGTCTCAGTAGTGCACCCTGGAGGCAATGTCCCTCATGGTTGTCTGCAAGTCATTCAACATCCTCATGATGCTGTCGTCCTCCCCTTCATCAAGCACCACTGCCCACACTGGACAACGGGGGACTGATCACTGCCGTGCTGACTCCACTTCCAGTGCTCTGGCCAAGGCATCCTGCATAGTGTGAGGCACAGCAAATCGCACAGCTTGCCGCACGTTGGTGTCCGCAATAGCATCGACGAAGAAGCAGACGGCGATGACATCTTATGCCTCCTCCAGAGACAGGTACGACAGCCTCATGACGTCCTGCCACAGCTCCTGCAGTGGATCGCCAGGTCGTTGGATGCAGCTTCGCAGTTGGGCATGGTGGGCGCGCCGCAGGTACCGGTCGCCGAATCGAAGATCCAAAGCTGACACCAGTGTGGAGTATTCTAGATGATGATGTTCCGGCAGCAACTGCAGTATGCTAAATGCTGATCCCTGTAGTACACCCGCTGCTCTTCAGTCCACTCATTCAGGGTGGCAATGATCTTGAACTGGTGCCAGTACTCGTACCAAGATGTCTGTCCATCGTAGGGGGCGGGTTTAATTGTGACGCCTTTACGCACCTCTGGCTGGAGCATACGTGCACTGCAGAAATGCTGCGCCTCCCCTGTGACGGCTACACTGGCGGTGACCTCTACCTTTTTCTCGCTGCCTGCACTCATCTCGGTGGTGACCAAACTTTGCTCCTCTACTGCCCCTGCATGTCGTCTCCCCTGTTGCTGCAAGAACTCCTGCTACTCCTCCTTGAGGGCGCTTACTTCCTGTTTCATTTCTTGCTTAACACTGTCCATCCTTTCATCCACACTGTCCCTCACGCTATCAATTTTCTTGTCCACACAGTCTATTTTATTATTCTCTAACTCGCTTGCACCTTCTATCTTTTGGGCTACATTCTCATTAACACTGTTTATTGTCTTGTCTACTACTCGCTAACACTGTCTATTTTCTTGTCAACTAATTCACTAACATTAATAATTTGACTATTTACAGATTCACAAACACTATCTATTTTACTATTTACATTTTCATTTACACTACAAATCTAATTATTTACAGTATCTATTTTGCTATTTATCTGACCACTTAAACTCTCGAATAAAGAGCGGAGTGCTTCCATGTCTGCTGACATTTTCCTAGTTAGCAGTCAAAAATTTCTAAATAGTAGCTTGGCTTATTGCTCAAATATTGTGATATTTAAAAATACAAATAACAATAAATTATTACCATTTCTGACACCAGTGTTACAATTTTTGTCTCTAGAAATTAAGTGAGCTACACAAAGTTCGTTGAGAGATGGAGGTCTTAATTAAATAAAAGAATTAATTATAATTTCCTTATTTTATTTACAATAACTACAGCAAAATTCTCGCTGGGTTGCGGCAGTATACAAGTATACACGGTGTAAACGATAAGTGTTTACAACTGTACACAACAGTGTACAGGGCTCCAAGATGAGCAATTTGATGTAGGACACTTGTGGTCTAGAAGGTCGGGAAATAGCCATAAATTGCTAGACAAATGTGTACTAAAAGGGGTGCAGCCCTTCTGTGGGCCTGGCTTTAATTGACCTGCTGGTCAGCTAAAGACGGTTTGCACAGAGGTCAAATCGGGCAGGAAACGTTTAGTAATAGCTTTTTTTTTAAACACAAGTTGCATTTTCACAATACTACAGACAAGTTACAGAAATCAGGAAAGAATATATGAAATTGCAACATGTGTTTCAAACAAAAGCAATTACTAAATGTTTCCTGCCCTATTTGACCTCTGTAATAACTAGTTACAACTGACCAGCAAGTTGATTAAGGCCGGGCCCACAGCGGTGCACTGCACATGTCTTAGTAACATGTGTCAAGCGCTTTTACTGCAATTTCCCGACCCTAAAGACCACAAGTGTCCTGCATCAAATTACTCGTCTTGGAGCCATGTACACTGCTGTGCAGAGTTGTAAACTCTTATCGTTTACAACCTGTATATAGTGTCTAAGACCACCACCTAGAATCTTCACCAACTCGCATGATGCGTTGTAGAGGGCAGAGGTGCCAGCCAGTCTAACCAGAACATTCTTGCGTTGTTGCCAGACCCATTGAAACCTCCAGCAGGGGAGAGGGGGTGTGATGCAAGCAGGGCGCCGAGAAGCGCGACAGCCTGACAGCCACTGTCCATTATTCACAGCTTTTCCAGAAAAGGGGGTCAGAAAGCAACAAGTGTGTCAGTCTGGGGGTGGGGAGGGATGAGGTTGGTCCACCGCCTCAGCCCCGGGCAGCAGCGCGTAACAGTAATATTTGCACTTAGTATTTCTTTGTCAGCAAAGCCATATTCAATCCCTTGGTTAAAATGACAACTGATTTTTTTGCTACAATTTTTGCCAATTATTACTTGCTGTGCCTTATTCAGACCATTAACATTATAACCAAAATCATAGCAGACAGTTTCCAATAAGAACTAAGCCCTGTAAAATTACAGCCACGGCCTCTCACTTTCCATTTACAATAACAACACCACAGATCATTGAATACAGTGTCATAGTGAGTGTGGTTCATTTTCACTGTCGCCAACCTAAAAGTGTATTCACGCAAGTAGATGTAAAAGGCTGATCCTGGCGCAACACACTTTTTGGGGCTATTTCTTCTAAAATTACAACAAAAAATGCAGTGTACTTAATAAGGATATTTCGCCTAAAATAGCAGAAAAAAATTAAAAACCCAAAATCTTAAATTTAATTAAAAATCAACGAAATATAGAGGGATTTTGCTCCAAAATCATGGTTTTTGAGGGCTAAAGTTAGGCTCTAAAAATAAAAAAAAATAAAAAAAGGCTCTCAAAAACAAGCAATGTTAAGCTAAAAGCAAACAAATTTAAGCAATAAAACAAGCAAATTTTAGCAGTTTTTTAAAAAAAGGTCATGCAGGATTTGGTACAAGATAAAAACAAGCAAAATTATACAAAAAAAATGCAAATTTATCGCTTTTTAGAAATGCTAATTTTGCGAACAAGTAATCTAAATCTTATGAAAATCATTTCAAATTGAGTTTGTCGGTAGATTGTAAAATATTTTCTCTTTATAAAATTTATATCTTATAAGCATATTTAAAAATTCAAAATGAATGGCATTCTAGATACAGATGGTGAATCTGATTACGATGCAGCACATAGTTTTGGCAGTGATTATAATTCAGAAACAGACGAATCTGGTTATGATACTATAATTCTTTCAGATTTAGTCAGATGACGAATCTGGTTATGATTCACATGTTTCAGATTATTTAGAAATTTTAGATGTAGAACACGAAGTTGATTCCGATTACGATGGATTTATAATTGGAGATCCCTTATCTAATTCTGATGAATCTAGTTTTGATTCAGATGAATTTAAATATGATGCAGATAATGAATCTGATTGAGTAACGAAATAAATTCAATGAATCATCATTATCGAAGTTCTACTCATTTTTTAAAAACTTCTTCTATTTCGTCTAGATTTTCACCAATTTCTCAGAGTTCACATTTATCGTCAATGTTATCTAAGATCGATAATTGTAAGCTTTGTAAACAACTGAATGAAATTTATCGAATGAAATTTATAAACTATTTTTTTAAGATCTTCAGATGCATTATCTAATCTATAGGAAGGAATTTTTGACCCACTATTGCCTTTTAAAACGTTTGTCAAACTGCAAGGTAACACAGGCATTTTTAGTTTTATTTATAAGGAAAATAAATTTACTTAGAATTATGAAAATGATATTTTACTAGACCAAAAATTCGCAAAAGTTTTAAAAGTAACCACTCAAGTATAAGATCAAAAAATAGTTTTAAACTATCTGAACAATTTGTTAATTCCTCCATCAAATAATATTAAAAATTTATAAATCTTCGGTAAATCTTTCTATCAAATAATCACAAGTAAGATTTTGTTTAAAATTAAAACAACATTACAAATGGTACATACTTCAACAGCTTCATTAAAATCAACACAAATTTTAATGTTTGTTTTTTCTTTAATTGTGGTTGCTTTTCTGTATGGACAATCTATTATAACACATAACGGTCTTTGCCCCAAAATGAATAGTAAATAATATCACCATCAAAATTTACAGTTGGTTTATAATAAAGTTCACTATTTCTATAGTCTGTATCTAGTTTTTTTTTCTCTCTCTAAAATCACTAAAGCAAGACATTGTTTAAGAGAAACACCCTTTTGTAGCGGGCTCCAGGGGGCCCGAACACTAGAACTTAAAAGATAACCTTGTATGTACTATCGATTTCAACAGCAGCCCTCTGTTTTAATAACATCTCTGAGTGACCTAGTGATGAGAGAGTATAAAAACGAGAGCCACGCACCCCCCTCCCCCCACTGGCAGACAACATGTGAGGCGACAACATTAGCGTCAGTGAGACACAGAAGAACACAGAGGTCAGAGGAGCGCTGGGCCATCTACGAGATATGTCTTACTGGTGAGCATAAAACCAGCTAGGCAGTAGTAGGGTGGCATTCCCTTTATCGAGACCCCGTATTAAAGAGTAATGTCATGTGGCAAGGCTACAGTTTATTGCAAAGCTATATTCTTGTACCTGTTTAATTACTTGTTAACTTGTTGTTTGTGTAGCTCTATATCTTGTATTATATCTGTAAGGCAGTTCAACATTTTGTATAATTGTAATCTTTCGTGTTAAAGTACAATATTGTCAGACGAAGTAAAGTAAAGTTAGCAGATTGCAGAGAGAGATATTGTAGTAGTGTTTCAAGAATTGTGTTATGTTCAGTTAAAAGGTTGTAATAAATATGTTTGGTAGAATCCCCTCTTTTATTAATAGTCACTAGCAGTTATTAGTCCCCTGTATGATCCCGGCCTACTGGAGAAAGTGTTGTGAGGAGAGAAGGATTGAGAGTAGCAGGAGTAGCTGTATATTATTAGTGATAGGTAGGCAGGAGCGTAACACTTCGCAATGTCTAGATTCCAGTTTTCTTTAGGAAAAATTTCATTTCTACTGTTTTTAACATAAATATTTCTCATACTACAATGATCAAACATAGCAGCGTGTTTATGCTGTTCAGCACAGTTTTTTCTATTTCACTGAAAGTATACAAATACAAAATCTGGCATACCAAATAGTAAATTACGAAACTAATCTATTATATCAAAGCTAAAAATTGTTCCTTTCGGAACTTCTTTTTCTAAAAATTTTCAATAATCTAAACTAATAGGTATTGTGTATATTTTTTCTAATTGCAATGGCCATGTTCGATTCGTATTCGCAAAAATAGGCCACATAATTTCAAATTTTTCAAGAACAATTTTACCAGGATCAGGATGATATTTTGAAACTTTATCATCTTTATCAAGAGTTTCATTAAGAAATAAACAGTTGATATCAGATGAATTACAAAAAAAAAGTAATTTTATAGCTACCTTTTAATAAATTTCATTGTTATCTCAAATAAAACCAAACAAATATCTCGGCAGATACATTATTTAATTTTTTTTAACACAAGAAACAATTTCAACCTCTTTTGTTATTTTTTTTCAGTAGAAACAAATTTATCTCGATATAGATTATCAACACCAGTAAATTACAAATAATTATGTTCACTTGGAGATCTTAATAAAGCATTCATTATTGTTGATGTTATACCTGGATAATCAACAGCTTCAATTCAATAATATTTCCATGTTTTGAGATTTATACTCTAGAAAATTGAAAAGAAAAAAATTAGAACAAACATCAATATTGTCTTCTTCTTCATATTTTGCATCAGCTCCAATCTTATCTCTCTTTAGTAAACAAAATTGCTCATAAACATAAGTTTCATTTGGAAAAGAAAAGCCTTCTCTTAATAGGAATATAAAATTCTATTCTATTATTGTAAACATTAAATTCTCCCTAGTTTGATCAGTTGGAGGAAAAGTTTGCCTATCAAAGCTCTCAATACTTTTATAACTCATTTATACGTAAAAAATTTACACATAAATGGATGAATCGAAGGGGGTTTCTCGAGTTAAATTACTCATTGAAAGATATAAAAAAATATAAAAAGCATCATGAAAAAGAATATGACAAAAATAAGAAGAAAGAGCAACCATTAATTGATGAATTACAAATGGTAAAAAAGTAGAAAAAGTAAGTGAAGAAAATAAAAATTTAATACCAACGCTAGTCCCTGTTGCAGTAAAAAATGTAGAATATCCACCAACTCCCGAAGATACATGGCTTGAAAGAAAATTATTTCCAGAACAAGAATCTTCTAATTTGGAAGAGCAAATGGGTATTATTCCATAAAAATATTTGCCACATAGAAGGTGTTTCCACTATAAATCTCGGAATAGAAATTGCAAAAAGAATTAATGTTATTAATAAAAAATTAGGTTTTTGTGTAGTTGGGGAAAATTTTTACATTGGTGATACACAAGTAACGATAAATAAAGATACGAAAAATAAAAATACAATAAATAAAGATTATGCTATCTGTTAAAATTAAGAATATGAATTAACACCAGGACTTTTAAACATGTTAACAGAATATTCACAAGAAGCTCGTGAGGGTAAATAAACTGCTTATGACCTTAAAAATTACACAGAAATTGTTTTATTAACCTATGCCGTATTCCAAAAATATCTTCCTAATAAGAAAAGGAATAATCCAAGTTCTAGTAGTTGTTGGAAGTACGAAAAAATAATTGGATCAATTTATCATAACCGAAAGTGAAATATTTTCCTATTCTTTTAAATCTGGAGATGGCATTAAATAAATGCAATAATTTGCCGAAGGAATATGTTTAGATGGATGATGTTAGAAATTTAATAAATAGATTATTAGTCATTCACAGTGAAGAAAATGCTAGAAATAACGATTATTACAGTGAAAAAGTAAGCATAATGAATATGTTTAACAATAAATTTTTTGATTTTGTTGTTAATAATCCAAAAGGAATTCCTTATCTATTAACAGTTTTAAATGTAACGCCACACTCATTTTGGAATTCTGAACATCATGGTAAAGGCATTATAAATTAAGCCCTAAACAATTTAAATTCACCTGAAATGCATTTTCCAGGCAATAATTATTGTGGACCATTTATAAAATTAAATGAAAGACTAGAAAGAGGCGATACAGGAATATAAATAAATTAGATGAAGCATGCAAATATCACAATATTGCTTACGAAGATCATAAAGATTTAGAATTTAGACATGGTGCTGATAAAATTTTACAAAAAGGTACAAAAGAAATTATGTTAGATAAAAATACTCCAATTGGAGAAAACATTGCTTCTGCTGCTGTTGCCTCAACAATGTTTACAAAAAGAAAATTATGGTGGGGAATTTTAATGTTTTATTGAATTTATAGTTTTTTACTTATGAATGAAGATAACAAATATAACTTTTGATATTCCCTTTGAGTAATTAAAAGATTTAGGTATAGATCAATTTTTAACAAATGATCAAATTGAGAGAAAAAATAAAAAATTGAAAGAAGGCAAAAGTTTAAAATTAACGTTATCATTGCCAAGTTAAAAAGATGGCCAAAGAAAAAACTGGCAGTGGTTTACATCATCGAGGAATTATACAAATTATATTTTGCCTGCTTTAGGTGCACTCAGTGGTTTAGCTGGAGGATGCTAGTGAAAGTGATAATTCTGTTGAACAAATTAGAAAAAATAAAAAACAATTAGAAGAAAACCGCCAAAATTTTTTTAAAATATATATCAACTATCCAATATCGATATTGAAAAATATGTAAAACTATTAAATATTACGCATTTCAGAAGCGTTTATATGATTGATGAATTACCGAAAAGTATGCACAAAAATGATTGTGCTGTAGTAAATTTTGACGTTTCACTAAATCCTGGTACTCATTGGGTTTGCTAATTTAGAGAAAATAATAATGTTTACTATTTTTATTCATTTGAAGGCAACATTCCTACTAATGTAACTAATTACTTTAAAAACAGAAATGTTTATTACAATGATGATCGAATTCAGAATTTTAATTTAGTTATATGTGGACATCTATGTTTAATTGTTTTACACCTTTTTTTTAGAGGATTTACATTTAATGATATAAGTTCTATGTTGTTAAAAACGGATATATTTTGGGAAACCATTAATCAAATCTTTAAATAAAATTTTTGACACTAATGCTTATGCTTTAAAAACAAATGTAGATTCACAATGCAATTCGGGTGTTTCTGATTTGCAAAGTAAACTACGCACTTGCTTTGATTACACAAAATCTTGTTTCTTTTTTAGGACATAGAATCGTTAATACAGATGATCCTAGAGACGATAAAGATGCAGTCAAAACAAGATTTTTTAATAAACAAATAGCTGATTATGCTTCAAAAGCAGATATACATTTACAATTTAGTAATACTGTTGCTGATTACATAAAACGAATAAATAATGCAAAGCAGGCATTAAAAAGGATGTAGATTTGAAATACAGTAATATTGTTTCTGATTATGCCTTAAAAACCGATGTAGATTTGAAATGCAATACTATTGTATCTAAATTTAAAAAATACGTAGGATCATTGTTTCCGCTTTACGAGACCAAATAAGTAAAATTTTTGTTTATACAACAGAGTATGTTTCTCTTCAAAATCTAGAATCAATAATATGGCTGATCCTGTAGATGAAAAATATGCTGTCAATAAAAGATATTCAATTAAAAAAATACCTGTTAAAATGCTAAATTTAAACAAATCAGTTTTGAATTATTGTGATACATTTGTTAACTTGAAAATTGAAAAATGTAAGGAAGGAAAGCTACATATTTTATTTACTTGCAAAGTGAAATAAAAGTAATAATAATTTTCACTTAGATAATAATAAAATATTCAATTTTTTGATGGATTGTAATGTTTATAAAATAATTACTGTTAATTCCAATTTATCTGACAATACTGCAAACTGTTATTAAAGGAATCTCAAAAAAAACTACAGTAAGCCTTTTGATGTTAACTAACATAAATGATATTTAAACTTTTAAAATTAAAAAAAACTAAAATATCTGAATATGATGATGGTTTGATGACTACAATAGGAGTATTTGTGAAATATAAGGATTAACTATTCTTTTCTCTACTGCGGCGACCACCATGCAATCTACTAGCAACAGGAATAAAGTTATCTTATAGCGCACTCTGCCTCAATGCAAGTTTTCCTTGTCGACGATGACAGCGATCTCTAGCCACAACAGGAAAGTGTTATCATGATTGCATCGTTATCTCCTCACGCTGCTACGAACACTCCGCAAGTGCCCCACAAAATGCAGTAAAATTATCTCCGCACACATCTCACCACATTGGCTCGGTAGTAGGACACTCGACTTTCAACTCGAGATTCAGGGTTCGACTCAGAGTCGAGAGGATAATTTAATAGTGTGAAGATGCCCACACTATTAAATTATCAACCAAGTCATTCACAAATTTGAACCAAAAAACCATTTTAATTGCTCTTGCTCGTATATTCCATGTATGAGGATTGACGCAAAATAAATTGTACTCCTCAAGCCCCAGCAAATAATGCTCTCCACATTACAAAAGTAATATGACATATACATAAGCTGGGGTGTTCTCATATGTCGAAGGCACCACGACATATAAGAGTGTACAAGAAATAAAAAATGAAAAAATAAATAAATAAAAAAACCTCACTTCTCCACTAAAAAAATATTTAAAAAATAGGCCGGCTGGTGGTGAAGTGAGGGGTTTCTCCATTTGGAGTTTTGTTGGTGCTAAATTAGATTGGAAAAATAAAAAAAATTGGGTCACTGGCATTGGCATTAACGTGCTTGTAAACAAAAAAAAAAAATAAACAGGTCCCTGGCATTGGCATTAACTTGCTCGTAAACCTTTTCAATTTTTTAAAATAAAAAGCTACTATAGGAGAAATGTGCATTGAACGAATGACAGTCGAACGAACATTGAACGCATGTTATAAACATTAAATGAAGGTTAAAATTCATTTTTTCTATTGCATTTTAAATAATTAATTATATAAAAATATTTTATTTCACATAATATTTAAATTCACAAAACATCTGATTTATAAATCCAAGAGCTATGCGAGCTATCAAAACCTAACCATTTTACATAAATTTTATCATCTTTAGTTTTTTAAATCTTTTTTAACCAAATATTCATTTGGATAATGGGTTTTCATAATTTTGAATTCGTAAAAACTGCCTTTTATTTCTTCACCATTGGCATCTTTCAGATTTAAAACCTCAACAATGGTAAATAATTCTGTTGTCCAATTAGCTGTGAAACCCTTTTCAAAGGTTTGTTTACTCTTACTCATGCGGACGATATCGCTAACTTTGTATTTCGATTTAGTAAACACATTCACAAAATCTTGTCTTAAATTTCTTATATATTTTTTATTAATTTCAATTGGTTTCATTCCAATAGTTCTATGCTTTGTATTGTTGTATTCTTTCACTAAATCATCTAATATACTTACCCATTTGTAATTAACATTCAAAACTAATTTCTTCCACATTTTATTCTTCATAACACAATAGTATTGTACCACACAACTGTCTTTTAGTTCACTGAATGTAGCATAATGATTGATGTTATATTTTTGCATTAGTTCTTTGAATATTATATTATAAAATACTAAGCCAGCATCACTTTGAATATAACACAGTTCTCTCTTAACTAATATAGATTATAAAGTATTTGCCACATTCTTCGTTGTTTTATCTTTAATTGGTACAGCAAATGTATATTTTGAAAAAACATTGATAATTGTCATAATATACTTGTAACCAATGTTTATATGTGATATGCATTTTTAATTTCCAGTATCAATTTCAACAAGATCAATTTGCAATAAATCATCAATACCATTTGAAATTACTTTCCTTCTGAGGAAACTTTTTCGTACAGCTTTATACAATTAATTAATTATACCTTCTCTTATATTGAGCAATTTTTTTTTAATTTTGTTTTTTATTAGAAATATTGATTTTTTTTACCATTGCATATCGAGCATATACTTTTCTGAACTAATTGTCCATTTTTAGTGATTTCAGTTTTATATTATTACTTTTAGTGACCTCCTTACACTTCAAGTACCAAGTATTCTCCATTTAATAGTAAAAACAAAATTTATATTCTTGTATACAATTCCAAGAGAGAGAGTTAAAATATAAAATATTTTATTTGATTTTGATACTTCCCCTAGTCCATTTTTCTACCCATATCTATTGTGATATAACCATAGTCTTCGTCCCAACATTTTGCACAGATCTCTTTAAATTTTTTATAAGACATATCACCACTGACAAAATCATTATAAATATGTCTTTAGTTTGTGTTCGTCTTGTCTAAAGATACATAGAAAGTTCATTTTGTCTCTTACAAGTTGTTTTTGTATTTTCGAATATGTTTGTGCTAAATAAAAAAATCAATATTTTTGTGCCTTTCTCTAGTTAAGTAATCATGAACTATGTTTTGATTGTCTAAAATAACATCATCAAATACAATTAGAGATTCGTTTTCACATTGATCTAAATTGACCATTTCCTCAGTATTATTTTTAAGAGTAGGTTATTTTTCTTTAACTTTTAATTTTTTAAATACCTCATCAAAATCATTTTGTATCAGAATATATTTGGCTTGGTTCAAACTTTTTGGGCAAACATACAGTTTATTAAAATTTAACCATTCTAACTTATGAATAAAATTGGTCTTTTAAATTGGTTTTCCCACAATTTCTCGGGCCGACAATTACCTCTCTAATATCATCAGTCAAAAATTCACCAGTTTTTATTCTAAAGAATTTTCTTCAGAAATTAAAACACAGACACCCCAATTAACTTTATGCAGCATAGGCTGTTTTGGCTACTGATTTTTCATTAAGTAACAATTATTTTTAGTAATAAATGGATAATAAAGTATTCAAGTTAACAAATAATACTTCTGTACTGTAGAAGAAGGAAGCTTCATTATATCATCCATAATGAAAAATCGTTGCATTAGTTAGTTTTTATACAAAATTGTATACCAAATATAGACAGTAATACTATAACAACTGAAAAATTGAGTCCTGTTGTTGATAAAAATGAAGTTATCACTATTCCTAAAGGACAATACAAAATTGAATCTTTAAAGGAAACTATAAATTCGATTGACCCATTTTCAACAAATAGCATTGAATTGACAGCAGACAATGTGAAAAATAGAATATCTATTAAGTCTAAGCTTGATATTAAACTTGATGATCAATTATCTGATATTCTTGGCTTTGAGAGAAATATGCTTATTGAAAATGACCAATTTGTTGTAGTACTAAGTAACCCAATTTTAATCCACTTAAAACAATAAATATTCATTGTAATTTAGCCTATGGAATGTTCATAAGGTGTGAGAATCTAATAATTTAGAAACATATAATTGCTAGTTTTCCACTAAAACTATGTTTGGCTTTAGAGATTATATTAGTTACGAGCCCGCACATTCAATTTTTTAAAGAATAAATAATGAACACTTTAATCACATTGTTTTGGACATTAAAGAAGTTAAAAATATTATTCTATTTATTAGAAAAATGAATTAAAATTATATGTTTTGATATTCATATGGCACTGTATCGATTTTATTTTCTAGTACAATTCTTTTATCACAAGGGCTTAATGCCATTTTATTAATTTCTACTGTATATAATTCATTCTTTTCAATCATTAAATTCATTGTTCTATTATCTATTTTCTCTTTAAACAAACAATTCTTACAGTCCTCAAATGTAATTCTCTTGTTAACAACACACTTCTTTACAACTTTGGATCTTTTATTTTCTTTATTATCAACTCTATATGCATACATTTTTGCTCTTAAACCAATAAATTCTTTCATTATTTTCCTATTACATTCATCTTTCATCTTATTTTATAACTTTCTTATTTATTTTTGGAATGTTATAGATATTATCGTTTGGATAATCACTTGTATCAAATTTTCCTATCATTGTTTTCATGTCTTTGTAAAATCTTCTGATTTTATGATATATTTTTTTATGTCCATGTTTTGGTTTCATAATTTTACAATGAAAATCATACACTAATTCTTTCGATATGTCTAAGATTGACATGCCAAAATAATTGTGCTTATTAAATTTTACATTTGTTTTATTCATATGTAGAGCTGCACGATTCTCGTTAAATATAGTACTTCTTTTGAAATTTGGTTTTGCTACTAATTTTTTACATTTTTCTGCATCTGATATTAATTTTATATCTACTCTATTTCTTATATTTTCCACAATTTAACCAAACACAGTATAATTCATCAATTCATCAACTTATAAATATGTTTTTCAGTCATTTTTAGCATTAGTTCTCATTGAAGTATTTAAATCTATATACTTTTTCAACCAATCAGACTGATTAAACATTAATATATTATATATTTTAGTAATTTTTAATCCATTATTTAGACACTGTTTCAAATTATGATAGTGAATTACATATTTTTCTTTTTTATGTAAAGTTGTTAAAAATTGGGATTGATTTGTTCTTGGAATTACCTTATTTTCTGGGAAAAATGGTAGATCTTTATGTAAATTATGCAGTTCTTGTGGGTATTCTAAATCAACTTCTAATATATAACCATACTCAGAACCATCCTCCAAATGTAATATTTTTTCACTCCAATAATCTAAACTGGATAATTGGATAATGTATAATAAACCCCGTTGAAATCACCATATGGTGAATATTGTGACATTGCCCAACTATATAAATTATTAGCATCGAGATACGCTAAATAGTTGGACTCTTGATGTGGATTAAAATCATCTAAATATTTATTATTGGCTTTAACGTACTGTTTAGAACATTGTGATATACCACCTCTAATTCCTTTTTCTACCATTAAAATCATATCAAAACTGTGTAATAAATCTAATGGCTGTTTAGTCATTTTTAACATTGAATCCCAAGATAATCCTGGTGCTGTAAAATACCATGCAGGGTCTAAGTCATGTACATTTATACACGTATTTATAAAATTTTTGAATGCATCTGCTAACAATGATACATCACTTTTTGAATATAAGTAGCGATATTCACAAAGATTTTTAATATTAAATTGGTTCCATACAAGTGTTGTGTGCTCATATTCATTGTCAGTTATGTCAGAACCATTTAATTTATTGTAAAATTCAGTCTTTGGTGAAAGTTCTGTTTCTTCAAATTTCTTCCAGCTATCCATATAATTGTATAGATAAACACCTTTTTTTAATAACTAAATCTACTTGACCTTTTGGGAAATGTTTTTGAGTGTGTTCCAGTTGATATCTACTTAAATTCTATGATAATTTATATAAACTACTGGCCATAAATTTAAATGTGTCTATAAACCTCATTTTTAAATTTTCTGTTGCTTTCCCAAAAGTAGTAAACTTTTCTTCATTATTTGCAATTAAATCAATTTCTTTATCATCATATCCTAGCTCTTTAATAAATAAATGAGCATAATACCCAGCCAAATTATGAAAATAAATTGGTACAAAGTTGGGTAATTTTAATTGTAGATTACAATTATTAGATACTGGATTAATGAATTTTCCACTTATATGATCATGATGATGTACTTTTTTACTGTCCTCCGTATATTCACATTCGCATACAGCACATTTTTTTTATTTACTGTATAACACTTTTTCTTCTTTTGTTAGTAGGTGCATTGGTTCAATTTGTGAATATATTCCCCCAATTTCTTCTACTTACCTTTTTATTAATTGTATAAACATCTTATGTGCATTTGGACCTCGATATACTACTGTGGGCTTATAATCGCCATAACTAGATACAATATAATATCAAAAACCAGATGCTTCGGGTAATTGATATTTTATAGTATATGATTCATCATTTAACTTTAAATCAATGTTATTTATTTGATCACTAGAAAGATTATATATTTTTTTAAGTACCTCATCATAAAGGCCCCTATCACCATCATCTTTGGTTAAAATTGGATATTTTTTTATAATTTTAAACTTATTAATTTCCTTATGATTTGGTTAAGTTGTTGATATTTTCTTTAGAATTGATTCAAAATCGGCATATATTGTGAAAGGAACCTTCACTGTTTTTTTGAAATTTTTAAATTTTATTTGCTCTCCTTCTGAGGGTAAAGTGTTTTTACTGTTCCATTTTTAGAGCAATCTTCTGTATGTTTATTTAATTTCTCTTGAGAAGTAAAGAACTGAAGATGTATATAGCATGTATATGTATTATGTTGCTTATTATTATTTTGTGTTGAAAGCAATTTCAATAAATCTTTAATCCAACAGTAATGTGAATTTGTACCATCTTTAAAATAAAGTAAATTTATATGTTTTTCCTTTTATTTTTTGTAAGTTTTAGAGAATACACTGTAGACTCATCTTCAATAGAGTATACATTTATAGATGTATCCATTTAATTTTCTATTTTTGGTATATCATCAATTTTAATAAGATACTCATAATTATCTATTACTTTATCAATATTAAACCCCGCGTTTTTATATTTAGATACTCTTTTTAGATCTTTTTCTACTGGAAACAATACTGATTTTATTGCCCAACAAAAGCAATTTTGATCATTATTCTTTACGTTAATACATGCTTTTTTTATTCTTAATCACTTCCGGTAGTTCAATATATTATGCCCTATTTAATGGATTATACTTATTTATTGCTAATTGCATTCCACTTATTCTATCTAAAGTCCATCCAGAGCCTCTTTTTTGAAATTCAGATAACTGTGTAATCATTTCTTGTGTTATGAATTTATAAATCCTTTTAATATCTCCTTCATTCAATATTGTATAATTGGGTGATTGAAATTTAAATAATTCTACTTTCATTATTCTCTTGCTTACGACAATTAGTATATAATTTAATATTAGTTTTTAGCCCCTAAATTCTAGGATGATTGTGTATTATTTCAAAAACCTTATTTTTTACTGATCTTAAAAAATTATTACGCTATAGTAAATTAAAGTTATTTTCAATGTTGTGTTTATATCCTACCTTGAAAAGTTTTATTAACTATATAATTTTTATTGGGTCTTCTTCTATTTCTTCTATAAATTATTATAGTATGGAAATATTTATTCTAATTAATTTTTATCTTTGGGATATAATTAATTGATATCGACATCAGCTAAAGGTAATTTTGTAAAATTATTCTTTGTTTTTTTAATCTGCTTTCTTTTTCTCTGCTCATCTATAAGCAACTGCATAATAAATGGTATAGGAATTCTAATTAGATAGTTTTTGCGCGCGCGCACGCTCTCTCTCTCTCTCTCTGTGTGTGTGTGTGTGCGCGCACATACACACACACACACACCATTTATTATCCTATACCATTGATATAATATTATATATATATATATATATTAAAATGTCTAGCAATATCTTTCAACTCCCTCACTCCCACATCTTTCAAATCAGCTGTTATATATGCCTCCAATATTTTTAGTTGTATTTATAAAAGAAAAAATATATAAATACAGCATAAAATAAAGATAATTGGACAGCACGAACATGCTTAAATTATTGGGAAACTGTATTTAACTTCTTGTTAAGACGATAATTCTTAAGATATTCGCTAAAACATTTTTTTACATATATTTGCGTGTTTATCCTTAGCAGTTTTATTAGGAGAAAGTAATTTTATAGATTTATTCTCATTATACTTCACATGTTTTTGTTGGATAATTATTGTGGTGAATTTCATTTAAATTATCTAATGTTGTATTGTAGATTTACTATTTTTGTGCGTTTTGAGATACATTATAAACATATTTTCCACATTAAGACATTACTTTCTCTTTTTTTAACTCATAACGACTACTAGCATATTTACTGTAACATTTTTTACAGTTGTTAAAATGCTTATCTTTTGTGCGTTTATGCAGTGCAAAACTTTCTATGTTTAATACTTTGCCACACTTTGTACATTGCTTACACGTGTTATTATTTTCCATTTTATTTATACAGAAAAAAATATTATACAGAGAAAAAATATTTTAAAATTTTAATTTAAATGTTATTTTTAATTTCAAAATTTTTGCAGTCTTAATAAATTTGTTTCCTTTGAAAAAACACAACCCAAAATGGAGGTTCTGCTCAACAAGTCGAATAATTCATATGAATTGACCTCAAAATTGATAAATGGTATGAATCTACAGAATTTTAAATTTATGAATCTAAGTTTGCAAAAAATTAATTGCATTTTAGATGGTAATTATAAAATCACTTTACCAGATCGCTATGCAAATATAATTGATGAAAATAGCTTAAAAATTATGAATAAGAGGCAAATTTTAATTGCATATAAAGGTTTAAGAGAAATGAAAAATGGAAAAACTATGCATGATTTCATCTGATTTGCTTGTTTTTAGCTTAAATTTACTTGATTTAGATTGCTCGCTTGCAAAATTTGCATTTCTAGAAAACTATAAATTTACTTGATTTTTGTATAGTTTGATGCCATTGGGTAACACATGAGATGAACAGTCACCACTCTGTTGAGACTCAGGGTTCTCAGGGATGCTGTGGGTTCTGTGTGTCTGTCTCACCCGAGCATACTTACAACACACTTTTCATTACTAAACATCTTTACTAAACTTTTATCACTGAAACTTGGTGAGAGGTTGCTGTCACTACAAAGCAAGACTTTAAGCACTGTGATACTTGCTTTTTATTATGTCAACCATACAAAATCATGCCAAGGTTAACCTTATGAAATGCGGACGTGTCTAGCTAACTCCGTCTGGGTGCGCCCCAGCTCGGAATTACTCTAATGCACTCCTAGATGGATGACGACTTCTCTGTGGTGTTAGAAAACGCAATCATCACAAGAAAAGGGGTCGGAGGGGTCGACAGCTGCTAGGGTTGACTGCCGATTTTTCCTGAAAAGATGGGGTGCAGAGAATTATGAAATGAACAAACACGTGTGATTATTTGGCGTCGTTAATGCGGACTCATCGGGACTCGTCTTGCTGCACATGGTTAGTGTGGTGACTGCCTTTACATATAGCCAGCTAGGACAGAAATAATATCACCGTACAATTTACATAAATGGCACAAATACACATGAAACAAGATGGGACATGACATGGATGGGCACAATAAACATGCAGATGCATAAAAACAAGTTTAGAAGGCGTGAATGCCGCTGGATAAGATTCGTAGTGGATCACGTGGTGCAGATGAGATCTCAATAATTCTCCGTAGAAACTGCAAATTCTGGGCAGACAAATGATTACATTTATAGGCTTTTAGCATGCCTGATGGCAGGAAAATCAAACCTGAATAAGACTGAGTGGTCATACATACAAAGCATTAATTACGTGAAAAATACATGGAACATTGAATGAAAAATTAAATAGAACCCTGAAATAAATTACAGCGCACATGATTTTACACAAATAAACCCTGAAAGCGCATGGATGCGCCGATATTGACTTGGCGGCAGTTACCCACGTGGTCGCAAGTGATATGGCCGTAAAACAATTAAACATGAAAATTACCCTTAAATATATACACGAAAATAAATGCCTTAAAATTGCACACAGCAATTATATAGAAATTACACTGAAACGCCTTTAACATAGGCGGATGGTGCCTGATTCACAGTTGCGCGGGCCGCGTGGCCTCTCCGACACCTTTCTCCTCCTCCTCGTTTACATTAAAAAAAGCCACAAGGGTACAAATTATTAAGTTAAGCGGAAGCATAATACTGGCGAATGTCTGGCAAAACGTATGCAAAGCAAAGGTTAACCGGTATACTAAAGTGAAACTACTGTAATCTACATCAGTGCAAAAACTTTGTAGTGCATGCATGACAGTGTCTTACCTCGCCAGCTCTCCTCGACGGACTGCCCAGAGGCAAGGGTAGTGCGGACCTACCATGGCTGCCAACGGGGTTCACACAAGTGGATGTACTATGCACACCGAGTAAAACTTTTATATTCTTAAGTAAATGGCACATAAATAATTTGAAGATTGATTTACATTTGTGATTTAAATTGTGAATTTTCTGTATTCTTTAAATGTCTTTTATGATGGTGTTCACGTTGGAGTAATAATGTTCTTAATCTTTGCGCAGCGCACATTTTGAATTCATAACCAAATCTTGTGCAATACTATCAAACATACATTTTAAACATTCAGACACTTGAAAACCTGAAAATAAACAGGCGAGATAATTAGACACTTGAAAACCTGAAAATAAACAAGAGAGATAATTTCACACTCCAAATAAATATTCCATTATTGGAAAGTTCACGTTACGACCTCTTTGCGCATGTGCATGCTCACGTATCACGTGAGTGGTGAGCGCCGTCATGTTCTTAACGTGGCTGGCTGTTAGCCGGCATCAAATTTTGCTTGTTTTTACCTTATGCCAAATTATGTACGCTCATTTTTTGAAAAACTGCTAAAATTTGTTTATTTTTGATTAAAATTGCTTGCTTTTAGCTTAAAATTGCTTGTTTTTAAGAGCCCCCCCTTTTTTTTTTTTAATTTTTAGAGCCTAAAGTTAGTCCTCTAAAACCATGATTTGGAACAAAAACCCTCGATATTCCATAGATTTTTTAAATCAAATTTCAGATTTTGAATTTTTTATTTTTTTCCTGCAATTTTAGGCAAAATATCCCTATTTAGTGCACTGCATTTTTTGTTTTAATTTTAGAAGAAATAGCCAGAAAAAAGTGTGCTGCACCAGGATCAGCGTTTTACATCTACTAATGTATAAGAAGAATAAGAATACAGGTTGCTTTCTCATTGTCGCCAATCTATGAATGCAGAATGCTATATTGCGGTGGCCCTGTCACCGTAAGTTTGCATTACGACCGTCCAACAGTAGCACCTCATGACTTGTTCTATGCACGCTCGGACTTCTCTCCTACCTCCTTTCTTTCCCCCACCCCTTAACCCCTACTGTATTCAGTCACAAATTTTAAAATTCAAGAGGTCATAACATTTTATTACTCTTCACTTCTCGTCTGACCTTCTCGTTGCCGTCAATTAGCACTGGTAACGTCGACCAACTTCCAACATCATGAGCTGCGATATTAAATTATTAAGATGTGGCATAGCACACTTAAGCAATTATGTTTTGTCGGCTTAATATGTAATGTTCTGAATTTATTATGTAATATTATTTTAATCTTCATGTGCACCGGCAAGAGGGAACTCTTGGGTAAGTTGTGGATGCGTGGCACATTTATTCTACTGCCATTCTAGACTAGTGTTTGGTTTTAGCCTATTTTGAAAGAGCTAATTTTGAGGGCATGCAGTGTAAGCTTTATTCTAAAACATGTTTGGTAGCATGTTAGAAATTTATAGTTTTGGTATTAAATTCAGTTTAAAATTTGAAGAACTTTTGTGTCCTGTAAGTGCGGCCATGTTTGATTACTGCTGTCCACATTTGACTCGGCCCGAGCAACCTTAATACACATTACCGCTCACTTCCACAGCTTTCTGCAGGGTCTTAATTTAAATAAAAGACATGTTTAATGTGTTTTCATTAAACATGTCTTTTATGGCTGAGTGCCTTGGAGGGATGTATGAAATTTTCAGTCGTCACTCAGCCGGCTAGCAATTTTATAAAATGTTTAGTATGTTTTAAATGTTATTTTATTAAAGGACTGCTTTAAATGGGCTGCCACTCCGTGTTTGTAATTTTTGTGGTGTCAATAATATCTTGTAACTTTTAAAGGTTATGTATCTATGGCTATGAAATGGTAACTCATAATTTAAAAGTTTTAAATATTTCTAGGAGTTTTGCAATCAGTGACTTAAACTGAATAGTTATAATCCAGAATACATTTGTGCTTGTTTTACCATGTGCTTATTGATGCAAATGTCCTTTTTATATTAAATTGGTATTCAACGATGACCAAATATTAAAGTTGATTAAAAGAATTACGTCACTATTTTGCCAAAATTTGCTTATGAGTAAAGGAACCTTGACATTTCATACTATTGATAATTACAATTGGGCACTAAAGAATCCACATTTATTCTCGCTCACCCACACATTTCTACGTATTGGTAAAATATGTGTACAAATTGTGTTGGTTTATCCACAATCTTTGTATTACGATTTGCCACGTTAATTACGTGGTGTATTGGGTGTATCAGCTGTGCTGGTTTGTACCACTTCCTATATTTGTCTCAGCTATGTCAATGAAGTGGTCATTAAGAACCATTTATTATTTTAGGTGTGTGATAGAGATGTTATTAATTATTAAATTTATTGGGACAACCGAGGCTTTGTATGTACTGTATTTGCTTAGATGTGCTTCCACAGCAATGCATATGATGTAGATTGTCAAATGGTTCTAGCCGTGTTGTGGCATAGCCAACTCATATCAAGTGGAAATTTAGTAATGAATTATGCTATCTTTTTGAGTGGCTCCAGTTGTTTTTAATGATTTTGTTTTCTTGGTATTTTAACGTAAAGGTTATTTGGAATGCAAGTACAGTGTATCTGATAATTTTGTATTTCATAATTTTTATTGTTTAAAAATAAAGAATTTTGAGTGCATAGGTTTGTATAATTTGTGCCTTCCTGCACAAGTAAAAAGGTAAGAGGAAAATAAAACACAAAAGACTCTTGTGGGATGTAATCAATACTATCGATAGCACCAGTTGTCGATTATTCGCATTGTTTTGCATTCACGTATTGTCCAAAATTATTGATGCACACCATCTTTGGTGAAAGTACCAACAGGAAATACAGTAAAATGTAAACAATGGGAACAAATCAACAAAAAGCAATTGTACCCTAACTCGCCCCTTTCTCTAAGGGGCAATATCGATCCCACTTAGGCCCATTACCATCCTCTTTACCAATTTCGTGTAAACACAAACCTTAGTTAGTCCCCTCCAAGAGGGAGGAGAGGGGGTCAACTACATTAACTTGGCCCTTTCACCGACGGGGAACATTGATCCCTCCTAAGCCCGTTTCCACCCTCCTCGCAGTTTTCAAATAAACCCAAAACTTAATTTCAGGTACAAACCCCACTATCACTATAAATTGGGTGTTCGGGGGGGGGGGGGGGGTGTCGGCTACCCTAACTTGCCCCAATAGGCCCGTTCCCACCCTCCTCACTGTTTTTGCATAAACACTAATATTAATTTCGGGCATCCCCCCCCCCCCCCACCCGCAAAAATGGGGGGGAACTCGGCTACCCTAACTGAACCCTTTTCCCAAGAGGTACTATTGATACCCCTAACCATGTTTCCACACTTCACAACATATTCACGTAAATGGTAAGCGCCTGACAGACACTGTACGTACACACAAATCCAGACAGACACTTAAGTCAAGTTAAATAAAAACTTTTAAAACCATTAAGTTGTATTGTTATGTAATCAATGTCAAAGTAAATTTTAATACTATGCTTAGTTTCTTTCTTCTTCAATAATAACTAAAAAAAAGTGTCTCATATATCTAAAAAAGGATTACAAAACGTAAAAAAAAAAAAAAAGAAATGTTACAGCTTTTTATGCTCCCCAGGTTAGAAATAAAACATTAGAAATTCCCTGGGCTTTTTTATTTTCATATACATGTGACAGTTCATGTACTTTTCTGGCTGACAGGAAATTTCAGGAACTCACCACTGTGTTCTACTATGAATGTGAATGTAATGTAAATAAACAACAAACTGAAATGACATCTGTAATCATACTACATACAATGACATCAATAACTGAAGAGAAATGATGTACAGTGCTCCATCATCAAGCTCACTAGAATACCACTGACAACAAACTTACAGTTACTCATCAATTGAACAGTGCAATGAAAGGTGTTCAGAATCACTACTGAGGCATTTATCAGTTTTTAAACACAAATTTTAAACATAAAATACATATTTGAGTCACTTTGAAACTAAAACACTGAAAGAGAAATTAAATAATTAAGTTTTGTAAGTATTAATGTTTTTTAATACACCACTTAAAAACACACATCAAAAAGTACACTATAGTTTTTCACTCATTATGTTGCACACAAGCAAGCCACAATTGTTTATAATATGGTGCCTGGCATGCAATGTGTACTGTTGTGTTGATATCAGCCCTGAAATTCCAAGTGGTTTTATTAAGATTTTTAAAGGCACAATTATATAACTGTCTTTTGTGCCAATACATGTGGTTTATGCATGGGTGGAGAAGAATGACTATTATTGTTTATTTTTCTGTGCTGTGAACAACGTGTGTGTACAGTGAGTTTAAGTATCAAGATTATAAAATAATAATGTACACCAGTCCTTACTTAGGGACTTTGACTTAACTGTTTCTATAACAATTCACATAAATAAGAACTGAAAACAGTACGCTCACTGCTATGCGACATAACCTTAACAAGTACACATGTATTTTAGTGGTGGTCTACAATGATTATTATTTTCTAGCAAGCAATCCATTAAATCTGATGTCCATTAACTGGAGGTTTACTAAATTAAGGGTTCACTGTATTTCATTCAGCACTAATCCAGCATATATTATACCAATAGCAAAAAACTGTTGCCAACTTACAGCCGGAACCCACATCTCCACAGACTCTATGAGTGGTTGATTGCTTATCAGATCACGGATCATTGATTCAGCAAGCTGTGCTGTTTCCGCCTTCCCTTGGATCATACACACTCTATGGGTTTCCGTTTCCACTGTAACAAAAAAAAAAATCTACAATAGCACTATGAGCTTATCAAGTATATTAGTTAGGAAACATCACAAGTCTATTCTAATTAAATGTTTTACAGAATTTTTGCATATACAATATTTAGAGAACATAGGTACATGGCCAAGATTACTAAGATAGTATGTTAGGGAATTTGTTTTCGGTATGTTGGTGCACAGTAGCGAAAGGAAGATGGACGATTGTGTATGATAAACTGTGTCTCCGTGAGATAATTGGAGGCCGTATCCTGTGGATGGGCTGGTTCATATGTGTAACAAACGTCTGGTTACTGGTCCTCCGAATTCAAGGTGCGTGTGTGAACATATAATCCTTCGGGTCGGATCCGGTGCGAAATTACGTCTGTGTGCAACTTCCAGTTTGTATGTAACCAGTTGTTTGTGGACACGAATAGTTATAAATTATAAGAAACTATGAAGCTGTGTACGTGCGTGACATCAAGTCATTGTTCAAGGACAACATCTCTTTGTTGAAGTTTCTTTGGTCTCGTGCACCTTAACCTAACTGTAACTGATAGTCACGACGTCACAAACAAAACAATTGATTGAGACTGTAGCTTGACTGGGCGAGGTAATCAATTGTTGTCCACCTGGGTTATCTGCGTTTTGTTTTCACTTTACGTGACTGACTAGCTTATCGTGCTTCGTGGTTCGTTTAATAATTATTAGTTTTTTTTTTTGTGTTGGGTATGGCAAGTGGACATTTAGAAGCACAATTGAAGCTCGCATTAGGCCGCATTAATAGAGTTTTACGTTTAGCAGAAAGGGTTGAAGAAGACCCTTCACAAGAAGAACTTTTTAAGGCACATTGTAAGGACTTAGAAAAACTGAAGATAGACTTTGAAGAAAATCACATTTCCTTGAGTGTTAAAAATATGACCAACAAAAAGTTCAACAGTGACCAACAGTCCGAAGATGAAGACGAACCCCCAACCAAAAGGGTAATTCCCGATACTGAACCAAGACCCTTGACGAGACCTGAGCCGGCACCTATCATTATTGACAGGGCTCCTAGTTACATCACGCCATGGAAGCCAGATATAGAACAACGACGAGGTGCATTCTCCGTTAGATCAATGCCCTCAACACAATGCAGCTATGCTGAGAAAATCGCAGCCCAACATGATAAAGCAATATCTAGCTGCTCCGAATTGTCATGGCAGAGTCCACGTGACAGAGAACTCCGTCAGACACCCAGCCGATCAAGCTGCATTAGCGAACAGTCGGAAGCACCTTCGGCGAGAGGGGTAGGAATCACACGAGAACCTACCTCTGCATCCAGTACAACTCCAAAGCCAAAGGTCAAGGCCATTCCTACTTCAATGAAGTCGAATTCTGGCTCCGACGAGGAAGTACGAGGTGCCACTAAAACACCAAATGCGGAAGAGGAAGAATCGCAGGGGGCAGTGGCCAAGGACATGCCAGCATCTATGACGTGGCTCACTGCACCCAACAATGAAGCACTCCCGGTACCCGCGACGTCGAGCTGCCAAGCTGGAAGTGCTCTGCCTCAAGAACCTGCAATGCAGAAACTCCCGCAGACCTGGACGTCGAGCTCCGACGAGTGCTCCGTACCAACAACCTGCCATGCAGGAATCTGTAGCCAGAAGTGCTCCGCCTCAAGAACCTACAATGCAGGAACTCCTGCTACCCAGGACGTTGAGCTGCCCAGCCAGAAGTGCTCCACCTCAGCCACCTGCCACGCAGGACATCCCACAGACCTGGATGTCGAGCTCCGACGAGAGTGCTCCATACCAACCACCTGCCATGCAGGAATCTCTGCCATCCAGGACGTCGAGCTCCGACAAGAGTGCTCCAAACCTACGACCTGCTACGCAGGAACACCCACCACCTAAGGTGCCGATCTGCAATAGAAGTGCTCCGTCCCCAGGTCCTGCGAAGCAGGAATACCCGCAGACCCAGATGTCGAGCTGCCAACGTGGAAGTGTTCTGCCCCACCATCTTGCCACACAAGAAGCTGCTGTCGTCGAGACCGTCGATGCCATCCACTACTCCTCAACAGGCACATCACACGCAGTGGAGGTCGAGGTGACCCAGGAACTGGCTACCAAGACCATCGATGATGCCCACGACCTGGTCCCATGACAAGCTGTGCTATCTGCAGTCGAGGTCAAGGTCTTTCTCCCTCACTCTGCCCTATCAGAGAAACATCCTGCCCTACAGATAGGAACCCGTGCAGTTGGAGTGGAGGGCTTGTCACTCCCCCGCACTGCCTCAATGTCCCTTGAACGAGTGCCCTCCCAATCTGTTGCAGCAGAAGCAGACGCCACGACGCTCCGGGCTGCTACATGAGGTCTGATGCCCCCGCATACCGCCAAGGCCGCCCATACACCTGGCCGGTATCGGGAATCGCCATGGAGGCCCACAGCAAGGTACATGTGGCTGTACCCTCTACACGCTGCCCTTCGTCCGAGGGGGAGGCTCGAACAAGGTAAAAATGAAGATTGCCAGTAATTGCACTGTTATTACAGACAGTTCAGTAGCCGTAAACCACTACTTAGTGTGCGTGACACAAAGGACTCGTTATAGACCTGTCACATGCACTACATTTAATTTAACCACAAGCCAAAGACAGTGAAGTAAGCAGAACAATCACAATTAGGCTAAATTAAATTCAAAGTATCCCGTAAAAGTGCCTCGCCAAGCTGTCAACAAAAGGGGAAGGGGGTGTAGAGAACCAAAGAGATAAATGAAACTGTAATTAGTCACTCGACTATGTGCTAATTAACTGTTTAATACAGCAGTAAAAAGCTGTACGTCACTACCTTTTTACCACAATGAAATAGAGACATTTTACACCTCAAGGTTCCATAGTTTATAGTGACCGACAGCCCACGTAAGTACATGGAATTACAAATAGACGCTCACCACAGTGACAGTAATGGCTACCATAAGTGTATCATGTAAAGATGCTCACCAGTGCCAGTGATTAAGTTGAAGACACAGACTTCAACGTAACAATGACATTCTTAGCTTTTCCTATTTTTATATGTTTCATAATTTAAATCTGACTTGATGTGTAGGTAAACCTCTAAATGTTACAATATGTTTTTAAGTGTACTTGCGAAGATCACCTACATGAAGAATGCCATCGTGTAGGAGTGCATCTTCAGGACCCATTAACGTTTACATTTCTTGGGAACTTACCTGAACACTTTCAATGAAGATACACAGTGTACAAATTAGCTGTTAGACCTATGTGATAAGATGAACTCCCGCAAGGGATAGTTAGGTTAATTTTTTTTCTATGCTTTTTAGCATTAAATCTGATTTAATGTGTAGGCCCACAATTATATATCTCTATACGTTTTTAAAGTATATATGTGAAGATCACCTACAAGAAGAAGGCAGTTTTGTAGAAGGGAATTTTTATGTTATGCTTTTGTATGATTATATCTTGTGTGTGCTTTTGTTTGCAATATTTTGTGCACCAACTCAATACCAAACCAAAGACTCTGAGCTTCACAGCTCTCAAAACCAGGTGCAAGATATTTTTAACTTCAATTTTATTCAGTGTCTATGTATGTGTATTAAATGACCAATGTGCGAACAATTTCCCATGATAGTCATGCATGTAGTGTACTCGCTTTGTTATTCGTTTAACAGGTCAGCCCCAGTATTGGAGTGCCTGTGGTTGTCCACCTCCCACTCTGTCACACACAACTATTTAGCTTGCTGATAGACACAAAGGTTCCCTGGAAAGATTTTCTTTTTTGTTCTTAACTCACTGCAACAAGCTCCAGGATAGTATAGGCAGTTCACGGTAAAGTCAGCACTTAAGGCCCTTCCAACAGACTTCAACCTGTAATAAATACATTTTATTGCAGCCTCGCATGTTAACTTTTGAGAAGGATGAAATGTACACACTGTATTTATTAGTCACATGGCAGTATTTATATTAAAAAATTGGCAGAAAGATAGAATTGACTGAAAGGAAAAATTTTGCATGGCCTTAAAAAGTGCTCACTTTACAGTGAATAGCAAGTGGAGTTTTCCCACCTTCCACGCGTAAGACTTGCACATACTTTTTAAATATCATTTTTAATCCCTTCGTTTTGACGTGCCATTGTTTTATATAATTTTCCTTTCAGGTTTTTATGTATGATTCCCTTGTAATATCCACCAGCGATATGCTGGGTTTTGTCAATGGCACACACAAAAATGTAGGCCAGTGGGACACCCGACACACGCGGCTTCCTAACTAAGTAATCTTTGCTACATGAGGGAAATACACACTCTCGCCACATCAGCAAAGCCACAACACCAGGTCGAGGGGCAGAGAAGGACGCCTGCCTGAAAAGAGAGAGAAGAGAGAGAGAGAGAGAGAGAAAAAGAACCATAGTTTTTCTTAGAAGACGTCTGCTTTTTGAAATAAATGTATATTTAAATTAAAAACTGTGTAATTTTCTTGCTAGAGATAACTGAACTTGGGTTTCATGCAGAAAATGCAAATTTTGGTGTATAGCAGTTGGGGTGAATCAAAATCAATCCAAAATTTCCTCAAATATCTATAGTGGCCAACCTGTCATAACAAACTTGTTTCTGGAAACTGCGAGAGGACATTTTAATAAGATTCTACTGTAGTTTAAAATGTTTCACATAACAATTGTTGTGAGCTGGGCTTAGTCCACACACAGATGTGGGAAAGATATATAGTCCAACAAAGTTCTGTATGCAAAGTAGACACGACACTGACCTACATCAATAATCTACAACTGTGGTGGGACACTAGGTATACTTGGATAACAGCTACCAAAGCAAAATAAAATGTCAATAAGTTTGAGGAACCACATGCCCGTCTGACCCTGGCAGTACAAGCAAGCTTTTTATGAAAGACAGTCCTTAATTCTTCCAACACCAAACCTCTTTTAAGTTCACAATGGACAACTCCAATACCAAGTTGATCTGTGCTGTCTGGTACAACAGCAGTACCAGATCCAACAGAAGGTCGTAGAGAAATTTCCTCCCAGAACAGGATGGGTGAGAATACTGAAGGAGCTGGAGCTCAGTTCTGCATACTGTGAATATCTTGTGCAAGCCTGCATACCAAAGATAGAAAATTTAACCTGATGTTATCCACTGAGATTGTTTTATCATCACAGTCATGTACCACCGATTCTCCAGGTGATGGTCCTACATGACAGAGGTCATTCAGCAACTACTACCCACATATATTCCTGGGTAGGCAGTTCACAGTTCGTAACTATACTTGCTAAACATTTAAGTAATATTTAAAAATAAGTATGTTATGGAAATTAATGCAACTCTTTACAGATTTTGTGACCATTTATACTAATACTACGTATAAACCAAGTAATGCTTTGGAATTGTCAGAAACATAAAAATGTCACATACCTAAATATCTTGCTATGTAAAATGTGTATAAAAATTAAGGGAAAGGGTGAGGATAGAAGGAGTACAATGTCGTCAGTTTACAAATATTGATGTGTGTGCTCAACCTACTAATTAATCTCGATTACTAAATGTTCCTACTTTCACTGCTACAGAAGTAGAGAGAATTTTCTACATGAATCCTCGGCCGCCTACTCTACCGGACAACAGGAACTTATGAGCAAATGCTCTTCACCTCAAGGTTATGAAACCCAGCAAGCAAGCGACCCCCCTCCTTGAGAGAGGGGGTCGCTTGCTGAGAGCCTACTGAGAGAGCCTACAAGCCGCCCGCCACCGGGCAAGGCCAAGTGCCACTGAAGAGACACCAAGCCGAAACGCTGACTACTGCTGACCTGAGTTTTTTGACTCCCACACCAACCATGGCAAGATGCTCGCCCTCCCCGCAGCCTGCACCGACAGCCTACAAGCTTCACCTATATAAGTCTGGACGCTGCAGGGCTCGGGCAGTCATTCTTTCTCAAACTCTCTCGCAACATCCCAGAGCACTAATACAATGCTGGGACCTCTGGGGGGGAACCTCGTAAGCTTCAAGTATGCCCCCAACGGCTACTTACCACGCATTGACAACCAGCAAACACGTACACACATATTATCTTCATTTTGTCTCTTCCAGACACCTTTTACTTAGCTCAGTTTAACTTTAAATAATTTTGTATTCGTCTAGAACCAGCTACTCTCCTTTGACATAGAACCAGGTCGCCAACACCAGGAACCGCAGTTACCTTCAGCTCTCCACGGTTTGGTAAGGAGTAGCACAAGTCACGTGTTTTTTAAGTATTCAATGAACACCCATTGTTCACCACTCTTCTGCTTTTCATTTACAGGGTACTTGTCTGTGTTAATGATTAGAGACAGAGTACAACGTGCACTGCCAACAGGAACCAGGAGATTGCTGACATCCACATTAGACGGCTACATGTTTTTTCTCAGTCCCCGAGCACTGAGTTAGTTCTGGTGGGGAGAAACAGCGCAGTCCCAGCCACTAGAAACACCTTCACACAGAGAGGGTCCACAAGCTCAGGTTATCTCTCGTTTTGAACACTAAGTTAGTGCTGCAGTGATATTAGCTTGGGGTTTGCCGCTTAACCCGGTGCAAATGCACAACCAGTAGAGGCTTGGTGGTCCACGTTGCTCCACGTCCCTGATCAGCCCACATGCGTGGGGAATCAGTGGGGACTCTTATAGAGCTTATGCCAGCAAGTTGCTATTGGGTTACACTGTAATTACCGTTCCTGTCTAAGTGCGTTGCGTAGGCTGTCATACCGTTGTGCTCTATGCCTTACAAGGTAATGAGTGGCAAAAGACGTAAAAAATCAATACCTAGCTCACACTGCTCTCAAACCGTGGATGGTATTACCTCTTCCTACGCAGGACAGGCAGGCGGAACAGGACCACGCAGCCCAACTTCGGCACCAAGCAGAAGCACCTGCTCTGAGTACAGTAATCTTCTTGTTGCCTTGCTTTAGCATTCATCCATCATGCCACCCAGTGGTCAGAGAGGTGCTAAACAGTACGGAGGCCAGATACGGCTGGGAAAAGCCAAGCTTTTGGAGTCGTGAAGCCTACAATTGGCATCGCCGGTTCAGAATAGACCGAGATTGCCACTACAAGGTGAAACCCAGATCAACCACAACATCCAAGATGACAGTGTAAGTAAGCGATATCCAACACCCCTCGCCATGCACCGTCTAACCAGAGACAACCACCCCGTTTTTGGTCTAGCAGAAAACTTTTTCAACATTTACATTAAAATATAATAAATACATTTTATATATTTCAACACAGATGTTGAATAGAGGTTGATTTCAAAAACTATTTACTGAAAGTGTGAACCAACTATACATAACTTCAGATATTTTTGTAGCTGTATCATTTACATTGACTGAAATATCTCAACACATTATTTTCCAATTTTAACTGAAATAAAAGTACAAACATTTTTAAGCAGATGTCTCACTCCCATCCAAAATTATCTTACACACTACTCAGCGAAGAGCACAGTGGTAATATATAGCTTACCGGATGCTCACAGAGTTTGATACCTACACTGGCTAGCGGCCACCCTTGTTTCAGATTTTCCTGGTTGTCCACATTACTGTAACTGAATACCAGGATAATTTCCTAACTACAGACCATGACCACTTATGTGTTGCTAGTCAGAGTGCATATGAACGTTCCTTTAGTTAGGCGACAACATCCTTAATGCGAGTTAGCAGTTCACGTATAACGACCTTTTTGTTTGTGAACTTCACTCTTCACCCAACCACATAAGCAACAGTCTAATAGGGTTAGGTCTGGAGATCAAGGTGACCAGTTAATGGGATCAGCACAACCAATTCAAAAATTAAGAAACAATCAGTCAAGATGTTTCACAAATCTGGATGAATGCAGAGAAACCCCATAATTCTGAAAGTACATAGCCATCCATGTGGCTAAAGGAATGTCTTCTAATCATTCCTGTAATGTACATAAAAAAAATTGCAAATAACTGTGTTCTATCATTCAATGATCTAAAATAAAGGGACCAATCAACATGTTATTAATCATATTGCACCACACTCTGATGGAGAAAAAATCTTGGAAATATTTTTGTATTGTAGCACATGGATTCTCTTGCAAATATCAACTTCACCATTACCAATTAACCTGTAACAGGATATGAGGCAACTAGCACTGTTCCCAGTGTTAAGATGCTGCACAGGCAGTGGATGAAGATGGTACAAGCCCTCATCATACAGTGTTCTCGATACATGTGTTCATGGAACACAAAGATATGAGTAAAGTCTACACATACTAATAACGGGGCTATGCTGAAACATGACAATAATTTGTTTGTCATGCTGCACATTGTGTTGACAACCATGCTCTGATGCCAAATGAGCACTAGGGAGCTTACTACTTTCACATAATGTACTGTACACTATGGAAAACACCCTAAGATCTGGAGTACAACATGGAGGAAAACGCAGACTGTAATCTTCAGCAGCAACAGGCACACTACCATCGCAGAAGATGCAAACATACAACCTATCTGCATATTCAGCATGCAAATAAATAAATGCATCGCAATTTTAACAAACAATCCTACATTCCAGACAGACAACTATATTACTTCTCTGTGATAATATATGCAACCAACAACTGACGATCAAACCGAGCAGCACAATGAGGTGGGAGGGACATATTGCATGCCACACAGCAGAGGAGATTGACATAATGAGGACTGGGAGGGACAGAAAGTGTTGCGCTCCAATTTCAAAACACATGTACATTAAAGTAGCTCTACATTGGAAACCATTTGGGACAGAACACATATGTACATTAATTTTCTTCCTTTAAAATAAACTCTCCTTTCACTGCAGAGAAAAATACTATTCATGCCATCCATGTCAAGCCTATCTACTTTTGAGTTCTTAAGTTATGCCTGCACAAGAGGTTGGAATATCATAAAATCTATCACACAACGTTAAAATTATTTGGTCAAAGTAAACCTCAACGAAGTTTCATATATTGCTATCAAATTGTAACAGAAAGAATGACTGCTGAACATTCAAAAATAGGTAATAATCTGTAGTGGCTGGATAACAAAGGGATGGTAATGAATATCCCCAGAAACTAGTCCTATAATTAACAAACATCTGTCACACTAATCAAATGGCTGATCTTCGAGAAATTTCTACTAATTGCTGTTGTCCCACAGTAGAGAAAGTGAGTGAAGAGATATTTGGGCGGCTATAACCATTAAGGTCTTCAGAGCAGATGAGGGTGAGGCGAGTATGAAGCAGTGCCGGAATGCAAGGGCGAGGGGACAGGAGATCCCTGAGACAACCAGCTTACCAGCAGCATCATACAGCAGTATTCCCACATGCAAAAATCTGGGGGTGAGCCTGCTGGGAATCAAACCCAATTCGCCTTGGTGGGAGGTGAGTAATCTAACCACTACACCACACGGCCCCTCCCACAGTAGATTGCGTTGGGAGAGTAAGGGAGTGGTTTCATAACCAATCTGTCACCAGTCCTAGACTAAATAAAAATCTTTACATTTTTACTGGCTTGAAGGTTATCATGAAACAATTTATGTGGTGAAAAATGTTTAAATAAATTACTTACTGAATTTAATTAGGACAGTCCCCATTGTCTTGATTCCCCACAAATAGCAAATAAGGGTGAAAATTATCATTTTCCTCCTATTTGATAGTCAACCTAGGAAAAGGAAATTGTCCTATATAACTCTGAAAGTAATGCCAAGTTGATGATGAATGTTCTAAACTAAAATGAGATTGTATGTAAACCATTCTAATGAAGTCCAATTATCTTAGCCCACGCTCACACTGGACAGGTCAACGGACACTGACATAACCATATATATTTGAGTTGCCCTTAGCAATGCTGCTTCACATTCCTGTGACTGTTAGGATTTAGCAGCTACCACAGTGACTGGCCCTACATTTTTTACTAACAATTAAAATCAAATTGCTGACAAAACACCATGATGACAAAAGCGCACTGTTAGTTACTATTTACAGAAGAACAAAATACACAAAGTAACACAGATAAGGTTTGGGAATGCAATACTAAAATTACTTACGTTCATCTTTGAAGTTAATTTTTGTGTTTGTTTCTTCTTGGATTTTCTTGATGTTATTGCCTCCTCTACCAATTACAATGCCAACAGATTCCCTTGGTATTTTCATGTGAATGACAGTAGGCCGAGAAGTCCTCACTGCACGGTACTGTTCATCCAAGTCCTCGTCATCCTGGAAGCACACATTGTAGCAAACAATCAATATTTTCTTGTCATGCTACATGTACCTTTGAGACTTCAAGCAGTGACCCTATCAGTTTATTGGTGGAAAGTCTTTGACATGATTCAATACTAGGCCCTTAATTATTTTTGAATGTATCTGGCGCATATATTTTGAGATACAGTTTTTAGCTATTTTGGAGTGCTCTGAAATTGTGTTTCTAATGCGTGTGACATCTTAAAAGCACTTAACAGGCCTCGTTTGTGAAGTGTGTATTCTTTTCATAGATCAGCACACTGTCAGCACGTTTAATAGTTTTGTGGATAAATATGTATTTTGTGGATAAATGTGATTTCAAAAAATAGGCAAAAAAAACTGGGTGGTCCACGTATGCACAGGACCACCCATTAAGTCTGATCTCTGCTAATCTCTGACTCAGCGCCTGATTGTCGGTATGGGATAAAATTTACACTGTCTGCCATGTGATATAATACTATTGAATGTTCAACTGCGAAGGATATAATGTAAAAATAATGAATAAATTAAGGCTCTTTACACAAATAGTAAGCATTAATATATTAAATTTATATTCGGGCTGTTATATTTTTGTCTAAAACCTAAGTGTACACAATTGAATTAAAAAATTGTCACTATGTAGAAGCAAGACAATTGTGTGCATATAAGTGTGAGACAAGACAAGAAAAACAATTTCCAAGTTATAATTTTCTAGTCTTGCTGCTTAAGTTAGACTTCCTTTTTATTTCCCTCACTCTATCACGCTTAATAAATATATAATCAATCTTATTATTTTAGTTTTCTGCCACAAAATATGATGCTGTCACTAAATATAGATCTAAATATCTTGTGAATACAGAACAGTAAAATAATCAATGGTGCATGTAATTCCATTCCTGAAAGATAGGTATCACTAGTGAGAAGAAAGTCTCTAGATACATTCTGTGTTTGAATATATAGTAAAGACAGTGCAGCCAAAGCTGCAAACTCTAAAGTTGTTCTCAACCACAAAATGGGCTTATACAGCTGAAGCCGTTTCGGCTATTCAGGTCAACTATGAAGCTATTGTGACGACTATTGAGACAATAGTGGAGAGGGCTATTTAACGCAAATCTGGAGCTAGTAGGAAAGGTATCCTCAGTCAGATGAAGTCTTTCAACTTCATATTGAGCTTAGAAATCACGCATCGAATTTTACTGATAATTTTGAAGACAAGCACAACCTTACCATCATTGAAGCCGTTTCGGCTATTCAGGTCAACTATGAAGCTATTGTGACGACTATTGAGACAATAGTGGAGAGGGCTATTTAACGCAAATCTGGAGCTAGTAGGAAAGGTATCCTCAGTCAGATGAAGTCTTTCAACTTCATATTGAGCTTAGAAATCACGCATCGAATTTTACTGATAATTTTGAAGACAAGCACAACCTTACCATCATCTACTTACTATTGAACTGTGTGTGGCAATGAAACAAGTCTAGATGCTTGCCTCAGCTTTACAACAATTGACAAATGAGGAGTCAAGCTTTGATGAGATCTTCAAAAGAGATGAGGAAAGTGACAAATTAGGAATTGATATACTGAGTCCAAGGAGAAAGTGAAATACATGGCTCATGTGAAATACATGGCTATTCAGAAAACATAGTTTTCTTTGAATCAGTAAAGAATTGATGTAGAGTAATTATTGTTAAAGATATGATTGACTCTCTCCTTCAAGGGTTAAATACCAAATTTTCTCAAGAAACTCAAGAAATTATTTTTGCTAATGGCAGAAGTTTGGGACTCGCTTCCACTCAAAATGATTTTCAGATCTTGAGTAATAAATTTTACCTGAGTGCTCCAGAGATTCAAGTTAAGATACATCTTCTGACAGGCAAAACAGGGGAAAGATATCCTCCAAACTCTATGAAGGACTGGCTGCAATGGCTCTCAGAATACAACCGTAATCAACTTATGAAAACTTCTGCCAACCGCTGATAAAATTCTCTGTTATCCCTGTATCTGGCTGTGCATGTGAAAAAGGATTTTTTAAACTGTGTCATGTTAGAATCAAATTGAGATCAACAATGACACAGCACCCCCTTCAGAATCTCATTATGTTGAGCAGTGGCTTGTAAAACTACAATTCAAATCTATGGTTACAATTGAAAGGCAAACTAACTTGTAAACCAATTAGAAAATCACTCAATGCCCAAACTAATATGGAAATAGCTCAAGGCTTTTACTTACAAGAAATTAATAGTATTATCTTTAATAGCACATTGTTGTTATAAATTATTCTATTGTGTATCTTGTCTTTGATTGTGTAGTTTATAATTTATAATGATTTATTGCACAAGTTACTATTTTAATGGATATGGTAGGCGGGCCCCTTAAATTACAAACTTAAACTGTTTGGTTCTTCTGCAAGATTGCAGGTTTTCTTTTGCCTATTATCAATAACAACATTGTAACACTGTGTTTATCTACTTGCAGAAACACTTGCTATTCACCATATTTTTCCAATCAATCTCATTAGCAATAAATTTGAGAAAACTTGGCGCTGAGGTTCCAAAAAACTGGAAAATAATAGTCATCTTCAAAAGCACACTAATTATACACATGCTAAAAATGTATATAAAAAGAAAAGTGAACATACAATAGTAGGTCTTTTAAAATACCATATGAGCTATCTTCTTTCCTTATGTTTTGTCAGAAATTTAAATGGCAGAACCTTTGTGGCTGTCTGTGAGCTTACTGGTTTCCTGATACTGTAATGTTAAGAAAAATAATTTTGTATATTAATAATAATAATAATAATAATATGTAAACCACCTGATATTACAGGAGCAAACACAAATATGTGGAAGTAATTAATCAGTAAACTTCCTTATTTTATATTTTCACTTTGATTTTTTTGGGAGGATGAGGATGGAGGTGGAGGAGATGTAATCTGGATACATGTCCTTTTACATTGGACATGGACTTGCACCAGTGGGCATTTATTCTGAAATTAAAATATCGTACTACACCAGTCTTTTCAATCAGACTGTCCTGAAATACATTGCACAGTAGCATCAAGAGTGTGTACTGTAGCCGGGAGACGTCGTGGCACGTCTGAGCACGGGGTAGCGGGGTAAACCAAGCAAAGGGGAATGACATGCATACGCAGGTCTGGCTGTGCTATCAGCTATTCCACAAACATCAGTTACGGCAGGCTCAGTTGTATGTAAAGCAATGGAGGACGTACGAAGTTTGCAGATGTATAGAATAGTTATTCCTAGTGTTACAATATTGCACTTGCCTACGATATTCATGAACGGCCATATCATAAAAATGATACAACTGTAATACTACATAGTTTATAACACTCAGTGCAATATCGCGTAATTTTATTTATATGTACATTTTAACAAAGTATAACTAAACAGTAACTTCAGGCGAATTAATTTCATTGGAGACTATAGAAACGTTTTATAGTTTTATGTGTTCAAAGTCGCGATAATGGGTGTTTTACTCCTGCGGTATAAAGAAAGCCTACACACCAATTATATAAAATATGAAATAAAATAATAAAACTAAACAATTCCGCCATGACATATTACACTATACAAATACTTTAAAAATCTCACCCAATTAATCTACGTGTAAGTATTCTTGAAGTGTTTTACAGTAGTTTACGTGAAATTGTAGTCTGTACATGCCTAAGTGTTCAAATTATAAAACTCACGCAAATCATAGTAAATCATTGGGAGTTTATATAAAAATGTTTTATTTACCATGTCTGTTTATGTATTATGTCTAGAATTCCGAATCACGTGAAAAGTAATGCCACATGTAAAGATGTTTTTCCAAATAATGCAGGCTTCGGCAGCACGGTGTAATTGCTGCAAAAATATTTATATAGCCTTCATGATAAAATAATTGTTTTTATTAATTTAACAGCTTGTAATAAACATTTGTATATGATTTATGCCAGTAAATGTTATTCCACATGCAACGTTCATTAAGAGAAAATAAGTTCTTGATTATAAAACAATAAATGAGCAAAAATGTAGTCCTATTTGAAAAGCATTAAAAACTAAAACATTAACAAATTAAAATTACAAAATTACATGCCTGCCAAATTATTAGACAAACAGATTCGATACTAACGTTATAGTTAAGTAAATTTGTTTGTTGGGGTGGAGTTAAGTTCACATGTATTTGCTCAAGAAGGTGCAGGTTCAATTTCAAGTTGTAGCTTATGTGTTTTAGATATAGTATAAAAGATAATCTTTGTATTACAGTTGTGGTACAAATAAAGATTTTTTCAATAGCATATTATGTTTTTTAGTTCACTATTTGCCAATGTAATTGAAATACAAGCATAACTTTAATATTAAAAATCTATATCTTGCAAGTCTACTTAGTAGGTTAGTGTATTTATTACAAGAAAAAGCAAGTATTCGGTTGGGTACTAGTATCCATGGTTTTACTTGTAAAAGCACAAGACCAAATGCCAATATATTTCCAGATGTACAGCACACAAATTCTTAATTCCGTGACAACTGTGTTCTCACAGTTTTCATATTGGAAGTGATGTTTCCCACGATAGGGTGACCCATACGGACCACAACCATGTCCTACCCGGGATTCGAGACCAGAACCACTCACGCTCAACACTCAACCGACTGCGCCACAGAGGGCAGCCAATAGGTCAACCAGAACACTGTAAGTAGTAATATGAACTTATTTAAAGTGAATAAAAACTGCTTATTTGATTGGAGATACTTTGTAAGTTACAATTTACGTAATATATTAAGTAATTGTTCCACATTGTATGATTTGCTGACATGTTGGTAGGGATTCACTTGTCTATATTTACGCTAAATTAAATGCAGTTATTGGGGGAAGAGTTTTAAACGTTGATTTAAAAGATTTATAGTTTAGCTTGAACTTAGTACATCACATTTGTCGTTGGAATATAAATAACAATTTGTTTTTATCTTTTGTCAGTTCTATTTTGTATTATTGTATAGCACTGATTATTCTATATATTTGTGTCTCATTTAATGTAACACTATTATATTTACAGATGTTTTCAATTTATTATTCTTTATTACAGATTTATTCACAGCCCCAAAACCTAAAGAATATATTGCAATTGATTTCGACAAGAGAGTAATACGTGACACAATTCAACAACTATGAACATGCTACGAAATTACATTCGGCATTGGCTAGATAGATAACAGCTCTGTACAATTTTGCGTGTTATTATTTGCATGATGTTAGTATTTTTGTTAGAAGTAAAACTACTGTGCTATAACATGTGTTTACGTTGGCTTGACATTATGCTGTCTCAAGCCCCTCAATGTTGGCATATTATGTGAACAATTATTGTCTGAGTAATGCATTCTCGTTGAGATATTTCTTACGCTGCACCGTAAATCTTTACATCAAATATTTATCCCCCCCCCCCCCCCCCCAATGTTAAAGGTGAAAGCATTTGTAATACATTTCTTTTGTCTTCATGTTATGCAAATGTGGACATGAAACCAGTAATCTGCTGAAGCATAAACCATAGAATACATTCCACCTCCAACATTGTTGCTTTTATCTAACGTGATTTTAATTCAATACTGGTGACTATTTTAACAGAACATTTACACTCTATAACTGAAAAGCAATTGACTTTTGTCGAACAGCACACACTGATGGTAATGACATCATCCAGCACACACTGCCACAAAGCACTGCTATCTATTGTCGCCAGTCAAAATTCTCCGTGTCCAGTTTTGCCTAATGTTTTTATGTACGCGTGCATACTGCCGGGCGACTGTCTTGCCGCTCCGCTACAGACCAGTCCATGCCGAGCTACAGTCTAGTGAGTAGGAGAGAACTCGCATTCCCAGACGTCTCTGTCTACAGTACACTACTAGATGGAAAGAATCATGAAAAATTTTGTCTTGGGTTTAACTTCCACTAAATGGGTACCAGATTACATCATAATAATGTTCTGTGTTAATGACATAAAATAACATGTGATAACACATATCTCTGAAACAAAGTAGATCACACATAATCTGTAATCACTCTGTGGTGTTTCATGAACAATTGTTAATGTTCATGTTACCTTAATTGTTCATGTTACCAAGTCATAAGCAATGGCTGACCTCTAAAATATATTTTCTACTAGTAGGCAGCTAGTTTGTGAACCACCTGCAATGCTCAGAACTGAAGTTTGTACATTACATTATCTTGCAAGACTGAACATGTGAGAGCTTCAGAAGCTGCCTAAGCCCTCTAGGACAACACGTACTGCATGGCATACACATTAATGTAATGTTTATTCCTCAAGCACTGGTGGCTGAAGGTCTCAATGCATCCTTCACTGGCCTGGTTTTCTTTAATCATCTGTGAATTCATCTGCAATCCACTATAATCATACAGTATCTATAGTTTTCATTACAAGAAACCATGGCATAGATATTATGATAAAGAAATAAGTAAGTAAGTAATTACAGGGAGAAATGTATTTTTTTCATATACAAACACTTTTTTATTTCTTTTCATATGTGATAAATGTCATAGGCATGCATACACATTTCTATTAACGGGAAGGGATGGGACTAAATTTTATGTAGTGTAATCTCAAATCAAAATTTATGTATACAAACTACACACACACAAATCTACTCTACAGTTTTATGCATTATTAACATGTTTACCTTGTAACAATAATTTTACTGTAATAATTTTAGCAATCCTACAATACTTGTTTATTAGCATAGAAACATATATACTAATAAATTATATACAAGTAAACTGAAATGTTCAAATGGTAGTTTTTTCAATTCCTCGCTTAGTTCCTATTTACCTCTGTCGCAAGTTGTTTCTCAATCAAAGGATGCTTATGTTTCACACGAACCAGTTTGGTAAATGTTTGTTAACAAGATGCTCTAGTCATAGGAATGATAATAAAGTCAATAGTAACTTTCTTGTACTGTGAAAGGGCATTTCCTAAATCATTATGTTATAACCATTATTCATTTGTTACATCCTTAATTCTGCAGAGATAATTTTGTGTTTCTGTCTGTTATTTTAGTAATATTATTTATCCTTCTATCTCATTTAGAAAAAATATATAATTCTTCGCAAAATAGCAATTTCAAATTTTTTTTATATTCGGTTTAAACATACCTATTACCGCTGTATCAATCCCACCGTTTTTTGACTAAACCATTGATCAATGCCTTGAACCAGAGCATACTACAGTGGTAGTGCATGAGGCTGTGTTCTTGTGCTCTAGCACTAACCAAATTTTCATTCATTTTGACGAATATTTTATTTAATCAATGTTTTAAATATGAAGTGTTATTAACTCATGAAATTAATGTTATTTACCTTTAAAAATGAAATATTACCAGCCAATTGCTCGCGCTGGCCAGAGCCACAAAGAAACGTGGGAATCTTGCCCTTATCTGCGCCTCCTCCATGCTCCCTCAGCATCTGCACGCAGGCAGGAAACTCAAAAATGATGCGTGCTCACTTTGCGTGGCCGAAAAATGTTCTATCAAACTGGTCGCCACTCGAAAACTATCTACATAAATATTTTCAAAATTTTATTAGAAAATCACTTATACTTTCTAACCATGATGCACTCATAATCTTTCCTTTACTGAATATATTTTCAACATAAAAATTTTTTAAACGGATGTCTGCTTGATTATTTTCTGGACGTTCACAGGAAAGAAAGTAACAGGCGAGAGACTTTTTTATTTTAAGAGATAGATGGGTAATATGTGTATGAAATGAAAAATAAACGCATAATTTTTATGTCCCTCTTAAACCTTTACCTATCATTATTTCCTTGATGCGGTGTGTAGAACTTCAAAAATATTTCAGGCATATACAAGAGAGGCAGCTATGAACTTTCTGCTCTCTGTTATCTTCATTACACTTCTCTAATATTGTATCTGCATAAAGTTGGAATAGTATTGCTAATCATTAGTTAGTAGATGTTTACTCTGCTGCAAATATTATTATTAAAAGCAAGAATCACAAAGAAGGCAGAGTAAGTATATTTTGTTACGGAAACACACAAATTATTTTGATTCCAAATTATACTTGCATCACCCAATCAAATTCACAAATCACAGTTCATACTATGTATGCACTCATTCGTCATTAATTCTTGTACGTAAAATATAGTTAACAGCAATATTTTATAGATTTTAAACATTTTAACCCAGTACTGATTATAACAAGAAAGTTATTAATTTACGTTTGATGAGTAATGAAATAAATACATGCAATATATTTTTACATCTATCATCCATGACTTTGAGCCATTCAGACCCGGCATTCACAATTGTTTACATAACAAACAGGAAAGTTATTTTTGGCCGGCACTGTACACTGACAATGCTCAGTACCGAAGGATTGTCTGTGTGCATAAATGATTCATAAATTGTGCAGCATTCTACTAGTCTAGGTTGTAATGTTTCATATTGCTATAGCCAAACACAAAGCCTACAGTTCATCAGATGTGATGACTAATCAAATGCTGTGTAGATTACAGCATTCATCAGACATTGTTGTGTTTGTAACACCTGAAACCGTGAATTTATATGGATCTTAAAAGCAATGAGCATTTTGCAATTCTGAAAGAGTATAAATTCCCATGTTAAATGCATGTCACTAAGAAGACGAATATGGAGCGATAGCTATGACATGCTCGGTTCCATGGCTACAATCGGAACTAACCACTCAAGCACATGTGCAGAAGAACATTTTTTTTGTTTGGAAGCACACTTTTTTCTCTTAATGTCAACAAGATGCAAAGTTATGGCGCTGGCAGGTGTAAAAAGTTACGTCTCATTAAAGTTGTTTTTGATATCTAGGTTTCTTTATAGAGTATTTTTTATGTATTGGATTGTTTATGTTAGTTGGGTTCAATTAGTTGCAATAGAAATGGATTAATTAAATTAATTTTCTTTGCAGCAGACCAAACTCAACCAACACACTTGAACAAACTTTAACCTACAAGTTTATTTTTCCCACCAGCACTGAATCTCTGCACCTGTTTTTGTTAGGCTGTGGATATTCCATACGTTATTTTTTATTTTAAAATTAAAAGGAGTACACCAACACTTTACTGTAACATGTGATCTCGAACATTTTCTTGCCAGTATAAGGAAATTGCAGTTGTATAGAGGAGCCAATAAATAATTTGATAAGTACACCAGAAAAATTTCAGTGTATGGTAAATCTGCACATACCATTGCTAAAACATCATGCTTGTAAAGTTTACTACAGCAAGACTCATTATGTACACAGTTGGCCAAACAAAGTTGATAGAATATTCCAAAAGTTTTTGACTTTTACTGAAAATACAATTAATAAACACTATCGCCTAACTTCTTCACAACTTAAAATACTATCTTATTTCACCCAATGGAGAAGTTGTCTAGGTCAACTGTTAGAAATAATCAGCTACGGACTACAGGCTTAACTTTTCGAGGTGGCACCACATTAATTTACTATAGTGGTAGGTAGTATGTCTCGTCGACAGCAAGGTCATTAGAGATGGTGCAAGTTGCAAAGGGAAGAGGGATTGGGAAAGGAATGGGAAAGAATCAGCCATGGCCTTCATTAGAGATCCATCCCAGCATTTACCTGGAGTAATTTTGGAAAAACCTGGAAAACCGAAATCAGGATAGCAGGACCGGGGATCAAACCCAGGTCCTCCCAAATGCAAGTCCAGTGAGTTACCACCGTGCCACCTTGCTCGGTTTTACTATAGTGTTTTCAAAATGTTAACAAATGGCAGAAACACCCAACCTATTAAATTTATATATTGTAATTTATAGTTTTTTCATTTGAGAAATATTTTTTCCCCAAAATTTTTATAACTGGCTAACAAAAAATACTTATTCCGGTACTACTATAAATAAATAAATAAACTACAGTAATACATATTCATTACCATCCTGTTCACAAAAGTTTTACACAAGCATACTATGTATTTGTCACTTTGTGATGGCGGGACCATGTCGCCTCATGCCCTCGAAGAATTATTAATTACAACTGATGATAATGAACTTTTTAATTTATTGGCAGAACCACGTCACCTCACGCCCTTGAATAATTATTAATTATAACTAAGTACAAATAATAATGAACTGTTCAAACAGCAGGCTGGACCACGTTGCCAGTCACCCATTCGAATAATTACAGTATGTGGTTACCTGACATTTTGTTTTGGCGAGAAGCCAGTCATGCACAAACTTTTAAACACGCTTCTTTGGTGTTAAAACCTTCTAAAAAATGACTTAAAACTATTAAAGAACTAACCTGTAATGTTCTCCCCAGGCTTACGTTACCTTAAACAGACATTTGGAAACCTGGGGTCCCAGAAAAGCTTATGTTTTTGTATGTGCTATATTTTCACGTGCAGCAACAACAAGCCAGGTCAGACAACTGAGTCCTGGAGGTTGTTTCAGCAGTTCCTCACCTGGTGGCAGCACCATCGGCAGTGGCTGCTGGTCGCCATCTGATGCCAGCGCATGACGTCTGGTTACGCCAGTTCCGGCAACTTGGTCAACAGGCCGGAAGTGGGATTACGTATTGCAATATTACTGGTGGTTGACTTTTCAATTATGTAGACCCCCTAAGGGACGTAGATGTCCGCTGCGTCGGTTCACCATATTTGGTAACATCAGCCACCATCTGTCGTGAATATTGCAACCCTCCCTAGGAACAATTGCCATAACACCAATTTCTTGGAATAACGTTTTTTGTCTGAGGAAAATAATGTGATTGGTAGCGCTAGTTAGCGGATCTGTGTATATAATGACTGTAAATTGCTTCGTTTGAGGTCAGTCAGCGGCCTTGAGGGGGCAAAACTTCTACCAGATAAGTAGCTCTTGGTTTCATTCACAAATGTAGACTCTTCAAGCTAAATAGCATCTTCATGTCATTTTGATGTTAGGCTAAGGCCAGAATGGACAAAAATTTTAAATAATTTTTAGCTTGTGAAATTTTGGTCTCTTAACTGAAAATTTTGATAATGGGTGGAAAAGTAAATGTTGTCTATTGTAACCAGTTTTTGCAAACCCATAAGCAAGTATATGACCAAGTCTTAACAAAGAATTTTGGTGGTTGTAACCGCTTGTAACCAAAACAATAATTATGGTCTTAATACTTTGAAATCAATTCCAGTCAATGTTAGGCGATATTTGGGACTCTGTTGTAATTATGGTTAGCAAACAATTTAAAACTTTACAAAGTTTTGGACGGTTTTAATAATCACATTTACTCGCGGGAGTTAAGCCTGGAATTGCTTAGCAGTTGCTCCTATCCATTTGGGATCGCGAGTAGATTATAAAAAAATAAAATACTGTGTAAAATTTTGAGGTTACCATGTTCATTAATTCATGACCAGTAAAGTGCTACCATATTGGGTTTTCCTTGTGTAGGAAGAAACAAACACCTCTGTAAAATTTAGAGTAAATGTCGGTATGATCAGAATTAATCCGCCATTTTGTGATAATGGTATTTTGGTGTAACTTGCCCAGTATATGTTGTGATGGCCTTCTGTGTTTATTAATTGGCCAGTTAGAGGCGTATACTTTTCCTGTATTTTAGTGTGAACAATTCAGTATTAGCTGGGTTACAGCATATTTATTGTACCTGAAATCATTTTTTATTTTACTCAATTTTTTTATGGTAACTTGGTATTTTAATCAATTGGCAATTTTTCCATATATAAGATTGACAACAAGGATAGCTTTTCTACATGTCAGATTGATAACAAATGAAAGCTTTTCTACATGTAAGATTAATGACAAATGAAAAGAATGAAAAGAAACATTATAAAAATAAAAAAATTATTAACACACTTCTTTGTTTCTGTTAAAGGTTATTTATCATTATCAACTTACCCTTGCACTGTACAGATAAATGATTATTGTATGGCTTTTGCCATTTTTGTGTTCTGTTAATTTTGCTATGTTTTATGCCAATCCTGCCTTGCCACGTCCTTGGTTTAAGACGTAGCACGGTCAGAACTTTCAGTCATATTTTTGAAAAAAACAGTGAAATGTTGCAACACCTCTATGAAACATATTCTAAACGTTACAATTTATTGCAAGTTAGTGATTTTCATACACAAGAAACAAAATACAAAAACTTTGTTCCTTTCCAGTTCCTGCAAAACTGGTTGACAGATCTGCAAGTACTCAGCAACACTTGGCAAAATATTACAGTTTCATTACTAGGCTTGTACAAACACCTTCAAGGAATCAGGGTTAAATTGTGACGAGCACAATTTATTAGCAGGTAATTTGGTAACTTTTGGTAATTTTGCGCTGCAGTTGGTAGTAAAGTTAGTACTCTTCTTCAATCTTTTATAGGCTGGTCTAGTGTTATGTAACATGTATATTTTTGCTGTCATGTTTAAAAATTAATTTTTGTATTGTTAATTATTATCATTACTATTTTTATATAGTTTATTTTGTGTGCAATGTATAACTTTAGTGTACAGAGTTGCCACGAGTGGGCAAGACATCAATAGGTCGGTGCGTATGTAGCGCTGGTGCTCAGTAGTGGGCTTAGCGAGAGTCGAGTGTGATCTACCGGGCTGTATGGTTGTGTCTCTTGTCCGCTGGCATGTAGTGAGTGTGTCGCCAGCCCACGTTTTTGTCAGGTTAGAAAAACTTTATATCTGGATGTTTCGCTGTTCTGAGTTAGATTTTTCTTTGGTGCAACAAGGAAGCCGTGAGATTCTGGTAGTTCACAGCAGGGAAGTGCTGCACAGATGGTTTGGGCTCACATTTTGCAGAAAGCCGCTGACATCCATGGGTTCAACGGTCCACTATCATGAACGCAAAGTTTTCGCCAGCAGTCAGTGGCCACCCTGTTATGAAATTGTGTAGATGACAGGGTATTTGGACAGGCCTGGGTCATCAACCGAAGTCTCATTAGCATGGAAGTTGGTGCCCCCGTACACGTGAGGGGATGCCTTTCATGAGGTTGGGGAGTTGCTGACCGGATGCCAATGAGAACGGTCACCTTTTGATTTGCGTTGTTCGACGTTTCAGTTCTCACTAAGAGTGCAGGTACCACCTAGGCGGGCCTTGGCCCTGACTTGAACGAGGTTTTAATCATGGCGTTAAATTATGCACCATGAGAAAGCACAGAAATAAGTTGTGTGTATGCGGAAATGGTCGGATACAGTGGAGTGATAGTGAGATGTGTGGTTAACACAACCCATGGAGATGATGCTCCCACCCAAGGGTCGAGAGATGCAATGGAGGTGAGCGTGGAGCGGTAGAAAACCAGTAGTAATAATATGGTAAATCTTAAGGTTAAGGTAGGATTCCTTAAGTTAGATATCAGGGAATTTTAGATTTTTAGCTTATTTTATGTAAAGTTGTGTTCTTTCCAGATAACTGTTTTAGAAGTGATGACAAGTAAACTGAGTTTAATTATTTTGAAAAGCTTTACGCAATTTATGACAATCAGCTGCATTATTTTATGTTTTATTAGAGACTTTCCCCCCTCCCAAGTATAAGTTAAGGTATAGTTTAAGAGTAGGGTTTTCACCTAAGACTAACCCCCCTGGCACTCTTGGAAGGGTGAATGGAGTGTGAATAGCGAGTGCCCATAGGTTGCAAACCCCCCATTATCTAGCTATGTTTGCATACTATCTGAGCAGACTTTAAAATGCCTCCACCCAAGTATGTTACAGTACAGGTTGTAGACAGGGAAATGAGTAAGACAATATAGACTAATCACTGTAAAACGAGCACTTTTGAGGCCCAAGTTACTTTTTCCTTTTAGCCATTTTTTATCATTTAGCCACCTTTTCAAATAAATATTGCCATGTAAGTAATAAACAGTGTGTATATTCCATCGCACTCAGAGTTAACACCTAAGGCTAAAATAAAATATATTTATTAACTAATATTCCAAATGAGAGGATGTTCAAAAGTGCTCACTTTACTGTGAATAGTATATAAGTTACTAAACCTTTGCAACTGGCAAGTTACAGAATACATTCTACTATATACAATATATAGTACTTTGTTCTCTGGTAATTTTTCAACTTCTGTTATACCTTGAGTTTCGAGATGTTTTGATTATAGTGTTTATTTTAAGTCTTTTATAAATATTTCAAGTGTGCATTTTATTTTGAACATTCTACATATGTGGGATGATCTGTTATCTAAGTATCTAGAAGAGTCAATGCTTCAATAAGTAAATCAATTATTACGGCAACCAAAGACTTGTGACATAAGTGTGTATAATTAATGTGTCTGGAGATTTCCCAGTAAACTTAGTTCTATCTATTGATCAGTACTCTGTACTTCCAACGAGGGATGTGTTTTGCGTTACCAATGTAACCCAAATATGTACTTCTGAGACCTTCAGTGAGCAAACCTATTAATGACACAGGCCACCTGCAACTGTACGTCATCCCATCTCCACTTGTACAAGAAATTCCAGTCTGCTTTAGGGGAGAAAGGGAAGCCTTTGTACAGAGTCCACACAGATTGCCTCTTCACCATTAGAGCAATACGCTGTACAGTATGAATGGTAAATCTATTTGAATTGTACAAACATTTATTGGAAAATCTTCATCTCGTAATAAGGGTTGAACTTCAATATTACTGCAGACAGTAATCATTTAAATGTTATAGTATGCCATGATGCCACACTTTTCTTCTATTTTGACACATAACATATTTAAATTTATTGTTAAATTGTTGTTGCATGCAATACTCTACAGTATAATTAACTACACGTATAGGACATATTAACGTCTATTCAACTTGTGTAAACCCCACAAACACTTGTATTACCATACAATAATTATAACACTTCACATGGAAACAATTGCAAAGAAATATTAGTATTTCCGTACAATACTTAGGTTTAATACGTCGCATGGAAATAAAAGCAAAGAAATACGCATAATAGCATTTATAAATCATAAGCCTTCACACAGTCAAATTCACTCGTTTTATGCACTTCCAGACACTATTAACATATAACTGTGACATGAAAAAGGTAAAAAATAACTACAAGAAAACAACACTAAGAAATGTTTTGTGTATGATATATATATATATATATATATATATATATATATATATATATATATATATATATATATATATATATATATATATATATATAGACATATATATATAGACATATATATATATATATAATATAGTTTTCTAGAACTTATTTACACTGTCATGACAAAAGTCATGGGATAGCACTATGTAACTGAATGACTCGTGGTGCCACCACTGCAGAATGACATTGCACGGCCTAAATCTGTCTCAGTTGTGAACAGTTGGTCGTGCCATTCGGATTCACTGTTGTTTACATGCTCATGGCAAGGCGATGTGAGTTATCCGAGTTTGAACGGGTCTTGATTGTGAGTGCCAGAAGGATGGGACATTCAATTTCAGAAGTTGTGGAGATCTTCAATATTCCTCTATCCACGGTGTCACGTGTGTACAGGGAATATCAAAATCACGGCATTACAATCCACCATGGACAACGCAGTGGACATCCAAAGTTACTTGATGATTGTGACTGGCGGAGGTTGGGTAGAATTGTCCGTGCTAACAGAGCAGGAACATTTACTCAAATCACAGCCACATTCAATGCAGGAGGTCTCAGACGTGTATCTAGCAGATCTGTACAACTTGCAAAAGCCTCCATGGGATATGGAAGCAGAAGACCCACCATAGTGTCCCTGTTAGCAGCACGACACCTTATTTGGGCTCATGAGGTTCCTAATTGAACCCTGGAAGACTGGAAACATGAGGCCTGGTCTAATGAGTCACGATACAGGTGGTTTTCAGCTGATGGGAGGGTTCGGGTATGGCGCAAACCCAATGAGGCCATGGATCCCAGTCATCAACAAGGCACCGTGCAGGCTGGTGGTGGTTCTGTAATGGTGTAGGGTGTGTTCACATGGCATGGGTTGGGTCCACTTGACCATGAACCCATAAAACTCAATGGTAACCACTGCAAAACTCTCCTTGGTGACCATTTGCAGTTGTTCTTGGACTTCAGTTTTCCTGACGATGGGATGTTCCAACAGGATAATGCGCCATCTCATCGGGCTGCGGTTGTCCAAGACTGGTTCAAAGAGCATTCTGGAGAGTTCCATCAAATGGAGTGGCCAGCCTGTTTCCCCGACATGAACCCAATCAAGCATTTATGGAATGTGGTGGAAAAAGCCATTCGCACCCAAGATCTTGCACTAGAAATACCAGGGAACTTTGGGCAGCTATTCAGACAGCATGGCTAACATCTATCCAGAGATCCTCTGTCCAGTTGTAGAAGGGGGCCCTATAAGTTATTAGACGGGTATCCCATGACTTTTGTCATGTCAGTATATCATGTAGTACAATCATCTGTTGACTATCAAGAAGGTAAAAATTCATCAGAATTAAATGATATACTGACATTGCTTGATTACCGTGGTTTATAGTGGTATGACTTTAGCATTCTAACAAAAATATACCCCGTGACTAACGTTCAGTAAAATAAGGTTTCATTTCCAGAGGTGTTCTCGCATTAAACACGATTCAGCAACCCAAAATAAATATATTTGATATAAATTTCACATGTTTTGCCGCACAAATGCTTTGATCTTCACAGCCTTCCTCGCCATCACATTTCATGGTATATATTGCAAATAATGTGAAACCCCAATAAAATTCATATTAAGTGTGATTGGTAATGACTATATATACCATTTACACAATTTTTTCCCTGTTTTTCGGAAAAGCCCTTATTCTGGATAATTACCAAGGTTTAAACCATGGTTTAAACCCTACTTGTCCCCACCTCAAATATGTGCCTACCAAAATAGCCTTAAACGATTTTGTCATATGCATAGTTAATAAATTTATTTAAAAACATCACTAAACTTTAAAAATTAAAATACACATCTTAGACAAAATAGAAAAAGCTTAAAACTACACTTGGTCAGTTACCTTCTTGAGCAACAAGTATACGAGTGATGCACTGGCCAGTGACAGAGACAATCCAATGATTATTGGTATTAAGGACAGCTTCACATTCATGATGTGCCACTGCAAACATAACAGACCAAAATACAGAACAAATTTTGAAAACAACCAACTGCCAAACTCAAATTCACTGGCATTTTCCAACTGACTGCACTGAGTGTGCATTCAGTCAGTGCATCTTGAAAATCATAAAATTAGTAAGTTTTCATACCACAGCCCAACATGTTTGTTGGTCATTTGCACTCAAACAGCTGCACCAACTCTGGAGGCAGTGTAACTAAAACAGTACTCTGTGCACATTTTTTAAAAGCACTCCACACCTATAAAATTAAAAACCAGTGCACTCATTGCAAGCATAGACAGTCTAGAACATATGTAACTTGACTTGTGTGCACTGAAAGCAGTCCAGTGCAGTACAGACATCTGAGGTAACTTTGTACCAGGCACTATAAATTTGTACTATCTGCCTAATTTCCAATGCTCCAAGGTAAAACTTTTAGCCTGTATTTTAAATGAAAGTGTGTGGCACAAAATTACACCCAATAGGTACAAAGTTACCCCAAATGGCTGCGCAGTAACTGAGATTAGACAGCAGCAAATGTTAAACTCATTTAACCTAGGCTACTTTCATGACTACGTACTCAAAAAGTATGCCATCATATCAGCATTTCTCTTGGTGCACATTACCAATAGGTTTATATACTTTTAATTGCCCCCTCTCCCTTGCATGACTGGTGGGTCCCGCTTCAGTGGAGTAGTTTTCACCTGGCAGGCAGGATGATTGACAGTTTTGTGATAGCCATCTGGCTGAAGTGTAGCAATTGAGTAATGCCTGATGCTGCGAGGGACATCAGTGGAGAGGATGGACGATGATGGAGGGTACAAGATGATAGCAAACGAGTGTATGTGTGGCGTGGACAGACGTGAAGGTGTGGTACTTGACAAGTAGAGTTTTACTGAGCATGGGAACACTCTGAGTGCTATAGAACATTCCGAACTGGTGCAATCTGGACTGAATTAAGATGGGACTGTATGAACATGTAATACAGACTTTATTTGAAATAATGGAACTGTCCAATAGAACATATAATTTATAAAATAATTCAATGGATGTTGGTACACTATTTATTGTGACTGATTTTAGTTAGGTATTTGATTGCATTAATTTCTGTGAGATGATGGACAATTATGTAAATATTAGTTGAAAATAGCAGGTGACAGCAATTTATTGTGAGATATTAAGTCAAGAGTATTTTCTTTGTAGCGTTTGTAAATAAATTTTAGGAAATTATTATTAACTCTTATTTAATTACAAGACCTCCATCCCTTAACGCATCTGGCTAAGCCCACTGACAGAAACTATAACAATATGTAGCCTATATATTAGTTTAATTTGTTACCTCATGTAACAAAAAAAGACCAACCTAAAAATAACACTGGTGTGGTAAATTCATCTGATATTAGGGAGAGAGACAAGATGCCAGTAAGTAAAAGATAAAAATGACAATAAATGGAGTTCCACTACAATCAAACTATTTAGATGAGTTTGTGAATGAGTCCAGGAAGACATGCAAGGAACCACAGAATATGAAGAACACATTACGATTAAAAAGAAACCAAAAATTGTACATTCATAAAACTATAATTCCCCTTATGCATAAACAACAACTACTTACCGGTAGTTGGTATCTCATCCCACCTTATCGTTGTTTAGCCCACAAGGAATGTGTAATGAAGTGTAAAGCTGGCCAGAATTGTAGGGTCAGTTAGTATGAGTACATAACAAAATATAGCAAATTGGTGAGAAGGCATCAAAAATCACACACTTGATCTACAAACCATAGGGATGACTAAGATCAGGAGCCACTTGAAATTCTTCCTAGAAAAAAATAAAAGCCAATTAAAAGATGGGTTCTGAAAAATCTTTTATTACTTGAATTTTTCCTACAATATAGTAATAAACAATTATAGTTTTCATTTTAATTCTCATTTAAATATAAACAGAAATATGTATTTAAAAAATAAAAGTGTGACAACTAAAAAAATATCATCCAAATATGATTAACCTTACATTATGACCCATTTATTCTGTACATTTGGTTGTTGTGCAACAAATATTATTAATGAAAATAGCTGCAGGATGAAAAGGGTCCCAAACATTTTAAAAAAAGCATCTGAAGAGGATATGCCTGCGCTGGATTGGTCAAAATGTATATGTTGAACAAGCTTCAAGGAAACGTTGGTTGATTCTGTTCGTATTTACAAACATAGAAAGACAACATGCTGGCTACGCTTCACTGGCAAAAAACCTTGAAGATTTCAAGTCAATTAATGAATTGCTTACTTATTTAGAAATAACTGTATTAGATGAGGGTGATGGAATACTCAGTAACCTACCTGAAATCAAAGGGTGTAAAATTACATTCTTCAATTTATTACTACCACACTTGAGCAGACTAAGACAGGATACCAAAAGCTATCTATTGCTTGTACTTCTGCAACAGAAAATCCCAATTCAAATCATTTTCCTAGTAAAACCAGGTCTTCAACACCAACACTGGAGAATGTGGGAGTAAACATTAGCTTTTTTCTGCAAAAATGAAGCCCTCTCGTTCAACAGTTATTAATATTCCAACAAATAAACATACTTAAACGGGTCAACGAGCTTAAAAAATTTGATCACATAGCACTGATAACTAAGGGGACCTTATAGTACAAGATGCTAAATATAAACTTTGTTGCACAGATCTTTATAACAAATATCACCTCACCAAGAAAGAGATAAGAGAATGAAGTCAAAAAATGGGTGACAATCATGTGAAGCTATGGCTTTTGCACATACAGTACAGTTCATTTGAAAGAGTAATGATAATGATTATGTATTAAAAATGAGCACCTGGAGAAATACGTCATAAAGGAAATGTTTTTTGCTAATCACACGACTGCGAGAACAAATTTTAAGATGCTTTCCCCAGCTCTGAAAAATGAAATGCAGGCCAGAGTATGTACTTGTTCGAGACGGTACCAATATGTTCCAAGACACTGATGAAGATCTATCTGATGGTGAAGCCATTGCTTTCCTCAAATTCACTTAACATTTGAGAAATGTAATATCTCAATACTTGTGTTCATTTCGTGGTTTTCTCGAGAAAGGCTGCCAAGAGGCTTCAATACCATCAGTTCTTTATGCAATTGTGAACATATTATATGGTTTTATTTAGGTAATAAACAGCTTAAATCCTGATCAGCACTCACAAAATGTCAGCTAATTGTGTTGCACCATCATAAGAGTCCATCCAAACCAGATACACACCGCTTTTGCCATAACAGAGAGCATGAGCCACTTCTTTCTCTGTACAATTATTTATCTCTGTATTTCTGACATGCAATAAAAAAACTCTTACTGAACTGCACTCACTGGGAGTGTCAGTGTCAAACAGATTTGACATACCACTAGTTACTTATTTTTTATGCCAGCTTGTAATGTCTCGTGCAATAAAGATAAATGTGTGTCAGAGCAACTTGTACAAAAATACGTTTGTGTGTCCAAGAAACTTGTACAAAAATATGTTCATTGTTGGAGCTTATGAAAACAGATCCCAATCTAACACGTATTACTTCAAAAAATCATGCCACAGCACGTCTGTCCACATTTCAAATACCTTGTAGTACAGAAAATGGCCAGGCAGTTTGATACAGATTTTTCTGGTGTAGACATAAGAGGTACAAAGGTTCCAGAATTTCCTGCCACATTGGGGTTGTCAAAGCAATTGTACCTCCTTCCAATACTACGTGCAGTGACAAACCTCTTAACTCTCTTATTTTGTTCCACAGATTATTGAAATATGGAACAACTAACACATCTGACTTGATTATGTCCTACAAAATCACTCCAATCATGAAAACTCGAACAGTATTTCATGGGCAACTTTTCATTTTTCAATTGAAGATAGTTTTACTGCTGTACCAACGAGAAGAACATTTTTACCACTTTCCTATAAATCTTCCTCATTGGTGTCAACGATATGACATGGCATCAGATTGCCGGGATATCATTCTTAAATGGTGGCCAAACTCCTATTATGTGTGTTGATTAACCACTGTTTATTCTGGGAAAACTTGTCCAATGGAACTGGCCTGAACTACACCAGTGCTGACCCATTTCAGTTCTGAGTAACTGTCCTTAATCTAGTGATAATCCTCTTCACTTTCAGTTGGGGCCATTCGAAACATTAGTTATGAATACTTCAAGGAGTGTCTGAAGGTAGTACCCTGCTGGTATTTCTTGTTTGATCATCAGAACTAAGCAAAGTGGTTATCTGTACATTTAAAAGCTTCCTTCAGGAGCTCATATTGCTCAAAAAGAATTTATCGCTGGAAAGTTTGTTGTACTTAAAACAACAAACCCATTTTCAGCAATGGCAATTATTCAGGCACACAAACACAATGTCCTTGTTAATGATGATGGTGATGCTGTGGGCTTGACCAATGATATATCAGCATTGAGAAATTCAATGGCTTATGAATGAATTTGCACAGGATGAAAGTATACCATGAAAGACCAGAGTACACCACAAACAGTTTGATGCTTTCCAAACACAATTTAAGGATATGCTCAATCATTTAAAAAAACAAATTTGTGGAGATGGACAATCCATCTGAAGAAAACTTTCTTGGATCTTAAAGCAATCAACACTAGAGTTGTAGCAGATGAATAATCAGTTCAAACCCTAAAGAATGCACAAATAAAAGTCACGTACCTTTGCTTTAGAATATTTCAGGCTGGTATTCATAGCCATCTTAGGAATGGAGGTACGAGCCACATTCTGTACACATCTTGTTTTGGCAGGAGTACAAGATTCTTAAACAATTAATGAGTTGTTTGTGTGTTGGTTACAATTGTGGGTACTCTAAAAGTTACGAGAGTGCCTTGACCACCCTTAACCAACTCGCATCCCGTTAACCTCTCTTTGTACTTGTAAAAATGGCATATGCCTTAAATAATTTCGATAATTGAGATATAATGCCTTGGCAGATACCATTATTTTTAAGTGGTGACATACTATTCTTGAATAATACAGAAAATTAAAAAACTTACCTCAAAACTGAGAGTAGTTACAATTATATTTATCTGATAAGTGTTTTGGAGGGAAATAATTTAAGTTCCGTAGTGTTTGAGTTGCAAGAATTATAAAACTAAAAATTTTAAAAATTTCTTTCTGGATTGGGATTTGAACATGCATTAACATATCAGAAGCACACTATCATGACCACAGGACTAACAAGTACATCTTACTAGCCTAAAATTTGGATTAAATAGACTTTTCAGTGTGATGCTGTCGGGTGAGACACGAGACGAACAGTGACACAATAACTTACGGTAGATGGGTGCCATCGGTGTTTCCCAGTGACCGGACTGTTGAGACTCTGGGTTCTCAGGGATGCTATGGGCCAATTACGTTCAGATAAATTATTCTTATGAATAGGCAAAATATTTTCCTGCAAATTATGACATTGGAAGGCTTTTAGCATGCCTGATGGTGGGAAAATCAATCTTGAGATAGACCGCGTGGTCATACATACAAAGCATCAATTACGTGAAAAATTCATGGAACCCCGAATAAAATTAAATAGAACCCTGAAATAAATTACGGCGCACATGATTATTCACAAATAAATTTTCAAAGTGCAGAGAAGACGTGGACATTGACTTGATGGCTATTAACCACGTGGTTGTGAGTGATGTGGCCGCAAAACAATCATACATTAAAATAACCCTGAAATACACACATGAAAATAAAGCCCTTTAAATTGCAAGCAGCAATGATAATGAAATTACACTGAAACACCGCGTGGCCTCTCCAACATCTTTCTTCTCATTTATATTCAAAAAGCAGTGAGGGCACAAGTTATTAGGTTAAGCGGAAGCATAATACTGGGGAATGTCTGGCAAAACATACGCAAAGCAAAGGTTAACCGGTATACTAAAGTGAAACTGTTGTAATCTACATCAGTGCAAAAAGTTTGAAGTGCGTACGTGACAGCGTCTTACCTCGCCAGCTCTCCTCGACAGACTGCCCAGAGGCAGGGGCCGCGCGCACCTACAATGGCTGCCTACAGGGTTCACACAAGCGGAAGTGCTATGCACGAAGAGTAAAACTTTGATGTTTGAAAATAAATGGCACATAAATAATTTAAATATTGATTTATATTTTAGATTTTTCTTATGAATTTTCTGTATTCTTTAAATGTATTTTTGTGAGGGTGTTCACGCCGGAATAGTACTGTTCTTAATGTTCACACAGCACACAACTAGAATTCATAACCAAACATTGTGCAATATTAGCAAACATACATTTTAAACATTTAAACACTTGAAATAACCTGAAAATAAACAAGAGACATAATTTTACACTTAAAATCAATATTCCATTATGGAAAGTTCAGGTTACGGCCACTTTGCGCACGTGCATGCCAACGAGTCACGTGAGTAGTGAGCGCAGTCATGGTCTTAATGCGGCTGGCTGTTAACCGGCATCAAATGATTCACATAACTTCGTATTTTTTAATTACTGCCACTCGTTGTAGGTTTCCGTGTTCATTTTCTAAATTTTATAGTATTAGTCTTATAATTATATTTCACAGTAGAAAGAATAATGCCTGGGCAGAATATTTAGAACAAATTGTGAAATGTTTCATATTTCATAAGCACATTTTTCGTGTTACATTTTTCGTTAGTACTGACTTAAGTAGCAGACACAATTTTATACAAATATTTTTTAACAACGCATGTGCTCTTCGGTTTTAGTTAAAACCTTGTTTTTAATTGGCGATAGCTGGAAACATGTTTTGCAATTCTTTGCCTTGCACAAAGGGCTCAGAAAGTCATTGAACTCTCAAACACCTCGCGAAAGAGGGACTCACAAACTCAGTTCGTGAATTCAGGCTCAGTTTATGAGATATTTAAGAGAAAATCCCCTCTTATATGCGAGGAGCTTGCGGGACCGCAAACAAAATGTTTACAAATGCCAACCTTATTGAAAATTCTTTTGTCATCATTTTTTGCACCTTTGAAAAAGCAGAACACAAGGGTTTTTAAGTCATCTAAGCTTCTACCCTCTATGTACACCAAAATCAGTACTCTTCAGTGATGCCAATCTTTTTCAAAGATGTTTCAATGTGAGTACGAATCAAGAACCACATCTCAACAACTTTTTTTGTTACAAGAATCATCTTTATCCTTCAAGTTTGTTTTGTGATCAGCAGTTACCACTATGTCAAAAATTAGAACTTGTACATATTTTGGCATATATTATAAGTGAAAACAACCATAGGATTCCAGATAGTTGAAATGCAACTGTTTATGATGGTGCAGCACTGATTCATACAGTTCAGTTACATCACTTACATTTAGTGAATGCTGTCAACAAGAATTCCATCAATATATATTGTATGATATTCACAGCACCTCTACAAAAAGAATAGACATTGTTTGGGACAACCATTCTTTCGAAAGCTTAAAAAAAAAGCACACAGAATACTCGAGGTTTAGGCATCAAGTGATACCACAATCACCACTTAGTGCAGTTAACGAATGCTCAAAATGGCCAGTTGGGTGAAATAAATATGACAGTTTTGACTTGTTTATAGGTATCTAGTGTTGATTATGTCAAAAGTCTCGATGAATCGGAGGTAAGCTCTAGCCGCCATTTTGAAAAATAGGTACTGTTTTTCATAAATATTTGAAAAAAGTTTATCGCAGTTCAAAAACTGCTCGGTACAAAATTGAAAATCATAACATGTTACATAAAATGGTTTTATTCTTTATTTAGTATCTCTAATAGTTTCCAAGATAATTGGGTGTGAATGTTGTACATTTTCGCTACTACATGGCATATGTGTTTTCATACAAATAAGCTCATATCATCCTAACTTTTTTTGAGTAAGAGTTTATACATATTATTGTGCGACGTCGTCTGCATCTCGACTCGCATTGCAGATAGCAGAGAGGATGATGTCATCAGCCCGGCTCCTCTGTTTGGAATAGATGGCTCCCCATTAGGAGGGTTGAGTTGGCATCTGCGGCCTGATAGCTTCAGTGTGTGAGCAACTTTGATAATGTGCGGTGGTGGTGTTCTTGCAGACGAGTGAAATGCTTACACTATGGCAGAAAAGTGTTTTATTTATGACTAAGACCTAAACAAATTAGGTGTTGGTGTTTCACGAGTGAGTCAAAAAGGAATATCATCATTATTATGCGCTAGCACTGCAAGAAATGACAGGGATCTCCGCTCATTGACCTAACATCTTTGAAAGTGCATACTGTGTGCCGGAAAAATTTTATGAGATCGGATAGCATAGAGTCTTGTGAAGAGGCACCATGTCACCTCAATAGCACAGCCTGACGACAACCAGCCTGTGACTCTGAGGTCTTCACTGCCGACATTTGACTTCAAAACAAAGTGCTTTTTCTGTACAGAAGTGATTGACAAACAGTTCCAGGAAAGAGAGAGGAAGAAACCCAAGGAGAGGAGTTGAGTAGTATACAATGTTCAAAGCTTGTTGTTGAAAGATAAGGTTTTGGATGCAGCCTCTAAAAGGAAGGATAAGTGGGCAGAACAAGTGAAAATCCGCCTATCCACTATAAGTGATTTTGTAACTGTTCAAGAAGTGTACCACAAAGACTGTTTCACTAAATTTTATCTGCATGCTACTCCAAAACGAGATAAACTTGGGTGTCCTGCAACCGATTATGTTTCAGCAGCTATGGAAGAAATTTATTTGTTCTTAGAAAATAACTATGACTGCCAACATGCCCTCTCAGAATTGTGCTCTGCTGTGACAGGACGTGTCCATGATGACCGCACAATTAAGGCAAAACTCATAGAAAATATGGAGGCCGTGTCATTATAGCAAAAAATTGAAGAAAGGTTATAACCGAAAGAAAGGTTATGACCATCTGTTTTATTGATATAGGGATTAAAATCTTGAATACATGGTACAAAAACAAAAAGAAAAACACAACTGAGGAGTGACTCAGAATTGTGGAAACTGTGGCGGCAATAATAAGGCAGGATATCCAGTCTCACATGTATGATAAAACTACCTACCCTCCTGGTAATAACTTCTTGAAGGAGGCGAGTAATTGTGTTCCCACAACCCTACTTACTTTTATGGAGGTGACAGTCAATAAAATAAAAGACGTTAAAAAGAGAAAGAGGAAATGCATTTCCATTGCACACTCCATCATCACTTCTGTGCAACCACAGTCCTTAATGTTCCCCATACTAATAATAATAAGCCTAGGTCTATTGCTATACAGGAAATATGGCTCCAAAAACTTGGTAAACCTTTTATCTAGTTTGGGGTTCTGTTCACCATGCTATGAAGTTCAATTGCTGGAAATGTAAACCATTCTTAACACTCACCCTTACATGAGTGAGTGATTCAGTCAGTTCGTGTTCAACAATGCTAGCTTCAATGTCTGCACAATCGATGCAAGAAACACTTTCCATGCTATGGGAGGCATTAGAGCACTACCCCAGAAAGTACAGTTGTAAGAAGAAAAGAAATACCAAGATTAACCAAGATACCCAGCTCAAAATCTTCTGGAGAACTCTTCCACTGGACGTATTAGGAAAAATAGAAGGTGGTTAAAAAAATGTGACTGAGGAGGATCTAGGAGTTCTGGAATAGGAAATGGCACAGCCTATACATTATGACGTATTCTTGAAGGAGGCGAGTAATTGTGTTCCCACAACCCTACTTACTTTTATGGAGGTGACAGTCAATAAAATAAAAGACGTTAAAAAGAGAAAGAGGAAATGCATTTCCATTGCACACTCCATCATCACTTCTGTGCAACCACAGTCCTTAATGTTCCCCATACTAATAATAATAAGCCTAGGTCTATTGCTATACAGGAAATATGGCTCCAAAAACTTGGTAAACCTTTTATCTAGTTTGGGGTTCTGTTCACCATGCTATGAAGTTCAATTGCTGGAAATGTAAACCATTCTTAACACTCACCCTTACATGAGTGAGTGATTCAGTCAGTTCGTGTTCAACAATGCTAGCTTCAATGTCTGCACAATCGATGCAAGAAACACTTTCCATGCTATGGGAGGCATTAGAGCACTACCCCAGAAAGTACAGTTGTAAGAAGAAAAGAAATACCAAGATTAACCAAGATACCCAGCTCAAAATCTTCTGGAGAACTCTTCCACTGGACGTATTAGGAAAAATAGAAGGTGGTTAAAAAAATGTGACTGAGGAGGATCTAGGAGTTCTGGAATAGGAAATGGCACAGCCTATACATTATGACACCATATGGATGTCTGGAAAAGGGGTTCCAGAATGGAAGGGCTTTATGCATTCTATAACAAAAGGCATGTACAGTGAAATGACAAAGGTTGTTCCCCTTCCTTTCACATTAACTCACCACCATCTGATTATGACACAATCTACACAACATTACGATTTGCTGCTGACTTATGTGTAAAAAGCAATCAGAAGTCCCTGATTCTTATGTTTGACCAACCACTTTATAATAAAGGTAAAGAAATAGTTGCAGCAGCTACCCCTTACTCACCGGTGTCTAAGTGTGTAGTACAACTTGGTGGATTTCACCTTTTAATGTCTTTTTCTTGGGGTGCATTGGATACCTCATGGATGGAAGTGGTCTCAAGGAACTGATGAGTAGCATCTATGCACCAGTATCAGTCAATAAGATGCTGCAAGGTTATGCCTTTGCTAGAGCAGTGCAAGCTCATTTACTAATTCAGACAGCTTTGTCAACCATAATACTTAAGCAACTTGACATCAGTGCTAAGGAACGGAAGTCTACTGATGAGGTTATGACAGATTTTTAAGATGAGTCTCCTTCACTGAGCACACTGAATCAAAACCCCCACCTAGTATCTCTAGCAAAGAAAATTGATAACAAGCTGACTCAGCTTACAAAAAATGGAGTGACAGCAATGTTCTGGGTTCTATATTTCAATCTGGCATATAATCTGGCGTATAAAAGGAATATATTCATGCTGAATGATCAGGTGATTGTGATGACCATCTCAGATGTGTGCAGCAAATGATACCATTCTTCCACACCTGTCGTTTTGCATATGATAAATCTTGTTATCTTTATGTGCAGGATATACAGGAGCTACCATTAATAATAGCGTCAGAATAATATGAGAAATTTGTGAATGAAGGGTACTTTACAATTTGAAGAACAGTGCAATTTTGGACAGGAGTTTGGTCCATTGGACACACTTTGGTGCAGAGTATGAAAAATGTGGATGGCCTAACACGAGGACGGGGTGTCACAGATAGTATCGTACGTGGGTCCTAGGTTTGACTGCAACTCATGACATTTGCATATTATTAGAATAATTTTGTGGAGTTAATTTTTCCTCCAGTGAGCAGAGCGAAGATTTCAGGGAAACCTGTAAAGCTAGAGATGCCGCAAACGCTAAGGTCTCACTTTGGTTTAAAAGTCATTCTCCATTCCCTGTTATAGATAAAATCATGTTAATAGCTACTAGAGTCGTGTGAGACAACACAATCACATGCAATGATGCTCTAGTAGTTGGCAAGCAAGCAATGGCCAAAATGGTTGGTAAACGTTTTACAATGTGAAATTGTCATGAAAAGATTGAGCAGTCCCTCTGGCCAGCATGACATGTTCTGTTAAAATTCATGATGATAAAGTAGCAGTTGACCTTTCCTGATTTTCCAGATGATATCCATAAGTAAGCAAACCAATGCTGACTTGAAGACATGCTTGCAGCATGAATTAGCTCAATTTCCATTAGCCCTGTTCGATAAAGCTGGAAGGTGGAAAATAAATAAATCTGTCCTACGACATGTTTGAAGAGAAAGAAAAGAATGTCGATCTACACAACTTCGACATAGTTGTGAATGGTGGATTCCTCTTGCACAAAAATTGCATGATCAAGAGGTTCCACACGTTTGACTATTTGCTAAAGCTACATCAATTACATCCTCAAATATTACTCCGGTAACAGTTCTACTGTTGTTTTTGATGGCTACTCCAGCACAGCAAATAGTACCAAAGACGTTAAGCAGAGCCGAAGAGATTGACTTAAGAAGTCTGTGGACATACACTTTGGTGACGACACAGTGATCACCGTCAAGCAAAACCACTTCCTTTGCAATGGAAACAATAAATCAAGACTGATTTCCATGCTATCAGACTTTGTGACAGTGGGATTGAATGTCGAGCTGCATCTGACGATGCTGACACATTAACTGTCACAACTGCCATTCACAAATCCATGATAAGTGACAATGTAACAGTTACTGGCAAAGATGTTGACCTAGTGGTTCTGCTCACAGCTTTAACCCCAGCCGAACGGGAAATATTCTTTGTGAAGCCGAGCCACTGCAAGACTAAAATAAAGATATATTCATTGAAGGACTTACAAGGGCTGGGACTGAAGAACAGCATACTTTTCATACATGCATTTACTGGGTGTGATACATCAGCAGCATTCCATAAAGGAAAACTGAGCTGTTCTAAACTCTTTAAGAAGCATACTGAGCTGCAGGATGTTGCTGATGTATTCAACAGTTCCACATTTTCCTATAATGCTGTAGCAGAAGCAAGGAACAGATGTTTCCTGAAATTGTACAGAGTACCTGCTAAAGAAACATCCCTCCGCTTGCACCGCTACCATTCATTCACACAGTCTGTATCCAATGCCAAACCAGATATTTCTGCGCAGCCACCAACAGAAGGAGTAGCCAAACAGCACTCCTTCCGAGTGCACTACCAGGTGCAGCTGTGGCTAGGGAACGAACTACCTCCGGAGCTCTGGGGATGGGGGCACAAACAGAATTGGCTCACGCCAGTGATAACAGAAGACCCCATCACACCTGATTCTATTCTAAATGTCATATTCTGCCAGTGTACTACTGGCTGTGGTGGGGGAAAGTGTGGGTGTATAAAACGTGCAATGAATGGCAATGCCATTTGCCACAACTGTCATGGTGAGTGCCTAAATAGCATCAGAGTAATTCTGATAGAAGCCAACAAGGAAGTTGATGACTTGGAACCACTACTTGAGGCCACCGATGAGGATATGAATCCAAAACCATCTATGTCTGCTGTTGATGAACCAGTCTCAAGACCCTCTCACCAGAGGAAAAAACAAACAGTACTGTAAAACCAATGTACTGTTAATCAAAATTTCAAAATTTATTTCAATTTTAATTTCAATAATTATGTATACAATAAATTAATAATGTTAAATCAATATTGCAATATATTGATAAATCTTTTTTTAAGTTTATGCATCAGCACATCCTAAGAACTGCTTACCAAAGTGGTCAGACTTGGGGTCAGTGTTTTGACCCTCTTGTGATACAAAGTCCTCAAGGTTGGGGATGGTTAAAATAAGGCGACAAATGGCAAGCGAAATGAACATCTCTTCAAATATGGGAAGCTTGCCGTAATCTTGTGAAGTGTTTCTGCAAAACTGATTGGCACTCAAGCTGCCGATGCTTGAGTGTGGCATGCGTAGCTCTTCTAAGTTTAAATTGCAGCATCAACAGCACTAATGTGAAAAGGTAAACACAGAAAATATAGTCTATAACAATTTGTTTACTTAAGCCTATATTGAAAAGACATTTTCATAGCTTCAATAAGGTTTTTAAACATTATCCCATTCAAATAATTGAGACTTATTGTGAGGATTGACTATTACTGGTAATGCGTATTAACATTTTAAGTAAAACTTATTTTTTTGTTCCTCTTCTTTTATGTTTTCTAATTCTTCTCGTAATTATTTATTTAATTTTTAGCAATTGTGGTGGTATTCTAGGGGAACTTAAAATTGGCTTCTGATCTTAAATTTTTCCTCATAGTCTATTGTAGTCTAGATGAAGTATGCCAGTTTTGGTGCTTTCTTACCAATTTGCCCCTTTTTTATGCTAAACGACTGTACTAGAAGTATACTGTTAGGAGCTGCTGGAATGCTTCAGAGTATTGTCAGCCGCAGCATGATGACGCTGCAACTTAAAAGGATTTTTTGTGAGCAAGCTAGAACGTGCAGTTTACTTACATAATGGTGGGGAATGTTGCATTCTAGAGAGGACTATTTAGAATGTTGGTCAAATCTTCCTCAATTGTTACGCTAATTTAATCCATTTTGAGGGTATTAAAATGCAAGCTCTGGAAATGAATTCCTTAAGTCTCAGATTGTTCTACACCAGTTTTATTACTTATTGATAAAGAATTTCTCTGATTTAACACTGAGTACGACGGGACCCTCCTTTTGTTGGTGGAGAGAGAGGATGGCCTTCCTAATCTTTCACAGCGGTTCTTGTGGGAACTAATCAACCATAGGCCATACAGTCCACCAGCATGGTCAAAAATGTGTTATATGGGAGAGTTATCATCTGCAGACAGTGGACTCCTCTTTCCAGCAGACGTTGTTGGACAATACTGGAGCAATCAACACAGCTCGCAACTAGACCACTCTGTGACAACTTCATTACTCTGTTAAGTCGCCATGAGCTATAGCCATGCGACAAAAAGGTAACAATAGTGAGAACAAGAATCTAAGAGCGAGTTCTCCAAGGAATGTGAACTTATTCAATGTCTGGTCAATAATGTATTGGTGGCCAGAAAACCAATGAATCTGTTCACTCAGAACTGGACATACCTGCTGTGCAGGATGGAGTGCAGGTGCAAAACCATGGTGTGAGGGGGGGGGGGGGGGGGTCACAGGGGACATGACCACTCCCTGCCCCCAAATCAATACTTTGACATGAAAGCATCCTGTGAATGGTTTAAAACTGAACTGAAATAATATCAGAATTGTCTAAAATACTGGTTCCATGTGATTAATCTAATAGTATTTCCAAAAATTATAATGAGACAATGTCAGAAAGTGATGTGTAGTGAGTTATAGATCCCAGGCGGTGCCAAAATCTCCAAGAGAGCATGTCAAATAAACACGTAGGCCCACCCCATAATCAACAGCATCCACACACACCTTTCCTATTCGTTGATGCGCAACAGCACAAAGTTACAGTAACTCTGAGAACATAGTTTATAACAAACTAGCAAACACAAATCCCAACTGCTGTGAAAGTACAAGGAGGGACTGGAAGAATAGAGGCCTGTGTTGGAAACAGTGGCGGATCCTGGCTTCGAAAGGGGAATAACATGCTGGAAGCTGCCATGTGCTCTGCGAGTATGTAATACCACTGAAAAAAATTACTGAATTTAAAACCTTAATAGCAACTATTTTACATTGAGCAAAGGTTTCTCAAAATAAAATATTAATTTATAGCTTAAAATTTTGTCAAGTAATACAAAATCAACCACAGATGAACAGAATAATGTAGAAAAAAAACTGTGAGACAAGCAACAAGGCAGTAGAACTAATTAATGGTAATTTTCTCCACAGTGAAAAGACGAAGTATGGAGCAGCGCCAGAATGTAAAGGCTAGGGAAATGGGAGGTCCCAAGAAAATATCGACTGGCGGCATCGTTTTGACACAATTCTCACATGCAAAATTCTGGGAACAATCCTGCTGGAAATTGAACCCGGCTCGCCTAGGTGGGACGTTCAGTTAGTGATTAACAGTTAGTTAACAGCATTTAGGCACAGCAAGAGAAGTGAACACACGATGGAATTCGCAAACTGCAGTACGTAGATCAATATTCCGCATCTCTCATTCACAAATAAAAACAATGTGCTGACCTGTGACGCTTATATGAGTTAGGTATACTAAACTCATCCAAACATGGTTATATTATACCACGAATCACTACCATAGATGGCTACAGGATTGTTTCCCATGGAGGGACAGTTACAGATACGTGGTATTTCCTGATGTTCCAGACCCAACTTCCTCTCACTACTCATAGTATCTACGTATCCCGAGGATGTTATTCACGAGTGTGCACAGGATCACTCCAGCCTAGCAGGTGATCCTAGCACGTGAAATAAGCATTGTTTCAAAGCAGCATCGGAACACGTCAGCCTCCCCGAAGCACCTGCTAGACAGAGTGTTGCCAAGCTTTCCAAAGATGGCCAAATGCAAGGGTTATTCTCCCACTCCGCTTGCTCCAGGCAGACGCCCCACCTTTCACTCAAGCCCAGGCATGGGCCAGCTGAGTGCACAATATAAGGCACTGCGTGGCCGAAGACATCAGTTATCATCTAGAGTAGCTCGCCTCTACATTCCTGTACTGGGGCTCTTTAGTGGATCTTAGGCCCTCACTGTAATCTCTAAGAACTCCAAGAGATCTTCAGCAGCCACCAGTGGCAGCCACCAACAACAACCAGGAGCTCTAAAGGCTTCTACCACTTCTTACAAGAAGCTCCAGAGGCTTCAACCACCACCAGCTACCAGAAGCTCTTCAACACCAGAAGCCTGCTCAACTTCACTCCACACTTCTGTGTTGATCCTGCTGGCTCAACAGCCGCTTCTACTTGTTGGTAAGTGGCAACTACACCCACTGCCCTTTTGGTAGTGGCCCCGTTTCTAAAGTGTTGTCTAGACTACCCCAGGGTAGAGTAACTGTGTCAGAGTTGTTTTCATAGCCGTCAAAGTAATTCTTCAAGCAGGTCACCTCCATCTGTTAAGTGTAGGTTACTTCTGTTCGCACTCTGCTTTGTAGTAAGTCTATGTGTTACCAGTATTCATTACTCATAATAAATTCATTTTTATCCTATCCCGAGAGATAATTTGTTTAGAGGTAAATCCTTTCTGACACAAGGAACTCTTACACGGAGCAAGCAAGCGACCGGATGTGACAACAGTAGGAACCATAGTTTAGGACTACAGACCCTCAGGAATCTGTATGTCAGCAACACACATCAAAGGGAAGAAGGGCTCTGGGTATGCTGGGAAGGGCGCTGAAGGGAGTCAGCTGTGAGGTGAAGGAGAAGGCGAATGGCACAATGGTATGGCCAATGTTAGAATATGCTGCAGCAGTATGGGACCCGTATGTAGAGGTGGAGGTGCGAGAACTGGAAAAGGTGCAGAGAAGGGCAGCAAGATGGGTGAAGGGTAGGTGGAGAAGGCAGGGGCAGGATGATGAGTAAGAAGGGAACTATAGGCCATCAGTGATGATGAAAGAAATGGGGTGGAGCTCATTGAGGGACAGGAGGAAAGTTGAACGGCTAGTCAGGATGTACAGGATGGTGAATGAAGAGGGAGGATGGGGAGGGCTACACTGCAAGCTAAGTGAGGGAGTATTTAGAGGAAGAGGAAACAACAATGAGAAGCTTCAGAGGGTGTGGAGGAGAACGGAGTGAGGTCTGTGAGGGAGTGGAATGTGTTGACGGAGGAATTGGTACCTGTGAGAGGGGTTGGTAAGTTCAGGAAGGGAATGAAAAAGGAGTTGGTTGGGTGAAGGAGAGGTGAGCGAGCTCGCCACCGGGCGGTAGCCTAATTGTGAGTGTATGTATGTATAATTAAAAGAAAAAAAACTTTCGATGGCCATCCATTCTGTGCACCCAGGTGTACAGAAAGGTAGAGCCCCAACCACTAGTTACTCATCCAACAGGAGAAGGACAGCCACCTCATGTTGTATCACTGGTACTGGAGGCCCGACAGTTCCTGGACCACACCCCAGCAGTAGTAGGAAGATGGCCCATACAACCCACCGCTCTAAGTTTGTGCACCAAGGTAGAGAACAGTAGGAGCACAAGGTTCGTGCCGTCAACTGCTGTTGTGCTCTACACTTAGTTAAGGTAGCCCTACCATCAATTGCTTGTGGCGACTGAAAGTAAGTTAAGTGTCAGTACTGCCTCTATGTCCTTTGGGGAGAGGCACGGTGCTCGAAGGGAGGAGGAAAAGGAAGAGTTCTTTACTACTAAGGGACTGTGCACCAATAAACCCTACATACTTGGTGGAGATACCCTATGGGAACAAGCTCAGACCGCCTGTCACCTGGAGAGGCAATCATCTTCAGACAGCACCCCCGTTTATTTCCCCTCGCACACTAGGCTTGGAATCAAGACACATCCTGCAGTTTGTGCCCTAGTCACTGGACGTGACACCAGGTTGGGTATTGCCAACTCGTTTTGTGGAAGTAGTGCAGCCGCCAACTGTAGCCAGAGATACCTGACCTCTCCGTACTGCAACTGATCAGCTAGCACCACCCAGGCGACTGCTCGTCTCAGTCGACCTAACTCTACACCAGAGCCCAGGAGATTGGTGAGTGAGTACCCTGGTAAGTCAGCCCTACCTCTACAGGCTAAGGTAGTAGTGAGAAATATTGCGATACTGTCCACAGCAGATTTCGTATCAAGCCGCCAGCCTACCCAACCAGTAGAAAACCGACTCAGTCTCAGTAATTGTGTATCAGAGCGCGCATAACCTAGCACTCACTAAAAGTAACATTGACTAGTCTAAGTGACATGCGTCAGTACTGTTATTTCCCATTATCCCCAACATGCACACCTGTAGACTGTCCCCAAGTTAAAGGACATAAAATGCCTAAACTTCCCTACGTACATACCCCAAAATTCGATAAAACAATAAACTAAAACAAAACACAGTATAAGGCTGTGTTCAATTTCAGTGCAATGTGCCCTTGATCACTTACCCTTTACAGCTTTCCATTTCACGAGCCCTTGTTCCCTTCAAGAGAAATATTTGTTAGTGAATTTGGACACCTGTGTTAGTTTCCACCTCAAGCTCTTTTTTGTTGAATTTTGCTCTATGTGATTGTGACATTTGCAAATTATGTTTTACGGGCTGTGCAGTTGTAAAAACAAAACAAACACAAACAAATTAAATATTATGGTAATTATAAAGAATATCGACTTTTCCAAAAAGCGGGTAAATATTACCTGCAAATTTTATATATGGTTATTGCTATTCACCACTTAGTACGAATTTAAGTGGGGCTTCACATAATTTGCAGTATATACCATGAACTTTGATAGTGAGGAGGGTTATGAAGATTGTGGTGTTTATGTGGTAAAACAGGGGTTCTCAACCTGGGGGGGGGGGGGTGCCCCCTGGGGAGGCATAGGAGAATTTGAGGGGAGGCATGGCATGTTAAGGAGTGAAACATACATGTAAACATATAAATGTTTGACAAAAAGGACAAATAATGAATGCCTTCATCCACACTTAGCTGCAATGAATCTGGGTTTTCTATAGGCCTACTTGCATCACAGTATTGAGCAAGGCTAAATGTCACTAATATGTTTAATACATCCTTCAAAAACACATTTTAAGTTCATTTTATTAAAACTTAAACGACAAAGTTTTTTTTTCTATTTCAATATAATATTAAGGGATGGAGAGGCATAATCTCAAACAAAAGTCCAAGGCTAGGAAAGGGGGGTGCATGCCATAAAAGGTTGAGAACCCCTGTGGTAAAACATGTAAAATGTACCTATGTCCAATATTTTTATTGGGTAGCAAAATCATATTAAATGCAAGAATACCTTCTGAAACCAATCCTTAATGTATAAAACATCATTCACAAGGTATATTTATGCCGAGGCACTAATGTTATGCAGGTAAAAACACAGCAATCAGTGTCGGAACATCATGTAATTCAGTTGAATTACTAGTAGATCATACAAAAAGGCATTCACATGGTGTTTATAAACAGTTGACGTGTATCGCTATGATACATTAGAATTCATTGTGACCTATGATGCACAAAGACAGGATACAAATGTGCATCAAAATTGGTTTACGTCACAGTTGTATTGTGAGAATTTGCAGAACTACAGTATAAGATGTGAATTTGACTGAGCAGATGTTTGTAATGTATGAGTACTGTTGCGTGTTTTAATGCAATTCATTGTTTTGACGTTAAATTAAATAATTGCACAAAAATACTCATGTTTCCGTGCCATTATGTCCATGGGAAATGTTAAAATATATCTGTGCGGTATTTTGAGTGTCTATGGAGTTTCAACAAATTAAATACACGTTAACGTGTCATGCTCTTGTGCTTAATCATCTACGAGGCATGAATACTGATTCAATGGGTGAGTAACATAATACATTTGAAATTTTAGCATAGGCAGTTATTATATTGTAGTGAATTGTACTGTGTAGTATTGCATGTGAGTGTGTTAAGTGAAGGACTTACGTAATTTTGCAGTCAGTCAAAAAAAAATTAAGCAGACATAACCAAATGAAACCGAACTTCACTATAGGTGAATCACAGGGGTGGATGATCCTACGTGAGCTTGTTTATTATGGTTTAGGCATGCTTTATTGTGTGTGATATACATTATCATGTGTTAGCAAACCATACCCCTGATTTTCATAACCCTCCCCATTATCGTATTTGGGTTTGTATTGATATGTTGATACCAATAGTAAATTTGTGTTGTCTAATTAAGAGTAGATTGGAATCGTACTTTTCGTGCATTTTTTTTTTTTTTTTTTTTTTTCGGAAAAATCGCTATTCCTTACAAAATTACCCATAGCACACCAACCAACACCACCACCAACAACCAATTGTGCATAGGGCTTAACATTATACCAATTTTTTTTAGTACAATAATAATTACAATTGTCAAACATTCATTAAATTTATTTATCAATATATAATTATTTTCAAAAAATTGTATTTTTTACTTCCAAGATACAAAAATGTACAAAGTTGAAGGCGAAGAAGCTAACCTTTGCCGTGAATTTTAATACTTTTTATTGGAACTTTGTTGTGGATGTTTCTGAATTAAAGTTTACGTAAAACTTCAAACTAGATAAGAAACCAAATTGAGAAATTTTGAAGTAACTATTACAAAACACAACCACGCCGTCACACTTATTTTTGAAATATCACTTTAGCCAACACTTCGTTTTGAAATACCCCAAAACAACTTTTCTTTTTGTTTAAGAATGAGCCTGCTGCACTAGACTCGCACCATTGAATAAGGCACAGAATTTGATAAGGTTATTTTTTTATTATTTAAAATTATATTATGAGGCTTAGGTTATTCGTTTCGAATAAAAACCGACAAAAATATTCGTTACTACTCGAATTTTTGTCTTCAAATGGGGGTTTTCTAAGCGTTTTCAAAAGTTCCTTTAAAGTCACTATTTTAGATATCACATTCGAAACTATAGCAAAGCCTTTTGGAACTTTCGTTAGGGAGGTTTATTATGAAAACTTGGCGGTTGCGTGGCACAGTACATGCTAATGTACTAAACTCCAACTTTTCTGAAATACCACAGAAACTATAATGAGAAACTTGCAGTGTGTGTGTGTGTGTGTTTATATATGACATCCCTAGGGCTACCTGTAGCATTTTTACTGGATTAACTCATGATTTCCCATAAAGGAGCTTTCAATGATGTCTAATTTTATCTCTTTAATGACCCAGAGAGATTCTCAGGTCATAAAATTTCGGATATCCAAATTTTGTACTTTAATGAGCTCTTAAAGGATGTCCCTTTGTTAAAGCCCTAGTTCATTCTTAATGGAGCTCTGTAAAATGTCCAATTACCTTCTTGATACCGTAGAGATATCATGAATGGAAAATTTTCGGATACCGCTGGTACATCCTTTAAGGAACTCCCTAACCCCTAGGAAGTCTCATTTACCTCATCGGTGTTCCATATATATTGGACAAACTTGGTATCGTGAAGTTAGGAAGAAACAAATGGTATGTTGTAATGTAGATGATGTGAGGTGAACCCACTAGAGATAGGCAGTTTTACTATGGACACTTTAGCTGCCATCTTCACTGTAGTCTAAAACATTGTGTTTACATTGGTATGACATGACGTGCACTCCCATTACCTCCCTAACCCGTTTGTCAGGCCGAGGACTCCTACGGCACTGCAGCAGACGCCCATGCTCTACATTGGTGCACAACAGCGGGTGTGTGTACATGATGCATGAAGAGCATGCAGTGTAGTGTGGAGCAGTTAGGAGAAGAACTAGTGCAGCACTGCTAACATACATTGCCCCACCGAGTGGCCACGAACTCTCCCACACAGAGTAATATGCATTAAGATAAAAAGGACATTAAATATTATTGAAAGGTCTTTCAGGCATGAAAATGCAGTTGGTGTTACGTGTGTAATAAAGACACATGTTTCTTCAACAATTTTCAGCATCTAGTGTCTTATCAGTGTTTTCTGCAATGTATGTTTATTTCCATCTCACATATGAGTCAGCACCCTAGGCCGTTCTCCCTGTCTATGCGACCATTACTCATCGACCTAGTGAATTGACGCAGAGAGAACTGATTCGCTCAGTACAATGTTCCCTGTGTACACACTGACATGTGCTACGCTACCCTAACGTTGGCCCGTTCACCTCGTCCACCACACACACCACCAACATGTACCAAGAAGCAGCTACAGCGCAACAACTATGTCAAGTGTATAGTACCTTAGTGCCTCGACTGCACCAGTGTCACGTGTTAATGTGTGTTGTAAAGTAAAGTGTAATATTTTGTTATAGTGTTTTATTTGTTTTCATGTGTAAAGTAGAGTCAGTGTTTCTCAGAGTTATTTAAATATGTTGTTTACATCCAAGTGCCAAACACAGTGTACACCTAATCTGTGAATTGAGGTTATGAATTTGTGTTGACACACCAGCATGCATTGTTCTACACGCCACCATATATTTTTCTAAGGGTATTGTTATGTTTTGAAGTGCTATGTCTATTTTTGTCTTGTATATTAAATCAGTGCATAACCTGTTCTTAATCACAGTGCACAGTACACGATGTGCAAGAGATGTCACCTCACATGCACATCTACGGTAAGTGCGCAGAAATGCCACTGTCATATGATAATCAGTGTTACTGTACTTGGATTAATTTTTCAACGGTTTTTGTTATTTGAAGTGAGATGTATTGTATGTGTCGTACGTAAAAGACATTTCATGTCTTTATTGTCTCCCTCATATTACTGTGCAATGACACACGTCTTATTTTAATTTCTAGTAATTTTATTTAATATGCAATTCACACACAAATCTTTCAATCGTAATTTGTGACATAAAAATAATACTAAGCCAGTAGTGGCCAGTAATTAGTCAGTGCTCAGACAGTGGAAAGACCGAGTGCCAACTTAAGATTTGAGCACGTGGCAAAGTTAACAATACTTTCTTCTATTTTAAAGGTTTACAATGTTAATAGCGTAATGTACTATATAAAAGCAGAGAACTGAGACAATAGGTTTTTAAAGGGACACAGCAATTAAGACATGTAATGTGTGCCAATTTGAAGAATGTCTACAATATCTAGGTAAAATACACGACCAGTGTGACATCACAATTCACACATGTTTTTTAGGTTTTTACATTGCTTTTAATAATTTTATGAGTGTTATGTAAGATCTTGCCTAGTGTTTCACTTCATTGCGAATCATATATCATCAGTCATTTTATTTACATACAGTAAAGCATTGTGAATAATGGGATTTTATTTCTCATTGGGAATGGACAGCCAGTGAGAGGGCTGTGTGCCATTGCCCAGTCAGTCATGTCATCGTCACACTATCGAGCAGTACGGTTTTCATCCTCCCTTGACCTTCATGTTTAGCCTAACCATGTAGCATATCAATAGTCATTTTTATAGTCAGGAACGTTTTAAGTTAATTTTTCATCCGGGAAGCGTGCCGCTCGACAAACCAGTCCGTTTGTCTGCAACTGGGATGTAATGTACATGTAATTCACATGTTGGCGTTTGCACCCTTTTTCTGTATTAGAGCACTCAATGCTACAGTGAGTTTTTTTTTTCATGTAAGTGCCTCATGCGAGAGTTCGTAAATTAATAAATATGATTGTTGCATAATCATGTCAGTTTTTGTTTATTCTAGTTGCCTCTTGGCCACATTATTCGTGAATGAGTAATACAGTAATGTCTTGGCATGGGGATGACCTCGATAGTTTCCACAGTGTTTTTGGATGAGTATATCGAGGGAGCTCAGATATCCTCAACTAGACCAGGCATTGGATTATAGTACACAGGACAATTGCAACAGTAACGTTGGAGCATCAGGGGGCCACATTTAGGGTGAATGGCCCACAACCTCAACTTCATCATCGTGTTCTCACTGAGCTAGGACTGGCACCCCCCTGGCAGCTAGAACCTACAGCATCGAATATCATAACCTATACAACACCGAGGACACAAGTGAAATGATATTGCACAATGTATAAAAAGCAGAGTAACTTTAAGTGTTAATATGGTGAAAGGCCAGTAAGTGCACAGAGTGCATTTTAGTGCAACCAGCAAGAGGCTCAAAGTTATTTCAAGGATTATGTTTATATTTGGCATGTCTGTTCTAGATGTAAAAAAAAAGGATTTTAAGTATGCAGTATCTCAGCTAGACACATGATTATTTTTGAAAAGGGTAATAATGTGTGTTGTTTGTTTTTATTGTGTGAATTGTATCTGAAATACATTCTTGCAAATGCTCCTTGTTCCTAATACAACGAACATATGCATTATCATGCACATCATGAAAAATATCAAGGTAAGTCACTACCATCTATAAAATTCATGATGCAGCTTATATTTATTTTTAATAGTGACTTGTGTATATTTTTTAAATTAAGAGTGTGTTTAATTTTATTTACGTGAAATTATGATTGACGTTTGCAGGGTGCACATTGGTTTCAGGCCACGGAGAGAGCGCATTACACTTGTAGCAGTGGTGCAGTGTATAATAAATTATGGTGTAATTTTCCAGTCTGAATATCACAAGTGCCTATTTCTAATTTAATAAATATGTTTTCATATGTATAAAAAGGAAGTATTGGGCAGTTCTATGCCAGTGGTAGGACACTATTGTGAGGTTAGGTTGTCGTGAACACCGGCAGCATAATGCAAACATTGACCACGCTGGTTTTCTAACCCTATTTATAACCTAAGTATATAAAAGCTGCAAATTTGAGAACTTTGCTTACGAATGCTGAAAAGACACTATTAAAATTAGTAAAGTGTGATATAAAACTTAAAGGGGACAATTTAATTTTGTCCGAAATCAAAAGTTTGTGAATGCAGTAAGGATGCAACGTTACCGCTAAACCGCCACTTAGTGGCGTTTGACTCGACGAGGTCGCCAACATAGAAAGCCATGGTTATGCTAGGTAACGTGGGCTCGCAGTTGTCACACCCAAGTGGCCATGGCACAGAAAGTGTGGTGCCTGCCTGAGACTTGCAGCTAGGTTGGAGGGGGTGGTAGATGCTGCGCTCTCCTTGTTCCTAGACTGGCACAAGGTGATGGTAGGGCTGATATCACAGGCTGCGCAATCGATAGCGTGATACACAGACCCAAGATGGCGGCTTTCCTGGAATTGTTGATTTCCAATGGTGATTTTGGCACCAAATTCTTACCGTTGTGTAGCATCCCCTTGAGGTACAGAAACTTTTGATGAAATAGAGGATACGCTGCACGTAGGAAAATACTGAGGTGTTTTGTAGGCAGGAAAGTGGTGGGAAGTGGTCCCTGGTGATCAAGTCTCACTAGTTGGGAAAGCCAATTGACAGCGCTTGGCTACACCATTGGGGGAGAAAGGTACTGGACGGGAACAATGAATACTTATGTATGTTTTTCCGGGTACGACACCAGCTCAGGGAGAGCACGATGAATCATGTGTCATGTGGTCGATGGCCAGAGGCTGTCCCCCAATGTCCTTTGCCGCTACAAGTACTGATGCTTTAAAAATCTCTGATCTAAATACAGGAATACCTAGTCTAGTGCCGGCTGTTGACCTCCCCCAGACACCACTCACTTCCGAAGGGATGTAGGCCTTCATGCGCCATCATTAAATACACACTTCGGTGCATTTTGCAGGTTACGTGGTCGAGATGCGACTACAGATAAATTAACAACGCAATTTCACACACATTTTATTCACCTGAATATTCCCATAACGGGCAGTTACAAGTAGGTTTTCGCTGTTGAAGTGGGCGACAACTTAAACTGAATAAAGGCACATGGCCTGCATTAACTTACAATGAACAATTACGCCTGGGCAGAACAAACGAAACGGAAATGTAGGGCGGAGCTCGTTCCGGGCTACACAAACTAAAGTTCCAGTTAATTAAATTATATGAAGCAGAATTATATGATGATTAGGAATAGAAACGATGAAGGCCTGGAGCGGTGCGATGCGGCGACCACCCCCCGACGAAAATAGGGAGCTACTTAAATGGAGTTGGTGCAGAGCCCGCTGGTTGGCAGGGTCCCCTGCCTCAGATCACGTGACTGTGATCAGAATGCGACATAGTAATTATGGATGAACTAAAATGGTTTTATGGCCATGCAAGTAAGGTGAACACAGTGAATATAAATTAATAAACATACAAAACCATTCAATAAAATATATTAAGAATATGTCATGCTTGTCGCATTCAGGGTTGCCACAAAAATCTCAACCTACAATTTGCATCCACATTTGAAGTGGACCAGGAACTCATGGGATGGCTCCAGAGTTCAACTTATTTTCTAGAGAATTTTTTTAACCCTGACAAAAACTTGTGACAAATAATAAAATACTCGGAATATTTTTATACTTATTTACATTTAGGGTTAGAAATAAATCACCATGTGGGTGGCCCTGTTGCCATTCTCTGCAGTTGCTACCCCAGCTTTCTGCATTGCCTGTGTAGTCACATGAAGAGTATATATATAAATAATTTTATTACTCTATGGCACTAAACAAACCTGAACCATATTTATCGTGAATCGCAGTAAATATAAACACTGACACATGGGTGGCTCGGTGCGACTCAAACGCAAAACGTGAGAACAAAAATGACACTTTCCTAGCAATAACAAACACTCTTTAAACTAACATGACATAACACTGGTGAGGCGAATGTCGCTGTTATTACGTGTGGGGTAAGCTTACACAACAAGGTAAATAAATAAACAAAAATGCACATGACACATTCGTGTGCACTACATAACTCTGAACTACACACTTCGCTACACTGGTTGAAACATAATTATAAAATATTTGAAGGCTCTCGAGTGCATTACTGCACCTTGTGCAGAAAACTGTATCAACTTTACCAAAGCAATACAAAAAAAAATAATAAACACTTGTGAAGCTCTCACAAAGGTAAACAAAAACATATGTCATTTCTAACCCACAAATTTTATACAACACACTGGACATCGCAATGCGCACACAACACACTCGATGACCGAAGCTCTGTGAACATGTCAGCGGTGGACCAACTCCAGGTAGCGCATGGCAAATGGGCTATTTCTTGTTGCAAGAGTAAGCTCGTGGCTGAAGTCAGTAGGAGGGTACTAGTCTGTAAAAATGGCACGAATTACTTACATGATGTTAGGGAAAATTTAAGGTCTTACCGTTTAATTACAGTTCCGAAATAAATATTTAATTATTGATTTACATTGGCGTGACACGTCGCGTGTGGCATGCCGGAAGTAATGCTTCACCCAATCACAGGCGAGTATTTTGTGATGTCAACACGACAGAAATCTTGGGTGCGACAGATTTTTTAATATAAACAATTTCTAATTTTGTTATTTCATGGACGTGACAAGCATCAATTAATGAGTGCAATTTCTTGTTGCAAGAGTAGTGGCAATGTTAAGTTGGTCACATTTGTTATAACATGCGAAGATATTATTTTGTTGGTGGTGCCAGAATATTTCATCTGTAGTTAATTATTTTTAATTTTTTCTCTTTTAGCATAGTTGGTTTTAGGTACCTCTATATTGTATTTTCTAGAGTTAAATGTCATATTAATTTGTAAGTTTTTAACTGTTGTTTCAGGAAACGTGCGCAGTGTTAATTTTACCGAACGAATCTGAAAATAATTTTTTTTATTCTAGTGAGGAACAAACATTAATTTTTGATGATTTCGATAGTAAAACATGTGTTCAAAGTGTTACGAATTCTAAAAACAGTCCCTGTAGAGCTTCACTTTCAACATTTGTAGTTTGTGTATTTTTTTTTGTTTACCTGTATCGTGAATTCAATGAGTGTAAGGTTAACTTCTGACAAAGTGTGTGTGTGTGTTGTATTACTTCAACTGTGCAAATTGGAACAGCTGCTTATATATTGCGTTTTTTTTTATTGAAGTTTATATTTTCAAAGTAACTATAATTTGAATGTTATTTCCATGCCAGAAATATTTTCCACTGCTACATCAAAAGAATATGATACTCAAAAAGCCACTGCTATCTCACGAAAGACGTGAAACTAAAACCCTTATACCCTTATGGTTTCCTTTTCCCCCTTGAAATAAAATAAACAGAACCCATGCAAACATAACTCGTCAAAAGTAAAACAGATTTGAATACCAACCTATCTATAATATCCTACATTGATATGGTTAGACCGATAATGTTTTTTCCAAATGGAAAACTATAACACATAAAACATTAATGTGGTTGTTTGCACAAAAATTGTATGTGTTTCCATTTAAGTTATTCTTCTTTATTCCTTATCGTTCTTGTAAATACACAGATGGCCTTCTGAAACATTGTCGTATTTTCAGCCATGGGTGGTCAAAATAGTGTTTTTGATGTTTTGCATTGCAGTGTTTTCATTAAAACCACGAAATACAGTGACGTCACACATGTCGGATCGCATCTGTCGTTTCGCGCTTGTCGTGAAAATGTAAAGCCAGCATAAAATGACAGTTACAAAATGGGGATGATCCGGGGAGACCTGGACGAACGCTCCACCTGAGTGCTGGGATGCACCTGAAATGGCCACGGGGAATCCGGTTACCAAATATGGCATTCCCAAGTGACATGATAAAAATACTTAAATATAAAAACATGATGATTGATGTGATGGAATGGACATATGAGCTGTCTTTTGTGATGATGACATAACACAACACATCACAACACATCACAAAGAAAAATAAAAAACATTAACACTTTACACTTTGCATTTATAGAAATACATAAACTTTACTTGAGGGCATTTTCTTGTCGAGCGTGTTTTGCTCACTTTACTTGGTGTCATGTGGACAAATGAGGATTTAGGTTAGGTTTGAGGAGCTGTAAATATTAAAGGTGGAAAATGGTAGTTTTGGATTTGGTTACCTGGGGTGCTAGGCATTATTCACCAGAATAATGCCAGTGATGTCGTTAGAGCTGACTCTTTCTCCTCAGGGTCGTTCGGCCGACGACCATGGTGTAATTTCACCCGAAATTGGAAATATTCCTCAGAAAATTAATATGTATTTGCTGACTTTGCTGTGGGATATCAGGGCTCCCCACATGCCCATATGACACTCTACTTACATTGTGATAACATATGAAATTAAAACACTTCATTCTAATCTATGGATGCTTAAGGAAAATTGGCAGGAGAAGGCCCGTGCCTTAAATGCCTTTCGGCTATCTGAATAAAAATACCAGCGGTATTTTGCGTCACTGTGTAATTCATCAGACGTTGATTGACATGCCTCAGTTGGGGCCACTTACATTGCTGCTGAGGTAAACCCGTCAGCATGGGTAATATAGAGGAAAACGACATGTGGTCACACAATTATTAGGTTGAAAAAGTATAATCCATTCAGGCGATGCAAACGCTTGGGGTGGTACGGGTGCTTTGCGATGGGGGGGAGGGGGGATTGATTAGAAATCTATCGCTGAGAAAATGTGTAAACAAAGGTTGAGTGCTGCCCAAGCACACGAAACGCGAGCTCCTAGTTAACGCACTGCACCCCTTGCAAGACGAGCTATGACTAACTTGTGGAATGTGGCATGCTGGCCAGATTGGTGGGCAAGCACATTGCGTGGAACTACTTTCTAACAAAACACTTGCATTAAAAACACTTTGCACTTACATTTGGAGATTCCCACACATCTGTAAAATTAACCCTTCTATAAAAGAACAACATACATGTACACTGAATAGATGAAATGAAGTAAGAATGGTTACACAAGACAATGAAAATTACGTGACATTATTTTATTAGGATGTTCATGTGCACGTGTGTCCTGGTGTAGATTGTCACGCCTTTTAAGGTCTTATTAATTGAAAACTGCAAGACGTGGGGTCGCTTTTCGAATCACTGCACTCTCGGCACTCATTGCACTTGCACTGCTATCGTGCATCACCTCTCGTTGCACTGTACTTGTGCCACCTGCGGCATAGACTGCACACACTTGCTGCGTTGAGTATAAATTTGGTGTGGTGGGCAAACCGACTTCTGGGCGTGGGTATGAGGTACTAGCCAAATACCTAAACCTTCTCCCCCTCCCATGCATAGCTGTTTACAGCAGCACACGTCACTTGCAGCAGAAGCACATCCTGGTGTCTGCTCGTTGTTGATTTAGTGTGCAGGGGCTTCTTGTCAGCCCCCTATGTTCTAGAACAACCATTTGCTGCCAATGTCCCACACGGTCTTGTACTCAACGTGACATTGGGATGCTCACACAGTTTGCACATCCCGCCGGCGTCAGTCTCCTCCACTGTGGCATTCGGAGCTGCCACAAGTCATCTGACTCCTCTGTCTCCACTGTCACAGCTGTTGTCCTCGTGCACAGGTTGTTGCAGCTGCTGATAGCTAGTCGGACAGGCGACGACTGGGACAGGACACAGACCATCATTGATTGGAACTTCGAGGATGCTCCCTTCAAACTAAATGGCATCGCACAACAATTGTACATTCGCCTGTCTGAAATGGCGAACATGGTCTTTTCGCAATCTTCTGGTTTTACAGGGATATGCCAATAGCCATTGCGGAGGTCGAGTGACATCATCACGGTAGCTATCCACAACAAGGTAAGGGCATCTTTGACACTTATGTATGGTAGTAAATCATTACAGGTCACTTTATCTATGGGGCGAAAGTCGATGAAAAAACCCCAGCTCCCTTCTTCCTTCGGTGCCAATGCTATTGCCGAGTTGTACTTGATACGCATGGGCTCTATTACTCCATCAGCTAGCATCTTCCTCACCTGCTCGCATATTATCCTAGTCTGGTGCGGCATATAACTTCGTGGGCCACCATAAATTGGTCCCTCCTGTGTGAGTTTTATTTCGTGCTCGGCCACAGTTGTTCGGAGTGCATCTACTTTCGCGAAAAATTCCCAATGCTCGTCCTCCAGTATACATTGAAAAGCTGCCTGATGTTGTGGCAGAACATCATGGTCAAACTCTGAGAGTTAAACTGGGGGTAGGTCGTCTGCAAAAGTTTAATGGATATTATACACTGTATGCCCCTCCTTTGCACCAAAATGGATGCACCTGGCAGCTGGTTCGACTATTGTCTTCTGCTCCTGGAGTCAAGGTATGCCTAAAATTGCATCCTCCCTTATTTCAGGTGTTATTATCGCTCTTGTTATTGTTTCAAGATCCCTCACTTTGACAGTGACCGTAGCTTGGCCCAACGCTCCACTACTCAGCTGACCAGTAGCGAGTTTTATTACAAGATGCATGGGGAATACATCCTTAGTATCGACAAAGTGGGCTTTTACAAAATTATGCTATGTGGCTGTATCAATAAGTGTGTGGCAAGGCTGTCCATTCACATACACTGACATCCGTATAAACAGTGCGCGGTTCCCACTCACCTGCTGTATCAGTGCTTGTTGCAGTATTTTAGTGTTGGCTGTTGTTACTGCCAGGGAGGAAAGTGCACCAGGCCCCTTCCTCCCTAAACTCTGTTTCCCTGCTTCTTGAATGTGGGTCCTCTGTAGCTGTCTAATTGTGGGTTGCTGGGGCACATGCTGTGCCAATAAAATACCTCAGCCGACCTACAGTAACTGCAGGGTGTTGCTAAGGTTGGCTCTTGTCCAGCCTGTCTCGCATTTGCTCGACATCCCTTTTCGTACTTTGTATCATCTGCTTATCACCGCAGTGCATACTGTTTATTTTGCTGTAACTCGCACTGTTCTGTTCATATTGATGTCCGGACTGTCTGGGGTAATGGTTTACCCTATCCCGTTGCGTGAACCGGTCTTCTGTGTGCGACCCGGGTCGCCATCGTGCAGTAGCACTTTCACAGCACATTGTGTCCATGTTGCGTTCTAGGATAATTGTTGCTTTCAATACCTCTTCCATACTACTGTTGCGGAAGGACAGTAGTGCTGCACGGTACTCTGGCAATGCCATCTCCATGATGATCTCCAGGACGTCCCTGTCTGGCAATTGTGGGTGAAAATTGCTTGATTAGATGAACTTTCTGGGTGATGAAGGTGGGTAGTTGATCACCTGGCTGCTGTTCCTACCAGAGTAGTTTATTATGTACCTGTAGAGACATGAATACACTGCCATATCTGCATTCGAAAGAGTGCATGAACTCCTCCCATTCCATGCCATAGTGGTTCGTTGCACTCCACCACTTGCTCACTTGTCCCTGTAGTTGTTTGCCAATGCAGCTGGCCCACTCTTCCTCCCACATGCCATAACATTTCAATCAGGACGTGCACTCTTTTAAGAAGGCATTCGAGTCCTCACTTGCGGTGCCGTTAAAAATTGGCAGATTGCGGAAAACTACCGGAGTACGTTTCAGGCCGCTTTCCATGCTCACTTGACTGTTGGTCATCTGCTCTCTATGCTGCTCTTTCTCCGTGGGCCAACTCGGGTTTGCATTAATTCCATAGTTGGGAGTGGGAAAAGAAGTGAATGGTGAAGGTGTCGGAAAATGTGCCTGGAAAATTTGCGGCAATACTTGTGGATACATTTGCGGGTTAGGGTAGGCAGAGAATTGTCATAGTTATGGTGGTATTGGCTGCAGTGGTAGAGGTAGTTGTGGAAGGTTTTAAATTTGTTGGGAAAACTGCTCTCTCGGTGCTGGATGGTTGTCAGCAGTCACAGGTGTGTCTTGGGCAGGTGACGTGGTGGTACTTCCAACATCCTTGGCCTTGCAGTCTACTTCCGTGTGCTGCACTGCCTGAGTGTCTGTCCTCTCACTCGCTGCAAGTTCCGGTATTGCCTCGGTGCAAGCTGTATCCGCTTGTTCTCATTGTGTTACTTCCCTTGGTTTTCCCTTTGTTGACACTCCTCGAAACGGATCTGTAATCCCGTTAACAAGTCATCGTAAATTTTCCTGGTCATTTGTGGTCGTAAATGTTCACTGCAGTCGTCACAAATATACTGTAAACCTGTTACTGTGCTTGCTTCTGCATTACTCAAGCATTCCCAGTGTTCTTGTGCATGATACTGTCCACAACTGATCGGGATTGTACTGAACCCACACATAACAACTTTGCGCATATGTGCATTTGGTGAAAATTTTGAATAATTATTGAGATTTAGTGTCCGAAAAATGTTCTACACTTCGCTCATGAAGCGCAGTTATGCAGTTGCTCACTACTCAATTGAATGCCGGGCTTGTCTTACGAGTGCATTTGCAGAAGCAAGTACCCATTTCATATTTGTCTTCCACGTCAGTTGGTAGTGGGAGTAAACATTGCAAACACCCAGGTGCTGGTGCCCCGCAGGGTGTTTGGCCAACCATAGTTGTTGATAAACACTACCACATGTGTGCGGAAACATGATGAGGAAGCGCAATGTGGGAGTATCGTGGCGTGGAATGAATGGCGCGTCATTACTGTTCCTGCTCAACACGGCGCAGGAGTAAATGATCTGCAGGCGCACAGCTGACTGCCAGCATGCGGTGAGCAGATAATGCGGGAGGGAGGAGATCCTTTCATTTCTTCTTCTCGCCGTTCGTTCTCCTTTGTCCTCTTTGAGGCGCGATGTAATGCAGGAGGAGGGGGAGGTTGAAGGGCTCCAAAGATGCCCACTTTCTCGTCACTATTCCCTCGTGCTGAATAATGGTGGTGCTTAGCTGTTTTGGCACACTTTCCTCACTGGCCACATGCGTCCTTCCTGGCTAGTCCTGGGCATTTGGAATGTGTCGCGATGCTGCCCCTGACTTTGCAGGTCGCCTGGTTGACCACACGAACCCTTTGTTGTGGGTATTTACAGGAAATACTGAGGAAAAATTAGGAAATGATTGTAAAATTGAGATCAGTCAGAAAATTTTGTGGAAAAGAATTTTGATGAGATACCCGGAGAGATAAGCCACAAAGTTGGGCAACATTTTGATGTGGTGTCGTATGGTCAGATGAGGATTTAGGTTAGGTTTGACGAGCTGTGAATATTAAACGTTGAAAACGAAAGTTTTGGATTTGGTGTTTGAGGTTCTAGGTATTATTTAGCAGAATAATGCCAGTGACGTTGGTACAGCTGACTCGTTCTCATCAGGGTTGTTCGGCCGACGACCACAGCATTATCCCTCCAGGAATTGGAAATACTCCTTAGGAAATTAACATGTTCTTGCTGACTTTAGTGTGGGATATCAGGGCTCCCCACATGCCTGCACGATACTTTACTTATGTTGTGATTACATATGACTATTAAAACACTTCATTGTACTCCCTGCATGCTTAAGGTAAAATTGGCCAGAGAAGGCCTGTGCCTGAAATGCCTAGCGGCTACCTGAATAAAAATACCAGCTGTGTGTCACTGTGTAATTTATTAGGTGTTGATTGGCATGCCTCAGTTGAGGCCATTTGCATTGCTGCTGAGCAAAACCCATCAGCATGGTTAATACAGAGAAAAATGACATGTGGTCATACAATGATTAGTTGGACACCAGCAGCTTACCCCATGGCCGCTTGCCCACCATCCCCGGCGACCGCTGTAGGGAGCAGCACTCTATTGGGCACTCGTACACACCAGTTCAGCAGTACACCGCATCAGTAAACAGAATTTGCTACTTCACAAGTGCGACGAATAGTGGTCACTTAAGTACTCGTGAAGTGAGTGCAGGTGCAGAGCAGTGCAGTGTAAAGTGCAAGTAGATCCTGTGGATTCAGGATAAAGTTAATTACTCATTAACTAAGAAATGCTCTAAGATGCCATGTCATACAACAGGTAAATAACAGCCCTAATGTATTTTTAAGTCCCCCCATGTGCTTCAGTGTGCTATTTCTTGTTCTTCCTTACTTTTCATTTCTCGTGTGTTCCATCCCCATTTTATCTCATACAGTGTTTTATGTACATTAAAGGGTTTCTGTGTATCATGTAATTATATATGTAAGAGTTATGAGTAATTAAGCAATGTGTGTATGTTTTTGCAGAGTTTTTGTGTGGTAGAAAATAGTCAGTGCGGGCTGCTTGCCTGCTAACCTGGCCAGCGCGCAACGGTAGAAAGTTTAGTCGCTCTACTGTATCTGGAGGAGTCGGACATGCGGACAGACGGGTTCGCGTTTCGCGTGCTTGGGTAGCGAATCAACATTTTTAACTAATAGTTTTCACTGCAATATACTTTAGATTACCGGAACCTTGTGTGTTTTGCCGCCCTATACTTCTCTGCTCATCCCTTTCCATGCAATAACATTGCCTGGGAAGGCTTAACGTTTCACAGTAATTCATAGTGGCCATGTACCTTTTATCAGTGTAACCCTACTGACTGGTAAAGTCCGGGAAGTACTTTGTAAGTTGTTTTCTAGAGGAGCATTTAAATAAAACCTAGTGAATTAATGTACAGTGTCTGCATATTCCTTTGGGATTGGCTATGGGCCATAGAGGCGTGGGCCACCACATTTTCCGCCTTTTATTCAGTGTATTATGCAGGTGTTTCCAATGTATTTCAGAGTGTTTTTATCTTCGTGTATCTAAATATGAGCGTGTGAGTCGCTCTGAGGCCTCACTGTGTACAAGGGCATAGTACAGGTACGTATTTTATTAATCACGTTGGCCGGAGCACCAACGGACGGAGATCGCAGTAGCTATCGGCACACGACCCTGGACTTAAGAGTCTGCTCTACATCACCGATTTGACATTGCATCCTGTAATGTCTGACGCCCACAATCAGCACAGGTTTGGTGAGAAATTGCAGGAAAAATCCTACCCAAAATTCCCAAACCTTAAAGTTGTCAATTTTGCTCCACAATCCTAATGTCAGGTTGAAAAAGTAAAGTCCACCTAGGCGATGCAAACACTGGGTGATATGAAGGGCGGAGTCTCGGGCAGCTAGATGAAGAATGGTTCCAGATTGATTAAAAATCTATAGCTTAGAAAATTAGTAAACAAAAGTTGAGTGTCGCCTGAGCATGCAAAATGCGAGCCACGGCGTAATGCACTGCGCCCCTCACAAGATAAACTGTGACTAACTTGTGGAATGTGGCGTGCCAGCCGGGTTGGTGGGCAAGCACATCGCGTGGAACTACTTGCTATCATACTACTTGCATCAAAAACACTTTGCACTTACATTTGGAGATTCCCACCTATCTGTAAATGTAACCCTTGAATAAAAGAACAACATACATGTACACTGAAAATATGATATGAAGTGAGGATGGTTACATATGAGAATGAATATTATGTGACAATACAGAAAACATTTTAAAAGAATATATTAGGGTGTTAAGCCATTTTATTAGGTTGTTCATGTGCACATATGTCCTGGTGTTTTGTTAATTGAAAACTGGAAGATGTGGGGTTTCTTTTTGTATCACTGAGCTCTCGGCACTCGTTGCAATTGGCTGCTCTCGCACATCACTTCTCATTGCACTGCACTTGTGCTGTCTGTGGTGTAGAGTGTGCACACTTTCTGCGTTACATAGAAATTTGGTGCGGTGGGCAAATCGACTTCTGAGACGGGGTACGCGGCACGCATCACACTGTTCAGAGTATTTGATGTCTTCTTTACAGCCATTTCTAAAGTTCGTACATTTATGTGAAAATATGTGGAAGTACATAAAATATCCATAATCTAATCTTAATCATTTGCCACCTGTTCATCACGTTACCTCTTGCATAACTTAGGCCTGCAGCCTCGGGCTGTGGCTTACATACAGAATACTGATAAAAAACACTGGACAGATTCTGGAAAAGCTGTAATAATATAGGGATAAAACTAATACACTAAACACTTAAATAATTTACACTGCAGCTCTGATTGGGAAAATTATGTGAAATGATGCGCCAGTGTTATTATGATTGCACTGCATGACAATAATGTGCTGGATGATGCACGGGACAAAAGTGAATTGACACTTCACAAATACGCTAAAATAATTACATTTACCTTCACATAAAAATAACATTAAACAGTGAGAAATGAACGCAGCACAAACGTTTCATTTTCAAATACACACTCAATAAAAATAACTTTTAATTTTTAAAAAGCCATGAAAACTTGGAAATGTAAACAGATATTTCCACACATGTGGTACACACCATACAGCACAGCAATGTTGTAGCAACATTGTAGCAACATTTCACTAAATTTTTTCAACATTGCTGCAATGTTGTCAAACATTGTAGCAATGTTGGTACAATGTTGCTGCAATGTCCAGATGTCAGCATTTTGCAATGTTGGATGCAGAAGTTGCAGTAATGTTGCAGGTGGAAGTTGCAGCAAAATTGCAAGTGGGAGTTGCAGCAACATTGCAGGTGGAAGTTGCAGTAACATTGCAGGCAGAAGTTGCAGCAACACTGAAGGCAGAAGTTGCAGCAACATTGTAGGCAGAAGTTGCAGCAACGTTGCAGGTGGAAGTTGCAGCATCATAGCAGGCAGAAGTTGCAGCAACCTTGGAGGTGGAAGTCGCAGCAACTTTGGAAGCAGAAGTTACAGGAAGTTACAGCAACGTTGGAGGTAGGAGTTGCAGCAATGTTGCAGTGGAAGTTGAACTGTTCAAGTTCAACTGAAAGTAAACTTCTTGAAACAATATCTAAATATTGGCCACTAACATGTAAATATAACATTAATACATGTGATGTACACTAACATATTTGCAGAACCTCCCTTTACCACTGAAGTAGTACAGCTAATTTTCTGTTGTGTAACCAAGGAAAAGCATGAATGTTAATTTCTGTCAACATTATCAAAACACTACTGATTTTTTAATTTTCAAACAGTGGTAGAATCACTGCAAAACAAATTACACTTACTACAATCATTCAGCAATTATGTAGAGAATTAATAAACACACATTCAATCTTTTATCACGCCTCATGGAACAAAGAGGAAATTTCGTATTTAAAAAAAAAGAGATTACTGTATATGATTAATACATGGCTACATGGGAAAAGCAGAAAGAAAGATACACCGTAATTTATAATCTTTACCGGGAATGCTTATGCATATAAAATGTAGTCTCCTTGTAATTACAGCGACACCCTGATAATTAGTTCCCACAAAGTCCATGAAAATGGGAGCCCATATAGTAAAATATGTCTGACCATCTTGTTACACGTCTAGTTTTTTCAACACAAAGAACTGTATAATTTTGTCTAATTAATTAACAATATTTTGGTTTATTTAATAATTTGTTTCAATTATAGAGTTTTTGTGTTGAAAAAATTACACTATATAATACAACAATTATTAACGAAATGGCCACAGCGATTTTACAATATCTTCTCCCATTTGGGTTTTAAAAAATTAACTATTGAAAGGCTGTAGAAATTGGAAGATCATGGCCTTAAGAAGTTTTCCTGCTTAATAAGTTCAATATTTGTTTCACCTTGTCTATATGCACATGTGTATTTGTCCCTTTTAATAAATTTGACTGGTTAATAAGCATTATTTTTTCAGTCCCTTAAAAAAAGTCATAAAAGAATTTTGTTGTATTAATTTCATCACACTTAATTACAGGCAGCAAACCACATATTCAAACTCCTTCCCCAAAACTAATGACCACACTAGCCATTTGCCAAATAATGCAGCAAGTAAGCAAAACTGTTAGGTTTTGTTAATGTATTACACCTGAGCACCATGCAGTGAATGAAAATACAATCTCTAAGGGGACCAAAGAAATTTAACATGCAACATTTATGTAAACTTTGGTTTCGATGTGACTTGCAAGCATCTATTTTTATAGTAAACCACATAATTACACATATATTACTGTATGTATCATTTAAACAAATAATTTACCAAAGTCATATACTCTGCAATGCACTTTGCTTCGACCTTCTTATATTTATAAGATTGAAGATTTTGTAGTCATGATTTGTGTAACATATTGTCCCTGTATTTTAATTATTTATTTCTAACATATTTGTTTTGCTTCTGCCGTCGCCTTTTCTATCATTGCCAAAGCTCAGAGCGTGGGTGTGCTCGGTCCCTTATACCATCCAGGCGGTTGCAGCATTTGTATCTCTCCGCTGGCTAGAGGAAGTTTTCCTCCCCAGACCACAGAGAACACATAGCCCACAGGTCAGGACGCCCTGCACATCTCGGCACAACCTAGACAGCCTGCCAGTGAATCCAGGAAAGACACGGTTGTATTGCTTCTGATGAACATTTTATTGTTTTATATCATATGTTTTTTATTTAGCTTACCTGATTATTATTTTGTATTATCTGACAAATTCAGTATACATTATAGGCTATAAGAAAAATAAAGCACAATTCAAACTTTATTTGTCCAAATTGGTGTTTGTTTGTATTTAAAGTAGGTACTTTGTGTATGTATTTTATTAATATTAGTAATGTCTAATTCATTTGCATTTCTGTAACATAAAAAAAAGTGATGTGTATTGTTTTCCTTTATTTATTTTAAGCTGCAAGCTGTCTTTATATAGTCCTACATAATTGTCTTAAAATTGTTCATAATCCTTATAGTTTAGCAACATTTATTTGCTTGTTTAGTTGTCTAAGTTATATATATCATCCTGTAAATTATTCATAATTTTTAGTTTAGCAATTCATTGTAGTATTTGTTTTAAGTAAATCTATTATGTCCTATAACATTATGTATGGTCTTTTGGATGAATAAAATTAATTGATTTATTAATTGTACCTACAACTGAAAATACATGTGTCTGTTGCCATTATACAACTTGAAATATAAAAAATGTTTTTGCAATTTAAAAAATTGATAACTAAATAAATCTCTATGTTGTTTATAAAATATTCTATCTCGCAAATGAGATCCCTTTTCCGACAGAATGTGCGCGAAGACATGCCTGCAAACAGTACCAACATTCTGCATACAAAGGCCTACACCAGCTGATGAGTGAGCAAGTGATAACAAAATAACATTTGATATTCAGATAGCATAGTAGACACACACAATCAATCTTTGGAAACTATATGGGCAGGAACTTGTTCGTAAATTGACAATTTGAAGTGTTGCGCCTCCAGAGGTGCTGCAATGTGTTCGTGTCACGCCTGGGAGCAGGTGGAGAACAGGAACTGGTGATGTGCCCTGCACCACAAGGTGTCTACGATGGAACAAATGGGCAGAAGAGATATGTGGACATCAGAAACACATCAAATGCCCCCCTCTCTGGTGACCATTTGGTCCTCGCAGACCCCTAAGGGACTGCCATACCGCTAGGTGCAACAGGATGTCGGTGGTCGCAGCTGGTTGCGGAGCCTCAGATTGTAAGGCCCGCAATGAAGCTGTGCTGCGCTGCCTGCCGATGTTCCAGGGCGATGACCCTGCTGATAGTGAAGTGCTGCTGCCTGTGCTCGCCGAAGGGTGTTGTTCCCATCGTAAGTGGTGCACACCGGCCGATGCATATGCTGATGCTTGAAGCTGCATGGGAGGGGTCAAGACCCGCTCTTCTGTCGACTCGTCGTCGCTGCTTCTGATGATGTCGCTGCTCTTCGGACCCTTCGATGCTCCTTCTTCTGGTGAGGGGAAAGGTATGGTGTCCCTTGCTCCTTCTGATAAACCTTCTTCTGTGCACCTGAATCGGTCCTCCAATGCGAGGTCAGCTGGTATCGTAGTCTTCGTTGGCGCTGTGGCAAAGACTTGTGGGCAGCTTCCCTGTGGGCTGATCGGGCCCACAGTTGCCCCCACTGACTTGCTTTGTGCGACCTCTTCTGAAGGCAGTGTCTCTACACTGGGTGTCGTGACACTCCGATCTGGCACACTTTGGTTTGCAGCGCCTGCGATGTTAAAGTCTTGATATGCCAACCTTATGGCCGTATGACTACCGGGGTGGCAGGGGAAAAAGGTGCCGAAGAGCACTCCCATTTGTGCTTGAGCTTGCCTCTGCTTCGCCATTGGGCATTTCTGCTACATGCTTTTGGCCATTGGTCCCTTCCTCTTGCTCAGGAGTTTCTGCACTGGGTCCTTGCATGGCTAGGCGAAGTCGTCGTGGTGTAGAGCGCCTTGTGCCTGCTGCTGACCTTGATGAGTTAAGTCGTATACCCCAGCACTTTTACAACATATGGTCCACTCCACTTACAAGCAAATTCTGCACAAAACTTGTGCTTTGCGCTGCTTAGCCTGTGCTCGCGAAAGTAGACATGTTGTCCAGGCCTGAGCCTCTTTTTGGTGGGCGTGTTGTTGCTGGTACCCATTGTCCTATGTACTTCTCCTGGTGAATACGTGCATTTTCCAGGTCTTGCTCTCTGCACTGTTGCTTGCCTACCTGCTGCGCTTTCTGCTGCATCGCTGTTTGCCTGTCGGATTCTGAAATCTCCAGGAAGGGGCAGCTCCCGTCGGTGGTTTGTCGATGTTCTGAGGTTGGTTGTGATTTTGGCACTGATTGTGCCAATGCATTTTGCCTTCTCCTTTGCAATAAATGCACATAAATAGCAACTCACGTGGACTTCCTACCATGCCCGAGGTTTCTGGTGTCCGTGATGCCATCCTGGGTTTGGGGTATGTTCTTGTCCGGAACGCACTTGCTCCTACTACCTTATTCGCTGCTGGTTGCTCCTCTGTCCGCTCCCTCTGCTGTGCATCTTTTCTCCGGCGCGAATGGTACCCGTCACCCTCTCTAGTCACGACGTTTTGCTCTCGGCTGGCTTGCTCCAGCAATGCGGCAGAGCACATGAAGTCCTCCGTGCTACTGTGAACTAACGGTGCCATTGCTAGCCTGTTTTCCGCTCTTACAGTTGACGTAACTACTTCGAGGATCTCACGCTCGCTCATGTGTGGATGAAAGTTTTTGATTTTCCGTATCTTCCTTGTTGCAAACGCGGTCAGGGATTCGCCCGCTTTTTGCGCTTCTAGCACAGCCCTGCTCTGTGCTTGTAATGAGGAGTAGGTATTGAAAAATCGACTTTGAAAGCTGTTAAGAAATTCTACCCACTCAATACCGTAGTGACTGATTGATTTCCACCAATTACTTGCCTCGCCAGCCAATAAGTCCGTATACAGTTTGGCCACTCTTATTGGCACCTGTATCTCTCTAAACGTGTTGTGCAGTCGTGCCTGCGCGTCCTCACTTGGTAGGCCTGAACATGTTGGCAACCGTTCAATTCGAGCCGGGGTTTTACCGTCTTCGACGGGTCTTGTGATTGCTGTAAATAATTCTGGATTATTATGGTTTTGTTGTGGGTACGTGACACGCATGGGTTGTCTCGTCTCTTTCTGCGCACAGTGATGTGCGCTAGACAATTCCGTTCCTACTACTGACTTGACTTTTGACCGCGGCGATGGAAATGCGCATTGTCAGCAGCGGAATCTCCCAGTGGCTTGATTTGCCATATCTTGCCCGGTCATACACTGCCAGTGCGTTTTGCATCCGCACGCCTCACGCCTCAAGGTTTCTTGTGACCCTTGCCTGCAAATTTCCTGTTGACACTGCTCATGTGCTTGTAAATATTCTATTTTGACTGCTTTGGAAATTTTGTAAGTTCGGAAAAGAATGTGTTCGCACGTTTCGCAGAGAATACGGCCTTGCTGATCTGTGGTGGTCTTTTCAATCTGGCTCAAACATTCAGGATGAAAACTACGAGTACACTGTACACAAATTACGGTTCCGTTCCCCCTTCCTGCACACGTAATTTGTTTCGCACACCTGCCATCTTGCCAGTGCGTAATTACGCTTACTGTGGAGTTGAAATCGATTAAGTGCGGCTGTTTACATTGACAAACAAATTTTCTTGGCAAACCTTGTTCATTTTGAATTTTGCGTTGGTTGTACTTTCCCACAGTCGGCACACAAAATTGCTGGTGTACTACTTGAGGTACGACTCAACGTTTTGCCCACTCGAGCTCTGTTTGCCGTGGTTATTCTTTCTTTGCGAATTCTCAAATTCTGTGTTTCCCTGCACGGACATATTACTTTTTCAAAGGGATTTGTACCTATTGTGGGTCGTACACACGTCAAACATAACGGTTTCGCTTGGCCTACGCTCGTACAACAATTCAAATGCTTCCGGACAGTATCTCGTCCTGCCGCGTGCTGTGGAGCGCGGGCTTCAAGGCCAAAAATTGTTTTGTTACGCGGCTGGTCCTAAGTTGCACTTCGCGGGGAGAGGGGGATATTTACCGTTTACTGATAACACGTGTTCCAGGTGCGCGAGTGATGGGTGCGTTTTCCCAGTATACTGCTTGCTTTATAAACGGAAAATTACTTTGAAAAGTTTCTTGATAATTAGTCGTGGGCTCTTGACTTATGATTGCCTCACAACAGCTTTGAAAAACTTTGCAAAAATGCTCTTGATAAATAGCTGTAAAATTTTTGTTGACTTTTGAAAAGTCCGTGAAAAATCCTTTAAAATTTTTAATTGAATTAATTGACCGTTGCACTTTAAGTTCGTTACTGTTCAAGGGAAAACACTAAAAAATTTATTGTTTATTTTGAAAAAGTTTCAAAATTTCATTACTGAATAATGCTGCAAAATTTTCCGGAAAGTTCCGGAAATAATGACATTAAATTTTGATTGCTATTGTATCCTAAATTACTGACTGGTATTGCTTGAAAATACCGTCTTACTTTGCTCGTTGTGATACCTGTTGCCAATTACTTCACACGTTGATAAACGCCTCGTGCGTATGTTTACAAAACACTCTCGCACTTACTTATACACATCTGCTGTGCTGTTGCCTTACTGCCGTGCAGTGTTGAATACAGGTACACTTTTAAATTCAATTTACACTTACAGTGTCAGGCGGGTGTGTTCGATTTGCATCTGTTTTGGCTTAGAGTTGTGTCTTTTGCATTACGTGTTGTCACGTCTAACCAGTGTATGTTTACAAAAGTTAAAACGTCTGATGACCTTGCAAGAAAACAACCCAGCTTAGTGGATTGTTTTGACAGATGCAGGCCCTCACTAGACGTCAGGTGACGTACGTTATTTCCCACTCGATTCACTGTACGTCTGTTGACGTAACGCATATGCACTCTGACATATCTGACATCATATATCTGACATAGTGACAAATGAATAATTGTACAAATAGTGTGACAAAAGAAAACATAAAAACCCTTTACATTATTGATGTTGATTGTAATGTTGACTGTACTGTCTTAATTCTGTTGTTAGATACGTGTCTAAAGGTCTCAGGTTACTCACCAATTACTGTAGCTGTTCCTTGTGAAGCACTGTCGCACTGTCGCGTAGCCTGTTGTCCACGTGTTGTGTTGAACAGACTACCGACGTGTCGTTGGTGCTCTCCTGCACTCTGATGTTCCACTGTTGTTTGATTCGCCCGAGTTGGGATAACCACTTGACGTAGGAATGAACTTGCACTATGATGCTTGAGTAGCCCTAGTTCGGCAAGCCACTTGACGCGTTGCGCCTCCACAGGTGCTGGGATGTGTTCGTGTTCCGCCTGGGAGCAGGTGGATAACAGGAACTGGTGATAAGCCCGGCCCCACCTTCGGTAGGGTGAACGATGATGAATGGGGTTGTACGGCCGACGGCCTACGGCGACTCTTTATATGCAGTCAATATGAAGGAGAGCTAATTTAATTGTCAGTTAAATTATGTTGAATGTAAAATATTTCCTTTGGGGCGAAGCTGTCGGCCACTTCGCACGCCAATATTATCACTGAATTTACTCTGCTTGAGGGACATACAAAACATTCAATGAAAAACACTTCAAAGTTGATGCTGCTATGAGGGCGCAGGACCCGATGAACTCAGGAGAGTTAATACAATAAAACACGTATAATTATGGTATGACTGTTTTATTACCGCAAAGGTACAACGAAATGTTACTGCACATGAAAATGTGTACTCTTGGTTAAGCGAACCTGGCACTCTGAACCTGCCGGTGGTCACTACTGTGGAAAATAAGGCGTAGGCCTTAAGTTAGAGTTGCGTAAAAACGCGTCCCGTGCGTGAAGGCCTGGTATGCTACTTCAGGATGCAAGGAGACTTCCCCTCGGCTAAAGAAAAGTACTTAAATGTTCTTGAGTTACGTTAACTATTGCGATGAAAGAAAATGCAGACTATATTGAATTTCCGAGGGAGTACGCGGAGCTTACCGTCTGCCCTGCCGGTTGTCTGGAGTGCTGAAGTCTGACTAACAACATGGCGTCGGCTTCGCCGCACATCCGGCGAATCCGGCGCCAAAAATGAAAACATGAAAAAACAGAACTTACTAAAGAAAATAATAAATGAAACTGACATTGCACGCAATTATGATTACTAAACTAAAACACATTGGTGACATACCCGTGAACGTCGTAGCCCCAGATATGGCTAAGAATGTAACGTCACGAATATGTCACCGCACTTAAATGAAATGATGCCTCAGGTGGCTGATTCTCGATAGATGATAACATGTACACTCTTATCATTAACATATTAAAATCGGTGTGTGTCGTAATGGTTATATTTACACGAATGCGTATGGATGTGACGACACACGGATTTCTTCATTAGGGGCGGAGCTACGACCTGTTTTCTATGGAATGTTATCTACTCTCTATGCTGGAGCGGGCGGTTTCCCTAGTTAATTGCGATGCAATCACCGCTAAAAATGCCTAAAAATGCTCCTGTTAATTAATGCGGCTAGGGAGCCGCTCGCCACTTTACACTTCCTGCGGGAATGTGATTCCCCCGTCTTTTAACACTACTTGGAGCCACGTCGCACTCCGGATTTGACCACGGGGCCCGTCGACATCGCGCACATCGGAAAGCTGTGGGAATAAGCAGCGCTGCTTACCCCAGTGTTCCCTCCAATGGCTGTTGCGTCTAACGGTCAGGGCTTCACAGGACACACTCGTTTAGGCCACATATACATTCATCACAAGAGTTACCTCTGTGATGAATGTTAAATATTATGACCCGCGGCCACGAGTTATAGGGCGGCAAGTGTAAACGCCGTTCTTGTCGACCTGCACTGATCGAGACCGCAACCTAATGTCGATCGGTCGAGAGTTGCTGTGTGGTTAATGCGTCTGCGATGGAACAAACGGGCACAAGGGATACGTGGACGTCAGGAACACGTCAAATTGATATGACATTTGCTTTTAGGTTGTCACACAACAGCAATTAGTGTACCTGACAAACAGATCATCATGATAAAATTGTATAATGGTAATGTAAAATATATTTCAATGAAATGCAACCTTACGAAGCATGTATACGTGAAATAAGTTTTTTCTTTGCTTACATCATTAAAGTAAGTAATGCGTTTTCCTTTGAAGTAATCACATACTTGTTTTGAACGTTGTAAAAGTGTCTCATCACATAGGTCCCTTTTGTGTTAAAATGTTAAACATGTTTAAACAAAAAAGGGCTCAGATAAGAAATTTTGTTAATGGTTTAAAATTCCATTAGAATACATCCGTTGTGCTCAGTACACTTTAGTATTAGAATAAGTCATTATGTTACATAAAATAAATTTGTTAAGGACACAAATAGGCTCACTAGGCTAACAAAAATAGATAAAAGGACAGTAACTCCAGTTCTCACAGTGCAGTACTTGTCAACAGGCCCCACACACTCTAAGAAAGACACGTTTTCCAAGCAGTGAAAATGTTGTCCTTTGTGTGTGTGCCTGACAAGTACCACACTGTGAGTACTAGAATTCCTATCTTTTTTTATATATTTCACGTAAAACAAAATTTTACATAAATAATATGCTATTACTCTAAAGTTTTATTTAACTCTAGTAAATTTTAACAGTTCTACAAAAGAAGTGCAGCATGAGGTATTCCTCCCCCACAATTGTTTTGTCAATGAAGAATACTATCTTTGTAAACAAACCACGCATCCAATGGCAGGCATTAAGATACTAACATCTTCAGTCCAATACTTAGGTTACTATAGTTGGTTGCCATTCACAACTGTTATAACCACATAATACATACAAGTTAAGGATCTGTTAATTTTATTGGTGTGAAGGGAAATTTAACATATTTTGGGAGATGTGATTGTTTTGAGTTTAATCTTATGAGAGAGTGTCGATTGGAACTTTCATTGTTTTGATAATGCAGTGGAAAAATTTGTTCGTACAGAAATAACATTTACTGTAACTGTTATTTTTTAATTTTAACTTCATTGATATAGCTAAATGTGATAAATGTGTCTCGCTGTTCGTACCGATGCGAGAAATACTTATCATATAAGAATAGTTTCATTTTTAAAATAATGAACCATACTAAAAGGGCATTTATTTATATCACGTACATTTGGTAACCCCCCGCAAGAACAAAATGCAATAAATACGCCAATGTTAATACAGTTGTGCCAAATGCACAATGTAAAAATTTCCATCAGATTCAAATTCTCACGTAAAAATCGCTATAAACGTTTTTCTGAAGCCCAAAAAATAGTCCATACTGTTGATGCTTCTTGTGAAAAACCACAAGACACTCAAAGTGAACTCATCATCTATATAAAAAAAATTATCAAAACACCAATAGCGTAACCTATACAATAATATTAGTGCTTTTGGATTACTACATATCTGCCTCCAGTGGAACGCAGTAACATATCTATGAAGATGTGTGTGATAAAATAATTTACATACAACTTGTATCCATTTTGCTCATATGCAAGGCAAATGTTAGGTTGGGTATTTAATGAAACAGCAACTACACACACAAATAGTGGAAAATCCCCCCCCCCCCCCTCCACAATTAATTTTTTGTATATCATATTTGAGTTACTTTGAAATGATATTAGAAATCATTTTATAAATTTTCAAGTACACGCTACAGGAATATATAATAACAAACCTGTACAACAGTCTGTATTTCTATTGCACATCCAGTCCTTTCGTAAGAAGAAGAAGGAGAAGAAAAAAATATGCTGCGAGGTCAACACAGCCTCTATACATACAAATGTCATACAGACAGACACTTGACCGAAGGACACTATTATTTCATCATTTCGCCATGTTCCTACAAATCTTAATGCTTTATTCTCTGACTATAAAAATTTTACTAGAATTTTTCACTGCCTATGTAAATCTTTTGTTTTTTTTCACTAGCCCTAATTGCAATGCAATATTTCATAAAACATACACTCTTACTATAAAAACAAAGCAGCTATGTGCGAGTTCAAAATGTATATAGAGCAAGAAACTTAACAAAAAATTGCCATGCTTCCTTGCTTGATGCCCTGCACTTGTCAGTTGCATCTTGGAAAGATCTGCAACAAAATAACCCTGCGGCTAAGTTGGTACGTAAAAGCAAGGTGAACAAACCACTGAAGAGTTGACTTAAACAATTAAATTTTAAATTAATTTGTTTTGATACATGCCTACGGATGTAGAATAGTGTTTTCTCAAAATGTCCCTGCACACTCCTTGAAAAATGTTTTGACATTGCTCTTCTGCACATATATATGGCGTAGACATGGTCCATGCAGGCAGTACTGTAGTCAGACTGAAAGCCGAGAGATGCTACTAATTGCCAGCCAGAGAGAGAGAGAGAGAGAGAGAGAGAGAGAGAGAGAGAGAGTGTGTGTGTCTATATATATACATACATATATGTGTGTGTATCAATAATAAATAAGTAGCCAGTTAAAAATTTGGGAAACCAACAAATATTTGGGTCAGGGTGGAGGGGAGACCTCCCTAGCCCACCTACACTATGGGCCAGCTTACAGTTAATGTACACAACGTAATTATATTAGTATTGAAATGAAAACACTACAAGATTACACCTTTCCATTTAATAGCAATTTATACACAATTTACAAATTCAAACAAATCCACATGCTTAAATGAAAATGCTATTTTTTTTTTTCTTACAATCGACTCACACCTCCTCCACTTGTTCAGTTGAGGGTTTCCTGGGGGAAAAAGCTTAGTTTAGTTCCAATTGAAGTTGATATATATTATTCTAATTTTACATAACACTTCTAACACTTAAGGGTTATTAATGGAATGTTAAAGTGAAGTCTATCGTATCAGAATTTTACTGTGATTTGATTACAATGAAAAGCATGCTGAAATTGAATTTTATGTGGCCCTTAAGAATACGTCTTTCATCATTACAGTATCCATTTCCATGTAAGTTTTTTAGCTAGGAGCTTCTTAACGAAACACACAGTACATCATCTTATATAGGTAGAAAGTTGTGTCATGTGATTTAACAAACATATAAAAATGAACTAAGAAGAAAAAATTAATTTTTTCTCCCCAGTGTTTTTTTTTTTTTTTTAATGAGCACATGAGATGAGTGAATCCTAACCAAGAATTTGTTTTTGTCATAAATTACAGCTTCACAGCATATGAGTTAAATTGAACAAGCACTGTGAGTGAACCCAAATGAAAACTGCAACAAATACATACAAATTAAAGCAAAATTTTCATTCTACTAACTAAATGCATATCCAAATTTGTTGATGTTAATAAATAAGATACATGAACTGAAGTTAAATGCAAAAGTATATAACTTTCAAACACATTATCATGATCAGTAACTGACGAATGGCATTATGGAGTCTGGGTTGGAGGCTATACTTCTGCTGACGTGAAGGTCAGGCAGTTCAGTAAACGCAGACGACGCAACATGGCGCAATGGATAACGAGCAGGTTACAGTGTTGTTATCTGCGTAACACGCAGGCGAAAAGTATATTTTCACATTCTTTGACCTCATAACTAGTATGAATTTGAATCAGATGAAAATGAATAGAAAAAAAATACCCATCCATGTTGACAACATGTTTAGGCCAACCAATGCTTTACCTCTTCTAGCAGACGCCACTATTACTGCTGGAAACGCTGCTGAGGGCTGTTCCACCTGGTTCCACTACTGAACATTACTGAACGAGGATTTTTACTGAAATTGTTCTTTTTGGCATGTTACTAGTCAGCGCTGTCAGTACCAAGTGGAATGAGGGCTTGCGGGTAATGTGTTTCAGATGTTAACATATAGTGCGTTATCAGATATTCCTCACCATTTATTTTAAGTTTCTGTTATTATCTTGGTTTCTCATTATAAAAACTTGAATGCAACTCATGTATAAGTGTCATAGAATTTAACAAAGCACAAAGAATTTTTATGGAAAACTCTTACGGTAATTCTTCAGAATGAGTGAATCAAGTCTCACGTGTATTTATTATCAAATCAATCCAGCAATCTCATGAACAGGAGCCCTGGGATAAATAATTTGTTAACAAAGTTACAATACCAAATATACACCTGTAAAAACTAATCTCAGCAAACACGACCTGTCGGCAAATTGTCGGCCCGACACCTGTACTGTCGGCAACTGTCGTTCAATGCCAGAAGATAGCATCTGACAACGGCATGGCGTCTTTTTTGAGACAGTATGTTTTCCGTTAGAAAAAAGACAACGGCCCACTGTATTTTTTTGGATAACAGATGGATATCACCTAAATTATGTCAGCATGATATCTCACAGTCAACATGTCGCCAATAGCAAAAATAATATTCTGGCCTGATTCCGATATATAATCTTTATATTTTCGGTAAGCTGGCCATCATCTTATTTATTCTGACCCGCTAACGTTTTCGAGACATGGCTCCTTATCACAATAAAGATACTAATATGATGTCTTTTTGCAGACAAACTTTTGTAAAGTGTTTTGAATAAGCAAGACATTAGCAAGCCGTCAACAGCATGATGAATATTTTGAGACAGTATGTTTGCCATTAGAAAAAAGACAACGGCCCACTGTGTTTTTTTTTTGATAAGATATGGATATCACCAATATTATGTCGGCATGATATCTCAGAGCCAACATGTCGCCATTAGCAAAAATAATATTCTGGCTCGATTCCGAAATAGCATCTTTATTTTTTCGGTAAGCTGGCCATCGTCTTATTTATTCCGGCTCACTAACAATTCTGAGATATTGCTCTTTATCACAATAAATATACAGATATGATGCCTTTTTCTGACAAACTTCTGAAAAGTGTTTTTGAATAGGTAAGATGTTAGTTTGCTGTTAATGGCATGATGTCTTTTTTGAGACCATGTTTTACCCTTAGCATGTTTTTTTTTCATGATTATATATGTGTCACATGGCAGCCCATGGCATTTTTTACTTTGAAATTGTTGTTATGTGTACAACCATCCAACATATATATTAAAAACTAACTAAAACTATTTTGTTTGCAAGCCTTTGAAGAAACGAAGAAACAGTTTTTAAATAATCAGTGTTTTAAAATTATTTGTTATATTGTCATGGATATTACACATTTATTTATAATAATTTGTGTAAGTACAAATTTGAAATTACTGGAGAACGTCAGCAACTTACTCTGTGGTGTATAGGATAGCATGCTGGGCTCTCAACTCAAGGGTCTTAGGTTTGAATCCTGCACTCGGCAAGCAAAAGATTTTCATATAATACAATGTGTTGAGAAGTAAATGAAATGAATATACGTAAAGTGGAAATAACATTTACTAGGATTTTAAATCGAAAAGTTAAGGTTTTTCGTGGATATACTGCTTATTGCTGACATCATGCCGCTGCAGGCCCGGCATCTTAACGCCATCCAGCCACCGCAGACCCGGCATCTTGCTGCCATGCCGCAGCTGCAGAGTCCGAAACTTGTCGGCTAGCTTTTACCAGCCCGATTCCGGCCCGTACATTTTGTATCTTGCCGTTAGCGGTACAGTGTATTTTTTTCACAGCGGTAAACAGTCAGCTGCAAGCCCATATTTCTATTGGGCCGTTTCTGGTATAAGACAGCGGACCGACATCATCTGGTCGGAGTATGTCGGCTATCTTTTACCGCCCCGATTCCGGCCCGTATTTTTCGTGTTTGCTGGGACGAGAGTGTGTAGGCCTACTTGATTTTGTTAAATTTCTAGGGAGGTTGTATTAATTTGTCCTGTATATTTACAGGATTCTACATAATGTGGGGAATAGGGTTTTCTTTAATCGGGAAAATAATACTTGGATATGTTAGATATTATTATTACTAATCACCCTTAATAGGAATTTTCGTGGGGCTTCACGCAGTTTGCCGTTAAAAAAGTGGAAATGTGATAGTGAGGAGGGTTGTCAAGATTGCTATGTTTATGCAATAAAATATGTATAATTTACTTCGTATATATTTTTATTGGGGCAGTAAATTGTATTAAATGTGAGGATATTGTTTAAAACGAATCTATGATGTATAATACCTCATTTACAGGGTATATTTATTTCGTGGCGCTGAGGTTATACAGCTAAACAAAACATGAATCAGATAGTGTCGGAACATCATGTAATTCAGGTGTAGAATATATATATATGTATATATGGTAGATCATAAGAAAACCACATTCAGCGACAGTGTTTATAAAAGTTTCTGTAAATTGCCATGTTAGAATAGAGTAAATTGTGATCAATAATTTAGACGTACCATTTTCATGGTAGTTGTATAATTATTTGGCCTTGTGTACGATGATTAAATGGTAATGGTAAGAAATGTACCATAATACTGTGTCAGTGTACCATAACATCGTACACCCCTATGACAGCACTGGTGATTGATATTCCTGAACTCGTAACAGTTTTTTTATTGTTTATGTACTGGTCGTAGGTTTGCAAAAGAGTGCTTAAAAGCGTGATTAAATTGAAATTAATTAAATACATAAAAAATCTTATAATTGTGCGAAAATACACGAGGGTTTTTCTGTGCAATTATATGCAAAGGAAACAGTGAAATTATATTGTGTGCTGAGATTTGAGGGCCGTCAAATCGTGAGTGCGTAACCATATTACATTGAACTTGTATTGGCCATACTGTTAATTTAGGTATTGTTCCGTTATGTCTTTTCGCAATTTAACATATTTTTGTGATAATAGTGATATAATTGTAATATTGTGTCACGAAAATGTGTTTTGAGTGCAAAAAGATGTAACTGAACAATACCAAATTGACAATATTACCAATAAAATTACAAATACGATAGTGGGGAGGAATATGAACCGGAGGGAAACTGCGGGATAAAATTTTATCATGTAAATATACATATTTTTTATTTGTTTTACCCCTCAATTTCCCTGATCATCATAGCCCTTCCCACTATTTTTTTGGTGTTTCTATTTCTTATATGTTGATGACCCTTGTAAATTCGTGTTCTGTGAAAATTTGTAGAGTTAAATTTTACCACTTTGAGAGCTTTTTCTAAAGTCCCTATTCTAGAATTTTACCATGTTCTCAAAAATATAATTGTTGATAAAATAATTTGAAATATTCAGTCATTATTAGGAAATTACCATCCATTTTCATAGATTTTACAGTTGTTTTAAAATATTTTTCATAATTTCACTCCAGCTACACCATTGTATCTGCTTTTTTACAGGTTAGAAAGTGAAAGAATTAATTTTATCTCAAGCATCTTCGCTTATGAAGGGATAAATTTAGTTTCATATTCTCAGAAACTTCCAACATGTGTTCATTACGAAATAACTAAGCGTAAACAGCTAACTATTTACGCAGATGCTATTATGAGCAGAATTTTTCATTTACTTGAGGGTTTCCCGAAAAAATACAGGAGTGACTTATATTAAAGAATCAATGTATGCCCTACGAATCCGGTTATAGTGAAGTTAACTTGCAGATATTTGCAACATTTATCACTAGTTTACTCATAGAATGAACAATATATGTTAATTCTCCGAGAGTGCAATGCAAACGTGTCTAAAAAGCAAGACACTTGGTAATATTTAGGCCTATACCTACATGCGGCGGAAAAGATGCAAACAAGCTGAAAATATAATTAAAGCAGAGTTTTTAAAATGATGGTAAATGGGTTACAAATTCTCTACATACATAAACAATTCGTATTTTTCGTAGAGGAGGAATACAATTCCGCAAGTGTAAATTTGTGCAATTCACGTAATTGCAGCGACTAGATGTACACCTCCAACCTTAAAAAAAAAAGCTACAAGAGGCCTATTGATTTTACAACCTAAATCTACATGCACTGGAGCAAAACTAATAGCTATTTAATCATGTTACTGTAAGTACTGAGAAGTGACAGACATTAGTACTACACACGAATGGTTAGACCCTAGTTTCCAAAATTAACAAACCATGACATCATTATTGCGTCACAAGCACACATGGGACCACAAAAAACATTACCATATTCTTTTTTTGTAATAATAACCAGCCCACCTTGCAATATTACCTACTAATTTATAAGACGTAATCTATCCAGCACAACTCTCCCTTTTCTATTCCAGCACTGTAATTAACGAGCATACAAAGTTACAAATAGACTTGCAACCAAAATGAAACAATACAACATTGCAGCAACATTTTTGCAACCAAGTGTGCTGTATGGGACTCGTAATAACACTAACACATCACACAAATGATATAAATAAACACTATCAAAAATATGATTTTAAAAACCACAGAAAAACACAGGTATAAAATTAAAAATATACAAAACACTCACGTGCATGTGACACACTCGTGCTACACTTTAATGTAAACATTGCCCTTACGTGGCTAACATAGGACATGCTAAACTGCTGGCTGGCGATGGGATGAACTGTCTCGAGGGGGCACCACGTGGTACACGTCAACATGATAACACTGAATAAACACTGAAATTATACATACAACTGAACAGTGCAATTATTTGTCATGTGGCCATTGTATCATGCATTTTTAGCTTTATGTGTTCATATTCGGCTGTGGCCTGTGGTTTGTACTTACGTCTGTCGCGTTGAATGACAATGACAAAACACTTCACATTATAATAAAATATACACTGAAATAAAATTTAAAAGGCCTTGGAAAATAAAATAAACTGCACCACATATGCACACATGTGGGACACTTCACATATTAAATGTAGCATTGCCCTCATGTGGGCGATCTATGAACTGCAGGACACTGCGGCTGGTGACGTGATGAACTGGAGACAGTTTGTTCATCGGTGCTGATGTGCCGTTTTCTTCAACTGCAGCAGACAGCTGCAACGTGGCCGCAGGTTGTATCTGCTCTGTTGTTGTGGCTGCTGTTGTCGCCGGGGTCGATGGTCCTGCGATGACAATGGTGCTGCAACGGCTGCTTCGGGCTCCGGTGTGCACCGGCATACCACGCACATGGCACACAATGCATGACAAGGTCTCTTGGAGCAGCAAAAAAAGGGGGGCGCAGTTCTCCAATACCATCTTGTTACTGCTGCTGCTGGCACTGTGTGGTCGGAGACGGTGTCGTCTGCATCGTGAGTCGGGATGATGTTGATCAGACGTAGCCGACTCAGAGTCCTATGAGCCCATGAGTTGTGCTGGAGATGTTGGGCGTCTCAAAGGCATCATGATATCATCGGGTGGGAGCATCATCTGGTGATCCTGGCCGTCCTCAGATGGCCAACCTGTTTTGTATTGCATGAAGTCTTGGGTGGCAGCTGCTGGCATATGAATAGTGGTTGATGAACTGCTGCTAGCTCTCACGGCATCATCATCTGGAGCCCCTGTGGATTATGAATTGTCGCGCGTCTCAGCTTGGAGCCCAATTGGCGCATCACTGTCAATATGTTCGGTCGTCGAAATCTCGGCATTTTTGGGCGGTGCCGTGGTTGCCCTCCTCGCGTCATAACCTAGCAAAGTCGGGTCGACGCCGGGCATCACAATGCAGGCGCTTGTGAGACATAATGCATCGCGATGATATGTGGCTGATCTCCTCCTGCTGAGACGCACTTTGTAACACATGTCGCCTAGCGCTTGGATGATGGTGTGTGGGCAGTTCCATTTTGCTGCAAAACCTACACAAAACCACTTCTGGCCTGCTGACTGAGGGGGTGTGTGTGGACGTATACTTGTTGGCTGGGCTGGAGTTGCAGCGGCGGACATGTGGAAGCCAGCACCCACTGTGCTGTGTAGCGGTGCTGGTTCTCCCTTGCTTCATGAATTATCTGTTGGCGCCTCTCCTCTCTGCTGTCTCCCTCTGCGAGACTCGTGACATGCTCCAATGCTCTGATCATGAACTTTCCGGGGAGGAGGACGTCGCGACCTTGAAGCAGCTGGGCAGGTGTCTTGCCGGTGGCCTGGTTTGTTTGGGTGCATAGCGGGCAGATGGTCGGGCTAGAATGTGTGGTTATCGCCCATGTGCAGGCTCTGTTCTGTTTTCCACTCCTGGTTATGCCGTTCTGTAGGAATTGTGCGTGGATGTTAAACTCCTATCATAGGATATCACACGCCCCATCGCCTGCAAACATAATGTCATACACTGCCTGTGAACTGTGTTCCATTGTCACTTAGGAGCACTTGTAGCCGGGCGAAAAATTCGCTCTCGAGTACTTTCTCTATAGTCCGAGCCCGCACAATTGAAACAAGTTATGCTTCCACCCAACACGCAAACAAATCAGTGATGCCTACTATAAAATGTCTTCCTGTGTCCGTTCGTGGATATGGTCTCATGAGGTCAAGTGTGACAGTATCGTACGGTTCTGTGAGTTCTCTAGGCTGCTGTTACTGCTGACTGTCTGTGCGATGGCTTTGTAACAGTTGTACGTGATGCATGCACGCGCAAAATCTCTCACATTAATGGACATGCCAGACCAATATAAATATTTAAACACATTTCTATGTGTTTGTGCTGCATCAGAGGGGCCTGACAAATCACTGGCATGAGCATACTGCAATACTGAATCACATGCCACTGTCGGAATGTAAACACACCACACTTCACTGGTTGCGTTCGCATATGTTTCCACAGTTGCCTACCACATGCCATTTATCAACTGTATGTTGTGCACACAGGTTTTTCCACTTTGCGGGTACCGGGCAGTTCGCTTGTGCTTTGATCACTCCTTCCCGTAGTACCGAAAAAGTGTGTGTGGGTTTTCAACACTGAAATGTTGTTACACTGGATTGGTGGTGTTTTTGACGTATTTTACGATGAGGAGGAGGCAGGATGTCTTCCGTTCCTTGTCATTGCGTGCTACTGACTCACCTGGCGAACGTGACATATGATTGGCCAGCTGATTGTCCCCATCTGAGAAGTGCTGCACTTCGAAATCATATGATTGGAGGAGAAGCGCCCAGCAGGTGTGTTTCTTGCAGCTCTCCTTCATACTATGCAGCCACAAAAGGCAGCTGTTGTCTGTCTGCAGAGTGAAGTGCTGGTATTCGAGCAGTTGCTTGTACTTCTTGAAGCTCCCCACAAATGCGAGGCAGTCGCGTTCGTTAACGTCATATTGCCATTCAACTGCACCAAATTTTGCGCTGCTGAATTCGATTATGTAGGCCATGCCATCGTCTGCTAGCTGGAACAGTACTGCACATAGGCCTTTTTCACTCGTGTCAGTTTGTATGTAGAGGTAGAGGTGGCGGGTAGGATCGTGGCATGCCAAGGCTGGACACTCATGGATCTGTCACTTCAGTTCTTCGAAGCTCTCTTGTTGTGCTGTCAATAACTTAAACCTGACATTTGAAGACATGAGGTTCGTGAGCCGTGCAGTGACAATAACGAACTCGGCGATGTATTCTCGCAACCAATTGACTAGGCCGGAAAATTTTCTTAGTTGCTTGCGAGTGGCGAGGATTGGACTGTTATCGATTATATGTAACTGTTCTTCAATCGGACGGCTCCCTTATCCGTGCACAATGTGGCCAAGAAACTTAATGTTTGACTTACTGATGTGACACTTTCTGTTTGTGCACGCTAAACTATCGATTGCAAGGCGCTCAAGCACGAGTAACAAGTGATGAATGCGATCTTCCCATGATTCGGAAGAGATGACCACGTCGTTGAGCTATACCAGGGAGAACTCACCTATCAATCAATCTAGCATTCTCACTGTCATAGACTGGAATGTTGATGGGGCACACTTGAGGCTGAATGGTAACACACAGAACTGGAATTAGCGCCCGTCGGAGGCGGTAAAGGAAGTCTTGTGACGATCTTCTGGTCGGACTGAAACTTACCAGCAGCTACTGCGTAGATCGATGGTCGTAAGTACTTTTACATGTTCCACGGTGTTTAGCGCATTTTTGACATGAATGTATGGTGGTGTTCGTTTTTTGTGACCAAATTCAGTCAGCGAAAATCTACACAAAACTACGATGATCCGCATTTCTTGGATGCTAATGTAATAGCTGAATCGAATTCGCTTTCACGTGTTTAATAATACCTTCTTGTAACATTTCTGAATTTTGCTCCTTTATGATGTAGCATTGATGTGGGTAGTAACAGAATGGGCTGCCATGCATAGGTGTTTCAGTGGTGAGCAGAATGCTGTGCTCAGCTACTTTTGTGCGGCATAGCGGGTTTGCTGCTGTAAACACATCACATCGTTCATTTAGGAGGCGCTGCATGGCATCGCGAAATTCCAACGACACAAAATGGTCAAGTTCGTCTAGTGGCACTTCCAGCGCAATTCCAGCTGATCGGGGATCTAAGTTGTGCACCATTCGGCGTTCTTTCTGCCCGAAATGTATGCGGCGTGCAGCTTGTTCGACCACAGTGTTTTGTTCTGTGAGCTATGGCACTCCTAACATTATGTCTTCTTGGATGTTGTCAGACACACATGCAGTAGTGACAGTTTCAATGTCCCTTATACACACAGTGATATTTACCTCTCCTGCAACCTCGCCATTGTGTTGGCGGGTAGCTAGTTGAACGGTTTGATATGTGGGCTTGATATCACTGACATTGATTAAATTAGTGCTTATGAAATTATGGGAGGCTCGTGTGTCGATGAGGACTCCGAAAGGATGATTGTAAATGAGCACGGGGATGCGAATGAAACAGCTTGTAGAAAATCTGGTGTAAATGTGACAAGTGAGACTGATGGTCATAACTACAAATAATTATGTCATATATACAATTAAAAACTAATTTGTACTTTAACTCTGACAAGACATGATGCCGTGCACATTACAAGGCTTGACTACCGAAATTGGAACCCTTTGGGATACGAGTAAACTCATATTGGTTCCAAGGTGTGCTGAAAGCAGTATTTTTTCTACATGATGGATCCAATAAACATTGATGGAAGCTGTTACTTAAGTCCAGAAAGTATAATACCCAGGCTTTACCCAAGTGTTGAAAAGCACAATCAATTGTCGGCAATGGGAATGCGTCCTTATAAATTTTTTTGTCTACTGGGTAATGATTTACCACCAGTTGATATTAGTTGTTGTCTCTTTTCTACACCAAGAATCCTGGTGAACAGTAATCCGAGGTAGAAGGTACTACTACGCTTCAACAATCTGTCAATAATATCCTGGAATTCTTGGAGCTTAAGAGGAGAACACTTAAAGTGGCGGTCCTGCACGGGAATGTCGTCAGTTAACGAAAATGTATAGGAAAGGACATCTTATTTACCAGTGAGGTATGTAACCACATTCTTAATTTCTTCCCTCAGCTTGTTCAGGAGAACTTGAAACTAAGTGGCTGAAATATTGCCATCAACAAGAAGTGTAAACACTTCTGGAACTGCATCAACCTACAAACGTATTCTGATATTAGGGGTGAAACCAAAATACAAGCAAAATTTATCGAATTTCAGGCCTAAAATAAGGCCATGAGAAAGATAAGGAAATACCCTAAATGGAAATGTCCACGAGTACCTACCAATCTTAAAGTGTAGGTTAACAACGTCTGTTTTGACAATATCGCCATTAGTGATACAAAGACATTTCTCAGAAACCCGACGAATACACTCCTGGGTAATAATTTTAAGAACCATGAAATTTTCTAAAACGCCCTCACTCATGACACAATGGGTTGCCCTGGTGTCTACCAGAGCTGAAAAATGCTGTCCCTCACACGTAACCCACACAGTGTACTTGCGTACAGTGTGCGGGACTTTGTCCTTAGTCTGACTGGAATGCCCACAATCCTTTCCAGTCACATGCAATTTCCCAATTGTTTACAATAACTGCACAGATACCCGAACTCGCCGCAGTGAAAACACTCACTTTCTGCCAAACTATGCATGCCTAATTGACAATCCCAAGCAGCATGGCCAACCACAGCACAAATTGCTGCAACATGCCAAAAAAATCACTGCTCGACGCCCTGTATAGTGCAAGTTTGACCGAACGATGCGGAATCACGTCGCCGCCGGCTCCTCCAACAGGTATAAAACATTGCCAGTATTGGCTGGACGCCACAAGGTGACCTTGAACTTCAATGGCCAGCCGGCACAGCTCACAGAAATTACCTGGTGGGGAAACTTATGTGCATTATGCATGTACATTAGTGGCTAAACTATCGAAAATCACACTAATTCCTGTTAGTTCATTTCCAGGCTAAGATCATTACAAAATGCACAAATAGAGTCGACAAATTCACACATCGGCACACCTGGCTTTTGAAATCTGAAAACGAAGTCATGTTCGCACTGACGTTTAGCACGTGGGGAGGAACAGAGACTGCAACACACGGTTTTTGAAACCTAAGATCATACCACCCTCTTAAGATATAATTTCCTCGCGGAGCAACTGAAGTATGAAACCTTAACACTTTATAGCTATGGCTTTGAAAAGATTATCTTAGGAACTGAAACACAAACTAGGCAACTTATTAACTGCTATGAAAAAGTGTAGGACATAAACAGGCTCTAAGGATGTGAATGGAGAAACACACTAAAGTGACAACATGAATAACTTGTCAATTTTGGGTGGACAGCTGGTGACACTTACCGACGGAATCGCCCGTTCAGAGGACCGCGCCATACCACCTTGTTGCTCGTGCAAGTATCCCACCACGACGCGACGCAGCTCAGCAATAGACAAATTTTCATCAACTGGATAGTCGAGGTCACGTAGGAAATTCACCATCTCCTCTTTCTTCAGGTCATATATAAAGCCAACCTCTGCCATAGCATGAAAAAAAAATGAGTAAGGAGCCAGCAGAGAGGCACAGATTTTATTTGTGCCATCACAAATAAATTGCAATACGCAATATTCTTTTCACTTATATATTTGAGCATTTATAAATAAATAGGGCAACACCAAAATATTTAGAATTAATTTCTGGATATATTAATAAACAATGTCTTGACAGGCACGTTTAAAAATAATAATGGTTATATATTTACTCCAACTCAGATCATATGCGATAATTATACAATACTCCAATTAAAAACCACAATAAAAATTCTTCAAGCAAGATTAACATATATATCATAACAAGAGCTATTTATACCAACCTTCAAAATAGCAGAATATTAAGTAAAAATTGCACACAATGTTCCTAATGAAAATGTTAGAAAATGGCTCGAATATTTTAACTATTAAAACCTCATTAATTATACGTACTTATTAATACTGAAATATCACCATGCTTAACTACAATTTTTCAGGAGCAACATACTGAAGAAGGGCAGCCATATGGGGCCCATTAGAGCCTTCTTCAAATTAAAGACAATGTAAAATTTACGATATAAAAGTTACATTAAAAGAGATAGGGCCTTATTCATACTCGTTTTTAGTCCGGACTAAGGAAAGATCATCCTCCGACCAAAATTTTGCGTATTCGGAGAGCATTATTACTGCTAGTCCGAGGATAATCTTGCTTTAGTACGGCCTAATTTTTAGTCCGGACTGAGGGTAGGACTAACGAAGTATTAAGGTCTAAAAAAAAATGGTGAACATAAAATATGACAGTTTTGTTAATATTGCATGCCAGTGAAGCTATATAAAGTTAACGAAACATAAAAATTACTTTTAAGGCCGATTCTGTCAGTCTGTATGCAAAAATATGACGACCTAATGGATGAAATGTTCCGTGTATAATAATTATGAGGAAATATACCTAATAAGCTTAATAAAACATCAGATTTTAGCTACCGCATAGCCTTTCTATTCCTGTGTCAATCAAATCCCTTCCATGAAAATAGATTCTTAAGAGACATTATATTAATACACTCAAAGAGAATTTTAATACAAATATTTTTTGTCTAGGTAATAGAATTTAAAAAATTTTTGACTGTATTTTTGTAATGTATTTAACATTACAATACTCTTTTAACATCATTATAAATACAATATTGGCATAACAAAATGAAACCAGCCCATATAATAATATATGTTAGAGTCATAAAAACAAGGTTAAAACTAATAAAGTGATGTAAATGTAGTAAAAAATAACGAAATTGCTATTCTCGCTTAGCAAAATGTTGCGGACGAGTGTAAAAAGAGATTGTAAATTAAACTGTATGAATAATGTGATTTGTTTAGACGAGCGGGCAGAAAATACTCAGCACACTGTAGAGAGCATCACTTTTGAAAGCAAATAGTCAGAACCATTTAAGAGTCCAGACCTTTTATATAACCTTTTGTTTCCTAAATTACTTTGTAGGATATATATATATTTACAAAATTTGTACTTTTATTTTCAATTCAGCACACAGTATAAATTATTATATTTTGTTTGTTCTTCCACAGATTAATGCTTATTGAAAATTACTATTCAATTTTAAAAGGAAAGACATTTTTATTTTAAATGAGTTATATTGAGCTTTAGGGCTACCTAGTTACTATTTTGTCATGAATGGAAATTAAACGGTTATTTGAGACGAATAATCTGTAATGCACATGAGCGGTAAACCTTGAAACAGTGTACTTCGATGATCCTTCGACTAAAGTTAGTTTCACTTTAATCGGGGTTTATGAATATGATATAGTTAGTCCACTCTTAGTCCGGACTAACCCCAGACCAACTCTGAGGAAGATCATCTCTGGATCATCCTTGGACGAAGCTCTGACTATGAATAAGGCCCATAGAAATCTTAAAGGCGATCCGTGTGAACCAAAAAATTTCTCGGTTTAAAATTCTCGGTTTAAAAATTATAGTAATCCAATTTCCTTAAAAAAAAATCCTACACCCACGCATGAGTCGTAGTGGAAATGGTAAAATTTAAGAACTGTAAAAGAGAAATTGGGCTTCAGGCAAAAACTAAGACAAAACACTGCACGTTAAAAATTTAGCAAACATGCAGCAGGGAAGTATTTAGTTAATTCGAAACAACAATTTTGAAAGGCTACGAAACCACAAATTTAGAAGAAAAAAAACTACCACAAATGAATGCCCACAAGACAACACTACGCCACAAGGTTTAAAAATTACCAAAAAGCCGTATAATGAGACTCGCCATTTATAACAGATCCATGGACGGCCGCTCAGGCAGGATACAATTAGAAAAAAATCACTTTTAAGTCGCGTAGACAGAACCACCGTCAGTTTGACTCATGTTGCCTCAGCGATAACCGAAGCTGGCACAGCCGATGTTAGCAGATCTTCGCACATAGTGCAGGCGTAATTTCGGCCAGGTGCAGGCATAGAGGCGTAGAATAGACTCGGGTAGCAAGTGTGCAAGCCCTTAAATTAACTTGAGCCTCAGCCAAAAAAAAAAAAAATGAAAATCACTAGGAGGGGAAATGAGGGAGAGAAAATAGGAGAACACAAGCGAAGCGAGACGAGTCTGCCACCAAGCAAGCCACTATGGTGAACAAGTTATCGATTCTGGATGACGATGGCGGCGCCACCATTGCAACTCCCTATTCCATTGTCCGAGAAGTTCCTTTTTCTGTCTACTCACTTCTTCCACATATCACCACAGGAACAAGTTTAAAGGATCGGTCCTCCTCTATCAATCCAGCTATAACTACCAGTGGAATTAATTTTCATGCTGATCCTAATGGTGAGGCGGAGTATCATCGTGATGCAGCCAGATGTCATGTTTAAGGTCTTGTACCCGTGGAAGTGCAGATTGTTCTAGCATATCCAGGTAAATAGCTGATGTCACTGAGGCCTCTGTAAAGGAAAATGGATACACCACACGGTCACGAAGCAAAACACGCATCAGTCATTGGCCTTAGCTCGTTCTACAATGACACGGGTGCGGATACGGATCACGAAAGCGGAGCAAGTAACACTCTCGCATGTTCAGTCTACTATGTGACGCTAGCAGACGAGGATTACGTACGGACGGAAGTAATAAAACTGGGCAACTCTCAACTATTCCATGTCCGTAAATCCGTGTAGCAGATAGGAATTTATTATTTGGTTTGTTGATATTCGTTTATGTGGTCATTGTCATATACACGGTAACAAGTGCTTGGATTTTCCGTGGCTGTTACCAATTTTGTTTTAATAAACACATGCACATTGTTTGGCAGTATTATGTACTAAGTACTAAACACTGTAAAAATGTACGTACTGAGATGTGTATATTATAAAACCTATGTCAGTAATTTGTAACAGTCAATTATTTTCTAATTCGTAAGTTGCAGAAATATGTGTTTCTTCGTATTGTGGAACAGCTAATATTCATCCTGTGGCCTATCAAATCACCTTTCAATTATGTTTTTGTAGTGTAAAAATAACCCGTTTATTGTATGGAAAATCCAAGTGTAAGATTAATGTCGTCAAAATACTTACGTACATCCGGAATGTGTTTATAATTTGCATCGGTACGAACAACATATTATTAATCGCATTTTCTTCTTTAGGCGAGGTTAAAACTTTACGAGGTTATAATAATTTGAATATTACTTCCGTACGATCACAATTATCTACTGGTGCATTAAAACAGTATGTAATTCAAAATTTTGCCTCATAAGTAGTCGGAATGTAATGTTTTCAAAAAGGAATATCGTGGTCAGCTATTAAATTATTCAATCTATTACCAAAAGAATCACAAAACCTCTGTCTTAAGGATAGAAATTCATTTAAGAGAAAATTAAAATAATTCTTATATACTCACGCCATTTCTTTTATTGATGGATATTTGGAGTTTTAAACATTGTGAACATAGATATGTAAGCCCATTACGTAAATACGTCTGTAATGCTTCGTCTGTCTGTATTGTATGTGTTAGGTCATCAAAATAGGGCTATACAGGATGAATCTCAATTAGACCGACAATCTTCGGGAGGTGATCCTTCATGAAAAAGTAAAAGGAAAACATGTGTGACACTTTATACTTAAACCTAATATTTAAGGAGGTATGAGCCCTTAAAAAACAAGATTTTAATGTTAAATGCTATGCCAGTACTCCAGAATAAAAGGCAGTCACTGAAATTGCGGTTCACCCAGCCTTTTTTTTTTTTTTTTTTTTTTTTTTTTCCCCCCCCTTACTCCAGCACGCTGTAAACAGTTTCGTTGCTCTGAAGCAGTAATTTAGCCTCGCCCATTAAGAGACCGACTGCTGACATTTGCTCCTGTCCATAGTCGTTTGACTTCGCGTTTCATCGCCGTTACAATCAGTTCTCAGTACGGGCAAAGGTTGCTCGACACAAAATAAACGTTCTTGCTCAATGCGATAGGCAAGCGAGCTCTATAAACGTCACTTATTTTGATTGGTTTGGTCAGAAGTCCAGTTTTCGATCTTTGAACTTCGTCTCTAGGCCGCAGTGAATCCAAAAGACGCTATAAATTCTTAATAACAATTAATGAACTTTTTATTTCTGTGTAGATTCAGAACATTTGGGTAAATATAGTTCACAGTTATTCTACATATTCAGTAGATCTTTTTAGTTTCTTAATTACTTATTTCATTAGTGGATTTATTAAAAAGTGAAGTTAACGTAAATTACCTTCTGTTGCACTTAATCATTATGTATTCTTCTTCCAAATGTAAAGATAACTTTTCCGTGGACCTAGTATAGCTATAGGTAGGTATCAACGTGTCGTTCACCAGACACACTGACTCTGTCATTATAATAAATATTTTACTAATACGTCAAATACGAATGTATATTCAAGTAAACCATTTCAAGTGACGAGTAATGTAAACCATGCCTTTTTGATAAGAAGTTTAAACTTATAACAGTTTTTTGATCTGTCGGATTTACTTGGATTACATCCTTCAGTGCTTCAGTTAGATTATATACAGAGTAGACTGTTTCAAATGAGCCACGGAGTTCACCGATTTTCATTTCCTGCTTCAGGCAGGTTCTAGGCCTAAAGTAGAAGCAATCGGTGATGTAAACTGCTAAAATAAGTTTTACGAAGTATTTTCGCTTCTTAGGAAAAACAATTTTCTTTCTTTTTCCTTTGGTATCCATTATAAATCCTGACCTTTTAATAACATTCGTGAGCTGTACATTGTGATACAAGGCGTAGTTAACACAATTGTCAGTGACTGCCGTGTTTTAAAGTAACAGATAATTAAAAAATAACAGACAATTTCAAATCAGCCTATGCGAATCTGTGCACGGTAACTTCGCACATTATAACCGAAATAGTGACTATAGAAATTAACTGTAACATTGGCAAGTATATAAGAAAAAGCAGTTCAAATGTGTGATGTTTACGTTAATGGCATTTAAAGTTATTATATTTTTTATTTGAAGAACATTAAAATGTATGCATGCTGAGGCAATATAGGCTAGTAAAGACTATTCACAATACGGTGAGCTCTCATGAAATTAACCACAGAAAATAGTTACTGCCCTTGCCTGTGTATATTTTTATCGGGTACACTAAGTGACATACACCCGATAAAGTTGGCAACGATGGAGGGAAAGTAGATACATATCTTAACGTCGAATAAAACGTTTTAGGTAACCATTCGTGATTACTTAAATTATTTCTTATTCTTTTTTTAAGTGCATCGAAGCGTAAAAATGAGCACATTTGTAAGATATTTGCTTTTCTAATAACTCAGCAGTTTCACTTTACCGACGCATGAATAAAGTGATGAGGCCCATGGCAATGTTAATTTTACATAAGGCGAAAGAATACACAACGTGCATACACATGTGTCTTAAGCAGGGCTTTCAAAAGTGCTTAATTTACCGTGAACAGCCTACATACGCATCTTGCCCGTACATAGATCGTGAGTATTCCTCACCTCCCTCAGAGTAATGTTTTGTAACAGAGCTGTGCACATTGCAATCTACCCGGTAAATGCATGGTATCATAGACGGGAAGTACATATACTAATGGAGAGAATAAATATAGTGTGCAATACTAACATGGCTTTCTTGTTTGCTTCCCCCGACCATTACTCGCAGCAGAACGAAATCAGCCATATTCATGCGAACTCGGTCGCCATCTCGGCTGGGCTGTATTATTCCGTAATATGCGCTGAGCGTATATTTCCCAAGTAGTCTACCGAAACTAGAAATGCAATTGCTGTAGTCTATTCACGGTTTCTTGGCGCTTTTTTGAACCAAACTTTTGCAAAAATGACCCCAGGTATTAGGTGCTTGGTTATTTCCTAAATATGTCATGTACCACAAGCATTTTGTTCTTGACTTAACATAAAAATATCTTATTTTTTATTAAATTGAACTTTTACTATTAAATTATCTATATATTATGTTGTTTAATTTATAATTAATATCAATAGAAAAAGGGAATCATAAATATGTTGGCAATGTCAGTAGTAGGGGTGGGCGAGTCCTAGATGCAAAGAATGCCACATTTTGATTAATCAGATTATTGATTTGATATCAAATTGATTGATCGGATTAACAAATAATTCGATCAAAAAATCGTTAATACACTAATCTTAATCCGATGAAATGTGATAAAATAAATGTTATCAAGAAATTTTATGGAAAAACTTCGATCAAATTTATTTTATGGGATTTTTTTGGAAATTAGTGCATATTGATAAAGTATATACATTGGTGCAATAGCGTGCTAAGGGACATTTTTTGGGTGGGAAGTGGCATGGTAGGTCCTCACCCTCGGAGGTCAGGTGTTGTACTGAGGTGTGATGTGTTGGGAAAGGGGTATATTGTGTAGAGGGTTTTAATTTTTTAAGGGAGTAGGAGCATGAAGTTAGATCCTCACCCTTGGACGCCTGTCGTACTGAGGTGTGCCTGTGTTGTGAAAGGGGTATATATAGGTAATGTGTTATATTAATTTTTTATGTTATTGAGTTTCTTCTCAGCTGGCAGGCGACTGAGGGGTAAGACACGTCTGCTTCGACCGCTGTCTGGCAGGCGATAGAGGTTATGGCGTATTTAATTAAAATTATTAGTAAATACATAATGAATTAAATGAAAAGAGAGGTGAATACAATTTAAGTCTACAATGTGATCTTACTAACCTGTCGTGTACGTTATTAATGCCAAACAATAGGGACTGGTGGACAAACAGAATATATTAAGAACGATTGTTCGAAAATCCAATTAAAACTTATGTAATGTGTTCGTAGAATTCAAAACACATACCAATATATAAATTACACTACTTGCATTAAACCGATGATGTTACACATGAGACAATTAAATTCAAATGAATTAATCATATGATGTTACACATGACAGAAGTCTCAAAACATGAGAGAAATTAATGAAATGAAAAATGCTTTAAACCGAATACGTCACACACGACAATACTATAATGAATGGACTAGAAAAAGTATATTGCCGAAATATATTTCAAACAGCAGAATAAACAAACACAACTATGTGACTAATCCTGGTGTACCAAAGAAATCAAGTAATAAATTATATTTACAATGAATTCAAAATATGTAGCAATCTATAAACTAAACCATACTAGACAAAATAGCATACATATCCCTAATAGCCTCTGAGTTCTCCACTGTGTAGAAATATACACATACCTGTAATGCTTTTAAAATGTGTCCTCTTAGCTGGGAGGTTGTTGAAGGAATGACTCCAGTATATCATGTACTATGAATTATAATCTGTGTGTCGTGAACAACCAGAACCTGAATCTGCTTTGACCAAAGTCGGAATGTCGACTGAGGTTATGACGGAACTCCTCGACATTAAAATAACTAAACATTACATCACAAAGAGATAAAAGTTATTTATTCGTGTTTACGAATTCACCGGTTTATATATTTCCTATGGAAGGTAATCACAATGGCATACTAGACACATGCACCTCTCCTTAAAGGTAAAATGTTTGAAATGAAATTTAAAAAATGGAAGCAAGTAGTGAATCATAGGGAAAACACTTGCCATTTTCCAAGATTAACAAATTTTTAACACAAGCTCCATCGAAAATGTATCACAGTGAAAGTTTAAAAATTCTCGTAGTGAGCACATGTAGACTAGCTTCAGAAATCCACATTTACAAAACCTAGCCGAATGAAAAATCGCATGTATTATTTAAAAAGAATAGACGGATGCAAACTTCCAAATGAAGGAAACATTTTGCTCACTATTCATAAACATTGTGAATTATACATACACTGAAATGTTTCACATTAGATTTTAAACAACGCAACAAGAAAAATAATCATATAAATGTTTTAATGGAAACAAAGTTTATCGATCCAAATAGTTCTAACACAACTCTCGTCGAAAACTTATCGCAATAAAAGTTTAGCGAATCCCGTAATTAACACTCATAGAGGAACCTGTGAAAAGGATTTCACACATAATCTAATTCCCGATATTATTAGCGAAGGTGAAATGTTTCGCACTGTATTTTTCAGCTATTAGGAGCGAGTTTTTAACCCTGAGCAGATTATTGAAGAAAGCGCTTATCGAGAATCGCAGCTAGAAGCCAGGCATATGATGGGCCCGAAGTCCACTGATCGACTACCCCTCCATCATCAGGCGAGAGGCCGCTAGTCTGCAGAACGCAGGCGGTGAAGTGCTACTTTCTAGACAGAACCAGGTATCCATGTATGCAGAGAGAGGGTTTAAGAATAACTAAGACGTCCTCTCTGGGCAGCAAGGGAGCTCTGTCATGTCTGGCTGCATGCCAGGTCATATTAAAAAGCTCCTTCCCCTACTCCGAATCATTTGTTTGTCCAGCTCCATCCCTTACCTGCTTACCTCTCTCCCCTCTGGCCAGGAATTTTGGACTTTACCAGAGCATTGACACTTTTCTGCACACCGTTTGCTGTAGTCTGTAGTTTTAAATCTTGTACTGGTATCAAAGAAAAAAATTGCTAAGTCTCGCTGAAGAAAAATTCTTACTAACACTACTATTTATGTCTGTAGTTTGATAAATCCCAAAAAAAAAAAATCCAAGAAATGAATTTTAATCCAGAAACTTACAAGACAATTTAAGGTTAAATTTTATTCAGATTTCCAGCAAACTTAGAAGAAAATTAAATTTAAAATATTTCCGCTAAAGTTATTAATTTTTAAAATCTCACAGAAACTACAACAAAGAATAAGTTCTTACAAGACAAATACAAGAGATATTTTCAGTAAATAAATTTTATATGAGTCAAAAGATTTTATATATATAATTTAATTTAAGTATTGAGATAACACTGCTTTGGAAACATGTATCATTCTATTTAAGAGATACATAACTAATATATTTTAACTATGTTTAACTAAGGTCATATATTTATGCATAGCAGAGAAAAAATGTATTTTGCATGTAGAGTTATTTCAAATTTAAGTTATAACCAAAGCTTCCATGCGAGATGCGAGATTTTGAACGAATTTAATACACAAACAATTTTTAAATGTAATAAGAAAGAACTTCTTTGTATTGAAACTAGCACTATCGCTCAGAAAATCTCAATCATTTCATCTACTTTATCATTCACAGTCATATAAAGTCAAATAGTGTAAACATTTACAATAAACTGATGTAAGGAATTTAAAAGTATTAAATAACAAAACGTACAATTAATTTTAACATTGAAATTTTTTTTTCACAGCAGAAAATATCAAAACACATAGAAAAATATCGTTAACAATCTCCTTTTAAATGCATAAAATACATCTTAATAACCACTTGTTTTCTAAAAGAGAAATATTTACAAGCCAAATGAGCCTGTGTGGAACAGGATGTTTTAAACAAAGAAATATATAATTCTGTTATGAGTTGAATGGATACATAACATTCTGTGTTAAATATACCTAATGAAACACCCTTGGAATTTAAATCGGAAGAAGAACATTTTAAGAATAAGAAAAAGGAAATTCTTTCTCATTTAACACAAAGTTATTTAGCTTTAAACTATTCTTCACCTATGTGCGATATGACACTTGGTGTCTATCGACATGTAAATATATGGATCCTAGGAGATTCAGTAATCATGTTTTTACCCGAGAATAGAATTAAAATAGATGATTACCAGGGGTGTATCTTGAAAATTTTGACAAGGCATGCAACATGAAACTTACTTTGGCACTCTACTTTGCACAGAGGAATTAAATATTAATAATATAAAAATGAAAATAAAAGGTTGCTGGAAGTATCTTCAAGTTTTTATTACTTTTTTCCTCTTACTCTTACCTTCATCTGGATTTCTTTGAAACACAAGAGAATCACTAGCCTTAAAATATGCCCATATAAAACTCAAAATCTTCTCCAGATTTAGATTATACCCTCACATAGGTGTACGTGAAGTATAAGAAATCTGTAAACTTTCATTACTGAAGAAAATTGAAGTATTGAAATAATACAAAAAATATCTAAATCTCAATACTCTAACACTTTGATACATATTACTGAACATAATTAAACCCTAAATAAAATCAATAGTGACAGTTTAAATTATGGCATAACATAGACACACTTCAGCATGTAAGATGAATAAAAAAAACAAAACTTAATACCTAGGGTAACATGAAGTGTTATTGCACACATTAATTTAAAAAAAGGCATTGTAGTCAATTTTTAAAGAAAACCATTTTAATGTTTCAAATGAGAGAAAGGAAAAACATAAATCCAGGTGTCAAATTGCGAGATTCACTGGTCAAATCAAATAATTTTACATTTTAAATAGAAAAGTTTACAATTCATTTAAACACCCAAAATTCACAAAACACTTAAATTTGCTGGTAGTAAATCACTTGAATTAGGTCTACAGCAAAGTTACATTTATGATTGATGACAAAAATAATTTAAAATATGTTAAAAAATTTAATATTTTCCTGTCAAAAAACGTTATTAAAAAGTGAATTTACTTCTTAAGATTAACAAAATATAATTTACATTTAAGTTTTAAGTTTTGAATAATTATTTCCATTGTAACATTTATCATTTTTATATAAGTAATCATTAAAATTTTTGTAAATGTCAGGATTAAATGTTCATACAAATATTCTGACTTTGTTCCCTGTCTTTAAATAGTTGAGAGCGGTCATAGATCTCCAATTCTTAACATCTTCTGTTTTCGCACTAAACAAGCAATGATTTATTAAATCGACTTGTTAAAATGTTTCATTTACAGTCCTCATTTACCTTGCAAAATTACTGTTTAAAATACTAATTCAAATGTAACAGTAGAATATGCAAACCATCAGTCACTAAAAATGTAATAAACACACATAAACTCGCTCGCCAACACGCTGATGCAATTTCTCCTTGTGCTTGCATTCGCCCACATTTCTCGTGAGAGCTTGCTGTGACATCACACCAGCTGAACGAGTGTTGAGAATACCACAGCTCTATGCCTCAATGTTTAAGGGAACTATTACGATCGATAATCGAAATACGCACTGCACTTCCACTCATCAGTGCCTTGCCACAATGTTTCAAGTAACTATTAAGAAAAGATAGGCGACAAGACTCATGCACTTCAGTCCCATGTGTAGCAAGGAAAGAAAAATGTATTTTTATTTCAGAGACAAACGGGGAGGAATATGGTTAAGAAACATGTTTGTTTTCGAATTTTATTAAAGCATGCACTACATGCATTGCATTCACAGAGAATACACCCCTGGTGAATACGTAACTGATGTGAGTAAAGAATTGTTTGAATATTATTTCAAAACTTTCCAAATGGATATTCCGACACCAATTTGGAGAAATATAAAGAACTTGTTCTTTGTATGAATGTGAATAATCTTTTGGTGAAAGCCAAACGAAACAACATTTATTTAGCGATATTGTCGGAAGTGGAATATGTAAAAATGAAGTTGGCGATCAGTTTTATCCTGTATATTTGAACAGTTATTACAAATTGGTCCAAAGACAAAAACTTCTCATCACTTTGAGAGAGTCTGGGAATAATTCTCTTACAAACAAAATATTTATATTATTGAAGAGCTGATGGAAAACGGTTATACTACTAATGAAGTTCAGTAAAATCGCTCAAGAACTTCACGCCCCTTCAAGGATAAGTTTTCCTAGAAGGAAAGTAATTACTCATGGTTTAAATGATATTTTTCAGGCCAATTTTTGTGAAATGTCATTGCTTTCGAAATACAATAAGTTTAACCACAATAGACATTTATTAAAAATATGGTTGGGGTATACCTATCACGAACAAGACAGGGAAACAGGTCAGCGATGCAATGAAGATCGTTTTGCAAGAAAGAATACCAAATTCGCTCCAAACCGATAAAGGATCTGATTTTTTTTCTAGACTGTTTCAGAGACTAATGAATGAATATAGGATAAATCATTACACAATGTATTCGGACCTTAAAGCGAGTGTGGTGGAATAATTCAACAAATCAATCAAACAGTTAATATACAAACATTTCACATCAAAGGGGACTTACAATTGAGCTGATGTTATGCCTGAAATACTTAAATTTTATAATTCTAGATATCATCGAACTATCAAGATGTCCCCCACAAAAGTTATGGATAATAGATTTATGAAAACTGTATACAATAATGTAAAAGTATTTGAATACAGAAAAGCAAAATTTAAAATTGGCGATTTTATATGAAGCTCAAAGAAGAAAGCCATCTTTGAGAAAAAAATATATGATGAATCGGTCTTGCGAAATATTCTAAATTATTTCAGTTAGACATACATACCCCAGAGTGTATTGCCTCGAAACCTGCAATGCACTGCCTATAAAAGGCAGATTTTACTAACACAATTTGCAAAAAGTTAGTTCTCCAAATGAATATTTGGTTGATAAAATCATTAAAAGGAAAAAAATCTGTCTTTGGTTCGATGGAGAGGTTTCTCAAAAGCACATGACTCGTGGGTGAAGAATAAAGATCTTAAAAGATTGTAATACAATGTTTTGTAAAAACTATGAGACCAAATCAAATAAAATTATATTAAAACATATTTGATGTGTTTTTCATTTAATAAACTATGGATATAAATGGGCTCTTGGATGTACAATTATTGTGCAATCAATCTGTTTGTTGATTGGATTGCCATTAAATTGGTAATCTGTAACATTCCTTTTAATATTATATTTCTTGGAAAATCGTTTAAGTTATAAAAATAGATTTAAAATGTGATTACTCCTGTTTATGGGGATAAATATATAGTTTTCCAAGGTGATTTATTTCTTCAATTGTATTTTTTCCAGAAAGAAGTCTTTGTAGGTGATGCTGCAAAGTTTTTCAAACAATCTACATGACAAAGGACAGGGGTATTACTCCTTCAACTTCAGGGTTGAAGAGAGAGAGGATATGATAGGTGAACAAGTGAGATAGGACAAAAGCTGCCTGGATGCATGTTCCCTAATGCTACTTTCGGCCAGTTGTTCTCGATCAACCAGGGGGCTGGGTTGTATGTCCTACATGGGTGAAGGACAGGGTTACGGAGATGTAATATAGTTATACTTTCATATCCTTTGTAAGATAAAATGGGATAGGAGTTAGAATATTTTTTACATGTGTAAATAATATAATTTCGTTTTTTAATAACCATCGATTATCATGTGAATTCCATTTCACAAGTTCCTCTACGAGTGTTAACTACAGCATTTGTTAAACTTTTATTGCAGTAAGTATTCGATGAGAGTTGTGTTAAAATTATTTGGACCGATAAACTTTGTGTCCGTAAAGACATTCATATGACTATTTTTCTTTGTGCATTGTTTAAAATTTAATGTGTAACTCTTAGTTGTAGGTATATCTCACAATGTGTATGAATAGTGTGCCAATCATTTCCTTCATTTGGAAGTTTGCATGCATCTATATTTTTTTCTAATAATACGTGCGATTTTTCATTCGATTAGGATTCGTAAATATGGATTTCCGAAGCTAGTCTACGTGTGTTTACTACGAGAATTTTTAAACTTTCACTGCAATACATTTTCAATGGAGCTTGTGTTAAAATGCTTTTATTCTTGGAAAACTGTGTTTGCCCTAAGATTCACTACTTGCTTCCGTTTTATTAATTTCATTTCAAACATTTTACCTTTAGGGAGAAGTGTGTGTGTCTAGTATGCTATTGTGGTTACCTACCATTGGGAATTTATAAACCGGTGAATTCGTAAACAAGAATAAATAACTTTTATCTCTTTGTGATGTAATGTTTAGTTATTTTAATGTCGAGGAGTTCTGTCATATCCTCAGTCGACATTCCGACTTTGGTAAAAGCAGATGCAGGTTCTGGTTGTTCACGACACACAATTCACAATTCACCATAGGGGATACACTGGAGTCATTCCTACAACTACCCCCCAGCTGAGAGGGCATGTTTTAAAAACATTTCAGGTATGTGTATATTCTACACAGTGGAGAACTCAGAAGCTATTAGGGAGATGTACACTATTTTGTCTAGTACAGTTTAATTTATACATTGCTATGTGTTTTTAATTTGTTGTAGTTATAATTCGTTACTTGATTTATTTAGTACACCAAGATAGTCACGCACTTGTAATTGTGTTCGTTTATTCTGGTGTTTGAGATATATTTCGGCAATATATTTTTTCTAGTCCATTTGTTATAGTTTTGTCGTGTGCGATGTATTCGGTTTAAAGCATTTATCATTTCATTGATGTCTCTCCTGTTTTGCGACTTCTGTTATGTGCAATGTCATCTGTTTAATTCATTTAAATTTATTTGTCTCATGTGTAATGTCATTGGATTAATTCAAGTAGTGTAGTTTATATGTTGGTACATGTTTTGAATTCTATTAACTCGTTATATTCGTTTTAATTGAATTTGTAAACAGTCGTTCTTAATATATTCTTTTTGTCCACCAGTCCCTCTTGTTTGGCATTACTAACATACACGACGGGTTAGTAAGATCACATTGTAGACTTAAATTGTATGGACCTCTCTTTTAATTCAATTCAATACATATTTACTAATAATTCCATTAAATATGCCATAACTTAAATTGCCTGCCAGACGGTGGCCAAAGCAGGCGTGTCTTACCTTTCAGCCGCCTACCAGATGGGAAGGAATTAATAAACATAAAAAATTAATATTACTCCATACATATATGTACCTCTTCCCCAATACAGGCACACCTCAGTATGACAGACATCCAAGGGTGAGGATCTACCATCATGCTCCCCCACCCCTTAAAAAGAATTAAGACCCTCTATACCTATATACCCCTTCCCCAACACATCACACCTCATTACAATGCCAGACCTCCAAGGGTGAGGACCTACCATGTCATTTCCCACCCAAAAAAAGTCCTTTAGCACACTATTGCACCAAACTATACACTTCATCAATATACAATAAATTCAAAAAAGAAATCCCATCAATGAAATTGATCAAAGTTTTTCCATCAAACCTCTTTGATAACATTTCTTTGATCACATTTAATCAGATTAAGATTAGCAGATAAACTAATTTTTAATGGGATTAAGATCGGATTAATCCTTAATCTAAGCAATCAAATTTATATCGAATCAATAATCCGATTAATTAAAAGGCAGCATCCTTTGTACCTACAACCCACCTGTTCGTACTACTACATATTGAAAGTAACCGTAAATGGACTGTAAATAGAATTTGTAGACAAAAGAAAATAAAGAGATTTAATCACAACACTGTTTACAAGACATGGCCATCTCTTTACCCTCGGTGCACTCTTGCCACGAATATGGCAGCTGCCATTTCCGCTGTCGGTTGTCGAGCGCCGATATCAAAGAGAGAGTGATACCATTTCGTCTGTGTGTGGTTAGTTCCTCTGTGTCCCAACTCCTCTCTGCCATGTTACTCAGAGACTTCTAGGTAGTTTCACCGCGATGTGCGATTACACATATCTACTTGCCTAAAGGTGATTCACATTAAAGTGAGCACTTTTGAAAGCCCTCTCATTTGGAATAATAGCCAATAAATTAATTTTATTTTAGCTACATACGTTAATTTTGTAGTGCGGTGGAATACACACACTGTGTATACTTGCATGGCAATATTTATTTACAAAGGTAATAAATAATAACAAATGGCTAAAATGAAAAAGTAACTAGCGTCTCAAATGGGCTCACTTTACCCTGAACAGTCTATAGTGTGTTAGGAGATTAAGCGAATGTACTGTGGCAATATATTAACGTTTCTTAAACTTTCACAGTGTTAAATGTTTAATACATACCCTCTAGTATTAAATTAACTGCAATCTAAATTAGGCAGAACAAGGTTACTCCCCAAGCAGAAGGCAGGGGAAGAGCATTAATTTCACAAACATACAATTAATCGTGTGTTACTCACCTAAACTTGAAAGATGTGGACGCAGTGGCTGATGGTACTGTGGACGCTCTCTTAGAAAGGGGCACAGTGGCAGACAGTGCTACAAACTTGGAAGATGTAGAAACAGTAGTTCTGGACACTCTCTTAAACATTGGCACCGTGGTGGACGGTGCTACAAACTTAGAAGATGTGGTGGCAATAGTTGTGGACACTCTTTTAGACATTGGCACCATGGCGGACAGTGATACAAACTTAGAAGATGAGGACACAGTAGCTGATGCTGCTGTGGACATTCTTGTAGACAGGAGCACCGTGGCCGATGGTGATACAAATATGGAAGATTTGGACACAGTAGCTGTGGACACTCTTTTAGACATTGGCACTGTGGTGGACGGTGCTACAAACTTGGAAAATGTGGATACACTAGTTGTGAATACTCTCTTAGACATTGGCACCATCGTGGACGGTGCTACAAACTTGGAAAATGTGGACACAGTGGCTAATGCTGATGTGGACACAGTGGCTATTGCTGCTGTGGGCATTCTCGTAGACAAGGGCACTGTGGCCGATGGTGCTACAAACTTGAAAGATGTGGACACAGTAGCTGATGATGCTGTAGATGCTCTCTTAGATGGTGATAATGATGCCATCACTGGTTGCAATGTGAAGGTAAACTCCTCTTCCTCTAAAGGAGTTAAGAAACCGATTAATAAATAATCTGAACTGTTGATTAGTATTTAAATACTCCCAATCAAAATCATCAAGTTCTTTGTTAAAATCTTGGGCACATAAGCCAAGAAAGTAGTTTTATATACATCCGCGACATTGCGAAGCGAACCGAACTGATAAACAACTGGAAAAAGCAGAAGGGGCGTAGAGGCTGAAGCCCTATTTATAAAATTTTCAAATTCCCAGGTAAAACTTTCGAGAAGCCTGATTTCTCCCCTCCAACCAGAAGTCAGAAGGTCTAACACCAATTCCCCTTGCTTCATGCACCAATGACTTTCAAATATCTTCAAACCAGCACCTCCAACCTCGGAGATAAACCTTAATGCTCGAAGAAATGAATAACATTTATTTAATCAGTAAAATAACTTCTGCATCATAACAAATAAATAAAATTTAATTAATAATCCATTAAAAAGATTAGCAATGTAATAGAGATCACTGTATTAAATAAAACGATATATAATTGATAGAAAAAAAGTAATATCCATAAAACCCTGCTATAATCACTTTTAAGCTTATCCAAGATTACTTTAATCTTTTAAAAGAAATATTATTTTTCTTATTCACAATATATCTTATCTAAATCAAGAGATGTGATATGATCTAATTTTAGTAAATATGTTCCCCTTTTTCTTAATTCTGATAATGATAATAGTATTTAAGCTAAAATTTACAAATATTTTTTCTGTTAATGTATCCTATCATGATTTTAATATTATAAAAAAATGATATATTGTAAGATATTTCCATCGAATTTTTCGGTAAAGATTAGTATAGGGCAGTAAAAACTTGTTTCATACATATTTGTTCATTCTTCATATAACTCTTTGTGTGTGTATATATATATATATATTTATATATATTTATTTATTTCATTACTGTACGTTTTCCTGCGTAATGGAGCTTGCAAAGTGAATATTAATTTTTATCTATTAGAAGACTAAATATTATTGCTTGAGAGATTTTAAACAGCTAGGAAGACATTTTGACCTTGTTAGTCTTGACGGTTGAAAAAATCGTTGACCTGAAATGCCCTCCCCGCCAGGGACTGTGAAATCCTTGGTTGCTTCTTTCGTGAAAAGATAGGTGCCTAGGTTTTCTCCAGGGTATAATAAAGCCAAAATAGTTCTGTGGGGTTTGTTTGACTCAGACTGCCAACCTCTGAAATCTCAGCTTGTGTAGTTGGTACCACTGAATTTTAACCTTGAAGGAATGGTCACAGTGCTAACACCTCAGATCACAAAACGTAACAGTTTTTTGAGATATTGGCAAATTCTATACCTCTAAAATTTCGAATCTCGTATAGATTATAAAGTTATTAACGTTAAATCTAAAAAATTCCACGCTATTCATTTAAGTGTAAACATCTATAAAATTGAACATATCAACCTTTTTCCCGTGGACGAACGAATTTTTATTAGTTTAATGAACTGTGATTTGTTCTTTATTATTTTTATGTTAACATGATTACAATCATACCAAACCAAGACTAGAACCCAGCTTATATCATATAAGCCTTATGCAGGATGGTATATTTCATTGATAGTTATGGAAAAGCAGTTAAGAGTGCTCTCTTCCATAAATCTTCCCTCTCTGTGGAGAAAATATTTTTCTTACTAAAACAATTTCACTTTTTAAAAAGGAACAGGGTAAATAAATTTTAAGAAAGGGATTCATTTTACGTCATATTTATTTACAGAAATATATACAAACACAGGATGATCCAAAAAAAACATTCTATCACAAGCAAGTACAGATTGATCCAAAACAAACACAAGTAACTACAGGAAGATGTGAAACACTACCAAGTAGAACTTGCTCCAAACATTAGCATGCTATACAAACACAAGGTGTTTTAAAAAAAGTTGCTAAAACTATTTCTTTCCGAAACAAAGTCGAAATGGTTTACTCCAACGTACTAATAACTTGCTGATATTCAATTTATGTTTTGATATCTGTATACACGAGCATGTGATTTCGCTGTTTTTATGATACCATCTTTATGAAGTAGTGGATTACACACGAGCAAATACTTTTTATAGTAAATTCCATTCATCCTAAATAATGGCATATGACTCAAATAATATCCACAGGTAATTCGGGAGGAGAATCATCAAAGTCTGTTTCATGGTAGTCAGTCCTCATTACCCGACTCAACATTAATTTTGAGTTTTCCTCTGCAATTAATATATAAACATTTCACATCGAAGGGGACTTACAAACTAGTTGATGTTTTTACTGAATCAGTTAAATTTTATCATTATATATATCATAGAACTGTCAAGGTGGCTCCCAATGAAGTTGCGGATAATAGTTTAATGAAAACTATTTATAATAATGTTAAAGTTATCGACAAAAGAAAACCAAAGTTCAAAGTTGGGGAATTAATGTGTATCTCGAAGCAAAAAGGGATCTTTGAGAAAAAAATTAATGTTAATTGGTCTTTTGAAAAATTCAAAATTATTTCAATTGGACAAACAAATCCCAGAATGTATTACATAGAAAAATATGATGGAGAACCAATAAAAGGTGGCTTTTATGAACATGAATTGCAAAAAGTCAGTTCTCCAAATGAATATTTGGTTAATAAAATCATTAAATGGTAGAAAGATATGACCTTGGTTCGATGGAGAGGATTCTCAAAATCACACAATTCCTGGGATAAGAATCAAGATCTTAAAAGATTGTAATACATTGTTTGTAAAAATTTCTGATACTAAATAGAAGATTTTGAATTATATTTGATATGTTATTTGATTTAATATACCTTTGGATGGAGATTAATCAACAATTTATCGTGTTATCAATCAAGACGATTGATTGAATTAATGATGGAGTGATAATTCAATGTGATAAAATCCTTTTAATTGTGATGTCATTTATAATTAGTTTATCAGAATACTTTTCTAGGTTTCATAATTGTTTATGGTAAGTTATATTTCTTTACTTTTAATGATACAGTTCTTGGGAATTGATTAGTTTTAAGAGATCAAAATACAATTTCCCACACCAAAAAACTTTTTGATGTTATAAATACTTAAAAGTTTTTGATGGTGAACCAATACTTAAAATTTTTGCCAGTGAAGAAATTTAATGGTGTAAGATTAAATTTTTTTTAATGCAAAGTTTTTCTCTCACTCATAACATTTAAAGTGGACTTAAATGGAAATGCAATATCGTCTATGTAAAATAAATCGTTCTGCTAGCCACAGTCCATGCGCTCCAAACGTGTAGCAGGGAAAAATAGACAAGGCGAGACAAGTCGCAAAGCGTGGTGTTGAGTGGTCGTGAGCTGCAGCCAGGGCAATGCACATCATGGAGTGAAGTTTTCGGGGTGTAGCAGGGGAGGAGGGATGGGGGAATTTCTCCCTCCTAGTCAGGCTGCAGCAACGAGCATCAGACTCGGCATGAAGGGAAAGTTGTCAGGTGGATGGAAGGAGCTGAGTATCGATAGTGGCGCATGACGCATACTGCAACATCTTTCTGAAGTATTCACTTACCCGATGAGTCACATGCATATCTCACGCCCGCATGCGACCTGGCCCGGCCTGGCTTCGCGAAGTTCGTTCGCTGCTCCAACACCTGCATGCGATTCACCCTCATCAACTCTCGAGAACTAAGTTTCGCCTGCTTCCGCATACACTCAATTCTCGACTCTCTGCTAGCTGGTATTGTCCATGAGGTTTTAGAAAGACTCGTCTCCACATCTTTTGTAAATATAGTTCGCTGTAGTTGACTCCCTTTCCCAAATAAATTTCGGAACTGATTTTTACTCAATATAAAATAATAAAATTTAGCGAGAGTGCGAGATTATATTTTCCTATATGATAGTACTCTCGAAAAATTCTGGACTAGGAAAACTGTACGTGAAATACGTATTTTTGTTTGCTGGACGAATAAATATACGTTGGATTGAAACTAAAACAACTTTTCAAAGATGTTTGTTTAACGTACGTTTTCAATGGTGGAAATTAAGTTTTAACTTGAGTATTTGCATACAACGTAATAGTTCAAACTTGAATAAAAATACACGTTTGAAAAACGGTGTTCTATCAATGTTTAAAAACTTTTCGAGTAAAAATTATGTCTTATAGCTGTGTTGGTATTAAAACTAAACAGTGATGAGTTAAAACTTAAATAAGATTGCTGGAAATGGGAATAAAAATTGCTGGAAAAGAGGGAAAAAATATTTTGGTGGCAAATGGTTTATATTTAAAATTGAATTTATTGTGTGTTTAAGACATTTGGAATGTATTTCTTAGTGATGCGGAAAAATAAGGTTTTATGGGCGGGAGATGTGAATTTTTTTTTCATTTGCTGAGAATGCGCTAGGCTCTTGCCTTCCGAACTATAGGAGGAACCTTCAGTGTCTGAGCGCAAATAACAGTTGGTATGGGGAGGGGAAATAGTCCAGGTCAGTTCGAAATCAACAGCTGCCTCCCTAGGGAAACCATCACTTTGGCCTTGAAGCAAGTTTCGTTCATAACTGAGGCAGTGCTCTGGAGGTGAAGGGCCGGCGAGCAGAAGCAGGGAAATCAATACTAGAAAAACACTTTCTGAATATTGTAATAGGGGAGGGATGTGTAGGCATGGTTTTGGAGAAGAACTCGCTTTTTGCACAGGACAGCTGATACCACCCAAAAAGAAAGAAAGGAATACAACAAAAAAATGTACTGTTTCAAATTTAACCCTCTCAATAAATTTAACCCTATCTGTAAATTTAACCATTTCAATAAATCGAACCCTTTCATTAAATTTAATCGGTTCCATTTTTTATCGGATTAAGATCGGATCAAGAGATTTTTAATCGTATTAAGATAGGATTTAAATCGGATTAGTCCTTTCAGTCAGTTTAATTAAACCTTGATATCAAATATATAATCCGATTAATCAAAAGTTGGATGAAACCATCCAGCCCTTACTACTTTTAGAACAGGCAGGAATATTCTTCACCGATTTAAACATAGGTTAAGTGTTTAAAAGAAAACACTAAAATTTTATTTTAAAAAATTTTATTTTAAAAAATTTTAGTCGAATTTGGTTGCTTTTTGGTATCCTGAGAAAAATAGTGTTTACTGTAATAAAATATAACTTACTTTCTGCTGATACAAACGTATACATGTGGTTCAACTCAATATTTCTTTCTCTTCCTCTCTCTCTCTCTCTCTCTCTCTCTCTCTCTCTCTCTCACACACACACATACACACACACACACACACACACTCGATGTGGGACACCATCTAAATTGTGATCTTGGAATGAATAGTGCAATGCGGGAGAATGACAAGATGGAGGTTTTTGGACATTCGCCATTACGGGGTGACATTCGCTCTCGACCAGGAGCACCCCGATGACTCACTAAAGTTGCTCGGACACACAGGTCGCTATCCCCTCGCTTTCAAAAACCGCAGTAACTCGATGAATGAACAGAAATTTTCGGTAGATAGTGATCGTCGTTTGACTCAGATAGTCTACTCGTAAGAACACCCGTCGGCATTATAATAGGTCAATATTTACACATTAGATTAATCCTTTCTGGTTTATTCTTAAATTACGCAAGCCCAGATTAAATATGGTCCATTTATGGTTGCTTCCAGCTTTGCTGAAACCCTGCTAAAGTTCTCCTTCCAGGATGTTCGTCCGCCTCATGCACTCTAAGCTTAACAAAGTCTAGAGCATTACACCAGAGTGACAGCGCACCACGTTCGTGCACACTCAGTGTAATAATATTTTTCATATTTTACTAGGCTTTATCAACATATATATTTTCTTTCAATTTTTCATATTACTTATAAATGAAATAATATTATTTATAGATACAACATAACCAATAATAAGGTATTTCTAGGTTAACATACGTATGAAATGCTAGTGATACATGACATTTTGACGTGAATACGTCTTTAAATTTGCAACTATAGTGGGAGGCAATCCGATGATAACGAAATCGGGGGATATAGTTTGGCATTGCAGCTCTGAATCGATCGTATACATTCAGAATTCAATTACACCACTCGATTGCCAAAGGATCAAATAATATTTTACGTTGAGTGAGGACTGCTAAGCATCGCGTGCCTGGCGAAGGGGGGGGGGGGGGGGGGGGCAATTTTGAGTTCGTTTCGCCGCGTCTCATAAATTCCGCGTAGTATAACTTTTGACTAGGAGAAGGTATGACGCTCGTTTGAGTTTCAATCGACAGCTCTCGTCGAAATCAATCGATTTCGTATATAAAACAATTTGTGTGGCGTGGTTGTGGTGAAATTGTATGAGTTTAATATGAAAAATTAAGAAAACTTAACAAAATTTCGACCTGTACTCGTCAAAAAGTCAAGTTGAAATACATAAATCATATACAGTTGGAAAGAGTATCTCAAAAGCAATCCAGTGATATCCACAAAATTCCATATTATCGAGTGAAGCGGTGCCGGGAACGTAAAATAAACATCAAGGTGTTTGAGCACGTCAAGTTAGACGTATTCGCGCAAAACAAACGGCCGTGTCCCCAACACAGCCAAACCAAAATTTTTTTAGGAAACAACCAAACACGTCATACATAGAGAGCTTTTTTTTTTTTTTTTTTTTACAGAGATTGGATTCAAAAAGTGTGAAAAAACCGCGAATAGACTATAGACCACCATCGAGAGGCTTCTTGAAAAGCGATGCAGTCCTGGATCTTCCAGAAGGTGGCAGTCGCCGCCAGTCGTGACCTGTCAGTCACAGGCGCTTTATAGCTACCTCACACCTCCCCTCCTCGAGGGCGAGCAACCACGTCGTCCCTGCGGTCAGATATCTCGTGCAAGCTGCCGGGAAGCGACAGTCTCCGCGGGAAGAGACGGACCACCGGGCTACAGAATACTTAGGAATACAGACGTGAAACAGCTGCTTATTTCGCGAACTCCAGCCGCACACGCCAGCAAGATGGCGTCACTGATCAGGGACGTGTACGAGCCATAGACTAAAGACGAGGTAGACCGATCTCGCTGGCTGCTCACAACCAATCTCCATGTCCCAACATTGCACTGCTTTTCTGCCAACACGTCTAGCGTAAATGGCGTGGTTTGGATTTTAGGTAAGGAAATTTATTTGTAAACAAATGTTTTGAGATGAATGTATACTTCCTCTAACCAGATTGTAATGCAGTTTGATTAATTTAAAACTGCTGGAAGTATTTCATTAATATAATAGTGCTTATCATTAAAAATGAAGATATAAACAAACACATTCATCACCGTTGACCACGTGACGTCAACAGTTGTATAGGATTGGGGTAGGTCAATGTTGAGTACATGCACAGAAGACGAATAAGCGGTCTACCTTATCTTTAGTCTTTGGTCGGGACGCCTTTAGCTGTAACGCGCCTGTGACTGACAGGTCACGCCTGACGGCGACTGTCACATCCTGGAAGGTCCGGGACTGCGTCGCTTTTCAAGAAACCTCTCGATGGAGATCTATAGTCTATTCGTGGTTTCTTCAGACTTCTTGAATCCAACCTCTGAAGAAAAAAAAAACACCATATTTATGACATGTTTGGTGGTTTCCTAAAAATGTCATTTATCAATCAGCGTGCTTCTAACTTACTTGCCAGCCAGTAGCCCAACCAATAGAAAATCTATAGCAACACGCAGTGGCTAATCAAACACAAGGCTGTTACCAGAGGCTAGCGCAGTCAATGAGAGTGGACACGCCTACATCAAAAAACTGCCACGCCCTGTTGCCTCTGTGTACTTATTTATACTGTGGTTGGGGCGTAAAAATTCCTGTCTCCAGTAAATTATGAAAAGTAATTATATGGCCAAGCATCTTACTAAAGGCTCAGTGTTTTATTTCGTAGCCACCGAAAATGGTTTGTGATACCTACGAGTCCTGTTAGAGCGATAATTACGTGATGTTTACATTATTTTATGTTGACAAATGCACAGTGTTACTTGAATGGTCCACGGATACCCGTCGTCAGGTCCACTGCTCTGATAATTTTTGTACGAGGAATATTTACCGCCATGGTAAAAATAATAAAAGAAAAAAGATTTTAAAAGTGCTACTTTAATCGCGAGCCAACTTTTAAAGATTGGATTCACCTCTTATGCAGAAATCCTTCGTTTTGGTGTCATAATTTCTCTTTGAGAGTAATTATTCAAATTTTCTGACACTGCAATAATTACTTTTTAAAAGCTGTATAAATGTTTTTTTTTCTCCTAATTTTACTTAGTATTATTTGGTCGATGTAAAATGCATGAACACGTATTTATAATTTAGAAATTATATTATCTAATTTGTGACAAAATATTACATTATCAGTTCGTATTTAATCCCTGCACTGCAGTATGAAGCAAATATTTCAATTTCTATAGTGACGATTTTTAAAAAACTACTTTCCTAAAACTTAAATCGGCTGTGAATGAAAGAAATCGAAATAGTGGGTAACGCCAAGCCTAACTGCAAACTTCAACACTTCTCTGCATTACGTCTATTGGTTCCGTGAAGAGAGAAGTTGTTGTACCAGTACTTGTGCGAGTGTGAGTGAAAATATTTGGGCGGGCTTGAGAACCGATGAGGGTAAAGCGAGGTTAATACGGAGCTAGGTCGGAATGCAAGGGCAGGGTAAGCCGGAAATCCTCGAGAAAACCAACATTGCCCGATACGATTCCCACGTTGCGAAAATTCGCAGGTGATCCCGCCAAGAATCGAACACTCGGTTCGCCTTTCTGGAAGGCGAGAAGTATAACCACTACACCACCGCCGCTCCTGGGCGAGAGTGTAGTACGCTCATATACCTACATATATGTATTTATAATATTTTGCGTACCACCAATTACTAGTATAGAGCTGTTTTAAAACCACTATTTTGTTTAAATGCATGGTTTTTGTACAAATAATAAAAGTTTCTTTAAAATTTTTCTGAAGTACAAAATCAATTTTGCCACATATGAAATTTTGTTTAGTCGACGAAAGGGACCTCAGGGTTAGTTAAGCAAGTGGAGGATATCCCACTCCAAGCCGAACCCAGGTTTCCATTAATAACGTTAACAATAATGAAGATATTGTAACGAAATTCTCAACAGTCTTACTTTGCTTTTCGTGAAATACGATGACGTTCGTAATTAAACAACACTATGAGCTAGACGTTCCGTATTGAATATATTGCAATGAAATATGACTGTGAAATGCGCGCTCGACTGTGCCATTTCGTTGCGGATTATGACGTGAAGTGTCTGTCCGCGGTTACTTTGCCTGTGACCGCCAGGGTGTCGCCAGTCAGTCCGCTATGGTGCAGATATCAGTATTGTATGCGCGGGTAAGTTTGACCCTAGCGCTTGCCTAAACGCGCCAACCCACGCAGAGAAGCGACGCACTGCAGTATTCAGGGCGAGGCCACAGGCAGCGAGACATTTTGGAAACACAGAAATGTTGGTAAATCCGCGGTGAGTATTTAGCGCCGGCGGAGGCACGAAGTGCGGTCTTACCACAGCCAGCCGTCGGAGACGCGAGATGGAGCAAAGAAGGGTGTGCCGAGAACCGTCGTAGCCGAGGCTACGTGATGAGCAGCCTTCGGCGACAATAAGGTGAAGACGTGCTGGTGGTTCAAGTAGAATATAAAGACTTTGGATATATATAGCGTAGCTTGACATGAAGTAATAATAGTAACTTTATAGTAAATAATATATCTAACTTCCCCGTCTTAACGTAACTTAACTTATTGTTCATAGTTGTGTTTGATTTGACGTAAACGTTGTACGTTTAAAGCTCTTAAATATATATTGACATAGTAGTAAAAAGTGTGTACCATCTGTCTACGTTTCCCCACTTACTTTGTATGGCCTCCATATGGGACCATAACAGTATGCAGCTACAGCTGTGCCTTGTGGCCGCAAGAGGGTGTGTAATTGCACGCGGTGACAGATAAGTGTAATTGATAAAACAGTAGGGAAGAAATGTCTTGGTATACTATGGAGTGTGGCGTAATGTTTTTTCCTTTTTTGGACATACCGGAAAACAGACTAGAGTAAGACATGTCAGCACATGTTAATGGACAAGTTTGGAGGCAGGCATGCATTGAAGTCCACCATTTGGGCCCGCGAAGATACTTGAAACCAACGGTACATTACTGGACATGAATGAAGAGAAACTGGCGAGGATATAACACTCCGACTACTCATCTCTCCAAAGAAGTCACTGCGACGACTTTCTCAGAAAACCGGTTTGTCAAAAAGCACTTGTCATCGTACAGCAAAAACAAAGCCAAGCTCCATGCGCCCCGTATCTCCGTCGTCCACAAACTCAAGGAGCAACAACAAAGTGAAATATGTTGCATACTGTCGTTGGTTGCAGACACGTATCCATGCAAATCTGAGTATTCTGTATTATTCCTTTGCTCCCCCCCTCCCCCTAAGAAGCTTGAGTTCGCCCTTCAGGTTATGTAAACTCTCAGAACTCCCGTTTTTGGACCAGTGAAAAATTCCCACTCAGTGCAGCAAGAAACTCTCCAATCAGAAAATGGTGGTGTTCGGTGTGCAATTCACCACCTGCGCATAGTTACTTCATTTTTTTTTTCGAGACAACCATCACAAATTCGTCATTTTTGTCCAATTAGACGACGAGGAACTAACCATTGACTGCTTCCAACAAGACGGCGCGGTCCATACATCAAATTTAATATGGCTAAAATTCAGTCATTTTTCGACAACCATCTCATTTTCCAGGGACTTTGGCCATCACGGTCGCCAGATCTGAGGCCGTCATTACTACCTACGAGGATTTCTAAAGGACATAGTATATGAAAACAGACCAAGAGTCATAGACAACTTGAAAGCAAACATCACCACAGTAATTCGGTCAGTGACATCGGACGTACAGGCAGCCACATTCCGAAATATAGAGCGTCGATTTCAGTGTTGTTTGGACGTGGATGGTGGTCATTTGCAGCCCTTGTTGTGATGTCATCACATTTAACATAAAGCAAAGTACGTCTGTTGAAAATTTCGTTACAATATATTCATTATTGTTAACGTTATTAACGAAAGCCAGGGTTCGGCTTGGAATGGCACACTCTGTATCAACTATTTTGTTAAGGCATGGGAGTATTTGTTTCAATTCAGAATGTTTGTTCGATAGGATGCAGAACCTAAGAACTTCTTCTCGGATAGAATCTTTACTACTTGTCTTTATGAGTATATAGCTTCTTATTGTACTTGGCCAATCAGAATATGTTTACTCATTTACTAAACGTTTGTGGTTAGCAGGAAGACACCTAATATTACAATCACGAATGAAATTTGTTCTTAGCTAAATTATTGTAAAATACAACCCATTACAGATTTCTTTTTGCGGAAGACGCGTGTCTCCGGTAACAGTTTAAGTGGTATTCTTGTACAAGTGAGTATCGATGAGTGAATTTACTTTTGTTATAGTATGCAAGAACAAATGATGATACAGCGACCTCCTTAAGTCTCACGGCAACTAGCTGCACGACCGCAAATACTATACGCTTGTACATGATAGGTGGAGACCTCACTACTTCGCGCTATAGTTTGGTGCCGCTAGACGTCCACGCGCAAGCAAAAACCATCTATTGGATGTCTTCTGTGACGGTCAACGTATACTATACTTATCTTTTTCGACTATGCCACACGGGGCCAAGCCACTCGAGTGCTAAATGTTTGTGATTGGCTTAGAATCGTCCGGCGACAGAGTATCAAACACCGAAGAGGAAAAAACATTAATTCTCATCTCATTTTATAAACGAATTTTTAGAAGTTATAGGTAGAGATAACCCGAGTGTCGTGCGTGTGGATGAGCAACTTTGCAAAGTCGACATATTCTGCAACTAGATTAGCAAGGTCGTGGCTGGTTTGGCGCAAACAATGCAGACTCATCACTGCTGATGTCACGTCACGGCTCGTGACGCTATGAGCTCACGACCAACACTGTTTGCCTTCTGTGCGAGTCCTCGGCGACCATGAATGGTAATGGCAGTATTACACAGTTGCATACTCGGTAAGAGCTTGTGCAGAGTCTACCATGTCAGCTATTACACCAGCTAGCACGGTACTTGTGATGGCATTTGTCGCAATGTACGATCGGATTTCATTCCAGATTTGGTAAAAGGATCTGTTGTATTTCCCGTGGCATTTTCCCTATAAGCTGTTCACGGCAAAATGAGCACTTTTGAAAGCCCTGCTTAAGATCTACTTGAATGCACGTAGCGTATTCTCCTGCCCTAAGTAAAATTAACATTGCCATGGGTCTCACCGCTCTATTCACGCTTATTTCTACATTTAGATGCTTAAAAAAAAAAAACAGAAAGCGGAAAATAATTTAAGTTGTTACACATGGTTATCTAACACTATTTATTAGACGTTAACATATGGAACTACTTCCCCTCCATCGTTACCAACTTCACTGGGTGCATGTCCCTCAGTGCGCTCGTAAAAATATATTCAGGCATGGGCAGCGACTTTTTCTAGGGTTGATTTAAAAAATACTCACTTTATGGTGAACAGCCTTTACCAGCTTTCGTGGCTGGCCAATTACATTGGAGTTTCAGACAGCAGGGCACTCCCTTCCCTGTGACCGCTGCTTGCACGCCATTTGTTGTCGTGTAATAGGAACCTTCCACAGCGGCTCGCATGTCGACTGGTATACAGTTCCGTGAAATTCAATACAGAAGCAAGTACAAGAGAAGTACGGCAGCAGGTATCGTGTATAGTCCATTCACCGTTATTTCCAACTTTTCTGAAGCCCTGCTCAAGTTCTACATTCAGGCTGTTCTTCCGCCTCATGCTAACAAAGCTTAACAAAGTAGTGTTACTTGGGCGCCTGAGGGGTGTATCTGAGTCCGTGATGGGCGGAGGTCTTAGAAAAAATAAAAGAACTAAATTTAATTTTTTATTTATTCACACAGCTCTTATTTAAAGAATTAAATTATCTGTCTCCACTATTACTCTCTTTATATAACAGTGAGCGCAATATATCTATTTTTCAACTCTAATTGACATCTTTCTTAATGTCTCTATTTGGTTACAGACAATTAGCCCACACTCATCGTTAGCACATGTTCAGTATATCTGTTGTCATCGTTTGTAATGTCTTTCACTCGCGCATCCAGTCCAATAATCCAGCCTGCCAGCAGCACTCTTCACTGCTTGATACTCGCAGTCGAATATTTTCCCTTCCACTGGTCATTACTCTCGCTGCTCGTGGTCTATCACTCGGAACTCAGCCACGTATCCGTTCAACAACTACAACTCCCGGCCAGGAGGCCCGTCGCACAATTCATACTCTGCTGGCCTTGACCTGGAAAGTTCGATGCACCCCGAGTCACGCTTAGAGAAACTAAGGCAGCAAACCACTAGAACATTCTTCAGATAAATACAGATACTCAATACAACCGACGCCAGCAGCGCGCGTGGCAAAAGGAAGTGCCGGCTCGCTTTTTGGTAATAGATATGTGGCTCTTGGTTTAGAGCGCGCCTGTAATTCAAAACACTTCATTGACTTGCCACCGCCGCTGCTATCATATAACTGCTATCCTTCACTTTCACTCGTTCGCGCGGGATGCGAAGCAGCGAGCGCATAACAGTGAGGCACGCGTCTCATAAAACTGGCACAACGAGGAAGACAATATGTGCAGAGCGAGACCTATAGCCAGCATAAAACGAACTTTTTACATGAAAAATATGTGTTTCTATCTATCCCTACTCATTAAAAAAAAAAACAACTTAGTGACTTTACTTACTCAAATTATACACACACGTGATTGTCTGAGACGAAAAGCCTGCCCCAGCAGGCCTACGTACATGCAACAGCAAGGTGTCGCCCAGCAATCAAACATGGCTTCCAGCTGCGGCGTGCACCCGAGGTAGACTGGCCGCTGAGTGCAGGAGATAGTTTGATCAACCCGCGCCAAACCGCGCTGCAGTCGCGGCGCTTGTGTAGCCGGATGGTTAACCACGTGGCATGGAACTGTGGCGCCGGAAGTGGCTGTTCACTAGTAATTTGGAATTGCATAGAAACTTTCTGAGAGTTTCTTGGGCTTTGATTGGCCGGACTCTCGTTGCTCCCTCCCTGGGAGGGGTAAAAGTTTTGTATATAACGCCAGGAGTTTGATCGTGTAGGCAGAGACTAGCACTTTTGGACGTCCAGCTCACAGTTAAGTACAAAAATAATGTCGTAACCGAAATAATATTTCTGGCCCCTCTGGCCATTGTTACGATGACGACTTTTGCGTCGTGGGAGGTACAAAAAACTTAGCGATTTCCGTATTCCAAAACATAAATTTTCTGTATGAACTATCGGCTGATTAAAATTATCATTCATGCTTTTAAAGACAGCCTAAAATTCTTGACGTGTAATAAAATGGGAAAATTAGAGTCATTTGTGTCTTTGTTGGGAATTCACTAAAATATTGACTCTATTGTCAATGTCAGTATTGTGAGTACAGTACTAAAAGAGTACGCTTACCTAAGACTCAGGAAATACTCCACTTTTAGATTTTGTATCTAGCCAGTATTAAAGAGAAATGTTGAAGTATTAAGAAAATTACTACGAAAATGCTAAACATTAAAATATACCCGTCTGGGTTTTTAAAAGGAGTTGAAAGCATGTTTATCTATTTGTTCTGAAAGCGACTTATCATGCAAGCATTTTTTTATCTTTAATATTTTATTATAATACCCTTAAACCTGGAGTATGAGTACAGTAGTGACATGGATTTGTGTTAAGGGACACAAGAGAGACATAAGATTTAACTTGGAATTGTTTCAAGCACCACTTGTATGTGGAATTCTAGCACAGTTTTTAATGGGGATTTGTATTTTATATTTGAAAATGGTATCATTGTATAAAATTCTGAGCGCATCTGATATTTAATCAGTGTCATATTTTTTTGGAAGACTGGGAATATAGATAAATAATAAATTATGAATATTTTCCATAATCCTGTGTAAACTGTGAAATATTTATACAACTAAATCATACATGTTATGCCAAGGAAGTCATGTGTCTGTCTGTATTTGTAACCAGAAACCTTTAAATATATTTGATCTTTTTCTTATATTCTTGTGGATTGGTTCTTGAAAGGCTGTGTACAAGTCCCGCTTGCCACGGCCTTAGGGAGAGCGTCGCAACAGTATATAAAATTTTGCTAAAAGGACACTGCATTGCATTCCTGCTGACCCACTTTAACAATATTTTGTACGAAAACTGTGTTTTACTAGACATAAACAATACACCTATTGTGTCTCTATTTTCATTCATATTCATTTTTTGTGAAATATTATAATTTATTTATAAAATATAAGTAAATGTTAAACTTAACAAAAAATATACTATACTATTATGTTAACAGAAGTAAACAACGGTTGTGATTCACAAGATATTTACGAAGCAACCAAACACGTCATAAAAAGGTTTGGTTCAAGAAGTTTGGAGTAACTGCGAATAGACTTTAATATCGCGCTCATGACATGATGAGGCTGGCCGACGATCGTTATTGCCCAACTTTCGGCAGGAATTATTTAGTGAGACACAAGATTAGTGTGGTTCGGAGCCGACTGTAATCAGGAGGCCCTGCTGTCGTCTTTAACTGGTTTGTGCATATCCTCTTCCTATTCAGGATGTCTACGACTGCCGCCGCTTCTCCGCGCCTCCAGACACTGTCGTCCTCTGTCCTGACAATCTTCAGTGGTTGAATTCCTCGTCATCGTGGCCTCGTCGACGTAGTCTTGCCATCTATGTCGTATGTGACCTCGCTTTTTTCTCTGGGATGGTGTCCATCGAAGCACATGATTTGGAAGTCTCTCTTCATTCATTCTCTTCACGTGCCCGAACAAGGCAAGTTGTCTCTTCTGGATGTCGTGGTAAATATATATCTCCACCTTCATCCCTTGCTGTGTGGTTATCATTTCTTGTCCTGCCCAACGTGGCTCAGTATTAGCCCCGGCTTAAGAAATCCATCTCAGTAACTATGGAATTCTTTCTATTCTTCTTGTTAATGAACTGAACTTACAAGCATATTGCTACCGCTCACTGCTTCGCATCCCACGCGAGTGAGTGAAAGTGAAGGAGACTGAACGTATGTTAATGACGAGAATTAGTCAATTGAAAATAACAAAAAACAGAGACACAGAAAAGGACGTCAATTCTAATTGAAATATTCATTAAATATTGCTCTCAATATGAAATTAAAAAAACAGCTAATTTAATGTTGTAAATAATAGCTATGTGACTAAGTTAAAAATCAAATTTCGTTCTTTTTTTTTTATTAAGACCTCCATCCCTCACGAACTCAGATACACCCCACAGGCGTACGTGTAAAATATAATAATACACTCTAGACCATCGGTTTTCAAAGTGCCCCCCCTCCCCCCCCCAAGGGAGGCGTGTCGACATGCTAAGGGAGGGCGCGGGCTCCAAAGTATAGAAGCAAACTCGATATTGCCAGTGATTTACGTTGTGCAATTTCTTCAATCCAACCAAGAATTGGGAATCTTGTTAAAAATATGCAAGCTCATCCATCTCATTGATTGATTTGTTTACCACCATTTGTGTTCAATAAGCATTAAAATGTAATGATTAAATAAAACCTTTGAGACTTTTATTAGTTTTTGTTTCACCCTTATAATAATGAATTTGTGATCCGTGAAGTGGTGTTTCAAGGGAGGGGGGGGGGGCATAGTTACTTTTTTGCAGTAGGGAGGCATAATAAACTAACGTTTGGGAACCCTTGCTCTAGACAAAGGTTTAACAGAACATATTTTATTGCTCCTATCTTATTACGCAATAATCCTAGAGCAGAACGTACATAGAGACGAAATGGCGTGGCGATTTCTTTTTGTGTGCATACACTTTGTCTGATTAGATGCATGAGAATCTGAGAACGAGCTTTATGTCTGATTGGCCACTGCGTGCTGCGAAAACTCCTTTATTGGTTGGGCTACCGGCTGGCATGTAAGATATTAAGGCGCTGATTGGCCAACGGCTTTCTGATATGGTACTGGCTAGTGTGGTCATTTTACTGGCGTGTGCGGCTGGAGCTTGCGGAATAAGCGGCTCGTTTACTATATGTGATAACAATGACCGTCATTTGATATTTATTATGGTGGTCTCATTATTACTTTTTCCTTGTTAATTACAAAACATACCAAGAAACATAACCCACCGTAAATATTCTATGTCTGAAATCTCTTCTCTTTCTATCACAAAGTTTTCAATTTTATCAGCTAAAAATGCCAATGAAAAGTGTCAGGATTGTGCCTAATCGTGTCATGTAATAACTCTGATTTCTTTTGTATGGATTGTGAAAGACGCCAATTTATATAGTATATTTTGTAACGCGCAAGATTGTGGGCAGAATGCTCAGGATGTTACAATACAAACAAACAAGTATTGGAAATAAAACCGTAGCTCGTTGTTAATATATTTCTTAACCTACGGACTGTTTTTGCTTTAATTTCACTGGTGACGTAAAACATGTTTCCTGGCACGTATCACGAGGTTAATCTACGCTTTTAAAGACCTTGATGTATCAGGCAATATGCTTGCTTGCCAAGATCATAGATATTGACGGCCAAGCTCACTAGACGAAAATTAATATTTCCCACTCAACGAATATGGCTCTAATCAAGGTAACCAGCATCTCAGGAAGGCAAAAAAATCCAAGTGAATACCACTCACAAATTTACATATGACACATATATTCTGTGATAGCGAGCATAATATTTCTAGCTGTTTTATACTGAAATGTGTTTCTCTATTTCTCGCTTGTTGATTTTTTAAATAGTGGACTTTGCTTACGTATGTATATTACAATAAGTTTAATTTAAACACTCGTGCACTGTACCACCCACGGTATTCGTGACGATATCACTTCAATTATTTTCAAAAAAATGTAATATTTACCAGCCGGTATATTTTGAGTAGGTATTGTAAAAATTGCCCTTTAAAACTGCTAGTTGTAATAACTTATCGCAAATTTCAAAGCTCGAATAGACCTATGCTCATATGCTGCCATCGAAGCACTGTCACGTGCTATATATTTTCATCTCCAGACCTTGAGATATGTTTTCCCTTGCAGCCACAGACATACTGAATGCCGAAATAAGTATGGTATACAAAACCGTCCCATTAATAATGAATACATTACGATATTTAGCCAACCATCAAGCTGATCGTGGACGCCTTAAATCAACTGTTACTTAAATAACACACACTAGTGTCTTAGTGGCTGAGTCTAAAAATCCTTCAAAGTACCCTTGGAATCAGAGCTATGCCTGACCTAAATGGTTTCAAGCCTTTAAAACCGTTCTGAGAAATAAAATACGCGCCTAACAACTCACTCGAGAGTTATACTAAGTTCGCTGTAAGCTCACGACTCAGGGACGGATCTAGACTCTCCTTCGCCCGGAGTAGAAATTGTGATTTGCACTTCATCTTCCCCTCCCCTTTTTTCCCCTTTTTTTTCGCGCCATTAGTAGATATTGTATAATAATTTTTTCTTTGCACTCATTCAGCTTTTATTTCATAAGTTTTAATAGTTAAAAAAAAATATATCCAGTGCCCCCTATAACTCGGCGTCCAAGGCAGACTGCCCCTTCTCTGCTTCCCCCTAAAAAAAAAAAGCCGTCCTGTCACGACTATGCCTTCCGTGTGTTTGAGATTTTCATACAAGCTTCTTTTCGACTGTGATTAAGCTCAGTGCACTAACATTTCAAAATCTGCTATTTTAAGCTCATTTTACATTTATACCGCATGTCATTCGCATTTTGAAGATTAATTAAAATAAGCAGATGTTCAACAGTCGTCAATCTCGTAGTTCTAGGGGGAGAATTCATGTAGTTATGTTGATTTGGTAAGGGATGTGGGCCATGTTGAGGGTCGTTTATAGATGCAGATGCTTCAACATCTTACAGAGGGAACGAAAAATATAAGAGCTGCCCAAATCTCTTCACTCGCGATCATACTGAAATTTGGTCGACGCTCAGTGTGATCGGGAATTGTAGTTTCATACTCCCCTTTCCTTGAGACACATACTCCTCTCTCTCTCTCTCTCTCTCTCTCTCTATATATATATATATATATATATATATATATATATATATCTCGCCAAAGTTTTTCTTGTTTTCTTTTCTTGTAGTATTTCATTGCATATCTTATATTTTGAAGCAGTACATAACTCTTTTTAAAATTCGTAAGTGCCTGTTTCGCAAAGGCATCACGGATAACTGCAAAAATATCGACACATTTTTCTAAGGTTTGTTTCAATTTATTGTGGCATTTCATGTGGTCTTGTATGAGTATTCATCTGCAGTATTAATGTCTTATATGGTTTTCTGAGAAAAAAAATTGGTGATTTAATTCATTCAGATATGCTACAAGTAAGTGCATATCAATTAATGGTAACAGAACCAGCGAAGCTAACTGTAAGTGTCTATATAAACATTTTCCTTTGTGTACTAATAATTCATATTATATTATTGCCTTAAGGATCAGCATTAGCTGCTAGTAGATGTAAAAGGCCGATCCTTGCGCAACACACTTTTTGGGCAATTTCTTCTAAAATTACAACAAAAAAGTTGAACCATTCCATGTGCTGCATCCAAAATTCCAGAGTTCTTCGCATCTTCTACAACTGCTGTTGCTGCTGACTTCTTGAACCTCAACACTCCATCATAAGAACATGTAATTCCAAACTTGTGCGTCAGCTGTATAACAGACTTAGTACCGCGAAGGACTATGCCTAAAGCTATTTGCAGATTCGTTGGGAAATTTTTTATAGTGCATGTAACAATACTACCAATCAAAACTTCAGGCAGTGTATCGGTCAGTTTTTCAGATATACTACTTAGCAACTTCATTAGAGTATAACTAACTTCTCCTGAACCAATGTCAAACTTGATGTTATTTCTGTAACACATTATTTCCTTTGGAAGATATTATATTTCTGTTGTTATCTTCCTGCTTTCTATTGAAATGGCATTTTCAATATTATCTTCTTGACTGTCCACAAATTTCAGAACTTGTCTTTCTATGCTCCGAAAAATAATAATGTTGGCAATACCTGGAGAACTGAGGACAACAACAACACTTCCAAATTTCGCTGATATATATTCGATTAAATCTTGTCGCGAGAGTTCACTCCCTCCATGTTGCTGGTATATTTGATGCAGTTCTACAGATGTCCACATTGTTGATCTATTACTTGTCACTTCATTGATGACAAAATCTAATGCTGCATCATTTTCCCCTTCACTGCTTTTTGACCTTGTAGTATATTTAATAGAATTTGGTTACATAAAGTATGACCTACAGTTAACATTGTATCTTGCATCTGCAGCATGAAGGTCACTTAGTGATCCCAAAACACATATTCGTACACTATACTCCCATTCATCTTTTCGTATGTCACACACTTCAAGAATAGAATCTTTGAATGACAATTTTAAGCCACCTACATCACCTTCTTTACAGATATAGGCGGGTCGCCAAAGTGATGGATTTTTTCATCCTTCGATACTCTGCAGTCTTCAGCGCAAAAAAAAAAAAGATTGATGTATTTTCATTTTTCTTCGTTCTTTTTGGAGATCTCAAGTGCACTTCTTCTTGGTGCTTTCTCTTGCGATGTCGTTCCAACTGTGTTGGTGAACAGTATGTTGATACACAACTCTTGTGGCATTTCAGTCAGTTCGCTGGTCACCGCTATTTTTTCATCTAGCTGATTGTAGAGATCATCGTTATACACTTTACTGATTTTTATAATAGTCTGAATTCTTTTAGAACCACTTTCAGTAAGTCTTTCCGCCTAATCGTCACAGTTGAATTTCCAACTGAAGAAGCATTGTTCTGCCATTTTCTTCTCTAAGTTAGTTCACATCACACCTGCAAACAAAAAGAAATAAGTGTTGGGCAAATAATCAAATAAATCCCGAAACAATGCACGTCACAGCAAATATATCTGGAACAGTTGAAATTTTTAAAAATGTTCACCTGTCATTAGGCCTACATTAAAATAATTTCGGCAGACATATTGAATATATCATTAAATATTTTTTTTACACAATATCTAGGCACATATTTGGATTCAGCGCCCCTGAAAGCATACAATTCGATACCAAACATGATATACTAATTATTTTATTACAATTTCATAAAATATTACACCACCTTGGACGCCATATTGAATATCGTAAAATGCTCAACAGATGGCCGATGTCACCCGGCATTTCCTTTTATTATACATCAATATCTTTCATTTGACACCAAAAACAGAACTATAGACAGCTTTTTCAACCCTTAGCTCAATTCTCCCGGACTATTAGTTTGCACGGCACCCATAAGAGGAACCGTGACATTGGCGGAAACGCCGGTCTTTCCTCCCTCTCGCTGCCAGCTAGGGTTTTTCCCATCTCAAAGTATCCTAGTTTAAAAACTCCACCATTGTGTTTATATTTTATATTTTGTATAATAAATTGAGTAAGAAAAAAGAAATCGTTGCGAGGGATACGGTAGAAAACCACTATTTTAGACAATCCCCTCCCACCCTGAATATTATATATTGCAAGTTATTACCACTATAGATAAATAGTAAATATAGTGAGAAATGTGAGTAATATAGAAAATGTGGTTACATTTCAGAATAAATAGGATTAGTTAACATAATATTTCAAAGCCTCTGTGTACGACGGGCGGATCAGGAAATTTAATAGCACAAGACAGGATGTGGTAATTTCACAAAATTAAATATTATTGTCTTAATGACAACGTGAGTTAAGGTAGTGACATTAATAAGGGAATATGGTTATTACAAATAAAGTGCATGAGCGATATCCACAATAGTTCAAGTTAATTTACGAAAAGAATTTTAATGGCAAGTAGCAGCTAAGCCAGTCATGTGTTCAGTTCCCTACCAGTCAAAGGAAGGCGTAGAATGCACGGCCGAGTGACGACGCCGCAGTAACGTGGTATTTTTAAGTCTACAGTGTCCTTGCAGAGCTGGCAGTCTGATTGCGACGAGAACGCACGTGCATAAGCACAAGTCATGGCAGAAACGTTGCAGTAATTCACGCATTTTCCCTTACAGTCACGTATCATTTTCGTTAATTTCATTATACGCATATCGGACACATTTAAATGGACAGCAATCAGGTTTCGACGGAACTGTGATCCAGGACATAGCCAACCCCATGGATGGTTCGATGCCATGCTTCTGATGTGAATCACTGGCCATCAGGGGTGCACAAATTCTCGGCTTGGGAGCGCAAGCTAGGTTATCGTGTGTAACGATAAGGGTTTCAAGGAAATGAGAAATAATACTTGAGCCACATCCATTCCACCTGTAAGCAGGCAAACTCATGTACACACAATAGACTGAAGTATCTTGTTCAGGAGGTCAAATAAAAATGCACGAGCGTGTAACAATTTGGGCTTTTGTCGGGAAGCTGACCCGAAGAAAAGTTTAATGGCCCAGAATATTGCGCCACTGGCCTGTAGAGGGAGTCCAGGCAGTATAAGGACGTATGGGATGAGTCGGACTTTTGTTGTGGGGTCCTATGTATGACACAGTTACTGTGCTGTAAACCACGAGGGTACTGCAAATTCCGACCTCTTTGGATAAGTCCTTCAGAGCAAAAAACGCCTGTGTACCAACAAAGCTCAAAGTGATTAATAATTGTAAGTAGTTATAAGTGATTGAAATACGTTAATAGAGTAATATATTTTTAATATGTGTTACTATGGGAAACTAAAATAATTATGATTAAATGCCACATCAATGCAAAATTAGGTATATCATTTAGTAATAACTGCAAAATATTAGTTTAAGGGAGTAAATTAGTCCACCTCCGCACATACACAAAGAGCATAAAGGAATAACAGAGAGCATAAGTGGAATAATAGGGAGTTGTAGTAGAACAGAGCGGTATAATGTAGTAACAGAGAAATAATGCAAATCGCATAAGTTTAGAAAGAGAGACAAGAAAATTGCCTGGGGAAGCAATTAAGTAATTAAATTGATGGTAAATACAAGATATATAGTACATCTTCAAGTGTAGTAAATTAATATAGGTTCCTCAAGTAGATAGAATTATTTAATTAAATTATTAATATAAATATAAATGTGTGTTAAATTAAATTAGTAGGGAAGATATTTACATTAGTATTAAGTTGTGTTATGTAATGTTAAAACAATTTTAATTAAATCAATATGTCTGCATGCGTCAAATAGGATTGTATGAAGCAAAATAGAAGTTTCAAGTTGCAGAGAAAGTCAATTTAGTGTTATGTCAGGACTTTTATCTAACATATTTAATTTCTAGTAAAGAGTAAAAATATTACATTTAATTGCGTGTTATTAGAGAAAATAATGAGTTAGATATTTTGCTGCATAAAAAGTGCTGTACACTTAAGTAGTTATAAACTACACAGGGAATTCCAGTTGAAATGTGTGCATTTTACACTATGGCAAACGAGCTGCAGGAAAGCAGACGTGCAGAGAGCGCAAGGTTGCAAGCAAACACGACCTACATACCTGTTGATGGTTGCACTCCTATCACTCACCCCACCTCTCACCTCCTCACTGCGTGTCAACACTTCCACTTTGCGAACACAGGCATGCAGATACAAAACACATCGCCGCACGAGGTACACTGTTGATGTTATTCCAGGTGTGTTTGAATATGCGCTCCACAGATACACACTGTTCGGCACATTCATGTTTACAAATGAGAGAAAAGCTTATTATACACTTAAAGTGAATAGACTTAAGATGGATCGGGATAAACATTGCCCAGGAATTCAAAAAATCGAGAGAGAGAGAGAGAGAGAGAGAGAGCGAGAGAGTGTGTGGGAATAGAGGCATATAGCGGTATAGCAAACCGGTCTACCCATTGTGTTCTGCGCACGAGCGCAGAAATGGAAAATTTTGAGGCCTTATAGGGAGCAGAAACTGAAAGATAGTGATTTCCCATATATACAATATTCCTTCGTGTGGTCGAGGTCTCTCTCACCGGACGGAATCGGGGTGAAATGAGTGACACTGAGAAAGCGAACAGAGATTTTTGCTTTGGACTTAGTATACTACACTGCTCTACATTGCAAAAGGTTGTTGCTATGGACGAATATGATACATAGCTAGGCATTGCAATGGATTTTCGCTGTAGATCCTGCATGCTGTACAGCGGTGAATGAGAGAGACTTTTGCTGTGGTCATCCCAATTACACAGCATAACGCAAGTGTTTCACGAGGGTACGTTGCATAATCTAGAACTCCTGAGGCTAGTAGAGTCATTGCAATTTACCCAAAATCCAATATTCCAGTGCGTCGCATAAGTGTAACAAAAAGTAAGTCACAATTAAAAACAGTCAATAGCGATTTATCAATTAAGTAACATAATAAGGGTGAGAATACATTAAAGGCACATCCATTAGAACGAATAAAATTAAGTTAATAAAAGAGCAACTAATAAATGCCGAGGAATTTATAATGCAGATCAGTCAATAAAAGAGAATTGAATAATAAAATAGCAGTTAATAAATCACGGTTTTTTTTAATATGTAGCAGTTATATAAATAATATTATATTATAATATTAATGTAAGATACTCATACACATTGAAAGTGTTTCAGAAAGAATCCACACAGCAGGAGAGTCAAGAAAGCGACGCCACAATGAGACGCCACACACTTCATCATCGCACGGCACACCAACTGGAGTAGCAGAATGACATCACACACCACGGATGCAGGCAATATGCGCAGCGCAAGCAGTGAGCAGCGCGCACGCAGATATGCATTAAGTATTAACAGCACGAGGTAAAAAGTTTCACGTTTCCACACCTCACAAACATATTTACACATACACACCAGTACCAGAAACCACACAAAAACACGAAAGCATATAGGATTTACACACAAGCATGTGTAAAATATTTATAGAGACATTCTGCAATTTATACACAAGCGTGTAAGAAAATAGAAATTAAATCACATGAAAAAATTACAAAACTACATAAAAGTATTACATCAAATTTTAAAATTTACAGAAAAATGCTTATAGTATACCAAGTCTCTAGAATTGCGATAACAGCATTACTCATATGCCAATCGTTGTAAAGGCCTTTCAAATAACAAATTTTGAAGTTAGTTGAAAATGTAATTATTATGAGAATTCTCAGGGGAACAGTATTCATTTGATGTGAGTGCATTATCACCGAATATAATGTTTATAAGTAAATAGTACATTTTATAGAATTAGCGTATAATATGAAAAAAGTATATATACACTGTGGATAGTGTATTACCATAATGATATAAATGTGGTTGCAGAAACGAAATTGCAAACAAAATTTATTTTATGTTTGAGTATATTTTCTTAGAGAAACAAAAATATTCAATTTTATACACAAACATTTTGTAATAAAAATGCACATATAGAGATACACTATTTTACTATGATTTTTACATTACAGGCGTTATAGAATAATTATCTATATTATGTAATTTTTAAAATATATATGTATGGAGACATAAGATTAGGAAAAATCCCTTCAGTTCTTCCCTAAGCACCGAAACGTAATGGGGAACGAGATTTGAAAGTATTATGATTTTTATTTGAATAAAAGGTAAATTTTTAGGAGAAATTAGGTTTCGATACGCCAGTCCTTCTACACCCAATCTAAATAGGCCAGAAAACCTAGAATTTAAGTCTTACCAATTATATAGTCAATCATAGTCTATAGCACATATATGAAAAAGCAATTAATTGTGTGCACTAAATATTGGTAATGAGGTTTTATTTTTAAATATATTTTTATAGCAAAAAATGTTCAATGATACATTGTAGTTTCAGTACATACAAAGTTAATTGTAGAGTAATTGAAAGGACTAATTATGTATTTTATTTCAGCCATACAAGGGTAAAGTGATATAATACTTATGTGTGCATGATTTAACAAATTATGTAAATTTTCAGACACACTCAAACAAATACTAAAAATATTTTTAATTTTTACGAAATATGTCAAATTATGTACACATTTAACACAATCTGCAATGGGAGGAGCAATTTATAGTATTCAATTTTAAATTTATTAACTTGTAAAGCAAAATGTGTTGTGGACTCATAACAGTTTTCACGTTTATTATTTTAAAAAAATTATATTTGCAAAACCACATTACTTATAGGTAGCATTAGGACCTCAAGAGAGTCTGATGCGTTCGGTTCCGCAACTCGTTGCACCAGCCATGTCTTCCACGAGAAAGAGTGTACACGCCTAAAATGAAACGCGTTAACGGCCAGGAGCAGGGCCAAGTACATTCATTCAGCACAAAACACAAATCAGCAGTATTAAATCAGACCTGTATGCCAAATACACCTTTCAATGGTGTAGCCAAAGTCAAGAGAGAAGGCAGGACAGCACCTTAACCCAGCTTTCCTTGCTTCATCATACTTTCCTTCGCTTATACTCCTACCATATTGAAGAGGCTACAACCCACCCTTATTCCCGCTGCCGAGAAGCAGACGAGGAAACCTAGGAACGCTCCAGGAACAGTACCACATCAAGAAACTGAGTTGGTATCTCCACGCAACTTCTGTCCAAACTGCACTCCACTCCACAAGCTGAGTGCAGCTCGCTTATCAGAGAAGGAGGGTTTTGTTGCTGTGTGGGTAAGCCATTGCTTTGGCGCTTGCCTGAACACACCAGCACGCCCCTAAAAAGAGCAAGGTCATGGAAGCGGAGCGCCGCCGCGACAAAGAGGAAACGAGTCATGGAAGTTGTGACAACAGTTCATAGGGTTATCAAATATGAGCCATTTTTAAGGACTGCGAAGAGTCGAGCTCGGGTCTATTTGCCTTACGACACCAAACATATTACGGGACAAGATGGACCAGCAGATGGGGTTCCGGCTGCAGTAGTCGCAATAGCATTCAGCCTACGGCAATGCAAATGTAATGTTGTTCCAGCAGTCGTCGGAAGGACTCTTCAATAGCTAAATGCATGGCGGTAGTATAACAGATAATATATAAATAAATATATATAAAAAATGTATTAAGATACAGATTAGTTTAGAGTAACATGCTTCCCTGGCACAATTTAAATTATGCAAGTATACTATAGAGTGTTGTATGATTTATATTGTAACAAGACCAGTACTCATCGTCTTGTTCTTTTAATAACGTGGGCGTATAATGTTTTTACGGCAGCACACTTTGAATGGACTACATAAAACTTAAATTAGTTAGTCGCTGTGCTACTGAATGGATCATTTAAGAAAAGGTTTTAACTTTAACTTAATTTATATTGCATAGTTTACTCTCTTATTCGAGGCGTGCTTTGGAGGATCTAACACGATCGCCACCCCCGTTTGTTCATTACCTGAAATGAAGTACCTGTTTAATTTTTTCAATAGAAATGTGTTGAAAATGCAAATTAACATTTGAGAGATAAGGAACTCCAGTTCAGTAGATTCCTGGAAGTTAAATATTTTAAGGAGTGTTCATCGGTAAACCACTTGTCGTGGAAGATGAATTTATTTCATGTTGTTTCATATTGAAAATTTCATGTTTTAAATATCAAACAATTAGTACGAGTAACAATGAAGGGGCGACAGTCCAAAAGTTAAAAATGTTGGGTTTATCATTTCCTTTTTGGACAGAATACTTAGGCTATTCATCTCACAGGGCTTAGTCATACACAAATAACATGGTTAGATTGACGCACAGGATGATACAAAATTGCAGACTTTACTGTCGATCATACAAAAATTTATAGTGGGTCTTACTACCAGTTCCCAGTCATCCATGGCAACTATGGTAGGAGCGAAACTAGCGATATGATCTTTAACTCTGTTTATTTCACTATTGATAACATCGACAAGTAGGAATGAATAGCCGACTTTGGCACATCGGCGTTCGGCGTCGGAGCAGGAGACGACCGCCACCATCTTGGAATTTCCAGTTTTCGCTCAAAATCGACTAAATCTCCGCTTCAATTTTTTTTGCCCCTCGATGTTTCCCTTTTCCCTCAAAATTTCCCCTTTTTCCTCAAAATGTACTGATCTCCAGCTGCACAAACGAGCCGCAGAAAGGAATTTATAGCCAATTTGGGTGATTTGGAAGGCTCGCTTTTCGAGGGAAGAGTAGTGGCGGCCATGTTGTTTTTATAAGCATAGGGTATGCCAAATTGATACGTGAGATCCAGGTTCGGAGTCAGACCTACCAATCAGCCATCTTGGTTTTGTCAGCTATCTTGTCCGCCAAATTGCATCCAGCTGACCTTGATCTTTGAGCTTGATCCCTATAATTTTTAACCTTGAAAACCCAAGAAATTTCGAAAAATTACAAAAAATATGTAAAATTCCAAAAAATAAATTATTAAAAAAAACACATAAAATTATTTTCAAATTATTTAAAAATTATTAACAAAATTTTATGAATAAAAATCTATTATAAAAAATGTATTCAAAGAAAATTTTACATTTCCGAAGGTGCCCCAGCACCAAGTCCAGCAGACAACTTGCCCTTCTTCAATCTCTCATTGTCTTAACATTCTCCTCCCCTGCCAATTTTTCTCATTGGTTAATTAGTCAAAAGGCCTCCACCCATACTCATTCTGTCGTATGCAGCCATCTTTAATTTTTTCGTTTGTCATTTGTTTATACATTGCTGGAGGCCGCCATCTTGGATGTCATATGTTTACTTTAACATCGCCTAGGTGGTGTTAGTGTGTTAATAATCAATACTGCTACCAGGCATGCAGTCGATTTATCCACCAGGTGACAGCCATATTTTTTTTTAGCATTTGAAGTATCGGTTGCGCCGTCGGCGCACTCCGTATTGGATTCTATTTTATAAACGCTTAGGTAGCATCATGAATAAGTCGAAAAGGAAAACTTTTGAGCGATGGGACTTCGATTATTTTCTGTAATAATATCGTATAAAAGTTCTATGATGTTTCGGAATTTATGCAATGAGTATGGGCCCCTACCCACCTGTAATTTATTTTCTTCAGTTTGCTTTATATCATAAATTGGATGAGCAGGACTGTGCGGTGCATGCAGTGCTGAGTGTGGTGCTAGGTGCGGTGCTAATTTATAGAAGGAGTGACTTCTGCATACTGATTCCAGCCGACTAACTTCAGCAGACTAACTCATACAGACTGACTTCTGCAGACTGACTCCTACAGGCTCATTCCTGCAGACTAACTCCTTCTCCTCCTCCTGCAGACTGACTCCAGCCGGCTGATTCCAGCAGACTCTCTCCTGTGAGTGATGTCTCAACGCCTTCATGCGATTGATCAGCTGCAATCACTTGGAAACTCGGTGATTAGCTGGTCGGTGTCCGAAATATGTATTAATGGTGTAATACGATTTTTTCAAGGTCAATATTACGTCATTGGGCTTGCATACGCGCATATTATAAGCAGCAGGGAGGTCAGCTAAAAGGCTTAGTTTGACCACGGCCAACATTAAAAGTGATTTTCGCGGCTGGCTTCTACATCTTCGTATCTGAGTTTTATTCTGCATCTACGATGTTTTCGGGCACTCCAGGGCTAATGGTAGCTACGGCAGTGCCATCGACTACTTCGGGAGTGGTACCAGCACTGCCATCGACTTCTTCGAGCAGCATTCCTATAGTAGCATCGCAATCGACCTCTTCGGCTGATGTGCCTAGAACACCATTGCCGGCATTACCTGCTTCTTTAGCTCCAGCAACTACATCCACAACAGGTCCGTCCGAGTCTTCGCCTGAACAACTATGTCGTCATCACTGTCACTTTTGTGATAAGGCATTTACTTTCGACCATAATGTATGGCGACATGAGTGCTTTAATTGTGTCAAGAATCCCTATCATATGTCATGTTTGTGTGACAGGTGCGGTAAGTAGTTCAGCCATTGCGGCAGTTTACTTAGACATGCAAAGACCTGTAAAGATGAAATTCATTTCTCATCAGTACCTTGGTACCAGCTTTACTGCAAGCAGGTCTCTTGTGACTTCGGTACATCTCCTCAATAGTGTAGTTAACTACATAACCTGCCCTGCACAGTGAATCGGTGTAATAAATGTCACGATATTTTTGCAAAAGGACAAAATGAGTGTGAATAGCAAAATACATAAATGACAATAACCTACAACAAAGTTGCATATATCGAGATTCATATCTATATGTTGAAGAATATTGTAGTTTTGAGGGTATGAGCGACTGTAACCAATTTATTGAATATAAAAAATGTCTGTGAATAAAATTGTGTTTCATTTAAAGTTTTTCCTAATTTGTCAGGGTATAAGAAATTTTAAAAGGTAAAGAAATAAAAGAAATTTAATTATAAGTATTGTATAAACACTATTGTACGGTGAAGATATTATGTAAGATGGTGTTAGTGATGGAAACTAATATAGCTGTCATGGAATAAGAAAGCATGGATAAAATAAAATATGTAGAATGGAGCTCAAATGGGAATAAATGACAGTGCATGATAAATAGGCGAATAAGCAAAATGGAATCCAAGATGGCAGATGGGTTATTTCAGTGTAATTTTACCTCAGTTTTTAAATTTTTCGAATTTTTTTTTTTTCAATTTTTTGTTTGGGATTTTTGAATTTTTTGTATTTCACGGTCAAAGGTCACCGGGGTCAAGATCAAGGTCACCTGCATCCAATGTGGCAGTATTACTCAGTAACATAATATTATGTTTGCTGTCTTTTTTGGAATTTTTTATGAATTATTTGGTTTCAAAGTCATTCTCGATTATTAAGGCCAAAGTCACCTGTATCCAATATGGTGGCAGTAGTCAGTAACATAATATGCTTGCTGACATATACATTTTCTAGTTTTGGTTTTCATTGTCATTCAAGGTCAGATGTTCAACGTCAAGGTCACCTGCATCCAGTATGGTGGTCTTAGTCAATAATGTTACATGATTGCTGACTTTAATGAATTTTTTTCTCGAGCTTTTGTTTTTAAGGTCATATAAAGTCATGAAGTCAAGGTCACTTGCACCCAATATGGCGGTAGTAGTCAGTAACATAACATTCTCGATGACCTTAATGTTTTTTTGCAATTTTTTGAGTGTTTTTTAGGGAAAAAGAGTAACTTTAAGGGAAAAAGGAAAATTTTTAGGGAAAAAAAAAGGAAATTGTTAACAAAAGGACCACTGAGAGACTGGGATTTCTAAATAGTTTTAATAATCTTAAAATAATTTTCATGGAATTCTACATAATTTTTTAACAATAAATTTTTAATAATTTTAAATTTTTTGAATAAAAAAATGGACTTTGGGGTTAAAGGTAAAGGGTTATAGGTCAATGGTCACTCGCTTCCAATATGGCCGCCGACTGATCGGAAAGACAGAACAGGAACTGCTCCGAACTCCGATGCCTAATGCCGAGGGACCCAAGTCGGTCAAATCCTACTACGCACCACCTAGGTGATGTTAAAGTAAATATATGAAATCTAAGATGGAGGACTCCAGCAATATATAAATAAATGACAAACGAAAAAAATCCAAGATGGCTGCATACGACGGAATGAGTATGGGTGGTGGCCTGCCGACTAATAAACTAATGAGAAACATTGACGGGGTAGGGGAATTTTAAGACAATTTGATTAATAGGAAGGTGGTTATTCGTCTGCTGGACATAGTGCTGGAGGCGACCTCTGAAAATGTAAAATTTTTAAAATAAAATTTTTAATTATAGGTTTTAGTAATATTTTTTTGTATTTTTTTTATTGTATGTAATTTTTTGTATTTTTTGGGGTTTTTGGGTTTTCAAGGTCAAACATCACCAGTATCAAGGCCAAAGGTCAAGGTCACCGGATCTAATATGGTGGACAAGAGGGCTTACTGAACCAATATGGCTGATGGTTAGGTCTGACTCCGAGCCCAGATCCTGTGTAACGATTTGGCATACCCTGTGCCTATAAAACCAATATGGCCACCACTGCTCTGTCCACAAGTATCGAGCCTCCCATATCACCCGGATTTGCTGAAAATGCCTTTCTGCGGTTAGTATTTGCAGTTGGGGGGATCGGTGCTTTTTTTGAGGGAAAAATAGGAGATTTTGGGAGAAAAAGGAAAATTTTGAAGAAAAATGGGAAAATTTTGAGGGGGGAAAGGGAGAATTTTGAGGAAAAAGGGGAATTCCAAGATGGCTGCGGTCGGCTTCTGCTCCGACCCCGAACTCTGATGTGCCAAAGTCGGCTATTTCCTTCTACTTCGACAGATTACGTAGCAAACACGAATTAAATAGGACAATAATATCTGGTTGATTAAGGTGCAAGGTTTTGCCATATTACTGATTTGCTGTTGTTAGTGACATCATAGATTTGTATAGATACTAAAGAAATACTGAACAAACTTTCATCTGTAGACTTCTTATCCGAAAATTTTTGTCGATACCTACTGTGTTCTGCAGCGTCACAGCCCCACCTAATAACAATACTTAGGTTATTATCATCGGGTAAGGTTCGTAGGACATCTTGATTTTTACAAAGCCATGTTACAGTGTGTACAAGGGCCTGCACTGGTATTTCCGACGATGTTTCTGTGACTTTTACATTGGTAGGATAACACAGTAGCTTCGCGTATTTGACCTTATTGTACGATGGTTATACATATATTACAGTTTGTTTTATCCTGATCACGCACAATCTTGTACTGATTCGGCGAAATATTGGCATCAACCATTAGAGCCAAAGCTTTGTCAGATGATAACTTCGTCGGACCTGCGAGGGTTGCGTTTCGGGCTTTCTTGAACTTCGTATTTCTTGTGGGGTGAAGCGTTAGAAAGCTCCTGGACGGTCGCAGCAGAGTCGCGTTTTCCCGCCTTTCGTAGTTTTATTGCGGTGGCCGTTGCCAGTTCCTCATGACTGGTTGACTCTACAAGACATTTGATTTTTCGTGTTTGAACTTTTGAAGTACAATCTGGAAAAGCGTTCTGAAGCCTACCAACTCGGATTAGACCTGATGAGTATTTGAAGGACCGGGCACGGATTGAAGTATAATATAAAAAAACGTTAAACGTTAAAATTAAAGTTAGCCATTATGCATTGTTCTTTTAAAAAAAACGTCCTCGATGTATTTGTGCTTTCTTACATAAATACTCGCGGCTCTAATTATTAGTTTACGCGAAAAATTATAATAGTGAGTGATGGTAAACTCCGGAAAAATAGCGGTATGTAAAGTCTTTTTATTTCGTTAAGACTTCAATGCTTTAAGAAAGTGGCCACGCCCAGGCTCATGTAAGAAGATAAAAGTAAAAACAGAATACACACGATTCTAACATGTAATAAATGATAACTTTCGCACTGCCGGTTTAGTTACTTTTTTCACGCCGTTTAGTATCTTTTCACGACGAGTTTAAGAACACTGATACAGACTTCCTGAATTACATGTACATCGATCGGCGCTACGAAATTATTAGATATGTAAATATACGTGTTACAATAATGCAAATTCCCATTCAAATGTGGACATACGACAAAAATATACAAATGTATTTTTATTCTAGTGCCCACCAAGTCAGTCAGTCATTAGAGCCTACTAGAACCACGAGTATTTCGCGAATTATTTCGGGGGCGAGGTAGACTCCAAACACTTGTTCTTTTCTCCTACTGTTGTGATTGGACGACAGTTCTTTAGACACGCCCCGTTTAACAGTGAGCCAGTAAAAAGCAGGAATCAGTAGTGTGAGTGAGTGTTTGACAGTCCTGTACACAGACCTCACTTTATCACAGCAACCAATAATCAAACGATAATGTCTCGAGTGTATAGAGGGATGTCCAGCATGGCTTGCCACCAGCTCAATGCGCGAAATACTCGGGGCTCTAGTCACTATACATCTAATACATGTTAAATTATATTTGCAAAGTCGCTTGCTCCATGACAATCAATGTCCGTACGATGAACACTCTAAATCGGAATCAGTTATTTTTTACTTATTGTCAGTTGAAACTGCTCCATCCGGAATCTGTAGAAAAAATATCACTAATTCATTAGTTAAAAGAAATCTACTAATTAAAGCAGTAGAAAACTAGTTATTTATAGCTGGTTAATAAATAAGCACAGAGCATTCCTGTGTGATGTAAGTTAGGTGCGATTTATTTTGTCGCAAAACACAAATATTATCTACATAAAAATGTTTTTGGAGGTAATTGGGCTCGAACCTCCGCCCATAAAGCAAAGCATGCTGAAGCTTTCATGATCAGCCATATCCACTGCCCTACTTTACCACTGCCAAATGTGTACTCGTATTATGGGTACTGAAACACAAAATGTAATGTCAAGTATTGCTGTAAGTTTCGTGATGTGAAAGTATTTCTTGTTGTCGAAATATACAGATTTTCTGCGCAAGTACATGTCTTTGCAAAGTTCGAAAGTCAATCTATCTTTAGTTTAGTTCGGATTCTATGCTTTAAAAGATAAATATAGTGGTTTCAATTTACGAGGTTATCGATGTCCACTAGTAAACGCCATTTTACAATGCAACGAGACACTACAGATGTAAACTGTTATTTTTAGTAACTGAAAGATCAGTGATAATTTTACTGACTCAATAGTGTGGTGATTCAATAAGAAAGGTGGATATACACCAACAAAAATGTTGTGGTCTCTGCAAGTTAACAGATCAAATAATGAGGAAACGACAAATTTTATAAAATATTACATCGTTTCTAACGTTACTACTAGTCAATCTGTCTCTTCAAAATAACAATTTCATTCTGTAACATTTTGCATTGTAAAATAGCAGATACATTGAAAAAAACCTACAACACAGTTAAAACCATTATATTTCTCTTTTAAAGTACCCAATCTGAACTAAACTCAACTTAGAATGACTTTCGAGCCTTACAAAGACATGTACCTACGTACACATAATAAGTGGTATATTTCGACAACATGAAGTACTTTCACATTACGAAACTTACAGCCGTTCGCCATTGTAAGTTTATGTTACTACGCAAATGCGAGACCGCTTACCTCAGTGGAAAAGTAGCAGAGTTGGTAGAACGTCAGCTAAAAGAAACAAGAGAATGTGTTGCGTTTAGGGTGGCAGTGCGATACCAACCACTTCAAAAATTTTATTGTACATGTAATAATTTTGTTTTGCGTCAAAATAATTGTACATTATTTATTTCGAACCTCAATGCTTTGCATTGATCGACTATAAATAACAGATTTTCTACTGTTTGTATTAGTGGATTTCATTTAACTGAAGATATTGATTGTTTTCTTTTTCTACTGATTTCGGATGGAGCAGATTCAACTGACAATAAGTAAAAAATAACTGATTCCGATTTAGAGTGTTCATCGTACGGACAGGTTTGCACGTACGAACATATATTGGAAACGACTTCAAGATGCGTTGTCGAGTTCTCGGTTCTCGGTGGACCAGCTGCAGAGCTTTGGCCAACGTGTGCAATAGTTTCTGCAGCGGACACAACGCTGACACCGGCCACGTTGATCGGTTCCGCATACAAACCCAGGCAGGAAGAGCTGATTGGTTGGCTCGCCTTCCTGCGCGAGCACAATGGGGCGAGCCGGAGCCCGTCGCGCGCGGATGCGCGTGACATTGGCGCGGCGCTATAGGAGACGGTACACCCTTACACCCTACTATCGCCTGAAGGCGATGCTACACGATACCAGGTTCCGTAAAAGCTTGTGCAAGGTCCGCTATAGCTGGGCTAGTTTGGCACCTGTCATGGCATTTCCCGCCTTGTACGGCCAGATTTAGTACCAGGTTTGGTCATTGGACATGTCCTATTTTTCGTGGCACGTCCCATACCAGGTATCGTACCTGACCAATCACATCGCAGTTTCAGAGCGTAGGGTGCTTCCCGTGGCTACTATTTGAAACGAGTTGATGAAGAAACTGGAAAGGACACCTCCATCATGATTATACATCCGTAAGGGCGAAACTCTTTCAAATCGATTTAAAATACGACAACGACGAATAATATTGGGGATAACAACTTTTAATTATATTATATTCTGTATTGGCACATAGGGTGCCCACCATCCTGGATAAACGAACAGTTTCTTAGGGAATATACAAAATACGCCACCAGCCATTTTAGAAGGGAGTGGTTGGTGGTCTGTTTTTATTCCGGGATGAAAAGAACCCTACGTGCCGATATAGAATATAAGCGTAATAAAGAAGAACAATTAAGATAGAGCACTTCGTTATTATATCTAAGGTTTGAATTTTGCACGCGGATGGAGCCGCGTGTAACAGCTAGTATGTTTATATATTATCATATTTTATTAACAGAACTTGAAAATGCAAATGTGTCGTTGAATTGTGAATGTGCCTGCACATTTTTGGTCGCTTGCTTTAAATAATGTGAAAAAATAATTTAAATAAATATTATGGCATTAGATTATGGTAACTATGTCTTACGTGCTTATATTGGCTATTCCTATCGTAATGAAGATTCACATTAAGTGAAAAGAGTAGAACTAACATTACTCGATTATGTTTTCTGTACAGTATTATGCTAAGCTTTTCTCCTAAAACGTGGGGTCAACTAGTACTTCAAATGCTGTACACTGTGATGTACATTATAGTTTGCATCGTCTTTAATAAATGTGTGTAATTTTTAGACTTAGCCATCAGTACTCATATCGTGTTAACAAACTTGCTCATTGGTGTTGGCGCTATTAATTTCACAAACTAAATTAAAAATAATGAAAATTCATATGTTGGCACCCAGGCAGATATTTTTACTTACAACACCGCTTGTATTAAAATGTGTTGCAGCCTTTTTTTTTTGTATTTAACGCAATTATAAGTACGAAATAAAACACACGCCTTAATTGAGGTACATTATACGCGCGGAGAAACAGAATCCATGAAGCATTAATTTAAGGACGCCATGGCCACGCTTAAACAAAACATCATTACCTCTTTTCCATTAGGAACTGAACATTTTTTTCATTCCACAGACAGCTGGACAGGAGACATGCTTTAAGCTATGAGACAGTGGTTTTGGTGATAAAAAGTACGAGGTTAAATTCAGTGCATATTGCAGTACAGTAGGTACTAAAGGTGGGTTTACGATTGACTTAACAAAATAAGTACTCCGTGTGCTTAAGATATGAATCAATATATTCAAGGATATTAGCTTATGGCTGTCGTGTGCGAGCTGTGATAGGTCGTGTGGGTTCTTGGCGTGACTTAAGAGATCGTTATATTTTTAATCTTAAGTACACGTTAAGACGAAGTAGCCAATCAGAGCACAGTGAACTTGTATGTAGGTTATGTCGTATTGTAAAATCGTGTGAAAGTAATTATTTAGTAGAGAGACAGCATCCTCTTAATTTAAAGAATGATTCATGGCCATGTTTTCTTTTGTGGAAGAGGTTACTGAATTCGCTTTAATTGACCTTTTCAGATTTATTGATTTAAATGACTAATGTTGGCATCGGTTTCCCCTTCTATAAGATTTCACTAGATTTTTCAAAACGATTACACAAACAGTAACCACAGATTATTAAATATATGTAAATTGTCCATTTTTTTTCAGGTTATTTCGGTTGCTTACATGTCCTACGATTTTGATTGGCTAGACTTAAAAGTTGCTAATTCAATCATAAACTGCACAGCTTCTTATTGTTCATTTTCCTTGTGCTTATCTAGTCATTAAGTACAATTCTTAATTCTTCAGTCTTTAATCGTAAACCCACCTTAAGACTGAAGTACAGATAGCGTGCACTGTTAGCAGACTGTCTACCCTAATACGACGTTCAGAAGATCTCTTGGTTGAAATTCTGTGTGTGTAAATAAAACATTTTATGAAATTTAAAAACCTTGTATTATTGTAAATTTAAGAATAACTCATTACTTAACTAAATTTTATGCATCTCTTATAAATCATTTGTCACACACATATATGTGTGTCTTTAATACACTATGTATATATATACATATATATATATAATGACCCCGCAGTCGACGAGACACTAATTCCCACATCCTACATTGACCTAGGGTCCCCCCCCCCCCCCCCCGAAGTTCACAGAGGTCGACGCCCATGTACAAACCACACACTGCGCACCCACCGGGTGCTAAATGCTAGTACGCGAACTGCTGTCGTGTAATATGAATCTTTCATGGCGGCTCATATAGCGGATGGTAGATGGTATACCTGCTCGTGTACCAGAGCTTGTAGAAGCGTGTACAAGAACCAAGTACGGCTGCAGGTATCGTGTAATATCGGCTTGACGCGAGAGGAGGCTGGCGCCGCAGAGTAAGGTCCATTCACAGTTACTTCACACTTTTCCACATTCGTGCGTACTTAGTGTAATAACATTTTGCGTTAGAATTATTTCTTACTAGACATTTCCAACACACCCATTTTCTCACTGTTTTTATTTATATAAATCATAAACGAATGCTTCGATTTATAAATATACTGGTAAATAGAAATTAAATGTAACCCAAAATAGGCTAAGGCACGTTTATGTTAAAACTTGTAAAACATGGTATATTTAGGAAACAACCAAACACATCGTACATGGGTAATTTTTCGAAGGTTTGATTCAAAAAGTGTGAAGAAACCGCGAATAGATTATCCGTAGAGCAAGTGTGATTTATTCGCGAAAAAACATGAGTACACGGTAGACTTTAATACTATAATCACCCAACAGCAGTTTATGTACAGCCATTGGTTGTTGTCTGCTTGAGAAGGCGTTTTCATATTTGACCGGGCCACCCAGAATTCGGCAACAACGGCACGGCTCCTACGTAATTCCTGTGTAGACAGTTAATACGTGTCAAAAAGTAATTCAGCCAATCAAGATAGGTAAACAACCCTACAGTGTTTGAAATTAAACTTGTCTTGAAATCTTTCCGCGAAATTTCACTACCTCTAACTATCTAACTATACGTAAGACTACAGGGGCGGAAACAGCCTCTTACTTCGGTAACTCCAGCCTCTCACACCAGCGAAATGGCGTCGCTGGCCAGCGACATTATGGAGAATGCCTAGAGATGATGGAAAATCGAGAAGATTGTTTGAGCCAACATATCTTCTATAATACTCTAACTAGTTTATTCTTTAATGATTGGATGGACAAGGGTTTGACTCGGCTAAGTTGTTTGCAGACCAATCGCGAACGTTCTGCCTTGTGGTATCAGACTCCTCATTGGCTTAGTGAACTGGGGTAGTAACTTCATACATGCCTGACAGCCAATAAGGAAAGATAACTGTTGGACAGGTGAACAGAACGTTGGATCCTAGCAAACTGTCAACTTTTCCCGCGATAAACCATCATCTCTAAGAATGCTTTTCCCCAGTCAGCGCCCGGGAACCTACTTGCCAGCAAACAGCAAATCCCAATAGCGTGGCCGAGCGCGGCGACGCAGTTGTAACTCACTGGACTTGCATTTGGGAGGACCCGGGTTCGATTCCTAGTCCGGCCATCCTGATTTCTGTTTTCCATGGTTTTCCGAATGCTGGGATGGGACCCTAACAAAGGCTTAGGCAGCTTCCTTCCCATTTCTTCCCAAATCCCTCTTCCCTGTGCAACTTGCACCGTCTCTAATGACCGCGCTGTCGACGAGACGCTAAGCACAAATACCTACCTACCAATAGCAAGTTTTCCACAGCTCGTAGTTGCCAAAGAGATACAAAGATCGTTTCCAGAGCCTCGCGCAGCTAATCAGAGAATGGGTACGCCCACATGAAAAGAATCGGCAAGCCATTTCGCCTCCGTGGACTTACCGAGTCTGTACCGGCACCAAGACGAACCCGTTTGTCACTGCCCGAGGGACACGCGCATCTATGTAAAGGCTGTTCACGATAAAGTGAGTACTTTAGAAATCAACCTTAGAAAAAAGTCACTGCTCCCATATGCATATATTTCAACGGGCGCACTGCGTGACATACGCTCAGTAAAGTTGGTAACGTTGGCAGGAAAGTAGTTCCATATCTTGACGTTGAATCAAAAGTGTTAGGGAACCATTTGTAATAGCATAATTTATTTAATTCGCGTTCTGGTTTATTGTGCAGCGAAATGTTAAAAATTAGCAGACTTTTAAATATTTTCTTTTCTAATAATTTCACATTTTCACTCGGCCGACGCATGAATAAAGTGATAAGTCTAATGGCAGTGTTGATTTTACATAAGGTGGAAGAATACACAACGTACATACAAGTAGATCTTAAAATTCCACTGTACCTTCATGGTTAGTCATAAATTTGAGTGAATTAGTAGATTATTTGCTAATTGTTTATTTGACCTAGGAGACATTTTTATCCAAAGAAGAGCAATCACTTTAATCATTGATTTTTTAGATTGCTTCTGGTTGTAAAAAAATACTTTATTGTAATTTAGATTATGCTATGGCTTAATTAGTAAATAAAGAAATTATCGATGTTTTAACAAATTCAGAAAATATTTTTATACAGCGCAATGCAGAATTACAACAGTATTGTAACTTCAGTTTCAGTTTCGTAATTTCACTGTTCGCATCCGAGAAAACTGAAAGAGAAAAATTCTTTCTTCTCCTTTGTTCAGTTCCTGCATTCGCGGCAGTGTTGTTAAGCAGTCTTCCTCCAGGCGGCAGCACCGAGGTACGGCTTCCCCCACCCTTGACTTGAATAGGACCCTGCTACCACCTGGTGCGCCATCCCTTCCGTCAACTCTCTCCCCCCCCCCTCCAAATATTACACACAATCAGGCTCGTCAACCTTTCGCTAGCTATCCTTCTAAACTGTTGTGTCCGGAACTGTGTTGTGATGGATATAAGCTACTGGTGAAGTGAAAGTTCAAAATGCATCATTCATCCAGGTTTAGCAGAAAGGGATAAGCAAAAACCAATTCTAAATCTCAGTGCCAAAGGCAAAAAAAGAAACGGTGACCACCTGCTGTAGAACTGGAGTTTCGAAAATGTATTTAGCAAGATCTAAAAGACGAGAAAGGGGGATAAATATTTTATTACATGAATCCAAACTGCCAAAAGAAATGTAAAATGTATTAATTTATGTAGGAAATATTTGCGTGTTGTGATCTCCAGCATTTATTTTCTCACGGGCATTCTGACATATGCGAAGTTCTAAATAAACTAACACGAAATCCGTAAGCAAAACCAGCGGACATATCTGAACGAATTTAAGTTCTACAATTATATAAGTCCAATTATTTGTGATGTTGCAGTAATTAAAAGTGAAATGAAACTGCTACATCTACGTGGCGCCTTGTGTTAGTTACAGTATTATGTTAAATTTATATTCCGAGCCGAAGTGCTATGACCAGTTTGGATCAACATTCCGTATATTGTTACAGATGTCTATGGCAGAAAATTCATGCACCTAGTTTCGCCATCTTAGATCAATGCCATTATTATCCGACACATAGTTTATCGTAGAATTAGTTATGGCCCTATCGTATTTTCAAGTAACCGGTTTTTACTATAAGATACAATGGTAACGAACATGTATCAAACAAAATACTTGAGTTCAGTTTGCTATACGGATTTACGTACACATAATAGTTTGGAGTTGACATGTTTATCCTGTTACTTTTGTACATAAGCTTTCGTGCACTCATGCTGTTCATTATAAATAAACTTGAAACGTTTTGTTTTTCCCAGTCCGCAAAACGTTTAGGCAATGCGTTTACGCGTCCGTGATGCTGGTGTGCTTATGTGCCGTAGAACCTGAACAGAAATGTGCCTTACGAAATGCTGTTTTCGTCAAACATACTGACGGCTTATATGCAATATCTAAACTTTCCCATTTCATATCATTTTACCAAATTTCGACATTTCTACGAAAGAAGTACTAAAACATTCATTACTATTCCGCTACAGCTGTTCTGTCAGTGATGACGCCAATTTTGTAAAAAAAATCCCATGTGGCTCCCAGTGTTTGTAAACCCACAGCATGTGTAATTTCACACATGAATATATCAAAGTTATTTGAGGTAGTCCATTTCATGTATATTCACTAAATTCTGAAAGAAATCGTGAGCAATGTAAGAGCAAGTGAATGGCAAATCCTTACATTTCTAAAGTGCTGGATAAGGTGATGAGTTGCTGCCATATCTATGTTATGTCGGAGAAGATGATGCCGATGCAAAAATCATTGACTAATTTTCAGAACTATGTCATTAATACCAGTTGCTTTGTATTGTAACAAAGAACCAGCAAATAAATTCTAAAGTTATATTATGATTATGTGTAGGGTAATTTTTATTTCATTTCTAGCTAAGGAAATTTGTTTTCATATTTATCTCAGTAGGTTGAATAATTATATACTATTTTCTAGGAGCTAAATTTTTTACTAAGGAAAAAAATTTAAGACCACTAGTAAATAGTAGTTATGTAAATGCTCTTACACCAAACATGTTTGTTTAAATTTCGTAGTTTTTTTTTTCATTATTCTGTCAGTAATAGTGTTTTTGGTGTACTACTATTCAATTTATTATTATAACATAAAAACAAATATATTTTATATTTCATTATGTATTTTACTTTTAAATTACTTTCACAAAACCATTTATAACAAGTGCATTATACCTATAGCTTTTCCAGTAATGGTTGTGTTTACTGTAAACTTTGATTGAAAGTTTTATTTTGTTTTCAATTTTCTTGCAATATTTATATTTTTAACATAATTTCTTTTATCTACCCAAGTAATTATATTCATTTGTATTAACGTAATACTTCATAGTAATTTTAAACCACCCATCCATTTTCTCGGTACGGGATTTCCAGACTTTTTTCCTTAAAATTTAAATTTTGTTTTTTAAAGGAAATTTTTATGTTGTAATTTGTTTTAATAATTTTTCTGGTGTGATTAACATTTTTTCAGTTTTATTTTAGTTGAATTTTATTTTTCTTGTGTTAATCGTTTTGTGATTTTTCAGGTTTTTTTTTTTCCGGAAGTTTGTTCTGGTTTTTGCGTTATCACGATACGTAGTTTCCTGAAATAGGGCTTCTGGTGGGACTTTTTGGGTAAGGCAGCCGCGATTTAATTCCGCCTGAATTGAATCTGGTCAGTCTCCGGCGCCAGCATAGTTTAATAATTTTAGAGTGGTCCCAGAAGCAGTTTAATTCATAGGAGCCCGCGCTGCTATTGAGAAGAGGTCGCAAGCGCGCGTTATTGTAGGAATTTTTTGGTGGTTCACATTTTAAAACTGCACACAAAACAACAGTTCATATTGATTCCAAATACGTAGCAAACACATCAATTAAAATACAGATGAGTCGATGGGTTTACTGAAGAGTAAGATAAACAGTTTAGGTCTTACGTCCGTCCATGGCGAAGGCGTCAGTTTCTCGCCGATTACTCAAAAATTAGAAAATCTTAAACGGGCCTCTTCTTAACATGTCCTAATTACAATTAACTGTTATTGGCGTCTCTCCCTGCGCCAGAAAAACCCCAATTTAGGTAGGCGGATATATCAAAAACTCAATTTCGGAACCCTAAATTTCACGTAGGTCCGACTTAATTCAAACATGCCAGGAGAGTTCTTCTTCCCGGGTCTACACCCACGCTAACAACCAGACGCGGAAATTTTAATGACGTCACTCGGGGTTGCTATGGTAACCGTAACTTCAGGTAACAGTTTACCCCGTAGGCCTAACTTAGCCAGAAATTGTCGACTAAGAATAATAAAGTTTATATCGCTCAGATATTCCACATGAATAAGAACTGAGGAAAAGTTTGTGCAATAAAGAGAGAAAAGAAAAAATAGTAATAATTAACCTGTAGTAAATACTACTAGCATTAACATAAACAACATCGCTATACACTTAATCATTTGAGATGCGGTAAAATAAATATTTATTTAAATCGTTATATAGCTCTGGGCACTATTTAGTCAAATTGTAATATTAATAAAACATTTCAATCAAAATATACACACGTTACGTAAATGTGATCAGAGGGCAGAAATGTAAACAATCTGTGAACTTGAGTCTGTGGTAGCCTACCACCACACGGATAAGAAGGAAGTTTCAAATAAATACGATGTGCTTGTGCTCGGCGACAAATTATTGTTACACAATTTCAAATTCAAAACTTTCCCAGAAAATAGCATATAGGTTTTGATGCATAATTTAATAAAGAAGTGCTGTAATTACCACCTAAAAATTCTATTATAAACATTAAATTTGGGAATTAATTAATTTTTCGGTTCCATAAGCAACATAACACCAGTAGTAACAACCTATATCCTGATGCAGTAAGTACATTTCAAAAGGGAGCAGTTGCTTTTTACACACAGCTACGTTGGTCACAAAAGCTGTCAAATTGTCGTGAACTTACATGAAAAGTGAATAGTTGTAACTACATCTGCTTTCCTTGTCTAGTTTTGCAGCTAAACAATAAAGTAATATTAACAGCGGTAAGTTTTAAATTAGTGCGCCTTTTAATTCCGTAAGTAATAATAAACTATTTAGCTAATTAATTTTAACTATACATTACTAACTCTTCCCCTTAGGTAACATTTTCCTATAAAACTCCCCCCTACTTACAAGGAAACTTGTATGACGTGATAAAACACACGAACTCGCCCTTTATTGGTGGGCTGTCAGTCAAAAGAATACCGATTTTATTTTACTGTAGTAAATTGCTTTAATAAATGGGAAAGTTGCTCGATAATGAATGTTCGATGCAGAAACAATTGTGCTTAGTGCTGTAAGTACTAAAAGACACAATGCATGTGTATATATGTACTTAAATTACAGTTTTGCGGAACAGTAAAATGAGCAGCTGTCATGTCAATTATATGCGCGTTTCCTATATATTTATATATATATATATTTAGATAGGTGAGGGAGTCCAACAAAGACACATTTGATACAACGCTGTCTCATTTGTAATGGAAGCCAATAAGAAACCATAGACTAGAATACAGTTGTTAACTTTAGTTATAGGCACGTTACAGAAGCAGTGCCAGAAATGGCGCTCTCCGGAATCGTATCGATAACTTATGCTTGTTCCCTCCTCCAAGACTTTTCCATTACTTTCTGTCGCTCCCTCCGAAAATCTTCTCTGCGTACCACGTAGTCGCGTACTGTACAGACATAAATAAAACGTAAGTTTTTCAAATACTTTATAGAGTGCTTTTCCGAACATGGAACGCTTTCCAGGTAAAAAGTTCGTAGTTACTTCACTTCCATGCGGACGAGCATAAACGCATCAAAATAAAAAAAAAATAGGCCACCGTCAATGAATTACGTCCAAAGTACTGTCTTAAGGCTGCAGCAGTTTTAAAATAACTTCTTACTTTTTGTAAAATAACAATTGTGGAACCAAAGTTAAACCTTTTGGTTATTCGACAAAGCTCCGTGACATAATGTTCAGCTACTGTTTTCCTTACCATTTATACTGTATATCGAAGCAACTTACGTGGATTAGCGCGGCTTGTTTAGCAATTTCTGGCACGACAGCCTACAAAAGCCGCCTTATGGAAATACGTACAAAAAATCAACTTGATTTAGATACATGATACACACAGTTGCTTCCTGTGTTTATAAATTGCTTACTGCGAAATACAGACCAAAGGAATTGAATAGCTACATATTTAACTGGAGTCCAACAGTTAAGAGAAAATTCTGACAAAAAACGGAAACACTTATAAGGAGCGATAAAGATACCAGGGATTTATATAGATCATTTAATAATTTAAAAAGAAAAACAGAATTGACTCCATTTATATTTAGGAAATTATGGGAATTACTGAAAATATGTTTATACTTTATTTATTTATATTCCTCGTAAGTAAACAGCAGTAAAGGTTTCACGATTATTATTTGATAAACCAGCCAACATGTTATTCGTGGGATGATTTTTCAAAGGGTCGATCCAAAAAATGTGAACATACCATGAATGGACTATGCAAATTTGGATGAGTGAAATTAATTTTACTCAAATTAGGTATCACATGAAAATCAGGTTTTACCTAATATTGTAGTTACATTATTTTTATGTCATAACCACTGCGATTTCGCCATTAATGTACTCAATGTTTTAAATTATGTTTTACTTATTTATGAAAAATTATTTATATTTTTATCATTATTCTACCACCAAACAAAATAATTGAAGGATTGACAAAGTCTCCATGTTATACTACGAGCACTTAATGTAACAAAATAAAATGGCTGATATTTGGTATAAAATAAAACTGTATAGAAATCACGAATTTTTGTTATTTTCATCGAACGTACCTATTTTATACTTGGTTGAAATCATTTCTGAGGTTAAATAATAAATTTACGTGATTAAAATTACGTATTATTTAACTTTGTGGGAATATTTTAAATTTAAAAAATTACATAACATACATTTTGCATAATTGTTAATAACAATCCAAACATTTCAGTTGACAATTAATATGTGCCACATAGTAAATATTAGGTAACTGAAAGGGGGAAAAAATTATACTATAACATTTTAGAAATGCAGGAACAAAAAAAAAAATGCTCTTAACATTGAGTAAGCAGAAGTTTGAAGATACTGCTGCCTTAGTCACATTTATTACTTCCGAAATTCAATACACAGCCAAAGGAAAATAATGAAATACAGGATTTACGAGTGGCATATGAATAGAAGTTAGAGTTGTTTTGGTTTGTTTCAAATGTCCTTGTGCCAATATATTATCAAAAACAAAACACTACTGTGTTTACTTCTTTCCTTACCACTGCCCTAAAAATAATGGCTAACATACAGTTTTAAAAGATTTCTAACAGAACAATACTTTTAATTAGAAAACTGAGTACAGCAGCATAAGCAAAAAGATGGAGTGATAGGAATATCTTTAAAATTTTAATGGCAGCTAAGACGAGGGGTGGCTGTTTATTTTCTCTCATAGAAGACGAGCTGGGAACAGCTACACAATATCTTACACTGTCTGCAGTAGTATGCCGTTATATAATGTCTGCAGTAGCATACAGTATTATAGTGTATGTAGTATACACTTCTATCGGCCGTTCACGATAAAGTGAGCACTTTTGAAAGCCCTGCTAAAATTCTACTTCCTTGCCCATTATGTATCCTTCCACCACATGTAAACAAACATTGCCTTGTGACTGTCATGTGATTGCCACATGTTAATAAACTCAATTTTTACATTTTAGGACTGCTAAATGTAACACGTATATTATATATAAAACATATAACATATATGGTGTATATAACACATGATATATTTAATGTATATATATGCATATATATGCATATATATCATGTAAAATATAATATATATATATATATATATATATATATATATATATATATATATATATATATATATATATATATAATACGTAACATATATAATTGTTTGGGTCATCTCACAGCTCCGATAGACAAAAACTTTACACAACAAACGATTGAAAAATGAACGCCCTAGCGATGAAGTCATGGAAACTGTGAAAAAGCAAACATTAAATTTTGGTGGTGAACAAGGACCAACACGACACGTTAAAAAAGGACACAAATTAGTTAAACCGAAAAATAATTTGGAAGGGCAGCCAAATCCAGATTTTGAAATAGACTAGCACTACTACACACCCAAGGTACAACACCACTTGTCACACAAATTACCAAACAATTAAAAACTGTACCGCAAACTTAACGTATCCCATGACGCACCGTTTTCTAAGTGCCCCATCGCTCTGTAGCGTGACAAGTAAACCGTCAGCTCTAAAATATGGTAGCTGTGTTTGGCCTCAGCTGACTGAAGTTAGGTGCAACTAACCCATCAGGAAAAAACATACCTCCTACAGGCATAAGGTAGCGGCGTAACGTAGCAGATGTCTGAAGCGTATAAAGTAGACAGAGCGAGGCCGTGCAAAGGACTTAAATAAAAAATTATAAATAAAAAAATAATGACGCACGAAGGGGAAAGGGGAAGGCACGGAGGCAAGAAAGACGAGGGGATCTGAGCCAAGCAAAGAGTACATCACTGCACAGAATCAGATAGTGCTAACAAACTTAATGTGACGGCGCAAACATGGCAGTATATAGAAATATGTAATATATAAAAAAGATAAAAATATAAAATATGTGCATGTATATGTACATTTTAAGGATAGTTTTATATGCACCTTTATAGATGGAGGTAAATATATTTCAACAGAGGCCTATGATGTATATATAAAATAATAATAATTTACACTAAAAATATAAACATATCAACAAATGCAATTGTGTATATGTACATATAGATTTTTTTGACACCGTTACTCTGTGTTCGTACCCTTCTGAGACCCTCCAAAAAAGAACTGAACATTAATACTGTGAATTGAAGTGGTAAAAGAAGGGTATAACAGGCTTGTAACTGGCACCACCTTCATTTGTACAAAATAATTCTAAAAATAATGTATATTATTTCTAACTAAGTGAAATGCCAATCCGGTGTCTCTTGTGGCCCAAATGGATGCGACATTTCCTTTTTGTCAAACCCACACAGACCTCAAGAAACCAATTTTACAGGTAAAGTGCATGGACTCTCATCATTCATGTAGTTCCTTCATTGGAGTGACTGCAGCTAAACTGAAAACTCAAATGAGAAAAGTATTTAAAGAAAATTACTATACTTACAAAATGGTTCATGCGTGCACAAACAAAGCTGAAATAAATGTCTTATTATTAATGTAAAACCAATACATATCCACAAATGACTGGAAAATGACAATGTAAAGGACAAATTATAAAAGTATTACTTACAGGCAAGTTACTGTGCATAACGATAAGCACTTTGTTCAACTTTTATTGTTACTATAGCTGTGCGTCAATAAACAATCAGAAGCCCCGACACTTATACTATGTTATCAATTGAAAAGCTTATTTACAAATCAAGAAAGTGTGTATTTTGACTTCATTCCTCGGGAAGATAATTTCTTTTGTTTATTTGTGGATAGTCACAACCACGGAAGTTTTGTAACACTTTTACATAATGTTTAAAGTAACAATTGAAATTTAAATAATTTACCATTTTAAAAATGTCTCAGATCAATTGAACATATTTATTTTTGAAAAATACCCACTACCAACTCTATGTACAGACCTTAATTTCTTCAGTACAAATGTAGCAAAATAAACTAACTAATATTATTATCGTTATATCAATTGTAGCCAGGCCACTGTGCTTTTGTATTTTGTATGTGCTTATCGCTATAACCGTGAATGTGTTTGGTATTTCAATAGTAGCCCGGCCCTTATTGAAAGCTATCTCATACAGCTTCTTTACAAATACTAAATTTAACACATACGCTGCGTAATGTAATCTAACCTTTACCAAACATGCACTCGCAAGTAAACATGAGCTCTGGGAGTCTGGGGTGTTGACTATGACGTGTAATTTACAGTTACATTACATTTCAATGACTACAATATTTTTGCGGTCAAAGTGGCAGATATTACAAACAATTATGCCTACTCAATAACGCATACTTTCTCCGTTGATATTTCTCAAAAGGTAGCTAGTTGTCTTGTCAAACATCCATTTCGAAATTTAAATCATCCGGAATGGTTCTATAGGCCTAACTGTTGACAAATAATTGTAAATACTTTCTAATTCTTATTACGGCAAGCATTACCAAATAAAACAATTAGGCCTACACAAGCATCACAAAAGAATGTCGGAAACAAGCACAACTATAGGTCTAACAAAACCCGCTTCAAGATTTTTAAATTTATATGTTGGAACACCTTCGGTGTAGCATCAAACTGCAACGTTTATGTTATGTTAACAATAGCAAAACTTAACACTGTAACTTGGGATGAATAACTACATGAACACAAGTTTGAGGTTTGGCCTACATTACAAAATAATACAGTGATTTCAAAACGTGTCAAATTATTGTATAATTATTGACAGGCACATTTGCACGTGTTATCAAGGCAGATTTGAGAAAGGTTACATGGCTGGGCGTAAATAGATACGTACAGATGTATTTGCGGTTAGGTCTACATTACAAAACTTCACAGTGATATAAAAACGTGTAAAATAACATATAATTATTGACTGCCAAATTTGCACGTGTTATGATGATGACGGATTTGAAAGAAAGGTTAAATAGATGGGCATAGGTAGAAAGGTGCAGATAACTTTTAATATTATTTGTCAAACTTAGGATATAACATGTACTTCGCAAACTCACATGAATATATTAATGTTGCGTTTCTGCTGTCGTTCATTTACTTTATAATGGTTATTCAACTTTCTGTTTATGATATCACGTTTCTAACTGTCGATTTATACTTGTTCTTTTTCACGTTTTTACTGGGCATAAGTGGCGAAAAAACATCGTAAAAACACATTTACATTTACCTCCGGACAGTTGCAGTTGAAATTTTCATCATTTCTGCAACTCGTTCGATCACTACAACACTATTAAACACTATACGACCTATATTAAAACAATGCTGATTGCAGATAAGCTGAAAAATAAATGAGAAATATTTAAACACAATTTCTTCCAGTTTCCAAATTTGAAGTATGCCTCACAAGCAAAGCCAAGCAACAAGCATGAAGGAACCACAACAACGCGCCGTTGGTTTTGACCGTTGCGCCGATCACATGAGACAATATAATTATGAGTTACAGTAAATACAGTATCTTTACGCCAATAATTACTTTGAAGTGTATAAAATAAACTTCAAACAGCTTAAGCAGCCATAAATCTAAACATTACACTTGCAATACCGCGTTATTTCTCAGAACTACCTTTTACATTTCACTGCCAACATAACTGGGTGTGTTCATCCCCAGCCTGTGTGGTGATACACATGGTTATACATACGCAGTTGCGGGCGGTGGTTTATTTCAAAGGTTGATGTCTAGAGTGCTCACTTTAACATGAACGGCCTTTACTAGTCTTCTTTGGGTGTGCTCCGTAGGTGAAAAGCAGTCTGCGCCGTGGACGTAGTCCGGATTTATGATGAGGGCAGGTAGCATACCCTCTTTATATTTTTGGCTCCGTATTGTGTGTTCATATTCTAATACCTAAACCATTTTTTTTTTTTACATTACTTTCTTTCAATGGGAAATTTTTACAGTGTTTCATATTCAGTGCTTTTTATTTATATATTATTTATGCTTTTATTTATTGTTTGAATGGGGGCAGAAGCTCCTCTGCCAAGCCACGTGCTACATGGTGACTCTTTTATATGTCAAGTGCCATTCACGCCCATGCCATCAGACGGGACAAAACGTTTGTAGTTTTGCATTAAATACTAGTGATCGATGGTAATACAGCAAGCGAGGCGTTCAAAAATGTTCAAAGTCTTGAGAATGTTCATGTACCTTACTCAAATGTAATAAGAACGAACAAGTATGTGAATTGCAAAGAATGTTGGAAGGATTGGAAAAGCTGACAGGTTCGTTGACAACACTTCCCTGAAGTGCGACCGCCAGGAGTAGGCAGTCAGCAGGTAGACTACAAACTGGTGAAGGATATCCCTCACCACGAGGGGGGGGGGGGGGGGTTGTCGACGGTAGGCAGCTATGTAGGGGTAGAATACGTTGCGGAATGTGGAGGGGAGTTCAGCCGGACAAGGGGAAATACGCACTTTCGACAGGGAGCGAATGTGAAACAGAGATAGAAAACCAAAACCACTGGTTGATCGCTGGTGTCCAGTTGAATCTTAAGCAGGGCTTTCAAAAGTGCTCATTTTACCGTGGACAGCCTACAACTGTCTTTATATAAATATAGGCCAGCAAATTGTCTTTATAAGCGGTAGTGGAAAGAAAATGGCCGACGTATTGAGTTTAATTCAAAGAAACACACTCCAGATTGAGAAATGCCACTGAGGGGAGAAATGTATCCACAAAAACATCCGGTTGCTGGTCGCCTAGAATCCGATTAAAATTTATATTTTATATTTTGCCAGTGATACCTTTAACTATTGTTATAACGTAACCGTGTTACAGGTGACGAACTTGGTGATGGGTTTAGTACCGGTATATCATGATAATCAAAATAAACTACGACCGTCTAAAAATAAGAGATGAAAGTTAATTTTAGAAAGATTACTGGGAAAAGTTTTAAGAGACAAATACCAGTCATATTTGAACATTTGCTATTTATACCTTGTATGTGACCCAATATACATGAAAATTATATATATATATATACATGCATGCACACACATGGCAAGCATATTATTGATTTGAGAACAACAGCCTGCAGCGTTGCCAGAGTTATGGGACATCACAAAGACAGACTTATTGCAAGAAAAAATACGCCACTTCTACGAGAAAAAAGCACAGCACGGCCACAGAATAATCACCGACAGTTATCTACGCATGTCTCAGCGCGGGAAGCCGGGAAGTGTACCCGCAGAGATGCAGCAAAGTCATTCACAGCAGAGAACGGGAAATAATAAAGACTCCGATACTGATAACTTTTACCATGGTTCGCCTTTAGTATAGAGTCATTATAAATGCAATAGAATTTTTTTTTGTGAGGGGGAAGGAGGGGGGGGGGGATTTTAAAAATTAATGCTGTTTAATTTTTTTTTTTTTAAGAACTGTTTAAGCATTTGTATATTTAAAATGTTTACACACCAGCATTATTATGAACTCGAGAGTGTTTTTAGAAGATATTAGGCCTACAGATGTTTTGTGTATCTTATCTATTCGCTTTACACATTATGAAGTGTTTCTAGGTAAAAGGTTCTGTTAGTAAAACTGTACAATTTTTAATACTTAGGGGCCTATCACTTTCGGTAAAACCTGTCCACGACAGTTGAAATTATTGCTTTATTTTTACTGTGTTAAGTGCAATGTTTGCGTGAACAATATGTATCTATTTATTTGCCTACTTCATCTATAATTGTATCACTATCAGCAACAATAATAATTTTCGCATCTGTCTGCTCCACTTTTAATGGACGTGAATGGTCGCCCAATAAAATAGAAATGTTCACACACTGTGCACATCAGTAAACAACATCCTGTCTTAAGGTCAATCATGTTTAATTCCTGGCAACCAGATTGCCTGCATCATTCCTGGCAACAAGCTTGCCTGCTGACTTTTAAAATTTGTGAGATCCACCCTTTCCATAAAAATAGCGCCATATTTTTTAGTGCGAGAGAAAAGCTCATACGCGATCAATGATAGGGGTTTTTAAAGACGAAATTTACACTGCTGTGGTTTGTGTAAAAGCTTCGTATTCTTTCAGTTCCAATTACTATTATACTTTGTGCATTCCGATAGACGAAACTTATGGGGGGGGGGGGGGAGAGCTAGTTTGTGAAAAATAAACAGATTAGCCCAGTACCTACGCACCAGTGGGCTGACATCACTGGCCAAGCCATCTGTTAGGATAATTTTAAAATATCTTCAGTCAAAAGAAATACTTTATTAAAGGCTGTTCACAGTAACGTATCTACTTTTGAGATCCAAGTTACTTTTTTCTTCAAACCATTTTTTAATCCTTTAATCGCCGCTTTAAATAAATATTGCAATGTAAGTACTCCATCTTACTAGAAGGATATCATCTAAGGTTAAAATAAAATTAATTTATTCACTATTATTCCAAATGAGAGGGCTTTCAAAAGTGCTCACATTACAGTGATGAGCCTATATCAACTTTAAATAGTAATTAATGTTATTACATGTAATGCAATTTGTCATGATTATTAATATTTACAGATTTTGGTTTATAGATAGTTTGTTAAAGTAGTTTAGCTGGAAATCATACGTCTATTCACTGCACGCCTTATCATTCATTACATACTTTCTGGTAGATTTCCATTCATTATCTCAGTATATTGTTAATACGCACTTATACTCGTTACAAACTAAAAAAATAAAGACAAAATACTAAATAAATACGGTAAGTTGAATCCCATTACACGAGTTAATGTACAAAATTTACTTAATATTTATGTGACTTTTTGTAAGTTTATGTGCTTTATTGCATTTTTCAGTATGGTTCATTACTTGTGTGCGTAAGACCGCACGTTATTGTTATAATGTGAAATTTTCAACCTTTGTATGTTTTCCGTCCTACTCGTATACGGCCGGCGCTCGACGTTTGTCGCATAGCCATTGGCTACCAGTCTGTACTGGACACCCCTCAAGACAGGACTGCACCGAGATAACTGCCGGCCACTGTACGTAATTACAGTGAAGTGAAATGGCCTAGCGGTTCCTTTGAGTTAGGCGTACCCATTCGCTGATTGGTTGTGAGAGGCTCTAGAAGTGAACATTTTTACCAGGCTGGCTAATACCTGCTCAGGTTTTCTTGGCATCCTTGAAGGGGATCACCCTATGTTAGTAGGCTAACTAATGGAGTTAAAGAAAGAGTGAAAACAGAAGGGAGGCAGGTTCTAGGTGCGTGCCAGGCCCTAGGCTTATTCGCTCAACAATAAAAAACTGAGGAGGTACAAGCGTCAGTCGACCAAGTGATGGTTTGCAGCACCAAGCCAGTGTTTGTGGCCTATGCCTGCACCGTTAAAAATTTCCGTATATTTACGGAATGTTTTACGGAAATGTACAGTGTATATACGGAAAGGCAATCCGTAATGACGAAAAACGGAGTTAGGTCCGTAAATACAAAATACGAAAATTCTCCGTATTCCTTTTGGCTTCGAGTTACGGGCACGAACAATGCCGATTACACACGAAGCTTTCTTCGCCACTGTAACAAGAAAATTTTCGTTTCTGCGGTAGTTAAGGTTATCCACGCGACTATGACCTATTCTTTCAGACATTAAAAATAGCATCAGGTGTCTGTAACATTTGGTAACACTAAAAATACACTAAATTTAATAGAAATTGAATTTCTGCTTTGTCTTTCGAAAATAAATGTAAAAGTTATACTACAGTTAACAACCGAGAGTTGTAGGTGAATAGTTATAGACGTGGACTGGTAATATTTTGACTCGGGTTCAAACCTCGCTAACTACAAAATATTTAACTTTTTTAATATCATTTTTATACAGGATAGAGCACCCACATAACGAAAATTAAAGACATTGTTATTATCTCTTTATATTTTTAACGGAAAGTACAAAAAACTAACTTGCAAATTAACGGAGAGGTTCCGTGAAATTTACGGAAAGTCCGTTTCTGAAAATCAATGTGTCCGTAATTTTACGGAGCGTTTACGGACACTTCTGGATACATTTTTACCAACACTTTTCCGTAAAATTAAGGATTTTTTTTTAACAGTGTGGTGCATGCAGTATTTGTTGGGTTTGTTGTACGGAGGGGGGATAGTTGTTTCGAGAAAACATTTTATTTCATTTTTTTATTTTTGCTTATTCCAAGTCATTTTGGATTGGTATTTTTCTCAGATATATATTAGAACACACGCCCGCATTAACTGCCGGGTACTTCGACTCCATTACCCCGTATTACAACTGAAACACTCTAAAACTTTATTATGTAGGTGGCATTTTGTGTAAGTATGTAAGTAAGCTTTATGCGTATTGTTGCGGCAGCATGAAGAGGGCCTTAATAAATTGTCATGTACATTGCGGTACGAAACTGACCTTGGACTTCAAACAAATCCAGGATGCCCGGGATTGCGTCAAAAGACTGCAACACGACAACACCCCCCACCACTGAAGCAGGAAGGAGGCCCTTTTCCACGACAGCGGCCGAAGAGTGCAGAAGGAGCTTCCACGTCGGGACTTCGGGCAGCGAGGAGCTCGCTGCCTTGGGTGTGTAGCGCGTCGTGATCCGAACGAGCCAGATACAGCCTACGGCCTCAAGATTCAGGTGGTGACTGTCCTTATTAGCTTGAGTCAAGAAGGCGTAATTTCTAGCTGATTAAACATAAAGTTAATATCATTCAGTAGCGCCCCGCGTCAATTAAAGTCACGGAATTAATTGGAATATTGTATGTGAGTTATTGTGCAACAACACGGATTAAATTGGTGTCTTATACGACTTGCCTGACAGTTAATATTAGCGTAGAAGCTACACCCCTAAACTATATATTTGGTGTATTGAGGAGCACAATGTGTTGACTCAACGAAAGGTTTGAAATGCCATTCTTGAATAGCAAATGTAATTGTCGCGTGACGAATATTGTTAACAAGTGTTTTTGAAATGTCATTAGAACACAATAATTCAATAATAATCGATTCATTAGTGGAAACATAGAGCGAAGGAGTGTTCTAGCCATCGCCGATTTTTTTCTTACAATCAGCGGTGGTGCCGTAAAAATAAACATTGTTGTCAAACACATTAAACGTTTGCCACTACCCATAGTGTACAGACGTGCAGAACGACGCGTTGCCGCTACAAAACCATTGCGATAACAAAACTGGAGCTTTAGTTCTTAAAATAAACACCTTTCATAACAGCATGCTGTATAACTACTTTAGCTCTCGCCAAGTCCGTGGACGTATAACGAGTCGTATTTCGTTTCATATCCTGGATTTACCTACTGGGAACATGCAAGCGGTTTCTAGAAATGTATAACGTAGGCATTATAATGATTCATCTTTTATCATTGTGGCTCTCACAATGTCTGTGAGTAGTAGGATTTGGGGGACATAGGCACAACGGGATCCGGGATCAGAGCTGGAGTTAACTGCCGCCATCTTGGAATTTCCTTTTTTTGCTAAAAATTTCCCTTTTCCCTCAAAATTTCCCTTTTTTCCCTCAAAAATCACCAATCACTCCAGTCGCAAAAATGATCTCCCGAAAGGCACTATTCGATATATCGGAATGATTTGGCGAGATCGTTTACGAGGGCAGAGCAATGGCAGTCATATTGGTTTTATAGGCATTGGGTACGCCAAATTGTTACATGGGATCCAGGATGGGGCCCGAGCTAACCGCCAGCCATTTTGGTTCTGTCAGTAATCTTAGCCACCATATTGGATCCAGGTGACCTTATATTTGACCCTGTGACTTCGAATGACCCTGTCACCTTAATGACCTTGATCCCAAAAATTCCCAAAAATTGCTAAAAACCACAAAATAAAATATTTAAAAAATCCCAAAATATTTATAAATATTATTTTAAAAAATTATTTTAAAAATTATAAAATTTAAATTTTTAATATTTGGGGTTTCGGGGGACGAAGAACTGGAACCGACCAGCCACCATGTTACGTAATCACCCAACCGCCATGTTGAACCAGGTTACTAGACCTTGACCCATGACTTTGACCTTAAAACCATGACCTTAGATGGTCTTGAAAACAAAAACTCGAGAAAAATGTGTAAAATTGATTAAATTCGCAAAAGTCAGCATCAATATTATGTTACTGACTACTATTGCCATCTTGGATTCAAGTGACCTTGATCTTGAACGCAAGAAATGTCAAAAATCTCATGAATGTCCTACGAATTTATAAAAAAATTAATAAAACATCAGAAATTATTTTTAAAAATTATTTTTAAATATTTACATTTACGGAGGTCTCCACGCCCAGCAGATGACTGACCCCGTTACAATAAATCACATTGTCATAACCTCTCCCTCCTCTACCAATATTTCTCATTGGTGAATTAGTCGGCAGGCCTCCACGCTCCCACCCATGACCATTTTGTCGATTGCACTCCAACAGTCATAGTTTATTGTTGGTCACAGGTATACTTTTTTATCACCTAGGTAGCACTAGTGTATTAATTTACCCACCAGGCGAGCTATCGATTTAGCTAACAGGTGGCAGCCATCATTTTATTTATTTCCTTAAAATATGGGTGGTGCTGTCTGCGGCTGACATGTTGGTTTCTATTCCCATCACTTAAGTGGTGCTAATTTCACAAGTTAGCCATGAGGTGAGCTAACGAAACAAACATTATCACATGCTATATCATGCCATATTCAGTATGTTTCATTTAGTTTTATCCTTAATTAACTTCCTTTTACTCTCTCTCTAATTAATTCCATCTTAAATTGTATTCATGCTCTGCAACTCCACTTCGATTTAGTAGCCTGCTGATTACTAGGTCCCCTCGAACCACCATAGTGGATTACATCACTTCTGTAATCCTTTATTATATCATATGGTCTTGACTTTTAACCATCGAAATCCATTTTGTTCCTTATTAGTGTTTACTATAAAAATAAATGTAGTGCATTTAAGCAAAACCAGTCATGTAGAGATTTATGTAGGACAACTCTTTGCCATTTACTGTTCTGAAGCAGGTCTGCCCATGCCCAACTCGAATTTCACCCTCCCCTTACTCCAAGTCTCAGGGTCAAAATTCTATCACTTCAACACTGAGCGAGGTGGCGCAGAGGTAACTCACTTGACTCGCATTCGGGAGGACCTGGTTTGATTGCCGGTTCCGCCATCTTGATTTTGGTTTTCCATGCTTTCCGAAATCGCTCCATGTGAATGCTGGGTGCAGCATAACAAACGTCATGGCCGATTCCTTCCCATTCCTTCACCAATCCCTCTTCCCTGTGCAATGTGCACCATTTCTAATGACATCGCTGTCGACGAGATGCTAAGCCGAACTACCTACATCCTAAAATGCTTGTAATTTAATGCATTGACAATGCCTATGAGGTCTTGTTGACACTGAATCAATCATATTACACCAATAAGATATTAGAAATTGTGTGGACATTGACAAGCCAATCACCAAGTTGTCACATGATTGCAGCTGGCCGATAGCATGCAGGCATTGAGACATCACATGCAGGAGACAGTTGGAGTGATTTTGGTGTATGTGGTGCTTATTGTGGTGTGTGTGGGTCTGATTGTCTTATGCGTGGTGCAGATTGGTGAAGATAGCTGAGTATTTCTGTGTATTGTAAAGGAGAATTGAAAAATATTGCGAAATATTGAAGGAAAATTTGCCGAGGGAGATTGCTGGGGATGAGGAAGATTGCAGAAGAGGAGATGGATTTCTGACGAGGGAGATTGTTGAGGAGGATTACAGAGCATTGAGAAAGATGATTGCAGAGGATTGAGAAGGATTGTAGAACATTGTGGAGGAGGATTGCTGAGGAGGAGAATTTCACTGAAGGAGGAGGACTGCTAAGGGCGAGGATTGCTGAGAAGGAGGATATCTGAGTAGGAGGAGGATTATTGAGGAGGATTGCAGGGGATTGAAGAATAGGATTGCAGATAATTGAATAGGGGGATTGTAGAGTATTGAGTAGGACTGTAGAGGATTGTACGGAGGATTGCTGAGGAGGAACACTGAGGAGGATTGTAGAGGATTGTGAAAGAGGTTTGCAGAGGATTGAGGAGGAGGATTGCAAATGATTAAGGAGAAGTGCAGAGGATTGAGGATTGCTGAGGAGGAGGGTTGCTGAGGAGGAGGGTTGCTGAGGAGGAGGGTTGCTGAGGAGGATTGCTAAGAAGGAGGATTGCTGAGGAGTATTTCAGATAATTGAGGAAGAGTATTGCAGAGGATTGAGGAGGATAATTATAGAGGATTGAAGGAAAGATTGCAAGATTGGTGGAAATATTGTGAGATTGATAGAAAAATTGCAAATATGGGTAGAAAGAATGACTCCTGCATGTGATGTTTCAATACCTGCATGCTAATAGCCAGCTTCAACCATGTGACAACTCGGTGATTGATTGGTCGATGTCCACACAATGTCTTATTGTTGTAATGTATTGATTCAGTGTCAACATGACATCATAGGGCTTGCATATGGGTTAAATTATATGCATTTAGGGGGTTAGTGGGAGGCTTAGTTTGACAGTGGTTGATGTGAAAGGTAGGATCAACTCGCACGCTTCTGCGGCTTCGCATCTGAGTCAAAGTCTTACTATGCATCTGCGATGTCTTAGAACATTCCAGAGCTAATGGGATCTACAGTAGTGCCATCGAATTCTTCGGACATGGTACCGACAAAGACATCGACTTCCTCGGGGGTGGTACCAGCAATGCCATTGACTTCTTCGTGCATAATGCCGAAGGCACCTTCTTCTTCTTCTGATGAGTCACCTACAGTAAAGCCGCTACGACTTCTTTGGGAATGTCATCGATTTCTTCGGATGGGTCACCTACAACAGTAGAGCCATCAACGTCTTCAGGCATGACGTCGACAGTGCCATCGACTTCTTCAGATGGGTCACCAACAGCAGTGCTGCAATCGATGACATCGTCAGCTATTCGTTGCTGTTACTGTGACGAGATATTTGCCTACAGCCAAGGTTCAATGAAGCATAAAAGAACTATTTGAGTGAAGGAGCCTTCCTGTGCTATGCAGCGATGTGCCAAGTGCTAACTCGGACACAAAAGGCAGTCTTTTCCTTGTCTTCCCGGGCCACCTCGCACTGCCAATACCCGCTCTTTATGTCCAGAGTAGAAAACCACTGTGAAACTGCTAAGCTATTCAGGGTGTCGTCTATCTTAGGGAGTGGGTAAGAATCTTTCTCAGTCACATTATTAAGTTGGCAGTAATCAACACAAAATCAAATAGAGCAATCTTTATTTTTAACAAGCACAATGGGAGAAGACCATGGACTTACTGATGGCTCTATCACACATAAATTCCTAATCTCTTTCAGAATACCATCAACGACCTCATATGAAGCTAGGGGTAGTCACCTTGGTGGTTGCTTTATGGGTCTGGCATTCCCTGTATCGATGTGGTGGCATGCATTATTAGTTCTGCCAAGGTCATTGGGCTCGCAAGAGAAAGCATCTCTATTTCTCTGTAACAATTCTGAAACTGCCCTCTCCTGTCGCCAGTTGAGATTTTCTTTTGTTCTTGTCAGCTGTTCCCCCAGAGCATCTGGAAGTGGGCAGCCAGTAGGTTGTGACAGTGAAGCTTCTAGGACATTTGGAAGTACCTGTGAGGCCTGCTTGCAAAACCTTATTGTGGCCCCCTCTTCAAGGCGGATAGCACGGTCCACTGGCGGCGACCTCTACCTTCTTCTCGCTGCTGCACTCATCTTCTCAGTGGTGACCATTTTTGGCTTCTCTTCCGTCCCTGCATGTCGTCTCTCCTGCTGCTGCAAGAACTGCTGCCACTCCTTCTTGAAGGCGCTCACTTCATGTTTCATTTCTTGCTCAACACTGTCCATTCTCTCGCTCACACCGCCAATCTTCTTGTCCACACAGTCTATCTTATTGTTCACCAACTCGCCCACACCTTCTATCTTTCTATCCACATGCTCATTCACACTGTCTATTTTTCTATCTACATCTTCGTTTACACTGTCAATTTTCTTGTCTACTAGTTCACCAACACAAATAGTTTGGCTATTTATAGATTCACTAACATTATCTATTTTATTATTTACATTACTAATTTGGCAACTTAGTGCTTCAATCAAAGAGCGAAGTGATTCCATGTCTGCCGACATTTTCCTAGTTAGCATTCAAAAATGTCAAGACAATTCGACGAACTATTGTTCAAATATTGTGATAATTACAAATACTAATTATAATTTTTTCGTTATTTTATTTTTATAAAATGTCTCCATCCCACTTCTGACACCAGTGTTACCATTTCTCTCTCTAGATATTAAATGGGCTATAACAAGTTCGTTAAGGGATGGAGGTCTTAAAAGAATTAATTATAATTTCCTTATTTTATTTACAATAACTACAGAAAATTTCTCTGAAGTCAAAATCTCAAAATAAATTGATATCACTTACTGTTCACAATTTGCACCAATTAATAAAATTTATAATTACGACAAAGAGATCAATGAAATTAAATATTGCAGATCAGTCCCAATAGACAGTGTATCAACCTATTCAATTATTTAAAATTTATGCATCCATACTGGACAGTTAGAATATTTACAATAAAATCAGTATTACACTACCTTTCAGACCCAGCTCAGTTCAGTCCATGTCCCGCCAATCGCAAGGTTCCAGAGTCCTCCAAGCGCCCACAAGCACAGTAGGCTTCACTCGTCGATTTCACACCCTCTCGTCCATTCAAACCACGAACACCTCACTCGCCGTCGTCCTGCAATCTCCAGTCGTTATCCACAATTATCTTTGCTCGCGCACACTCGCCAGGCGACCTCCGACAAAGACTGCGGTCGCTGGGTTGCGGCAATATATATAGTGTCTAAGACCGCCTCCTAGAATCTTCCCCGACTCGCTTGATGCGTCACGGAGGGCCAAGGTGTCAGCCAGTCTCACCAGAACATTCTTGCTTCGTGGCCAGACCCATCGAAACCCCCAGCAGGGGAGAGAGGCCGTGACGCAATTAAGGTGCCGAGCAGCCCGACAGGACGACGGGCCGCTGTCCATTATTCACGGGTTTCCCAGAAAGGCGATCAGGAGACCGCGAGCGCATCGTTCCAGGAAGAGGGGGGCGAGGTGGGCCTCCGATTACGGCGCGGGGCAGCTGAGTCAGCGCCAGCTCCGGCACATAACAATATATTAACGTAATTAGATACATATAATCGCTAAAAAAGAATAGAAAGAAATTGTGGCCGTAAACCTTTGCCACTAAATGGTGTGCAAAACTGAATTTTATTTGTACACTGCTTAGTATGTTTGAGAGAAGTCTTCATACTAATAGAAGAATTATAAAACATTTATATGTACGTACGTATACAATTGCAAATTTCTGAACCCTACTACTTAAGGCTATTTTTTGGGGTTAATATGGCAAATGCGGGTGTTTTCGCGGTCATTAAAGTGGTATTATGATTGTGCACACCACATTTATTTTAAAGTCGTATCACCTGATATGCTAGCTTACGCCATCCTTAGTGCCCACGCCTTCAAAAGTACCTCCAGTAAGGCTGTGTTCTTACGGTCGTTGAAAATGATATGGTACTCTTTGTGTTAACTAGCGATTTTGTTATTTTCTACTTACAGGTGGCGTTGCTGTGTGTTCACATTAAATGATGAATGACGTAAAGTTAAAAGTTTCCATGTGATCTTTGAACCTACTTAAATATAACGTAAAAGTAACGTAGTCTCTTGAAACGATATTATTATTTTTTTCCATATTCATTTTTGTTCCAGCTAAATTTAGTCTCGACTGCATATTGTGTTTACAACAATGGGAACCGGTTCAGAACGCCGTACAGTTGTAATCAAATTTGAAGTCTTACTTTCGTTGTATGTTTGAATTTTAATCACATAAACTATTTGAAGTACTCCAGTTTCGGTAAGCGATAAGTTTATCACTGGCACGGACACGCAAATATTTTAAATTTTACGACAACTATTCGAGCCTAATTTATTATGTGTTTATATATGCAAACGCACGCATGTACAAACAAGCCTTTTCCAGATGCCAAATACACCACATTCGACAGCACTGCAGTGTGACTTTACAAAGACGAGCTGTGCTCCTATACTTAACTCCAGTGTGAAAACAGCTAGGATTGTATATAAAAATTACACTGAGTTAGCGCAAAGTAAACGTAACGGGCCCCATCTTAACTTCAGTGTGATTCAGCCCTAACATGTGACGGAGTGTCGCAAATTTTCGTCTACTTGGGTAAAGGTCATCCCTACTTGGGTCAAAGGTCATACCACGAGAGAAAATGCCGGCTGCCAGAGCAACTAGGCACCTTACCTGAATGGCTTATTTTGACTCCCAATACTCAGTTCTGCGAGGTAGAGCGGGACATATTTAGTCAATATTGTTACAATTTCTCAAACTCGGTGGGTTTAACCAGGCTATTTAAGGGATGGAGGTCTTAATTTAATAAATTAGTTTTTTATATTTTTCTAATTTATTTAGAATAATAACGATGAAAATACTGCCGAATCAATATCTCACAGTAAATTGCCATCACTTGGTATTTAAATAAATTCAATCAATACAATTTACCATATCCTCAAATAAATTAATATAATAAAATATCCAAAATCAGCCGCAATAAAGAATGTATCAAAATATGTAGAATAATTCTATAAATTATTTGCTTATATTTGACCATTACAATATTTGCAGTAAAGTCCGTATCAAATGTTCATACAGTCCCACCTTAGTCCAGTCCAGATTCTATCAATCCGAAATGTTCTAGAGATCTTCGAGCGCCCTCATGCACAATAACCTTCTACTAGTTGGGTACCACGCCCTCTCGTCCGTCCACATCACAGAAAATCCTCCGCCCAAGTCCGTCCTTTCCACTACTGTCCCTCGCTGCCCCAAACCGTTCCATATTACAGAACTTCAGTCAGATGGCTACTACAAAGAACTACCATCCCTCCAGCTGCGGTAGTATTTATAGTGTCGTCGGCCATAAACGAGACATTTCTCCGAAAGCCGCGTTGCACCGAGGAACACGGTACCAGAATATTCTTGCTCATCCTCCCAAGTCGTCGACTCCTCCAGCAGAGGGAAGGAGGGGCTGTGATGCCAGTTAGGTCAGCTGTCAATCATTTCCCCGGCCGGGCCGCCCGGCGACGGATTAGTGAGCGTGTCTGTCTGGAGGAGAGGAGGGTCGAAGGGAGTCTCGCCCTCCTTGGTCCCGCCCCTCACACACACATTACCGCGTCCGCGCATAACAAGGTAACGCGTCCGGTACGGCAGTCGGCGAGTAACGATGAGAGGGGCGAAATAACCGCTTGCTACTTCGGCTGGTAGGTTCGTCGCCTTTTCCGTCTTCCCCTCCTACTCGTCCACCTGGTGACCATTCATCCAAAAATGAATCAATTCAAGATCTTAAAAAAAATAAATAAATAAATAAAAAAAATACAAAAAAAAAATAAAAAATAAAAATCGAAATCAAAACAGTTACAGCCATTAACATGAATTGACCTCAATGTTTAAAAAACTCGTAATAGGAGTTTGAGGTAATTTTAAAATTGAAATTCGAGGCAATTTTAAAGATATTTGAAACACGAGTTTTGGTATTTTAAAATTGCAAATAGGCTTATTTATAGCTTTTTTTTTTTTTTAAAGATCTTCAAAATCCTGTTTACACGTAATAAAAAAATTTGTGGTAGGTTAGGATTATGAACTGGATGCCTCTGCGACTAACATCAGGTTATTTATGGAGAACTTTGGGCTATAAATAAACCCGCAACAATATTGGGACCGAACGTCACACAACCTAGTAAAGAGGAAGAATAGTGCCACACTGTGGCAACTGGCTGCGCGAATACACAGAAGACTGCGGAGTCAAAGCAACAAGTTTGTTGAACTCTTGACTATTTCCGGTTTCTACATTAGCATAAGTTGTAATAGCAACAATTCTCCGACGTCCGTATCGAGCGGTATGTGGGTTCGGCCGCAAAGGGTCACAACGGCAAGTGAGAAGTTGCCCAGATTTAAATTTGGCACATATAAAAATCCACTCCACTATAAGCCATCCAAGGTGAACTGGGCACTTTTCAAAAACCTGCTTAAAATATGCTTGCTTGTGCACTGCATGTTCGTCCACCATATGTAAAATTAACATGCCTTATGGCTGATCACTTGATTCATTCGTTAATCATGTGGAACAGCGTATTCTTAGTTATTAAATGCTGTTCACGATAAAGTGAGCACTTTTTAATCAACCTAAGAAAAAAGTCACTGCCACTGCTTGCATATATTTTAAGAGCCTTACTGAGTAACATGATCCCAGTAAAGTTGGTAACGATGGAGGAAAAGTAGTTCCATATCTTAATGTCAAGTAATAAAAATGTTGGTTAACATTTGTGATAAGTTAAATTATTTCATTCGTTTTCTGTTTTTCAAAGAATCTAAGTATAAAAATGAACATATTTTAAAATATTTACATTTATAATCATTTTATAGTTTCAGTTGACCGACGCATAAATAAAGCATGAGGCCCATGATAATGTTAATCTTACATAAGGCGGAAGAATACACAACGTGCATACTAGTAGGGCTAGATCTTAATCAAGGCTTTCAAAAGTGCTAATTTACTGTGAACAGCCTATAGAAAAGTTTTTTACTCTTACATGCATTAAAAACCGCAGAAAATAAAAAAATATTTTCAGTATTCGCAAAATTTGTCCGGAAGAAACATCATTTGAAAGAGAATTATTACCGAAATCACCTAATTTGTGTGTCACTCCATTAAAAGATTTGCCAACTTTAGCAGGTGTTTCTATTATAAATCCCCGAATAGAAATCGCAAAAAGAATTAATGTAATTTATGAAAAATACAGTTTACGTAAAGTTGGAGAACATTTTTACATTGGTAATACAAAAGTGATGCTAAATAAAGATACACTATTTGTTAAGGATAATTAATATAATTTAACACCAGGACTTTTAATTCAACGTTAAGTCATGGAACTACTTTGCCTCCGTCGTTACCAACTTTACTTTGCGCACGCAATTAACCGCGGAGGTAGTGGATATTTTGTGCTTTAGCCACCATGGAATTTCAGCTGGAATGAGTATCCCGGCTTCAAATTTTACACAAAATAAAAAAGATTATGTTCAATTTTTCAGAGCGTGTGGTCATACTCTCTGAAATACATATGTTGTGTTGCATTTGAAATTATTATAATTTTTAAGAAAGTTGAATTTATCGGGGTGAGCGAATAGCATACCTCCTTTAGAGAAGTTGAATACAATGTTTATCTATGTATTTGGTCTATATTTTATGAAATTATATTCTTAAATTATTCATTTACTTTACAAAGACGTATGCATATAAAACACCTATTACAACTCGCCAATTTCACTTGCGCAGAATTTTGCATATAAAAATGGACTCAATTCTAGACATAATTAACAACAAACTTATTTACAAAGGTACCAAGGTTTTTATGATTCTTGATGAGAATAATAATCCCTGTTTTAAAGCCAAAGATGTTGCTGAAATTCTAGGATATAAAGATTCTGATCAAGCAATCTGTACAAAAAAAAGACAGTGAAGATAAAACTATAAACCTCGTCTACAAGACGGGGTTAGTAAGAACTGAAAAATGTTCTTCATTTATCAACGAACATGGCCTTTTTTTAAAATTCTTTAATTCTGTCTTCTAAAAAAGAAGAAGCTAAACAATTTAAAAGATGGGTAACTAAAGAAGTTTTACCACCTATGCGTAATTATGGTGAATATAAATTACATAAAGTAATTTAATCAAATGATATAAAATTAAATCAATTAGAGCATACAAATAAAATAACCAAAATTAAAGTTAATCATTTAGAATATATAAATAAAACTAGCGATAATCATACTGAAAATTCAAAAGATTTAAACGCAATTAAATATGAAAGTATTGAAAATTTAAGAGAATCAGTTCATATGGCATTAGATGGAATAGCTCACAGAAATGAGGTAATCAGAGAAATGACCCCTCATGTTGTATAAGAAACAGAAGATCAAAATTTAAATCCAACTTTCATTATTTTAGATGATTTAATGTTTGTGAATATAATTATTATGTCATTAGAACTCGAAGAAGAAGTGTTCAAAGACAATTGGGTATAATTGAAGATAGCCATCCAAATTATGAAATATTATTGGGATTTCAATATATTCCAAATTCTATCAATTTATACCAAAGAATGAGAGAAACATTGGATAGTTGCATTGAGTGTTCCCGCAATTATTTTAGAATTCTCAGAAATAATTATACTCAACAATAATTGATTAATGATATAAATAATCTTCGTCGAATTGAGTACAATTAATGAATCTGGTTTGTATAAATTTTTCATTTTCTTATTAAAAAGAATATATATATCCCTGCATAAAGAATGGCCGAATCACTAGAGAAACAACTAGAGAAGAATACAGAATTGACTAATAACTAATTTTAAACTATTTTTGAATGTATGAAAGAAAATAATTTAGCCCTTTCAGATAGTGGAATAAGTTTAGAATTGGGGTTATCTTAAAAAAATAAATAAATTTCAATTACACTTAAACTATTAAATTTTAATGGGTTCTTAAAGATGAAACATATCCTCAAAATATCAATGCGATCACAAGAATTCGAAGAAATTGGTTACCTTTATGATAAAGTAAGATTTTGTCCTTATATTCAAAATGAAATCAAAAATCTAGATTAAAAAATACTCCATTCTAAAAAATGACTATTAATGTCTATTGACAATTTTAAATGCTCTGTTATGTTGATGAATAATTCTAAGGCTAAAGAAATTAAAAAATGTTATCTTAAATTATAAAAAATATTTTATTCAAAAAACTATAATATTGTTTTAGAATGTATAAAATTTAAACAATTAGACCATACAAATTAAATTAAAGATGATCATATTGAATATTTAAAAGATTTAAACAAAATTAAAGATGAACTAATTGAAAATTTAAGAGAGTCGATTCATATGGCATTAGATGGAATAGCTCACAGAAATGAGGTAATCAGACAAATGTTGTACATATGTTGTACCACAAACACAAAATCTAAATTTAAATCCAACTTTCGCAATTTTAAAGTTATATAATGTTGTTTGTGAATATGATTATTATGTCATTAGAACTCAAAGAAAAAATCTTCAGGCAAGTTTACATAAAGTTAAAAATTAACTTCCACATTGTATACAAATATTGAGATTTAATTATATTCCAAATTGTGTCAATTTATATCAGATCATGAGAGAAGCATGAATTATCAGATTGATGCTTTCATAATTTTTTCAATATTGTCTGAATTAATTATACTCAACAACAATTGATCAGTGATATTAATATTCTTGGTCGAATTGAGTAAAAATCTAATTTTATTTTTAATATTCAAATTAACAAAACATCTGTTTTATTAATCGAAGAACTATGTGAGTTATCAAAACCTAACCATTTTACATAAATTTTATGACATTTTGTTTTGAAAACTTTTTCGACCAAATATTCATCAGGGTAGTTTGTTTTCAAAATTTCGTATTCATAAAAACTACCCTTTATTTCATATCCTTTGTCATCTTTCAGTTTATAATTAGGCACATAAAAATTTAAAATTTCAAAAATGGTAAATAATTCTGTTGTCCAATTAGCTGTATAACCCTTTTCAAAGTATCGTTTACTGTTGCTCACACGGACAATATCTCCAACTTTGTATTTCGGTTTAATGATCATGTCTACAACATCTTGTTGTCTTAAATTTTTTTCATTTTTTTTATCGACTTCAATTGGTTTCATGCCAATGTTACTGTGCTTTGTGTTGTTGAATTCTTTAGCTAAATTATCTAATATATTTACCCATTTGTAATTACCATTCAAAGCAAATTTCTTCTACATTTTATTCTTCATTGTTCGATTAAATCTTTCTACATAACTGGCTGTAAGTTCACTGAATGTAGAATAGTGATTGATGTTATATTTTTGCATAAGTTCACTAAATATTTTATTATAAAATTCTAAGCCATTGTTGCTTTGTAAATTATTTGGTTTTCTTTTAACTAATATAGATTCCAAACCATTTGCTACATTCTTGGCTGTTTCATCTTTAATTGGTTAAGCAAATGCAAACCTTGAAAATACATCAATAATTGTCATAATATATTTGTAACCATTATTTATATATGATATGCCTTTCAAATTTCTAGTATCCATTTCCACAAGATCAATTTGCCATAAATAATTAATTCCATACGAAATAATTTTTCTTCTTGGAACATTTTTTCATGCAGGTATATATAATTCATTTATTACTCTGACTTCGGGCAAAATTTTTTTTCTAATATGTTGATTTATTTGAATTGCATATAGAGCACTTACTTTTCTGAACTAATCGCCAATTTTTAATATTTTCAGTTTTTATATTATTATTCTTAGTGACTTTCTTGCACTCCAAACACCAAGTGTTCTCCATTTAATAGCAAAAATTATATATGTAGTTAATCTTTATACTTCACGAATACTCCTATTGTAGTCAACATTCCATCAACAAAATAATTTGATTATTTATTGGTTATTATTTTAAAAGTTAAAAACTCTCCTCTGTTAACATCAAAAGGCTTACTATAATCTATTTTTGTAGTTACCTTAATAACAGTTAGAGTATCATCAGATAAATTATCAGAAATTATTATATAAACAGTACAATCCATCAAAAAAGAAAAGAAATTTCCATCATCGTCTATGCGAAAAATATTATTAATTTTATTCCACGTAAATTAAATATATGGGATTTTTTTCCCTTAAATTGTCCAACTTTCGAGTTTCAATTTTTCAATTTAACGTTTAATTCTTTATCGGAGTCTTCTTTACTTTTTTCAACTTTTGTGTTAACAAGTGTATCACAATAATTCAAAACTGATTTGTTAAAATTTTGCAATTTATCAGCTATTTCTTTACTGAAATATATTTTATTGAGCGTATCATCTCCATTTATAGGATCAGCCAGACTAGCATTTCTACGATGTCTAAAAGAAACATAATTTTTTGTATAAGTAAAAATTTTACTTATTTGATCTTGTAAAACAGAAGAAATAGTATTGTTTTCTTTATCTACTTATGTTTTGAAATCAGAAGCACTAGTATTGTATTTTGATTCGACATTGTTTGTAGCTTTTTTTTTTTTTTTTAAATCAGGCATGAATCTTGTAAATATCTGTGTACGATAAAATAAGATCTTTTGAAATCAACCTTAGAAAAATGTCACTGCTCCCACATGCATATATTTCGACAGGCGCCAGTAAAGTTGGTAACGTTGGTGGCAAAGTAGTTTCATATCTTAACGTCGAATCAAAAGTGCTAGGTAACATTTTGTAATAACTTAAATTATTTATTTAACTTACTAGATTTCTGTGCAGCGAAATGTTAAAAATAAGCAGATTTTTAAAATATTTACTTTTCTAATCATTTCACATTTTCACTCGACCGACGCATCAATAAAGTGGTTAGTCTAATGGCAGTGTTCACTTTACATAAGGCGGAAGAATACACAACGAACATACAATTAGATGTTAATCAGGGCTTTCAAAAGTGCTCATTTTACCGTAAACAGAATATACAATGTTTGGGATGAGTGGTATATTTGAAACCATTTTTTCTTCTTTTAGCAATGTAATATGTTTATAAAAAATATACACCAGTGCAAATTAATGGCATGGGTGGCATGTAGATATCTTGAAGATAAACTTAGGCCTATTATTTCATGTTTAGGTTTTTTTTTCTAACAGGCCTAGTTTACTACTTTTAAAAAAATACACATAAAAGATCTAAACCAGTCTTCCAACCTTGAAACAAGAAATGCAAAAGAATCGACTTTTACTTTGGTTATGTCATACAAATACTGCTTCCAGTATATTACACTTACATATTTTATATTAAAAAAAGACGAGTGATAGCGAATACCTCCGATTCTTTTAAATTTGCAATTGCTTCAAGTAAGTAATAGCATCCACTGCAGAATATTTAATCATACGAAAACACTTTAGTTTTACGTAGCCATAGCTAGAGACCCGAGAATTTAGCGGGTTCATTTCTAGACAAGTTGGAATTCGCTCACTTGTACGTTCATGTTACTTTTGTAATTAGTTGACTTGTTGTTTGACACCTCCCGGAGATAAATGAGCCAATAACAAAAATGTTATAAATTGTGAGCCCAATCACCGCCTTTTACAACCACAACAATCAATCAATAAACAGTTGATATCTGTATGAGAGTATATAAGACTGTGAAGTCTAGCGTACAGGTCATTGCACTCGCGAATTTCTCGGGTCTTCAGCCATAGCTAAATTTGACGAGTAGTAGCTACACTCTGGCAGATTTCATCTATCGTTAAATGTTCTTAGATTCCACGAGAGTACATTTTCCTCCTTTCTTTATCCGGATATAGTCAATTCGGGGTATCTCCACACTATTTTAATCCGAACCTTTGAAAAATCACTCCATCTATGACGAGTTTGGTTGTTGCTTGAATAAGTTACGTATTACAAGCGTTTTACACCCCTGTTAACGTAAAAGTTTCTTAATTTTGGTTAAATTTAACTGCTATTTGAATTTTATCTATAGATTTTAATGTTTCATTTATAGAGAATATGTGTCTTGGTTATGCCTAGTAAGTAATAAATTCTCGCGCAAAATATTATTATACGCTGTTCAAGTTAAAGTGAGCACTTTTTAAGGCCCTCCCAGCTGCCATTAACCACTGCTAAATATATCTTATTGCAGCCTCAGGCATTGAATTTTGATAGTGGTGAAATGTATAAACTGTGTTTATTGGTCCGATTGCTATGTTAGTAGATGTCTATTACAGACCCTAGCGCAAATCAATAATTTGACTAAAATTCAAGCGATTTCAAGATAAATTCAAGCTAATTTCTAATTTCCTGCAAAATCTTTCAAAGCGCAACTCAAAATCAATCAAATTTAAAGTCAAAATTAAAATCAATTTTCAACTTGGGTTCACTCTTTGTGTGGGGTTCTTTAAAGCCTTATTTTCAAGCTAAATCATCATATTTTTGACGAAATTTCAAGAATTTTCCTCACATTTTTGTGATATTTTTTTAACTAATTGATTTGGCTTGCAAATTTAGAGTAAATTTCATTTTTTTTTTTTTTTTTACCTAAATTTGATCTCATTCATTCCTGAGAACACTGATCAAAGAATGAACGAAGCATGTTTTAAAAAAATAAGTGCGCCAGATTGAGAATGCAGATTTTGATTAAATTAGCTTGATTTTGGGGGGGAAATGGAAGAGAAGAATCATGTTTTCAGAATAAATTGAAAAGGTTGCTTGAAAGTGAGATATTTGCTTGAATTTTAGTCAAATTATTGAGTTTCACTAGGATCTGCAATTGACATCTACTGAATTTATAAAAAATGTATATATATATATATATATATATATATATATATATATTATATATACACACACACACACACACACACACACACACAATGCCCCCTTTCAAAAAAGCTCAAATAAAAGTGGCACAAATAGAGTTGACACAAACAAAAATGTTATGCTCGACGCTCTACTAACTTTTTAAAGATTTCTTCTATCTTCTCAAAATCATCCCCTACTACACGAAGTATAAATTCATCGTTAATGTTTTCGTAGAGTGTTAATTGTAAACTTTGTAGATTTCGCTCAAATTTGTTAACTAAGTCTTTGATTTCGTCAGAGGCATTATACATTCTATAGGAAGGCGTAATATTACAACAGTGTTAAAAAAGTTTTTTCATGCTGCAAGACAACACAGGCATATTTATTTATAAAAGAAAAAAATTTTAAGAGAAAGAAAAAAGCTCATTCAGGTTTAACAAAAAGATATTTAATTCGATCAAAAATTTAACAATACATATAAAAATTGTATTAAAATATCGAAACAATTTCTTGTTTCTGTAAAACCATTTACATCCTCCAGTTAATAAAATTAAAATTTTGCATATATTTTCAGTAATCCTGTCTTTCAAATAATCATAAGTTAAAATCCGTTGGCTAACTAGAACAACATTACAAACTGTATGTGCTTCAATAGCTTTATTAAAATAAACACAAATTTTTTATAATTGTTTTATCTTTAACCATGGTTGTTTTTCTATATGAACAGTCAATAAATAACATATCACCCCCACAATTAATAGAAATATGGTTTTACCATGATATTTAAAGTAGGTTTATAATAAAGTTCATTATTTCTACAATAGTATCTAGTTTTGATTTTGAATTTCTAGTCATGATAAGCAAGAAACTGTTTACTGCAAAGACCATTTTCAACATCTAGATTCCAATTTTCCTTTGGAAAAATCTCATTTCGTCCATTTTTAACATAAATATTTCTCACATTACATTTACTATTCAGCAATATTTTCTATCAATTTGAAAGCCTACAGTTACAAAATCAGGCATGTCGACCTGTAAATTATTAAACTGATATCTTATATCAAAGTTAAAAACAGTTATTCCAGTAGGAACTTCTTTTTCTAAAAATTCCCAATAATTAAAATTAATAGGAATTTTAGGCTCTTTGTATATCTTTACTTTAATTGCAATGGCTGTGTTAGATTCGTATTCAACTATAGGCCACATAATTTCTAATTGTTTAATATAAATTCTACCTGGATCGGCATAAGTTATCGGAGGTGTGACAACTGTGTCTTCATATACATACAAACAATTGTTATCAGATGAATTACGGAAAAAAAAGTGATTTTATAACACCTTTCCAGTAAAGTTCAGCATCATCTCTGATAAAGCCAAACAGATATCTCAATGGGTAAATTATATAATTTAGTCTATCACTATGTACAAATTTTACTCGGTATTTACTATCAAAACCAGTAGCCTCTAAATAATTTTGCTCACCTGGAGATCTTAACAAAACATTAATCATTTTTGAAGTTAATCCAGAATTATCAACAGCTTCAATAATATTACCATGTTTTGAGATTTCTACTCTAGAAAACTAAAAAGGAATAAAGTTAGAACAAACATCAATAAACAAACATCAGTATTGTCTTCTTTTGCATATTTTGCCGCCTTACCATCTGCTCCAACCTTATCTCTCTTTAGTAACTGAAATTGCTCATAAATTGCATCATTTGGAAAAGAAAAGCCATCTCCTATAGGCATATCTAACTCAATTCTATTATTATAAACATTTCAATTCTCCTCAGTTTGATTAGTTGGGGAAAAGTTTGCCTCTCGAAACTCTCAATACCTTTATAATTTATTTAAAAGAATAAAATATATATAATTTAAAGAATTAAAGGATATTTCTCGAGTTAAATTACTCATCGAGAGGTTCAAAAATTATAAAAAGCACCATGAAGTGGAATATGAAAGAAATAAAAAAAAAATAGCTGCCATTGATTGATGATTTACGAAATATTCGCAAAAAAAAAGTAGAACTAGTAAGTGAAGAAAACAAAAATTTAATAAACACACTTGTTCCTGTCGCAGCAAAAAAAATTATATTATCCGACAAATCCGGAAGAAACATTATTTGAAAGAGAATTATTACCGAAATTATCTAATTTGTGTGTTACTCCATTAAAGGATTTGCCACCTCTAGCAGGTGTTTATACTATAAATCTCGTAATAGAAATCGCAAAAATAATTAATTTAATTAATGAAAAATATGGTTTACGTAAAGTTGGAGAACATTTTTACATTGGTGATACAGAAGTAACGCTAAATAAACATACACTATTTGTTAAGAATGAATAATATAATTTAACACCAGGACTTTGTAATTTGTTAACAGAAAACACAATCAGATCTTGAGGGTAAATACACTACCAATGACCTTGAAAATTATAGAGATATTTTTTTATTAACCAATGCTCTATTTCAAAATTATATTCCCAATGAGGAAAGGAATAATCCAAGTTCAAGTATTGGTTGGAAGTGGAGTAATATAATTAGTCCAATTTATAATAACTATATAAAACCGCAAACAGCATCAAGCACAGGCGGATTTGAGGATTTTACAGATGATTTTAAATTTGGAGATGGCATAAAAAATATAATAGTTTGCCGAAATAGTATATTTGGATGCATGATGTTAGAAAATTAATTGATAGATGTTGAACAATTAATTTTCTGATTTTGTTGTTAGTAACCAGAAAGTAATTCCATATCTAATAAGAGTTTTAAATGTAACTCCACATTCATTTTGGAATTCTGAACACCATGGCAAAGGCATTATAAATTGGGCATTAAACTATTTAAATTTGTCCGAAATGCATTTGCCAGGTTATAATTATTGTGGTCCATTTACAAAATTAAATGAAATATAAGAAAAAGGAGACTCGGGAATAAATAAATTAGACAAAGCTTGCAAATATCACGATATTGCTGACAGAGATCATAAGGATTTAGAATCTAGACATGAAGCTGATGAAATTTTGCAAAAAGAAGCTAAAGAAATTATGTTAGATAAGAATACTCCAATTGGAGAAAAAATTGCATCTGCTGCTGTTGCATCAACTATGTTTACAAAAAGAAAATTAGGTTGGGGCATTAAAATGTGTAATTAATCTTTTTTTTTTTTTTGCTTCTTCCATATTTTTTTTCTACATAAATGAAGACTAAAATCTTAACTTTCGATATACCCACTGCTCAATTAAGAGACTTGGGTATAGATAAATTTTTAACTAAATATCAACTTGAGCAAAAGAAATAAAAAATTGAAAGAAGGCAAAGGTTTTTTGCTAACCTTGTCTTTGCCAATACTCAATAAAATATAATATAAAAAAACAGGAGGTGGTTTACACCATGGAGGATTTTTACCAGTTTTATTTGCAGCTTTAGGTGCACTTGGTGCTTTAGCTGGAGGAGTTAGTGCAGTTTATACTTAAGTTGAACAAAGTAAAAATAATAAAAATAATTAGAAGATAAACAAAGACAGAATTAATTTGGTAATGGAAAATAAAGCAGGAAGTTGCTAAAAAAAGAGGAAGGCAACAAATTTTTTAATATATATCCATTATCTAGTATCGTCATTGAAAAATACGTAAAAATACTAAATATTAAAAATTTCAGAAATATTTATTTATATGATTGACGAACGTCCAAATAGAATGCACAAAAATGAATGTGATGTAGTTAATTTTGACATTTCAACAAATCCTGGCACTCATTGGGTATGCTATTTTAAAGAAAATAATCATGTTTACTATTTCGAATTCATTTGGAGCCAATATTCCTAATAATTTAATTAATTTTTTCAAAAACAGAAATGTTTATTACTTTGATGACATAATCCAGAATTTTGATTCAGTTATTTGTGGACATCTATGTTTAATTGTTTTATATCTTTTCTCGAGAGAATTTAGGTTTAATGATATAATTTCTATGTTATTAAATGACGGATATATTTGGGAAACCATGAATGATATATTTAAATAAAATCTTTAACACAAGCGCTTATGCTTTAAAATCATATGTAGATTCACAAAGCAATTCGAGTGTTTCTTCTTTACAAAGCGAACTATTCAACTGTTTTGATTACACAAAATCGTATCTTTTTTTTCTAGGACGCTGACTTGTTAATATAGGTGAAGCTGTAGATAATAAATAAGTAGTCGATAAGATATATATATATATAATATAGCAGATTATGCATTAAAAAAGAATGTCGATTTGAAATAAAAAACTATTGTTGCTGATTGTATAAACAAATAATGCGAAACAGGCATTAAAAAAAGCTGTAGATTCGAAATATAAAACTATTGCTTCTGATCATGCAACATTTTGAGGATTTGCAATTCTGCGCGAGCGACAAATTGAAAGAAAATAAAAAAGAAAGAGAAATAAGAAAAGCTGGCAGCAGGAAACGTCGCGTTCCTCTGCGTCTCTAATAAAGTACGTTGACTGAACGGCTACAACAAAAATAAGGCTCCGAGAGTCAAGGTTCGCGGCGACAGCCGGCCTGTGCTGTGACGCAAGACACGCGCGGCGGTGGGTGCGCGCGGGCCGGCCAATCAGCGCGCTGCACGAGGGCCGCACCCGCGACGAGCCTCCGCGTCGAGCCAATGAGCGCATAACGGGCGAGCGGCACCCGTAGTTCGTAGTAGCGCTCCCACCGGCTCTCTTTCAGTCTTCTTTTGGCGGCTTCTGCGTGCGGCGTGCAGGAACTCCACACACTCGCAGGTAACCGATCTTTTAAAAGTTGTAAGGTTCCAGTTGCTCGCCTAACGGTTAATTCAACCATTTTAAACCTTATCAGTAGGGCCATGAATTTTTCGCGAAAAGATTTATACTCAAGCTATAGACCTACTTTAATATCCTACGTCCACAACTTTCTTTGGTTATTGGTCACGCGTCTACAGGCTATTCACAGCAAAGTGAGCACTTTCGAAAGCCCTTTCATTTGGTATAATAGTCAAGAAATATATTATGTTTTAAACTTAGGAGTTAATTTCCGAGTGCGATGGAATCCACACATTGAGTTTATTACTTACATGCGAAAATTTATTTGAAAAGGTAGTTGAATTATAAAAAATGGCTGAAATAAAGAGTAACTAGGGCCTCAAAATTGCTCATTTTACTGTGAACAGCCTATACGCAATAATGCATCTTAATTGACTGGGCCAATGAGAATAAAGTACTCCGATACTTGAACGTCCATGACTCGCGGGCAAAAACTAGGGGACACGTGACATAAAACCATCTAACCACGAAAGTGCATTATGAACTAAAGTGTTCTGGAGTACAACTGGTATAAAAATCTTTTCGCGAAAAAATAGGTGCCCCTACCTTTAAGTGCTGGAATAATTTACTATCTAAAGCGTTGCAGTCATTTTTTGTGTGCACTGTACTTGTGTTGGCCGTGCGCTTCTCGCAAACATTGAACAAAGCGCTGCGTGTTCGTTGTTGTTAGCATTAACCACAAACGAGAGGTCCGGGAATTCAGCAAACCAGAAATATAAGCAAGGAATACGCTCAGAACATCGCACACTGAGGCCATGTCCGACTCTCGTATATACTTGCATCCTTGCATACTTAACTTACCTTTGGCACCAAACTTGATGAATTCGGAAAGGCAGTCTTGTTGGCTTCGGTGCCAGTTATTAGCCAGTTAACCACTTTAAATGTTCATGTATTCCGGCTAAGAATTTGATCATTGCCGAAGGTTTCAGGGGTTGAATAAAGTATTAAATAATATTAAAATTTGATTTACATTAACATTTACTGTCTTGCATTATTGTATGAAAGTGCAGCTTGGATTGCTTTTTTTTGTCTTAGCTTCTGTAGGTTAGGAACATAGGCCTAATACAAATGTATTGCTTAGACCTTTTTTTTAAATGTGAAGCTTGCGATAGTTATTTACTCAGTTAAAAATACTATGTCTACGAAGTAGTAATGTTGCCCTATAAAACTTTAAATAAAATTATGTCGGAAATCAATTGTAACCTAAAAATTGCTTCTCAAAATGGCGACACATATTCCGCAAGTATGCGAGAAGTATACAACTTCGTTTACTTGTTTACTTGCATACTTCATTTGCAGTTCGGATAGCACTTACGACGTCACATCCGGGGACAGGTACACATAAATATGTACTTCGGGCGAATTCGGACACAGCCTGAGTACTTATGTACCTACAATGCCGATCATAAACATCCTTTATGTGCAACATGTCAACTATCATGGAAACAGGGACGAAACGAGTTAAATCGACTTTTTACAAAATAAGATGTACCCATAACTATGGGCAGGTCACGATAAAATGATCACATTTGAAATCAACTTTAGAAAAATGTCATTGCCCCTCTTTGCATATACTTTAACGGGCGCACGGAGTGACATGCGCTTGGTAAAGTTGGTAACGATGGATTGAAAGTGGTTACATATCTTAACGTCGAATAACAAGTGTTAGGTAACTATTTGTAATAATTCTATTTATTTTTTTATTTTTTTTCACTTTCTGTTTTCTTAATGCATCGAAGTATATAATGGAGCATATTTTTAAAATATTTACTTTTCTAAAGTTTCACTGTTTCACATGGCCGACGCTTGAATAAAGTGATGAGGCACATGACAATGTTAATGTTACATAAGGCGGAATAATACACGTGCATACAAAAAGATCTTAAGCAGGGCTTTCAAAAGTGTTGATTTTACCGTGAACAGCCTATATACATATGTACAAGTGTATCAATGACGAAGTGTCTGGTGGCTTACTATAATATTTGGCATCGTATTTTGTACTAGTATGCATACATCACTCATAAAAATTTCAAAATGTAGCTTGATCGGAGTAGGGATACTGTAGCCTGTATGCCCGTGCTAGTGTTGATATTTCACACTAAGCAGAAGAATTCACGAAGCAACTAAGACGTACTTTCATAAGTGTACCGGTTTGCCGTAGACAGACTATCCGTGTGTCACGAAGACGGCTGCCTGCTCCGTCAGAAAATTACTGAACAACTAGTTTCTGTGAAGTCTGGCTAGGAAAAGCATTCAAAGAAGTTGCAGGTAGGTGTGTAAATTTTCGCAGAGGAAATTTTCAAAATATTACACACCAGCGCGTAGAGACTATGAATACACTTGAGTTTTATGCTAAAGTCGTCTTTACCGCGCTCCCTTGCTCCAGTGCGTTAAACGTTAAAAATAGCTCCAGATAGCCGGGCATGGAAAAAAAGCTCTTGTACACTTAAGTTGTTTGTTTCTGGAGAAGTGTAGCGGACTAAATACACAAACCGTGAATTTGAAAGATCAGATATAAATAGTTTCCGTATAGTCTTCATTGCTTTTAGTAAAAATTTACTTTCCTTTGTATTTTTTAAAAGCGCGAGTAGGTGTACGTTGAAAAAAAATATATGAATTTATAATTTTGTTAAAAAAAACAAGTGTATCTTACTTTATTAATTAATTTTACAAAGTACCTGCTTTTATACGGTTAATTTGTAACTAGTCATTTTTACATGAACTTGTTAAAACAGGGGTTATATATATATATATATATATATATATATATATATATATATATATATATATATATATATATATATATATATATATACATAAGTTAAATTAAACTTAATTATAGTTAGAATCACCATAGAATTTTCATTAAAATTTGTATTTACTTAGAATGTTTAGTGGAATATCATATGGGTGATGATAAGACTCTTGCGTTTAAAGTTTTATTGTTAAGACTGTCAATTAGGGTAGAATATGACAGGAGAGAAGGTAGGATAAATGGGTCACGGAGTGTCAGACCCATTTTCTTCCCAAAGAGGCGTCTTTTGTTAGACTTTACAAAAGGGTCTGTCAGGCTTGCAGCCCGCGCGAGCAGACGCACCACTCCCCTCCACCTTGCTTCGCCCAAGATAGTTAGAGCTAGTGATTTTCCGCGAAAAAAAAAAAAAAAATGGATACACGGTAGACTTCAACACTATAGGCACCCAACAGCAGTTTGTATATTGCCATTGGTTGCTGTCTGCTTGAGAATAAGTTTTCATATTTTACTTGGCCACTTAGAATTCGACAACATCAGCACGACTCCTACGTAATTCGTGTGCAGACAGTTAATACGTGTCAAAAAGGAATTCAGCCAATCAAGATAGGGAAACAACCCTACAGTGTTTTGAAATATAACTTTTCTTTAAATCTTTTCGCGAAATTTCACTACCCCTAACGATAGGGCACCCTGCTGGGTAATTAATTATTTTACTGTGCAATATCAATATTATCACATCACGGTTTATAAAGTATACATGTACTGGTAAAAAAATGTGAATATGTAGAAGTTTCGTTAAAATCGAACGAAAGTGACGCCCAGAACCGCGCGGTAAATTCCGCTATTGTCTGGCATAGCAGAACGCTATTGGTCGGTTTGTTCCCCGCGGGCTGAGACGCCGTGGCCCGGGGAATCCTGCGTGTCAGTTTCAGCTGTTTTCCGAAATTTCTCCAGGCGAATGTTGGGATCATTCCATTTTACATGCCATGTTCGCTTCCTGCACTGATTCTGCCCCCCCCCCCCCCCCCCCCCGCTGAGCCACCGGTTTCGTCTCGATAGTGAAACTACTGTAGACGAAACGTTCGAACTATGCCTTCTTGTATTTCTCGAAAATGTTTCTCGCAGTATTTATGGTTGCTTTTTCAGAACAGAGGTGACCTACTTTCGACTAATCCAAAGTAATAAGATAATGGTAGACTAGTAATCCAGTAAAAAGAAAAAAAAAATGACAAGCTTCAGCTGTGTGCACAAAACACTTAAACGCCACGTTTACGAACAGGAGGCACACGCTTTCTTACCCTGCGTAACTTACTTCAAGTAGCAAGTTTAGGTTCGGGTTTAAGGCTGAGGTAAAGCAACTGCCAATGGAGCACTGCACCCGACTATAAAACGTGAGGAACTCATTAAAAAGTAGTACAGACACCATTTACGTTATCAGCAAAAGTGCGATTTATGCTGTATATGAAAGAAGAATGTATATATTTTGCAAAATTATAAAATATTTTGCTAAAATATATTTTTTAATTGTAAAAAAAATCAATCGATCGATAGAGTCCGCAATTTTGACCAAATTTAAGCGCATTTCCATTTTGGATACTTCGGAAAGCAGAATTTACAAGAAAATCTTCTTCAAAAGAGATCGTCATAATATTTACTGTGATCATGTGTAATAAAATCAAAGTAATAATGTGCCATATCGATTTTATAATTACTATATTTACGTCAGTTTCTGCCATAAATGTCTGTGACAAATGGACACACATAAAAATAATTATAAAAATTATTTCCTACATTATTATTACAATTTTCTTACACACATTCATAGTAGACATTATGACGATATTCCATGACGAAGATTTTCTTGCAAATTCTGCTTTCTGAAGCATTCATAATGTAAATACGCTTAAATTTGGTTAAAATTACAAACTACTTTAATATATATTTTTTTACATTTAAAAAATATATCTTAGTAAAATGTTTTATAATGTAAAATATATTCATTCTTCTTTTATGTACAGAATAAATTGCACTTTTCTGTTAATTTATATGGCGTTTGTTCTACTTTTTTATGAGTTGTTCATATTGTATAGTCGGGTGCAGTGCTCCATAGGCTTCAACCTTAAATGGATGGACGTCCATGGATTGACCGGAAAGGAAAGGAGCGGGGCTGAGAACGCATATTTAAATAGTAGCGACTTTTGAAAATATAACAATTGTTTTCGTTCTAGGATCTTTCTGCCCGATTCAATTTACGGTTTCAGGTGTTGTGAGTGAACATTTTGATTCGTGCTATACTCAAGCCGACACTACACTCTAAGGAATTATTTGCAAAATTACCATATCAGTGTAGCCTATACGTACAGTGACAAAGCGCGAATGGTAAATTATTTTCCAATACATGCATGGTAACGTTCCTACAGTTGCTTAGGAAATAGTCAAATGCAAGGGGAAGTTCCCAACTTTGTATAGTAGCAATGCTAAACATTCCCATATTTTCAGACTAACATGTAGCATTAGTTCCATACACGGTATAGGTTAAAAACTTCGATTATGGTTTAGGAAGTTTACTAGAAATTTTTTTGCAGTGTACCCGCCTTTTGTGACAGTATCACAACCAATCTACTTTATGGTTCGTGTTCGTCTACAGACCAAGACTGTTCACAAATACGCTTTGTATCTGCTATCAAGTAAAAAAACACTAATGTGGACCATTAATAAACCAGACGAGTAACACGGTTTGTGACTCAGCTACTCACAGGGAATATCATCATTGCGCACTAAGCCCCGTAGTGCACACAGTGCCTGCAAAAACAAAACACCTTCCTGTGTATTACGCACAGAGTTACTGTGGATCTGAACTGGCCAAGTCTTACGTGACTGGGAAACCTTCCAACAACTGGCAACTATGAGCATATTTGCAGCTTAATTTTGATACACCGTGTTTCAGTAGTACTGCACATCTGAACGAAACTTCTATTGCTAGATAAGAACCACAGCTTCCCTTCCAACTAGGTACTCTAGGGCGGCTATTATTAGATGTTCAGTGGTTCAGCGTTCAGCATTTATACTTGGAGATGTTGCAGAATTTATTGGCTAATAGCTTCAGTTAATTACCGTAGTGATTACATAAATATTAAGTTTTTGAATAGGTCACACGTACATCACAAGATGTGTTGTGTATACGTGCAATCTGATATATATGTATGTATGTATATGTGTGTGTGTGTGTGTGTTTACTATATCCAGTGTATAAACTTTGTATACTGTAATTTGACTTGTCCAATAACTTTGTACAGCTATGTATTGAAAAAAGGTCTTACGGACGCAATAAAACAAACGAAACAAACACACATTTAAACAGGAAGTTTATGTGCTGACCAATCGTAATTCTCTAGTTTCCTGCGGTTATCGCTAAGCTACTACACCACATTCATATAACAAGATAAAAATTAATCGTCGTCAAGTCCCGTAACTTTGATTTTAAGGGTTAGGGTAGGGGTTGCTTAACATAATCTTGGATGTTGTTTTTTTTTTTTTTAGGGGGGGGGGGGGGGCATGAATATAAGGTGCTAGTAACTTTGGTAGCACAGAAGTTCGATGATTTGGTGTACCTACATACACTTCTCCCTGTAATAATATGGTGTTTTTACACAACCAATATGCTGTATTATGACCTCAACGCTGGGCTTAACTTCTTTCGCAGAAATTCTTCGTTTTCGTGTCATAATTTCGGATTCGGACCATGTACGATTATAGAAAATTTATATTTTACGCGTTATTTAGTATTTATGTTCGTAATTTTAATTGTGTTACCTTCTAGTTGTAAAAAGTCAGGTACATATTTATATTTGAACAATTAGTTTCTGACTTTTTGCAAGTTGGAAATAACACACAGTGAAAATTAGATACAAAAGTATTAAACTCTTGAAAAATGTAAATTTTCTACAACTAAACATTTCCAATATTACCACTGAAACTGAAATTCTGAAACGAATACGAAGGATTTCTTTATAACATGTGAAACTGAGCCTTAACGAAATTTAAAAATTCAACAACGATTTTTTTTTTTGGTGCAGGGTGAGAGATCAGCCCCACCCCGCTCTTCCTCTGTTACGGACCTGCGGGAGCATTTTTGAAAAGTGTAAATTTATGGGAAAATATATTGATATGATTACATAAATTGAGTTGAATTTTGTTTTAAAAATAGTTTTAATTATTATGTTTATCTTCTTCTCCAGACATCATCGTGTTGTATCTTGAACAGTAACTCTTGTAGTTTGTGTGCTTGTTTTGAAATGAAATATTTTTAATAATGTTGTTGGACTGTGTTCGCTGGTTTCTGTTGGGTGCAGTCGTAGATTGTAGGCAAGGAAGGACAGAGGTTTATGCTACCTATCTCTGTGACGGTATGCGGTATAATTTCCCCTGGGATGTCACAAAAGTTGGCCAACAAACCGTCGTGTCCTGTCCCAACTTTCAAGTTGAATAACCTGAGTGGACCAAGGTCCACTCAAGGTACTAACCTGCTTCGTCATTCCTTTGCAAGAAACGTAATTCGGCTATGTTTGATTTTCTCCATTTTTTTTTTTTGCATTTTCCGCTCACCTCTTCAAAGTCTATGCAAGTATTATATGTTAAGAAAAGTACATTTTCTTCTTCATGAAAGTAAGCAAAAATTAATCAATTTAAATAGAAGTCATTAGCTTACCAATACTGATAGACATCTACTCATAGCATTGTTTTCTCATTTTACATAAGATAGTAATGAAAAAAAAAACGAGCGACATAAAGTATGAGCGTAATCCTCATCGCTAATGCCTTCGCCTCTCATCACATTATGAAATGTATCCTTTGGTGGAGTGAATTGCACATCAAACTGTCTGGTGACTAAACAAAGTCATAAGGAAAAACTCCCTTCCATTTTGCCAATTAAAACTGGGTGTTGTCTCGAAACATCGAGCGGGTGATACTCAATTGCACAGGTAGTAAATTGCCTGCCAAAGTTTCCAGAGAGGTACTCATGAATTGGAATAAATCAATAGATCTTAACTTGAAATATTGCGCCTTTCCATTACAATCAGTCCCATTGGGAATCTGTTTTGTGATACGTGTGTATTTTTCAAGGGTCATTCCAATCACTTCAATTTTTCCAAGATTTTCAATTACCACGGTTCTGTCGTGTAATGTTAAGTGACATTCAGCCAAGTGTTTTATAAAAATGTGAGCATCGTAATTCTGCAGGTTATGGAAAACAGCGACAAGTTGTCTTTTAGGTAGTATGAAATTCAAGTTGCACTTATTATGTGCGCGGCATCTGATTTCGCCCGTCAGATGGTCATGATATACCACAATATCATCTTTACCATGCAGTTCTTTACAAATGTGACAACTTTTCTGAGCTGCCAACCTAGCTTCATCAGCAGGGGTTTTTGGCTTCATCGGAACGATGACGCTGTAAATTCCTGCAACCCACTTTGTAAGTTCAACTAATTTGCACAATAATCAGCACCCACAAACTCGAAATACTGAGATAAACTTGGATTGTATGAACAAACCGACAAAATGCTACAAGCATATGGAACATGTTGGTTGATGGTAATTGTATTACTTGTTTCATCATTAGGCAAGCAAGTGGACATGGGTTTCAGGCAACTTTCAACGATGCAATAGGCGACGAGACCCGATCTCTGCTGTTTGCTGTAATCTTTAAATCCCAAGTACGTGTCGTTCCCAGTGGGGAAATTACTGTGAACAGCCTTTTGTTGCTGGCAAAGTATAGTATGACTTGCGAGTTTTTCCTCAGTTTGGAAATACTGAAGACAATGCTCGCAAACTAATTTCTTTTTGGATCTCTTACTCAGCTGACTACCAACCAGCCATAACAAATTTCTAATACATACTAAATGCAAATAAGTAGCATTTCCACTCGCACGAATCGCCAAAATATTCACATGTTTGTCATGGCATACAGGATAAATATGCATGGGTACTACAACCCCACCCTTTTCGCAAGTTTCGTCAATTATATTACTATTTTTATCTACGATACAGTAGACATTGATAGAAATAGAATTGTTCTCCTCAAACTTGCGAATATACTATATGACTACAGGTGTAGACAGACCTTCGATATTCAAAACCTGATGAGGTTTTGGATATGAAGTAGTTCTCTCGGCATGTCATATGACAGAAAACAAATTCGGTGTAGTGGAAACATTCCCTCTGGGCAGTCTACATCGCCACAAGCAAGACGATTAGAAATAAACTTGGGCAGTTTAGTGTGATGGTGAACGACCAATATTGACTCACATGGACGTCCATGTACATCAACAATTTGAGACTCTAAGCAGAACCATGCACACTAAACTCCTCAAGTCTGTTTGTGAGATAAGGAATGATATCCTCATCATAGATTAAACCCACATCGGATGAATGGAGGATAGGGAGTACTTTGCTAGGAAAATAAAAAGTCTCTGTAGCACCTTCTTCCACCATGAGGGATATAAAGAACTTACCCACTGCAAAAATGGATAATCTAACTGGCGGGGCTGATGTCATTAATAACCTTAATAAAGGGAATTTACACCTCTCAAATAAATGAGAAAAAGCCACATCAGACTCTAATTGATCATTATGTATCCACACGTCATTTAGTCTTCCCATGAATGCTGTATTCAAAATCTGGTACGTCAGATCTGGCAAAGCTTCCACTGAGGCTTGGGAATCGGAAAACGAATTATTTTCTGGCTCCCTTGGCGAAATATCTCTAATCGACTCGAAAGTTGGTTGTGAAATGGTTGGACTACTGAGTCTGATAGAAATAAGTCGTCCTTCAAAAGATTAACCTTTTCATGATTGGGGGAAGCGGACACTTTTCGGCCTTTTGTTTTTAACAATCTCTCCATAAGTGAATCCGTGCTCGAATCACTTAAGTAGAGATCGTCCTCCAAAAGATTAACTTGTGTCTGCTTAGGCGAAGGGACACTGTCTCTATAGCTTGCTTGTCTTTCCATCTGCAATTCCGAATCGGAATCACTTATGTAAAGTTCTTCAAGCAAAACGTCAATACAGGATGGCTTACGCTCACCCATATTGACTCCTAACTGAAAACTTTCTTTAGTTTCCTGATATAAAAGTTTAAACACCATAATAATACACTGAAGTGAGCCCTTGTTCTGTAAAAAAAAGAAAACACTCTTAATAACTTACACATACACAAATAATTGAAAAATAATTTTATTATTAACATCCTAGACAAAAAATGTGTGTTTGTTGGGGAAAGACAGAAATGAGAGGTGTGAGTAAAAAGGTAGAGAAGCCCGAATACTTTTAAACATGGACTAGATTCAAGTAGCTAGCAGGCGAGGAGAAACACAATAGATGGGCCAAGACCTTTGCCGGCCGATGGGCCATATGCACAGTGAGGGGGAAACGAGTTTAGCATAGAACAAGACAGGCAGGCCGGGCTGGAGTTTTAGAGTGCCCAGGTGGGAAATGTGCATAGCATGAAGGAGGCGAAAGAATAAGGAACTCTGATACACTAAAATGCAGCTCGAATGCACCACCATCCAGTTGCTCTACCCCTCCTGCACCCAACACCCCCACCTGCTCCCTTTCCCCTCCAATGCCACATCACATAGACCCTGCAGATGTCTCTGCGTTTTAACAAGGGAGGCAAAAAGGAAAAACTGGGCACTTCCCCTCCAATCCCTCCTGACAAATTTCTCTTTTCACCTGCTGGCGCGCAAAGCCTGCTGGTCATGCATGTGCGACAATGGGAGATTGGGCACTTCCTGTCCGCCGATTTTTCAGTCTGCACCTCGTTTCCAGTTATGAATTGACCGTGCATTGTGAACTATCTCGCCTCATCTTTTTTTCCCAGCTACATGTTTGGAGTGTGCTGCTTCGTTTAGAATATAACAGTGTAATCTAAACTCATGATGATGCATTTCATTTTAAGTCCACTTTAAATGTAATTTTTGTGAGAGGAAAAACTTTACATTTTAAAAAATTTTACACAGTAAAATTCCTACACTGTCAAAATATTACATCCTAGGACACACCGTCAAAAAGTTTTAAGTACTTTTACACCATGAAAAAAATTGAAGTTGTTTTTACACCATTGACAAATTTTAAGGATGTTATAAATTTTTCGAAAGTAAGTTTAATAATGGCGAAAGTTTTAGCAAGGGAAATTACTCTGTTACACTCAAAACACTATAAAAATACTTAAAACTAAAATATTCAATGGTATAAACTAAATATGCAATACTTAAAGCAAACCCATATATATATATATATATATATATATATATATATATATATATATATATATACCCATATATATATATATATATATATATATATATATATATATATATATATATATATATATATATATATATATATATGGGTTTGCTTTAAGTATTGCATATTTAGTTTATATATATGGGTTTGCTTTAAGTATTGCATATTTAGTTTATACCATTGAATATTTGAGTTTTAAGTATTTTTATAGTGTTTTGAGTGTAACAGAGTAATTTCCCTTGCTAAAACTTTCGCCATTATTAAACTTACATATATATATATGTATTACTCTTACAACTATACAATCATGCATTTTAGAAGTAAAATTTACTGGAAATTAAAAATTCTCTCTCACTCACATTTGCATTCACTCATCGACTTTAAAAGGAAATGTCTTAAAAATTAACTTAATTTCCCAAACCACCCTGTCACATACACTTCAAAAACATTTCAATCATTATAAATACTCACGGCTCATATATTCGTCTTCATAAATTCTTCTCCAGTCAACTTGTGCTGAACAAGCTTCGAAGCTAATGTTATGAACCTTCCCCTCAAACTAGGCATGAGCAACGTAGTTCTTCCCTTGTTTTAGTTGTTCCATAGTTCATACCTCATACAAACAACATCCCTCCTTAGACATTTGTATAACTATGTAGAACTAATTAAAACTTACATGAGTTTCCCCCTGCACTCACAGAATCACCGTCATACAACTACCTAATGAAAAAAAAATCTCAGTTTATTTGACCATGCATTCTACATGCATTTTCGCATAGTTTTGTGAATATTTAAACAATGAAGAGAGGCTGTAGATGAGTGTTATTGACATGTACCCTATTCCATGTAGAGCAAGGATGCATCTACTGGTGGTCTACTTGTCCTCTCAGCTCTTCTAAATAAACTTAAAACTACATGGAAAAAATTGTGTCTGGAATTAAAATTTACATAACTTTTTCCCCGCACTCTACACTCACAGTTATACAACTACCTAACAAAAAAAAAATTCTTGAGTACTTGGCTATGCATTCTGGATGTATTTTCACATAGTTTTGTGAATATTTAAACAGTGCAGAGAGGCTGTAGGTGTGTGTTATTGATACGAACCCTATTCCATATAGAGCAAGGATGCATCTACTGGCGGTCTACATCTCCTCTCAGCTCTTCTAAATAAACTCAAAACTACATGAAAAAATTATGTCTGGAATTAAAATTTACATATTACTTTTACCCCACACTCACACAATCACAGTAATACCCATTTAAAAGTAAAACCCATTCTTAAACATCCACTCTTAAACATCCTTAAAATACTTTACTTAACAAAAATTCTTAAGTGTGAAACAATTTAATCTGATTTAAAGAAAAAATCATTAAGTTATAGCAATTTTTTTAATTAAATTTCATTGAACTTAATGATTTTCAATGAAAAATCATTCAGTTGTAACGATTTTAATGAAAAATCATTCTGTTGTAATGATTTCTAATGAAATTCATTAAAATGTTTGTCAATTTTAAATACTAATAGTTCAATTTGATAAAAATTTCTTAACAAATTTGTTAAAAGTTTAACGAAAATCATACAATTTACTCAAAGTTTCTGAAAAAATGTGAAAAAAATTTAAACTAAATACCAAAAACCCTAAAAATGTTTGTATTCACTTACTTAAACTCTTGTAGCGAAGATGTTGGTTGATGAAAGGTATCCGAACCCAGGTCAGTAGGGCTGAGCGCTACCCACTCTTTGAGGCGAGTGCCAGGGTAAGTGGCGAGCGCTCACAATCCCCTTGACAGCTCTGTGGGACCGGCAGCCTAACAAGTGGCCGGATGAGGAGGGTTGCATTCACCATCGCAGCAGGATCACTGGGCGGATGTGCGATCGCAGTCCCTGGAGAACACAGCAGGAGCCTTCTCTAGCAGGATTTCACAGACGTGGCAGAGACGATAGATGGCCGGGTCCCCTCGGTCGCACTGGCCCGCAGAGTCAAGCAAGAAGCGACAGGGCAGCCAGTGCCCTTGACCTAGGCACTGCAGACCGGTTTACATTTGAGGCGATACAGCCACACACTGGAGGGGAGGTGGTACCTCCATGGAGTCACACAAGCAAATGAGCTCGAGTGGGTAGGAGGTGCTATTTATACCCTCACCAGCCTCCCTTCTCACATACATTAAACTAAATGATATTCGCTTGAAATGGATATCAAGTAGACAGTTAAAATGTTTTAAGACATTTTAATATGTTTTAATGAAATTTTAACACATTTAAAAGGATTTTAAGTATTTTTTTTTAATTTAGCATCAATATCCTGTATTTTATCCTATATATATGTACATATATATAAATTTATGTGTATTTTCCATTTTTATGGTATTAGGTTTGAATTGTGTTCTTATTTATCGATTTATTACATGATCAATTGTAATTACAAAACAAAATTTTTGCATTATGAGGCGAAATCAATTTAATGTTACAATTAAACTCTTTTTTACATATACAAATTTCTGTTTTTACTACCATTTATTTGTAATTTTAATTGATTAATCCATTTAGTTAATATGGTTAATGATTTACAAATTAGCTATTATCATACAAGAGCTACTCGTGACTAGAACCCAGAATCTATATATATACACACCCAACACTGGAAGTGAGAAACTAGATCACATTCGTACATGATCTAAGCAGGACTCGAACCCAGCTTATATTAATCATGTCTTAGCCGGGAATCGAACCCGCAAACTCTATATATTACCATGCCTTACCCAGGATTCGAACCCAGAGCCTCCTTGCCTAATCGGACAACTCTACGAGGGAGGCGACATTTAACAACTTGTTTTATGCATTTATCATTTTTTTCTAGGTGACATTTTTTTTTCAAATTCAAATATATCTTTAGTTTATTAGTTTTTTTTAGGCGAAGTAATAGTTTGTATGCTATCTGAATTTTTTCTTTACAAGACTTTCTTGTTAATGCAACATACTTTTAATAGAAAATTTAAGAATCTCTCTCTCTCTCTCTCCCTCTCTCTCTTAAAGACAAATTAACTACTTTTCCCTCTCTGAGGAGAAAATATTTTTCTTACTAAAACAAGTACACTTTTAGTAAGAAATGGGGTAGATAAATTTTAAGAAATGTATTCATTTTATGTCATATTTATTTACAAAATATATACAAACACAAAGTGATCCTAAATTTATGTACAAAATTTTAACACAAGCAAGTAGAAAAGTTATGCTCCAAAAAAACACTAATTACATGTACTTATTTTCAACACAATCAAGTACAAGACGTCCAAAAATACTATCAATTAAAGTTTTCTCCAATCATTAGCATGTTAATCAAACACATGTGAATTGACAATCTCTTTACAACATTTTTTAACATTAGCAAATACAGCATGTCACACAAATTATTTCAAAAATACAGACATATTCAAAACTTTATGTATAAGAATGACAACTTGATCGAAAACAACTATAAGGTAACACAAAAAAACTTTAACACTATCAAATACAAAATTCTTCTTTAAAAACAAATATTTTCATAAACTGTTAGCAACGTCTGTAAACAAATTTTTCGTGTATTTTCTTAAAATTGTATCCAGATTCACTTCTTGACCTCTGCTATCAAGGAGTGAGCATTTCTTATGTCCTGGTTTTAAACTGTCTGTTTGTACACTAGCGTCTTTACAAGTAGGGGCATGTAAAACAATGCTTTCGACTTAACTAGGATAGGATCCAACATAATGAGCATATACATCTTCAATACTAGATGGAATAGGTGTGTTTGCAGACATATGAAACACTGGATATTTCTTGTTGTCACCATACTGTATGAGTTCATGGCTCTTTTGTCTTCTAGAGGAAAGTAAATTACTTTAAAATGAAAAATATAGTCACAGATTTCTGTAAATTCTCCCAAAATTCCCTGGCGCCATAAGACCTAAGTTATATTGGACTTTCCTTGTGTGACACTGATATAATGGTTAGCAGGATGAAAATACGTCATGTTACCACTATGACATCCAACACTCGACTGAGAAGATTTAGCAAGGAACAATATATGTATATTAATTCTCTAAATTTGCAAGTTCAAATGTGTTTTAGGGGTAAATTTTATTTTTGCTAATTTTATTGCTCGATGTACATAACATTTTGATGAATCGCACCCAGTATGAGATGTGTAACCAAACTTGTATTTGCTATAATGATATCGAGTATGAAGATTATTAATACATTCTTCGAAATATTGATACGGCAAAACAGTGTCCGTATTATAAACAAGATGTTTCAAACATTTTTCTTCCTCACAATATGAAGTTACAATGCTTTCGCCATTAAGTTTATGCTTACGATCTATTACATGAGGTCTGTACTGGTTTACAAGACATTCAGAAATATTACAGCTAGTTATAGTAGCATCATAAGTATTTGGTTTACTATGTGCTGACAAAGCTTTAGAGAAATACATACATTTGAAATGAATGTCTGACACACATTTCCTTTGCAACAAAATGTGAATATAATAAGCTCTAAGTTGCAGAACATGAACCTTTATTAAAATACATATACTTGTATTTCATTGGACACAATGATAACATTGGGATCATTACTCTGAATTAGCCACTTCACACGCATAAAAATTACACATCGATGGAGAAACTAATCCTCTTTGTTCGAAAATAAAGTTGTGGATGTCCCTGTCGCAGGTCTCCTTCCAAGGAATGGTGATTCCCTGGTGAGGTCTGGAGAGCTGGTAGTCGAATACTCTGTATCCCTGTTCTTCTATTTCCTCACTAAGACTGACAATCACCAAATCTTCTGATGTTGATGGCAAGTCACTGTTGGGGCGAAGATATCTCACAGAACAATTGTTGCATACTATTCCTTCACCAAAGCGAATGGCGACACTGTTGTCGAAAATGTAGCACCAATGTTCTATATTGTTATAGACATGAACTTGTAGAAGACCATAAAAAAGGTTTAAAGAACACTCTTATGTATGCAATTTGTAGGACCTCGTATGCATCTGTAGGCTTGAAGATCCTAGCCATGACTGACGATTTTATACTAGGCACACTCCTTTATTTAGTCTACCAGGTTTTCTTGCTTTGAAAAACATTGCATTCCCACTTGCCACAGGGAAAAGTTAATTCTTGGCCACCGATGTATGTATAATGTTGCTTGTTGTTGCATTCTTCTGTCCAAACAACATGTTCAGAGTAATACACCCTTCGCAACTTATATTTAATTTTACTAAATGATGGATATTTAGTGATTTCTTCACTTTCAATGTCCCATACTGATTCGGTTAAACTAATTGGAAAATCAGCGTCAGGTCTTAAATTATACACTACACACTTGTGTCCAATGCAATCTCCAATTTATTTGTACATTCATTCACGATTGATTATTGAAAAAGTCCAATGTTCATCTCCATTGCACATCTGTATCTGTAGTGGACTATATCATCTTCATTTCGAAACCACACTCGCTTGAAACCTGGAGTAACACTGGCATACTCAAGTGATGAGCTGGACCTCTCCATCTTAACTGAATCTGTGCTGTACGATTCCCTCTTTTTATATATAGACAGCTATTCTTCCAGTTAAAATTAGTTCTTCAGCGACAACTTTTTTAGATCAAATTTACAAACACAAACAATACTGTCCCAATACCTCACAGTCCCACATTCCACAAGGTGCTCTTAAAAGTCTGCTACTGCCTTGAGTTTGCGTGATGTGTTCATTAATATTCCATGTTTCAGTCCATAAGGTTGTGGTGGTGTCGTACAATTCTCTAATCAATTTATATTTGATTTGATGAAAACCTGGTTCATTGGTTATTTCTTTACTGCGATTTTTAAACATATGTCCCAAGAAGAACAGGGTAATTAACTGTTGGTTTCATATTAAAAACAGGACAGTTCTGCTTACAGGCTTTCTCCTAAACTTTTTGCGAAATTCCAATGTTAATTTCCATTGCACATCTGTGTTTGAAAGTATACGTTGCCTAGAGACTGGAACCATACTTTCTTGTGTCCTCGAGAAATAGTAGAGAATTGCTTCCCAGGGTCGAATTTCTCCATTTCCTCGTAATCTTGCACTACCTGGAACAAACTATTTTTGGAAAAATTATTATCTCCATGCATAGGTAGGATGTTGGTACAAATATTCTCTTAAAGCTTTGCTTTTACATTGGGAGCAGAATCTTTTCTTCCTCACAGTGATTTGCATTATAACATTTGGCAATTGAATTAATACTCCAACAGTCATAGTATATTTGTATATTTATTACTTCTGCATTTGTTAAAGTTTTAAAAATTTCCTTTTGTCTTGTTCCAAGCAGATATATGGGATAATCTTTGAGTAATGCATCATTTACATGTTGAAAACGTTTTTTGTAGCTATGTCACCAGAGTCCCATTTCAGGTTATGTATCGCGTAAGTCTGTTCCCGAAACATAATTTTATGTACAGGTTTTAAACTATACCAAGGGCTGGGAGATTTAAAGCATAATACTTTAGAGTCATTAGTATAGGTTGCATAAGATATAGCAAGCTTCTTAATTACAAAGGTGTTGTCTTGATAGTTTTCGAAACCCTGAGTGTAGCACATCATTTTTACGTTACTTCTAATACTCTATTTACAAAAAAAGTCTCTCATATATAATTTTTATAAGACGACAGTGATCACCTCGGAATATACTTCATCAACTCTGGAATCGTCCATTACTATATCTGAAATGATTCTAGCTTCAAGCATCTGTTCCAACCTGTGTGACATACAATCCCTCCGCAAATGCTGTAAGTTCTCGTCATTAGCAAAGGCAGGCATGCCATACAGTCAGTCTTTGCAAGGTAAATCGGATATGATATCCCATCAGCTTTTAAATGGTCAGGCAGGAAAGGATGCACTAATTTTATTTTGTGACCTGCAAAACAAATTATTAATTATTTTGGCAACACTTGCAGTTGGGAACACTCTAGACTTAAAAAGATTTCAGCCTTCCCATAAGCTAAAATAGCAAAGAATGTTTCAATGCATTCAGAGTCGCAATTGTCACAGCAGTGACCTTGATGCATTGTACCTGATGGAATGTCATGTAGATTCTGCATTGATGATGTTCTAGGTGAAGTAGTAGACATCTGGCATTGTAGTGGACTCCTGGAGCTGTAGTAATCATGATGGATGCCTGGAGCTGTAATAGGCATCTCGAGCTGTAGTAGACATTGTAGTAAGTGTCTGTTGTTGCAGTGGGTGCCTGGCTTTGTCCATGTTATCAATGCTTGCACTTGGTGACAACACTTCCCAGATTCTTGTATTAGATGTATGTGTAAGACATCTGATGTCGTTATCTAAGCTAATGAGGTGCACATGCATGCACACAAAGTGACCTTGGCAGATGTTGAGTTAAGACTGAGAAAAAAATTAATTTATTCCTCCTTATAAACTGCAAGGAGTCAAAAAATTGGCCGCCATTTTACTTTAAATTTGCAAGAATTTGGACCTTTTATTTAAAAAAGTACAAATAACATTGTTATTGCTATTTTCAAACTTCGAAAAACATGATTTCCACCTGTATTCATAGTGTTTAGTTAAACTTATGCTGGGAGTGGTTAAAATATTAAATAAATTCAAATATACATTTTATGTTACATGGAATATATTTATCATGTTCGAACATCTTTGGTTAGATGTAAAGAAAGGGAACACATTGGATAGCGTGCTTGCCTCCCCAGGAGGGTTACAGCAAAAAAAAATAATATTTTGCAATATGTGGATATCGTGTTAGATGTTGGGGTTGATACTTGTAAAAGTAGTTTTGTTTTAATAAGTAAATAAAATGAGTCTTGTGTGATTTTACAAATTGTAGTTTGCTTGATTCAAATATACATTTGTTCTTTTTTGAATGTTAAATCTAGTACTTCTATTGGGAACATGATTTCAGGGACTTGTGATATTTTTTTCACTGTTCATATACTCAAACTGTTGCATAAGGTTGAAGGAACAGCAAGTCTGGCAAAATCTCCCGGGGCATGGATTCAGAGGGTCGGCGTCGTGAAGCAGGGGAGCCACCACTAGAGAAACATAATCTGAATACTGTAGTGAGGAGGGTGCTATGTCTTGAAACAGATACTGTAGGGACTCCAACTCACGAAAAAAAATACGAAAAACAATTCCCAGAGGTAACATTGGGTTGTGTAAATTGGTTTTTGCGAACTCCAGGATCGATCGACAGTGGAGGTCTTCAGAAAAATTCGCCTTCAAGAGTTTGGGTGGTAGTGGATACATCCCTGTCGACATGTCTTGGAGGGGGAGGGGTGGTTCTCATTTTGGAGTTGGAGCAGACGAAGACGAGGGTGGGAGTTGCAGGAGTGTTTGGACAGGGTCAGGTACCTCTGGACTCTAGTCGGTTCTGAGGGGTGCAGGGTTGTTTGGGAGGGGGTGGCTACAAGCGAGCAGGACCCGATCGGAGTGCAACTAGACAGATGATGCCATCTTGAATCAGTTGCAACAATTGGCATTCACAGATAGCCAGGACCTCGCAGAGGAGGGGAATGATGAAGGAGTGGTAGGCAGGTCTCCTCCAATCGGAACACAACTAATCAGTTGTCACCATCTTGCAAAGTGACCTCAGCTATCCCACCCGGCACCATCTTCAGTCACTCATGTACAATTGGAGGAGACAGACGTGTTACTTGTCAGCTCCTTCATAAATACTTCATCTCTATGCACTTGGTGGCCGACAAGATTATGATAGGGGATTACTGCACCAGCGAGCATCGCACCTACCATCATCTCTAGTGATAGCAGTGCTTTTACATAGTATTTTATCAGGAAAATATAAATTTTCGTGTGTTAACTTATTTTTATCGTATCGATATACTGTGTTACTTTGTGATAAGTAATTGATTTCTGTGTATGGCAACTGAAAATACCATTTGAATTAACAACTCACATTTTTTGTTAACAAATGATGTGAATTTCGCAGATTTTACAGAGATTTGTAGTACGTCTCTATAAAGTGTTCCACTATTACACTTTGTGGGCTTAAGTACTTCTTCACGTCATCCGAGTGTTCTTATGCTTCGATGGAAATAATTTGTGTTAAAAGTGAATTATTCTGAAAATAGTGAAACTTTAGTTAAAAAAATTATCATTTTGTTGTCTGTTGTAGGACGAATACAGAGTTTTTCTCTTAAATGTTTACTCATTTGTCTATCGGCTTTGCTACATGTATATAATCAGGCTCTCCACACACACAGCTTATAAGACAGTGTAATTGCTATGCTGTACTCCACTTTAAACGGACGTGTTTTAAAAAATACTCAAGGTATGTACAAGAGGTGTGAAGTAGTGTACATGTATTTCTATTATGTTATTGTGTCTGTTTAAAATTTAAATGCGAGTTTGGAAATCTTTATTTATTCATACTGACTTGCTGGATTTCGTTTAGTGAGTTTGCACTTGTGTCTTGTGTTATTCACGTAGTTAAATTTCTCTCTTGTGTAAATTATATTTCTAAGCTGGAGACTCAAATTATGTATCAGACTCACGTAATTCCACTTATTATTCTCGTAATCGTTTGAAATTTGCGATTTGATGCATGTAATTTATTCATACTTACAACACTCTGAAATTCTCTAATGTTTAACTGCATTCCGAAAACAGATAGTTAATCACGTAGATCGCATCATTCAAAGTCACCTATCTACGAGCAATATCCCGCCAAAAAAAACATAACATTTATTCTTAGGCCACTCTTAGAAATCGTTTAAACACTCTGAATTTCTCTCGCGTGTTAAATATATTCGTAAAAATCGTCCGTCTACCACCAACAACCCTACAAACACCTCAAAATTAGAAAAATTAGCCTTATCCCACTCTTGCATTAAACTCTACACCTATATAAGACATTGCAACCAACCACTCTGGTCAGTCGCCTGCAGAACACCACACCGTCAACATCGTACAATAGCTCCTGCTACCCCCATCCAAAAAGAAAGAAAAAATCAAGAAAAAAGTTGATCTGATTAAAAATAAACCTTTCAATCCATTTTACCCTTTCAATAAATTTAACCCGTTCAATTAATTTAACCTTTTCAGTTAAATTTAACTCTTTCGATTTTTACTAACCCTTTCGATATTTTGATTAACGTTTTGATATCAATTTAACCCTTTCAATCAATAAAAGTGAAGTGAAACCCGCCCGCCCCTACTACTTACATGTGCTGTTTGTGTTAGCTCTGTCCCTCAAAATATGCACGTTACCTCCTAATGTGACCAACGGAATAGAATCAATCTTCCACGGGCAATGCCAAAAACTGATTAGATCTTTATAATAGTTTTAGAAAGTTATTAAATCAGCACCTAAAATATATGTAAGTAAAATCAGTATGTTTGAGATACAAACACTCATAGTTTTGACTCAGAACTAATCTGTTCTATAAAATCATTCATTCTAGTGGTAAAATATCTGTGTTGGTATTCCCACATGCACTTACTCCAAATAACACGTTTGTAAGCCAAATTTACTGTCACCCTCCCAGGCTGCAAGCACTGCGTTCCCACGATGTGATTATCAGTTGTCCCTCTCCACATTCTCTCCCACTCCGTGCCTACGAAACCAACCGTTATTTCCGAGAAAAAGTCTATTCACCATTTCTTGGAAAATACACCCCATGTTTGATGTGTTTATTTTGGTTGCCAAACTTTTAACATTGTTCTTCCCAATCTGTAGTAGAAGTATACTTAATTTGGTTAAGCTTTGTTAGCATGAGGCGGAGGGATATCCTGGAAGTAGAACTTTAGCAGGGCTTCAGAAAAGTTGTAGGTAACCGTGAATGGATTATAGTCTCTGCGTGCATGTGCTTAATAGAATGGCGTCATGACAAGTCAACCATAAGTGAATTTGAAGACGTCTAACTCATTTCTATATGCTATACACGGTAAAGTGAGATTTTTTTGAAAACTCTTTATTTGGAGTAATCTATACTATATAATATTACAGAGAGGTAATGTGAGTTTGTTTATTTGTTTCTATGTATTTTAATAACTCCATAAAACCTGAGCGAAGCGATGCCGTGCTACTAGTAGTCAATAAATATATTTTATTTTAGCATTGGATATTAACTTCTAAATGCAGTGGAATATCCCCAATGTGTTTATTATTTGCATGGCAATATTTAGTTTCAAAGGCGGTTAGAGGAAAGAAAAATGGCTGAAAGAAAAAAGTACCTAGGGCCTTAAACGTGCTCACTTTATCGTGAGCAGCCTATAGTTTCTGGCGGTGAGACTTTATTGGAGTAACTATTAAAAAGAGTGGCCAGAAGTTTCGTGAGGACCGTGCAGACGAATAGACCCTCACTTTAAGCTCGTTGTTTGAACGACTGGCTTAAATGTTGAACGGACTTCACGGCATTTGAAGAACCAATTTCAAAGGTTCTGCGGGCGATGTAAAAACAAACATTCTATGAGGGCATTTCGAGAAAAATCTAGATCGATAGGGGTTCGGCGACGCATGTATGTACCTGCTATCGGAAACCGCTACGATATCGTATTGCGAGGCGAACGTTATCCGGTTGCGAGCACTCCAGAGGAAACGGCATACAAAGTCTAGCATGTTTTCTCGAACGCCGTTGGTGAACATCGCTAGCCTGCATCTGAAGGTATAGGCTATTCACGGTAAAGAGAACACTTTATAAGGCCCTCCAAACAGGCATCGACCACAAATCAATATATTTTATTGGAGCTTCAGACATTGACTTTTGAGAGGGGCGAAACGTGTACATTGTATTTACTATTAGCACTGCAAAGTTTGTATTAAAAAGGGGCGGGAAGATAGAAATAAACTGGAAAGAAAAATTTAGCAGGGTCTTAAAAATTGCTCACTTTACCGTGAATAGACTATAGCTTCTTTAACGATACCGATGTCAGCTTGTTGTGACTTGAGTCAAGTGATCGAACTGGCTTACTTCCTGGACGATATAATGTTCTGTGACCTTCTTTTCGGATCTTTTTTTCCTCGCGTATTTCCTCCTCTTCTGTAACGCCTGTTTATCCAGAAGGTGTTGTCCACTCATTTGGTAGAGACGAAGAGAAGCGAAGCGATAAGAATTTTTCTGTTAAAGAAACCTGTACACGAACAGATCAAGGCGGTTGTATACAGTAAATGCTCAACTCATTCAAAACTTTAATTGTTTTGTTTGGAAAGAGACAAAGTCGTTGCTCGTCAAATTCTCAGCGGTAATAGACGCGGAAGTAATCAAGTAATCAGACTACGAGCGTACGACAAAAAAACCTTCCCTTTACCTTTACACGTTCTTCACTTTGTCGTTTTGCGGTCCGCTTCCAAGCCACACAATAAAAAAGAAGTCGTCATGCGCTGTTTGCGTTTCATACAGAAAATCTGCGATTGTAATTATTCGCGCGAAATGTTTTAATTGTTCGTCTGTTACCTACTATTGTCTCTCCGCGAATGAATTGTTGTAGTTAGTCATCCTTTTCACGTATGCCATATGCTTTCTCGCCCTTGTCGCAGAACAGATAACTACACAGAGACGAAACGGCGTGGGGCCGCGGTGGCTGAGCGGTTAGCCTGCCCGCCTCCAATCATGACGAACTGGGTTCAATCCCCGGCTGGCTAACTCACTAATTTTCGCATGTGGGAATCGTGCCGGACGATGCCGCTGGTCGGAGGGCTTTCTCGGGATCTCCCATTTCTCCCGCCTTACAGTCCGGCGCTGCTCCATACTCACCTCAAGCACCCACGTCGGCTCTCAAGACAATACCTCGCTCTTAAGAGCCGCACAAATTTCTTCACTCACTCGCGAATTGGCGTTGCGGTTACCTTGATGTCGGAGTACTCATTCTCGGATTGGTTGCGCGAGGGTCTGGGAACGGGCCTTGTGACTGATTGCCTACCACGTGCTGCGAAATGTACCCTATTGGTTAGGTTACTGGCTGGCAAGTAAGTCAGTAGTATCAAAATGGCGGTTCTGGCACACCAGGCGTCAGGCGGTGGAGCCGTGGACCTAATTAGAATATTACCAGGCGTCGGGCTGTGGACCCAGGAGCGAGAATTCCCCTTTTTTCCTTGTCCCGTCCAAAATGGTCGATTTCGCGTACAAACCCATAATTTCCCCCTTCTCTCAAAATGTCCCGAATTTCCCTCCCGCCGCCGGCGGCCATCTTGGTAGACAGTGCTAATTAGCATAATCTGGGTAGTTTGCACATTGTGGTGGAAGTTTGTCCAATGTGGCTGAATCGGTCGGACATTCTCTCAAAGTCGGACCTTCTAAAATTACAGCCAACTATGCTTATAAATTGACATGGGGCATATTTGACCCAGCGACCCTTCTCCTAGTTGGAGGTGGATTCCTATGTTATGAATTTGACAACTATAACTTAAATGGTTCGGAAATTACAGCTAACTATGCATATAAGTTAAAATGGGCCATATTTGACCCTATGGCCCTTATTCTAGTCCAGGTGGATGCCTATGTTATGAATTTGACAACTGTAACTTATACGGTTCGGAAGTTATACCTAACTATGCTTATAAGTGTTATGGACACCCACACACAGATGTAAGGAGGAGTCAGCGTTACACTAGATCCGATCGTTTGCGATACTTTAATGCCCCACCGATGCCGCCAGCGAGGCGCTGGCTGCCAAAATGGTCGAAATGGTCGACTTCCTCAGCCAGTCGCCAATTGTCCTCGGTTTACATAGGTCGTCGATGCCAAGATAACTGCTGGAAATGATAGGAATTTGAGAAGCTCTGACTTTGAGAGAAGCTCCGACTGATTCAGCTACATTGGGCAAAACTCCTCCACAATGTGCTAACTCCCCGGATTATGCTAATCAGCACTGGCTGTCAAAATGGCCGCCGGTAGAGGGAGGGAAATCTTGAGGGAAAAGGGGGAAAAAGAACGGTTTTTGTACACGAAATCGACCTTTTGGACGAAAATGGGAAAAATGGGACATTCTCGCTCCTGTGGTCCACAGCCCGACGACTAATCATATGCTAATCAGGTCCACGGCTCCACCGCCTAACGCGTGGTGTGCCAGAACCGCCATTTTGATACTTCTTAAGTCACAAGGCGCTGTTTTGCGAACAGCGTTGCGACATCTTGCTGGCTAGTGACGCCATTTTCGTGGCATGTGCAACTGAGTTCATGGAATTCGCAGCTAATTTACTTCCGTAATCTCGTTTATCTTGTGCCCTTGTGATATCCACGCATAGTTAAAGATTCACCGCAGAAGGAGAGAGTGAGTGGAGATATTTGGAAGGCTCATAACATCGAAGTCTTGAGAGCCGATGAGGGTGTTTGAAGTGGGTATGGAGCAGAGCCGTAAGTAAAGGGTGGGGTAAACGGGAGTTCCCCGAGAAAAAACCGCCGACCAAAGGCATCGTCCGGTACGATGACCATATGCGAAAATCCGGAGTGACCCGGTCAGGGATTGAACCTGGATTACCTAGATGGGAGGAGGGTGGGCTAACCGCTCAGCCATTGTGGTCCCACCACAGAAGGAAAAAAGTAGTTGAGTTGGAAGGGGGGGGGAGGGGTTTATTATTCTATGTCATGTAACGAAAGTCTACCTAGGCACTTATTTTATTTTCTACAATACTGTCCAATCTGAGTACATGAAAGGTGAAATAAACTAAAACTAACCACAGAAGGTAGCAAATGCTTACGGAATAATTTATTGACCCAGTCTAACAGATTTTTCTGCGTGTGTGTGTTTTATTTTTTCTACCATAAAAAAAACTCGAGTGGGGAGTGAACCCAGGGTGAGGTAAAACTCTCCGAGTGACGGGCTTTCCAGCTGGGACCCGTAGGTATCCGTCATCCCCGGACATAACATAAAATGAGTCCCTCGGATGGAGCGGCGCTTGAATGCAAGGACGGGGGAGCGGGACTATGCCGAGAAAACCCGCCCCCAAGCGCCATTGTCCAGCACGATCCCTATTGCGAAATCCGGGAGTGAACCCGCCGGCTATCGAATCCGAATAGCCGTGGTGGAAGGCGATCGCCCTAGCCACAGCGCCACCGCTGCCCCTTTTCTTGGCGGTTTCTGTATTTCAAAAAATTGGTAACTAGGAGCAGTGGCGTGTGGTGAACTGTTGCAAGGTAAGTTAGCGTTAGCTCTGTGCTGTACAAATTTACACTTCTGCCACTTGAACGCAGCTCGGCAGCTGACGCCACAGGTCGCGTGCGATAGATCCCTTGCTGCTCGCTTGTAAATGGTCGAAATGCACGCGTGGACCGAGAATGTACCTACAGCAGATTAGCGAGCACCAGCTTACCTTGCAACAGTTCACCACACGCCACTTACTATACGCGTCACCGCAGCGTTTTCGCAAACCTGGGCGTTCATTCTGAGTTTGTGGGGAAATCTATCGGCAGATCTCGATGACGATCTCGACACTCAGCTTCCTGTCGATCGAGACAAGCGGTTTGAAACGATCGGGAGCAAAATATGCCAAAATAGCTATTCTAAGCGCACTATCGGTTCGAGACCTCACAACCTCGGCAATCCTCGGGTTTTACCGACCACGCCACCACAACTCGCTTCCCTCCCTGCTGGTGTTCAGGCAGGCAACGTGACGAATGCAAACACACGCTGTGCCTGCAATAATGTATGATTAAAGTATAGCTATTCTTATCAACTGTGTGTTTTAAGTGGTTAGTTAACGCATAAAAGTGCACATACATAAATCTATTATTTATACATTGTCTTATTTAAAACAAATACTATTCCATTTATTAAAACGTAACGCGGGATATTTAGAGTAAAATTTCTCGATATGGCTACGATCTCATCGTAGCCGCTTGGCTGAGGAAAATGGTGACATGGTCAATGATTATTTGTTATACACGCAGGTTGGCTGTTGAAAATATTACTCGTTTTAAAGGAACATACTGTTTCAAGTATAAAAACGACTTTTAAAAGATGAGATAATTCGTTACATATTATTCCCTCTGCCCTCTAACAGTCCTTTAAAATAACGTTCACTGTGATGTATGTAGCGAAATGTATAGAAGGCGATACGTAAAATGTCATTTTAATAAATACAACTGTAAAGTTAGTTTAGAAGATTACGTTAGGCCTAAACAACAAATCTTACATAATACAGCGTGTAATTGATTTGCTGTAGGAATACAGGAATTCTCATTACTAGTGAAGTGCCGTGCTTCGTACACAAAGACTGTAGATATCCTATCTAGTTATTCATAAAATTATGGAAGCTGCCCATTTAATTAGTTTTACTACTGAACGTAGATACGAGGAGTTGGGGGGGGGGGGGGGAGGGGGTGACGCTTTAGTTTATCACGTCTTTCGTGAGACGATATTATTTTGATGCTCTTACGAGTGTACATTTTTATTCGCACATTGTTTCGGTGGAGCAGTGGTAAATTTTGCTTGTATGAAAATAACATTTACAGTATTGTAACATTAATGAAAAACAAAACGCGATACATATTGTCACTGTTCGTATTCGTACAGATGCAGTATAAACACGCACACTATCCAAAGTTAACCTTACACTCGTTGCATTTACGATATAGGCAAATAAATATTATTCATGCCGTACAAAAGTGTCGAAAGTGCGGCTTTTTCCGGCCACGTGTATTGCAATAATTATAGGAACGTTTTACAAATACATTATTTACCAAACACGCAAACTTACTGTTTGTAAACACCGCAACCTCTTGAACACGTGTTTTTCTAGGTTAATCCTTGCACGTGTACTTCACTAAAATCACGTTTGTTCGTCGCTAGCATTAAATAAATTATTTGCAGAATTATTCAGTAAAATCAATAGTGTGCACGTTTCCTGAAACTAACAAACTTAACTACGTAAATTATATTCGTCAATTCATTGCAGACCGCGTTTAAGAAAAAGAGCTAGCAGTTTTAAGAAACAGATGTATACACGCGCCGATTACTATTACACATTTCACTCAAGAAAATGCACTACGACCAACTATGCTTGAAGAAAGCAAATACACAAATAATTAACTACCGATTCATTATTCCGACAACACCAACACGATGCTTGTATAAACACATAACCTCTCTGCCATTGCTACACTACATAATAAACTTACGATACAGAAATTATAACTTCAGACTCCCGAACATGTGTGGATACAATAAGATGCATATAATAATGTTCCACATATATTGTAACCTTTTGTATGTTATGTATTATGTTTACGAATTACGAAACTATAAGATAGGCAATAAATACGGCCACCGCGCTTCTCACCCGCCATGTTGAATTTCCACTTCCCGATCGGGACGCGGCTTTCGACAACATATAGCTGTCGAGTGCTCTCGATCGTTTTCTCACGAGAATCAAGAAGTCATCTTTAACTTAGAATACCAAAACCCGGAAATATGAGGTAAATCGTTATTTCACGATCGGGAGCTCCGTTTCGACAAACTTACAATAAACGCTCTGTTGTCCAGGAATTGAGTCGGCAAACAAGGCGATTGTTCTTAGGACAGAAATAAACAATAAACAGTATTTTCATACAAGTGGCGAAGGTTGAAATACGTACATTAGCTGGAAACGCTGGCGCCATGGTGAAAATACTGACAACTAGGTCGCAAATTATTACAGGGAAATATCGCAGTAGGTTAAAAGGAACGTTTAATCATTGCCTTTTCTGAACAGCTGATAGCGTTCAATGTAAGGCAGTACTTTCCTAAGGACCAAACCAATGGTACCCTAGTTGGCAAGTTGGCTTACCGCTATGCAAGGGACCTGCCGAAGAAGGGAGTTAAGACATTTAAATAATTGAAAACTACTACAGCATGAGACTTTATTTATCCGTTCCTTTTACGAAGTTACCATAGTGTCCATTACAAACGTTAAAGTTCGTATAACTAAAAATAGATTTTTTAATATTTGTAAATATGCAAATCTTTTTATGTAAATCATTGTCTATTGTCCATGAAAGTGTTTTATTTACCAGTTCTTAAAAAATAAATCATGGCATGGTCGGTATATAAAAATTGCATACAAAGGAAAAACATTTTCCATTTATTTTCTTTGTTCGTAAGATTAATCTTACGTGTATCTTATTTTTCACGTAACATTCTTTTTGCACATATTACATTTTTAACAAAACATTACCAAAAGCTTGGCTCAGTACACCGAAAGAAAATCGCCCCTCATAAAAATAGATACATATTCCTTACACCAAACCCCATAACCTTTTTGTTTGGCAAAATGGCAGCTTAACTTTGACTTTTTAAAATTTCGATTTATCGAAATCGTAAAATAAACAATAATTGACTTTTAACATTGCCCTTTCCATTGTGTCACGCTTCATAAGAATAGACGAATCGACTTTTTTTATAAGTAAACGTAAGTGGAACGTTAAGTCAAATGCTAAAGTTTTCAATTGTGTGCCACGAAAAGCTAAAAGGCTAGCCACACAGGTCGATACCATGCGTACGTTTAGTGTGGGCTACACACCATGAAAAGTAAAAAATAGCCCGAAATCAGTACACCCAATACGAATGGCTACACTGTAAACCAGTAGAAGCTTAGTGATTACTGCAGTGATCGAATTTGGCAAACTTAGTGGTGGTTTATAAACTCCAGTAAGGCGCTGGTCACCATTTAATTAGACTGATCTCACCAAAGGGTAGCAATTTGTTGACAGACATTCAGTAACGAGCACGTTACTGACGTCATGTTCACAGCATGAATTCGTCACAGTGTTTGCTATGCTGTGTGGCAACACTGAAAACTAATAAATGGTTTCGTACGGAAACTCTACACTCCGTAGCTGAAAAGTTGGTAGATAGCGAGTGTCCCTGGCGGAAAAGTGATAATTCTCAAGATTATATTTTGTTCGGGTTTTCCATTTTCTTTAAAATGCGCGAACATTTAAGGACCTCAATTTGTAAAATTTTTATCAACTTTCGAAAAGTGCTGTTTTTGGTTTAAACCTAATATTTTTAACATGCACGATGTCATGAAAATAGAATATAATTTTAAGTAGTCTTAAAAATTATCATTTTCACACACACCTACACACCCACACGCACACACACACACACACAAACACACACCCACACACAAACACACACACACACACACACACACACACACACACACACACATATATATATATATATATATATATATATATATATATATATATCAAGAACACATATTAGTGTGGATTCGTATAAAGACGCTGATTAACAACACACTGAAAAACATTTCAACCATCAGGTTGGTATCTGTAGCCTAGGCTTCAGTGTGATAGCGCCCCGGAGTTGTGGAGTATTTGAGGTTGGCAATAGAAATGATGGTAATTCGCGAGGTGGAACGAATGAATTGTGTTTGGTGACATGAGCTGCAGAAAGAGGTTTCGTATGGAGAGGGGACGGCAATGGCTGTCGTAACTTCTGGGATACGGAAGAGAAAGTCGTGGAGTAGAACGAGCGGTTGGTTGGCGACCTTCAATGTCTTGGGTCACGTGTCCGCCAGCTCATCCTTTATAACTAGCGCGAGGACATAATGTCTTAGTCGCAAACAGGTCTGGAATACTTTTATAGCACGCATATTGAACGTAGCTCACAGCGACGTTCCGCTCGTTGAGGAGCGAATATGAATAAAAGTAAACTTTTACAAGCTTCGTTCGCTCACGTCCCTTGAACCAATTGGCGAGATAGTCACTTAGACCTAAGTGCATTTCCAAATCGGACTTTGCGTTAAGGGGCCCGCCTGCCTTCATCGTTTTTCTCATTTTTTTTTTGGCCGAGAAATGCGGGAGCTACATATAAAGATCGTCACACTGACACGCACTACAAGAGTGCCATCGCCGTTATGCGCAGGGCTCTAAACTGGCGTGCAGTGTTCTCGTAGTGCTGTGTGTACTTGTAGGACTTTCAGCTCTGACCCTTAATTTTATCGAATAATAGCCTGTGTGAAAGTTTAATACATGCTGCTATCGTAGTTTAGCTCGTGTCCGGCTAGTATATTTTAAGATACGAAAGTTTGGGAAAACATTTTTTATCATAGTGGATGGCTCTTAAATTCTATTTACAGCATGCTTGTTAACTTAAGTACCATTCCGTAACAGTCTGGGGTGTGATGTCTTTTCGTAGGTAAACATACTGGGGGCACGTTTAATAAATAAAAAAAATAAAAAATAAAAAAACAGGTTTTCGAACACTGCATCTCGGTTCAAGAGCCAGGCAGGAGAAACCCTTAAGATGTATGATGCCACCCTCGAAATTTCAGTTTGTAAATATGCTCCACTTTCAAGCTTTCAATAAAATGCACGCAGTTATTTGTACACACATTTAGTACTGTGTATATCGCCCCCCTCCCCAGGCAAATAAGCATGCACAGAAAAAACTCTGGTTAAATCGCTGGTGTCTATATGCATATTCAGTATCAGCACAGAGTACTTTAAATACAGAAGAAAACAGCGAAACAGAGAACTCAGCTGTACAGGGGCCACGGTAACTGAGCGGTTTGCCTACTCGCCCCCCACCAAGGCGAACCGGGTTCAATCCCCGGCCGGATCATTCCCGGATATTCGCACGCGGGAATCGTGCCGGACGATGCCGCTGGTCGGCGGGTTCTCTCGGGGATCTCCCCTCCCCCCTCCCCTAGTTTTCTCCAGCCTCACACACCAGAAACTACGACGCCGTAACAGCATCGTGTGGAACACTGTTCGTCATTCAGCGCCTTGTAACTTGATTGGTACGTAAGTAGCCAATCAGACGCAATGCACGTCCCCAAAGCTTCGCGCAACCAATCAGAGAGTAGGTACGCCGACATCAAAGGCGCCACCACGCTATGTTGCGCCTGTTTACTATACGTATTTGCTTTGCGGTATCAGCTCCGACCCCACCCAAAAAATTCACTCTGGACGCGACCCTGCATGTGCTGACAACGATCTCTCCGATGACACCGCTGAGCGCGAGGGGAAAATAAATCGCACTGCAATGGGATGGGAGGTAACCTTAAATTGATAAAGGAATTTCACGAGGACCTTAATATTTTTAGTATAACCTAAACTACTGATTCCAATAAATAAGCAGAGAAAATAAATTTCATGGAGTTTAATATTTAATGTTGCCAATCAGACCTTACACGTTTTCCTAGGCTGTTCACGATAAAGTGAACACTTTTGAAATCAACCTTACAAAAAAGTCACTGCCCCTACCTGCATATATTTTAAAGATTGTTCTGAGTGACATGCACCCAGTAAAGTTGGTAACGATATATGGGAAGTAGTTCTGTATCTTAACGTCGAATAAAAAGTGTTAGGTAAACATTTGCGATTATTTAAATTATTTCTTTCATGGTATGTTATTTTTTAATGCCTTGATGTGTAAAAATGAGCAGATTCGTAAAATATTTACTTTTCTAATAATTTCACAGTTTCACTTGACCGACGCATGAATAAAGTGATGAGGAGCATAGCAACGCTAATTTTACTTAAGGCGGAGGAATACATACACAACATGTATACAAGTAGATTTTAAGCAGGGCTTTCAAGTGTTCATTTTACCGCGAACAGCCTATAACTGATTCGCGCAACTTCATGGCGGTTTTAAGCATTATTTTTCCGGAACGGCTCTTCTTCGACACAGAAAGCTTCATGGCACATGCACGATGCGTGTTCGTGTACTCACGAACAGCGTTCGCTACCGATTTGACATCGGCGAGCTATGAAGGTCGCGATTCGGTAACGTAAAGCACATAGTTCGTAGAACACTTTTGAAATCGACTATATTTTGACACAAACACTCCGGAATACTTGACCGTAATATTGGAGCCAAATTAGGCGCAGTAGCTTTGTTCTTCGACGTTTTTATAAAACTGAAGGTCAAACTTTCAAGCTGGTTGCCACATAAAATGGTTTCTTGATTTTGTTTTATTTCTGTTACAAATCATGCGGAAGTAGCTAACAATTTCACACTTGACCGCCTCACGGACTGTAGTCATTACTTACGCGAGAACGATAACTTTTACGTGAGGATGGACATACGATGAGCACGGGGAAGCAGTTAAACTGGGCTTTTTGAAATATTCCATAAGCTGCGAACCAACTAACGGCTATTCACGATAAAGTGAGCACTTTTGAAATCAACATAAGGAAAAAGTCACTGCTACTAACATCATATATTTTAAGTGGCGCACAGAGTGGCATGCGCCCAATTAAGTTGGTAACTGTGGATGGAAAGTAGTTCCATATCTTAACGTCAAATACATAGTGTTAGGAAACCATTTAAGACAACTTAAATATTTCGCTTCGTGTTATTTTTAATTCATTGCAGTGTAAAAATGAGCAGATTTGTAAAGTAGTTACTTTTGTAATAATTTCACTTTCATCTGATCAACGCATGAATGAAGTGATGAAGCCCTTGGCAATGTTAATTTTACATAAAGCGGAAAAATACACAACGGGCATACAAGTAGATCTTAAGCAGGGCTTTCAAAAGTGCTCATTTTACCGTGAACAGCCTATACACTCATCGAGATGTTGCCACTTACATCGCCAGGTACCGATCACTTGGCTCTGCATTGTCGCGCTGCTACATTGCCGACGCACGAACCAGCAAGTTGGAGACCTCCTGCAGGTATAGGCTGTTCACTTTAAAATGAGCACTTTTGAAAGCCCTGCTTAAGATCTACTTGTATACACATTGGGTATTCCTCCGCCTTGTGTAAATTTAATATTGCTGTGCTCCTCATCACTTTATTCATTAGTACGTCAAATGAAACTGTGAAATTATTAAGAAAGTAACAACTTTACAAATCTGCTCATTTTTACACTTCGATGGATTGAATAAACAGAAAGCGAAAGAACTAATTTTAAGCTACCACAATTGGTTACCTGACACTTTTTCTTCTACTTTTAAGATATGAAACAACTTTTCATCCATCGTTACCAACTTTACTGGGGGAATCTCACTCAGTGCGTCCATTGAAATATATGCATGAAGGGGCAGTGACTTTTTTCTAAGGTTAATTTCTAAAATGCTCACTTCATCGTGAACAGCCTTTATAAGTTTTGAGTCGGCAGCGCGTTTTTGAACGGGGCTATAGTAAAGTTCAAATGAGAAGATAATCTTTGTGCAACTTTGAGGGAGGGAAGGTAGAGGAGGCCCTGTACAGACCAAACTGATACCATCGATCTCTACTACCGCGCTGGTATAGGCTTTCGCGGTAAACTTTTTCCTTTCAGGCATTCTTTATCCTTTAAAATCCTTTTTAAAATAAATATTGTCATGTAATTAATAAACACAGTGTGTATATTCCACCGCACTCGAAACTTAACGTCTAAGGCTAAAATAAACACATTTATTGACTATTATTCCAAATAAGACAGCTTTCAAAAGTGCACACTTTGCTGTGAATAGCCTTTAAATACCGCGCTGCTCGACGTACGTTATTTCGACAGGTAATATTCACGCGCGGAGAAACTCTCGCCCCACCCGCTCTCGACCAGCGTCACTATTCAACTGATCCACCTCACCCCTTCGTGCAGCGGCAATGGACTCTCCTGACTCACTTGACGCGTTTTGGGCTTCTGCCCATGATCTCATTTGGACTTCACTATACTCTGCGACTGCCCCGTCGAACGGGAATGCAATTGGAAGTTCACCGAGCAGCGCACACTATTTCATTCACGATTACTCCCAATTTTTCTGAAGCCCTGCTAACATTATACGTCCAAGATGTTCCTCCGCGTCATGCAAACAAAGCTTAAAATATTACACCAGAGGACCAACGCACCGCATTCGTCTTTATTCATATTAGTTATAAATTAAATTATTCAATTTGTAGATAAATATTATTAAAAGTTCAATTTAATCAACATTAATATAATTTAATTCCAACAGAAATGCAAGACGCTTATGCTACATGACATATTTAGGAAGTAACGAAACACGCCATGCATGGGGTGTTTTTTCATAGGTTTGATTAAAAAAGCGTGAAGAAACCGCGAATAGACTATACAGTATATTAAGGCGCGTCTACGCTTGACGCAAAACGTTAAACACTAAACGTCTCCATAATAATACTGGCATGTCTACAATCGACATTAACAGAAAAAGAAATTTCGCCGACTTAATAGTTACACTCGATCGTTTTCAAATGCGTTTTGCGTTATTTGTATATTGATTTCGTATAAAATTAACAATTTAAAAACGTACTGCGATAGTGGTGCTATCTGTTGCCAATCGTCTGTACCAATTGTTTTCACTTGTTCATGAGGTCTTGAATTCTCATTGGCTGGCGTTAAACGCAAAGTCTTGAATGTTGGCCAACTTTAACCCGTTGCGTTTGACGTTTAGCGTCACGGCAACGTTTTACGTCGATTGTAACCAGTGCCATTACTTTCCATGAATTGATGGAAAATGTGATTTTGCGGGGAGCGAGATGCGGAAGGCGATGGAAGAGGTATTTGTGCGCTCAGCTTACCACAATCTAGTGCAGTGCTAAAAACATTATTCTCCGTGCAATCACTTGCGCTTTTGCCGACGTGCGCCGAATATTTTCGTTACAGTTTGTACACAGCAGGTCACTAATATCAGCAGCTCGTCTGCCCAGAGCACGCATCTATAGAGGCGAGCCGCCAGTACCTACTTGTGGTGATTGCGATACTGTGGACAAAGTGACGTGTTTTGGTACTGCGAGTAACTCACCGAACCTCACGGTTTAAATGCAATAAATTAATAAGTTAATGTACGGAAAATTTCCAAAACACACAAAAATAAATAAAAATTTAAAAAATCATTAAAATACAATATAATAAAAATAATATGAAAATTGAAAATAATTAACAGAAAACAACCCCAAACTGAGGCAAAATAACCCAGAAGCTGAACGTACGCTCCATTAAAGGAACAAAACCATATTCTCGTACCCCCGAACGTTCATCTCGGAGCCAATACTGCGCGACATTTTTTCGCCGTTTCTCCGCAATGGCAACACTAGGCGTAACAGGGGTGGGGGTTGGGAGGTGTGATTTTTTAAGGGGTGGCTAAGGGGACTTGAGCCCCTCATTTTGAGCTTGATTTTATACTCGATTTAATGAGTTTATTATTGAAACCGAGTGTATTGTTAATAATGCAACATTAAAACACAAGCATATTTGTATACTTGATCCACTAGGTACTGATATTTAAATGTAATATTAAAATTAAAGGATTACTAACAAGCACGTGGCTTCTTGAGTGGTCGGGTACTCGCCATCGTGCCGATTGCTAGTACCCGACCACTCAAGTAGGAGAGGGGGGGGGGGTTGATACTATATCTCGTGCCTGTCACGGCACTCTGGGAACTACGAAATGCCTTGACATATTGCAGAATATATATTTTTTAGTTTATTTTTACAAATTATTAAACACAAACCTATTATACACCTCGGATTTTAACCATAGGCCGTACTCATTTCATATATGCCAGTCCAACCAAGTCCAATGAAAGCACAGCTTAGCGTAACAACCCGCGGAATGATGAATTAATAATGATTATTTATGGGAAACAGGCTTCGTAGTCGCTAAGCCAACCTAGAATAACCAAAAACAACTTGTAGTTTTGGGTGAATTACAGCTGTAGAAAAAAAATTTAAAGTTTTAGATAACTCGTAGGGATCTTTTGTAAACGGCAGAACCTGACCAGTTTTTTTCCTTCAGTCTCCGCCATGTCACACCAGCGAATTAACCCTTCATATTTAGTGAATTTACAGTAACATTTCAATCCGGATTGAACAGGGTGTGGACTGAAGAATCCCGATTGAAAATTTACTTTAAACACAACTGAGTGGACCGAAGTAGTAATGTAGTGAGATAAGCCAAGGTGGACTGGACTGCGGAATCCGAATCGAAAGGTTACTGTAAACAGTGTCGCTAGGAATGAACAGGAACTGAAAGCAAAACATAAGGCGCCATTTTGAGTACGGACAAAATAACCTGTTTGTGGCATTTCGTGGAAGTGACTAAAATATGCAGTACGAAAAGGGAGCAGAGAAATGTGTGGTCAGAGAGAGAGAGAGAGAGAGAGAGAGAGAGAGAGAGAGAGAGAGAGAGAGAGAGGAGAGAGAGAGAGAGAGAGAGAGAGAGAGAGAGAGAGAGAGAGAAGATAACATTTGCTGGGAATAATGCTAGACAAGCAGATATTGAAGTTGTTGGATGGGACGTTCAGTTAAAACCAGTGAACATCCATTGCTTACACTGTTCATACTGGCAAAATTACATTTGTTAAGCTATAACAGTGTACACAGTATCATTTACTTACAAATATCTATGTTCCACGGCAGCTTGCAAAACTATTGATGGTAAGTCCTTTCTATTAATAAAATCTCTATATCCATAACTTGGTCCCGTTTCCATCCGCATTCAGTCTTGTTTACAGTTTAGTACACGTTCGAAACTTTACATTAAACGCTTACTTGGATACGAGTTCACTACGAGTTGATTCCAATCCTAGTTCCGCCCAGTCCGAAATTTTATTCTAAAAGCACTAACGGAGTTCCCGTTTACAAGACAGGGTTGCCACTGACCTGGAAAGTCAGGGAAAGTCAGGGAAGTTTCAGTATAATCCATGTTAAGTGATTTTGTCCTACCTTGATTAAATGTGACATCGATTTTGACGACAAAATCACTTTTTTTTCAACAAAATGTGCTACTTGGAAACGGTCTGCAGGGTCACAAATATGATGCTGCTGCCAATTCTTGTCAGCCTTAAGCCGTGTCTGAAACCGACAATTTGGTATTTTAGTATTTAGAAGTTTCGTGTGGATGAATTAGAATGCCTCTTTACAGTGCTGCATGCGATGTGTGAACCACTTACTTGCACGTTTTTCGACGTTGCTTTGTTTTTTTGGCTGAAGAACAATGCGAGCATCAAATGCCCTTTTCTGTTATTTAAATACTTTAAATTAACTTTTATGTAGGCCTAGAAACATTTTACTTCCGTACGTAACAACATAATAATTACCACGCACATTTCGCCGTTCCCATTACTTTAGTTTTGCCGAAACGCGGGATATAACACGTTCGTAAACAGTAGCAGACAACTTAATTTATTTATTTTTATTTTGGTAATTTAGTGTGCTCCTTCACCTCAGTTAATTTCAACCCCAAATACCTAAATATTTAAGGCCTAAAATTGGTCACGTGATCGAGTTAATAACCTAAATAGTGGGTTCGTGGCCATTTCGAACACGGCTTTAGCTTAGTTAGCTTAGATTTTTTTTAATTTTCAACTTAGTTTTTGATTTGTTGCAGTTCTATTTCGTTCACATAAACTCAAAAATTAATACGAAGATAAAATTAACTGCATTATATACATGTTCCTAATAAAGTTACATGAAAATATTTATTTTGTATTACCAATTATCCTTAGTTGACAACATTGATTTCTTCGGTGTTTTTTGCTGTTCCAATATTTATTGTCCGTTTCATATTAAATGCGGGTATGCGGCACATTGAATCATGACTTCCAAAAAGACAGTGTTCAATAATTTGTGGCTTGATGCCACAGTTAACCCAGAGTTTGCTAGTTGGCTATTGCAAAGTGGAAAGAAGTGCAAATCAGACTTTTTGCAGCGTGTGCAAATGAAAATTTCAGCTCAGTAACATGGGACGGCAAGCAATTTGTCTCGCACTCTAAAGGTCCAAAACATTTTTTTTTGCCACAAAAAGTGATTCAGAACAGTCATCTCTGCCTAGATGTAGTGTACATTCTACCGTGAATGATACTGGGGAACAACGAATGCAAGTTCTGCAAGACGAGAAACTGTGTAAACAAAATATAGCCACACCAGATCTAGACTCTTTTGATTGCAAAAGTGATATTTCTCGTGCAGAAATAATTTGGTGTTTGAATGTTGTTGCAAATCAATTTTCAATGAATTGGCGTAGTAATGTAGGCAGTATATTTAAGGTGTTGTTTCCCGATAGTACAATTGCTTCACAGTTTCAGTTGGGCAGAACCAAGTGTTCGTATGTCATAAACCATGGTTTAGCAGTTCACTTTTCAGATATTCTGTCTACTCGTTTTAGCAGTTGTGAAGATTGTGTCATTTATTTCGATGAAGCTCTAAATAACACATCTCAGAAATGGCAAATGGACATCCAGGTTAGATATTTTGATGTTAATAGGCAAAAAGTGTCTACCCAGTACTGGAATAGTCGTTTCTTAGGGTCAGTGAAAGATCTTTTGGAACAGTTCAGTAAAGGTCTGAAACCTCTACCTAGGAAGAATTTACTGCAAGTGTCCATGGATGGGCCAAATGTGAATTTTAGCTTTCTAAAAAAACTGGAAGGTGATATGTTGGTTGAAAATCCTGAAGGTAAAAAACTTTTAAACATTGGTGTTTGTGGATTGCACGTTGTCAATAGAGCAATCAAAACAGAATTAAACACTGTAACGGGATCTTCACACTTTTCTACGAGATATTTTTTTCCTATTTAAGGATTCTCCAGCTCGTCGGACCAGTTTCACTAACATTACTGGCAGTGAAGTGTTTCCCCTGAAATACTGCACTGTCAGATGGGTTGAAAAAGTCAGTTGTTTAGAACGAGCTTTATTTGTATTTGATAATATAAATAAATTTGTTCATTCTTCTGTATTGCCTCGTACCAAACCAGCTGGGAGCGTCTTAAAGCACCTTGATGATACATTTCTTAAGTGCAAACTTTCTTTTTTTAAGACATTGGCAGCTGAATGTGAACTATTCTTACGAAAATTTCAGTCTGAAAGATTCCTGATTCCGTACTTGTACAGTGATATCCATGACCTTATAAGAATTCTAATTAACCATGTTGTTAAATCATAAACATTGGAAGCTGCTGACTGTGGTAGTTAACTTCTTGCACTTGATCTAAATTGCAGTGAAAATCTACTTCAGTTGAAACAAATCAACCTTGGGTTCAGTACAGTGGAGCACCTGAAGAAGGCAAAGGAAAATGAGACAGACATTCTCACTTTCAGATTGCAATGCCAGAAAGTTGTAAAAACAGCTATAAAAATTGCAAGAGAAGAGCCCACTTAAGTACAATTTGGTACAAGGATTAACTTCACTAAAGTCACAAATTATTGCCCATAAACCACAACTTGGTCAGATAAGATTTAATGTTGTCTTGCAAGCACTATTTGAGGCTAACATACTCTCAGAATCTGTTACTGAAAAAGCAAAGAGTCAGTACTTTTCCTTGCCATGATTTAAAGGAAACATTGGAAGTTGAATTTAGCAGACTTCTTGCTAGTGAGCCAGAAACAGAATTAGGCCTAGATGAATTATTTGCTGGTGTATTAGGCAAAAATCATAGATATGGTGAACTGTGGCACACATTCAAACTGTGCCTCATCATTTCACATGGGAATACATCTGTTGAAAGTGGATTTTATGTCAGTAAGTCTATCCTTGTAGAAAATTTAATTGAAGAGTTTCTTGTAGCATAAAGGAGTGTCAGATGTCATTCGTTACTTTGGAAGAGTAGAGCGTGGTCCCATTGACCAAAAAATGTTCATATCTGTCAAATATTCTCACAAGAGATATGTACAGCATTTAGAAGCTAAAAAACAGTTTCTTGTTGCAAAAGAAAAAGCACAAAACGAGAAATGAAAAATTTCTAAAGCCATGCGAAAACTTGAAGATGAGAAGAAGAAAATCAGACTTGAAGTTAAAGTTGCTGAAGAATAGACTGTGGAGAAAATTGAAAATCCAAAAAACTTGGCAAGTATTTAAATGCTTGAAAAAAAGAAACCTTGCGTTGATGCTTTGAGCATTAAATGCCGGACCTATATTAAAATATTTTTATTGATTTTCAGACTTTTTGTAAAGAAGAAAATGTACATATTTTGTGATTTGCATTGTCTCCTGTAATGGTGAGTTCACCTTCTTAATTTTTTATGTGTTTACAATTAATAAAGTTTTTTGTATTATATTTTTCAGTCTTTATTTGTTTTTATTGATTTAACAATTTTACAGTAGTGCACACATTTATCAAAGAATTCATTACAAAACGTGTACAGCATAAAAATACGAGGGAGTGCTATTTTATACTCTTTGGACCACAATTGTCTGATTTTAATTCGAAAAAAAAAGGATGGCTTTTATTTTCGTCACTAAGTAAACATTTCTTTTAAAACTTAATACCACATGTAATTTTTTTATTAAATTACCAGAAACTTGTGGAAAAGTCAGGGAACTTTTATATTTTGGTCAGGGAAAGTCAGGGAATTAAAACGAAGAATATGAGTGGCAACCCTGCAAGAGGAACGCACATTGAAATCTCGCGCTTCGCGTGGGGAATGGATGCTTCGCTAGCTTGCGCGTGGTCGCAGTACAAACATGTCCGTCACAAGCGTCGTCCCTTCCTTTACCTTCACCGAGTTCGTTCATTCATTTCCTGCCACTGCTCCCGCCAACGATGGCGGAACTGGTTCCGTCCCTCTCACTTCACGTTCGGTGGCGTCGTCCTTGCAGCCATAGGCGTGCCTGCAGGGTGAACCAGGTGGGCCGAGCCCTCGCCCCGTTAGTGTAACCATTCAAACCAGTTGTTTTGGCAATACTTTTTCGCGCGTTTCTAAACACTTTTAAGATCGACCTTTGAAAATCTTACTACAGGCTGTTCACGGTAAAATGAGCACTTTTGAAAACCCTGATTAAGCTATACTTGTTAAACCCGTTGTGTATTCCTCCGCCCTATGTCAAATTAGCCTTGCGATGGGCCACATCTCTTTATCCATGCGTCGGTCAAATTAAACTGTGAAATTGATATGAAAGTAAATACATTACAAATCTGCTCATTTTTACACTTCGATACATTAAAAATAAACAGAAAGCGAAAGAAACCAATTTAAGTTATTTCAAATGGTTACCTAACACTTTTTATTCGACGTTAAGACATGAAACTACTTTCTATCTATCGCTACAAACTTTACTGGGCGAATGTCAGTGCACCCATTAAAATACATGGTTGCAGAGTCAGTGATCTTTTTTCTAAGGTTCATTTCTAAAGTGCTCACTTAATCGTGAACATCCTTTACCCCTACCTATATGTCTTTTAACAGGCACACAAGACTGGTATGCGCCGTGTAAAGTTAGTAACGACGCGGAGGAAAGTAGTCCCGTGTATTAACTTTGAATTAAAAGTACTAGGTAAACATTTGTTAATGCTGAAATTATTTATTTTACTTTCTGTATTTTTATTGGATTTAGGACTAGGTGCACGAATCAGCAAATTTGTAAAATATTTGCTTTTCCAATTATTTCAGCGTTTCACTTGACCGGCGCAAGACTAAAGTGCTGAGGCCCATGATACTGTTGCTGATAGCTCAATGGCGTTAAAGGTTGTTCACGATAAAGTGAGCACTTTTGAAATAAACCTTAGAAAAAAGTCACTGCTCGTATCTGCGTATATTTGAACGAGCGCACAGAGTGACATGCGTCCATTAAAATTAGTAATGATGACTGGACAGTAGTTATATATCTTAACGTCGAAGAAAAAGTGTTAGGTACTCACTTGTGATAATTTAAATTATTTAATTCACTTTTTTTATGCAGCGAAGGGTAAAAACTACCAGATCTGTAACATATTAATTTTTTCTAATACGTCCACAGTTTCACCTGACCGACGCATGAGCAGTGTGATGAGGCCCATGGCAATGTTAATTTTACACGAGGCGGAAGAATACACAACGTGTATACAAGTAGTTCTTAAGGAGGGATTTCAACAGTGCTCATTTTACCGTGAACAGCTTATATGCATTTTGGCTGGTAGCTATGGTTCGAGATCGGAACCACTACACGAGCTTCGTTTCTTTATACGTAGTTATTCTCCGGTCCAGCACTTGCTGTGAAAAGGAGGCCTAATTTTGACGCTGGAGGACGTGATTACAAGGGACAGCTCGGGGAGAAATTAGACGAGTGACTACTTGTACGAACTGGAGACGGCTGGACATGAATCCTGCTCCAAGAAGCTGCTTCTGCGGGCCGTAACGACAGGGAAGCTTTGGGAAATTAACCACACGTGACGTAGGCGACTCAAGTCTCCGTTGATTCGGGTCGTGAGCTAGGCTAGTGCTAAAGTTCGATATGTCATTTGTGATACCAGTTTCCTTTCTTTTTTTAATTTCATAAATACGATCTTGTGAAGTTGGGATGTTATGATCCGACGTTCAATACAATCCGAAATCGACGATTTAATTACAGAGTAGATACGTACACAGAGGCGAAACGGCGGAACGGTTCCTTTGACGTGAGCGTGTCCACTGCCTGATTGGCTGCGCGAAGCCCCGGGAACGATTCTTGTGTCTGACTGGCTACGGCACGTTGCGAAAAGTTCTGTTGTTGGCTGGGTTGCCAGCTGGCGAGTAGGTTACCAGGCGCTGATTATCTCACGGTACACGTTGCTGGCCAGTGGCGCCATCTTGCTGGCGCGTGCGGGTGGTGTTCGCGGTATAAGCGACTCTTTCACCTCTGTATTTAACAAGGTATTTTACCTGTGTCAGAGAAAAAGTAAATAATTTCTACTCGGCAAAATTTGTTAGTTGTGTGAATAAAGGATAATGTAATTATGGGCATATGTGTTTTAAGATTTCAATTGTTAAGTTTGTGAACTGGGACTACTACCATTTTGCCAAGTGACAGTGGGCCTGCATGTACAAAACAAAGTATTCATGTGTTTGTAATGGGCACTAATGTAAACCAATAGCGCGTATCGCAAGAAATACCGATGGACTGAATCAAATGTTGACCCTGTTTGCTTGGTAAGTTGCAGTGTAATTTAATGCAACTTCAGTGATGGCATATGGGTTCTGTCAACGATGAAAAAAAATAGTGTTTGAGTGTTCCTGAAAAGAGGTAAGAGAAAATGATAAGACAGTGCTTGAGAAACAGAGAAAAATCAGGGAATTTGAAAATGGAATTTCAGTGGACATCTTATTTAAGTACTGTGTTATTCAAACGCTGGGGTGTCATAGTATTTACTGTATGTGATTATAAAAAAGTATCAAACTATAGTTAAGCGTTTTAAAGGTATTTAGCGGCCGATGTTTTTTATCTTTCTACTTCTCAGCTTGTGATATATTATTTCGATATTTTAACTGGATCGATGCATGACGTCGATACAGACATGGTTAGCATCGATACGACGACGTTCAAAAGTGGATGTCACACGTTACTCCAATGAGCTTATTCTACTTCTAGGGCACGACGAAACTTTTAACGTACATTGTCTAAATTGTTTCATTCGCCGTTAACTGTTACCCATTATGGTTGCCTCAACTTCTGGTCCACTGCCTTCTAGCGCTGTCATCCTCGGTCCTAACCATTTGAGAAATGTGGTGGACATCGCGCACAGTTACTCTCGTTTCGTTTCTGCTTCCGTCATCACTCTGCGACTTCCACATCACAGGATACTCCACAAGAAACAGACAATAAATATGCTCCTCCTACCGCGAATTGCAGCCGTGCAAATAAGCAAAATTGCATCACTGGCTAGCAACATGGCGTAAAAACGCCGTGAGCCGATTAGAGCCTGGAAACTATATTTTGCAGTCAGGCAAAAGGCTCATTACCAGAACTTCGCTCAGCCAATCAGCAAATGGGTATGCTTACATCTAAGGAACCGCTGTGCTAGTTCGCATGTGCCTCACTTCCCTATTTGTCCCTACATCTTCCACTCTAGTAGGGATAGTGAAATTTTGCGAAAAGATTCCAAGGCAAGCTATATTTCAAAACACTGTAGGGTTGTTTACCTATCTTGATTACCTGAATTCCTTTTTGACACGTATTAATTGTCTGCACACGAATTACGTAGGAGTCGTGCTGATGTTGTCGAATTCTAAGTAGCCAAGTCAAATATGAAAACGTCTTCTCAAGCAGACAGCAACCAATGACCACAGACAAACTGCTGTTGGGTGCCTATAGTATTGAAGTCTACCGTGTACCCATATTTTTTCGCGAAAAATTACTAGCCCTAACTAAAGGTACGAAAGACAGTGTTGCCAGCTTCCTTCTGTCTCATCCACACCGACCCTGTTCCAGCTGGGAACATGTGGGTGTTCAAAACCCATTAATCTCTATCATGACACTTTAAATCTTACTAGTTCTTTCACTAACAGAATTTTAGCTGTAATTTTACAATAATCTACAATTCGGCACGGGGTGACTGTTATAAAAAATTATAATAGTTTTAATGTCCTTAATTTGTGACATGCAGTTTACTTTTTTATATCATTAGGTTAACTGGCGGACACAGTTACTCCACTAAGGCTCATGGCGACAAAATACGCCAACATTTACCCAACATTTGCACATGCTTGCTCTTTTTAGCGTGTTCCCTTATGCTTTTTCATACAATAAACGGATTGACTTACAAACATAGAAATTATGCTGCCCAGGGTCGTATTTACTCAAAGTAGTTTGAAAGAGCCATACATGTATTGTGACCGAACGGAGGGTAAAAAATCAGCGTGGTTATCTCAATAATACAGATAAAACTTTTATTATATTTTAGAAGTTACAACCATTAAATTAATTTCGGTGAAAAAAAAAAGTGTTGCAATGTTGGTCCAGTCTACCAGGTCTCCCGAGTACATCGTGTTAAAGGCTGTTCACGTTAAAGTGAGCACTTTTGAAATCAACCTTAGGAAAAGTCACCGCTCCTACCTGCATATACTATATCAGGTGCACTGAGTGACATGCGCCCAGTAAAGTTGGTAACTTGGAAGAAAAGTAGTTCCATATCTTAACATCGAATAAAAAGTGTCAGGTTAACATTTGTGATAGGCCTACGTTAAATAATTTTTTTTTTTTCACTTTCTGTTTATTTTAAAGCATCAAAGTGCAAAAAATGAACAAATATTAAAATATTTAGTTTTCTAATAATTTTACAGTTTCACTTCACCAACGCATGAATAAAGTGATGGGACGCATATGGCAATGCTAATTTTACCTAAGGCGGAAGAATACATAACGTGCATGCAAGTAGATCTTAAGTAGGGTTTTCAAAAGTGCTCACTTTGAAGTGAACAGCCTATAATCTGCAATGTCAAGTTGCTGGTCTTGATTCTACCACTTGTGCCCCGATCGCAGTGGTCGACACCCGCAGCCTTGGATACCTGCCTGGTGGTTCGTGGTTTGCCACAACCCGGTCACGTCGGTTCTGGTCCAGTGGTGAGGCTGTCGTGCTGACGTCATTCTGGATTCAGGGTGCCGCGGGAATGCGGCTAAAAATAACAGCGCGTCGAGTTGCGTTGCGAGCGCACGCAGCGCGGAAGCTGGAGTGGCAGTGATGCTGCTCTCGGATCAGCGCCGTGCTTGTGTGTGTGTGCGTGTGTGTTCGTCCGAGTGTGTGTGTGTGCGCGCGCGTGTGTGTAGGGAGCAGTGGACTCCTACGACTATTCTATTTTTTTTTTGTGATCCTGTGGATATTTCCCTCGGAAACTTTGTCATATATAGTAGTGTATATTATATCTGGTTGTTACTGTTTGATTACACTGTATGGTCTATTCGTGGTTTCTTCATACTTTCTGAATCAAACCTATGAAAAATCACCCCATGTATGACATTTTTAGTTATTTTATAAATATGCCATCCATCACAAGCGTTTTATACCTCTGCTAACTTAAAAGTATCTTACTTTACACGAAAGTGAAGTTTGACCAATATTTTATTTATAAATTACAATATTTAATTCATTATAAATATGCATAACAGTGGGAAAACATGTGTGTTGGTAACGGGCACCTAGTAAGATATAGCTCTCATACAAAACATTATTATAGGCAATTCACGGTAAAGTGAGCACTTTTTAAGGCCCTTCCAACAGGCATTGATTATTAATAAATATATTTTATTGCTGCCTTAGGTGTTAAATTCTGAGAGTAGTGAAATGCATACACTGTGTTTATCGGTCACATTGTAAGTTTTGTATTAAAAAGAAGTAGGAAGATAGAAATTGGGTTAAAGGAAAAGTTTACAAGTGCCTTAAAAAGTGTTCACTTTACCGTGAACAGCCTATACAACTGAGTGCGCACGAATTCGGTGCGTTACCCATTGGTGTAATTTTATAGACTTATTTAACCTTTGTTCACACTTGGCGGATGAATATCCTGGAAGCAGAACTTAAGTAGGGGTTCAGAAAATTGTGAAGTAACTGTGAACGGATTGTATCATAAAATGGTTAGGATGCTTGTGCGGTACACCAAAAGTCCCTGTTCAGGCCTGGTTTGGAATTTTTTCAGGCGGGAGGAATTGATTGTTTTGAAGTAGTTTATTCTTCACGCCGCGGACTGCAATAGGAAACCGCCTGACTCATCACGCCATGTGCGACCTTGTCCTGTGAGCTGAACGTCATCACCGCATTGCCATCTATAAATTTCCGTAGATGAAAAAGTGACATTTCCTTAAGGAACGACTAGATTTTTCCCTGCACACTGAGAGAAAATCGAACCAAATATTTGTTCGTATAGGGCTAAATATATATTTAGTTGTCCTTAGAAAATATACTGTTGAGCAAACAAAATTTGAAAAGCAACAAAATAAATTTTGTTCGTCTAACAAAAAATATGTATGAATAAATAAAATCTCTGTGTTGGGCCAAAAAAAAATTAGACCGTCAACTAAATATTTTGTTGAATCTGTATATAATTATTTGGCCACACTTGACTGCCTTCGTTCGAAAATACAGCTCGAGAGTTTGTATTTTTTGTGACAAGATAGTGACCGTGTTTGTTAGTGCATATATTGATGCTTAACAATCGTATAAACACATTAATAAAACAATACAACAAGAAACTGACAAGTAAAGATGTAAAACTTGAAATATTTGTTTGCACACGTTGCCCAACATTTGCAGTATATCTATTTAAAAGCTTTTCAGCGTTATCAGTTGTCACATTAACTGAGATTACTAAGGCGTAGCGCTCGGACGCAGGTGATCTAGGTTCGAAACTCGGTCGTACTTGTAAAGTTTTATTTTCAAATCGGCCCAAAATGTTTGATATACGTGTAGCCAAATAAATATTTAGTTGCACCAGCCAAATCTTACAGTTTGGAGCAACCAAATGAGAACAACAAAATAATTTGGTTTCAACAACGAAATATTTCATTGCCCTTATACAAATAAATAATTTGGTTGCACCAAACAAATCTTGTTTGATTCAACAAAACCTTTTTTTGAGTGTATGTTTGAGTGGCGATGCTCGTGTGCTCTTCGCCAGAGTGTGGCAGCGATACATTCAGTGGCTGTCGGCCACCGCTTGGAAAGACGTGGCCAGGAGGCGCGCTCTCGTCAGCGCTACACAGTGGCGTTTTAACATTGTCAACATGTGAGACACGCTACAACAGCGCTCCTAGTGGGTTGTGTTGACGAGTACTCGGGAAATTCAAATTTACATGGCTCGGCATGCGCGATCTAAGTGCAGTTGTCGTCTCGTGGTATTAAAACGTGTTGTTTTGCCGATTGTAATATAATAGTTGTTTATTCACATTATTATGCCGTATTAAAAATGTACTTAAAAGATAAATATCACTTGAAACAAGGACAATCAGTTGTAACAGAATCATGTTACTGGGCACAGACCTAGATGTTGCAAGTTACAAAGGACAAATGTTAATAAATTATTAGTAAGACAATGGAATGCTAAACGGTATTACATTTGTCAGATACATAACCGACTGAATTTATTAAATAAATTCTTGAGAATGGAGCTGTCACCAAACTTAAAATTTATGTAAAAAATCGGGAGTGAACATAACCAAATTTTTTTTTTGGACAGCAAAATCTCCACAACTTATCTGTATTATTAGCGCAAGATTTATTAAAAATAGCTCTACTACAGTTAGTGATTTAACATTGTGGCTTTTATTAGCTCTATAGGCAGTAATATCTTGTGGATATTTAAGATTAACCTCGCAGCCAAATAAGTTGCTGAAATACTAACTTACTGCTTTTTGAAGATATTATTATTAAATGAGCAACGAAAATAATAGTTCACAAATTTCTATTCCTAAGAGATATGGTTTTTGTTCTGCTTTCTTCTTTCATAGAAGGTATATTTTGCTTGGAAATACTTTTTCAAGAGAAAAAAGTTTTGGGGAAATAAATTTTGACGAGATAAAAATGTATACTGAATTATTGTTTAAGTTTTAATTTCCTGAATTTACCACCAAGATAAAAAAACACATATCCAGAGCGTTGCATTTTATTTCAAAGTGCGTATTTGTGTCTACAGAATCTCGTCAGAAGGTGGTGGCCCATCCGTCGGTCCGTCGAAAGTTAACGTTTGAGATATATTTGACGGATAAGAAAAATTGCCCTGCTATTGGTCGAATATCATGTGACCGCCTGACCGGTGCGACGGATGGTTGCGAGTCCACCTTTACACATATAAATCAGTTTTGTCGTGCAGTTATGCCACAACTACACTGCCTCAAGTGAAACACAGGCAGCTATGGTTAACCCACAAGGGTCCAGCTGCCAACACTAGCAGCCATGCTTCAACCATTACTAACAAACTGTTCAAACCTCAGTCTCTTCTTCATAATGTGAGTAGACCAGTTATGAAATGTTGGGGGCTGTAACAAAAAAATTACAAACAAAGGACTATTCTATAGTTTGGCAATATCTAGTGCCTGTTTATCAACAAAACAAAGTATCTTTGTAGTACAGAGCAACTCGTGATTGGGGGAAATTTTTATTGAAATGTGCATACTGTCAAATTTGTAACTGTACTAAAGGCACAGTTAAGTACAGTATCGCTTCCTCCTCCCGCTCATTACCAAATGCTAGTTTCATAGACACTAGTTGATCAATTCATCATTTAGCAAGTTTTATAAATTATGTTAAACTGCTCACCCCACTCCTTTTAAAATGTTTTATTTGTACGTATTTATGTAAAAAGAAACAGACACACCAAAACATACCCCACATAGTGAGACTGTGTTCAAAGTTGCCATTTAGTACAATAGGATTTTAACATGTAGTAGCATTCAGTTCGGATGCTAATAAGTCATTTATTCAGAAGCGGTTGCGATTTTTTTAGTAAGTATTGTTCCATAGTAAAATATCAAATACGTCATCATTATACTTGACTAATTTAGGTCACGTTACCTCTTAGAAAACTATGTCAGTGCCTATGGAGAATACCCCAATTAAATCTCGTAGAAATAAGTTTGATTATTACATTGGCCACGACACATGTGTTCTATAGTTCGTACATAACATAACTTACTACTTAAGACATCCATTTCCTTGGCTAGTGAAGATAATCCATGGAGTAAACAGTAACATTGACTGCAAAATGCTTACAGCTTTCAACAACATAATGGTATGCCTACACCAGATTTTAAAATGTACCACCGCCTCTGATGTCATACCACTTACGTGACATTTGAGAGATTATAGATTAGATAAATAATTTAAATACTACACAAATTACAAATAAGGGCTACTGTATTATGAAGAGTATTTCAGAACATAACTAGATGACAATCTTTAAACATGTTAATCAACAATTCCCCCCACCCCCCTTTTTTACTAATGCAATTTATGCAGTGCAACTAGTGCTAGGATGAAAATGCAATTCGTCAAGATATTTAATAGTATTTACTAACATATGTACTCAAGCCATTCAGCTTATTTACTTCACCTCTCAAGTTTTGCATGCATTAAGCACATTTAATTTTGTAATTCACTTTCGAAAACAAAGCTTATTTCCAAATTGACAGGAATACAAATAATATTTATAACATTAGATCATCATGAACAAGGTACTTCTAATAACCAACCCGAACACATGCTTTTTACAATCATTTTTACCACACCTTTTCATTTGCTTCATGGCAAGAAGACTGGAAAATATGTTGCAGAATTTAAAAGCAGCTGAACTGAAAATAGCTTACTTGGTCATGAATTTAAGATACTTTCTGTTCAAATTCATGGTACTTGTAATTGTAATGCAATTTACAAGTACTTTATCCAATACTGTGATCGCAAACAAAACTGTGTAAATAGGCTAACGGGTCAAAAGAAATGTGTGCATATCACTATAAGTGACTTACCTGCATTGCAGAATGTGGCAAAATAATTAATTGAAAAACACCCCATTTAAGTTAATACTATAGGTGTATGCACAAAGTTAAAATACTGAGTACTTCAGGGAGTAAATACGAGGAAGTAAAATTTAAAAAGAAGTCCTTTATTTATTTGTAAAAAAAAAATTATAATAAATACCACTGAAATGAAACGATGACTCTCAAGAGTGAAATATTATCGTTTGAAAGTTTTGTACACAGTTGTGTACACAAATGTGAGGATGGTGAGGAGGGGGGAATGTTGCTACTACTTTTGATTGGTTTCAACGGTAACCCTCACTCGACAGCTGGTTCACACTCTGTAATATATACACTGACTTTCTAACTGTAGACAACCTGATGACATCTCCACTGCTGCAATTAAAGTGTCTGGTGTGTGGTGTCAGTACTTGATGTTTAGCACACAGAATGTGCTTTGATACATTGGCTGGAGAAGAATTATTCTCGCCACCAAAGCTGTACTCAACAACTCTCCACTCATTCAAATTAAAATTACTTGCAAACTCAGTATGTAGAGAAATTTAAATATTTGCTCAGTAAAACAGTACTGATATGTAGACCTTTGGGTGTATAAAGGGTAAGCGACTACCTAGAAAGGAAACTATTACAGTTTTCATTCAGTTGTTTCTTTAATAAATCATCGAAAATATTTGATAGTTGGTGAAAACACAACCCAAATAACATACGAATTAATATTTAAATGCATTTTTCCCGAAATGTAAACAATAACATTTCAAAGTATGAAAATACACTGAAAATTTCATAAACTAAATAAATATGCTGAAAACTGGGTAGTTCTTAAGAATAAAGGCTTTATCTGTAAAATAAATAAATTAAAAAAAACTCGGAAAGTGGTATCATTCCATTCTACTAATTACACAGAACACGAATTTACTGGCGGCATCAACATTTGACCAATAGAAACCCCAAAAACGATAGTGGGGAGGGCTATGAATATAAGGGAAATTGTGGGGTAAAATGGGTGTAAAATATGTAAATATTTTAATATTTATTCACGAAAATACATTAAATTTCAAAAAGAAACTGAACCAAACATTAACTAAATAGACAATATTACCAATACAAGTTGCAAATACGATAGTGGAGGGGGCTATAAAAAAAAAAAAAAAAAAAAAAACTGTACATTTTCATTATAAACTTTTACCCCTCAATTTCCCTCAAGTTCATAGCCCTCCCAACTATAGTTTATCTAAATTATATTGGCAACGTTGTCAATTTAGGTACCTAATGTTTAGCTCAATCCTTTTGCAACTAAACATGTTTTCATGAGACAATATTACAGACATATTACAAATAGTACAGAAATGTGTTAAATTGTAAAACATACACACATTACTTCTCAGTGCAAATGGGCTACACATGATCATTTATGGGGAAACTCCCAGCTTCGCTGATGCGTGACGCTTCGCGTCACCGCCTCAAAAAAATTGCAGGCGTGCCTTGAATCATTGTTTTAGGTATTTATTCCCCTGCTGGCGCTGGAACTCTTGCTCGGTGCATAATGTTTGGCTAATATGTAAACATTGTACGAGCAATCACCGACACAAATATGAAAACACTATTTTTACGCAATTAATCAATTTTATTCCTAGCTCAACTTGCTGTACTATACAAACACTTAAGAGGCCCCAACCAGTTTAATACACGAACAATGATCATCTAAACATTGTACGAGCAATCACTGACACACATACCTATGTAAACAACTTTTCTGAAGCAATCAATCAATTATATCCCTAGCTCAACTTGCTGAACTAAACACACACTTTAACAAGACACTTCGGCCAGTTTAATAGACGAATATTGAATTTGTAAACATTGTTTACTTATATTTTTCGAAGGTATCGCTCCATTAAAAACAAACCTGCACCTTTCAGGTTAAGGGCTATCAAACTTCGCAAGATCCTTCAGCGTGCAATATTAGAAATAGCAGCTACGACACTCAAGTGACTTCGTTCTTGGTCTTGTGGAAGCAAATCTGGGTTGCGAAAATCCTCTTTTCTGAAAAGGTTGGAACACACTATTCTCGTGTAGGTATAAATCTCCTGTCCCTTTTTTCTTTATTACATCCAGGTCTGCTCTTACATTTCTGCACCAATTGCTCTCACCTAGGAAACGACAAAACAGTATTTAAATAAATTAAGGTTTGTGTGAATGGAATTTGCAATAAAAACACACTGACAATAATAACGCTAATGGAAAATGTTATCCACTACAGCTCGTGTACTTACAGACTTGCATCCTTTGGAAATCTTAAAAAGGACTTGCTGTAGTTCGCAACGTTGTAATTATTGCAGCCAAAAACTACACAAATCCTTCCTGTCCTAATAAATAAGTACTCAATCAAGATAAAATTTTGAATTAAAACGCATCCAAAATACACAACACTACCCATTCAATACACAGCTTATCATCGTGCCAACAGTACAAACCGCTAGGAGCGCTGGTATCGGTGTCTCGCGTTTTTTTTCGGCTACTTGCCCATATTGTACTTCTACCATATTTGTATGTTAAGGCCTGTTCACGATCAATTTCGTGTTATGTGCAAAATATTGATTTATTAAAATATATCGTTTCATTTAATTTTATATGCATCTGTGTCAGTACTTACTGAACAGGGTTTGCCAATAGTGTAACACAAAACGTGTAAGTACAATACATAATTAAACAACAATAAATTATTACATACAATTTAGGCGTATTTTTTAAAATAATTAAAACAAATTAAAACGTAATAAGTTTTGTTTTAGAAATTAGTTATGTTAAATGGATTAAATGACTTATTATTTTTTCTTCTCCAGTTATTTTGGCTGAATGCCTTACTACACGACAAATGAAATGTATTTTTGAATAAAAAATAATACAAAATTATTATCTACAATTTTATAAATTCTCAGATCATTTGTCTATGAGTAACAGTTTCCGAACATAAACTAAGAACGGGAGATTTGAAGGATGCAAAATTAGTTTGAAATTGAAAAAGAGTTGTTTCTATTCGAAAGTTCGTATTTATAGAGTTATAGATAATACAATTTTGTAAATTACACGACAACCATTTTTGGATATTTGTTGATTTGGTCGTTTTTATTCCTTATTATTTGAAGATCACTTAGTGAATTTTAATCGAAAACAATACATTTTACTGGCTAGTGCTTTAACGGCGTCCACCACGAAAAAAATGTGTTATTTTATATTTGTTTCGCATATCTACTATTTAAACTTTAAGTAACTAAAGGCTGTTCACGATAAAATGAGCATTTTCGAAATCAACCTTATAAAAATGCCACTGCTCCTACTTGCGCATATTTTCAAGGACGCACTGAGTGACATGCGCCCAATAATGTTGGTAACGATACAGGGAAATTAGTTCCATAATCGTAACGTCGAATAAAAATTGTTAGGTAACGTAACTTAAATTATTACTTCCGCTTTCTGTTTTTTTTTTTTATGCACCGAAGTATAAAAATGAGCAGATTTGTAAAATATTTACTTTTCTAATAATTTCACAGTTTTACTTGACCGACGCATGAATAAAGAGATGAGGTCCATGACAATGTTAATTTTACTTCAGATGTAAGAATACGCAACGTGAATACAAGAAGATCTTATGCAGTGTTTTCAAATGTGCTCATTTTACCGTGAACAGCCTATATGAGTAATTACTATTTATTCGCGAAAAAAAAATAGAGCATATAGTTTGTGCATAAATGCATTTCAAAATCATAATTTTGCTGTTTCAGAAATGTAAAAATAATGAAAACCATCCTACGTACAGAAATGAGATAATTCACACTGAAAGAAAATGCCCAGAGATACTTCAAGACGTCTATAAAATTGCACAAGGAAATGTTTCTGCAATTTCAAAAAATTGCTAAAAATAAGGAAATCTTAGCACATTTTTTGTTTGTGACTGCTCCATAACTTTTAGAAACTAAGTTTTGATAAACTAACCTTAGAATGAATTACGAAAAACTCGTTCGCTTGAACTTTCTAAATTTTCTGCAAATAGTTTCTTTTATTGTCAGTAAAATTTTGACTTTGACACGTCATTTGGCAGAAACCATGCTTTCTAAAAAAAATTACCTGAGAAAAAAGGTAGTTACAAATAATGTCTACAAATTAAACAATGCATGGTAGAAATGTAAAGTAACAAAATTTTCCAAAGCCAAGGCTTAAGAGTATTGGCTACGGAATCGCGGAGCCTGGGCTCCGCGATTCAACTATCTAGTCAACACATAAACACAATCGAATTATATTATGAAGTTCAGTTTATGTTCTTAATTACATAGTTATTCGCGCACTATGAGGTTTTGCCTTTCCCCTTAATACTTCGTAAGGGTACGCACTCGGATTCTTAATACGTAAGGGGATCTTTCTTGTACAAGAAGGTGTACACCTTTCTTGTTCAAAAGGTGAACAAGAAGGCGTTAATTTAAATAGTACACCAAACGTCGGCTCACAAGACCTCGATGGTAAGAGCCGCCCAAATTTCTTGACTTACTCACTCAGTACACCAAACTGAAAGCGTATTATGCAAATGAATGTAGGAAATGGAGGTCAGCGCATCCTGGTAAATCTAGATGCAAACAACAAACTCGTATTGCTAATTTGTTTCTATTGGCTTATGAAAAGGCACGAATATTAGAATTGCAGCCGAAGGTTTTCAGACATGTGGCATACTGCCAATGTATGCCAATATTTTTCCTTAAGTTGACTTTATTCCATCTGAAATTACTGGCAGGCTTCTCTTAAACAATTATGACAATCAATAGTCTCCTTTTGGAGACATTACTAATCATATGAGTGCACATATGAGCTTACTTCAACTTCATAGCACCTTTCAAAATTTCAGGAAACCACTGCCACAAACGTTTCGGTTAGGTCTGCTAAATGTGGTCATTAAAATGTTTGCAAAGAGTTTGCTACGGGTATCTCTACTGACATCTCCTCCAATGCTTGTCTTAGAAATGTGTCCATTCCTGTAAAGTGTCCTGTTTCGCCAGAAATAATCAGGTCCTTCCCGAAAGCTAGTGATTCACTAAAGAGGCGCAGAAATCCAAAACGGTCTGAAATGCTTACATCATCGCTATTTGCTAAAATGATGTCATTACAAAGTGAAATAAAAAATAGGCATAACCTAAATAAAGCGACCGTAATATAAAAATTAGTAATCTTGAAGACCAAGCGCGTTGGAGCAAAACGCAACTATACTTTAGATTGTAAGAAAGGCATTGCAAGCTTCGGTAAAGTGGACTGTTTCTGTGGTGGAAGTGGTGCAATGTACGAAGAGCCTCCATCTGTGGTCTAGATTATGTGAAACGAATGCAGATCATAGCGAGAGGAACCCTGTACTGATTATATGGGAAAAGGCTTTTTCAAATGTAGTAGATGCCACTGCCCCACACGTGGGACAAGATTCCTAATATGCAATCATGTATTTTATTCGCATTGTAAGTGAATTAAAATTTAAGTTGTTGTATACATTATTATACAAAATGCATCGTTGCAACATATGCCTATGCATGTGGATTAATGTAAAGTATATCATTGCAACAGACACAATCAATTACTGTTTTATTAAGTGCGGGTTCTTACCCCATATTACCCTTAGTTACTGTTGAAAGTTCAGTTTAATTTTTATACTAGCAGCCCGGCATCGCTTCGCTCAGGTTTATTGGAGTTATTAAAATACATATAAATTTGCGACTACCCGCGACTAACTGCGACTATTTGCGACTACCCGTGACTACTTGCGACTACCCATTACTACTCGCGACTTCCTCTGACTACATGCGACTACCCGTGACTACTTGTGACTACCGATGACTACTTGCAACTACTTGCGACTACCGGTGACTACTTGTAACTACTTCCGACAACCTGCGACTACTTGTGACTACCCGTGACTACTTGCGACTACTTGCGACAGCTTGCGAATTTATAACATTAAGATAATATTAAGTTCCACTGAACTACTGTGGCCCCACTTGATATACTGTATTTTTATCTACTGAGCCACTGCGGCCCCACTTGAGATTGCTCTAGCCACTGAGCCACTCCATCCCCACTTGGGATCGCGCTAGCCACCGGGCCACTGCGGCTTCACTTGGGATCGCTCTAGCCACTGGGCCACTGCGCCCTACATTTGTTCTTTCTTTACATGGAGCTGCTGCGGCCCCACTTGGGATCGCTCTAGCCACCGGGCCACTGTGGCCCACTTGAGAATGCTCTAGCCACTGGACCACTGCGGCCCCACTTGTGATCGCTCTAGCCACTGAGCCACTGCGGCTCCACTTGAAATTTCTCTATCCACTGAGCCACTGGGGCCCAATTTGGAATCACTCTAGCCACTGGGTCTCTGTAGACGACTTTATATATTTCTATCCACTGAGCCACTACGGCCCCACTTGAGAGTGCTATTTCCACTGAGCAACTGCATCCCCACTTGGGATCGCTCTACCCACTGGACCACTGCGACTCCACTTGTCATTACTCTACGCACTGGGCCTCTGTGGTCCTACTTGATATATGCGGATGTCCATCTGGAAGAGCGTTGCTTTCTAACAGTTAAAGGATTATAAGATTCGGTCGTGTAGTTTCCGATTTTACCCGAAACATATAAACAAAATACAAACTCACATTACCTCTTTGTAATATTAGTATAGATTCCTCCATATTGGTTGTAGTTTGCAACGAAATATTATAACAACCTTCCTGGTGTGTGTACCTGCCTCCGTATTGTAAAGTAACGATATGTTTTGCTTTATCCGCAGTTAAAAGAATATACTTTTATTGTATTAATATTTTTAAAATTATTTGTTTCCTTACAAACAAATATTTCAAAACTTCAGTAGAGCTGCGTAAACTGAACATGTGTGACGAGGGTGAATGCAACTGAAATGAAATATTGTGCTGAGCGTCTGGAAATTATGCAGAATTGAACCAGACTAGAGCGATTCGTGTCAGTGATTCTGGACGATAATGGCGACAGTGGTGCCAGCAATGAAATCTTGGCTCGGCCCTCATTCCCGCTGCTATCAGCAATGCCATATCGACTGTCTGATAGTTACATCCGTGAAAAACGAAATCTGAAACTGCAGTTCGTTGTCCGAGGTCACAGCGAATGTGTACAAAGATAGAAGAGAATGCCTGGCAGTGCTGCGACATTAGCTGTAGGGCCGTACTTAGTGGGGATGTTAGGAGATAGCGTCCCCCCTTATTCCACAAATCGTTGAAAAGGAGCAAAATCTTGTTACCAGCGAGAAAAAAAGGAAAGAAAATTAAAGATAGTAAAAGTGAAGAGTGAGTGAGTTAAGAGATTTGGGTGGCTCTTAACAGCGAGGTCTTCAGAGCAGATGGGTATGGAGCAGCGCCGGAATTGGGGGGCGGAGGGGGCGGGATATCCCCGAGGAGACCCGCTCATCAACGGCATCGTCCAGCACGATTCCTACATGCGAAAGTCCGATGACTCGGCGGGGGATTGAGCCCGGATCGCCTTGGTGGAAGGCGAGCGAGCTAACCGCTCTGCCACCGCGGCTCCGATAGGAAAAGTGGCATTTGCAAATTTTGTCCCATTTATATATAAACACATTGTTGTTGAAGTTGCATGAGTGTGTCTATATCAAAAGCGGATCAACAGGGGGGAAAGGGGGCAGGTATGCTGTTGCCCCCACTCAAATTCCAAGGAAAGGCGCAAAACGCGCGTCTTTGGATATACAAATTAAAAAATTAATTTTCATTTTATTGCATGTTGTTTAATGATAAAGAGTGACACCGAATGCGGCTCTTTGAACCCACATCTCGAAAATTAATTTTAACTTTAGTATCTCTTTTGTAAAGATCAGGGGCGCCGGATGCGTCTCTTCGGACACAAATCTTAAAATTAATTAGCTCTAAACTCTCTGTAGCTGTATGTAGGTGAGCAACATAATCGTGGCGGACGGCTCACCGAGCTAGCCGTAGCTAATTGTTGACATAATGGTAGCCACCCAACCCCCTGGCACCGCAGAGTAGCAGAGTACTGTTACGAACTTCCCCAGACCCTCTGAACTAGTGATTGGGCAGTGCCGGTGTGTCTGTGCACTGTTTACTGCCATAGAGTGTGCTTCCACAAGCTCGCAGGTTTTTTTTTTACTATGAACAAGGAGGGTGAAAGATGTAAGTCATTAGGTGCCGAAAATCTGGTGAAGCTACAAAATCACGTTTTCTGAAATGCAGGACTGATGAAATGTTCGATGAATTGAGGATTGAAATGGAAGAGTAATTTAACATCTATGACCTGGAACCACCCGTGCTTCCGAGAAAACGATATAACTTATTCCACAAAAATTGGAGTACTTAGCAGTATATTCAGAGAAGTTCAATTTCACGACGCCTAAACACAGGCTTAAAGCGATCTACTTCGAGACCCTCGACACACTTGTTGGAGGAAGCATTATTATTGGATCCTGTGGAAAGGGGTTTTGCTACAGAAGATGTTCTTGTATGTATGAAATACATTTTCTGCAATTTAAGTCACGAGTATCTGTCTTGGCTCAACTTATACCTACAAAAAGGTTCCTTGAATTAAATTGTTGAAGATCCAAGGTGAATTCACGAAGAAACCAGAGAACTCTTCCCCGAAGTGCTTAATATATATTACGCCTACTTATTGTGATTCCCCCACCACTTCAGCAACTGCAGTACGCTCATTCTCCATCTTAAAGCAGCTGAAGTCTTACTTGAGATCTACTGTGACACAAGAAAGACTAAATCATTTGGTGATTTTGCACTGTTATCAAGACATGGTGGACAAAATACACGTAAAAGCTATTTGTCGAGAATTTTGTTGCAGCCCATGCTATGTTTCTGTGTTTGCGAAAGCATTTCAGTAATATTTTGCAGTACTTTTGGTTTTTTTATTCTATAGGTTTATTTTTATTTCATGAACTGTCATTTTACAATGTGTATCAAGCATCTTTCATTTTAAGTAGCTACTGAGAGGGATATTTTCCTGTGATGTGTTATGGACTATTTATAATAGTATGTTTGTGTTTGTGTTTTCGTTATAAATTTTATAACTGATTGTTGAATGAAAAGTAAATTTAGGTTTAAAATATGGTTGACAAATCTGTAAAAGCAAAGTATTTGACTGTAAACTTCAGACCTGCCATTAATATTTATAGAAACTTTTAATATTTTATTTGCATGCTTAATTAACAATGTAATTATGTACATATATGTATATAATTACATTGTTAGCCAGCATGTCCAAAGAAATTAATGAGAGAAACGCGGTAACATATTGAATTTTAGAATGATACCTGACAAAAAAAAAATGTACAATAGCAATGCCACACTGTTGCGGCAGTAGCGTTGCTATTCAAAAATTCTGATACGCGACAGCGTGACACTACTATCGTCTTCTGCATTTGCTTCGCCATCTGAACAGTTGTGTGGTCCATTGATTGCGACAGTGCAACACTGGAGTCTATATGAGCATGTGTTTAGTAATTTTTGTCAGCAATACAGATTTCCGTAATCATGTTGCTGTTTTTTTTTTTTTTTTTTTCCACTTTTGAATTTAGTATGCCTACGCTCGATACCCAAGAGCTCCTAGAATATCGCTACCAACAACCATGCATCTTTAGAGACAAAGTCATGCCAGAGTACAAGAACAGGAAATAGACAGAGCATTATTCGTTTTAATGTAATTTTGTTGATTACTAACAGTCAAATCTTTGAGGAATAAAATAATATCTTAACGGCGCATACAACATTGAAATGCCAGAACGGAGGGAGATGGGAATTAAATAAATTACCACAGGTTCAGGGCTAGACGATTTATACCACACAAAATAGCTTCATTGGTTGTAATATGAACACAAATTTCTTCAGAATAACTCAGAGAACGAACCAGATTATAAATAAAAAGTGACAAGTAAAGGAAATTATTTTAAAAATATTAAGTTTCTTCATAGAAGCTAAATTATTGATTTTGGAATAACTCTGGAAAATAACGACCTCTTAAGATATTTTGTTGTACATATATTAGAACTCTTTTAGACATATGCAAAAAAGATATTTCAAGCATTGGAACGAACACATATGTCGTTTGGAACTCTACCAGTACCAGTAGGTATTACACTCTCTCACATGCAGGGACTAATAAAAATGTGTTTGTGTTAAATGTTAATGGTATCAGTTTTTTATGATCTGCGTCTAAACAACGAATTATGTCTCCTACCATGTTATTGTCCTCTCTTATTGGATGTAATTTTATGTTGTGTACAATGTACATACATAATTAAATCCACCCCTTAACCAAAGTCCAATTAGTAAACCATCATGTCTAAAAAGTTTAATAAATAGGATAGACACATTTTGGAAAAAGAACGTCCTCTTCAAGATCTTCACCAAACCCACAAACATGTCCACTATGTTGGAACTTTAACATTTGAACATCCTTTCGTCCTACAGCATCCTAGGCCACGAAATATTCAGGAATTTGTTCTACGACAATGGACATTTTGCTGACGAGATAGTTTGGTGCGATGAAGCAACCATTCAATTGAATGTAATTGTCAAACGCCACGAATGTGTGTACTGGGCTTGTGAAAATCCTCACATTATAGTAGAGCAAGTTGTTAATCTTCCTGGGTTAACAGTATGGTGCAGTACGTCGTCCAAAGACCATGTGAGCCATTATTTTTTAACAGAACCGTGGTGGAGGGTGGAGAGATTTTGGGTCGCTCTTAACATCGAGGTCTTGAAAGCCGATGAGGGTGAAGTGAGGTGAGCATGGAGCAGCGCCAGAGTGAAAGGGTGGAGGAAACGGGAGATCCCCGAGAAAATCCGCCGATCAGCGGCATCGTCCGGCACAATTCCCACATGCGAAATTTCGGGAGCGACCCCACCGATAATCGAATCCGGTTTGCCTATTTAGGAGGCGACTAGTCTAACCAGTGCACCACAGTGGCCCCAACAGAACGATGTCAAGTGAAAGTTACTGGATCATGTTGCAAGATGACGATTGCTTTTTCTATCAGGATGATGGTGTGCTACTGTACCATCGAGACGTACGGTAGCTTCTGGATGAAAAATTTGTTGGGAGTTAGGTAGGCCGATGAGGGAGTCTCGGCTATCCACCCAGATTTCCAGATTTAAACGCAGCTAGATTTTAATCTGTGGGTAACCTTGAAGAACCCCGTGTACGCCACAAAGTCCCAGATACTGGGTGCCATGCCAGACGCCTGTGAATCCACTGTCATGGGATCTATAGCTACTGTTGTCGTTCTGTTTTATAGCGTAGCAGGCATTCTGAAAATTTGTATCTGTTGTTGACATCCACATTCATTGGCATTGACGCAACAGAGCACAGATAATCGTCTCCCAAACGTTCTGAATTTACTTTCTGACATGTAACAGTCGAGACGAAAAAAAGTGATTATTTTGTTCGAACGACTACAGAGGTGATAACAGGAATATAAACCCTATATTATAGATTTCAGAGAATGTGCCAAGCTTTGCTCTATGCATTGGCGGCTCGTTAAATGTAAAATACATTCTTTACTGCCAGGTTTCTGAGATAAAACAACAAATCTAAGATATTTATTAATTTGTAGAAAAATTCTACAATACGAATGATCTTTCAGAGCCAACTCCCTGACCAGTGTTTTGATCCGTTTTTTATTTTTTTCTCAAACACGTTTTTCTCTTTCCTCTAAAGCTACCGATTACTGGAAAATATTGGTAATTGTATAAACAAGACCGTTATTTCTCTCGACTGAAGTGTTAGAAAAGTTATTTCTCAAACTTATGAAGTCAATTGTGTGAATATCTAAATGCCAGGGCAGCAAAAGTCACGGCGTGTCATAATTGTGTCGCGCCCGTTCATCAGTGTCATCGTAATTACGAGACTTAAGAAATTTCAGTTTTTCTTCCCAATATTGGTAAATTTCACTGCGAATAATAAACTTTAGTATATTGCTAAAGCAGCTCCGTCGGTAGTGATTTCCGTGATTGGAAGTCGGCCCGTCTCAGGGAAGGGCCTTAGAATGAGATGAACTCTCATGGGAACTCTGCGTCCAAGGTCAAGAATCGAGGGAGCGATATGGGCGACACAAAACTAACACCTAGTGCCTAATTGCTCCTACGCGCAAGGCGTGCAGTGTTTCCGTTGTAAAGCTGTACTGTGCAAATTAGATCTGTAACAGTGGAATTTTATTACACGCGATGAAAGACCACAGATTAAACTACGCTCTTATTTTTGTACTTTTTTTTGCAGCTTAAGGAAACTGCATAGGAAACCTTTAAAAATTCTATATTTGACCGTTTTCACGAATTATTTTTTCTCCAAGAATACACTTAAAATGACAAAAGTAAATAAAATAGGGGCATGCTGTCTCCCACTCTGGGGATCCGCGGTATAATTCTCGGCACCGAAATCTGGATTTTTGGAGTTGCTGGCTAGCCTTATTCACTCTCATGCAATGCAAGGCAGGGGCAGACTACTACAGAATCATACTGACGAGTCTCTGTTGCCTGTGGTTTCTGCCAACCTCCAGGATTTTCACTTCATCAGAGAAGTAGAAGTCGAAATAAAACAACTATATTTAATTGCTACCACTAAGATCTGAGCATACCTATTTGTAGGTTAAAAGTACGAAGGAAAAAAGGGGATTGGGCCACATAATTCAATGTTAAAACGAGCCAACATACAATATACGCTTTATTATCACCACAATTAGCAAAGAGCATAAACAATTTAGTGGTTCAGCAACATGTAACATAACTTTGCTTTACATCATGCAACATCACGTTTCGCCACACGACTTTAAAGGTCGAAAGGGCAGTATTTATCTCGTTACAGCAGCAAGGTTATGAATAACTAGTATGGGAGAGGAGAGCGGCCTGTGGTGGGTTTCTTCCAACAGGTCGTAACTGGTCGAGAATGGCGGGGCGCGTGATCTGCGCAGAGGAACTCACCGCGCAACTAGCCCCGTCTCCTGGCCTGCGCCTTTTTTTCCACGAATATTCCTACAGCAAAGCAAATAAACGGTTAAGAGTCATAACTCAGTGCCCTGCACTGGTCATACCTCCTGGTGTGACTTTTCCAGTCGCGCTGAACCTGAGAGGCTCTTGAGGGTTTTCATAGTAAAGCATGTTAATTCGTCAGATTTTATATTACATTAATTATAAATATTACATTTAACCTCTTTTGTGAAATAATTATGTGTATGAACAACTATTTTATTTAATATACGTTATAATGTAAGAAACAAATTTCTGTTTAAAAAACTGATTAATTAAGTCTATTAAACACTGTGAGCATAACAAATAAACAAGATTTATACATAAATGTGATGTACATAAGCAAACAGCCATACTGTTAAATAATACAAATAATCATGTCCATTACTTAGGCTTTCTTGTGGAAGCAAAGTCCACGCATATAATGTGCGTGTTCTAAGAATATATTCTTGCCACACGTTTCACAGTTGTATCTCGTAAATAATATTTTTTTCACGCCACAATCTTGACACCGCTTTCTTGATGTAGAGCACATGAGGTGGTTGTCCTGCACTTCTTGAGCTGATGTATATACGTCACTGTTTAGCTTTTCAACTATATGCTTGGGTATAGTTATTATCTCTCTTCTTCTGGTCATGGGATTTTCAACAAGGTGGACAGCTAACTGCCCGATGTAATGCCTTTTGCTCCCTAGATCAGCGTTTCTATTACCAATATTAATAATCGGTGAATTTATGCCAGAAATGTTTAGCATAGCAAACAATACCACCATGGGCCAGCGTCTAGTTTTTCTAGATACATCAGATGTTGCACAAGGCTGGTCCAGTGTATGTACTCCTGACTTGTTGCAATTGTATAAGGTTATGATTTCTAATTTCAGAGTCATGCACAGCCATGATGTAATGAAGAGGCAAGTAAAACATTCTTGCTCTTCTTGCGAATGTAGGAAACTAGAGTAATATCTTTTTGGAATGCGAATTCGCTTGATTTTGCAGGTCATCAAGAAAGCATTCCCAGCATTCCCTCACAGTTTTGCAGTTTTTTGCTTCTCCCTTTACTCCAGGCAAGTGTGATACAATGTTACCTATAACTTCTAGTTCTAATATTTGTTACTGGTGGATTTGTAGACCACATTGAAATTTTGTTTTTACCAAAAATGTTGTGAGATATATCTATTTCACTATCACTGGCCTGTTCATTGCTGCCTGCATCCTGTTCTGATTCCGAGTTTCTTTTCTATCTTCCACGCAATCTTCATCTTCTTCTGATGATGTTGCCGAATCATCTGAATCAGGTTCCATCAACAGTTACGTCCTTTGAGTCCTCTAAATTGCATTTCCTCTTTTTAGGTCCCATAACTGAAGAAAAGGATGAAGTACTACATAAGATCTACGTAAGCATTCTACAAAATAACATAATAACTGCACGCTATTAATTAATGCATTCATTACCAAGCACTATATCCATATAAAAAAGTAAAATATAATTAAATTAAATGGCAATGAAATTTACTTGAGTTGCGATTTGGGTCGCGCCGAGTCTGACAGGCGCGCAGTAACGACAACTCTACCCAGCAGCTTCCAAAATGGAACTGATATTCGCTGTTGTTTGGTTAATGTGCTCGGGTAGGGGGTTGGCAAGGTATTCGGACTTTGACAGTTCCCGGAAAATCCAATTGTAAGTTAACAAAAAAATATAAGGCAGTGCGCCTAAAGGTGGGTTTACGATTAAAGACTGAAGAATTGATAATTGTACTTAATGCCTTGATAAGTACGAGGAAAATTAACAATAAGAGAACTTTCAGTTCATGATGGAATTAGCAGTTGTTAAGTCTAGCCAATAAATATCGTAGGAGATGTAAGCAACCGAAATAAACTGGAAAATAGACCATCTACATGTATTTGATTAGCTGTGGTTACTGCTTGTGTAATCGTTTTAAAAAAACTCGTGAAATCTTATAGAAGGGGGAGCCGATGCCAACATTAGGCATTTACACCAATAAATCTGAAAAGCTTAATTAAAGCAAATTCAATAACCTCTTCCATGAAAGAAAACGTGATCATGAACTATTCTTTAAATTAAGAAAATACTGCCTCTCGATTAAAATAATTACATTCGTACGATTTCACAATAAGACATAAACTAAATATAAGTTGTGAATACAGTTTCCCGTCAGTAACAACTGTCGCTGTGCTCTGATTGGATACTTCGTCTTGATTTGTACTTATGATATAAAATATAACGATCTCTTAAGTCACGCCAAGAACACACACGACCTGTCAAGACCCGCGCACGACAGATATAAACTAATTCCCTTGAATACACTGAATCATATCTTAAGCACACGGCGAACTTATTCTGTTAAGTCTATCGTAAATTCACCTTAATAGGCTCAGCGCGATCCCTAAAGGGTTAATACTAGCGCTGATATGTTTTTTGGAAATCTCGTAGCTGTGCGGACACATTTTATTGGCAACCTAACGGCTTGAAAGTAGCCAACATTTCAATATTAGAAAATTGTCTGGCGCAACTGTTAACAAAGTTCATTCTTTCTTCGTGGTTTTATATGCTTAAATTACCGACTAATATATATAACCTTATTTATTATATTCTACAGTGATAACTTCCCAGAAAATAAAATCCGTTGAACGGGGTCCGTTGCGCTGCCATGACTCACCATTCCGCTGCTGCGAGTTGGAATGGTGGAGCTAGACCGGCGCTCACTTATTTTCATGATGGACAATATTCACCTAGAAATCCCAAGGTTTACGCTGAACAACTGTGATTTGTCCAATATCGTAGGTAAGTTTTGATCTGGTTAGTGTCGATGTATCTATGCGTCCGCATGTCGAATGCTGCTAGTTCGCCTGGTTTCAATTTCTGCCTGCGGTGTGTTCCTCCACCACGTGTCACGGGCCCATAGAACGTTCGTCGCGTTCAACAGTCTAAAATTATTTTGTACATTTTTAGCACACTACATTAATTTTGGTCGTGATATAAAATAATAGTCTGGAAAAAGCATTGCATTTTATGAAAATGTCTTATGAAAATTTAATAAAATAAGCTGCAGGAATTAAATTTTGTCTTTTTTCGTACAACTCTCAAAAAATTAACAAAATTTTTTCTTATTAGCCTAAAAAGTTCAAAATAATTTTTCATTCTATTAGAATGCCACCAAGAATATTTATTAGAAGGTATTTTAATGTCGTTCACCGGCATTTTTAACTTCCAAAATAAAATTTAATATCAGAATCGTTAACATGTTAACAAAATATAAAATCTCAAAAGAAATTCCAACATTTATATGACTTAAACAAACACAGCATTTGAAAACAAGCTTTGTGTTAAAATAACTTTTTTAAATTTGTAAGAATTTAGATTTTAAGTAAAAATTCTCATATTTCCGTCGAAAACATTATAAATGTTGATGTTCAAATTATTTATTTCGAATTTATTAAATTTACTAACGATACAATTACATGGAACCATAAATATCTTCGGAAGTCTAGAAAAAAATTGGCTTGAGCGAATACTTTTTAAATCCCTGTTTGGAACATTAGGGGCCGCGGTGGTGCTGTGGTCAGACTACTCGCATCCCACCAGAGCGAACCGGGCTCGATTTCCAGTGGGGTCGCTCCTGGATGTTCGCACTTTGGAAACCTCACTTGGCGCTAGCCGGTGGGTCTTCTCGGGATCTTCTGTTTCCCCCGCTCTATCATTCCGGCGCTGCTCCATGCTCACCTTACTTCCCCATCATTGGTGAGCCGCCCATACCTCTCTCTGTCCCTCTCTCTCTTTCTCTCTCTCTTTCTCCTGTTTAGAATATAATTCTAACCTATTTTTTTATTTTTTCACCGTATCAAAAATAACAACCCTGTCTACCGGACCACTTTATTCATGCACCGATCGAAGGAAACGATGCAATTTTTTAATGCATAAATATTTTTTAGATGCCATTTTTTACTCTCATGTGTATAAAACAAAGAGAAACTAAGTTGATTTTCAGAAATTATACATCGCCATTTTAATACGACATTACAAGAGTGGGATGGAACCCCGTGTTTTTTTGTGAAATAGTTGAATACGCGAATACGCGTAGCTCCGTAAATAACTGTTCTGCAAATACGACTTTTGGTCAGAACAGAGAAAAAAAACTATCATATATGCCCCTATGTTTTTACTTTTGCCATATTATGTGCATTCTTGGAGAAAAAAATTCGTGAACTTGGTCAAATATCGCATTTTTAAAGCTGGCAAGAGAATACTGGCGTAATTTAATCTGTGGACTTTCAGCGCGTGTAATAAAACTCCACTGTTACAGACCTCATTCACACAGTACAGGACCACGACGGAAACACTGCACGCCTCGCGCGTAGGAGCGATGAGGCACTAGGCGTGCGTTTTAGTGTCGCCCGTATCGCTCCCTCGCTTCTTGACATTGGATGCGGGATTCTCACGGGCGTCCGTCCCACTCTTAAGGCTTGTAACTCTCGATGGAACTACTTTTATCTTCTTTCTGCCAACTTCACTAGGAGAACGATAGCGAGTCCTTTAAGATATTCAGTTAGTAGCAGTCATTCTTATTTTTTATTTGAGAAGCTCATTTCAAAAGTTTTTAAATAACCGCAAACAACCTGTACTAACTAGTAGGCCTATCTGCACGACAATTGCGAGTCATTGAACATACCGGGAACTTAAATATGTTGCTAGTCAGCCACTCCTTACTCTCCAATGTGCAAAAGAAATGATTAGCCAGTAATTTAATATATATTGTTTTAGATGGGCACATTAGTTTGCATTACAATGTATACAAACTGTGAACAGTGGCTGGTCTCGGCCCGGGAAGGGGAGAGGGGCCAGAATAAAATACGATTAATCTTGAAAACATAGCACATTGTTAATAAAGAAATATCAAAATATACTAAATCGTAGTAATAGAAAGGTTCAGAAAGTTTGCAGCTAGGTTTGTTCACTAAATACTGGCAGTAAATGCATTGTAAAACTGCATGCGTTGTTGTAAGTGCGCACAATATAATGGACCAGTCCGCTCCACACTGACACTGGCCTGCGTTATACATGCGTACCTGCCTGTGTGAGTTTGTTAACTGAACAAGCATTGTATGTAATCTTTCATTCAATGGGTAGTCTATTTGTATTGACATTATGTTTCTTAGTGCGCTGATTGTGCTTCTTTGTTGCATACATATAAAATTATTGCTTATCGCTGTTTACCACAGTTAGTATTTAAACATAGCCTAATAAATAAATAAATATATATACATGCATATTCTAATCGTGCAACGAAACAATTTGTCAGAGTCAGCTGTGAACGTCTTGCCACTCTTTATTTATGGTAACTTCTCTTAAAATGGTTGCTAGATCCGCATTAGTTACGGGTGTGACCCCCCCCCCCCCCCCCCGGTTTCGCTCGTGTTTATTTCTCAACAAAAAGTCGATTCCAAAGGTACTGACTGAGTGAAGAGATTTGGGCGGCTCTTATCACTGAGGTCTTGAGAGCCGGTGAGGGTGATCGAGGTGAGAATGGAGCAGCGCCGGAATGAAGGGGCGGGGAAAACGAGGGATCCCCGAGGAAAACCACCGACAAGCGTCATCGTCCGGCACGATTCCCACATGCGAAAATCCGGGAGTGACTGATTCGGAGATTGAACCCGGTTCGCCTTCGTGGGAGGCGAGCAGGCTAACCGCTCAGCCACCGCGGCCCGTCTAAAAGTATTGAACTAAATATGAAGCGACTATGAACTGGAGTTCGTCTAACTCGTTGACAGGCATGTCCGTTCACAAGTGCACTGCAGATTGAGAAGGGCGGACCGCCTCCGACCTTGCCGTGACCTACCCGTAGCCAGCGGGCGGCCTCCGTAAACAAACAGGTGTCTGAGGCGACGTCTGTGCCCCACCTCTGGCTTGGCTGTGCCCACCCCTCCAACCTCCCCGGAGCCGAGGCGAAAGACGTCAGAGCAGCAGATGAATGAGTAGGGGAAGGAAGAGGGAGGGAGAGTGACGCTTGCGCTAGACGCCAGCCGGCCGTCGCGACGACCTCCTGGGGACAGTGTTGGCTGGGAGACGTCTGGGAGCAGTCAACGTCTACCCAAATAGGTGAGTCCTCTATCGGCACCCCTCCAAGATACATGTAGCCAAAGAGGCTAAAGAGCGAGGCGATTATTTCGCCGTGGACGGTCCCATGCGCTGGTCGTCTGCCCGAAGCTCTGGGAAATATGCCTTGGCTACTGTATGCTGAGAAAAATTCCCTGTTGGCCGGCCTGCCGGCTGAAGAGTTCAGGCGCCGCTTTGCGAACGGCGTTCTGACATGTCGCTGCCCAGTGACGCCATTTTGATGGCGCGTGCAGCTGGTCTTCGCGGAAAAAGCGGGCTGTTCCACCTCTGAGTTCTCAAGTACTCTGTGATAACAACATGATTTTAAAAAATGGAATTATAGTTGTGTGTAATTACCACACTTAGTTGTTAGGTTCGGGAACATAAATTATGTAGATAACAAGAGCGTTGGTCTGAAGTGACTAAATTTGCACTTTATAATTAAATTTGTGGTTATGCGTGACGGTTTCCTACAGCATATTATTTGGCTGGGTCTCAAGATGAACGTAATCTTATACAAAATGCCACTGGTTATTAGTACTCATTCATAAAAAAAAATCTTACTAGCAGATTCTTGTAAAACTATACCTTTGGATCTGCGGATTAATTTCAGTGACTCCAACCCGAACGAAGCTGCCTATGGCACACACGATCACGTAAATAGGTGAAGTGGTGTGAGTGTGCTGAATTTGTATAGGCACTTCTCTCATCAGAATAGAACACAAATGATTCAAAATATTAAACCAGCTCATGTAGTGTGAGGTGTATCCAATAATATCAAAATATTTCAGTGCAATTGTGTGAAAAGTAGGCTTTACAAAGGTGAGTAGACTGAGCGGCAGACTTCTGGATCATTCTCGCCCTTATCAACATCGGGTGTGAGTGATTAACCTGGTAGAGATCTCGGACAGCATTGGAAATCTTGCTGTGTAGACCTTATTGACATTGACTGCGCGAGAGTATGTCGGAGGCGTGTCATTCCCTTACCCTATGGCTATCTACTTCGGATACCTACCCCACCACCCCGCATCACCCCTCCCTTCATCCATCCTTCCCACCGGGGTATGCTGTGATTAGTTCTAGACTGAACTGATAGGCAGTACTAGTGTCGCTTGATGTCATTATCTGCTGCTACAAGAACTGGGGTCCTCATCGACCGCCATATTAATTCTAAACTTGGTTGCTAGGCAGCGTTGGTGTCTCTTGATAGCGTCATCGGCTGCTAGGCAATGCCATACTGTTACTTGATGTCATATTTTGGTAGGAGTGCTGGTATCGGCTGGAAGCTAAGGCAATGTTATTTATGAATGCTATGTGCAGAAGTATTATGGTTTAATTCAGTATAAAGAGCCGCGGAGGCATGCGGTTTCGATCCAACCACCCTTGGATTGGAAAACAGACACTTTATTCTATTCACCCACCAAGGCATGAGTAGAAATGTATCTTTCAATTATGTATAAAAAAGGAATCGCCTATGAACTCGTACATTCAAAACGGATTTGCAGAATATGATGATTGAACCATCGATTAGTTAGCCGTAATTTATAAAAAATATATATATATATTTGATTAATATTTCTTATTTATCACTTTAAAATTTTCAAACATAATTGTATTGAGTGGCATGTCTACAAACTTGTATTTTCTAGAATAATTCGATTATGGGGTCACAACAGCCAAATATTCAAAGCATAATTTTATAAAATAAAGGTTATGTGTTTAAATAAAAAATATTCTTACTAAACTTTTGCAAACAAGTATATCGAGTTACCGATGTAAAGATTCATATTTTTAAGACAAATAAGAATATGTCGTCAGAAAAAATATTATGTTACTATAACCATCGCCATATTGAATTTAGAAGGCATAGGAGAGATTTTTTTATTTTTAAATTAATAATGTAACAAGTCAGGGAAACAAATGCAACACAACTGTTACCTTACCAAATTTTAAGTGTAGTATGTATGTATCAAACCTCCACAAACTTATAAGCATAATTACTCACAATTCCCGAATATTTGAAGCTATAGTCATCAAATTCATAACATAGGTATCTTCCCCAATTTAGGCGAGAGTGATATTGTAAATTTGGCCTTAAGCCCTTTCTGGAAAGCTAAATTATGTGTTAAGCCCTTTTATAAGCATAGTTAATCATAATTTATTAACTGTTTAAGCTGTATTCATCAAATTCATTAATATTATACACATCACCTCGATGTATAAAATTGCAATAGGGTAAAATTTGCATTAAACACTTTGATTTTTTAATTAATTATGTAATCACTCCGAGCATCAAATACAACGCAACAGTTGTCTTACCTCAGGGCATGTTTAAAGTATAGTATGTCTGCATCAGACCCACACAAATTTATAAGCATAGCCTTCGGGCACTTAACACTTTGAACACTTAAGCCTTTAGACTATGTAACCTTTTGACCACATAACTCTTTAGGAACTCAACTCTTTGATCACTTAACCCGTTGGGCACTTAACCCTTGAGCACTTAACCCTTTGAACACTTAAAATTAGTTTCTTTTCGAATTTAGCAAATATTTATTTTTGGGCTGTATTCCTGATTAGAGAAATTAATGTAATGTAATTTTTGGTTTACTGGGTTCGATTCCCAGCTAATAAACCTAATATCTTATGCAATGAATGACACAAGTGAGATAGGGAAAGGAGAACTGCATTTACTTACGCAGTCTCACATATGGTCTCGTCGAAGAGAAAGTGAGATGCCGCACAGCCACACATGTTGACGCCCCGATAGCTGGGCAGCAACTGTCGTCTTGACCTGCCAGCCGGCGCTTCACTAACCACTAGACATGGAGGGGCTAATGCATCTTCACACACACTTCCACATATACCCCCTGCCCCCCCTACACCCATCAGGCTTACCAAAGTTCTTAGGAGTTGTGTTGCCGGGCATCGAAACTCAGAAGGCTGGGGTGGTTTAGGTGTAGGTATCCGGAGTAGATAGCCATAGCGTAAGGGAACGACATGCCTCCGACACACTCTCACGCAGCCAATGTCAATGAGGGCGACACAGCAACATTTTCTATGCCGTCTGAGACCTCTCCCAGGTTAATCACATACACCCGATGTCGTTAAGGGCGATAATGATCCAGAACTCTGCCGCTCTCTCTACTCAGGTGGTTGCTGATGAATGCCTGGTTAACACCCAAGCTGGCAGAAAAAAAAACTAGCTTACCTAGCTCACGTTTTCTCTCAGTATACTGTTAAGTAAGTACGCTATTGGTGTACGTGCCAACAAAAACAGAGCATAGCAATAACACTAGCAGAAATCAGTACAATATAAATGTTATGGGACAAATCAACTCTACAACTACAAAAATGTAGGCGACACTGGCGAGGGTTTAGTTTGCAATCATTATTTTTATTTCTGATTTTTCAAACTTATTTTGTGCAAACTTTGGTACGAAAACTAAGTTAAAGATCCTGATGAAAATATGATAAATACTAGAAGACAGGAAAATTAACCTACACTCGTTGAAAGTGGTCGTACATAATTTGCATGGTTACTGTCATAGCATGAGTGTAAGGCTGCCAGTGTCTCAGTTGTATATCCCTCTTTAAGTCAAATATAATTTTTCCACAAAATAGATATGTTCAATGCAAACTTAAATCTTTAAACTCATTAGCCTAGCTCAGCGTAGCAATTAAAACTTTCTCTGGGATTCACGTAGTAAAACGTATGCTGAGTTATTGCGCACTGAAAAACCAATGTGGCGGAATGTTTTAGGCGTTATGGCTGTCAAAAAACGCCATTAAAAGTATGTAACGATTAAACATCTTATCTGATGATGTAGGCATATCTGTTGTAGTAAATAAGCTTTAAAACAGGAAGGGACTCGACTTAGGTTTCTTTCGTAGAATTACTGGACTGGGCAGGGTGCTTAAACTTGTAGCATTATAGGCCTATATCATCTACGGGTGCGACGTACCGGAAAAGCTTCTACATCCTAACATCTAATTTACCTAGCAAAAGGGGCAATTTTCAGCTCTCTTAATTGCATGTATTAAATAATCACATTAAGATGTGTGGGGGAAGTCTCTAACATTCTGCATCTAGTTTAAAGCCCTCCGCTCGACCCACATACGGGCGAGGGTCCTACCCTACAAGTAGTCTCGTTGATGGTCGGATATGGAGAGATCGTTAAACTCAACTGACTGATGAGTAGATGTCTATTGCAGATCCTGGCGCAAGTTAATAATTTGATTAAAATTCAAGCCATTTCAAGCCAAATTCAAGCAAATTTATAATTTCCTGTAAAATTCTTCAAAGCGCAACTCATAATCAAACAAATTTAAGGTCAAAATGAAAATCGATTTTCAACTTGTGTTCACTCTTTGTGCGGGGTTCTTTAAAACTTTATTTGCAAGCTAGATTGTCATATTTTTGATGAAATTCCAAGAATTTTCATACTTTTCTAGTGATGTTTTTTTGCTAATTGATTTTGCTATCAGCTTTATAGTAAATTTAGCCTTTTTTGACTTAAATGTAGCCTTATTCACTCCCGAGAAGGACACTGCTCAAAGAGTTAACGAAGCATGTTTTAAATTGAGAATGCAGATTTGGATCAAATTAGCTTGGGTTTAGAGTAAAATTGGGTAAAATTTGCGATAAATTTCAAGAGATTAATTATACCTCCAGAAGATTTTGAAAAAATTGCTTGAAAGTGAGAAATTTTCCCAACATGTAGTCAAATTAATGAGTTGCGCTGGGATGCCTCTACTCTGATGCTAACTTACGCGGACCTAACCTGTCAGCCAATTAGAAGACAGGGTTTAAACCTATGGCCAACGGAGACTAAGACTTCAAAAAAAACCCTTCCACACGAATCACTTTCAACTGCCTAATTCCTAAAAATAACATAGAATAAAATGTCTCAAAACTGTAATACTATCATAACCCTGAATCAATCACAAAAATGAGACAAAAAAAATGCATATACATACAAAAATAAAACTAGCTAGCCCTATCGATTTAAAAAGAAATATATTTTGCAATCTTCCATATAAATAAAAATACCTCATTTGTAAAAAATATTTAAAAAATTAAACAAATAAAATATAACTATGTTGGTGACATACGTGAGAAAATATTAACATGTGAATATATGCAAAACATTATGTTTGAGTAGGAATATGAAAACTAACAAATAAAATAGGGGTTCATAATATATATTCAAGACGTAGATTTGAGGGTGCTACAATATAATTTTAAATATGAATGTTCATTATATATATATATATATGTAATATGCGTGTAAGTATGAGAATTTGAACTAATATTTACTTGTCGTAAATAAAATTTAAATCAAAAAATAATTTTCACACGGAGATTAGTTTCATCTTAGATGATCACTGAAGCCGCATGAGAGAAATTTTGTAATTGATTAGAAACCCGACACTATTTTTAATTTAAATATAATCTCGTAAGTTAGTATTGAAGTGTGTGTGTATATGTTATATATATATATATATATATATATATATATATATATATATATATATATACAAAGATGAAAAATTAACACATTAGTACGTTAGGATACAGTTCAACATAATTTTTCAGCTTTGTACGGAGACTGATAGAAAATTAAATATCCTGAAGTTAGGGGCATCTGTTATTCACGAAAATATTCCCACGACTAGTTGTACTGCAAAACACGTTAGTTAAGAACATAGTTCGTGGTTGGAAAAATTTAAACTCTCACGCGTCTTAGGTGTCTGCTACCCAATCACCGACGTTCAATGTCGGGATAACTTAAGTGTAATGGGCCCAGTCGAGTATCAAATGTCTGCTCTCACCCAGGCACAAGAAATTTGCAAGTGTGCACTTACAAAGTTGAAGTCTAGCCTGCTTGTAAATATTTTCGCTGTAAACAGGGGGTCCTACCCATAGTTTGATTGATTCATTTTCAAAAGTGTTTGTTCTGAGTTTTTATTTTTTCAGCTTATTCATTTCAAAAAGACAAATTGCAATATGTAAAAAATATAGAAAATATTTTTATACTTAAATACTACAATTGTTCGATTGCCAACATTTTTTATACTGTCCTTACACATGGTAAGCATACCAATTAAGATATAGTGAATCACCTTCACACTGAAAGAAAAATATCCTCTTATTGGAAATAAAGCAAATAACACGAATTGAAGGATCTCTTATTAAAAAATGCACGTTAAACAAGACGCTAAATGTGGAACTACTTAACTTTATTGGGAGAACATTAGCTAATATTTACGTTTAAATTTAAGCATTTCTGAGTACGGACTTTTTTACTTCTCAGTTGACCGTCCATAACGTAAGAGAATGTTCTCATTATTTAGAATGACGAGAATTACAAGTTAATCATCATAAATACCGGTATCACAAATACGCGATTAACCACACCGAGATAAAGGTTTTGTAGAATTATAAAAAGTTTGTTTTACATAACCAAATTCATTGTTTGTATTGAGGCAATAAAACATTTTGTTGTTGAAACCAAATAATTTTTTGTTCTTAGTTGGTAGCCCCAAATAAAGATTTGTTTAACTCTATGTAAAGTAAACCGTTTCGGTTAATATAAAAAAATTCTGTAAGCTCAAGCGAGATTAGAATCCAGATAGTTTGCGCCCGGTCGCTGCGACCTAGCAACTTTACTCTGATGAAATACGAATGTTTTTAAATTTCTGCATTCCGAATACTGGACAACGTGCGAAAATAAATATTTCAAATAGCTTTACTGTTCAGTTTCCCGTTGAACTTGTTTTATTAGTGTAATGTTTATAACATTATTAAACATCAATAAATTCACTAACAAATACTGTTACTATCGAAGCAGTTACAAAAACCACAAATAAACCTTCGAGCTGTATTTTCGAACGAAGGTGATCAAATGAATAGCCAAAGAAATATTTACAGTTGATTAGAATAAATGTTACGTTTAGAGTCAATTTCTCTTGCTCCCAACACAGAGATTTTAATTCAAGAATGAATTTCGTTAGACGAACAAAATTATTATTATTATTATTTTTTTGCTTTTCAAGTTTTGTTTACTCACAAAAATTTTGTTGTGACGGACTAAATTATTTTTGGCCCTACCTATACAATCAACTATTTTGTTGACTTTTCTCTCAGAGCATTCATAGCAATTATATACATTGCTATAGTCACATAAAATACATACTACCATTCTCCTAATATCGCAAAATTGACAACAGTACGAAATCCTAAATATCGAAATGTCTTTGCATTCAGAACATCATCAGTACCTCTGTACCGCACTCTTTTTTTAGGGGGGTAGGGGGGAGGGAATTTAGTAAAGTAGACTGTAAAATAAAGAGCCCTTCATAAAAATTTTTGCGAGCTGTATTTTTGGGGCGTTACATGTGACATCATGAATGTTTAGGTTAAACTGCAGCGTAGAACATTAATTTAAACCAACATGTTCTAGCGAAGTCCGCTTCCAACCGTTACATAGTTTGTTCGCTGTCAGCTGAGTACTGTGTATCATTCCACGTCGTGTAAAAATTAACACCGTCATGCTACTAGTGACTTGCCGAGCAAGTGAAGCTGTAAAACGCCTACAAATGTAAATTTCTTAACCGTAATATTTTCAGCTAACTACTTTTAATTACCATTCATTTCGGTTACATGGGGCCGGCCGAGGTAGTGTAATGGTTAGACTACTCGCCTCATACCAAGGCTAAACGGGTTTGATTCCCGGTGGGGTCGCTCCCGGATTTTCGCATGTGGGAATCGTGCGCAAGATGCATCTGATCGGCGGGCTTTCTCGTGGATCTCCTGATTTCCCGCCCATACTCACCTCGCTTCACCCTCATCGGCTCTCAAGACCCTTTCGTTAAGAGCCGCTCAAATTACTTCACTTCACATTTCAGTTACATAGGCAGAGTTGACCGTGTTATTTAAAGCAAGAACTAAACATCTCATAAAAATGACTTCAGATATCCCCAGTGTCATATATATGACTACAGTTGCTTCCATTTCAAAGGACAGAAATATCGAGACAAAAAGTTATGTAACTTCACCGTTCTCGTATTATTTATGGCTGCTGAATGAGGAAGTATCCAAACAGCATGTTATGAAAACAGTTTATTAATATTTTTAACTACTTGCTTTTCATAGGTGCTAATTGAACAGCTGAAAAACTGCGCATAAGTGGCAAAAAGAAAAGTGGCTGAAAGTCGCTATTAAAAACCCGTATTTTAAATTTACCGTGTTAAGGAACAAATGACATTGAAGTAGATCAAAACTTTTCAACACATTGTGTAAGTGCCAAAGAATCTTATTTTCATCAGTGGCGTAGCATCATAAGACGCCGATACGTTCGGCGTCCCACGGGGTCGGAAGGGGGGGGGGGGGTAACCTTTATAAATATACATTATTAAAGTACATGTCTTTTGTTAACTTTTCGTCTTTTCCCTCGTATAAAAGTGGGGTGCAGAACACCTGTAGCCAAGTTTTATCCCCCTCTACTCCTCGTTACTTTGTCGAACCTAAGCGAGACGTCAGTCCAAACTAAAAATTCACGGTTACATTCAGCTTTTCTGAAGTCCTGCTAAAGTTCTCCTTCTCGGGTATTCCTTCGCATCATGAAAACAAAGCATAACCAAATATAGAAAATCACACCAAAAAGACAGCGAACCGCATTCGTGCGCATTCAGTGTCATAATATTTTTCATAAGAACTATTTCTTACTATAGGCATTGCTAGGGACACCCGAATTTCGCGAAAAGATTTTCGCGCACGCTAGATTTCAATACCAGTTTTATTTTGGTTATTGGTGGCATGTATCTGCGAGGAGACATTTTATTACTTGACTGGTGAATGAGAATTGGGTTATTCCGATACTGTACGTCTGTAACACGCGGGCAGACCCCTGAAACCCGAAACACCTAGATCTTCCAATCACGGATGTGGATCTGAGCTGAAGTGTTATGAAATTCAACTGGTCGTGAAATCTTTTCGAGAAAATCAGGTGTTCTGAGGCATTGCCAACACACCTATGGTTTCCCTGTTTTTATTCATAAGTGAAATTATTTAATTTGCAAATAAAATATAAGTAAAAGTTAAATATAATAAAAAAGGGTATTTTTATGTGAACAGAAGTATAAAACGGTTGTGATAAATGCCATACCTAAGAAATATCCAAATATGTCTTACATGGGGTGGTTTTTCAAATGTTGGATTCAGAAAGAGAGAAGTAACGGCGAATGGACTATAACTAGAGACCCAAGTATTTCGCGGGTTCATTTCTAGACAATTTGGAATTCGCGCACATGTACGTTCATGTTACGTTTGTAATTGGTCGACGTGTTGTTTGACACCTCCTGGAGATTAATGAGCTAATAACAGACATGCAATAACTTGTGGGCCCAACCACCGCCTTTTACTGCCACAACAATCAACCAATAAACAGTTGATATCTGTACGAGAGTATACAATACTGTGGCGTCTATCCTACAAGCCATTGAACTTGCGTCGCGAATTTCTCGGGTCTCTAACTATAACTGGTCGGTATGTAGTGGTAAGACGGTGGCAAGGGGGGGGGGGGGCTGTGCAGAACAGCTTTTATTCGTGCTGTTCAGATGCATAGTACGTCAACGTATATTTCAGGACGTGAAAATGTATGTAGCTGGGCAAGACTTCGCTGAAGTGACGTTCTAAACAGCTCGATAGTGTATCGTAATCGCGAATGCCTCCATGCTGCGCTGTTACAGCTACGTTGTTTTTTCCAGGGGAAAAAAAATCTTGAACCCCAGTAATAATAATTTGGAAAAGAACCAGCGCTATTGAATGTTAGTAATCAAGATCTTCTGTTAAGCCACTGATTTCCATGTGGACCCTGTATCTGTAAAACTGTTTCTAAAGAAAGCGTTTCAATAGCTAGGGCCTATATCACAAAAGCTCAGTGGTATTTGTACCACACTCTACTGTAGTACAAGTCTGTATTGAAGACTCACACATTCATTCATTAGCGGTTTATAACTTTGTATTGAGGTTAACATTTTTCTGCAAGAAATTAAATGTGAATGACATTCTTCCTTCAACCTTTGATTAGAATGAGCAGAAGAGTTTACCTAAACGATATTTGCATTAAAAATGATAAACACTTCGATTATAATGACACTTTAATGATAAAACACTTTAATAATAAACACACACTAGGACTTTTGACACGGTTATGATTGACTCTATTTTTTTTTTTTTTTTAAGTAGTACATTATTTATTTGATGCCCTGTCTGCCGTATGCAGGATTATTTTTTTATTGAAGACAGACGAAACGACATAATTTTTCGCATTGGTATTCTTTCATATTGATGAACCAAAAAGTGTAATTAAATTAAAATGGTAAATTTTAACATGAATACCGTGTCATGTAAGACTAAACTGTATATTTCTACACTTTTTTATTTAAAATAAAAGGTCAATGGTTTTGACTGGAAATTAAAAAAATTCTAAACCTTCATTCCTTAACGAAATTGACAATTACGGTCTGTTATTACAAACGAATGAAAAGATATTGCTTTTTATATTATTAAAAATTCAGTTGTTTTTTAATTTTAAATATTTGCGTATTTACTGGACGTTTCATTTCAAGATCCTTTGTTATTAAAGTCTTAAAGTTATTCTACAATAGTGAGTTTTAAAAAAATGGATAGAAAATTTATTTAATTTTTGAAATAAATGAAAGGTTTTGTGGATGATATAATTACGTAGTGATGTCGACCTAGAATATGACTAAATACAAACTACGATAGAACGTATTATGGCAATTTTTCCCACTACGTTACATCATGTCGCAGCGGGGTGTAACCCATCTGCTCACCTGTTTCGGAGGCTGCGTTGTCCAACACACAGACGTAAACAGCTGATGAAGAAACAGGGCAAGTACATCGTGACATCGCAGTGTCTGATCCTTATAAAAAAAGGTATAACTGCGGTGTCCAACAGTTGCAGTTTTTCTTCGACTTTTTAAAGTACCCATGCTGTTCTTAAGGGTTCTGCGAGATTAAGCATCTTATTAACCGACAAAAACTGCTTTGATGCTTAAGGGCTATTCTTAAACTATTCTAAAATTCTATCGCACACCGTGCCGATACCTTCTCTTAATTTTAAAATTTTCAAGGCAATATTACGTTCATCTCTTTCACGGCCCCAAAGATAAGGTTAACGGTCACAGTGGAGAACACGGGTATGGTAGCCGCACTCCTGTGTCCAACATACGTTTATTGCTGTTATAGAATGTTCACGGTAACATCAGCACTTTTGAAAACCCTGCTTAAGATCTACTTGTATACACGTTGTGTATTCCTCCGCCTTATGTAAAGTTAATATTGCCGTGGGCCTCATCGCTTTATTCATGCGTCAGTCAAATGGAACTGCAAAATTATTAAGAAAGTCAATATTCCACAAATCTGCTCAGTTTTACACTTCGTTGCATTAAAAAAAGCAGAAAGCGAAAGAATTAATCTTAAGTTATCAAAAATGGTTACCTAACACTTTTTATTCGACATTAGGATATGGAACTACTTTCCATCCATCATGACTAACATTACTGGGTGAATGTCACTCGGTGCACCCATTAAAATATATGCTTTCAGGGGCAGTGATTTTTTTATAAGGTTCATTTTTGAAGTGCTCACTTTATCGTGACGAACTAACATGCATGCAGAAGGTGGTAATATTTACGTTCGCCCGGGATACGAATGTTTCTGCGTCGTAGTTAAACATTTCCGCCACGCCCCCCTTGCCGTGTGGCTCTTGGCGGAGCGAGATGTTTGGCGGTGCTATTTTTACGGCTACTATTAGAAGCGCAAGGGTACCATGCCAATGTCGTCGCGAAATAAGGCGAAAATAAGTTTCGCAAGCAGGGGAGCCAACGCAGGTCAGGGCTGAGCATCCGGGACGCCTGACAGGGCCGTAGCCAAAAAAGATAAAAGCGTGAGTGACAAACTCAAGTGAACCCTCGGGGATATGAGCAACACAAGTGCTTTCTCCCAGTCATAATTTATTATTATATAGTCAATTCGCAGTGTCTTCATACTTTTCGAATCAAACCTTAGAAAAATTAACACCATGCGTGATGTATTTGTTTTCTAGATGTGTCATGAATTACATGTGTTTTATACTTTTGTTCACACAATATTATTATTTTCGGTTATAATATACATTACTTATATTCTTTAATAAATTATAGTATTTCATCTATATTTAATATGAATAAAAACAGGGAGAATACATACGTGTAGGTAATGCCTAGTAAGAAATAGTTCTGTAAAATATCACGTGAACAGTACAGGTAGCAGGCCGAGTGGGTAATTATGCACCACGCATGGGCACCAATGTAAAATATCGGGAGCAGGCAGAGGAAAACACAGCTGGAATAATTAGATATTCCGATGGCAGGCAGCTAGGGTAATTACGCACCCTATATACTAGGAAAATTAGCATATGAAAATCACAATGCAGGAGATACACACTCTATGTCAGGACACAGTATAACAGACGGACGAATGGATATCAATTCACTTGCCAGCCAATTAAAACAGCACTACGGTAGTTCATTTACAAGGCAGGCCATTCCCTTATTACTCCAGCTCCAACGCAGGTAAACAACTTTTAAAACTCATGGACACAGCAGGAAGTAGGAGGAAACCAGCTACGTGCATATTTATTCAGTGAAACGCCTCCAATGGTGAAGTGAAATATTTAATGCTGAAAAACGTTTAACCAAATTCAAATTAGACTTTCATTTTAATGAACTGATTTTAAAGTGGCAGTTTTAAAATAAAAATGTTCACCTCCTTATGTCTGTTAAAAATACGACGTATGTATCATGTGTTAGGTAACTTGCAGCAATGTCTTTACTGTGCCTTTAATTATAAAGATAATTAAATGTTCTGCAGACTAAAATTATCAGTTAGCTAGTGTTCCAAAAAGAAAATATTCTCACACACAATAAATTAAAATGTCAGTTCGTAAACTTGCACATAAAATAGAACTCCTGGCTAGCAATCAGTTAAAAACGGTAGAGCATATTTAAAAGTTCTCAGGCATCTCGTGACAATCTAGAAGATGCTGTGTAATAGTGCCACTGCTTACGTGTAACTAGAACACTTCACCGCTGGACCAACGGTCACTTAAGAAATGGCGGTGGAAATACCTCACATATATTTGATGATATTTGAAGTATCAAGTTAATTAGCCCTCTTCAGATGGCTTACACATATTCCGTCGGCTGCTATACTCGTTCGTAGCATGATTTCCAAGGTCGATGCAACAATTAAAACACAAATTACGCCGGTTTATCAGCGGAGCGTCAGCCGTTCTGGCTGGCTACCTGTAGTACCCTTCTAGAACAAGATGGAGATGAGATTATTCTATCGCCATCCATAATCGGGGAGGTTACAATATTTAAATTAACCTGTGCAGGATAGGGTTTACCTGTGAGGTGTATTCCTTATGGCTATAATACCAGTGACATCACAAAACGTTGGCAACTTATGTGAATTAACATATTGCACAAAAAAAATAACAATATAAAAACAATAAAATAAAATACGTAGATCACAAAATCTCAGCTGCTGCGTGTACCATAACACACATGTAAAATAAAATAAAATGACAATAATTAACCTATATGTGTAACAAGTCACAACATTAGCATTAGGCCAATACATAAACAAGTGTGTAAAATGAATTCGCATACAACTGGATATGTTATTATAATCAAATAATATGCGCAACGAACCAGACGACACAGTTCTCATGGAAAAAAATATTATCATTTTGCGTGCGTAACATTACGGTGCGTTGTCCCTTGGATGTAATTTTCTAGCTTGCCAAGCTTTGTTTGCACGAGGCGGAGGAATACCGTAGAACTTTAACATGGATTTGGAAAATACGTGTTACCATATATGCGAAACCACACATGACAACAGGCATACCAGCAGAATCAAGGATGTTGTGTAAATTAAGAGAAAATACATTAAAAACTTGTATTTTTAACATATTTAAAACAGCATAAGAACAATCTCTTAAAAATTTTACATGTACTTGCCAATAATAACTTAAACTGTCGTCTAAACTGACGCCTAATTTACGCCCACGGATTTTAGGTTTGGAGTCTTTCAGATCTTCACGTTGTCTCTGTTTGCCATTCAAACCTACGCAAACAAAGTTAAAAAATTTTTAACTCCCACTGTAGTCGTATGATGTTTTCAAATTATGTAATACCGCGATATTCTGTCTATGTTGAATATGGTTGGAATACAAATTAATATGGAAAGTAAAACAAAATTAATAGTTTCTTGAATCTGTTTGGTTAACACAATGGCACCTTTACCTTATGTTTAAGTTGAGAGGAGACATTTTCACTCTAAATTCGAATCAGTGGAAAACCACTGATTCGCAATGAAATGCAACTACTCGAATAAGTGAAAATGGCTCGACTTAGAATCAGTGGAAAACCGCTCATTCTTTCCTTGAAACAATTTCACTGTTTAATAGTGACGGCCGACTGCGTGCAGAAAATTAAGAATGTTTTTTTTTTTTTTTTTATTGAAATCAGCCGAATAAATTACGAGAAATGAACATATTTCGGGTAGTTACTATTTATGTTGCTCAGTTTATCGTAATTAAAAATAGTAAAATATTCTTGCTGGTGCTCAGGATTGAACCTACGTCATCTCCATTCCGCTCTATTTAGGCGTTACCTTACTGTCTAAGATACGAAATCAACATTGACAAAATATGGGAAAATATATTTGTTTTAGCAATTTATCGAAAAAGAGTAGTTCTAAATTGTATGCCTTTTCATTTCGTTTTTACTGTGTAACTGGTATCATTAAGATTGTTAAAACTAACAGTACGTTTGAATGCACTCATTTCACCACATTAAATGCAGTTCAAACCTTCAAACTGAGCGCCGTGACGATTACGTGAAAACGATTGAAAGATGTAAAAATAGAACGAAAGACCGAATGTTCATGTTACCTCGTAAAATGGTGCTATGAAAGACGAAACCCACATTTTGGAAAGTATTTTTGTTGGTTTTATTAGTTTATGCATTGTTGTTTCATTTGATATACGTTTTTAACGGCCATATTGTTAACGTTGTTCAACTGATACTTCAGTAAAAAAAAAATCACTGAATAAAATGGTTAATGCATCAGTGTAAAATGTTACTTAATCAATAAGTGAAGGAAAACAGGCATTTTTTCACTAGTTCGTATGTTAAATTCACTGAATTGACTGTTGAATAGCCAAGTACTGTTAACTAATTGAAACAGTGAAATTCTCTCTTGTTCACTGAAGTGACTGTTGAATCATTCAGGTGCTGTTAACTAATTGAAACAGTGGAATTCTTACTGGTTCAGATTTAGAGTGTGAGTGGCTCTGAACATCGAGGACTCGAGGACCGATGAGTGTGACGCGAGGTGAGTGCGGGGCACCGAAATGGTGGGGCACGGGGAAACGGGAGATCCCGAGAAAAGCCGCCAAACAGCGGCATCGTCCGGCACGGTTTCCACATGCGAAAACCCGGGTCCGACCCCGCCGATAACCGAACCCGGTTCGCATTGGTGGGATGCGAGTAGTCTGACCACTAAACCACCGTGAACCCGGATGTTAGGCTGGACTCACAAAAGTCCGTCGCATCCGTCCGGCGTTCACGTGGCCTTCAACCAATCGCAGGGCAACTTTATTTTCTATCCCTCCATCCGTCACATATTTTTCAAACTTAAAAAAATTGCGACGGACGGATGAGTCCCCGCCTACTGACGACATTCCGTATACGTGAGTACGCACTTTGAAGCAAAATTTATTTCCAACCAAAATATATCTTCAACTAAAGAAAGGTCGCGATGTTAAGTTGTCACACTGGAATTTTGCGGTACAGAAGGATTGACGGACAATGGATTGTCGTGAATCGCTTTCAACTGACGAATGAAAACGACAGACTGATGACTATAGGAAGGACGGACGACTGTAGGACGGACGACTAACGGATACCACGGACCGTTGTGAGTCCAACCTTATGTTGAAGTTGGTTCAGATTCTCACATAGAAGCTTAAATTACGTCACTTATAATTTAGTGTGAATACACCGCTGCACGACTTATATCTTTACGTAGCAGTGGAAAAAATTAACGCAATAGGCCTCATTTTAAATTTAATTTTTTAAAATTATTATAATGTTATAAGTATTGATTATTTGTAATATAATTTAACATAATACAATTATAAAAAATAAAATATTATAATTACATTTTTATAGCATATTTTTTTATAAATTTTGTAATTTTGGGAGTATTTTGGGGTTTAAATGTTAAAGGTCACTGAGTCAAGGTCATAGATTAGGGTCACTAACGTCCAACATGGCGAACAAAATGGCTGCCGACCGGAATGACAGCGCATGAACAGCTCCGACGCCCTTGTGCCAACTCGCCATGTCCTACTACTCACAAACTCTGTTAAATTAAACACTAAAATAAGGTTATATTAGTACTAATATTCAATTGTGTTACCGATGATATATCTTTGTTTGACACATTTTATACAGCCTGCATGGATAGTCGCTGTGTGAAAACTACCCTTTCTGTTCTACAGCTTGCGTATGATGTCGTTCTTCTATTATTAGCAGTTCAATTCAGTAGGTACACACAACATTACAAGAATGGGGAAAATTCGCAGATTATGATCCGGGACGTGCTAATGAGGATATTTAGTACAAAACGTTCGTCCGTCCGAACATTAGCCCGTCTGTCTTTTATGAAAAGAATACTCCCTTTAAATGTACTATTTGGATCAGTTAGACATCTGGCGCACATACAATAATGGATTAAAAAAAGTTGCCAATTGCTAATTCTCAGTTTTTTCTGGGCACTTAATCATTGAAGAAAGAAAAAAGAAAAAAGGAGACGGGTAAGGGTTTTTTTTCCACAATGTCTAAAAATCACTATCGTGAATCTATAATTAAAATAAAAAAACGATAATCGTAAAAATTTCCAATCTCTTGTCATGAGTAATTATTTAATAAAACTTACTGGTGGCGTGATTTCATGAAAGTCGTATTCTGATAATGCACGTCATGTCATACAGACCCTGACACTCGAGGACTCGAGATAAAAACTTCGGCAGTTTCCATGTATATTGCGAATGGCATCAGAAGCTGATTGATTATCTGTTGTTGAAGTTACATTTCTCAATGTCACAAACTGCTTCAAAGGAATATGTAAAAAAGAAACTTCCTTACTTCTGGTACATTAGAATACGATTTTCTGAAATGAAATGCTTCTCAAAAGTTAAGTAAAGGCCGTTCACAATAAAGTGAGCATTTTTGAAATCGACCTTGCTCTTACCTGCAAATATTTTTAACGGGCGCACTGAGTGACTTGCGCCGAGTAAAGTTGGTAACGATGTAGGGAAAGTAGTTCCATATCTTAACGTCGAATGAGAAGTGTTAGGTAAAAATTTGATACCTTAAATTATTTCTTTCACTTCCTATTATTTTTATTACGTCGAAGTTTAAAAATGAGCAGATTTGTAAAATATTTGCTTGTCTAATAATTTCACAGTTTCACTTGACGGAGGCATGAATAAAGTGGCGAGACCTTAGCAATGTTAATTTTACACAAGGCGAAGAATGCACAATATGCATACAAGTAGACCTTAAGCAGGGCTTTCAAAAGTGCTCATTTTACCGAGAATGCCCTATAATATGCCCTACATGAAAAAGTTTCTTCACTATTGTGATTTTAGTTGCCAAATGAATTAATATGATTGTTTTTTATTATTTGAATTTAGCTACGCGGCGGTCGTTGAAAATACGGACGTTTCTGCGAACATTGTAGTAAACATCTTCAAGATAGTAGGGGGTTGCGATAGTGTAGTGGGTAGACTACCCGCTTCCTACCTAGGCGAACCGAGCTCGATTCTCAGCGGGGTTACTCCCAGATTCTCGCATGTGGGAATCGTGCCAGACGATGCCATTGGCTGGCGGGCCCTCTCGGTGATATCCAGCTCCCCCTACCCTATTCATTCCGCGACACATGCTCCATTCTCACCTCGCTTCGCCCTCATCGGCTCTCAAGACCTCGAATGTCAAAAGCCGCCCAAATATCTTCACCCTCTTCGCCCTTCGAGATATCAGTGGCAATATGAAAAGATCGTTACACAATTGACAATTTTTGCATCTGACTTTACGTTTTGACTTCATCGCAGAGTAGGCGAGTCCACCAAGGCTAAATGGCTCGAGGCTCTAGGAACGGGTCCAGTGTCTCATTGGCTACTGCGTGTGTTGCGGAAGATTTCCATGTTGGCCTGGCCGTCGGCCGGCGAGTACGATGGGCCGCGTCTCAATTTAAAGAACACTCTTTCGAGAGAGCACTCTTTCGTACAACCTGCACTCTAAGGAATTATTTGTAAATTTACCACATCATTGAATACGTACAGTGACAAATCGTGAATGGTAAATTATTTTCCGATACATGCATGGTAACGTTCCTACAGTTGTTCAGGAAAGAGTCAAATGCATAGGGAAGTTCCCAACTTTGTATAGTAGCAATGCTAAACGTTCCCATATTTTCAGAATGGCATGTAGTATTATTTCCATATACCGTATAGGACAAAAACTTCCATTACAGTTTAGGAAGTTTACTGAATGGAAGTGTAATACTGATTTTATTGTAAATATTCGAACTGTCAAATATGGACGCATAAATTATAAAATAATTGAATATGTTGATACACTGTCTATTGGGACTGATCTTTAATTATTTAATTTCATTTCCTTGTCGTAATTATCAATTTTATTCATTGGTGTCAATTGTGAACAGTAAGCGATATCAATTTATTGTGAGAGTTTGGGTTCAGTGAATTTTGCCGTAGTTATTGTAAATAAAATTATAAAATTATAAGTAATTCATTTATTTGATTAAGACTTCTTTCCCTTAACGAACTTAGTTTAGCCCACTTCATTTCTAGAGAGAGAAATTGTAATAATATGTATTCTGTGGCATGGCGTCTTGCGTATTTTTCTTCTGTATTAAATTAAAAACAAACTACACTGACAGAAATGTTTTTTTTCCTGCGAATAAAATACTTGTTTGTATAGATGCGAAGAAATGTTTTGTCGTAACCAAATTATTTTGTTCTTATCTGGTTTCTCAAAACAAACATTTGGTGACTTTCAAATTGGAATGTTTTTAAATATATACATATCAAATACTGGATAATGTGCGGAAATTAATATTTCAAGTTTTACAGTTTTATTTTTAGTTTTCTGTGGAACTTATTTTTTTTTAGGGTTTTTATACTATTATTAAGCATCAATATATGCACTAACAAACACTGTTATGGGCTATTCACGGTATAGTGAGCACTTTTCGAAATCCCCTCATTTTGAAATAATAGTCATTAAATATATTTCAATGTAGCGAGGACGTTAAATTTCGAGTCCGGTGAAACAAGTAATCTGTGTTTAGTACTTACAATGAAATATTTATTTTAAAAAATTTTGGGCTGATAAAAAATGACTGACAGGAAAAAAGTAACTAAGGCCTCAAAAGTGTTCACTTTACCGTGAACAGTCTATACTATCTTAATTGTAACAAAAAAAATGCAAACAAACTCTCGTGCTGTTATTTCGAACGAAGGCATTCAAACGAGTGGCCAAGAAATCTCAACAATATTTTTTTGACATTTAATTTATTTTGGACCAACCCAGAAGTTTTGTTAACTGAATCCTGTATTTTGTTAGGTGAAAAAGAATTAACGATTTCGCTGCTTTCCAAGTTTTGTTTACTCAACAAAATATTTTGTTGGGACAACTACATATATTTTTCGCCCTATACCAATTTTACTGGGCGCATGTCGCTCAGTGCGCCCGTTAAAATATATGCAGGTAGGAGCAGTGACTTTTTTCTGAGGTTGATTTCGAAAGTGCTCACTTTATCGTGAACAGCCTTTAGTAAGGAAACATTCCTATGTTGGCCTCCTGGAGTAATTTCAGGAAACCATAAATGGCTGCACCGGGAATCGAACCCACGCCCTTCCGAATGCGAGTCCAGTGAGTTACCACTGCGCAGCCTCGCTCGGCGAACAAAATGTTACACGAGATCCGGTCGTTGTTTAATATCGTGTCGGGATTTCATGTCATGCTACTTCGACTCTAGCGCTAACGTCGTAGAGGATCCCCGGGATAAACTAGTGTATTCCTACAGCCGGTATTAAAATTGGAACTCTCAGTTTTCTAAATGGTCACGTCGCCCGAATTAGCAGACTAGAATTATGACGTATTTTGAATTTCAGTATTTAGTTTTTAGTATGTACCCTAACCAAACATACTAAAATAAAAAATTGTGAAACCTCGACCATTGCTGAACGTGTGACTAATCGATGGCGTCCGAAATGAAGGCTACTTAGTGTTAAAATACTAATACACTAAAAGGTCAGTTCGAAAACATCCTCAGTGTTTATATCCGGACATAGTAAACGTGGTCCCGCAGTGCATTCCTGGTTGGGCTCATGAGCGATGTGTGAGTTGTACAGAAATGCCCACCAACACGTGTGAGACGTGTCACACACGTGCTTCTTCGCCTCGAGCCTCTGTGCAAACGCCTCTTATACTTTACCATCACGGCGCTATGCAGGTCAGGAAGCACTGGAGCAACATTCCTAGTCGGCCCTCTATAAAAAAAAAAGTTATTTTCCGCCTCATCTCCTGAAATTCCACTAAACGTTTAATTTTCTGCATCAGAAGAATGCATTTATTCATTTGTGTTCTTGATTCGACAGGTTTTCGCGATCGCAACTACAAAAGCCGCGAAGAAACCGAATGATTAAAATCAAAAGTAGAGGGTAGATTTGGGCGGCTCTTAACATCGAGTCGATGAGAGTGAAGTGAGGCGAGTGTGGTGTAACACCGGAATGCAGGGGCGGGGGAAATGGGAGATTCCCACACGCAAAAATTTCTGAATGACCCCCCCCAATCCTGCTCCGGAATCGAGCCCGGTTCGTCTAGATGGGAGGCGAGAGTCTGAGCGCCGCACCACCGCGGCATTTGTATAAATGAAATTAATACAACTGTAACGACTACAACTAAATACAACACAAATAGTTCATCACATTTTTTTAGGAGATCACATCTGCGAAGTTTTTATAACACAGCGTTATATTAACCCTTTCTGTATTAATTGTGGTTTATGAATGCCCTGCTTGGAACGGTTGGCAAATCAGGGTTTTGGAAAAAGGGGGAGGGGGGAGTAAGTGGGTAGAAACAAAATGTCAAGTATGTTATACAGTAAATTAAATATAAATTCACACTCGAAAGTCGCACACATGTACGTACATGCGTTAATAGGGCTTTGAAACCAGGACTCCTCACGTGGCAGGTTTTCAAAATGATTTTATTAATTTAAGTTTATCTTACTTGACGGCAGTACACAAGAATGTCGTCGCTGTATTTTAAAGATCTCAAGGTGTAGTTTTTTGGGGGGAAATTTCAGAATGAAAGTCAACGGGGAAAACTAAAGTAATTCGTAGACGAGGTGTTGGAGATTACTGTGTAGTACAGTAGAAGAAGCTCGAGGCCTCGGTGTGGCTTACCACGACATTCTACAGCCGGACGCGCCCAGAAGGCCTCTCTCTTCAGAAACACTGGTGTGGATGATGACTATGGTAATCAGCCGTCAAGTCTGTTTACGGTGCTCGTAGCTTGTTATGTACGTCACAGTTCGCTCGTTGGCAAAGTGTTGTTGCGAGCAGCACACTGAGAAAAAAGGTTTTGTTGAATAAAACAAAATTTGTTTGGTGCAACCAAATTAATTGTTTGTGTAAGAGTAGTTAAATATGTTGTTGTTTAAACCAAATTATTTTGTTGTTCTTATTTGTTTGCTACAAACAAAGATTTGGGTGGTGCAACTAAACATTTGTGTTACTCTGCGTACATACATTAAGGCCATTGGTGCATGAAAGCAGTATATTTATATAATTTTTGTCATAACTTGTTTCACAGCAGGTTTTTAAAAATTATTGGCTCGTCAAGACGCAAATAATAACTTTTAGCACCTTCTTACGTTGTTAGATATTCACTGCCGTCGATACTCTCGGAGCACTGATTGCAGATAAGAAAACAAATATTATTTCTTTTCTTCCATCAGGGCTCCGAGAATAATGACGACAGTGAATATCTAACAACTTAAGAAGGTGTTAAAAGTTGTTACTTACGTCTTGACGAGCCAATAATTTTGAAAAATCCTCTGGGAAACAAGTTATGACACAACTTATATAAATATACTGCTTTCATGCGCCAATGTCCTTAACAGTTTAGTTTAAATAAAAAAAACTCTTGAGGCAAGACCGGGATTCGAACCCACATCAGCTACGATCAGTGCTACGCCATTTCACCCGCTGCTAAAATGACTACAGGTGGAAACAGCAATGTTTTTAAATACATACATTTCAAATAATGGACAACGTGCACAAATAAATGTTGCAAGTTTTACATATTTCCTTTTTAGTATCCTGTAGAACTTGTTTTATTAGGATGTTTATACCGTTATTAACCACAAATAAATACACCAACAAATACTGTTACAATTCTGATTGTCATAGAAAATACAAACAAACTCTCGAACTGTATTTTCGAACGAAGGAAATCAAATGAGCAACTAAACAAATATATACAGGTGGTTTAACCAAATAGTTAGTTAACAGTCTAATTGCTTTCGGTCCAACACAGATGTATTGTTAATTCATTCGTGTATTTTGTGAGAGGAACAAAATTAATTTGTGGTTTTTCAAGTTTTGTGTAGCGAACAAAATATTTTATTGGGGCAACTAAATATATTTTTGGCCCTATACAAACAAATAATTTGTTGGTGTTTCTCTCTGTGTAAGGTAACGTATACCAAAAGCACTGCCGCCCACAATTTAAACAAATATGTTTATACCTACTACGACTTGTATAATTTTTTTGGTTCGGTTCGGGCCCAATAAGTATTCCGATAAGTGGTGTCGTTAAGTTCCGGGGCGAAGCCAAGAAACAACTATATAAAATTTAATTATTTGCAATGTTGCAAACATCAGTGCAGCTATGTCTTCCGCAATATACTATTCGTCGCTATATTACATTCCTCAGTACAAATTATATATTAATGAATTGAAATAATTACTCTAGACCTACTTAATTATAAAATAACAAATTTCTAAATCCTTTAAAGAGCACCAGTTATGTTAGCTAAAGCCTAATAGGCAAAACGCCTGTCAGGTTATCGAGCGAGGTAGTGCAGTGGTAACTCGCAGGACTCGCATTCGGGAGGACCAGGGTTCGATTCCCGATCCGGCCATCCTGATTTCGGTTTTCCATGGTTTTCCGAAATCACTCCAGGCGAAATCTGGGATGGGTCCCTAACAAAGGCCATGGCCGATTCCTTCCCAATCCTTCTTCCCTACGCCACTTGCATCGTCTCTAATGACTTCGCTGTCGACGAGACATTAAGACGAAATACCTACCTGTCAAGTTATTAAACATATGTTACAGTGGCTGGCAGACGTCTCGGCACACGAGTCTCCTCATGTTCGCTAGTGTGTAGCCCGTCACTCCGAGACTTGCCCAGAGGTCTGCCCGGCACTATATGATCAATTTTTGTCGATATAAGACATCAAACCCCTCGGACTCGCATCCTGGTAGTCATCCCTGAACCAGGGAACCATGAATACGAAGTGCCGCATCTCATAAGTTCGAAACGTTCTCGTAGAGGCAAACACAGGGGTCTGGTACCCGCAGACGTCCTTGTCTATAGCCTGCGTAACTGGATACCTCCAGTTACAGCTGGCCTTGGATGCAGTTGTTGGTTTATCCTTAGCGTCATACACTCACCATGTCGATAATCACATTGGCGACTACATTACGCTTTATCGGTTTAAGCATTTGGCGCGCGCGTTAACCTCAAGTATCATGTATGCAGGCCGTTTTTATCCGTCCTGGTTTTTTGGTTTCCGCACTACCTCGATAAGAGAACGAATCAACTCCCGCGCTGTGAAAAGGTTTTGTACATCGTCTGTGAGTCGAACATGACTTACGTAAGTAAGAACTGTAATATATCATGTTTTTAATTAGTGCAATTTATGTTGTTAAAGTTTGTCAATTGTAGTCGGCCCTGCGTAAAACAGAACGAATAAAAATGGAAACTTATCACCTTGTATTGTCGAGCTCTTACTTACGGCGCGAAACATTACCAGTTGTTAAGTTAGGGTGCCATTACAATCCAGTCCATGCTGCTATAGTTATAAATACCAAGACGGCCTTCCCTTAGAACGTAGACCACTTGAAGTCATTTGAGAGTAGGCCTACATAAAGCGCACGCAGGCCCCGAGTGATACGGAAGAAATATTTCATAAACTTTTAGCCCGTTTCGAAATCGAGAGGTCATGGGTCCCGCCAGGCTGGAGGTATTTTGGGTGTCCGGGGCATAAAATCGTGGGATGGATACGGGCGATCCAGACAACGTCATCACATGCCTCATCACCTCTATCAGCAAGGCACGGAATAGGCATTCAGTCTTTACGTCGGCAATTCGCCTCTTGAGATTCTCAGCAGATTCTATGTTGTATTAATAACGAGAAAAATATAGGGTTTACTGCACGTTCCTCGACATCTTATATAATATCCTGCACGTATTGCTCATACCTACAGAATGATTGTAAAGACGTTCGTTTCAACCACTTTAAAGTTAAAAAATACACATTAGGAAGGGAATAATTATAAAACTGAACCTTTTACCCACAAAAAAAAAACATCCTGTAGTTTTGCGTACCCATTGGCAGCATGGCTAGGCTTAACTCTTAAGGATTCAAAACTGCGAAGTATGTACTTATAATGTTCTCCTTATGGCTAGGGGCAAGCGTGTTTCGCGAAAATATTTCGAGAAAAGTTTTGTTTGAACGCACTTTAGTTTAGAACCACTTTCGTGATTGGATCATTCGAATTGTTACGCATCTTATCTGTCTGTCCGCGAATCACAGACGCGCAGTATCGGAGAAACTTAATTGTGATCGGGTCAGTTACGTAACAGACTGTTTTCGCAGACAAGCGGCCAATAGTCAAATAAAGACTTGAAGTGTGCACATAGGACATCGAAGCCAGCCTCCGCGGACATTTTTTCGTGAGAAACAGGTGGCCCTAGTTGTGGCCTTTCAGGTTTCCCACTTGGCATGTTAATGAAGCAATGACGAGTAAGCGTAAACGCGTGCATACCCTTCACTCACGCATTCTGTGGCTGGCGTAGGTGCGTAACACGAGGGGCTCCGCCTTGCTCAGCTACTTCTGAATCTGAAATGAAACCGGGTGTCTCCATTGTCTATTGTCTCTCACTCTTTTATTATGCCTAGAGCGAGGTTGCGTGAAGCAATTGTCGTTTACGGCCGACATGAATAGTTACTAGCGCAGCCATTGGGGGAAGTCGTTTACTTATATTCAATTCTGGCTTAGTCCCACATTCGAACCGTGACAGGCGTAAACTCACACTTCGTCAAGTCTGCCCGTTTGCTTGACGCAAGCGCCGTATTTCAGTTCGAAGTTAGATAACTGTAAATATATAATTGGACAATTGCTTGCCCTTTCATGTGAAAAAACCTGACTGTGTTTCTACCTCTGGTCGACAGAGAGCAGCAGCGCTTTTAAGTACGTGCATTGATTAATGTAGTTACAACAACATAATAGACGTAGAGACTAAGCCTTTATTTTCAACGTGATAAGATTTCATGATCCTTGATAAACACTGCGTGTCGAAAAATAAAATCGGAGTACTTATAATGTTTTAAAAGTTGTAATTTTGTATAAAAAGGCAAGTGATATATTATTTTAAAAATTGTTACCTCAGATATATGACGGTGACAACTCTCGCTCTAAATATATGATGGTAACAAACTCTTGCCGATACGATGTGTTTCGCTCTTTGTGCTGATTGTATTGTATTCATTGTTAGGGGTATATAGCGTATTACCATATAATCAGCAAGGTCATTGTTGATAAGGGCTATATCCTGTGCGGGCAAGCCATCGAGCTTTCTGTTTCTGCCAGGTCAAACAAACGCGCCATTTTGTTCTGCTAGTGGAAATAACGGAGGCGTGTTCAAACGAATAAGAAACGTCACCCAATGTTGCATTTTAAGTTCAGCTGATCCTGTGTTTCATTCGCGCAAAAAATAAAGTCTCCAAGCAGGTTGAACCCACATTTTTGTGCAATAGTTAGCTTGCTCGTATTCACGTATCTCGGTAAATATATGTTATGTAAATTCGCCTTTTTGCTAGAAAAGATTATAAAAAAAAAAAAAAATCTATGCCGCTCTGTTATTACTTTTAACATATTAAGTGCAGGCCTATTCACGAAGGAAAAAAATCGCAAAAACGGTCAAAATTAGCGTTTTTAAAGCTTGTCTATGCAGTTTCCTTAAGCGGCAAGAGAAAAGTACAAAGATACGTACGTAGATTAAACTGTGGGATTTCATTGCGTGGAATAAAACCCCACTCTTACAGAACTGATTTGCACAGTACAACGTTACGGCGGAAACACTGCACTCCTTGCGCGTAGGAGCGACGAGGCACTAGGCGTGCATGTTAGTGTCGCCCGTATCGCTACCTCAATTCTTGACCTTGAATGCGCAGGTGCACACTACTCTTAGGAGCGCGATAAATAGCTGCAGGGATTTCCAAATACTTGTCGAGTAGCGCGTGCGCCTGGTATTGTACATTAGGCCGATAATGCATGGAGTCAGCTGCGGTATCAGACCTTTCGCGGTTTTGCTCGTCCACAGTTCTTGGATTAAGGAGAGTGGGGTTGATTTGGGGGGGGGGGGGGTAGCACTGCAATGTAGTCGGAATTAGTTTTCCTTGCGATAACGTCTCATGTGGTAACTTGGGCATTTAAAGGTATATTTAACTTCATGCTAGCAAAAATGTTAATGTAAAACCAATGTTTAAACCGATAAAGCGTAATGTAGTCGCCAATGTGATTATCGACATGGTGAGTGTATGACGCTAAGGATAAACCAACAACTGCATCCAAGGCCAGCTGTAACTGGAGGTATCCAGTTACGCAGGCTATAGACAAGGACGTCTGCGGGTACCAGACCCCTGTGTTTGCCTCTACGAGAACGTTTCGAACTTATGAGATGCGGCACTTCGTATTCATGGTTCCCTGGTTCAGGGATGACTACCAGGATGCGAGTCCGAGGGGTTTGATGTCTTATATCGACAAAAATTGATCATATAGTGCCGGGCAGACCTCTGGGCAAGTCTCGGAGTGACGGGCTACACACTAGCGAACATGAGGAGACTCGTGTGCCGAGACGTCTGCCAGCCACTGTAACATATGTTTAATAACTTGACAGGTAGGTATTTCGTCTTAATGTCTCGTCGACAGCGAAGTCATTAGAGACGATGCAAGTGGCGTAGGGAAGAAGGATTGGGAAGGAATCGGCCATGGCCTTTGTTAGGGACCCATCCCAGATTTCGCCTGGAGTGATTTCGGAAAACCATGGAAAACCGAAATCAGGATGGCCGGACCGGGAATCGAACCCTGGTCCTCCCGAATGCGAGTCCAGTGAGTTACCACTGCACTACCTCGCTCGATAACCTGACAGGCGTTTTGCCTATTAGGCTTTAGCTAACATAACTGGTGCTCTTTAAAGGATTTAGAAATTTGTTATTTTATAATTAAGTAGGTCTAGAGTAATTATTTCAATTCATTAATATATGATTTGTACTGAGGAATGTAATATAGCGACGAATAGTATATTGCGGAAGACATAGCTGCACTGATGTTTGCAACATTGCAAATAATGAAATTTTATATAGCTGTTTCTTGGCTTAAAGTATTCCACTATGCCACAAGTTAAATTCCACCAGAATCCACCAGATTATGAAAATCTTCATAGTCATTCTTCGAGTAACAACAAAACTGGTACTTTTAATTCGGCTTAAAACAATATTTGAACTATTTTCCAAACTAGCTTTTCCTTTACTCGGTTAAAATTACATATACATGCATGTTGTGTTGCTTATTTCTAGTTGTAATAAAGCAAACAATCAAAAGCAGTTTTAATCGTAAGTATTCTGATAATGATGCAATGCCACGAATTCATGAATTTCCATTAAAGAGGTTTCCCAAAAATGTTTATCACTTCACCAATCACCATGAGATTTGACACTCCAAAAAGTGATATAAAGTTTTCCTTACAAAAAAAATATTTCACTAGGAACATCACACAAGCAATTTTTTTTTAATAACCACTAAATTATTTACTGACCGCTAGGTTACAACTTTGTCCACTAAGAAAAAAAAAACTAAAATCCACTAAATCTGGTGCGAAAAATCCATTGAGATCGCCAACACGTCGGAGATGTCGCAGATGATGTTACTGTCTCCCTCCATATTCTCGGCACTTTCACATGATTTTCCACGAGTGCAGCCTGGAAAAGGATCAATAGTTGGTCGCCGCGGCTTCGTCCGTGACCTTGACGGGCCGGTATTGTCGCCAGCGGGTCATCGCTCTGTATTCTTCCACTGCCCTCCATCCGGCCTCGAGTCCGATAACGCAGCGTGTGGACCTCTGCGAACCGCCGCGCCGCTCCCTTTACAACACGCGACTTCTTCTATTTTACGACTATGGTCTATTCACGGTCTCTTTGCACTTCTTGAAACAATCCTTTGAAAAAAATCATCTCATGTTTGACATGTTTGGTTGTTTTCTAAATATGGCATGTATCACAAGCGTTTAATAATATGTTAAAATATTAGTACCTCATTTTTTGTATAAAAATTAAACATTAAATTATATTTTATGTACAAATTATAATAATACATATATAATTAACATGAATATAAATAGAGAGAAAACAGGTGGATTGGTAGTGCCTGATAAGAAATAGTTCTTATGCAGAATATTATTAGGCTACACTAAGTGCGCACGAATGCGATGCGCTGAAAAAAATAATGGCAAAATCACCTGACAAGGGTAAGGTAATATTCGCAAACATGTGGGGAAAACATAGCTTTCCTTGGGTGTAAGGTAAAATTGCAACACTGTGGAGTAGAATTCACGTACATAGCGGTGGAAAATCTCATAAATGTATGGGAAAATTACCTCACGACGCGTGCATCTCTTCAGAATTTCCTCAAAAACTAAGTGGGAGGACGGACAGAAGAAACAATCCTTTAACACACCAATATCGACTTCTAATGTCATAGTTCGCGCCCGCCCTCCGACAAGTATAGCGGATTTTAGAGTTAAGATTTCGGTTATTATTCGTCAGAGGATACAGGCAATGAAAAAAATTAACCGTACTAATATCCCAAGGATTATATTATACAATATAGTAATATTACCTTACTCGTAAGGGATTTCCCCCCCACTTTTGTCAGGTACTTTTCCCGTACGATTAGGGAATAGTACCTTGCTTGTGAAAATTTACTCCACATTTGACAGGTAATTTTCCCTTGGAGGGTGGGGGAAAATAATCCCCCTAAGCGAAAAAATGGCGCAATTATTCTCATGTGTAACATTCCTTGGATTTCTTGCAGGAATATGTAGTACAATGTTTTGATTGCCATGTGTATTGTTTCTATATTTTTGCTAACCTTTCTCAATTCATTATAAATAGATTAGTGAAAATATGCAATAGGATCATTTTACCCCAGAGGGCTGGGTAAAATTATCTCACATGTAAATTTAATAAAAAATTGCAAACAATTAGATTGTTAATTAAAATACATGTTTAGAACAAGTCTACCAAAAACTACTGGCAAAATGGAATTTTAAGCAATGCCATCAAAAGTTATTGTGGGTATTGTGTCAAACAAATGAGAAATGTGAACAGTTACAAATGGAAAGAGCTAACTTAAAACATCGTGCAAACATCTGCAATAACCTATTTTGATAATATTGTTATATTAAAACTACATAAAATAAATATGGAATGATATCAGCACAAGGTACGGCCTACATAGAAAAGTTTAACCCTCTTAAAAACGCAGCCTTTTTCAGGCAACTGGAATACAAAAGTCACACTGAAAATTGTCATCATCGTCTTCTTCAATCCCAGCACATGCATCATGTGCCCACTTGTGGCATACAAAGCACCTGTTCCAGCCTTCTCCATCCATTGATGCTTTATACAATTCTCCACAAAACAGACATCGGCAATCATCATCTTAAGATGATTTGAGGGAGGCTTTCGTCACTTCGATCATCCTTTTCCTCTTCTCTGTGATGATTTACTCTTTTTTCAGTCTTTATATTTCTTGGCTGATTCGTAACTTCTGTCCCGCCGGTGCCTTGGTCTTTCTTCCTCGTTTTTTTAAATTTTCTTTCCTTCTTTTTTCTTTTCGGCATTGATTTCTTCTTCTAGTGTCTCCTTGTACGGTGTGCTTGTCAAAACTACAGTTGTTCCCTTCTTTATTTGTTTGCTCGCCATGGTGGGTTCCCCTTTTTTACTGCTGATGCTGCTGCTTGAATACCAGTTATTTTGGGCAATGGTCGTATATCCTCTGGACTACACGAGAAAGTACCACCAACTCTTGAACGTACATGCTCTGAACAATTGTCTATTGAAAAGGAAGACTTCGGAGGTGGTGACATCTTTTTTTTTGCATGGGTAGTTCTATAGATGCAGTTTCAGGTTGAAGATCGAAACTGGGGTAACTAAAGGTATAAGGGGTTGCAGCTGTATAAGTAGAAGTTAAAATTGCAGGTAATCCTAACTTCACAGAAGACATTCTCATTTTAGACTGAGGACCCACAGTCTTGGTGTGGGCTGTGTGGTTCTTGTTAAGAGGGCATGCAACAGTTGAATATGGTGGTAATTTATGTGACTCAGGCTGAGGTGTGTGGGTTAATCTTTCCATTTTCATGGGATCATATGGATCTCCATTTTCTGAATTTTCATCTGTTGTTTTCGCTGGAGCAAAATTTTCTTCACCGAATATGTCAGGGTTATATTTATGGATTCCTGTGTTTTGAAATCCTCTGATGGCATTTTTGGGGGAGCATGCCATTAGGTATCCCTCACAGAAAATAGTGTTAATTTGATAATCAGTAATAACATGGCCTGGAAGATTTGTCAGCCATTTTTCCAGTCCTTTGTCATAGTGGTGACTGAGGGGATGCATAATTCCAACATTAAGAGGTTGTAGTTTATGTGATGTGTGGGGTGGGAGATAAATAATTGTCACTAAGTTTTCTCTTGCCTTGATTATAACATTCAAGTTTATGGTGTGAGAAAGTTGGCCGTCCAACAATAGTAACACTCGATCATCTGCTGTTGGCTTTGTGTGGTTCAAAAAGTGATCAAACTATTTCTCAAAGACACCTAGTTTCATCCATCCTTTTTCGTTGCATGTAAAAATGGTTCCTAGCGGTGCTCCATCCTCCAATTTTCTCTTGAAATTCTGACGGTGGAAGATCAGCATGGAAGGAATGAAACCTCCAACAGCAGATGCACAACTTCCAAGGTTAGCTGATGTACTTCGGGAAACCTACCTTTTTACCCATTTGTGCAATAACTTTTGAGTTTTTCCCAGGAATGTTACTTAGACTGGTCTCATCAATATTAAAAATCCGATGTGGCGGAAAGTTGTACTTGTTGTACTCTTCTTTCAATAAGGTAAAGAAATTTGGTCACCACAAGTTTAGTGAATCCTATTGGCCGAGCAACTGATGTAGACTCGGGCAATTTTGATAGACAATTGTGGATGTCGTATGTGGAAACCCCGAAGCCAGTCTTTCCCTGCATTTTTATTCTAGTGAGTAAAGTTGTGAACAATGCCATTATGCTCAGCAAGCTGGTAAGTTAAACAGAGAGCATCTAGAGTTGTTAGTCCGTACATTCTATTTTCCATTGCAAGCATATATCACACTAACTCTTCGTCTTGTTGTGGAGTGAAAGCTGGTCTCTTGCTGCCTAGAACTTTGAGATGTGAAGTAGCATTGATGTTTTTACCAAAGGCCCGCCTTTTCAGAGTCATTACAGGAACGCCAAATTGTCGTACTGTTGTCTTCTTACCCATACCAGCTGCTACCGCTTCAAGGGCTTTCTTCATGTTGTCCTCGTTCCAGCTTTGTCGCTGCGTCTTCCTCTAGTAGTTTCTTACCATGTCGAATTCTTAAAAAAAAAATGTACGTATATAATTATTTATCAAACTCTCGTAAACACCATTGTCATTACAAATGGACACAATTGCTGAGCTGTTATTAAAAACATTTGTATCAGTTTTATTTTGATTTATTAATTTTGAGAATGAGTGATATAAATCAGTTTTGTAAAATGATAAAAACACAAGGCTCCTTTTTATAAAACTTTTCTCATTTAAAAGTAAAGACAGATTTGATTAAAACGAAAACATCTGATTTGTTAAAGACGATTGTAGTAATAATATGTGTATGGATATAATTTCTGTTATGGGTATTTGATTGTAACATGCCATATAAAATTTACATTTGGAGAAAATGCAGATCGCACTGAAATAAGTAGGCGGGGTAAAACGATCCCGGCAAATTACCTTATGGGATGAAACGATCCGCCAACAACAACTGGAAACGAAGACAAAAATATTCCGACAATTCACGAAAATTTTGATCATCCAAATATACTAACAAATTAACCGATATGTTTACTTTATCATACGCCATTAAAATTTTACAAGATACTGAAATTATTTGCAGAAGCAGTGATAAAGAGTAGGCTTACCTTTGGTCACAATGGAGGAAAACAGTTTTTCGCTGCTCGCAACGCACCACACACTGCAATATCGTCGCTTGCCCTTTCCGGCTTTTCTTTCATTCCATCTTCAACAGATTACCACGATCCCACACAGATAGCGCGCATAGCTTCTTTAGAATGCGTGGGGATCGTTTTACCTCACGGGATCATTTCCCCCCATCCTCCCCTACATGTAGAGGGAATTAGCTTCCCTTAGATGTAAGGGAATTTTACCTCAATTTTTTTTTTTACAATGTGCGTTGTCCCTCTGGTTAATATTCTAGACGTGTCTTACCTTGGTTTGCATGAGGCGGAGAAACTATGATAGAAGCGAAGGGAGATTTGCCCAATTTAACTATTTTATAGCTAAATTTGCAATTTTTTTTCTCTTAGAAAGTAATTTTTCTACAAAATATTCATTTTTTAGCTATTAGCCATATTTATAGCAATAACAATTGTTACTGAAGCGGTTTTCGGTTTTTTTTTTTAATGTTTACACGTAGCATTGTTCTTACAGTTCATTCTCGGTCACTTCCAGTAGTATGAGCGGCGGGTCCCTGGCCCACTTCGGTCATCGGCAAAGCGTAGTGCCATATGATTAACCTGAGAAAGGTCTCAAAAAGGAGGATACGAAACTGGCGCTTCCCCTATTTGGAGTGAGGGATACTAGCTGGCACTATCCCTGGTGCTGGAGTGGATGGATACCAGCTGGCGCTATCCCTAGTCGCTGTGCTGTGATTGGTCGTTGGTTGTGCAGACAATCAATTTTGAGTTAAGCCCTTTTGTACTTGTACTCATAATTTCCGAACTATTGATGCTATGCTCATCAAATTCGTAAAGTAGGTTCTATCTTATTTAGTTTTTCTGTGCAGCACATCATGACGTAGAAATTCAAACTTTAAATATTTTTAATGAATTGGGGACACTGTACTATGGCTCAATAAAGATAATTTTCTAACCTTTTCCAACTTTATATTGGAAATCTTTAATACGTCCTCGCTTCTGTATTAGAAGATTAATCGATGGACTGCTCCCGTTCTAAAGTAATCTAAACATACACCTAGAAAATTCATTATCAGTGTTTTATCCTATAACCGATCCTCTGGTACATCGAGATTCGAAGATTAAGCTTTGTCAGCTCAGGCGCGAAGGTCGTCGGGAATGAATTAATTACAGCAATACACTCAAAGTTTCAAAATAGATAACTCCTTGAGTTGTAATAAAATATTATCTTGGTTTTGAACATTCTATTGTCGAAGCAAAACATCTTTCATAACAATCTGTTTGATATATAATATGTTTTACAATTTTTTATTCAAAGCTTAGTTATCAAAAAAATTTCAAGATTCAATTCATCCAAACTTTGCTTGTTAGGAAGAAAAATGGTAAGTATGGCAAACCCAATAATTGAAAACGAATTCCGCTTATACAATTTTTTTCCAGCGAAATATGTTACCTGACTCGGCGTATCATTCTTTATTTATGTCACAGCTGCCATCGCAGCAAGCAAACATTCAAATCAAAGGTCACAAGTACTGTCTGCAGAGCACATCATTGAACGCATTATTTATCGAAAATACTGTTACGCGCTGGCTGCTTCGCATCCTGTGCGAGCGAATGGAAGTAAATGACAACAGTTATACGATAGCAGCGGCAACAAGTCAAATGATTGTTTTGAATGAACAGGCGAGCTATAGGCCAGTGACTGCGCATCTGTTACAGAAAGCGAGCCGACACGATAGTCCTTTTTTGCGGCGTACGCTGCCGACCCTGGTAGTATTGATTTTTGTGTCTATAAAGAATACTCTGGCTTACTGACTTCGTTCTCTCAGCATGACTCGGGGTGCGTTAAATTTTCCAGATGGTCAGGGCGAATGATATAAAAGTGTGACAGGTCTCCGAGACGAGTAGTTGATAGTGAATGTGTGGCTGAGTTACAAGTGATAGAAGACGAGCAGCGAGAGAAGTGACCGGCGGAAGGGGAATCTGCGACTGTGAGTATAAAGCAGTGAAGAGTGCGGCTGGCAGGCTGGATTATTTGACTAGCTGTGTGAGTGAAAGATATGGTGGCAACAGATAGACTGAACACGTGTTAATAATGAGCATGATTTAATTGACTGTAACCGAACAGAGGCAATTAAGGACATAAATTAGAGTTGAAATAGACATTAAATATTGTGATCACTGTTAAATAAAAAGAGTAATAGTAGAGACTGAAAACGTAATGCTGTAAATAATTGTTGTGCGAATAAATTAGAAATCAAATTTAGTAATTTTTTTTTATTAACTCACGAGCTCAGTTAAGCCCCTCAGGTGTCCATTGTAACATTGGTGTCAGAAGTGGGATGGAGGCTTTTAATTGTAAATTACGTTAGACAGTAGGTAAGTAATTAGTGATTAAAAAAATTACGGCTGTTTTGTACAACCATCGCAACGAATGTTAACTAAAAGAATGTTTGCAGCACTGGAAGTATTACAAGCATTAATTGAGGGATTAACCCTTTCAGACCCACTTTAATTAACAGTTTCAGATGTTGCAAATAAACGATTTTATGAAGCGTGCTATACTTAAGTAGTCACAACACTTGCTTCGTTATGCTATATGTTTAGATATAGAAAAATGAACAATTTATGACCTTCACCAGTAAGACTGATTGTGAATCATTTACCCACAGGTAAAATAATTAGTCACTGAGCTTCGCAGTTGCAGTGCACTCCAAAAATTACCTACACGTGCGTTAAGAACACAATTTTGTACACTGTGTCTGAATAGGTTAAGTAGCTAAGTGAGCGCAAGAGCAAATAGTGTAAGAGAAGATGTAAATACCCAAATTAGTAGTGTGAAACATAGTGTACACAACATTGTAAATAGCCAAATAATTAGTGTAAGAGAAAGTCTGAATGAAACTGTAAAAAGCATAAACGCTTATTAAAATATGCAGATAACTAGTGTAAGTGATTTAGTAGATAAGATAATAGACACTGCAAATGAAAAATGTAGACAAGACAATAGATCGTGTAGAGAGGAAAATATAAGGCATTAACGAGTTAGTAAATACAAGAACTGACTGTGTTGACAAGAAAATTGACAGTGTAACTGAAATAGTGGACAGTTCTGTGAAAGAATGGACAGCATTGAGAATGGAGTAAAACAGAAGATCAGTACAGTAGAGAAGCAGATGGAGGAATTTCTTCAGAAACGAAGTTCCACAAGCACCACTTCGGCAGACGATAGAAGTGGGGAAGCAGTACGAGTCGTCACCAACACAAGTGACCTCGGAAGAGTGCCAGCAGCCTTGTGGAATTGGTGTCGCGCAGCCAGGAGCGAGGAAGGAGGTCTCAATTAAGCTCGCCGCTTACGATGGCCTGAATTATTGGTGAGAGTACCAACACCAGTTTGAAATAGTCGCTACCCTTAATGACTGGAACAAACAGTGGGCTTACTACCTTGCCAAAGTATTAAGAGGCCCTGCACTGAGCATACTACAATCTCTGCCAGAGCGACATCGACTGGAGTACTCCACATTGGTGTCAGTCTTGGAGCTACGTTTCGGCGCAGCCACACCTAGCGACAAGGGGAGCCACTGCAGGAGCTATGGCAAGACATTGTGCGGTTCTCCCACCTATCTCTGGAGGGATGTCCCGAGGAGATGCGCGACATCATCGCAGTCGGCTTTTTCATTTATGCTATTGCCGATCCCGAGGTACAACAAGCAGTACGTCTTGCTGCGACCACAACATGCATGACGCCCTGGCCCGAGCACTGAAAACGGAGTCAGCAAGACAGGACACCGCACCCGGACATCCAGTACGGGCAGTGATGCTGATAAAGATGACAAAGACAACATGAAGAAGACACTGAAGGTGTTACAGATGGCTGTGAAGGACATCACTTCCAGGGCCCGCACTACAGAGTTTCGCCCCTCCCCCCTTCCAATCCAAATGGCTGAATATTGGTCATGTGGACAACCGGGGCACCTGAGAGCCTACTGCCCACAACAACAGGAACAGCAACAGCAGAAGCAGCGGTGAGAGGCATATGAGAATACAGCATATTCGGAAAACTTGTAAAAACCGATCTTGAGGGGCAAAGGTCGGTGACTGTTGGAGGGAGAGCCCGAATGTTCTTACATGTACGCTCGGTGAAATAGGATTGGGATGCAATACTGATGGAGGAGCTTTAGTGATGTGCCTTGCCAAATGGTTGTTGATACTGGGCCCACCATAACAGTAGAAAGACCAGACATCCTCGGACCTCCCCCCCCCCCCCTTAGTGATCACCCGACGACAGCATGGAGTGGTGCTATTTGACTACAGTAACAGGTGAGACCACATAAGTTATGGTTAAGAGAAAAGTGATCTTGAAGCTTGGTGACCATAGTGTAGAGCACCAGGTTTACGTAGCAGAAATAGTTAGCTGTCCAGTAGTATGTGGTCAACTCACTGTGCTGCCTGCTTCTAATAAAATTGTTACTCGATGCATATATTAAGGAAACTGTGTCGAACGTTTGCGTCTAATTGAGCCAGCGGAGAAGATTGGCATCCTGCTTGGTAAAGTTGATATAGCGAGGAATTTAGTCTCATCTAATTCTGACAGTTTTCCAGTTAGAATGATACATTTTAGAGATAGTGCTATTCCTCTGGAGGAGGGAGCCATGCTAGGTGTTTACAAGCAGGTCACACAGGTATTTCCAAATGATCCAGAAGATACACGAGCAAAAAAAAAAAAAAGAACGTAATTTACAAGAAGTACTGGAGGAAATGTTAGTATAAACAAAATATAATATTAACTTGCGACAGGAGAAGGCTGTCTTTGAATTACTGCCGAGAAATAGGGATGCTTTCTCGTGTTTACCAAATTTCTTTGAACGGACCTGCTACCCCATAGATACAGGAGATGCCATGCCCATAAAATAGCAACAAAGATTACTGCCACTAGCTTCGCATGAGGCAGTTGAGGGAATTCTGAAGGAAATTAAGGATTTAGATGTGATAGAACCATCAATTATTACATGGTCATCCCCGATAGGTCTTGGTAAGGAGAAAGATGGCTCTCTGAGATTTTCGCGTGGATTATCGCCAGCTTAATAATGTGACAAAGAAAGACGCTTATCCACTTTCAAGGTTACATAACACATTAAACAGGTTAGCAGGTTCACAATGATTTTCTACTGTGGACATGAGTGGGTTTTGGCAGTGCAAGGTGTCCCCAGAAGACCAAGGCAAGACTGCGTTTTGGGTCCAAGGGAAAGGAACCTGGTAGTTCAAAGTCTTGCATTTTGGGTTATGTAATGCCCCTGCTACCTTCAATTGTTAGATGGCAAATGCCATGCCTTTACATATCTGTCACATTGAACTAGATTACATTGTTGTGACAGGTAGGATATTGGAAGAGCATAGATCTTGCTTAGACTCTGTAATCCTGAAGGTAGCCACAACGAACTTGAAATGGGTTCCTAAGAAGTGTCGCCTGTTTCAAAAGAAAAAAAAATATCTTGGGATATGTAGTGTCGGCCCTTGGAATCGAAACAGACTCCGAGAACCAAATAAATAAGAAATTGGCAGACACCAACTGACAAAACTGATGTGCAGAGTTTTCTGGGAATATGTACCTATTATCGTCGATATGTACCTGTTTTCGCCAGAATCGACAAGCCACCACATGAATTGAATGAGGCGAAAAGGAGATTTCATTGGACCACTGAGTGTGAAGATGCTGTTATTAAACTAAAAAAAAACATTTCATATCTCCTCCACTTCTGGGTTTTCCGAAAAGTTTGGATGCATTAATTTTGCACACAGATGCTAGTGATGTAGGCATTGGAGCAGTGCTATCTCAGGTTCAATATGGGAAGACAAAACCACTAGAATACATCTGTAAGGTATTGCACAGGTCTGAGAGAAATTACAGTGTTACACGCAGGGAGCTTCTGGCTATGGTGAAGGCAATTCTATACTCCCACTCCTACCTTTATGGTAGACATTCTATTCTAAGAACCGGCCATGCTTCATTATGCTGGATACAAAATTTTAAGAACTCCGAAGATCAAATATCTTGGTGGATACAGCATCTTCAAGAATATGAATTTCAAATTCAGCACAGATCTGGATGCCTTCACAGCAATGCAGATTCACTTTATAGGAAGCCACAAGAGCCATTTTGTAGTCATTGCGAATGCCAGGAAGAATAGAGCGGTTAATCACCTAAGGTATAGAGGACAAGAATTCAAGGTATTTTTTATCTTGTGATAGGTCACCTTCCTGGAGTAATGAAGTTATTAGGAAAGACCAGCTGAATGATCCCACTTAACAGCTATAATTATAGTCTAAAGAAGCTGGCTGTCGGCCAAATTGGGAAGATATATCTAGTCTGAGTGCAGCAGTCAAAGCATACTGGGCACAATGAAATTCCCTCGTACTGAAGAAATATGTTCTTTACAGAAACTGGAAAAGTAAAGATGGAAAACACTACAGAAACTGGAAAAGACTCACATTTACAGTTGATTCTTCCAGATTGCAGGGTTCCAGAAGTCTTAAAGGAACTGCATAATACAGTAGCCAGTGGGCACTACAGTGTTAATAAGACCCTCGACAATGTTATACTGAGATTCTACTGATTTCATTGTCGGGAAGATGCTGAGAAGTGGTGCCGATTGCGCGACACCTGCACTGCGAAGAAGGGCCTAAGGACCAGGGGACAGGGTCACCTCCAGAAATACACTGTTAGAGCCCCATTCGAGAGGATGGCAGTGAATATTCTGGGACTCTTTCCTCTCACACAGACAGGTAATCAGTATCTGGTGGTCAGAGATTACTTTACTAAGTGGCCTGAGGTCATTCCTCATAGAGCATGTCTTCTCGAGCTTTGGGATGCCACTAGAACTCCATTGTGATCAGGGAATATATGATGAAGCTGTGGTATTCCAGGAGGAAATAACAATTCTGGACATGAAAATGACTAGGACTACAGCCTTACACCCTCAGTTGGATGGAATGGTCGAGAGGCTTATCCACACTTTTGAGCAGTACTTGTCGATCTTTGTGGCATACAACTAAAATTACAGGGATTTCAAGGTATCATTGTTTCTTCTTGCTTACTGCTCAGCAGTTCACAAGTCCACAAGGGTAACACCATCACGAATGCTGTTTCGAAGAGAGCTACGCCACCCTAGTGACTTGCTTTCTGGCCGACCGACAGAAAAGAAAGCTGCATACCCTGATTATGCTAGTGAATTATGTAACAGACTTGTTGGCATTCATGATTTTGCTCAATAGCACCTCAGAATAAACAGTGACAGGATGAAGATGTGGTTTGGTAGGAGAATGTCGGAGAGGTATTTCAAGAAGGACAACTGGCATGGCTGTACAACCTACAGGGGAGAAAAGGGTACTGCCCGAAGCTAAAGAAATGTTGGGAAGGCCTCTACAGGATTTTGAATAAGATCAGTGATGTATTTCGGATTTGTCGTCAAGGCTCTCGGGCGAAGATGAAGGTTGGCCACATCGACCGACTGGCACTCTACGATAATCCGGATGTTGCAGTGTCTGTTCGGGACAAACAGCTTAAAGAGGGGGCAGTGATGCGCGCTCACTTCTTCGCATCCCACACGAGCTAGTGGAAGTGAAGGACATCATTGCATGATAGCGTTGTAAGTAAGTCAAATTATTGTTTTAAATGAACAGGATAGCGATAAGCTGGTGGCTGCATATATATTACAGAAAGTGAGTTTGCACAATAATAATTTTTCTGTAGTGCATGCTCCTAACCCTGGTTTTATTGATTTCTGCGTTTTTATTAATAATGCTATGGATTACTGACCTCATTCTCTCAGCATGTCTCGGAGTGCATTGAACCATCAAGATGGTCAAGGCGAACTATATAAAAGTTTGACAGGTCTCCGAGCAGAGTAGTTGATGAGTGAATGAGTGACTTAGTTCCGAGCGTAAGAAGACGAACAACGAGGGAAGTGACCAGCAGAAGCAATATCTGCGACTGCGAGTATCAAGCAGTGAAGGGTGCGGCAGGCAAGTGCGACAATTGTACTAGATACGTGAGTGAAAAACATTACAAATTATGACAACAGACAAACTGAACGCGTGTTAATGATGAGTATGAATTAATTGAGTACAACGAAACAGCGACATTGAGAAGGAAGTTAATTAGAGTTGAAATAGACATTAAATTTTGCGCTCACTAAGAAATAAATAAAGTATAAGTGGAGATAGATAACTGAATACTGTAAATAATAGCTGTGTGAATAAATTATAAATCAAATTTAGTCCTTTTTGCATTTTTTTTATTAAGACCTCCATCCTTCACGAATTCAGATACGTCCCCAAGCCGTCCATGTAACAATGCCAAGCGTCGGCTAGAAAAAAACCACAGTGCTAAAATATCTTACAGGGTGTATTAGTTGCTTACAATTGTCCCGCATTTTTCTCTTTCTCTCTGCTGTTTGCCAACTAGGTCCGTATAATGGGGTAAATGGACTTAGGTGATGCTGGCGTTGGGTTGAAATTCTTGCAATTTCCTGATATGGCGCATAATTACCAGTTGGACTGTCTTTTATGTCACCTAAAGTGACAATAAAATGAAAGTCTGCAGCTTGTTACCGTCTCCAGGCAGGGCCAACAACATGGAGGGTCAGAGTATTTCAAGAATGCAGGTGTGGAACTGCCCTCAGAACGTGAACTTCTGCTGCACACACGGTATTGAAATGACGTCACTGGACACTAACATGTCCAAACTCCGCTCACGAATCAGGGCCTGGAACTTACGTGCAAACTGGTAGCCCAGCCAATGGGGAATCTTTCGCACCTCGCAGTGACCGGTCGGACTAAGAAACCAACTTTGATAACCTCTGGCAACCAATCAGCGAATGGGCACACCTACATCAAAGGAACTGCCACGCCATTCCAAATATTTGTAAAGTCTGTTCACGATAAAGTGAGCACTTTAGAAATGAACATAAAAAAAAATCACTGCCCCTGAATGCATATATTATAATGGGCTCGCTGAGTGACATTTCCGCAGTATAGTTGGTAACGATGGATGGAATTTAGTGTCATATCTTAACGTCGAATAAAAAGTGTTAGGTAACCATTTGTGATAACTTATAATTATTTCTTTCGCTTGTTTTTTTTTTATGCATCGAAGTGTAAAAATGAGCTGATTTGTAAAGTATTTACTATCTTAATAATTTCACAGTTTCATTTGAGCGACGCATGAATATAGTGATGAGACCCATGGCAATGTTAATTTTACATAAGGCAGAGGACTACAAAACATGTTTATAAGTAGATCTCAAGCAGGGCTTTCGAACGTTCTCATTTCACAGTGAACAGCCTATACTTACATAATCTGTGACTGATTTTGTAGCTGGTTGCTTTACACAAGGGAAAGGGAAGAATGTAAACTACGTGAAATGAGGTAGGGGGTTGAGCAGCAGCGTAATGAAGACACCAGATGAAATCCTCACACTGTTATGGTGAGTGAGTGGACAGATTTGGGCGGCTGTTAACATCGAGGTCATGAGAGCCGTTGAGGGCGAGGCGAAGTGAGTACAGAGCATTGCCGTAATGCGAGGACGGGGGAAAGCGGGTGAGCCCCGAGAAAACCCGTCGATCAGCGACATCGTCCGCCATGATTCCCACAAGCGAAAATCCCGGGGACGACCCCGCCGGGAATCGAACCAGGTTCGCCTTGGTGGGAGGCGAGTAGTGTAAACCAATACACCACCGCGGCCACACCGCTATGGTGTTCGCCACACTCCATACATGAGAATTCCCTTCGGGAAATATTCCTCCCGTTCGGAACTTGGAAAGCAGGAAACCTTGTATAATATTATCGGAACGTCTGCAAGTGACAAGTACTCATGGGTGTTGTGTATAGTTATGTTAACACGGGGAAACATCTTCGATGGGAGTACGGGATTGCCATTTATTTTTTCTTTCATTATCTCTCTTTGGCCGGACAAATAATACAAATTCTGTATTTATATTAAGTAAAATTCATGACAGAACATAAAAATATCATGTGTATAAATTTCATAAAAAAATTCTGTAAGATATTTTAAGAAAACGATTTTCGAAATATTTCCTTTAGTATGTTTCGAATTTTTAAAATGCTTTAAAGAAATTGAAAAGTTTTATCGTGGTGGAAAGTTATACCTGGCATGTTAAGTTACACGCGAGTTGTCATATATTAGGCTTTAAAACCAAGACTGACAAATTCAAAGCTGGTAGCCAGCTCCCTAGTTTCCTATCTTTACAATTGCTCTCAAACACACTATGTCACACTACTTTAATGAACATTCTATTTCTGCACTGTAGTTTATACCTCATTGTGCAAGTGACACCCCCGCACGTACTTATCACACTTGCGGTAGTTCGGGAATCCCTCGATAAACTAGTGGCATTAGGTAAGACCCACGTCTCTCTTATCTAAAGCAAGTGCTCTTATGTATACCAACATTACTATATCATTTTTGGATGTCATTTGTTGTCTCAAGTTCTCATGGTACATTCTTCTGCAGAATAATGTTTTCATTTGTATGATTATGAAGCTGTATAAGCTGTTCACGGTAAAATTAGCACTTTTAAAAGCCCTGCTTAAGATTGACTTATATGTCCGTCGTGTATTCTTCTGCGTTATATAAAATTAATACTGCCATTGCTTTCATCACTTTATTAATCCGTTGGTCAAGTGAAACTGTGAAATTATTATAAACGTAAATATAATAAAATTATGGTAATTTTTGAACATCAATGAAATGAAAATTTCAGAGAAAAAAATAAATAATTTAAGTTATTAAAAATGAACACTGTTAATTCGACGTTAAGTCATGGAAATACTTTCCCTCCATCGTTACCAACTTTATTATGCGTATGTCACTCAGTGTGCCTGTTAAAATACGTGCAGGTAGGAGCAGTGAATTTTTCCTAAGGTTGATTTCAAAAGTGCTCACTTCATCGTGAATAGCCTTTAGAAGATCCCTGTTATACCGTTTCCGTATTTTCAGTTAACAACCACGTGTTTTGGTGGTCTGCACCTGGCGTGTCTGCTTATACTCCGGAAGTTATGAGTTCTATCCAAGTTATTTACCGTCTTTTTTCATACCAATTTTAACCATAATGTTGAGTTAATAATAAATGAATGCCTCCCCACTTCTTTATGACATGCTTCCCGGTTGGCTAAAAAAGTGCAGGGAAATTATAACATGAAAATCTGTATGAATGCTAGCCTCACAAATGTAGCGTCCTGCTACTCCGAAATGTGTCGAAGTAGATTGAGCGCTTGATCCGGGAAGAAGTAATCAAAACTACTTTCTTAGATCCCTGATCCTGCCCTGATATGTGTGGTCAGACGTTTACGCGTCATGTCCATGTGCCTTGAATGGAACTAGTCATGAGTGAGTGAGTGAAGAGATTTGGACGGCTCTTAACATCGAGGTCTTGAGAGCTAATGTAGGCCTAACTAGTAACGAAATCATACCAAGTAGTTCGGAAACCACTACAACCAGAAGTCCCTTGTACTTCAGACTTTGAGTTAATTGATAGTGCGAAGTAAATCCATAAGTTCAACTTGGTCGTGTCAGTTCTATACTTCCCACACTAACTTTCTCTGCAGGTTCTCCTAAGCGTGAACCATTTGTTCTTGAAATGTTTCTTCTGTTGTGTTTAAGTAAACGCTGACACCTCGTTTTCGTTCTTGCATGAGGTTGATGCGAGTTAGTTTGTTTTAACGGCTTATCGTCACCAGAGTCAACCTGTAAATAAAACTCCGCTGTGGAGTCTGCCCTTTACAGCGCAATCGTTATCTTAATAAATGACAATTAAAGCGAATTAAGGGAAACTCTAACATAATAGGGGCCTACTGCGAAAAATTTATCAATTACTTCAGTAATCCATTTTTACATGTTTATCACTAATTTATATTGATTTGCAGTTAATTCGATTGGTCCAAGCAGCTTATTGGATATTGCAGTTTGCTGATTCGCCAATGAAGGAATGCATAATTAAGTAAACGTTCAGAAAATTTTCATTAAGATTTAGATTACGAAAGAAGTCTGTAAGTTCGGCACTGATATATGCATACATTTTTGTAACGTGATTAAACGGAAAACTACTTTCACTTCACCCCTCTCCACCCCTACCTAATCCTACCTGCAGCTGTATGCGTTTCTGAGACACGTGGGATAAAAGGGGGCACGCAACAGTATTACGAATCGTCTCTGCGCACCAAGATACAAAAAAACCCCTGGAATATTTTCTTCGTACAACATGAAACTACAGGACTATAGGATATTCACGGTAAAGTGAGCACTTTTGAAAACTCTTTCATGTGTAATAATAGACAATAAATGTATGTTACTTTGGCCTTAGACGTTAACGTCTGAGTGTGGTGGAATATAAACACTCTGTTTATTACATACATAGCAATATTTATTTGAAAAGGTAGTTAAATGACAAAAAATGGTGGAAAGGAAAAAGCAACTAGAGCTGCAAGTGCCCACTTTACCGTGAACAGCCTTTGTGTTAATGCAGTAAGGCGTGCTGCAAAATGGGAAGGAGTTAAATATCTAATTTTTGCAGTGGAAGTATACGTTCGCTATAAAACATTCTGTTCAGTGTCAAATGATCTGTGTTGATGCTCAACATTGTCGGGGCGACAGAATTTGTTACGATACTTGAATCCGCCCTGATTACCCAGCAGGCCGAGCGTCGGTCGTCAACGGCACCCAGTCCAACTGTTGACACGCCCAGTCGGGGCCCAACCTCTCTCTTCACAGGTCGTTCACCTACTGGAACGCGGTTTGCGACGACCACCAGTGGAGAAACATTTACTTACAGTCACAGAGTAGGTAAGAATACAGAGGTGAAATCGCCGATAAGGTCTGTGTCATACTATGCGTTTTTTGCCGCTGCGGCTAAAACGCTCCGGTTTGACGGGATGGGCTCAACACATTGATGTAAATGCTAGGTGTGACACTAGTGAACGCTGCACTAGTGTCACACCTCGCATTTACATCAATGTGTTGTGCCCATCCCGTCAAACCGCGTCCCGTTTAGCCGCACCGGCACAAACGCATAGTATGACACCGGCCTTACACCACCAACTCCAGCCGCACACGCCAATGAAATGGCGTCACTGACCAACGGCATGTCGGTATACGCGCTGTTCGCCAATCAGCACCTGGCAACTTACTCGCCGGCCGGTAGCCATGTCAATGAATAGGGAATCTTCCGCAGTACAAGGCAGCACGACAACTTTACGCTGTTCATTCTAAAGTGAACACTTTTTAAGGCCCTTACAATAGTCATTAACCACTATTAAATATATTTTATGATAGCTTCAGCCGTTAACTTTTGGGAGTGGTGGAATGTATATACTGTGTTTATTGGCCACAATGCAGTGATTATATTAAAAAGTGGCGGAAACATAGAAAGTGTCTAAAAGGAAAAATTTTGCAGGGCATCAAAAAGTGCTCACTTTATCGTGAATAGACTATACATTGGTTAACCGCATAGACTAAAGACGAGGTAGACCGATTATTCCTCTTCTGCGTAAGTACCCAACCTACGCGAAAGGAACACAGCTGTCAAAGTCACATGGTCTTCAGCGATGGACGTGTTTGTTTATATCTTAGTTTTTAAATGTCAAGCACTTTTGTATCAATAAAACACTTTTACCTATTCAAAGTTAATCAAAATGCATTAGGCCTACATATTGGTTAGAGAAAGTTTGCATACATCTCAAAACACTTGTTTGCTAAACAGTGTGCTAACCTCAATTCCAGCCCACGCCATTTTTGCACGTCGTATTGGCAGAAAAGCAGTTCAATGTTGGGACCCGGAGATTGGTTGTGCGCAGCCAGCGAGATCGGTCTAGCAAATTTTTAGTATACGGTTAACCCTAGTTTAGACCACGGCTGGCAACAGTCCTGGTACATAGGGTGCCAGAAAAGTGTACCTATTACATGCAACTTTTTTCACAAATGCCACACGAAGAAATTACGGGAGAATAAGAACTAGGCCGAACCCTGACTTTTGCAGCATCCTATAAAGGCTAATGATGAACAAGCTGGGTTGTCGATGAGCAGCGACTCAGGTTGTAGGGACTCACCGACACACTACACGCGAGTTTGACTAGCCACTTGCAAACACCACTACAACATATTCCATATACATCACGACACTGCAACACGCCAGTCGGGAGACTTATGGGGAACTTCGCTCCCTCGCAGATAACACCTACACGCAAATTCACAAAGTTAGAAACAGTTGTTAAGAACTACAAATACGGGCTCGAAGCCCAGCTGAAACATATACAAAGCATCCCGCCACCAGCTGAATGATTTGACCGAACTCTGTCGGGCTGCATCTTTATCGCAAACCCACCAAACGAGCTTTGGGTAGAGCCCCGAGTACTTCGCGGATTGAGCTGGCAGAACGCTAGGCTGGACAGCCCTCTCTACATTCGAGACATTATAGTTTTCTTATTGGTTGGTGTGATCAATTGAGTCCTCTGTACAGGACTGTTAAACACTCATTCACACTATTTCTTCCTGCATACTACTGGCTCGCAGTTGAACGGGGCGAATCTAAATAACTGTCGTCCAATCACAACAGTAGGAGAAAAGAACAAGAGTCTACCTCGCCTCCGAATGAATTCGCGAAATACTAGTGACTCTGGCTATGATTAACTTCGGTTCCTGGTCTCGTGACATTACGGCCTTCCGGGGGCATATGAGAGTTCGGCACGAGGCACGTTTACAGAGCCTTGCGCGGCCAATCAGACGAATAGGTACACCCACATCAAAAGAACCGCCACACCATTTCGCCTCTCTGTGTATTTACTCACTCTGTGGTCCAGTGGTGGGTGTACAACTTTTACGAGTCACTTGCTCGTGTTTGCTCTTTACTCTACCAGGTTGATTCCTTGTTTACACACCCGCCATTGAATTGTAGTTGTACTGCTGACTTTCACGTCGAGCGAGTAATGGAAGTTTTGAAACTTACTTGCGAATCTCTACCTGCTGCGTGCACTGAGAAGCATACAGTTGTGAACCAACAATAGAATACTTTGCAAACAGATCATCATCTGCGACTTTTTATGTTTACGGACACGTATACAAGGGAGGGGATCCAGGGGCATGGGCGCCTTCCTAATGTAAAGGCACGTTTAACTAGTTTAGTCACACTTTGATTCCTAAACCATCTCAATCACACGTTGATTTATTGGTTCAAGTGTTGCAATCACGCAATTATTTGGTAAGTGCTGTACTTGGGTTCAGCAATTTCATTGTAACCAGTGAATCTGTGTGTTATTTATTTCCCCAAGATTCTATTTGCTATGATTTAGTGTCATCTGCTTTATCGACACTGAAGTGACAGAATCTATCCTAGTCTAACCTAACAACCTAACGTAACGTAACCTAACTTAACCTAACGTAATGTAACCTAACCTAACACGAATGTAAGGAAAGGTAACAAACATAAAACAATTTGGAAGGTATTCACTTTTGAGTGTTCACTCTTATTTAACATTTCTAGGCTCCTTTTTACTTCCGTATAGTTTCTATTAATATTGTTACAAATTAAGACTTAAAACAAATAATTTTTTGTTCTTAAATTGGGTACTATATCATATAAATGAATGCTGACAGGGACATTCAAGAGAGTAGCTAAAATTTCTATTAGACATTGAAAAATATTACATTATTTAAAAAAATTAACATTGCCATTTTTATCATTTATGTATAAATTGTGTTCATATTCACGCAGAAAATGGTATTCATATGTGTGTTATGTAGAGTACAATAATATGACATTTATTTTTAAATGTTAACTTTCTTGGTTTCACAATTTCTTCTATATTACAGAGGGATAAGTGCATCACCCCCCCCCCCCCCAAGACGCCTTCGGTTCACCCTGGCTACTCCAATACACAATCCCCAAACAAAATTCCTATATATAATCCATTCACGGTTACTTCACACTTTTCTGAAACCCTGCTAACGTTCTACTTCCAGGATGTTCCTCCGCCTTGTGCAAGCTAAGCTTAGCTAAGTCTAGAAAAATACACAAAAATTTTGGAAATAGCTAAACACGTCATGCATGGGGTAATATTTCAAAGGTTCGATGCACAAAGTTTGAAGAAACCACAAATAGACTATACATAACCGGTGCCATTAATTTTGAGGTCGGGACACTGGCAGTCAGACAAATCAGACGTAAGTTCATTGTACCCTCCACTCCGGGAAGATAGGCTGTGTATTTTCATGTTCATCAGTATCCTTCCTATATGGTCACTTTTGAAAGCTCTGCTTAAGATCTACTTGTATACACGTTGGGTATTCATCGCCTTATGTAAAATTAACATTGCTATGAGCCTCATCACTTTATTCATACGTCGGTCAAATGAAACTGTGAAATTATTAATAAAGTAAATATATTACAAATCTGCTAATTTTTACACTTCGATGCATTAAAAAAAAAACAGAAAGTGAAATAATTCGTATTAAGTTATAACAAATGGTTACGTAACCCTTTTTATTCGACTTAAGATATGGAACTATTTTCCATCCATAATTACCAACTTTACTGGGCAAATGTCATTCAGTGCTCCCATTTAAATATGTGCAGCCAGGGGCAGTGACTTTTTTCTGAGGTTTATTTATATAAAGTGCTCACTTTATCATGAACAGTCTAAACACGCGCAAGGCGCAGAACGTGCGTGCAAGTTTTACCTTGGAGCAGCGCAATAACCGTTACAATTTGAATGGCGATCACACCGTTTCGTTCGCCGAAAAAATCTGCAACAATATTCAGAGTAATTTCCTATACATATTCTGCTCGTGTTCAATTACCAAAATTTTAGGCTCAGCTGCCAAAAATTTCCATGGTTGTTCATTTCTATTAAATAATTCTTGCAATACGAATCTTCTAAAAGTGTATGTTAATGTTCTTTTTTTGTCGTAAGAAAACAGAATGCGAATATAAGTGATTTATTAATTTTTTTTTTTTTTTTCAAATGGGACGCGAAGCAGTTTACGTGTATGCTTTCGCGACGATCATAAAGTAGTTTATCTTGATTTTCTGTCTGGAGTAGCTTCGAGATGTTTTGCCAAACACAGCGCTAAATATCTTTAAGGTGATAACCCTGTGGGCAAGGCCAGTGTCGACATACTGAAGATATACAGCTGGAAAGTCAGTCGGTAACTCCGACCATCGGACGTGGCACCACCTTTCCAGCCAAGATAAACACTTGCAAATTTACTATTTCTTTCAAGACAAACCTACTGATTAAAAACCCACACGCACGTGAGTATTTCACTACTTGATGTGTGTTTGTACTCTATCAGGAAACGGCTATAGCTGCGTGACTGAAATGTCTTTAGTTCATCGTGTTCGTATATCTCAAAAGATACTGTACATTGTGTCACAAAACAATAGCACGGAAATGGGAACAAAAGGGTGTGATTAAAGAGAAAATGTAAGAAAAGCGTTTCGTGTTCCCTTTTAATCCTTTAAGTCAAATATTAAGTATATATTTTATGGCGTTATATTCTGCAATAATTTTGCTCTGAACTCACGACTCCTCGACTACAAGTCGGCCACTCTACCCCTGAGCTATGGAGGCAAGGAATCACTCGGCAATTTCCACAATTACAAAAATAGACTCACGATTTAGAAATTTAAAGACTGTTACCGATACAATGAGGTCTTTGGAAATGAACATTAGAAACCTCTTGCATGCATATATTTTAACGGGCGCACTGAGTGACATGCGCCCAGTAAAGTTGGTAACGATTGATGGGAAGTAGTTCCATACCTTAACGTCGAATAAAATGTGTTAGGTAACCATTTATGATAACCTAAATTATTTCTTTGGCTTTCTGTTTTTTTTTATTGCATCGAAGTGTAAAAATGAGCAGATTTGTAATATATTTACTTTTCTAATAATTTCAGAGTTTCACTTGACCGACGCATAAATAAAGTGATGAAGCCCATGGCAATGTTAATTTTACATAAGTCGGAAGTATACACAACGTGCATAAAAGTAGATCTTAAGCCGGGCTTTCAAAAGTGCACCCTTTACCATGAGTAACCTATAACATTTATACTTCCGAACAAGTGTTAATACAGTTAGGTGCATATATTAATGTTCCTTATATATTATAACTTTTTATTTTTTTAGTATTATGTTTAAGAAGGACGGAACCATAAAGTTTATGCCTGTTTGAAATAAATACGGCCACCATGCTTCCCACCCGCCATGTTGAAATCGTGCTTCCCAATCGGGAACGAGGCTCTCGACAACACATCAGCTGTCGAGTGCTCTCGATCGTTTTGTCACGAGAATCGAGAAGTATTATTTAACTTAGAATACCAAACACAGGAAATATGACGAAAATCGTTATTTCACGATCGGGAGCTGCGTTTCGCGAAACTTAGTATAAACCAAAGGAGGGTGACACCATATAAGCCCTTTAGAGGCACTATTTTCTTGTCACAGTCGTGTGGCCAACACCAAAAATACAATGGGAATTTGTTCATATTTAAAAACTACAAACTTTGGGATAACCAAAATCCCTTCGCTCAGTGTATTTTTATTACTACCCGTTGGTTATATATACATTATATGTACTGTATATACACATGTATATATAATTACACTTTTAATATACAGAAAATTACACTAAGACAATTTTGTAACTTGAAGTGATAGCTGCATAGTTACTGTCACTGTCGTATTTCACTTGATTTTTGACTTGCCTGCTGTTTATGTGTACCGAGACCAGATCTGTGATTTGCGGTTTAGTTTGTTAGAAAGACGTGTCAAATACAAAGGTGTTTGAAATAATGAGTCGTCAGTCTCGATGTCTAATTGTGGAAAGTATTGAAAGTCAACCGCCAAAATAATGTATACAAATTTCCAAATAAATTAACAATAGAAAAAAACCATTTAAAACAAAACTCGTCTTCTAGATAATGTTTATCTTGACGAAGATGGGTTCCCTAGATTGTCTTGCCAGGGTAGCAAATCTCTAAATTCATAGATTTTCATCGTACTGAAGTGCTCTGACGAATGTTATCACGTTGGCAATATAGCTGCGACCTATGTAACACATTTTCCAGCTCAAAATTAAGCTGGAGGTACAATACCCCTAGAACCCGACACGACAACCCCGACACAACGAAATCTGAGTAGCAGCCAATGCAAAGTAAGGTCAGTGTGACATCAGTCCAACAAAATCGCAGCCCCGACAGCCCGACAAAAGTAGATTCTATTTATACTTTCCATCGTGTCGGGCTCGTCGGGGCACGCATATAATGTAAATACAGAATTAGAAAACAAAATTTCGTGCGTGTTTCCCTACTCTAGCAAATAATAAATTAACTTGCGGCGAAAATAACGTTTCGGTTTGTTTATAAATACTTTTTATTCCTCGCATAAATTCAAATATTTTCAAAAGCAAAATAATCATTCACTTTATCGCGAGTTTTAAAAAGTAAATATTGAATATTATAAAGATAACATGCCGTTTTAAAATTTTCCAGCAGACAACCAACATATTTGTAGGGCAGATTTCGTCGGGGTATTGTGAACACGAAATAATATTCAATATGAAATTGCGTGGATCTCTGACGTCCTATGTGGCTGTCGTGTCGTGTTCGTCGGGCTCTATGATCCGGACGTCGGAAGAGTGGGAGCCAACTGGCAGCTGCATGGCAACTGCCATGCAGCCGCCACGCGAAATGCGCTGTCAACTCGTGTTCGCCAGCTACCGGTAGTCCCGTCTGTCCTGGGACAGTTACCCCGCCCTTGCGTGCGCACATTAAGTGGAGTACATTTCGCGCGGCAGCTGTTCGCACAGGTTAGGAAAAAAACGAGTTTTCTTATATGAGAATTAGGTATAGGGAAAATTTCCGCCACTATATGCGCAGTGTTCCAAAGAGGTCACTAATAATAAAAAATCTAAGTTAAGCTAATAATAAAAAAGAAGATATTACTTAGTTATGAAATTATTTTATATTTGATTTTTGAGTATTGCAACTAATTTTTTTTTAACGCAGACAATATAAAAAATCCGGTACACATGCGACACTAGCGCTTACCTAGTGGCGAACATTTCCAATTGACAAACTAAAAGCATTGAGCTTCCCAGCCTGAGTAGAAACTAAGGTTTGTTCTACTCAGGCTGGGACGTTTGCTATAGTCCATTCTCGTTTACTTCAGACTTTTCTGAAGCCCTGCTAAAGTTCTACTTCCAGAATATCCCTCCGCCTCCTGCAAACCAAGATTAACTAAGTCTAGAAAATCACACCAGAGGGACAACGCACCCGAATTCGTGCGTACTTAGTGTAACAGTATTTTGTATAAGAACTATTTCTTACTAGGTGCTAACAACTCACAGGTTTCTCACTGTTTTTATTCAAATTATTTATAAATGAATGATTATAATTGAAAGATAAAATATGAATAACATTTCAATTTAACATAAATGAAAGTAACTTTTATTAACACAAGTATAAAACGCTTGTGACATATGTTGGAAATAACTAAACACGTCTTGCTTGGGAAGATTTTTCAAAGGTTTGATTCAAAAAGGGCGAAGAAACCGCTAATAGACTATAATGCTTTTAGCTTGGCAACTAGAAATTTTCGTCGCCAAGATGGACTGGTATCGCATGTGTAACGGATTTTCCCGTTTTGTATGTAAGTATATGGGACAATTTAAATATTCATAAAATAAATATAATTTTGTAAAATCTTTTGAATAATATCGTGTTAAAATCTACGCAAAGAATCAAGTTTGTTCTTAGTTTTGATCCACGTCTACATGTTTAATGGTCTGTCGTAAAACTAGGTTTAGCAAAACGTTCGTTAACACAATATGAGTTCTGAAAGAAAGAAAAAAAAAAAAAAAAAGGTACAAATCGTTAGAAATATATTTTTTTAATGTCTTTCTTGCGTAGTTTCCTTAAGGGGAAAGAGGGAAGAACAAAATTTCTTTTGACGGCAGCTATATTTATTTCGCGCTTAAATTCGTAAGGTTTTCCTATTGAGATAAGAATATTTATTTCAATGCTAAATGTCGAATACAGTTGTATTTTTACTGTTTTCTCTTGAAAACTTCCTGGGAGGGCGTGAATAAAACACTTAATAAAGTTAATGCTTAAAATGTTGGCCAGAGCAAGTATATATCACAATTCCAGCCAAACATGAACTTTTACACCCAAATAAACATAACTATCCCATTTACCGCCAGCTTAAAAAAAGTGGCGTCTTTGGAACACAAGCGCGCCTTGCGGCGGGAATTTTCCCTACCCAAAAGTCTCTTGTAGTCTATTCACGGTTTCTTCACCATCTTAAAATTAAACTTTTGGAAAATCACACTGTGTGTGACGTGTTTTGACGTTTTATAATTATGTTATATTTCACAAGCGTTTTATAGTCGCGTTAACATAAAAGAACTTAAAAATGCCTTATTTTTGGTTGGACTGAAATTTTATATGTATTTCTTCTATAAATTGTAATACTTCAATTATAATAAATATAGATAAAAACAGTGAGAAAATAGGTGTTATGGTGATTCACAGTAAGAAATAGTTCTTATGCAAAATATAATTACACCGAGTGCGCATGAATGCGGTGCGCTGTCCCTTTGGTGTAATTTTCTAGGTTAGGTTGAGCTTTGTTTTCATTAGGGCGGAGAGATATCCTGGAAGTAGAACTTTAGCAGGACTTCAGTAAAGTTGGTAGTAACCGTGAATGGACTAGACATATAAGAAATCTCAGTTTGTTTCTAAACTGAGCAGAAGTGACCCACGGAAGTAATAGATAATGGAGTGGCAACAGCCTATCTTCTCCACGTTTATCAAGTGAAGCCGATGCCTTGCCTGACTTCTTTCAACTGCGCATGCGCAGACCGATTGTTTACGTCAGTCGCCATATTATGAGCGGCAAAAGTTACATAGTAAGCAATGTAAATCATGCACCTTTTTGCCACTACTAGCCCTGTCCTTGTCTTTCATTTCGTTTTCACTTTCGTGTCTCGGTTTCCACTCCATAGACTTATACCTCCATGGAGTGACCTTCGACGTCGCCTTGGCTTCCAGGACAATTCGGTTAGTTTTGCCAACATGCCATTTACAAATAATTACAATGCTTGACGAGTCACACTCTCAGTTGTTACGAAGTCGTGACTCTCCAGTAAATAGAGTTTATTAAACGTGCAGATATAGTAAATTAAAAGTAATAATATATAATTGCATTACAAGTTTTACGCTAGCCGTATATAGAGTGACGCAAAATTAGGCAATTATATTCAAAATAATTTATTGTAGAAAAGAATAACTGATAACTCTTGTAACACAAGGCGTCATGGAAGCGTATCGTGGTAGATACGCGACATAGGTAAGATGTACGCTTGTAACTAGCACTATTGAAAGCCCTGCTTACGATCTACTTGTATGTACGTTGTGTATTCCTCCGCCTTACGTAAAATTAACATTGCCATGGGCCTCGCCACTTTGTTCATACATCGGTCAAGTGAAACTGCGAAATTATTAGGAAAGTAAACATTTTACAAATCTTCTCATTTTTACACTATGATGCATTAAAAACAACAGAAAACAAAAGGAATAATTTAAGTTATCACAAATGTTTACCTAACACTTTTTATTCCACGTTAAGATATGGAACTACTTTCCATCCGTTCTTTACCAACTTTACTGGGTGAATGTCACCCAAATATATGCGGGTAGGGGCAGTGACTTTTTTCTAAGGTTCGTTTCAAAAGTGCTTACTTTATCGTGAACAGCCTTTAAATAAAAGTGTCCACGAGAGCCATCCTTCAGCGTATCGCGTTTGCCGCGAGACCAGATGCAGGTCGTATGACGAGAGGTGCACAGCAGTGTCAGTTCGCCGCATTATTTTTTTCTGCGCACTCTAGTAACTAGTGGAATGAACGAAAATCTGAAGGTGTTCGTTAATTACGATATAGGTTGTCCACGGTAATGTGAGCACTTTCTAAGACCCTCCGTAAAGGAATTAACACCTAATAAATATATTTTATTGCAGTTTAAGACGTTAACTTTTGAGAGTGATGAAATGCATACACTATGTTAATTAGTCGTATTGTAATGTTTACATTAAAAAGTGACGGAAAGGTAGAAATTAATTGAAAGGAAAAATTTAGCAGGGCCTTGAAAAGTGCTCACTTTACCGTGAACAGCGTATAGATGGATGGAGAGGATTAGTGATTAGAAGACGACAAGATGGTGACCTAAACTGACATTTGCAATAAACTATAGAGAAGTTTTAAACGTCATACACCGAAGTCAAAATAGTGGAAAGGAAAGGAAATAGATAATGAATTCTGATACCAGTCGCAACATTATGCGTGTACGTATAGGTATGTGTAATATATATATATATATATATATATACGTGTATGTATATGTATGTGTAGTATATATATATATATATATATATATATATATATATATATATATATATATATATATATATATATATATATATTTATATACACATACACACATGTATAATATGTATACATTAAAATATTTGTACGCACAGTATAGTTGATTTTGGGTTTACTTTGTTAGAAAGCTGTGATAAGTTCTAAAAATATGGAGAAACATGTCAAGTTAGGTCTCTGCCCAAAACTTGAATACGTAATACCAAATCTGAAGGGCTTCGTCCGGCTGGCGTATAAAGTGCGTTGCAAAGGTTTGATAGGAAAACACGCGATTTTTTTTCCTTGGATGTCTTACAGTGGTTTCTGAACACGAAATGTATTTTAGAAATTTTATTGTCCAAAAATATGTTTCAAATTCTAATTTTAACTCCAAGAATTTATCCCCAGCCGGGTCACTCCCGGATTTTCGCAAGTGGGGAACGTGCCGGACGATGCCGCTGGTCAGCGGGTTTTCTTGGGGGTCTCCCGTTTCCCCCGCCCTTTCATTCCGGTGCTGCTTCATTCTCACCTCATTTTAACCTCATTGACTCTCAATACCTCGTTGTTAAGAGCCGTCCAAATCTCTCAACAACTCAACTCCGAGAATAATTTTTTTAGTTGGCAGGTGGAATCCGTAACTGCCTCACTAAAAAAGCCCTTGTTACCTAGTCAGTATTGTTTTTAAAATAAGAACAAAGTATGTTTAAATCAGGGTAGAATTAATCAGATGTCGCCGTCTTTCGGATTTCTTCATATTAATTATTTACTAACACTCATCTATCCCTCCCCCCCCCTCTTTCACACACCAATCTCCACTCTACAAAACATATACCTGAAATGTCTGTCACCAGTGCAATCACATGACGGCCTTAATTTAATGTGCACGAAACTGAAAAAGGAAAAACAAGTAATAAGGATTTTTAGGATGAGTTGCCTGTAATGCTAGCAGTGAAAGCAAGTGGTGAAACAATTATTCTTATTGTGGTCAGCCGGGTTCATCCCAGGACTTCTCGTATTAGTCTACCACACTGCCAAACTTGCTCCGTGTCGGCTTCCCACAGCATTGCTTTTTATCTGCGATTATTTAACAGGTACGACCTCAAGACCTGCAATCGGGCGTCTTGGAAGGAATTTACAATGATTGATTTTCTTTCCTCCAGTGTTAAATGATTACCAACTCTCCAAAAACATCGTTGAACGACGGAGTCACCGCCCCGTATAGACTGCTTGTCACGAATACATTATCTAAAATATAGTACAGAAGAATACGAACTGATATCAAGCTCCGAGTTTTAAGTAGATTTTTACTCGAAACAATTCTAACAGTCATGTAGGCCTACCTCATTATAACAGAACACACATGAGACATGTAGTTTTCCCGCAGAAAAATTGTTTTCGTACTCACAATAACATGTTGGTGTGTTTGTGAAGGTCACAGAGTGGTAACAGAAGGCATGCACTTAATAAGTAGGCTAAGTTTGGTCAAATTATAAATATTTTCATTAATCAGTTTTGGTGTCATGTTCCTTTTGCACGAAAATCGTATATTTCTATAGTTTTTGTCACAATTTGTTTTAAATAGTGTTTTTCGAAATTTTTTGTTTGACAAGATATAAATAACAATGCTGAACGGCTTATTACATGGTTAAAAATTCTCTGCGTTTGTTATTATCGGAGCTCTAATTGAAGATAAAAAAAAAATAATTTTCTTTCTTCCACCAGTGCTCAGAGAATAATTAAGGCAGTGAAAATCTAACAACGTAAAAATGTGTTGAAAATTATTATTTACCCAATATATAAATTACACTACTTGAATTAAACCGATGACGTTACACATTCGACGATTTTTTTTTATGTTCCGAAGATAGTCGAAGTAGTACGAACATTCTCGAGCTGCTGGGATTGGAACTTTTTCCATGACGTGGATTGTACATGGCTGGCGCGCACTTGGCACAGCGAAGGCGATCCGGAACCACGCCTGTTTGTTCGCGCTACAAAGTCCGCGTAGCTGATGGGAAATGAAACGCATGCACTTAACTTCATGGAAAAGTGGCGAAGAATTGAGTGGAGGGGGCAAGCGAGAACTATTGCCAAGAACCGACGTCAACCCGCCCCGATAAACATTACGTAACATGGATAGTTTAAACGCGGCGTGTATTCTGTGACGTCCGCCATTGTATTCACAGCGTGGTGCGCGCGCTACTTTAACTAGCGAGTGACGCGGCAGAACGTACGCGCGGACTGTTTACATTCAAGGCGACGGTGGTGCTATGGGCTTCTGCAGTAGAAACTATACTGTAAAAAAAATCCTAGGTAAACTTCCCTTACATGTAAGGGAAGCTAATTACCTCTAGATGTAAGGTGAAATTACCTCTTAAATGTAGAGTAAATTTACATAACAAGTAAAGTACTATTCCCTAATTGTACGGAAAGGTACCTGACAGAAGTGGAGGCGGGGGGGGGGATCCCATCCAAGTAAGGGAATATTAACTATAATAATAGTAGAATTATATTTAAAATTAAGCTGGAGTATTATTATTGCTAATTATTTTAGTACCTATAACATCTGATGAATAGTAACCGAAACATCTACACATTAAAATCCTCGGCATTTGCCGGTGGATGGGTGCGAACCATGGTCCTCTATCACTATAGGCCGATGCTCTATCCATTACACCACGGCAAGAGCAGACGTCAACAGTGAATATGAGCGTGTTAAATGATTATTTCTTCCGCCCGTCCCCCCCCCCCCTTTAGCTGTTGATACACCGCTGAAGAGATGCACGCGTCGTAAGGTAATTAATTATCCCATCCATGAATGGGATTTTCCACTAACATGTACGTGAGTTTTACTCCAGAATGCGGTAATTTTACCTTACCTGTGAGGAAAACTATGTTTCCCCCACAAGTTTGTGAATATTTCCTTACATTTGTCAGGTAGTTTTCCCATTATTTTTCACAGTGTAAGGCAGGATTTACAACGACCCGTCGCGTCCATCCGTCAGTCATACGTCCTTCAATCACGTGACCAACAGCCAATCAGAGGTGGCTATTAATTCTATCCGTCCGTCCGTCAAAATCTTGGCAAACTTTAACTTTTGACGGACGAACGGATGAAATTACAGCCTTCTAAACTTGCACGTTTTGTTACTCGTTCATCCCGCGTTCTTTACACGGCTGTGTAGTGTGTGTAGTGTTTTGTTTTGGCTGTCTTTAGCTTTCGTATATTTGTTTATTTAATTGTGATCTGAAATTAAGTTACATTTTTCTAAAGAATAATTGATAATTACGTTTAGAAACACGAGCTCCTTTTGTGCAATTGTAATGATAATAAATTATGCTTTATATGCTATTAAACATTTTTTTAGATCGATTAATTGCCGTAACGTACGTGTATGGTAGTTTTGCGTACTTAGAAACACAATCCTGCAAAATATTTTCACTTTTTATGGAGAATATTTTTCTATTTGTAAACAGTTTTGTTTTTATTAGTTTGCAGCAATGAACGTACGATGTTTGGTTGTAAATCGCTCGGCTGTGTGGCGGACGAATGTACGACGGGCGGGCGGATGGCGGACGGACGCGATGGGCTGTTGTAAATCCTGCCTAATAGATCAGCACGGAAATTCGAGGGAGCTCTGATGCACCAACTTCTATGTGCACCAACTTGCTAAGTGCATAAGTGGATATTCCAAGCCGCAGTGAGAATGTGCTGGTTGATACGTTTAGTAATATTTTTATTAACGTTTGTAATTCAAAACTACATTTTTAACTGCAACACCTACGCAGCTTTTTCTTATCTTTCAAAGGAAATATTGATTTTAAAGATATGTATTTTGTGGTATCCGTTTTCTCGTAGCGATAAAGACGCATTCTCAGTGTCAAACAGACTTTTAGAACTCATATATATAATATACTGTATATTATATATATATATATATATGATTCTCAAAGTTTGACACTGAGAATGGATGTAAAGTGTATAGTATGTATATATATATATATATATATATATATATATATATATATATATATATATATATATATATATATATATGAGAGTTCTCAAAGTTTGTTTAACACTGAGAATGTATGTAAAGTGTGTTTTCTGACCGATAAGAAAATTCACGTATGCCAGAATATTTTGTATGTTATTTCGTGACGTACAGGAGTAATCATTGTTATTGTGCAATAAACCGATAGTGCCTTATGCTGTAAAATCTATTTTTACACGTGGCGCTTCAAGACTGCGAGTCAGCTTAGCGCATAAGCGATTCCCCATTGCAGTTGTTGACGCTCCTTTGCTTCATTACCTCGAAACTTGCAAGATAGTTCCAAGTATGCGAGACCATTAAAGTCGATTAATGGCTGTTCACGATAAAATGAGCACTTTTGGAAGTCCTGCTCAAGATCTGTTTCCATGCGCATTGCGTCTTCTTCCGCCCTACGTAGAATTGACATTAGCATGAGTCTCATCACGTTATTCATGCGTCGGTAAAGTGAAACAGTGGAATTGTTTCAAAAGTAAATATTTTGCAAATATGCTCATATTTACACTTCGATGCATCAAAATATAAAAAAAAAATGGAAGAAATGATTAACGTTATCGCAAATTGTTACGTGATACTTTTTATTCGACGTTAAGATATGTAACTATTTTCAATTCTTCGTTATAGGCTGTTCACGGTAAAGTGAGAACTTTTCAAGGCCCCCCAATAGGCATTAACCACTAATAAATATATCTTATTGCAACCTTTGGCGTTAACTTTTGGGTGCACTCAATTGTATACCCTGTATTTATTGTTCACATTAATGTTAATATTAAAAAACAGCAGGAAGATAGAAATTGGGTGAAAGAAAAAATTTCGAAGGGCCGTAAAAAGTTCTCACTTTACCGTGAATAGCCTTATAACAGAGTAAGTAGTTACACACAAGCGAAAAGGCGTCGAGTTTCTTTACATGCTTACTCATTCGCTAAATGGATGAGCGATGCTCCGAAAACAGTTCTTATACCTGATTGGCAGGTTCCTCATAGATTCGAGTTGCTTCTAACAAGTTCGTCTCTGAACACGGGTTACGTTTATTCTACTCAGATTAAGAACAAAACGAGATTTCTTATGAGAAAGTTGTGCATAGGGAAAATATCCGCCGCTAGGCGCGCAGTGTTCCAAAAACAGAACATTTCATTAAAATTTTAAGTTATGCTAGTAATAAAAGAGATTTTACTTGGTTAAGATGTTATTCTATAACTGACTTATGATTACTGTAATCATCCTGTTTTGACGCAAAGAACAGAGAACATATGATACCCTGCCGACACTAGCTCTTACCTAGTCGCGAAAATTTGCCCTTTGCCAAACTTTTAACATTGATCTTTCCAACCTGTAGTAAACACGGGTATTGGCTGTTCACGGTAAAATGAGCACTTTTGAAAGCCCTACTTAAGATCTACTTGTATACACATTGTCTATTTCTTCGCCTTATGTAAAATTAACATCGCCATGGGCCTCGTCGCTTTATTCATGCGTCGATCAAATTAAATTGTGAAATTTTTAAGAAAGTAAATGCTTTACATATACCTATGCTCATTTTTACACTTAGATGCATTAAAAAGCAGAAATAGGAAAAAATAATTTTAAGTTATCACAGATGGTTACCTAACACTTTTTATTCGACGTTAAGATATAGAACTATTTTCCATCCATCGTTACCAACATTACTGTGCGAATGTCACTCAGTGCGCCCATTAAAATATATGCATGCAGGGACAGTGACTTTTTTCTAAGGTTCATTTTTAAAGTGTGCTCACTTTACCATGAACAGACTTTAACGGATGCGTAGAGGATATGTCAGGTACAGAGTGCGCATGTCGGCTTCGTACAAGCAATTATTGATTTCCGAAACTCAACTGCAGTTGTATTAATAGTTGCCAATAGACCTGTCAAAATTATACGGCTCGCGTCTCTAATGACACCGCTGTCGAGGAGACGTTAACAAAGTGTTCAGCCTGCCTGCATCAGCTATTTTGAGCGTTCGAGGCATCGAATCGGGAGAGCTCTGAAGCCTACTCTTGCTCACTCACCACTTGGTTCATCACTAGGGCCACCTGTTTTTCGCGAAAATATTTCAGGACAACTTGTACTCCAAAATACTAGAGCTAACATCCACTTTGCTGATTGGCTGAGTTTAACTCTCTGGCGTTGTAGGTGCCTGCCAGCCAATCACGGACATTCAGTGTCGGAGTTACCTAATTCTGATTGGCGCAGTCAAGTAAGGACTGTGTCCTGACAAAGACACCTGGCCAATAACTAGAGACCCGAGAAAATCGCGACTACAATGACCTGTAGGCTAGACTTCACAGTCTTATATACTCTCATACATATATCAACTGTTTATTGGTTGATTGTTGTGGTAGTAAAAGGTGGTGGTTGGGCGTGAAATTTCTTGCATGTTTGTTATTGGCATATTTATCTCCAGGTGGTGTCGAACAGCACGTCGATCAATTACAAACGTAACATGAACGTAGGTGTGTGTGTGAATTCCAACTTGTCTAGAAATGAATTCGCGAAATTCTGGGGTCTCTACCAATAACCAAATGAAAACTGTACATATGCCATAGGACATTGGAGTCTAGCCTTCGCGTGAATCTTTCCGTGAAAAACAGGTAGCCCTACTCATTGCCTCTATGCGCAAGGCGCTCAAGTGGCATGCAGTCAGAATTCTATCATACTTAAAAAATCATTAGGCACGAATGTTCACAATTTAGGCCTATAACCATACTTAGGTCAACTTTATGATGATTGTTTTTATGGTTGCTATTCTTTTACATATTGTTAACATATTTGTGTTATACACGATACAGCACATTACATTTTGACGCGACTGTGTTTAACTCTGTCATAACTGTGGGGGAAAGAACTGTAGTATCTAACCTCTTGTTATTGATATGTTTTGAGTTATTTCGTTAGAAGAATGGCCTCAGTATGAATAAATATTAAAAACGAAGGAGGAACCAGTCCAACGAAAAAGACAGCAAATTCATGCACGTAACTCGTGTCGCTTATTTTTTGTACGTAGTAGCGACAAACTTAAAAGATAGTGGTGAACATGCTCACGAATCGGCCTACCGTAACTTTTGTTCTGGCCATATTTCTTTACAAATGTACTTAGTATTTATCAGCTTTATTTAATTATTTATTTAAAATTTCGGGGCTGGGCTTAATATTTTGTCGGGATTGTGGCAAACATAGGCATCACAGAAACCTAAACACGTTACACAATTGTGTTTCAAACACCTAGAGCAAAGTTACGAAGTTGTGGTAAATAAACGGGCGTGACTTTCAAATAATTAATTTAGTCATAAAAAAGCTTACAATTGAAACGTATAAATTTCGCACGTCTAATATTTGCAATCACACACAGACACACACACGCATACACACACACTGGCCTAGTGTAACGACTACGACTCAGTCACAATACCCTTTCACACGCAGTGGTCTCCACACACGTTACAGTATATTAATTACTGCCGTGGAAACACAAATTTATCACAACATCTTAACTTGCCTAGGTAGGTTTAAAAAACACAACGTGTACAAATTTCATGTGGTAATTTTAAGTAATCATAATTTTTGCTGTAATAAGTATGAAAATATGCTAAAATTGAAAACATGTATAATTTCTCTGTTACTACTAACGGTGCGAAACTTACTGAGAGAGAGAGAGGCGCCTATTCAAGTTTCTTTCTCGGACGAAATAAACATTAGAGTCCATTTCACTAGGGCCTACGCACCGTGATTTGCGCTGATAATTTCTAATTTTAACTGCAACAATGAAATATGTTTCTATCAGTGCTACTTTAAAATTTAAATATGTCAATAGCCAACATTTAATTTACAAATAGCGCCCCCAAAAAAGTGGTTAAAATTATATTTTCTCTGTGGGATGTTTCTTACTAGCCGTTGCCAACATATCACTGCTCTCACTGTTTTTGATTCGTACAGCATACGAAATAAATATTACAAGTCATAATAGAAGATACTAAGTTAAAGTTCCAAGTTCCATTTATTAAAAAAAAATACCTTATAGTTAATCACAGTGTTATATATATATATATATATATATATATATATATATATATATGGTGTACAAGTTATAAATAAACAGGTTGACATGAGGGTGATTTTTCAAAGGTTTGTTTCAGAACATCCGAAGAAACTGTGAATGGACTAAACCTTAATATGCCGCCTACTGGAGATGCGAAGGACAGACGTGGCACATGTACACACATACACACACAAAACAATCAAGAAACTTGGAGAGTTTTGTCCTACTCTTGCCTCGAAAAGTATTTCTTTCTCGGTTATTTTAGGTACCTTTTGCCTCCAGCTCTCTCCCCGTCGCCAATGAAAACCACTTCTAAGGGCATAAAGGGCATCCTTGATTGTTGTTTGCTTGGTGCGGTGCGGCGTAATAAAATCACCTCCAAAGACGCAACCTACTTGTTTGTCGACAGATGTAGGAACGAGCTGTGGGCAGACCGAGCACATTTTTGTTTTTGGATCTTCAGTGTTATACAAATTAGAAGAAGCTCAAAAATGGGACGCCGTACCAAGCATGTTTGTCATCTAAGTTTTGCCCCAATGATCGGATTATTTTACAGAACTGGTCACCAGGTTAGATTTTGCGTATTTTTCGTGGCACACAATTATGTTTTACACCATGATGAAAAATGAAGAATGCATTACACATAACTAAGAATGTAGGATAGGTATATCGTGCATGAATGCTAGGAACAGCAAAGCTCCCAATAAAAACTATATACAGTAAAAATTGCTCTTAAAACTAATTATAGACTGATAATCAGTGAATAGTGCTCCAATGGGCATTACTGCCCGATTGCTGATTATTTGAATGCTGATATACGTTGACTGAACTACCAGTGATTTTTGTTGGTTTAAGGAAAACTGTAGTCTCCGAGCCGCCACTGCCACTTAGAAAATTCAAATCGCATCACTAGTATTTTAGAATGAGATAATCGTTACAATAATACTGAGAAAGTTACACTAAGTTTTATTTCAAAACAGTTTGTGCAGTTACGCGTGAATTTATAAAGGCTAAAACTATTGGGGTGGTGATTAGAGAATATTTTTTAATCCGCCATTTTCCCAATATCGTTAAATACGAAATAATAATAATTAACGAAATATGCAGGTATTCATTATTGTTTGTTAAATCTGGTTACGTAACAACTTCGTCAACAAATGGCTGCTGGTTTTACGTGGCCATTTTAGCACGTGGCTTATCATCATCAAACTTTTATATTTGTAGCCACTAATTCGACTTACACTTGGTGAAGCTGCTTCACTACGCAACTCACCCGTCGAGCCCGTCAATGGAAACCGTCAAAGTCCCCGCGGATTGCGACACGTGTTGAAGTTCATCTTGAGCACAGGCGATGGCGACCATCTGTGTAAACATGCAAGCGGTCTTGGAACGTGCCGACGTCCTTGTGGCTTGGAATTCGACACCTCAGACTGGAGCTCTGCCCTTTTTAAACACACAGGTTATGTATAGTTTTAATAGTTTCTTATTGACATCCTCGTTGTATGCCGGAAGCCCAATCTTGTGAGAGGGTTAAACTAACATAAACGTGTGTCTAAAAACGCTTGGCGAACTCGGGTTTAGATTTTAAAATCGTGAGGTCCGAAGGCGACCTCGTTCATGGAGGTAGTCTTTACAAGAAAACGTTTATTACACTTGCTCAGATATGCCAGCTCTAAGAATGCGGATGGCTCATATCTAGAGCCACGAGTATTTCGCGAATTCATTCGGAGGCGAGGTAGACTCCAAACACTTGTTCTTTTCTCCTAGTGTTGTAATTGGGCGCCAGTTCTTTAGACACGTCCCGTTCAACTGCGAGCCAGTAGTAAGCAGGAAGCAGTTGGGAGAGTGAATGTTTAACAGTCTTGTACAGAGGCCTCATTTTATCACAGCAGCTAATAAGCAAACGACAATCTCTCGAGTGTATATAGGGCTGTCCAGCCTAGCTTCCTGCAAGTTCAATCCGCGAAATACTCGGGGCTCTACCCATATCCTGTACTTGGTTGATCGTCCTGGCTGGCACAGACAAATAAATTGTGACGTAACCTAGAGAAGCTCGCAAAAAAAAATGTACTCTGGCCTACAACTGTTTGCTAACAACAATATTTGCTTATGAAATATCAAAAGTTGGAGTTTTTTATTTTTTTTTATTTTACGGTCTAAATTTTTAGTCCAATATAACAAATCCGGCAATCAATGTAGGTACACGAACATGCCTGACAAGTAAACAGCCTAGTGTATATGGGGTTCAGACAGCAAGTATTTAGGGACGTCATAGCCTTGGATACCCATTAGATGTAAAAGAAAAGGCCCTCGAACGATCTCTTTCAGATATTTTAGTTGGTATCTTGCAACACATTTTAACTGTGGTGACTTTAAATTATATACAAGAGACGTTAACTGTCTTCATATTTATTGTTTAGGAATACTAGTCATTCGCATTATTTTTTCTTACGTTACTACGTTAATATTATTAGCTTGACCTGTATCCCTTCCTCCCTCTTCCGCCTAAAAATGCGGATATTTAGTTACAGGCTAGACTCGAAACACTTGTGTATTCGTTTTGATATTGCAATAACTGGACTCCAGTCATTTTATATTACACAGAAGACTCTGCCAGTAATGGAGACGTAATAAGAAGCCCTCAGTTAAGTGAATCAAGGTTTACACGTTCGTTGCCAATGGACAGATCACGGCGGCTTGAATTTTCACTAGAGGGGAGTGGAGTAGAGAGGGTGAAGCGATGTGAGAATGGAGCAGCGCCGGAATGCAAGGGCAGGGGAAATGGGAGATCCCAGAGAAAACCCGCCAGCGGCATCGTCCGGCACGATTCCCACGTGCGAAAATCCGGGAGCGACGCCGCCGGGGAAGCGAACAAGGATTCGCCCAGGTGGGAGACGAGTAGCCTAACCACTATATCACCGCAGCCCCTTCAGGATTTCAAGACGCCATTCCTCTGAAATGCGTTTACAGCGTGTTCACGAAAAGTAATTACAATTGGCACTGTTCGACGGGCCTCAGTGTGCGTGTCAAATGGTAGTTCGCATGAAAATGGACCCAAGCCCACGAAGATCATATTAAGTAGTATAATCTATTCACGGTTACTTCACACGTTTCTGAAGCCCTGCTTTAGTTATACTTCCCGATTATTCCTCCGCCTAGTACAAACTAAGCTTTAATAAGTCTAGATAATTACACCACAGGAGAACGCACCGAATTCGTGCGCACTCAGTTGTAATAATATTTTGCATGAGAACTATTTGTCACTAGGCGTTGCGAATCCCACACGTATTTTCTCGCTGTTTTACACACATTTATTAAAAATTAAACATTGTAATTTATAGTTAAAACATTGGTCAAATTTAATTGAACAAAAATAAGATAATTTGTTTTAACAGATGTATAAAACACTTGGGAAACATGGCATATTTAGAAAGTAACTAAACACGTCATACATGGGGTGATATTTCGAAGACTTGATTCAGAAAGTGTAAAAAAAACCAGTAGATGTTTAATGCGGGACCTGCCGCACCCCACTTGTTCCGGCAATTTCCGCCAAAAGTAAAAGAAAAGAGTAACATGAACTATTTCCCATTTTTTTTTTTTAACGAAAGTACAAGAAAATATTAAAAACTTACAATCTGAAATTCGAAAAAAAAACGATCAAAATTAACCAAATTTAAGCTAAAACTAAGCAAATTTCTTGTTTTCAAGCTACTTTTTCGTGTTTCTAGAAACGACAATTTTCATTAGAAAGAACAAGCAATTTCCATCGAAAATCAAGCAATTTAAGCTCAAAATCAAGCAAATATTACAATATTTCACAAAATCGCCGTGCAGAACTTTTCATACTATAAAAACATGCAATTTTCATCGAAAATCAAGCTCATTTACCCCAAAATCAAGCAAATTTACCATTTTCCCAAAATAGGCATTAGGATTTTTCATTCTCAAAATCAAGTAAATTTAAGCTAAAGCAAGCAAATCTAAGCTAAAAATCAGATGAAATATTAAAAAAGATAATTGATAGATTAAAAATAATAGAATATTTACATTTTTAAGAGAATTCTAAATCATGCATAGTTTTTCCATCGTTCGTTTCTTTTAACCTTTATACGTTATAAAAACTTGTTTCTCATTTATTAATTTTAAAGCTTTTTATCAAGTATATTTATATAAAACGATCTGGTAAAATAATGTAATATGAACCATCTAGAATGCAATTAATTCTTTCCCAAATTTAGATTCGTATAATTGAAATTCGGTAGCATCATACTTTTTATTTTTTCTAGGTCATGTAGTTTAGTCAATTCAAATGAATAGTTCAACTTGTTGAGCAACGATTCCATTTTTGTGTTTATTTAAAAGGAAAATAAAAATTAATAAAAATATCATAAAAAATAAAAATAAAATGAATAATAAAATGAAAATAATAAAATTGAAACTAAAAGTAAAATTAAATTTAAAGAATAATTAAATTAAATTTAAAGTAGAATTAAAAGTAAAAGTAAAATTAAAAGAAAATTAAAATTAAATTAAAATTAAAGTACATGTATTTATTATTATAATTTTTTTCCTTTTAAATAAACACAAAAATGGAATCGTTGCTCAACAATGGAATGGTAAATAGGTATTATTTACCAATGCATTGATAAGCAATGTAGAAAGTGTGGCGAAGTGTTAAACATAGAAATTTTTTAGTACTATAAGACAAACAAGGATATACTTTATAACAACTGTAAAAAATGTGTCATTGAAAACACTAAAAATAAATTCGTTATTTAAAGGGGAGAAAGTATTGTGTGAATGTGGAAAATATGTTTGCGTTGCATCTCTCAAAGAGAATAACAATACTAAATCACACAATGTGTTAGTAGATATTCTAAATGAAATTCAACATGATAATTACCTAACCAATACATGTAGAGTATGTAATGAGAATAAACAATATAAAGTTATTTTCAGTTCAAACAAGAAATAAGGATAAAATTAGAACAATAAGTAACAATTGTATTAGTGAATATAATAGGAATTATCGCCATAACAAGAAATCTACTGAACTTAAAGAGAATGGACACCTTTAAACACACAACCAAATGTAAGTTACAAAGTTAAAACAATTGCACTCATAATCAATAATTTAAATATTTTATAGATTTCATTTTCCAATAAATGTACTATTTTATAGCTCTACATTGTCTATATAATATTTAAAAGCTTTATAAAATTTTTTCTTTATAAATAAACAATCAGAAATGTCAGGGAACTATCTAGCAGTTGAGTTGGGTGAGAAGACAGTGCGGGAGCTAAGAATTATAAGTATGGATAGGAACATTTAGCGAGTTCATTACAGGACAAGATAGACGTCAAACATGTGAACACTGAAGTTGACTTTGCAATTGGATCGCAGTTTATTGAACACGTGGTCGACTCTGAGTCAATAGCAGACTTGCAAGTAAACAGATAGCGAGTGCAATATTGCCAGGTGTGAAGTAACACTGGCTACTCTATGGGGCAGCAGCCAATGAACAGACTTCTGAGACTCGAGTATACACATTATTGTGGAGTCTAGCCTATGGGTAATTGAACTCGCTAATTTTTCCTATCCCTAATTATAAGTAGAGATTTAAAAAAATAGATATACTCTAATGGATTTACTCTAAGGAAATATGATTTAACTAGACTTTGGTATACTTAAGGAAAGGCGATTTATTTATAGCTTTTATACCATTTATTATAAACGAGCAAGGAAAAAGAGACTTTGCAAATTTACCATTTTCATACGTCAATATCGATCAACTATATTCAAAAGATAGAAATGAATTAAAAGAAACATTTCCATTTACTTGTTAAGCCTAGAAATAAAAGTAAGAGAATATCTGAATGGATAACAAAGAATAATTTTACAAATTTATCTTTATCAGAAGCCAATATCAATGAATTATAAAAGCAAGATAAAAAGAATTTAAAAGAAATATTTCCTTTCTCTACTAATTTATTCACAAGCAAAAGAAATCGAAGAAGCAATAGAAATTACAGAGTTGATAAAACTTTTAAAGGTAGAATATCAACTTATAAAATTGAGATTTCCTTTAATTTAGTACAGCCTAATCAAATTTTAACTTCTATAACAACTATAGTTTTTGAGATAATACGCAGTAATCTTATAATGTTTAGAAGGCTGAAAGCTAGCATTAAATTTTATACCAATTGTTGCAAGCAGGAAAATAATCAAGTAGAATCATTCAAATTTCAGTCATTTAATCATAGAATATTAAATGAAGGAGAATTTATAAAGATTTATAAAATCATGAAACAGGAATTATTTACACAACTATCTGAATTTCAAATAAGAGGTGCAGGATGGACTTTAGATAGAGTAATTGGAATACAATTAGCTAAAAATAAGTATAATCCATTAAATGGAGCATCTTATATTGAACTACCAGAAGCAATTAAAAATAAAAAGTTCCCATTAATGTGAAGAATGACGATCAAAAATGTTTTCTTTGGGCAATAAAATCTGCATTGTTTCCAATAGAAAAAGATCCACAAAGAGTATCTAAACATAAAAACGTGGGGCTTGATATAGATAAAGTAATAGATAAATATGACTACCCTATTTAAATTGATGATATACCAAAATTAGAAAATTAAATTGATACATCTTAAATGCATACTCTATTATAGATGAGCCTACAGTATATCCACTAAACTTTACAAAAAAATAAAAAGGTAAAACATAAATCTACTTTACTTCAAAGATGATAAAAATTGGCATTATTGTTGGATAAAAGATTTATCAGAACTGCTTTCTGCATAAAAAACAATCATAATAGCAAAACTTATATATGTGATATGTGTCTTCAATTCTTTTATTCTCAAGAAACGTTAAATAAACATACCGATTTTTCTCTAAAAATGAATCAGTAAGAATCACTTTACCTTCGAAAGGAAAGCAAATGTCTTTAAAAAATTATAAACATACAATGACGATTCCTTTCACAATATATGCAGATTTTGAATCAATTCTAAAGAAAATTTCAACCACTAAATCAAACCAAAGAGAATTAAGTAAATTTAACCTTATCAAAAAATATTCAACTTTAACCAAAAATGATGTTGATAATGGTCTTCATAAGGAGATACTTAAAGAAAGATATAATCTTATTAATGATCAAATAAATACCATTGATTTAAAGTTGAATGACGAATCGTATACTATGAAATATCAATTACATGAAACGTCCGGCTTTTCCTTATATATAGTATCTAATTATGGTAATCATAAGCCTCCAGTAGAATATCATGGTCCAGATGCACATAAGATGTTTATACAAGCAATGAAATGGGAAGTCGAAGAGATTGGGGAAATATATTCACAAATTGAATCAATGCATCCACTAACAAAAGAAGAAAAAATATTATATAGTAAATAAACAAATGTGCTGTATGCGAATGTGAATATATGGAGGACAGCAAAAAAGTACGTCATGATCATATAAGTGGAAAATTCATTAATTCAGTATGTAACAATTGTAATCTACAATTAAAATTTTCCAATTTTGTAGCAATTTATTTCCATAGTTTAGCTGGGTATGATGCTCATTCTTTTTATTAAAGAGTTAGTATATGATGAAAAAAATATAGATTTAATTGCGAATAATGAAGAAAAGGGATAAAAGGGATTTTGGGATAAAAACAGAAAATTTAAAATGAAATTTGTAGATACATTAAAATTTATGGCCAGTAGCTTAGATAAATTATCATCTAATTTAAATGAAGATCAAATGAAACACATCTAAAAGCATTTTCCAAAAAAATCAAGTTGATTTAGTAATTAGAAAGGGTGTTTATCCGTATAATTATATGGATAGTTGGAACAAATTCGAAGAAAATGAACTTCCACCAAAGAGTGAACTTTACAATAAATCAAGTGAATCTGATATAACTGGCGATAATTATGAACACACAAAATGTGTATGAAATCAATTTTGTATAAAAAATTTTGGGGAATATCATGACTTATATTTAAAAAGTTTCATACTATTGTTAGAGGATGTGTTTGAAAATGCATATTAATTAGATCCTGCATATTATTTTACAGCACCAGGATTATCTTGAGGTGCAATGTTAAAAATGACTAAACAACTGCTAGATTTATTACATAACTATGATATGATTTTAATGATTGAAAAAGGAATTTAAGGGGGAATATCGCAATGCTGTAAGCGATATGTTAAAGCCAATAACAAATATTTAGAAGATTTTAATCCAAATCAAAGAGTCCAACTATTTAGCATATCTCGATGATAATAATCTTTATGGATGGGCAATGTCACAATATTTACCAAATTGTGGTTTCGACTGGGTTTATTATACATTACCTGATTTAGATTACTGGAATGAAAAATATTTGATTTGGAGGATGATTCTGAGTATGGACATATATTAGAAGTTGATTTAGAATATTCACAATAACTACATAATTTACATAAAGATCTACCATTTTGCCCAGAAAATAGAATAATGCCAGGACCAAATCAATCCAAATTGTTAACAACTTTACATAAAAAAGAAAAGTATGTACTACACTATTGTAATTTGAAACAGTGTTTAAATAATGGTTTAAAACTTACTAAAATACATAGAATATTGATGTTGTATCAGTCTGATTGGCTGAAGAAGTATATAGATTTAAATTCATCAATGAGAACTAATGCAAAAAACCACTTTCAAAAAGATTTTCATTAGTTGATGAAAAATTCTGTGTTTGGTAAAACAATGGAAAATATAAGAAACATAGTAGATATACGATTCATATCAAATGCAAAAAAAAAAAAAAAAATTAGTAGCAAAACGAAATTTCAAAAGAAGTACTATATTTAATGAAAATCTAGCAGCCATACACATGAATAAAACAAGCATAAAATTTAATAACCCTATTTATGTTGGCATGCCAATTTTGGACATATCGAAAGAATTAATGTATGGTTTTCTTTATACAGTGATAAAATCAAAATATGGAGACAATATTGAATTATGCTATCAAGACACCGATTCGTACATTTCTAACATAAAAACAAAAGATTTTTACAAAGATATGTAAACAATGACAGAAATGTTTGATAGAATTGATTATTCAAACTATAATATCTATAACATACCTCATATAAATAAGAAAGTTATGGATAATATGAAAGACGAACGTAATGGGAAAATAGTGAAATAATTTGTTGGTTTAAGAACTAAAATGTATGCATATAGAGTTGATAATAGAGAAAATAAAAATAAAAGGTGTAAAGAAGTGTGTTGTTAACAAGAGAATTACATTTGAAGATCACTAGAATTGCTTGTTTAAATAGAAAATAGAATATAGAACAATAAATTTAATGAAATTGCATTAAGACTTTATGATAATAATAGGACTATGTTAGAAAATAAAATATATACATTGCCATATGGGTATCAAAATATATAATTTTTAAATTAATTTTTATATTATATTTTAAAGATTTTAAATTTCCAAAACAATATCGTTATCAGAACAATCAAAATCAATCGGTTTACCATTTTCATCCCTAATTTCTAAAACAATGTGATTAAAGTATTCATTTTTGACTATAAAAAATTGGATATGCGGTCTCATAACTAACATAATCTCTGAAGCCAAACATAGTTTTTGGTGGAAAAGTAGCAACTACATCAGTTTCTAAATGATTAGATTCAACATACTTTATGAACATTCCATATGCCAAATTACAATGAACATTTATTGTTTTAAATTAATTAAAATTAGGTAACTTAGTGCCAATGACACTTTTGTCTTTTTCAATAGTCATATTTCTTTCAAAACCAAGCATATCAGATAATCAGTAATCAAGTTTAATATCAAACTTAGATTTAACCACAACTCTATTCACATTGTCTGCTTTCAATTTAATGTTATTTGTCGAAAATAGGTCTATCAAATTTATAGTTTCCTTTAAAGATTCAATATAATATTGTCCTTTAGGAATAGGGATGACTTCATTTTTATTAACAACAGGACTCATTTTATCAATTGTTTTTATAGTATTGTTGTCTATATAGCAGCGAAATATTTGCATGAGAACTAATTAAAGCATTCGATTTTTCATTGTGGATGATGTAATGAAGTTTTTTTCTTTAGAACAGAACTATTGTTTGTTAAGTTGAATACTTTATAATCGATTTATTACAAAAATTATCATATTAAAAGAAAAAATAATAATTTGGGGTGTTGGAGTTTTAATTTCTGAAGAAAAATCTAAAAATAAAAAGAATGTTGAATTATTGCCTGATAACATAAGATGCTTAATTGTTGGTCATAGTAATTGTTGCCAACTTGATGATTAATTTTATTTATAAGCCATGATTGCTAAATTTTAATAAATTGTATATTTGCTCAACAAATTTTAACCAACATAAATATATTGAGGTACAAAATGATTTTGATGAGGTATTTAAAAAATGAAAAGTGGGAGAAAAAATTGGCACAATTTTAATAATAATGATGAAATGATTTCTCTAGATCAGTGTGAAGACGAATCTCTAATTATATTTGATGACATTATTTTAGAAAACAAGGATGTCATCCGTGAATATATTACTATGGGAAGGCATAAAAATGTTGATGTATTTTATTTGGCACAAACATATTCAAAAGTACCTAAACAATTGTTGAGAGACAATACGACCTTCCTATATATATATATATATATATATATATATATATATATATATATATTTAGACAAGATGACACAAACTTGAGACATATTTATAATGATTTTGTTGGTGGAGACATGTCTTATGAGAAATTTAAAGATATCTGTGTAAACTGTTGGAATAAAGACTTTAGTGTTATCACAAGAAATTTGAGGAGAAAAAGTAATAATGGTAATTATAGAGACCAAATCCATTATTTTATAATGTAACTCTGTCTAGTTTCTCTTTTTACATGAGAATTCTTATCTACTTCCTGAAGAGGCACTTCAGCACACTATTGCAACCACAGGAAGAAGTTTAATGTAACAGTACTGTTATTTAGTTGCAGTGTACCGAACAGTTGCCGGTGCAACACTCAATATGAAGCTATTTACTTGTGGTGAGAGTAACTCACCACATGAAGACTTTTAATCATCGCCTCGCTCGTCTTGTCACCATGCCTCAGTGCAAGGCATTTGTTTTCAAGTGCGAAGGTTGTGGATTCGATCCCCAGTCTGATCAGATAATTTAGCAGTGTGAATATGAGGCACCCATATTTACACTCTTAGATTATCACTAAATCATTCAAAATTTGAGCCAAAAACATTGCTCTTGCGCATACAGCAATATAAGTATTGATGCAAATTAAGTGGTACTTTCAAGCTTTAGCAAAAATGCTCTCCATACTATACTTGTAATATGACAGATGTACAAGATGGAGTGTTCTCATATAGTGAATGGTGCCTCACTATATGAGATGGAGTACCATGAGAAATAAAAAAATAAATAAAACAACCCTCACTTCTCCATTAAAAAAACAGCTGGCTGGTGGTGAAGTTAGGGATTTATCCAAATGAAGTTTTGTTGGTGCTAATTAATACCTGAAAAATTGGGTCACTGGCATGATAGAGATATCTCTGAACACCAAAAATTAAACAGGTACCTGGCACAGCATTAAGTTGCTCGTAAACCTTTTAAAGTTTTTAAAAAAAAAATGCCCACCATAGGTGAAATGTACATTGAAAAAACAATGAACATACAATGAATGAACGATGAACAAAAGTTGAACATATTTTATGTTCATTAAACAAATGTTATTAATGCCTTTTTATGTTCTGTTTGAAATGATTATCCTTCATGATCATGATCCTGTATGACTGTGATGCTTACAGAAAAATATTTGAATTCATGAAACCCTTTATTTACACTCCTTTGTCATCCTTCAGTTTGTAAGTTGGCACATCATTATTTAAAACCTCAAAAAGGACAAATAATTCTGTTGTCCAATTAGGTGTATAACCCTTTTAAAAGATTCAGTTACTCTTGCTTACATGGACTATGTCTTCAAATTTATATTTCGGTTTAGTAAACACATTCGCAAAATTTTGTCTTAAATTTTTTTTATTTTTGTTGACTTCAATTGGTTTCATGCCAATGGTTCTGTGTTTGGTATTGTTGTATTCTTTAACTGAATCATCTAATATGTTAACCCATTTGTAATTCGCATTCAAAGCAAATTTCTTCCACGTTTTGTTCTTCATCCTACAACACTGGCTTTAAGTTTATTGAATGTAGAATAGTGATTGATGTTATATTTTTGCATATGTTCTTAAAATAGTTTATTATAAAATTCGGACCCATTATCACTTTGAATATTACGTAGTTTTCTTTCAACTGATATAGATTCTAAAACAATTGCTACACTATTGGCTCTTTTATCTTTAATTGGTATAGCAAATGCATATTTTGAGAAAACATCAATAATTGTCATAATATATTTATGTCCATTATTTATATGTGATATACCTTTTAAATTTCCAGTATCCATCTCAGCAAGATCGATTTACCATAAATCACCAATACTATACAAAATTACTTTCCTTCTTGGAAACTTTTTCGTGCAGGTTTATATAATTAATTGATTATTCCTTGTCTTACATTGAGCAATTTTATTAAGTAATGTTGATTTATTATAATTACATATTGAACATTTACTTTTCTGAACTAATTGCCAATTTTTACTATTTTCAATTTTTATATTAATAGTTGTGGTGATTTTTTTTACATTTCAAGAGCCAAGTATTCTACATTTAATAAAAACAAATAGTCAATCTTAACATTTTACAAATATTCCTATTGCAGTCGTCAAACCATTATCATATTAAGATATTTTAGTTTTATTGCTTTAAAAGTTAAAATATGAGGCATGTTAACATCAAAAGGCTTACTGTAATCAATTTTTTGAGATCCATTAATAACAGTCACAGTATCATAAGGTAAATTGGGATTAACAGAAATTATATTATAAACAATACAATCCATCAAAAAAGCAAATAAATTTTTATTATTATCTAAGTGAAAATTATTATTACTTTTATTCCACTTTGTAGGTAAATAAAATATATCTGATATTTCTTCCTTACATTTTCCTATTTTCAAGTTAACAAGTGTATCACAAAAAATTAAAACTGATTTGTTTAAATTTTGCAATTTATCAGTTATTTCTTTATCGAAATATATTTTTTCTTTCTCTTAATAAATTAATTTTCTTTATAAATAAAAGAAAAATGCCTTTGTTTCCATGCAGTTTGACTAACATTTTAAAAGGTGATGGTAGTTGTTCAAGACCTCCTTCCTATAGATTAGAAGATAATACTTGTGAAGATCTTAAAAATATGGTTCGCAAATTTCATTCTAATTTACAAAGCTTACAATTATCAATCTTAGATAATATTGACGATAAAAATGAACTTCGAGAAATTGGCGAAAATTAAGCTCAAATACAGGAAGATAAAAAAAAAGTAGATCTTCGAATATAAACTGTAAATAATAATAGCATAATATTCCATATGATTTTTAGCTTAAATTTGTTTCTTCTTAGCTTAAATTTGCTTGATTCTGAGAATGAAAAATCCTAATGCCTATTTTGGAAAAATGGTAAATTTGCTTGATTTTGGCGTAAAAGAGTGATTTTCGATGAAAATTGCATGTTTTTATAGTATGAAAGGTTCTGCACGGCCATTTTGTGAAATATTGTAAAATTTGCTTGATTTTGAGCTCAAATTGCTTTATTTCCGACGAAAATTGCTTGTTTTTTAAATTCAAAATTGTCGTTTCTAAAAACACGAAAATGTAGCTCGAAAACGAGAAATTTGCTTAATTTTAGCTTAAATTTGGTTGATTTTGATAGTTTTTTCATCAAATTTCAGATTTTGAGTTTTTAATTTTTTCTTGTACTTTCGTTTAAAATAGCGGGAAATGGCTAATTTACTTTTTTCTTGTACTTTTGGCGGAAATTGCCGGAAAAAGTGGGGTGCGCCAGGTCCCGCATTATACATATACTGAAACCGCGAATAGACTGTATGCCAAGTTCGTTTGCTAAGTGCCAGGGCTAATAATTTCCACGTATTTTGGCTTACCGTAAGCAGTTGACACATTTTAGAACACATATTTATTAATTTTTTTATTTTGGAGACGAAAACGCCAGGACGTTACCATTGTTTTGCAAAACGCTCTCTAGCGGCTGTCGCTGGCACTCGCTCGAGAGTTCGAGGTCATTGTTTCTGTTCAGGCCTCCGCTCTTCTGGAGCTATTTAGTATGCTTCAAGCATAGCATAGAGCAATAGGGGCCACTCTGTTACGAGTAACAAGTGCCTCGTGCTCTCAACATGCAGAGCTATAAACTGGCGTACGGTCTTTTTTTTCATCATGCAAGTTGCACTTACTATAACTGGTACCAGTGTTATTTTACAATGAAAAATCTGTAGCAAAACGCTTTAGTGTCTGTGCTTTATCAGAGTTTCGCAAATAAAATTTGTCCACAGTTTTAAGATGTACAAGTCTTAATATGAAATTTGCCTGAGCTGAAGGGCTTCAAAACAACATTTTCGATGAGCGAGATGTCATTAAATTTGTATTTGCAACTATTCTGCTTGGAAGAGTACGTTACTTAGTAGTTCCCGTGTTTCAGAAATCGCGAAACGCACATATACATAACTGTGTCAACGGATCAGCGATACGTTGTAGCATTATCTGCTACGTATGTTGCAGTGAGACGTGATGCGAATGTCAGTGTTGGAATTGTTCGATGTCAACCTGCCGATGACAAATCAGGACAGCCAGCTCAGTGACATCATTAATTAATCCACTGAAAGGAGTAAATTCACAGCCCTCTGCAACCTTCACTCACAAAATATAACAATACAGAAGCGAAGCAGCTACGAGTATCGCGTACCCACCACACCCTCTCCAACAAATCGGCTTAACTTGCCAGCAGTATGGTAGAACATCATTCGGTGATCAGTGATTTTAGAAAAACTTTCCGGGCGATATCAAAACCAATAGATAATCTCACACAGCACGACGCAGTTGTTAAGATCTAAGACACACGCAATCTGTAAGCGCTTACATAAGAAGGACCAGCAGTGTGCCATTTTTGCTTCTGTTGCTAAGCTATTCTGCACCGCCACAAGCAAAAAAAAAAATGGGGCATGGCTGTGTTGGAGACACGGCCGTTTGTTTTGCGTGAATACGTCTATGTTGACGCGCTCAGACGCCTTGATGTTTTTTTACGTTCCTGGCACCACTTCACTCAATCATATGGGGTTTAATGGGTATCACTGGATTGCTTTTGAGATACTCTTTCCAACCGTATACGTTTTATGTATTTCAACTTAGCTTTTTGACGAGTATAGGCCGACATTGTGTTAAATTTTCTTAATTTTTTACATTAAGATTAACACAATTTCACAATAACCACGCCACACAAATGTTTTTATATACGCGATCGTTGATTGGTCTTGACGAGAGCTGTCGATTGAAACTTAAATCATCGTCGTAGCTTCTTATAGTCAAGAGTTATAGCCTATTACGCGGAAGTTATACGAAACGCGGAGAAACGAACTCAAAATCCCCCTCACCCCTTCATCCAAACCAACGCGATGCTTCGCAATCCTCACTCAAGTAAGGTATTCTTTGGTCCTTTGGCAATCGAGTGGGGTAATTTAATTTTGAATGTAGACGATAGATTCGGAGCTGCAATGCCAAATTCTATCCCCGATTGTGTCATCATCGGTTTTATGGATTGTATCCCACTATAGCTGCAAATTTAAAGACGTATTCACCTCAAAGGAAAAACTTCATGTTTCTCCGTAACATTTGTTCGTTCTGTATTGAGTATCTCTGCCTGCTCTGTTGTAACAAACTTAAAAGGGTTGGTTTAAGTTTACACAGATGCACACAAGAAGACTGAAAACGTCGTGACTTCCATGATTATGATGAACTCAGAACCACTTGGTGCTCTTATTGGTGCTGATAATGAGTCATGTAGGAGGTTAGACATTAACAACTCTGATCCGTGTACGTCCATCGAAGACCCCCTTCTGTACTGCCGCATGTAAGCAAAGCGTCTTCAAATGATTTTATTCACTAGTTACTCTGTGTTCTGAGCCTGTACCTATCACCACGACACGTCTTAGTACAGTGTAACTTAACACCTTGCAAAATATGCAGGGGTTTTTGCTCTGTGTTCAATCGTCGTATTGGTGCCAAAAACATCGCAGAACTCTACTTCACAATAAAATTGAATACCTACGCTATTTCACTCAATGAAATTCTGCTCACTGCAAAACGCAGTTAATGAGATGTTGCCGATTGACGGAAATGTGAAATCCAATTGTAGTAATTCTCTCAACGTAACAGAATTCACTGCAATCGGAATAAATCTCCGTTTAATCCATAAAATTAGTCCAATGACAGCATTGTATTGCGTTTCAAAATAATTCGAAAGGAGAATTTTTAACTGGTTTACAGTCAAATTTCACTAACCTGGAGCCATTTCAACTTTTTTTTTTTTAGCCCGACTATAAAATAACCACGAGACGGTATCCACTAATTGGACGCAGGCTCGCTGTGATGCAACGCTTCTAGGAATTCGAATAGAACCCAGTCGATGTGGGCTCACGCAACGTGCTTGAAATAGTGCTCCGAAATTACCAGATGAATCCAACACAACAAAATAAGGTTGGGAAATGATGCTCAGAGACCCACGCCTATAGCGAATTGATTAATGCAGTTTTTATGCTGTGGTGCCTTATTAAGAGTGTAATATTTGGATCGGCTGACACTAAAATATTTGTTGATGATTTCTTTTTGATTCATAACATTAGAGTAAGAATTGGCACCAACAATAACTTACTTATTTTCTAAAGATTTCATAGCTTCTCTTAATTAACGCATAGGACGCCAGGCTGTATCATAGGACACCAGTCTGTATGTTCATGAAAACTTCGTGTTTTATGCGTTCTGAAAGTATACAAAATAGTCGGAAGAAATGACATAAAATCTAACCGTCAATTTGCCAGATTTATTCGTCGAGGTTATTATATTTGAAATGCTTTGTGTTATTTCCTTCAACTAGTTATACTGCTCCTGGCGATTTAAAAAATGTAATAAATTAGTGAACATTGTTACATTAATATTGAAACTTTTTCACTGCTACCTTGAAAACGAGAAAAACAAAACCGTTGTATAACATTTACTCTGCAGATTTCCCATAGTGTAATAAAACATTTATAATATCCAAGCTAACGAAGTATTTTATAGTCTTAGTGCCCATACTACTTTTTCCTGTGCAGAGATAGGATGATGATTTTAGCGTGTTAGTCCATAAAAACGTATCGTGGGGTAATTTCATGTTTGGTAACATAGCATATATTTGTGTAGATTGGCAGGACTTTACTACATATATTTTGTCTCCATTACAGATTGCATTGTATAATGTAATCTTTTAATATTGCTATGTTTTAATTCTACCTGTTGTTTTGTTTCAGGTTAACTGAGACGTCAAGATGCCGTCAGCGACTAACAAACCATTCGTGAGGAAAGTCAGCGGTGAGTAACGAATATTATCTACCTAACGTAATAATAATATATTTAGTTTAATAACGCCATCTGTTAGTAACACTGCAACTAATAAACGCTTCAGTAAGAACGAGTTAGATACCTTGTTTCAACGGAACTAATCAGTTCTAGAAGTGAATGTGAATTTTTTCTCATAATTTAGCTTTCAACAAGGCTGCAATGTTCTCTGATTTCAGGCGTAAAATTTCCTTTGATATTTTGCGCTACAGATTATTTTTGTCTGTTAACATACAACTATGTATAGTTAACTAAATACATCATCAATATCTGGGAATACTTACGCACTAAAGAATAAGATGGTGTATGTACTTACTACCGGATATCCTGTCAACTTTTCGTGACAGGAAGAGATGTGCAACGACATTTTTTCAAGGTGGCAATAATTTTGGATATTTTGTTCGTTTGTGAGCTCTAAATGCCCTTGGAAATGTTTTACAAAAATTTACCAAGTTCGAGTTTTATAAACATAATCAAAAATATGTATATTTTCGTAGAGAATTTCTGGATGGACTTTGTTTTGCCATATATATCTCTATACAGTGGGGGCCGGGTGGTACAGTGGTCAGATTACTCACCTCCAGCCTAGGTTAAACAGGCTCATTTCCCCGTGGTGTTGCTCCCGGATTTTCAAATGTGGGACTCGTGCCGGACGATGCCGTTGGTTGGCGGATTTCCTCGGGTATCTCCCGTTTCCCCCACCCCTGCATTCCTCACTTCACCCTCACTGGCTCTCAAGACATCTATATACGAGCCTCCCAAATCTCGCCCCTCCATTATGTACAGTGCTACCTATTGCACATATTGCACTATATGCTTACTAATTAATAAGTCTGAAACAATTTGCAACAAAACTACAATATCCGACTATATATATGGAGACTATCTCTGTCCGTCTTTAATACTTCCAAGTCCCTTGAAACTCAACAAAAGTTGTTGAAATTTTGCAGAGCGAATCTTCAGGGTCTAATACAGGTCAAGTTCAAATTTCAGCAAGATTAGATTACGCAATCATGACTTTTGACCCTAAAAACTCATTTTTTAATTACTTTATCCTATGATAGTTTTTTATTAATGCATAGAGATTATTGCATAGAGATATGAAGGTAACGGAATATTTTTTTACTCTATATGTCTCGCTTCAATGTTGAGTTAATTACACATAAAGTGGAGATTTAGTGGCCCAGTGACTAGAGTGATCCCAAGTGGGGCCACAGTGGCTTGGTGGATAGAACTATATAAAGTGAGACCGCAGTGGCCAAGTGGATAGAGATATATCAAATGGGGCCGCAGTGGCCATGTGGTTAGAGCGATTCCAAGTGGGGCCTTATAAAGCGGTGAGGTTTTTGAAATAAAACACAGCATAATTTTTTGCATAAAATTAATTGTGCACATAATAAAATATATAGGTTTATTAATCTTCTTCGATTTTTACCGCCCCATGTCTGCATCGGCGACACAGGAATAGAAGCAGACATGGAAACCCCACCACTTGACGTACTCCCTTTCATTACGTCGTTTCAGCACCTTCTCGAACTTTGATGTTAACGATGCTCGAAGAAGAATAAACAGTTATATTCTCAGCTGCGCTCGTGGCAGTATTTTGATGGCCTTGTCTCTGCAATGGTACAATACAAGCCGGTTTTGAAGTACCAAGCAGATCGCATACGTTTTTGCAGGACTATTTTCATGTATAGTGAATTCGCTCCTGTAGCCGATCGCATTTTAGGTAATACACTCGTCCTGTTTAAATCACATCGAATACCATGACTGGGGCCAAACTCTTGAACTTATCATGACTCAATATCTTGTATTGGATGTATCTATAATATGCATTTTCGAATTGAGCGTACATCTGATATGCCAGCAGGTACTGTCCATGTTCAATGTTCGTGTTCATGTCAGCGTACGGGTTGCTTTCACTATTCAGAAATATTTTCACATTTTCTATTTGACATGTTTTGAACTGCGAATGGCTCACTCTTACATTGTGCTATCTTCCGTTCTGTAGCCCAATGATGCTGTACCTCGTCTTCTCAGAAGCAAAGCTGGACTTCACCATCCAGTTGACGTTCTGTCTTGCTGGCAATCAGGGGTATGTCTCAAGACTCCACGACCTGAAAACCACATCGATGTTTTGGCCATCTTCAACATTATTCAACAATTTTATTCATTCTGCAATGCTCATTTGCACATGAGGCAGCATCCATTCTATAGAGTGTAGTTTCAGTTCCACCACCTTCAGGTTTTCTTCCGTACCCATGATGGTGTCCACATTCATATTAGCTAGGAGTAGCACCAGTTCCTGCTTCGAATTGAAGATAATTCTTTTGTAATCTTCGGCAAATCCTAATAGCATGGAGAGTGGAACGCATACTTCGAACCTGCTTCCAGGTTATATACGAACATTATAGTTATCTTCGATTCCTAAGCATGCCATCTTGGCTGCATACAACTCATTCGGCATGAGCGAAAGGTAATTTTTGATCTTTGAGGTAATGCTCACGTCTCGGGACTGGTCCATCTCGACACCGTCGATGAGAAAGTAGGCGATGCGAACGATCGGGTGTATAATTCAATTGCTCGTTATTTTTATGATTACTGGATTGGACCCATCTTCTTTTGTTAGGGTCCCTCTGATTCGCAGGAAAGACTGTCAAGGAAGAGTGCAGATATCTTGGCATTTACTGCTATCCGAGCTTCCGAGGGTAGTGTGTAGAGACCGATCAGGAAATACTGATACACATGTTGTTCCACCTTCGTTATGCTGTCTTCGAAAATGACTGGCTCTTTGTAGTTCAGGAAATCTTCCATGGCGATTGACCTCGAGTTCACGACTGCGAAGGGAAATCTCTTTAGCACGGGTTAACTCCTTGGAGACCTGTGATGTACTGATTGCAGGTTTTGCACGACACATTATTTTGTAGCTTCTGGACGGTGCAAATCTTATGTTCATCTTCTTAATCTCCATGACAACTGGAACGTAAATGATGCTTTGCGGTGCCACGACCAATTTATAACCTGGAGGGACCATAGGCAAATATTCGTGCAGCGTATTGCTCGGCCTGCCACTGAGGTATATACCGCTCGCAATATTGCAGTTTATTCGTATCATATTAACTGGCAAGATCTATATGGACTGCGATGGCAACATGTATTTTTCCAGCTTCGTAGATGCATACCTAGAACCCCAGCATCGGTCCAATTGTATCTGGTTTTGTAAAGTCGATATCTTCATTGCATCTGATAACACTCTTCAGAGTATTGGGATTCCCATGTAGTTCAAAATTATGCGTCGAGCAGGAAATCTACAATGTACCTTGTAATGTAGTCTATTTCGTGAGAGCCTATGGGCAGCAAAACCTCATGGGAAACATTACCACTTTTTATGAGGTACAGTTTGCAGTTTTTTTTTTTCATCGTTGTTCGGTATCGCATTGTAGGTTTGACGATCGACAAGGCCTATGCTCCATTACCCCTCCAGATCGAGTGGCAGAAAATGCCAGCACACAGTTCGGAGTTGCAACCCATCAAGGTAAGCGTTATCCAAGGTTAGTAAAGGGACGTTGTCTCAGTTCCCTAAGGCCTGTGTAGTCAGCCGGCCAAAGGCGGGTGACGTCATTGGAATTCCAGCAGTTGCCATTTGCCCAATACCTGCCCTCCGGGCCACAGACGCGCCTTCAATTAAAATGCCGTTACGAAATAACTAATGTGTAAAAATCCCTTGAAATTTTAGTTTCTACATTGGAGATTATGACAATACTAAATATTCATGTTTGATGTATGTGGCTGCTGTGCTTTGCATGAAAAATAATATCGTTGTTCATAAGACAAATTGTAAGTTTAACGTGCTATGCGTGATGTTATTAAAATAATATTTTATGGCTAATACTGATACTTATTAAACTTGCAGTGAACATAAAAAACTTGCTCGGAACTGTGCATGTCATTTTGCAAAAGACCGGAATACGCCACGTGGAATAGTTTTCGTCAGATGATGTATTATATTTATGAAAGTTGAGAAAGGCACGGAGTTGTGCCTGTGCTCTCGTGCCTTTCGCGCCGCCGCGCTGTGCTCTGCCGGGTATTGAAATGTAAACATATCTTATTTTGTTTTTCAAGTAAAGCATACACATATTTTGTACAATAATACAATTGTTATCATTGTAAATTAATATTCACGTCTTATATGTAAATGAATGCAGTGTGCGATTAAAAACAGGCGGTATAGAATTAAGAACTGCATTTATTGACTGGGTAGCTAAAATAGACGCTATCATGTTAAAGTTATCACATTTACATAAACCAGAAGAAAAAGTTCGCTTATTAAATGTAATATGAAATACATAATCCTATAATCGCTGCAATAAAACATTTTCCCCTGACAGTGTGCAGAGCTAGCCATACTTATTAGTGCCAAGTACAGGGTTTTCGTAATTACCGGAATATCTGAGGGTAAGGCTACTTACGAGCTTAGTCTGATATGCGAATATACTAAATCGTCAAAGTAATAGCTCCCAACAAAAACGGCAAAAATGCAAGGAATTCCATGTTTATTTTATATGATACATTGTCATCAATGTTGCCACCTTAAGTATACAGAAAATCCGGATGTCCAGAACGTATTTACATAACAAGCAACATAATCTTTAGCGAAACTGTAAGTAGTTCTAAAAGACAAAATTTTTCTTCTCTCTTCTCTTACATCTTTCAGAGTATTTATTGTTATGAGATGTAATGATCGAATTTAATCATCTTTAATTTTCTGGCACTTATCTGTAGAATAATTCAACATCATATGCTTAATATATTATTCTTGCGTGAAGTGGATGGAGAAAATTCTCGCTGAAAAGGTTAGTACTGGGGTATTAAAATTTAAAATTATTTTACAATACCATCAGGAACAATACGTAAAAATGAAATAAAAAGTTATCATCTTACCATTATAAACGTTAATGTTCTTTTCATTTGCAGGCTATCACCCACTTTTTACACATACCTTCATTCTTCGGAAACCTCAAGTACTTAACGGCGCTGCCTACCAAGCCGGCAGCCACGAACTTCAAATGGGGAATCAATGTTAAACGAAATGCCTTTTCATTGCACCAATTATAGAGATAACTATTTCAAACCAAAAGTATTCCACGTGAAATTTCTTAAGGTGTGATGCTACATTAAAATATTTTGCCAATTCTTTTGTTTAATATTTTTTTTTATAAAATGGAAATATTGAAATTTACAAATAACAAAAAAAAATTGATAAATAATTTCTTTACTAAAACAATTTAATGTAGCATTATTCTCTGAGAAAATCAGGTCGTGTTTTTTGTTTTAAATAATTATCTTTAAAATTAATGCAATGAGAAGGAATTTCGTTTAACATTGATTCCCCATTTGAAGTTCACGGCTGCCGGTTTGGTATGCAGGCCCATTAATCACACTTCCTTTAGTTTTTCGCGTGTGATTGTGACAGCCATAAACTTCACAATTTGACATGATAAACCAACTAATTCTTCTGTTAAGAAGTACGCTTGCAACGAGACTGCTATGCCGTGACCGATTTTGTCTGCACAGAAAGATAAATCTTTAAAAGAGTGCACGTCTTGACTGAGAGAAATGTTGAGGCAGTGGACTTCACGTGATGTCACCACGCTACCTGCATGGAAATATACGTGCCTGTCTGAGGCAACCTCCCTTTACTAACATTGAGTGTTATCTACATGACTGATGGTTTCCTCATGGCTTATAGTCAAATTATACAATTACTTGTAAGAGCAAACCAGGAAGTGAAGTCACAAATGTCTACAGTTCCACATGTTAGGCAGATGCTCCGTTTCGTAATTGTATGTTAGTTTGGTATATTTGAAACAGTTGTGCAGTTCGGGCGGAGGGCATAAATTCCCTAAACTATCATAATAGTCTGCATGATTGCCCTTTTTTACTTAAGCTACCTAGTGCGTGCCGGGCCTGGCTGTCGTATCCAGATTAAATATGGCACATTCGTGTCTCTTAGTTTTAGGGGAAAATCGTATCTCATAAATACTCCTCTAAAATTAGGTATCTTCAATTTGCGTGCAAACTGATCCAAATCCAAATTTTTGAGCACTCGCTTCAGTAGAAATTTCATCATAGCCTCTTCCTGCTGCCTCGCGTTTGCACACTTCCGCCTCCTACTGGGTATGGCCTCAGGTAGTGGCTTCGGCCACTTTTTTCTACCCATTGCAATAGCTTCCATATTTACATTGTGTTTTTGTGCCTCGGACAACTGCTTCCATTCGTTCGATACTGTGTTGATGGCTTGGAAGATAACACTTGTGGGTCCGATTTGGCCTCCAAGGCCCCCGACTGCAGGCAAAAGCAATTAAAAAAAATCCGCTGGTAGATATTTTCGTAGCCTTACACACTTTTCTTCCTTTTGTCACCACTTTTTGTTTCACTTGCATCTTCCGCTTGCTCTCTGTACCTGTTCCTATTTTAACATTTCCCTTTCTCTTGCAGTTATCACCCAAGTCCATCTTAACTTCGGGCTTCATTACGTTGGAAATGCCCAATGCTGCATTTTTTTGTCACAGTCTGGGGTCTGATGATTTTCTTATTTCGACGGCCTTCTGCGCAAGTGTCTTGTCTGCCCAGTGTCTCGCTTGCAGATCCATGTGATGGGAATAGGCGATGTCGTGCTGCTTGCATGCCTTGTGAAGGGTATTTGTGCCCATCTCATTGCATGACAGTTGTTTAGCTAGCTTGATTCCTGGCCCACAGAACCTGTATCCAGGAATGTGCAGCTCGAATGGTAGATTGTTGATCAACGTATCGATGACCCTGCTTCAAGTTACAGTCTTAACTCTTCAGCACATCGCAGTGAACTGAGTGACAAAAGTATAAATACCACCCTTTTATACGGTTTCGTTCCAGTATCATTCTAGACTTGGAACAGTATGGATGTATCGCATATTGCAATATGGCATTTAATGTAAATTCTGCCATAAGTTGTTTTCTTGGTGCGGTGCTTTAAAAAGACATACAATTTGTAGCATTGGTTCTCCAACACTTCCACCACCACCAACACCACCACCAACACCTTCACCTTCATCTGCTCTAGAAGATTGTGGTGGTAACATACGTATTATTAATCAATGTCTTACTCTACCCATATTCATTCATGCTGAAGATGAAGATATTTTCAACGAATCGCGACATGGAAGTCTATTTCCTGATACAGTGAGATGCATCATCGCTGGGCCATCAAATTCCGGAAAAACATGCATCCTACTGAACCTGCTGGAAGAAGAGAATGGTCTTTGGATCGAGAATGTGCACCTATATTCGAAATTGCTCCAGCAACCGAAATACCGGTGATTTACATGAGTACTGCAGGCCATGAAATGCATGGGTTTTTTTTCTTATGCAGCGATAACGAAGCTGTTGTACCACCGAGCGAAGCATTCTCAAACTCGGTGGACTACGTTTACTGCGGCCAGACTTATTCGAGCATACTTAAACAGATGCACTGTGACAACACAAACCACAAACGTGTTCGTGTTGTTTCGCATGTAGAACACTAATTTAAGCCACATTTATTACGATCACGTCAATATGGACATGCTGTTATCAGATTTCAAAGATATGTGTGCCTTGTGCTGGAGAAAAAATACGAATTTTCGACGATCGTAAAGGACTGCCCCCTATATAATGGGAGGTACAGGTGTGGGTTATATCATTTGATCGCCGCGGCCATCGAGAATGAATTACCGCATATCGAAACTCTGGCAAAGTAGCATAAAGTTGCATTGTCGCAAAGAGGAAGCTGGAGGATGTATCTTACCAGGAAACACAGTGGAACTTGTCCTCGAAACTGGCAATAACATCATCTCGGAACTGTACAACATATTGGCTGAACAAAACACATTTTTTCGAAACTACCTGTCCGATCTTGGGGCGAAGATGGAGTGTGAGAAGACAGAGTTCGTCCACGATATAGTGGCCATGGACGAGCTTATTATGAATTTTCAAAGGCAAATTATTAACATATTGAATGTCGCATCTGTACCAAATGCAGAGAATCTGAAAAAACCTGGAAGGATATATGATACCGACATTTACTACCTCGATTTACCACTACGGCAAGAAAATGGGTATTCCAAATTACAGCAGGTGTATATTGGATGTTTGCAGCGAACGCCTGGACAAGATCGAAAGTATTTTGGCGGAGACTCACGACGAAACCTAAAAGAGGGCAACAGTGAGAATTTTTATTCAGTGCGATGTCAGATATTGCCAGCGAACTACATCGGACATTCCAGTCTGTCGGCTCAAAGAATTTGCTCGCCAAGATAGACAACATTTCATGTGGCTATATAAACAATGAAATTTCTAAGCCAGTTAGTCGTCATCTTGATATACTCAGGGCAATGGAGCACCCGTAGCCCTGAAGATCAAAATCGACAATATGCTTGAGCCTTTGAAGAGGCAAAAACATGATGATATTCAATCAGATCAGGATGATAGTTTGGATGCAGATTTGGCACACAAGAAGAAAGTATCTACAAGAGTCCTGAAATCTAATACTTGGGTCGATGATACATATTATCGTACACATTTTGTAATAATGATACGATGTATGGTGTATACAGACATAATGATAAATGTTTCCTTGGTGCTGATGAAATAGAATTTCTACCAGGTGGGATCATCCGAGTAGGTAATTGCATGATAAGTGGAACCCCCGGGCTATACAAACTTCTATTTAGCAAGGAACCCAGGGATTTTACAGAATACGACCTGTTGGAATACAATACTTTGTTCGAACTCACGCTTGCACTTTACCAAGACATCAATCCCGAGACAGGTGTTTATAGGGATGAAGATCATGAAAAAATCGACATTCTCGCAACTTCTTCAACAGCTTAGCACTGAAAAGTGTCGTAGGTCTGAAGAAGATAGACGATGGCAAGAACATTGACTGCGTAGTCTGGTACAATCTGAACAATCTGGTTTATAGGCTGCAGATACTGCTTGCTTTGCCAAGTGTTAGAAATTACTTCCACACCAACAAGATAGTTTCAACCATCGAAGAACTTAAGGAGGCATGCCACATACGATGAATCAATTGAGTATCGCCTAGGAACTGCATTAAGCCACCATGCACAACTACAGTCGCCACAAGATAATGATTGGTGGGATGGGCCCCCTGTCTCAAGACTACCTCGTGAAGATGATACCATATGCTTGGGTCAATAAGGTCTAAAAATACATGTTGACAGTCATTAATCCATATAGTTATTTCACCTGGGCCACACCTGCCAAGTCGAAGAATGCGCTTGGTGTCACCTAGGCCATGGCAGATGTATTGCACTAATGACACATCCTGACTAATCTACGAACCGACCAGAGAAAGAATCCTAAAATGCAAATTTCACAGCCTTGATGAAAAAACGCAACATAAATCATTATTCCACATACAGTAATCTCAATCAAAGCTTCTATCGTCGAGAGGTTCAACAGGACTCTGAAGGGAAAAAAGTGGAAATATTTCTCTGCGAATGGGAACTACAAGTGGCTGGCACTACTCGCGAAACTCATATGCAAATATAAATCTACCATTCATTCTACTTCTCACATGAAGCCCAAAGACATGATGAACAAACTCCTTGGTTCGGATTGTGTACACTAACGTGAAAAGGAAGGACCCATGCAAGCCTATAGATAAGGTTGGAGATCTGGTGCACGTCTCCAAACAGAAAGGTATTTTCGAGAATGGGTTCACTGCGGATTGAAGTCCCGAACTCTTTCATGTGCGATTTATTTACAACTATGACCCAGGGACCTACTTTCTCGAGAATCTGAATAATATTCCCATCCATGGGGGTTTCTATGCAGAGGAGATCCAGCCTAAAAAGTTTCCAGATGTGTATTTGGTTGAGAAGGTACTGAAACAATGTAATGGAAGGGTGTATGTCAAGTGGTCGAGTTTCTATGCCAGCTTTAATTCCTGGGTCGCCGATGCAGACATTGAGCAGTGAACATCGAAGAAGATTAATAAACCTGCATATTTTATTATGTGCACAATACATTTTATGTAAAAAAATTCTGTGTTTTATTTAAAAAACATTCCCTATATATATATATATATATATATATATATATATATATATATATATATATATATATATATATATATATATATGTGTGTGTGTGTGTGTGTGTGTGTGTGTTTGAATTAAACACAGCATTTTTTTTCATAAAATGTATTGTTATTGTGCACATAATAAATTATCGTGTATATATATATATATATATATATATATATATATATATTGCAATTTCCACTACTCACATTTAAGAATAAAATAAAAAATAATATGACAGTTAAAGTACTTTGCAGGAATGGTTAATATCACTATTTGATACAGGCCGATAGCAGGCGGCACACTCGATACTGCCTTTGAGTTGAAAAATACAATCTAACATGGAGGGGATGGAATGAAGGTGACTTATTAGCCAATGAAATACATTGTTGGGTGCCGACAGTAGAACCAATACTTTAAACACAAAACAAATATGACTGTCACCTGGTGGTACACAGGTGTTGTAAACATATGAAATCTAATATGGTAGTCGAATGAAGGTGAGAGACAAGCTCTAAAACAAACGATAATCAGTAAACCAACATTGAAGACTGCACATAGCAAGAGGGCAAGATAGTGGACACCTACCAAGATGACAGTCGAACGAATATGAGATACCAACATGGCTGTCTCCAGTAACATATATAAAATAATTATCCCTACCAAGATCGCAGCCTTCAGTAATACATAAACAAATGATGAACAAAAAAAAACAACTATGGTGGCATACGACAGAATGAGTATAGGTGTGGGGAGTGGGAGTGAGGGAGTCAGTCGTATGCTGGATGTGGTGCTGGGGGACCTCTGGAAATTGAAGTTTTTTTAAAATAATTTTTTTACGTAAGGTTTCAATCGGGATTAAAAAAAAAAAATTCATGGAATAAAGGGAAATCTTAAGTGAAAAATGGAAATTTTAAAGGAAAAAGGGAAATAGTTAGGGAAATTTTAAATTACTTTTTAATGATTTTTAAATAAATTTTTGAATATTATTTAAAATAAATCTTAGTAATTTTTTTTAACTTTTTGGGTTTTTGGGGTCAGAGGTCACAAGGGTCAAAGTCAAGGGTCAATTGTCAAGGTCAAAGTCACAGGATCCAAAATGGCGGATTAGTGATGTTACATGGCGGCTGACCGACTCCAGCTCCGATGCCCGATGCCCTTGCACCAGAACACAGATAATTATACTACTAGTATACATTAATGTATGGAGAAGGTATCTGAGGATTTCCATTATCTTTCGAGTCAAAGTGAATTTTTATCATCTGTAAAATCGCTGTTGCCACATTACTGTTCGTCGCGATCACACTTACAAAGATAGTTCTGAGTAGCTTTGTGACTGAGCAAGTGCTAATTAGCGCATCACCATCCCACTACCTTAAAGTATACGTGTGAATTTTATTGGCAGCGTGACTTTAGTGTGCATTTATTTTTTTCTAAGAATACTCATAAAAGTAGCTTATTAATATCCGAAATATTTGCTCCTGGTAAGGTAAATTAACTAATAAATCACTCCATCAATAGTACCCCTTTTTCCTTAAAATGTATTTTGTACCTATGTCCTAGAGAAGATACAAGGGTTTATTTGTCCCAATACTTAATAAATCCCCATAGTAATTTTTATATCTCCTTCGTAAAGCATCAAGTGACGTCACATTCCGAAAGATAATGAAGGTATAATTATGACTGTAACTTTGTAATTTGTGATCTAAACCTTGTGTTATTTTCTGCCGAGTGGCCAAGTGGGGCAAACAGTGAACTTTACAGCAAGAGAACAGAAACAGTGTCAGGTGAAAAAATGAGTAGGGCATTAGCATTACGTGGTGCATAAAGGTAATGGGAATTACCTTTGTATCTTCATAATATTGTGCGCTTGCAAGGTTTCCAACATAATTTCATTCTGATTTTGCTAAATTTCTCAAACAGGCTGCAAGGATTATTTTTTCCTTTCTGTATGCGGAATTGCTTCATTGAAAGGTAAGTTGCCAATTATTTGCAGATTTACAATGCAGTCGGTGGGTTCTCATAGTAACTTGTACAATATTAAAAATACACTTAATTTACTTTTCTCAAAGTGTGTTACTTTTTCTTACTTTTTTTTGCGTCAAGTTCTTTATGGAATTTTATAGGCATATATACAAGAGCAAAATGCTCTGTTATACATAAACAGTTAAGGTTCCACTTCCTTTGTTGATTTTAATTACAATATTGTAGCATATCTTCACATAGTGTATGCTAATTTGTGTAGTAACTGGAAGTTCGTTATTTCTGCACGACAACTGCTGAATATACTGCCCTAAGTAAGAAATTTAGACCTTTGTTTTTAGATACGCAACGTGGTAGAATAGCTCGCATGCCAAGCACGTCGTAGTGATAGCATTTCGTAATTGTAGCATCAGTGACAATTTATGAACCCCGCTCAGTATTGCATTCGGTTTTTCTCAATTACTTTCCACCTTCACATCTCCGTGACAGTAACCATTTGTAAAATATCGTTTGTTGACCTCCATTGGTAATTACTTTGGAACATACTTCAAATTCGCGTATTCGGAACTCCCAGTAAATTTTGCACGTATTACAATTGATATCGACTCTGTTTAAAATCGTGGCTTTTTAAAGAACTGTACCCATGTGTAGTTACTTTCAGCAAGACCCGTAGTTCATTTACCACTCATTGTTTTGATATTACAAAATATAGTGAGAATGGTTTCAGGCTATAATTCTATTAAATTTATTGTTTCTTATTGTTTTCATTCGTGCTCTTCAATCTTGTTTAAATCATGAGGGTGCATCTTGTAGTACATGTGCAACTACGACACAGACCGTTAGGCTGGTTGCACACACACCGATATTATCGGAGCCCGATCCGACGCCGATATCGGACGACTGAAAATCAATGTAATGCAATGGGAGACTTGCTCACAGCGTCCGAAAGTGTCGGATCGGATATCATTATCGGTCCTACATCCGGCTGCCGGAGAGCACAATACGAGTACCCTGGTTCTTGACAGATCGGGTGTCGGCTCGATGTCCAACTGTCGAGAACAGTGTTTCGTAATGGGAGCCTCTACGCGTCACCCGACATGCCGGAGCCGGCCACGACTTAGCAGTCTGGCGGCGTGTGGCAGGATGGCATGACCCGTGAGTTGTTGGTTGGCGCAATAAGTAATCTGCGGAGAAATTAAGTTGTGAATAGATTAAATTACGACGTATTTTCATTAATCGAGTTGGTTGAGTGCAGTCCATTTATATGGGACAAAACTGCAGATTAATACAAAGACAAAGTGGCTAAACAGAAGGCCTGAAGTGAAGAATCCTCAACGCTTAAAGAAGAATTTGATAGCAATTTTATGTAAGGTGTTAGCAGTAATGTTTGTACGTATACTCTTCCTATTGGGACTTAATGAGGGAGAAACCTCATCACCACGAAGACAATACTTGTAAAGAAAACATTAATATAGCATTATGCCATAAACTAATGGCATTGCCTGCTAATGTCAGTAGTTGCTCATTCGGCTTGCCTCTTTAGATATAGACTTTGTTATCTTCACGAGACGAAAGTTAAGACTGTCTCAGTTGAAGTGTTCGAGATGTTGACCTTCCTGTTTTTAAGGACGCTATCAGGCGGCACCATTATCGTTCGTTGCACGTATAGAGCTTTGTGATTGCGCCAGGCATTGCAAAAGAAACATAATCTCTCAATTACACGTAACTTTGATAAGTTTTCAGAAACCTAATTATGATGTTAAGGTTTCAGGAGACTAATATGTAAAAACGGTGGCAAATAAAGTATTTTCTTTTTATTTTCTACAATCATGTGGCAAAAAGGTCAAAATGGTAATGAGTTTGAGCATACGGCATATACAAAAGCACTGTAAATATTCTACATATAACCCACACCATCCAAATCGTAATATTTTGATTCAAAATAGCTATATTTCCTAAAAACACATCAAAAAGATTAAGTATACTTTAATTAATACTGATATTCCCATAAAAGTATTCTAAATGCAATTCTCTTCCAGAACACTTAGAACACAAAGCAGTTGGAGAAGTGTATGTACGTCCGGAAAGAATAAGTCCCTAAACGCATTGGTAGTACTGACAGGTTGTTCATTTTGTTCATTTTTCCTTTTCTAGTGCTCGCGCCACAAAGTCCGCTTCATTCAGGCTTTTGATTTCACTGTTTATATCCTCACAGTGTTTTGTAACTGCACTGGTATATTCTTCATCCTCAGCTTACGCTGTGAACGCTCGAAAAAGGCTAAACAATTTGTGAAAGTCTACGTGCAAAGGAAAACTTTGTTAAGGGATCCACCTGCCTGTCAGATATTACGCGTTCGCGAGCTCGAAACGCGTGAGCTGTAAAGACGACTCCTGCTCATTCACCACTCGAAACATCGCCTCTACGCGCACACCGCTCAACTACCGTGCATTCTTTCCGTCGGTGACTCGAGTAAACGCGACTTTCAGGGTTTTAGCAGCACGCTATTAATTATAAAAGTAAGATGCCTGCCTAAAGACAACTCTAAAGTTTCTGTATAGAAAATTTAGCAGCTGAAACTTATCCCGAAAACACCATTCTTAGCCATTTTCACACTCAAATAAAATAATCTCAGGAGTTGAATCTGAGAACTTCAGTCTTGTCTTTGGACATGAAACGTTTCTTAAATGTATTTTTTGTTTGAACACGACCACAAAATGTCGAGACATTTTGAATCCCTTGTTTTCTATCAGACCTTTGTAACGAACCTCATGCGCCAGCTAGGCGGAGCATTTAACCTATTAATAATCAAGTCGTCGAGAAGTGGGATGTATACGTTCTTCCTGTAGAAATTTTCTGGGTTACATTCCGTTTAGTTAGAGCTGACCGGTGACCTTTCGTGTTTACATTGCGAGCAAAATTTTACACCATGTTGCGTTACTGTATTTATTGGTCTTTAAAACAAATGTTATATAGTTTAGTTCTCATACTGTTTTAGTTATATTCGTTTAAATACAACAAGACGGCGCATTAGTGAAGCAACTTTGTAATGAACCCGCTCGCCATGGACATCTTACCGTTTATAAGTGACGTAATCATAACTCGTCTGGAGATGGCTGCGGGGATTTCCCCTGGGAACGGGTTCCTGATTGCGCCCGTCCTTGCTTCAGTGACGCGAAGAAGAGGCACGCCTCTCGTACGCAATAAATACTCAACGTGTCGTGCCAGATATTTATGCAATAAGCGGGAATCACGGGATTACGACAAGGCCACTCGTCCTCGTCTTGATGCGCGGATAATAAACGGACCGGTTTCACTAGCTGTTACTATTTATGGGGCCAGATGCGCGCAACCATACGTGTTAAAAAATGCCAAGGAATATTGATCGTGCAGTAGCGTGTAGCATACGAGTTGCGAAATAATTCCCGGAGTACTTTTGGCTGCAGATTTCGTGTTCCGGTTACGATAACTCTGATATGATTTGCGAAACTGTTTACGAGAAAGGTTATTTTCATAGTAATTTCTTTGATACTGAGAGGGGTGGTTAAATTATTCCGGGACTATCACGTCGTCCCGAAAAAACGTTTGTACCATCACCTCCAAGTCAGCCTAATACAACCTTGATATGGGTGAAAAAATAATTATCCTTTATAATGTTAACAAACAGGCTTTTATAAAAAAAACCTTGCGTGTAGAATGGCTTCTTTTATTAATAGATTTTTTTCTGTAGTTAAATTTGTACAACATAAATTAAATTGTACTTCATACAATGTTGCGATTGCAATGCACCAATATTGTTATCACAAAACTTCAGATGCATCAGTTTTTTATTTTATAAATACATTTCTCAAACAGTTACCTTGCATAATTTTTATTTTCTGGCTAACATGTCGCAAAATATCGCTAGAGAAAAACTCCCTCATTGGTTACCCGCCGTCCAAGCACCAGAGTGGTTACCAATTTTTAACTATGTTTACAAATATATTAGTTAGTCGTCATGGACGATTTCGCGTTTCGGTTACACCTCAAGGCAAACAATTTGTGTGTAAGCATTTATGACCAAAACATAAAATAATTTATATACTATAGGTATATGACATTTTTGCCAGCAAGATTAAATACTTGTCCTAATCCCTCTAAGAGAAACCTTTGCAAATTTCTCTCAGGCCTTGACTACAGCCATTTAAATAATAAATATTATTTTATCAACAAAATCTTTCGAATTTAAAAAGCCACAGCAGGCACAAACCTGCCAAAAATTAAATTACATAAAATTAAAAACATACATATTAAATAAATTTGTCACCATGAAAACGACTTACCTACAAACACAAGGTATGTGTACTCAAACTATCATGACTGCCTCACCCTCTCTGCCCGCCAACACGAAACAGAGATGCTAATATAGGATCCTCCCCCGCATCCCCATCTCCCTTGCCGGACCCACACTTCGTCGATCGTAAATCTTGGCAACACAGGATACCAAAGTATCCAGAAGGATAACAAAAAAAATTCAACTTTGACCAATGAAAATTCATTAAATGACTAGGGGCCGCGGCGGCTGAGTTGTTAGCCTGCTCGCCTCCACCATGGCGAACCGGGTTCAATCCCCGGCCGGGTAACTCCCGGATTTTCGCATATGGGGATCGTGCCGGACGATACCGCTGGTCGGAGGGTTTTCTCGGGATCTCCCGTTTCCCCCGCCCTTGCATTCCAGCGTTGCTCCATACTCACCTCAATAACCCTCATCGCCTCTCAAGACCTCGCTGTTAAGAGCCGCCCAAATCTCTTTACTCACTCAACAACTGAAAGTCACAATACCACATGCACAGAACGCAGCTTCGAGCGGGACACACGGGGCGTGTGTCCCGCTCCTCTTGGCACTTGTCGCACTCCTCTTGGCAACCAAGGATGAGGTTAGGTCACGTGTTCCAATGGCTGCGAAGTTGAATAGTGATTGCCAATCAGGTATTAGTAATGATGTCACTGAAGGGGGTCGAAGCTTCCGGCGATCACAGTACAGGACCGGGCCGCGCCGCTATCGTATTCATTCGCCGTCCACGCCACACGCCGGGCAGCCAGGGAGGTATTAGTCTATGGAGTGAAAGCCGAGACACGAAAGTGAAGCCGAAAATGAAAGACAAGGACAGGGCTAGTAGTGGCAAAAAGGTGCATGTTTTACATTGCTTACTATGTAACTTTTGCCACTCATAATATGGCGGCTGACGTAAACAATCGGTCAGCGCATGCGCAGTTGAAAGAAGTCAGACAAGGAATCGGCTTCACTTGATAAACGTGGATAAGATTGGCTGTTGCCACTCCGTCATCTATTACCTCCATGCATCTTGACTTCGTTTTTCCTTCACCCATTTCCGATGTCGACCACGGCCGGTGTTTTCCTTGTGACATGGAGAAATAGATGTTTAGCCAGGTTGTAGGACGTAATTTCCGGAGAATTATGTGAATACCGTTACAATATTATCACAAGTATCTATGGCACGTATGTAAGTAATTCTGACCAGTCTCGGTTTTCAGTCAGGGAGTGGGGAACTTGTAAGTTTCAGGACTGTTGCCCTGCTGTATTTAAACTTTCGCACTGCGGGTAGGGGCGTGCCGATTTCATTTCACATGGGATTAATTAGGAATATCGATTTGATTGAAATGGTTAATCCTTAACCCGATCTCAATCCGATCAAAAATTGAAAGGGTTAATCAAAAAGGGTTAGATTTATTGTTGTTAAATGTTTGGAAAGGGTTATTTTTTTCTTGATTTTGTAATTTTTTATTTTTTTATTTTTGGAAGGGGGTAGCAGGAGCTCTGTACGATGTTGACGCTGTTGTGTTCTAGAGGCGACTGACCAGAGTGGTGGGTTGCAATGTGTTATATAGGTTTTGAGTTGAGTGCAAGAGTGTGCTAGGGTTCATTTTTCTAATTTTGATGTGTTTGTAGGGATATTGGTGGTAGATAGGCGATTTTTACGAATATATTTAACACACGGGAGAATTTCAGTGTGTTTAAACGATTTATAAGAGTGACCTAAGTGTAAAATGTTATGTTTTTTTTGGGGGATATTGCTCGTAGATGGTAGTGGAAGCTTTTCGACTTTGAAATATGCAATTTACGTGTTACTAATGACAAACGATTAAACAGGCGATGACTGTTTCCGAATGCAATCAAACGTTACACACGAGAGAAAAAAAAATTTCAGAGTCTTCCATGTATAAATAAATTACACGCATCGAATCGCACTGTTTCCATCCCACAAGTGGTATCTTGTTCAGATTGGTTGTTGGAATATTCTGGAGCCAGGAACAATGTTTTTCCTCACCTGAAAGATCCCCTCCCAACCCGTCCCAGAATCGAACCAGGTATCTTTCGCCAACCAGACAAATGTCCTGAAAACTGAACTTTAAGTTCGTACATAATATATTAGTAACTGATCAATATTATTATTCCGACTATGTAAACTTGCAGTGCCGGCTGACGATCTCTTTGAAAATAGTGGCATTTTTCCAAGCTGCGAGGACTAGTAATTCCTTGTATTATGACCAGATACTGTAAAAATTCTATATTCCCTTCGAGACAGGCCGGAGTGAAGAAACAGGTAACAATAAAAAGACACAATAACGTTCAAATAAGTCAAAAGGCACTGCACAAACATCGGCTCATTTAAACAGATGATTTGTTTACCTAGCATGCAATCCACAGAACATGGTAATTTTCCGACTGCTATGAACATTCGCAAGCAAGGGGAAAGGAAGTTGTATAACAAACACGAATAGCCTTGGTGTTAGACCTCTAGGGACCCCTATTATTTCGCATTATATTTCGGCGATAGACTAGATACCGTGATTATATGATTGGTTCACTTATATGGACGATACTTTTTTCATCTGAGATGCACTGGAGAAAGTTTTTAACCACTAACAGACACTTAAAGCACAAGTGGTGAAATCGTGGCTGGAGAAAAGGGAACAGGAAAGTGGGTTCTGACTGCGGTAACTACCAAACAATTGACCTCGACTCCAGTATGTGGAGGACTTCGGTATCCTACATAGTATCACATTACATCTAAAATCCGATAAATCTGATGGCCAGGACTGGATACAGGCAGTACTTGTGAGCTGAGTGGTTCGTGCACTAGACTTGATTGTCTCATCTACACTCTAAACACCGCAGTTTGTTCATTAGCTTCTTTCTCACTATGGAACAGTTTTTGATGTCTGATGTTTCACTAAATTTGTTTGATGATTTCTCAGGTCTGTGTCTGTATTTGCAACGCATAACGGCAAGATATCCACCACGCAAGGTACATGCAGTGAACATAATTTGTACTTATTGCTGTTGTCATTTTATGCTGTCGGTTTTGTAAGTCCTATTTTCCCTGTTAGAATATCTGCCCAGAAATGGTTTGCTTCAACGACGAAAACGTATTATTTTCGAAAATGTAACATGTATGTAACCAACTAATTTGTCAAAGCGGTGTAGCGTCCGGTCACTACTGAACGATTGAATGACGTATTTTTGACATAGGCCAGCTGTTTCCTTAACGAATCACGTGTTCGTCAGCACAAGAGCAGCAGATATCTCATTGGCCCATGTGATAGGGAATGGCTTCACTCTGAGATGACAGCTAATAATGAGAGGCTAAATTTGAGTATACAGGCAGATCTTTCACTACGCTTGCAATCACCAGCCCTGAAAGTATTTTAGAAATTCTGCTTACTGGGCTTCGTACTTTTATGGTTAGTGACTTACAGGGTATCTGTCAGTTTTGAGTTGGTTGGAATTTTAGGTTTTATGACTTAGGGCTACTTCCTTGTGCCATCATAGAGAGCATTTAAACTCAATTACAGTTAGTTTCTCCCATCAAAACTCATCGATTCTCTACCGAACAAAAAAAGAAGAAAATACAGTGTTATAGGCTGTTCACGGTAAAACGAACACTTTTGAAAGCCTTGCTTAAGATCTACTTGTATGAACGTTGTATGCACAGTGTTATAGGCTGTTCACGGTAAAACGAACACTTTTGAAAGCCTTACTTAAGATCTACTTGTATGAACGTTGTGTATTCTTCCTCCGTATGTAAAGTTAATATTCTCATGGGCCTCAACTTTATTCATGCGTCGGTCAAGTGAAACTGAGAAATTATTGAAAACTGAAAAATTAAATACTTTACAAGTCTTCTCATTTAGAAATTTTGATGCACTTAAAAACAAAAAGTGGAAGAAATAATTCAAGTGATTACAAATGGTTACAAAATTTGACGTAAAGATATGGAACTACTTTCCATCCATCATTACCACCTTTTCTGGGCGCATGTCACTCAGTATGCCCGTTATAATATATGCAGGCAGGGGCAGTGACTTTTCTGTAAGGTTGAATTCAAAAGTGCTCACTTGATCGTGAACAGCCTTGAGCAGTGGTTGAGCTCGATATCGAGAAACTCCTCTGTGGGTGGTTCTTATCATATATTTGTCTCACTGCATTAATAGAATCAACATCGGTATTAGTATGGAAGGGGGATTCCCGCGAATATATTTGACGACAGTTTCTTTAGGCATTGGATCACACTTATGTAGACACGCCTTTGATGAGTCGAAGTCAGTAACAAGCCTGTTAGAAAACATTGTACGAATCCCGCTCTAACTGTTTTGGGGGGAAAATTGGCTACAGCCAGTGAAGAAGTGTCTGAGGCGAGTGTACGGGAAATCGTAGTCACAGAATCTTTAAGAATACAGAGGTGAAACAGTCACTCGAACCTCGAACTCCAGCTGCGCTATTCACGGTAAAATGAGCACTTTAGAAAGCCCTGCTTAAGATCTACTTGTATGCACATTGTGTATTCTTCCACCTTATGTAAGATTGACATTGACATGGGCCTCATCACTTTATTCATGCGTCGGTCAAGCGAAACTGTGAAATTATTATAAAAGTAAGTATTTTACAAATGTACTCATTTTTACACTTCGATGCATACAAAAAACATACAGCGAAAAAAATATTTTAAGTTATCAGAAATGGTTACCTAACACATTTGTTCCACATTAAGATACGGAACTACTTCCCGTCTATCATTACTAACTTTACTGAACGTATGTCACGCAGGACGCCCGTTAAAACATATGCAGATATGGGGCGTGACACTTTTCAAAGGTTGATTTCAAAAGTGCCCACGTTATCGTGAACAGCCATTAAGCCACAACGCCGTTCGCCAACCAGCTCATGTTAGCTTATTGAAATCTTTCGTAGCACGCAGTAACCAATCAGACATAAGACTCGTTCCCAGAGTCTCGCACAGCCAGTCGGTGAACGGGCACGCCCACGTCAAAGGAACCGCCTCGCCATTTAACCTTTGTATACTTACTGGTTCTGCGGCAGAGTCTAACCAAGAGACCGTTCAACCGGCGAGTTTTCTTGTCCCTAACCATATATACGTTCATTGTTTTGATATAGACCTTAGGCTGTTCGTGATTTTTCTTCACACTTTTTGAAACAAACCTTTGAAAAATTACTTCAGGCGTGTTTGGTTGTTTCCTAATATGTCACATTATTACAGGCATTTCATACTTTCTTTACATAAAAGTACTGTTACGTGTCGCTGGTCCACTCCGCGCGAGCGAGCGAAGAGAACAGAGAGTCGTGGTATATGATAGCGGTGGCAGCGCGGCGTATCAGTTAAAAAATCAAGCCGACACGATAATCTCTTTCGGCGCATGCTGATAACCCTGGTTGTATTGATTCCTGCGTTTTTCTGAAGAATGCTCTGGATTACTGATACCGGTCTCTCAGCATGACTTGGGGTTCTTTGGACCTTCCAGATGACCAGGGCCGACGCTATAAATATTGCGACAGGCCTCCGGACCGAGAGAGTTTGAGTTAATGAGTGGCTAAGTTCCGAGCGATAGAAGAACGAGCGGCGAGAGAAGTGACCAGCGGAAGGGAAGTCTGCGACTGCGAGTAGGTCTATCAAGCAGTGAAGTGTGCGGCAGGCAGACTGGACTATTGGAATAGTTGCGCGAGTTAAAGCCATTATGAGTGATGACAGCATATAGACTGAACAATTGTTAATGATGAGTACAAGTTAACTGAATGTAACCAAACAGATAAAGACATTAAGAAGGACGTTAACTAGAGTTGAAATAGACATCAAATATTGCGCTCACTGTTAAATTAAAAGAGTAATAGTGGGGACAGATTATTTACTGCTGTAACTAATAGTCGTGTGAATAAATTAGAAACAAAATCTATTTCTTTTATTTTTATTAAGACCTCCATATCTCACGAACTCAGATGCACACCTCAGGCATCCGCATGTAAAAGTACATTATTTTAGGTGAAATGTAACATTTTTCTTATTTTCTCTCTATCAATTATAATATTTCATTTATAATTAATGTGAATAAAACAGGGAGCAAATAGATATGTTGTTGATGCCTGGTAATAAATAGTTATTATGCAAAATAATACTATACTGAGTGCGCACGAATGCAGTGCCTTGTACCTTTGGTGTAACTTTATAAACTTACCTAAGCATTGCTTGCATGAGGCGGAGGAATATCCTGGAAGTAGAACTTAAAGAGTCGGAGGGACTCAGTTGGCCTTATATATCACCAGTGTTAACTTGCGCCACAAGTTACAAGAAAACTATACATCAAGTTACAAGAAAACTATACATTTCTTCGAGGTAGCATGTGTTCTGTATAAAAAAGAAAAATTAAATCATCGTTACTGTTACTTAAAAACAGCGAATTTTCTTTACGAAGAACAACATTTTACTGTTACAATATTTCAAAAATCCAAATTTTGCACATACATATTATTTTCCTATATAAACTGGTATGCTTGGCTAAAAAGTAAAAAAAAATTGCATACTTTCTCAGATAATTATACAGCATATAAAATACTGCCTCCGCTGTATAAATAATATGATTACTTTAGAAAAAAATCGAAAAAAAATTGTTGTAAATGATTATATTCCAGAAATGAATTCGTTGATAGACCTGTTTTGCACTGGGGCATTTGGCAGGTAGAAGGATTTAAGGATGGTTAACGACCACCTCGGACTATCCACTATCTCTTCGGAGCATCTGCACTCTCCACAGATTGTCTGAGAAGCAGCAGATTGGTCCGAACATTCTACCTACGGAAGCGCGAGTTGTATTTGCAGTTACTTTTGGGAAGTATTATCTCGATCACGCATATTACTCTTTAGCTATAAAAAAATGGTTAGGAACAGTACGAAAGGCAATGGAAAACGTTTGCGACTTAATGCAAGGCCAAGAAAAAGGAAGATGAAGCATTTACAAGAACACAGCTCTAATAACTACTAATATTATGAACATAATATAGTTCATCTCATGTTATGTTTCCAGATGTTATGTTTCGGCAGCTACTGCTGCTGAAATATTTTTTAGTCACAACTGAATAACATCGCACTTGAAATAAGGAAACGGCGGCTGATTGTCACTTGTAGTAATTGTGGTATCCCTGAATAGAAAAGCGTCTCTCTTTCATCAGCGGAAAACAAATGCCGCTTAGTGAAATAATAAATTTGCGAAAGAATTTTGGAATAAATATATATATATGTATATATGTATATTTCGAAGTAATCTTTCACGGCATCATATTAGTTACAGATTTACTCTATTCTATATGGAATTTATCATAAATTTAACTGTTTATCTTAATGTTGGTGTAGTGAAAACGAACAACCAGCCATGTTGCTTTTGTCAGGTATAATTTTTCGTGTGCGCATGCTTGATTGAGCTCCCTATCAGATTTGAAAAGATTTTAAATTTTGTGCGCACTTTTATTACAATGTCGTGACCAGAAAACACTGAATGAAATAATAATCTATATAACTTTATTTGGAACACATTGAAATACTCTGTCAATGTTGCTTCCTCCCTGCATAGGCACATAGTAGTCATATTTAATGTTTCGTTTATTTTAAAATTTTTATTCAGTACCCTACATTCATGAGATTCCACCAGCGGTCTGGGAAATTTTGGAACCTGTAAGTGTGGGGGGGGGAGAGAGAAGAGAGAGAGAGAGAGAGAGAGAGAGAGAGGAGAGAGAGAGAGAGAGAGAGAGAGAGAGAGAGAGAGAGAGAGTATATCACTACATTTGCATGAACTTTCTAATTAATGCTATTATCTAAATATACGCATTACTACTTTGAATAATTTACGAATAATTCGACAGTTAAATACCATCAATTTATCTACAAACAATGTTTTAAATCAATCAAATCTTGCGAATTGAACCGTTACCACCGAGACAAGGTGTGACAACCTCTTCTTACCAAGCCAGTGACGTCACGGCTAGGGGCAATCGTTGCTGGTGTTTATGTACAATATAACCATAGACATAGGTACCTGTTTGGTTGTTTACAGCGTAGAGTGAATCTACGGTTTACATCAGCATGTGATATGTTTTGTTTCGATTGTAAGCGTTCAGTAAAAGTGGAATTCTCTACGGTGTGCAAGTTTACGTTCCTCAGCACAGAATAAAAAATGAATGTAATGTATATTCTGTATCCTCAGTGCCATAGAAATCATCCGAACGGACAGTAAGTTTACGGTTTTAAATTTCCCGACGATTAAGAAATAAACAGATAATTTGTAGTCGAAAACAATCCCGAGGAAGCTCTTCGCGTCTAGGAATTGTTCAAAAGTATTTTGATATTTATCAACTTAACATACTGTATAAATAGGTCTGTATATAAAATAACTTCTGTGTAAGAATTTAGTTCTGTACCACCAAAAATTTGCAATAAAATACTTTATTCTGAATAATTATAAAATCGAGTTTAAATGTTCAGTTAATCCATTGCCTTACTATTTCAAATACCGTGTACCTTACGGCTGAGATAAATTCATGTGACTAGGGGCATGTTTCCTTACACATGATTTCATTAAAATGAGCGGACTTATTTAAATTTTTTCAAACATTAGTATTGAAGGGGGAAAATATACGTATATTACATAAGTCCTCTTGCTATTTTTAATGACGACATTAAAATTAAAAATGAAACAATCTGTTACGATACAGTAAAAAAATCATGGCATAATCAGTTATATGTGCGTCATGCTTTTTTGGAAAAAAAAATTAGTTTGCAAGTTTATATAAATATAATCCATTTTGGCTTAGTGCGACTATATAAAAACTACTCCTTTGTGACAATGTATTTTATAAAATAGATGTTAGCTGATTTAATTTCATATTACAATGACCTGTTTTTTCAAACATTTTCAACTTTTCGACATTGATCAGGAGCATAATTGTCCGTGTTCAATGGGAAAGTGTCAATATACCCTCCTATACTAATTTCCATCTTCCTTTTACTTACAACCTTGCCAATATAGCACAGTGAAATAACACCTTTTAAAACTTCCAAGAACACAAGGACTAATTTAAAAACAATAAACCTATGTATAGTGCTTCCATTTAAATGTAACTTGAGAGGGAGTGTTTTTCAAAAACAATGTGTTAAGTACTTGTGTATTGAAATTATTCCTTGTAATGTAATTATACATTTAGTAGGTATTTTCTTAGCACAGTCTCATGACCAGTCACTTTTTGTAGAAATTTGTGAATTTTGGAAACGTCAACACACCGCAAAATTTCAGCAAAACTTGTATACATTAAATTTCAGCCAACGACGTGTGTGTATATTATATATATAGGTATATAAAAATGTAAATGTATAAACATGTGTCATTACTGCCAGCACCTTTATTTATCTTAAGCTACGTACATATGGATTTAATTTGAATTAAACAAAACATTATTGAAATACGGCAGTTCACGTAAAATTAGCCGCAGTTGGTACTGATAGAGGATTGAAGTACTTTTTGGTTGATTACCTGCTGTAGATACACTATGCCAATTAATGCTTATAACGTTTTCCTGTATTTAACAGTTTATCCCCTTGAGTAATATTATAACAGTATTGTACTGTAGTAGGCTTTACAGGCCTACCTGAGTATATAATGCGTGGCTACAGATGTAAGCAGTAAGTAAGGATGTATTAACGGGGCTCATTGCATGAATACATGAAACAATGGTAGTATAGATTGAAAAATGAGTGTTTCATATTGAATCATACATAGATATTTGGTTTATTACGTATTTAGCAGCACTGTGATGCCCATGCTAACTGTGAATTGTTTGATAATTATGTGATATCAGAATTCCTGGACGTCACAGTGCTGGAAAAATGATAGATTATTGTAATACCTTATCTAATTGGATAAGGCACGATATAAATAATCACACAAACAGGCTATTTGGAAAACAAAACGATAATGGTAGTACAGAAATTTTACAGAATTTGAGAAACTTACAGGCTAATTTGAATGGCAAAACATTTAGTAAGATTTATATTTTAAAAGACGTGAGGATGAACTTGTGTTTTTATGTCAGTGGACTACATTGCTAACCTAAAAGCTGCTGTAGCGCTGATGTAAACAAAAACGTCACACTTTATGCTTAGTCCTTTTTTTTTTTCGAGACATCACGTTTTAGTTTAAAGTGAGTAGCCTACTGTGTATCATAAATGACAAGTTAAATTTAAATTTAATTACCATCCTACTTTTCCATTGCGCCTTTCATGTGAAAATAACGTTCAGGTAACTGAGCATTGCAAGTAATAACCTTCCTTGTCATGCTGTTGTCCAGAATTTCGTTTACAGTGTCGCTAATTACTTGGAATTCTTTATTCTTGGATCTGTGTTTTTCAGAGCATGGAAAAGTGAATGCCAAATTTAATCTACGCAAATAAAAATTACAATTTTTTAGAATTAAAATTGCCATTTTTCGTAAAATTATTGCTGGCAACATTTGCCATTCCATGGCACTAACACCTTAGAATGCATCGAAACGTAATATTATAGTGTGTGTTACGCTTGATGCAGCTGAATGTTCAAATTTACACTTTTATCTTTAATTTCAGACATAAAAACCAAGTCAACTTCTAGTCATTTATAATTTCTTGTAAATATGTAAATGTTTGATCCGTGAACGATCACGGGCGTGACTGTTGATCGGAAAATGTTTATTTGAAGACAATTTTGCGATTGTATTAAAAACTAATTTTAAGGTCCATCATTTTTGTGCAGTCTGTATGTGATAGTTTTGGAACATACATATTTTTGTGTAACGCATATGTTCAGAAAACGATAGTGACTATCCATGCGAAAATATGCAAATTCAATTTTACACAATTCTTCAGTATGACAAGAGATAGTGATATATCGCGAAAATCTTTCAGGTAAAGATGGTCGCCAAAGAATATGTTTTAATTTTAGGCGAATCGAGTAGGTTCAGTGTCAGAGAAGCAAAAGCCTCGTTGGACAAGCCAAAAAAAGGAAACTATTTCTCGCACGTACTGTAGCCAGTAAGGAAAGAAATGTTGCAGGCATGCGTATAGGACGGTGAGACCTATCATGATGTCCGACATTTCCGCGATAAATGACCCTCTCTAGAATGCCGTAACTGTGGTTACATCCCGCCTGTAATTCATGCAACATTGTCGAAAAGAATTTACATCGAAGAAAAATACGCGTAACTTTCTGGCGTACAGTTTTGTGCCCAAAGGTTTACCAATGGCGATTCGAGGAAATGAAAGTTGAAATGTACTCATGATTCAATCATTTGGAAAACATCTTGCATATGTAATTTTTTATAAAATGTATTTGCGTGTCAGAATATCTGCCAGTATTAACGAAATTCAGTAATATAATTTTTTTGTGGATTTTCGTTCCAAACTGATTACAAACTCATTGTTGTAAACACGGTCAAAAGCTAATTAATGAACACGTAATTATTAATTACAACTGATACAATTAACTCTAGTCTTAGCGCAAGTGTTAACTAAATTTGTAAAGCCTTAACAAGAGTATCTATATTTGCAGCTTCCAACCAAAACCTTTGCGCAAATGGATTTTGTGTTAGGAACACAAACCGAAGTTAACGGTTGTAAACTCTCATTACTTCGACAGTTTCACTCGATATGAGGGTACAAAATGATACACAAAAACATTTCTGTAAATTGATTACATTATCACAAGCGCAAAGCGATGTTATTAACCTTAACATTTTCACTGCTGAATATACATGGTTTTACTGGCATAACCTAAGAAAATTGTATGCAAATATGAATTACATTTTTACTTGCCTAATCAATCGTATTACTTTCTCGCTCGCAAATAATACTTATTCATATGGTTTTACAGGCTGCGATAGTAGGATTTAGAACTGAAGTAGTCCTTTTTTTCGGCGTAAAATACAAGTACTGTATAACCTGTTATGCTGCAGCATTAGGGAAAACTCCTAAGTCGTACACGTGCTTCAAGAACTGGGAGGAAAACCAAAGTTCATCAAGTGTGGAAAAGATGCACTAATTGTTGAAGGTTTCTGCCAGAGTGAAGTAATGTGTGGTATAAAATATACTAAACTAAGTGCTGATGGTGACAGTAATGTGTACAATACAGTTTTGAACGTGCATCCTTACGAAAATGTTACCGTCGAAAAAATCGAGTGCACAAATAATCATCTGCGTAATTTCTGTAATAAATTTAAGGATATTGCAACTGCAAGAAAAACAGATTGATGACATTGTCATGAGAAAGAAGCTTGGTAACAATATTCTTTGATTCAGAACATCTGTTGTCAAAGCTGTAGAACACAGGCAGTAAGAAGAACGGACACTGCATGAAAAAGTTTAAGAATTACGGAAAGACATCTTTAACAGTACAAGCCATATATTTGACAATCATTCCCTCTGCTTGTATAGAGGCTACTTTTGTAAGTCAGATGGTAGTGATTGTAATTACGTGCCAGAACTCGTTAAAATTGGTCTGCATGATAAGATATCTGGTGTAGTAAGTCAGATAAGCAACCACAGCAGAAATTTAAACCCACAAGGGGTGCAACAACCCTGCAAAACACTACAATTCGGCAGTAGCTAAAGTTGTAGATGGAAAGAGAATTAATTTTTCCACTAGACGATCTTACACTGGCTGATGTGCAGGAGTAGTTGTAAAACACAATACGGGGATGCCATTTTATACGTTACATAAAACAATGTACAAAAAAAGCCCGGGAAAATTCTGTAAAAGTATGGAATACAGACGCAGAACTAAAGTTGTAGCAAGTAAGGCCAAAAGAAAGGCAACAGTGAAGAAGTATCGTAAGCCTTTACTCCGCCAGGCTCTTTCAGATAACTTCTATGGCACCAAAGCAGAAAAACTGGATAAGGATCCAGAGACTTTCAATAGAGAATGCAGAAAACATCTCTACTCCTTGCAAATGACAGAAAGTAAGAAACAGAGTCGAAAGGGCAAATGTAATGCAAAGAGAAAGTGGGGAGTGGAAATAGAGAAAACTGAAAATTCTTACAGCATCACATTATGGACGAATATGTAACATGAAGCCATACACGAGTTGTGAATCTACAGTAAAGAGTATATTATACAGCATAATCGATACCGAGGCAATGAAATACGGAAGGAATAACGAAAAACTTCAAAGGAAATGATGGAGCAAGAACTAAAACTAACCATTTTAGACTGTGGACTTTTTATTGATCCGGAGATTCCTTACTTCGGTGCCACCCCAGACGGGCTTGTAGGAGACGACGGAATTGTAGAAATTAAGTGCCCATCGTCCGCCTCACATATGACACCCAAAGAGGCAATACAGAAAACGAAAGTCACGGCATGGAATACTGACAAGTCAGGAAACATCTAAAGCCTGAAAAAATCACGGTTTTCACCTACAAGAGCAAGGGCAATTAGGGGTTACTCGCAGAAAGTATTGTCTGTTCGGCCTCTGGACACCACTAGGAATAAGAATTGAAAGAATAGAAAGAAACGATGAATTCTGGAACAAAGAAATGATGCCAAAACTGGAGAATTTATTATAAAAACTACCTACTTCCGGAGTTAATTGATCCAAGGTTCACACGGTCAATGGCTATAAGAAACCTTGCATACATTACTGGAAATCAGAGAAAGAGAAAAGCAATTCAGTAAGTTTCAGGAAGCTACATAGGAAGAATTTAATTTATTTCCAGTCTGTAAAATGAAGTCACGATTTGATTTCTTCAAACATGGAATAATGTTAAAATATTTTTACAGTTATGTACTGTGATAATTGTTCATATTATGCATTGTGATCTATGAATATTAATCATTTTGATTATGTATTAATTTTTTAAAATTAATGTTTATTATATTTACATTCAAAATGCATTTTCTAACGATCATTAAATTATTTCAAAAGTAAATTTTAATTTGTCTGTTTAGTGGCTACGACCACATTTTATATTTAAATTGTGCTTTATAAATGGAAGAACGTGCCGTACAAAATTAATCAGTCTGATGTCCCAAATGTTATGCTTAATTCGTTTGTTGTTTCGGCATTGCTGATGTGATAGCGACTTTACCTTTCAGGAATTAACTGAGTGTTGCAATTCGCTTGTGTATATGAACTATGCAAAAGTTATTGATACAAAATAAAAAAAAATCGTTGAGAAGTATGGCATTTTTTCATTCATTATTTCCATTATATGCATAATTGTTTAAGAATGTGAAAATATTTATAATGTGAGATACTAAATAACTTTTATGTTCCAAAAGTTGAGATTAAAATTTTTTGGCCTATTTAAAATAAAAATAAGATTTTGTTTAAGTTTTTCCTTGCTAAGCAGAATATAACCACTAAAATTATTGCCATTTGATTTTCTCCAAGGTTCCTCTATCCCTACCCCAAGCGCTTTATCAAAATGTAAAACTAATGCGTGCTATCATAAGTGTTTAAATGACCATTACAATGTTTCTAGATTTATTTATAGAAGTACAAATGCAGCTCAAAAATAGAAAAACAATACGCATTAAAACAATACTAACTACAAATACATTTTCGACGTATATTGCATAATATTACTAAGACTTTTCATACGAATATTGACTGTTTGAAAACCATTTATAAGGAAACTCTCCGTTTGGCGCACGTTCACTATTCCTGCTAAGTAATTTGGAACCGATAATGGCGTAACAAAACTGTCACTCAAAGTAGGACCTAGACAAGTTATTCATGCATGCTCAGGTAAACAGCCAGGATATGGGCCAAGAGAGACGAGTTGATGTTTAAAGCGATAAGAAGGCAGCAACCCTTTCACCGACTGGTTTGACAAGACACTCGTCCTCGATGCAGTGCGTGCAAAATGGGCATAGCAACAACCACGTACCCCACATCTTCCGGCGAGAAAATCGCGTATTTTTGGCCAAGTCCCTCCGACTCTTAAGCAGAGCTTCACAACAGTTGGAAGTAACTGTTAATGGACTATATATACACGATGTTTCATAACATGTTGGACCCACTTCACCGATGGACAGGACACACTAAATCAATGACAGATATAAACATGAGGCCTAGGTGACCTTGTTTCCGAAGTACAGTCGTGTTTGTACTGCAGTAATGTGGAGTTACTCCTCGTTATAGGAGATGCTCAAAATGAAAACCTTCAGGCTAAACATACGCCGTCAGTTGTATTCTTTTTTAAAATTCCATGTGTAGTCGTGTACGTTTGTAATCTTTTCGGACACTCCGAAGGAGTGTATCGATGCTGAAAAGGTGTGTTGTGTTGCAAACACAAATATTTTTTCAAGAATCCAATGGATTGACGTCTGGAGAGCGTGTAAGCCACCCAATATGTCCTGTACGACCTATCCATTTGTTTGTATATTGCCATCTTGCTACTATAGTGGTTCTCAAACTACGGTCCGCGGACTACCGGTGGTCCATGGCTTTCTAAATTTGCCACCAATTTTTATGGGTTTTTAAAAGCCTAGTTACAAAGGTTCTTTTCATTTCAATACTGTGTTCAGAGATTTGTACTATCATTTTTGGTTTCAAAGTGTAATAAAATATGGTATATTATAATAATTTCTTTTCTTTTTTGGTGAATTGTTAAATAACTATTTGTTTATGTTGGTATGTAAATGGAAGTAGTAGGCCTACCGACGTAGGTGGTCCATGTTACATTGATATTCTACATGATGTTGTAAAATTCCGTGTCAATACTTTGGGGAAACATTCCTCACATCTGGAGGATGAAAAAAAATATTATGTGAACGTAGGTCCGCAAACGCTTCGTTTCTTTGCTGCAGCCTGTAATACGTAACGTACAGTGTATGGCCCGCGGGCTGGATCATGTTACTACGGAATGCCATTGCTGCGTTCGTTTGCACGATACACGACACCTTACGCTACGACACTACACCTAGAACAGGAGGAACTGCACATGAATTAACGATACGTGTGGGAAAGCTTATCGTCACCACTAAAGGAAATGTTCATAATGTCCTCCATCAGCACGAACACGCGAATCAACACGCCGTTGCATGTGCATGGACACACGGATGAGTTTGGGGAATACCAGGAAAAGTCCTGATAGTTTCTCAACCCGTCACAATAACGTTACAGAGGGTGCCCACATCGTCCACTGGGGTTGCATACACCCGTGTCTTTACATGTCCCCACAAATAGAAGTCATGGGGATTCAAATAAGGGCTCCTCGGGGGCTGATATGGGGCTGCCAGTTACAGCTGCGATGGCATTCCACAGTAACATGATCCAGCCCGCGGGCTATTCACTGTACGTTATGTACTAAGAGCTGTAGTGAAGAAACGAAGCGTTTGCAGACCTATGTTCAAATAACATTTTTTTCGTCCTCCGGATGTGAAGAATGTTTCCCCAATGTATTGATATGCAATTTTGCGACATCCTGTTCACCTAGTGTTCCGTGGCAAAGTTTGAGAACCATACACCACCTTGAATTTTTTTTACTGTGGCTTTAATTTTTTTACATCGGGAGCTCGTCCCGACCCGTTGCACAATACCTGGCGACCGCCGCACGACTGCAGGGCTGCCACCCGAAACCTTGGTCTGACTGTTCACTGTGCCAGGGTCGCAGACCAGGCCAAGGCCGCCTCCCCTGGTGCTGTCCCGGCGGCACGTTCGGAAAGAGCATGCGTGCCGGGTGACGTCACCTGCTTCATTTACGTGCTCTTCAAAAGTCGTAAACACCTGCGCCTTCTGACGAGAGCCACGCCCCTCCGCTCAGGGAAAGCCGCCCAGCAGCGTGAGTCACCACGTTATCGGCGCAGCACTTGGAAAACTGCGCGAGGTCAGTCGCCGGCAGACAGGTACAGGCTGTTCACGTTAAACGGAGCACTTTTGAAAGCCCTGCTCAAGATATACTAGTATGCGCGTCGTGTATGCCTTGTCGTTTCTTTCATGTGTCGCTCAAATGAAACTCTTGTGTGAAGTTATTAAAAAAGTAAATATTCTACAAATCTGCTCATTCTTGCATTTAGATGTATGATAAGAAAACAGAAACCGAAATAAAACAATTAAGTTATCACAATTTTTTGCATATCACTTTTATTCGACGTTAAAAAAAATGGAACCTCTTTCCCTTCATCGTTACCAACTATACTGGGCGCATGCCACTCAGTGCGCCCGTTAAAATATATGCGGGTACAAATTAAATGCGACTACCAGTGTAGTGCGAAAATCTGACTGAGTTCAAACAAAAAAGCTGTACGAATCAGGGGAGCTAAGGGAAGCTAAATATTAAATGAACGTGTGAGCTGAAATTAAAAAATTTCCTTAAATTTTGTAATTTTTAACTGCGATTGATGTTTTGTCCCTCATCCCAAGCTGCATCAGTGAATTTGCGAGAAAAAAATTACTTTCCTCCTTTTTAAAATACTGTAAACTATGTCCAAGTTTCTATATACTTCCAGATTTTTTCGATCATTCGCCAAAGATAGAGGATTGATCACTTATAGCGAAGGACTAAAATGTCATTGGTAGGTTGACAAATATGTAGGGGCACAATAACAAGTTACCAATATAACTAATTAGCCTACTTTCCTCTTCATAGTAAGCGAGCAAATGTGACGAAGTAGTCTCTACTCTAAGAATTATATACGAGGAACGTGTGTTAAAATAAACTATTTATATTGCCGTCATTTTGAAAATAATTGTCTGACATACTTCAAACACACCGGTTTACATGGTATACCATAGTAACACTTGTTAGGCAAAATTTGGCGGGAATCGGTTGATTGTATTCCGAGGTGTGGAATAAAAGTTGACCTATATAACGAAATGGGGGAAAACAGAGACTTTATGTGGACACATTTGATACCTGTAATATAGCCTACTGCCAACATAGGCACTAAGTTTGGTGCAAAATTGCAACACGGATCCGTAGATACAGGACAGTGACAAAAATGTTCACATGCCCGCCATTTTAAAATCAGTCGCCTGTCAACTTAAAAAATATCAGTTTAAATGAAAAACTGTAGTAATTCTTATATACTAACTATGGTAGGAATCGGTTGGTTGTTTTTCGAAATATGACACAAAAACTGAAAATTTTTTTTCATGAGGCGCTATCTTACAAAAAGGTTAACAAAAGAATCAGTGTATCAGCATATTTGATGCTCGTTGTTTATACCAAGTTTCCTCATACCAAGTTTGGTATAAACTGATCAATCGTTATGGTGTATATACCTAATTACCCTAAAATATTATATAGCCGCCATGTTGAAAACAAGTGTAATATCCTTAAAGTCGTATATGGTACCATAGCCTACCATAGTATTAGTTACTTGCAAAATTTGGCAGGGATTTATTGGGTAGTTTCCGAGATATACTGTAAAAAATTTTTTTCCATGTAGTGCTATCTTTCAAAATGACTGACCATTAACCATATACCTCCCCAATTAACATATTTACATGATGAACTGTCAAAATAGGAATTTTGGTCTAAATTGTTTAAGTGGTTCCCGGGAAATAAAAGGACGCCTTACATAATATAAAAATGACCAACATTTTTTAAAATAAGTATACGTCATGGTAGGAAACTATACAAGTTGGATTCCCTTACTAAGCACCCTATGTGTACCAAGTTTGATCAAGATGAGATGACAGGTTCAAATGTTATTAAGGGGGAGGGGGATAAATCCAATACAAACATTCACATGATTGCATAAGCATGGCTTTCCAAGGGAAATAGTCTAAAAAATAGTGGGAGGGGGAAGGGCTGGGTCGTTTGGAGGCCGTTCGCTCGGCAAAACACATCAGAAATCAGCTAATGAGCAAGAAAATGATATTTTATTAATTTTACTGGCGTTGTGTAATTACCATTAATTTTCAGAATGAAACTACACAATTTATTTATATACTTGCAATATTTCTATGCAGGGTTGTAGTTAAATTTTTTATTGTCTAGGGGGACACTGATATCGCGCCGGCTTAAAATACAAACTCGTAACGTGTCAGAGTTGTTCAAGCTTATTTTCTACATGAAAATATCAAGATATGTCGGGAAGATGTGTTAAATTTTGTTTCTGACATTACCGAAATGTATTTCGCGATTTGGTTTGAAAAGGTTTATGTACTGGTTTCGTAATCTGCACGAGATGATCCTTCGCTATTTATTTTAATGTCTGTTACTAAAATAATGCAGAAATTAAGAATTTTTTGATATAATTCTTCTATAGACTGTTCACGATAAACTGGGCAATTTTGAAAGCCCTACTTAAGATATACTCGTATGCACATTGTGTATTCTTCCGCCATATGTAAAATAAAAATTGCCATTGGCCTCATCACTTTATTTATACGTCCGTCAAGGGAAAATGTGAAATTATTACAAAAGAAAATATATTACAAATTTTGTAATTGTTACACTTATAAATATTAAAAATACCGAAAGTAAAATAAATTATTTAAGTATTTACAGATGATTACCTCACATTTTTAGTGCAATGTTAAGAAATGGAATTACTTTCTCCGTCGTTACCAATTTTGTTAGGCACATGCCAGCCAGTTGGCCCTTTAAAATATATGCAGCTAGGGGCAGTGACAATTTCCAAAGGTTGTTTTCAAAAGTGCTCACTTTACCGTAAACAGCCTGTAGTGAGTGAGTGAAGAGATTTGGGCTGCTCGCAACGTCGAGGTCTTGAGAGCCGATGAATGTAAAGTGAGGTGAGAATGCAAGGGCAGAGGAAACCCGCCAACCAGCGGCATCGTCTGACGCGATTCCTACGTGCTAGAACACGTGAGCGACTTCGCTGGTATTCTAGCCCAGTTCGCCTTGGTGGGAGGCGAGTAGTCTAACCGCTACACCACCGCGGCCCCATATCACGTTTACTTTGTGCAAAGCTGTTCCAACACAATCGTGCAACTTATGCACTTGTTATAGTTCATTCACGGTTACTTCTAAATTTCCTTAGCTATCTGTAGGGCCTAAAATTAAACCAAAGGGACAACGCGCCGCTTTCGTCGCACTCAGTTTAATCATATTTTTCATCAGGCATTTCCAACACACCTAAATTATCACTGTTTTCATTCGTATTGATTAGAAATCAATCATTATAATTCATAAATAAAATATTACTTGATGTTCAATTTAACAAAAAAAATCACATACTTTTATGTTGGCAGAAGCGTAAAACATTAGTGACATATGCCATATTTAGTAAGCAACCAAACACGTCATTCATGGGGTGATTTTTCTAAGGTGAGATTAGAAAAGTGCGAAGAAACCGCAAATAGACCATAAACCGTAATTCGCTTCGGGAATTACTTGTTTTTTCAACCATTCTCTTAGAATAAAAAAAAAAAATGGAATATATGATTAAATTAAAAGTGGATGAATTTATAATGACATAAACATACCAACAGGATACGGTGTCGCAAGGTACGTTGTCACGTGAATGATTATAGAATATTAATACATGCATCAAGGTATCCTACGTAATATGTTATTGCAAGTACCACGCTTAACGAAAAGAGAACACTGAACTTTGCTGAGATATTTGCAAGATATTTTTAAAAACTGGATCCAGTACAATCAGTGTTTTATTTTGTACCGAATACGATTTATTTCCAAATGAAGGAGAAATGGGAGACGCACATTTTTTTTTCCTTATTACCCCAACTCTCTTCCATACGGTTCATATGTTCACAGGGCTGTGCGCAAGCCGGCTGTGTTTGGTGTACCGCAAGTTGCAGAGCGGCCTGACATTGAGGCGTGGACTTGTTGCAGCTCGCTTGTTGTTAGTGGCTTTTGATGTATTCGTTACTCAGAAACTGCATGTCTTCGAATATTGAAAAAAATCATAGACGCTGGAAAATTTTATGTGTTTAATTTGGTTTTGCTTCCTTGGGACAATAATTGTGGAATAGTCTCTACACATAGTTGATTTTCATGGATGGTGTGCAGTAAACTCTACGTTTTTATGGAACCTAACGTTTTGTTTGCTTCTGCTGGTTTCATTTTACAGCTGTGTAAAATATCAAAGTTTTATGTAAACTTTTCTGTATTTGTTTTAAATGTGCGTATTACTATAACGAGTGACTGAGTGAGCAAGAATTGTACGCAAGAATTTTTTTATAAGCCAACGACACGAGTATTATAGAAAATTGCTCGAACTGAACACAAATTAACAGTTTAGAGACACACTTGCTCTGCGTGTTGCCATGTTGCAGACGACATTTGCGCAGCGTTCGCTCGAATGAGTTCCGGCAACACTGTGACCAACGCGATAAACACGACACAGTTAAACACGCCTCGCTTCCAAAGTGCTAGTCTACACAGAAATGTCACTTCGTCAATTACGGCGTCATTTTCCCTCTTACACTTCGTTAGGACAATCTTCACTGCTAAGGAGTTTGCGGTTGGGCAAACATTTACAATTATATTCGCAGCGCTAATTTTCTGTGTCGATAATTATAATTTTTTGTACGGGATTCTTGAAAGGCTTCTTGACGATAACATAGTTATTTTATTTCATCTTGTTATTTAGTAAGAATTTCTTCATTGGTACATTTTATCGTATTATTTTATGAGCTTCGCGTATTTAATGTGTGAAATAAATCGCACATTCTTCTTCGTATTGTAACTTCGACAGATGTTAAAGCAGTGATTACACAATGCAAGCTGAATCTTTTCCTACAATTCGGAAGCAAGCTAACATCTTGAGAATGCCAAGCAATTACATACAAAACGAGTTATCTTGTTCGTCTGTATTGATATTTTGATAGCAAATAAATCCTTAACGAGAAATTATTCATGGTCAACCCATATTTAATAACGGTGGTGAATCTAAGATAAAAACGCTGCAGTTAAATATTCTTCAAGTCCCGAAGTCTGCCAAAAAAAAAAAAGTTATGTTTGAGATTTTTTTTCCTTGGGAAGCAATTAAGGCTAAATATCATTAAAATAAATAAATAATTTTTGTCATAAGAGAAATGACGTAACGGTGTCGCACAGCAGATGTTGTAGTTATACCTTCATGATTAAGGTGTTGGTTATATGACAAGAGCACAAGCAGCTATGCAATCATCTGTTACCTGAGATTCGCATACTTCCTGGAAAAATAGGACTTTTTTTCATCACATATTGGTGATAAAGTATGATTAATATTTTCTCCGTGATTGCTTTCCAGTGCAAACAATTTTTTTTGTAAAAAAGGATGACTGGGGACGGCTTGCCTACTCTTTTATAGGCTGTTCACGGTAAAATGAACACTTTTGAAAGCAGTGCTGAAGATTTACTTGTAAGCACATTGTGTATTCCTCCGCCGTACGTAAAAATAACATTGTCATGGAACTAATCACTTTATTCATGCGTCGGTCAGGTGACACTGTGGAAATATTAGAAAAATAAACATATTACAAATGCGGTAAATTTTACAATTCGATGCATTAAAGAAACAGAATGCGGAAGAAATAATTTAATTCTTGACAACTGGTAATTCAACAATTCTTATTCGACGGTAAGATATAGAATAACTTTCCCTCCCTCGTTACCAACTTTACTGGGCGAATGTCACTCAGTGCGCCCGTTAAAATATATGCAGGTAGGAGCAGTGACTTTTTTCTAAGGTTGATTTCAAAAGTGCTCACTTTATTGTGAACAGCCTTTAGCCAAAAGCGTGTCTGACTCGGAATTCGAACACGGAGCGGGCAATGGCGGAGCCGCCGTGTTGTAACGGCTAGACCACTCGCCTCCCAACGCGATCCGGGTTCGGTTCCCGAGAGTTCGTAGTCGTTTCACCCTTCATTGCAGTCCGTTGCTGATGCTTCTCCGGCTCGTGTAAACCCCATCGGCTCTAAAGCCTCAGTTCTTAAAGCGCCGCCCAGATCTCTTGGTAGTGCGAAGGCGTCTTAGCAACGTCGGTCGTGGAGGTCGCTTAAACATGAAAGAATACTTGCTATAGTTCATTCACTGTTACGTAAAACTTTTCTGAAGGCCTGGTGAAGCTCTTCTTTCAGGATATTCCTCGCCTCATGCACACAAAACTTAACTGAGTCTAGAAAATCACACCAAAGTGACAGCACACCACATTCGTGCCCACTGAGTGTAGTAATGTTTCGCATAGGAGCTATTTTTCTTACTAGGCATTACCAACACACCTATCTTCTCACTGTTTTCATTCATACTAATTATAAATTAAATGTAATAATTTATAGTGAAAACATATATATATATAGGAATTTAATATAACCAAAAACACTGTATTTTTTTTATGTCGACACAAGTATAAAATACTTGTGACACATGGCATATTTAGGAAACAATCGAATACGTCTAGCATGGGGTGATTTTTCAAAGATTGGATTCAAAAAGTGTGAAATAACCAGGAATATATACTGTAGGCCTATTGCTGTACACTAAAAAACAATCGATACTATATTTATTTTGACGAAGTAGTAGTAGTGATAGCGCAGTGGTTGTGGCTGAGCTGTCGGTAGAGTGTGTGTGTTGTGTGCGCAGGCCTGCTGACGTGCAAGCAGGTGCTGAACATCATGGTGATCCTAGGCTTCATGTTCAACTACATGCTGCGGGTGAACCTGACGATCGCCATCGTCGCCATGGTGACGCCCACGAACCACACGGACGCGCAGGGCCACGTCGGGGCAGTGGAGTCGCAGTGCTCGGGGGTGCTGCCCCTCAACGAGAGCTCCGCCGACGATGGCTTGTCCGGAGACAACCTCACCGCGCCGTACAAGCAGCAGGCGCCCGCGGTAGGTCCGGGTGTAGCAGGCGAATTGTACCCAGGCGGATTTTACCTCCTGAATGCCGGAGTGGCGGCGCGTGCCAAAGCAGCTTGGTGATCCTCTGACAACCGCGACAACAGTATAAAACTGTTTACAACCTTCGGCTGGCCACAATACATTAGGTTGATCCTAATCCCCGAGAGCGTTAACCTCGTCATTTTCTCCACAGAACGTCACCCTTGGTAAAATAACAATTTAAGGAACAAGCTTTGCCCCCCTCGCAAATAAAATTACTGTTCAAGCGTAGCCAAAAATTTCGCAACGAGCCAGAGTCCCAGGACCAGCAGAGGGAGTTAATCCCCAAAACAGTGATTCAAGGCACGCAGGCTGTTTTTTGTAATTGGTGACGGTGAAGCGGTCACGCATCAGCGAAGCTTGGCTTTTTCCCAAGAAATAATTTTCAAGCGTAGTAATTTCGTGTTGTGCGTAATTATTAGAGTGAAATTGTGCCACTTTCGGAGAAAAAAAAATATTTTCTTTCAAAAAGCTCCTATTCTGAACACCCCTTTTCTTTCTGTACGGCATCCCACTGTGCCGAATCTCACCAATGATATAATGATGTACTTAGTACGTTCTTTTCCTGTATCGATCGCGAGGGTGTCCGTCCTTTCCTACCTGGGGGTAAAATCCGCCTGGGGGTAAAATTCGCCGGTTACAGGGGCACTAATTAGCCACGAGCATCCCTCCGGCCTGGTTAACAATTTCAAACTGAACACGTGCTACTGAATGCATTGGAGGGAATCTGCTGTGACTAGGATCCTCCAGAGAGTTGTGCATTCACTACGTACAGCTACGCCAAACACATATCGAATAAATGTAGAAAATATGATGGATGAGTGGTTAAAGGCTGTTCACGATAAAGCGAGCACTTTTGAAAGGAACATTAGAAAAATGTCACTGCCCCTGAACGCATATATTTTAATGGGCACAGTGAGGGACGATTGTCCAGTAAAGTTGTTAACGATGGATGGAAAATAGTTCCAGATCTCAACGTCGAATAAAAAGTATTAGGTAACCATTTGATATAAATACATGAATTCTTTCGTTTTTTGTTTTTTAATGCATCGAAGTCTAAAAATGAGCAGATTTGTATAATATTTACTTTCCTAAAAATTTCACAGTTTTATTTAACCAATGCATGATTAAAGTGATGATGCGCATGGCAATGTTAATTTTACATAAGACGGAAAAATACATAACGCGCATACAAGTATATCTTAAGCAGAGTTTTCAAAAGTGCGCATTTTACCGTGAACTACCTACAATGTGCAATGTGTGTGTGTGGTTATGAGTGTACGTTTGCCTTAACGGCCCTGTCTACCAACCTGGCAGCCTCAAACTTTAAATGCTGAGTCAATGTTAAACGAATTTCCTTCTCATTGTGTCAGTTTTAAAGATAACTATTTCAAACAAAAAAGTATTCTACATTACAGTTCTTAAAAAATGTTGTTACCTCAAGATAACATGCCAGTTGTTTTGTATAGTATTTTTTTTTCTAAAATGTAACATTGAAATTTACATATAACAAAAAAAAGAGTAAATATATAAATTTTTTTTCAAAAATAATTTATATAGCAATATTTTCTGAGAAAGTCGCTTAAAAATGTTTTTATTTGACGCAATGAGAAGGAATTTAGTTTAACATTGATTCCCTATTTGAAGTTCGCTGCTGCCGGCTTGGTAAGCATTTCAGACACCCTGGTTAAATATTTTGTAAATGTTTTTGTTTATTGTATTTGTAAGTTCCAAAAACATCATATAGGCTGTTCACGGTAAAATGGGCACTTTTGAAAGTCCTGTTTAAGATACACTTGTATGCATGTTGTATATACTCCTCCAACTTAAGTAAAATTAAATTTGTCGTGGGCCTCATCACTTTATTCATGCGTCGGTCAAAAATTTCACGTTATCACATGCATATGGTTACCTAACACTTTATATTCGACTGTTCACGGTAAAATGAGCACTTTTGAAAGTCCTGTTTAAGATATACTTGTATGCATGTTGTATATACTCCTCCAACTTAAGTAAAATTAAATTTGTCATGGGCCTCATCACTTTATTCATGCGTCGGTCAAAAATTTCACGTTATCACATGCATATGGTTACCTAACACTTTATATTCGACGTTAAGATGTAGAACTACTTTCCATCTATCGTTACCATCTTTACTGGACGAATGTCACTCAGTGCCTACATTAAAATATTTGCATGCAGGGGCATTAATTTTTCTAAGTTTCATTTCTTAAGTGCTCACTTTACAGTGAACAGCCTTTATAGTGGAAAACACTTGGGATCTAAATTGTTTTATTCGAGGAAAGCGTACATAAAATTAACGTCTATAAGTTGAATGATATAACGTATATACACTGTTCACGGTAAAATGAGCACTTTTGAAAGGCCTGCTTAAGATCTACTTGTATGCACGTTGTGTATTCCTCCACCGTATGTGAAATTAACATTGTCATGGGCCTCATCACTTTTTTCATGCTCGGTCACGTGAAACTGTGAAATTATTATAAAAGTAAATATGTTGCAAATCTGCTCATTCTTATACTTAGACGCTTAAAAAAAAAACAGAGAGGAAAGGAAATAACTTCAGTTTGTACAAACGGTTACCTAACACTATTTATTTGACGTTAAGATAAGGAACTACTTTCCATCCATCATTACCAACTTTACTGGGCGCACGTCACTGACTGCGCCCGTTAAAATATATGCATGCAAGGGCAGTGGCATTTTTCTAAGGTTGATTTCAAAAGTGCTCACTTGATCGTGAACAGCCTTTACAAATATAAAATATAGTTAATTTCCCGGAGAGCAGTGCCTTGAGAGCGCGAGCTAGTCGCGCGTGTTGCGGCGACCGACGTGAAAGGAAGGAAGGAAGGACCCGTGTGTGTGTGCTCGTAGGAGGAGCTGGAGCAGACGCGCTACGACTGGGACGAGTTCCAGCAGAACCTGATCCTGGGCTGCTTCTTCTGGGGCTACCTGTCGACGGAGGTCCCGGGAGGGCGGCTGGCCGAGGTGATCGGCGGTCGCCGCGTCTTCGGCTACTCCATGCTGGGCGCGTCCCTCGTTACGGTGCTGGTACCTGCCGCCGCCAGCCTCAGCTACGTCGCCGTCGTCGTGCTCCGCGTCCTGCTCGGCCTCATGCTGGTACGTACCTCCAGATCCACTCATAACCATCCGTCAGTAAGTCACGTGTCATCTTCGACCGATCGAATGGCAACTTTTTGACGCGAATACGTCTTTAAATCTGCAACCATAGTGGGAGGCAATCCAGAAAATCCGCTGATAACATAACCGGGGGATACATTCAAAATTCCATTACACCACTCGATTGATAAAAGATCAAAGGTAATGTTACGTTGACTGAGGACTACGAAGCATCGTGCGCGAAGGTGGAGGGCGAAGCACCGCAATTTTGAGTTCGTTTTTCGCCGCGTCGTATAACTTCCGCGTAGTATAACTTCTGACTAGGAGAAGCTACTGCGTTCGTTTAGGTTTCAATCAACAGTTCTCGTCAAGATCAATTGATTTCGTGTATAAAAACATTTGTGTGGCGTGGTTGTGGTGAAATTGCAAGTGTTTAGTGTAAAAAATAAATTAAGAAAACAACACAATTTCGGCCTATACTCGTCAAAAAAGCCAAGTCCAAATACAGAAATCGTATACGGTTGGAAAGAGCATCTCAAAAGCAATCCAGTGATACCCATTAAACCCCATATGATCGAGTGAAGTGGTGTCGGGAACGTAAAATATTCATGAAGGCGTCCGAGCGCGTCAACGTAGACGTATTCACGCAAAACAAACGGCCGTGTCCCAAACAAAGCCAAACCCAATTGTTTATCTCCGCCAATCTGTCAAATATTTCTCAAACTTTAACTTTCTACGGTCCGACGGATGGGTCACCGCCTTCTGACGACATTCCGTAGACGCGAATACGCAGTTTGAAATAAAATGCAAGGCGGTGGATATGTGAATTTTTTCTTTGGTGGTAACATTTAAGAAATTTAAATGTAAACAATAACTCAGTATACGTTTATATCACGTAGAAAATCGTTTCCCCCCAAAATGTTTCTCTTTTGAATATGTATTTCCAACCAAAACATACCTCCAACTAAAGAAAGATCACGATGTTAAGTTGTCATACTGAACTTTTCCCGTATGGAAGGATTCACGGACGACGGACTGTTGTGTGTCGCATTCAACTGACGGATGAAAAAACAGACGGATGACTAACTGGCAGTCGGACGACTAACGGTTGCGAGTCCAGCTCTCCTCGTCTCTGCCGCTACTTGCTGGTGGGTCACCTTTAACGCAGCACTTCTCAGTGACATCCTCAATTTCCATTACACGTATCTTGACTTATACGATTTGTCCGCGAATCACGTCTATGTATGAACATCTTTTTAAAAGTTGTATGTCTAACCCTATCAGGCTTTCATTTTCATGCACTTTTGTGGATATGTTGCACGTGAATGATATTTATGACTTGTACTTTACATAGCGAGGCGAATCTGGTTTATGGAATTTTCCACACCTCGTTGACACGAATGTTTAGTAATAATATCACCGAGCGCGTTGTTCACTGGTCGCAAGGCAAGTACTAACATGAGTACAGGGCGTTCAAAATTTTTTTCGTGATTGCAACTTAGAAATTAACGTGTCACCGATAGGGTTAATTTACGGCTTCAGGTGTTTCAAATATACATTATTCATGCATGTTTATTCTTTAACACAATACAGCACTTGTTCCGTTATCACAACCAGTTAAGTTTAATCTTTGTGTACAGCATCAGAAATAAGAACCATTCATATCTTAGAATAGTAACACGGTTTACGATCCAGTTATCCTCAGGGAAGTCTGTTGCGCATAGACTTTCACAGTGCACAGTGCACAGTGCAGTCCAAAAATAACCTCCCTGTGCTCTACGTACTAAATTCTATACATAACACACAGGGAAATTATTTTGGCCAGAACTGTACACTGCAAAGCTCACTGCCGAATGTTCTCCCCTATAAGTAACCGATTCCTAAACCGTGCATTTGTTATAGGTTATGAATGGTTCGCATCGTTCTAGCCGAACACAAAGTCCACAGTTCACGGGTTGTGATCTTGAAACTAGTGTCGGCTCAAGTACATTACGCATCAGAAGTTTTCTTATTTGCCACACATGAAATCAATATTTAAATTGGGCCTGAAAAGGGTATACTAATGACAGTTCACTTATGTTTTTATTGGTTTTAATCATATTAGAGTAATAATTGTCGTAACAGCAATATACTGTCCGCGCGCCATCTCTGAAACCGCGGGGTATGAGGAAAGGGGAAGGCAAGACAGAGAGTCACAGCGAGGAGTGGGGAGCGTGCTCACTCATGTACTATCCGCAGTAACGCATTTACCTCCAAAGTGTCCCGAAGAAATACACCGTCGTGCATTCTGAGGGCCGTAAGTAATATTATTGCAAAATGTGATGAAGAGGTGAATCAAAAACTTTATGCTTTCACAGTAAACCAGGCGACAGCAAGAGCTGCAGACTATGCTGGAGTGTCGCAGACGTCAATAAAAAAGATACGGAAGGAATAGAAAGAACTAGCTAACAGCGGGGAGGGCGGTAGCTTGCACAAGTTGGGCAAACGACGGAAAACTAGGCCGGAACATACTGTCGTAAATATTTATGACTTTTATATATGTGTACTTCGGAGGACGATTCAGGATTTTTATACTCAGGAAAAACATGTCCCTACCATTGCAAAATTACTGCCCATGGTAAAGGAGAAAATATACTTTCCGTGGTCACATACTTCGTTGCGTAAGGTGGTAAAACAACTAGATTTTCGGTGGAAAAAATCGCAAAGCCACAGGAAGATACTAATTGAGAGACCTAACATCGTATCTTGGCGCCACGACTATCTAGTTGTAATGAAACAGCATAGACAAGGTGGGAAACAAATTATCTACATAGACGAGACATGGATAGACGGTAATTTAACGTTTGGCAACATGAAGAAGCGTTTGGCATACAAGCTAATGTGAATTCGGGTAACCGATTAATTGTAGTACACGCGGGGGGTATTAACGGATTTATCGAAAATGCTCTCCGTGTCTATAAAGCCGGCACTGCCAGTGGCGACTATCACGGCCAAATGAACAGTGTTAATGTCATAAAGTGGGTTACCGAGAAGCTTGCTCCTAACCTCCCACAGTCATCTGTAGGCCAGTGTAACGAAGACCGACTGGGAAGGGTACTGTGGTCACGTATAGAAGCTTGAGACTGAATACTGGGGAAAGGACGGTATTGTGTCAGATGTAATTGACAGTATCGTTGTACGTCTTGACGACAGTAGTGATTCCTCCAGTGCATCAGGCGCGTGCAGTTCAAGCAGTGAACAAGAAAATCCGAGTCCACCATTAGCGACCCCGCTGCCTTGAGGTAAGTGAATGTTTTCTTTGTACGATAGTACAGTCGTATAGGATGGCCGGCTTATCGTTCCAAGGTCGCATTCCTGCCAGGGTTTCATAGCTGGCGCGAGGACAGTACTGATATTTGTTACAATTTCATGACCTGACTTTGCCGAAGCGGCAGATTTAATTACCAGGTCCTTGAAAACATCTATTTTTTTTTTAAATATCCGCGAAGACATACAATGCCCAGAAAAGAGGAGACTATGACTTCGAAACGTTTTCAGTTGATCGTGACCCAACTATTTCAAGTGATTTTTTTTTAAATTAATAGTGCTTCGTTTTATCTAATGCTCAAAATGTGTAACTAATGTTGCATGTTGATTGTATCAGCAGACACTATCCATATTAATTTAATGATAAGATTCATGTTATCTGCCTTCCATTAACATCAGTCTTAGCACAGTCGATAAACGAAGTTATTTATTATATGACAAGTAAAATACTTATAAAAATAAAATTATTTTTGTCGGCAAATATGTGCTCTTTCTGTTTGCAGGGTGCTACGTGGCCAGCTATCCACCCTATGACTGCTCGCTGGATTCCACCAATGGAGAGGAGCCAGTTCATGTCCAACATGATGGGTACGTGCATGGTTAGGAGCGCACTCCAGTTTAAGTGCCGCTGATTAGATAGCATGACAGTGAAGTTATTGTTCAAGTTCTCTGCATTTCAAGTCATATCAGCTGATGAAATGTAGTGAAGCAATTGCCTAACATTAATGGATGAACAAATTATATTATTGATTTGCTATATAAAAAAAACCTTTTTTCAAGACTATGGTTTGAGACTACATATTTATTTGGGTACGAAAAGTGTCACATTTCCACGAAACTGTTACATTTGCATACCAAATATGTATGAGAAAATAATAAACAGGAACAAAAATATGAACAATTCAGAAATTAAAAAATATGGAATATTTTAAGGCTGCGTGCTTGTAATTGTAAAACATCCACACACAAGCTCCCAAAATAACACACCTCTCTATATAAACAAATTAATATATCTTTCTTTCGCAATAATTTCAATGAAAATTAAGTTAAAATTAAGGATTCATGTAAAACTACTTTAAATTTAATCCCACCCCATTGAGGCAAATACGAAATCAATGCGAGTGCTTCTCTTGGAATTGTATTCGATGTATAACAATATTAAACAATTAAAAAAAAATAGTTTAGACTACTAAAATTGTACACACAAATCACTGTTTTTTTTTTTCAGCGTGGTTGTGTGTCACTCTATAGTGTGTGGAATATTTTATCTCCACCTGGAGTCTTTGAGCGATCTTATTCCTCTACTTATAACACATTCGCCCCTTTAGCAAAGCATAGTACTTTTTATTTAGTTTTAATTAGAGACAGAACATTTGATTAATTTTGCTATATTATTTAATTTGAAGGTTTATGTTTTTAGTTGGAATTGACGATATGATCATATATTTAAATGATTCTTTAAGGTTAACAGAAAACGTTTTAATTACATTTTTGGTGACAATTTAAGTCCATGAATATTATGTTTAAAACAAACTCTAATCAGCAAAGCTATGGTAGTGTCACAATTATGATGCTGGAATGAAATAGAGTATAAAAATAAAATACGCGCTAACTTTTATGAGCTAGATAAACCTCATTATAATCACCACTATTTTATCTGCACTTATTTAGCTAATATAATAACTATGAATTGACAAAAAAACCTTGTATGGCGCTTTTTAGGCGTAAGAGATGAAAACCAGTTCCGCCTACAAACCTCAAATGCACATATGTTTTGTGTGTGTTTATATATATATATATATATATATATATATTATATATATATATATATATATATATATAAGTTTTGTGTATGTGTTTTGGAGACACACTGTTAAATTTTTCTTGAAGTAGATGAACCACTACTTTACTATAAATGTTAGTGAGAGCAGTTAATATGTGAAAGACTCGAGTGTCTGGAAAATGTGTAATTTAGCAAATGTTTGCAACCACGGCAAATACTGTAATCGTCATCACATTCTTGTTTCCATAGTTCCCTCACCTTGTAATTGTATTAATTCCCGTGTTGCAATAACAAAAAAAGTTTTTTTTTTTTTTTTGGAGCGCCCCTTAAGCCACACCATTTGCAAGAAAATCGTACACGAAAATTAGGAGTGGGGTTGATGTCAAGCAGTACGTTCCACATCTTGCAGGCACTGAGTGTTGGAGGGTGGGAATGTCATGTGTTATTTAGGTGTACGGTAGATGTCAGGCAGTACATTCCACATCATCCAGGTGCTGAGTGTTGGAGGGTGGGAATGTCATGTGTTATTTAGGAGCGGGGTAAATGTCAAGCAGTATATTCCACATCTTGCAGGCACTGAGTGTTGGAGGGTGGGAATGTCATGTGTTATTTAGGAGTGAGGTAGATGTCAAGCAGTACATTCCACATCTTGCAGGTGCTGAGTGTTGGAGGGTGGGAATGTCATATTTCATTTGTTAGTTAGGAGTGGGGTGGATGCCAAGCAGTGCATTTCACATCTTGCAGGCGCTGAGTGTTGGCGGGTGGGCATGTCATGTGTTATTTAGGAGTGAGGTAGATGCCAGGCAGTACATTCCACATCATCCAGGTGCTGAGTGTTGGAGGGTGGGAATGTCATGTGTTATTTAGGAGCGGGGTAAATGTCAAGCAGTATATTCCACATCTTGCAACGCTGAGTGTTGGAGGGTGGGAATGTCATATTTCATTTGTTAGTTAGGAGTGGGGTGGATGCCAAGCAGTGCATTTCACATCTTGCAGGCGCTGAGTGTTGGCGGGTGGGCATGTCATGTGTTATTTAGGAGTGAGGTAGATGCCAGGCAGTACATTCCACATCATCCAGGTGCTGAGTGTTGGAGGGTGGGAATGTCATGTGTTATTTAGGAGCGGGGTAAATGTCAAGCAGTATATTCCACATCTTGCAACGCTGAGTGTTGGAGGGTGGGAATGTCATATTTCATTTGTTAGTTAGGAGTGGGGTGGATGCCAAGCAGTGCATTTCACATCTTGCAGGCGCTGAGTGTTGGCGGGTGGGCATGTCATGTGTTATTTAGGAGTGAGGTAGATGCCAGGCAGTACATTCCACATCATCCAGGTGCTGAGTGTTGGAGGGTGGGAATGTCATGTGTTATTTAGGAGCGGGGTAAATGTCAAGCAGTATATTCCACATCTTGCAGGCACTGAGTGTTGGAGGGTGGGCATGTCATGTGTTATTTAGGAGTGAGGTAGATGTCAAGCAGTACATTCCACATCTTGCAGGTGCTGACTGTCGGAGGGTGCACCGAAAAAAATGTTTTGTGGCAGCCACAAAATTATTTAGTTGGTATTCACACTGCCAAATTTTTTGTGTACGCTACAAAAAAATTTGGCAGGGTGAATACCAACAAAATATTTTTGTGGCTGCCACAAAATATTTTGTTCAGTGTGGGCATGTCATGTGTCATCTGTTATTTAGGAGTGGGCTGGAGAAATTCGGGCTGCTCTTGACATCGGAGTCTCGACAGCTGATGAGTGTGAAGAGAGGTGAGAATAGAGCAGCGCCGGAAAGCAAGGGTGGTGGAAAAAGGAGATCCCCAAGGAAATCCTCCTACGAGCAGCATCCTTCGGCACGATTATGTTATTTAGGTTCGTGGTTTTGTGCTATTTGTGGGAGACACAATTTAAGTGAGCAGCTGGACATGAAATCGTAATAATTTTTGTAACTGTATAAAGTACTCGCGCGTTCACCGAAAGGCTTAATGGCACAACCCCAATGTTCGTTACACAGTTCACAGTGACGCTGCTTGAATTGCCGAATACGTCCAAAAATGTCGTTTGTGTTTCTAATTTTACCAGCGGCTACAACGACACTGCCTTACGAGACATTTTTTAGACTTCACTGGGTCCTCGTACAAAACGCTTCGTATGTATCCCCACATGAATATGTTCGTTGTTGTAATGTCAGAGGATTATTGGCGGCAAGACAATGGCATCCCCACGACTTACCCATTGTGTGTATAATATATGTAATTCATGTAATCTCGAACAATGCAAGAACGATGGGTTGCGGCACCGTCGTATTGGGACCACATTCATTGGCGGACCTGCAGTGGAACGTCTTCTAGCGACACGTCATCGACGAGCCCCGCAAACACATTTCAACTAAAACGCTGCTGGCAATCGCCGGAAAATGTGCAGTGCAAACTGTTACCTGCCTACAAATGGCTATTGTGGGTAATTTTTTGTACCATCTCGTATGAAGCAAGGTTAATCGGTTTCACAGTAATAATGCCGGAAACACAATGCACTTAGAGTTTCTCGAAATGTCGTCCTGCAGAATCCAGTCAGCGACCCAACGAGGCGGGATGGCAGCATCCATAACATTCACCTTATGGAAGTTGTATCGTTGCTACAATTATCCTTGTGATATTTAGAAGCTGCTGTGCCCTGGAAAGTTGTGACCCTGCATGCTACAGCACGCATGTTGGTGCTGCAGCTTATCTGCACACGAGTCGCAATACTTCTTCATTGAACCTTGGTGTTCGCGCATTATATTTGCAGTCAGAATTATATTTACTCTCTTTTATCATTTGTCTATGCCAAGTTATTGGCCAACAGAAATAAATATACCTTGGCGCCCTCTGTTTGGGTATTTCTCTGTGTAATTTCGTTTTACAGCTTCTCAGTAGTCCTTTGCTGCCCCGTACATGATTTTAAGTCGGTTAGTTTTGGCGATAATAAACTTCTAGACTATCTATTTGAACATGTACCTCTACGGACATAAACACCACTTGTGACCCTAGTGTGTATTTCGGTGGTACATGACCAACGCAGCAGATGTGTCTTGTAAGGTTTGAGTTGATAATGTCACCTGGCTTCTGAACTTTCAAATTACACCTTTAAATTTAGTGTGCGGTTCCCTTGCAAATGCCGTGAGGGACAAAGTGGTTACACCAAAATAACGTTTTTTTTTTTAAGTTTAAAATGTAAATATTTGTGCAGTTACTAACAATTATTTCGGGCAACACATTTTCCATGCTAATTAATTTGGCAAGCACTGTTCTTTTCCAGTGAAGGGTCTTGATGGGAATATTAGCTTGTTTAGTGCTTTCTAAGTTCAGTAAGAAGCGGTTTTTGATTTATTGCTAATGATACCTTTTTTTGCTTCAACTCTGTCATGCTGGCACGCTGCCCTTAGGAAACGGTGTCTGGTATTGCCGCAACCATATCACAATGAATGTCGTATGTGTTGCCTATACCCAGGTGCTGCAAATATTACTGGTCGAGTTAATGAATGATTTCCTCAAAAAAGCAGAGATTTAGAATGATAATACATGACGTTTTCTACTAGTATTTTGACATTAGCCTCCGGTAGCCAAAGATTGCTGGTCAAATTTCGTATTTATTCTTTATACCCTTCCTCGTCATATGAACTTAAAATACCAATGACTATCTCATAATCGTAGCATACTAACTACTTGGAACGAAAGATGTGAAAAAATTGTCCCTTCTTTCCAACTAACAGCTTACATAAAATATTTTAAGAGCATTCTTTTAAACAAAGTAAATTGTAAATGACATAGATATTACATGCGAAAAGAAATATTACCTACTATCTAATTTACATAAACAGTGAAAAATGAAATAACTACCAAAAAAAGTTGCAGGAAGTAATCTTTTTCTATATTTGTAAGCTCAATCGTTATACTGTAGTTGCTTTTCAGTTAAATGAAAACTTTTGAAAGCACTGCCTGGTTTCATTTCCTGTCTTTTTAGACGTTAAGCCCTCATACCTATCTACCTACCTTTATCCGCCTCATGTAAAAATTTAACATTGCCATGTACTGATGTCATTGCGTTGATTGTATGACACGAACATTATTTGAAACATTATTACTTTAGTACTTTATGTTTACGCCATTTGTTACACTATTCTGTATGAAGCTAAAGAAGGCAGTTTTTTGAAGTTACCTATATAAACATTGCTATTTTTTTTAAATATATTAAAGTTTAGAACAAATTTTTACATTCGGCTAAATGTTGTTCACGGTAAAATGAGTACTTTTGAAATCCCTGCTTAAGATCTACATGTATGCGCGTTGTGTATTCTTCCACTTTATCTAAGATTAACATTGTCATGGCCCTCATCAGTTTATTCAGGCTTCGGTCAAGTGAAACTGTGAAATTATTTTTAAAAATAAATATTTAACAAATCTGCTCATTTTTATACTTCGATGCATTAAAAGAGACAAAAAGTGTAAGAAATAATTTAAGTTATCAGAAATGGTTACCTAGCACTTTTTATACGACGTTAAAATACGTAACGACTTCCCATCCATCGTTATCGTCCTTACTGGGCGCATGTCACTCAGGACGCCCGTTAAAATACATGTAGGTAGGGGCAGTGACTTTTTTCAATGGCTGATTTCAAAAGTGCTCACTTTATCGTGAACAGCCTTTATCAAAATTGCTTTATGTGTATGTGCCAGTCAGCTTTATCGTTAGCAGGTATGCAGTTATGGACGGGGATTTTTTAAAGGTAGTTTTCAAAATTTTTAAATTATCGGTGAATAGACTTTGTGTACCCAATTTGAGGTTGAGACTTTTGAAATCTACCTTTAAAAACAGCACTCTCTTAAGTTAACACATTATATTGCAATCTATGACTGTAGTCGGCAGTGCCTTGAGGAAAGCAGTGTCATGGCGTAACATTTCATTAAATGTATAATGTTTATATAAGGGCAACTAAAATGAGTTCCCTTTTATTTTATGTACAGTAAAATAACAATTTTTGCAGTTACAACATGTTTATGTTTGTAACTACTTGACATTGTTACTTGGTAGGCGCACGGACACACTATGCTGTTCACGGTAAACTAAGAACTTTTGAAAGCCCTGTTTAAGTTCTACTTATTTGCACATTTTTTAAATCCTTTATTCTCTTTATTCCTACGCTGGTAAGCTAAAACTGTAAAGATATTAGAAATGTAGATCTTTAACCAATTTCTCCATTATTACATCTGCATGCATAAAAAAAAAATCAGAAAGCGAGAGAAATAATTTGAAGTACTCACAAATATTTACCTAACACTCTTTGTGTACGTTTAAACAAGGGGCTATTTTTTCCCCATTGTTACAAACTTTACTGGGTCTATGCAATTCAGTGTACCCGTTAAAATAAATGCAAGGACGGAGGCAGTGACATTTTTCAAAGGTTATTTCAAAAGTGCTTAATTTACCGTCTTTAGCCACGTTGTGATTTTTACATGTGGCGGAAGGATACATAACAGGTAGAAAGAAAACAGAAACAAGCAGGGCTCTCAGAAGTGTTTGTTGAACGGAGAAGAAGCGGCGCAGTTGTAAATGCAGTGTGGTTGACCACGCAGCCTCTTCGCTGGGCGCGGCGATCACGATGCCCGTGTGCGGCTACCTGATAGCGTCCGTGGGCTGGGAGTCCGTCTTCTACGTGACGGGGCTGGTGGGCGTGGCCTGGAGCGTCGCGTGGTTCCTGGTGGTGTTCGACTCGCCCGCCGAGCACCCGAGGATCAGCCGCGAGGAGAGGGAATTCATCGAGAAGGCCATCGGCACGTCGACCAGCCACAGCAAGGTGAGTCGATCGCAGCCAGTATGAGCTCACGTTATGGCTGCCCGTTGTAGACGTACTCATGTACCGAGCGGAGTGGCGCAGCGGTAACCCACTGGACTCGCATTCGGGAGTATCTGGGTTAGATTCCCGGTCCAGCCATCCTGATTATCGTCTTTACGTGGTTTCGCGAAACCACTCCAGGTGAATGCTCGGATGGTTCCTTGAAACTCTTAAATTGACACTGTTACCTACAGGATACACTACAAAATGGCCGACCTTCTTAACATATATTTATTGTAGTGTACCTTCAAGTCTCTAGAGGTGCCTGTGATCAGCGCTGCCGTTCTGTTAGTTCATTTATGACCCAGACCTCACACAGTCGGAACACTGTTCTTTGCCGTAAACTAAGGTAAAATTATTTTGTGTTCAGCCCAAGAGGGTTCCGTGGCGGCAGATCTTTACATCGATGCCTGTATGGGCTATTGTGATCACCCACACCGCCAGCATCTTCGGCTACTTCACCATCGTCAACCAGCTGCCCACCTACATGAAGTACATCCTCGCATTCAACATTAAGGCGGTGAGTATGAGAGTGCCTTAACCGAACACACTATGGATGAGGTTTGCACAGTTTTCTGGATCATGGAAGTACCTACCTAGCAAGATCATGGAAGTACTCATCCAGCATCATTGCTTTGTGCTCGTGAGCATATGTTTGTGTCATATTTTGGGTGTCAATCCCGAGGGTTGTTACGGCGAATATTCGAAATAGAAAATATTTGGAGAGCTATTATCTGGTAAGTATCCTGAAAGAAATTCAGATGCGTCTCATAACTTTCTAAGGCATATTTTCACCTGAAATGTCAAAGTAATACATACTCAGAAGTTGCGTCGTTTACAGTCAGAGATAAAGTACACGTGTGTATGTCCTGTTAATGTGCAACTACAAAAATGTGAAAATAATTCAGTATTTATTTAAATGTAGTAGTCAGTTACAAACAATCTCTCTATAAACAAATTATGGTCTGGTCTGCTGTGCTCATATATTTCAGATTCATGATGCTGACATTGTGAGGATGCTATAAAATGTCATGAGCAAGTATCTGACTAAGAAACTGAGTGCTAATTGTTAAGATGCATCAAGTTTGTTCAGAGAATAATGCAAATCACAGACTAATGTGACAGAAGATTTCATGTTTCCTGATATCAGACACTCCTATTGAGTAGGATGAGTTCTATTCTGTTTTGGTGCGGAAAATGTGTCCAATAACTGGTTGGTTTGGTTTAACTTTTACTTTAGTATCTTCGCGTGTGTTAAAGCATGAGTTATACTTACACAATTGGTGTCAACCCAGTATGTAAGATTACATATTTAGGGCATATTGGATATGCGTTGGTTATGGTTTTTTGAGTACCAAGTTTCTTTTGCTGGCTGGCAAAGAAAATTACATAAGATTTCAAATAATATAGATACTATGCCCAGGTGTTTTGTTTTAGGAATGTTCGGTAGCACTATTAACATTTTAGAGTAAATATATTAACTCTCACAGTTTGAAAAATGAACGCTTTAGAATTGTCAATTTTCTTTCAGCTAATTTAACTCTTAAAATTCAAATTTGACTTAGCGATATGATTACGAAAAGATTAATTTTTCCAAAAGGAAGCGTATAAAATAGTAATAAAATTTCAAATTTCATATGAAATATCCACATCCTAAAATCAAATTAAAGTACTTAACATGTTACAAAAATATTAGGAAAAAAATGCAACCACAGAAAAATCCACGAAAACAATTTTTAAACAATTTTATTATTAAGTACTTTTTGAAAATCTGAGTCGTCACAATAAACCTACGTCAAAATTTAGAACACAAATATTGGTAATTTTTCAAGAATAAAAATATCCTGAAAATAAATAGTTGCGAAAAACAACTCAAGAAAAGAGAAAAGTTAATTAAATACAAGTCTTGCTTACAAAATAAACTACAATCTTGCAAGAACAAATTTAAATTTTTTAAATACCGAAAAGTAATTATGTTTCTAAACTGAAAATATATCTCAAGAAATAATCTTAAATGACCATTTTTCAGTTTTAAAACATAAAAAATAATTAGCGCAGTAAAAAATATTGGAATACAATAGTTAGGTAAAACGAAAGCAATGCATAAAGATTTATTAAAATGTATTCTAAAAAGAACAGTAATTAAAAATATTAATATAAATAACTATTCTTGTGAGCACAAAAATGATTAAACTTTTAAAATAAAATTTTGTGTTCAAAAAAATAAAAAATGTTTAAAGACATTAAAAATAATACTTGGTAGTTTAAAGTTATACATATACATATATATATATATAAACACACATTATTTATAGACTGATTTTTACCATTTACCAGTTTGAAAATTTGGGGAAATATTTCTCGTATTATGATTTTTAAGTATTTTTTGCTTAAACATTAGATACCCATAATTCATTTTGTAGCATTAATTTTTAATTTTGAAATATCATTTTAAGTGTCTTAAAAACAGGATCCTGAAACTTTCTAAAGTTCACGATATATTCTGAAGATCGTAGTTTCAAGAATACTGATAATTTTGTAAAAATGAAATACCTTAATAAGCAACAAGAAAGCAACTGAGTAATGTGTTGGAGAGGGACTGCTAAGTCAAGTTTTAAGTTATGTGTAGTTGTGAAAATCAATGTGCATAGGTGCAAAGTTTGATTATTCATAACAACCCTAAGCTCAAACACCATCTATCTTGCATTGAACATTTATTGAATAGCTCGCAGTTCGTCTACTTTTTACTAAAAATATCTTCAGATTACAACTTTAAAATATATTTCCATAATATTTTTTAGAAGTTTTTGTTTAAAATTTAATTTTACTGAATGCATTAAATATTCTTTTGTAAAATTAATTTTTTTTAAATATATAATTTGTGCAAGATTTTTATAAAGATAAAATGTTTAATGTTTGTTTTCAAATTGGGTGTGTTTTTTCGCCTAGCTAAAAAAAGGAAAAACTCTAAGAAAGTAATCATAGTAAAAGTTTCACTTTTCAGGTTTTTGACTGGAAATTTTATAAAAGATAGCCGGTTTATTTACTATGTATTCCAAAATTAGTTTGGCAGCTAGATATTTTAAGCAATTAATAAATAATATCATAAGACGTTTAAATAAAAAGTCTTTTAACTTAGCTACAGAGGTTGGAAAATTGTTTGAAATGGTTGAACAAGGCATTGTATAAAATAAATATTGTATTTTTAAAACTGTTAACTATCGTCCATTTTAAATACTGCACTTATAATACATTTTTTATTTAATTTAAACTATCCTCAATTCTTACCGTTTCTAAGTCGGTAATTTTTTAAATTTTAATTTCACAGTTTTGAAAGAGAGAAAGAGAAAGATAGAGGGAGAGAGAGCGAGAGAGAGAAAGAGAGAGGGAGAGAGAGAGAGAGAGAGGGAGAGAGAGAGAGAGAGAGAGAGAGAGAAATAGAAAGAGAGAAATAGAAATTAATTCGCGTTATGTTCTATTAGACTGTAATTTTTCATGCTTCATTACAACTGTGCTTTTTCTGTCTTTTTGTATTTATATCCAATAGTACAACTAGCTCATGTCTAAATTATTGGTAGCTAATTGATTGTAGATTTTGGGTGCATTTGAGATAATAAAGTTGAGCAACTACAGAAGTGAAATAAAAGTATGGGAATAGAAAGCTATTGTCAGAAAAGTGAACTACACTTTAAACCGTGGTTTGAAATATAATTTGTTTATCACAAAAATGCAATATTTGACACAAAACATTGTGAGTACAAAATAAAACTGGTCACATAAAATCAGTAATAAGTGCTGAGGAAAGCCTAAACGAATGGGCAGAAGGAAAGCGAAGAGTAGGTCACAACTTTTTGCATCCGAAAATTTTGTTTGATATTTTATGATATTTTTATCCTTTGTTATTAGAAAGTTCAAAACTGGAAGTTACTCTTTGTTATCTGGTCGCTACATTTCTGCTGTTAAATACATAAAAACAGTTTGTGTGGTTATGAAAAATCACATTAGATAATTAATTAGTTAAAAATTGTACTATTGGTAAATAGCCATACACATTAGAATAGAGTGCATCATGATTAAAGTGGATAACCGAAGATTTAACACTTTCATTCCTTAACTACGTAACTATAACAATCCCCTGTCATGATCAATTAAAAGAAATGAGCTTTTGGACTTGAGATCAGGATTGTTTAATCTTTAATCCGCTCTTCTCTTAGCCAGAGCCGTGCAAAACATTTGATTTTCTGGCAAGTAATATAGTTTTGTTGTTTACAGAACATCAAATAGTTAAGGTAAGTTGTAATTTTGGACTGCCGAGAGTCATATTTCGTTTTTGTTAATATTCATTTCGAAAAATAATGTTTGTGAAATTTGAATATGTTTTTATAAATTGCAATGGAAAATTAAATTTATAATATTGATGACTAAAGTGTCGCGTGATATTTTTTTTTGTGTAGCAATGGCAGTCTTCAAATTTTACCACTAATAGATTAACTGTAATTCGTCTGTTGGAAAGTAGGAAATTTAAACATTAATAATAAGAAACCATGAAATATATTCTTAGGTTTGTATGTCTGAACAGAGTACAGTATACATATTGCAGTATTTAAGTGTCGGTGTTGATATTCATTACCGGTAAACTTTACATTAAAAGACAGACTTACTATACTTAGAAAAGTAATAATTGCCATTGCTAATTTTGGTGGTGAACTGCAAATTATTAAAGTAGTTACAAAATAATTTATTCTTCATCTAATCAGTTACAACATTTTTCATGTTTACTACTTATATGATAACATTTTGTTTGCCAGTAAAATTTCGCAGGGATAATTTACAAAATACGCATTTTCGCAAAATCGAGTTTTGAATTGATTTTCATTACAAATATAAGGAACTACTCGAGATTATGGAAAAACTCGGTGCATAGTGTTTTGTAGAACGGAGTTCTTACGCATGTGAACCGCGGTTGGTATATTATTCCCCTTCATTAGGGAAATAGGCGTGAAGGTTCAGTAGAATAAAATTAGTAAGTCGGGTGCAAAGGTACGGGACACAGGAGCAGATGCCGGTCGGCCGTCATGTTGTGACGTCACCCAACCATCATCTTGTATCCGGCTGACCTTTACCAACGACCTTGACCTTGAACCTGTGCCCGTGACCTTGAATGACCTATAACCCAGAACAGTACCTTAAAAATAAAAAAATAGAAAAAATCGAAAAAAAGTTAAAAAAACTAAGAAAAAATTACATCCCTAACTCCGACCACCATATTGAATGCCAGTGACCATGATCCCAATGACCTTGAAAACAAACCTTCGAGAAAAAAATTGTAAAAATCGAATAAATTCATAAAAGTCGACTAGTTTATTATGTTACTGACTAAGAACCCCATGTTGGATATCGGTGAACTTGACCTTACCCATGACCTCGTGTCCATGACCTTGGATAATCTTGGACCCTAAAAATCGCCAAATTGTTAAAATATTTGCAGATTTTTTTTATAAAAAAAGCTAAAAATTACTTTAAAAATAAAAATAATATTTATAAAAATGTTATTAAAACTTGTATTTAAAAAAATGGAATGTTTTGACTTAAGGGGATGCGGGACTGGAGCCGACCAGCCACCATATTATCACGTCACCTTATCACCATATTGAATCCAAGTGACATTAACATTGACCTTTGAACTTGGCCCCGTGACCTTGTGTGACCTCAAACCCAAAAATTAAAAAAAAAAATTTTAAATTATTAAAAAAAATTAAATTATCTATAAAAAAAATTTACATTTCCGGAGGTTCCCTGAGCACAATGTCCTGCAGACGACTGACCCTCGCCAATGTTTCTCATTGGTTGATTAGTTTTGTTCGCTTCGCCATTCAACAGTGTATTATTGGCTGATTACTCACACACGTTCGACCCGCTACCAATGTTTCTCATTTTATTAATATTCCCCTCCCATACCCCTTCACCATTGCTCATTCTGTACAATGCACTCCACTCACAATATTAATTCTTTTGTTTGTAATTTGTTTACATTTTCATCACATAGGTGATGCTAGTGTATTAATTGTCAATTTAGCCATCGTGTTGGTTGTTATCGACCTTGACCTTGACCCCAATTACATAGAACTCGAAAAATCGAGAAAAATCACAGTTCATACAAATTTGCGAAGATTTGGTGCAAAGAGGTTAGCTACGAGACTCTTATTAGAGACTTTTATTCGAGATTGTCCATCATCGTTTGTATGGGCGGGTGGTATGGTAGGTTGGTCTTGTCGGTTGTTATAGTCAATTTTGTAGGAACTGGTCTTGTCAGGTGCTAATTTTGTGCTCAGTCAATCTCGCCAGGAACCAGTCTTGGATGGCGTTAGTCTTAGGTGGAGTTATTCGTTGGCTAGTATTGTTAGTCGGTATGGATCCTTATTGTGACTAGCTAGTATTGGTTAATTGTATGGACTGCGATTTTTCTGTATTTTTCGAGTTCTATGTAATTGGAGCCAAGATCAAGGTCAACAACAACCAACATGGTGGCTACATCGACAGCTCCTCTGGCGGTGAAATTGATAATTAATATATTAGCATCACGTATTTGATGAAAAAGTAAACAAATGATAGATATAAAAATAATATGGTGGGTGGAATGCATTCTACAGAATGAGCAAGGGAAAGGGGTACGGAACGGGTATGTTAATACAATGAGATACATTGGTGGCAGGTTGAACGAGGTAGGTAATCAACCAATAAAAAACACTGTCGGGTGGCAAAGCAAACACAAGTAACCAACCAATGAGAAACATTGGCGAGGGTCAGTCATCTGCAGGACATGGTGCTGAGGGAACCTCCAGAAATGTTATTTTTTTAAATTAATTTCTTACAATATTTTATTTTATAATAATTTTTATTTTTTCCCTAATCTTAGGGTTTAGGGTCATACAAGGTTATGGAGTTAAGGTCAAAGGTCAATGTTAAGGTCACTGGTATTTAATATGGTGGTTGGGTGACGTCATAACATGGGGGCTGTTCGGCTCCAGTCCCCATCCCCTTAAGCCAAAACATTAGAAATTTTATTTTTTTACACTTTTTTAAAATAACATTTTTAAAAAGTTATATAGTTTTAAAATAATTTTAGCAATTATTATACATTTGTTTGGTAATTCTTAAAACAATTATGCGATTTATTGGGTTCAAGGTCATCCTAAGGTGATTGGTACGAGGTCAATATTAATTTCAAAGGTCAAGGTCATCGATATCCAACATGGGGTTCGTGGTCAGTAATGTAATGTGCTAGCAGACTTTTATGAATTTATTCGATTTTTTACATTTTTTTATCGAGTGTTTGTTTTCAGTGTCATTGGGATCATGGTCACTGGCATCCAACATGGTGGTCGGAGTCATCGATGTAATTTTTTCCACTATATTTAAACTTAGTTCGATTTTTTCAATTTTTTTGGGGATTTTTAGGATTTTTTAGGGTTTAATGTCATTCAAGGCCAAGGACACAGAGTCATGGTCAAGGTCAAGGTCAGCCAGATCAAATATGACAGGTGACGTCACAACATGTCGGCTGGCTGGCTTCTGCTCCTGTGCCCCATGCCTTTGCGCCCGACTACTCTATATTATTCTGCTTGATTAGTAACAAAACACAGGGTGGCAACTCCTATTTTGCTGATGAAGGGGGGTGATATTTCCAACCACTTTTTCACACGTGTAAGATTTACATTCTAGAAAATACTATCTGCCAATTTATTACTTAATCTGAAGTATTTCTCTATATTTGCGACGAAAGTCATTTCAAATATCAATTTTTGAGGGAGTAATAATCACTTTAAGGAAAACTATTAGGTACATTTTTTCTTATATTTTCGTCAGGAGTAACCTCCCGGAGCTTGTCGGTGATTTTTATTGACATGCTGTATTCTGTAGTATTATTATTTTTTGCTGTACGATTTTCTTTGCCAGTAAAAATGACTGAGGATAATTAGCGGCGGAACCTTAGGTTTAGCTGTCACAAATGAATGGGTGGTGGTGGTGAAGGGTGTGTTATTGCGTGTCCTGCAGAACGGCTGGTTCTCCAGCCTGCCTTACCTGGGGAAGTACGTGTTTGCTGTGGTGACGAGCATGCTGTGCGACTATCTCAGGCGGTCGGGAAGCTCACCACAACTCAGGCCCGCAAGATATTCACTACTATAGGTAAGAACCCGCTTTGTAGTTTACTCATGTAGTTTATAGCCTATTCCGGAAGGAAAGAAAGCCTTCTGAGATAACTTTTCTGGCTGTGTGTGCGTCTGTGTGCTCCCCCGCCCCCCATTACCCTACTTAAATTTTTGAATGCGTGAACAGAATTTTACCAAACTTATTAATTACACGTATAGTACTAACTAAGGGCAATTGACTATTATATTTTTTCGACCTCTCCGAGAACTTCCTTTCAAAATAGCGGTAATTTTTAAAATTTAGGGGCGTATGTCATATATCGGAAACCATTCAACCTGTTTCTACAAAAGTTTGTATATGTTAACAGCGCAAGTTGTAAGCATTAAATTCAGAGGTGAATATTGTTGTTGATCAGCCATTTCGGAAGATAGCACCACATGAAAAGAAACTTTTATGTTATATCTCGAACACTATTGGTCCTCTTTTCGCCAAATTTGGCACGTAAGTAATACTATGATTGGCCAGGTAAATGTCAGTAACTGAACATAATTATACATTTATTTTAAAACTGGCGGCCATAAAAATATTTTAGGTTTATTTATTATTACTACCACACCGTTTGACCAATCCCAACGAAATTTTGTACGCTGGTAGTATCTCCTACAAATATCATATAATCCAAACAGCGAACATTTTTATTCTCCATTTTGGTAGATAGGGCCACATGAAAAAAAAAAAAAGCTTTTATGTTATATCTTAAAAACTACTCAACCAATTTTCTTCAAATTTGGCAAGTAACTGATAGTATGTTAAACCAAGTAATTAAATGTAAGCAAATAAACTTTATTAGGCGCTAATTTTAATAATGGCGATCATTAAAATATTTTTAGTTTATTTGGTATAACAACTGTATCATTTGGCCAATTTCAACCAAATCTTGTACGATGATGGTATGTAGTACAAGTATTATATGAGAAAAACGAAAACCACTTTTGTCGGCCATTTTGAAAGATAGTGCTGTATGTAAAAATAAATATTTTTCATTATATCTCTAAAACCACTGAACCAATTTTCGCCAAATTTGGCACGTAAGAAATAGTCTAATAGGCCAGGCAAATATGAGTAATTAAAATTTATTAGCGACTTATTTTAAAAATGGCGGCCATATTAATATTTTAGGTTTATTTGTATAAAAATCATACCATTCTGCCAATTTCAACCGAATTTTGTACGCTTACAGTACATATTACAAGCATCAAGTAAGTCCAAAACAGAACTTTTGTCCGTCATTTTGTAAGATTGCGCTACATGAATAAATAAAGTGTTTGTGTAATTTCTAGGGAATCAATAGACATGTTCTTACAAAATTGGGTAATCAAGTAGTACTTCCGCAATTAATACGTACAAATATGTTTCAAGAATGACAGACACTTATTTAAAAAATGGTGGTCATGTAGATATTTTAGCATATTATGCTGTATCTTCGAAAACATTTAATCAATTCCAACCTAACTTTGTAGGCTGGGAGTATACATAACAAACATAAAATGGGTCTAAACGGAGCCTCTTTTGTCCTCCAATTTGTAAGATGTGCCCGCACAAATAAATAAAACTTTTATGTCATTTCTCGGGAAATAATTTTCCGAGTCCTACCAAATATGGAAAAAGAGTAGTGCTGTGGTAATGTTATCTGATATGTTATATGGATGTCAGACACTTATTTTCAAAATGGCGGCCATGTATATATTTTAGATTTGTATGTTATATCGTAGCAACTATGTAATTAATTCAGTTGAAACTATGCAGGATGGCTATATATATTACAACAATCAAATGTATAAACTTGACATATATTTTGTCCGCCATTTTGTAAAATAGTTTCACTTTACAAATATAAATTATGTTATCTCCGAAAAAACAACTAATTTCTACCAAATTTGGCAAGCAATAAAATTAGGACAATGGCAGTGGGTCAGACATACATATTTTCAAAATGGCGGCCATACAAACATTTTAGCTCTGAATTTTTTATCTACGAAACTGCAAAACAAATTTCAACTTAACTTTGTATGCGGACAGTATCAGTTATAGCCATTACAACTGTGTATGCAAGCCTCATTTATCCGCCATTTTGTAAGATAGCCCTACATTAAATAATGCATTTTTATGTCGTATCTCGGGAAACAATCAACCGATTTCTTTCAAATTTGACGAAGAAGTTGTACCGGTGTAGGCTATAGTAATTTATATGCTTTAAGTATGGAAAACTATTTTCTGAATGACGTGTATATAAACATTTTAACTTAATGTGCTCTATCGACGAAACTATGTAACAGATTTAAATTTAATTTTAAATTTTGTCTATGACAATAATCGAATGTGCTAATGTATAAACATTTTGCCCTCCACTTACGAAGATCGTCATATGCCATATCTCGAGGACCAATCAAACAATTTCAATCAAACTTGTTATGCGGACATTATCTTTTACAAACATATTGTACAGAGCTATTTTTTAAGAAATTTTGTAAGTTATCCTTATTTTTAAAAATATGGTTTTTATGACGTATCTCGGAGATCAATCAACGGATTTCCATCAAATTTTTCACATAAGTGGCGTTATGGTAGGCCATGTAAACTTACGTGTTTTAGTGGCTCAGGCACTTATTTTTAAAATGATGGCCGAATAAATGTTTCAGGTTAGTGAACCCTATCATTCAAAACATTTGGCAGACTTCGAAGTTGATGCTCCGAATTCTACCTCCGTCAATCAGTTGATTGTAAGCTAGCTTAATTTTACGAGTTTATCCGAATTCGAATCCCGAGTAAGTCACTCGTGTATTTTATTTGTCATTGTAGTGTTTCACATGTTACTGGTTTCGTCTCTTATGACATTGCTGTCAATGAGATGCCAATGCCTACCTACCATCTAAGCTTTCAAGAACTTTACTAAAATGTATTTGCAGCCATGTAGAGGGATGTAGGCTCATTAGTTATCAGTATCTTCTTGTTTAAACGTGTACATGACTATACAGAATAGTTTCTAACGCTGTGCTCAAGATTCACAATATCTATGGGTAGAAAGAAAAATGGAATCGCAGTTAAATTTATATATAGCACACTCGAAGTTTCTTCACACTTTTGAATCAGACCTTTGAAAAATCACCCCAGCCATAATGTGTTTGGTTGTTTCCATAATATTCCATATATCATAAGCGTTATATACTTGTGTTACCATTAAAATAATTTATTTTTGGTTCCATTAAGATTTTTATTTAAATTGTGTCTATAAATTACAATATTTCATTTATAATTAATATGAATAAAACAGGTAGGAAGAAACAGTTCTTATGCATAATATTATCACACCGGGTGCCCACAAATGCGGCGTATTATCATTTTGGTATAATTTTTTAGCCTCGGTTAACCTTTTCTCTTTGCTTGATATGGAGGAATAACTCAAAGTCTAACTTTAGCATGGCTTCAGAAAAAGTGAAATTGAAGTAATCGTGAATGGGCTACACGAAGGTAATCCCTAATGCTAAACTGCAATAGAATATTGTTTAGCTACTCCAGTAGTAAGCAGCTGTTATAGGCCGTTCACGGAAAAGTGAGCACTTTTTAAAGCTGTTTCATCAGACATAATAACAAATAAATAAATTTCATTGTTGCCATGGACTTCTGACTTTGGGTATGGTGAATGTATACACTGTGTTTATTACTCACATGGCAGGGTGTACATTAAGAAGTAGTGGAAGGATATAATTTGGTTGAAAGAAAAAAGTAACTAGGGCCTCAAAAGTGCCCCCTTTACCGTGAACGGCCTATACTACGTATTTTTGCAACAAGTTGAATACACCAAGGTGCTCCAGCCAGCGCGTGGCTCGACGCGCCTGGTGATACTAAACTGGTTGCACGGGTACGTATTTAGAAACTGCGAATTCCCGGCGTTGCTGCACCATCTTCGAGTGCTGTTCTATACTCTATGTGCTGACCCGAACTTTGTTGATAAGCATTTACGTAAAAGGCATATTTGCACACAACTTATATGCATTCATTCCTTACACAGAGGTGCTAGGAAGTAACCGGAAATGACTCCTAAACAAAAAGCACATTTTGCATCTGACTACAAGCCATGTAACAACGGAAATGATTAAAGTCGATCACTTGCTCGATCGCTCAAAGGAACAAAATTAGGTAAATAAAGTACGGAAATTCGAGCCGCCATTAATATTGGAAAGATGCATTAGTTCCTTTTGGGAACGAGTATCAGGAAAGTTAAGCTATTGTTAAGGCCACCTGTTTTTTGCGAAAAGATTTCAGGACTAGTTGTACTTCGAAACACTAGAGCTCAGATCCACTTTCGTGATTGGATGATTCGAACTGTCACTCATTGCAGACGTTTGCCCGCGAATCACGGACACTCATGTCGCAGTTACCTAATTCTGATTGGCCAAGTCAGGTAAGGAACTGTCCCTCCGACAAAGACAAGTAGCCAATAACCAAAGAAAAACTGCGCGTATGTCATACGACATTGGAGTATAGCCTTTTCGTAAATCTTTTCGCGAAAAACAGGTGGCCCTAGCTATTGAACATTTACTGAACATACTTACATAGTTAATATCTTTGTGCAGTTAACGTGAAAAACAAATATATTTAGTATTTTATCACACCTTAAAATATATTGCAGTTACACCCACTTACAGTTATGTTTGAAACGACTGAGAATTAAGGATAATCCGTTAGAAATCTTACTAAAATTATCATATTATCCATGTCTGAAAGGGCAATATATAACAATATTATAACTTGTCCAGCAAGAAAAAGCACTTGACGCTATTCAATGTAATACTTTTTTTTAATAAAAATCGCAGAAACTAATTTAGGAATTATCTGAATTGTAAGTGCTATAACTCACGCCAGGTTTACAGAACCATGCATTTTGATCTTTCAAGACTTTTTAATACGTACTCATATGTTAGGGCCACAGTGTTTTGTCTACTTATACCTATGCATATTGCATTCTACTTGTTTCAAATACCTATAAGGAACCTAATACAAAAATCAGTTAATGCGTTCCAAGAATAATTTTTCACTTGCTTTATTCACTCTTTAATTAAGAATTTGCAGTGTAAATTAAAAACAAAAACATTGAGATATCTTAAATTTCCTAGGTGTCATTAGTTTATTAGCTGTAAAATGACATGTCATGCTCTCATTGGAGTACAGTAACAGGAACAGAACACCGAATAGAAAACTACCCTGTTAGCTTTATCAACTTCTCTCCATAAATTGTTTTTCATGTACGGTTTTATATATTCGACCATTTATATATACCATAATTCAAATGTAGGACAATGGACTTAACTTCCCGGGACACCCGCCATATTGAATTTTTTATTTCATTCTTCCTGATTCAAATTTAGAAGGATTTATTTTAAAATGTTACAATAAAAGCTTAGATGATTACGTTGCCCATCAACACGGACATAATATATGAACTATTAACTCATATTTATGTAACAGTTAACTTTATACAAAAATGTATAAAGTAATTCATTCTCACCTTTTAATGACATTCAGGGAACCCCTATTAACAGTCAGGTACAAAAAGTTGCACAGAACCATGAAATGTAATGCTTCTACAATTGAACATTTTCTGTAATTGCCCTGATTCCAAAATTATCACTAAAGCGAATAATTTCTGTACAAGGGATGAGACAGCCTCTTAACAAATTGATATTTTATATTTTTGGAGATTCCTTTAAACATGTTCATATATAGGCATATTGCCAACAAGGAACTAAATTAAAAAAAAATCGAATAAAATATTTGAATAAATTTGAAGCAGTGTTCGGAAATCGATAAAATATAGTAAGGGAAGCTCTCCTCCGTACAATACGCCAATGATGTGCACGAGTAGTGTCCACAGTTGTATAGGTTGTTCGCGGTTAAGTGAGAACTTTTAAAAGGCCTGCTTAAAATCTACTTCAATGCACTCTCTGTAGCTATTCGCGATATGTAAAACTGACATTGTAATGAACCTGATCACTTTATTCATGCTTCTGTCAAATGAAACTAAGAAATAATTAGAAGAGTTTACATTATATTAATTTGATCGCTCTTACACTAAACAGAAAGCAAAAGAAAACATTTCAATATTCACAAATGTTTACCTAACATCTTTCAATTCGGTTTTGAAATGTGGAACTACGTTATCTCTGACGTCACCAACTATACTGGATGCATGCCTGTCAATGTGCCCGTTAAAATATATTCAGATAGTAGCAGTTACATTTTTCTAAGGTTGATTTAAAAATTTCTCATTTAACCGTGAACAGCCTTTAGTGTTGTGATATAGTCTATTCACGGTTTATTGACAATTTATGAATCAAACTTTATGTAAAACCACCCCATGTATGACGTATTTAGTTATTTACTAAATACACCATGTATCACAGCCATTTTATACCTCTGTTAGCATAAAACTTATTATTTTTGTTAATTCTAAATTTTACTTATATTTTATTTATAAATTATAATATAACATTTATAAAAAATAATAATAAAAGCAGTGAGAAAATATGTCTGTTTGTAGCGCCTAGAAAGAAATAGTTCTGATGTAAAATATTATTACAACTGAGTGCTCACGAATTAAAGGCTGTACACGATAAAGTGAGCACTTTTGAAATCAACGTTAAAAAAAATCACTGCCTCTACCTGCATTTATTTTAAAGGGCTCACTGAGTGACATACGCCCAGTAAAGTTGGTAACGATGGAGGGAAAGTAGTTCCATATATTAACGTCGAATAAATAGTGTTGGATAACCATTTGTGACGACTTAAATTATTAACTTGGCTTTCTGTTTTTTTTTCTAAATGCATCAGAATATCAAAATGAGCAGATTTGTTTAATATATACTTTTATAATAACTTTAAAGTCTCACGTGATCAACGCACGAATAAAGTGACGAGGCTTATGACAACGTTAATTTTACTTAAGGTGAAAGACTACACAACGTGCATATAAGTAGATCTTAAGCGGGGCTTTCAAAAGTGCTCATTTTACCGTGAACAGCCTATAGGTGTGTTTTCCTTTGGTGTAATTTTCTAGGCTTAGTTAAAACTATTTTGCACGAGACGGAGGAATATCCTGGAAGTAGAACTTTAGCAAGGGTTCAAAAAAGTGTGAAGTAATCGTGAATGCATAAGTGAGGTGTTTGTGTGCGCAGCGCTGTCATTGCCGGCGTGCCTGATGGCGGCGCAGATGTTCCTCGGCTGCAGCAGGCTCGCCTCCGTCACCTTCTTCACGATGGCGCTCACGTGGAACGGCGCGGTGACTGCCGGCTACCTCGGCAACGGACTTGACATCGCCCCCAACTTCTCTGGTCAGTGGCATCTTGCCCCTCGGGGTTTGCGGTTCCTCCGCTACCTTTCTAATGTTTACTTGTTAGAGCCCCGAGTATTTCGTGGATTGAGTTGGCAGCAAGCTAGGCTGGACAGCACTCTATACATTCAAGACATTATTGTTTGTTTATTGGTAGGAATAGGAAAATATCGCGAATTCATTTCAGGACAAGATAGACGTCAAACACGTGTACACTGAATTCACCTTTTCAATACGATTACAGTTCATTAGACACGCCCTGGACGCCTCTGGGCCAATAGCAGACTTGCAAGGAAAACAAGCAGCGAGTGCCATACTGCTAGGTGTAACACTGGCTACTGTGTGGGCCAGCAGCCAATGAACAAACATGTGAGTCTCGAGTGTACACAGGACTATGGAGTCCCTACTTATTGATTGCTGTGATAAAGTGAGGCCTGTGTACAAGACTGTTAAACACTCACTCACACTACTGCTTCCTGCTTATCACTGTTAATGGGGCGTGTCTAAAGAACTAACGTCCAATCACAACAGTAGGAGAAAAGAACAAGTGTTTGGATACTACCTCGCCTCCGAATGTATTCGCGATATACTCGTGGCTCTAATACTTGTTCACTTACACTGCCAAGTTATTTTTTGAAATTATTTCCCAAAGAATATTTGGACTTATTACTATTTCAAAAAATAATACACTGATAAATCGGGAAGAAATTAAATAACATGACAGTATGCACACTTGTGATTTAACAAATGTGAGTGCTTATGATTGTAATCAGCTTGTTTGCATGTGAAAAAGTTTTTGCAAGTGCGAATCTTTTGAGTACTTGAACGTACATAAAAGGTAGTGACTTCTATCGTGCTTCTCATTTTGTTGTAATTTTTTGGGTTTTTGAATTAATGAAGAGATTCGGGTGGATATTTAACAGCGAGGTCTTGAGAGCGAAGAAAATGATTGAGGTGAGTATGGAGGAGCGCCGGAATGAAGAGGCAAGGGAAACGGGAGATCCGCGAGAAAATCCGCCGACCAGGGGCGTAGTCCGGCACGATTCCCACGATAGACCGCCGGGGATTGAACCCGGATCGTCTTGGTGGGAGGCGAACCAGCTAGCCACTCGGTCACCACGGATCCTAAATTTTTTTAAAGGAAGTTATTACTTTTTTATTTTCAAAAAACGGTTATGCAAAGCTGAAACAGTTATTTATTTATATTACATGTCGAATTTCTACTGCACATGTGACAATCCTAGTAAGTCTGTGTGGCTTCAGAACCATAGGCACGAAGCCCAACACATCACCACCCATTTCTCAAACACCGAAATGTGCTTGATGTCTGGTTATTCAACTGACCAGAACGAGACATCTCCGTGAAAGTCTAGCAAGTAGACCAGCTTTGAGGTTATCGGAATTTTCCATGAGCCAGTGTTTAAAGTGGAATCCTGGTGCAAAGTTTGGGTAGGTGACTCTGGCAACATCAGGAGGTACAGCTAGACTTTTCGAGCATAGGTCTGGTGGTCTCGTTATGATATTCGGAAGTAGTTAAGAAAGTGGTTACGATTTATACGGACAATGCTTTCATTTGCGAATCTATGCGATCAAGGCTATCATGCGTTTTTTTTTTCCACAGCGCTTCTTCCCGTATCAGTTCATACCAACAGTTGTGCTCAGAAATACTAAATTTAAAGAATTGATGGGATCTCCACAAATATAGCGGGTTTCGAAACACAATAATACCGACTCGCTTTTCAGAAACCGAGTAATTCTGAGGGCTGGGGTGCAAACTACCAGCCGTCTGCTTCCTTACATGAGGGTGACAATTTGAAGTGCAAGACAAGTGAGCACTCTTGATCTTTACCGTTACTCCTGGCTTCAAGGCCAGACGGTCCTTAGTTTTTAAACGTTATGTGTTCTCTTCTTTCTATAGAATACTGACAAAGAGTAAAACTTGAGGAAGCTCGCATAGGTTTTTACATTATGTATCTTTCTATTTTGGAAAATAGCAAATTTAGGCTGCATTGTGAAATTTGGCAGAGGCAAGTTGCGGTAAGTGAGGTGACAATTGTGGTTCAACATAGCACTGTAATATTGTTCTGTTTAAAGGTTACAATATTGAATGAACTGTCAAAATTCTGTATTTATAGGTGTTGAATCGAGTCCGCCCAAAGAGCGTGACTTCGGCGGCCTAGCGTGTCTTTTAGGATAATCTTCTCAGAAACCTATAGAAATATTTTAAGAAACAAAATGTAATTGCAAATTTCATTAAGAAATTTATTCAACTTTCAGAAACAACAGTAAGTTAAGTGAAAATATTGCTCGTTGCTCAAAAAGCTTGCTGTACCAAAATAAGAACTTTAAAAAAAATGCGTCATGTAGTTAAAGAAAAACAACCACCACAACAACTACGATTCCTTCAGACAACCAACACAGTGCCAAATTACAGGAATATCAAAGTAGAAAATACCTACAAGTAAAAGAAATGAAAGTTTTTCTTTGCTCAAGCATTCAGTGTCAGCAGGAAATGGAAAATGCCATTCTTGTTTGCGATCAGTCCATTTCAGCACTCGCAAATTACGTTATTTTCTCGTATTAATAAGGTCTCTGTTTTGATTACGGATAGTGTCAGGTTGGGAATTTTTTCTCAGACGGGGATTCTTACACTTGTACTGTAATAATTTGGGTTGGGGGGGGGGGGTGTTTCATCTCGGGGATTTCCATTTACACTCCTGTGTTCATTCTCGCGCTGTTCTGCCGAAATTATAATCTTATCTCATCAATTCTCCAGACTGGTAAGGAATTTCAGATGTGCGACACAGGCATGACAGTCGGGTTCGCCTGACACAAGCTTCCTCATTTCATGGATATTGAAACAACCTGAAGATGTCTGTTATGTAACGTGTTTACCAATACAATAGACAATCGACATAAGCAAAAGTAATTTTCTGCCTTCAGGTACGATATTTGGCATGGCCAATACCTTGTCTTCAATGGGAGGCTTCTTGTCGTCATACATGGTTGGTTCCCTGACTCACAACAACGTAAGTATAATAGTTCCTAATACACTAAAAGTAGTGATAATTAAAAGCAGGCCTTAAGTTACAATAAAGAATACCTAATCACAATTTTGACCAAGTTTTCTATTGAACTCTTTGGGCTTCTAAATGAACCAATATTAGGCGAATCTGACTTCGTTCACTTGGGTTGCATTTTGGTGAGGAAATAGTCTCATACATACAAATTTTATGTTAATATGGATAAAGTTTTAAGGTGCAGTACTGGTGAGAAATTTTATTTTAAGGATTTCGCCCACCTGGAATTATCTTGTATGTTTAAAGTACATAAACAAGGAGATGGATGAGGGAGGATGACATTAGTTCAACGTCAAGTGTCTTTTCACATTTTCATTGCACTGACGTGAAAAATGTTGTCATACTCCGTACAACTCTAGAACTATATTTTATTAGTTAAACGTCTGATACATAATTCAGAGCAGTCTCCGATATAAGTATTGTGACCATTCATTTAGTATATTTTTAAGATGTTACACTCTTTGAACGTGCTGAGGATGTTGAAGGGTCTCGAATTAATATTTTTTCATTGCAAGATGCCTTGAAATTTTGTTCCAGATTGAGCTGAATTGTGTGATCATGTTGTATAAAAATCTGATGAACATATTTAGCTGTTCTGTTAAAAAAATTTATTTTGAGACTCATCTGCAGTTGCAAATGCCAGGTGGACGGATTTATAAATTGCATATGATTGTATATTTGACTAATTGTTTTCTAATATTAACAAAGTGCATGCACATCTAACACCCACAAAACAACTTCCGAGGAGATAACATGTACGGATATATGATTGAATTTTTTGTGGAAAATTTGGTCAGGTTTTTAAAGCTGAAAGCAAAAATGTATTCACTATAGAATTCCCCTTCCACAATTTTTGGGAAGGGGGATGCTGAAGCATATGAATTTCTGAAATACTTACAGCACTCTATTCATCGATTTATTTTTTAATCACGATCATACCAGTGTGTTTTAGACATTTTTGTGAGCAAGGATTGCACGATAAATATACTTAAAATTAACAGTATCACCAAACTTGATCCAAAACAGTTTTTATAAAATCATGTTTCTATGCGTCAGCTGCCATCCCACAACGATATTAGCAATCAACAAATCTTTCATGATTTAGCAGACGGTTAGCTTTCGATGCAATACAGTAACACAATTTGTGTCCTCGATATGCGTTCGAAAATTTAACATTCTGAAGACTCTTATGGTGAACATTCAGACTACCTCTAGGTAGAAACAAATGTCGAAAAATTGGGGTGGTGGAGTGAAAAAAACAAAAAATATTACATTTACAAACCCATGTCCGAAAATGCAGGTGTTCACAGTGAGTGAGTGTCAAAAATGTGCCGTACAGAATCAGCCAGTAGTCGAACACTGGTATGCAAGTGTCATAGAATTCGTAATTGTTGCAGGTTTCCTCTGTAAAACTAGAACACGTATTTAAAGGTCATTGCGATCAGGTACTTGCCAGCCAGAATACCACTCTCTGTACAAGAGTTGTGCAATTACGAAAATATAGTTTATTGCACCGTACAATAAAAGAAGGTTTAAATCTTCATTCCACGTGCAGAGCTCCATTTCAGGCGTAATACCTTGGCAATCTCCAAGTATGCTGCTTGTCGTACCACCCAACATCTGTGGAACTGCTAAACATAAATTGATTCCCAAACTTGTGTGGCACAGAGTGCATTGCGGCTTATAGCATTTTCATCGGACATTAATTCCACCAAGTACTTGAAATAAAATAGTGGTCCCTAGTTTTGACATACAGCGAGATTATTCGATATGCATATTACTTCACGTTACATTAATTTGCATAATTTTAAATCACAGCATCTTGTTAATAGGCCAGCTGTACAAACTTATTTAACCATAATCCCAATCATTCGCGAAACGTCATCAACTTAGAAACGGGCATGCCTTTAGGTTTTCCATTCTTAAGACATTCTTATTCTTTTTCATTTTGGTGCGATCAAAACCTAAATTAAAAATTTTATAAAAGATAGAGAAAAGTATATAACGCAGAAACGATGTACGTACATAAGTTTCAGAAATTAATAATAGAATGTGTACATTATATCTACTCATATCTGTGAACAAAATAAATTTGGGTGGCTATTTATTCTCTCTCTGGCGCCCTTTATTAAATTCAGGGAGTGACAATATATACCCTACCTCGTTCATAGTTGTTACGCGCCCTAGTTAAAGTTAAGGTTGCCAACTGTCTCGTATTTTACGGACTTTCCCGTATCCTAGGGTTTAAATAATTATCCCGTATGGACAAAGTATCGGCCATCACATAGCAGAAAATTAATAATCTGAAGGCAAGAAAACTGATGAACCATGAATTTTTCTAAATGCAACAAATATTTTATTGTTATATATGTTAATATAAACATATTGGTTAAACTTTTAAACATTAAAGTTAGTATTTAAATTTTTTAAAAATAATTTTCCCCAATAATTTTATTGGAGTCAGATGTGTGTCGATTTGTCGGAAGTCTCCCTTGATGGCAAATCTGGAAAAAGAAAAGTGGCACACCTAATTAAAATAAATGTCGAGTAGAAAGTGACATGTGTGAATTTGTTGGCAGCAAACGTACGCCCAGTGGCGCATCGTGTTCGGTATCCTGGTGGGCACGTACTCCGCCGGGGCGCTCATGTACCTGCTGTTTGGCTCCGGGGAGCTGCAGTCGTGGAACAACGCGAAGCAGCAGCGCGACGACGAGGAGTCCGCGTGCAAAGAGGCTGTGCCGCTCAAGAACGGCACCACCACGTAGATGGCGCGAGACGACAGTCCTTCGTCCCCCCCCCCCCCACTCACCACTCCCCACCACCAAAACCACACCCCACTCGACCCCCTCGTCTGCCGCGGCAGGTACTTCCAGGGACTTGATCGTCGGCTTCCCAGCAAGCGAGGCAACTAACTGCATATCAGCTGGTCACGTGTGAAACACTTCTTCACTTCAACGTGCCTGCGATAAACTGCAATGTGTGCCATTCTAAGTACAAAATATGACAATCTGGCATATGCTTAATTATCACCGTGTTTTTTTTTTTAAGTATTTCACATTTAAGGGAACTAGTGTTAAAAAAAGCTGTCAGGATTTATTGAAAATATATTTTTATATTTTAATACCAGCAGGTCTGGTTAGTCAAATAACAAAAGAATAAGCCACTTTCGTCGGTCGCTTTGTTTACTCCTAGACTCTTTTTTGGTTCTTTCTGTGTATTGGATGGTACGGATTGAACAATGCAACTATCAGAAAAACTAGACGTTGGCACAGAATTTAGCGGAGAATCTGAAAATAGAACCAAAACATCTAGAAATGATATATGTTAAACACTCACAAATCAACCTGAATTAATCTGCGATTAGATATAAATGAGCAAATTTTTTTTGTAAATGTTATTAATGTATAATTTTTTGTCACTGTGTCTATTAAAAAAATTTAAATAACCATTTCTACGAAACTGATTTCTACAAGCAGCTTTTGTGAAATTAGATTTGCATTTCGGCACGGAATTTTCTATAAATTATAGTAATGTCCCAGTGAGACTACCATACAACCGGCTGACTTTAACTAAAAAAATTGCATGACTGTTGAAAGGTGTAGCTGCTATAAAATATGTCTGTCTCTCTGTGTGACCTTTATGATATATGTAGACAAGCACTATTTATATTAATTGTACTACGGTGTTTATTCATCAAAATGTTTGTATTTGACAGTCCAAATTCGCTGTAAAATAAGATACTTATGTACAATGTATTACTTATTATATGTTTTAATTTTAAAAGAATTTCTATGAAAAATCCTACATATCTATGCTTTTGTATTCAGTTGAGCTGTGATTTATGTTACTTGTGCTGATTTCATTAAATGTTTATAATATTGTATGTTTTCGATAGGGAATTTTTAGGTTTGCTGCTAAACTTTGCAGTTACAAAATAAAGCAAGCATTATGCAACATAATAGTTAAGTAAACAACACCATCTCATAAACTGAAATTTTGGGTAGCTCCTCTGTCATGACTTCTTCAGTACAACTAGTAATAGTATGTTCCGAAATCTGATAGTGCCTCTCTAGTATGCCGATTTTGTTGCTGTTGTGTGTTTCTTGTATATAACACTTCACTCCTGGGAATTATATTTTTACTAATAATAATTTTGGCGCCGTTTGCTAAAGTGTCTTCGCATGACACCGACATGCTTATATTGTTTGATGACTTGTCCCAGCACATAGGCAATATGACTGTAGGAATTTGGCGAGAGATATCGTATTTAAAGTGTTTGACACAAAAAAAAAACAGTTTACACGCAGTTAATTGATGCGTACTCTTCATGTTTGAATATGTAGTTTACGGCAGGGCTAACAGTTTGCAGATAACAATTTACACTAAATATGACGCTTGATACGAGACTGTAGCTGAAAATAATTTTTATACATATTTAATTGCTGCTTAATTGTTAAAATATTGGCAGTTTCCTGATTCCCTAACCAGATGTTTTTCCAGTTTTGATGAACTGTGAAAAACAGTTAAATGGTGGTCTGTAAATATCAATGATATCTGTTTATGCATCATATTCGGCAGAATTTTATTTTAAGAATGTATCTAACTCCAATTTTCACTCAAAAATAAGACGGTTGCCTTATTATTTTGCTAAATTGGATATTATAAGGTCAATAATATTTGCTCTTTTAGCAGTAAATGGTCGTCGACATTTTTTAAAGCACATCTGTCCTAGTTGGTTGGACCAGTTAGAAGTTAATTAGAAATCATGTTAATAACTGAATATACATATAGTTTTGCCATTTAAAAAAAATGTCACAATAATTAATATTTATGCTTAAAATATTTTCGCGCACAGAAAAATGCGATTTACTCTTTGTTAAGTGTAAATTTTTACTCCATGAAATGAAATACGTGTAGCTTTATTTTCAAAATCGCCCTTTAGTTGGGCAAATATGATATTTCAGTGGATGCAAGCACGTAAGATAGCGATAAATTCGTGTTGGTTAACATTGTGTTTAATTTGTGAGATTCAAATAAAAATATATTTACTTTTGTATTGGCATGTAGTTTTCTGTTTCGCGACAACTCAGAGAGTTCAAAAATGACTGCGAAGAGATTAGTAAGTCACTTTCTCAGCATGAAGTAAACACACTGAAATATAATATATTCCAGCGTGTTCACTTATTTTTTATAATACAAATTGCCAAACCTGATGCGTAGAATTTTTCTTAACTTCTCATTTTTTATTAGAATATTATTTTAATAGTTTTTTTTATGTAAAACAATTTTTAAGACTGATGGAAACACATTAATATTGCTTCATATTTAAATAAACTGTTTTATCGTTTCTATAATATTCCCTGATGGGTCAACTGCTGCGATCACATCATTTTAAGGAATCACTTACTGTATTTTTTCTTGTGTTGAAAGCAGAGTTCTTTTTTGGTATGTTACCTTATGTTCTAAGAGGCCATATGTGTAAAAGAGCTACACTTCTTTAAATAGGAATATTTAGGCATGCAGACATTGCATCATCACAGTAAAAATAATATTCGCTGCCTATGCATGTAAGCTATACAAAGTTCTGTACAGTTTGTAAAATAAGCTTGCAAGCTTTATTTTGTAATGTATCTTTTATGTCATGAACGTGATTTATATACGTAAAATACAAGGCACGTAGTCAAGTTCTGGTAATTTCGATACATATATTGTTATTATCACGCAAAAAAAAACTTTTCAATGCTCATGTGAATTTATGTGAAGGAATATTAATTAAAATCTCATGCGAACTAACTATGTATTTATCAGCTCAGAGAACCATACACCATCATTTTATATAAACAACGCTGACCTAGACAAAGTTATTGCAACATACATAGTACATCATTTTTTCTCTTTTTGAATTATTTATAATGATTACCTATTAGCAGTACGTGACTGTTGATTATCAGAGCATATCGAAACTTTACGAAGTTTGAGTAAATAAGCTACCGTGTATGTGCAATTTGCCAAACTGAATCTCTTTAGCTCCTGCTGCACAAGTTTAGAAATAATTCCTAAATTCATCGTAACAAAGGCATTCCTCACATGTATTTGTATACTAGTTTGTAAATGACATGTGTTAATTTATGAATGGTGATATGATAGCAGGTTTTTGATATTGTTTTGTAAGTTTATGTGTATTTGCACAGCTGTTGAGAATGGATGTGTCATAGATTACGATATTTTACGTGTCATAAAAACTGTAAATATGTACATTGTCTATAAATAAAAATGTGTAAAATTTAAATTCTTGTTACATTTTCCTGGAATTTACTCCGCCCTTAGGAGAATTAAGACTGTGGTATTGTTCAACACCCATGAGATTTCCCTACTGAATATTAACCTAATTAACATAATGCGTTTGCAATGAAGTATGACATCAGAGATGCTGTTCTGTATCCCATTAGATAGTATGTTATTTCTTACAGGTTAACAAGAGGATGGGTATAGTTGTATAGTAGGATATAGCTTTTCAGAATATCTCATGGGCATTTAGACGCACTACACGTCTTCAATAAACTATTTACCAATAACATAGTCATTTTGAAGTGCAGACGATTTTGATCACAGCCAGCCAGTAGTTACTGTAAACATGAGGGGGGCCAAGGTGGCTGAGTGGTTAGCCTGCTTGCCTCTTACCAAGGTGAACTGGGTTCGATCCCCGGTCGGGCCACTCCCGGATTTTCGCAAGTGGGAACCGTGCCGGACGTTGCTGCTGGTCGGCGGGTTTTCTAGGTGATCTCCCGTTTCCCCAGTTCTTTCATTCCGGCACTGCTCTATACTCACCTAAATCACCTTCATCGGCTCTCAAGACTTCGCTGTTAATAGCTGGCCCAATCTCTTCTCTCACTCACTGTAAACATGTTGAATAAGTTCGGACGAAATGGACATAGCAGACAGCTCGACCGGTGTGCAAATGTGTCATGTATATCTTTAATGCCAACTTGGTATACAGAGTCGATTAGTATCTTTCAGTGGCCGCATGGAGAACTACTTACTCGCTGATAACTTGCACTTTCACAAGGATTCTCGACACCAAAAGCTAGAATTTAAAAAATGAGAAATTTTATTTCCAGAAGTTTGTGTTAAATTTTATACAGTGTTGAAGGTTGTACATGTCTGTTTCTGAATATTTAGTACTGGCGTTACCAAACTGAATAACATAAATTGGTTTTTAATCTGTGTTTGAAAATTGTACAAAATTATGATTGTATGTTACATGTCATATTTTGTCTTTCAGTCGGCACATAGTAACAAAAAATATCTGGTTTGAAGATAGCAAGATCGAGAATGTTCTGTACTGTGGTGATATACCAGACTCTCGTTTGGGAGGTAGTGTGCTTGATCCCGTTAGGCTGCCCTCGGGATGTTTATTTCTCAAATGGCTTGCCAGCCTTTACTCAGGAAAATGCCTATATAATTCTTCAATATATACTTACCGCGTTCTCTCGCACCTTGATTAGACTCCGTACATAATCTGAACTACACTTATTACATATTTTAATTATAGAAACAGCACACTGAAGTCAGCAGTATGTAGTTCGGCCACTGACTGGTTTAGTAAATGAGAGATGCTTGCTAATTGCTACGATACCATCATGCACCACAATGTTCCTGTTATTGAAGTGGCATAAAATTGTAATTTCTGAAAAAGGTACAATATCATTCAGGCACTTGCTACCATAATGAAAGTGCTGTATCTGATTTATAATACATACAGTTTTGATTTTTGTAGTTTCAAAAACCGAGCCCCAGAGCTGTTCAAATTACAAGTATAAATAAATTCTCTTCAAAATTGTGACATTAGGAAGGTCATGAATTTAGAGAATATTGTGAATTTAGACGTTTTGCAGGTATGGATTTTACCTTTGTGTAGGTTTCTTTCTTGGAAATATACGACAAAGTTGACTATCTGATCCAGAAGATATGCTCTAGTTACACTTCCAGCTAACACCTCAATTAGCATTGTCAAATGGGCATACTCAAAACGTCTTGCCCCACCTGTAATTTCTTGTGCATGAAGAATGTTCGTTTGGACTGTCAACACATTACAAAAATGCATTTGTCTAGTCTGGCGTGCTATTGTGTATATACAGTGTAAATTTCACCCCATACGTTCTCTTGGGTTATGAGCAGAGAAATCTAATAACTCAAGAAATCCGGCGGTGAAAAATATTTTTTGAGTAGTGTGTTTTGCATCATTTATCATGTTATGAAGTGTTGTTTTATAACTACAATGGATGTTATAACATTTCTCAAGGTCACCAAGAAATGTCAGCCTGGTATATGGGAACCCTTTGTAAGAGGGTGGTTTTGTATTGAAAACATGCTTGTGGACCAAGAGAAGGCAGTTTATTAAGCAGAAAAATGTTATAAGAGAGGACATTTTATACACAAAATTTTACATCCTAAAAATATAGATATTAGAGGAATATAACTGTCTCTACCAGAGTCCAGCCATGTTAGTGTAATCACAATTAACACTTTATTTGACAAAGTGTATGAACAACCACAGTCGCCCCTTACTTCAGTAAGGAAATTGTGTACACATAGCTAATCTACAACTGTCCATCAATATTCTCGTCCCATTTGGTGACAGAGCATTAAAGTAATGAAAATAAGCTAGATCTTAAGTAAAATTAATGGAGCTGGTTTGGTTACATTACTTGAACATTACATAAAAAATATATATATTAACTGTGCTTGTGTAACTCTTAATGCATTACAAATTTATATAGCATTTAAGAAAGGCGTAGTAGGTAAAAATTAGTTTACAAATTACAATTTTTTACAACATAATTTGTCTTATAAACACCCAGGACAAACTTTCAGCACAGCATGTACATTTCATTGATTTAATAATTAAGAAAACAATGTACTTTACAAAGAAATTCCTACTTTCTAGGGTACCAACATATTTGTCAAGCACAGAAATAATGCACTGTCAACACTATTTCACTAGCTGTGAATTGCCTAATATTTTACAGTTCACTTATTATTGCGCACAGCTTGAAAAAGTAATACATATATTTCATCTCCATGCAAACTAGTTTTAAAAATAACTATATAACAAGCCCAACAGGAATCTATATTTGACTAGTTAGGTACACAATAATTTCTAATGATATTTTACAACAATGTACAATATAGAAAAATTCTTTTAAGAAACAGTAGTACTCCAGAAATCTTATCAGTTTCACAGAAGACTATAATATGCACTATAGCACATAATTTTGTATTGTTTTCTATTAACAGTTGTGTGACTTATTCCTAACAGCTTGGTCAAACAAATTATGCAGCCCAGGACTATTTTAAGAGTAAATAAACATTCACAAATGTTGTACGAAATGAGATTTTTTTTATTTACAAGTCTTTCTTTTCAGCATGGCACTCAACAATAAATTGTTTCACAGTACTATTTGTTCCCTATTTGCATCACTGATGGTTTATTTCCTTCAAACCACAAAAGTGCGAGTACAGACTCCACAGGATACCGCTGATCTTCAAGTTCTTATGGGAAAAAAAACACAATACTGTTATTAAATTAAATAACCACGGATGTTTCAATTACTAATAAGAAATTTACTAATGCAAAATGTATACAACGTACAGTTATTTGATTACATTATGGTTTGTTCAAAAATTTCTTAAATTTATGCCAACAGTAAATCAAAGATAAAGCATATTCTGAACATGGAACAAATGACTTAATTACTCTTAACTAATAGCACAAGATATATTAATTATTGATAATTTGTATACCTTCCTCTTATGACAGGGACGCTATTATAGAATATCTTAAGATACAAAATGTCACCTCACAACATCGCTTGTGTTTGGAAAAGCTTACTGCGAGCTATTTTGGTTCTCAACAAATTATTAAAATAATAGAATGCTAAAGGTATAGATTTTTTTATAAAACAGAGTCAGCATAACAAAGGCAACACTACGTAATGGCAAACTCCCAGAAATTCAGTAAATATGCTGTGTTCAAGTAGGTGTCAAGCATTAAGACAAACAGGACCACAAAATGAAATGTAATTAAAAGTGATACTTTGCTAAAAATATTAATCCAAGTGAATTAAGTAATCGAGGTGAAATGTAATGCAGAAAACAGGTGTCATATACACGATTGGAGCTGCAGTGAAAACACGAAGAACACGTATTATAAATGTAATTTGGCCAGCGCTAAATCATCGATACTACATAGGTAAGAGGTATCTTTCTTATATAATGTCAGCTTAGAGTGATCTATTTATAAGACAACACTGCATGTTGTACAATAACGTGTTTAAATCTTTAAATTATAATTATTGCATGTTACAAAATTTGCATAACTACAAAATATCCGAAAACAGTGATCCTAATTTTAATGCCAGGCTGTAAAAATTCAGTATCTACATATCTATTAGATTTCAAATCACCCCAAAAGTCATTCCATTTGTGGCTGTATAGGATACAATGTAGAGAAGATTGATTAGCATAAATGCATAACTGAAATATGGGATTAAGTGATAAATTGTAACCATTTTGATTACAGTCCTCAAACACATGTTACCATTTTAAAGCAGATTTTCAATATGATAATTGTAATTATTTTCTAACTTTAAAGAAATATAAGTATTTCAGTGAAAATTTCTTTAATAATTTTTCTACTTAAAATATGCTGCACTTTATACAGTTTTCACCGGAGCTCATGGAAGAGTGTCATTGAACATCTAAAAAACGATTTTCCACAAACGACATGAGGCCCATTTCCAATAAGTAGTATATGAAATGTTATTCCGTACAATTGTAAAGTTGTTATAATTTCTTATACAGGTTTGTAATAATTAAGTACAACAAACAAAACAGGTTTTAAGAAAAATTATAAGCAAAATTGTGATACTAGTCTTGGCTAAAAATGTATTTTTTGACAAATTAAATTAAATTTCGGAAAAAAAAAAAAAAAAAAAACCCCTATTTTAGAAAGTTAGAAATAATGTGATAAAGAGAACAGATTTAAATAAAGAATTGGGTTACTAACATTCAAACCTAAAAAAATAAAAAGTGAAAAATGAATTTACAAGCTAATGACTAATGCAATTTATTTTTATATGTACTGCAATTATACACCAAGATTCAGTTTCACATTTCTTGTTTATTCTTATGTTTATATGTCAATTATTTTATTTATATGAATCTATTTTCAACAATATCTTTTAACAATATGTTAATTTGAGGAGCCATAAATTTAAGCTAATATACAATAATATCAAAAAAAGTACAAATAATTTGACAAAATAATGCCTTATATTATTGTTCAACTCCTTAGACTTAACTGTTTTGTTTAATTTGAGTGATAAATTATTTTTTCCAGTTTATTATATATTTGTAGAATCAGTACAAAAAATAAATAAAAAATTAAGTGAAAAATGCTATTATATTTAATAAATACAATAAAAAGGATGATGAAAATGCAACCAAACATGAAAGTTAAAATGCGCAAAAGTATGTTTTCTGCACGAAAAAGAACTTTTGGTTTTCATTACTTCTAGCAGGCTTTAGTGGAAATGAAAGCTGGTAATTAAAAAATACATAAAAACTTAATAAATGATTTTGCTATCATCAATTACTTTTTTAATAATGGTTTTGCTTTACCTTATAAAGAAAAAAATGATTAAATATTATATTTTGGTAAAATAATTACAACTAAACAAGGTTACAAAAAATTAATATATGCATTAATAATATTCAATTGTTCAGAAAATTAAGGAAAGCAAATAAATCATTTTTCAGAAAGAAAATGTGGGAATAATTGCTTTAAATGGTAATTACTAAAGCATTTAGATAGTAGCTAAAATAATACAAGAATATAATAATACCACATTGGAATTTTTTGGAATGATACAAACTCAAATTAATTAAATAATGACAAACTTTATTCTATTAAATTTTTTACGATAATATTAAATTAATAAATTATATAATAGGTGATTATAGAATCAGTGAAATTGAGAAATGATGAGTAATCTTTCAGAACAGACTGGTTTGTATAAATATAGAAAAATTCATATATTAATAACATTGTGATACAATTAAAAAAAACACTTATATAAACAAATATAGGTAAGAAAATAAAAATTTAAGAACAAATGATAATTAAGAATATTTAATTTAAAAGTATTGAAAACCAAATATGATAAAATTTATGCTAATATTTGGGATCTGATAATTTATCACAGTTGTTGGATAAATAAAAATTATACATTAAAAAAGTATACCTTTTTTATTAATTTTTTTTCAAAATTGTAACTTTTATTTGTATTTATTTAAACCGAAAAGAAATAGAATAAAATATTAATTTAGAAATTTTCTTTTAATTATTTTGATGAAATTTTAGATTTATATTATATTTAGTACATAATACTTGATCACAATTTATATGTTTACCTTCAATTATATATGTATATATATACATATAACTGTTCGTTTTCAATATAATATTATAATTTGCAATTATAATATTCATAAACAATATTATATATTTAAATATTTTAAAAAGTGTAGAAGTTAACCATAATTTTTGGATTCTGAGTTTCTGGAAGATATAATTTAATTATTTCTTCTATGACAGTGGCTGTAAAATTTGTTTCAAGCAACTGATTTTTTCGAATACTTTGTTTGTTAAAAAATTGACTCGACTTATGGAAATATATTTTTAATGACTGGTCATATTTGTAGATATAAAATATAATTTTTATTTTTGTAGTTATTAAAATTATTTGGTAATATTAAAACTTGACAGTGGTATATTTTAAAAATTATTTTGCTGGCATATAAAAAGAATAAAGAACAGAATGTACTGTAAATATTATAGACTTCATTAACTTTTAAATGCAGTAAATGCAATTATTTTGATATAATTTTTTTTAGTTTTTAAAATTTAAAAAAATGTTATTGGCTACTTATTTTTAGAATACTGTAGAACTTTTAATATTATATTTTTTAAATTTTATACATTGTTATGTTTGGTTATGTTTATTTCATACTGTAACAGTAACATAATAATTTTACCATCCAGTACACATAATTCATAAATTTTCTATCTTAATGCATTACAATTCATTCATACAAAATAAATAAAATTTTTATATGATCTAAAAAATTTGTTCGGCTAAATTATTATTGTTCTATTAATATATAATTTTATAGTAATTAAATTATTTTTAATTGTCGAATGCATATTTTTAAAACACTCAGATGTTTATACTCATCTTCATCAACTTTATATATACGTGTTTTAAGTCTGTATCCACAAAATTTATTTGTTACATTAAATTTTTTTTATCTTTTATTTAAATATTTTTTAATATATGTAACTGGATTGCCTGGATTACGTTATAAGATTGGATTATCGAAGATTTGAAGTTTGATAATTATATGGAAGGAAATTCTCCAAATATGTAATGTGCTTTTCATCATTCATTTTAAATGGGGTTTGAATTATTATTATCAGATGTCAAACTGAGTTCGCATCGCCAACTTTTCTTGGTCATGTTTTGTCGCATGTAAAGGTGAAAACCTACCGGGTGGGCTTTAGACACTTGGATGCCGCAATGGTGATGAAATTTAGTCATATCGGTGGATCTTGAACTACAACCACTCTGGCTTCTTGAATTTCGATCATTATGCTTTAATATTCACAGCCACCGACAAACCACTTCACTTTTCTTTCCTTAAGTTAATAGCTCATTAAAATAGTTAATTTTTGTATTTCAAAATGTACTATTTGGGTTAGGTTGTGCATATTAGCGGTGTTTTAAAATCACATTCTGGAAATCTTCAGTGACGTTAGAAGCGGACCTGCAAATGCACTATAATTTTTGACTGAAAGATTTTCCTCTTTTGCAGCATTTAATCCTGAGGGGAAAGTATCCCTTCCATATTTGAATATTTACAAACCTTCGTAATTAAACTTCATGACAGGACATTAAAAATTCGGACGTAGTCATGGAATAGAGGACTACTTAAACGGAATTTTTAAGTTTGTACAGGTTCAGCTACATCTGCATTTTCCCATGTGTGACAGAAAATATGAAACAAAGAGGAAAACTTTGACTACGGTTATAAATGTGAAACAAATCACGTGACCAAAATAAGTTGCATGTTGTAATATATGTTATGGCTTTGACTGTGCATTAAAAAGCTAAGTTTATAAATACTGAATACGGAAATTTAGCTATGGAGGAATATATCCAAATGCAAGATGACGGGAGTACTTCCCCAAGGTAAACAGTCAAGCAAGTTTTTTTTATCACAACTTGTGATTTGGAGTGAAGCAAGAATTCATAAATCCAAAACACTATAAAACATCCAAAACACCATAAATTGATTCTAACTGCTGAGTAGGTCTCGAATGAACAATAACGAATACCAAAATTTCAGCCTTTTGCCACACCTTTTCTCCTTTAAGTCAGGAAGCAGACCGGTATGAGAAGATATTTTGAAATGGTTAAACGTACAGGATGATTATAAATTTGGTCAAGAAACCTAAGTCAGGACATTAAAATATACCCATATTTTATGTTGCAAACCTGGTTTTAGGCTACTTTCCAAAGAAAAGAAAGGCTAATGACTGCATTTTCCTATCTGTATGTATTATGTATATGTGAGAGACAGTGTAGGTGTGTGTGTGCGTGTGTGTCCTCGCCATTTAAGTTTTGAATGCATTAACCGAATTTCTCCTAACTCGGTACACTTATAGTACTTAGTAAGGATACCAGACTTTTATGGTTTTAAACCACACAGGGCAATTTATTTCAATATGGCGATCATAATGATACTAGGGGTAATATGTCACATCTCCGGAAAAATTAAACCAATTTAAACCGAATGTTTTACGTTGGTAGCGCATCGTGTAAGCATTGAATTTAGAGATTGTTATCGTTGTTGGAGAGTCATTTGGAAGATAGCCCCACATGGAAAAATTAAGCTTTTACATTATAACTCAACCAATTCTCGCCAAATTTCGTACGTAAATTGTACTATGGTAGGCCACGTAAAGGTATTTAACGTAAATAGATGATGCACTTATTTTTAAAATGGTGGTTCTACAAATATTTTAGGTTTATTCGGCATAACTACCATACAGTTCGACCAATTCCGACTAAATTTTGTACACTAACAGTATCGATTATAAGCATATTATATACCAAAACTTAACCGCTTTAATCAGCCATTTTGTAAGAGAGCGCCACATTAATGAATAAATCTTCGTGTCATGCTTCGTGAAACAACAAACCGATTCCTACCAAATTTGGGAAACTAGTAGTACTGCAGCAGATATTGTATACATGTACTGGAATGTTTTAATTTGTTTAGGCAATTAGTTTCTAAATGGCGGACATATAGCCATTTTAGTATTCTAGGTTATATCGTTGAAAACATTTAATCATTTCCAACTTAAATTTGTACGCTGATAGTTTCATCCTCCATTTTGTAAGATATCGCCAATATAATTAGAAAACTTTTCATATCATATCTCGGGAAACAATTGACATATCTCTACCAAATATGGCAAATAAGTAGTACTGTGGCAGCCGATGTAAGCTGGTATGTTTAGGTAGGTCAGACACTTGTTTTAAAAATGGCGGACATTAAGCAATTTAACTTTGTAAGCTGTACCGTCCAAACCACGAAATTAATTCCAATATAACGATGTATGCTGGCAGAGTATATTACAACCACCCATTATGCCCAGGAAAATTATAATTTGTCCACCATTCTGTAAGATAGCATCGCAAGACAAAATTAAAATTTTATGTCATATATATCCGAAAAAAACAAATTTACACCAAATTTCACAAATAAATGGTATTTATTTATTGTATCTATTACAGAATTCACGGGAGGCCATGAAAATTTAGATATTTTGAGTGGTTCATACACCATTTTAGCAGGGTATGTTATTTCTACAAAAATACAAAACTAATTTAAACTTACTGTGTATGCTGCCGGTAATGTACCGTCATAATACTGGGCCATTGTAAATTTTAATTATTCACTTGTTTATATATTTGTAGGATGGAATATGGTTTCGCAGATATTATTTTCATTGGCACGTTAATTATATTAATTTGTATGTAATTTTACGGCTCGCTGAAATTTTATTTTTATAGTAAACTTTTACATGTCTTTCCAGTCTGCTAATTTTGTAGTGTGTTTAAAATACCCTTTTATATGAACAGTTATTATTGCCATGGTAACTAAGTGACGTGTTGAGACATTCTCTAACTCTAACTCTCATGACAAGTAAGTTGTAGACAGCGTTATTTAATTAAGTGTTTGAAAGGAATTTTTAGCCATCTTGGTGAAGGGCCCGCGTGGGTTCAGCAGCTGGGTTTTAAATTTGATAATATTATAAGGAGCCGAGTTCGAACCTTGGTCGTCTCGAAGGAGACAAAGACTCAAGGCAAGTCTAAGGAAGAAACAGACCTGTATCGGTCACCGCCCGCGAGGATTTGCAGGGTATTTAGCTCAGTAATAGGGTATAGTATGTTCGGCTTCGGCTCGTGACGTCACGCCAAGGTCATGCGGCTGCCATGTTGGATTCCGGACATTCCTGTCACGCGTACGCCATATTGGATTTCGCCATGTTGCTAGCTAGTACGTAAATAGTGAATCATTTTTTCATGCTCTTGTATACCGAGGGTTTTTTCGAGAGCTTAATTCATTATTTGTTTACATCGACTGATACTGGAGGCCGACATCTTTGTTGCTGGACGCCGCCATATTTGTTTACATTTACATGGAGGTCGCCATCTTGGTTTTTCGTTGGTCATTTGTTTCCCCATTAGTTCTGGCTTTGGCAACTAGGTGCGCCGCCATATTGGTTCTGGCATTGGTCGCTAGGAGTGCTGGTGTGCTCTCGATCGACCACCATATTCGTTCTAGAATTCACCACTAGGGTGAATTCTAGAACTTCTTTAGAATTCTAGAAATTCTTTAGAACTCAAAATACCATCGAGCTGCCGGACTTTCGGTCGCCAGAATTACGCCTTAGACCACTCGGCTATCGCGACATGTACTTGGACAAGAGTTTATTAGTAATATATAGCTTGTAGACGAATCAATAATATATTGCCTCTCATTTAAGACATTTCAGTTTTATTTTTTATTATATAATTTTTAATGTATTTCATTTACATATCAATAATTTTTTTAAGTTTATGTATAAATCAATAAAATGTTAGGTATATATTTTTATTATATAATTTTTATATCTTATATAACTTTTTAAGTGTCTATAATTTATTGTAAGTATTTTTAATCAACATTTTTTTTGTTTTATTAATTTTTTTTTATTATTTTGGTTTAACTTACGTATATTATTTATATTTAATTTGTGTAATTTTTAAAGTATTAATTTCTTTATTATATTATTTTTAATTTAATTTTTATTATTTTGGTTTAACTTAAATATATATTATTTAAGATTTAACTTATATACTTTTATTTTTAAATATTTTAATTTTATTTTTTATTAAACTTAAAAGTGTATCGAGTGATAAGTCTACGAATTCATATTTGTCAGGCATATAAGAATAAGTCATCAGAATATATGATTAGTGACCATGACAAGCACCATTTTTTATTTATTAAAAGCACGTATATAACTGTATTAGTAAATGCATGCCAAGTGTTTTAAATTATGAATGTTGATTATGCGCACTTTTTCGATTTTAATTACATATAGTAATTTTTTTAAAATATCCCAGACTTAAGTATGCAGGGACTTCTATATTGAACTTAGGAAAACCGAAATTTCCTACTCCTATGTAATGATTGTAAATTTTTTTTCCAACACACCATCCCATAATTAAATTGTTCAGTATCCACTTCGCTTAAACTAATATAACCTTACTTTACTTCACGTACACTAACTTCATCTAACCTAAGATAACCTAACTCAATAATCTGGGAAGAACTGTGAATCTATATTTTTTATTTCTCTCGACATTCAACAGTCACACACTAGTCATTGCCAGACCCCTCTTCACCACCCCTCCTTCTAGTTTTACTTAACAAACATATCGAACTGTACTGAATACAAAGACAGGTATATAAACAGTACCTTTCAACATGACATTACCTTGCCTTATTCATACTATTAACAATACAGTTCTATATATACTGCTATACATCAGACTTACTGATTAATAATAACAGTCATCTATATTGACTACCATTTCAGCCCTATCTCACTTCGCCAGTTACACATATAAACAAGTCATTCTAGCTACCAAATCAATCAAATATTCCATCCATGCTATCATAAGATGACTACTATTAATTTAACCATCTACAACACCTATTTCATCTTAATTCCCACCAATCTATTCCGCTCTTACTAACCGACCATACCAGCTAAGCATTTTGCTCCTCAAATACTAACAAAACAGAAAAACGAATCATACAATTAAACCATTCTCCTCGCACCATCTTAGCTACACTTTTTTCATACTGCCTAAATAACTGAACATGTGATTAGGTCATACCAATCAACCACACAAGCAAACTAACTGTACAACCAAGTCATACTTGTGTGCATTCCACCCCATGTCAGCACTCAAATATATATTTTATTTCTCTCACCAGGCACTTAACCTAACCACAAGTCCAAGTAAAATTTCAATTTATTCACTTCAACTTTTTGTCGTATACACTCCACACACTTGTGTATGAATTAGAAAGTATTTTCATATTGTGTAGTACATGGAATATTTTTAACTTAGTCATGTCCATTCTACCTCATGTCAGGACTTTGAAAGACATGTTAACCTAACCACCACACTCTATAGTCATGTATGTTAGAACTTTGAATAATTTTTTTCATTTTGAAATTTTTGTATATATTACAGACATATGGAGCTATGTCAACTCCAGGTATACGAAAAAAAAACAGTAAAAACAAAATTTAACTGATACAATTATGATAATAGTGACTCCATCACCACAACCATCACTACCAGCACCACCACCTCCATCACCACTACCGCCATCACTGCCTTAATAGTCTCAGATATGTCATTTAGAGTCATTTTTGTGTAATTGTTGAGTTAAGGGTCAAACAATCAGTCTTGTAAGTGACCGGTCTGACAGTAGTCAGCTTTATGAGTTCAAGCTGAACAAAGATAACACTAGGAGGAAATATATTTTCCCATTAATAGAACTTATTCACTGGCAACTATGATTAGTTAGCAGCTATCACTGGCCATTTTAGAACGCGTGCTATAGTCCTCCTACGACATGTACTCACATAAAATTTGATTTGAAGGGAACTATTAAGTGTTTCAGAGGCAGATAAACATATAAATATGAATTTATATCAAATTTTATACTCATACATATTATGCTATTCAACTGATAAATCATCACATTGTTTGCAAAATAATTGCTCAACCAACGAACACCGGACTAAATTTACTCATACCTCATATTAGAAATAATGTAGACCAGAGTTCAGACATCTTGAACAAACCATTGCTAGATTTAAACTCACAACGTCCCCTTCATTTTATCCTAGAACCAGTTGACCTTATAAATGTCAAGAGGAAATCTGTACAAGCATGGTAACTTGAGTCTGTATGTGCTTCCTGCAGTTTTCACACCTGGATGCTGTCAGATAGCCTTAGCCAGCACATAGTATTTCTGCTCCTCCTTGGTGTCTGGTAACGGGAGTCTGTACATGCTTACAAATTGTTTGTACAGTCTACAGAGGGTTGGATGAACATGCGTATGGAAATAGCTGTGTTAGCATTTCTGCAACTGCTCGGCATTTGGTAAATAAAGTCAATGAGTCAGCAGGCTTCACGAGCAAATACAAGCCTGCCACTGCACAGAGTTAGCTATTTCCAACCCAATATGGCATATAAGAACAGACAAGAATAAAATGAATTTAAAGTAAAAACACTTTTATTTTTAAAAAATACGTGTACATATCACCACTTTAAAAAAAACTACTTCAGAATGTCTTTCTCGTCAACCCAAGAGCTGTCACGATTCGAGTGTCCGAGCCACCTCGCTTTAATGTGTCTATTACGTAGTTTCAGCACCTTTTCCACCAAATACAAGTCTGGAAACTTCATGGGCTGGATCTCCTCTGCATAAAAGAATCCGACGATGGGTTCGCCTCGTAGATCCTCCAGGTAATACATGCATGGATACTAATGTCGTATGCGATCTATCTTGAACAGTTCTGCCGACCAGTTGTGACGAAGCCTTTGTGGAAAATGCCACGCTGTTTGGGGATGCACACCAGGTAACCGATCTTGGCTTTAGGCTTGCGCGTGTCCCTTCTCGTCGGAATAGCATATACAGACCGAAGCAGGGTGTCATCCTCGACATCTTCGTGCTTCACGTGAGTGGTAGAATGAACAGTAGAATTATACTCGCCAACGAGTTTCGGCAGTAGCTGAAGCCAATTGTAGTTTCCATTCAGAGTAAAATGTCTTCACAATTTGGCTTTTAGAGTCTGGTGAAAACACTCGACGATGCTAGCCTTGAATCTAGAGTACGTGGAATAGTGATTTATGAAGTACCTTCTCATCAGCGCATGGAAAGTAGCGTTAAGATATTATTACCGTCGCTGGTTTGGAGATGTTATGGCATGTGTCCTTTGCTTAACACATCCGCCATGGCCTCGGTGACATCACGTGCATTCTTCCACTTGAGCGGCCTGGCCCAGACATACTTGGAAAACATATCTATTATGATCAAAATGTTGCAGTGGCCTTTATTCGCACTAGCAAAGTCTTGCATTTCGATCAGATAGGATTGGAAATTATTGTCCAGCCCTTTCTTGCCATACTTTCTCCGAGGGCAATTCCTTCGAGCCGACCTGTGCAATTTGCCAGAAACAGCATATTTCATCATCGCACGATGTAGCCAGCTTCGACGAGTTCTTTGACGATGGATATAATCTCGCTGATGTGGAACCGGTTGCCAGCAGACTGTGAAGCGACTAGCAGCCATAGTCTATCGACGAGTTCGTTCGGATCATCCCAATACACGTAGTCTATCTTCCGTTTGGTATCGATCTCCTGCAGCAGCAGACCTGATCCTGTAGCTTCACCCAATCGTGGAAATAGTCCTGCGATAATGCGAAATTCTGCATATGTTGTGTCCTTAAATAATTGCGTTGAGAGGTTATCATTCGCATAATGAGCATGACTGGACTGTAGCAGGCGACGGTACTTCTGAAAATATGATTCGGTGTAGTGTCCAGGACACCTACGAAAGAAAAATTCGCACAGACCATGTGTCTTTTTCACCTTGCGCTTGCCGATCTGCATCACATCTCCTGGAAAAATACATTACTTCCTTGTTTCTGAGAAACCATTTTTCATCACGGGTTCGCTGGCCGCACATCTTGTCGCTCTTCCGATCGGAGTAGGAAGCGATGTAGTGCTCGACCAGTGTACTCCCCTTGGATCCATACTCTCATGCTCGTTTCTGTTCCTGTGCATGCAGAAAATCGATCAGGGGCAGATCATCTTCATTGCTAGTGATGCCACCTTCCGATTCGGGCAATTACAGGCTTCTTTTTCGTTTACTTGATGGTGTCGATCCTTCCACATTGATTCCCTTCGATTCTCGAGAGCCAGTTTGTAACTATTCGCGAGTAGATTTTTCACACGAACAGCTTCGATGGCTTGCTGTGTCTTAGTCATCAGTTCCGTTCGGTACATCATCATTCATAGAATGGAATAAACACACACATATATAATATATACATATAATCACTCTAGAGTTATGGAAAGTAAATTTTCGATCCTTACCAGTCAGTCGATGCACGCATCCAGCACCTTCTTGCTATGCCTCGCAACATTGGTTTTGGCAACCAGTTTGGCAGTTAACATATTTTGAAGAATCTTCAATTCTTCCCGTTTCTGCACATTCGACACATTGATCAGGTCTATTATCCATGCCTCCACGCCCTACATGCCGGTCGATAGCTACCATATCTTCGACCACTTCATTTTTCATGCTCTCGATATTTTGCCCAAGAAGAGACTGACCCCTGCGAACATCGGCGAGGTAAGCTTTGGTTAGCACATTTCCATCATCATCATAGGAGCATAGATCATGTTCGAACTTGGAAATTGTATTGTGATTCATGGTCAGTGTCATACTATAAACTGATCGAAGACTCACCTGTACCTGCATTATATAGAGGCCAGTCTTTCACAATCACTAAAAACCCATATTTCTCTTTCCAGCACAAGGCACACATCCTTAAACTCTGCAAATACCGTGTCTGTTTGGCCGTGGTCATCATAAGCATGTCGCAAATTCATATCATACATGCGAAACAGTAACAACACATTAGCATTATCGCGAAGCAGTTGTTTGGGTATGCGCGAATAAGTCTGTCCGAGGTACACACAGTCAACATATGCGTGTCGCCCCATACTAAAGTACTCTTGAATACAAGTCTGTTTCTCGCAGGCAATGTCATCAAAGACAAATATCGAGTTTGTAAGTGCTTCGCTCGGCGACACGATGGCTTCGTTATCGTTGCGTGGGAAATAATCCAAGCCTTCCACAGCCTGCAGTATTAGTGTTAATCATTTATCATTGATATTTCGGTTGCTGGAGTGATTTGGAGTACAGGTACACATTCTTGAACCGAAGACCATTTGGTTCTTCCAGCAGGCTAAGTAGGACACATGTCTTACCGCAACCCAATGGTCCTGCGATGATGCCGCACACAGTATTCGGAAATAGGCTTCCATGTCGCAATTCATGGGAGATAACTTTATCATCAGCAAAAATCCGTATCGGTAGGGTAACATCTTGCTTGAAAATCTGTATGTTACCACTACAATCTTCTGGATCATGTAGAGTCGACTTTAGTTGTAGAGAACCAGCGATACAAGTTTTTGAATGTGTCTTCAATGCATCCCTACGAGAAAACTGTCTCTTGCAGAAATCGCACTGAAATGTCACACTTGAACTTTTCATTTTACAGGTCGTTATTTCATGTCGCAAATTCCGCAAAGCTGTGAATGCTTTACCACAGGAGCGGCACAGCAGACGCATATTTGGCATTTATACATCTTTACTGCTCCAAGTCTAGAATGCTACTGAAAAAAAGTATAAAAGGGTCGTATTTATAAGTTTCAGGGCAGTCTTATTCAATGTGTTGTAAAGTAAAGACGTCGAAATCTGGCCGTGGTATCATCGATACGCTGATAAAAGGTTGGCAAGTGGTGGTACAGGCATCAATGCACTGGATGAGGCTTGCAAGTGGCATGATATTGCTTATTCCCAGCACAAGGATCTGCAAATCAGGCACCAGGTAGACAAGATACTTACACAGAAGGTGGGCAAAATAAAAAATAATTGCCAGATACTGGACTCGGTGAAAAAATTGCTGCATGGGGTGTTTCCAATGCAATGAAAGCCAAGGCGAAGATGGGCATGGGAGCAAAGGAAGCAAGACGAAGTTCCAAGAGGAGAGGGAAGAAAATGAAGGAAGAATTCCTTCCTGCCTTGATAATTACAATCGGTGTCCTGGGTGGTACCGTCGGGGCCGTAACGAATATCGTTAGTGCAGTGAAACGAGCCTCAAACGAATGTAAGCAATTTGAGGAAAACAATCGCCACAACCGTAAACTCAAAGCCATCACCACAGCTAAAAAAAAAAAAAAAAAAAAACAGCAAAGGACTTTAAATTCGACGGACCTACTGAGGAGGAGGAGGAGGAGGTGCGAGAAAGAAAATGATTCGCAGCAGGAGAAGGCGGTAATTAAATCTCTACCGAAATTGCCACTCACGAACTTGGATTTAGAACTATTTGCACGAAAATTGAATATAGATAATTTTTGAGGAGTGTTGATGTGAGATGCTTTACCTGCTAAACCAAAATGTAATGAGTTGGCCATAATTAATGTGGACACGGCAGCCAGGCCTGGCACACTATAGGTAGCATATGCAAAAAGCGTAAACATGCAAACTATTATGACAGTTTTGGGAATTTGGGTCTTCCACCCGAACTGCGACTGAACCTGAAAAATTCTAAACTAACATACAATTACGAAACTGAGCAGCTGCCTAACACATGGAACTGTGGACATTTGTGTCTTCACTTTCTAGAGCAGTGGAATAAAAAGAAACTGCAGTTGAATAATTATTAGTTAATCGTTTACATAAAAGGTGTTTGTGCCTCTATTCTCCAGTCAGTATGTCGGTGTCCATCATTCTAGGTGGTAAGACATCCGAGCTCAGGTGACGTTTTACCCGCCCTTGGAGCTGGAAGGTGACTGGGTCGTCGGACTCACGGATTTTCAGACATGCAACTCCATATCCAACCTAAAAGAAAATGTGAATTATGCTTTTCAGTACATAGTGGCATGTTATATGAAGGAAATAAGCATTCCCTTGGGTGCATACTAACTGAAGGACATCGCTAATTCCATCAAGAAATCCATGCCATCGGATGTGACTTTTGTACTATGCGGTAACCCAAACACACTGAAGGCAGAACTATTTTGCAGTGCAGATATCGGATATCGACTTTACGAAACCGGATACCATCGGACCAATGTTGGGGTTTGAGATGCTGATCTACAAAGCTGGTAGAATGCACGAATCATTGCAACTGGTGAACATATTTCCAGTGAATGTGATACACATAAACTGTAATTTGGCGAGTGGCTGCTATGTCAATGGTAAAACCAGCAATACACTGCACGAGTTTGTGCTGACGGTGCCACCAGGTTATAAACTGGTCGAAGCTCCGAAAACCATAATTTATTTTCCAGTGATCGCGAAGAGCACAGACAAAGTAGTCGTATCAATCGCCGATCAGGAAGGTAAACAGATAAACCAATGCATAAAGTCGAGCGCAGCACCAAACCAGATGCCAGTAGAGCTCGAGACACCAATGTGGTAACATGTGCCAACGATCAGTTTCTACATAGCCTAGGGTTGAAAGTGAACATATATGAAAGACGACAACATACTGAACATTACCCAGCAGGCAGAATTCGACAACAGTATCGACAAGTAAGAGCTACATTGCTACCAGTCATGCCCTCGGGCATGAGGTTCGAATCCCGATCCAGCATCAAGATATCTACACCCTACCTTCAGAGTCATTATTACGCATTCGAGGTATGCTCACAAAAGAGGGCGGGACCCACCCCACCACAATAGTGTTCGTTTGCACAGATATAATTCACCTCATAGAGCGAGTAATGTATGAAATGAATGGTGTTACTATTGACGAAACGTGGGATGTGGGCATAACTACCACCATAAAAACTACCTCTCGCTCATGCCTAACAATCTCGAGATGATAAAAATGACAGACTGGGTAATGGAAGACGTCTACAAATTCCTATCTTCGCAGAAGGCAAGTTCGAGGTGAGTATGCCACTATCGATGCTACTTGGTTTCGCTGAGGATTATAGTAAGATAATAATATGAGCCAAGCTAGAACTGGTGATAATGCTAGCCACCTCACATGTCGATGCAGTGTTGGGAGTTGGAGAAAATCCACAGCCTGTTGCTGTAACCCTGACCAACATGAATTGGTTCGTTCCCCATGTGACTCCGAGCACCCACGAACGTATGAAGCTACTAAACTACGCCAAGAAAGAAAAAAAAATCGACATAACCTTCAGGAGTCATATGCCACGAGGAACCACTGGGTTGTGAAGACTTCTTCAAGCATGGAAAAACCATGTTATGTCGTACTGGAATTTCAAACGAACAAGCAATACAACATCTCGCCAGACAAATCAACCTTCGACCACTGCAAAGTCCAGAACGTAAAGACATTTTTGAATAACAAAAGCTATATGTACATAGATTTGAACCCCTGCTTCGATCAAGAAGGATTAACGTTGGCATATTATCTGTATATTCAAGTTTCAAGCCTCCTACTACAGACGCGAGTTCTACCCTGTCCTGAGCCCAGAAAGGTTCAGTAGAATGGCACCATTGCTGGTCTTCGACTCGTCCAAACAAAACGAGCGATTTCAAAATGGTGTTATGGATTGTCGTATATAAATTATTTCCAAGGAAAATGTGCCTGCGAACACTGCTGTCCACTGTTTGAAATTGCACGACAGAGAATAGTTCTTAAATTATTAAAGTTATTATATATAGAATATGACTACTTCGAACCCAAAAATATATATTGTCTTACCTATAATACCACTGTTCTTTCAGACGAATCAAAGTCAATGCTTACATTTTTCATCCTTAATTTCAACTATTATTTCATTAACTTGATTTGTTTGCACTGGGAAAAATAATGGATCAGCTGGTTCGTACTATATCATGTCGCCAAATCCAAATGTTCTTGGTTTAAAAGTAGCAATCATGCTAGTTTCTCTATGATTATTTTCATCATGTTTTAATATCATACCATTTACTATATTACAGTGTATATCTATTGTTTCAAATGGAACAAATTTTGGAATTGTATCGCCCCAATAGTCCTCATTTGCTTCCAGAGTTTTATTTTCTACGAAACCCAAAAGTTTTCCTATTGAACCCTGTTTTCCAAGCTGCAATTTAAGTGTACAGTTTACTTTCACTCTGTTTGTCATTTTATCCAGCTCGAAAGATATATCATTTTCTTCCCCACATATTGTATTTACCACAAATGAAAAAATCAGTTTTATAATTTTTTCAAGATCTTTGAAACTATATTGGCCAACTGGAATATCAATTGATGATTCCATATTATTCCAACCCACAAAATATTGCTTATTTTCCCCAGAGTTAATGTTATTAATTAGATAAGTTGTATAGAACTGAACTAAAGCCAATGAATGCCCCTCTAGCTCTAAAGGATAATGTAGTCTTTTCTTCAACACTGATTTGTTATCTGTTAGTTTGAATACTTTACTCATTTATTATATTATTCAAAAAATCTATTAATAAATGGGCAAGAAAAACATCAAACATGTAGACTGGGAAATTAAAGTAAGAATAACGGACAAGACTGCATCGACAAAATGTCATGGAGAATTATTACCTAATAATATTAGATGTTTGATAGTGGGTCCTAGTAACTGTGGAAAAACTACACTTATGATAGATAATTTTATATATACTCAGGGATGGTTGGACTTTGGTACTCTCTATGTATGTTCAGAAAGGCTGGACCAACCAAAATATATCAATTTAAAGAAATATATAGATGTAGCATCAAAATTATTTAATGAACCGATAGCATACTTCTTTCCATAAAATGAAGAAATGATTGATGTAAATGAATGTCATAAAGAGTCTGTAGTTGTTTTCGATGATATGATACTTGAAAATCAAAATATGGTAAGGGATTACTTTACTTGTGGTAGACACAAATATATTGATTATTTCTATTTAGCCCAGACATACTCAAAAATTCCTAATCAGCTTATAAGAGACAATGCCAATTTTCTTTGCATATTCAGACAAGGCGATACAAATCTCAAACATATTCATAGTGATTGTGTTGGTGGTGATATGTCGTTTGAGAAATTTAGGGAGACTTGTTCAACATGTTGGAATAATGAATATGGTTTTGTTACAATAGATATGACTCATAAGTTAAATAGTGGCAAGTACTGCAATAAAATAAAAGACTTTTTAAATTCTTAGATTATTAGTAAGTTTTGTTTTTAATGGAAGTGCTTCCATTAAAAACCAACATAATCTGATATTTTTAAATGTATTCATGTACAATTACTATTTCAATAACCACAATTGTACCTTAGGGTACATCCTGAGCTATTGGTATTGTAAAAAATATCATATCATCAGGGTATACTTAAAAAGTTTTATACATGTAATTTTATTTCCATTGATGGTATAAGTTGATAACACTTTTATATTTTTCTGGTTTTATTATTATTTCAACTATAGTTCCATCTCTCATGAAAAATATTCTACTGATTACTACCCAAGTAAAAATATTCTTTCTTTTGAACTGTATTTTCCAACTAAATGAATAATATTAATTCTGTTTTTCTAATAGTACTCTAAATTGACTGCATGCATCGGTGTAATGGGATCTCAAACATTTCTTAGTCTTTTTTGTTCAAAATCTATATTATTATCTACTTCTAAGTAAGTAAGATAGGCTTTAGCTAATGATCTTTTATTTATTGTCAGTGTGGCTATAAAGTCGTTGAACTGTGTGTAGTAAACAAAATCATTAGGATCGATCTTCTCAGTAGTTGTATCATTGTCCGTGTGTTCTTTACTTTGATCTTCAATCCAAGAGCTCATTAATGCATTTCCATTGTTTATTACTGGTGAAATAATTTTTGGAAATTTAAAATTATGTGAAAAGTGATTTAGCACAATTACACACAAATGACCTCAAGTTACTTGATTGAAATTTTGATTTCTATCATCGTTATAAAAATATTACTTCCAAGATATGATATTAATTTTCGGGGTGGATTTCCACAAAATGAATCAAAATAATATTTGTTGTTTGCTTTTTTCTAATAGCATACCCAGTGTGTACCATAGTTTGTTGAAACATCTTGACTAACAATCCCACATTCATTATCGAGTGGCGTGTTAAGTAGCTCATCGATCATAAATACACACCGAAAATTTTTAATGTTTAATTTTTTTAACCATTTTTTCAATATTAAAGTTACTGAGTGGAATTACTTTTTTGACATTCTTACCCCTTTTAACTTTCTTCAATCCCTTGCCGTATTCCTCCATAGCTAAATTATGTCTGCATTGTTCTTCCATTTCTTGGTTTTACTTCTTGGCATAAATTACTGATGTAGCGATATATGATGCACCACCAGCTAACGCTCCTAGAGCTCCCAATGCTGCGAAAATTAAGGGTAAAAATCCACCCTTGTAAACTGTCAGACCATTTCCAGTTTTCATTTCTTTGGACATTTTCTTAAGTTGTGGAAATGAAATTGCGATAGTCACCCCTTTGCCCTTTTTTTATTTCTTGTTTTTATGTTCCAGTTGGTCTTTCGTTAGGAAAGAATCAATATTCAAACCCTTCAACTCGTTAGGAACTTGAAATACAATGTTTTTTACTTTCCTTTATTATAACAAATATTTTATCATTTCATTTAATATGCATCGCAGATCCAGTAACACCACCCCACAATCTTTCACTGAGATCAGCATCTGAACTTAACAATCTTTTGAACGCTTTATTTTCTAGTTCTTTGTCGGCTACTTGTCTTTAAACTAGATCTTTATGATAATGATAAGCTATATCATGTTCCATTACAGCCACATCTAGAGGATTAATGGGTTTATAACCACGCTCAATTCTCTCTTTTAGTCTGGTACCCGGACTTAAGTACTGATAACTAGGTGCATGCAACTCAAAAGGTAGTGAATTTATTATGTCATTGAGTAACACTTTTCTGTGATGCTCCGACTCCCAAAAAGTATGTGGTATTGTGTTCAACACTCGTATCAGATGTGGTATACCTTTTGGATTATTCACAACAAAGTCACTAAACTTGGTGTTGAGCATATTCATCATTCCAACCTTTTCATTGTAATAGTTATCATTTTAAGCATTCTCTTCACAATAAATAACAAGAAGTCGATCAATAAGCATCCTAACATCATCCATCCATATATATTCTTTGAGATAGTCTGTATATTTCTTTATATCTTTCCTCTTTTTGTTGAGGGACATTTCTTTTTGATCGAATCGTAAATAGGTTTAAAAATAATTTTTCATTTATTCCCTTTACTCGATTTTGGCATTCTGAAGTTTGGAACATTGTTTTGAAAAACTGTGTTTGTATCTGCTAGGATACAACTATAGTGTTCATAGTCAGTTGCAGTGTAGTCACTTTCTGATATTTTCTTACTAGTTAGTGATTTCATCAAACCATAACTTCCAGTATATGTTCGGCCTTATACAGTAAACTTGTCATTGTTGAATGTTACTTAGCTATCACCAATATACAATCTACTACCAATTTGGATATCACCAATATCCAAAAACATCGTATTTGCAGTCAATTAAGAAATCGGACACTTTCTTAATAATAAATGTTGTTTTGTAGTTAGTTACTGTGCGATATGTTTTCAAACACCCAAATGCTTCGTCATAGCGTTCATCGCCATAGCGTTCATTATCATATTGTTCATCGCCATCGTCAATGCGTTTAACGCCATCGTTATAGCATTCACCGCCATAGCGTCCATCCTCATAGCATTCGTCGTCATCGTCAATGCGTTTAACGCCATCATCATAGCGGCATCATAACTGTTTTACTAAACAGTTTTCTTTCTAAAGATGTTTCTGTTGGTGTCTGTGGGTAGCCTGAATTCTTAACAGCAAATTGAACAAGTTATTTTATTAAGTTCTTATCCTCATTTGTTACATGTCCAATTTTCTGTCCCAAATCTTCTATCGCATCTATCAATGAGTGTTCATTTTTTTTTATTTTATTAATATTGGCGAAATTTTCTAGAAGTTTAAAACCTTTCAATTTGCTGTCATCTTCTCTCTATATTCTTCACTATATTGTTTACAATTTTTGTTGTCTCATTTATTATATAAATAAATTAATAAAATGAACAATGATAACTTAAATGTATACTGTCTCAAATGTATGAAAAATACAATAAGTGATAAGATTTCATATGAACTTACAAATAATAACAAAGTAAGAATTAAATGTGTTTGTAGATGTTGTGTTACCAATCAGTCGATATTCGCTGGTGGGGGTATAAAAAACGATATTATAAATTAATTTCATAAACCAATGCGAAAAAACTTTCCCAGAAGTACTGTTCTATCTCTTGGCATCGATGATCTTCGGCAAGCTGATTTAGTTGAGATGAATTCTGGATCTTTAAAAGGTATACATATAATTAACAAAGGGTTTTAATATATGTTAACAGTGATAGATGATTTTTCCAAATATGCATGGGTAATACCAATCAAAGATAAAACTGGTGAAAATGTTACGTTAGCATTTAAAACTATTTTGAATGATCGCAAACCCATGCATTTACAAACAGACGAAGGGAAAGAATTTTACAATAAATCATTTCAGACATAAATGGCCAATAACAACCTAACACTCAATTCAACATACCGTGAAAAGAAAGCTAGCATTGTAGAAAGATTTAATAGAACATTGAAGGAGAAAATGTGGAAGATATTTACAGTGCAGGGAAGCTATAAATGGGTCGTTATATTACCAAAATTAATAAGTGAATACAATAACACTGTTCACAGTATAATATGAATGAAACCCACCAATGTAAGTGCAAAGAATGAAAGTTCTATTCTAACAAACATGTATGGAGGAGAAAGAAAAATGGTTAAACCAAAGTTTGCAATAGGAGATAAAGTTCGTATAAGTAAAAGGGAAAATTTGTTTGAAAAAGGATATACACCAAACTGGTTCACTGAAGTATTTGAGGTGTGTGAACTATTGCACACAAACACCACAACATACAGAATAAAAGATTTTAAAAATGAACTTATTTATGGTATTTTTATGAGCCAAAGCTGCTTAAGACCAAATATGATAAAGACTACTTAGTGAAAAAAGCTTTGAGAAGAAAAGGATATAAGCTGCTAGTTAAATGGTCAGGTTTTGATAGTAGTCATAATTATTGGGTTGATAAGAAAAGTGTATTTGTTTTAAGAATTTTTTTTCTATATAATAAATGGATCGAAAAAAATTGAAAGTTATGAGCGTCAGTCGATTCTGCCAAACGGCAAAACAAAAAATAATTTGAATGATACAACAAGCACATTGAGTTTGATATTCCTATGATTTTCACATCAGATTTTAACTTTTGTATACCAATAGTATAAGCTAACTAAAAGAGATACAAATACAGATTATGAAAAAACTTCAACTATTGATCTTTGTGAGAATTTCTTCCCATTACAGTTCTCAAGATTAGAGATCTCTAAACATGGTTGTATAATCGAAAGTATTGACAATCCTGGCATCACTTCAACAATGATGCATACATTGCTAGGTTAAGAATCAGAATCAGCATACTTCCAAATATCAGTGATAGAACTAGGTAAATATGTTAGGAAAGATAAGCATAACGAAATTACCTATCCATTAAGATATTTGTTTGGGTTTACGAGAGATTGTAATGAAATATTCTGAAAAGGTAGGTACAAGATCATATTCATTTGAAATTCTAATGATGATGTTTATATTTACAGAAGCCCCCCAAAGAAAGCAGATGGATCTGATGATAAAGATAATAGACCAGATGCTGTTAAAATTGTTATTGAGAAAATGAAATTCTGTGGCAAATTGTTAAATACAATCCTATTTATGGCGATGAAATTAAAGCAAAATTGTACAAACACCCCAAAATTCCAATTGGTTTTAATTATTGGTAATGTCTTGAAAAATCAGTACCTACTAATGCAAACTCATTGCAGTTTGATATAAAAGATCAGATCAATTCAATCCAATTCGATATGCCAGACTTTGTCATTGTTGGTTTTCAGTAAAACAGAAAAGAAGATCCTAGGCAATTCACACACGGTTCAATGTTTGATTCTTGTTTTGTCAAAAATATTTCTATTAAGAATGGAAGGAATGAAGTGTTTCCCAAAGAGAATTGGAATTTAAACATTGGTGATAAAATTCTCGATAAAATATATATTGCTTACAATAATTTTAGAAATTCAAAGATTAAACTAGATACCCCTTATCGTAATAATGAACTGCGCTTCAACTCTGGGTCATTTATTGGGAGAAGATCATTGTATGTTATGGATTGTTCTTACAGAAAAACCGCTATTGTAAAAGATCGAACTAATCTGAAACTTACAGTTGATTTTAATAAACCAATATTGGCTACAACTATTTGTAATGTGGTACTAGTAAGCCAAAGAAACCTAATTTATGATGTTAAAAGTGAAAGAATCACCAAAGTCCGATAGTGCGCAAACATGTATGGTTATTAGTTTTTAATGGATGGTTATCCATTAAAAACATTTACTGTTTTATAATATTTCATAGTATCATTCTTTTTAAATTTTGTAGTGCTCCCATGTTAGTGTATTAATACCATCTTTAAGAATAATTATTTTATCATCTTTGGAACTTAATGCATTTTTTCTCAACTCATTCGTATAGAGTTCATGTTTCTTACTTTTAATAAGATTCATACTTTTGTACAACACTTTTTTTTACACCACCTTCCACATTTATTGCATGCATTTTCGATTTCAATCCAATAAATTCTTCCATTATTTTTCCATTACATTCATCTTTCATTTTGCCAATAATCTTTTTGTTAACTAACAGTATACCATATGGGTTATCTTTTTTATAGTCAGAAGTATCAAAATGATCGACCATTTCTTTCATGTCACTGTAGAAGTCTGATGTTTATATATATAATAGATGTATGAATCAGTATATTGGTAGCACAGTTCAATATTTTTCCCATACTTTGATTTCATTATATTATAGTGAAAATTGTACATTAAGACTTTCGATAGATTAAGTATTGCCATTCCAACATAAATGTGTTTGTTAAAGCACAGTTTTGTATTAATCATATGAACTGCAACCAAAGAGTTAGTAAATATAGTCCTATCTTTAAAGTTTGTTTTAGCCATTAGTATATCCATTTGCTTAGAACTTGTGCACAACCGTATATCCACTCTGTTTCTAATATTTTCCATTGTTTTTCCAAAAACAGAATTGTTCATAAATTTCTGGAAATCTTTTTCAAAGTCATTTGTAGACTTTGTTCGCATATTTGTGTTTAGATCAATATAGGACTTGAGCCAGTCTGATTGATCAATCCTCAGAACTCTATGAATTAATTTCAACTTCATTCAGAGAGATAGATATTGCTTCAGATTTACATAGTGTAATACATATTTTTCTTTATCATACAGATTAGTTAATAGTTTGGTATTTTTTGAGCCTTCTGGTATTTTATTCCTTGATGTCAATGGAAGATCTTTGTGGAGATCGTGTAGTTCATGTGGGTATTTCAGATCAACTTCCAATATATAACCTTTTCTAGAATCATCTCGTATTTTTGTTACATATATATTTGTATTTCTCCACTTACACCCACCATAAGGTAATTACTGGCTCATAGCCCATCCATATAAGATATTAGTGTCCAGATATGTAAGATAAAAGATTTCCTTTGTACTATCATAAGCATTCATATATTTATTATTTGCTTTAGCATATCGCTTACAACATTGTGAAATTCCACCACAAACACCTTTTTCTATAATCAAAATCATGTCGGAATCTGTTAATAATTCTAGTTATATTTTAGTGTGTTTGAGCATAGCATCACAAGCTAACCCTGGGGCTGTGAAATACCATGCTGGATCTAGCTTAAATGTTTTGAGACATGCACCTCTAAAATTTTCCATTACACCAGACAATATCAATACATCAGATTTGTTATAGAGTTCTGTGTACTCTCTTAGAGGTTTTATGTTGAATTTTTCCCACACCTTTCTCGCACATTCGCAATCTTCGTCTGTAATGTCACATTTATTGAGTTTGTTGTAAAATGCATCTTTCGATGGAAGTGATGTCTCTCAAAATTTTTCAGCACTATCCATGTAGGCATATGGATAAACACCTTTTCTTATAACAATGTCAAGAAGTTCATTGGAAAAATGCTTACACATTTTTGGGAATTGGCTTCTGGAAAGGTTGCTAGAGAGTTTATCGGAACTGCAAGCCATACATTTAAATGAGTCAATAGATCTAAGATTTACTCTTTCACATACATGTTTCGTAAAATAAATACATTTTTCTTCATTTTTGGGAATTAGATTAATTTTATTTTCATCGATGTCAAGATCTCTTATGAATAAATGTGTGTCATAACCAGATAGATTGTGTATAAACACTGGGACAAAACATGGATTTACATACGATAAGTTACAATCTCTGTGTACAGCTCCCCTAAATTTCCCCGTTAGATGATCATGATCTCTCACAGAATCACCATTCAAAGACTTTACATAAATATGGCAGCGGGTAGCTGTATCATAAACAATTTGTTCTTTCTGAGTTAGTGGAAGCATTAGTTTTTTATTTGTGTATATATCACCAATAGACTTTGCTTCTCCCATTACCATTTTAACTAATACACTAGATGCATCAGATCCTTCATAAGTTACTGGTGGTTTATAGTATCCATTTTCGTATTTTATATAGTAACAAAAGCTAATAGACTCGTGCTTTTGGTATGGTTTCGTGTAGGATTCGTCGGGGTTTGGTTGGCAATTTTCAATTTTAGTCAACAAACATTCAAAATCAGCATATATCACAAATGGAACTCTCAAAGAATGATTTTTGTTTTTAAATCATAATATGTCATTTTTTCCTTTAAATGATAGTTCAACTCTAACACCATCATGATCTCGGCAATCTTGTTTGTGATCTATTAGCTTACTTACAGAGTAGAAATGTTTGCAAATATCTATCGCATATATATATTTTGTGACCATTATTTGATATTTGTGATGCAATAAGTCTCGAAAGACTTTTTATCCAGCAGTAGTGGTCGTTCTTTTCGTCTTTGATATAGAGTAGGTTAATGTGCTTATCGATCTTATTTTTTGTTGTTTTTAATGGGGAGATTATACATTTTTACCACCATATTTTTCTTCTTATGTGTATACATTAATAGAAATTCCACTTCTTTTCACAAAGGTTGGTATGCTATTCAATTTCATTGGAAATTCCAAACCCTTAAGTACATCATCAAACTCATGTTCATAAGCTATGTATTTATGCACTCTTTGGGAGTTTTTTTACTTGATGTAATGCAGATAGAAAAGAACACAAAAAACATTTTTGATCATTAGTCTCAACATTAATTACCGCCTGCTTATCTTTGATTTTTTCTGGGAGATCATTGTAAGAACTGCCCTGGAATGATACATATTTATTTATTCGCACTTCTAGTTTAAATATTCTGTTGAGTACCCACTGAGATCCCTTTGCTTCGAAAGCCCCCATCTCAGCTATGATTTGCGATATGCTGTTGGTATAATATTCTTCCATATTAGTCGATTTCAATATAATTTCGTTCTTTGTTTTAAGGAGCTTGCTACATATTCAATATTCCCACCAATTCCTCTTTTGTACTCAGTGAAGAGTTTCATGTTCACTTTGAGTGATGTTAAATATTTATTAATTAGTTTTGTGACAGTTTCTTTTACATTGTTTAGGAAATGCTTCGGGTCTTTGTATGCATTCACATTCTTTACAGCATAAGTCTTGATCCTACTTTGGAATGCTGTTTCTATTTATTCTACACTGAATCTGAGTGTGTACTTATTAATTCTACTTCTCAAGTGACTTCTTAAGAGAGATTGTTTGTGAAAATGATTACAAATTTCCCATTTCACTTGTTTCTCTCGTGGGAACTTCTTCTGTTCTGATATTAAATGTTGTGGTATTTTAAAAATTTCCCATGTATTTGTTGGTTCATGTGATTTATTATGTATTGGTGGAAGACCTTTTGTGCAATTTACTTCTAAGATGACTTCTTATGAGAGATAGTTTCTAAAATTGATTACAAGTTTCACACTTGACATACTTCTCTTGAGATTTCTTCTCTTTCTTTTCACAAAAACATCTTTCATAAATTTATATTCTTTCCAAACATTACCAGTTGCGTTAGCCTTTTACATTGCCATGGTCGTAATCATATTAGATATCAGTTGATTTTTATTTGTGTCTATTTATTATATACAATATATTATTTTTTTACATTTTCATGTTTTTTTTAAAACTTCTTTTGTAACTGTGCACAAACGCAACTCTTTACGTGTATTTTTACAGATGCACCCAAATGCAAAGTTTAACACAACTTTTCTTCTAAAGACTACAATCTGACCAAATACAACTTTTCGAGCTACTTTTTTGCAACTGCTCCCAAACGCAACTTTTTGAGTCACTTTTTTGAGTTTGTGTCCGAATCGGTATTTGATGTTTTGGATCAGAAAATTAAGAGTAATTTTTTTCTGATGGCTTTCTGATGGCTTGAGCATTTAATTTACCGTTGTTTTTCTGATAACTGGGACTGTGCTCTAATCGACATTTGATGTTTTGGATCAGAAAATTAATAGTATTTTTTCTGATGGTTTTCTGATGGCTTGAGCATTTAATTTACAGTTGTTTTTCTGATAACTGGGGGCTGTGTTCGAATCGTCATTTGATGTTTTGGATCAGAAAAATGAAGAGTAATTTTTTCTGATGGTATTCTGATGGCTTGAGCATTTAATTTATCGTTGTTTTTCTGATAACTGGGGTCTGTGCTCGAATCGGCATTTCTATACTACTCAAATGCCAAGTCTGACTATGGAACTACAAGAACTAATATTTTCAACTATAAATGTGTTTTATATTGACTGTGTACTAAATAAACAGTATATGAAAATGTATATGAGTGTTTTATTTATTTCTTTTTTGTATCATTTATTTGCAATATAATTAATTTTATTTTCATGTGAAAATATTTATTTAAGGTAAAACTAATTCATTTTTATAATTATTATTTTTAATTACTTTAATTTTTTATCTAAGTTAATAAACTATCATATGTTCTGTGGTCGCTCTCAGTTTTCCGAGCAGGAGAAAGTAGCAGGTTTTGTTGGCTTTGAAGAAACACATATTTTGCAATTAATTATTAATGTTCTGAGAATTGCTATTACAGATGCATTGTCCTATCAAGGCATATGGACACACACGTAAAAATACTTATTCACTTACACACTGTGCCCACTGCTAGCAAAATTTATTCACTTATAAGGTGAATCGTAGGGACAATGCACCCCTGTGGTGTGTTGTAATTTAATAAGTTGTTTTCAAAAAAAAAAAAAAAAAAAAAAAAAAAAAAAAAAAAAAAAAAGCGAAGAGGTGTTTGTTACTCGATGACTCAAGGAGAACTTGTAAACTAATTCCTCCACCACCATTTATAAAGTACTGTGTCAGCTGATGGTTGTTGGTGTAGAAAAAAATATTACTCATTTTCGTATAGTTACATCTGTCTTGTTTAAGTATTTATGGCCAAAATACAGACTTTCTGGATCTTAAATCAACTGTTCGATTCCCTGCGGGAACTTGTATCACTGTCGATTGTCACAGGGGTGTGGGTTAATCAGTGGGGGTGTATGTATGTCTGTCTGTGAAAATACGTATATTAAAATATATATGATAATAATCATAAATATTTTTAAAAATAATTATTTTAGATATTATTATTTATAATATAAATATTTTAAATATTACGACCAATATATATGCATTACTTATGAGTTAAACATGATTTTGGCATGGGCCAATACGCGCATATTTCCGATATATACATATTTGAACCCAAATCCCTAACTTAATATTATTCCGAGGCAACAGCGCGGGAGTGCTGGGCAGAAATACAGAAAATGATATGTACGGACATAAAGTGCACTGCGTTTCTGATATCATCATTCTAAGGAATAAAAATTGCATTCTGTATGAACCTCAATTGTTCAGCAGGAAAATGTAATTTATTCAAGTCAGACGCTTTTCAGTATTCTCATACGAGTGCACAATACAGACGATACTGCTGGTACAAGAAAAGGGGTTAAACTAAACAAAGCAACCAGGACGATGTTGCCTTACTATTGCAGAAACCCTATAACAAGGGTGGGGGCCCACAACGACTGGCAGCAATTTTGAGCAAGGACAAAAAATTCCAGGTCAATATATCTCACGACGCTTGATATACCAGGTTTCTGTGCAAAACGTAGCATCTTGCCTATATATCTTGATTTACAACATAAAAGCCAACTATTAATTTCGTTACTTCCATAACAATATTACCCTGTTAACACAGGCGTCTTCGCGCAAAGCCCTCTGCCGTGTCCTCAAAGCAATCAGATTTTTTTTCTGATCAACTGTTAAACGATTATTCCAGTGTTGATTATAATTAAGCTTTTAAATATGACCACTGGCCAAAAATTAATTTAAAAAAAAATAAGTTTTTTTTCTGGAAAATATAGTCGGTTAAGAAGCGCAGAGAATAAAAAAAACCCACTTAATTACTTGATTCCGTGATTTTAGTATCAAGATGTATTGATGGGCTGAAATATTTAGTTGTGATAGCATAAAATTTTACAGTATTATTGATATATAAATACTTGTCTCATTTTCAAATTCTTACACTTTCTTGCTTCAGCATAAGTAAGTTACAAAGTTTGTTTGGAAGCTATGCAATACCAGATCTGTTTTTTCTTTTTGTTTTTCATAAATGCTACTAGGCAAGAAAAAAAGAAGCCAGTTAGGTAAGCATAATTGAAATAGATTACTTGAGTGTATTTGGCACATATGATACACTAATTGTACTTTTGACCAAGTTTACGCTGCTTATGAAATTGTCTAGTATTCCAATTTCTGTAAAAATTTTTAATAAACTTCCAAAACTGAAATGGATGTTTTTTACCTATGCATTGTAGGAAATAATATCATATATCAAGCTGAGTAAATTTTAGCGTTGCTTTCTACCACAAAGTTGGGAACTTCCCTATGCATTTAAACTGTTTCCTGCTTGGGATCTACTTGTATACATGTTGTGTATTCGTCCGTATTATGTCTGCAATGGGTCTCATACGCATACGTTGGTCAATTATTAGCTGGCGAGGATTTTTCTCAGTGATTTCCTGCCTTTGCATTCCAGTGCTGCTCCATTCTCAACTCACTTCTCCCTTATCGGCTCTCAAGACCTCGTTGTTAAGAGCCGCCGAACCTCTACATACTATTATTTTAATTATTAATGGTTTTTCTTTTTATGCAAATCATTACAGACTGAGTCTGAATTAATTCTGGAGGCTTCTGTAATTTTTTAAAAATACATTGTGCAAGCTTAAACAAATTATTTGGGTTACATGCATCTTTCACCATCTTTGTCCATGGATATTACGTGCACATTCATTGTCACTTCCAAGATATTCCTCCGCCTCTTGCAAACAAGAATTTGCCAACTATACCAAAGGGAGACAACGAACCACTTTCGTGCGCACTCTGTGTAATAAAATTTTGCACGAGAACTATTTCTTATTAGGTATTATCAACATACATATTATCTCTTTTTAAATTAATATATACCATGAATGGTATACATCACATGACATTTCTACCTGGCTCGGGGTTACCCAGAACATGGCAAAACAACCTCGGCTTGGTTATAACCTCAACACTCGAATGTTCCTGCTCAAAGTGTAACCTAACACTGAATGAATTCCCAAAATTCATCGATCTCTAGTGACAGGGCAGTATTAAATTATTTTCAACATTTGCTTTAAAAAATACTTCGATATTATGGACGCGCCTGCTCTTATTAACGAGGTGAACGATGCAGATACTTGGCAATATCAATCTGAATAATATTCAGATTGCCAATCTCGGGGGGCAGTCATGGCGTAATTCGTGGATACAGCAATTATGTAATCTGGTGCGACAGTACACCAACCGAGTCAGCATTTCTAAATCACGCTACGCCTGTCCCACGCACTGATAGTGCAAAAGTATACCAGCCAAGTCGGCGTTATCTGAGCACATACGCTACTCCTCCGAGTCGTCGTACGCGTGCATCACATCGCCTGCCCGCGAGTCTGGCAGTGATGTAACTGATGAAGCACGCCACGACTCCTGGGTTCTCACGGCTCGATGCTAAGGACTGTTTGCAAGGTGGCGCAGTGGTAACTCACTGGACTCGCATTTGGGTGGACCTGGGTTCGATTCCCAGTATGGCCATCCTGATTTCGGTTTTCCATGGTTTTCCGAAATCACTCCAGGCGAATGCTGAAATGGTTCGTCACTAAAGGATGTTCCTTCCCATCTGTGCAACTTACACCACTCTAATAACCTCGCTGTCAACGAGACGTTAAGCCCACTTATCTACCTCGCGCCTGTACGTAATAATTTCTTTAAAAATATGTTTTCAGAAAAAAATAAATTAGTTTGATAATAATTGAGAAAGACTTTCCGGTATAACCTGATACTTTATTTAAAAATTGCTGGAATAAAATTCTGAATAATTGTATGGTGTATGAAACAGGCTGTTAAACAAATTTTTTCTTTGGACAAAGAATAAACCAGATTTATAGAGACCCCAGTCCTAATACCGGCTCGAGTTTGGGATCAATTTTAACGAACTTTGTATATGATTTTAAATCTGTTTACATGCTTAAACGTACCTGATATAAATGTTTATGCAATATCTATCGGTTAGGAGTAGCGCAGGGCCTGCAGTTCGAAGTCCGAAAATATAGCAATATTAATCTTTTCTATCGGACTTAGAAAAATAATTTGTAATTTTACCCAGTGTTTCGGAGACTGCTTTAGGAACTTATAATAAATGGGGAATGAAGGTTTTACGCTTCGGATATAAGATTCAGGGTAAGGCAAGAGGTTGACAATTCGATTAAAACCCGAGTTTTGGAAACCTTTATAGCAATGTTCATACATGAATTTTTTTTTCCAATTGTAATATGGTACGCATGTGGTGTGGTGTTCAGCATTTATATTGGTATGGATAATTTGTATAATCAGGTGGTATGTTTGATGGGTGGTATGATTTTTGGATGGTCTCTAATGGTGATGCTACCATGACAGACATGCTGGAGTTATGATTTTTACTATATTTTTCTAAATATTTTTGTGATTTTTCTTTGTTGTGTAGTATTGGAAAGTGGGTAGGTAATGGTAGGGATTTATATTTAGGGTACTGGGTTGAGTGTGAGGTTAATATGATATGTTCTTAGATTTTTTAAAAATTTCTTTGCGATTTTTTTTTGATCTTAGGGAATTTTTTGGATCATTTTATATCTATAAATAAATAAATAATCACACGATTACATCATTACTCGTCATCAGTCGAACTGTAACGAGTGTATCACGATAGCTGGGTGAGGGACGTTGGCGAGGTCACATCTACAGAACAGCTCTCGTAAGTATATTTCATCAGAAGTGTATGTGTTAAAATAAAATATAATTTTCCAAGATTAGCATTCTCTAGGACTCGAACCCCGTAGCGGAAATCGAACCTCCGTATCGTAATTGTAGTGCACTAGAAATGTATTTGTAAGGTTAAAAAAATTGAAGAAATTTACAGACGTGATGCATGTCGGAGAGACCTGAGTTCGAAGCCCGGAACCTTAAAAAAACATTAATTTTCTCTATCGAACTTAGAAAATATTGGGCAACGTTTTTCCGAGTGATGGGAGAATTTACATACAGAGCATGTTATTTGATACCTTAGTATCAGGGGAAGCTTATATCGATTTGGAAGCTTTTTCTCAATATACTGCGAATATGAATGCCTGCCTTTGATCTCAACTAACAAGGAGCCGCGACCCGCATTATCGCTAACTGGTTGTCTCCAGGGTCGGTTATGCGATCGGGTTATCGCCCATGTTCAAAATACTCGGCGACATGAGAGAACATCCTGTACGAAGAGTCCATTAATTAAAACCATGTAATATTTTTATTTGTAAACCAGTAAATCAAAATTTTTATTATTTTATTTTTGTTATTCTATGACATACTGATATGAATTATGAGATAAGAGGTTATGATCTGAATATGTTAATCTCAACATATTCTTGTTTATTTTCTTTTACTTTAAAACATAATTATTTCATTTATTTATTTAGAGAGAGACTTATTGTTATTATTTTATTTCCGTTTCGTTTTACCGGAAGTAGTTTCTCGGCAATAAGATCAGGTTTTTAGGAAGTTGCCGGAAGTCGTTGCTTCTGGGGAGCGCCTTTGAAGGGTCCAAACTCGGTTAAGGTTATTTATTATACAGGAAAACGTTACCGTGCAGTTACAGACTTGCTCTTGACATTTACAAGGTCAACTGGTTCTAGGATAAAACGAAGGGGACATGGTGAGTTTAAATCTAGCAATGATTTGTTCGAGAGGTCTGAACTCTGGTCTACATGACTTCTAGTATGAGGTACGAGTAAATTTTGTCTGGTGTTGGTTGGTAGAGCGACTATTCTGCAAAAAAATGTGGTGTTCTATCTATTTTATAGCATAATATGCATGTAAAAAAATGTATAAAAATTCATTGTAATATGCGCATCTGCCTCTCTGAAACACTTATTAATTCAGTTTAAATCGAATTTTATGGGCGTGCATGAAGTAGGAGGGCTATAGTACTCGTTCTAAAATGGCCAATTATAGCTGCTAACTAATCATCGTTGCCAGTGAATAAGTTCTATTAATGGGAAAATATATTTCCTCCTAGTGTTATCTTTGTTCAGCTTGAACTCATAAAGCTGACTACTGTCAGACCGGTCACTTACAAGACTGATTGTTCGACCCTTAACTCAACAATTACACAAAAATGACTCTAAATGACATATCTGAAACTATTAAGGCAGTGATGGTGGTAGTGGTGGTGGAGGTGGTGGTGCTGGTAGTGATGGTGGTGGTGATGGAGTCACTATTATCATTATTGTAACAGTTAAATTTTGTTTTTACTGTTTTTTTTTTCGTAGACCTGGAGTTGACATAGCTCCATATGTCTGTAATATATACAAAAATTTCAAAATGAAAAAAATTATTCAAAGTTCTAACATACATGACTATAGAGTGTGGTGGTTAGGTTAGGTTAACATGTCTTTCAAAGCCCTGACATGAGGTAGAATGGACATGACTAAGTTAAAAATATTCCATGTAATACACAATATGAAAATACTTTCTAATTCATACACAAGTGTGTGGAGTGTATACGACAAAAGGTTTAAGAGACTAAATTGAAATTTTACTTGGACTTGTGGTTAGGTTAAGTGGATAGCGAGAGAAAAAAAAATATCCAGAGTCCAGATATGGGGTGGAACGCACACAAGTATGATTTGGTTGTGCAGTTAGTTTGCTTGTGTGGTTGATTGGTATGACCTGATCACATTTTTGGTTATTTAGGCAGTATGAAAAAAGTGTAGCTAAGATGGTGCGAGGAGAATGGTTTAATTGTATGATTCCTTTTTTTGTTTAGTTAGTATGAGAGGGGCAGAATGCTTAGCTGGTATGGTCGGTTATTAAGAGCGGAATGGTTTGATGGGAATTAAGACTATGTGGGTGTCGTAGATAGTTAAAACAATAGCATCGATCTTATGATAGCATGGATGGAATATTTTAATGACTCGGCAGCTAGAATTACTTGTTTATATGTGTAACTGGCGAAGTTAGATGGGTCTGAAATGGTAGTCAATCTAGTTGACTGTTGTTATTGATCTGTAAGTCTGAGGTACGGTGGTGGATATGGAATTGTATTGTTAATAGCAAGAATGAGGCAAGCTAATGGCATTGAATGTCGAGAGAAACTAAAAAAATATATATTCAGAGTTCTTCCAAGATGATTGGGTGAGGTTATCTTAGGTTAGGTAAAGTTAGGTTAGGTGAAGTAAGGTAACGTTATCTTAGGTTAAGCGAACGGGATACTGAAGAGTTTGATAATGGGATTGTGTGTTGGGAAAAAAATTTACAAGCATTATATTACATAGGAGTAGGAAATATAAGTTTTCCTACGTTCAACATAGAAGTCCCTATGTACCTAAGTCTCGGATATTAAAAAAATATTATTATATGTAAATTACAATAGAAAAATTGTGAATAATCAACGTTAATTATTTAAAACTCTTGGCATATATTTACTAAAACAGTTTTTATACATACTTATAAAAATCTGATATGGCAGTTGTCATAGTCACATAATCATATATTCTGATGACATATTCTTATCTGCCAGACAAATATGAATCCTTAGACTCGTCACTCGATACACTTTAAAGTTTAATAAAAATAAAATTAAAATACTTATAAATAAAAGTTTATAAGTTAAATCTTAAATGATATATGTGTAAGTAAAACCAAAATAATAATAAATAAAATTGAAAATATATATTTAAAAAATTAATACTTACAAAATTATATAAGTTAAATTTAAATAATATATATGTAAATTAAAACAAAATTATAAAATATTAAAAGTAATATAATTAAAAAATTTGGACTAAAAGTACTTAAAATAAATTTAAGTTATGAAAAAAATGATATAATAAATAAAACTTATATAATAAAAATACATACTTAAAAATGTATTGATATATATACTTAAAAAAAATATTTTTTTGTATATAAAATAAATTAAAAACTATATAATAAAAATCAAAATAATATCTGAAATGATAGGCAAGATATAATTTATTTTGCTACAAGCTATATACTACTTATAAACTCTTGTCCCAGCGCATGTCGCAGTAGCCGAGTGTTCCAAGGCGTAATTTTGGCCACCCAAGGTCTGGCAGTTCGATCTCGCAATATTTAAGATAGCATTTTGAGTTCTAAAAAAAACAGTGCCCCTGGCTGCCTACAGAACCAATATGGCGGTCGATCGACTAATCGAACGAGAGTTACACTAGCACTCCTAGCGGTCAATGCCAGAACCAAGATGGCGGCGCCCCTAGTGGCCAAAGCCAGAACTATTGGGGAAAACAAATGACAAACGAAAAACCAAGATGGTGGCCTCCAAAATGTAAACAAAGATGGCGGCCTCCAGTAACAGTCGGTGTAAACAAATGATGAATGAGTGGGAGAGAAAGAGAGAATAAAAGAGAAGGAAAGAAGGGAGAAGGAAAGGAAAAAAGAGAAAAATAAAATAAAGAAAGAATGCAAAAACGAAAAATAGAAGTAGCACTCAGAGAAACCCCTTGGGATAGAAGATCATGCAAAAATAACTTACTGGTTACCAAGATGGTGGTCCAAGATGGCGGCGTACTGGCTTAAGAGATGGTTGCGTATGGCTAGCAACATTGTGGAATCCAAAATGGTGGACGTGTGACCGGAATGATAGAGCGGGAAGTCCGGACTCCAACATGGCAGTCGCGTGACCTTGGCGTGACGTCATCCAAGGTTGAGCCACTGGCCGAAGTCGTTCGTGCCCGAACATACTACACCCTACTACTTAGTTCGAACTACCCTGAGTGCTAAAATGTATTGGAACTGTAATGGTACTACAGGCTAGAGAGCCTGAATAGTGAAACCCGTGATGAGAGGTCCTGCCGCATCCAGTAGGATGCGACTGACGACAAGATTACCAGGAACGCCTAGAACTTAGAGAATTCTTTGTTTTCAAAGTCTTATTCAGCTGAGTTCTAGAATTATTTTATTAAGAATCAGAGACGAATTTTCTATCAAGTTAAACTGTCTCCGAATTAATTCAATCACGGACACATTGAAAACAAGAATATCACTCTTTAAACACTGAGCTAGTCTGAAGCAAAGAAACAAACCAACTAATTATTTTTTCCGGAAGTTAGAAACTTTCAATGCCAAGTCTACAGTAAAATGGGACACATCAGTCACGAGAGAGGCTACTGATGCTGAAGCCATACATAAAACATAGTCTGTAAATTGATTGCATTATTCCTGTCACAATTCATCTGATTAAAAGAAATCTAATTATTCCACATTTTCTGGCCACATCTCTGCCTAGTAATCATGTCAAGTAGCAGTATATATTTTCCTAGCGATTATTTTCAGTTGTTTTCCAGTTGAATTTTTGTTGTGTTATTTGTGAGTGTTCTTCTGTCACGCTGATAAAACCAATAATTTGAAATACAATTAAGTATCGGTGTCAAATAAAAAAAAGGATGACAAGTCGGACATTTCCTTGAAATAATTTTTTATCGGCTACAGATATTGCGGTATTTGCGGAGCTTTGTTAAATTATACTAACCAAACACACAGCAATCAATTTTAAATACACTACTGGAAAATAAAAAAGAACACCATTACGCAAATAACTGAGGGCGACCAAATTAGCTCAAAACATTGCTATAGGCTGTTCACGATAAAGTGAACACTTTTGAAATCAACCTTAGAATAAAGTCACTGCCCCTATCTGCATATATTCTAACGTGTGCACTGCGTGAATGCGCCTAGTAAAGTTGGTAACGTTAGAAGGAAACAAGTTCCATATCTTAACGTCGAATAAAAAGTGTTAGGCAACCATTTGTAATAAGTAGAATTATTTCTTTCTCCTACTTTTTTTTTTACTGCCGCTATGTGTAAAAATGAGGAGATTTCTAAAATATTTATTTCTCTAATAATTTCACAGTTTCACTCGACCGACGCATGGATAAAGTGATAAGGCCTATGGCAGTGTTAGTTTTACATTAGACGGAAGAAGACGCAACGTGTATACAAGTAGATCTTAAAAAGGGCTATCAAAAGTGCTCATTTCACCGTGAACAGCCTATATAGTGCAGCACATGAGTTGATCTTAAGCACAGCGCTGCGGAAGTTGAAGTGGGACAGTCAAAGTACGCAGACGTAACCAGTTGAGCATCGGCAGAAACGGTGAAGTTGCAAGAGTTTCACTGTACTCCGGAGGTCCTTTGGACAACGCTATCACGCCAGGACCGTGAAGGCGAGAACCATTAGTACAAATAATTGAATTTGGACGGGGTCGTATACCCAGACTCCGGGAAACTTGATGGACATACCGGAGAATTGCGGAACATGTTGGACGAGAAGTGTCAGCAGTGCATCGATGGTGGCACCGTTGGTCAGAGGAAGCTGCACATACCCATAAACCTGTTTCCGGAAGTCAGAGACATACGAATGCGCGCTAAGACCGTCGCATTGCGCGAGCGGCCAAAGCGGATCGTGCGGCGACCGCAGTACAGACTAGACTTAATGTCGCCCTGAAATGTCCGCTAGGACCATCTGCAATCGTTTACGTAAAGCAAGTCTTCCCTCACACTTGCCATTAGCCAGACTTCCTCTCTTTCACCTGAGCATCGTGCAGCCTCCGTCTCTGGTGGGATCGACCCACAGTAGGGAAAGTCAGTTGGCCTACTTGTGCAAATCTACTTGTAAACGAGCGGCCCACATACGGTTTCCATAATCAGTTAACAATCAGCCAACCACTGTAATGGACCCGCAGATGTTTTTGGCCTACATGTTGGCTGTTGCAGTTGGCTACATATCTGGGCCGCTGTTCAGATAACGTCCATGTAGCAAAATACAATCTGCCCACAAGCGGCCCGCTTCTGCGTGACCAACTGTACCCCAAACGTCTAAGCACCAAGAGTAGGCCATGTGTGGCAGCAGTGGCCCACTGGCTTTCTGTTTCTGGCCTGCCGTAAGTAAATCACGCGTAATCAGCCAACTGTTGGCAAGCCATTTGCGGCCCAGCTATTGGCCACGTGTGGCCCTGCTATTGCCCACTTGTGATCCACATAGAAGCAGCTCGCCATGCCTTTCGAAAGCCAAAAAATAACGTTTCTCCCAAATGAAATTGATTTATTTACCATATTATTTTATATTATGTTCAGCATTATTTCACAAAGTAAATTTCTTTGGAAGAACCTGGAATCAAACACACATACCTTTCGTACACAAGCTAGAATGCTAGCAACTACTCTACCATGTATTCATGTTAAACATTTTAAGTAAATCTGAAAACTTTTTTCACATGCAAGCTGTATTATTAGCTTTACTACAGACACAATAATGTTAATATCACAAGTAAATACTTGTATATCTTTGTTTTATTTAAAATACTAGTATTTTAGTTTCGGGCTACTTTCAGGTGGAATTTAAAATGCGAATTAAAGAATTTTATTACGTGTTATGCTTTGCAGGTTTCCAGTCTAAAAAAAAACTATTTTTCCGATTACTAGCAATGCCACATGATAATTTTACTTCATATATGCATGAAATAAAACACAAAAGTGAATTGACATATGTTATTTGCTACTGCACATCATATAGACGGCATGCCATAAATGGCTCATAAGCTTGCTGATGCTTCTTTAGTAATGAGGAACAGTTGGCATTTTATACGTGGTCCATTAGCGTCATGCTACTAATACATCCGCGGCAGTAAGTAACAGTTGGCATGCCATGAGTGGCCCACAAATTTGTAACAGTTGGCATGACGTAAATGGCCCATAAACGTGCTGCTAATATTTCCCAGCAGTGAGTAAAAGTTATCATTTCGTTTATCATCTGACTGTGGGAAATCTGTTGAAATCTAACAATCATTGTGAGAGGAATGACCCATATTACTATTATTTAAAAAAATAGGTAATGGCACTTTTGTTTATATGTCCTGATTGTCAACCATATAAGAATTGCTGTCATAAATGCGAAAGTCTGCCACCACTATCAACAGTTGGCCAACTGTTAACTGCTTGTTGTTTGCTACTTGGTGAGACAGGAGTACCTCGGTAGGGGGGGGGGGAGAACGGCGAAGCATTGTGTTCAGTAATGAGTAGAGCCCTGAGTATATCGAGGATTGAACTGGCAGCAAGCTAGGCTGGACAGCCCTCTATACACTCCAGACATTATCGTTTGCTTATTGGTTGCTGTGATAACATGAGGCCTCTATACAGGACTGTCAAATATTCACTCACACTACTGCTACCTGTTTATTACTGGCTCACAGTTAAACGAGGTGTGCATGAAGAACTGTCGTCTAATCACAACAGTAGGAGAAAAGAACAAGTGTTTGGTGTCTACCTCGTCTCCAAATGAATTCGCGAAATACTCGTGGCTCTAGTAATGAGTCCCGGTTCTGCCTTGGAACTAATGTGTAGAGACCCGAGAAATTCGCGAGTTCAATGACCGGTAGGCTGGAAGTCACTCGCATACAAATACCAACTGTTTATTGGTTATTTTTGTGGCAGTAAAAGGCAGTAGTTGGGTGCACAATTTATTGCATGTCTGTTATTGGCTTATTTATCTCCAGGAGGTGTCAAACAACACGTCGACCAATTACAAACGTAACACGAACGTACATGCGTGTGAATTCCAACTTGTCCAAAAATGAACCCACAACATTCTCGGCTCTCTACTAACGTGGTTGAGTGCGTATTCGGGGTCGACCTGGTGAACGGCATCTTCCACAGTGTACATGGCAGCGACACTCGGGACCAACTTCCAGGGGAATTTTTTTTTGGGATCCATATTCTACGATGACCGTTCGCCTCTGGTGTTAATACAGTGAACATTGACCAGTACACACAACCAGAACGTCATCCAACCCGTTCTGCTACCAGTTTTGCATGGTCAGAGGGATGCGCTATTTCAGCAGGGCAATGCTTGTCCACATTCCACTCGGGCGACCCAACACGCTCTTCGAGGTGTTCGTCAACTTCACTGGCCAGCCCGTTCACCAGATCTTTCCCCCATTAAGCATGAATGGGGCTGTATTTGACGTTGTCTTGGCCTATCTCCTGAACCATTGACGAAGTTTTCGCAGCTGAGACACCAAGTGCAACGTGCGTGGAATTCCATTCCGGAGGACGATAGTCGTCATCTTTATAATCGTTTGCATGCAAGAATTTCCGCCTGCATTGTTGCTCGAGGAGGGCACACTAATTACTGAACGATCTCTTAGCACGCGACAGCAGACGTTATTTTCTGGTGGATATCCTTGTGCCAGTAATCATATCCTGTACATTACATGTACTGTATGTGAATAAAGTGAGAGAGGAGATTTCAGCCGCCCTTAATAGCGAGGTATTGAGAGCCGATGAGGGTGATCGAAGTTGGCATGGAGCAGCGCCGGAATGAAGGGGCGGGGGAAACGGGAGATCCCCGAGATAACCCGCCGACCAGCGGTATCGTCCGGCACGATTCCCACATTGCGGAAGTCCGGGAGTGACCCGGCCGGGGGTTGAACACGGTTCGCCATGGTGGGAGGCGAGCAGGCTAACCACTCAGCCACCGCGGCCCCGTATGTGAATAATAGTTTTATCTCTTACGAAGCCGTCCGTCAAGGTGTTCTTTTATCATTTTCCAGTAATGTACTTCCTCTGATACTTCCAATAGCTAACGATTTAGTTCCACTTTCAAAGTCGTTTACCGTTGTTATGAAGCACTCTAAATAAAACTTGTGGGGAGCCTGCAGCTGCAGTTAGTCGGTCAAATTATAATTCACCACATACACTCTCAGCACAAAATTTTGATCAGGTATAAATTTTAATGGATTCACATGTGTAGGAATGTATATGTGTAAGCGAGAAGTGGCCTTCTTTCTCATATATATTACACTCATCGGCAAAAAAAAAATAGTTGCAACCACAAGGAAGTATCCTACATGAATGAAATGTAATGGGGAGGCCTGACAATGTGAGACATGTAGATTATTCACGGACAAAATAACTGGCATACGTTTTGTGTTATTATAGACTGTTTAAAGAGCACTTTTGAATGCTTCGTTGTTCTCTGTTTCCCGGCCCTTTTGTATCCTTCTGCCCTTCTGAAACTTTAATTTGGTCATTGGACTCATGTTTCTGTGAAAGAAATTTTCTTATCGGAATGGGCCAATCAGAATAAGTTTCTCCAACACTGACAGTCCATCATTCACAAGCAAACACTTAAGACGCGTGGTAGTTAAAATAACCCATTCTGAAAACGGCTCTGAATTAAAGTTTCTTTTAAAAGTACTAGTCGTAGAATGTAGCTACAGGATGTTATACGTCGTTAAGGGAAGAAAGTTTTTTTCCGGGAGTTTTAATTTAAAGTTGCACGAGCTGTACTACTGCACTGCTTATCTAAACGTGGATCTATAAGCAGCTTGCAGCCGGGACGCGGTTGCCTCATGGCTAGTGAACCGGCCTTCAGTCACGGCAAGCCGGGCTCGAATACCACCGGAGTCACATCAGTATGCTTGCATGTGGGAAACATGGAGGACGTTGCCATTAAAAAGCGGGCTTTCTCGGGGTTATGCCCTCATTTTATTTTGTCGCCGCTACATACTACCGTTCAGTGACGAAGGGCACTTACGGATCGAAAATCCGTCACCCAGACGTTGTGCACTTGAAGAATTAGAACAATTTTTGTCCAGTTATGGTTTTGCATATTTGATATTCCTGAACAGGATCTACTTTGCAGCCCCCATTGTGTATTCTTCCACTACATGTAAAATGAACATTGCCATGGACGCAATAACCTTATTCATGCGTCGATAAAATGTAATAGAGAAAGTGTTCAGAACGTAAATCAGTTGCAAATATTTAATTCGTACCATTAAGTACACAAGAAAACAGAAACAAAATTGATTTAATTTAAAAACCAAAAAATTAATCATATAACTTTTATCACTACGTTAAGCGGTGGAACTACTCTTTATACGTCGCTGCGAAATTTACTGGGATCATGACAATCGATATGGCCATCAATATGCGCAGTTATGACAACTATATTTAATTCAAAGTTTAGTTTCAAAAGTGCTCATTTTACCACGAGTGACCTTAACAATAACTACAGAAACGGTAACAAAACCGGAACACAGCGGTTATACAATCAGTTTTGAAATCAAATTAAAAAAATTCGCTTCTCGTAATAGTTTCTGTGTTGATATAAACATTGACAAAACTGTTCGAGTGTTTACTCACAGCTGTGTTGGCGCACCGAATTAAGAAATTTAGTTTAATTTCTTATTGTAGTATTAATAGTGAGATGTTAGTATTGGTGGCCACTTAAATAAGTTTAGTTTTATGACAAGTAACATACTTCAGTTCGTTACAATTTGACGAGCCTATGGACATTAATGGATACTGCTGAGGTATCCGGTTCGACAAGAGACCATGGCAGGTGGGATGTTTTCTATCAGGGGTTTTTTATGTGGGGAGTGCGGCAGGCACTATCATAGCATGGGAGTTTTCTCGGAACTCTCCCGTTTCCTACCTCGTATTCGTTCCACTACGCCTCCACCTCCATCTCGTCACACCTCCGCAATTCTTCAAGCTGGTCGGTCTGCCCGTCCGGCAGGGCTGCTGGCTACTATTAGCGCCAGTCCTTCTCTCATACATACGGGTCCCTTCCTCAGGTGGGAACCACATGTGGATTTTTTTATTGGATACTTGTCAAGAGTTTAGTGGTATTGTACCCAATCCAACAGTTTGGAAGAAGAAGAATATCAGCAGGAACGATACAGAAGTGCTGAGTGCACATACAGATAGGTATTGGCTGTATACGGTAACGTAAGCACCTCTGAAAGCCCTGCTTAAGATCTACTTATCTCCTCATCTTGTATACTTTCGCCGGATATAGTTTGACAGTGCCTTGGGTTTAATTACTTTATTCAGTAAAATGAAAACTTGAAATTGTTAGTAACCCTATATCTGACGCGTTCACAGAAAATGTACCTTAGAGTGAAAACGTAAGTTTATCAGGAGGCCAAAAAAGAGCAGGTTGACAATTCGAGTTTTCGAGATTTGAACGGAGCATGCTGAGAGTATAAACGCTACAAGGGTGCGACTTGTTTTATTGAATTCTTCGCCAGAATTGTCTACAAAAACAGCCCACGCCCGAAAATGTGTTTTCACCCTACAGTACATTTTCTGAGAACGCATCACATATAAGTTACTAATATGCGAGCTCGATCTTTAATGTGTGTAATGCAAAAAAAAAATTAAACCTTGAATTGCAATAAAGTTTAAAATTACACTCGGAATACAGTTTAAGACTTGGAACTATTTTACTTTATTAATTATCATCTTCACTGTAAGCTTCCACGCCATTGTATACGGTAGCATATGTGCAGTTAACGTGCAGTGAATTATTTTCTAAAAGTAGATTTTGAAAGCGCTCACATTACCGTGAACAGCCTTTAATAGAGTTGTGCATGTGTGTACGTGTGTGTGTGGCCACCTGAACTCAGCGAGCGACGCGAGCAGCGCCCAGCAGAGCAGCGGCGCCGTCCAGAGAGGCCGGCCCGCCGCGCACATGGCCACCTCGACGCTGCGGCAGAGCGGCGTGTACACGCGCATGTTGGACAGCGTGTCGGCGATCTTGTTGAGGAAGAGCGCCTCCTCCTGCCTGCACTTAAGCCGGCTCACCGTGTACACGCACCGCAGGAAGCCGTGTTTCGCGCTGCAACAACCACCAACCCCGGCCTCAGCTCCCTTTGCACGCCACTCGTCTGCACGTCACCCACACGCACACACACGTACATCAGAAGGTCCCTTGTCGACAAATTATCCACACACAATACATCTGTAGACCTATTTAAACGCGTTACCCACACACACACAGTTGCATCTGCAGACAATTTGTCGACACTTTACCCACATACACAGTTTCCATCAGCAGACTCATTGTCATCACACTACCCCCACACACAGTTACATCTGCAGGCCACTTGTTGGCACATTATCCACATACGAGCATTTCCATATGCAGAGTTACATCTGCAGGCCATTTGTCGACACTTTACCCACACAGTTTCCATCTGCAGGCTCATTACCGTCACACTACAATACACCCCCCCCCCCCCACACACACACATACCTACATTGGCAAGCCTTTTTCAACACGCTACCCACACACACAGTTACATCTGCAGATCTTTTGTCAACACCATGCCCATACACACAGTTGCGTCTGAGTAGATATATAATGAGAGAGCTGTCTCACCCCTTATTTTCATCGAAATATCCAGGTTTATTGCTCTAAAATCAAGGTTTTTGAGGCTAAATCTAGGCTCTAAAATTTTTTAAAAGCAGCTCTAAAAACAAGCAAAATTTTCAATCTTTTCAAAATCTTTGTGCAGGATTTGTGCCAATTAAAAACAGCAAAATTAAAGCAGAAAACATGCAAATTTACCGCTTTTCAAGCAAATTTTCAAATTTTTCTAGAAACGCTAATTTTGCGAGCGAGCAAACTAAATCAAGCAAATTAAGCTGAAATCAAAGAAAAACCAGACAAAAATTAATAGAATTCAATTTATTCACTGAATACAATATCATCCATAGTTTTTCCATTTTTCATTTCTTCTGAACCTTTGTATGCCACAAAAACTTGTTTCGCATTTAGCAATTTTCAAACATTTTCATCAATTATCTTTGCATAGCGATCTAGTAAAGTAATTTTATCCCTATTACGTAGAATAAAATTTATTTATTTATTTTACCGAATTTTGATTTATTATTTCGAAAACCAGTGGCTTCATACCATTTATCAATATATCCGGTAGTTTAGTCAATTTGTTTAACTTCTTGAGAAGTGCTTCCATTTTAGTTTGTGTTATTTAAACGGAAACAAATTTAATAATACTGCAAAAATTTTGAAATAAAAAATAACATTATTATAATAATTATAAAAAATATTTTTTCATTCTCTTAATAAATTAATTTTCTTAATAAATAAAATGGAATCGATGCTTGAAATGGAAATTGATAACACATGCAAGCAATGTAAAAAGTGTAGCGAAGTATTAAACATAGAAATTTTTGAACTACATAAACACACAAAAGATAAGCATTTTAGCATCTGTAAAAAATGTTTTAGTGAATATGCTAGTAGTCGTTATGAGTTAAAAAAAGAGAAAGTAATACGAATGTGGAACATATGTTTATAATACATCTCTCAAAAAGCACAAAAATAGTAAATCACACAATTCAGCACTAGACATTTTAAACAAAATTCACCATGATATTTATCCAACAAAAACATTTAAAGTGAGTAATGAGAATAATTATATAAAATTATTTTCTCCTAATAAAACTACTAACGACAAACATACAAATATATGTAAAATTTGTTTTAGTGAATATCTTAAGAATTATCGTCTTAACAAGAAGTTAAATACAGTTTCCCAATTATTTAAGCACTTTTTGAGTTTTCCAATTATTTTTATTTTATAATTTCCTTATACATTTTTTTTATAAATAAAGAATTATGGCGACGTACAATCTAACTGTTGAGATAAGCAATAGGACATTGAGAGATTTGAGAATTATAGCTGGAGATTTTGGAATAGAATATATAAACAGGCTAAGGAAAAACGATCTAATTAGAAGTATTATATCAATGATAAATTTTAGAATTATACCCTTTTCAAATGTTAATAGCAATTAGTTATATCCCAAAGATAAAAAGAAATTAAAGAAAATCTTCCCATTCTCTAATAATGTGTTTTTAATGCCAAGAAATAAAAGTAAGCGGGCAAAAGGATGGATAATAAAGAATAATTTTACAAATCTACCTTTATCTGATGTTAATATCAGTGAATGATATAAACAAGATAAAAACGAATTAAAAGTAATATTTACTTATTCTACTAATGTTTTCGTTAGTAAAAGAAATAGAAGAACCAATGAAACTTACTTAGTTAATGAAGCCTTTAAAAGTATCAACATCAACAAAAAGATATCAACATATACCATTGAAAATTCTTATCATTTGGTAAAGAATAAACAATTTTGACTTCAGTCAAAATACGGTATTTGAGATAATACACACTAATCTTAGAACATTTAGAGGGTTGAAAACCATTATTAAATTGTGTACCAATTGTTGTAAGCAAGAGAATAATCAAGTAGAATTATTTACATTTCAATCACTCAATTATACAATATTGAATTAAGGAGATATTAAAAGGACTTATAAATTCATAAAACAATAAATAACTTCACAGTTATCTGAATTTCAAAGAAGAGATTCAGGATGGACTTTGGAAAGAATAATTGGAATACAATTAGTATTAAATAACTATAATCAATTAAATGGAGCAACATAAATAGAACTACAGGAATTTATTAAGAATAAAAAAGCATGCATAAGTGTAAAGAATAATAATAAAAAAGCTTTCTTTGGGCAAACAAATCTGCATTGTATCCAGAAGACAAAAATTCGGATAGAGTAAAATGTGGGGCTTAATATCGATAAAGTAATAGACAAATATCAAAGTCAAATTAAAATCGATGATACACCAAAAATAGAAAACCAAATTGTTCATCTATAAATGGATACTCTATTTAAGATAAACGTAATAAAACCATGATATATCCACTAAAACTTAGGAAAATAAAAAGGAAAAGGATATAAATTTTCTTCATTTCAAAGAAGGTGATAACTCACATTACTGTTGGATTAAAAACCAATCGGAACTGCTTTCAGCACAAAAAAAAACTAATCACAATGGTAAAACTTATACGTGATATGTGTCTTCAATTATTTTATTCTCAAGAGAGATTAAATAAACATACAGAAGACAGCTCTAAAAATGAAGCAGTAAAAATCACTTTACCCTTGAAAGGAGAACAAATATTTCCCAAAAATTATAAACATATAATGAAGGTTCCTTTCACAATATATGCCGATTTTGAATCAATTTTAAAGAAAATATCAACCACCAAACCTAATCCAAATGAAATAACAAAGTTTAAATTAATTTAAAAATATCAAATTTTAACAGAGGGTGATATTGATAATGACCCCCACGAGGAAATACTTAAAGAAAGATATAAACTTACTAATTATCAAATAAATAACATTGAGATAATGTTGAATGGTGAATCATATACTATGAAAACCAATTACACGAAGCATCTGGTTTTTGTTATTTTATTGTATCTAGTATCTAATTATGGTGATTATAAACCACCAGTAGTATATCGAGGCTCAAATGAACATAATGTTTTTATACAATCAATAAAAAGGGAAGTAGAAGAAATTGGGCAAATATATTCACAAATGGAACCGATGCATCCACTAATCAAAGAAGAAGAAAAAAAAAATAGGAAATGAAAAAAATGTACTGTATGCGAATGTGAATGTATGGAGGAAAATAAAAAATTACTTCATCATGATTACATAAGTGGAATATTCATTAATCCTGTATGTAATAATTGTAATCTACAATTGAAATTACCCAACTTTGTACCAATTTATTTCCACAATTTAGCTATTTAGCTGGATATGATGCACATTTATTTATTAAAGAGTTAGGGTATGATGAAAAAATATAGATTTAATAGCAAATAATGAAGAAAAGTTTATAACTTTTGGGAAACAGACAGAAAAATTAAAGATGCCATTATGGACACATTTAAATTTATGGCCAGTAGTTTAGCTAAATTATCATTGAATTTAAGTAGAGATCAACTGAAACACACTCAAAAACATTTACCAATAGATCAAGTAGATTTAATAACTAGGAAAGTTGTTTATCCATATGATTATATGGACCGTTGGGGAAAATTTAACAAAACCAATCTTCCACCAAAGGGTGAATTTTTATAACAAACTAAATAATAGTGATATAAGTAACAATTATTATGAATTCCCAAAATGTGTATGGAATCAATTTTATATTAAGAATCTTGGTGAATACCATTATTTATATTTAAAAAGCGACATATTACTATTAGCAGATATAATCGAAAATTTTAGAAATATGTGCATAAATCCATATGATTTAGATCCTGCCTGGTATTTCACTACACCAGGATTATCGTGGCAAGCAATGTTAAAAATAACTAAATAACCACTAATTTATTACACAATTATGATATGATTTTAATATTAGAAAAAGGCATTAGAGGCAGAATATCGCAATGTCGTAAGCAATATTTTAAAGCCAATAACAAATATTTATATGATTTTAACTCTAATCAAGTATCAAATTATTTAGCATTAATCGATGCTAATAATTTACATGGTTGGGCAATGTCACAATATTTACCATATGGTGGTTTAGAATGGGAGAATTACACAGCATTTCATTTTTACTATGAACATATATTAAATTTGGATGCTGATTCAAAATATGGTTATATTTTAGAAGTAGATTTAGAATATCCACAAAAATTGCATAATTTACATAAAGATCTACCTTTTTGCCCAAAAAATAAGATAGTTCCAAAAACAAATCAATCTAAATTATTAACAACTTTATATAAAAAAGAAAAGCATGTAATACACTATCGTAATTTAAAACAGTGCCTAAAGAATGGAATAAAACTTACTAAAATACATATAATATTACATTTTAATCAGTCTGATTGGCTGAAAAGGAAATAGATCTGAATACAGAGATGAGAACTAATGCCCAAAACAATGTTGAAAAAGATTTTTATATATGCCCATGAATAATTCTGTGTTTGGCAAGGCAATGGAAAATACACGAAACAGAGTAGATATAATTTGAATATCAGATGCAGAAAAATGCGAAAAATTAATATCAAGATCAAATTTTAAGGAAAGTACTATATTTAATGAGAATCTTGTAACCCTACATATGAATAAAACACTTGTAAAATGCAATAACCCTATTTATGTTGACATGTCAATTTTAGACACATTGAAAGAGATAATGTACGATTTCCATTATAAAGGTATGAAACAAAATATGGCAATTCAATTGATTGATTTTATCAAGATACCAATTCGTACATTAATAATATTAACACACAAGATTTCAATGAAGACATGAAAACAATGATAAAAAATTACATACAAGTGATAACCCAAAATATAATATACATAATATGCCTAAATAAATAATTTTTTTTAGGTAAAATAAAAGACGAATGTACTGACAAAATAATGAAAGACTTGTTGGTTTAAGAGCAAAACTGTATGCATATAGAGTTGACATTAACGAAAACCAAAATAGAAAGAAGTAAAGAAATGTGTTGTAAAGAAGCAAATAACTTATGATGATTATAAAAATTGTTTGTTTAAAGAAAAAATTCAATTTAGAATGATAAATTTAATAAGAAGCAAAAACATAAAACATATTCATTAGAAGTTAATAAAATAACATTAAGACTTTAAGATGATGAAAGAATTATACTAGAAAATAAAATTGATACAGTGCCATATGGTTAGCGAAACATAGAATCTTAACATCTTTAATTTCCAAAATAATATCGATATCAGCACCATCGAAATCTACAAGTTTACCATGTTCGTGTTCTAATTTATAAAACAATATGATTAAACCTCTCATTATTAAATTTATAAAAATTGGATATGCAGGCACATAAATAGTAGGGTCTCTAACCCGTACATTGTTTTTGGTGGAAACTAGCAATTATATCAGTTTCTAAATGAATATACTTGTCATACTTATAAACATACCATATGCCAAATAACAGTGAATATTGATTGTTTTAAAATGGTAAAAATTAGGTAATTTAGTACCTACAACAATTTTTTCTTTTTTAATAAGGATATTTCTTTCGAAACCAAGAATATCAGATAGTCGATCGTCAAATTTAATATCTAACTTAGATTCAATAGATATTCTATTTTTGACATTATCTACTGTTAAGTCAATATTGTTTGTTGAAATTAGAACAATTGAATTTATAGTTTACTTTAATGATTCGATATCATATTGACCTCTAACAATAGCTGTAACTTCATTTTTATCAACGGGACTCAATTTTTCAATTGTTGTTATATTGTTGTTTATATTTGGAGATAACACTTTTGTATGAAAACTGATTTACTGTTCTTTAGAACAGAACTATTAATTATCAACTTGAATATTCTATTATCCATTTATATAAAAAATCAACACATAAATGAAAAAAAGTCAATTGGGGTGTTGGTATTTTAAACCACGAAGAAAACTCTAAAAATAAAACAAATGGGGAACTATTGCCTGATAATGTGCCTTAATTGCTGGTCCTAGTAACTATCGAAAAAATTATTTGATTATTAATTTTATTGATAATTTAGATTTGCTAAATTTCAATAAATTGTATGTTTGTTCGAAAAGTTTGAATCAGCCCAAATATATTCAGTTACAAGATGATTTGGATGAGGCATTAGAAAAATTAGAAGTTAAAGAAAAACTGGCATACTTTTTCAATAATACTGAGGAAATGGTCCCTTTAGATCAACGTGAAGATGAATCTCTGGTTATCTTCAATTATGGTATTTTAGAAAATCAAGACATTATAAAGGATTATTTTACAAGAGGACAACACAAAAATATTGATGTTTACTATTTAGATCAGACATTTTCAAAAATTTCTAAACAGATGGTATGAGATAACTCTAATTTTGTGTTTATAATAAGACAAGATGACGTTAATTTGGGGAGACATGCCTTACAAGAAATTTAAAGATATTTGTGCAAAATCTTGTGATGAAGATTATGGCTTTATCATACTAGATTTAAGTAAAAAAAAAAAAATAGAAGAAGGAAAGTATAGAAACAAAATTAATGACATTATTCTAAAATTTTGTTTTTGCAAAAATCATCAACCTATCTTAAAACATGTTTTATGAATGTAAAAATGTATTGTTGAACAAAAAAACATAATGTTGAATGTGTTTTTATGTTATGGTTTCAAATAATTAATTATATAATAGTATTTAAAAATCACAAAACTGCTATTTTATTAATCTAAGAATTGTGTGAATGATCAAACCCTAACCATTTTATAAACATTTTATTTCCTTTAGTTTTTAAGACTTTTTCGATCAAATATTCATCAGGAAGTTAGTTTTCATAATTTCGCATTCATAAAAGTAGCTTATTATTTCTTCTCCTTTAGTGTCTTTTAATTTGTAAGCTGGAACATTATAATTTAAAATTTTAATAATGGCAAATAATTCAGTTGTCTAGTAAGCAGTATACCCCTTTTCAAAAATTTGTTTAATATCGCCTAGTATCGCCACATACAATATCGCCTAGTACATATTTTGGTTCAGTAAACATGTCATATGTTTGAATTAAATTTTTGAAATTTTTTTACTAACTTAAATGAGTTTCATTCAAATAGGTCTATGCTTTGTATTGTATTCTTTGACTAAATAGTCCAATATATTGACCAACTTATAATTTCCATTCAAAGCTAATTTTTTCCAAATTTTATTTTTCAATGTGTTATTGTACATTTTTACAACACTGGCTTTTAGTTCACTGAATGTGGAATGATGATATATGTTATGTTTTTGCATAAGATCTTTAAATGCCTTGTTATAGAATTTGAACCTGCTGTCACTTTGTAAATTATGTGGCTTTCTTTGCTTCAATAGAGATTCTAAACCACCTACTACATTTTTAGCTGTTTTGTCTTTAATAGCTACAGAAAATGCAAACTTTGAGAAGATATCAATAGTTATCATAATACCACTTGTATCCATTATTTATACGTGATATGCCTTTTTAATTTCCAGTATCCATTTCAACAACACCAATTTGCCATAAATTGTCGATTTCATATGATATTACTTTCCTTCTGGGGAAATTTCTTCATGCTGGTTTATATAATTAATCGATTATGCCTTGTCTTACAACAGGCCAATCTTTTTAAAATGTTGATTTATTAGAATTACATATTGAACATTTAGTTTTCTGAACTAGTTGTACATTTTTAGTATTTTCAGTTTTTATGTTGTTATTTTTTGCAACTCTCTTACACTTCAGGCACAGCGAATTCTCCATTTAATAGTAAAAAAATATTATTAATCCTTATATTTTATGAATATTCCTATTGTGGTCATCAATCCATCATTATATTTATACATTATATTAATTTTTATTTTAAAAGTAAAAGTATCGCTTACAATAACATCAAAAGGTTACTATAACCAATTTTTGTAAACCTTTTAATAACAGTTAGAGTATTGTCAGGTAAATTGAAATCAGCTGTAATTATTTTATAAACATTGCAATCCATAAAAAAAACTAAAGAAAATTGCTTTACTATATAAGTGAAAAATATTATTACTTTTATTCCACTTTGCAGGTAAAGAAAATATATGTGACTTTTTTTACCTTGCATTTTTCAATCTTCAAGTTAACAAATGTATCACAATAATTCAAAACTGATTTGTTTAAATTTTGCAATTTATCAGCAATTTTTTTAATTGAAATATCTCTTTCAGACAGCAAAATTGCCATCTACAGGATCAGCCATGTTATTAATTCGACGATTTTGAATAGAAACATAATCTGTTGTATAAACAAACACTTTACTAAGATGATCTCATAAAGCAGAAACAATAGTATTGTATTTTGAATCTACATATGTTTTTAAATCTGAAATGCTAGTATTGTATTTTGAATCTACATCAGTTTTTAATGCACAGTTTTATATTTCAAATCTGCTTCTTTTTTTAGAGCCTGCTTTGCATTATTTATCCGTTTTATATAAATATAAATAGCATTATCGAATTGTAAATTATGTCTTCTTTTGAAGCATAATCTTTTATCGACTGCATCTTTATTGTCTCTAGGATCATCTATTTTAACAATTCTATTCCCTAAAAAAGAAACATAGGATTTTGTATAATCATATAAGTGCTTAGTTTACTTTGTAAATCAGAAACACCCGAATTGCATTGAGAATCTACATATGTTTTTAAAGTGTACTCAGAAGCCATAGTTTTGTATTTTAAATCAGCATCTTTTTTAAAGCATAAGCACTAGTGTCAAACATTTTATTTAAAGATTTGATTAACGGTTTCCGAAATATATCTGTAATTTAATAACAAAGAAATTATATCGTTAAACTTAAAATCTCTCAAAAAAAGATAATACAATTAAACATAGATGTCCACAGACAACTAAATCAAAATTCTGAATTTGATCATTATTGTAATAAACATTTCTGTTTTTAAAGGAATTGGTTAAATTCGTAGGAATATTGCCTCCAATGAATCAAAATAGTAAACATAATTTTTTTCTTTAAAATAGCAAACCCAGTGAGTTCCAGGATTAGATGATATGTCAAAATGAACCATTACACATCATATTTGTGGATACTTTTAGATAACTCATCAATCATACAAACATTTGTAAAAAATTTTATATTTAATATTTTTACGTATTTTTCAATATCGATATTAGATAGTGCGCACATATTAAACATTTTTTTGGACTCCTCTTTTTGCAATTAAACCTTTTCCTGATATACTTTCCATTGCTAAATGGTGTCTCTGTTGTTCTTCTAATTATTATTTTATTTTTTCTAGTTTGTTCAACAGAATTGTAAATTACACTAGCTCCTCTGGCTAAAGCCCAGAGTGTCCTTAAAGCAGCCAATATAGTTAGTATAATTCCTCTATGATGGACACCACTGCCAATTTTTTATTTGGCCATCTTTTTGACTGTTGGTAATGATAAAGTGAATTTGAAACTTTTGCCTTCTTTCAATGTTTTATTTTTTCTCGCAATTGGAACATCTGTTAAAATTTTATCTACTCCCAAATCTTTTATTTCCTCAAAGGGAATATCGAAAGTTATATTTCTTATATTCGCATATATATATATATATATATATTAATTTATTTATTTACATGCAAAGATAAGAAATATATATATAATAAAAAATTTTTAATTCTCCAAACCTAATTTTGTTCTTTTAAACATAGTTGAGGCAGCAGCAGCAGAAGCAATTTTTTCACCAATTGGTGTGCTTTTATCTAACATAATTTCATTTGCTTCTTTTTGTTAAATTTTATCACCATTATGTCTAGATTCTAAATCTTTGTGATCTCTATATGCAATATCGTGATATTTAAATGCTTAATCTACTTTATTTATTAGTGTGTCACCTCTTTCCAATGTAAGCAAAATTTTTTTATCAATAACATTTATTCTTTTTGCGATATCTTTTCCGAGATTTACAGCAGAATCAGACGCGCGCTGCATCAATTTTTTTTATTAATACAATGCCCATTTGCTCTTCCAAGTTAGGAGATTTTTGTTCCGAGAATAATTCTCTTTCAAAAGATGTTTCTTCTGATGTTGGCGGATAATCTAAAGTTTTACTGCTACAGGAACTAGTGTTGTTATTAAATCTTTATTTTCTTTACTTACTTTTTATACTTTTTTTTACCGATATTTCGTAATTCGTCGGTTAATGGTTGCTCTTTCGTCTTATTTTTTTCACATTCTTTTTCATGACACTTTATATATTTTTTATATCATTCAATGAGTAATTTAACTCGAGAAACCCCCTTTGGTTCTGCTATTTATATATAAATATTTTACTTATAAATGAGTTATAAAAATATTGAGAGTTTTGAGAGGCAGACGTTTCCTCCAACTGATCAAACTAGGGGGAATTTAAATATTTACAATAAAAGAATCGAATTTGATATTACTATAGGAGATGGCTTTTCTTTTCCAAATGACGCTTATGTTTACGAGCAGTTTAGTTTACTAAAGAGAGATAATGTTGGAGATGCGGCAAACTATGATGAATCATATAATATTGATGTTTGTTCAAACTTTTTACCTTTCCAATTTTTTAGAGCAGAAATCTCAAAACATGGAAATATTATTGAAGCTTTTAATAATCCGGGTATAACAACAAAAATGATGAATGCTTTATTAAGATCACCAAGTGAACACAATTTTTTAAAATTTACTAGTGTTGATAATCTATATCGAGATAAATCTGTTTCTAGTGATATAACAAAATATGTTAAAACTCTTTTTAGTATTAAAACCAATGAAATAATCTATCCTCTTAGATACGTTTGGTTTTATTCGTGATAACAATGAGGTTTATTGGAAAGGTGGTTATAAAATTACTTTTCTTCGTAATTCATCTGATAACAACTGTTTATTTCTTTATGAAACTTTAGATAAAGGTAATAAAGTTACGAAACATCATCCTGATCCTTGTAAAATTGTTATTGAAACATTAGAAATTATGTGGCCTATTGTTGAATATGAATCAAACACCGCCATTGGAATTAAAGAAAAAATATACAAAAATCTAAAAATACCTATTACTTTTAATTTTTAGCAATTTTTAGAAAAATAAGTTACTGCTGAATCAACTGTTTTTAAATTTGATATAAAAGATCAGTTTAATAATTTACAATTTGGTATGTCTGATTTTGTAATTGTAGGTTTACAACGTAATAGAAAAAATCGCGCTGAACAGCATAAACATGCTGCTATGTTTGATCATTGCAGTGTAAGAAATATTTATGTTAAAAATGGTAGAAATGAAATTTTTCCTAAAGAAAACTGGAATCTAAACACTGAAAATGGTGTTTATCTTACACAATTTCTTGCTTTTTAAATTTTATTCCCAAGTATAGGATCATCCGTGCAGAATATCACAGTAAAAAAATTACATTTGTCTCAAGGTATCTTTTGCTGAAATAAATATGACAGTTTTAACATCAATAAAATGCCAAAATGTTGGTTTCTTGTGTACTCAACAGTAAAACAAGTTATCCTAACCACAATACTTACCAAACCAGTATCTACGGTACTATCAAAAGGTTTAGAGATACACTTTTGTTCATGTTGGCACTCAGACAACGTACACGGAGTGTGCATCAATATGCGCGAGGACTTGCTCTATGTATAAACCGTTTCCCCAGAATACCTATTATACAGAGTGAATCGACTTTGCAGTGGTCATGTACCATTCGTCCAGGATGTTGCTTAGAAAGGAGTATAGAAGGAAAGAGATACAATACTGCAGCGTATGGAGGGAACCCTGTCTCATTCATTTGTTTGCCGCAGTTGGTCCTACGGAACTGCCAGTATTAGAACACACAACAATCCATAAATATTTTCTTTTCTTCCACAGTGTAAGCGTGATTATTATATTATGGGCGACCAACGTCTTTAGAGCATTATTACTGATTGCACCGTTACTTCAAAATTATTGCATATTACAACTATATTTGAGAGAAAATGAATTTTAATCATTGGAGTGAAACACTGCTTACAAATAATATCATACGAATATTTTTTGAATACTTATAGTACATGCCAACAGGTAAGTGTAGTCACAGAAAAAGGAGGCTATGTTACACATAACGTAATTGAACAACGTAAACGTAAACGTGTTTTTGCAATATTCAAAGAGAGAAATCCACGAAACATGTTGTATTTTTGTGGCAATATGCAGGTAGTAAATATATTGTTTTTTTTTATGCCACATTTTAAATGCATATGCTGCAAGGTCGTGGAACATCGACTTACGGTCTTTCCAGTGAGGATTTGTTTTCCTCATTCGAGCAGCGGGAGCCTGTCGTTTGTTGTTGCGCGTAGAGACACTGTGTATCTGTGGAATTTTTACTTCTTGTACCGTACGCTGCATTCCCGACAGTACAGGCAACGAGAAGCGCTCCGATACGAATAGTACTCCACACCGCAAGGCACCAATCAAATTTAAATAGCTGTGATTACGATGGCCTGCCGGGGCCACGGTGGATGAGTTCTTAGCCTGCTCACCTCCCACCAAGGCGATACCGAGGAAACCCGCCGTTCGTCGGCGGGTTTCCTCGGGGATCTCCCATTTCCCCCGCCCTTTCATTCCAGTGCTACTACATTCTCACCTCAATCACCCTCATCAGCTCTCAAGTCTCCGATGTTAAGAGCCGTCCAAATCTCTTCACTCATTCACGATGGCCTGCCGTATCACAGCCACAACAAAGACGTGCTTTATTGGCGTGACGCCTGCAAGGTCTGCAACTTGCGCAACTTTTACGTGCCAATGGTTGCCTATTGGAAGTTACTATGCAACGTATTTCCAACGTACTCCGGAGCCGGACACTTGCATTCCCGGTTATGGGTTGTTGAATTTAAGGTATTATTTTCCACCCTCTCTACCATTGCTACCCAATCGACCTTTGTTAATTTCAAACATCTTATATATGTGCATAAATGCGTGTGTTTTCACGAAAGTATAAGTTTCGTAGACGAGTAATACTGAATGTTGCCCCATTATCCCTTGACAAGTATTAAAAAGTGCATGTACACTCTACTCATACTGCAGTAATAATTATATCGCACAAATCCAAGCTTAAACATGAAAACATCGATGTGTAAGGCATAGTTATTATTGTACTTCGAGTGTGGTATATGCACTCCTCTTTACTCATCCAGGTTTTATTGAGAGTTATTTCCAACTAGAAACGCATATGTCCAAATTTTAAGTATAAATGCGTTGTTAAAACGATACTTACAACCGATACTAAGCGAATATCTGTCGTACTACACTTCGCTTTCATTTACTGCTGTGATATCCAATAGAATTTAACCATGTGAAAGAAAAATGTTTGTATAAATTTTCAACTAAGAAATAACTAGTGATCAACCACGCACAATTGTTCCGCGTATTTATTTATTCATATCTGAATAAATCTTAGGATTTATGGTTGACTCACCGTGGTCCTGCCCTGTAAGACAGTCTGCATCACTTACCTTTCAGGGACGAATAGTCCACTCATTGCAGCTCCGTTCACAAGTTGCCTGCTTTCATATGTCGGAACTACAAACTAACATATTAGAGAGTAAAACATGTAATTTACACGTCAACAATAAGTATTGACTGTGTTGTCACGTCTAGTCACCTTTAGCCGACTTAAGACAAAGTCTTTGTCTATTGGCGCTGATTTTCTATTTAAAAGTTACGATATCAATGTACTGGCTATAGAGAGCGAATTTCCATTTCTCCCTGAAAATAATTTTTCTTCAGGATGATGATCAGAAAAATAATTGCACAAACACAACCCAGAACATCAAAATATATTCAACAAAATAATATTCTAAAACTAATTCTGCGACACGTTTACTGAAAGATTATAATTCAAAATATGGCCTGTGCTGTTAATAAAGAGATGCCTCGTTTGAATTGCTAGCATGTTTGCTACAGGCGAGTCCTTTAAAAGAGGCCCCGTGAAACTTGTGTGTAACGGAGCGAGGGAATGAGGAAATACAGTCTAGTGTGACAATATATCTAGAGTAGGTGCTGGAAGTGGTCGCCATTGACCTCGAGGCAGGTGTATAGACGACACCAAAAGCTGTGAAAGTCACGCGCGAGTACATGCTGCGGGTTGCATCGATAATGTCCCACGTGGCCTCTTTTAAAGGACTCACCACGTACAAACTTGTTGTCTGAGTAATAAAATTACTACACCGCTTACTACAATATTCGTATATTGTTATCAGTTATGTAGTATGTTTACACACAGAAAGTCTAAAAGGGGTGGGATGACTTATTTGTAGTGTTCCCTGAACCATTTGTTTACAGGATCTGCGAGAGAAATGTTTTCAGCCATGCGACAATTGTACTTGAATCGTTTGTAGTTTTTTTTCTATTCTTATCACGCCAGTCGAGGACTTGTTAATTTATTTGACGATTCGTCTGGCCAAATTCGTTCCTCATTTTTAACATTCCACTTTGTACTTGTTATAAGTAAAGAACACAATAAAATTAATAAGTTATGAAATGCTGTATTATACTAATCTGTTATAACAGTATTATGACGTGTTGAAAAACGCTACTTATTTACTAGAAAAAACATCTCCCGGCTGTGGGTGATATAACAAGATACGACTGTGAACACTTTATATACTTTTTACGAATACAGAGTTATTTTCATTAGGTGTCAAGCAGATAGCCTATGTTAACTGCGCATTTTTATTCCATACTTCCGTCTCATTGGGTATCTGAAAATGATCAACCAATTGCGCTCACTTGGCGATCGTCAGGAGATTTGCACACTTAAAAGTTTATACTTTTGTAAAAATATTTTTAGTAATACTACTAGCACAATTGTTTTCAAGTTTACATAGAATATATACGTCTACGTATTACGTCTTCCAAATTTACATTTTTCTTTCTGCTGAGCTGATCAATAACATTCTCGCATCTGGCAAGTGCAGTGATAAAAAGTTCCTTGAGAACTTTGGAACTCAGGTGCAAACGAGCCCTTCTAAAGTATGTCAGAACGGATTTTGTCCTAACACACCAAGTCAAAAACAATTGTCCGGATAAGAAATTTTCAGCAATGAAATTTACCTAACGTTAGTAGAAACCACACAAGGACTTATAATGTGTAACAATTTCCTTCTAATTTCATTATAGAGTTTTCACGGTAAACTGAGGAATTTTGATGTCAGCGTTTGAGAATAGTGGTTTCATAATTTTTTTAACGGATGCAGTGACTGGCATGGGCCTATTAAAGTTGGTAATAACTGAAGGAAAATAGTTCCATATTTAAATGTGAAATTAAAATCGTTAGGTAAACGTTTGTGAGTACTGGAATTATTAGGCAATATTTTTTGCTTTCTAGTTTTTCAGTGCATAACAGCCTATAAAAAGAGTGCTGGTTAGAAGAACATTTATTATTTTCTGTTTGCGTGGACCATCGTTCAGTTTGTAGACTCTTCATATACTGTGACCATTTCGAAAAAAATAAGAAAATAGTGCCCTTGTATTTTTTTGTATAATTAGTTATTAAAATCACAGTTTTAGCTGTTTTTGTAACATACAACAAATAAATACTGTTTCAGGTGAAACAATGAAATAAATCACATTTTAAAAACATAATTCCTAGGTGATTAAAATATCGCAGGGAAAATGTGTCATACAATTTAAATTGACAAAAAGTATTGAAATGTTTTCTCATTTTGGATTAATTGTGCAAAATATAGGCCATATAAAATTAAGGCAATGATTTTTCGGTTATTTCACATTTAAAATAGTGCTTTCAATATGCTCTAATGCAAAAATTATGCAATGTAAACATTTTTTAACACTGAGTGAAATGTCTTTTCGTGTAATGTCTACAGTTGAATAGTATTTCGCAGAAACATTTGAGTAACGCTTTTTTTTTTTTTGGATCCGGTGTTATTAACGTTATATTTCTGTGTTCGCAATATTTCTGTAGCGATACAGTTATTCTGCAGCCCTTCTTAAATAGCGCATCCAAAAAATTATTTTCGGTGGATTTCTACTTTTTTATTATTTCCAAAAATATTTTCGCCGCGACTCACGCTTTTTTTCCTGTAACGTGCGTGACTCCTTGCTCAAAAGGTTCACGCACGCGTCGCCCACGCGAATATATTCAGTTTTTATCGGGCCGATGTGGCGATAATATACGGATTTACAACCCCTCTCTTCGCTCATCTCCCAGAGGCATTCGGGAAGGTTCTCCCCGGGCCACGCACAAGGGGCTGGTCAGGGAGAAGAAAGGTGGGGGTGGGGGGACTTTGAAGGGCCGTAAACTCGCCAGCATCGTGCCGGAAGAACTTGTAGGACTCGGATATAGCGTCCCCGCCTCTTTAACGATGTTTCTTCTCCCCGTATATTTATTTATTTATTTTTTATGAGGGTAGTAATCGCTGGCGCATAGTTTACAGTCGTGCAGTAAAACATCACAACGTGATAGTGGTACTGTCCCTTTTCGCTAGCCGATGTTGAAGTCTCCGTCTTCGATATATGTTGGTTTCTGGTTAATCTGTGGTAACAATTCCAATTTATTACCTATTCATTTCTTTCTGCACACACACTACACTGAGAAAAAGGTTTTGTTGAATCAAACAAGATTTGTTTGGTGCAACCAAATTATATGTGTGTATAGGGGCTATGAAATGTTTTGTTGCTGAAAATAAATTATTTTGTGTTTATCATTTGGTTGCGCCAAACTGTAAGATTTAGTTGGTGCAACTAAATATTTGTTTGGCTACACGTACATTAGCTCGCTTGCCTCCCACCAAGGCGTTCCGGGTTCAATCCCCGGCTGAGTCACCCGATTTTCACATGTGTGAATCGTGCTGGACGATGGCGTTGGTCGTTGGGTTTTCTTGGGGATCTCCTGTTTCCCCCGCCTCTTAATTCCGGCGCTGCTCCATACTTAACTCAATCACCCTCATCGGCTCTGAAGACCTTACTGTTAAGAACTGCCCAACATCTCTTCACTTTTCACGTACATTAAACAGCTTGGGACGATATAAAAATTGTTACAATTTCGACCGGGTTTCGAACGAGTTTCGAACCTATATCACCTGCATCCGAGCGCTACGCCTTAATAACCTCGGCTAATGTGACAACTGGTGACTCCGTTAAGTGTGTGTGTGTGTGTGTGTGTATATATATATATATATATATATATATATATATATATAGAGAGAGAGAGAGAGAGAGAGAGAGAGAGAGAGAGAGAGAGAGAGAGAGAGAGAGCAAATATTGAGCAACGTGTGCAAACGTATTTCCAGTTTTACAGCTTTACTTGTCAGTTTCTTGTTGCATTGTTTTATTAATGTGTTTATACTATTGTTAAGCATCAATAGAAGCACTAACAAACACGGTCACTATCCTAATTGTCACAAAAATTACAAACAAACTATTGAGCTGTATTTTCGAACGAAGGCAGTCAAATGATGGCCAAACAAATATATACAATTGATTCAACAAAATATTTAGTTGACAGTATAATTTCTTCTGGCCCAACACAGAGATTTTGTTTAATCAAACATATATTTTGTTAGACGAACAAAAGTAATTTTGTTGCTTTTCAAATTTTGTTTGTTCAACATTGTATTTTGTTAGGGCAACTAAATTTATATTTGGCCCTATACAAACAAATAGTTTGTTCTATTTTCTCAAAGGCCATGTGTGGGTCATTAGGGTCCGGTGCACAGTTACATCTCAGAGATGTTCGATGGGTTTGAGGTCGGGGCTATCAACTGATCAGTCCATTTCCGAAACTTGAACTCCCGAACAGACCGTGCTTTATGGCAGGGAGCATTGCCATTCTGATACACACAGCTGTCATCCCCGAACTGGTTCTTCTACTGTACATAACACGCAGCCTGTCAAAATGTACTTACAGCCTTCCGCCTTCAACGTGCCCCGTAATATCACGTGAGTACAAAGTCCCTTCCAAGAAAAATACTCCCACAGTCACCCCCACATACAACGAATTTCACTGTGGACGCTACACAGTTCAGCACTTGGCGTTCACCACAACCAAGCTTTCCAAATCGCAATGCCACATTGTGTAGTGTGATTCATCACTCCAAATCACGCGTCTCCAGTCATCCGCATTCCAGTGGTGGCGCTGCACTAGTGAACGCGGCGCCCATATTTTGAATGCCAGTCCTCGTAACTCCCAGCGCACAGTCACGGTGATAGCGGCACAATAAAGTGTCACTCCGCAATTCACGGGTGATGGTATCACATGGTGACATGTGATATTCCCTTACCACCTTCTTCAGTGCTCTACGGACACTGTCGGTAAAACACACGTAGCCTACCCGGATGTGGTTTTGTTGTCGGTCCACTTGGGCTACTTGAGATGTGCGAAAATGGTCCTTACGGATTGCTTACTGATGTGAAACCAACTACACTACGTTTTAAGTCACTGAGCTCCCTTGTTCCACACACATTGCCGGTATCGCATATCACTGTCCAACATCGAGCCATCTGCCTACTTCTACATTAGCAGCGGTGGTCGTAGTGACATCTAGGCGAGAGTTTACATTTACAGAGCGGTGTCCTGGTACTTTTGATCATGTTGTTTATGTATACGAAAACAACAAACATGCAAATTTTGCATAGCTTTGGGGCCGTGGTGGTTGAGCAATTAGCACGCTCGCCTCCCACCAAGGTGAACCGGGTTGAATCCCCGGCCTAGTCACAGGACTTTCGCAAGTGGGAATCGTGCCGGACGATGTCGTTGATCAGCGGGTTTTTTCGGGGATAGATCTCCCGTTCCCCCCCCCCCCTTCATACCGGCGCCGCTCCATACTGGCCTCAATCACCTTCATCGGACTTCAAGACCTCGCTGTTAAGAGCCGCCCAAATCTCTTCACTCATTCACTTTGCATCGTTCCGTGCTATGTGCGACTGGGGTGGCCCTGAAAAGCGTATTGCACAGTGCCTAGCTGCGACATAACCACCGAAAGCTGCGGGTTTGCAGCAAGTACACATGCTTATAGCGAAATGCTCCAGTTACATTGGCCATATTTGCTTCTTGGCATGATACTGCAACGTGACAGAAGAAAAGTAGCTGCCGTTTCGTGTTCCATTCTTCAGAGGAAACTTTTACCCATAGTAGTGTACCCAGTGGCCAAACGAACTGAGCAGTCTGCAGAATATATGAACCAACTCTGATATACCAGGACTTGGAAAGTGTCCACACTAAAAAATCTGCAGCGATCAAATACTTAAAAGAGACTCTCGTAAAAGTTTCTCAACAGCATGAAAAGAACGAATCTTATTTGTCACCAGAGTATGCATAATTCTAGAATTATTAATTTAAGACGTAAGATAAAAATGAGATTCAAACGAAAATGGAAGAAACATCAATGTTGTATCGACTAAAATATTTTCTTCAGCTACATTAAAGAGCACTGAAGTTAGCAGCGCTAAATTAAAGTCCTGAAGCAGTCATTTACCTCCAAAGCTCTTGCTAGACCGCATATGTCGCAGATGATTAATGAAATGTCTTCAGAACAGGTATAGATTGTGCTGCGAAAATATTGTAGTAATATTACGACATAATGAAATCTACGTATGGATCAAATGTATTAGCGTATGATTATTTCTGTGGCAATTTACATTTTCTGTCTCCCCGAAGCGGCAAATCAAGCGTCACATGGATTTATTTAAGCGTATTTTTGAGAACAGAACCCAACAATTTAAATCCTTAACTCTTTCAGGAATACATAAAATTGTTATTGTGGGCGTAGCAATGAACAAAACATTAGTTTCGAACAGTACGTGCATCAGTTCAATGTTCTACCATGTGTTGGTAGCAATAAAATGTTTTTTTTTTTTTTTTTTTTTTTTTAATTGTTGGCTGCAGCTTTTTCTGGATCGTCAAAAATAAATACAAGTACGAATCAAAGGCGTAGTAACCATGATTACAGCCGACTAGGATTTTACCAGGACTACAGTCGACTAACTTAAGAGCGGGTACGAGTTACCTAAATAAGAGCAGAATAAATCTGTGGCATCCAGCAAAGTTCTGAAATTCAGTCTGGAATAACTAGGAAAGAGCAATCTTGCAGAATTCATTTCACTTTTAATACATGCAACCCTTAAATAAATGTCAGGTTTTGTGAAACTAATTTTGGTGTCTACTAAATCGTAGTTTTTAATGTAAGTGGGAGGGTGGGTGGTAGGAATTTGGGGGGGGGGGGGGGGTGAAGAAAATGTTGGAAAGAAATGCGCGTCATCAAGAAGTGGTCCTAACAAATTTATATAACAAGGGTTTTTCAAGTTTACCTGTCGCTAACGTTTCTAAAATTTCTTCAATTTCGTAGCAACTCAAGAAAAAAATGCTAGCTGTACAAAAACATGGGTCACAGTATTTCAATACTGGCGTCCTTCTGGTGGGATTACCTCCGGAGTCCTTTCGCAGATGCGCGAACCTGACGGTATTGATTTACATGTCTGAGATACGCTATTTGTGTACACGCCCCTTCAGGATCGCAAGGATAAACCTTTCGTAATAAGATTTCCACAACCAATATGCTTCCGTCCTTTGATGGAGATGGAAGCTGTATTATGTATACTGGGTGGAGAACTTGAATATGTTTTTTTTTTCTCTGCAAGGTCATTGTCGATTTCCTAAAATTTATCTGTGCATCTGTCAAACAACCTTATGAAAAATCCAATAAGAATATGGATTTTCCAGATGATAATTTTATGTACAGAATTTTTGTACCTGTTACTAACAAATTGTTGTAAAGTTATAGGCTTTTATACTCACATGTAACCAATTTCGATAGACGTCTGTGTGGTAACAAATGTTTAGTAATCACCTAATAACATCTCGTCATTCACTATTCCGGTAACTACACTCTTTCCAAGAGTTTTTAAAGAATTGTACTACACCTGGCCTTGGATCGCATTTGTTTTGAAATGCAAGTTTTCGTGGAATTTTATTTGCTGTCGCTAATTGCAATGAAAGGCGCCGAGAGAACACAGCCATGTTATGTTTTGATTATGGCTATAATCAAATATTTGGTTAATACTATTTAATTTCATGGGTTATTAACATAATAATTTTGCAGTATTTTTCGTGCAGAACCTTCTAGAAATAGTTCATAAATTATATGCCGTTCACGATAAAGTGAGCACTTTTGAAGTCCTAGTTACTATTTTCTTTCAGCCAATTTATATCCTCCCATCACTTGTTAATGTCAGCTCTGTCATGTGAGTAATAAACACAGTATATACATTCACCATACCCAAAACCAAAAGTCCGAGACCACAATGAAAAGTATTTATTGGTTATTATGTCTGATAAAACAGCATCAAAAAGTGCTCACTTTACCATGAACGGCCTATAGTTGGAAAGATAGGCACTGAATCTAATTACGTCAGAAAAATAACTCGAATAACGATTCTCTTCTACTAAGAGTTCGTTGTTTTTTTTACACGTGTAATATTTCAACAGTGTATAGTGATAGGACGAAGGCTGCTGAGTGAGGCACAAACAAGCGATGACCATCAGCAAGTACAACAACTGTAGCAAATGCGTTAAATAATTTTAAGTATATACTACAAGTTGTGTGAGCAATGTATAAAACCGAACATTCATTTTCTTTACGTTGACAACGAGATATTTTCATATCATCCCCACATTTGTGCCCTTTCTGGACAATGCTGGAATATAAAAGCATTCCTTCACTTTTCCTGTTAAGCTCCTCTTTTTTGTTTGGCCTTAAGCTTGCTATCGGGACCATGAATTTTCCACAGTCCTTTAATTTTATTCTAATAGATCTACATACAATTAGTTTGTAGTAGTGGAGTGGCGCGGTCACCAAGTTGTGCATTGAATCCGCTTCCACAACAACGTTTATACATACCGCAGTTTTATTCATTGTCAAATCCTGGAAGTAGGCCCACTCCCACTTTTGGGTTTCAATAGCAGTTTTATATTATCAATTCCAGCGCTAGGATACCTTAGGGAGAATAAATGCTTCCACTTCTGGAGGATTCATCAATAACCACACATCAAATTACTCTAAGCTGTCGACAATTTCCATTGAAAACTCTCCAAAATATTTTGCTCTCTAATTATGATATATTATTTCTTATGTCACTCTCTTCTAATATCTTCCATTTTTGGGCATTTCATTCAAATGACTACTGATAATTTAGTTCGTGCTAACATATAGCATTTATTATTCATATTTCACGTCAGTGGTATAAAATTAAGAGATTTACCACAAGTGGTGGCTTACTGCGGACCCTGCGGTCCCCCCGCTGCCATCTTGGATGACGACACGAGAGCAAAAATTCGTGTTTGCGCGATTTTACCTCAAGATTTTCGCGTTTTTGCTTGGGCCCCTGCAGCCATAATTCGAGGAGCAGTTGGTAACAGTAAAAGTGCACTTATAGCCGTTATTGACATGGGCATAAGGAAGCATCTCAACTAAATCTGCTTGGTATAGGTCTTGCAACCCAAAGAGGAGCACCTTACAACTGTGATAGTTCCTGAATGCAAGGCGATGCAGTTGTTCGATGATCTGTGCACTTGACATAGTCGAGGTCGGGTGATGTGATCGGCCTTCACTGAATATAGGCAGATTCTCGAAGTTCTACCAAGATATTCACTATTTCGTTCATATGGGATGTATTTACAGCTTGCTGAGATGCAATGAGTAGTCGTAGAAGATCTACAAGCTCGTTGATGTCGTCCCAATAAACATATTCCAGCCGACTGTCACCACGAAGCTCCGAAGTCAGACCCGAGCCCACATGGGGGAACAGACTGGTCATTATGTTGAACTTAAGATGTGTTTCGTCCTTATAAGTGTTGCTGGCTGCATCGTTCCCAGTCAAATGAACGCTCATGAGTTGGAGTAAGCGCTTTCACTGACACAATGTACAAGCACTGAGACATAACGTGCATGAGTCAGTTATTCACAAGACAGACCCCACACTCTCACACACATTCAGCCAAACACACCTACATACACCCGAACACATCTACACACCCAAACACAACTTACACACCCAAGCACATATACACACCCAACCACATGTACATGCACTCAAAAATATCTACACACACACCCAAACAAATCCACGCACACCGAAACACAACCTACATACTCACGCATATATACATGCCCCAAACACATCTACACACACCCAAACAAACCCACAGACACCAAAAAACTAACTACACCCCCAAGCACATATACATGCACCCAAACACATCTATACACATCCAAAACAAACCTACACACACCCAAACACATATACACACACCTCATACTATACACATATACATGCCCCAAAATTCATGTGCATTCCGCAAACACATATACGTGTCTCCAAACACATATACACACCCCAAACACATATACACACCCCAAACACATATACATACTCCTCAAACACATATACATGAACCTCAAACACACATATATATAACCCAAACACACACATATAACCCAAACACATATACACACACTCAAACACAACATACTCACATACACCAACCCAAAGAGTTCGAAATATTCCAATTTGTCAATTGTCTCTAAAATCACACTGCCGTCACCACCACCACGGCCAACACCACCACCGCTTTTGCCACCACCAACAACACAACCACCGCTGCCACCTCCACCACCGCCTGCTCTTTCCTCCTGCTCCTCAGCACCCAGAGACTGACTCATGCACATTATCTCTCAGTGATTGCATGTGATTGGCCAGCTGCAATCATGTGACAACTTGGTGATTAGCTGGTAAATGATTGGTTGCTTGGTGTTCGCAATACAAGTGGTTCAATGTCGATATGACGTCATAGGGCTTGCTTACGTTTATATAAGCAATAGGGAGGTCAGCTGAGAGGCTTAGTTTGACAGCAGCTCCCGTGAAAGGTGGATTGTCTTGGCTAGCTTGTGCCTCTTTGTATCAAAGACTTATTCTACATCTGTGATATCTTCGGGTACTCAGAGCTAATGGTAGCTACAGCAGTGCAATCGATTTCTTCGGGAGTGGTACCAGCATTGCCATCGACTTCTTCAGGCATGATGCCGACAGCACCAGCAATTTCTTCGGGCAGGTCACATACAGCAGTGCAGCCATCAGCGACATCAGACATGATGTTGACAGCGTAAATCGACCTCTTCGGGTGGGCCGCCTACAGCAGTTCAGCCATCGACGACTTCGTCAAGGCTTCGTTGCTGCTACTGTGACAAGATATTTGCCTACAGCCATGGTGCGAGGAAGCATGAAAGAACTACTTGTGTGAAGGGTCCTTCCTGTGTTATGCAATTATGTGCAAACAACTGTTCAAACGAGGTGATAAGCTGGAGAGTCATATCAACAACTGTAAACGTAGAGTCCTTGCAGCTAAGAAACATACTGTACTAGCTATTTGTGATACCACATCGAATGGATTCTACCTAAAAAATTCAGCATTCAAGGGAATTACAAAATATTATGTAACTGAAAATAAATTTGCTGGTACGAAAGACATGTGTGCATACCCAGACCACATTAAGCAAAGGATAATCAATCAATTAACTGAGAAAGTCGAAGTAGGTCCCATAAAGTATAATGTTTGGCTGCTGTGTACCTATGAAAAGTGTCAACCTCTTGATGAAGGAATTAGCCAGCAGGCATTCAAGACTACCAATCAAGCATTGTAAAATGTTGATTAGCATACCAGAGCCTGTGAAGGTCTTGAAAGAAAAACTTTGTTGTGAAGAACAATAATACATGGAAAAGGGCTCTGGTTGGATGCTTGTTCAAGTAGATTTTCTTGAGCTGCGTATAAGCAGATTATATTCACTACATGAAAAGTGAGCTTATTGGTGGAAATAGCATACGTAAATTTATGGAAACTATAGAGATTCTGCTTATTATGTCTGTAGTCTTATGTACATAATATATATATTTGTTTTGAATGAATAAACAAAAGTGTTTTATTTATAGCTAGTGTCGATGTACCTTCTCCTAGTATGTCTTATTTCCCTGATATCAGGAGTATGATGGTCTTGGTTTTCAGATCTGTCACTACAAGCCAATACTGCAAGGGAACACAATTATACAAATCAAATGATGTGTCAAATTATAATGTTATGACTTAAATATTTGCTGCAATGGTCTATCACTGTATGTGCATGATCAATTATATGGCAACAGACATATACATTGAAATTAATTGTACAAAAATTAGAGATTGGGTTAATATTGTAACACATTGTAAGTAGGTTGGATGCAACAGATTTGGAGCTAGGAAGGAAAAGGTTGTGGCAGGTCTGATGAGCAAGAGCGGTGTGGAAAGAGGTATTGGCCAGCAGGCAGGGAGAAGTGTGAAGGGGAGTGGGGATTGTGGATAGGTTAGCAAGGGAAGGGGTTCTAATATTACATGTTCCTCGATTTTTTATAATTTTTTCCTGATTTTTTGTTTTCAAGGTCACATGGTGAAGGTAGAGATATTCTACATCTAATATTGTGGCAGTAGTCTTTAATGTAATATGCTTGCTGACTTTTTTGTATTTTTCTCGAGTTTTTTCCAAGGTCATGTGTTTAAGGTCGAGGTAGTCTGCATCTAATATGGTATTGGTAGTCTTAAATGTATTATGCTTGTGGACTTTTATGTATTTTTCTCTAGTTATTGTTTTTAAGGTAATTCAATGTCATAGGGTCAAGGTCGAGATAGACTGCATCTTAAATGGTTGTGGTAGTCTGTAATGTATTATGCTTGCTGACTTTAATGTATTTTTCTTCGAGTTTTTGTTTTCAAGGTCATTCAAGGCCAAGGAGTCAAGGTTGAGGTACTCTGCATCCAATATGATGGTATAGGCTGTTTATGGTAAATTGAGCACTTTTTAAAGCCCTCCCAAAAGGCTTTAACCACTAATAAACATATCTTATTGTAGCATCACGCATTAAATTTCGAGGGTGGTGAAATGTATACACTGTGTTTATTCGTCACATTAAATCTTTATATTAAAAAGCAGCAGGAAGATGGAAATAGGACGAAAGGAAAAATTAAGAAGAGCCTTAAAAAGTGCTCACTTTACTGTGAACAGCCTATAGTAGTCTGTAATTTATTATGCATTCTGACTTTACTGTATTTTTCTCAAGATTTTGTTTTCAAGGTCTTTCAAGGTCATGGGTTGAAGGTCGAGGTAGTCTGAATCTAATATGGCAGTGGTTGTCTTTAATGAATTATGCTTGCTGATTTTTGTGTAGTTTTTGTGAAGTTTTTGTTATCAAGGTCTTTCAAGGTCATGGAGTCAAGATTGAGGTACCTTGAATCTAATATGAGGATGGTAGTCTGTAATTTATTATGCTTCCTGACTTTTACGTATTTTTCTCGGGTTTTTGTTCTCAAGGTCTTTCAAGTTCATGGGATCAAGGTCATGATAGTCTGCATATAATATGATGGTGGTAGTATGTAATGTATAATGCTTGTTGAATTTTATGTATTTTCATCGAGTTTTTGTTTTCAAGGTCATTCAAGGTCACGGGCGTAAGGTTGAGGTACTCTGAATCTAATATGGTGGTGGTGGTCGGTAATGTATTATGCTTGCTGACCTTTATGTTTTTTTTTATCAAGTTGTTGTTTTCAAGGTCACAGGGTCCAGGTTGGTGGTCAGTGATCATGGGTTACAGGTTGAAGTTCAATTACTAATGGGCATTGGCTTCCAAGATGGCAGACAAGTGATGCATATCAAGATGGTGGTCACCTACCAAGATAATGGTCCTCTATCAAAATGGTGGTCTCCAGCAATGATTAAAAAAATTATAAATGAAAAAAAATCTAGATGATCCAATGAATATTGGTGAGGGGAGTGGGTGTAAGGGAGTCAGTCGTCTGCTGGGGATGGAACAAAAGTGTTTAATGGTTGTGTTGAGAAATGGAAGTTAAAAAAAATAATTTATTTTTTAAAAATAGTTTTGAAATAATTGAAATTTTTTAAAAATAATTTAATTTCAATAATAATTTTTTTTGGATCTTTTGGAATTTTTTGCGATGTTTATGGATTATTCAAAATGTTTCATTTTTAAGGTCAAAGGTCAAGATCACAGGTCACACATCAAGGTTGGGGTCAAAGCTCATCTGCATACAATATGGATGCATGATGGCTGATGCTTAGGTCTGAGCCCTATCCTCTATACCTTGTATTGGGCCATCCATGAGAAACAGAATGAGAAAATAAGCATTGCCAAGTAGACATTATTTTGTCATATGGCAATATGTGTGACAGAGATAAATCGAGTCCACAGCAGCATGTCGACCCATGCTAAAGTACCATCACATTGTCGAAAAGAAATACAGAGTTCGGTCTGGCTGCATCCAGTAATACGTCACCGGCATTGTCACTAGATGGGAAATACCGAAGTTAATCCATTGCCTGTAGAACTTGTGCGAGGCACAGATATTTTCGTTGTTGGAGATACTTCGAGTAGAGGTAAACATCCTCGAAGCGAAGTCCATTGGGGTGTTCCAGAAGTCTGAGAAGCACATAAGTCTTCCCACTAATTGCTCGGACCAGCTATAATACTGTGAATAGTGTTCAATAGAAGTTTGCCATGGCACAATTCACAAGTTGTAGATTCGTCCTCGGCAGTGATATAAAACCTGGAGCATAGTAGTCTGCAGCACAATCTCCATTGCACAGAGACGGGAATGCTAAACTCAATTACTTCAGACACCGCGTTGGAGAGAGGTCGGGTGATGTAGATATCCAAGTGTGAGCATATAAATTTAAGTGTACTGTGTGAGTAATGTTAGTATGCTGTAATGTGTCATGGAAGCAAGGTTAAGAGTGGATGAAGATTTATTATTTCACTAATAAACATCCTCCTTTTCGAAGTTCACATTACCTGCTACAAATTTTGTGGGCTGTGAACTCGGTTGGCATGGAAATTAAAACATAGTGATAGCCCTACTGATTTGTTGGACATGTCAAACCATGAGCATTATAATGACCATGGGACCAATGATCACTTAGAGGATCGACACTATGCAGACAGTATTCTTGCTAAAAAAAAAAAAGTGCGAATGGTAGGTATTTGACCTACAACGAAACTCAGCGAACGATTGGCTGCCTGGGTTGTGTCCAAAATAAAAATGCATACATTAAACAAGGAATGGGCCTAAAGTTTGGTAGGAGGAAAACAAAGGCTAGGAAAGCTAGGAAACATAACAGTAAAGTTAAAAACAATCCACGATAGGTCTACTTGGAAGTTTGATCAATGGTGCCAGTGGGATAGCGAGAGCTGTGAACTCGGCAAAGGCTAAACACGAATGCCTCTCAGATTCCATTAGACATAATAGGAAAATTGAGGCATTGACCAAGGGAAAAATGGGTGCAGTCTGTACCTCATCCCATTCAGTCAAGGGGGAGGGGGTGAGTGAGAAGCAAAGGGTGGTGGCAAGATGAATGAAATGTGTCAGAAGAAAGATATGCTCCTAAGAGCTCGGTCAATTTCGAGTGAACTGTCCAATACGCCACTCACAAAACTCGCTATAAACATATGCACTCTGAGACTAAAAGAGCCATACTTTAGTGGAATTTTTATGTGGGACAGACTCCTGGTTCAGCCATGGCGAGCTGAGAGTGGTGTGATATGCCTGAGGTTTCTTTCAGATACTTAATGGGAGTACACAGGATGTAATAAACAGTCATGTCTGTAACTCTGATCCTGCCAGGTAACACTTTGGAACTGTCTTCCACATACTTCCTGACTTTGAAATTAGAAGGGGCGTGGAAAATTGTGCTTAATAATTAAAAAAAAAATTCTCCATACTGAATATTGATTAATGCAATTGTATCTTCAGGTACATTAAAAAGAATGGGAAGAGAAGTGAGGTGTATATTCCCACTGGTTAATATGAGGTAGAAGATATAGACGACTATTTGAAGCGAGATCTAGCGCCAGATGTGGCAGTGAAGCTATGAGGAAATTCTAATATTCTATACAGAAAAATGTCTAATATTGCTCAGATTGATTTAACTTGAAATGACATGCCTGCAGCAATATTGGGGTTCCTGAATACGAAGTATGAAGTAAACAAACTGCACAAATACACATTGGTGGTAAAAATGTATTCCCTGTGAATGTAATAATAATCATCTGCAATTTAGTGCCCAACATTCTTTCTTCAGTCTTCCAGTAATACTGGTCCTGATAAGTTCGTTTGCTACATTGACTTTCGCCTTTGCAGTTTCGTCACAGCACTTCCTGGTCTCAAGTTTTGGTGGGTGCCTTTATCGCTCGGTAAGCTATTTTGGAAGTCATTCCCTTTACACATGTTCAATAGTCTCACTTTTTGATTTTTATTACCATTTCATGGTTCAGAAGTGGCTTACTTATCATAACTAGTATTGCTCAGCATGTGTGTGTGTACATTGTGCATGGTGGCTAACTTGTTCGTCCTCTATTGTACTATTTCTAGCTGTATATGTTAACTTCCGAGTGCTGTGGTATCTCATTTGTTCTTACATATGATTAGCTTAAGCATGCAGTCATTCTTGTGAATGACAATATGACTACTAATCTGTTCACAGTGGACTATTTATTCATTAGCTACCTATATATTTTTTAATAACATTGTGTAAGTAAATGCACACACTCTCTGAGGTTCATGTGGAAGGTTAAATGTATATTGTACATATATTTTACTCTAGGTACATCACAAATACTTTTCTGAAGCCCTGCTAAGAAACTGTTTTTTCTGCTTGTGAGTTATACCTATGCCTTGTGCACACTATGTCTAGACAATAACACCAACATACACAATTCATGTGCACTTAGATGTAATTCTATACATATTTTGCAAAAGATCTATTGCTTACTGGACACTACCAACACACGTGTTTTCTTATTATAAATTAGCTATATTTTAACCTGTGTTGTACTGGAAAACTAAGATACTTTGATTTTAACATGACATATTTAAGAAATCGCCAAAACATCTACTTGGTGTAATTTCTCAACAGGTGTGAAAAAACCTCGAATGGGCTATATGTGGTACTTACAAAAGAATTCTCTGTATGATCTCTCCTGTGAGGCGGTGTCGGATGTAAAAGGTTTCTTGGCACTTCAATATAGATTTTGCAACAGAATTCTCACTAATCACAAGTATGGTCTTAGAAGCAAATGTAACTGTGCCCTCAATCATTTCAGGGGGTACAACTGTGCATCTGTGAGAAATGCAGGGAGTAATTTACCTGCACCAACAACGTTCCTTGGCATTCGGTTACATGCACAGGTCTGATAAAGCAAGGTGCATCGACCCATTGCAAATGCTGCAATGTATCTTTCAATCATACTTATGAAGCTAAATGCCATGACCATAATCATTGACATAATCCAAACACTGAGTCACTAGAGTGTGGGACCTGCAGATGACAGTTTACTCATATGTATAACCTGCATGCTTACAGTTCAAAGTGTACCAGACCTGCCTCTCCATCAGCTAAATGTGCTTGCCTGTCAGAACCCCAGCCTGGATCATCGAATACTCTGCAGCCCTTGCCCTTCATGCCTGCATGACAGATCGCTGCAACCACCAAGGGATCACATCGCCACCCAGCTGTCATCACTGGGGCCAGCGAGACCAATGAGCAGAGATTTGTGGAAGCAGAAAGCATATTTAGCGGCATGATGCAAGAAATACCTCCAGAGTATTACATTGAGCAATGCCATTGACATTTGTGGCTACCTTGAACATATGAAGGCTAGTATCATTGGCCAACTGGAGCATGAGATTGCAAATCAGGGCCCAATTAAGTTCAACATTTTCCTTGAGTGCATGTATGGTAAGAACCAACCTGCATGATGAAGAGATGGACCAACATGCATTCAAGATGAGGAACATTTCTCTCTTCAACACTGTCATTGCATGTTCCTCATTGGCTAATGTCATCACAAAGATATTCCAGGCATAGGATGAGTTTGTGGAGAAGGATAACAGCTGGACCTTGACCATTGTGAAGAGGATCCAGCTGCTCATCAAAAAGTGAACCTGCTGCATGTCTTCTCCTACAATGCCCTGCCTGCTAATATTGCTGCTAGAAAGGCAATCATAAACACAGAAATTAGGACCAGTAGTGCTTTAAATGGGCAATCCTGGCACACTTTGTAGAGAGGGTCAATCGTGACATCATCAGCATGTGGTACTATGAGCTGGAGACATCTTTTGACTTCTCTGGCCTGGAGTTCCTGACCCCTCTGCAACAGATACCCATGTTCGAGAGGAAGAACCCAGGGGTCAGCATTAATATCTATGCTCATGATGAAGATTATCACAATAAGGGCATTGTAGGGATAATGTGCTACCCATTTCAATATCTTCCTCATGATGAGTAAAGATGGCAATTATTGTTACTGCTATGTACCTTATTTCTCCTGCCTTGTATGCTTGCAGCTGACTGCCTGTAATGGCGCTGTCATAGTTTGCAAAATATGTCTGCAGGCTTACAATGACCATGAGTGGGTGACTGCTGAGAGGTGCTGTGAATCTGGCTGAGCACAGAAGGTATTGTAGAGACAATACTGTTGTCTGAGCCAACATGCCAGGAATGGAGAAGAATGGCAATCCTCCTGTTCTCAGGTTTCAGAACTTCCACAATAGTGATAAGGTACTTATAGATATATATGACAATTTTGAAGCTTTGTTGGCACCAGTGAGACATGCAAGTCAGATACAGCAATGTTGTATATCTATAGGTACCAACAACATGTGCGTTACAGCTATGAAGTGCACATCAAGGTGGACCATGACATAATACTGCCTGCCAAGACCACTAGCCTCTCCACCAATGTCAAACTCTGCACCAGGGAAGGTGCTGCAGACACATTCATGGTGTAAGTTGTAAGGATTGGACTTTGGTGAAGGACATCATACGTTATATTATTATATATTATATAGCCAGTATGCACTGATGTGGCCACTTACCATAGGCGAATGGGCTGGCTATGTATGGGCCAACTCCTTCTAATCCTGTTCTGGCCCCTTCACTGGCTTAAACTGGAAGGTCTGGGAACACAACCACTTCACTGGTGTGTTTATTCTGGTGGCATGCAACAACTACAACAAGCTCCAACATCACACCGATCATTTGCCAATCCTGTTCCACAACCCAGCATATAATGCACATTTCATAATCGCTCAGCTTGGATAAGGCATGGCGGACATATTTATCACCCCCAATACAGAGGAAAAATTTATTATGTTCAGTAAATGCTTGGACAACAACATTACCACCCAGTATATTGATATCAACATATTTATGTCTGCCAGCCACTACTCTTGTGCAGAATCTACAGGCTGCTAACTTCAAGACAACTGCTATGTTATTCACAGATCCCTGGCAGCTCAAGTTGGTGACTTGCAAAGGAGAGTTCCCATATGATTAAATTACGTTGTTGGGGACACTCGATGAGCCACAGCTGCCAGACATTGCTGCCTTCCAGAACCAACTCACTAGTTGTGGTATCAGTACCAAATAATACCATTAAGTGCAAATGGTTTCAGAGGTATTTGGATGCAGTACTCTCCAAGACTACTCCAAATTGTACCTCCAGATCGACATCTTGATTTTGTATGACATCTTTTAGAACTTTTAGAGACTCTGCCTATCAATGTATGTGTTGGCTGTATCTGGTACATTGGTGCCCCACATTTTTGTTCGATGACATGCTACACAAGACAGGCATGGAGCTGGAGCTCCTGGTTGATTACAATGCCCACCTGTTCATCAAGGCTGGTATCTGGGAAGGGGTGGCCCAGTGCATCACACATCATGTGGTCGCAAATAACAAGGACTTGCCCACCACATAATATGAAACTTGGCTGCCTACTTAACTGAAGTAAGTTGACACAAACAACTTATATGGATGGGAAATGTCCATGCCACTGCCTTATGGAGGCTTTTAATGAACCAGCATGAATATTGATGTGATATCTATTCTTGACAATGGCCTGATTGGCTATGTACTGTAGGTTGACATGAAATACCCTGCTAAGCTGCAAGAGGAACACCAAGATCTTCCATTCCTCCCTCTTGAGTGTTCCCTTGGATGCAAACAGCCCAAGCTAACATCTACTCTTGAGGTGAAGACACATTACATCGTACACTTTTCCACCCTCAAGCAGGCATTAGCTCATGGGGTAGTGCTGGAGGATGTGCACCGTGTCTTGAAGTTACACCAGAATGCATGGCTGAAGCTATACATCGAGCTCAACACAATGAAATGTCAGGCTGCTACAAACACCTTCGAGCATGACTTCTTCAAACTGATGAACAATGCTATGTACAATAGGCTGATGGAGAACAAAAGGAAACATCAGCAGATGAAGCTCACTGCAAGGAGTCATGGACAAATAAGCTCATATCCATGCCAGCATTCTGCTTTCACACGATGTAAAACAAATCTCTTTCCCTTATTAAGCTCGACCATGAGAGCATACAGTTCGACATGCCAATTTTTGTTGGCTTTGCCATACTTGACCTGTTGAAGACCTTCATATAACACTTCTATTACAACATCACGTGTGCATGGTATCATCATGACATTGGGTTAGTCTACATGGATACCTATTCCTTTGTTATGGCCTTATCATGCTCCAATTTCTACAGTGTCCTGGTCTCAGACTCAGCACTCATGTCCAAGTTTGATATACCAGTGGTTATCCCCCCACTTATCCCTGCTACTCCCAACCAATGCCAATGTCATTGGAAAGTTTAAGGATGAGTGTGGGGAATTACATGATAGTTTGTTGGGCTGAGGACAAAGCTCTATGCCTATAGATGTTGTAATAATGTTGTAAAGCAGGCAAAGAGGTTCCATAAAAGCACCGTCCATCGCCCCATCAACATCGAGGACTATAGGTGAGTTATTCTGGACCACCTACTCATGAGGGTGTAGGTAAACAGCATTTGGTCGCACTACAGTGTATATATAGAATGAAACAATAAGCTTGCACTGTCGTGGTGGAATGGCAAGCATTAGATCCTTGACAATCCAATTCATACCATCTCTTACAGCTATTTGGATGAGTAAGTCTTGACACACACCTCTGGGCAGGCAGATATCAACATATATGTGTCTGTCTTTGGGAAGACAACCAGGTCAGAATGCATAATAGGAGGCAGTTCTTCGCCCTGGAATTGTCGAAGCTGAAGCACTTCCTTTCCCCTCTCCAGCAACAAATATCTTGTGTGTGTGTATATTTGCTCCCAGCATACTGGAGCTTCAAGCAAGAACTGTATATAAATTGTCCCAGGTATGCTGACATTCTCCTACTCCAGTTCCAGCACACTGTAGCACATGTAGGAGTCATATTAATCTTACCAAGTGTGTTGGCTGCCTGTATGGCATATTGTAGTACATGTAGGAGCTGTAAATATCCTTGCCAGGCATGCCACCAGTGTGTATGTCTGCATTGTGAGCATTTGCAGCACACTGGAGAACATACTGCAGACTGATCAGGTGTGCTGGCTGGCCATATGCTATGACACCAAGCATACAACTGGTTTTATACCCCAATCAAGTGCTTTCCCCACCCAGGTATACCACACATGAGTTATCTTCAACATGTCCTGTATACTTGTTTGTGGCTTAGTTCTGGCATACCAGAGCACATACAGGAGACCAAGCTATGCTGTCAAGTATGCCGGCTGGTCCTGTGCTGGAGAACAAGCAGGGAGCAGACCAAATTCCCCCCAGGTGTACGACCAGTGTCCTGAAGTATGTGTTTTTATCGACAGAATACTGGAGCACCTATAATAGTTGCATAATATTGCTATCAGGGGTGCTACTACTGCTACTTTTTTAAGATGATGACTAGTAACACACTGGCACCTACTGCAAGAGTTGTAAACTGTTTTTCTTGCTGAGGGTATGTTACTAGTACTCAAAATGCATGTACTATTTCACATTCACTCATTCTGTTTTTGTTATCTGCACAAACCAAATGATTCTGCAGAATCTCTCTCTTTCTAAGTAACATTAACTACTATTTGCATATTCAATACCAATGATCTGCAATACTTCATTTGTCCGGATATTTGAGCTGTGTCTCCCACCAAGGGAACTCTACTTTTTCATTCTCCCTGGGGGGGCACAATGCTTACCCTATCGGGAGTGATGTGAATGTGGAAATTATTATTTGTATTGTGTAACATTGTAGTGTCTGGTTGTTCATATCGAAGCTGCTTTTATTCTTACACACAATGTGCTTTATCCCCCTTCTCTATTCATTTATCCACCTGTACTCTTTTCTTTGCTCTCATCTATCTTTTTGTTCCATCCTCATTTCTTTGTTGGTCTTAGCATGGGTTTATTTCTCTTTCAGCATTGGAAGGCAACTTTTCAATGTTCTGACATTCTCACCGACATTTCTTTTACTTTTACCTTAGACGCTTTGTGTATAGTGGGTTAAAATAATATATTGTTGGTGGTACTGTCCCAATATTAAATTGCTGATCACAAGTCCAGAAGCTGCCCACATGTCATATTATGTCATGTGAACAATAAATCTGAGTGCGGCACCGGATGTGTCTGCTCTCTGTTACAGGTGGTGGTGTGCTGGCTGCCTCATCACATGCTGGTGCACTGCTAGGTGAGACCTCAGTGGCAACATCGCATACAGCTGTACTCGGAGAGAGACCCAATGGCGAGAAACCTGGACAACGAAGGCTGAACAACACGCACAATGATAGAGTGCAATATGGCAGCCCTCGAATGTTGGTAAGGTCTGTGGTTAAATCCCACATATGTTGCCTAGGATGGAAAATAGTTGTAGTAGTAACATGCCAAAGTCACCCACTGCACTGGAATGACCAGGCAAGAACATGTAAGAACTCATGGAGGACATTGTTCACCTATGATGGAAATCGAGGTATGGTGGCTTCGATGTGAGGAGTCAGCCGCCATTTTGGCAGTCAGTTGTGATGCGATTATTCTGCAAGATGGTGGCCGTTGGAGAACACAACACTCGCCTGGGACGATTTGTAGTAGTAGCACACAGAGGGAACCCCTGCTCTGAAATGACAGAGAAGGGGTTACTCCACACCCAACTCCAGATCCCACATGAGTAAAACACATTGTGGATCATCCCTGCTGGATTATGCAATGGCCGCCATCTTAATAGTCAGTGAGGTGCTCCACACACATAACTATGTGGTTAGTTGGAATGCAAGAGCACGAAACATGCACTTGGGATTGTAGGGCCTAAGGATATAGTGTGCAGCAGGATGTGGATGGAACCCCTGCACTGGAATGACAGAGCAGGAGGTTCACTTCCAAGATGGCTGGCACATGCGCAAGGGAAAACGCAAACATTTTTGGGAAAATCACGTCAACGCCAATTTTTTCCCTCATATCATCATCCAAGATGGCGGCAGGGTCCCCTGGGTAGACAGCAGGCCATCACTTGTACTAGATCTATTATTTTTATACTACTCACATCCCCACTTTATGCCAGCTAACCAGTAAAGATGACGAGAGGATGGCAAGAATGAAAGATAGGCTTACTTAATACATAACCATACCAAACTTAATCTGAAAAGGGTATGTACATCCATGATTTAAGAAGACCCTATGTAAACACTGAACCTTGTTTGTGATCAGGTAAAAACCCTTAATTTGCCCGTAAAGGTATTCAGATTGCAATTCGTGATATCTGAAAACAGAAATTTGGCTAAACCTGAGTTCGTTCTCAGATGAATATCATAGTTTACACATTTTGCGCTATTCTCTCATTGTACTCGTGAGGTTTTAGAGCATATCAACATGACACGTTAAACACTCGCTTTCGCCGCCACAATTTCTTACACGAGACAGTTAATGCTCACAACTTTAGAAGCTAGAAGCTGAAAACTGTGTGCAAAGCAGGTGAAAAAAACTAAAATTACTTTTTTTTAACTGTTATTATTTTAGAATTATGCACAGAAAAATGTTAAGTTATTGTCATATTTCATAGTCGTCTTTAATTGACTTCTCGGTCATAAATATTAATATAGAATCGAAATCACTTTTAAATATCCTTAGGAAGGTTTGCAATAGAATAATTCTTCCGCTGCCATGAATTTTAATGCCTTGCTGTAAAAACCTTCCGTTAAAATGCTAAAAATCGGCCTCAACAAAATGTACTCACCAGTAAGATCAAGAAACCAAGTTTTCGTTTTATACTTCATAGGTTTTATCTTTAGACGTTAAATTCCAAGTACTGTGGAATTGAATGTACACACTGCGTTTGTTACTTACATGGCAATATTTATATTAAAAGGTGGCTATAGGATCAAATATGGATGACAGGAAAAGTAACCAGGGCTTCAAAAGAGCTCACTTTAACGTGAACGGCCTATACAGGCTATAATGATCAATGTTAAAAGTTTGGCAACCAAACATTTTCGCTACTAGGTAAGTGCCAGTGTCCTATGTGTACCAGATTTGCTCTATTTTAAGCATTAAAAACCAGGATCAAATATAAAATAACTTCGTAAACTAGATAGAATCTTTCTCTTTTTTTTATTCGCATAGCTTAAAATTTTAATTGAAAGTTACCTTTTGGAACACTGCGCAAGTAGCGGCGGAAATTTTTCCATGGCAAACTCTCCCTTAAGAGAACTCTTTTTTTTTCCTAACCTGAATAGAATAAACCATAGCCAAGGGCACCTGGATCCATTATGGCGGTTAAGATGGCTGACAGATCCAAGATGACGGTCGGGTGACGTTACAACATGACGGCCAGTCGGCTCCGGACTCTGGACTCTGAGTACCTATTTGGCATATGCTATGCCTATAAAACCAATATGGCCGCCACTGCTCTGACGTCGATAAAGATTTCCAAAATCACTTACGATTGCTCGAAAAGAGCCTTTCGAGAGATCGTTTTAGCAACTGGGGGAATCGGTGATTTTTTGAGGGGAAATGGAACATTTTGGGACAAAAAGGGAAATTTAAAGGTAAAAAGGAACTTTTTAAGTTAAAAGGGGAATATTGTGGGAAAATTGGGTGATTTTAAGGGAAAAAAGGGAAATTTCGGGGGGAAAAAATGAAATTCAAAATGGTGGCGCCTGGCTCCATTGCTTCACTGCCCCCAGTCTTTGTGCTCAACTTCTCTTTTACCTACTACTTCGGTTAGCAAACAATAATATGGGCTGGAGGATGATCATTCACTATAATCCACACGCGAAAACATTACCTAAACCTAATTTTACTGACAAATGTACTTCTAAATCCCTCACATGATATTTTAATAAAGAATTCTGATATTGATGTGTATATTCTTCGAAAACTATTACATCATAATTTCTCTGATTCGAATCTTGAAATGCAAACTTACCTACATCGGGATAAAATTTTCTTTCTGTGTGTAATATTTTGTTAAAGTAGCTACGTTTACCGACCAAATCCTGTACATGCGACATTTTGCTTCCTTAAATTACAGAAAATCGATAGTGACGTATTATAAATATCTTGATAGTGACACGCGAATACCTTTATGCAGTAAGACGCAGCAAAAAAAATTTCAAATACCGCAAAATCATCTGTGGCATACTAACGGCACATCTAAGTAGCGTAACATAAGTTAACACTTTCAAGGCACTTTCTTGTCATTTATTATGCGGCAAATTACAAATGTCAATGAAGCTCAGCAATACACCAGATAAATATTGAACCACAGACTGACGTTAAGTCTGATACGAATTCCTCCATTCGATACAAAGCGATCCCGAGTACGCTCCAGGCACTCTACTTCGAATAAATTTCACTAAAGAAGGCAATTTTAAAACAGGGATTGTATGTTCGCGAAGTGACTTACAAAATTACTACCAAACAAGTTTGGAAGGGAAAAGCGGAACATAATTTAGAATAACATCTCGAATTCATCGACAGCCTTTCCTGAAACGCACTACGTAACATTATGTTGCATATACGAAACTGTTTCGCCAAACATGATCCACATGTAAGAAACGTAGCCGGCTGGGTAGACACTAACTCATATTGAACATACAGGCGAAAGATAATGTTGTAAAGTGATACGTAGGTGCACAAGTAGCCCAAAATTGCACTGACACAAGGCAGTGAATTAATACATAGTATAAAAGGAAGTCCCTGGCGCGCGTCTGTCTGTATGACTGCGCTAATATCCAGAACCACTGAACGGATTTGGATGCGGTTTTTACTGTTATTATCTGCATTTACCGAGGAAGGTTTGTGTGTATTAAAAATCGCCCTAGTACTTACAGGGAGATTGAATCAAGTCGGGAAAAAAGTTTGCCGCCAGCGTGCTCTCATGAAATACGCTATCTAATCCTACAGATATATAACAAAATCATGTTTGAAAGAACTATGTAGAATTAAATGATTTACAAAAATGTCACCGGTAGCATATACTTATCTTTAATAGATAAGTACTAACAAGCGCATTTACAGTTTAAATTACGCAACAATAATAAACGTAAAATGCACTGTCTTTCCTAACCATAAAGATCTTTAATCAAAATAAATCAATGCATAATTAAACCTGTTTAATGCAGATAAGAAATATCCTTTACATCATACAATCATCGCCAATAATTTAAAAGTTATTTAAAGTTTTGTAAAAAAGTAATTTCTAAATTCGACACACGCGCGCAAGGACCTATACGTGGACGGGGGCGCTGACTGTGGCTGTGGTGATGCTAGGTCTTGAGTGGTGCAGGAAAAGGGGGGGAGGGTAAGTGTAAGAGGCGAGTGCGCGGCAGGCAGAAAAAAACTATATGGTACCCGGCCGAAGCCGGGCCGGATCGCTATTTGGTATAAACGCGGCTGACTTCGAGGAAACGGAGCGAAGTCACACTTCAAATCGTACTGTAGGTTTCCTTTTTAATTCTCCTTTGATAATTATATCATTAGTATTTTCAACTGAAAACCATAGTTTAACAGTTCAAGACCATCATGCTCTTATATTTTCTAGAGCCTCCTTGTTTTGCATAACGCTGAAAAATATCCCTAAAGTAGAGCTTCAACAGTGCTTCAGAAATGTTGGAAGTATCGATGATGGGACTATATAGGCTGTTCATGGTAAAGTGAGTACTTTTTAAGGACCATTTAAATGTTTACTTTCGCCCAATTTCTATCTTCCTGCTGCTTTTCAATAAAAACCTTGCGATGTGACAGGTAAACATATCGTAAATATTTCACTACTCTCAGAATTTAACACCCAATGCTGCAATAAGATATATTTAGGTATTAGTGGTTAATGCCTATTGGGAAGGCCTTAAAGAGTGCTCACCTTACCGTAAATAGCCTATAGTTTTGTGAGTGACATCGCTAATTGCTGTTACGAAAGTATGGTAGCTTCAGACTGTGTTCAAAGTGACCATTTAATATATTAATATTTGAGTATTTAGTAGCGTTCGATTAGGACACTATCGTTTGTCACCGATGAAGAGGCCGAGTGAGGACGAGAGCGCCGAAGTCGAGAAAAGAGTGTGCATTGAAGAAATGTTCCGGCACCATCACGCTCCAATATCGTGAAATCTGTTGATATCGGTATATTTTCAGCACCGAGATAATTATTGCCAGTATTGGAGTATCGTCAATTCAGAAATGTTCGATTTGTTGCGTAAACATACTCTACTATATTAGTGCTGTAGTATTTCAAACAATATCGTATTCAAAGCAACTTATCGAAACGTCGCCCAAGAATTATCGCGGGTTAAATTCTGACCGGAAATAACCAAGAATATGTTTTCTCGCGTGTCGCAGTTCCCGACCAACTGTGACGGGCATTAGCCATTAATTTTTATCTGCAAAGGGAAAATTTATCTCCGGTGAATGCTTCTGAAATGGGAATTTTCAGGGAACACGCCTCAAAGAATTGTGAAAAGTCTCGAAAGTTTCAGCGACGGGATGACGCCACTGTTTTAAACAGACTTCCTTTTACGTTAACATAAAAAAAAAAAATCTCTGTGATATTCACTGTGTTCTGAAATTACCGGAGAAGAATTTCTACAACTAGAACCACAGGGGGGGAAAAAAAAAAAAACCACACACAATGATAAGATTTATATCATAAACTGGCCGGGTTACGTGCATCCGTCTTTGCTCAGTTCAACTTCCTATGCATGTGTACATGGTATACGGTTAGTGTGTATATGTAATGAATTGTTAGAAGGGAAAGGACATTTTTATGTCAGAGAAATTGCGTCAAGTGGCCAGGCGGGAAGTTAAGGGCACGTCTGAATGGTTAAACAAAAAATGCCAAATTGGTAGCTTTTTATAGTTTGCCAACCGTTTACGAAGCTTCATTATTTCTGTTTGAAAAGCTTGAATACCAGCAATTAATAGTTACAGTGAAACGAACATACGAGGTGAGAGAGAGGCATATGTGTTATTCTTTTTTTTTAAATTAGAAAAAAACGCAACAGCTGTCTTTCTTTACTTCCCAGGGATGATTACGAAAAATTACCCTATGCCCCGTCCGCTTCAGAAGACAGATTTAACGACTGTAGCTCTCTGAAAGAAAAGCATGTATTTCTCGCCGAGTTTACGGAGAAGATACATATTTCTTAGGTCAAATGTCATCACTATATTACTCTACTGCGGCTATCTGTATGGATGTAATATCGTAAAGCGGAAGAGTTGATCAACAGCTCATTTTGGAGTTATGGTTATTTTCCCCGGCTAGATATTTCCTTTATTTTTTGTCTGTTTCAGTCTAATTATTTACTGTTATTCAAACCTCAACTTACAGAAGAGTGTATTATACGCTGGCATGTTTCTTAAGTCGACGTTTCATGTTCGTACTCAAATCTCTCATTGTTATTGTATCTGTTCACTTGTTTAATAAAACTCTTTATCATTCAATCAACCATCAGCTCATTTTTCGTTTCTTAAGACCAAATGCGCCGGGGCTATTGCGTAACTTGCATTGACAGCATCTCCTCAAGGCAAACTAGATTTTTTAATGTGGAGAACATATGGCATACTTTGACGTTGGTCAACGAGGGGTATGACTCTGCTTTTGTCATATTCACAATTCAAGTTTTCAAATGGTAGATGTGACTTTCAAGTATTTGTAATAATTAAATGTGAAAACAAAGTAGCGGAAAATGTAAAATAACAATATCAAAGGAATTGTAATAATTAAAATTTTTGCAACCTCATTCACAATGACTTTTTTTTAGCATATGGTGCTCTTCAATTTAAGTTTGAAAAGGAAAAATATGAAATACGCCAACAATACTTATAGGGCGTGGGTTTTGTAACTAGACGCGCTCTACAGCTCAGAGACTCGCAGATTTGCAACGATTCTATACAGGCCTGGCTGAAACGTCGTTTGGCAGAGCAGTAATTTTCCTCCAAATGATTTCCCAGTCAAATGACTGATGCCAGTGGACCCTCCAGCCCTCCGCTAAACCCAAAGAGTTTCCTACAAATGCGGTAGGAAATGTGTATAAAAACAGATCCTGCGGTAGACCACTGACTACTTGAGAAAACAGAAGGAGAATTACCGCGCGTTTCGAGAACTCTAGCCTCACGCGACAGCAAAACTGCACAAACTTACACGATTTAGATCCAACCAGTAGAGAATCCTCCTTAGAATGCAGGAACCAAACAGAAACAGGGTCATTTTATAGAATCGCACGCGGCCAGACAATGACAACTGATTTCGCCTTCGTCAAAGTGAACCCCCCGCAGTTTCGCTTCCGTGATTTTAAACAATCTCGGAGTAGATGCACGGATATTCTTATTAAATCGCTGCTTATAAATATCCAAACTTTTAGAAATAAGTTAATTGGTAGGGGGAGGAGTGTAAGTCCTTGTAAATGAAACTTAAAAAATCCTAACACCTAAAAATGCCATATGTGTATATGCGCTACCACCAGGGATTCGAATGTTGAACCGCTTGCAATTTAAGCTAGTACCAAACAACTCTACCACGGAGGACGGCTAGGTAGAAGCTGTTCACCAAAAAGTGAGGACTTTTGTAATCAACTTTATAAAAAAAAAGTCACCGTTCCTACCTGCATATATTTTAAAGGGTACTTTGAGTGACATGCACCCAGTAAAGTTGGTCACGATGGAAGGAAAGTAGTTCCAAATTTAACGTCGAATGCAACAAAGTGTAAAAATGGGAACATTTGTAAAAATATTAATTATTCTAGTAATTTCACATTTTAATTTGACCGACGCATGAATAAAGTGATGAGCCCTATGTCAAAGTTAAATTTATATAAGGGGGATAATACACAACATGCATACAAGTAGATATTAAGCAGGGCTTTCAAAATTGCTCATTTTACCGTGAATAACCTATAGAAAGTTGTGGTAATGACCGAGGCGAGAAGAAACCCACGGCTTCTGATACATTTATGGGACCAATGATTCAATTTTCAGGCCTCTGTGGCTTGTTTGCGGTTAATTTCATTTGGAGATTTTCCATCCGTTTGTACTTCCGTAATCTAGAAAAGTGCTTGTGTCCCAGGTGCGCGTGTATAAGCTGTTCACGGTAAACTGATGCACTTTTGAAAGCCCTGCTTAGCATCTACTTGTATGCACGTTGTGTATTCTTCCGCGTAGTGTAATATTAACACTTTCATGGGCCTCATCACGTTATGCATGCGTCGGTCAAGCGAAACTGTGAAATTATTAGAAAAGTATATAATTTACAAATCTGTTAATTTTTATACTTAAATGCATAAAAAACCGGAATGCGAAATAAATAATTTAAGTTATCACAAATGGTTACATAACAGTCTTAATTTGACGTTTAGGCATGAAACTACTTTCTGTCCATCGTTATTAACCTTACTGTTTGCATTTCACTCAACGCACCCATTAAAATATATGCAGTACGAGCAGTGACATTTTTATAAGTTTTATTTCGTATGTGGTAACTTTATCGAGAACAGCCTTTATGTGTATAAATAGACGTGTGTGTTTATATGTATATATTTATATATGCCGACATATAAAGGCTGTTCACAATAAAAAAAATAATTTTGAAAGTGCTGATAAGTTTCCGCTTTTAGTCCGTTAGTTGCGCATATTTACGCATACATATAAAATAACACTGGCGTTTACATCAGCTGGCATATGTTTTCATTGCATGCTCGTTAATTAAACAACGTCAACAATAATAAATGTTGTATTCAGCACATTAAACACGTACATGTTAATTTCAGTAAATTATATTCGTTTGTGAATATTGATTGATGTTCACGATTCTTCTTCTGTTGAGACATTCATATATTTGTAACTAGTGGAGATGGAAGGTTCTAACGCACTAAGCTAGGAACGATGACCTGGACAATCTTGCCACGATAAACCCAATTATTCATAGTACCATAAGATAAACCTGGGAAGGGGTTTCGGACACGAGGATGCAATCAGCACCACACTTAGCACCACAATTAGCACCGCACTCGGCTCTTTATGCTCCATCTGCTCCAACCTTTCACCTATCTACATCCCCACACCCTTCACTTACCATCATCCTTCACAACGAGGTATACTGTGGTTATTTACACCTAATGCCTGATACACTAACACCTCTCTCCTCCCCTTCATCTACTAACACCCCCACCTCCTCCCCTCATATTACTCATTCACAATGAGCTATACTGTGATTACTTCTGGAATTAATTGGATGCATGCTGCGAACCCACACTCTCTCTCTTCCGGTTATTTATTCTGGATGCCTGGTACACTGTCACCCCACTTATCAAGTATGCACATTTTATGTAGAAAGACATAAGTATACTCCCGAGCAACAACATCTCAATACGAAAGCCTTATCGTAAACACAATGCCCATAGGATATTTTCAAGAGAACCTTTTCTACTTTATTCCTGCCAGGTCAACGAACCCTAACAGGAAAAACAATCATGTATGTGTTTTCAACATGTACCATCACCCACAGACAGAATATTTACAATAATCTACTCTTATAAAACATTTCATCATGTAATAGCAAAACACACACCCATGCACACACACAAAAATACACACAATGCACACACATGCACACACACAAATACAAAATATAACACACAAACCAACAGTATAACGCACATACAAACACATGTACACTCACACAACTCATTTGCAAATACCATACCAGGCAATTGCAAAACCCCATACCATCAAACTTTACAAGCAAAACTAAATACTTGAAAACTATATCAACATATCACACAACTCAAATGAACAAAGCATACAAAAACAGTTACGATAATATTATGCAACCACTTCAATCTATATTACTAACATCATACCACCCACTTGCAAAACCCCTAACATCAAACTTTACAAGCAAAACTAAATACTTAACAAGTAAATAAAACTATCATATAACACAAATGAACAAATCTCCATCATCCATCATCCAATAAATTTTATCACACATTCTTAATTTAAAGTATAATGGCATACAAAAAAGTAAAAATACTTTTTCAATAGTTCCTTTTTCTAATTTACTATATAACAGCATTTAAAACAAAATTGAGATCCAAATAAATCAATTGTCTCACTCAAATTGTGTTATCCCATACTACATATAGCAATCAAAACTGGTTTATTTTATAAAAATACCTTAGTTAAAGAATTTTTGTTAAGATCTACTTTTTAAAACTAATAGTTTGATCCTTCTAGATTACTTAGATCTTATTGGCATAACAAGTATTTACACAATTACACTTTTTTTTTCATCTGACAAGAAGCTTAAGTATTTTTTAAATATTACTATATTTAGATACTTCGAAAAGTGTCAAAATTGAAGCACACATACTGATTTTGTCTATACTTCAACCTAAACATAGGCATATTTACATGTATACTAACATACCCTTTGTTTCAATTCCCAACAAGGTAAATACACATAAATGGATTACTAGGTGCGATATTTGTTTAAACTCACTCATCTTAAACATTACATATAAAATAATTCTTTAAAATTAATATTCGTTTTATCTATCATTAAGTTAAAAAAAATTCTGATTTAATATCGTGTAATAACACACATTTTAAGTGATCAGTATAGGAAAAACATAAACTTTACATAATGCAAGCCGATGCATAACCTAACATACACTATTGTAACCAAAGACATATTAATCTTTTTAATTATTCTAGGAAGACTGTTTTTTCAATGGCTGACTGATTCTTTCAAGCTTCCGAAGAACACTATGTTTAATTGTTATCTATAAAGCTCAACCTTGTGAGAAAATTCAAAAAAATTGGATTGATCATGTAAGGTAAGGCTTACATTGGGAGAGTTGAGCACGCACATTATTAATCATCAAGAGTAAAATTTGTATATTTGCATAATAAAAATACATGTTTAGCAAGAATATTTACATATATAATTAGTATATACATAGCGATTCAAGAACCATACAGGGTAACTAGATATTTCATTTACTCATGTATTAAGTAAATTAACCAAAGTATTGGCATAATTAATATCCAACTGCAAATAGTATGTATGTAACGAGATGAAACCAACTACCCATCGACCAATGAAAAACAAAAAAACAAGAAAGGAATACAATTATAGGTTTGAGAACATACTCGTAGCTTCATTGCAAGTCAAGCTCACTTTTTAGCACTAGTATTTACATATTGAAAATAACATGATTAATATCACTCTAAGTATACATCTTACCATAACCAAAACTAACATCTGACTAACATATGTTTGATATTATGCATATCTTATATACTTGACATCTTGCAACATACTACACAACAAACACGTAAACAATATGCCTTTCCATTAACTCTCTGACTCTATATTCAACCCTTACAGCATTTATCATCTTTGTACACCAATCTATCACAGCTAATCAACAACCAAGTACTAGCTATACGCACACACATAGGTCTCCATCAGTCTGTCATCTCTGGAAGGAGAACAACGGTCTCGCGGAAAAGATACAAGGGTGTGTTTTATCAAGGAAGGTTACACAATCACAAATTTCATTATATATATATATATATATATACATATATATATATATAGGATGATGACATAGGATCTTAAGCTAGTGTTCAAAATATACTGCATAAAACAAAAATAAACAGAATTTTTAGCAAAATTATAATTTTGCAGAAAAAACCATAAAACATCCACATTCACATTCAGGAAAGTGCTACAATGTGCTTGATTGGAGGTTTATGTTGATATGAACCGGCTGCTATACGCTAAGGTTAGGTATGCTGTTCTAACCAATCCATAAAGTGCCTGAAGCAAATAACATTGCATTGCCTCCAAGCTCAAAATGTCTTAGACGATTCCGATTTGAAAAAATTTCCAGTTCGCAGTAAGTGAATGTTTTACTAACGAGAAAAATATGAGTGAAAGAGTGTAGAGTTATTTTTAATGCTGCGATTTAAAAATAATCAGACAATCAAAATACATCCTATTTATTTGAACTTTTCGATGTATTTTATTAGCTAGCGAATTAATTGTGAAGACTGGGAACGAAAATTAATGAGGGCTACAGAAGTTTACAATACAAATGGTAGAAAGCACGTCTTTCACCTTGATTCTGCTGTGGAAGACATAGAAATCTATATATTTTTTAACAGCTTTCCCCAAATTCTCCCTTCCCCCAAAAAACACGAAGCTGGGGAAAAAAAAACCTCTCATTTTTTCCTCAGTGATACGAAAATGTGCAAGAAGTAAAGTACCATTTATTCTACAGGAGTAAAGCTACTTCTTGACAGGGCATAATATCCGACTTCTGCTGTGACTAACCTCAGGTCTTAAAAGTGGCGCTGAGTGGAGTGGAGAGATTTGTGCGGCTCTTAAGAGTGAGCAGTACATAAAATGCGCGCCATAAGAAGTAATGTTAATTTTAACTGATCTTTTTCAGGATTTCTGAATGCACAAATTTAATTAGAGTTACGTTATTTTGTCGCATTTGATGCAGAGTTGTCTAAATATGAATTTTAATGTTACATAATTTTATAATAAATAAACAATTTTGATGATTGGCGATTACTGTGACATGGTATAATAAATCGTGATCAGCTGCATCTTGTAGTAAGTGTATTAGCGATTTTTATACAACTGTTATCAAGAATACACTCAGTGGATTTTTTTGTGATATATCACAAATTGGTACTATTAACAGTTTCCCGAAATTTTCTAATTTTTAATATTAATATTATCTATTTCAGTAGATTCTAGAGATAGTGAGTTTTCGAACCAAGCCGGGGCAGACGTTATCTATGGTTCCCATCACTCGCTACCACAACAAGCGAGGATGGGGACGTGGGGAAGGGGTGACAATGCTTTCAAGGGGAAACTTACTGTCCAGAAATAGAAATCTCTCTCATACCTGTTTACTAACACTTGCTGGTTTCTTTCCGAAAACTGCAAATCTCAAGCTCTTCTGTATTTGTTTCGTGATAAAATTTTACCGCACTAGCAACCCAATGACTCAATTATGGAAAAAAAAAATCATGATTAAGGAAATATGTTCCAAATAGTTCAAAGAATTTAAATTGCATAATTTTATCTCACACACGTTCTCGTTAGAACTACCTCTGTTTCTCTCTCTACATGTTTGACGTAGGAGACTTCTAATTATTATTGAATGTCATCGAATTCAGGGTACGCCAATACTTAAAATTGAAGCAAATATATCATACAGGAAAACGCATGTACAGATTTAAACCATTGTCTTATAATTAAGTCTGAAACTACATACAGGATAAAAAAAAAAACAAACCAAACAAGCATCATGACTTCACAAGTTGCTGTACTTTAGACGTTAGGTTGAATGTTGATTGTGTCATACATCAATTTCAAAATAAAACACGTATGCATCGCAACTTATTTTTATTTATTACATATTTTTATAATAAGATATCATAACTAAATCTTTTTTATATTGTTTGACAACAAATTTTAAAGAATTTTAAAACAAATAACATTATAAAAGAATATTTAAGTTTTAGTTGTTGTCTACATTTATACAAATAAAATGTAATTACGTATTTAATGTTGATACAAGTCGTGCATATAATCAACAATTTATTACTTACAATGCAGCCCATGGTAATATACACACAGCAACATTCCCCATTTAGAAATAATAATGCCCAAATACAAATATTACATATTATACAATTAAATCAAACATATTTCCTTGAAGATAAATCTAATTAATTAACGTAAGCAAACGACTGAAATCAAACAATTATCACGTGTAATAATCATATTTTCAAAAGTACGAAATTTTACCGAATGCCACTGGACACAATCACATTCATGTTATCTGTAAAAATAAGCTAAAATTTTTACTATGTTATAATACATAAAGAACATTTTGAATCAACTAAATTTTAAAATCTATACTCTTCTTTCATTTTCGGTGTAACAATGTAGAAAATGTAGTCGTCTTAAAAAAAGCTCTTATACAAACTAAATGTGACTGCGAGTAACCCAAACATATAAATGTGAATTTAAAAATTTAAGAGTATGGTAATTTGGCTGTTCTTTATAAAATCCGTGGGGTTAAGTTAGTGGGATAGTAACAATAATTTGTCTCTCATCAAAAATGGGATAACAGTTCAGGTTTTGCGAGAGAAGTTTTGACAATGTTGGAAGAAATTCATTTCACTTCATTTTTTTGTTGTTGTTTTCTCTGTGCCTCAATAATATATTCCGGGTCTCAAATTGGCATGGACCTGGCGTGCCTGGGGTCAACAAGTTCAGGTAACAAGCAGTGATTGTAAAACTTCACCAACTCCGGGAGCATTTCAATCATCCAGAATTCGTCATCTAGTTCAATTCTCTGAACTTCACTCCCCAATGGTGTCCAAACACAAAACAGACGACATTTTCTCTTTGAAATATGGAGCTGGCCTTGAACCTGATAATGATATGGTTGTTTCTTCTTTAAGCTAAGAATTTTGCTTTGTTTGTCAATACACCAACATGTCACTTTTTTTCTCTACAATGGCCTCGTGAGGCGTCATTATTGAAGCTGAAAATGGTCATTTTATTTCGACTATGCCATCTGCCCCTACTAATCCATCTGGAGTAGCACCAAGGTTCGGCATTTCTGGATTAATAAAAGTCCACATTCGTGTATTTTCAGATTAAGTTTACTTTCAATTTCAGCGGTAACTCTGATTTTATTTTCTCTGCCGTATGCAAGGGATTCACATTCCACGTGGTTGGTTATACAGCATAGTCTTCACAGTCGATGCATAACTTGTGTACGGCAGCATTCTGCAAACCCTTCCAAAGTAGATGCAGTGAGAATGTTTCGTCTTCGTTCTCTCCATTCTCCACTCTCTCTTTGTAAGACAGTTGCTGTCTCCACGGCATGTCTTTCACTTTCTGTGAGATGCAGTTTGTTTAGAAATTCGTCACATTCTCGCTTGAATGTTTCCGGATCAAGATCTGTCTGCCCCAGTTCTACTGAACAACTTCTTCTTGCACCGACTGTTGTTTTTTCTTTTTTCTTGTTTGCGTTCTTCGTTTCCTTCTATGCTCCATCTTCTTAAAAAAGACGCCTGGACTTTTCTTATACATAAATTTGTGTATTTTGTACAGTGGCATTCCGGTGTTGTGGCGAACAACTGCTCCAGAACATCTTCCCTTATATGACCGGCCTACAGAAAAGTTAACTCGTTTTTCGCCGACAAATTTTGCTACAGCTGCATTGTAGTGCTCCACTTGTTGCTGTTAACTTTGTGAATGAGACTTCTGCTCTGGTTACTCATATATCTAACAACGTTCAGCACTTTTTAATACAGGCCGCACTCCTGAAGCGCTGGTACATATATTTCACTTTTTAAAGATTTGCTTAAGTAGTTTCTCTCCTTGCACTGATTGTGTTCACCAAAAATATGACTGGCACTGTTGAATATATCTTTCCGTAGTTCCTCTACCTTCGTGTAAAATGATGTACCTTCATTTCTTCTGTAGTCAATGGCTTTGTTGACAACAACTCTAAACCGAAGTACGTTATCCCTGATGTTTTTTCTCATGAGAACAGTGTTCTGATTATTGTCGCAGGTTGTTGCAATATCTTTCAGTTTATTACAAAAATTTTGAAGTATATGGTTCGTGCATTCGGTTTTTACGACTGTGGTGTTCTTGTATGGTTGTGCGTTAAGCATCTTCTTATAGACACTACTGTCTCCATCAGCAATGAGTTTTGTGTACTTAAGACAGTACATGACTTGACTATTACAAAATTCTTCTACTATAACAGCTGCTTCCATACTAGTCGAACTTTGTTCACGGCCCCAATTCTTGCAGCAATAGTGTTCACGTGGATCTCTCATCTCTAAAGTTTCTTTATGACAAGTGTAGCAGTATTTGTTTTTGATGCCAATGTACAAAACTTTTCCAGTTCTGTAGCCTACGATCGCTACCTGTAAACAGTCGTAATAGTAACTTTAACAGTAAATGTTTTTGGAAATTTTGGAGGCAATATTACATAACCAATGCACTAATATAATTACTTTAATTAAAAACTAATTTCGAAACACGTCATGTCTTCCTAAATGTGGTTACATAATTGAATTCTTCTACATTCGACTTTAGGTTTTCGTTAAAGTCGTCCCCAATACCTAACGCAAATGTAAAGACAAAGTTTCGATAAATAAAAATCAATTTTCAAATGGTTATGAAAACATAGATATCCTATTGTAAATAATTATTGACAGATCACTCACAAATTTTCATTTTAATTCTTTTATAAATAGTAGTATTTTAATCAGCTCTTTATTATTATTAAAAAAAGACTTAATTCCCAATTTATTTTTCGTACGAAAGTATCAACTCAATTGGGTTTGTTTTATTATAATAGGTAACCTCAAAATTAATACTAAACAGCTTTTTTTATTGCAAAAATAACTACAAACTAACATCAAAACAAACACATAATTTTCTCTACCATCGGTGAGTTTAAGCTCCTCTTTTTTTCTTTAGAGTTCTATTAACTTTGGTCGTTTCTGCAAACAAAATAAATCTCACTATTGCCACCACCGGATCTACGTTTTCTTTCGTCCGGAGCAGAAATTATGGCGATTGTGGCCCCCCTTCCCCCCACCATTTTTTCCTCGCCAACCCGCCAGAAATAAACGTATCTCGTATAATAAGTTTTGCCTCCGTGTGCATTTAAATGTAAAATTTTAATTTGAAATTTATGCAACGTACTGTATTTATAACAATAATATGGTGTCCCACACTCATGAAAACACTGCGATAAAATCACATACATTAAATTTGTTTTTTAATATTTTTGTTTCAGTTGTTTAAAAACTTCCGACCCATCCCACGATTCCTCTAGTCCAGCGGATGGGGCATCCTGGGTCCCTTTTTCAAACCCAGATCCGGCCTTGGCCATTTATAATTCTTTTTAAGGACATGCATGAAAAATTCATGTGCATTTGTGTGTTATTAAGTACATAGCACTCCAGACAAGGCAGTGTAGTTGGTTCTGTAGGAACATTTGGACCATCAACCGTCAGCAACAACCGCTATCGTCGGAATGCCGTCAGAATCAACGTCTCCCTTTTCCTTTGCAAGCCTGGCCTCTTCAAGAGCAGCTGTCTGCATTTCTTCCAAAGCTGTCGCTTTACAAGCATCACACACAATATTGTGATATTTATGGAAATCCTTACTTGTTAAGACAGGTACATCCATTGCTGAGAACACTTCTTCAAGCTGTGCGTGTCCACCACCCGAAGAAATAGTTCTACTCAATGCAGCAGTATTCACGTCCATTTACTCTAGATTTTTTTCACTCCAGACGGGCATTTCGACATTGCACATTCGACATTTAAATATAAAACAACTCCGCAAACCACACCATTTTTTCGCGGACAACGTCCATTCCTTTCAGAGTGCACCCCATTTGGCTGTGACTATCAAGATCTTTTAAGGGAGAAATAAAAAAATATATGTCCACTATTCGTATTCTTTGCAATTTTTGTTGATGAATGTCAAACACAAAAATATTGTAGTTTTGTGTAACCGTTTCGGATTATATTTCATTATCCGTTTGGGCATCAACTGAAGCACTTACTTCAACATACGGCGAATCCGATTTATTCCCGTGGAAGATAAAAATATTACAAACAACTCTTACAGAAAGAACAATTATCTGAAATAAAAAATGAAATTAACATGAAATATCTCTCGGCTGTATATTGTTAGGAGTATCCAATAAACTGGTTAATTTGTAATTTGTACTATTCCTTAACATTATTTCGTTTCAATCAACAAGTGGTGGTAATTCATCAGTGCTGGCTTAGAGAGTAACCGCTAATCGCTGAAAGGTATTGGTGCGTGAAAAAAAAGGTAAACTGCAAAAAGTGGCTGGTACAGGGGTCAGTGAAAACACATTTTTCTACCACACACTCTGTAATTATAGGCTATCCAATACGCAAAAAAAAAAAACCAAAAACTCCAAAATGTTAAATTTTCAAATTCACAAATGGGACACAAACGCCGTTTGTTCATTAAAACTTATAATGTGGGGCTTTTTATAATTTTTTTGTTGTGAACTGGTTATCAATCGTGCATGGCAAACAAAAATAATGTATAGTGTTTTACCCTATACTCCATAGTTCTCAATCAATTGATCCATGTTCTCGTCTATCGAATCGAACAATTTGGCACATAGCAATGCATTTCTCGAAAACGATGGAACGTAGTGTAAAAACGCAAGACAGATTTTTTGTTCACCGTATAGCTACGGTAGAATACTAATCTGCAGAAAACAACCAAGGGTATAGGGTAATTGCGTTATGCCTAAATGGGATTCCAATAAGTCCGTTTTCATGTGATGGGTTCACATCCGAACCCATATTTGTCATGGTTTTTATTACTACGTTTAAAATTGCAGTATAAATAAACTTAGATTTTTATCGTTTATTCTGACAGTGTCACTAGCAAAACTCCTCTGCTACAACTACACTTTCAAGGGTGGTTACACCCCTTAGGAGCAGACTTATCCTATAAGTCGTGAATTTTTTTGACCTCCTTTTTATGAGGAATCACCTGCCGAAGTTTGTCAATAAGAGTTCATTACCACCCTATATGTAGGGTGTTCCGAGAATAGACGTCCAAACAGAGGCAGCTGGTAGTACGGTCGAAAACCAACAAGAAAAACATACGAATGTATAGTCCAATTCTCAAACGTTTAAAATTTACGAATTTTTAAAAGATTTTTAAGCCCTACACTACACTAAATATTTAAATATAGTGACAAAGGAAATTGTCTCTGTAAAGTGAAATTTGAACAGATGACTGATAATTAGTGTAGCCACATTACCAAAAACCATACATGTCATTGGGGGCACAGTCATGTGAAAAACAAATGGGTTTTAAGAATTTGTGCCTGATCCAGAAAATAGGGCACTAGTTTACACGAGTGTAAAAAATACTAATGTACCACATAAACGAATGCCTACCGCTAAAAAAAACCATCGCAATGCATGACTAATTAATTAGTAATAATAATAATTGGACAGTAACATACGCTGATGCAGAAAAGGTGAAAACAATGTGACCCACAAGTTCCCCACCGAATGGGCTTTGAGCAATACTACATGTATAAAAAGTTTTCAGCTCTCAACCATGTTATTAATAAATAATTGTAAATTAAATAATATGTGATATACTTAAGTAAATACAATTTGATTAAAAATAATGTTTTCATGTTATGAATTGAAATAAGTAGTCCCACATTTAATTTGTAAATGTTATTAAATTGAATTACGTGCATTCAATTAATAAAATATATATTTTTTAGAAAAAATATATTATATCATGGTTATTGAAAATAATAAATTTTATGTAATTATTTAGAGAAAGTAATAAACAATAGTAGACCTCTAAACTAACTGAGTATATAAAAAGACAGCATTATTACTTAGCTTTGGTTCCCCTGTGGGGTCACACCCGAATATTAGCATTAGAGAATCGTGCTGGACAATGCCGCTGGTTGGCGGGTTTTCTCAGGGGTCTCAAGTTTTCTCAACCATTCCCATTTCAGTGCTGCTCCAAACTCACCTCATTTTTTTTCTTAACGGCTCTGAAGACCTTAGATGTATCATCTCAACTTAGCTTTGGTTCACTGGTGTTAAAAAAACTGATGGATTAATGTACAATAAAATGCACATATTGTCCTTCTCTATAAACATACAACTTCGACTTTCGTATGAAATTACTTCATCATAGCTGGCAAGTTCGAACATTTAATTTAATTGTATTTATAGCTTGTGAGAGTTTGTGCCTCAGGTACATAAGTAATATAAAACATGGCATTGCCTATTGTAGTTGAAATGAGAATATTCGCAGTGGCTCGAAAATGCATTATACGCGAGAAATAATCCGATTAACATAAGGGCGTATAAAGATTACATATTAATGTCATCTCGATTTATGCCTTTCATAAGCCAGTAATTGATAACATGATACGTGGTGGCGGTCCAACGGCTAGAACGTTTGCCTCTCGCCAAGGCGATCTGGGTTTGATTCCTAGCGGGGTCACTCGGATTTCGGCATGTGGGAATCGTACTCGGACGATGCTGTTGGTCGACAGATTTTCTCGGGGATCCCCCATTCCCCCACCCACTCTTTATTCTAGGCGCTGCTCATATCCACTTCATGTGTCCCTTCATCCGTTAATATCCGCCCAACTATCTTTACTCCACCATCCCTCAATTGACAAAACTTTGAAATGGGGCCTATATATAAAATAAAAACGTTGCATATTACACACACACTCTGACAATATTGTATAATCTGGACGATTAAATTTTATACTATGCTTAGATGATCTAAGTTTAGTATGAAATTCATGGAACGTACCTTTTTCTGGCAAAGTAGTCCTGTAGATGTCTAAGCTTCCGTTTCTTCGGTTTGCAGCTCAATAGAAGACCACTTCCAATTCCTTTACGCGAGTGACGCCAGCCCAAATTGGGCAACGTTTAAACTGCACAAACCACTATTTCCATCAGATTTGCAAATAAACTTAAATTTCTGAAGGGAAAATGACGCCACTGAGTTCCACTTCAAGATATCACCAGTCTCGAATGAAAACAGGTCACTCAGGGTGTTCTCCCCCCCCCCCAATATCCTTTCCCGACCACAATTTTCCTTTCCAGTGGTAAAAGGTCCGAGATGCTAATTCTGTGTCGTCAACAAACGAGTACTTTAGTGTAACATCATATCATCTTTCTATCCTGTTACTTTCCACAGGTAGAATCGTGGGATTTTAGCTGACTCCCACTCACTCTTAACGACGAGGTCTTGAGAGCCGATGAGGGCGAAACTAAGTGTATATGGAGCAGCGCCGGAACACAGGAGTAAGGGAAGCGGGAGGTCCCCGAGCAGACCCGCCGGCACGATTCCTACGTGCGATAACCCAAGAGCGACCCCGCCGGGAATCGAATACGGTTCTCTTTGGTGTTAGGCGAGCGCTCTAGCCGCTGCGCCACCGGGGGTCCCTTAAACGTGGCGCGGTCCGATGGACTGCACTACTTTCTGGCACTGTGCAAAGTTCACCGCTCGCTATACCGCTGTTGTATAACGCTTCCATCCAAAGTGTCCTGCCACAGCGAACGAGCACGTTATCGGTATTATTCATTTGCCTTCTGTTTTTTAATGTTTTTTAAATAATGGAGACTTCGCTACAAATCGCTGGCTAACAGGAAAAATTTCGGTTGATTGCAAACCAAGTAATTAAAAAGGGATGATTCGTAATTGCATGTCTGCGACAGAAATTTCAGGATTCGAAAATATTTAATTCTATTCCTGGTCGCTTTACTGATTGCAGACACCGTGAAATAATGACAGTGGCCTGCAAAAGGCACTGCCTTTTGAGCGAACAATTTGATTCCGTTCTGATGCGTGACGCATTAAATGTAAAAATTTTCGCTGCCGTTATTGTTCAGCAAAACACACGATTTAAAAATACAGCTTTTTTTGAGAATTTTCAATTTTCTCATCATAAAACTGCAACAAAAATTGTATTGAAATGAAAAAAATATTTTCTACTGAAGCACGATAAATTATAACGTGATTTAAAAAAGTTATATCATACCAAGGTACTTGTTTCTGGAGTACCAAACTAAAGAAAGCAAATATTTCCTGCTATTCAACACAATTTATACCAGATAGGCTGTACAGAGAAATAAAAAATTAATATATATTTTTTGAACGAGACTATTAATGTAATGTTAAAAATAAAAAAAAATAACTCAACCTGTATTCAAAAACTTGAAGCTAATTAAATTGTAAGCATTTTAGCTATGTGTGTCGATGTTTATTAAAAGACATCTCCATCGCTTGCGGATTCAGCACAGCTTTTTTTTTTTTTTTTTTTTTTTTTGTAAGAGAAGGCCCTCTTTCAAAATAAATTTCTTTCTACATTAGAGAAGTCTAGCGTATTACTCAATACGACTTTAAGTGTGTGTAAAAAGTCTACTGGAACTTCACTAACTTGATGATTATTCCATTTACTGAGTTACGAACATCTAGGTGTTAAATTATTATTTTAAAGTGAAATAAAATATCCTGGTACTGATTCTCACTGCTTTCCACTGCTATATCTGTCATAAGAAGCATATGAAAACAATATGTTCAGTGAGTAACATTTAACTGATCGAAAAACTGACTCAGTTTGCCGCAGTAATTGCGGCTGGCGTTCCGGAAGCACATCCTAGTTCCTGTTCTGTATCTGTAGCTCTCTCCCCTCCCCCTTCACACTAACCGAAACGCGAACACACACCCGTGGAAAGTGAACCAGATTGTTTCAGCATGTTACAAGTTTTATTTTCCCATGGCCCACATTTTTCCTTTCACAATTTCTTTGCTTCTAGCCCAGCTCGCTGGGTTTATTTTGGTTTTCTTTCCCACTACAGTCCACCGGACCGTGCCACGTTTAAGAGGGCCGCGGTGGCTTAGTGGCTAGAGCGCTCGCCTAGCACCTATGCGAATCGGATTCAATTCCCGGCGGTGTCGCTCCTGGATTTTCGCACGTAGGAATCGTGCCGGCGCGGCGCGGCGGGTCTACTCGGGGATCTCCCGTTTCCCTTACTCCTGTGTTCCGGAGCTGCTACATATACGCTTAGTTTCACCCTCATCGGCTCTCAAGACCTCGTTGTTAAGAGCCGCACAAATCTCTCCACTCCACACCGCGCCACTTTTGAGACCCGTGGTTAGTCACGGCAAAAGTAGGATCTTATGTCCTGTCAAGAAGTAACTTTACTCCTGTGGAATTAACGGTACTTAGCTTCTTGCACATTTCCCTACCACTGGAGAGAAAATAATTTGGTTTGAAATGTTTGCCAATATTCCTGGAATTTTCAGTTTGGTATTTTTGAGGGAAGGAGGAATTTGGGGAAAGCTTTCGAGCATTTGAGGTTTTATCGTGTGATTCGAGATGTCCACCATTAAGGCTAGTGTTAAAATGCAACTTAAAATAAATAATTGGAAAGACTGTAGAGAAATAGCTATAAAATTCTGTAATTCCGTTAACAATGTCCAGCTGGACATTTCCAAACGAACATCAGTGATGCGTTAAGTAGTTATATGTTGTTCATGTTAAAGTGAGCACTATTGAGGCCTTGGTTACTTTTTCCTTTCAGCCATTTCTTATCCTTTAACCACTTTTTCGAATAAATATTGCCATGCAAGTAATAAAACAAGGTGTATATATTCCACCCCGCTCGGAAGTTTACGTTTAAGGCTAAAATAAATTTTTTTATTGACTATTATTCCAAATAAGAGGGCTTTCAAAAATGCTCACTACCGTAAAAAAAAAAAAAGCCTATAAAGACTATTTCTTCACCGTAAAATGGGTATTTCCTAATTCAATTTTCGAAAACTATCACTGCCTTACCTGCACATATATTTTAACGGGCACAATAACTGACATGCTGTCAGAACAGTTGGTAACGATGGAGGGAAAGAAGTGCCATATCTTAACGTTGAATTAAAAGTTCCAGGGAAACGTTTGTAAATACATAAGTTATTTAATCTGCTTTAATTAATTTTATTTGCTCATAATCGTAATAAATGGCAAATTGGTATTAGATTTACTTCCAATGATTTCACAGTTTCACTTGACCGACGTATGAGTAAAGTGATACGGCCTACTGTTTATGGCAATGTTAATATTACACATGATGGAAGAATAAATAATATGCACACAAATAGATCTTGAGGAGGGTATTCAAAATTGCTCAACTTACCGTGAAGAGCATATAAAAATACATTATGTTCATGAATTTTTTTTCTTACAGCAAAAACACTACTTTGACTTGTTATCGACACCTAAAGGAGTCAATATTTGACATGAGTTTTGTATTTAAGTATTACCAATAACACGAAAATGTTTATTAAATATGAATCTATAAATGCAAGACTTAAAACATTATATACAAATTTTAAAATTGCATACACACATTTAAAACTATCATGCACAAATTTAAAAACCATGCCCTTATATTTTTTTCAAAAGATATTTTATAAATGTGGGCAGGTGTACACCAAAATTGATATTTCAAAATTATCTTTAAATCTATCACCCGTAGGTGGATAATCTCCACTTATTAAAATTATTTTTATAATTATTTTTGGAACGATTCCAACGACAAACAGCAAATCTGATATAAATTAATTCTATGCCAGGCATAATATTGAATTAAATTTAAATTTTTCGGATACTTACAAGCTTACAACATTTCACGAGACTACATGAAATGCTCCTAATGTCCCTATCCATTTTACTAGAAATGCTTTCAATTTTCCTTCTATTTGTACATGCAGTTAGGACGGCATAAGATAAATTCATTTGTAAAAAAATTACCACCCTGAAGGTGCAATTAAAAGGGATCGTACGTGGGTACAGGCACAGGGTATGGCAGTATACAGAAAACATAAAAATATTGTACAACGCCAAGCATGTATTGCAGGGGACCAAAACTCGCAGGATGCACTTAGAACGGTTTTGGACCACTCGTATCACGGAGACAGGCGGCGGTACGGTCCGGCATGGAGGCGTAGAGACAGCGGATGTTCTCCTGAGGGAAATTTTGCCACCACTGGTGCAACTGACCCTCCAAAACTGCCGTAGTTACGCTGGCCAGAGTTGGCGTCCAATCTGGTCCCAAACTATCACGATGGGCGAGAGGTCTGGGGAACTTGCTGGCCAAGGAAGCATGTTGACATGACGAAGGCAAGCCAGAGATACCCGTGCTGTGTAAGGACAGGCATTATTCTGCTGGGAAATGGGGTTGTCAAGCTGCGCCAGGGAAGGGAGCATACATGTTCGCGGAATTTCCTGGACGCATCGTCGCGCCGTCAATGTTCCTTCAATAACCATCAGTGTGGTGCGGGAATCGTAGGATATGGTACCCCACACCATTGTACCTCTCGTTTGGGACGGTATGCCTCTCTACAATAAAGCGTGTATCACGGCGCTGGCCAGGACGTCTCCAAACCAGAATTCGGCGGTCGTCTGTATCCAGACAGAACCGTGATTCGTCGCAACGAATCACGGCGCAAACACCACTCATCGTCAATCCGCTAGCTTCTACGCTGCCCGTTCCCACGCTTTAAACTTGAATCAGTGAGAATGGAGCAACCAGTAATCAGTTCCAGATAACTAATTTATATGGAGATTGAATTTCACTGATTTACCACTGAATGTCAGGAATGTCACTGCTATAAATCACTTGTTCCCAGTTAATTTGCTTGATTCACCCATATATTGAAGATATGGTAGGCCGCTTATTCGTCTTCTGCGCATGTACCCAACATTGACCTACCCCAATCCTACACAACTGTCAAAGTCACATGGTCAACTGTGATGAACGTATTTGTTTACATCTTAATTTCTAAATGACAAGCACTATTATATTAATAAAATATATTAATAAAATAATTTTACATTACAAATTGTTTAGAGGATGTATGAAAACATCTCAAAAGCACTTGTTTACTAAACAGTGTTCTAACCTCAAACCCATTCCACGCCATTTTTGCTAAACATGTAGGCAGAAAAGCAGTTCAATGTTGGGATACGGAGATTGGTTGTGCGAAGCCAGTGAGCTCGGTCTACCTCATCTTTTGTATATGGATTCGCCAGTCAGCAGTAATTTACCAACTGACTTTCAGTGAACGTTATTTCACTGATTGATATCGCTGATTCGGATTTACAGTGCAGCAGAAGGTTACACGTGCTCGGTGATGCTCAGGTCGTAATGGTAGACGCCGTAAAGGACGCCGCGACGACAGATCCTGTTCTGCTAGCCGCCTAGATATGGTACTAGTGGACACAAGTGTGTCCCCAGATGCCGTGACATATCCCTGGATAGTGCGCAGCGACACCCGTGGAAAGCATACAGCTTGTCACACGATGAAACGATCCTACCTGCTGGTGGTTCACCAGGGTGAACCCGAACCTTCAGGGCGGCTATGTGTACCCTCCTGTCCTGTCCCCACTGCATCCAACACCGACTCACAGTGTAGATATAACGGTTTAAATGGTGAATCATGCTCCAAAATGTTCAACTTGCCTCTCAGAGGCCTACGATGTGACCACCTTAAAACTCATCCAGCTGGGCAAAGGCTTGTCGAATGCGTTGTCGGGTCATGCTGCGCGTTCACTGAACTTGGCTCTGTGGCTCACGCTACTCACACAGTTACTTAGGCCTTATTAGGTATGTTGCAGCTATGAATAATGGTGTGACATATATGCCCCCTAGTGGCACATCCACGCAAGAAAATCGAATTAAACGCGAATGGGACACATATCTGTCTATGACGATACTGTGTGGCAACCTTCGTTATTCTAACGCGATTCGTTTGTGTTGATCAATTTTTTTTTGCCCATGAGAATATTTACCACCGTAAAAATCGTTGGCGGTGTTTGTGCACGGATACTTGGAATATTATATTGATACTTCACAACCGAATTTTCCATTGAATTCCAGAAACTAGATCCAACGAGGGTACACATTCTTCAGCTAATGAAAGAACTAAAAGCGTCCAAGCAAACTGTGTTTCCAGGATGTCCACTAGCAAGCATCTCATGGCCATGAGCGCAACTGCGAGGATTGTTTCTTCCAGCGCTCCTTTTGCCACAGCACATTTTAAAATGATTTCCTGATTTAGAGTCATTGGGATTTAACCTTTGACACCAGGCATTTTTACCAATGCTGATTGCATGCCATTTTACGTCGCAGGCAGATATGACATGGCCCTACTGCCAATATTGATGACCCCTCTCCTTCATAATTACATACCCTTGGTCTATATTCAGTTTCGTAAAGGGAATTGGCATAGAGTGCGACGCCAGCTGCGCAAACCACTCTCCATGCTCCAACACTGGATTGCATTATCGCCAATAGTACTATCAAAACAAACACGAAGAGTATTTGAAGTTAGAATACTTTTAACGTGAGTACATGGCACGCTCTGTAGGAAAGGTTTTAAGGACTTGGTCTAGCGTACATAAAATAACTTCTGCCGCGCATTATCTACTCCGCGCCACTTCGTTGGCTCATGAAGGGAAGGGACGAAGTGTATTACAATGAAAAAAGGTATTTATCAAACAGTTGATGCCCATCGCATACGTGTCTTGTAGGAACATCCTCGATGTGTAGAAAATAACGATATTTTATTTCGTGCTTTGTACGTAAGGCCTTCAGCCAATAAAACTTAAGGACGAAAGAAGAATAAGAAGTAATTTATTGTATAATAACAAATCTTATTTCTAAAAGAAAACTCATAAAATTATTTCCTTTACAAATTAAAAAATACGTATAATTTATATGTAATAATAAAATTATATTTTATTATTTTATTGTATCATCATATTTGGTGTTGTATTATTGACAAACTCTATGCAGTATTGCTTGTAGAATAAGGATGCAAATAAAATGAAATGAATGAGTGAAATGAGTGAAGAGATTTGGACGGCTCTTAATAACAAGATCTTGAGAGCCGATGATGATGATTGAGGTAAGTATGGAGCAGCGCCGGAATGAAAGTGTGAAGGAATTGGGAGATCCCAGAAGAAACCCGCCGACCAAAGGCATCGTCCAGTACGATTCCCACATACAAAAATCCGGAATGACCCGGCCATGGATTGAACCCGGATCGCCATGGTGGGAGGCGAGCAACCTAACCGCTCAGTCACCGTGGCCCAAAAATGAAATGAAATGCTATTAGCTAAAGGCTGTTCACAATAAAGTGAGCATTTTTGAAATCAACCTTAAAAAAAATCACTGCCCCTACTTGTATACATATTTTTATGGGCGCCGAGTGACATGTGTCCAGTAAAGTTGGTAACGAGGGAGGGGAAAGTAGTTCCATATATTAACGTCGAAAAAAGTGTTGGGTAATCATTTGTGTTAACTTAAATTATTTCTGTCACTTTCTGTATTTTTTAACGCATCGAAGTGTAAAAATGAGCAGATTTGTACAATATTTTCTTTTCTAAAAATTTCACAGTTTCACTTGACCGACGCATAAATAAAGTAACGAGGCCCATGGCAGTGTTAATTTTTCATAAAACGGAGAAATACACACCGTGTTTACAAATAGATCTTTAGCAGGGCTTTCAAAAGTGCTCATTTTACCGTGAACAGCTTATAATTAATCACTTCTTCAATAAAACCATGTTAATTCTTCTAGTCATGCATGATTGCTTGAACATAAGATGAGTACATTCACTACGAACCACACATATTTGTTATCTTCTTACGCAGACATCTCTTACGTACGCGACATCGATAGTGAATCGAACTTCACACTGACCTTCGCAGTCACAACCAATCAGCGCATGCGTGCCAGTTGGACGGCAATGGCTGAGGAGGTCTTCCCGCTGCGCGTTCCAAAAAATTTGCTAGGCTACGTGGGCTTTCAAACATTTTTACACTTACTCCGACTTTGTTTTAAGGCCACGATCCTTCATTTCTACAGCTTTTGCGAGAATTCATTTTTTGTACCCAATCGGGAGCCGATATTGTATAATCCTCTTAACAATTTTTTTACAAATTGTTTTTATTATCTAGTTTTTTTCAACACAAAATAACTGTATAATTTTAACTAATTATTAAATAAACAAAATATTCGTTAGTGAATTAATTGGATAAATCCATACACTTTTTGTTGAAAAAATTAGACTATATAATAAAAAAAATTTATAGCAAAATTGTAAGAGGATTTTGCAATATCGGCTCCCATTTGAGTACAAAAAATTAATTCTCCCAAAAGCTGTAGAAATGTAGGATCGTGGCCTCAATGCAGCTAGAATACGCCCAAGCGAGTCAAAATAATTTATCCGTGTAAAAGTTTGGGTCTGGTGAAAAACGAAACGTAAAAATGCACGTTATTCACTGCTGATCACGTGAAGTGGATTGTTCTATACAACATGTATGAATCAGAGTTTACAACGTACTGTAGCAAGAAATAGCTCTTTTTAATTTAATGCTTGGGTATTTCATCAAACGTTTTAAAAACAGACGGTAAGATACTATTTTTAAGAAGTTTATTTCATGTTTATAACTTCAATTCCTACAAAAAAATGCGTCACTATTGCGATGAAGAAATGTTCTCTTTCTATAGTATAACAAGAACGGAATGCTTTTTTTGAAGACGGAAGATGCACTTTGAATTAAATTTGTCGCAGCGAATAATCCTCTGACTTCAAAGGAAGGATATCCAGCGTCGAACAAAAATGTGTAGTTGGAGGTTGCAAGTAACAACGTTGCAACGTAACGACCCAATGCAATTTTGCCTCTACGACTCCATAGTGGAGACTTTAAATAAACAATAGTCTTCTGAGCGTTTTAATTTGAGAATTTTCTCAACATTTACGATTCTTTTACCTTAGCGGCTAAACTGAAATTACGCCTGGCTGATATATAATGGCGAGTGCTCATTTGTAGTATGTATGTAGACTGTCAAACTTGCCGCTAACTCTTTAGCAAACAATTCTCAATCATTTATAACTATTAGCAGGAAAAATCTGAATTTAAATGAGCATTATTTACTTTTACGATTTCTAGCTGTTAACACTATGGTTCGATTGAGGATCAAACCCACAGTCCCGTGGCTATAAAGAGAGGTAAAAATAACCTTAGATATTACGGCAATGGTCCGTATATGCCACCAAACTGTTAACAGGATTTCAGTTGATTACGTTTAATTAAAACTAAATACATTTTTTGAGGAATGTCAGCTTATAAGCAGTATCCAGAGACTTTTCACATATTCATATAAGAGTCAGTGTCTGTTTGAACAGTGGAAATATCTATGACATGCGTTTTCGAGATTATTTCGGGTTACAAAAATTCCAGCGTTGAAACTTGAAAGCAGCCTAGGGGCTGCAGTACAGATTTGTCTTTACTACCGCATCGTAAAATGCTACGGTCACCATTGAGGCACGTTGACGATGAGAAGCCCTACTTCCAGTTCAGTGCTCTCCTCACTAATGCTATGGAGCAACTAATGTGCTTGCGGGGTTGTGTCGCTCATTTTGCTCCCTCGCTTCTAAGCCTCGAACACGCAAAATACCTCCATCAGGTGGATGTAGCGGAAACTTTCATAATCCAGATCCATCCCACTAAAGGAGGTGAGGTGGCCAGGGCCATGCTTCGGGTCGTCCATGCTAAAATATTTATTTACCTTACAGTAAAATTATCGCTCATACCGGAATCGGACTGGGAACAACATGGACTTAAAATATATATAATAAATTAAACTGTTAAAGAGTAAACGTATGAGCCTGCAATAAAATGTGAACACGTAATTTAGCTGAATGAAGCCGGGCCAAAAAGGCAGAACAGAATTTGGGTAAGTGTTTAGAACTTAGGTCAAAGAATTATTAAAATCTTTTTCTGTAAGTTTAAAATTAAAAATTATTTCTTTATGCTCTTTACTTAGAGATAAAAAATTCAAGATTTCATTTCAGGACAGCTTAAACTCAGAAAGAAAAACAGCTACACTGTCATGACAAAAGTCATGGGATACCTGTCAAATAACGGACAAGTGCCATAACTCGACGTGGCATTGACTCCACAAGTGAACGGAAAATAAATGCTCGAGTGGGTTCATGTCGGGAGAACGTGTCGGCATCTCTATTCGCTGGAACTCTCCAGAATGCTCTTCGAACCAGTCCTGGACATCCGCAGCCCGATGAGACGGCGCGTTATCCTGTTGGAACATCCCATCGTTGTCAGGAAAACTAAAGTTCATGAACGGCTGCAAATGGTCACCAAGTAGAGTTTTGCAGTGTTTACCATTGAGTTTTGTGGGTACATGGACAAGTTTACCCAACCCATGCCATGTGAACGCACCCCACACCATTACGGAACCACCACCAGCCTGCACGGTGCCTTGTTGACATCTGGGATCCATGGCCTCATTGGGTTTGCGCCATACCCGAACCCTGCCATCAGTCCCAAACAACCTGTATCGTGACTAATCGGACCAGACCACATGTTTCCAGTCCTCTAGGGTCCAATTAGCAACCTCACGAGCCCAAGTGAGGCTTTGTGCCCAGTGTCGTGCTGTTAACAGAGGCACTCTGGTGGGTCTTCTGCTTCTATATCCCATGGAGGCTAATGCACGTTGCACAGATCTGCTAGCTACATGTCTGACACCTCCTGCATTGAATGAGGCCGTGATTTGAATAAATGTTCCTTCTCTGTTAGCACAGACAATTCTACCCAACCTCCGCCAGTCACGATCATCAAGTAACTTTGGACGGCCACTGCGTTGTCCACGGTGGATCGTTATGCCTTGATTTTGATATTCCCTGCACACACGTGACAGCGTGGATCGAGGATTATTAAAGGTCTCCACAACTTCTGAAACTGAATGTCCCATCCTTCTGGCACCCACAATCAAGCCCCGTTCGAACTCGGATAACTCACGTCGCCTTGCCATGAGCATGTAAACAACAGTGAATCCGAATTACACGACCACCTGTTCACAACGTCGTTCTGCAGCGGTGGTGCCACGAGTGATTCAGTTACATAGTGCTATCCCATGACTTTTGTGATGTCTGTGTATGTTTTTTCTACTTTCGTAATTGGATCGCAGTTTATTATGTACACGGCCTCAAGGACTATGTCAGCAGGGAGCTGGCAATAACGCAAGAACCAAATTCCATTATGCTTAATTAAGGGAAAAAATGGATACTTTCTTCAGCATTAGCCATTGAGCAAACGTCTGAAGATTGAGTACATAAGGCTATGGAGTGCAACCTACAGTAATCGAATCCGACTATTTTTCGTGGAATGAACATGTTACACTCGGAAATGTTTTTAAGATGCTATAAATATACTTGCAATTATGCACACATTTTTCGCAAAAATTAGGACAGGTTATTTTCTGGTTTCCCGCAATCGATTCATTGCCAGACTTGACGCAAGAAGTCGGCCATAAGGGGCTGGGGCTCTGGAGCCAGAGCCGACATCATGCTCTGCCATTTCGATTGGGCGCGGCCATATTGGATCCAGGTGACCTCGACTTGACACCATGCTCAAGACTTTGAATGAGCTTTAAAACTAAAAAAAAAAAAAAAATTCCAAAAATATTCTAACCAAAAAAAAAGTTTATTAGAAATTATTTAAAAATTATTTAAAATTATTAAAACATTTTAAAAATTAACATTTGGATTATTTGGACATAGAGGAGACTTGGGAAAGGATCGAGGCTCAGTTCGTGCTCTATCATTCTGGTCGCCCAACCACTATATTGAATCTGTATGACCTCGGAATTTACATTAGACCTTGACCTCGTGACCATTACCTTGAATGACCTTGCATCCAAAATATCCCTAAAATAGCATAAAAACTATAAAATTCCCAAAAATTAAAAAAGAAATTGAAAAAATTATTTAAAAATGGGGAAAAAAATTAGAATACAATTAAAAAATTAATTTAAAGCTGTACACATAGCAGGTTCGGGTTCCGATGACAGGTGGATCGACTAAGCTCCAGACACTACCGACCCTTGCCAGGTAGGCTGGTGTCCACCTCGTCAACCGTGTTAGATGTCGATGACCTTAACCCAATTCCCGTGGCAAAGATCCAAAAAATGTCGAAAATGAAAATAAATTCGAAAAAAGCGCCTTGACGCCTAACTCAAGACCATTGACCCTTCACCCAAGACTTAAGATGAAAGACCCAAGACTCAAGACACAAACCTCAAGATTCAAGACTAAAGACCTAAGACTTAAGACCCTTGACCCAATACCCTTAACCATTAACCTTAAACCCGAACAATCCTAGAAATTCTAAACAATACAAAAAATTCATAAAAAATATTTAAAAAGATAATTGTAAAATTTATTATTTAAAAAATTTATTTAAAAGATTTACCTTTCCAGAGCCCCCTCCCCCTTAACAAACCAACACCCTTACAAATTTATGTATTGGTTATTTAATTGGTCCATTTATTTCCTTCGCTAATTAGTTGGCAAGTCTCCACTCCCCTCACTCATGCTAATTCCATTGCATGCAAACATCTTGGTTTTTTCGTGTGTCGTTTGTTTTCGTTTTCAACACCTAGGCTATTTTCCATATTTACCCAGCAACGAGCTGGTGATTTTGCCTCCAGGTGGCAGCCATATTTGTTTACGTCTTTAAAGTATAGGTGGTGCTGTCGGTGCCCTCCATGTTCGATTCTATTTTCAACACATAGGAGTTAATTTCTCGATTTCAACACCAGGTGAGTTGCCGACTCAGCCGCCAAGCGAGCTGTGGACAGACATGTTTTATGAGGGGGAGACTGCCGGCTATTTAGCAAAGGTAAGTAATTTATCGATTAAATAACCAATTGGTAAGGATGGTGGTGAAGGGTCCTGTGAAATGTAAGTTTTTGAAATACATTATTGTTAATTTTTAAATAAGTCTTTTAAAGATTTATTTTCCATTTTTAGGAATATTTGGGATTTTCGGATTTTTTTTTTTAGAACTTTAAGGATTTTTTTTGGGTTTAATGTAAATGGTCAAGGGTAATGGGTCTTGAGCTATGAGTCAAGGGTCGTGAGTAGTAGTAGTAGTTCCTCCAAGGAAAAACGGCTTCGGCTGGTGGATCTGGATATGACGTTAAGTCAAGGTCACGTGACCGCCATGTTGACTTCCTGTCTTTATCATTCGGACCATGTATCCGCCATATTGGATTCCGCCATCTTTGTAACCTTCTTGGACCGCCATTTTTTCACACTCTTCTATCCGAGTGCTCCAACATTTTCTTTTCCATGCTTTCTTTTAACCTTTCCTTATCCCTTCTTCTTTCCTTTATCTTGGTTCCATCTTGGCTACTGGAGGCCACTATATTTGTTTACAATTACATGGAGACGGCCATCTTGGTTCTTTCATTGGTTCCCCCCCCCATTATTTTTGGCTTTAGCCAATAGGAGCGCTGGTGTCGCTCTCGTTCGATTAGTCGATTAGCTCGACCGCCATATTGGTTCTTGAATTGGCCGCTAGGGGTGCAGCTATTTTAGAACTCAAGATAGTGCCGGACCTTGGGTCGTCAGACTTACCCCTTAGACCACTCGGCTATCTCAACATACGCTGGGACAAGATTTTATAAATGATACATAGCATGTAGCCGAATAAATAATATCTTGCCTCTCATTAAAGATGTTACATTTTTATTTTTTAATATATAATATTTAAGAATTTGATTTTCATATCAATACTTTTCTTAAGTTTGTATACAAATGAATAAATTTTTAAATATATATATATATTTTTTATAATTTTTTATTTCTTATATTATTTTTTAAGGTATGTTACATTTATTTCAAGTTTCTTAAATCAATAAAAATTTGGTTTTATTATTTTTTACTTTTTACTATATAGGTTTAACTCACATATATATTATTTGGATTTAACTTATATAATTTTTGTATGTATCTTAAATTTATTATAAGTATTTACAATCAATAATTTTCTATTATATTACTTTTATTATTTTGATTGAACTTACATATATATTATTTATGATTTAACTTTTTTTTTAAAAGTATTTTATTTTGTATATAATATTTTTCATTAAACTTTACAGGTTATCGAGTGAGGAGTCTAGGGATTCGTATTTTTTCAGACAGATAAGAATATGTCATCAGAATATATGGTTATGTGACTATGACAAGCGCCCTATTGGATATTTAAAAGCATATATAAAAACTATTTAATAAATATATACCAAGTGTTTTATATTATGAATATTGATTATTCACACTTTTCGATTTTTATTTACATATAGTATTTTTTTTTTTTTAATTCCAGACCTAAGTATGTAGGGACTTCTATGTTGAACTTAGAAAAACCTATATTTACTACTTCTACGTAATATAATGCTTGTAAATTTCACACCATCCCATAGTCAAACTTTTCAGTATCCACTCAACCTTACCTAAGATAACATTGCCATACTTCACCTAACCTAACTTTACCTAAGCTAAGTTAATTTAACCCAATCATCGCGTAAGAACTCTGAATATATATTTTTTATTTCTCTCGACATTCAACAATCATACTCTAGTCATCGCCAGATCCCTCTTCACCTCCCCTACTTCCAGCCTTACATAACAGCCATATCGAATTGAACTGAACCAAAAAAGATATAATACCTTTCACCATGACATTAGCTTGCCTTATTCATGATATTAACAATACAGTTCCGTATCCACCACCGTACCTCAGACTTACTGATCCATAATAACAGTCAACTATATTGACTACCATTTCAGCCACATATAACTTTGCCAGTTAGACATATAAACAATCCATACCAGCTGCCGAACCAATCAAATATTCCATCCATGCTATCATAAGATCAATACTATTAATTTAACTATCTACGATATCCATATCGTCTTAATTCTTATCAAATTATTCCGCTCATAATAACCGATCATACCAGCTAAGCATTCTGCCCTCCAATTTAACTAGCTAAACAAAAAACCAATCATGCAGTTAAACCATTCTCCTCACACCATTTAAGCTAAACTTTTTTTTAATAGGCCTACTGCCAAAATAACCGAGCATGTTATCAGGTTATGTCAATCAATCATACAAGCAAACTAACTGTACAACCAAGTCACACGTTCCACCCCATGTCAGGGCTTTGAATATATTTTATTTCTCTCGACACCCACTTAACCTACCCACCAGCACATTTAGTCATGTTCGTAAGAACTTAGATTGTATTTTCATATTGTGTAGGACACGTAATATTTTTAACTTAGTCATACCCATTCTACTCCATGCCAGGACGTTGAAATACGTGTTAACCTAACCTAACCTAACCACCACACTCTAGTCATGTATGTTAGAACTTGGAATAATTTTTAAGTCTATGTTTGAAATATTATGGAAATGTGGACCTGCTTAAGATCTACTTGTGTGCACGTAGTTTATTCTTCCGCCATATGTAAGTTAAACTTTGTCATTGGCCTTATCACTTTATTCATGCGTCGGTCAAGTGAAACTGTAAAAGTATAAGAAAACTAAATATTTTACATATCTGCTCATTTTTACACTTCGACGCAAAAAAAAAAAAAAAAAAAAAAAACCAGAAAGCGAAAGAAATAACTGAAATGATCAGAAATAATTTCCTAACAATTTTCATTCGACGTTAAGATACGGAACTAATTCCCATCCATCGTTACCAACTATAGTGGGCGCATGTCACTCAGGGCGTCCGTTAAAATATATGCAGGTAGGGGCAGTGACTTTTTTCTAAATTCGATATCAAAAGTGATCATTTTATCGTGAACAGCCTTTATTGCCTGGTACGACTGTCGTGTAACAAGTTCGTGACCTCACTAACAAACGTTTTTCCGAAGTGAAAATTTTTCTTTCCTTAGTGCCAGCAACATTTTTTTTCTGTCCCAAAATCGATTGAATCTATTCAGCTCCATTTTTGCTTGGTAGGACGAAGATTTTTCCAGATTTTTCAGTCTGCAATGTATTTTGTAGCATCAAATTTCGATTCGTTTGGCACTTTTCAAACAAGGGTTTTGCAGGCTTGGTATTATTCTTCTTACAATAAAAGCCGATTGAGAAATGTAGTCCCCAAGCAGTTAAGATTGGCGTAGGGATACACGAGGCAGTTTGGCTCCTATGTATTAGGCTTTCTATGATCTCATTGTGAGGACAACCTGCGATGATAGTGCATGATTCCTTTCCCCCACCGACTGGGCGGTTGTAAGCGCGGAAGTGCTTTGGCTAAGAGCACTACGTAAAATTATTTAATCAAGACCTCAACGTCTTCAAACAATTGTATAGTGAATTGTAATAATAATAATAAAATTGTTACCACTTTGGGCATAAGATGGAAACTTAATTTTATGTATATATTAATGAACTAAACTAGTGTTTCCCAGGAATGGCCATAGGAAAATTATACGGGGAAAACGACGTCCTACTGCATTGTATTGTGTTGAAGGGCTCATTAACGTCACCCAGTGTTATGCCTGAAGGCTTATCAGGGGACGGTATATAAACTATCTTATGACCTAAATTAACCTAACACCCATACCTTATCAAGGATTCGAACCCAGGAATCTCTCGCACAGCAGTCCGGCGGCGCACCAACGGGAGGTCGGCATGTCCAAGTGTAATCGGCCGGGATACTTGCCACCAGATCACGAATGAGATTAAAATGCACTACCGGGTATCACGCACATCCAAACAAAACACATACTGTATGCATTATGTAAATGGACAAATGAGAATGGTTTTGGTAGGCGCTCAACGGCTAGGTCTTGACGTCGTTGAGGGTAACATTGACCGCCCGTCACGGCAATGCCTTTCCTACCGAGGCCACGGTGGCTGAGCGGTTAGCACGCCCGCCTCCCACCAGGGCGAACCGGGTTCAATCCCCGGCCGGGTTACCGGATTTTCGCATGTGGGAATCGTGCCGGACGATGCAGTTGGTGGGCGGGTTTTCTCGGGGATCTCTCGTTCCCCCGCCCTTTCATTTCGACGCCACTCAATATTCACTTCAATCACCCTCATCGGCTCTTAAGGACCGCCCAAATCTCTCCACTCACTTGCCCATTTCCTACATTTCAACCCCAAGTGAACAAATGACAGCGACCTGAATGTATAGAGGAATAAGAAATGAACCGATAACCCCCCCCCCCCAAAGTCACGAATTAAGGCGATCGTCTTCCCAGAGTTACATTCGCCTTTGAGGCGCGGGAGCGACAAGGGCGACAATACCACGTGAATCCAGCGAGCCATCGCCGCTGCGTGCAAGGCTCTGAAATGGTGTGCAATGTTTTCTTCGTGTTGCGTGTACCTATGGGACTTCAAGGGGATAAATCTATCGTTAGAGCCCCGAGTATTTCACGGATTGAGCTGGCAGCAAGCTAGGCTGGACAGTCCTCTATACACTCGATACATTATCGTTTGCTTATTAGTTGCTGTGATAAAGTGAGGCCTCTGTACAAGACTGTTAAACACTCACTCTCACAACTGCTTCCTGCTTATCACTGGCCCACTGTTAATGGGGCGTGTCTAAAGAACTAACGTCCAATCACAACAGTAGGAGAAAATAACAAGTGTCTGGAGTCTACCTCGCCTCCGAATGTATTCGCGAAATACTCGTTCTACTGGTTCTACCTATCGTTTTCACTCCGTGGAAAGTGCGTAGCATGGTTTAATATAGGCTATTATCGTGTCCGGGTAGCATGTTTTAAAGATGAGCGCAGTCTGAAAAAAGCCGTTTTTAACGACGTTGTATGGATTAATAGTATTATTGATTGCATGCGTGATATATTGTAAGCACCATTCCGTCCTCGCCTGCGGCAGCCTACGCTTTCTTTACGTAGGTAAACTTATTGGGGACACGTTTAATACTTCCGTCAAGAAACGCTTTCTTAAACATGCTGCAAAACAGTTTCAGCGCCAGCTAGGAGACCGGCTTAGGGTGGGTATACGATCGCCTTAACAGAGTCAGTGTGCCGTATGCTTAAAATATGAATCAATGTATTCAAGAGTATTGGTTTATGACTACCGCGTGCGGGTCGTGTACGGGCCGTGTGTTTCGTGGCTTGACTTAAGATATCGTGATATTTTATATCGTTTAAGTACAACTCAAGACGAAGTAGCCAATTAGAGCACAGTGACATTTATTGTTGGCGCGAAAATATATTTACATCTTGTATTTAGGTCTATGTCGTATCGTGAAATCGTATGGAATGCATTATTTTAATTGAGACAGTAGCTTCTTTATTTAAAGAAATGTTCGAGGTCATGTTTCATTTCTTGAAAGAGGTTATTAAATTCGTTTTATGTAACCTTCTACAGATTTATTAACTTAAATGCCCTGTGTTGGCATCGCATTCCCTTTTATGCGATACAAAAGTTCTTCAAAACGATTACACAAGCAGTAACCACAAATAATTAAATACATGTAAAAAATCTTCACTCTTAAGTCGGCTGCTTTGGTATCCGACGATTCTGATTGACTAGACTTAACTGTTGCTAGATCAATAATAAAATGCATACTGCATAAACTGTGTACTTAACGAGTCATAAGTGCAATTTTTATTTCTTCAGTATTTAATCGTAAATCCACCCATTAAGGGGGATCAGTCCTCGCCATATTGGATTCACATATAACCCCTCCCCCTTTCCATAACTTACCTTTCACTAGTTTTAACGAAATTTTTCGAACGACGCAGTATAATTGACAACTTCTCAAAGTTAACCAAACCATTACACCGTCATTGCTTTGTAAAATTTTTAACGTTTAATTGCGAACGAAATAAGTGAACTTTCCTCGCACGCGATTACAAAAAAATAATACTAAAGGCTGTTCACAGTAAACTGCTCATTTTTTAAAGGCCTGCTTAAGATCTACTTGCATGTCTATTGCGTATTCTTCCACCATGTGTAAAATTAACATTGCCAAGTCCTGACCACTTTATTCATAGGTCGGTAAAGTATAACTTTGAAAAAAAAAATCCTATTTGTTAATTCTTTCATTTAGATGAATTAAAAAATAGAAAGCAAAAGTAATAATTTCAGTATTCAAAAATGTTTCCGTAACTATTTTAATTCAACGTTAAATCGCGGAACTACTTTCCCTTCGTTGTTGCCAAATTTACTGGGCGCATGCCTGTCATTGCGGCCGTTAAAATAATGTGCAGATAGGGACAGTGACATTTTTCAAAGGTTGATTTCAAAAGTGCTCACTTTATCGCGAACAGCCTTCAGTAGTCAAGCAATCCCGAATCAGAAGACGCACGCAGCAGTGCCGTATGTAATGCCGATCCGTCGAATTGATTATAAAAGCCTGTAATGATGGTTGTTGCGTGAATCCAAGAAGGAGGGGGCTGACTTCTGTTAAGGGCGAGTGAAGGGGCATGCAGAGGAGGAGGGGCGTTACCAGCACAGCTCGATGAGTCGGTCCTCTTGTGTGACGTTCTTGCGGCTCATCTCGTCCTTGACGAGCTGTACGAAGCTCTTGGCGCACATGTCCCAGTCGGCGGAGATGCCGCGGTAGCAAGTCGTGTACTTGAGGTAGTCTGCGAACACAAACCACGTCCTCACAGTCGGCTTGATTCGACCTCGAATCCAGCTTGTTGTAACAATCCTCTCAGCTAAATGCTGTTCACGATAAAGTGACCACTTATAAAATCAACCTTACGAAAAAGTCACTACCCCTGCCTGCATATATTTTAATGGGAGCACTGAGTGACATGCGCCCAGTAAAGTTTGTAACCATAGATGGAAAGCAGTTCCGTGGCTTAACGTTGAATAAAAAGTGTAAGGTTACCATTTGTGGTAACTTAAACAATTTATTGCGCTTTCTGTTTCGCAATGCATTGAAATGTAAAATTAAGCACATTTTTTAAATATTTATATTTCTAATAACTGCACCATTTCACTTGACTGACGTATGAATAAAGTTATGAGGCCCATGGTAATGTTAACTTTACGTATCATGGAAGAATACACAACGTGCATGCAAGTAGATCTTACGCCTGGCTTTCAAAAGTGCTCATTTGATCGTGAACAGCCTGTAATACAAGCTTGCTGTGAAAGCTATCAAGCTTGAACCAACAATCCACGACTTAAGCTAGTTGTAGCAATCATCTATTTGTACAAAGGTCCGCGGTGGTGTAGTGGCCAGACTACTAGCTCCCCACCAAAGCGAACCGGGTTCGATTCCCGGCAGGGTCGCTCTCGGATTTTCGCACGCACGATGCCGTTGATCGGAGTATTTTCTCGGGGAATCTCCCGTATCCGCCCTCCTTGCATTCCGGTGCCGCTCCATATTCACCTTGCCTTACCAACATCACTTCTCAAAACCTCGATGTTAAGAGCCGCCCAAATCTCTCTACTCCACTCCGTTTGTACAACTTGCTGCAAGCTTGCGGCAAGCAGTAAGCATAATTAAAGCCACCTGAAAGCTTGACATGTCATGTGCAAGTCGCGAGAAATTTGTCGCGAATCAAGCTTCAATAACACGAGATGTGACAAGCTGTGCGGATAGGTAAATGCAAGATAAATGGCGAAGTTGCCGCACGCTTACATACTATCTGAGAGGCTCCCTTATGGTGTCCAAAGAAACACGCTATCACAGGAGAGACAAGGGCTGTGTCGGAAATACACGCCATCCGCAAACGGCTTTGACAACATCTGGCATTGAAACGTTCTAGTAGATGTGCTGTCTAGAGATAGGGATTTTCTGGTTTAAATTAAAAATAATATGGAATGATATATACTTCACCATTTCGCGTCATATTTAGGTGAAAGCTATCACATCCTGGAGGGTTATTAGTCGCGAGCAAACATTTATCTACAGAGTAGGCCTAGTAAATAAGCGGATGAGAAATTGCGTGGTGTTTATTTTGATGTGGGAGTACCCATCCGTTGATTGACTGCGTGTAACTCTGGGAACGGGACTTACGCCTGGCTACAGCGCGCTGCGGAAAGTTTCTTGTTGTTTGGGCTGTCGACAGGCGATGAAGATACCAGACGCTGATTGGCGAACGACGTTGCGACTTGTTGCAGACCAATAACTATTTTTCTGGCGTGTACGGCTGGAGTTCGCGGTATAAGACGCTGTACAACCTCTCTATTCTTAGGTATGTACTGTGTGCCTATATCAAACATTCAGCGTTATTTTGGTGTAACATCATATGGGAAAGGTTTCCGAAGCTTTCTAACATCAGCATTACACGAATAAATGACTTCTGCGCTATAAGAAATCTAGAACAGCATTAGGTTAAAGCACATCATGGTAAATTTCCATGTCCTAATTGACGCGCGTGCATTTGCAATCAGTGATCATGGCTTTCATAATTCAGTTCTTGTAGCTTTGAACGCCTTTATTTAAGGACATACAGTTACGTAATGTGGAAAAAAGAAAAAGAAAAAGAAAGCTAGTTAAAAATGGAAAACATATATAGCTATTCTGTTTTGATGTATGGGCGTACAATTACCATACGAAAAATCACTGCCTCTGACCATACCAATTAGACCATTTCGTCACTTGAGTGTGACGTGTTCAACGACTACAATATAAAAGGACCATTATATGGTCGCTGTACCTGTGGAGTGCATTCTTTGCCATTAACATTTGACAGGAACTGTACTATATTAAGCTGTAACGTCGAGAGCTCTTCGGTTTCACGGCAGTAACTGCCATGTTAGAATTTATTTCATACACATATTATAGTTTGCAACTATTCATCAACTGGCACGTGTAGCAGGCTCCAAACTTATTTCTGTATAAGGTCATTTAGTAACGCAATTACTTAAACAATTGAAATAGTGTTAATATGAAGTGTTATTTATTAAACAAAGCTCACATCTAAAAAATAGCCAGACGTCCATACATTACACGGGATTCAAACCCGAAACCACAAGGTCCAAAGGCGAAACATTGGTCAAAGAATTTGCGGAAAGAAAGAAATAATTTTGGGTTTAATTATGCGCAGAATAAATTTTCAAATTCTGTCTTCTGCAATTATTATGTTTGTTGCGATAAATGCTGATGGGTAACAGTAAAATTGAAATATTTTTAAAACCAGCATAATTTTTATGTACCGTTAAATTCAGCAAATAGTTATCTTGATGTGGCGGAGGATGAATGATCACGAACGCTTGTCAAACAGTCGGTAGGCACGCTAACTTACCGTGATTACAGCATCGCATGTCCCATATTTTACTGTCGTTTTCTTGCCCCGTGCCATCACGTCAGAGGAAATGTATGTTTTCTTTTATACCATGCGGGGCAAGCCAGTAATTTTTGCTCCGACCTATGTTCGCAGTGCCTTGAGCCATTCGGTCATATTACCCAATCAGCAAGTACGTAGAAGCGAAGCGGTGTCATAGTTCCTTAAGTTTGCTCGATAGCCGAATAGTGCGTGACGCTCTAGGAACGGGCTTAACGTCAGGACGGTAATGCCATAATGTAGCTGATTTACTACTAGTTCAACTGGAGTGTTTTATTTTGTTTAGTCATAAATATTGAGGATGAGTTATCCACACATGGCAATTGTAATAAAACTGTGGATTACTGCACAAATATGGCAAGTTGTTTATACATCATTTTCAGAGCGGAACAAAGAGAATGATTCTTCAGTCAACTGTAACGTACAGTGCTGAAACATTATCCTCGATAATAGGCAGAAAGGACCCATACACACAGTAATTACGAATGTGCTGCAAAGGAGTATTCACACAGCCAGACTTTGGCTTGGTCGGAATGATTATTTAAAAATAATGAGCACACAAGATATTACAGTTAAATGGTCATGGACAGATTATGGGTAAAGACATATGGCTTAATAATATATATAAAAAAAAGCCTGGTAGAAGAGTGAGGGGATGTTCTTGGAAGATCCGATCAAGAGAAAATGCCAAATGACGACTGGGTTACAGGACAACCGCTAATTTTAGTCGAGAAGCCTTCAAAAGTAAAACTGCTAAGCGTTTGACCACATTGTTACACGCTCGCTCATTTGAATCCCGCGCGAGCGAGTGGAAGTCAAATGACAGCAGTCATATGTTAGAGAGCGGCCTATCATAAATGACACTGTCACACACACCGTTACATTTATCTCAGCTCGCGCCTCGCTGACCCTGAGAAGCTCATATTTCACAATTTATCATGTAGACATGTCGTACTCATCACCATTATATTTCCCAGAACATCTTGGATTGCTGAGAACGTTCTAGACGGCAACTACCTCAAGTACAAATAACACATGCGGGCCTCAGGGGACAGTGATTAAGAGACGAGAGTTTGGCGTCTCGTGCGACCTTAAGCGACAATTGTGTTATTCCGAAGCGGCGAGGGACGACTGCAGCGATCTGCGAGAGTGCGTCGGCGAGCTTGTGTGCAGTGAAGGTGGGACTGATCTGCGGGACTGTGGACTGGATGCGTGAGTGAAAAGACATTCGGGACAATGGAAATAGACAGTTTTTACTAAATGCGTGGAAATAACTGGAGCAGTTCAAGGAACATTAGCAAGAGTAAGGATTATGAAGTAAATACTTTAGCTGAAATGGTGATTAGTAGTTAAATATTGCGCTCAATAAGAAAAATAAGAGTTAATAGGATGCTCAGACTGGTAAATAACATATGTTTGACTTCTTGTAGCATTGAGAAGAAATATAATTATTGAATTTAGTTCTTTTATTTTTATTAACACCTCCATCCCCAACTACCTCAAATGCGCCCCTCAGGCGTCCCGTGTAACAATATTGACAGTGTTTGTGCATAAAGACAGGGCAAGGAAACAGTGCCTCCTTCAGAAAAGGTCACAGTGCTGTAGTAAAAAAAACAGACATTTGACTACAATTTATTTGACATACCCTGGAGTATTCTGCGGTAAAACTAAACGCGTAATAATAAGAGTGACCGAACCACATACATCCAAGTAAAGGCTGCTGCAGCACCTAATGAACTAGTCACAACCGCCCAAATGTACACAGGATTGTGATATATAGCACAGATCGCTGAACCCACGTAATTCAAGGGAGTATACAATTTGGTTATAGTTTATGTGTGACCTAATATCCTAGAATTTTGGTAGCATCCAGCGATATCGATTTTGCAGCTGACATCAAAACAAAACGCTCTACGGTAGATGTGTGTCTGTCGGAAGAGACTTAGCTTAGCAAGAATATAATATTTTCTTAAGGGATTTTGATAAACAATCACTATATTTCTTAGTCTGATAGTTGCTACTGGTGATATATAGCATCCCTTTACAGAATCTATGTAAGATTTTACATACTAGATAATACCTAAACGCGGAAGACTAGTTTCTGTATTTAAAATGGTGAGAGCTGCTAGGCAATGAAAGTATATGTAGTTATTGTGAACATGAAATTTATTTTCACGAGCGCAGTTTCTACTCTATAGAGCGAGCTTTCAATTTCGTTTTCCCAATTTTCCAACTATGACTCATTAAGTTAAGTTACATTGCAATAATATTACAATATTATCCTCAGGCAGTCGCTATGTCCTGTCAAACAGTGCTAACCATTCTCTTGCCCAGCACTAGCTAAACATAATATACAAAGTATTAATTTTCATATTCGGGATCTTCATGGGGCTGCGGTGGTGTAGTGGTAAGACTATTCGCCTCCCAGCTCGGCGAACCGGGTCCGATTCTCGGCGGATGCACACCCGGACTTCCGTACGTGGAATAGTGCCGGACTATGCTGCTGGTGGGCAGGTTTTCTCGGGGATCTCCCGTTTCCCCCGCCCTTGTATTACGGCGCTGCTCCATGTGTATAACAGGAAATTGAGCAAATGAATAGACACTAAATAGAGGGTAGTGAAGTTATACTTTAGAAATCATGGTAGGGGTCGGTTGAGCTCCTGTTAATCGTTTGTGTTTCGTTGGGTTAATGTCGTTTACGCCTAAACTAATTAGCCTAAGTTATTTTGAAGAAAAAAAAACTGCATGTTTGCTAAAAATTAAAGTGAATACCCATATTAACCTGCTTTCAGAAGGAAAGAAAACCTCATGAGATCACTTTCCTGACTGTGTGTGTGTGTGTGTGTATGTGTGTGTGTGGTGTCTGTAAGTGTGTCTCTATGTGTATCTGTGCGTGTATGACACCCTAAAAACTTTTGAATGAGTGGACCAAATTTCATCAAACTCGGTACACATTTGATACTTAGCAAGGACATCCGACTTTTATTGTTTTAGACAACGCCGGAAGCTAACTTTCAAAATGGCATCCATTTTAATATTTAGGGTGAAATTTCATATTTCAGGAACCATTCAACTGATTGAAACAAAATTTTGTAGGTTGATCGACAGCGCATTATGCTAGCATTGAAATGAATGATTTATATAGTTTTTGGTAAACCATTTTGGAAGATAGCACTAAAAGAAAAAATTAAGCTCTTATTTTATATCGCGATAACTACTGAACCAATTCTTGCCAAACCTGGTATGCAAATAATACTGTGGTAGGCTAGGTAAACATATGCAATTTGAATCGATAAATAAATTATTTTCGAAATGACAGTCCTGTAAATATTTCAGGTTAGTAAACTCTATAATTAAAAACATTAAACTGATTTCATCCGAAGTTGATGCTCCGAATCCGACCTTCGTAATGCGTTGGTTGCACGATAGATTATATGGTACGATGTTTTCTGGGTTCGAGTCCCGGGTGAGGCACGTGTGTATCTATAATTGCCTCACTGCTGTTGCATATTTGTCAGGTTCCATCTGTAATGATATTTCTGCCAACGAGACATAAAGGCCTACCTACCAACTAAGCTTTTAAGAACTTCATTGAACATTATTTGCGCTCATATAGAGAAAAACAGGCTCATTAATTAAATAAGAACTTTTTCTTCCAATTGGAATGGTGTAAGGGTTAATTGAGGTAGGGAGAACGTACCGATGAAAGAAGAGCGGGGTGTGAGAGAGCTGGTGGTTAGAGTAGGTGGGGTGGAAGAGTGTGTTAGGTCTACAAAAGAACAAAGGGAATGAAATACTGTCCGATTCCAGTAGTGGGGCAAGCGTAAATCCCACTAGTGCCTCATCCTCTCTCGTTAGGAACGTCACTGCTGCCGACACAGAAGGAAGGACAACGAACGGCCAATAGCAGCCGGGGCGCAGGGCAATAAGTTGCTAACAGCTGTGCTGGAGGTCGGCGAAGCAAAGTGCTAGCACGGCAAGTCCGGCGAGAGTAAACACGAGCGGGATATTTCAGGAAGATCGTCGACCTTCGCGAGTCTTCGCGCTGTTTGCACTCGCGAGCTGCAGGGCGGGCCGGTAAAACCTGCATGTCACTGGGGCAGCAGCGACTGCGCAAGCGAGAGACTGCCAGCTGCAGACCATCGACTGCGTTATTTACCTTTCCGAGTTGATAGGCTCCACTACGACGAACGAGTTGCATAAAGCTCTGGTTCATGGCTAGGGCCATTAAAAAGCGACAAGATAGCTTCCAGCAGGAGAAGGAGAAACGTTGAACCTAAGGAACACTGTCGTTGGAAGTTTTTTTCGGCTATTTAAATAAATTTTTACCTTTAATATAAACTAAATATGATTTCAACACTGTCTCCTAGGCGTGATAGAAATGTTAACAGTCACCGTTCAAATAAAAAAAAATAGCCTTATTCACTGTAACATCTTAATTTGTAAATTTATCTTTGACACAAATAAGCTTAATTGGTGAAACGGTAACTAGATATATGTTTATAGACTGCCTGCAGTTCATTACAATGCAGCAGTGAGATCTGAATTTTTGGTACCATTTTCTCCTTACTACACATTCGAGAACCACTGCGATCGGTGTGCCGTGTTTTACCAAGAAACCATTCGAAGAAGGTATTTTCAAAAAGGAATTTATCACTGAGGAATAATTTTTACCTTTCTTTTTTTGATAGAATACATATTTTATGGGAAAATCCTGTTGTATATAAAATGCCACAACTTGTAGTCAGACGTCCGAGTACATTCCGTTAGTTTCATGAGCAGAATTTCAGGAATATTTTCGTGGTAACATAAGCAAATATGGCGACAGCAACAGTGAACCCAATTATTATTATTATTACTGTCATTATTATTACTATTATCGTATTACCGAGCGAGTAGCACAGTTGTAACAAATTAAACTCGCATACTGGGAGATCTGTAATTAATATTCTGTTCGGTTATACTGATTTTGGTTTTCCAAGGTTTTCCGAGATCACACCAGGCGAATGCTGGAATGGTTCCATAATACAGGCCGTGACCGATTTCTTTCCAGTTTTTGATTCTTCGACTCAGTGGTTCCGTCTCTAAACGATAACGAGACATTAAGGTATACATAACCTAGAATTTTATACATGATAACAATAATCATGTATTGTAGTGGATATAGAATTGGTCAAGCCCATGTCATCAAGTTAGCATTTTGCATTAAATAATCAAACGTTTGATGTTGGAGGAATTTGGTTCAATTGAGATAAATTAAATTTCGCAAATAACGTTCTCAATGCAAGGTTTCTGCCGGTTCTATCTCAGTCGTGAACATGATATAGTTCTCTTAGGACGACTGGCAAATTAAAATATTTCGCTGTAGGAGAAAAATTCTAACAATGAAGTGCCGAATGCTTAAAAACAATTAGTACTCGCGCTTAGAACAGTTCGTCCTCTTGCTGCTCTAATTGACTCTCAGATATTACGAGCGTGCAAAAATTATTTTGTTACGTAGTACAAAAATCTTACATAAGTTGGCCACAAATAAAACGCAAACGGTACGCCACACACGAACGCTTAAAATCGGGTTTTTCGACCTCGTTCTTCTCTCAGTAACTGACCAGCGGAACGTGAAACTAAGTGCTGCAGGACAGGTCCGGCGCGCGCGTGCGACGGTCGAACATGAACTACTCACTAACGGAAATTAAATGGACTTTAATATAGTCTTTTCGCGGTTTCTTTACACTTTTAAAATCAAATCTTTGAGAAATCACCCCATGTATGAGTGTTTACACTGTTAAAATTTTCCGTACATTTACGGAATGTTTTACGGAAATGTACAGTGTATGTACGGAAAGGCAATCCGTAATGACGAAAAATGGAGTTAAGTCCGTAAATACAAAATACGGAAAGTCTCCGTATTCCCTTTGGCTTCGAGTTACGGGCACAAACAATGCCGATTCTACACGAAGCTTTCTTCGCCACTGTAACAAGAAAATTATCGTTTCTGCGGCAGTTAAGCTTATCCACGCGACTATGACCTATTCTGTCAAACATTAAAAATAGCATCAGGCGTCTGTAACAGTTGGCAACACTAAAAATACACAAAATTTAATAGAAACTGAATTTTTGCTCGTATCTTTGGAATGCAAATATCACAGTTATACCACAATTTTCATGCAAGAGTTGTAATGCCCTGCCCTCGTAGCTCAGGGGTAGGGCGGCCGACCTGTAGTCGGAAGATCGCAGGTTCACGCCCCGGTGCCTCCGACATGGCAGATGATCAGCTCGATTGTCACACTGGGAATTCGTCAACAAGTCGGTCTCACTAGAGCTTCTTCAACATCAAAAATGTCACAACAACGTCAAATGAAGGTTAAAAAAAATGAGTAGAGTCGTGGGTTTGATGACTTCTTGACCTGGGTTCAATCCTCGCTTAAGTACTAGTTATTTTAACTTTTTAATATTATTTTTTATACACGGTAGAACACCCACATAACGAAAATTAAAGGCATTTTCACTATCTCTTTTTATTTTAAACGAAAAGTACAGAAAACTAACTTGGAAATTATCGGAGAGGTTCCGTAAAATTTACGGAAAGTCCGTTTCTGGTAATCAATGTGTCCTTAATTTTACGGAGAGTTTACGGAAACTTCTGGATAAATTTTTACCTGCACTCTTCTGTAAAATGAAGGATTTTTTTAAACAGTGTAGTTATTTCCTAGATATTCCATGCATCACAAGAGTTTTATACTTCTGTTAACATAACAATATTTTATTTTTCGATAAATCAAAGTTTTACAAATCTTTTATTTATAAATTATAGTATTTCATTTATAATAAATATAAATAAAACCGTAAGAAAATATGCGTGTTTGTAGCGCCTAGTAAGAAATAGTTCTCATGTAAAATATTATTACAAATGAGTGCGCACGAATTCGGTGCGTTGTCCTTTAATGTAATTTTATAGTATTAGTTAAGCTTTGGTTGTATAAAGCGGAAGGATATCCTGGGTGCTCGAAACTACCAAACAGGAAGTAGACACCGTGTACCTGCGGACACAACGGCACCGAGAAAATCACACTGAAACACAAACATGAACAAACTTAGAGCCACTAACATCAATTACAGCAAAAAGTGATTTATTGATGTTCAGATACCGCTTACGAGCAATGCTCGCTAACGACGTTGATAGCCTTGCACTGAAGAAGACACTGACGCGAGAGTTCTGAGTGCTCACATTATCGTCATAAAATTCAGTTTCATACTACACAAGCATAATACAGTACAAATCATATTTTTATTGTTCGCGAAAACCGAAAAGACCGGTGTTTATTGGCAACCGATCTTAAGGAGTACTAGCTAATGTTTGTGTGATCGGCTTCTCGTCCGTATACGTGGGCTTATTATGGCAAAGGTATGAGTGGCGTATCACATGGGAGCATAGTGAGTGGAAGCTACGATGGTCGTTCAGGTCAAGACACCACACGTATGAGGTGAGGAGGTAGGATAGGCGTTGGTTAGCGCAAATCCATGGCGTCACTAAGTTTATTAGCACGTAGTTAATACCAAGTGGTCCTGAGTCCATTGTCATTTCAAAGGTCCCATCGTCGTTGCTTAATCTGTTCATGACTGTTGATGTGAAATCTCAAGTTATAATTAAAACATTTTACTAAAGGCTGTTCCCGGTAAAATGAGAACTTTTGAAATCTCTGCTTACGATCTACTTGTCTGCACGTTGTGTAGTCTTCCGCCTAATGTAAAATCAACATCGCCATGGACCTCATCACTTTATTCATACGTCGGTAAAGTAAAACTGTCAAGTTGTTAGAAATATTTTACAAATTTGCTAATTTTTACACTTCGATGAATAAAAAATAACAGAAAAGGAAAGAAATAACCTAAGTTATCACAAATGGTTACCGAACACTTTTTATCCGACGTTAAGATATGCGACTACTTCCCTCCATCGTTACTTACTTTACTAGGCGTACGTCATGCAGTGCACCCGTTTCAATATATGCAGGTGGGTATAGTGACTTTATTTTAAGGTGGATTTCAAAAGTGCTCACTTTATCGTGAACAGCCTTTATCGAGCGCGAGCTGTCCTGTTGACAATCTTCCAAGGCAAAACAGAGCGAAAATTACCGAACACAAACAGGCAGTCGCAAATGGCGCAGCGGGCAGATTGGGCTCGGTTCCGGCCCGCTCCCGTATTTTCGCTCCTGGAATCGTGCCGGACAATACCGGTGGGGTTTTCTCTGGGTTCTCCCGTTTCCCCCGTCCTTGCATTCCGGAGTTGCTTCGGCAGGCCAAACTTCTCCTCTCCATTCAAACAACGACGTACCCCTTTCCTCCTAGCCATTTATATTCTGCCCCAGGCGGCGGTGGGGAGGGATTGGGATGGGAAGAGGGGAAAGTTTCACTACAGTTCACGAAATAAGTTTTTATAAAAGTCTCAGTGACGGAGATGTAGTTACTGTATCTCGTTTTACGATGGAAGATACCCTCTCTGAAAATATTTAAAGGAACGAAGCGAGACGAAAGGTCTTTCATTTTAATACCAATTCGTTTTTGTGCGTCATAAGTAACAAAGGAGAATATATGTATGAAAACCAAACGGAGAAACCTCTTGAAGAGATAAAGTTGTATGGGTTCACTCATTTAATACGATGCAGTAGGGGGACTTCCTCCCGATTCTGCGAGACCTATTAAACTTATATGAAAGCGCCGCCACACCCCCTATGACAAAGTAATTTAACAGCTGAGTCCCCCAACATTATACCGTGAAGTTGAACTAGTTTGTGTAACTTGGAGCCTCGGTGCATGGATAGCCTAGGCGGCGTGCAGCCAAGACTTGGCTGTGCGAGCGTCGTTAGTTCCTGTGGTCTACGATCGAAGGAGCCGGGGGAGGAGGGAACAAAACTTTCTCGAGTAAAGGCTGATTGATATCGCTCAGCTTACATACGGTTATTCAAAGGGATCGAATGAACGTCATTCCTCTGAATTGCCTGACAACTCTCCAAACAGATTTAGTAAACATGACTTTCTTTAAAGAAATTGCAGTATCATAGTCGGTTTTCGGAGAAATGTGTAAGGACCTCGGCGCTAATATTTGTTTACATATTTGTGTCCCTCTTGCAAAACTTATTGCATAATAAATAGTTTCACCGACACCTTATGTTATTGTTTTCCTTTACCTCAGAGTAATTGCTAGCATTTCCTGTGTAGAAAACGCTACTCCTAGCACTAGATCTTGCCTCTCTTCAATAGCACTTTGACATTTCAGCACTAACTCATCAAACGGTATCATGGACATACTCATGCAATGAAAGGTTTTCTCGTTGTCCTCTCTCAATACTCCAAACAAGTTACGAAATGCACCGTCTACATGTCGCGCACCATTTATTGGATGTACCGTACATCCCTTCTTTGCCTTCTTTTTCTCGCAATGCGATAATAGACATACACCACGCACGGATTCATCCATACGAATGCCATAAGTTATACATTTAAATTAAGCTTCTGTATCATATTCTCTATTTCTCGAGATATTGGTCTTCAGAATTTTTGATGATGTAAGCAATTTGAAGAAAACTGCAATGCCAATGGGACACCTTTTACACACCTTTTTACATTTACCGACTCTTTGCTTTAATTTTCTGTGGCCTCATGAAATACTTGGGGAAGAACTGCATAATTCCGTGCAGTGAATAATATTGGTAATACTAAAAACGGACGAAGTGATATCGGACGAAATTTGTTGTTAATTTGGTATCTATAAAACGCAAGACTTTCTGTAGTATGTTGTCGTACGACACAAATCGGATTCATAAAAGGCATCTAACTGAAATGTTGAATTCATGCCGAAAGTTCAGCACCCCGACAGAGAGGACGTGAAACCTTATAGGTTCATTTCCACTGAACCAACAGTTACATGTATCAGCATAAATATTGCGTTACTAAGTCAGTTACTTTACGTATTTTTAATAAATATGATTATCAAACGGCTTATTTCACCCAAAAAGTGCATTTCACACAAAACAACTTAAACGTTGCTTTCAGAAAAAAAAAAAAAAAAAAAAAAAAAGCGCCTACGGAGTTGTAGATTCTTTTTTACCATCGTAAAGCCAAGTAGACATTATCCATAGCACTCTCCTTGTTCTGTCCGATTACACTCCTTAGGGTGATCAGGGGGTCAATTCACATTCATGCAGAACTTGTCTTAAGAGGACGTTAAGCCAGCCGTTAACGTATTCCCGTGTAATTGAGTGGTTGTTTTAGTTTCCATTGGCAAGGAAGCGTATAAGGTTACTGCTAAGTTATTGTAGTCTTTTGGGTCTATGACAAGCTGCTTAGCATGTTCCCTGGCGTGTACAATATAATTCGGGAATCCACCATATTATTTACATACTTATGTGTTTATTGTGATAACCGTCCAGCGTTCTCGTTTGGTTCTTCTTTGGATTGTAATAAAGAAGGAAGGACAATTATATTCCCTTATTTTATTATTGCTTAGGAAGAGTCATTCGTCCTTATTTCCTCTAATTTTTATTATAGACTGTCTCTCATTAAAGACATTTCTTTTTATGTATGCACTTTTTACTAATCGGATTTTTTAACTTATATAATTTTTACATGTAATAATATTTTTTTCACTATCACAGATTTTTTAACTTATATAATTTTTAAGTATTTAATTTAACTTGTAAAAAAATTACAGATATACTATAAATGTATGAAGCGATGTGTCTACGAACTCTTATTTTCAAGAAGAATTCGATTATCATATAAAAATTATGTATCATTATATATATAATTTAACATTTACTAACAAGTGTATAGAGTAGTATGCCTACAGATTCGTATTTTTTAGACATATAAGAATATGTCGTCAGAAAATATTATGTGACTATAAACAGTGCCATGTGGGATTTTTATAAGCACATATAATAATGAATTAGTAAATATACCAAGTGTTTTATACTTTATTACTTGTGTTTTCAAATCGAATCTTAAAGCAACTTTATGAATGTTGAATATTCACATCTTTTCGTCACCATGTTGAATAAAGTAGGCAAAGGAGTGAATTTTTATTTACATATAATAATAATTTTTTTTTTGATTCTCCCAAGTTTAAGTATCTTATGGGGACTTTGATACACTGAAGTCTATGTTAAATGTTGAATATTTTCTAGGCTAGGACTTGTAAATTTTTTCCTTACACACCATTCCCTTAACCTATCCATCATGTAAGTCTTGTAGTCACTTCACATTTTGGGATATGCATTCCACTCACTTGTTTATTACTCTGAAAATATTTTATTAGTAAGTAATTTCTCTTGCCATCCACTTAACCTAAAAATCATGCAAGAACTCTGATTAAATTTATTTTATTTTATCTCTCTCGACATCCACTTAACCTAACCGTCATGAAAAAACTCTTAGTATATTTATTTTATTTTATTTATCTCGACATCCACTCAACCTAACCATCACGCAGGACTTGTAGTCACTTTCACTGTCCACTTTTTGTTGTATGCTTTCCACACACTTTGTACGACTTAGTCAAGACCATGTCAGGACTTATAAAAATACTTTTCGTTCAGTCACATTTGTTCCACCTTGTGTAGGACTCAACCATTCATGTATGATTTTGCATGTACTAAAATCCAGACAAGCACAAGTAAATAATATATTAGATATTGATGCCATCAAACATATTTAAGAGTATGACTATTTCATTACAAGGTTATATATTTTTAATACCTGTACTCATAAATATTAAGCATTTATTTGCATATACATGCCTCCACATAGACCATCACAGGTATGCACATTAAAAAAAAACATGAAGCACATCATGAGTATTTATGAACATGAACCAAATAATTCAGAAACGCTATATGATGGTTGAAAATTCTATTCACAGAAAATAAATATAATATTATTATAGTACGGAGTATACAAAACTACACTGCCACCAATTAACTACTTAATATATTAAAATATTATGAAAAGGTGTACCTTAGAAAAAAAACACATTTTTAAAAACATTTACTATTTAAGTATATTTTCAACTATTTTTATTAAATTTTTTATTCCAATTAATTTGTCACAGTCACTAATGTCCTAAAAAATTACAATTGTTTTTCATATGTCTAATTAAATTGGCGCTATGGCTTATCTGATTACCGCACCTGTCACACAAATATGACATACTGTAGGGATTCGTGGCACAAGTAAAACGTTCATGTCGCCGAGGCCTGGCTGCTGTCCATGAAGGTCTTTTCACAGAAGTGACATTTATAATGTTGGAATGGTTCGGAAAAAGGGGGGGGGGGGGGGTAGCCATACACACACTACATATGAATCAATGATAATTTCACTGTTTAAAACAGTCAATAGTGTCTGACTGATTCAGCAGTCACTTAAATGAATCTAACTGATGAATCAGTGAAGAAATGTTAGATTTTCTTCAATTATTGATTCAGTGACATTTTCCACTGATTCATCAGTAATTTTTTTCACTGTTTTTCAGTGGTTTGTTTTTTACTGATGGACCAGTTAAACAGCATGTAAAAATGACAGTCGAATAATGTTTATAAATGGCCGCTAAACAATATGTATCAGGTAAAATAACAACGAATAAACTAACAAAATCAGTACAAAATAATTTCTAAAATGTGTGTCGTCTCTCAAAACACGATTTTACGATATGTATAGAGATAGTCTACTAAAACCTTTGGACTAGTAAATACTGCTAATGATTAATGGAAAGATTGGTAAAGATTGGTAAGGATTGATGGAAAGATTGGTAAAGATTGGTAAGGATTGATGGAAAGATTGGTACAGATTGATAAGGATTGATAGAAAGATTCGTAAAGATTGGTAAAGATTAATGGAAATAATGATAAAGATTAGTGTGTGTGTGTGCGAATTAGTGATATGGCGAACTCTCTGTTTCTGTAAATGAACCTTTGACAAAATGTGATGTGTAAAATAAAACAAATTATTATAAATATAAGTCTGATAAATAAATGAATGCACCAAACAATTGCAATGTAATATAAATTTTAAAGTTAAATTTATAATTGCATATTGTGTAGGAGATGAGATGAGTCTAACAATTAGTATTTACTATAGAAAATGTTCTCTACTAAATGGAATATCATGTGTGTGTATAGGTAAGGGCTTGCATAATGTTAGAACCTATGTCTTTCTGAATACAGGTATTTTTATTCGCAGGGTAATAGAGTAAGATATAAACATTGTTTATTTCTTGTATGTGAACTGTATATGGATAAGTGAGATTTTCATATCTAGTTTTAAAGTATTGCCTTATAACATTTGTGATATGATTAATTATTCTGGGATGGTTTTTAATATATTTTCTTCCCTCGTATGGTACTATGTTCACGAAAAGTGTAAATAGTTGGTGTGCTTAAGTAAACCAGAGTGGTTGAAAGCAATGTAGGTTTTAGGTATTTATATTCTGTGTGTGCATGTATGGGTGTGTGTTCATGGGTGTGTGTGTGCATGGGGGTGTGTGTGCATGGGTGTGCATGTATGGGTGAGCCTGCATGGGTGTGTGTTTTGGAGTAGTTTTGGGTTATTTTGGGTAAATTTAGGACTGATTTATGTTATTTTGGGTAATTTTCAGTTAATTTAGGTCAATTTGGTTCATTAGGAGGAAGTATTGGGTGGAACGGGTGTGCCAATTGAAATATTTTAGGTTCTTTGTGTGTGTGAGTTTGTGTTATTCTGTGTGTGTGTGTTTATATGTAACAAATGTTAAAAACGAATTTTTTAGGTACTATTACATGAATAGCATATAACCCCTATGTGAAACATTAACATTTAAGGTAGTATATTCAACATCTCAGACTGGTATGTTAAAAGTTAATATGTGTTCCTTAGAAGAAAGCTTACAGAAAGTAATGAATTCGCAACACAGGGGTTGATATTTTGAGATGGAGTATCTCGATATGTGAAAGTTATGTTGCAGTGAGTCTATTTGGAAATAGTAACATAAAATTAAATAATGTGAAATTTGCTAGGATAATATATATGTTTTGGAAGCAGGATAAAGTTCATAATGTGAGACAAATGGTCCTTAGTTCGAATATCAATTCGAGTTTTGGATCATTTCTAACGGATTTAGTATGTGAATTTATGTTTGTTTATATGCTTATACATATCTGATATAAGTATTTAAACCGTAATCATCGGTTAGGCTTGTCATGGGAGTTTGGGTTCGAAACCTGAAATAAAATTTTTTTTTATAAAAAATTGATTTTATCGAATTATACTTTAACTACATATATATGCTATACATTTTGTGATTGTGTAACCTTCCTAGATAAAGCACTCACCTGCATATTTTCTGCGAAACTGTTGTTCTCCTTCCAGAGATGACGTTACACTGATGGAGGTTTGTGTGGGTGTGTATAGGTAGTTCTTCGTTGTCGATGAGCTTTGATAGATTATTGTGGAGATATGATGAATGCTGTTTGGGAGTTGTCGACAGAGTGAGATAGTTAATGGAAAGGCACATTGTTTAAGTGTGTGTTGTGTATTGTGTTGCAAGATGGCATGTATATAAATTATTCATAATGTCAAACATGTGTTAGTCGGACGTTAGTTTTGGTTAAGGTAAGATGTGTACTTAGAGTGAATTTAATTATGTTAGTTATTCAATGTGTAAACAGTGCTAAAAAGTGAGTTTGACTTGCAATGAAGCAATGAGCATGTTCTTAAACCTATAGTTGTATTCCTTTCTTGTTTGTGGTTTTCATCGGTCGGTGGGTAAATAGTTTCGTCTCGTTACACACATACTACTTGCAGTTAGATATTCATTATGTCAATAGTATGGTTAATTTACTTGATACACGATTAAAAAAATATCTACTTACCCTATATGGTTCTTGAATCACTATGTTTATATTACTTATATGTAAATAATCCTGCCAAATATGTATTTTTGTTATACTAATATATATGCTTTACTCTTGAATATTGATAACGTGTGTGTTCAACTCTCTCGATGTAAGCATTACCTATTACGATCGATACCATTTTTTAAAGTTTCTCCAAACATTGTTTGAGTGTTTTATCAATCAAAATGTTATACTATATAGATAACAATTAAACATGTTATTCTTCGCATGCTGCGAGAACTTGTCAACCGTTCACTTAACAGAGGTAGTTTAAGAGTCAGTTGCAAATCAGGTTTTGTAACATCAGGTTTGTAAATCAGCGATATTGTACGAACAAACAGTGAACTGGAACAGCCAGATTCTTGGTAAGTCAAATAAATCACTGATGTACATGTGAAAATGTGTCACTGAAGTTTTACGCATGAGTTTTATGTTTTTGGTGGCGCTGTTTTCATTATTGCATTTAATTTTCACTGATTCAGATTTATAGACTGTTCAACCTCGAAACATTAAGTTAAAAGGGTCAGAATCCAACTACATATATCGAACATTTCTTCACATGCCATAACTCTCCTGTACAAACCAACAATTTTCATTATCAATGCCTTAAACATGAAAACAATGAGTCAAATTATTACTGTCCTACACCGATTTTCGCTACATGCGGCGTTTACCTCAACTGAAAACATAGCCCCAACAAGTCCAAATTCAGATAACACATAATACTCAGTAACAATTTGTTCGTGAAATCGCTAGTCGAAAGCGTGCGGAATTTTTCCAAGGTCCATGATATTGCATTCTATTCATTAATGTGTTCATATAAACAGAAATGTAATGCTTCTTAAAATTAGGTTTCTCGCATAGTTTTTTTGGACTCTTTCTTTAGTATTTCACAGTCACAGGGTTGTGTAGTAACATGTATATAATCTTTCTTCCTTTCTTTTTTTTTTTTTTTAGTGGCGTTATTGGCTGACTGAAGGTAATTTGATACGGATAAGCTGACAAGTTATATCAATAAGTTTTTGTTAAGCTGCTGTTTGAAGGTTTTGTATGTTAAGGAACTTCATACAAAGGATTTTTGAAGTTGCTACGTTGTCATTCAGGCCTCAATAACTTTTGGTGCTTTCATAATGGTAGCTGATTACGAACACTTCTTTTGTCAAAGACACTTCCCTTTGTATGAAACTGGTTAGCTAATTGACATATGCTGGTGAAATACCCGCTACTGTTACTAATTTAATAATAATTACAATGGTTTTTTTTTTCGCAAAACCTATTTACTTTTTTAAGATTCTAGTCTAAATGTTTTACTGTATATTTATAATGTATCTCTCGATAACCATAAATATTCAAAATTACAGAATACGGCATTAGATGTTTTAAATCAAACCCTGACGGCAACTATCCAACAAAAAATTGCAAAGTTTGTAATGTGACTAAATCATCAAAACTATTCTATCAGCATAAAAATATTAAGGACAAAAATATAACAAAATTTAAAACTTGTTGTAGTGAATATATGAAGAAATATAATCATAGTAATAAGTTAAATCATTAATAAATATTGCTTTCGATATTAAAATTAACTAAAACTCTGTGTTATTTTATTTTAAAAAATGAAGGTACCAAATAGTCCATAAAAATTAAAAAGCAGTTAAATTATTTTTCTATATAAATATAACTATAAAAATGGAGGCTGCATAACTAATAGCAAAACTAATATCTGTGTTGAGTGGAGATATATATATATATATATATATATATATATATATATATATATATATATAATATATATATATATATATATATATATATATTGGGAGCTAAGATATTTAGGTAGTAAAGAACTTGGAATAAATTATATAAACAGGCTAAGGAAAGATGATTTAATTATAACTATTATACCATTTATTTTACCAATTATTACAGACGATCAAAGAAGCAGAATTGATGAGCAAAGTAGAAGAAACTTCGCAAATTTGCCATTTTTTATGTCAATATCTATGAATTATATAAGAAAGATAGAAAGAAATTGAAAAAAAAAAAAATTCCATTCTCTAATAATCTATTTTTACAGCCTAGAAATAAAAGTGAGCGGTTAACAGAATGGATAACAAAGAATATATTTACAAATTTACCTTTAGCTGATGCTAATATCAATGAATTATACCCCAAATATAGAAAATAATTAAACTAAATATTTACATTCTCTAGTAATTTATTGTTAAGAAAATAAACAAATGAACCAATATAAATTGCATAGTTAATAAAGCCTTCAAAGGTAGGATATCGACATATAACATTGAAATTCCTATAATTTAGTAGAGCCCAATCAATTTTTAACTTCAGTAAAAAATAAGGTATTTGAGATAATACTCAATATATATCAAATGTTGCAAACAAGAAAATAATCAAAAAAACGATTTTAATTTCAGTCATTTAATCATAAAATATTAAACGAAGGAGAATTTATAAAGATTGATAAAATTATGAAACAGAAATTAATTACACAATTATCCGAATTTCAAAGAAGAGATTCAGGATGGACTTTAGATAAAGTAATTGGAATACAATTAGCTATAAACAAGTATAATTCATTAAATGGAGCATCATATATAGAATTACCAGAAGAAATTAAGAATAAAAAGTATGCATAAATGTAAAGAAATATGGTAAAACATGGTTTCATTGGGCAATTAAATCGCCACTATTTTACTAGAAAAAGATCATCAAAGAGTAACGTATAAATATAAATATGTAAATATAAAAATATGGGCCCTAATATTGACAAAGAATTAGATAAATATGAATATCCACTTAAAATCGATAATATACCAAAAATAGAAAATCAAATTGACGCCTCTATAAATGTATACACTTTTGATGACAAGTTCAATGTATATGCATTAAAACTTACAAAAATTAAAATGGAAAAACACATACATTTAATTTATTTCAAAGATGATACAAATTGACATTACTGCTGGATTAAAGATTTATCGAGGTTGCTTTCAATGCAAAAAGATAATCATAAATGCAAAAGTTATATATGCGACATGTGTCTAATTATTTACATCTCAAGAGATATTAAATAAACATACAGAAGATTGTTCTAAAAACGAATCAGTAAGGGACACTTCACCATTTAAAGGTGAAAAAATACAATTTAAAAACAATAAACATATAACGAAAGTTGCTTTCACAATATTTGCAGATTTCGAATAAATTCTAAAGAAATATCAACAACTAAACCAAACCAAAGAGAATGAAGTAAATTTAACCTTATCAAAAATTATCCTATTTTAACTGAAGATTATATTTATAATGGTTTTTATAAGGAGAAACATGAAGAAAGATATAATCTAATTAATGTACAAATAAATATCATTGATTAAAATTGAATGATGAGTCATACACAATGAAGTATGAGTTACACAAAGCCGAAGCATCTTGTTTTTGCTATTATATTGTATCTAGTTATGGTGATTATAAGCCTTAAGTAGTATATCGAGGCCGAACTGCACATAAAGTTTTCATACGATCAATAAAAAGGGAAGTAGAAGAAATTGGGGAAATATATCCACAAACTGAACCAATGTATCTACTAACAAAAGAAGAAAAAATATCACATAGGAAATCAAACGAATGTACTGTATGCGAATGTGAATATATAGAGGAAAATTTTAAAAGTACGCCACCGCGATAATCTTACTGGAAAGTTCATTGATCCGGTATGTAATAATTGTAATCTACAACTAAAATTACCAATATTGTACCAATTTATTTTCATAATTTAGCTGGGTATGGTGCTCATTTATATATTGAAGTGTTAGGATATGATGATAAAAAAATATATTTAATTGCGAATTAAAAAAAAAGAAAATTGAAAGATGCAATTTATAGACACATTTAAATTTATGACTAGTAGTTTAGATAAATTATCACCTAATTTTACTAAAAATCAAATGAAGCATACCCAAAAACATATTCCAAAATATTAAGTGGATTTATCAATTAGAAAAGGGGTTTATCCACACGATTATATGGACAGTTGGAAGGAATTTGAAGAAACAGATTTTATCCCAAAGAGTGAATTTTATAATAAATTAAGTGAATCTGAAATAACTGATGATGAATATAATCATGCAAAACTTGTATTGACTCAATTTAATATAAATAAAACCTTGATGAATATCATGACATATTAAAAAAAGTAATGTGTTACTGTTAGCAAATATATTTGAAAATTTTATAAATACGTGTATAAATGCATATTATTTAGATCCCTTGTGATATTTTACAGCACCAGGATTATCTTGAGATGGAATGTAAAAAATGAATGAACAACAATTAGACTTATAGCATAGTTATGATATGATTTTAATGGTAGAAAAATGTATCAGAGGTGGTATATTACAATGTTCTAAACGCTTTGTTAAAGCCAATAATAAATATTTAGAAGATTTTAATCCAAATCAAGAGTCTAACTATTTAGCGTATGTCGATTCAAATAATCTTTATTGATGGGCAATGTCTCAATATTTACCATTTGGTGGTTTTGACTTGTTTTATTATACATTAAATGATTTAGATTACTGGAGTTAAAAAAAATACTAGATTTGGAGGATGATTCTGAGTATGGTTATATATTAGAAGTTGATTTAGAATATCCACAAGAACTACATAATTTACATAAAGTTCTTTCATTTTACACAGAAAATAAGGTAGTACCCAAAACTAAACAATCTAAATTATTAACAACTTTACACAACAAACAGAAATATGTAATGCACTATCGCAATTTTAAACAGTGCATATAGAATGGATTGAAACTCACTAAAATACATAGAGTATTAGCATTTAATCAGTCTGTTTGGTTGAATACAGAGATGAGAACTAATGCTAAAAATGTATTGATGAATACCCTGTGTTTGGTAAAACAATGGAAAATTTAAGAAACAGAGTAGACACAAAATTAATATCAGTTGCAGAAAAATGTGAAAAATTATTATCAAGACCAAATTTTAAGAAAAGTGCTATATTTAACAAGAAGCTAGCAGCTATTCGTATGAACATGAAAAATGTATATTTAACAAGCCTATTTTTGTTGGCATGTCGATTTTAGAAATATCAAAAGAATGAATTTATTATATCCAGTATGAAGTAATGAAAACATAATATGAAGATAAAAGTGAACTATCCTATAAAGATACCAACTCATATATTTATAACATATAAAAAGAAGATGTTTACAAAGAAATGAAGTCAATGTTAGACAATTTTGATACAAGTGACTATCCAAATGTTATATATATATGTATAACATGCCTCAAATAAATAAGACAGTTTTAGGGACAATTAAAGATGAAAGTAATACCATAGTAATAAAAGAATGTGTTGGTTTACAAGCAAAAATGTATGCATACAGAGTTGAGGACAAAGCAAACAAAAAATCGAAAGTAGTAAAGAAATGTGTTGTTAACAAGAGCTTTCATTTGACGGCTATAAGAAATGTTTGTTTGATGAAAAATTATAATATATAACAATGATTTTAATAAGTAGTGGAAAGCATGAAATATACACAGTGGACGTTAATAAAACAACATTAAACTCTGCTGCAACAAAAGTACTATACTATAAAATTAAATAGATACATTTCCATATGGATATGGAAACATATCAATTTACAAAAGAATATCGATATATGCACCATTAAAATGAATAAGTTTACCATTTTTGTCTCTAATTTATAAGACAATATAACTAAAATGTTCATTGTTTATTCTATAAAAATGGGATATGGGGCTCATAGCTAATACAATCTTTAAAGCCAATCATAATTTTTGGTGGAAAACTAGCAATTATATCAGTTTATAAATGATTAAATTAGTCATAATTTATGAACCTACAATATGCCAAGTTACAGTGGATCTTGATTGTTTTCTATGGATTAAAATTAGGCAATTTAGGGCCCACAACAACTTTGTCCTTTTCAATAGTAATATTTCTATCAAAACCAAGAATATCAGATAACCTATCAAGTTTAAAATCAAACATAGATTTAATAGATATACTGTTTTTCACATTATGTGATGTTAACTCAATGTTGTTTGTAGAACATGTATAAATTGAATTTATAGCATCTTTTAAAAATTCAATATCGTATTGGCCCCTAGGGATACTGATAACTTCATTTTATCAACAACAGCACTCATTTATAAAATGGTTGTTATAGTATTATTGTCTGTATTTGGAGTCAAAAATTTTGTGTGAAAACCAACTAATTCAATCGACTTGTCTTTATTAATGATGTCATAGGGAAGTTTCTTCTTCAGTACAGAAGTATTATTTGTTAACTTGAATACTTTATTATCCATTTAATACAAAAATATATTGTTATTAAATGAAAAAGCAGAGCCAAAGCAGCCTATGCTGCACTAAGTTAATTGAGGTGTTGGTGTTTTGATTTCTGAAGAAAAATCAAAAATAAAACGAATGGTGAATTATTGCTTGAAAACATTAGATGTATAATCATAGGACCGAGCAATTGAAGGAAACCCAATTTAATGTCTAATTTTATTTATAAGACAGGTTGTTAAAATTTTAATAAACTGTATGTTTACTCAAAAAGTTTGATACAAGATGATTTTGATGAGGCATTAAAAAAATTAAAAGTTAAAGAAAAAATGGCATATTTTTTTAATAGTGCTGAGGAAATGGACCCTTTAGATCATTGTGTATCCGAATCTCTAATTGTATTTAATGATGTTATTTGAGACAATCAAGACATAGTTCACGAGGACTTAACTATGGGAAGGTATAAAAACATTGATGTATTTTATTTACCACAAACATATTCAAAAATACCAAAGCAACTTCTGAGAGACAATGCGAATTTTCTATGTATATTTAGACAAGATGACACAAACTTGAGACACATCTTTAATGATTTCATCAGTGGGGGCATGTCAGATGAGAAATTTAAAGAGATTTGTGCATGCTGCTGGGGTGAAGACTATGGTTTTATCACAATATATATGAGTAGAAAAATTTACAATGGAAAGTATCGAAATCAAATAAAGGATTTATTTTAACTATCTCTCTCTCTCTCTCTCTTGTGAATTGTATACGAGAATATGTATATATTTACTATTAAATGGAGAATACTTGGTGCTTGAAGTGTAAGGTCACTAAAAATAATAATATAAATACTGAAAATACTAAAAAATGGACAATTAGTTGTGATAATTAACTGTTAAATATGTAATTCCAATAATTCAACATTAAAAAAATTCCCCAATGCAAGAGAAGTAATTAATTATATAAACCTGCACAAAAAAATTTCCCCAGAAGAAAAGTAATTTCGTTTGGTATTGATGATCTATGGAAAATCATTCTTGTGATGCATGCTGGTTGTTTAAAAGGGATAATGCATATAAACAATGGTTACACTTATATTATGGCAATTATCGATGTTTTTTCGAAATATGCATTTGCTATACCAATCAAAGAAAAACAGCCAAGAATGTGGCAAATGTTTTAGAATCTATATTAGTTATAAGAAAACCCCATAATATTCGGCTTAGAATTTTATAAAAAAAAATTCAAAAACTTATCCAAAAATATAACATCAATAATTATTCTAAATTCAGTGAAATAAAAGTCAGTTGTGTGGAACGATACAACCGTACAATGAAGAACAAAATGTGGAAGAAATTTGCTTTAAATGGCAATTACAAATGGGTAAATATATTAGATGATTTAGTTAAAGAATACAACAACACAAAGCACAGTACCATTGACATGAAACCAATTGAAGTCAATAAGAAAAATGAAGGGAAAAAAAGACAAGATTTTGCGAATGTGATAATTAAAACACAATACAAAGTTGGCGATATTGTCCACGTGAGTAAGAGTAAATGAACTTGTGAAAAGGGTTACACAGCAAATTGGACAACATAACTGTTTACCATTTTGGAGTTTTAAATAATGATGCGCCAACTTACAAGCTCGAATATGACAAAGGAGAAGAAATAAAGGTTTAATTTTTATGAATGCAAAATTATGAAAACTGACTCTCCAAATGAATATTCGGTTGAAAAAATCTTAAAAACTAAAGATAATAAAATTTGTGTAAAATTGTTAGGTTTTGAAAATTCGCATAAATCTTGGATTAATAAACAGTATGTTTTGTAAGTTAAAATATATTTATCTATTTATTTTTCAAAAATGCAACATTGTTTAATGAATATAAAATGCTTTCAATGTTCGTTCATCATTCGTTCATTGATTGTTCTTAGTTTGTTCATCATTCATTCATTGTTCGTTCATTCATTTGTTTGTTCATCATTTGCTCATTGTTCGTTCATTTATTCATTCATCGTTCGTATATAGGGCTTTATTTTCTTTAGAAATATAAAAGGTTTACAAGCATGTTAATGCCAATGCCATGGATCTTATTTTTAATTGATTTTATGAGCAAGTTAATGCCAACACCAGTGACCCAATTCTCTTTATTTTTCTGGCCTTGATATTGATGCCATCAAAACTCCTTTGGAGAAATCCCTCACTTCACCACCAGCCAGCCATCTTTCAATTTCATTTTTAGTGGAGAAGTGAGGGATTTTTATTTTTTTTATTTCTTATGTGGTACCCTTTCTCATATAATGAGGTGCCATTCACTATATGAGAACACTCTGGCTTATGCATCTGCTGTACTACAAGTATAGTAAGGAGAGCATTTTTTGCTGGGAGCTTAAGACCCACCATCTAATTTGCATCCATAATCATATATATAATATATGATCAAGTGCATTGAAATTGTTTTTTTGGTTCAAATTTGGAATGCCTTGGTGATAAGTTAACAATGCAAATATGGCACCTCATATTCACACTATTAAATTATCATCTCGGGACCAGGATTCGAACCCAGGACCTTCTACTTACAAGACAAACACTCTACAACTGAGCCACAGTGGTCGAGCGAGCATCACGGCAATAAAAATGCTGAGTGCGGAGAGCTGAAAACCTGTTATAAATAGTCGCACAGAGTGTTCCCTGCACTGTGAAGAGATAGCTGGAAAGCCTCTCGTGCAGTGACTCGCGGTGAGTTCGCAGCAGCGGGAGTAGAGATAGTGATGCAGTTGTGTGATGACATGCATCCTGTTGTGGAGAGAGCTTGCTGTACTTGGGGACGAGGATAAACTGTGCAGATATACTTTTTTTCTGTTGCTGGAAGATCGCACGGTAATCGCCGAAGTAGATAAAAGAATAGTTAATCTTTATATTTTACAAATATTACTACAGTAGTCATCAAACCATCATATTCAGATATTTTAGTTTTTTTTTTTAATTTTAAAAGTTAAAATATCACCTATGTTAACATCAAAAGGCTTACTGTAATCAATTTTTGAGATCCCTCAATAACAGTTACAGTATCGCCAGGTGAATTGTAATTAACAGAAATTTTTTTATAAACATTACAATTCATCAAAAAAGTAAAGAATATTTTATTATTATCTAATTGAAAATTATTATTACTTTTATTTCACTTGCAGTTAAATAAAATATATGTGGTTTTTCTTCTTAACATTTTTTGTTAACAAGTGCATCACAGTAATTCAAAACTGATTTGTTTAAATTTTGCAATTTATCAACCATTTCTTTATCGAAATATCTTTGTTTGACTGCATGTTTTACATTTACAGGAGCAGCCATATTATTTATTCTATGATTTTGAATAGAAACATAGTCTGTTGTATAAACAAACACTTTACTAAGTTGATCTTGCAAAGCAGAAAAAATTGTATTGTATTTGGATTCTACATCTTTTTTTAATGCATAATAAGATATTTCTTTAACAAAAAATCTTTTATTGAGTGCATCACCTTCATCTATATGATCAGCAAGACTAGTAATTCTACGACGTCGAAAAGAAATATTACTGTTTGTATAAACAAAAAAATTGCTTAGTTGATTTTGTAATTTACCGACTATTTCTTTATCTAATATCTTTTATTTACTGCATCTTTATTGTCTCTAGGATCATCCATATTAACAATTATATGCCCTAAAAAAGAAACATAAGATTCTGTATAATCAAAAAAAGTGCTTAGTTTAATCTGTAAAGCAGACACACTTGAATAGCATTGCGAATCTACATATTTTTTAAGCATACACATTAGTGACAAAAAATTATTTAAAGATATGATTAATGGTTTCCCAAATATATCCGTCATTTAATAACATAGAAACTATATCGTTAAAATTAAACCCTCTCGAAAATTGGTGTAAAACAATCAATCATATATGTCCACATATAACTGAATTAAAATTCTAAATTCGATCATCATTGTAATAAACTTATCTGTTTTTAAAGTAATTGGTTAAATTAGTAGGAATGTTGCCTCAAAGCCAATCAAAATAGCATACATCATTATTTTTTTTTAGAGTAGCAAACCCAATGAGTATTAGGATTTGCTGAAATGTCAAAATTATTACAGCACATTCATTTTTGTGCATACGGTTGGGTAGTTCGTCAATCATATAAACATTTCTGAAATTTTTAATATTTAATATTTTTACATATTTTTCAATATCGATATTAGATTCAAATTTTTTTTTGGTCTTCCCTTCTTTTTTGCAACTACTCCATTTCCCACTTTATTTTCCATTGCCAAATCGTGTCTCTGTTCTACTAGTTTTTTTTTTTTTTTTCTGGTTTGTTCAATAGAATTGTAAATTGCACTAGCTCCTTCAGCTAAGGCACCAAGTGTACCTAAAGCAGCAAGTCCAATAGGAATAATTCCTCAATGGTGTAAACCATTTCCAGACCCATCTTTTTGACTGTTGGTAGTGGTAGAGATAATTTGAAACTTTTACCTTCTTTCAATTTTTTAATTTTTCTTGCAATTTGATCATATGTTAAAAATTTATCTATACCCAAATCTTTTAATTCCTGAAAGGAAATATAGAGAGTTATATTTGATATCTTCATTTATAAGTGTGTGTAATTCCTTTTGGATTGTTTATAACAAAATCAGAAAATTAATTTTTTAACATATTCATTATGCTTACTTTTTCATTGTAATAAATATTTCCAAATTTTTTTTCACCACGTATAACTAATAATCTATCAATCATGTTTTTTCTTCATTCATCCAAATGTGTTCTTTTGGTAAACTGGTGTATTTTTGTACCTTCCCCCGATTTAGGAGGATTTGTCATTCTTTCTGGTGTGTTTGGCTGTGATTTTGGTTCTTTTATATATTGTTCATGAATTGGTTTCATTATATTTATGTGATTCCAACCTCCACTAGAAGCTACCTTTCTATTAGGATTTAATTCTTGGAATGCAGCAGTGGTTGTTTTAACAATTTCTGTATGATTTTCATAATCATCATCATCAAATTCATCCTTAAGAGATTCTGGTTAAGTTTCTGTTAACAAATGACAAAATCCTGGTATTAATATATGCTCTTTTTCCATAACAAACAGTGTATCACTATCTATCGATACTTTTGTATCACCAATATAAAAAGTTAGCCCAACTCCACATAATACCAATTTTTCATCATAATTCTTTTTAGAATTTCTGTTCCGAGATTTATAGTAGAATCAGACACTGCATTTGATAAATTTTTAAGTTGTAAGATTTCCATTTGCTCTTCCAAATTAGGAGAATTATGTTCTGAATACAATTCTCTTTCGAATGATGTTTCTTCTGGTGTTGATGGATCATCTAAATTTTTTGCTGCTACAGGAACTAGTGCGGTTATTAAATTTTTGTTTTCTTCAATTACTTTTTTTACTTTTTTTTTTTTTACCGATATTTCCTAATTCGTAGATTGATGGTAGTTCTCTATTCTCATTTTTTCCATATTATTTTTTTTGTGATGTATTTAAATATTTTTTATATCTTTCAATAATTAATTTAACTCGTGAAACCCCCTTTGATTATGCCATTTATATATAACTTTTTTACTTATAAATTAGTTATAAGAATATTGAGAGTTTTGAGAGGCAGAATTTTCCTCCAACTGATCAAACTAGGGGGAATTTAAATGTTTACTATAGTATAACCGAATTTGATATTCCTATAGGAGATGGCTTTTCTTTTCCAAATTACGCTTATGTTTATGAGCAATTTAGTTTACTAAAGAGCGATAAGGTTGGAGATGCTGCAAACTATGATGAATAAGATAATATTGATGTTTGTTATAACTTTTTTCCTTTCCAATTTTCTAGAGTAGAAACCTAAAACATGGCTATATTATTGAAGCTGATATTAATCCGCGTATAACAACAACAATGATGGATACTTTATTTAAACAAAATTATTTAGAATTTACTGGTGTTGATTAATCTATATCGAAATAAATCTCTTTCTCATGATATAACAAAAGAGGTTAAAACTATTTCTAATAATAAAACAAATGAAATAATCTATCCTCTTAGATAGCTGTTTGGTTTTAATCGCGATAACAATGAAGTTTATTAGAAAGGTGGCTATAAAATTACTTTTTATTGTAATTCATCTGATAACAACTGTTTATTTCTTTATGCAACATTAGACAAAGATAATAAAGCTACGATACATCATCCTGATCCTGGTAAAATTGTTATCAAAAATGAGAAATTATGTGGCCTGTTGAATTTGAATCAAACACCGCCCTTACAATTAAAGAAAAAATGTACAAAGATCTAAAAATACCCATTAGTTTTGATTATTGGCCATTTTTAGAAAAAGAAGTTCCTGCTAAATCAAATGTTTTTCGCTTTCATATAAAATATCTGTTGAATAATTTACAATTTGATATGCCTGATTTTGTAATTGTAGGTTTTAAACTTAATATAAAAAAACTGTGCTGAACAGCATAAACACGCTACTGTGTTTGATCATTGTAGTGTAAGAAATATTTATGTTAAAAATCGTAAAAATGAAATTTTTCCTAAAGAAAACTGGAATCTAGACATCGAAAACGGTGTTTATTTTAAAAATTTCCTTGCCTAAAATAATTTTAGAAATTCGAAAACCAAACTAGATACCGGCTATAGAAATAATGAATTTTATTATAAACCAACTGTAAACTTTGATGCTGATATTAACTACTATTCATTTTGGGGACGAAGGCGTTTATATGTTATTGATTGTTCATACAGAACAACAACCGTAGTTAAAGAAAAAACAAACATAAAAATTAGTGTTGATTTTTAATAAAAATGTCGAAGGAGGTGCCATTTGTAATGTTGTTTTAATCAGTCGAAGAATCTTACTTACGATTATTTGAAAGTAAGAATTACTGAAGATTTATAAATTTCTAATATTATTAAATGGAGGATGTAAACGATTTTACAGAAAGGAAAAAACTGTTTCAATATTTGAATACAATTTTTTAAATGTATTGTTCAGTTGTTTGATCGAATAAAACACCTTTTTGCTAACCTAAATGAGTTTTTTCTTTCTCTTAATAAATTTTTCTTTTATAAATAAAAATGCGTGTGTTACCTTGCAATATGACAAAGCTTATTAAAGCTAGTTGTAAATCAAGTACGCTTTCCTATAAAATAGATAATGCTTCTGACGAACTCAGAGAATTAGTTTACAAATTTCATCGAAATCTACAAAGTTTACAATTAATGCTCTTCGAAAACATTAACGATAAATATGTACTTCATGAAATAGGGTGTGACGTTGAGAAGATAGAAGCTTTTAAAAGATTAGTAGATCTTCGAATTTAAACAATCAATTTTTTTTCTCAATATTTTTACTTATTTTATCTTATTTTGCTTGTTTTTCTCTTGAATTCAATTGATTTAGATTGCTCGCTTCCTAATTAGTGTTTCTAGACAACTGATAAATTGCTTGACTTTGAGGTAAAATTACTTAATTTTCGATGATAGCATAACGCTTTTTTGAAAAACTGATACAATAGCTTGATTTTCGATGAAAATAGCATCTTTTTTAGAACTGAAAATTGTCGCTTCTAGAAACATGAAAAAGCTGCTAGAAAAACTATAAATGAGCCTTATTTTAGCTCAAATTTGCTTGATTTTGATAATTATTTCATTGAATCCCCAGATTTTGAGTTCTTTAATTTTTTCTTGCACCCTTGTTAAAATTAATGGGAACTAATTATGTTACTTTTTTCTTGCACTTTTGGAGTAAATTGTCGGAAAAAATGTGCTGCGCTAGAATCCCCATTCAAAATCTACTGTTAGTGAATGGAAACTCTGTCCTTAAAGAAAAAGTTAAATATATCTGCATTTATAAAATATGGAACTACTCGGAATACCCTGCAGCTTCGAGTGTCGCGGACCAACATACTGTGGCTACACGAGGCTTTCGTTCAATGCTGCTACAATTCGAAAATGATCGTCCGTACGCTGTTAAAGATAATGGGAAAATTACCAGACATGTGTAATGTCATATTCGTAAACTTGTTGGGAACATAGTTTTTCTTAGGGGTAAGGTAAAATTGCCGCACTCTGGAGTAAAATTCAAATACATGGTAGTGAAAAATCCCATACATGAATTGGAAAATTACCTTACGACGTGTGGATCTCCTCGTCCATTTGTCACTACCTGATAATTGTATTTTATATATTGTTTACCACGAAATTAATTTTTATTGTTTAGTCATACAAGTTGTCTAACATGGATATTTACACGTAAGCATAATTACCGCACTCTGGAGTAATATTCACGTACATAGCGGTGGAAAACCCCATAAATGTATGGGGAAATAACCTTACGACGCGTGCATCTCTTCAATTTGTCTCAACAGCTAAGTAGGACGACGGATGGAAGAAACAATAATGTAAAACGCTTATATTCACTATTATTGTCACGTTGTCGTCGTGGTATAATGAATAGCCCATCGGCCTGTTGTGAGAAAGGTCCGTGGTTCGCGCCCATTCACTAGCAAGTGTCGGGGATTTTTGAGTTGATGATCCTGTTATTATTCATCAGAGGATAAAGGGAATAAGAAACTTAACGGTAACAATTCTACGGGACGTCTATTAATACCATTTTATTATACAATATAGTTAATATTCCCTTACTTGTATGGGATTTTACCCGACTTTGTCAGGTATTTGTTCCGTACGATTAGGGAATAGTACTTTTTATGTAATTTTACTCTACATTTAAGAGGTAATTTTTACCATACATGTACACGTAATTAGCTTCCCTTACATGTAAGGGAATTTTACCTCAATTTTTTTTATAGTATGTGGCGGTTAGGATGTCGATGTCACACCTATTTCTTCTATGTATCAAAAGTTAAAGATAAAATTTGTAACAGACCGCAAAACAGCATAAATGATACAAATTTATAATCTATTAATATATCAAGTGTATAAAAAAAATCTACATTTTGTAGATTTTAGACTTTTAAAAACTCTCGGTGAAATCGCACTTACAGTACAGTCGAATATAAGGGAAAATAATACTATACCTGTATTAACTAAATCAATTACACATTAACTGAAGTTTCATAAATAATTATAGGTCAGAACTGAAGCACTATGAAGTACACTACAGGACTTTCTGAAAATTAGAGTTCGTTTTTGTAAAATATGACTACAAATAAGCGTGTGGCTGGAGTTCATGGAATAGGCACCTTGCTTCACCTCCCTGTCCTTTAGTACCCTGCGATATCGCGATCAGAGGCAGCCCTTTGATAGCGTGTGGAAGATGCATTAAGCCCCTGTCACACTGTCAAATTTTCGCCTGCAACTATATACGAGAGAAAAACAAAATATGGCCATAAAATTTTTTCTTTCAACAAATTTGATAAAATAATCTTGAATGTGTATGAAAATGTGCCACACTGTCTAATTATGCCTTGGGAGAAAGTAATTTGAATTATTATTTTTAATTTATTTTCATGGTGAGATTATGCTTTTATTTTTACAAGCAGTTCATTGCAGGAAGAAATGTAAGGAAAGTAATTTATTTTCGTTTCGTTAATGCCTTTGAGTTCGTTATATTATGTGCAACATTCACTTAAAATAGCATTCATTCCTACACAGCTTCTACAAAAAATTAATTATCTTCATAATTTACTTCGTTTCCAGCAATTGTTCGTTACTTTGAAGTTTCTTAACGTATATTTTTGTCGTGCATGATTCTGATTTGGCTGAGACCGTCAAACATCACAGAAATTTTAGAACCAGCCCAATCTTCAAATGTTTGATGGAAACTGAAGCCACCCAACATTCTCGGACAGATATGGCGCCGTTTGTGACGTTTCTATGACATCAAACTGCCCAACTTTATTTGACCAAACTTATTGGAAACTTTTTTGATGGAAAAGTTTGACATTGTGACAGGGGCTTTAAGGCTGTTGAAGAGAGAAAAATTATTTTCAATATTTCGAGGAAACTTAATGGTTTTGTAATACGATAGCAGACCGCAATGAAAATCATTTATTATTTTCATTTAATTCCATATCAGAATGGAATACAGGTATTTGAAATGCACGTTATATATTCGTTTCGTTCGGTGAAGATCCTAAATGTATTTAACAATATCTTTCATCACTTCTTTTGCAAGAAATTTCAGCAAAAAAATATTTAACCCATTTTTATTCGAAATAAATACGACTTTCAATGAAAATCTTAAATGATTTTCATTGCGGCCCGCTAGTCTAGTAAATAACAGCAAAGTTTAACATGGCCAGTAGATACATATAATCAAAATTACTACAAACCAAGTGGAATGATAACGTGAAACATGTGGCGTAGGTTATATGCAAGTATAGCATACGTGTAGATCTGGATTTCAATCCCGTGGTAGCCTTAAATGTTTGTTGGTTTTTTCAACCTTTAATAAACTTGTCTTGTTAATTTATTTGTACTTTCGGGTGAAATCTTGCAAGTGAATTTTGACCCACTTCTAGGTATTCAATCGAGCTGAATCTTGGTATACATATAGAAACCCGATGTCAATGCAATAATATGGCGACAGCAACCTGCTGCTGCAGAAAGGATTATCTCCCAACGAGGGAATTCCTCAATGGTTAATGCTATTGACTCGAGTTTGGGCTCTTTTAATTGCTCCTGAGGAGACCTTTGGAGGTAGATGGCCAGTAAGGCCTGATGATGGATTCGGTAGGTGGTCATAGGAACTTCATCAAAGCTAAAGGTGGAATATTCGAGTTTGGGCTCATTTGAATAGGCAAGTCGCCCGTTTATTTTTCCGATACTCGTGGGTACACCAATAAAAACGTATAACATCAAAATCAAAGAAACTGCAACACTACGAAAAAGACGTTTAGAGAAGATGAAGTTAACACGTCATCAGAAACTCGCTAATGAAGATAATGAAGAAAAACGTCAGAAGCTAGAAAAAAGAGTGCATTTAACGTGCAAATGCTCGCTTACGTATGTCCCAATTAAGATGTTCTCTCACTCCTGAGCAACGAAAACTTAAGTTGCAAAATGAAAGAAAATGTACAACAGAAGTGAGAGCATCTAAAACACCAGAGCAACGCGATGCTCGTTTAGAGAATGCTAGGCGATATCATTCTAAAAAGAGCACATGTGAAACGCCAGAGCAACGTGATGCTCGTTTAGCTAGCGCTCGACAACATATGTCAATTTCAAGAACAGCACAAACGCTGTCAATGATCGTTTTGAAAAAACGTTTAACATATTTTGTGATAAATTGAACTGGCCCAAAAAATATCATTAACTCTTTGCTACCACTGCAATAGCAATGTCACCAGAAACAAAACATTACCGCCGACAATGGATTACTGGAATAGCTTGGACCCTGGTGTAATACTTGAGGTGATGAAAACATTAACACACCCTGAACAACGCATTCTGTCTACAATCCTACCTTTTGTTAAGATTATTAAATTTGATGGACTATTCGGACAATATGGATTTCGTGGGCAGGCAATTTTTGTTTGCTCAGGATATTTTTGAAGTAACTGAAAAATTGCCCAACAGTTACCGAGGTCTTTTGATATTATTTGCATGATAATTGTTGCCGAACACCTATAAAACTTGAATGTATTACGAGACGTGTCGATTTCATGCGTAAAAGTTTATATCGCTTTATGGTGGCATATCACGAATAATCCATTGTACAAAGACGTAGTAATGAATGATGACATACAAATAAATCCACAAAATTTGGCTCGACTTGTGAATAATAATCACGCTGACAATTCTGATAATTTAGATGTGCCATTAGAGGACATTGGATGTCAGGAACAGACTGCACAGCAAAATGTGATTTCTTACATTCCAATCAGCGAAAACAACAAAATTCTTCGAGCTTCGTGGCATCAAGCGACTCCGTCATTTTCACATCAAGATATGCAGGTGTTCAATGCTGCGCAATAGTTCTCGCAAATATTGTAAAAGCCACCGTTCTCCCTCCTAGTAAGTGGTTTACGAATACTTTAAATGAAAATATGATTGAGGGGGACGCTTTGTTTTGTATGGGACAGTTAGAGCCTTATCAGTGAATAACCCATTGGAGTGCCCTATAGAACAAAGCGGTTTTTAAGAAGTGCGTAATTTTGATGTAATCAAAAACAATTTCAGAATGTACGACCACTCATTTTGCGTTGAATACGAAGATGACACAAGTTTTAATGGGAATTTGCAAGACCGAGAAAATCGTGGCTATATAGGAATGTTCGTAACTTATAATTCTGGTGCATTTATAGCTTCATCACTGAAATTAGGAGTTATGAAACATAGTAACAAATTCTATTTTACAGATTCGCATTCGTGTGGCCCGAAGGGTGCCAAAGCCAACGACTCTCGTGTGAAAGCCTGTGTGATCGAGTGTGATTCAATAGACGAGTTCGTTAAGATCTGCAGACGTGTAACAGGTTCAAGAAATATACAATTTTCCTTGAATTACACTAATGTAAACATATTGAGTACTAACACTAAAAACAAAACGAAGACGAACTATGCATGCCAGTGTTCCAATCAACAATTGCAAATAATCTGCAAGTGCAGCAAGAGAACGAAACTGAACATTGTTCTCCGTTTACTGTGTCACCTCAAAAAGAAGCAATACCCATTCAAACATCGCTAATGATTCCAGTAGATTGCGTACAACCTGAAGTAGAGGAAGAGATTCAAGTATCTAACAATTTAAATCAGATTGTATGTAAAACAAACGATAATATCATTAATGAGTACCACGAACAGATGGCGAGGAATTCGTCAGGTTTCATTTGTTTTCCTAAAGTATAAATGGGCTTAACAAGGAATCCAGAACTAATAAAATAACACAATTGGACTATACCAATTTCGGATACTAGACAAAGATACAAGATTTCAGCGGAACGACTTTTTGTTTTATGTACTGTCCATGTTCGAGTATCATAGAGTATAATCTACTATTGCAGCTTGTTGCTAAAAGGTCCAAGGCCAAAATGGCATGGTAGAGGATATCAATCTATACTTAAAAAATGTAAGGGGCGTACAGCCTTAAATGAGCTGTTAGCTCAAATTAGGTGCCTGGGCCCACCAACATATTTTGTAACTTTTAGTTGCAATAATATTAATTGGTTGGATATGCGTAAAGCCCTCTTGATTGCTGACAACTGCCCAGATGAAAATACAAAGGACCTGGATATGATCGCAACTCACTTATTAATCGAGCGATGCCTTGTTGTGGTAAGTCGTCACTTCATAGATAGAGTAAACGCACTCATGAAATATTTACGGAATACCTGCGAAGTTTTGGGCAGTAAACTAAAATATTTCTTGTAGTGGGTTGAATTCCAGAATCGTGGAAGCCCAAATCTTCATATGGTGGTATGGGTTGAGAACCATCTATCATTTGAGACAGAAGAGGGAATTCATCAGCTAGATCAAGTATGTACATGCCAAATGCCACCTGAAAGTTCTGAGCTATATGAGTTGGTAAAAAAGATTCAAATACATTGACACACTCACACCTGCAAAAAAATGATGTTTCAGTGTAATGCTTTAGCTTCCCACATCAAGAATGTGATCAAACACGAATTTTTGCTCACTCATGAGACACTTTCCTTTCTATCGGTTGAAGGATATGACTTTTAAAGCGGTGAAATGAAGATAGGTGGGTAAATAAATATAATCCTACACTTATCCGATTGTGGCAGGGTAATATGGACACTAAACCTTGCGGATCAAACAAGGCCATAGCTTTTTATTTAGCCAAGTACATATCTAAAGCAGAACCTACTCAAGTTGATGCAAGTGTCGCACAAGCTTTACGCCAAATACAACATGAAGAATCTAATATATCTTGGAAGATTTTTAAGGTATGTATGAGGTTATTAAAGAACGTCAAATCTCGGCTTGCGAATTTTTAAGAGTGTTCAAGAAAGTGTATTTTTCTTAACACCAGAAAGCTTGAGGAAAGATGCAGAGTGCTCCAGTTTAACGAAGATGGTCAAGCTGCTGGCTATTGTTAAAACATTTTTGATTGGTATGAAAAATGTTCGATAGAGCATGCTGATTATGACTTTAATAATGTGAGTATACTGGAATTTGCGATGTTATTTGAACCATATTACGCCAAACGACAAGACAACAATGAAGAAAGTGTTGATCAATATGAGTCGTCCGAAGAGCAGACTAGGCAACGATTAATTACACTGAATGACAACAGCAAAATGGTTATCAGAAACACTCTAATAGTCGTACGTGTGCCTTACTTTATAGCAGCTAATGATCCAGATAATTACTATTACAGTTTACTTCTCCAATACTTACCATATCAATAAGAGAGTGAATTAGTGGAAGATTACGATACACCAAAGGCTGCTTTTCTGTCGAGAGAATTGAATTTTCGACAAACAAGTACATGCACGGACATTTTGAGAGAACATGACAGGCAACTAGAAAACGCCTTTAATAAAGTATAAGCCTTTGAAGCTCTCGTTGAAGAACCACTTCAAGCTGATTTTGAGGCAGAAGATGTAGAAACAGAGCAAAATATGAGTGATGACCAGTTTCAGACAGCTCAAAGAGCGATGAATATTGGACAAAAAGAGGTCTTTACGTACTTTTCCCAAAAAATCTTAGATGAAATAAATGAAGCTACTGATAGTTTACATCTCTTCATTACCGGCAATGCTGTAATGGGCAAAACATTTAATAAAGCCAACAGATGTTACTCAAAGCAGGTAGTTAAAATTTGTGCATTAACAGGAGAAGCAGCTCGTTTCATTGGAGGTTTATTGCTTCATTATGCTCTCAAACTACCATTACGGACGGAACGATTGTAGAGATGCCAATTCTAATAGGAAATTATTTGAGGCTCGTGTGGTAACAGTGGCGGTACATTGAATTCATGATCATTGATGAAATATCCATGGTCCCCTGCTCAATGTTGTGTATGATAGATTCTCGACTAAAACAATTGAAACACAGCGATGATATTTTCGGTGGTATTAATATGCTGCTATTTGGAGACCTAATGCAATCGCCACCTGTAAGAGGTAATCAAGTATTTGATCAGCCTCTCAGATTAACACCAGCAACACACTTGTGACTACTTTTTACTTTGGTTGAACTAACTGAGAACATGAGACAGCAAGGAAATGCTTTCTTCGTCGATTTTTTAAAATGTTTTAAGGATTGGGGAGTTACAATCAGAGCATTTTATCCAACTCATAAGTAAAGTTAATACCTCTAGAGTAGCTACCGGCGAGTTCTTTATTAAAAAAGCTCTTCGGATTTATCCGACTAACCGAGAGGACAATGGCCATAATTAGACAGTTATTGAGCACTTCAGGGCAAAGGGAACAATGCTAGTCAAAATTAAAGCCCAGGATAAGTTAATACGTGCAACAATAAATGCCAAGAATATTGATATTGGCACCATAATTCCATCATACATTAATAAAACGGGAGGAATGCCTAAAAAAACTGGAAACTTTTATAGAAGCGAAGGTCATGTTGTGATGAAACATTGCCGTTGGCAAAGGACTCGTTAATGGTGCCATAGGACACCACTGAAATCAAATAGCCATGTTTCCGACATTCTCAGATGTATGAAATGGATATACCATCAGTTTGGGTATACTTTGCTAATGACAGCATTCATATCACACACTCAAAATCTGTACAGCTTCAAGCTAAGCTTAGCTATGGAACTGCTGAACATAAGATGTTGCCGATGATACTGTCTTGGGCCTCTACCTTTCACAAAATGCAGGGTAGTACAGTGGACTAAGCTGTGATCTATCTGGGGCCAAAACTTTTTGCTGCTGGCCAAGCCTACGTTGCTCTCATTAGGGTAAGGTCTGTGGATGGTCTTCAAATCGAAGAGTTATATTGCGCAAAATTAAGTGGCAAAAATCTCTGCAATACTGAAGCCCTTATGGAAATGAACAGAATGAGGAATAATCTAATTACTTACTATTAAAAAGGAAAAAATAAAATTGTAAGTAAAAAACATTTTAAAGACGTTTTATTATATAGTGTAGTAAAAAGAAACAACTAATAATATTTATAATTAACAGTCACTTATCATTAATTTTACTCTGAAATAAGTCTTGGTTGTAGTCTGGTTGTCTAGAAAATGTTTTTTCTCAAATGAAAGGGCTAGTAGAGATATCAAGCGTAGTTCACAAATCAGTGTCTAATGACTATATTTAGATTCATCAAAATTTAAAAATAAAAGCGTGATGCGAGAGAAATAACCGGATCATATGAGTGTGAAGTTGAATAAGTGGGTAGCAGACAGTTCTTGCCATCAGAACAACATTGCTATGTTACATCAACGGATAAATTCTCGTGCCATGCTTTTATTTTTAAGTTTGAATGAATCTAAGTATAATCATTACACAGACTGATTTGTAAACTATGCTTGATATCACTATGAGGCCTTTCAAATAAGAAAAAACATTTTCTATACAGCCATACTGCAACTACGACTTGTTTCAGAGTAAAATTAATAACTGACAGTTAATGATTAATATTATTATTTGTTTCTTTTTAGTACACTATATAATAAAAGATTGTTTTTAACATTTTTATACTTATATTTTTTTTATTTGTAAGTTAACTTTGGTTAAGTATTTTGGCCACATTTGGTCAGCTGGAACACACAAAACACCTCTTGACAAAAGTCTTTCAGAACTTCCCAAGTCCCTCTACTAACTGGCGGTTGCACTCACCTGCCTGGAAGCCCGGGTCGTCGCACAGGAAAGTGAAGGTGTACCTCGCGCCGGCCACGTGATCCTCCAGCACAAGCCGGTCCTTCTCGGACATGCACCTGGCAGCGTACTCGTCTATGCAGCCCATTCCGGTCTTGAAAGCTCTGCAAACCTCAAGCAACACGCGCCGCGTACACTTTAGAACAGTTAACTTCATCACCACGGACTCGTATTGTAAGCTGGCCAGTGGTAAACAAAATGGAACTGCTCTACGAACACCCTCCTAGGTGAAGTAATGCACACTTTTACGCACAAAAAATACTTTGTTTTCAGTGACTCGTAAATTGATGAACTTTTGAACGGCCAAGGATGGCTTAAATGGTTATTATTTGTGTTCAATGTTCAGTTACTGGTGTGGTAATTACCACGAGCAAATAAAATCCTCTGTTGCATAGTTTTTTCCAATCACGTCTCAAAGTCATAATTCCAATACGTTTTCATAACTGACATCGCAATAATTAAATTAGTCATAAAATGTGTAACGAAGGAATTTGAAAGAAATATTCTATAGGTTCTCATTCTGAAACCTAGTTTACAAAATTTATTTAACGAAAATTAGAGAGACTCGTTTATTAAAAAGCTGACTGTTTTCACGGTAATTAAAGAAGTTAAAGCACGTAAACTATATTATACGATTATAATGCTGTAAACAAAAAAAAAATCTTTCACTGCACATATGTTTTTACTATCGGGCGATGAAAATTTAGAAAATAAATATACCTATGAAGTACAAATTAGTAAGTAGTGATACAACTGCATGTAAGCTGTGATACCTCTACAGATTGAAAAAAGATTTGGAGAAATAAAAATTAATGCATTTTCTCAACCTAGTGCCTCCTCTATTTGGAAATTACATAACTGAAAAAGTATTGCTTTCCAATGGTTTATAGAAATGCATTTTCACAAAAATAACCGGGGCGTGGTTCCAAGTTGCGTTACCCCAGCCAGTTTCATAATCATTCAAAGTAGAATTCATTTACATGACAAAATATGTTAGAATGTTTAGACACACTTATTTAACAGTTATTTTAGACCCAGATTTCTAAGTTTATTCCCTACTTTGAGCTTGCATATTTAATCCTCTCGCTAACAAAGTTAGCCAGAGATTCTACATTTAAAAAGGGAGGTCATGGATTTGAAATCCATCCTAGAAAGGAATGCTTGTGACACACACAAATGTAATTTGGCAAAGGTGCAACTTGTATAAGACAATCAGGCTTGCTTATACAATAAAAAGGATAATAAAAAACCATATATTAGTAGGGACGTGAAAAATTCGCGAGTTTCAATGACTTGCAGGCTAGACTCTACAGACTTATACACAAATATTCCGATATCAACTGCAAATTGGTTACCTGTTGTTACAGTGGAAGGCGACAATTGGACACCGTTCTCCAGAAGGTATCAAACACCGTGTGGACCAATGTCTTAAGTTATATAAACGCTCGTGTTTTGAATTCCAGCTTGTCCCAAAATGAATTCGAGAATTTTTCAGGTCTCTATATATGTTTCCGTAATGCAAAAGTATATAATTACCACAAGAATTTAGAGAATTGTCTGAAAATTTAGTTATGAACAGGCGAGTAGTGGATAATACCTTTGTGAATATGACCTTAGCAATGACAGTTCAGTATAATCAATATGCTCAGTAGGTTGGGGAGAGCAGGATTATCAAGGTGTACAATGTGCTACTAAGTAGTTACAACAAAAAATAACGGAACTTTGGCAGGAGTGGAGGTTGTAAATTGTAAACTGGCCAGATGACCAACTTGGTTGGGTTGAAGGAGGAGGAGGGAATGTTTGTTGATCGTGACAGAAATAATCAGAAAGTACGACTCTAAGAAGAACAGTTCATTAGAAAGAATAGTTGCTGAGCAGTTACCTGCATAATATGTACAGAGCTAGATACAACAGAACTCCTATATTACCACGTTACAACTTTAATTTCTTGAATACCAAAATAAGATGCCGTATGGCATGTTTACCTACTACTAGGGCGTTTTTACCAAACGTTTGCTAACAGTAGATCAGAGAGGAAATTTTAACAACGTATATCTGATGAATATATTAATAAAAACTCGCACGTACAGGATGGAATGGAAATGGCGAATTCAGATCACAGCTCATGAAATTCAGACACAAAACAACACTGATGTGTATAGGAACCAGTACCTTAAAAAAAAAAAACAGCGAAATACAACAAACAGCCACTAACGGGGAGCTGAAAAAGTGTTGATCTACATTACAGCAAAATTATTTAAATTAGATTATTATATGTTATCTTTTTGTAGTCCATTTACGTGGATGAAAATTTATGCATGATGAACACATCTTTACTGACAACAAGCTACAAAAAAAAATAGGTTGCTGCTTTGTATGTGGGAGAAATGTGTGTCATCCGGAACGTTAACTACTGATAATTTATGGATGAAAATTACCCCTGCGATTCCCAATTGACAAAAACGAAATCTGTATTTGATGTGATCCGCAGCCACATCATTTACAAGCGAAGCGAAATGGTGACGTGTTGATGATTTGCAAATAGGAGACCACTTCTTCACCCGCATTGCAGTTCTGCAGGCATACAATTTTGAAGCAATTATTAAGCCTACATAGTATGCTACACGCTTGATAACCCGTAGAGGCGGGAACTGGGTATGTGAGCAGTGATGCAGGGTAGACGGCGCCCTAAGCATTTACAGAACTGGAGCGACGTGAATGTGAAACCACACAAATGGAATACAACGTACAATGTTAGGGCTATGACACAACTTCTAGTTGCCAGCGAGCTCATTAGAGACGGTACCGTCGTCTCAAACACTCAGGATCGGTGAACGAAGCTGTCATGGCACGTATCAAGGACTATTCCAACATTTGCCTGAATTGATTTCGGAAATCCACGGAGAACAGAAACCAGCTGATGACGGAAGCAGTAATAGTATCCGGTTCCTATCGAATACGAGTCCCATGATTTACCACTGAGCATTATCGCTCGGAAATGAGATGAGTGTCGTAGAAATATGAATATCCAGTTCGGTTGTACAATGAGAGGTATTGTAGTCGTCATCAACCCACATCAGACGGATAGACTGAGGACTTGGCGAATATTTACTGTCTTCTTTGTATGTCATGGTAGTTTGATAATGACACCACGAGAATCTGCGTGTGAAGGGTGATACGGGACATCTAGTCTCATGGGGCATAAACGAATGCCGCGTGATCCCTGGCACTAGAGTAGTGGGATCGTATCTGCATCCGAAATATTTACTGGACATATGTATGCTCTATTTTCCCACAATAATCTCCCAGAATATATGGAAAATGTTAGACTGGCAAACCGGAAGGATATGTGACGCCACCATATTACAGCATCGTGACTAGACGGGAAGTGGACCCCGTCTGTCCGCTGCAGTGGATTGGTAGGGACGACTCCTTCTCCTGGCCACCAAGGTCTCTGGACCATATTGCTATTCATTTATTCTTACGGTGCTTCAAGAAGGAACTGGTATACCGTGAGTATGTTAACACTGCCGAGGAATGCCTGGTTAGATTGTGTGCTATCGTAGCATATGGCATCTACGATCACTTGCGAAGGACATTTCGCTGTGCGCTTGCATTAAATTGTAGGGCGGCATTTCCAGCATGTTTGGCTGTAAAATAGTTAAGTGGAGCGGAGAGATTTGGGCGGCTCTTAATATTGTGGTCTTGAGAGCCGATGAGGGTGAAGCGAAGTGTACATGAAGCAATGCCTGAATGAAAGAAGGGCGGGGGAAACGGGAGATTGCAGAGAAAACCTGCCGGCCAACGGTATCCTCCATCACGATCCCTACTTGTGAATATCCGGGAATAAACCGTAAAACAATTACAAATATACATTTAATACACAACAACGACGGATATGATAATGCAACATTAGCAAATGTTACGTAAAAAAAAAGTGACAAGTACGTTGCAACTCTTTTAAATTACTGTGGTAACACAAACGAAATGGTCGAGTGCTTTCGGTGACACGTCATCAGCCGAGCCATAGGTGTCCAGAGTGTAGAAAGCGCAAAGTTCCTTGCTCAGGCACATAAATGACTAAAGAGGACATGGAGCGTTTGCACTGCGTGTCTTCGAATTAAATTTTAATTATCAGTTACATTTCTGGCTGCGCAGGACAAATATTCAAGCGTTCTGGACCTATCTGCCGTATAAATTCATCAGTACAGAAAGTACATTAAAAGAATTTAATAAAGCTATAAAAGTGGGATGACGGCAGCAAATGTGACATTCGATTGTTGGTGTAACACAGTGGTAGAGTGGTATAATGATTGGCCTGAAAGAGGTCAGAGATATAAAAAGAAATAGTTGTAAGTTATTTGTGAGATCGGTCCGCTGGGTCTGGTTTTCACGAGCCGTAATATCATTCACTATTCCAGTCTAAATTGAATATGAACACGTATTTTATCCGAAATGATCGTTTGCAATAGTATCTTGAGCTGAATTAAAAATTTACAAATAAAACACCTGATTAATTGCGCTAAAATGCTGCAACTTAAAGAATAGTTTTACAGATACGAAACACTGTAAAAATATATGATAGTCCAATAAAGTTAAAATATTTCACTGCATCAGCCGACATTCACAATTGCTAAAAAGCTCTGGAACGATCTTAGCCGTTTTAATGTAAAAACAACCAAACGATTCACAATACTTCCATTTTTACAACAACCGGATACAAACAAACAACTACTTCGTTGATTTCAGTTAAATATTACAAAAACCGCTCAAGATGAATATAAAATACAAAAGGACCATAACAACATAAACACACATCTCTTCTTTAGGCCAGTACCTGAAGCTTATGTATTCGAAATAATTAATCCAGTAAGCACGCAAGCAGTGAGGAAAGATGGCGATGACATAAATAAGGTAAAACTCTGTACGCCGTACTGTGTCCCAACTGTAACATATATAGTAAAAATGTCAATTAATTGCTCAAGATCCCCTAAAAACTGGAAAATAGCAAAAATAATGACCATTGCGAAAATCTCACTTCCAACTGAATCCTACAAAGACATTAGACTTATCAGTATTTTACCTGTAATCTCGAAATTCCTTGAAAAAGTAATCCATATACAGTTAGAATGTGATGATTTGTACTATGAGGAACAACCGGGCTTCCGCCCATATCACAGCACGAACACTAACGTTCTGGACATAATGGACGTCATATACACAGCTATGGATAAATCACAACTAACATTCTTAATATTATTAGTCTTTTTGAAAGTTTCTGACACCATAAATAAAAAAAAGTTGTTAGAAATATTTTCCATTATCGGCCTACCTACGTCTGTCTTAAAGTGATTCAGAAACTATTTAAATATTCGTTCTTAGTTTGTAGAAGTTTATATGAAGGAATATATTTAGAGCTCGGCTGCAAAAATGATTAAGACTGGGGTACCACAAAGCTCTATCTTAGGACAGATTTTATTTTTTCTCTCTCTCTCTTCCCTTCTCTCTCTCTCTCTATATATATATATATATACATATATACAAACATACATAGCCTATACACACATACGGGATATTCCACTGTGTTTGAGGTATCTAAATTTAACCAGTATGCAGATGACACGAAACTCTAAGTTACATGTTTTCCAAATGACTTATCACAGACAATGGAAAAAAAATAAACGAGAATCCCGAGAGAATCAACGAGTGGTGAAGCGAAAAAAAAAAAAAACTTAAAATGAACCCATTCAAAAGCCCCTACATGAAAATTCGAACCGCGCATGTAATTAAAATATCACAAATTCATCCAGTAATCAAAATAAAAAATAATGTAATCCCAGTGGTCATCGCGGTTAAGAACTTACGTGTACTTAAAAATTAACAAATGAAATGAAATAGTTGCCCCCACTTTTTTTTTTTTTTACAAGTGTGTTCAGCACTCTCATAAGCACTCTCGAGGGTCTCAAATTATCTGGAAAGTATATGAATGTCTACCACGTAGCATATTATAGTCTGTTCACGGTAAAATGAGCAATTTTGACAGCCCTGCTTAAGATCTACTTGTATGCACGATGTGTAGGCCTAATCATCCACTGTATGTAAAATTATCATTTGTATGAACCTCGTCACTTTATTCATGCGTCGGTCAAGAGAAAATGTAAAATTATTATAAAAGCAATTATTTTTTAAATATACTTAATTTTACACTTCGATGAATTAAAAAAACAAAAAGAGATAGAAATAATTTTAGTTAACACAAATGGTTACCTAACACTTTTTATTCGACGTTAAGATATAAAACTACTTTCCATCCATCGCTACCAACTTTGCTGGGCGCATGTCACTCGGTGCGCCCGTTAAAATATGTGCAGGCAGGGGCAGTGACTTTTTTCTGAGGTTGATTTCAAAAGTGTTCACTTTATCGCGAACAGCCTTCAACTACGAAGCATTGGCAATTGATAGCGTAAGTATTTAATCTAAAGACGAAATATATGCAAGTTTGATAGTATTTATTTCCCCGCCAACTACAACTTTTAAGTCTTCAAGTACGTGTGCAAGGAAATGACCACGAATAAAAATTAATCCCAATACCAACAATGAATTTCACTTAAAACGAACACAAACAAATTACGCGAAGAGAGAAAAAAAATTCAATAATCATGCAAAAGTGTATGTTATTGGATCCAATGTGACGGAGGTTCGTTTTTACACTTTGAACTGGGGGTAATACAGCCTACGATAACAATATGTATACAATTTCAGTAAATTGTGTTTTCCTTTCACATAGGTCTGATTTCTGAAATGGATAAAACTTAACAGAGATGATTTGCACTGCCCTCAGAAATCCTCAGTTGACGAAATTAATGCGGTGAAATCCGCCTGGTACCTGGTTGTCTGCAGGCCAAACTGTGAATGTCCTGCCGTTGCAATGCGTCTTCTATCGCCAGCACTGCGACTGAGCGTTTAAATGACAAAAATCAATCAAGTTATATTGGCTGGACTAACAGAAGTGTAGGCTGTTCACAATAAAGTGAACACTTTTGAAATGAACCTTAGAAAAATGTCACTCTTCCTGCCTGCATATATTTTAACGGGCGTACTGAGTGACATGCGTCCAGTAAAGTTCGTAACACGGGATGGAAAGTTGTTACATGTCTTAGCGCCGAATAAGAAGTGTTAGGTGACCGTTAGTGATAACTTAAATTATTTATTAAGCTTTATGTTTTTTTTTTATGCATCGACCAGTAAAAATGAGCATATTTATAAAGTATTTACTTTTCTAATAATTTCACAGTTTCACTTGACCGATGCATTAATAAAGTGATGAGGCCCATGGCTATGTTAAGTTTAGATTATGCGGATGAATACACAACGTACATACAAGTAGAGCCTAAGCAGGGTCTTCAAAAGTGCTCATTTTACCGTGAAAAGCCTATAACAACGAACCCAGGCACTAAGCTATCAAGTGTACAGTAGCAGAGAGATGTGACAAAATTAAACATTCAGTTTACGTGTTCATAAATGCAGTAATTCATAGGCTGTTTGACGGGAACTATCAAAGGTCCGACCTATACGCCACATGAGCGCGATGCCTCTGCACGCATGGCCTCCGACGATCCGAAATGGAGGGCTGCTCCGGAAATGGCTACAATTTATGATTTATACATTATGCTGTGGCAGATTCTCTACCGTGCTACTGACTTGTGGAAAGTTTAAAGCGTTCCCAACCTCCGATTGGAGAATGACGTATCGTCATATTTCATGGCAAGTGTGATTTTTTCTGACTGTTGAGAATGAATTACAGAACACATGGGGTGGTTGCTCATCTGTATGTTTATATATGCTGTTTACCAGGAAAGAGAGAGAGCGTATAAAGCGCACTAATAAACTATTCTCAGGGATTATCAATACTGTTCATTGCTATAACGCCTTTATTAGCAGAGATAAGACGAAGGTGCACACTTCTTACCGGAAAGTGTTAAACAAGTGCACGGGAGCTACGGAATCTCCATTTAATGTAGCGTCCACGATGAGTATATATCAACATTCCAAGCGTCCAGTGAACCAATGCTACAGCGACTAGATGTACTTTTTTTATGTGTAAACACACGCTCTCTGAAAATATTTTTAAGTTACAGTGGAAGACGTGGGAATTGTATTATTTTTCATTTTGCAATCGAAAATTAGACATCTAGCCTATTAAATTATTTCCGTGTATAAGGGATTGCAGTGCACAAAACTTATCACACATATTGATATCGATCATGGAAAGAGTATTTTTAGTTATTGCTTTCTGACTTACCGGCTTTGTGTGGGTAGGCTAATAAGGACGACTAACATGCTGTATTCATTTTTAAGTATATATAAAAACTACACACAAACAATCTTTTACTCGGGATTAGAACTTGGAATCTCGTGGTTCGAAATCGCATTACCGAACTTCGTCACAGAGTGTGCCAGAACGGAAACAATAGCTAGGCCCGTGCACAGGATTTGAAAACAGGAGATGCTATTCTGGTAATGACAAAGGTGATTATTTTTACCTTGCCATGGATTTTGACTTAAGGTTATATCCATACAAGACGCGTTTAGGAGCGTAGCTGAAATGATAGTTAATGGTAGAGCTTTATGGTAACTGAGGGGGTTTATTTATGATATGTGAGACACAAACAATACATTAAAGAAAGAGTTAAAGTAATGGGGAGCGACCTTAAATGTTTTTAAAGTTATTATTTAAATCATGTTATGACTATCTCACGCCATTTATGTTTAAATCCAAGTCGGACAGTCCCCACCTTATTCTTGATGCTAGAGACTGTATCTAGCTGACCATCGGATGGCGGCGAGCGGACACAGACAAACTCATGTTGTTATCTTCCCTGGCTGCTGGTCGGATGTGGAAAGATGTCGAGTCCTGCCTTACAGTGGCCTATATCGTCGCGTTGTTTAAACATAGCTGTCCCCGATTACCGGCTGGTGGAGGGGGATATTGCCGTCGGCCCTTCTTTTGCAATACGCTGTTGTAATTTCTGGCGTCCTGGTTTACTGAAGTTGTGATGCCGGGTTCATACGAGGATTTTAAGTAACGGCTCTTTCATGCAATAATAATAGCCTTCAGTTTCACAAAGCACAACATTTTGTGTCGCAGCCCAGTAATAAAATTATTTAAAAACAAATAGCATAACTTTGTAGAGGTTATCTAAAACTGAGATTGGCACAGTTTGTTTAGAATTTCTTTAATGTTGTCTGGTTTTGTTTTATTTCTTGCAGCATTATGGGGAAGGTTTAAATACCCCCTTCTTCACCCTCGTTTGCAGGGCCATTCAGTGAAATATTATCCCAGTAGTCAGGAATCAGTAACTGTGCCATGAGCGATAAGTAACTATGAATTAAAATAAGATGTTTTCAGCTGCACGAAGTATTCATTTGAAATAAACATGCCACCTTAAATCTATAATCAGCTGAGTGTGTAAAAACTAACAAGAAACACTGATTTCTAAAAAAAATTGATCGCCACGAACGAATCACTCAACTGCATCTAAATTTACCACACAATATCGCTATAGCCCAACATGTGTCCCATTTGCGTTAAATGCGGTTTACATACGGGGATGTCACTAGGGAGCATGCATGTCACTTCATAATTCATATCTGCAAGACACCGAACCAGGCCTTAGTAGTAGTGTGAGATGTGTGTGCCACATAGCAAAGTTCAGTGAACATGCAGCAAAACCCGACGGTTCATTCAACAGGCACTTTCTCAGCAGGATCAGTTTGAGAGAGGCCGCATTGCCGGCCTCCAAGAGGCAGACTGGACGTTTTGGCGCATTGCTCGCCACTTGAACAGTTCTGTCCACATTGTGAGTCGGCGTTGGACGCAGTGGCGACAGGAGGGTACGCACACACATCGAGAGGCTTGGGTCGACCCCGGTGGACAACCAGCAAGGAGGATCATTTCATCGTGCGACAGACAGTAAGCATTCCACGGGCGTTGCTGCGCATCATCCAGGGGCATGTCATGGTATCGCTGGGGATACGCTCGTGTCCAGGCGGCTAGCGGAGTGGGATCTGTCATCACAGCGTCCCATTCTAAATCTATCATTACAACCTGAGCATCACCAAGCACGTGCTCGGGAGCGGGCATCACGACAGCTTACAGCTTGGCAACGACTGGTGTTTACCGTCCATTCACGCTTTCTTCGGCCTTTTTAAATCAAACCTTTGAAAAATATCCCGAAGTATGACATGCTTGGTTGTTTCCTAAATATGCCCTGTATCACGAGAGTTTTATACATGTGTTCATTAAAGTTACTTTTTTTTTTCTGTTAAATAAAAATGTTATTCATAAATTATAACACTTCATTTATAAATGGTTTGAATAAAAACAGCGAGAAAACGTGTGTTGTAATAATATTTTGTATAAGAACTATTTCTCATTAGGCGCTACCAATAGAGTGCGCACGAATCCGGTGCATTGTCCCTTTGGTGGAATCTTCCAGACTTAGTTAAGCTTAGTTTGCACGAGGCGGAGGAATATACTGGAAGTAGAAGTTTAGCAGGGCTTCAGAAAAGGCCGAAGATACCGTGAACCGACTATAGCGATGAATCACGGTTCTGTCTGGGTATAGATGACCGCCGAATTCGAGTATGGAGACATGATGGCTAGCGCTGTGATCCACGCTTCATTGTAGGGAGGCACTCCGCCGCAACGAGAGGTGTAATTCTCTCATCCTACTTGTGGTGACTGAAGGAACCCTGACGGCACGGCGATACGTCTAGAAAATGCTGCTACCGTGTGCGCTCCCCTTCCTGGTGCAGCTTGATAACCCCATTTCCCAGCAGGAAAATACCCGGCGTCAAGCAGCACGAGCATCGGTGACCTGCCTTCGTGATGTCAACATGCTTTCATGACTACCAAGTTCCTCAGACCTCTCGCCCATCGAGAAGGTTTGGAACGAGACCGGGCGGCAACTTCGGCCAGCGCCAACTACGACCTACTGCACCAGCTTTGGCAGGATCTTCCTCAGAAGAACATCCAACGTCTGTATGGCTCTATGCTCAACTGTATCGCCGCCTGTCTCCGTGCTACGGGTGGTCCAACACTATAGCAAGTGCGTCCAGCAAGTTCTGATCCCCTTCAATATTACATGCTTGGTGTGATACAATCTTTTGGTGTTTTCTGTATACCTACTACCATGTCCTGTGCCTGCACCACCTTACGTGCCCCTGCGATGGCATCTTCAGGGTGACCAACTTTATTCCAATCGAGTGAGATTCTTTTTCACGTCCTGAAATGTTTATTTTTATTGGCAGGTTAAAGTTTTCTTAATGACAAGAGCTTATAATGACATCGCGACGAAAATAATTTTTGTCGTTCCTTTGTTAGTTCTAAAAAGTACTCCAGGAAAATTACCGCATACTCTATAAAAAGTGTTCACGACACTGTGTGAGCAGGCGTTCATGGTGACATACGCACATCACCCTGTGAAGCGTACAATGACCGTATTTAGGAGCTGAGCATTATGTCAAGAACTGAATTTCCATTGCAGGTTTTATTTTTTTTAGAAATATTTTTGCAATTACACTTAAACAAATTAGACATAGAATCCACCATCGGTTACAAACAATATACTGTATGATAAGGATATGAATCACTTTACTGTCTTTGTATACGTACATCATACATAGGCCTACCCGTATACACGCACATATCAAAAATTACTTTTAACTTCTTTCAGAATAGTGGTTGTGTAAGTTTATTTGTTGTGAACCAACCATGCTGTGATATAAGAATGTTCCCAGAAATATATACCCAAAAGTCGGATCACGACACCATGTTTCTCAGATTTCCATGCTTTAGGATGCTCTCAATGCCCATTAATGACATTTCTTACACACGCGGAAGTAAGAAAGGATCCACCTAAATACGTAAAACTTCGTCTCGGAGAGAAGCTTTATTAAAATGAAATTATTGTATAAGCGAAATATACAGGATGGTCCGCATAACATGGACATCGCCAAAATTTCTGGAACGCTTGCAATCACAAAATGCGGTTTTCCCTAAATGAAATTGCGTACGGGGGCAAGTAATTTGTCGCAAAGTGACTATTCGTAACATGTGTATGGACAGAAATAATTAAACCAATCGATTTTTCTCCTGGAAACACAGATTTATTTCAATGGCAACTAAAAGTACGTGCAAAGACGAATTCAGTGATATATAACTCGACCACGACAAGTGTGCAGCCGGTGAGAGGAATGACACCAGCGCTAGCAGCAGGTAGCGAGCAGTGACGGGAAATGGCGTGTTGGGGGGGGGGGGGGTAGGGGGGGGGGGTGACCTCGCGAGTAGGGGAAAACAACACCCGTTGCAACTGTCGTGAATACACCAGCCTACATGAATGTAAAGGCTGTTCACGATAAAGTAAGCACTTTTGAAATCAACCTTAGAAAAATGTCACCGCTCCTACCTACATGTATTTTAATGGGTGCACTGATGGATATGCGCACAGTAAAGTTAGTACGATCTAAATTTTTTTTGTACTTTTACAAGAAAAATCCTTGGAAACACCGTTGCTAAGAATATCCTTTGTAAAACTACAAACTGTTCTCTTGTAAAATCTGTAAAACATTTCTTTGTAATATTACAAATGACAGCCTTCTATACAACTGACATTATTGTGAAGTGTATATATAATTACTTTTTTTTCTTCTAAAGAACAAATGTGATGAATTAGTAACAGAGAACAACTTATATATACTATATATATATATATATATATATATATATATAATTTACAAAAATGTTAACACCTCGCCAGCACGGGAATTAAAACTCACACCCTTTCTAGAACAAGCCCACACCTTTAACCACAATACCAACTTAATTTATAATATTAACGCTTATCTTTATGGTTAATATACTGGAAGTACATAGAAAAAAATATTGTAATTATACGGTTAAGACTAATAGGTACATTTATTTCTTTTTAAGAATTCAGTTGACTAAGGAGATTTGGACGGCTCTTAACAACGGGGCATTAAGAGCTGATTTAAAATCCTGTGGAGCTGGGAAACATTAACAAATAATGAATAATACGGTCACGTTTTATTGAAATTGTCCGTTTTATTATGATTATTTGAGTTGTTTTAAGTGTCTTACGTAATTCAAACTAGCAATACATTTCTTTTTGTACGCAGCTACCCTTTACATCACCCACAGTTTTTGCCGAAACTGATTTATACTGTTTCACGTTGTTGAGTGTCCGCCATTTTACTGAAGCTCGTGTATACCGCTCAGTATATTACAAACATTTCCTAAGGTCTATTACAAACACGGACCTTGTAGTTTTACAAGAAAAATGTTTGTACTGTTACAAACATTTGTAAAATTACAAAGAATTTCTCTGTAAAATTACAAAATCTTTATAGTGTAACGATGGATGGGAAGTAGTTGCATATCTTAACGTCGAATAAAAAGTGTTAGGTAACCATTTGTGATCATTTAAATTATTTTCTTGGCTTTCTTATTTTTTTAATGCATCGGAGTATATAAATGAGTACATTTATAAAATATTTGCTTTTCCAACAATTTCACAGTCTAACTTGACCGACGCACTAATAAAGTGACGAGGCCCCTGTCGATGTTAATTTTACATAAGGCGGAATAATACACAGCGTGCATACAAGTATATCTTAATCAGGGCTCATTTTACCGTGAATAGCCTATATGTAACAGTATCGCGCACACTGTAGAGGTTCCTATAGTCCAGTCACGCATTCTTCAGCCTTTTGGAATCGAACCTTTGAAAAATCACCCTATTCGTGACATGTCAACCTGGTTTGTTCAATCACTTGTATTCCACAAATACATGACACTGTGATAAACTCTAAAGTACTGTATTTTTGAATAACTAAAACTTTTCTTAATATCTTCTATAACTTGTAATGTTTATTTCGTATTATATACGAATTAAAAGCAGCGAGAGCAGCGGTGTATTGGCAACAGCTAGTAAGAAATAGTTCTCAGTTCAAATATTGTTTCAACATAGTTTTTTGCTATGCTCTTTGTAAATAAATATTGCTATTGAAATATTTCAGTATTTAGGTAGCCCTGATAGAAACATATATTTCATTGTTACAGTTAAAAATAACAGAGCAAAATAACGTACGTAGGTCGTAGTGACATAGTGTTATTTTTTCGACCGACGAAGCTGTTGGCTGGGCGGAACTTATCGCTCTCTCTCCCCCACCCTCTCTGTCACTCTCTCACGGGAAATTTCCCATCAGTAGTAATGAATAATTATACATGTTTAAAATTGTAGCATATTTCGTACTTATTACAAAAAAATAATGATTTTTGAATTTGGAATTTACAACTGAAAATATATTTTATTGTTTAAATGCCTATGTTATTTAGATGCGATGGCACGACGCGCGACGCTTACAAATCCAGCAGGTTGGCAGAAGTGGTGTGAAAGGGAGAATCTAGAAATTCACCTACCACGCACTTGTCCTAATATGGCAGGCAATTATATCCAGTTTTTATATGGCCTTACGACTGGCAATGATGTGGCGACATGTCAATGATACGGCGTGTTATTTAACGAAGCGTCAAGTTTGTACTCGTGTTTTTTTAAACATCCTAGGCAAGTTACAATGTTGTGAAAAATGTGTCTTTCCACGGCAGAGTGAAATGTGTTGTGATCGTTGCGTATGAAAGGGCGTGGTGGATGCGTTGTAATCGTTATGCAGGCCAAGTATGTGTGTTGATTTCAAATACATCGAAAATTTATACGTTTTAACCATGAACTGATGTTATGACGAAGTTAATTATTTACAATCAAGTCTGTTTATCACAACGTTGTACCTATGCGCTAGGTGTTTGGAAAACAGTTGTGCAACGAGCTTACGTTTCTATGATTTGAATGTCTGCAACAATCCCAACGAAATACTAAGCCCACCCAGATAAAATTAAATAAATAATAAAATAAACCTACAAACCAGTAAGTACAATGCATGTAAATATTAGCGGAAAATGTTACGGTAGGCCCATGCGTTTGCATGTTCACCACTATCTTTTACGTTTGTCAATGTACAATAAATTAAGTGACACGAGTTGCGTGCTTGAATTTACTGCGTCGTTTCGTTGGACTGGTTGTCCCTTCGTTTTAATTTTTATTCCAAACACACGTTAATAACCAACAAATACTACTGTTGTTTCCGCCACAGTTGTAACAAATACCGTCGTGGCAAAATATTAATGTGTATTATGCGTAACGTGCTACATCGTGTGTAACAAATTATTATAAAGCTGACCTAAATATTGTTATAGGCCTAAATTGTGAACATACGTAAGAAATGGTTTCTGCAATATGACATAATTCTTTGAACAGCTGTAAACAGCAACCAACGCATTTGACAGTTATAAAAGTAGAAGTCACATGGCAGTGTTTATGTTTACGTGTAGCGGAAGGATACGTAATCAGTAACCAAAAGTAGAAATTTATCAGGGCTTCAGAAAAGGCCGAAGCTATCGTGAATCAACTATAGTCAACACAAGAATACGTAAGAAACCCGATGTTTTTAGGGCTGGTCTCGAAGCTTCCCTTTTTCCAGGAAAATTTACATCATGTTTTAAACTCGTTGGAAATTTGTTTATCGCTGGGGCATCTCGTTTAACCGTATAAAACTTACGTACGGTGCGCCGAATTACACCAAAATAAACATCATCTAAAAAGATCTTTTTGAAATTTTTCACCCTTTTATTTCCAAGTGTATGCAGTTTTTAATCTCTCACGTCAGCTTGTTTTCCTTCTTTTATAGTTTTCTTTATAGTTCGTTACGATTTACCTGTTGCAGCTGCTGCACGTTTATTAAAATGACATATCGGATGAATAAATTGTCCGGATGCCATTTATTATCGCAAAATTAATCACATTCTTTATGACTTCTCTGCACTGAATGAGTAAAGTTTTATTACATGACCTACTAGTAGATGCCATAATTAAACACCTAACACCACTGCCACTTTTATTCCACGCCTTGTACCTTTCATCAGTGTGCGCATAAACACTTCCATCAGTCGCGAGCGTACAAACATGGGAAACACTGTGGCACAAGTTATGGCCAGTTTACCCGCCCGCAGCTGAGAGCTTTCTTCCCTTCCTCCACTAGTTGTAAATGACTGTTAGGAGGGGGGGGGGGGCGTTGCCCCGTAGTTCGCATATTCTCTGGCTACAGACAGAAACGCCAAGAAAAAAAAAGTGCAAATATGATTGGGTTAAGTGGGCCGGTAGCATGGGGCAGTGGACATGTACTCACAGCTGTAAGCAAACAACACACGTCGTGGCTCATCCTGGCGGGGCCGCTTACTTGTAGCAGCGTAGCGCTTACATTAATGTCGCAAGGGACATGGCATGCGATACTGTACGAAGGAGAGCACCGCAGCGGAGTGAAGACGGGCAATGTGGGTGTAAGTCTAATATCAATACATTACATTTTAATCATATACCAACATAATTCAGCAGATGTGTTACCTAGATATTAACTATACTGAGTAACGAAAGCATAGTACACAATAGTACAGTTATGGTTGAAACACTTCACATTAGGTTTTTTCACAGCATGTGGTTGGTGTGTTTACCATCGACAGCAAAACACATCTGTAAAACCACATGTAGCGAGCGACGAGCGGCCTGAAGTGTTTCTGTTGTAATGTCTCTGTAAGCTGCCACAATACATTCCTGCATGTCTTCTGGCGTCGTAGGAACCGTGTTCTACACCCTATATTTCAGTGTTCCTCACAGCAAACAATCGAGAGGTGTGAGGTCGAGGAGCGAGCTGGCCATCTTAAACCACCACGCCCTAACCACCGGCTTGGAAACATTAAATTTAACACTTACCTCGCCACCAAAGCAAAATGTGCAGAACAACCATTATGCTAGAAGCACATATCACACTGTATGTCGAGCGTTATTTCTTCCAGAAGTGCCGGTAAGGTCTCTCTGAGGAAATGGGCGCACGTACAACCGGTCACTGTCCCTTAAACGAAGCATTGCCCTATGACGTTTTCTGCAACGATTCCACACCACACGTTCACTTGACCACTGTCGCTGATGCTCCACGTGCCGGACCCAACTCGGATTTTCCGTCGCCCAGTAGTGCATTTTCCGTAAATTTACGCGCCCATGGTTTGTCAAGGTCGCTTCATCCGTAAATAGTACGTGCTTCCGAAAATTGCTGTCATCACTTACAGACATCAGAACGAACCTACAAAATTGAACACGCTGCTGGAAATCACCTTCATGTAATGCCTGATGGAAAGCCACCTGATATGGATGGAATTTCCGTTGACGCAGTATCCGTAACACGCTTGTTTGACTTATGCCTACGAACCTGTAAAATTCTCGCGTACCCATGTAGGGGTTTGCATCGACACATGCTAATACATCGTGCTGATGCGTCTCGCCTGTAGCAGTCTTTCGTCACACTCGTGCTGTGGAATTCCAATCACCTCGTGACAAGAGACGTGTGCAAATTCTTCATATCGTTTGCCACGAGATGGGCGTCCGATTAGGATACCTTTCACCACACATTTGGACGGCTTGGTTGGCATTTCTGCTACACTCACCATAAATAGAGTGTTCAGTTTTACCTCATTCGTGAACTTCATTGCGTACGTACAGCCATACACTGCAATACCACTTACCATTACAGACGACGGGGACTGGTGCTGCGCTGCTATTAGGAAGCGGTCCCGCTAGGATGAGTCACTACGCGTGTTGCTTGCTTACAGCTTGAGTACAGGTTCACTGCCGCATGCTACCGGCCAACATAACTTAATCATATTTGCACATTATATATTGGCATTTCTGTCTTACTTTCCATTCCATAGGATATATCATTGAATTCCTCTCTTCGCGTACTTTCAGATGCCGTTGAAAAAATGTGTGTTACCAGGCGAAAAATCATATGTTTAATTATTACTGTCCACGCACGTGTTATGAATACTCACTTTGCTGAAAATTATTTGCCCCCTTACCAAATTTAATTTAGCGAAAACCGCATTTCGTGGTCTGCACCTGTTTCGGGAATCTTGGAGGTGTCCACCTTAGGCGAACCACGCTGTGTATAGAAACAGGGACGTAAATTAACTTATAATTATATTAAGTAACGAAAAATAAGTATTTCTGTTTTTTTTTTCTTCAGAATTTAGGCTAACATTTTTGTTTCGTTATTCACAAAATAGACCATAATAGCGCGGAACTACATTTTAAAACAAAAACAAACTATTCTACTTGTCCAGCACCAAACACGTTCTTATTAAAGCACGAATTTGTGTCTGAATTTCAATACTAAATTTTTTTGATGAAATGCTAACATTCTTTGTTTGTCTCTATTCCCTGTCTCGTAACTTTCCTTGAAACGTTTATTTTGGCTCATATTCCTCACTTGTACTACGTTTCTTTCGCAGAATAAATGGCGATGCTCTAATTTATTCCTACAACATTTTATTCCTCTTTGGAGTTCTATTTTTTTCCCCCGACATAGAGTCGATCCCCATCACTAAAGGAGTTATTTATTAAAGCAATACATTTTTATTTTTGAAAAGAGCATTTTGTTTATTATTAGTAGAGAATCCCCGGGACTAAGGACGACAGTTTATTGGATTTCGTTGCGGATATATTGCGTCAGAAACTCGGGGACTGGAATTTTATAACGCAATGTAATATAAAGTACCCTTGTGTGGTAACATTGGTTAAGTTTTATCATCAAATGGAAGGGAGAACCTAATAAAAATGTGAATGATTCGATCTCACGTTCATGGGTTTTATGCTATGTGTGGTTTTCATCCAAAACTCACGGCAACTATACAAGAAACAATACTTTGTTAAAATTTAGCTCAGCAGAGTAAACAAATGATTTTTATGGTAATTGCAAGTTTTTTTTTTGAAAATGTAGGAATTTTCCTCTTCTTCCTAATTCAATACATCTCTTGTATCGCACTACTGCGTTGTCAAATGGCGTACTTTATTGAAAAGCACTCAATAAACTATTCATTATATCAAAGTAAAGTTTGCCTACGAAAATCATTTAAGAAAAATTTTCGTTTAAGTTTTATAGGAGTAAAAATAATATTTTGATTTCATCAAGGACACTTAGAAGTATTATGTCATAAAATAATACAGTATAACGTCAAAAGTGTGTATATTGTGCTATAAACTTAAATACATTGCGAATCAATTTTTCCCCAACAGTCTGTCAGAACGAAAACTTTCAAAATGTTTCCTTACGTTCAATACTTTAAAAGTACACAAACCTTGCATGTGCCGGTTACGTAATGTGATGCTACGTATGTAGTTGTTATACATAATAAAAAATTAAATTCCAACACCACACTGAAGTTAGATTTTATTAATTATGGGACAAAAATCTAAAATTGTCAACTTTTGCCTTATTTATGGAAAAAAATTTAAACGGGATTTCATGTATGACATAATACGTGATGCCTAGAAATCGAAAAGGCCTGGTAAGATTTTTTATTAATTTTTTGCTAATCATATGTATTAAAATGGGGTACACACCCACCCCAGTATAAATGAGTTTTAGCGGCTCTAATCCTTCGAATACTGTACTAAAAGATATTATTGTGGACCAGAAGAATAATTTAAAGGAAATAACGCCGCAAATACTGAGATAGCGTGATTCAGTTTTTAAGACATCCTGTAGAGCCTTTCGTTCACGCCTGCTTGGTCGAAACAAAATGCCCGTGGGTCACTTTGCTAACGATCATTCTATGTCGTTCCATTTCCCAGAATGTTTGTCGGGGTATGCGTTGTTACCGAAGTGTTTTTTCCCTTGTCCGCTCTGTGCAGTAATGAGTGGCTGTAACAACTCCTTCCTCTTCCGAAGGCGAACACGCTTTCATCCCTTTTTCATCATTCCGCCCCCCCCCCCCCTTCCCAAGGTGGCTAACTTACTAGAAACCCGGAAATCTCGAGAATTGATCTGGCAACAAGCTAGACTCCACAATTCTCTTTGTACTCGAGCTGAAGTCAGTTGTTCATTGGCTGTTGCTCCAGTGATAGAACAGGATTTGGTCATAGTTTCCTTGCAGATTGGTTGAAATTCGCCCTGGACTTGTCCAATAAACAGTGGTTCAATAGATACAGATACTCAAATGTACACGTGGTTCAAGTTTAGCTTTTCCTCAAATGAATTCGCGGAATTTCCGGGTCTCTATTACTTGTCTCCAACCTTCTACGCACTTACGAGGAGGAATATATCAGTAGCTCACCACATTACCCTTAACTTGTTCACAGGTAAACGCCATTCCTTCTGACCTAGTTACACGTGAAGGTCGCAGTTCTGTAAAAACATTCAGGCCGTGTCCGAATTGACAAATCTCGTTATTTCGTTATTTTGTAAATTTGTGATTTGGTAGGTATCAATTTGACGTTGTCGACCGTCACTTGTTGTTTAGCACTCGTGGCAAAACATTATTATTACATTAACAGCGCAAAATATTTCTATCTAAATTTAATGCTTAAAACAGACGTAATATTTATGTAATTATCACTCTGGAATACTACGAATACGCTAATAATTAAGAAAAGAATAAATTATGCTATAACGACTTTAAGAATTGTTTTTGCGATATATATATATATATATATATATATATATATATATATATATATATATATAAAGCACAACACTTCCTTTGCTTTTTAAAATATGCCTAGTGTATTTTCTCTGTACAGTTATTTGTTTTAAAAGTCAATTTATTTACACATTCGTGCATGTGTATTTAAATTAAAAACAAACATGGCGCTGATTTTGTCATTTTATATTTTTTCTAAGACCCGCTAGATACAAAATACGAAATACCAAATTACCAAATACGTCACCCTTTTTTGTATACAAAATCGGATCACGTGATCATTTTGTCTACAAAATCTGCCAATTCGGAAACGGCCTCAGTTCCAGAGTCCACTATTACGCACATGTTGTACAAGAAGGTCATGCATGGACGGCACTGTACACACCAAGAATCTGTTTCCGTCGCAGTGAGCGTCTTCCTTTCGAGAGATCTTATTTGTTGATTTTTGTCACTGCTGTGGTTTGTGAGTGACTTTGGTCACTGTCATCAAACAACAAGCATGTACCCTAGTTAAGTTGCCATAATTAAGCAGTCACAGAATCAATACTGAGTACAACGTGGTCCAAAATTATACTTGATTGCAACATCTGGAACTATAAATTAACTCGCATTATTCTGTGAGCTCAGGCCTTGCAATTAAGTAATATTTTTTGTGTGCTTAGTACTTCTGTTAAGCGTGTCTGTTATAATTGGAGACCAGAAAAACTCGCGGATTAAGTTCGACACAAGTCGGAATTCACAAACTTGTGCGTTCATATTACTTTTGCAACTGGTCGAAGCGTTGTCTGACACCTCGAGGACGGCGTTCCGAAACATTACTCCGAAAGTAGAATAGAGTAACATGGCCTTAAAGAACTTACGTCGTTGAATACATCTTCGGCTGATTAAAAACCCACAAGATAAACGGGTTTGTTCAAGAAATGCGGTACTGAAAGATCTGTTGGCAAATAATTCGTTGAATGGTGGTTGTGCACACTACGCTGCAATTTTCTCTATGAAAACTGTATGTTGAAGGTCACTTGTTGTTTGATTTGTTCCACAGGTTGGCTGAGCACATTTAAACGCCCTGTCTACTTTCATCTTCTTTCCACTTACTGCGTGTTATTCCGCATCATATAAAAATTAACATTGGCATTGACGTCACGAAAATTATTTATGCGTTGATCAAGGACACTTACTAGGTGTTAAATAAATAATTGAATCTCTACAATAATAATAATAAAGTTTATTTTTATATATGATTTGAAAATTTTATCAACGACCAAATTCGTACTCCGCAATTTTAGTAAGAAATTAAAATATATAACAGCAACGTTTCCTAATTCGTTGCCACAATATCAGACAATATAAGTTCTTGTTTTCAGTGATTGCTTTCTAGGCTTGATTAAAAAAATCTTGAATTAACTACAAAGTAGCCGAGGGCTTTGCATTGGTCAATCAACGAATGCAAAATAACTAACTAAATTTACAGCAATTCAAATGTCAATGATTCAGGTCACAATTTTCCTGCTGCCATCTGGTAATCTGACGTCAAACTAGTAACGGAGCGAGTTTAAAGAAAAAAATACCTGATTACAGACATTTCCGCGCTCCCAGAAACGCATAATAGGACAACCCTTGACATGAACACATCACCAGTCTCTGCTGTTAGGCTGTACACTGTAGAAAAATTCCTGGTAAACTTCCTAAACTGTAATGGAAGTTTTTAACCTACACACTGTATGATAATAATACCACACATCAAGCTGCAGATATAGGAATGTTTAGCAGCGCTACTATACAAAGTTGGGATCTTCCATATGCATTTGACTGTTTCCTGAGCAAATGTAGGATACAAAACTACCATTCCCACTTTCTCACTAGGCATATACACTGGTATGGCAAATTTACGAATAATTTCTTATAGTGTACCACTCCACCGCACGCTGGAATCTGGTGGCCCAGCGCAGCCTTACCTGAGCAGAGGACCCGCCTGGCTGCGACGACTACCCGCGTTTCCCGTTAAGCGCTTTCTTTTTTTTTTTTACGCATGTTAGTAAAATTATTTCTGTTGTTTTTATAAGCGTCGATTATCGGGAAAATTTGAGTGTGAAATGCGTTTCTGAGGCCAGACTATGTCTGGATACTTACACCGAGCTGCCGTTGTGAGAGATTATGTTAAGAGCGATTCCGTAAAGACGTTTATGTGCGTCTATTATTTTTTAAAAATAATGCGTGCGATTTTTCATTCGGCTAGGAAATGTAAATGTGAATTTCTGAAACTTAAATGGAAGTTGTGTTAAAAATCATTTATTTTCACTGTAGGAAACTACATTTGGGGATACGTCGTTAAATAAAGCAAGTGGAATTGTTTACTAATAATATAAAACGTGGTATTGGGGTAAGTTTTTTTCTCTGCGATTCGATTCTACATCTTTGTCCGTTGTAAAACTAAGAGGCGATAACTGAGATGTTCGTGTATGTCTAGTACGCTACTGTGTTTGGTTAAAATTTAATTATTTTATAACACTTCGTTAGTAAGTTTTCGCTTTTCATAACTAATAGATACGTAGGGAAATAGAATATGTTTTTGACTTCGTTGTAGGTATAATTCATATTGCGAGTTCCTCTTCAGTTTGGAAATCTTTATTTGTCCGTGTTAACTGAAAGTGCTAAATCGTTCCGTATTAAATTATAAGCGATACGTGTCTAGTATTGTGATTAGCGTCCAGTGGAAATATTAACCGGCGACTTAGTAAACAGAGATAAAAATTTTTATTGATTTTTTGACGCAATGCTTAGTTACTTTAATGCCCAGAAGTTTCCGCCATAACCTTAATCGACGGCGGCCCAAACCAACACCTTCCAAGCACACTCTGTTAAAAACCACGCCTAGCTTATAATTCACCGCAAGTCGTACACTGGAATCATTCCTACAGCAACCTCCCAAACGAATGGATCTGTATTAAAAACATTTAACGTCGCAGGGTACGTGTTTTGAATTCGTTGTAGATATAATTATATTATCTCGTTGCATTCTTTATAACAACGGAATAACTGGGCTCTGAAATTCGTTTGATTTTTTGAAGAGAAATAGTTTTTGAATACGTTGTAGGTATAACTCGTTACTTGATTTCTTTATGACCACTTAGTATTGGATTCGTGGAATTTATTTTGTAGGGAATAGTTTTTGGAGTTCGTTGTAGGTATTACTAGTTGCTTGATTTCTTTATGACACCAGGATAGCTGGGCTCTGTAATTCGTTTGTATTTACGATTCCTTAGTATTTGATTCGTTTAATTTATTTATAGGGAAATAGTTGTTTCATATAGTACTTGCGTCGTAAAAATAATTTTTATCCATTTGTGATAGTCACGTAGTTGTGTTCATTTTAATTGCATTTTTAAACAGTCGTTGCGTATTTGGGCGTAAATCGTTTCCGATACTTACTATCTTCTGTTTGTCGATGAGTCACGTGGGAGTCTCTCTTGTTTGTCATTAGTACCATAGAGGACGAGTTAAGAGACTGACGTCGTGAGAGCGGGCGAGTTGCTTGCGCTCCAAGAGCCAATCTTGATAATGCTATTAAATGTTATTATGAACTCTGAGATCAGCTGGAAGCTTAAGACAATTCTCTCCATCATATATGTAATGCACTTGTACACTATAAAAAAAACTTTGCTTTTGAACTGTAAAGCCCAACACCTTTAAACCACCTCCTCCCTTTTTTTTAAACCTTCATTTGACGTTGTTGTGACATTTTTGACGTTAACGAAACTCTAGTGAGAACGACTTGTTGACTAATTCCCAGTGCGACAGTCGAGCTGAGCATCTGCCGCGTCGGGGGCGCCGGGGCTCGCGCCCGCGACCCTTTGACTACAAGTCAGACACTCTACCCCTGAGCTATGAGGGCAGAGCCCACTTAGCTACACGCAGGCTAACACATTCAAAACGAATATGTATTATACATGATGATTGAACAATGAATTAGTTAAAGCATAATTATATAAAAAAGTTAGGAATATAAGTTTTATTTAGTATATAAAACTTAAAGAAAATTGTAAAAAAATTAATATATGAATCGAAATGTTTATAAACTCGTATTTTAAAGGAGATTTAGTTTAGAGACTCACAACAGCTAAATATTCAAAATGAATTTTTCATAAAAAAAGTTGTCAATCAAAAAATTATTTATTAATTTTTTACAAAACAAACATAACCGAATGACGTATATAAAGATTCGTATCTATTATACAGTTAAGAATATATCATCAGAAAAAATTATCCTCAAATTCATAACATATACATAATACCCTACATACAACATAAAGGTAAGGTTATTTAGGCCGTAAATTCTTTCTGACAAAAGTTCAATTTGAGTTAAGCCCTTTTATAAGCATAGTTACTAATAATTTCCGAAACATTAATGCTACAGACTTAAAAATCATAACATACACACCATACCCGACATTCATTATGGTGATAAGGTCATTTAAGCCTAAAAAGGCCAATTACTCATTAAAACCATTTTATAAGCATAGCTACTCATATTTTCCAAACCATTAATATTAGGGTCATCAAATTCATAACATAGACACCATATCCGACATAAACCATAATGCTAAACTCATTTAAGCCCTAAGGATTTTTCAACCAGGTAAATTTTGAGTTAAGTTATTTTGTTAAATATAGTCATAATTTCCGAACCATTGAAGATATAGTGATCAAATTCATAACATAGACACCATACCCAACGTTCACGTTACTGCTAGACTTAATTAAGCCCTAAAACCATCCTGACAAGGTCAATTATGCATTAAAACCCTTTATTAAGCAAAGTTACTCATCATTTCCGAACCATTAATGTTATTGTCATCAAATTCATAACATAGACACCATACCCGACATTCACCAAAATGTTAAGGTCATTTAAGCCCTAAGGCCTTTACGACAAGGTCAAACACACCTAACACCATTTATAAGCATAGTTATTGCAAAGGATGATGTGGAGGGGTTGCTGGGTAGGTAGATGAGGGGGTTAGAGCATGTGGAACAGATTGTGGAGCCAGGTGTGGACAGATCACACCACAGGATTACCACTACAATTGTGGTGCTAAGTGAGGAGCCATTGAGGAGCAGATTGAGGAGCAAGGGGGTTAGAAAGTACAGCGATTTGTGGTGCTAGGTTAATCTTATGGGACTACATATGAAGGTCAAGGTCAAAAAAGGTGTGTTAGAATGCCCCCGCCATACTACTATTAATATATCGTCTTTCATTACGTATTTCCTAATAATTTCATTTAGCAGAAATACGCCTTCCCCAACTCCCCTGTAACCGCAGTATATAATCAGATATCACCGAACGTGTCTTATCCCTCAGTCGCCTGCCAGATGGGCAGGAACTTAATAGCATTAAATATTACACAGTACCTATATGCACCCCTTCCCGAACACATCACACCTCAGTACAATGACAGAACTGCGAGCGTGAGGAACTACCATGCCGCTCCCCAAAAATAAAGAAATAAAAAAAAAAAAAAACCCTTAGGGCACTCTTGCACCAAACTTATCAATAAACAAAATAAAAACAATTAATTTTTTTAATTCATTGTTCCATTTAATTAATTGAATTAATCAGTCAAATTACATCACATTAATTTTATCGCATTAAAATAGTGGAAATAAATTTTTCGATCGGAGTAAGATCCGATTAAGGATTAATCCGATCACTCAATTTGATATAAAAATTTTTATAATTCGATTATTTAAAAGTGGCCTAGAACCCCCCTCACCCCTACCACTTCATGGGTACATGAACGTTCCCCAGGGTGCGTAATTTCAAATTCTGATGACTTCACCTGTCCAGCGAGGTCCCCGGACGTAACAGCACGGGACTTTTTCCTTAGGAGTCAAACTTATACCTTACTGAACCACGAAATATCTAACAACTAAAATACATACATGATAATTTACTGGAGCATGTCTTAGGCTAATTTTTTGCAATTACACACCTCTATATTAGCAAATGTGGATATGATTAATTTATTATTTCATTCGACTTTATGTCTCACAAGAGGCATACGGGTTTGATAACCTTTAAATTCTACTGGGATAGCCAGTGTGTGTGTGTGTGTGTGTCTATATATATATAAGGGACGTTCACATGATTAAAATACAAATAAACCGGGACTGTTTTGTGGTAGCTTATTTGACTTTCTTCTACGGCGCCTTTAATAATTCCATGTCGTCTTGAAAGGACTATAGAGGAGCACACGATAATTAATAACGCAGAAGCGAAATGTTGTCATGCCGTTAAGTATTTAATTTTCTTCAAGTATTTCACTCCGCCAACTAGCTGCGTAGACCTCCTGAAACATGCCTGGTGTCTGACTGGCTACGCAGTGTTGAGGCCATAGAGTGTTGAGGTAGACCGATCTCGCTGGCTGCGCACAATCAGTCTCTGTGTTCCAAAATTCAACTGTTTATCTGCCAACACAACTAGCAAAAACGGTATTGATTGGATTTGAGGTTAGATTATTGTTCAGTAAAGAAGTGCTTTGAGATGTTTTTATACTTCCTCTTACCAATTTGTAAAGCAGTTTGATTGAATTTAAATTGCTTAAAGTACTTTATAAATATAATAGCGCTCGCCATTTAAAAAATAAGCTATAAACAACCACGGACATCATCGTTGACCATGTAGCTTTGACAGTTGTGTTGCTTTGGGGTAGATTAATGTTGGATACATGCACTGACGCTCCGCCTCATTCTTACTCTATGGTTGAGAAAGACACACTACTGGTGCTGCTATATACTCGCAAATTCGTGTCGAGGTATCAACTGGCGGACGAGATTCCTCCCTTCTGTTAAAAGGTTTATACGTTCCTCTAGCTCCCGCGGGAGCGGCGGTGGTGTAGCGGTTAGACTACTCGCCGCCCACTTAGGCCGACCGGGTTCGATTCCCGGCGGGGTCGCTCCCGGATTTTCTCACGTAGGAATTGTGCCTGACAATGCTGCTGTTCGGCAAGTTTTCGCGGCGATCTCCTGTTTCCCCCACACTCGAATTCTGGTGCTGCTCCATACTCACCTCCTTTCACCCCATCGGCTCTCAAGACCTTAAGAGCCATCCAAAGCTCTTCACTCACTCACACTAGCTCCCGCGTCTGCAGTTTGCTATACGCACAGCTGTTTCGCTTCTGTAACTCGGCTACTTATTCTGTGGCGATACTACAGAGTATATAAGCACACAGAGGCGAAAGAGCGTTTCGGTTCCTTGGATATAGGCGCACCTATTCTCTGGCTGCGCTAGGCTCTGGAAACGGGCCTTATGTCTGATTGGCTATTGCATGCTGCAAAATATTCCCTTTTGGCTGAGCTGCTAGCTGGCGAGTATGATAGCAGTCGATAATAGGCGAAAGGTATTCCGACATGTCGCTGACACACTTGGCACCATTTTGTGCGACTTCAGTTCACGAAATGAGCGGCTATTTCACGCCTGTATTTTTAGGTAAGGCTGTTCACGATAAAGTGAGCACTTTTGAAATCGACTTTAGAAAAAAGTCATGCATATATTCTAACGGGCGCACTGAGTAACATACGCACAGTAAATATGGTAACAATGGATGGAAAGTAGTTCCATAACTTAACGTCGAATAAAAGTAGTTAGGTTAACATTTTTGATAACTTAAACTATCTCTTTCCCTTTCCGATTTTTTAAATGTAACGAAATGTAAAAATGAGCATGTTTGTAAAATATTTACTTTTCTTATAATTTCACAGTTCCACTGAACCTACGCATGAATAAAACGATGAGGCCCTTGCCAGTGTTAATTTTACAGAAGATGGAAGAACAAGCAACGTACATACAAGTAGATCTTAAACAGGGGTTTCAAAAATGCTCATTTTACAGTTAAGAGCTATACACTTACGTGATACCGTGGAACGTACAACCCTGGGAATGAGAGGCGGAAGTGGCGTAGCAGTACGGCGTGGGTGCGTTGCACGATAAGCGCTGCTTGGCGATGACTCTACACAATTGTGAATGGTTCGTCCGACCAAGTGACTGCCAGGGACGACGGAAGCACTCAAAAGTTGGGGGTAGCAAAAGTGAATTCAGATCAGGGGCGTATCCAGTGACAACCGTTTATGATGGGGGGGGGGGGGGGGGGGGGACTTAGTGACACTGATATCACAAATAAAGGGGAGTTGAGGGGTGCTCCCCCAGGAAAATTTGGGTTTAATGGTACAAAATGGTGCTATTTAGTGCATTTTTCGTACCTAAACATTGAATGTATTGCTGGTTAAAGTATTAATATTTTTAACATAAAATTTGCTTGAATGGAGAATTTTACAAAAATATCTTTATCAAACCCGGAGCCTTGTCCACTTAATAATTATATACAATTAGAAGTGTGCAAAATGGCAGGCTTAAAATAAGAACATTCAAATAATAATGATACTCAGAATTAAATTTAAATCACATAATGCTACATTTCTGTAAACCATTTTTCTGCATGTTTTTTTTAAATATGTTTCTATAGCGTGAGTTGAGAAATAACACACCGCAGTTTTTAGTTGTTAACAACAAATTGCTGCATGCAATTATTCTACTGCAGCAAAAATTATATTCAACTGAAAGAGCTGAACTATATATTGCAATGTTTATAACAATGAATTTTATACATAATTCGCTTAGAAAAATATTTGACAGGAATATGAATCGCTGTATTGTTTATTACATTTTACCAAAAAAATTGTTTCAATAGATGGAAAGTCACAATAATGTAACATCACAATTTATAAGTTCGTAGGTGATTTGCATTTTGTCACTGAACGCCGAACACACATTTCCTCTCGGTAGTTCTGCAAACAAATTCATTCATTGCATTACTAAGGTTAAATGTTCCTGTTCGCTTTTGATGTAAATGAAGCAGTGACAAATGTGTTAGATGTTTTTGAGACATTTCTACGCGGAGATATGTCTTAACTCGTTGCAAAGCACTGAAGGAACTTTCTCCTGTAGCAGATGAAGCTGGTACAGAGAGCAGTAGGTACACTAGTATCTCCATTTAACAAAAATTACTCTACCTTGGTGTGGCAAATCTCTCAAGAGTAACAACTAATTCTTGTACAGAGCAGACACTCTTACGTAGAATAGATGGCAGCATAACAAGTTGAGCGAAAAGTTTGAGCAAATCAAAATTTTCTTTGTATATATCGATATGTTGATCTAGTTCTTCGTCAGGTATACACTGGCCTTTTGCTGCATTAAGCAAAACACTTTCCAGCGAAAGTAAAGCCTAATTCCTGGTTGGTCAAAGCGATTTTAAATTTAATTGATGAGCCTGTCAATAACCGCAAAAAACTCTTTGCACAGAAATTTTCTCTGTTATAACCTGGAAGGTGACGATATATTAAAAGATTACTCATAGACATTTGGTAGAACTATGACTCCTGATGCTTTTGGCATATTTCGTTTTACATTCTCTCCTCAGGATTCCAATAAATCCCACAAGTTGTCAAAAGTACCATCATTCCGGAGATTCAGAAAAGTGGTTTTCAGTATATCTGATGCATGTTTTGCCCAGCAGCGGAATAACCAGGGCTCTGAATAGCTTTGGCTAGTTGTTCACAGGGTCCAAAAACAAGTGATGAAATATATAACGCCAGAAGTGTTTCAAATGTCTCTAGTTTCTTTAGGTTTGCGCTTAACAGATTCCAATAGAAAAGTGGAAACATCCTTCACTACTACGAGCACATCACACATAATTGCATTTTTTTATCCCTATTTTTTGCAATGCTAAGTCCAAAGCGTTATTTGAGCAGTGGACAAATATCGCCTTGGGCTGAACTTCTGTTATTTTGATGCGAACCCCTGTTTTACACCCTGACATATTCGCTGCTCCATCAAAACATATTCCTCTGAGGTTTTTGGTGCTCAGGTTCATACGTGTGAGAATGAATGATAACAGAAAAGAGAGTATCAGCTCTACATACTTCCGTGTAAACGTCGACACTCACCCCTCTTAGCTGCGTGCTTTTCTCCGGGAGGGGAGGTGGACAAGTTGTCGCCAGACTGAACAACAATAAGTCTCTACATATCGGGCTTTCCTAGTAACATAAAACATTCACGGCTCCTGCGAATAACTCCAGGGCAATAGTGCACACCAGGGCCGGAACTAGAATTCTCTGAGCCTGTTCATTTTTTTCTTATAAATTTTAAGGCTTGACTACAGAGTTACAGCAAGAGGTTCACAAAATATGACGCTTCGTAGCTACCTCCTTTAACTGTAGTAGAGAAGAATATTAGGTCATATTTGCACCAATGAAATATTGGAGTAACAAAAGAGGCTCTTTGCTACCCCACTAGAAAAGTTGGGGTAGCAGCTACTTTTTTCGAGCTAACGGCCAAAAGCGATCCTTGTACGCGTGCATGAACTGAGTATTCGTCTTTTTTCTACAATGCCCTGTCGAAGAAAACTCACAACAGAAGATATCTGCTCTTGGCTCCTGCAATTGCCACTTCTTTAAAATCAGTTTTTTGATTCATCGAGTCGCCAGCGAAATGTAAGTCACGATTTAAGGTGTCGCAACATCACATAACTGCGTAAACGGAATGCGAATGTTACCGGATGTGAGAATTCGAATTGTATGTACATGGAAGGATGAATAGTTTACTTAAAGATAGCAGCAGAAACTCGCAATATGTGCCGATCTAATTAATTTCAATTAAAATATAACCTACTTTCTTTGAAAATACAGACCAATATAACCGGTGCCCGTGAGTATGATTGACTGTCTCTCCCTATCAACTTTGCATCTAACCGACATATAACGATAATGAGAAGCTGTCCACAGCTTCGCAGGTGTTATCTAGTTTTTCCAACAAGATTTAACACTACCGGCAATACATTTTAATATCGAAGTAATGTAGCCTAGTAATACGGTGCTTGAAAATAATTCTAAGGTTTGCAACCCTTGAATTTAAAGTTGGTAACATTAACATGATCACCCTCTATTACAGTTACGTGACGTCTAGAATTCCTGACCAGCACATCACATTCTCCACGTACATCCCAATTAATTCAGCGAATATCACCCCAATCAACATGGTATTGCTCAGATCACGATCAACTCGCAATCGGTCACCACTAAGTAAAATACAATTTTCACCTGATCAATGGTGAACACCAGACTCCCTGTGGCACAAGACAACGATGTTGCCACTCTCAAATCTAAGAAGGCACTGTAAGTTATAAATGAGAATCATAAAAAAAAAAAATCACAAAGCAGTTAGTGGTCATTGTGGACTCTTCCAACCAAACCAACCCAAATCAAATCATATCTCTCAAAGAACCAGATTAAATCATAAGTCACCTCGTAGAAACATTTTCTGTTCTCGACAACCTGACCAATCTTATATCTGCTCTATCGTAGGCCACTACAAAACAACATCTGTTCACCAAGAAGTTTATATCTCGCACGTCTTCATGGGTAACTTTTCCGACAAGCACTACAACAACGACCAGAATATGCTCTCAGCCATTATTTGCAGTCAGTTACAATACATAGCCACCTGAAACTACTCCCAGCGTCGTATATAAATACTGACCCAAAACCGAGACAAATATTTAATTGCAGGTGTAAAATCAATTTAAAGGCTGTTCACGATAAAGTGAGCACTTTTGAAGTCAACCTTAGAAAAAGTTACTGTTCCTATTTGGATTTATTTTAACGGGCGCACTGAGTGAAATGCGTCCAGTTAAGTTAGTAACGTTGGAGGGAAAGTAGTTCCATAACTTAACGTCAAATAAAAAGTGTTAGGGAACGATTTGTGACAACTTAAATTATTTATTTTGCTTCCTGTCATATTTAGTGCATCGGAATGTAAAAATGAGCAGATTTGTAGTATATTTATTTTTATAATTATTTTTAAGTCTCATTTGATTAACACGTGATTAAAGTGACGTAACCCACGACAAAGTTAATTTTACATAAGGCGAAAGACTACACAACGTACAAATAAGTAGATCTTAAGCAGGGCTTTCAAAAGTGCTCATTTTACCGTGAACAGCCTATACATAAAAGCATTCGTTTCCGTTAAAAAGTATTTTGTGTACACAGCTAATCTGCATTAGTTCCCCTGAATCATATAAAATATTTATAAATTATCTGCTGACACGAATACCTATGTGGTTGAAAGTCGGAATGCTACTTCGTAATGTGCATTAGTTCATCACTAGACACTTGTTCAGAAGGAACCTATTGCATAGGTAATTGTATTCCATCAGCTCAAAGCCTGCATGTAATCAGCAGAATTTACTTGAGTGAAAAGCGGCTAGTTCATTATACAAAGTTGCATTACCGCCCGCGGACCCGCAGGCTCACATTTAACAATCCCTGCACTCTACTCTGGCAAAACAGACACGTCGATGAATACTACTACCATTCTCTGCTCGGCAGGGGGTCGGGTGAAATACGGAATGGGGAAATGACAAAAGGATAATGAGGCGTGGAGAGACAAATGGGAGAGGATGTTGGTGTCTCAAACAGAACGAGGTGAAAAGGAAAGAGCTCAAATATTAGGCAAGACGAGTCGACGTAGAAGCAATTAAAAGGCCGGTAAGTTATTTGGTGGTTTTTGTAGATATCAAAGGCGTGAGACGTTCTCCTCTTGTACACCCGATCATTAGCACAAAATTTACGAACACCTTTTTTTTTAAATTCCCCTTGTCAGCTTATCTCTATGACGCAATTGTTTGGTACGCCAGCTTATTACGCAATGCGTCTTGGTTTCGAATCCCAGTGCCTTGGAGCATACATGTCTGTGTTTTTCTTATGTGCAAATTTAGGTTTAATATAGTGCATTGGCCACTGTCTTCTTGTCACTTCAGCATAAAGCCGGAACGTTAATAAATACATTTATATATATACATATAGGCCTATATTTATATACATACGCTCCATTTATTAGAACATGTTTTGTTAATACATTGGATATGAAGTGAAAATACAGGAATTGATAAATACTTTTTGCGCAAGCGTTCAGAATCATAAAAATACTTATCTCCTTGTTCCACAGGGAAGTAGCGTAGTAATCTCGAGAAGTTCTGGCGTCAGGTTAACACTGCTAAATTTATTTATAGTTACATAGTTACAAGCTCATCTCACAAAGTTTATAGGTCGAGTTCAGGATATATACCACATTTCATAACGTTTTTCGGAGTTAAAGTAATTTATTACAAGCGAATTATCTACATATTTCAAATGATTTTAATTCGAAATAACAAAACCTATTTAAGATGAGAGTACAGTCCCACGAGCACTGTTGTCTATCCCTATCCGTTGAGAAAACAGAGGGTGCCATGCTATTATGAAACAATTGTGCGCAATCCTTGGGCGCCTTGGTATAACTCCCTCAGGCGGACGGTCGACCAGGAAACAGATAAAGCTTTGAAGAGCATCTAGTCGGCAACAAACATTTGGAAGTAATTTCTGGCTCTGATTCTCTCGTTTAATATTCACGTTTGTCAGACATCGTGTATATACTTTGCATATAGTTTTCCCTAACGTATAAATTTGCGAAGTCTGTAACATACACTTAGTAACAGTTGTATGACATGCCGGACATCGTGGGCCTGATGAGAAGCAATCGCATCAAGTTGGCAGGAAATGTCTCTTGGAAGAACACCCGGTGAGCCATGAACCTTTTGGTCTCTATCCCGAGTGGGAAGAGGACAATGGTAGGTCGAGAAGAAGTGATGAACTCCGCAAAAAATTGATACGAATCCTCACAATACCTACTGAAAAAAAGTATGTAATCTGGCGCGTGTATACTAAAGCATATTTCAGTAGATTTCAATGAATACCACCCGAAAAAAAAGGTTCCACTAAAATTAAGTGTAAATTTTTGGCGTATGCAGTAGCAGATATGAAAATCTATTACTGTACTCTTAAAAAAAAAAAAAAAAAAACAATTACACTGTGTTGATTAATTAAATTCCACACTTTTGTGAACAATGACAAACTGTAACACCTGCCTTTAACCATGGCCAAGTATTTGGTGATATTCAATGATCATATGCAAGTAAAATCGAATAACTAACTTAATTCGTAACTTATTTTGCAAGAACACGAATATGTATTATTTTTAAATCACTGAAACTTGCACTTTGTGGAACTCATCTGTTATCATCAAGCCACGAATAAAATATTGGAATTTAGTAAAGCTGACATGCAGTCTTTGTATTGACATCCTTCCTTTTTAAGTAAAGTAGTATTTGCAAACTAATACGGTCTTCACTTTACCTTAAAATGGGTTTATTCTGACTAGTGAGGTAATACTTTGACCACTCTCTACCAAGTTGTTTGGAAATATTTTTTTTTTACTTACAACAACTACAATACTAAGTTTATTAATTGAGTAATCTATACAAAAATGAAAGGGTCATATATAAATGAGAGGTAGCTGGCGCTAAAAGGAATTGGCTGTACTGCCAGAGGGACAAACTCGTCTCTCCGGCAAGCCCAAACAACGGATGATGCGAGACGAGATGAGGGCGGAGACGCAAAATAATGATTACAGGTGACGAAATGGGAGAGCCCCAATAAAGCCCCTAAACCACGGCAGTGTCCGCCACACTCCCTTCATGAGAACCAACGCACCGCACCGCCAAGGCCTGGGATCGAACCCGGGACCTCAGATTTGGGAGGCCGGTGACTAATTAACTGAACCAAATACGGGTTGTGTAAACACATTTGCATTTTTTTAAAATAGTGTCTGTATGCAGCGACACATCTCTGATAATGATTCGCTGAGCTGTCAATCCTGCCCCCGAAGAAACGTAGCTCCTGTGAGGTTTCGGAATTGCACTGCTCTAGTTTATGAATAGTCTACTTGTCCTTCAGGAAATGACATAATTACATACACATGTGTTAGTCAGATTGCCAAGTCCAGGTAATACGATGGGTACTTGAACATTCCACACCTTAGGTCACTGAATTTCTGTTTTGCAATTCTTACCACGTAAAGTTTGGTGTTGTCTGCGAAGGGTAGATGACCTTTCCTGTTGACCACCGATGGCTGCTTTTTCACAACCGTTATTGCATTTCATCAATTTCTTAAACAGTAGGAGAAAATGATAATGGTTTTAGCACAAGCCAAGAAATTTTAATGGCCAAAATCCAGTGCAGTTTACCACGCACAACAAGAAGAACTTGTGAAGCGCCTACTTTGTTTTCCATTCAAGATCTACTTTTTATCTTACGTATATGGTATGATACAGCAGGAATTCACTATGGTAACGAAACAACAGCTTGTTAGAGAAGTTTACCTTCTGCTGTTTGGTAATTCTCTGACAGTTTTCTATTTTTTATACCTTCCAAATTTACTGCAGATGCTCTTTTAAATGGCTAAAAGGGAAAGTTTTATGAATAGGGAAAGTCCCCTGACCGTCAAAACAGGGCAACTCTTACGCCAAGTCGGTCGAAACATGAGATATTCTTGAGGGTCCGTCTGGTAAACGCGTTTAGAGGGTTGTTACAGGTTTGGTAGAAAATACGTGAGTGAAGATAATTGGGGTATTTTTCAGTGGTGTATAAACACGAAAAGCATTTACGAAAGGTTCCAAGCTCAAATACAAGTTCCAGGAATAATGTTTTTTGGACTTGAAATCGGAATAATCGGTGTTTTCAGTCAGGTTTAGTTTTAGCTGATAACATTTTTATACAGAAACTTTGGAGTTGTCTTTAGACACGCATCATAAATTTATATTTACTAGCGCGCCATAATTTTATAGGATGTTCGGAAATCAAAAACCCAAAGTTGGAAATGTAAAGGACACCGTATACCTAAACGGAAAATAAAAGAGATATGGACCTGTAAAAACTGGGTTTTGAAAATGTATTTTCGCCGAATGTCTTGTGCCTTCTGTGAGTGGTAGGTATGGTGGACTACGTCCCATATGGTCGAATGGGACACGTCCATTTAGCGCGCTGTGGAGCGAGTACTAGAGGAGGGCACGTGGTCGATGTGCTGATGTACCACTTCCTCAAGCCGAACAGTGCGCACGGACCGGAGACGGCATGCATTACGCCTGTTTCTCTACCACATGGTAAGACTAAGTCACCTTTACGATGCAGTCTATCGGCGTTGTACACTGCATTCGGCGAAAACACGTTTTCAAAACCCAGTATTTACAGTGTGCAGTACAACAAGTTTTTGATTCAAATATACAAAGAAGGTTGAAAGGCCGATGACAAAATTTATTAGAATCATTCAAGTACAAAGCAGTAATAATCAATCAGGCCTTTCAAGACAAAATAATCTGACAGTGATTCAACACATGCATTATTCAAACAACAATTATCATCAGCTCAGTCGAACATTCCATTAACGGCCGGTTAATTGGGCTCTAATTATTTTCTATACCAAAAATTTTAAGAACTTTATCTAGCAGCATTAACACTAAGAACATTAAGTAAAATGCAAAGACTAAAACTTCATTAAAACCAACATTAAACAGCAGACAGTTGACCTAGTTATCGGGCCTACCAAAGGTGCTCGTAAAAAAGTATGCATATTAAAATATTACACAAGCAAGCAGATACGCATCCTATTTAGCAGACCTATCAAAGGTGCTGCAAGCAAAATACCAAAAGGGTAAATACCAACAAATATAAAATGTACAATAAACTCTATGAAGGAGCTGAATATCAAGAATACTAAACAGATTAGTTAAAATGACTGCACATTAAAAAGTACTTTGATAACGAATCTCAGTTATGTAGCCGAATGCTCCTACAATTATCATTTCATAATTACACATAAAACTCTTTGGTAACAATCTCAGTTACATACCCGAAGGCTTGCAATTATAGTTTCATAATTACACACAAATACCCGTTATAAGTTAGATGTAATACGATTACAGGTGGGCAGACAACATTCTTGGCAACGAAGGCCATGCGGTCAAATGGGCCAACGTAACAGTAATCATACTGGCTAAGAAAAAGCCAGGACAAATCGTAATTCAAAGAGGTTACCAAAATATCAGAATCCTAAGCAGGAACCGCACCAACACTACATCACGTTAGTTTAACCAAAACCATAATTTGCAGTGAGCTTCCAAACATAATTTTGAAAACACGAAGAGCGCTGAAGTTTCCTATTCTATTAATCAAAACTACAAACTTGCATTCAAAATCAATGCCTATCGTTACAATCAAACCCACCTGCAAGCGGTCGTCGCATGTCACCTTAAATCACTCAATATACTAACATTGTAGCATGAAGGAATATATGTAGATCGCCAGGACGACCCAGCAGGCACGAAGGTCGGAGGAGAACAGAACTACTTAAATTTTACATAAATTCAAACTGAAAAACAAAGTTGGGGAAATCTGGCGAATGCGCGCGCGCGGAGGGAGGGAAGCCAAAGAGGTTGAAGAACGGGTGGAAGGGTGGGACACCGAGATCGGGAAACCGACGTAGTTGTGGGAAAACAAAACGACAGCGAGGAGCACGCTGCGATCATCGCAAGTATCCCATATACTTTAATATTCCGTTTATGTATAGGATGTCCTGTATATCTTTGACTTTATTTTTCAGAAGGAATCATCCATCCAAACATTGGGCGTTTAATTTTCGAACATTCTGTACATGGTCATTGCTTAAAGTCACGTTTTGGCGAGTCACCGACGAAAAATAACGTACGCCAGTTCAACGCCTTACTGCTTTCGCGTAGAGACTTGATGCAGTCGGTCTGTTTCGATACAGCTGACCTATGGACCGTTTGGTTATTTTCACGTAAAAAAAAACACATCACCTTAATGCACATCTGAAGAAAACATATTATGGCGTAAACTCTATAAATGTACGTTTTCAACCAACCTGTTGGTGACTGGTGTACGAGGAAAGTGCTGGTCGTCCTACCATCATCAGTTTTTCTGTCATGGCCATGCTGCGGCTGTGTGAAGTGTGATTGGCCGTCTGCCGATGACGTCATCGGCGGTGATCAAGTGGACTGTGTGTTTGCGCACGTGCAGACATATTAATCATTCGTTTCGTACAGAGAGTTCTGGATTGTTATAGCAGTGGAAAATAAATGCGTACATGTCGGGGTACGACCTCGTTCAGGGTGAACAAGGCTTCCGATCTTCGAGAATGGCAGACGTCAAGAAATAGTACCTGAACAATTCAGGGCCCGTCAGGTCCATGAGCACTCATGTGTATGCGCGACAGACGGGGGGAAAAGGGGGGGGGGGACTTTACAACACTAAGGAGGATAAAATGGGTGGACTAGTGATACACATTAATGTATATCTAGCACAGTATGTTACGATAGTTTAATCGACTATACACTCACTCAACTTCATTACGAACTAACAGTTCTGTTTATTGACGTATCTCGATAAATATACAGTCAATACGGCCATACAATTCTGACATTAAAAACAATCTCAAAAAAAAAAAAACGAAAACAAAATACATCTAATAAGGCTTTTTTTCTTTCTTTACTCGTGTATCATGTGTGACAGTAATCAAAGGTTCCCTCTTTACTTAATAACCTTAGTCCCAAATGAGAAAAAGAACGGATATAACTGAAACAGGACGAACTTCAAAAACACTGTTATGTAATACTCCATGCAGTATCAAGCTTTGGTTTTTAATGTCCGGTCTTGACGTTTGAATACGAACATTTATAAGAAAATGCAAGATCGATAGGATATCTCCATCTTAACTTACGTAACTTAAAAAACGTAGATGGTATTGCAAGGAACAACCACAGGAACGAAGTTTTGATGAAAATACCCAGCTTCGCGTTTGGGTAGGGCTGCCAGCTACAGGGAGAAAGGGGTTCAATTACGTGGATACGATCATCATAGTAAAATTAAAATGAAGTTCCAAAACAAAAATAAAAAAATATTACCTACTTAAGTTCATTCAGGTGTAAAATTTTTCTAAAAAGACTTCACAAAAACAACGATTTTTTCACGTGCAGTATGGGTCATTCTATTCAGCGAGTACATTTATGAGGTACTTAATTTATTGACAGCGAAATGGCTTCTACAGCTTTCGTACTGCCACGTTGTCAAATTTCTGAAAATTAAACGGTCTCCGTCAGCAATAAATTCATCCATTTTTCGCAGCAGAGTTATTTCGTATCCCTTCCCCCCCCCCCCCCCCCCTTTCTCATACGCTCGCGATTGCAACCCCCACGTACTTCAGTTCCCCCTCAACCTCTCATGTTTTTTTTCACCTCACTTGTACCCCACATCCACTCTCTCTCTCTCTCTCTGTCGGCAAAATGCTCGCCATTTGTTGGCCGGCGCAGAGCTGCAATCAGAGAGGGAGCGCGCTCTTGCCCTGATGAACGGATCAGCGCAGCAAAGCGCTCCCACTAACCCTTGGCTTCTGTTCTGCTGACGATGTGTTCTCCTTCGCCATTACGTCGGATAACGGGCTCACGCGGAGGCGGGTGGGGGGGGGGGGGAGATTTGAACCCGATAAAATTCTAACACTTAAAAAGTTCGTAAAGGTACGATCAAGTAAACGTGACGTACACTAAACACATTTGCTACGTTAACATATTTCTGAAAGTCAGACTGGAAAACTCTATTTTCGGTCATTTTGAAAAATATTTTACGACCCATATACGTAATTCAGGAAACACACTGATATGTAAGAAGTATTATGGCTCGTGCTATGGGTGATAAGAAACCACTATGTATACAGTCGCTTGATTTATTTTCTGCCAAGAATTATATCGCTGTTGGCAAAACACAATTTTCTGATTGGCTGCAGTCATAGCACTCGGCAAGCAGAAAATAGTATTATTGGTTCATGTGCGGAAGCAATGATTAGTCATTCAGAAAAACCTGTCAAGGCATAAAAAAACCGGCCAAGCAAAATAAAAGCTCTCTCTTGTAAATCATAAAATGAAGATTCAATATCTTATTTGAGCAGTTATGGTGCATGGTGAAGATCTGAGCAATTGTTTCTGATGGTAGAGAATTGCCTTCAGAGCGAGGGAGAAACATTTTCCATAAAGGCATCTCCATTTCAGAAAACTACCGGTGCAGTTATTTAATAATACTTTTCCAAATTAGTCGCCCATTATTTTAAGAGTCTACAGTAAGCCTACGGGCATAAAAGTAAATGCGTATCATCTAACACCATAATATAACAATGATTAGGCTGAAACAGTAAAATTAGTCAGAGCAGAAAGGACGATGGTCACGGTACAAAGATTCTATGCCTATAGCAATGGGCTTGCATCAATTTTACCGGTAGTACATAACCTATGGCAGGCCTATAAATATGGGAATAATTGGTCATAATCAATGCATTCAGAAAATGCGCAAATTAAGTTAAATTGAATTTACCATACGTTGTGGAAGTTCAATGAAATTTATAAATGGCAACAGTCTGATTTATACTAAATCCGTACCATCCGGCCTGCTGGGTAATAAATAAACCTATCGCAGAGCAAAAACCGCGCTTACTTATAGTCTGGTACATGGGATTTTGAGGGCGCTGTGAATTAAGAAATGTCCAGAGTTTTGCCTTCAAATGCTCAGTTTTAACCAAATGAATTAAATTTCATCTTATTAACATTTTGTTGGTTTACATAACACACTGCCGCAAAATCGGAAATATTTTCTCGCGTTTATTCGGTGTTTGCATTCCAGTAACCAATTTTTTCGTATTGCAATAAATCAGTATACTGTATGTACGTTTGAATGGAAATGCCTTTCTCACAGTGGCATGACTCCATGTATAGGTCATATTCAAATTAGCTAGAACCTGACTCAGTAGTTAGTCATCAGCCTATCACGTCGAACCCCTACATTTGCTACCATACCCTTACGAGCACAGCGTTTTTTGGATTGGGATTATCACGCGGGGAAGGTAAGGCTTTCCCAGGTATTCCCGGAACCTACCCATTTTCATTCTGCAGATTCCCAAAAACCCAACAACTCATTTCACTCGTCTATTCTCCAAACTTCGTGCGTGTCCTTCGTGTAGTTCAGCCGGTTCTACTAGCCGCCAGCTTTACTCTCATCCTCAGCACGCTGTTGGTTACCTAAAAGACAACATCCTCAAAGAAAATGCTGAGAGCAAAGCGCCTTTCGCCATCATGCGTCGTCAGTAATTACGCAACTTCGATGCCGCCATGCTACAAGATTATGAAGAACTGTCACCGTGTCCGCCATTCTGTTGCTACGAGTCACAGTTGGGGAATGTGCACATTTACTACTCGACCGAGTCAAGTGTGCATCCGGAAAAGTAAGTAAACTACGCAGGGTCACATCATCCTCTCCCTTCCCTCATTCCCCATCCCAGTGTAGACATGACTATAAATTCATGGTACAGAGTGGTTTGAGGCTGATTCCAAGGTTTATGCTCCACATTTCATTGCGTACATGGACAGACCAGCCCTTGAACTCAGTTAACAAGTAGTTGTGAATTGAAGGTAATGAATAAGCCGACTTGTTTTGGTCATGGTGTTTACCTGCTGTACAATTTGAGGCGCACGTGTCCCTTAAAATTCATGTATGCAGATGTACACACACTCACGTAGACTAATAACAGTCACATATTTATCCTAGTCTGAGTTTATTGTCCCTTATTTTCTACGCTACCGCACATGTCACGTCCCTCTTCGGCAACATGCATCATATGATTGAGTAGTAGGCACATGTAAGCTAAATTCTCATATGTTTTCCTTTGAGTCTCGTCTTTTGTTTGTCGAGATCGAAGGCAGCTATTCGGATTTATTCAGAATCATGTAAAAATATAAATAATCCACAGGAGAAATTTCAAAACACACGAATTTGTTTTTATGTATTTGCCTCAAAATTGTTTCCTGACTTCTTTCATTCTGATGGCTGAAATCCATGCAGCTGCAAGACTGAGCAACATTTTAATGGCCTGGCATGCTAAGAGAGGCGACGAGGTATTTTATGCGCGTGTCTGTGTCGCCCTCAGCGACAATTTTCAAAGGCGCATAATAAACTATCAGAAAATTCAAATAGCCAATAGCGAATAAACGATGCGGCAGGCATGAAACGATGTTAATAGCGAGAGTACGGTCTGGTGTGCATATGATCGCATGTTGGTGCGTTTGCATTTGGCCGCATAACCAGCAGTGGCGCTGGAAGCACCGACCAGCAGTCGTTGATACTGTCATCTAGTAGAAGCCACATTAACGCGAGAACCACAAGGAAATATCAAGAAATTGCACAGACCGAAGAAAAATGCCGAAAAGAAGCCAAAAACGTTGGTCTACAAAATTCATTGACTTTGAGACAGAACTCAAAATCGGGCTAAAAACCTCACAGTGGTTGTATTGCCATATTGCCCACCATGTTGACCGTTCGGACAATATTATCCGATGCTGTTGGGAGAAGTGGCTATGTGAAGGCACCCACACAATGGGGATAATCTCAGGACAGACAAGGTCGACTACCAGTCGAGAGGATCGATGGATCGCACAGCTGTCGCGGATGTTGTGGGGTGGAAGAGGGGGGGGGGAGGCATTTTAACATGGTCCACGATACTGGCTAGTGTTGGGGCTTCTGTGTGCCCACGAAATTTTCCCATTGGTTTGCGGAGGAACAGGGTGGAAACATGGCGTCGTTCGCATCCTGTACAAAGAAGATGGTAAAGATAAGACTGAGATAAAGCCTTATAGACCATTAACATTGCTTCCGGTGCTGGGTAAGGTATAAGAAAGGCTCCTTAATGGCATACTCACAAAAGCACTTCAGGCAAATGATATGAGAAATGAAAAACAATAAGGCTTTAAAAAGGGCAGTGGAGTGGACTTTGCTCTTTATGATGTGAGGTCTGCCATTATCAACTGCGATGAGAAGTATGTCATGGCAATATTCCAAGACATCCGAAGCCTTCGACAATGCTTGGTGGCCGGAAGTAATGTCACAATTATAAAAAAAAAACAATGTCCAGCCAATATATATTGGGTGTTGCTCGATTATTTTCGAGAAAGGGTCACCTGGTATTCTGCCAATAATGTACAGGTGAAGAAGACACTCATTAAGGGTTTCCCCAGGGATAGGCCCTTGGGCCGGTCCTCTGGGATGTGTTATTTGATGGACTGCTGGAAATAACTCTCCCCAAAGGCTCTAAGATCTTTGGATATGTGGACGACGGACTGGTCTTGGTCTTTGGATCTGCCAGAAGGAGAATTGAAGAGAAAGCAGCAATGATAATGGTGGAAATTGATGAGTGGGCGGCAAATATGAAATTAAGCTTCTCAACAAGCATGACCAAGACCATGATGCTGAAAGGCAGTTTTGGGAGAAATCCAACTGTGAAGTTTAGTGGGGAGTTTCTCCAATACATCTCAGATTTCAAATCCCTTGGAATCATTCTGGATAAGATGTGCTTTTTAAAGCATATCCAGTATATGGCCAGAAAGGCAGTGGTACTGTCCCACAAACTAAGATCTCTTGGAGGCACAGAGTGGGGCCTGTATTTTGGTACACTGAGGAAAATATACAAGGTAGCTTTGAGGCGATCATCACACATGGAGCAGTGATGTGGCGCACTCATTCAGATTTGGCAGGGCATAGCAGAAAGCTAATCAGTTCTCAGAGGGCTGCGCTGCTGGCTGTTGTAAAGGCGTATCGTACAGTGTCAAATGAGGTGCTCCCTATGTTGGTGGGCGTCCTGCCTGTAGATCTTCTAGTCGGAGAATGAGGATTACTGGCTGAAATAAGAAGGATTAGAAGGCTTACTACTGAAGAACGAAAGTTAGTCAGGCAGGACACCCTGAGGAAGTTGCAAGATCGATGGGATGCTACTGAGAAGGAAGGAATCACACATGAACTCATCCCTTGTATGGAAGAGTGGATGAAACATTACTGGTTAACCATTAACCACTACAGTGCTCAGCTGTTCACTGATCATGGAAATTTTAAGGTCAAACTACATAGTCTGGGACTGGTCGTGTCACCATTCTGTGAAGTGTGCAGATTTGAAGATGCGTTACAACATGTTCTAATGAACTGTTTGAAGATCGATTATATAAGAGCTTGGCTGCAGGGGTGGCATACCAGAGAGACCTACAGATGGATATACAAGTCATTGTAGATGAAAATCTATACAATCTATGGAATAGCTTTGCCACAAAAGTGGATAGAAAACTTTACGAGTATGACCAGTGGCGGCATGAGCTATGCGATGACCCAAGAGGGAGTGTTCGGGTAAAGAATTTATGTTAAAGTCAAAGTACTTCCAATTTGCGAGGATAGGTTTTCACTGAGAACACCGGCTACGGTCGCATAAGAGACCAAGAAATAGCACAAGGCACAGAAGATAAAATGATCAAGAGGAGAAAGTACCCTGTACTATCTTACTCACCCAAGTACAGTTACAGTGCAGGAGAATGGAGGGTGGGCCGGCCTTCAGGTCTTGAAAACTTGTTTTGCGTAGGCGAATCTGCTATCCCGGAACCAGTTACATGTGTTGCTATTGACTCTGCATTATGGCAGTTGCGATTGCAGTGGTTGATAGGCGAGAGCAATGCGGGACGCCACAGACTGACAATGTGTAGTGTTTAGTGATGGGTGCCGCTTCATTATGGGGACTGATAATCATTGAACCCGAACTAATCGCCTCCCATCTAGGCGAATCGGGTTCGATTCCTAGAAATGTTGATCCCGGATTTTCTCATGAAGGAATTATATTTGGATGATGCCGCTTTGTTAATGGGTTTTAATGGAAATCTCCCGTTAACCTATTCCTTCATTCTAGCGCTACTCCATGATCATCTCACTTCACCATCGTTGGCTCTCAAGATCTCGATGTTAGAGCTTGCCAAATCTCTTCACTCACGCACTCCCTCACTCATTGCGCCCGAGTATAGAACACTGCTGGTAAACGCTACAATCCCAATCTCGCTATCGAGTGCACACTCCCTCCACTGCAAGCATTATGGTGGGGACATGGCCTATCATAGCCGATCCACTCTCGTCGTATTACATAAAACATTAATGTCTCCACAGAAGGTAGATGGATCATATGTCCCCATCTGCTCCCATTTATGGCATTTCAGTTGCAATATTCCAGTAGGACAATGCCCGACCGCTCATTTCTTGGATTGACCAGGACTGCCACCTGTCATTTACCATGGCCTATCTACTCCCATGAAACGTCCCCAATCGAGCATACGTAGGATCATTTGAGAGGCGAGCTGCCACTGTGCCACATTATCAGGGATTTGAAACACATAGTCCAACAATCAGTTGCGAATTTAGGGCGTCCGCCAGGTGCCACCGCACAGGCCGCCGAAAAAGGGGTGCCGAAATGTGTCTTCAAATTACAAAAGTATTATTTTAATGAACATAACACATGCAGTTGTACCGAATGACAAATGTGTGACAAATCTAGTGGTAACAATTTCAGAAACTAAGAAAGCTAGTGAATGAGACTATATTGTCACGGCCGGGTAAAGTTATAAAACAACTACTATAGTGCTAGTAGCTAACAATTGAACGAGACACACGGTCAGCCAGGGTTTACACTACCGTCCACATGGGGTGTTGAATCCTGAGCAGCAAACGCTCTTGCATTTCATCTATAATCTGATATATAGTAACTAGAGCAATAAGCAGTGTCGTGGATGAAATTCTTTAAATCACAGCAGCCACAGGAACTGAACTCTAGTGTTTAAATTGATCCATAATATGTTGAATTATTGTTGTATCTAAGCGACTTTAGTCACATGATTTTACTATCTAAATCTAAAAAAAATAATCTTATTTCCTTATATTTTGATATTAAAAATATATATTTGTTATTTGGATACGTTTTGTGACTGATTTCTATACTTCAACATAACTCCGCGAGCAATGGAAATTATGACGTAAAGCACGACTGTAGGTATGTAGCCTTCTGTTGTTTTAACTTGGTGCTGAGTAAAAAGAAAGCTCAAAAACTAACGTGAATAAACTATGAATAATGTAAAGTATCATTTTTCCCGACAGTGTATGTTGACGCGTTACTATTTGTTTGGTGGTCGTGTGCCTGTGTTGGATCGACAGTAACATAATAAGTACTCATAATGATATTGCTGGCACTGAGTGGCGTGAGACAACTGTTACAATTGCACTTCAACTTGTACTACATGTTGGCACAAATGTTTTGTGCATATCCATGTTCTGTTTTCTACATTCTCGTTTCGCTGTGGGTTATTTTCTGTGTCTACGAAAAAAAGGGGGGGGGGGGAATTAATGTTTACAGAGGGGCTGAGGGGCACAAAATGTAGTCGCTAAAAATAATAATTGCTACATTTCTTCTCGACAGGTGGCATTTCTTGTATCAGCTGTCTGGTTTTGCCTAAAGCATCTGAATGTATGTTAAAATATTATATTTTTAAATTATTAATTGTTTGCTGGATATGCATCTAGCACAGCATTTGACCTTGCTTTTATTTTGAATTAAAAGGTAAAAATATGCGTTTACTGTTCATGATTCAGCAAAGTGATAATAATTTAGTAGGCTGTTCACAGTAAAATAAGCACATTCAAAATGTTAACATTGTGTTTTAAAAATAAAGCTCATGGCAGTGTTCATATTTAAAAGAAGCGGGATCAAACCAATTAGCTGAAAATACATATTAGCAGGGCTTTCAAAAATGTTCACGTCACCATGAGCAGCCTTGTTTACAAATGATATATTGATCTAATGTAGTTCGTTTATGTTTCAAGAGATTTAGCACCTGATATTGTGGACTGTCAAAATGGAGCCAAATAAGATAATTTCAGGATCTGAAAACAAGAAAAGGAAAGCTGAAAGCAATGCCGAAGAGAAGAACATAGTAGAAAACTTAAGGAAATTTCTCAAGCATCAAAAATGTCCTTAAGCATTCAAGCATGAAAATGACAATTATGTTTTTCCTGCTGCCTGCTGAAGCTGTATAAAGTGGTGAAGCTAATACATCAAACCAACAAATTACTGACCAAGAGGAATCCCTTACATCTAGAGGTGTTATTATTAGTGATTGGGGAGCACTTGGCATTACCATCATTGAAAACATACGCAAAGAAAAAAATACAATTATGTTTACTGAGATTCTAAAAACAAGGAAGAAGATGATGGTAATGAAAAAGGGCAGAGTGTAGAATAACATAGATAAAGATGGAGAATAGCAAAAATGGGAGGCAATAAATTTCAGAAAACCACAAGTACCAAAGACAAAGAATAAAATGTAAAAAACTATATCAGACAAGGACAACGAAAAATATCCCATACAAGTAGGCCGTAACTACCACAATTAAGTGATCAATTTCATATATATGTATATATATAACACAGCTTCAAAAACAGTTAAATTAAAGCTCCACTTGCATAAGTAAATTATAAATTAACAAGAAGTATAATATTTAAGATTCTCAACAGAATGTTACCTTACTATTTTTCCGGGGTGATATATATTTTCTTGGTCGAAACTGGTATCATACAGCTGTTACTAAACATCAGGTATCTGACGAATCTGCATACACAGACACAATTTTGCACCTCTTAAGTGCATCCTTTTTTGTTAAAGTGATTGACGGTATACTGGCATGCTGGTAGGGTGCCAGGATGCTGCAGTAGCCATCTTGGATGATGTCACGCTTTAACCTCATTCCCTGTCATTCCTCGTCAGCAGTGTCCATCTTGGTTTTTCCTTAGAATTTCCATTTTTACCCTATTACCAACCTCCTCCTTTATCATACCACCTGGTATTTACATGCTCTGATATTACGATTTTTTTGTTAATTCATGCCGCACTCTCATTCCTTCCTCTCTCTCTCCCATGCCCATTTCCTCTCTTGCATTCTAATCAACCCATATTCCTTTTGGTCTCTGCTTTATCACTTGACTTCTTGTCTCCCACCACTTTTCTCTCTCGTTTGCTTTTTACATCCTCCATCCTTAATTCCCGCACCTGCAGCCAATCGTCTACTATAGGTGGCCATTTTTACTTCTCACACCCACCAACAGAGTGTGAGTTCTATCGTTCGCTGCTAGGAGTGTTGGTATCGATGAGGCCATTTTGTATGTTGGTAATCATGTCACCTGCAGGGATGCGCTAGCATCGGGGAATTTAGTTCTATCAGTTGTCATAAGGAGCGCTGGATTTTTCTTTTAGTATGTTGTTATTTCGGAACTCAAAAATGCTGGAGGCTTGCGGGATCGTTCCTGCACCCCTTGGGTTAGCAGGGGAGCTTCCTGACCACACGAATAATGCGACATATAGGAAAAGATGATGTTTAATGTTGAATACACATATAGTTTTACCATTCCGGTTTTCAGAAAAAAATTGGACAGGCCTCGACATTATTTAAAAATTACCGTTACATGGAGTCTGTTGACAGATGAAATAAAGCAAACACTCGCATCGGCTTATGCACTCCCCATATAATTAACTCGTCATCATGAAAAAGATGATTTTAATGTCGAATACATATAGAAAAAATCTGCAGGTGCCATGCCCGCATGCACACACATAAACTTTTAGGTGTGTAAACTTATATATATATATATATATATATATATATATATATATATATATATAATTAATAGCACTTGTACTGTACCTATTCCGGTCCGCGTGAGTGCTGGCAAATAATTAAAAACCGCATTTGCATGCAACATGCATAAATAGGCTGCTACTTTAAATAAAAACTATACACATAAAATATTGACATTCTATAATTCAGAAAATAAAATTTATATTTATAAAGATTGGGCAGGTTGCATCACTAAGTACAAAAGTTATATGCAACCATACACACAGAGCAGCCAATTGTGCAGTGACGTACACGAGTGTCGATTATGCGCAAGCATACACACTTCTGTTATATGTAACATTTCTGCTGGTACGGAGAGAAGCTGGCCGTGTGCACAGTCCTAAACATCCCGTTGCATGCGAGCAAGCGAAACTTTTATTATTTAACAACCTGATATAGGAAATCAAAATTAATTACAATCTTATTCTGTTCTTCGTCGCAGCTGCATGCAGAATGATACCATACAGAGGCAATTGCACAGCGATGCACATGTGTGCAAATCATGGGCGAGTGTGCACATTTCCGTTATATGTAACTAGTCTTGCAGTACGGAGTGAGGCTGGCCTCATGCACATCATCCTAGTCGTCATGTTGCACAAGCCAGCTGTGGAAGCGTAGACATCATGGCACTGTAACAACTAGTTGTGGAATTACAAAATGCACATAAACTTAAGTACAACACAGACCCCGTGTGCACATACCTAAAAAAATCCATGTGACCTGTGGTCTCCCAGTCCGGACACTGTGGTAAAGCTTTCCATGGCAGCATTTTTATAGCCCAGAAGCTCGCTACGTACCCCATTAGAAATCACAAAATACAAGGATATGCATGGCTATAAATACCGATGAATGTCATCCCTCCTTACCCAGGCAGTATGATGGTGGTGGCAGGTGGGCGGTACTTCCGTACATAGTCGAAACCCACACAGATCCTATCGCCGCACAAACAATCCCAGAGACACATGCAGCTGCTATATTTCCCACTCCAATGCAAATATTTATCTCTCTCTCGAAAGTACAAAAGAACCACCCTTCCAAGATTAAATTCTTATGGGACATGGCCAAGCCTTTCCCACAAGAGTAGAAATACAAATCACCCCTGCTTCGAGTCGCGAGAAGGGACCCTCCCTGCACCAGACCACACATATTGTAAATACAAAAAACACACAGAATAATTATAAATAAATTTTATTCAAATCCTTTCTTTAAAAACAGTAGGTAAATAATAATAATACATTCAGACAGCTATCCCTCTCTTGTAATGAAGCATCCAATTAACCATCGGTATTATCAGAGTGGTGTATCTAACTGTTTTTCTGGAATCGAATCCAAGCCACTTTACTAGCAGTCGATCACCCGACCATCGAAGGAATTTTTCAACCATCTTGGTGTCGGGGAATCTTGTAAGCTATACCTCTTCATCGAAGAAAGATCCATGAAGAAAAGTTTCATCCAAAACTTCGAGCTAATAGGTACTAGGTTCACAAAGGCGAATTTGATAATCCTGTATAGTTCAGTGCTTCAATTCGGTTCATAACCTATGACAAATCTGACCTTGTGCGAACATAATCACCGACTCACTTTTGGCTTCCGAGTGTCTACCCTCTTCTCAGCTTTGTATACTGTTTGCAGCAAAGAATTATCCTTAAAGTCTACAGGTCTCATACATATAGTATGTTGTACTTGGTGATTGTAGGACATCAGCAGACGAGACATGTCCAGCCATTTGTAACTATCCAGTGCAAAAATTCTCGCCTCATTACAAACTTCAAAGTGAGATAAAACCATCCCATGATGAATACCTTCATACTGATATGGGTACTGCAACGTATCATGCTGTACTGTGTTATCAGTGCCTGAAACATAGGATTGAAGAATTCTCACCACATGACAGTCTGTGAATTATTAGGGGTCCTCGGTCATGCAAAACCATTTTCATTGCTTAGCTAACATCGTGATCAAGTTTCCAATGAACTGGGACAGCCCACACATACTTGCTGGAATAATCCCATGACTATCATCATACATCTGAAGCCCTTAATAACATATGCATATAGTATCATTTGAACTAGGTCAGCCTGGTATAGATCTTTCAGCCCAAATACCAGTATTTTCCTCCTTGGATAATTACAATGTGCTGGCCTGTGGAGATCATCAGTGATCTGCACACAAGACTTATTTTAGTATACATACCCACCTTAACTCAGGTCTTCTAAATTATTCCCAATCTCGTTCATATGGGAATTATTGCAAGCCTGCTGAAATGCAATTAACAGTTGTAGATGTGATATGAGCTCATTGGCATCATTCCAATAAACATACTCAAGTTGATTGCTTCCATCCAGTTTCGATGTCTGACCCAAGCTGGTCGCTAACCCAATGTACAGAAACGGATCAGCAATAATGACAAATTTGGGGTATGTATCATCCTTACAAGTATTGCTGAAGAGTCATTGTTGGCAAATGCATGCTCACCTAACAAGTGTTCTGTGTTTCACAATTTTTATCAAGTCGAGTATGTGTTTAAATACATGCATTTCCAATCTCGTCATGTCTGTACTGGTATATATGTAGTGGGGAGTGGGAGAGAGAGGCTGGTCCAACATGAGTTCTGTATGTCACATTATCAAGTACTGCAGTTGTTTACACATAATTATCTTTATTCAAATATGTGTGTAAATGCACAAATTTTTCAAAGACCATCATGTCTGTACTTGTAATTATGTAATGGGAGTGGGAGAGAGGCTAGTCTAACATGTGTTCTATGAGTCACTATTTATGCAAGTTGAGTATGTGTCTGTATTTAATTCTGTTTGTTCAAATATGCATGTCAATGTACAAGTTTTGGTTATTTCATTTTAATTCTAAGTACATACAACTGACTATTTTCCTTAACAGTTGCCAGTATAGCAAAGGTAACATTATTCTCAGGAGAGAGAGGGGGGGAGAGAGACACTACAAATATACACGAAACACAAGTACATTTACATATTGCATGAATTTCATGTACACTGAAGGCTACAACCACTATGTCTGGATATATATATATATATATATATATATATATATATATATATATATATATATATGTCATACAGGGCCCTTATGCTTTATTACAGTACGGGCGCAGCCACTGCCCCTGAAAATGTGTATTGGGGCGGATCACTCTCTCTATCTCTCTCTCTCCATCCCGAGCGAGCATACAATGTATAAAATTGCAACCAACCTGTAATCCATCCACAGTTACTTGTGATCAGCCAGCTTGTTCGGGTGTGCCTTGTTAGCTGCCACACACTGACTTCACCTATGCACATCGACGTTATCTGTACTTCGCAACAAATGCCTGTAGTAAGTGTATCATTTGCATCTCAGTGCTAGTTACCTGGACAGACTTAACACATGTACATAATTTTGTTTCTTCATGAGTGTAATCGTCATTTGGTGGATAGTTACATTAGCCCACATGTCTGTGTGTACATAGTACACATCGGTGGTGGGCACCGCCATACAGGAGGGGGCGCCCTATGGATAATGAGCAAGCGAGCATAGGGAAGGGGCCACGATCCTGCCTTCTCCTCGTAAGAATACGTACCATTCGTCAGATTGTGTCGGGCAGGGGGGAGGTTGGTATCAATAAAGCTTGCCGACAGGCCCTTTCACAGGGTGGTGGTGACATCCCATTAGGTCATGCCCCTTTGCAGGAATGTTACAAAATTGATATGACCATCCCTTCACGACATAATGCACAATCACAGGCTGGCAGTATATTCATGTTCATGACAGTAATTTAATATATGTTGTTACAGCAGCACAGCACACACACTCCCACTGTACTGTACTTGACTCATTAAACTATTCATATTAGGAGAAATGTACGAGAGGTGATGATCGAAGTTAGGAATTTCCCTGGGACAAAAAACATACATACTACCAGACTGCATATATGCATGTCACACATACAATGTCTGTACTATACCAGTGTGCTGCATTCATATGGTGTTTGAGACACTGCTGTAAGAGGTAGGGATGGAGTTGTGACAGAATGCAATGTCGTGAGGTAAGTGACATCACGACGAGCGAACCTGACGAAGTTTCTCACATCCAACCTACCCTTCATTTAGCATGCTACAGTTAATTTAGTAGTATGGATGTTAGGTGATTTAATTTCACCCCTTGTGTGTGGGTATTCGATCGATACAGCTCACACTTTAGAGATGACCCATGAGAGTCTGCAGCTCGAGCTATCTACACCTGGTGGTTATATGTGACTCCTGCAGTGAGGGGCAGAGTTTGTGCTGTGAGAGAATGCAAAGGCATTGGTAGAGGGGGGCACACTAAGTGAACCTTTTTTTTATGTCCCCTATACTGTGTTAGTACTCGATTAATAAGTCTTGTGGGTGCATTAGGCCAGTTACAAGGCATGGAAACATTGTGTTTTCATGCTAGCTTAGCATTATGCATTTTCCCATAGGTTCCCTCCTGGTCATCGAGGAGCAGTCCTTAACACATTCTGCCAGACCAACCAGTCGAGATGTCCTTTGTCGTTTGGTTTTCTCTGTCTCTTCTAGACTCAAATGGATTAAGGCCATTCCTCCTTTCCATTTTTCTCTTCTTTCTCATCAGATTCGCAGTAATGATCCATTTCTTCTTCATCTTCCACATCACAGCCATCTCCATCGACTAAGGCGCCCATGACATGAGCAACGACATTGCAGTGTGGCTTTTGCAACAAGCTGTTTACGGTCTGCAAAACTGGACTGCGACATGAATGCACCTGCTTCCTTAATTTATTCGGAGAGGCACAGTACAAGTGTGATATGTGTGGAGTGACATTCGCCCATGCCAACAAACTTGCTGAACATCTTTTAAGATGCTAAAATTAGACCAGACTGGGTGCTTCAACCCACTGCTATTTCTACAATGAGAATTTTGCTCGCACTTGTGAGGAATGTCAACACGACCACTGCTGGGCGAACCCAGGTGTCGAGAATCTAGAGCATGGGATCTGTAGGAGGCAATTCACATGCATCTACAAACTGTGTGTACAGGATCCAAGTGTAATGGGCCTGCCCCACCACCAGCAAAAATAAGTTCTCATGGCTATGACAAATAATGCCTATCTGGGGCCATCCAATCTGCCATAGCCCATACCGTTTGTTCCAGCCTGCCTTATTGCTGCAGAAGGCTGCTCTTGCTGTAGGGCCTCCCCCACTGGTTCTGGCGAATGTAATGCATTTGGGTTTGTGGAGGCGGAGAGAATGTTTTGGGAATGATAAAAATGTACATCACCAAGAATATCTCGAGCCAGGCCATGGATGTTTGCAGCTACCTCGAGTGTATGATATAGAGTATTGTCAGTCAGCTGGAGCAAGAGATCGAGGGCCAGGGATTGATTAAATTTAATATATTTCTTGATGGCAAACCAGAGTGACACAAAGATGATGTGGACCAGCGCATCTTTAAGATGAAGAACGTGCCACTGTACAATGTCGATGGCATTTAAGATGCTGTGACAGTCTACATTGCCAAGATATGCCAGAAGGAGGATGGATACATGGGGAATGGTAGTGTCTGTACCCTCACATCTGTGAAATAGCTTCAGATGCGAGCCAACATGCTTGACCCACTGAGAGCACCCTCCTACACCACCCTACCTGCACACATTGAAGCCAAGAAAGAAATTATCAACCCACAGAAACAAGATTTACAGTGCTTCAAATGTGTTATCATGGCACAATGTGTAGAAGGACGAGATCCTAAGTGCATCAACCGATGGTACTATGGCCAGGAGACATATTTCAATTTTAGTGGGCTAGAGTTACCCACCCCTCTGAACCAAATACAACTGTTCGAGAGGAACAATCCAGGGGTCAATATGACCATCTAAACACATGACAACCACGGCAAGGTAGTCCCAATACATGTGTCGAAGAAAGAACTAACCCAACACTTTGATCTATTCCTTAGATGACAGCAGGCAGGAAATCTCATTATTGCTACATAGCCAATTTATACCGACTTGTATGCTCCCAGGTGATATATTATTGTACATATTTGCAAACACTGTTAGAAATGCTGTCATGATATACCTCGCATTACAAGTCTCACAGGCGAATAGGTGCTGGTTGAGCACAGGAGGTATTGTAATGAACATGCATCAGTCCATGACAACATGCCACCTTCATAGAAGAACAGCAAGCCTCCTGTGCTCAAGTTTGGTAATTATAACAATATCGATAAGATACCTATGGTAGTATACACAGTCTTTGAGGCAATTTTAATCCCAGTACAGTCGTATCAGCCAAACCTGGATGCCTCCTACACTTATAAGTAACAGAAACATGAACCCTACATTTACGGTATTTATATCAAAGTGAATAACACCATAGTACCGGCCTCCAAAACCTCAAAAGTGCCCACATATGTGCAACTGTGCACTGGGGAAAATGTATCCAGGAAATTCATTGAGGAAGTTGTGAAAACTAGCAATCTTGTGAAAGATATATATAGCCAGTCCGAGTCCATGCACACATTGACTTCTGGCAAATGGATTGACTATGCCCTAGCCAACACATGCTGCTACTGCTCCAGTCCCTTTACCTGAGATCATTACAGGGTCCATGACTATGATCATTTTACTGGTGACTATATCTAGAAAGCATATAATAATAGTAACATGCTCCACCATCATCCCAAGAGACTGACAATCCTCTTTCACAACTTGATGTACAATTAGAATGTTATTATTAACCAGCAGGGCTATTATACCCAGGAAATATTAACTATACTGCACATAGAGGAATAAATTATTTTGCACAAAACCTGCCATCGACCTAGTTTAAGACCATTGAAGCATTCTTCAACCCTGGTTAGCTCGAGTTGATAAATTGTAAAGGAGTATTCCCCTACATTATGTCGACTCATGGTGGAAGCTCGCGAGCCACAGCTGCCACCCTTGGCAGTTTTTCACAACAGTCTCATCTGATGCGACATCACAGATGCGGATTATCACCATGCATAGGTGGTCCATGTGGTGTTTGGGTGTCGAACACTGCAAGACTGCTCAGAGCTGTACTTGAAGATGGGCATGTTGCTGCTGTGTGACTTGTTAGAGAACTTCCAGGGGCTATGTTCGATTGTATATGGGCTGGAATTTGTCCACTACATGATAGCCACATATTCTTCTTTGAAGTAATGTTGTGGAAGATACAGGTGGAGTTGGATCTTTTTGTCGACTACGATGTCCACTTGCTTATCAAGGCTGGTATCAGGGAAGGGTGGCCCAGTGCATCAAGCTTCACATGGTAGCTAATAGTAAGGATGTACCTACCTGCCACATATGATGCCAACAGGCCATCTATGTACCTCCAGCATGTACATGAAAACAAATTATATGAATGGGCAATGTCACTGCTGCTACCACACAACAACTTAAAATGGACCAGTAGGATATTGATATTATATCTGTGCTGGACAACTGAGATGGAGGCTACATACTGGGGGTAGATGTGGAATATTCTCTCGAGCTCCACAAGGACCATAGAGATCTTCTGTACTTGCTGGTGAACAAGTGCCCCCCTGTCTCTAAACAATCTAAGCTTATGACTACCCCTGAGAAGGAAAATAATTATATTGTCCACTATGTTAACCTCAAGCAGGCATTTAGTCATGGGTTATGGCTGAAGGTGAAACACTGGGCACTTCAATTTAACCAGAAGGCATGGCTGAAACCATATATTGACATGAATATGGAGAAATGCAAGGCAGCCACAATCACCTTCGAGAAGGACATTTACAAGCTGATTAACAATCCTATGTATGGTAAGCTCATTGAATGAAAGAGTAAATGCAAGCACAGGGAACTTGTGTACACCAAACAGCATTGGAATATACTTATTGAAAAACCAGCTTTCGAGTTTTGAACTGTATACAATGAATATCTATTGCTGGCTAAATTAGATCATAAAAATATTACATTTGATAAGCCCATCTATGCTGGCTTCACTATAATTGATCTGTCGAAGGCTCAGGTATTGCTTCCACTACGATGCCATGCTGGCATTGCATGACAGTAATTTAGGCCTCATATACATGGACACCAACTCTTTGTGCTGAAAACCTGCAATCCCGACTTCTTCAGGGACCTCACTTCAGAGCCAACACTTATGGCCAAATGCGACACTAGAGCCTAACCTCCCAAAGATCCACGTTATTCGCCTGCCAATGCAACGGTGATTGGCAAATTCAAGGATGAGTGCTATGGTAATGATATGTTGGTGGTGTCGGGCTGAGGGCGAAGCTATATGGATATAAATACAACAACAAGGTAGTGAAGCGAGCCAAAGTAATACAAAATAGTGTTGTGAACAAAACAATAACATTAGACGATTGTAAATGTATATTATTGAACCAGCATATAATGAGAGTACAGTTCGATAGTATTAAGTTGAACTATCGCAATGCATATACATAATGTACAAAATAAATGGCTCTTTCATGGATGGGCGACAAACAACAGATATGTAATGATGGGATACACACAGTTTCTTATGCTTTTTGTAGTTTATGTTCTGCACATACTCATACACACCTCTGGGACAGGCATTTATCATCATATATGTGCCTGTCCCTGGGAGAGCAGCATCAGCCAGGATGCCTAGTAGGAGGCTGTTCCTCGCCCCGGGCTTGTCGAAGCTGAAGCACTTTCATTCCCCTCTCCCACAGCAAATGGAATGGATGTGTAGATATAATACAAATATTTTTTCCAGCAGCATTTTATAGCACATGTGAAGTCATATTCAACTTGTTAGGTGTGTTTCTGATGATGGCTGGTGAAACAATGTAGTCCGTACAGGAGCCATTTCAAATTGTACCAAGTGTGATTCTGGTGTGTTCTGAGGTCATCCTGTTTTTCCTCTTCGATATGATTGAATATGTAGGTTGGAGCTTTGGATCAAGCGACCTATTGGCATAATCTTAGCTTTTTTCTATTAGTACACTGTTACTTGTGCCAAAATAATATTCATCTTGCCAAGTGTGTTGCTGTTGATGAATGGTAATGTTGAATGGTGGTATGCAGTAGTCTGTGCAGAGGTTTCCTTGTATTTACAGGCATGTTACCGACATTTCCTGCTGTATGTACTAATTTTGCAATCACTATGTGCTTATGTATGCACTGTTCCGATTATGGGTTTTCGGTAGCACATGTAATAAATAGACAGGTTCATTTTTCAGGTGTGCTGCTGTTGATAAATGATGGTGCAGTTGATAGGTGGCATTTTTAGCCCATGCAAGCGTTATATTTATATTGCCAGGCATGTTATCGATGTGTCGTGATGTGTGTACTATATCACATTCCACAATCATTCATGCCCATAATTGCGCATGGTAATTGTCATTTATGATGAGCCTCCTACTTGTGTTTTATGGCCAATTCCTGTGGGACTCAATACTTATCCTAGTGGTTGGGCGGTGGGGGTTGTGAATGTGTAATGGTATTCATATCACACCAGCACTACAGTAACTGGTTGTCATATCATACTTTCATTTGCTCTTTATTTCAGTGCTCCCCCCCCCCCACTTTCACTATTCATATACCACTACTGTACTCTTCTTATGTGGCTGTTGTCTTTCTATGCATTCCTTTATCCACTATGAATTTTTTTTTAGGCGGGTAGTTTTTCTGTTCGAAGCTTCGTAAACCTCCAGTGAACTATACTTGTGATGCCACTGGGTTTTTTTTCACGTACATGTACAAGGCTTGTTTTCATGAAAGGACAATTCTCGGTGGTGTTTTTTGCTGGTATAATGTATGGCCCTGGTCCGATGCTCGGGGGGTTTTCGCATAGTTACACCATGTGGATGGTAAAGTTTGAGGGCGATGCTGCGAACTTCAACATCCTTGTGAGCGTGAGAGCGACCACTCTGACGAAAAAGCCATGTAAGTGTTTTTAGTGTTTTTATTCTACTGATAGTTGTTACATAAAAAAGAAAACATGTTTCGCACGTGCACATGCAATATGACGTCATGGATTGTGCATGTAGCCAGCTTTGCTCCGTACTGTGCAGACAAGTTGTACAAAACCGAAGTACATGTGCTTGCACATGATCGACACTCATGTACCTCGCTACACAATTGGCTCTGTACGGTTGTATATAACTTTTATATAGGGACACAACCTGCACAATTTTTAAAATTTATATTTAAAAGTTTAATTTTTTGAAAGATAGAATGACAATATTTTTATATATAATGTTTTTTTAAGTCATGGACTATCTGTCCGTGTGTTTGTATAGCATGTTATATGAGAATGTAGTTTTGACATTAAACGTCCTATTTTTCATGATTATAAGTTTATTATACTGGGAGTGTGTAGGCCGATGAGAGTATTTGCTTTATTTATTTTATTATCATTCCCCAAGCAATGGTGATTTTAATATAAAGTCGGTGGCTGTCCAAATTTGTTTTCCTAAAGCTGGGATGGTACCAACTATATACGTATTCGACATTAAATATCATCGTTTCCTATACGTCGCTGTAGTCGTGTGGTCAGGATGCCCGACTGCCGACCCAAGGTGTGCCAGGACGATTCTTCATGCCTCTGGTATTTTTTGAGTTTCGAAACAAAAACGAACTAAAAAAAGGCCAGTGCTCCTAGCTACCACCGATAGAACTAAACTCCCTATGCTAGTGTGCACCTGCAGGTGACTTATTACCAACATACCAAATTGCGATATCGGTACCAGTGCTCCACGCTGCGAACAGTAGTACTCAGCAGGAGCAAGACTTAAAGATGGCCGCCTACAGCATACGACTGGTGGCAGGTGCAAGATTTAAGAATGGAGGAAACAAAAAGCAAGAGAGAGATAGAGAGGGGATGGGAAACAAGACGGCAAGAGAGGAAAAGTAAACCAGAAGGAATATGAGAAAACAAATGGATATAATGTAAGAGAGAAAACGGGCATGTGCGAGAGAGCCAGGAATGAATGAGAGAGCATATGTTAAGAAAAACTGGCATATCAGAGCTTGAAAATACAGGGTGGAATGATAGAGCAGGAGGTTGACAATAGGGTAAAAGAGAAATTCCAAGGGAAAAAAGGAAATGCTGAGGGAAAAACCAGATGGATGCTGCTGACAAGAAATGACAGACAATGAGATTTCGGTGCAACATTACTCAAGATGGCCGCCGTGGCACCCCGACACTCTGTCAGGACACCAGGTGCGCTAGAATCCCCATTTTCCAGCTACTCAGGTGTGTTACTAAGCCGCAATTAAAAATAAGTTGTAGGTAAATAAAATTACATCAAAGTACTGATTCCTACGCATCTATTAATATGGTATGCATGAAGATACATTTAATTTGGCAATGTGATACCTTGCCCTATACTTTGTCTGGAACTATAACCTTTATTGCCGAAAGTAATGAAAAAAAATTGATATTGAGGCAGACCGTTTTGAGAACTTCAGTTGCTTACAGACTCATTTGCTGCATTTTTTACTTTTAATTAGCTACTGAAAAACCTTAATTTTAATAGGGCAGCTAGTTAAGTAACTTCCCAGCTCCAAAGTAATTTTAATGCTTGATCAAAATACTTAAAAACCATTAACACAAATTTATATATATTTTAAAAGAAATTTATTGATGCAAACAGACCAGAAAACGTGATAGTTCATTTTACATGTTTAAATTGAAAAACGCGCTCCCATGAATTATCCAAACACACCATGAAGTATGATTAAACACAAAATATGCAACAAAACAAGGAAGGAATTATGTTAACGAATAGAGCTCGCAGTTTGCTAGGGCTGCATCTAACATGCCTCCAGTATGTGCGCAGAGGACTTGTGAGTGATTGCACTTGTGAAATTTTCCAGCCAGTACTAATACAAGACATAAACTATATGTTTTCAAGAAACCCCTTAAATAAGTAATAGCTTTTACTTAAACATATTTTCAACCTATCTTGACCCAGTGTAAACAACTGTGTTGGCGACGTTTTATTTTGGTTGCTACTGTAAACTGCAGGGCTCAGTAGCGAATGAGCTTCCTTGTGGGTAACGTTTTCGTAAACTGCATTACTGCTCTATGTTATGACTGTATCATATTACTGTAGCCGTGTATCATATGCTTTAGTCGAATACAAGCCGTGATAACTAATCAAGTGCTTTGTGTACTTAAAGTGCAGATCAGATTTAAAAAAAATCCTTATTGGTAACTTTTTATACCATGCATTAAATTTGGTGAGAAAGGGTAAATGGATCGTATTTTCGTTTTACATTCACCACGGACTCTTCACCATCCAACCTCGATCTGCGTTCTGAACAACCCATTCCCATTTCTCCCGTACCCCCTCCCTTCCCTTCACGCGGCCACACGCAACGCGCTGTGCGGTTGTAAATTAAGAAACTCGCATAAACGGTTTCTACGTCAGAGTTAACAGCCACTCGGTCCTGGAAAGATGCCGATAAACTTTGGGTTAATAGCGCCCCTAAATCAGAGCGAAGCCAAACTTCCTCAGCGCAATCGCCCGTCGAATCCTTGCCATTTGTTTGCGTAGAGGAAAAGAGCGAGAAGGAGACAGGCGAAGGGGGGAAGCTCGAATTGGCATACAACGCTGGGCGCAGTTTGTCCCGGAAGAGTTATGGGGACTCAACGGAACTGCGTGCCATAAAAGAACATCGTTCACCGAAATTTACGCCTAGTTACGGAACTAAAGCTTACGTTGGTAAATAAAGAAGTTTCCATCCAATAATAAATAAACTTTAATGTCATAATAAGGCGGGAAATCTTTTGCTGTCTGATAAATAATCAAATCTTTAAACGCTCAGAAATATTATTTAAATTTCTTATCGAGCTCGCAAGGCTTCAGTTGGTAAGATACGTGAACCATATGAAATAGTAGCACATGTCTTGTTCTAAGTGTGCAGTGAATGTGATCTGACGAGTAGGTTATCCGCATTTGTCTTCGGACGACTGGATAGGGTTTATATTAAATGCACCGCCGAGTTGTAGTTGAGTGAGGAGACTCGGGCGGCTCTTAACATCGAGATCTTGATAGGCGATGAGTGTGAAGCGAGGTGAGTACGGTGAAGCGACGTGAGTATGATGAAGCGCCATATTGGGGGGGGGGGGGGCGAGGGAAGCGGGAACAACCCGCCGACCAGCGGCATCGTCCGGCACGGTTCTCACATACGAAAGTTCGTGAGCGACACCGCCGGGAATCGAACACTGTTCGTCTAGGTGTGAGGTGAGTGGCCTAACCACTACACCACCGTGCTCCCCTCCCCCTTTCCACAAGTCTATCTGGGTATACACTGCATGTTCCAGAGATAATAATGCGGGAGCCTTGTGGGTGATACAGTCACACCCGCAATAGATAGGCACTGAATTGACACGCAGTATTTTCGTTGGTAGAACACCGCTACAAAATTTTCTATACATGTACACAATTCACTATTTTGAGGTCTTTATTAAAGAAAGAAACTAAGCCGAATAGAAAAACACTGCGTGTTTCATGATATGAAATGGTACGACCAAATACGACCATTCCAAGCGTGTCAGTTTTTTTGTGTTATCTTCTAGCGTCCGATTTCTATCTGATCAAGTAGATTCGAAAATAGTTTTAAGAAAAACGTTTTGCAGACACAGTTCTTGAACAAGTACGTCAGTGTAAATTATAGCCTACTGGTAAAATATAAAGTTAAATTGTGGTGTTCCTGGAAACTAGCTGTACGCTTAACACAATTATTGCGGTTGAAGTCCTCGATATAATGCATGGTGCTTTACCTGGAACTTCTTCCTGCTTGAACGTGGGCGTGTTTTAAAATAACCCAGCCCCTCTCCAAATTGACATTAATCGAATCCACCCATATGGTAATCAGTAATACTAATCTCTAAGGCCAGGGGTAGAAATTCAAAACCACAGCTAGAGACAAAGATTTTAGCGGAAACATTCGATTTATCTTTATATTTCAATGCTTTTTTTGGTTAGTACTTAGTAGTAGACACTGGAAATATTAGCGAAATTACATTGTGGTAGTTTGCGAAAATGTTTTACAGCTGTGGCTTTCTCTTAGTTAAAACATTTCATATGATAGGTTCTGAATAACTCTGAACTGGTAACACACACTTCGCAATGCATGCTTTCTCGATCAACCAAATCAGGATTAAGATTGGTTCAAGTCAGGTGTACTCCCTCCAGTTTCATGGAAGAATATTTAGACAATAAGCAACAAACTAATCACAGCAGATCGAAAAAAAATTAGAACTTTTTATTTATACTTAACATGTCTTTTGAACTATCGATTGTTTTCTCTCTCTTGGCGGTGACTTAGTGGTATGTTTGCGTGAGGCTATTTCCGCGTTTCACTCGGCCACTGAGAATACTTTACTTTAATATTGGATACCTGTTATTCATCCGCAAACAGACAGGGCGTGTAAGAATTTACCATCATATTAAGAAAGTAAGAATATGCGACAGAGATTTGTAAAACAGTATTCACCTTCAACAGTTTTCCAATATACACCTCATTTTCTCAAAACGTAAGCGGGGAATTCAGACCACAAAGCTCGTTCAGCCTGAACCTCGGGAAGGTCAGTGATCGGATCGGCTCTGTTGGGAAAAATAACGTAATCTGAAGAAACGAACCAAGTTTCTTGTTTACAATAGTTCACTTAACGTCGCGTAACAAATTTTGGCTCAGTATGTGCACATAAAGCACCAGCACATTTCTTAGACACCGCAGAAGAATCACGGAATGTGTTCATATTTAATACAGGAACTGATACGCCTTAGAAACCCCTGTTTAAGAACGTGCATCACAGCAGGCCTAACTTAGCTACCGTATAACATCTGTGTTTGTGTGCGCGCCCGCTCACGCCATAAATGGGAGTAAAAAGGGAGGAATAACATCAGTTTAACACTCCAGTTTACGATATCAAGTGGTAAGTCGCTGCGAGTCATCAGCTAACAACATTTCTGTGTATGCACCTCCGATATGGTAGAAGTGTGTGCAGTGCGCTCGTTCTAGGATGTTCACTCGAAATTTGCCACGGTGACGACGTAGGACAAAATGACAAAGTTAAATAAACGAAGGTTGGTCCTGTTAGGACGGAATCGAGATTTGTGCACAATGCTTATCTTTAAAGTCATTTAAAAATGACCTGAAGAAGGCATTATACATGCAGTTTTTATAGAATCATCAATTAATTTCCCAACAATGTTGAACACTGGGAACATTAATTTACACGTTACCTCCTTTAATGTTCGACCGGAAATGATCCACGCACAATTGAGGCCCCAGGATCATAGGACACCCCCAAGTAACTCATTTTTCAACACTATATAAAACCCCAGTATGTTTAAATACCATAATGAGAAATAAGAAAGAGCATAGAGTTGTAAATTATCTAAGGCGGAATGTATCCTACAAAACTGCATTAATATACAAAAGGTTAAAACTACACTACAAAGTGAAAAATTGGAATTATTGATAGTATATTTTAATATTTCTTAGTTTTTTTTCTCTTTCTTTGCACAAATATTACAAAGACCTAAAGGGGATGAGAACAGCAATCCATTATACCATCTTAAAACAAACGAGCATTTCACAATAATATCTAGAAAATATTCGCATAGAAAAATATTCTTTCCCAAATGGACTTTAAATTTTTTGCTTTCTCATTTCATTTCTTGTCCCACATGGACTCTTAAAAGGTTCCTTTTTTTTTCTCGCAATAATCATTTAAAAACATTTACAAAAGTCCCCTAAGTGTTGAGCCAAGAGAAATTCAATATAAAATGCACAAAATCTATTAAAAATAGCCAAACGATGACTCATACTGTCGTTCCATTCTTAGCTCTCCCTATCCATAACATTTTCCGCCATTAAGAATTTTATTTTTGACGTTGTACAACAAACGCAAAAAATTATGTATCCCAAACCTGGCCACATAAGATGTTCCATGGCTATTAACAGGTATTTTTAAGGTAAAGTTGGTTTACTTCAGTTACACAATTCATTATTCAGAATGTAAATCCACCACAATTTTTAAATTAAAACAGAGAAAATCTCTGGCTTCGAAGTTCTGGCAGAGACCCTTTAATCTTCCCTAACAGCCCGTTTCCAGAACGGAGATCGAAACAAGACCAAGAATGAAGCTATTCGATCAGCACAAAAATGGTAGAGAATTAACAACACACAGAGTATCATTTTCGGGAAAATTAAAATTATGATGGACGAGAAAAATTCTAGTTTCCTCCTCTCATATTTATTAATATAACTTATTAGAAAATTGGAAGCGATTACTTATTATGTTCTGCAGAAAATACTTATCCTGCTCATATTATGCAAAAATATCATGAGTGCAAATTAAAAATTAGAGCGTCAAAATGACGTTACAGCAATCCTTAAGGGCTTTACATTTTTATTTAACCAGTGATCAAACCGAAATGCCTGACCTGTTATCTGGGGAGACTTGCCTCGCAGCCAAGCGTCTGACCGTAATACCAAATTTTGGTAACGCTTAAATACAAATCTCGAGCATTGCCTCACTATGGGGGTCGGTACAATCATCCACCAATAGCGAGCCAGTGTCGAATAAAACCTCCTCGCAACTATCCCCTAGCGGGGTACCCATAATTCGCTAAGTGTAAAGAACAGTCCAGTTCATTTTCTATGACGCGAAGTCCGCCGAATTCAAATTTAGCCGTTCAAATTTGCGCGGTTCAGGTGCGTGGCTTCCGCCACACGGTGAACAAGGAACACTGCTGACATCTGGTGGGCGTCACGTCAACTCCCGCCAGCACCATGCGGCTGAACAGTTTAACGTTGACATTGCCGCGGTCGGGAGCATGTCCAACAAAACATTTATTTGTGCGGTAATTATACAGCTACGAGCCGAAACTCGATCAAAGTGGACATCCTTCTTCAGAAATGTAAGTGTTCTTAAATATAAAAATAAGCCCTGTAGTATATTGTGTGCATTTTTTACATAATTTGTTTTCACCACACGTCGCTCGATGAATAATTTTCCATGGCGGATAGGTGAATTCGTTCTTGTGTGAAGAAACGTGGTAAGGCGGAGAGACACAGTGCGTAATTATTAACGTAAGTGTCTCACAATATTGCTTGCATAATCATCCGAGTCCTGACAGACTGCATCACTGATGTCACTGGTATGTGATGTACTCTCATTTCTTGGGATCTCTGAAGTTTCCCGATTATCACGTCGTTATTCCACCTCGGGAACCCGGGAGCGATACCCCGCAGATCAGTGACGAATTATGTGAATGCCAGAAACGTAGCTACCTGCGAGTACATTATAACCTGACGTTAATTCTTCACTGGGCTACCGTTTATTATTTGAAGTGTGTGTCTCTTGCAGTTGCAAAAAAAGTATATACACTTATTTGCAAAACAAATTGATCAAAATGAAACAATCCCCCCCCCCCCCCCCACGAAGGTTGTCATAAGCCCGACATGTGTCCTATTTGCATTTAATGCGGTTTCCTTTCGCGGAATGTGCCACTAAGGGACATATATGTCACTCCATCATTCACAGCGGCAAAACATCAAATAAGGCCTTAGTAGAAGTGTGAGATGTGTGTACCACATATCCAACTTCTGTGAACATGCAGCATGACCCGACACGGTGCATTCGACAAGCCTTTGCTCAACTGGGTGGGTTTGAGACAGGCCGCATCGTTGGCCTCCGAGGGGCTGCTTGGACGTTTCGGCGCATTGCTCGCCACTTGAACCGTTATGCTTACACCGTGAGTCGGTGTTGGACGCAGTGGGAACAGGAGAGCATACACATCCATCGATGAGGCTCGGTCCGACCACCGTGGACCACCAACACGGAGGATCGTTTCATCGTGCGACAGACTGTAAGCACTCCACGTCCGTCGCTGCGCACCATCCAGGGAGATGTCACAGGAGCTGGGGATACGCATGTGTCCACCAGTACCATATTTTTGCGGTTAGCAAAGCGGAATATGTCGTCGCGCCGCCCCTTACATTTACCACTACGACCTGAGTATCGCCATGCACGTGTTACCTTTTGTCGGGAATGGGCTGCATGGCAGCTTGCGTATTGACGACGAGTGGTGTTCAGCAACGTCTGGATACAGACGACAGCCGAATTTGAAGTCCGCAGACCTACTGGCCAGCGCAGTGATCTGCGCATCATAGCAGATCGGCACATCGCCCCGACGAGAGGTGCCATGGCATGGGGTGCCATTTCCTACGATCCCCGCAAACCAGTGGTGGTTATTGAAGGTACCATGGCGGCGGGCGCGGCTAAACCTCCAGTATTTTCTTCAATCACGTGCACTCCCCTTCCTGGTGGTTCGGAACGCCATTTTTCAGCAGGATAATGCCCGGACTCACACATTACGTGCAGCTTTGCCCTGCCTCGTGACGTCAACATGCTTCCTTGGCCAGCAAGGTACCCACACCTCTCGCCTATCGAGAACGTTTGGGATCAAGTTAGATGGCAACTTTAGCCAGTTGCAACTACGGTGGTTTATGTACTGTCATTTTCGCCAGCTGTAGCAGAATCTTCCTCAGGAGAACATCCGATGTCTCTATGAATCCATGTCAGACCATCTCGCCACCGGTCCCCGTGCTACGGGCGGTGCCACCATACTAAGTGCATCCTGCAAGTGTCGGTCCCAACGAGGTATATAGTAAAAATATAGTGGCCGATGCGTTTCCTGACAGACCACATGAACCTATGTCCGCCATTTTCGTTTCAGCCAAAACAAAGGTCCGTGGTAGGGAGTAGCAGTAAGGAATATCACGCATACGTACCCAAAATAATCGACAAATAAAATAACATTGGACATTTCCACGTACTTGCTGGCTGGAAATAAAGTGTAATTTGCGGATTTTGCTTTGCAATGTTAAAGATGGCATAAAACAAACCGCTGGGAAGTTGTATAGTGTAGGGTCGCGAATGTTAATTTTGTGAAGAATTGTGTTAATATAAAACCAGCTTGCATGTTTGAGATTGCATTGTATAAGACTATGCATGGGATCGTGTAAGCGATTTACGTATCCATTTAATTGAGTGCTCGGAAATATTAATGGTGCAATGGGCTGCGGTGTTTCAGCTCGATACTGCAATGCAAACAATTTATACACTACAGCAGTCAGGTAGAAAACCACAAAGTCGGTGGAGTGACCTCGTATTCAAAATCATTATTTTCGTGTATTGAGACCGACGTGGAAATTATATTTTGTGGGTGCTCACGGAAAGCAGGTTCCGGTAAATGTAAACATATCGTCGAGGTAATGTAAAGCAGAGGGGCTTTTTGGAAAAATAAAAAAAATCCGGAAAATAGTATAAATCCACACTATTATTAATACATAATAAGGATTTTATGAGGCGCATCAATATTTCACCTGATGGGCAAGGCCATCAACTGTAGGAAAATTGAGGGGTGAAAGTTTATAATGAAAATGTACATATTTTGTATTTTTTTACCCCACAATTTCCTTGATCAAAAAATTGCCATAGGCCTATTTCAAAAACCATTTCGAACGAATATTCACAGTTTTAGGCCTCTAACATTATTTAAGTCAGCTTTATGACGTTTTAAAAATGCCTGAATTGACGATAGTTCTTACGGTTATTTTTAATTAACAATTTTGCATGACATAGCACATTACACGTAATTCATGTCAATATTTTGCCGCAACTGTGTTTAGCACTGTTACAACTGCGAGGTAAAGAACTGTAGTATGTATTCTTTTGTTATTGATATTTGTTGGGTTATTTCTTTTAAAAGGACGGCCTCAGTTGGAATAAATGTTAGAACGAAGGAACAACCAGTCAAACGAAAAAGGCACATTAAATTCAAGCACGCAACTCGTGTTGCTTATTTTTAAACATAAAAGATAGCAGTGAACATGCACACAAATATGCCTATGGTAGCTTTTATTCCGCTCATATTTCTACGTATTGCTACTTATTTATTATTAGGTTTATTGAAATTTATCGAGCTGGGCTTGACATTTCATCGGAACTGTGGCAAGTCGCGTGACACGATTGTGTTTCAATAGGGCAAAAGTACAACGTTGTGATAAATAAACAGACGTGATGGCAAATAATTAACTTCGTCATAAAAACAGCTCACAGTTAAAACGTATAAATAATGCACATAACATATTTGAAATCACGCACACACACAGCAACGCCACTTTACACGCAGCTGTTAACGAATCACACGTAATAGTATATTAATATTCAAAAACTTATCACGTCTAATTCACGGTATCAACATGACAATAAGCATCAGTTGACAATGTTTTGACTGAAACTTAAATGGTTGGGACAGTTTGCTGATGGCTTCCACTAAGAGCCCTGTAATCACTCAGTCACCCTCTCTATGTTTACTATATAACACGTTGGTCCCCTTCAATACATGTTTCGGGTGGTAAAATATTTTGATATTTTGTGCATAGACACTACCACGTCTTATGCCTGCACCCTCTTATGTGCCCCTGCGATGTCTCCTCCAGGGTAATACATTTTTTGCAAACGAGTGTACTTTAACACTTTTTGTAAAAAAAAAATGTACACTATATATATATTTTTTCGTTTAGAATAAAATATTAGGTTTTTTGTTAGACCATCAATTAACCCCCTCCCCCCAATAGTAACACCCTTATTATAAAAACGAATTAAAGCCTAATTAGTAAACTTACTGAGATATTTTGTATGAGTTCAGCTTTATGAGCGGGTTGTAGTGTTGAGGAACCAAGCAACGAACTAGGAATTCCAATTCCGGACATAATTATATGTAGCTGTTCGTACTGTTTTTAGTCGGGTTAAGTAATAATGCAAGCACTTCTTTGGCAGTGTAGTCGGAATTGATATAGAAAATTTAACCAACGAGAAGTAGACGTGTTGCATTATTTGTTAGTAAACCAAATTCCATACATATATATTTGACCAGAAACATCGTGAGAGAGATTTCATTGTCGCTTTACAGCAGTTGGTTATAGCCCCGAGAGGGGTAAATGTAGACGAAGTTCGTTAAACCAAGTGATGCAATGGAACGTTAGACGGAGTAACCAGAGAACAGAACAATGTTTCCAACATAAGAAAATCGGGGTTTCACTACGGCGGAAATCGAAACAGTTCGTGTGTCCCTCTTCTTTGCTCACAAGAACGAGTAACGTACCTAACACTAAATATAATGACAGTTATGAGTATTTTTTTCATATCCATCACTATCATCATCGTCACGACTAAATTCATCAAGGATGAAACCTTTATATCTCTTTCCGTTTCCTTTCAAATTAATCCAGCCGCTTTTTAAGTCTTTTATTATATTATTGTAATGTTTTGTACCTGTCATACGACGTACGTGTACTTTCCGTGTGTTATTGTTTCAGCAATATTTTCTTTTATATTTAATTTTGGTTTTATTTATTTTGTTGTCCATTAAAGTATAATCACCCACATGTCTAATTCTTACTTCATAGGTTTCTATTCTTCTTTCATCTCTCTCTCTCTCTCTCTCTCTCTCTCTCGACCCAGTTTTTTTAATGCCATAAAGTCAAGTCAAGTTTTAATATAGTTTTCATTATTATTAAAGCCTTTATTAACAAACACTATTGGTATCTTCGGCGTTAAATGGGTCTATAACAGCATAAGACTTTTAAGTGTGTGGCACTTATAGACCGCATAAATTGGCGAGATATTCCTGCTACAGTACATTCACGACTACTTCACACATTTTTGAAGCCCTGCTATAGTTATTCTTCCAGGATAAACCTCTGCCTCATGCAAACCAAGCAAAACCCAGTCTAGAAAATTACATTAAAGGAACAAAGCACCAAATTCGTGTGCGCTAAGTTTAATAATATTTTGAATAGCAACTATTTCTAACCAGGCATTACCAAACCACCTATTTCCTCTCTGCTTATATTCATATTAATTATAAATGAAATATTATGATTTATAGATGAAACAAAAATAAAAATTCAATTTAAACAAAATAAGATACTTTTATGTTCACATAAGTATAGAACGCTTATGATGCATTCATAAATTGTGAAGAAACCGCGAATAGAATATTACGGTGTATATACATTAAAATACTGCGTATACCTACAACTGCAATGAAAGGTTTTGGTTCTTAAAAGATTCCATATAATAGTTATCTTCTTCTTCGAGCCATTGCTTGAATTCACAATGACCATAAAGGCGAACTGTTGGTTTGATATACCTACGAAACCCGATTTTCCTTTTCTTGCTACAAAACTTCATTTTCATAAAATGGTAAAAAATATGGAACATGTTCGATACGTGCGTGGTTAGAGAAATATCTGGTTGTCTGAGCTGTGATCAGAAATACAATGCCTCGCATTGGAGTAAGACACGTGGATCTGAATCCCATCTGTTCGAGTACTGAAAAAATTCTTTAGGGCTTTATGTTCCATCAACACTTCCTCCCACCAGGCAGCGTTGGAAAAAATGGCATGACACGTCCCCGACTCATGTTTGCGTTCTGTCCCGCCTGTGCCACTTCGACCTTCCATCGTCGTTTCCTCGCGTTCGTAGTTTGTTTCGCAACGGGGAAACAGTTTCCATGAACAATGCTGCCTTTCAGCCAGTCTCGCTGTACGCCTCCACACCCCCTACTAGTAACACTGTTCGCGGGAGAAACCAAACAACTTCCACGGCTAGCTCGTCTGTTGCCGCTTCTCCTGAGAATGCGATGGCAACGCGGGGAAGTTAACTCGGCTGCGAATTTTCTCATTCGCGCCTCACGGCACAATAATACAATGGCACAACACTTTGCTGTGAGGTTTCCCTCTCGAAAACGCCCTGGGTGGCGTCGCGAGCAGCAGCTGATAATTCTAGAAGCCGACTGGCCTTTGAATGAATTTTTTTAGCGCAACCCCTGAAATACAGGTCACTGAAAAAAAAGCATTTTGATTAGATTTATAAATAACTTCGCACACACACTGTTGCAATATTTGTATAGTATAGTAAAACTGCAAAAATTCTCTTGTAAAAATGCCATACTCTATCATTATATTTTTTTAATCGTATTTCTCGAAAATATCATAAGGAATAAACAAAAACACAGGCAAAGAGAAACCTTAGAAAACAAATTGTCTAGACCAGCACCGAAACTTCAACCAGTATCCTTGTGTGGCAAAGTAGATTTTTTTTTTTTCGTTGCCAGCCAATGCCGCTCACACATTTTTCTTATCACCCTCCCTTCCCCCCCCCCCCCGCACACATGTGCCCTTTCAGGGTAATACAAATTTATAGGATGTTCCTTTTTATATAATTTTTATTTGATAATTTCCCATTACAATCCTTATGGATTACTTTTTAACATAATATTACAAATTATCTACTTTAAGTTGCCTATAAGATGAGAGTGGCGATATTTTCTGCATTCCAACCTGACTCCCCTAGCAGCTTGGGGGTCAATTTCTTGACATTCTATTCTATTGATAATTATATTATGCCTGTATTGCGGCACTAAACTACTACTACTTATTTCAATTCGATTGTCACAGAGTAGATAGTTACACAGAAGCGAAATTGCATGGCTGTTCCTTCGATGTGGGCATACCTGCTCTCTGATTGGCTACACGAGGCTCTAGGAACCGACCTTGTTTCTTGCATGCTACAGGTTGCTGCGAAAGATTCCCTATTGGCTGGGCTGCTGGGTAACGAGTAGGTTGCCAGGCGATGATCGGCAAATGGCGTTCTGGCCTGTGCGGCAGCAGTTAACGTAACACGCAGTTGTTTCACATCTGTATTCCTAAGTATTCTCTGCTTACATTACGATAGCACGAATTTTACCACGCGGCCATCATTTCGTCTTAGCTTTCGATTACTTGTGATAGTATGACACCTCCTAACTTGACCAAGAATATTTCATCTCTTGTGAAGAGCTGACGTTAGTGATTTAGAGAGCTTCTGTTATTCTGTGAACTCTTTATGACACCGAGAATGCATGATATTACAGAAATGATGAGCTACTTGTTTTCAGCATCACACATATTACTCCACACTTGACGCAATATTTATTAACACACCTTAACCATAACAGAAACAATAACATACCACCAACTGACATGACTTCCTTAAAAACAATAACAAAATCGTACTACTATATAATTACAACCATAAACCCAACATTTTCGCCCACCTTGTTAATTTCACTTAACAACCTGATGACAATATTATATTTTCATTAGGATATAAGTCTACAACTTTTGCAAACTTAAATGAACCACATTTTGCACCAGACACTATGAGACAAGAATACTTCCTTCATTGTAATTATGCTTGAAATGTCAGTGATGCCACCTTGGACACTGGTGTTTTGAATTCACCTGTGGCTGTTTTCACTGCAACTGTCTGAACAAGATCATCTTCACCAAGGAAAGTCTTGGTGATACGGCCAAGTTTCCACTGCTGTGCTGGTAGTCTTTCATACTTTAGTATGACAAGGTCATCGACACACAGGTTTAGCACCTTGACCCACCACTTGGGTCGATTCTGAAGCCGTGAAAGATACTCTGCTGACCATAATTGTCAGAAATGCTGCACTAGTTGTTGCAACAGCTGCCACCTGGACAAATGGTTGACCATCAGCGCTGCAGCTTCCTGTTCAGGTACTGCCATGAGACAACCTCCTGTCAGGAAATGTCCTGGAGTCAGCAATGCAAAATCGCTTGGGTCACCGGAGAAGGCGGTAAGTGGTCTAGAATTTAGACACGCCTCAACCAACGTCAGCACTGTGTACATTTCTTCGAATGTCAAGGCACAGCCACCAAGGACACGCCATAGGTGATATTTCATTCATTTAAGCCCCGCCTCCCATAGGCCTCCATGGTGGGGTGCTGCTGGTGGGTTGAAGTGCCAGAAAATGTTTTGTTCGGCCAAGCGTGTCTGTACTGACAGGTGATGACTCAGCACCTATCGACAACTGCCAACTTCTAGAGGAAGTCGCGTCTCGTTAGACGAGTGCCCGCCATGACTTATGTACGCAAAACTTCCGCGATGTCCGCCAAGTACCACGGGTTTGACTGGTCTCGCTACGTAACTGCAGCTGTAGTGAACTATGCTGCACCCGAAGCGTTAGGCTACGCTGACTGGTTCCAAGGTAAATTACCAGGCTCCCGCCGTGCGAGACTAACGTCACTGAAACAATCAGGAAATAACTATCTGTCTTGTTCAGCGTATGGAGACAGTTGCAAACACTAGCGCTACAACGCGGAATTATTCTAACTAAACAGACACCATATGCCTATACCAGGCACAAACACTTTGGTACTCTATTTGTGTTATGAAATATTTACATTAACTCTATGAATAAAAAGTAACTAAGCAAGAAAATATCCTGTATTAATTCAGTCGTGTATTTTTTGAGTTTGAAATAACTGCACAGAATGACTATACCGCACGTTCATTTTCAAACAAAAAATAAGTTGGCCAAAGACCGTGTTCCAATTGGTAGTTTCTAGTAACAGAATGGTCACGTGAACGATTTATCTGCAGAATCGATTACTTATTTTTTAATTTGTTGTTTTTGCATTCTGTCAGCTACGAAGTTTACAAATAACCAATTGCAAATTGCAGCTATGTTAGTTTTGCGCATATGTAAATTACCCATAAAACCGGAGTTACGGAAATTTCACATCATTAAATATTTCATTGAATATAGCCAATTGAATTCAAATTATTGAATACAGAAAGTGTTTCACACGCAATTCGATGGATTGAATTTCATATAAATTTCATTATTATTCAAAATTTCGAAAGGCTATTAATACATGCAGCTGTATTCAACTAATATTAAAGTGGAAAATAAATTTTTTTCGCAAATATTTATGTTAAAAAATTATATATAAATTTAGCAAATAGCTTTACAAACCTTCATAAATCGTGCAATACACGAAAATAATTTGTCAAAAAAATTCTAATATGACATTTACTTTGCATGAAATAAATATATGCAAATATTTTTGTAGCTTATATGCACATGAACTGCTGTATTTAGTTACTCAACCTTGTTTTTAAACTGTTGCAATAACATGGAGAGCTGGCTGAGACATTGGATTCAATTAAACATAGAACATGTTCTAAACGTAACCTTTGAAATAATTTGAATTATTTTGAACGGCTTGAAAGACAAAATAGTCACGATTTGAGGAAGATTTGAAGTGAACTTTTGACACGTGAAAGGACATTTCTCTAATAAACGAATGCATATTACACTTGATATGACTACTTAGTAAAGCAAGTAACTTAACTCTTCATAACACGTGTAATATTTTAATTAGTTAATTATTGGTTAGCAAAAATAAAATATATATTTACATTTCATTTTAATCAAGCTCAAAATTAAACAGTGCTTAAAACATTGTTTTATGAAGATAAGCAGTTTCTCTTTAAAAACTATCTTTTTTTATTTTTTTGGTTTTAAAACAATATTTTCACATGTGTTGTGCGGTAAATAGCAGTATTGCAAGCTAAACAGCTGTCCGTGGTGGTGGGTGTTATAATTAAAACTTTACAAAATAGAAAATTAAAATTGTAAACATTAAAACCTGACTAACTGTATTACGACGAAATATGTTGGATATAAGACAATAAAATTGCCAATAGATATAGTTGATAGCGTATTTTAACAAAAAAAGTGGGTAAGTGACAACGCAAATATGATGGATGTAATAGCAATATACCCCTTAGTGTTACGCCTGGACTACACAATATTGTATGCATATGTAGTTGAGGTTTTCTAAATACACACATATGCTTGAGTTATTTTGGCAAGTCCCAAAGAAAGATGCGAGCATCTAATATAACTTTCCTTCCATGCATTTATTAGTACATGAATTTACTTTAATTATATACGTTTCGAAATCGTCGATGCGTATTTTTTAATAGTAAACCAAATTGTAGTCTAAAATAAATATGCCGTTTCGAATTTTCGGCGTTAATTTAAGCATTACGATTTACTATTAATATATATATATATTTTAATTTGTTACTAAACTATATTTTTGCGCGGAAATTTTATTGTAAGTCCTTTACTTCAACCACAAACGACAGTCGTAAACATATTGAAGTACTTCTTACATATACATATAATTTGTAATATATATTAATGGTTATATTATTATATATTTAAATATTATTATATATCATATTAACATTACAATCTAATATAGTTATAATCGTAATATTATTATTATAAATGCGAAAGTTTCTATGTTAATTTGTTACTCAATCACGTCATAACGGCGCGACAGGTTTGGATGAAATTTAGTACAGGGGTAGATTATATTCTGGATTAACACACAGGGTACTTTTCATCCCGTAAAGCGAACAGTTTCTTAGGGAATATATAAAATATGCCACCAACTATTTGTGTAGGCGCTGGTTGGTGAATATTAAAGTAATAAAGAACAACAATTAAGATACAGCACTTAGTCATTATAATTAAGGTTTTGATTTTGCACGCGGGTGAAGCCGCGAGTAAAAACTAGTATTTATATGTATTTATTTCTAACACTTGTTCTTTAATTCACATGTGTATCGTTTTATTGTAGCTTCTCTCATTGACAACAAAGATAATTATGTCTTCTTTTTATATTCCGGTCCAAGGTAGACGAGTGGAACGGGAACACTGAACGCTTACTACAATAAGCCCTGAAGTACGTATGCCTACATAAGATGGCAGACTTCGAGTTCGATTGCACACGCCAGGGAACCCGCTAAGCAGCTTGTCGCAGTCCCGAGAGGCTAGGATATCTAGCGACCCGCTTTTGCTAACTGCGAATAATACACAATACACCCCTTGTTACCTAACATGGGTAGCAGTTTCCAGGCTGGCTTTAACGCTCGCTACAAGACATTGCGCGCGAATGTGAATTAACCCTCTGGTCCCTTGGATGTTCAACCGTCGAGCCGGAATCAATCTCCACAATAAAAAAAAAATAATACAAATCTTCGGGTGCCAGCCTGTGATTGGTCTAGAGATGTAGGCCACCACTTTTCGCACTGAAATGAAGCTTTCAAAACAACTTGACACGCGGAAACATACCAAGGTAACTCACAGTACGTCAGAAGTTTTGAAACAAAAGCTTGAAAATAATCACGGCTCATAGAAGACTCATTGGCAACCATCAGGATCCGAGTTGAGATGGAAGGTATTTAAATAAAAATAGTTCTAAGACTTCACGTGGTATTGCGAATGTAATGTTTAAACTTATGACAACTGAGGTTAGATTTTTCTCGATTAAAACACGCTACATTATTTAATCTACATATTACTACTATGTTACATTACAAACTAAATTACGGTTTTACTTGAATGACTATCAGCAAAGTGATCTTGTTTATGGCAATGTTAATTTTGCAAGTGGAAGATGGATACAATATGAAAATAAACTACATCCTAAACGGGGTTTTTAAAATTACTCAAACGTGAGTGGCGTATTTTTTTTACTTAATTTGTTTTTTGGCCGTGTTTCTATATTTTAGTGTTAATGTAAGATGCTGCTGTGAACAAAATATAACAAGCGGGGTATGAGTGGTAATAAGTATTATTTCGAAGATATATTTTTATTTGCAACGGGTGACGGTAGCGTGCTGGTTGAACGTAGTCTCTCACGAGTTGGCGAACTTTTGTACGCCACGCAAGGATTAAAATCTCGGGAACTGTGGCGCATGTGGAATCGGCAACAGCCTGGGGAAAGACTGGCGTTCGTGGAAAGCTTTTATCCCTGCTCGTTTCCGGGTGGTAAAGTGCGGACTATTACGATAAGTGGTTCCCAGAGGCCCCGCCGCAGCGCTGCGGGCACTGTGCGAAGTGGCGCGGTAACGAAGTTTGCGCTCTCTACCGTGTCCTCTAAGCACGCGGCCCCATCGACACACACTCCTGAGCTTACGATTGACAATGTGTCGTATGCTTAAGGTATGAATCAATGTGTACAAGGCTTTATGACTGTCGCGTGCGGGTCAGACGGGTCATGCGCGTTCTTGGCGTGGCTTAGGATGTCGTTATATTTTATATCTTAACTACAAGTTAAGACGAAGTAGCCAATCAGAGAACAGTGAAATTTGTGTTGTTGACGGGAAACTGTATTTACATCTGGGATTTAGGTTATGTAGTATTGTAAAATCGTATGCAAATGATTATTTTAATCGAGCTTAATTTAAAGAACAGTTCATGGTCATGTTTTATTTCTTGGAAGAGGTTATTGAATTCGCTTTAATTAAAATTTTCAGATGTATTAATTGTAAATGTCCAATATTGGCACCAGCTTTCCCTTCTATAAGTTATCACGAGTTTTCCAAAACGTTTACACGAGCAGTAACGACAAATAATCAAATATATGTAAATAATCTTCACTCTTGTCCACATTTCCAGGTTATGTCGGTTGCTTTCATTTTCTACGATTCTGATTGGCTAGACGTAACAGTGGCTAATTCAATCATAAACTGCACATCTTCTTATTGTTCATTTTCCTTGTGCTTATCGAGTCATTAAGTATAATTCTTAATTCTTCATTCTTTAATCGTAAACCCACCTGAACACCCCAGCTTGTGATTGGTATGCTCGCATTTGCAGCCAGCACCCTTCACCTGTATCGGGGCGGCGGCTAAGACACGCCACATGCTTCCATGTTTTATGTATGCATGCTATTATTTATGTATACTTGCTGTCGAAGGATACAAAGTAGTTTAGACGAACCAAATAAATAAGGTAGGTTTACATAGACGCAAAGTTAAATATAAAAGCCTATTTCTTAATGTAAACAATATAAAGTACGTTTTTTATACAATCTTTCACGCAAATTAACTTGTTTAAGTAAAGAAAGTGTTAAAAACTCAATAATTGATTCTTAATTTAAAGAATATTGCACTTTATCGCATGTAAGTGTTATGCCTTAAGAAGTAATAATACAAAAAATCTTTTAGTACGCATTGATTCCATATCCTCTTATGAAATTAACCAATACACTCTATAATCGAGACTGGTGAAACTGTTCCAAATCGGTAAATTTGACTACAGATCTGTTGGATTCTGTAAAACTACTCATTAATTGATAGAATTTGCTCATTTAACAGTGACTTCTGATTCCCAGTAAACTAGCCAGGCCATAAAACCTCAGTATATTCCACTGATTCTCCAATAAGAATAATTCTACTGACGGAAATCACTGATACAAATTCAGACTGTAGTTGTTATTTAATAAGTAATTGTAAGTAAATTTTGGTTGTTTTATAAGTACTATAACCTTACATAAAATTACTTAGTTTTCTGCCAGGATTCGAATAAAAAATGTAACACCTATCATGATTGTTTTTCAAACCTACGTTAGTAGTAGGATTTGACCGACTTGGGCACAAGGGCATCGAGCTCCGCAGCCGGAGTCGACCAACCACCATGTTGGAATTTCCCTTTTTTCACTCAAAATTTTTCTTTTTCCCCTCAAAATCGACAAAATGGCCTAAAACGTTTTCCCTAAAAATTACCCTTTTTCCATTAAAATTCCCAAAAAATTCCAGTTTTTTCCGGAGAAGGTGAGCCGCCAGTGCCGATTCGGCGATCGAGTTTTTAACTGCGGTCAAAATGCTCGTCGGCATGAGAGATCAGCCTGTACGAAGAATCCATTTCGCGCGATGGAACATTCCAACATTGTTCTCATGCAATTTGTGCAAGGCGATACATTAAAATAACATACGGAGATCTGCAAGGATTCGTCTACTGGGAGTCAGCAACTGTTGCCAGCAATACCTCTCGCTACATCGATGGGCACCGATTCGACAGGTGAATATGATGAGCCAGATAATGCTAAAGAGAGAATGAGTGCAGTACAGTCGGACTGTGTGGAATATACATTTGCAGGAAGTTCACGTGAAGACAACGAACTTCAAAATAAACGGTCGTTTGCTTTAAATACTGATGAACATACAACTCCTGCTGCAAAGAAAAGCAAATCTAAACTAGAATACAAAACAGGAGGTGACTATGACTACGAAATGGGCATTGATGAAAATGAACATGAAGAGAGTGATAGTGCTGAAGACGATGATTGCGATTTTCTCAATACACTGACACACTCCCTCCAACATATTTGCTGCAACATGCAACATGAAGAAGGCAGAAGACGCCGAGAATACTGGCTAACTATTTCCTGAAGATCGAATAAATTTGTTGATAGAAGATATTTGAGTGATCTTCGAAAACGCGGGAATCTCACGCACATTAACTATATATCTTCAATCATTAGTAAACTGAAGGACGGGGGATATATCGCATGATGTGATGAAATGCTTTCTTCCGAAATAGTAATTACAAAGTAATAAAAATTATTATAATTAATTTATGGGCTTTCCTTTATTTTTGTAAGTTGTATCATTTCCCTTCACAAATTTAAAGTGGTGCTATGAGCACTCGAATATTAATGGAAACTTCTGTATACAGAATGACAATAAAAACTTTAGTATAAAAATGCATGGATAGACTAATTGACTAAATACAAAACATTAATTCGATCAACTTGTCAAATTTTGGAGACATTTGATGATTATTTTTTTAATATCTATGGATAGAGACAGATGACAAACCCATGGATTAATGATTGATGGAAATATTGCGAAAGATTGTGAAAGTTTGATGCAAAAATTGCAAGAAATTGATGGACATATTGTGAGAGATTGATGGAAAGTAAGAACTATCGATGGAGAATTATTAAAGTTTGATGGAATGTTTGCAAAATATTGATGTGAAGATTGAAAGATTGGTGCATGTGGTGCTGACTGCGGTGCTGCTTGTGGTGCTCAGTGATGGAAAGATTGCGAGATTGATCGAAATATTAACGAAACATGTTGGTTAGAGTCATATGGCGGGTGGAGTGCATTGGACAGAATGAGAAAAGGTGAGCAGGCGGGGGAGGAGAATGTTAATAAAATATGCTCGCAGACTTCTGTGAATGTATTAAATTTTTACAATTTTATTTTAGTTTCTGTTTTCAAGGACATCAAAGGTCACAGTTATAGGGCAAAGGTCATGGGTCAAGGTCACCTGGGTTGAAAATAGGGGATGGTGACGTCATAATATGTTAGCTCGTCGGTTCCAGTCCCTCATCCCCTCTTATCCCGAACATTTATAATTTATATTTTTCTACTTTTTTTTAAATATATTTTTTTAAATAAATATTTGGGGATTTTTTAGAATTATTTTTTTTTAATCTTTGGGGATTTTCGGGTTTAAGGTCAAAAGTCAGTGGGGTCAAGTGCAATGTTATATGGATCCAATATGGCGGACAAGATGGCTGATGATTAGGTTCTGGTTGTGGCTATATGTCGCATACCATGCAGAGTTAACAAGTGAAGCCAGTTTATATCGTGGAGTTAGACGGTTGTTTTCCAGTAAAAATGTCACGTGATCAATAGTAGCCAAAAACATTGTATCGAACTATCTTTCACGTGTATTTTGAAGAGTATTAAAACCGACATAAATTATCATACAACCCTTTTTGTCCTTAATGATGATGTATGTGTATATACATGTGTGTGTATGTATATATATATATATATATATATATATATATATATATATATATATATATATGTGTATATATATATATATATAGCGCGTGTGTGTCTTAGGCAATGAACTATAAATTTCTCAGTTAAATATGTAAAGTTATGAATTATTTACATTTAAATGGAAGTGTTGTATACAGCGTTTTTGGTTTATTTTCTTCCCATTCCCTATACAATTGCCTTGAAAATATGATACTAAATAATGTTCTGACAACTATAGGAGCATTAAAAAGTTATTACAAAACTTTAACCGTACTGAAATCGAATATAATACGCTGTTGAAGTCGTCTGCGAGAGCAATACTGGAGGGAAACAACTTTTGTTTACATTGAAATTGAATAGCCTTGTGAGTGCTATATAAATTCACTAGTTCTGAATTTTCTCTAAATTCGTGTTATTCTTGCGTTTGTGAAATGTGCATTTGGCATGTAAACACGCCTTAAAACTATAATCTATTTTTGATTTTTTCGGCGACGAACGAAAATTAATATTTATGCATGAAAATGCGCACGAGCCGGGCCATGCGAGTCCAGAGGTGCATATTCCCGAAAGTAACAAGTGTTTAGTGTATTCATATATACCGTGGATATATTCGTGAAAGATATCGCTCAATTATCGTGTGTTTAGGGTATTATATCTGCGTAAGTTTCTAATTAACAATTGCAGTGTGTTTAATTTCTGCGATTGCGGTTGCGATTACTAACCTGCCTTGAATTTAAGGTCTAGCCTATAAGTTGCGGGATTCGTTAGAGGTATGGCCACTTTTATAAAACTACATATACGTATTTTCCTAAATGCCGATTTCCTATTTCATGTGTAGGTGTTTATTGAATTCATTTGTTAGTATCTAAGTCAGTGGAAGTTTGTAGAGGTAAACATAAACGTGAACAACTGACCCAAGCATATTCCAAACATAACCTTTAGCTTTCCTCGTAATAAATAGTTGTTTGCGGGCATTAATGGCAAATCACCTCGTAGACCAATGCAAGGCTACACCTTATAAAAACTCCACTCTTACAAATTTTTCTCTCCAAGTCAGAAGAGTTGCAGTGACAAAAAAGAAATCAGCTGTTTATCAACATAAGAATATACAACCAAATCAGTTCTCATATTTTTTATAACTATTGAATGTACCCTTTCTGATTTGCATTTTCCATGGTTTCTCGAACTCACTCCATACAATTTTAGGGTGACTCAATAAAGACAACCAATTCCTTCCTTGTATTCCCTTCATTGTATTCTTGGCTTACCATTCTCTAATTAACCTTCTGTCGACAATATGTTAAATTAATTAAATAAAGTTTACTTGTGTGTTTAGATGGTGATGTATTTAACGGCAGACTGTAATAAAAACAGTAAATGACAAATGCTTATACATTTTATCATTTTCCAAAGGTAGCCAAAATAAAGAAAACCAAAATAAAGCCAATCCTTTTCTGTAGTTACACTATCTGCAAAATAAAAAAAACTTTGCGTGATTTTCTTTAAACTCTGTTTCACCCTTCTTAAGGATTTTTTAAATTCTAATTTTGAGAACAACTAATTGGACTTACGCTTATTTAAATTTTGGTGATGACACATGAGCATTTAAAAATGAAGTGTGCTACGTGAAACAGCAAACACTCTAGCTGCTAAACCACCACTGGCTCTGTCATCTTAAGAAGGGAAGAGTTGAGAGAGGTTTAGGTGGTTTGTAACAACCAAAGTGTTGAGAGCTAATGTGGGTGATATATGACAAATATGGAGCAGCATTGAAATGGAAGTGTGGGGAAAATGGGAAAACCTCGAGAAAACATGCCAGTCAGCAGCATCAATCAGCACAATCCCTATATGTGAAAATCTGTGAGTAACCTCACAGAGAAACCAACATTAATTACTTTGGTGGAAAGCAAGCGCCCTACCACTACGTCCATCGCAGCCCCCCCCCCCCCACACTTTTTAGGCTGGGAGGTGAGGAACTTAATTTCTTCAATGGGCAAAGTCAATTAAAGTGAATTTAAAAAAATGATTGTATTAATTAATATAATTATCCACCAGCTTATCATAGATCTGGTTTCTGAATGGGAGAGAGAGTGTTTTGCACACTTGCATTTTATTTTTTTATAGTTATACTTACTTGTTTATTTCTTTGGCACCAGTATGTACTGTAAGTTGTCAAATATAATAAATAGGTTGCAATGTACCAACCTATATGTATACATACAGCATTAAGAGATTGGATTTACAGACCAAAATACAGAAAAGGAAATTAAATTAAAGAAAATTATAGAGAAATCATGTTCTTATTCCTGGACGTGGTATTTGAAAACCTTCGCAGTAGACCTAGGTTATCAATTTTAAAACATTCGTAAGTAGTTTGACAAGCTGATAATGTTTACAATAGTGACATCGTCATCACCCACAGTTTAGATTATTCGCCAGGTCTGCAGCAGTGGCGGCTGGTGACTTTTGAAACTGGGAGGGCTGTAGCGATCCTAACACATATCATTACAAATATTATTTTGTAAATCGGCACATTGATAAATATATTGCATACGACAGGCTTAAGTAAGTGTAGCTTACGTAGCTAAATACAAAAAATAAGTGTGGTTGTTTGAAGAAAAATGTATCATCGCACAATTTGTGATGGTCAACATACTGTGGCCACTGGCTCAGATCTTATCACTACCACAGATCTGTATTTGTTTTAAGTTTGTTTAGGTCATGTGCCTACCAATCAGTACCTATATGGTGTGGTACATTACATGGGACGACGAGAGATAGTATAATAATACCAAGTCTACCATACTAATGATGATAACTTAGATATACTAAAACAAATATTTTTAAAACCAAATACTAATTTACATTGCCTACAGTACATGCTAAATTCATGCCAGATTTAAATTAGAGGATGAAAGAGGCATATCTTAATTTATATATTTGTATAAAAAATTCATCCGTCAACCTGTACGCGCTATCTAACTGGCAATGTATATTCACCTTACCAAGCAATGAAAATTTTATGGCATTTTTTATATGTTGCGAACATGATTTATGTATTTTAATTTTGTCTCCCAAATGTTTTAAATCTCTTTTACCCCATTTACAATCCACTAAAGATCATTAGGTTTCATTAGCAATAAAAATTAAACAAAACAACACATTTCCACCTTCACACCCGCATAGCCAGTCCGCGAAATTGTATGTACTTAAGTCGAATTTTCTCGTATACGAATCATTTACTACCATGGCTTTGTTGTTGAATTATAATTAACTGCGGCCTTGCTGGTCCCAGATTCTGTAGCTCTAGTATATTCTGGTAATTGAAAATATTTGTCGTAATAAGGTTTAAAATGTTACTCGCCGAATTAACAATTATTTAAAAGTTTACACAACACGACATTAACAACAATTCAACCCTGCTTCTGACCGATGCTTATAGCTCATCATTAATTAACAACAAACTTATTCAGAGTATTACACACCATATTTAAAGCTCACGTGAGTTTGAACGAAATCTATAAATAAAAAATATTCGAAATAAATACAAGCAGTGTTAAGAAGTGTGTTCAACAACTGCAAAATAGTGGAGCGCGAAAGTGTGCTTACAAAACATGTAGTTTTGGTAGCTTCGTTAAGTGCCAGGAAAACTTTTTTTTTTTTACCATGGGCGTGCCAGCTCTCTTCGATTTACAGCATGCGATTGGCTGAAAAGGGACGAGTCCTTGAAGTCTTCCTCCCTCCCTCCCGTAGAACCCCTAGTCCTAAGTTACAGTCATCTCTCTCTACCAGCTCTACCCACTTCGGGGGCGAAGAATCTGCCGCCCCACCACTCGACATTTCCAAAAATAATTTCTTTCGTGACAAGAGTCTCGTCCATCTCAAAAACATTGGCTGCGAAATAACCTCCGTATTCGCACGCAGTATTATTTACAGAGTAGCAGATAAGCAGAGGTGCGCGTTCTGAGATTTTATTAGGAGGGCTGCGCCCCACAGCAATACCTCAGCAGCCGCCACGGGTCTGCAGTAGTGACATACGAAAAAAATAATAAATTGGTTCCGATATACACTATGGTAGCAGAGTTTATGTTGCAAAAAACTAGAATTACACTTACAAATACACTAAACCAAACAGGAATAGTTGTCAACGTGTACATGACCACACAGAACTCTGCAGAAAGAATAGTATAGTTGCAAGTAGACTGCTTTATTAGTCTGTTTTCGTTTGTGTCCATCATTAGTTTTTTGTTTCTGTAAGTTGCTGCTTACTCTGAATTCCTTCTACAGAGTTGTATGTGTTCTTCACGAAGGCCTACCTATTGGCAACTATTCTTGGTTGGTTTTCTGTCTCTGTATGTTCGTATGTGTAATTTTAGTTTCCTGCGATAACAGCTCTGCTTCAAAGGCAAGTGTCCAACATAATTTTCCATTTAATATATAATATTCATATAGGCCTACATGAATTATAAAGCGTAAGAAATTTCAGCTCAAGGGAAATATGTTTACAAGAATTGCAGGTTCAGCTGAATAAACTGCTGCTGGCAACAATGCTTTTTATTAGAGGGGTGTTTGTCAAGTTTCTGCAGCGTGTTTTTGAGATATTGAAACGGAATATTTTTTAATGTATCCAGAGGAGAATTTCACACAAAAAACAATAATTACAAAAGTTGTTAAGTAACAACAAAGAAATTTTGTCACAACTGTTTTGTGGACCACTGTGGCATTTTATAATACATGTGCACTTGTTATCAATATCATTGCGGTGCATGCGTCTTTCACCCAATGTAGATCAACAATGTATCCTAATCTAATTAAACTACCCACAATAACCTAAAAAACTTGTGAATAAGAATTCATACATGTGAGCGTAACCATAGGGTGGTTTCTTTATTATCCCTAAAAGTGTATTTATAGAAATAATATCATTTCGTAGTTTTCCCTCCCAATTTGAAAATTTTTAGCATGTTGGGTTGAATTAAAATTGTGGCTACTGACTAGGACCTTGGTACTAAATTGCACTTTTGGAAAAATATGAAACTCAACTTCTTTAGATATAGGGAATAAAATTACCCAGAACTTTCTCCTGTACCCCCTCCCCTTTTTTTCTTCTGAAAAGTTACAAAAATACTTGATTGTCCAGTACAGACAATGCAGTAAAAACTTTTAATTTCTGTGTTTTACTTATGTACCAAAGGTAACTTAACCCTATTCAATATTGTGGATTCAATAAACAAAAATGTACCCTACAATAAGGGTTAAATAAATATAAAACTGTATCAGAACAGAGAACTAATGTAATGTAAAAAGTAGGAATATCTAAAAACTGATTTGAATTTATATACCAGAAACAATTTTGTATATTGAAAAATATGTACAAAGGAGATGAAGTGATATTGGAAACAAAACTCTCGGGTCTTGTCAGTGTTAGGAATTTAAATACAAATACCCGCCAATAATTATTTATTCGTGGCTCAAGAAATTCTGAACTTTGCCTACCAGAAATTCAGCTAGGCTGCTGGTCGCTGTTCTGTTGCACTCATTACTGGTACGCAACCTGCAATACATTACACGGCAACGGTAGCACGCTTGTTATACTTTATTTAAACATTTATTAAAAAAAAAATAGTTTTCCACAAATCCTGATGTAAGAGGAGCACTATATCTAAAACATGTGCATATTGTCATCCATGGCAGAATACTGGGCCGCGGTATCACACACTCACGATCGGTAGCTTTATGAGGAAATTATTTGATTGCACAACTAACACCAGCCAATAATAAACTAGTGGAACTTCACACGTGAATCGTAATATCTATTTATTTATTCATCGTCCTCTTTGTTCAACGCGAAATGTTACGAAAGTAACCTTTCTCGCAACGTCATTCTAATGCAAACACAATGTTTTTCGCTAAATTCAAGATGGCGGCTAGAGTCCATAGTAAAACCGCATATCTCCAGCGGCTTCACCTATGTTATAACATGGCATTCCTGTATACTACTAACTCCATGGTTAGGTCTGACTTCGGAGCCTGGACTCTGTGTATCGATTTGATATATCCTATGGCTATAAAACCAATATGGGCGCCACTGCTCTGCCCTCGAGAAGCGAGCCTCCCAAATACTTCGGATGAATCGATAATTGCCTTTCTAAAGCTCGTTTTTGCAAGTGGGAGGCTCGGTGTTTTTTGAGGGGAAAATGGGGAATTTTAAAAGGTAAAAAGGGACATTTTAGGGAAGAAAACGAAGTTTTAATGAAAAAAGATAATTTTGATGAAAAAATGGTCGCCGTGTGACCGGAATGACAGAGCATAAACAGCCCCGACAAACCGTGCCCTCGCGCCATTGCTCCAAAATTCGCCAATTCATTCTACTGGTGTACAATAATCAAATTGTTGTTCATGTTCTGATTTTAAAAAAATCTTTTACTTTCTTTTTACGTTCTTCGCCTACTGGAGTGAATATATTTTCTATTTATCCATGTACTTCCTTCCAAAAACTCTTTTCCCAATATCGATTTCTTTTTGTTTTGTGTATATTGGTGGTCATTTTGTCCTTACTAATAAGGGCTACGTTCTTCATAGAACACTCAGAAATTTATTTATTAATTTTTTTGTTTCTCCGTTGTTTAAATGTGTTTAAAATCCCGTCACTCTTTGCAGTGTTTAAGTTCCAATTTTATTATCTCGGATAACTAGGCAACAGGTATTCAAGTATTAATTTTTTGTCAACGAAGGATTATTAGTTGTTCATACTTTTGGGAGAGTCGCACATGTACTTTTGCTTAAAAGATATATACTACTTTTAATACATTTCTAAGGATTTTTATTGTCCTATTGTGTGGTCGACCCACGCCGACTGGAATTCTACTGCACGATTACCTTCAAAAGTCAAGAAACTAAAACAAAAACACAGTTCCACCCCAGAACATTTAAACATACAGAGGTGAAACCACCAGTTGTTCCGGGAACTCCAGCGGCCGCAAAATAGCGCCACGCTTAGGAGCGCCGTTCGCCAATCAGCGCGTGTTCCTACTTGCCGGCCGGCAGTTCAGCGAATAGGGGACCTTTCGCAGCTCACAGTAGCCAGTCAGACCCAAAGCCGACTTCCAGAGTCTCGTGTAGCCAATCAGAGGATGTGTACGCCCGACACGCCATTGTGCCTCAGTATTCATCTACTCTTAACCCACGCCGCGCCACTGCACGAAGTGCTTTCCTACTAGAACTTTTATTTTTAGCGGTTGAATACACTTGGATATTGCTGAAGTAGTGAAAAAGTACTGTCCTCATTAATGCTTCAAGTATCCTACACAAGAGCAACGTAAAATCTGGCCCAGAATTGTTATACTGTTCAGCAAACACTGTATACCAGCAAACAACACCTGCCATTTCTTTCCCCCTTTCATCAAGCATCAGCGCAACGAGGCGTGATGTGTTCACGTCCATTAACTAATTTCAATGAATCTTCCGTCCGTGACAAGGCGTTTTAAGAGGCCTGCCACATACTTAATTACCGTATACGCGCGGCAGATACACAATGAGAATAAATTTGTAAAGATTGCAGCATGCGACACGTTTACGTTTAAACATCACACCTAAAACATACCTGAACCTGCCGAAAAAATAGAATATGGCACATTTTGTCACACCAGGTTTGAATCCTTTACTAGAGAGCTGTCATAGCATTACACCAGACTTGTCGTATCTCCATATCTGTAGAATAAGACGTGTGTCAACACACACGCACGCACGCACACGCACACACACATACACACACACACATATATATATGTGTATTTACATATATGTTAAATTCCAACATATTATTAAAATATTTTGTCGACCTAGTGGGCCGTTTTAAAAAACGTCACCGCTAGTGTACTATTTTAAAACCGTTTTGAAACCTAATTTTTAGAATTTAATTCAGTAAATAATGGTTGCCAGTAATACTTTTATTGTCTCGTTGCAGTTTTGTAGTTAATTAGTGTGATTATTAATGCTACTACTATCCCCTTGAACATCTATGATTTATTTAATAATGCCAATTTGTCTGCTGTGGTAAATATTTTATATTATTTATTTATCAAAGCATATGTAATGCGTTATTTACGTATTCCGTTTTTAAAATCATTGTTTCTCTCTATTTTAAAGTTTACATATTTTCCTCGTTACTTTGATTTCAATTCATTTTTGATCTGTACTTCGAAAGTTACGTTTTTGATCCCGTCTCGCCTGCAGAACCATGTTTCATGAGAGATTGTTTCTCTACCAACCGGATATGTAATGCTGCGGTGCAAATTCTTTCAGTCGCCGTCTGATGTTTCCCTTTCCACTCTCTACCCTGGCTCTTGGCGCGTGATTTCACATTTAAAAAATGCCGCTTTGTTCACGTGTTATATTCCCCACATCTGTGAGCTTCGGCACATTTCGTCTCTTCTGGACAGCCTGCGACATCTAGTGTCGCAAATCTAAGCTTCTCGTTCATATTTTGTTTAGCACTTCTGCAATATTCATACCGCCGATTTGTTCGTGTTGTGTTGCGGATGTGATGGCATTTTATGGCACCTAGTGCTTACTACAGTGTAGTAGTATTTTAATTTGTGGCATTCACGTAGTTGGTCTTTTGGTTCGGTGTTTGAAAATGTAGTGCACCGGTTAAAAACTTTATGGCTTCCGCCCTTTGGTGAGTAACAATTCAGTTTTATAGCTGTTCTTTCTGTGCACCAGCAATACGTTCTCACTAAAATTTTGATTACATTTTGTTTTAGTGAGGGTACACGTGCCACCCTAAAATTTACTGTACGCTTTGGCCAAACATTTCTGTACGTGCTGGCTAAATTATTTTACTATTTAGTGATTACCTTCTGCACATCGCCTCCCATTTCTTTGTTGGTGGTGACGTAGCCAAGTTAATTTCCTCCATCCTGGTGTTCGAAAGAGAACTATATAATCTCCTTGACCGTCATATATCTTAATTGTTCACATGAATTCGACACTCGTCATGAAGATAAGGTTTTACGGAACTTTAATACGAAATATGAAAATTATTTTAAAGTTTTATCATGCACATGTTTTCCATTTTACTGTGTTTACTTACGAACATTTTATATTACGACCTCTCAAGGTATTTTGTAACTAATTTTTTAATACATTTTGGGCGGAGTACCACTTTCGAACAATTAATACCCTTTCAATACATTTCTGCAATCCATTAATTAATATCTTTTATTGTGACTGTTTGTCAGTTTTTGTACCATGAATGACACTTTAAATTCTTAAACATTTAAAACAGTGAGAAATAAATTGTATTTTAATGTTTTGATCACATTGAAGCTATTTTATTGATTTAATTATGTCGTTCAGATGATATTTTTTCATGTTTCATGACCTATATTTTAGGACTAACTTTTGTCATATTCAGTTCTTTCTATTGCGTTAATATTTAATTGTCATTAATTTACTTTGAATGATGATGAACAGATTTATAAATTTTTGAAGACAGTTACTTGTTAAAAAATAGGGAAGTTAATAATTAAAATTAGATTTAATACCGCACAATTACAAGTCACGTATTTTACTTCTGGCCTTTCTGCGTCCTACACCAAGGATGTGACAAGGCAGGTATTGCATAAACCCTAGCAGAATCCAATCAGAACACAAGAATGGCAAAACCCATGCAAAAAAACAATTTTTCTGTACAGTGTAAAGGGTAGTTTAATGTTTGCAACGATCTGTAATAGAAACAAAGAAGTGTGGTCATGTTTATTTTAATTTTAAATATTTTTTTCAATTTTTTATTTTCATTAACATTTCCTTTACAAATATTGCACATGGAATACTTTCATGGTTATCTCACATTTCATGTTGTAGGGTAAAATTATAAACTTTCCTTTCCCATATGTAACAAATTTATATTTAAAAACATTTACATAGAATTCAGGTTGCCTAAAATATATATAAAATACAACCTAATTCAGGTGCCAATACTTTCGCTGATTTTCAGCTAATACTATTACAGGTTATATTTACTGGCCACATTAATTAGTTAATACAAACTGCAAAAGGCCATCACAAAATATACTGAGCAGGTGACCTTAATTTACCATAGTTACAAATGGCTATTATATTTCTTTCGTACCTACATTTACCATTGACATTATTACATCATTCCTACACTAGGAAAGACCTAATTTTGGTAACATGTTACTGGTCATCAAACAATAATTCAGTTAAAATTTGCTCGCAATCCCAATGGGATGGGAGCAACTGCTAAGCAACGCCAGCCTTAACTCCGCGAGTAAATTGGATTTCTGGAACAAGCCCCAAACTTTGTAAAGTTTCTCTTAAAAAGTCGTAAAATCAAGGGATTTTCCCATAGCTCCACTTAATACAAAAGGCTGAAACCATAATCAACGATTATCGGCAAGTGTTTACAAATGTTCACCAAAGTTTACAATAGTTTACAGATGTTGAAAAATGTTTATAAGTGGTCGCAAAAGTTTACATGGTCCCTAGTGGTTACCACCACTTTGCGCCGTGGTGACGACAGGGCCACTAAAACTTGGTTACAAAAGTAACAGTATTGGATTTTGCCTAAAAGGCCAACATTTCGCAAAATTATAAAAAACTTGAAAATTATTTTACGGCCATCATGGCCCCTGCCTAACGTTCAAGTGTCATAAATGACCTGTTCACTTTAGGAGCCTACATTGTCGATTCCAAATAACGTAATACTACTTATCTCATGGTAGAAGCTTGCCCCCTCGAGGTCGTTGAACTGACCTAGAGAGCAGCTCATGCCGGCATTAAATACACCTTGCCGCCCACTTGCGCTACCTAAAAGCCATTTTTCTAAGAAATCGAGGGGTGTTCAATTACTGCTAGGAGGTTACAAGCAATGCGCAGCCAATGGCTGTTGATTTTACCTATTATTACCGTTTATGATGATCGATGCAGTGAACACCAATTTCCCTTAGGGGGTCTGACACAATGAATTTTTAAAAACCCAATAAGATTATAGTGCGCTCTCGACTTCCATCCTCTTGAACATGATGCCGGAAGTGACGTATTGAAAACGTCACGTTTTGTCGGCGCACGCATCGTCCCAAGCTGTTCACCAAGGTGGTCCCCAACTGTGCTGCGCGCACACGAAGAATCACTGAAAGATCAGTCCGGTGCACACTCCTTCGCCTGGCCTCGATATTGCTGCACGTGAAAATTAGGCACGGGCATATTCAATTATTTTCCGGTACCTAAAATACTTTTAAAGTGATTTAGTAGTGACGTGAAGCTAGCGCGAACATCATAGCTCTATTTTATTAGTGTTTTAATTCACGTCGAAAGATTTTAAACCTCAAAACAACGTGTGTGAAAGTTCGTGCGTACCGGGTCGTAAGCTGCACAACTCAACAGGTCACCAGGCAGACACAGTAAATACCTTTTTCCGAGGGAAATGGCGACGTGGTCCGACCCACTAATTAATTTTAAGAATGTTTTTAGTAATTGGCAAGGTATAAATTATTCACAGACATGAAGTGACGGGATTTCAGTCACATACTAATAGACAATTATATCTTCCTCTTGGCCTATGTGTTGTTTATTCATACACATAAGACTTGTACATATATTTCATTATTAATACACTCTCTTTTCTGCCATGTATTTGTCACCCTGCACGATTTTTTGTATTAGCGTTTGTTATTTGGCTGTTGTGAGCATATTTGGTAGTTTATATATCACTTCCTTTTATGTTATTTCATACCGGGTCCTTCGGTAATCTGTTTATTCTTTTTGTCACTTTGTTCGCTATGTTTTTGTGACTTTTGTCTCTGTTTATGTTAAGGTAACGGGACATTTCTGTGTTGTTGGAAATCAATAATATATTTTATAAGATTCTTATCTTTTGGTAGTACATGACCTCACTAGTTATTGGTAGTCAGTGAGCAGACGAGAGACTACTGGTGCACGATTTTCTTAAATTAACGTTCTTCTGCTTAGAGTAAAATTTGATGCCGTATCGTCCTTTTACGGCAGTAGAGAGGAAGACAGGGGAAAACCACAGCTTGCATTAACCGAGCCACAGAATAGGTAAGATGACAGATGCGAAATGATGGAGTCTTTCTTTCGATGTAAGCGTACTGCAAGAGGAACAGGGAATAGGTAGTTTTTGACTGTTCAGAGAAATATTTACCTGTGGTTGGCCAACAGAGTACATACGAATACTGGGGCGATGGACATTACTCCGCAAACTCCAACCGCACATGCCAGCAAAATGGCGCCATTAGTTGTAGCAACATGACAGAACGCGGTTCGCCAACAAGCACCTGGTAACTTACTTGCCAACCGGCCGCTCAGCCAGCATTGAACATTCCGCCACAGGCGGTAGCTAGGGCAGAGTTCCGCACAGACAATCAGAGAATGGGTACGCCCACTTAAAAGGAAGTACCACGCTATTTCGTCTCCGTGTATAGGCTGTTCACGGTAAAATGAGCACGTCTGAGATCCCTGCTTAAGATCTACTTATTTGCACGTTGTGTATTCTTACGCGTTATGTAAAATTAACAGTGCCTCATCACTTTATTAATGCGTCGGTAAGGTGAAACAGTTATATTATTAGAAAAATCAATATGTTTAAAATACGGTCATTTTTACATTTCGATGCATAAAAAAAAATAGAAAGCGAAAGAAATAATTTAAGTCATCACAAATGGTTACCTAAAACTTTCTATTCGACGTTAAGATATGGAATTACTTTCCCTCCATCGTTACCAACTTTACTCGACGAATGTCACTCAGTGCGCCCGTTAAAATATATGCAGGTAGGATCAGTGACTCTTTCTGAGGTTGATTAAAAAAATGCTCACTTTATAGTGAACAGCCTTTACCTACTTGTTTCCTCTGTGGTCGGGGCTACCGTCTGGCCAGCTAGTCTCCAGGCGATAGTTGGCGTTCGCCGTTCTGCCATGCTGCTTGCAAGTAACACCTTGCTGACACGTGCTAGTGGCTTTCAACACGATTTCTTTAGCCTACTTTCGTTGACAACCTTTGTCACGGGACATCATCCTTGTTAGCCTAAATCGCTCCATGAGATCTACACTCTAAATTCGCAGTGAAACTCAACTACTCGAATCAGTGAAAATGGCTGCATTTAAAATCAGTGAAAAAGCACAGATTGTTTCAGTGAAAAAAATTTGGCTTATTTTATTAGTGACGTGAAACAATTTCTCTGATTGAATAAGTGACGGTCGACTTCAGTGGTGAATTAAATATTGTGTTTATTGAATGAAGTCAAATAATTACTTAAATTAAACATATTTGCGATAGTTTACCGCTTGTATTGCGCAATTTACCGTAATTTGAAAAAGTAAAGGAAACTTGAAGTAAACGAAATTTTGGAGGTGGCCGAGATCGAACTCCCACACCCCTTCCACTCCTATTTTAGGCCGTTACCTTTCCATATGCGCTACAAAGCCAAATTGAAGAAAATGAGGGTAACATATATGTCTTATAGTTATTATCGAAATCGCGAAGATTTAAATTGTAGACACTTACTTTTTGTTTTTGGTTTAATTGGTGCAGTTAGGATTGTCAAAACGAATAGTAGGGCATGAGTACACTCTTCACCACATTATATGAAGTTTAAACCTTCAAACCGAGCGCTGTGATGATTACATGAAAACGAAATGAAAGACGCAAAATCGGAATGAAAGATTGAAAGAGGAAACTCTTTTCAGACATTATTTTATATTGGTTTCATTAGTTCAATCGTTGTTATTTCACTTGATACACGTTGTTTCCGGTCATCTTTACACGCTGTTTAACTGATCCATCAGTCAAAAATAAACCACTGGAAAACAGTGAAAAAAAGTCTGATGAATCAGCGGAAAATATCACTGATTCGATCAGTGAAGGAGATCTGGCATTTATTCGCTGATTCGTCAGTTAAATTAGCTGAAGTTATTGTTGAATCAGTCAGGTAATGCTGCCTGATTGAAACAGTGAAATTCTCAGCCATTCAGGTTTAGAGTGTACAGGAAGTTCCAATTTAATCGCTCTCCAGTGAAGAATGTGTGTCAAAAATTAAATGGAGTTGAGTGGAGTGATTTAAGCGGCTCTTAACATCGAGGTCCTGAGAGCCGATATGGGTGAAGGGGGGTGAGTATGGAGCAGTGCCGGAATGCAAGAGCGGGGGAAACGGGAGATCCCTGTGAAAACCCTCACGATTCCCACGTGCGAAAATCCAGAGCGAGTAGTCTGTACCACACGCATTTTGAGCTATAATAATGAATACTTTCTAAAGCGTAATGTTTATGTTTAACAAGCTTAATGTTTATGTTTCACAAGCTTAATGTTTATGTTTAACAAGCTTAATGTTATTTCTCGCAAGCTTTATTTTTATTTTGCGGCAAGATTTATTTATTTCTTTTGAAACAGAGTCAATAATATTTAATATTTTTTTAATCAATATTTTTATTTTGGCCGCCTATTTATGTTTTTATATTTTTACGTTGCGTATGTGTACTGAAAATGCCATATGATTCTATGCATTTTGAACGTTGAGGCAGTTTTAAGTGGCAGTGCAGATGAATTTAAATTGTAACCCTCGTGAGTGGGTGATTTTTTAAAGAACATTCTTATGTCAAGTTTTCAACGAGGAAGTCGGACATCTTGTTACGCAACGTCAGGCAGCCAGCCCGGGTGAGCCTTGCACTAGGTGTTAAATCTTAATTTATATTAGGGAAGTCAGAGTTCGCACCCTTAAATAACAGGCAGTCTACCAGAGACAAAGACGCGAGGTGTTTAAAACAATAAGTAGGCCTGTATTATCCTCCTCCGCGTAGTTTTCAGAGAGGTTGGCTATAACTCGCGAGACGTCCGTTAAGGTACAACTGAACTGTATGCTAGCACCGTAAGCCGTGTACTTACATATAGGGAAGACGTCACCCAGAGCTACTGCGTATCCGGAGAGATGCCCCGTCGGCGTACCTGATCTTCGGGAACTTCAACATCACCCACATTCTACGTTTCAACATTAATTCCAGTTAAGAAGTTACAAATAAAGTTCTTCACCTAACTCCGTTCATAAGACATTCTAGAATATTTTCACACCGCCATGTTGTTTTTCGTACGTATACAACTTTTCCGACATTTGCTACGGCAAACCCTTGCTCTGCCGCTAGCTAATTGAAAACGCTTTATTTAAATAAATTACTTCTGAAGGAACATTTAAGATCTTGGCGTTACTTCTGAACATTTTCAAGTATCTCGATTTTTAACAATCACGAGGGTACTAGTGTGTCAAAGACTACTGCCCCAAGCAGAACTATTTAAATTATTTGGTTAGTATTTTCGGAGCCACAAATAATCTGCTAAGTTGTAATTGCCATTTGGATGATTTATTTGGTTTTTCTGGAAAAAGTCAAATAATTCAGAGTTCAATTAAACTTCCAGACATTTTTTAAACACAGTCGCCTATTGTTGTCATTTCGTAGTAGTAGCAGCTAGTTTTCTTCTGGTGTTTCTGTTTGTGTATGTCTTTATTCTGTCGCCAATATTTTCACTATCAGATTACTGTATTGCTGGGTGTGCAAACGTTACCACGTTACTTCAGATTGGTAAGATTAAGTGTGTATTCCTACTCACAGTCTGGACGGGGCCGGGCAAAAGTAACTCCGTCAGACTGCCTTCAATCGTCACTAAGGTGAATCTTATTTCCAATTCTCACACTGTTTTGCGTTATCAAGGAGTTAAAGGTGCAATAATTCTGATTTTAAATAAGCACACCAATTTAGTAGGGGCTACTCAATTTGGGCGATCGTGATGCTCAGCTAGGGTTTGCACTCTACCCAGAAAATTCGTTACACCTACTACAGCTGTTGCAACGTAATCTTCAGAGTACGGAAGTCCCTTTCTCCATCAGTCTATTATTATTTTTCATTACGTTTCTATCCTATTGTTGTATAATGCTGTGTGTAGTGGCTACGTTACACTACAAGTCTGTCCAATACACTACCTAGGCCCCTATAAAAATTGCATATGAGGTATTTAATTGAAAACATTCATTGTATTATCACCCTCTGATGCTGAAGCAGAGAAAAATGTTCCAAAACAGCAAAATTTTACTAAGAATTTGCAGAAAACTGTTTTACCTAAAAATCGGCGGCAGGAATGAGGCGTACCGGAAGGGCGGCTGCCATCCTCTTCTAGTTGAAATAACGTGGCGCACGCAAACGAGAGACGACGGAATGCAACGGTGCAGGAGATGGGAGCGCCCCGAGTAAACAGCCTGCTCCTTGCAACGTCGGCCATGCCTCACACGCCCAGGGACTGGAACCCTGGTCGCAGGGGTGTGAGGACCGAGGAGCAGTATCCAGAGTTCTGTTTTCATCCCTCCCATCCCCAAATTGGTTTATCAAGTGTTGCAAACAAGACATTATGTTGGTGCATTCCGTACTTAAGCTGACAAAGAACCCAACCCGTCGTTCAAACTAATAAACTTTAGGCTTTGTGTTTAGTGGTCAGTGATATCATCCAGTTATAGCGTAAAACAATATCAAGTTTTACAAATCAGTTACAGGCTGTTCACGGTAAAGTGAGCACTTTTGGAAGCCCAACTTAAGATCTGATTTTCTCCGAATTTTGTATCCTTCCGCCATATGTAAAATGTACGTTGCTACGGGCTTAATAACTTAATCACGCGTTAATAAATTAGAAATTGGAAATTTACGGGGAACCTGTATCCCTTACTAATATGCCAGTTCTTACATTACCAATTTCATTTGCTATAAATTTAATCATTACAATCGCTTAAAACAATTTCTCTCAATTCGTTGCCAACTTAACTGGGATATCTCACGCTAGTGTGTACGACAGAGCATATGTAGTATAATTAAGAGCAGTGATTTTAATCAAAAGTTAAATTTTAAAAAAAATCTCACGTTATCGTGAACAGCCTATACCACCAAGGAAGGTCATTCGGCAACGAGCCCCGCAGGGTACACTACCATGCCAAATATGGCATTCTGATGGATCATGAAGACAATTGACTACACTGGCTATGGAATGATTAAACTCAGTACGTAATTAAGACCTTAAGTTAAGATAGACGTTTTAATGAGGGACTCCTGCGAAGGAACTAAAATCCCGCATATACACGATCACCGGTTACCTACAAGGCACTGTAGATACGAAGAGAATGCTTCGGCTGACATATCACAAAAAACATGTCACAAAAATGGAAGGATTTTTTTTTGTTTTTACAAGTATTGTGAAAATAAATTTTATTTTCCCATGTTTTCGTCATTCTGAGTACTACGAACTGTTGCAGATGGCTCTCTGTTCGTTACACCACTTCGCGCAACATGAAATCCACACAAGGACGCCCGAAAAGAGGACAGCACACTGTACAAGCAGCACAATTCTCCGAGGTAGGACCAAAAATGCAGATCCAGCTGACTATTCAAAGTGACGAATGGTTATCAACAGTCTTAAGCCAAAGTCCACCTACAAAACACGTAACAACCAATTACAATCAAGACACGAAACGGCAGAGGTAGTGGAGCGATGATTGTGGACAGGGCTCCGAACTAGTGGAACATCGCAGTCGGCGGGCTGGCTACCGCCGTCCTGGACGTCTCCTTTCTACTTGGTCGGCGAACGGTCGCCAGTTCGAGGTTAGGTAACTCCCTTTATTTATAATACTTCTCGGAATTCCTTATGGCTATTTACCTCTTTAAGCACAAGCTACTAATGACACAATAAACTGCTCTTTATTCTTATTGTAATAAGTCCTTCTAATTATGTTCTACCTGGATCTTAATAAATTAACTATAAAAACATTTTAAACCCAACCTTTTATTTTTAATTGCGCTAAAAAGAAAAAAATAATTATAGTAGTTACAAAATTCTTAGAACTTGTAAGACGTGGTCTAAAAGCCGTAATAAACTTTACTACAAATTATTATGTTTATATCAATTTATATTTAGTATACAAAAGCTTGGCGCAATATAGCACGTATACCTCATTTGCGTAACCGTAGTAAGAACATCTCTTGAGTAAGAAAGAATCTTAACGTTTCACAATATAGAATTTATACCTAATTTGCGTAATCGTAGTATGCACATATCGTGTGTAAGGTTGTTAACTATTCGCAATATAGAACCCGTAACTCATTATCGCAAGAACTTGTCTTGTGTAAGGCTTTTAACTATTCGTGCCAAGCTTTTATATACTAAATATAAATTGATATAAACATAACAATATGTAGTAAAGTTTATTACGGCTTCTCGGCCACGTCTTAGAAGTTCTACAAATTCTGTAAATTCTATCATTATGTTTATCTTTTTAGTGCATTTATAAATTAAAGGTTGGTTTTAAAATGTGTTATAGTTAACTTGTTTTTCAATTTATAGTCTCAACAATTGATTTTTTATTATTATATATATGTTGACTATTTATAGAATTATGTATTCTCGAGACAAAAGAAAAACTAAAAATTCGTAGTTAAAAGACTGGTGGCCCCTTCCAAACTTTGGACTGCAACCTGATAAACAGTAATGCTTTGCACGAAGACTATACGCCAGTTCAGTGCATAGAGGTCGGACAGATACCATACCTACAAAGAATGCAAACTAAATAAAAGTTTGAAAAAATGGAAACAATACCATAATGCAATCCACTTATATTGTTCATTAACATAAAGCGACAAGAAATAATTTTACTTTCAACACAATTCTGGCAGTTATTATAGCGTATTGCGAATGAGCACGTATATAAATTATGACAAGAAATACGATGGGCATCATCTGCCATATTAAGTGCGCATTTATCTCTCCTTTTATGACAGTGCCCGTTCGCACATTCATAAAACAACTTGCGTAAACCTGAGAATGGAATCAAGCAGAAAAAATCTGAGGAACTTTGGAGACAGAGAAGATTTCTCGCATTTGCGAGTTTCTACTGCTATTTTCTTTGGATAACAGTTTATTTGATATGGTCTGGATGACTCGGAGGTAATAGTTAACAATTATCGACGAACTAGCATAATGATGTGGAACGAAGTCAGAAGTTATACGGGATGTTCTCTCTAGAAGAAATAAATATAAATATGACACAGCCTCGAGTTTACAGATTTCTGCAAAGCCTACCTTGCCTTAAGACAGCAATGGGAATAATGAGCAATGTGTAAAGGGTTTGCAAGCGTTCAAGTACCAAATTTTCTATTATTATTTTACTTTGCGCAATGTAATATAAATGGTCGTATGACAAAAACAGTAAATCAAATGAATTATTAATAATTTATAATATGTTTCATAGCGGAACAATAAAATTCTCTGGTTTATGATTAAAAAAAAAAAATTCCGAAAGTGTTTTACACAAAGTTTGATTGAAACTTAAGCAGTTCTTTAAGTTACATGCATAACATGAAACATTTTCTGTGAGCAAAGAAACTTATATCTTTTACAATTAAGGTTTATGTTGTGGAGGTTCACATTTGAATTGTAAGTGAATCTTAAAACGACATTAAATATTAATATTAAAAAAAAAATCCAATAAATCAGTTCATGTTTTTTTACGAGTGTAAAAATTATTTTGAGTGGCAGCCAAACAGATTATTTGTTTTTTATTTATTATTATTTTTTAAATATTAATCTTAAATTCACGCGATCCTGTTTTTCGTTGCACGAGTTTCAGGCTAAAGTCATAAAACATGTCGCAAAAATAAATCAGTAACAATAAAATATAGCAAATACTCATTGTATGCATAGCGACAATTGATTTTAGCGAAATTATTTCATTATTATAACGGGCGCACTTGGTGACATACACCCGGTAAAGTTGGTAACGATGGATGTAAAATAGTTCCATATCTTAAGGTCAAATAAAAAGTGTAGGGTAACCATTTGTAACAACTTCGAATATTTATTGTGCTTTGTATTTTTTTTAAAGTACCGAAGTGTAAAAAAGAGCAGATTTGTGAAATATTTACTGCATTTATAAATTCAAAGTTTTACTTCATCGACACATGAATAAAGTGATGAGGCTCATTCAGTGTTAATTTTACATAAGGCGGAAGAATACACATTGTGAATAAAAGTAGATCTTAAGTAGGGCTTTCAAAAGTGCTCACGTGGAAGTAAACCAAATAGGTTTCTTCCAGCTTATTACATTACTCACTCCACCTTCTATCGGGAGTCGAACTGACATACCTTCACATAATCTCTTAATGAAACTATCGCAGTGGTATTCGCGGCTATATTCCTCAAAAACTATCACATCATAATACCTTCCATCGAGGTCTTGTAACGCAAATTTCCCAGCATCGGAATAAAAAATTCGTGCTCCTTGTAAAACCCGATTGCAACAACTAGTCTTACCGACACTCGATGAACCCCACAAATATAAATGTTTCTTTTTATGGACATTACGACACTGTAATATCATTATGCCATTCAACCACTTAATTATACCAACACATAAAGTGATATCGGCACACATCAAAGAAGGCCTGCTATAAAGACGAGACGTTTTGATGAACCTGAGTCCTCAGAGTTGTGATAATACGATGAGTATAACAGATAAGTTTGAAGGGTCTGCAGCTTCGGTTTTTGTATACCCTATGCCAGGCCCGTCCGCTATTTCTCCACAATTAGGTTCTGGAGGAGACGATGGCTGTCCTAGTGACTGTTGGTTTGAATGTGCAAATTGAGCTCGAGAATGGAGTAGCGATTCAGAGTTTGAGGAATGCCCATCTAGCAGGCTGTCTGGTATCACAAGCAAACCTAAGTGATGATCTAGGTAGCTAATGAGGTGTGTTAAAAATGAATAGGTTAATTTTAAAAAATGTTTGGTTGGGTTAATTGTAAATAACTAATTGTATTGATATTGAATTGTAATGAGAAATAGATGGAGGACAGGTTGTTATTCTTTGATCTTGCAGCGTAATGGACGCTCGGACAGGGTCGAGTGCGTGCGCTGTAAACAGTACCTGCAGGAATTGTCGACCTCGGTCTTGGACCTGGGCAGGCCGGTGAGCTCGGCCTTCTCGAGGATGGGCGGCAGCTTGCCCAGGCACTCGTCCAGCGAGCTCTTGTAGGAGCAGGGTCCGTCACCGCGCCTGCCGCCAACGCCGCCCTCACCGCCGCTGGGGCCTCCGGTCTCCGCGCCGCCGCCGCCATCACCGCCGTCCAGGCTCGCCGCTGCCAACACATCACTAGGCGTCACCACTCCGCTACTACAATATATTCGCTGCTACTGCACACTTTTTAAATCAAACCTTTGAAAAATCACCCCATGTATGACGTTTCGTTATTTCTTAAATGCATCATACATCACATGCCTTTTATACTTCTGTTAACATAAAAGTTGCATATTTTTTGTTCAATTGAACTTCTACAAATAATTTATTTCCAAATTATAATATCTCATACATAAATAAAATTAATAAAACAGTGAGAAAAAAGGAGTGTTGGTAATGCCTAGTAAGAAATAGTTCTTATGCAAAATATTATTAGAGTGAGCGCGTACGAATGCGGTGCGTTGTCCCTTTGGTGTAATTGTCTAGACTTGGTTAAGCTTTATCGGCATGAAGGGGAGGAATATCCTGGATGTAGAACTTTAGCAGAACTTCAGAAGAGTTGGAAGTATTCGCGAATATACTCTATTCACTACTTGGCTCCCAATTAAGACTGTCCAAGAACTAAACTTTTTTTTTCTCTCCAGATTTTGAGGATATTTTGCATGGATTCGTGACAATATCTCGATGATGACTTGGTTTAGATACCAAATCATTCGAAAAATAACATTTTTCGTACAAATAAAAGAAAATTAACACAACGTTTGCTTTCAGCTAAAGTAATTATTGAAATCACAGGAGCGGCATGTTATGATTTCTTCGAAATACTACTCTTGGTTCACCTGAAAGGAGGGTTTAACATTTAGATATTTTGCCTTTAAATTTTATTTCGAACGTTAAAATTGAAATATGGGTGAACAGCATAACGAATTTGTAAGAAAAATATTTCCAGGGAGAAAAAAATGAATGACAAATAATTTTTCTACCGCGAAAATTCTATGAGGCATCGTTGGAGACAAAGACTCATCCATTGGGGCAACTGTCTATCGTTACTTATATAAGGCTATTCACGGTAAAGTGAGCACTTTTGAAAGCCCTCTGATTTTAAATAATAGTCAATAAATTTATTTTATCCTAGCCCTCTACGTTAACTTCCGAGTGCTGTCAAATATACAGACTGTGTTGATAACTTACATGGCAACTTTTATTTAAAATGGCGGTTAAAGCATAAAATATATCTGAAAGGAAAAGGTAACTAAGGTCTCAAAAGTGCTCAATTTACCGTGTAAAGCCCAAAAGGACGCCTTATCTGCGGCCCCTTCTCGCACGAATAGGGCATATGGGATTTTCTCAGAATGCTTTCATGTCTTGCTTTTACAATATATAATGGTTTCCTCATGGCTTCGCTTTCTCCTTTCCTAAAAGTTTTGATCCGCGTATGCTTTCGCCCTGAAAGAAGTAGTGTGTAACCACTTGTTGAATGCCGCATCTCATTCTGAGTGATAGGCAGTCTGATATCGTCCAGAAAATCCAGAGATTTATAGTCTCACCTGTCGGAAGGCTCGAAGTAATTTTTGTAAATATACACAGTACGACTCATATATAGCGGCTTGAGTTGTTTATTTTATTGTGTGGCTATAAAGGTGGCTGGGTTCAGGTTAAAAAGCGTAGTTTGACATTGGTCGAACTGAAATGCAGGTCTTCTCAGCAGGTGTTTGACGAATTTTTGAGAAGTTTAGCGTGAAGATGTCAGGAATGAGATTCATACTATGCGGATGGTTTCGAGATTGGTTGTCATCGTCTGTTGGCATAGATGGTTGGTATGGTCCGTTGGTCTTGCTGAATAGCCTTGTTCGTTTTTTTAGTCAGTATGTTAGAAGTTAGTCTGGTTTTGGGTGGAGTCATTCTTGGGTTGAGTCATTCTTGGGCTGAGACATTCTCGAGCTAAGTCAGTCTCGGGTGGAGTAATTCTCGGGTGGACTAAGTCTCGGGTGGACTAAGTCTTGGGTGGACTAAGTCTCGGGTGGATTCAGTCCCGCTTGAGTCAGTCTCGGGTGGAGTAAATATCGGGTGGAGTAAATCTCGGGTGGAGTAAGTCTTCGGTGGAGTAAGTCTTCGGTGGAGTCAGTCTCGGGTGGAGTCAGTCTCGGGTGGAATTAGTCTCGGGTGGAGTCAGTCTTTGACAAGCATGGCTAGTCGGTATGGTTTGCTGGACTTGCTGGTTCGATGGTGTGCCCAGGATAGTTTAACTATATGATTAGTTTGTAAGAGAGGGGTAGAGAGCTTGGTTGATATGGTTGGTTAGTACGAATCGATGGTATAATAACATCTTGGTATGGTATTTGGGAATTAAGTCAGTATGGGTGTTGTAGATGGTTAAATTGATATATGGGTTTTATTATAGCATGGTTAGAATTTATGACTGTAATATTTGGCTAACTGGACTGATGGAATGGCTAGTTTATATGTATAACTGGCGAGGTTAGATTGAAAGGCAGTCAATATGGTAGTCAATATATTTTACTATAATGATTGGTCAGTTTGTCTGAGGTTGGTGTTTTATATGTCGTGTATTGTTAATAGTATGGTTGAGGTATGCTTGGTTTTTATCAGATGATACATTTGGTTTGGGTGCTATTGTCTTTTTGATAATAGTGTACACTCTTGGATTCGTGTTGTATTTGCTTGGTATGGCTACATAGTGTGGTTGGTAGATATATTCAGATGATATGTTGTTTAGCTAGTGTTACGGTGATAGATATGATCTGAATTGTGCTCAGCACCACTGGTGTTTTAGATGTAATTATGACATTCTGGAGGTATGGTACCTGGTCGGTATTGCCAGTGCAGTTATTGGTATGGATGGTAGGTAGAACTGAATGGTTTGCTGGTTGTTGGTGGTTTGGTATGGTGGAGGAATGTCACCTACGATGTTTAGGGTGGTGTGATTAGCGGTATGGATGGCTGTTATAATTGGCTGGTTTGTTGGTGTTGATAAGTTTGCTATGTTCTCTGGGTATATTGTTTGTGTTGTTTGTTAGTTGATATGAGCAGTATGAAATTAGTTGTTGGTATGGTATGCTGTATTGCTTATAATGATGTAGCTGTGGGTGGTGTGACTGATGCATGCTGGGTTGTGGTAGATACAGTACTGCTGGTCAGTAGGGTTACTGGTATTTGGTTTGGTATGCTAGAGGTATGGTAGTCGGCATGGTTAATGTTATGCATAGTTGGTATAATCAGCTGGTTTGTTTGTCAGGTTTGTTGGTTTCTATGCTTGGTTGGTATTTCATCTTGAATATTTGGCACATGTGTGCTGGTGATGATGTTATATCAAAAATGTTAGAGTTGTGATTTTTTTATAGATTAGTTAGTGTGGACTGTATAGTATGTTGGGTAGTATGCTGTGAAACATATTTTTCTGGTGACAGTTAGTAGGGCAGATGAAATGAGCAATATGTTTGTTTTATTTGGTAAGATCTGCATGGACTGGATTGTTCAGGTATGCTTGGTTTATAGTGGGTGGTGTGGGGGTGTGTAAGTGTGGTGTTAGTCCTTAGAACAAATGGAATGGGCATTAGGTTATAGGCCAGTTTCAACTGCATAGTTCCTTGACACACTCGAGCTATGATGATTTGTATGATTGGTGTGTTGTGTCGCATAGTTAATTCGAGCTTTTCTTTGGTTATAGGAAATTGTATTTTGGATGATCTGGTATTTGGATGGTAGTGATAGTTTGACAGATGGTAGGAGTGCTTGTGTTATGGGATTGGTCTGAACTGTAGAGTTGTTTGGTACACTTGGTTTATGGTGTATGGAATGGTTAGTATGTTGGGTGGAATGGTTTCCATTATATCTATCTAGTGATTGGCGGTGTATGTTAAATGGTGTGGACAGTATGCGAATGTCAGTGAGTCCTGCAATGCCAAGGCATGCTTGAGTTAAAGTGTTTCCTATGGGAGGTCAGCGAATTTGGCTGGTGGCAGTTGGTATGGTTGACAGTATGGAAAGAAGTTGATTGTGTCACTGGTATAGACTTTTCAGTTATAGTGGGTGGCATGGTTGGTAAGTACATGTGGTGTAAGTCGCTAGAACAAATTGAATTTGTGTTAGGTTATGGGTTGATATCAGCTGTATAATTGCTTGGAACACTTGTGTTATGATGGATGGTGTGATTGGTATATTGAGTGGTATTTTTGATTAGTATGACTGAACTTTTCTTTTGTTATAGGAGATGGGGTGTTGGGTGGTTTGGTATTACTTGGATTATAATGAATTACATTATAAGTGTGGTGGTATGGTGAATAGTACATTTGATTGGTGTCCACCGGTAGAGCAGAAAGTATGAGCAGAAAGTAAACTTTTGGTAAGGTCATGTGGATTGAATGTTTGAGGTAAGGTTGAGTTAAAGTAAGTGGGATGGACGGTGAGTATATTTCCTCTGATGTTATTTGGCAGAACAGAAGGCATGCATGAGTTACAGGGGCTGATATTGTACCTATGTGCGGGTATATAAGCAGCCGAGTTCCAGTTAGGAAGGTTAGTTTGGCAATGCACTTGTTAAAGATACTTCGTCTCAGTTTGTGTAAGCAACTTAAATATATATTATGGAGCCAAAGCCTCCTGTTCCACCAATAGCTGAGGTTGTCATGGTACTATTGACTTCTTTGGATGAGACACCTGTGACAACAGCACCACCATTGTCTTCTTCAGGCATGACACCGACAGAACCATCAATTTCTTCGGATGGGACACTTACAGCAGTGCAGCCATCTATGACATCGTCAAGGCTTCGTTTCTGTTACTGTGAGAAGATATTTGCTTACAGCTAAAGAACAAGGAAGCATGAAAAAACTACTTGTGTGAAGGGAATTTCTGTGCTATGCAGCGATGCATCAAGTTCAATCATATGTTGAAACACGGAGATAATATGAAGAGATACAAGAAGAATTGTAAAGGAAGAGTTTCAGCAGCTAAGAACTCACATGTACTAGCAGTTGGTGAAACCACATCGAATGGATTCTACTGGAAACAATCGGTATTCAAGGGTACTTTAAAAGATTATGTGATTGGAAATAACTTTGTTGGTACGAAAGACATGTACATACCTTGACCACATTAAACCAAGGATATAATCAATCAACTAACAGAAGAAGTTGAAGGTCCCATAAAGTATAAACCTTTGCAATTTTTCATATGTCATTTACACAATATTTTAAAGTATTTTAAAAATAACAACCAGATATCTTTTTAAGTTACCATGCTATATCCAAAGAAAAATTAGATTTATTTCAAACAAACTTTGTATGAATACATTAGTCTATGTGACTATTAAATAGACCCATTCGCATTTTTGTACGCCGACGAGTTTCAGAAGTTCCCTAAACAAATCTCAAAAACATAATTTAATAATATGCTCCTTAGAGACAGTTTGTGTAATTTAAAACAAATGTTTTGTTATTTTGTATGGAACTGTCTCTTTACTATTCCTATTAAATATAGACCTATGCATGTATAATAAAACACATTTTAACTGGATTGGGTTGGAGGGATATACACGTCTCTAAGAAATGAGGCCTTGTGAGCCGATGCGGGTGAGGCAGTACCGGAATGCACGGGAGGGAGAAAGGTGACATCCCCGAGAAAACCTTGCGTCCAGTGGCATCGTCCGGCACAATTTCCACGTGTGAAAATCCGGTAGCGATACTCGCCGGGAATCGAGCCTCGTTCGCCTAGGTCGGATGTAAGCGCTCTAACCACTGAGCCAACCGTGGCCCCACAGTTAAACTAATCTGAACTTAAATAGACATGCTGCAGGCAGATCCCATTGTGTACTTTAAAAACACCATTTAAACTTTTCTTTATATGTCGAAAGACGTCACCTGAAATTTAAACTTGAACTTCGCATTTCAGAAACTTCTCATCCATATCCCCACCATAATTTGTATGCATACAGTACTGCGAAAATCTCAAGACATTTTAGAAAACTGTCTCTTACGTTAAAATTACGGTGCTGTTATTGTAGTCTTGTACCATTAAAATGGTTTAACTTAATGACGGTATGCTAAGTACTTATTATTAAAAAAAATAATTACATACTACAGCCAGTCGTAGCCATTTTCGAAGGTATTGCTACTAGGACTTTTTGTTATAGGATGACATCATATCTCAATAACTACTACACCGATTACTATTAAATCTGTCGTAGACAGCATTTTCTGCTTTGTAATTTTAAAATACACGATTCTGCTGTGGAAGTCTTCGCGTACCTCATCAGACATCAGAATTACATGCATACGTGTGTACACAAAATTTAGTTTATTTGTTATATTGGTAACGTTTTATATTAACCATTACGAGCCAAATGAACTCTTTATACAGTTTACCTCGTTCCTCCAGTCTGGAAGATATAACGCAGAGTGATTGTCATGTTTACGATTAGAATGTATTTTCTCTGTAAGATACCTTCCTCCTCCCTGTAATTCTTTCGACGTTAAGAGAGGGATTTGCAAGAAAGGTTTAAAACATAAAAGTTTGTTTTGGGGAGAAAATTTCTTCCTATCAATACTTGTGATGATAAGAGACTAGTACTCCGCCGCTGCACCACATTGATCCTTCCGTCGAGTGCGTGAGCTGAAAAGTAAACATGCAGCCTTTAACTCAGGTATGGGCCATTCACGGTAAATTGAGCACTTTTGAAAGCCCTCTCATTTGGAATAATAGTCGATAAATATATTTTGTATTAGCTTTAGACGTTAACTTCCGAGTGCTGTGGAATATACACACGTTGTTTATTACTTACATGGCAACATTTATTTTAAAATGTGGTTGAATTAGTATATGTGGCTGAAAGAATAAAGTAACTAGGGTGTCAAAAGTGCTCACTGTAACAACCGCCGCTCGAATCATTCTGGTGTGTATCACCACGCGCCGTGCGCAGTGCGACGAAGCAGCGGAACAAAGCGCACACTAAAAGTTTTCCTAGTGTAAATGTTACGATAGCAGCGAGGTTCTGGGAGTCAAAACAGTACTTCCGCCTAGATGCGTCTAGTTGCCGCACCATAACCCTTGTGGCTGCCCTCGCGCCGTGGACAGCAGCTCTGGCTTCGCTACGCCATGGGACGAAAGGGTCGTTAATGATACGCAGGCATCAAGTATCACACCGCTCCAGCCCACAGGCTAAAGACGAAATAGACCGATCATTCATCTTCTGCGCGTGTACCCGACAATGACCTACCTTAAAGGAACACAACTGTCAAAGTCACATGGCCAGTAGTGTTGGACGCGTTTGTTTATATCTCAATTTTCAAAAAAACAAGCACTTTCATATAAATAAAATGCTATCATCAATTTCAATTTGATCAAATTTCATTAAGAATTGGTTATAGAAAGTGTATATATATATGAAAGCATTTGTTTACTTAACAGTTTTCTAATTTCATAATCAACCCATGCCGTTTTTGCTAGACGTGTTGGAAGAAAAGCATTTCAATGTTGGGACTCGGGGACTAGTTGTCAGCAGCCAATGTGGTAGGCCTACCTCATATTTAGTCTATGCTCCAACCCGCTAACCTTACCCCGCTTCCACAGCTTGCTTCGAAGATCCTCTATCGAATTCCGTGTACGTAAGAACCGTCTGCGTAGAACGTGTGCAGTCAGTTGGCGATTTCTTCACATTTTTTTAATCGAACCTTAGAAAAATCATCCCATGTTTTATGTGTTTAGTTATTTCATAGATGCCACGCAAAACGAGCGTTTTATAGGCCACTTTTTAACATTAAAAATACCTTATTTTTGGTTAAATCGAACCTTCACTTATATTCCATTTATAATGTATAAAATTAAATCTATAATTACTATTAATACAACAGAGAGAAAATATATGTGTTTTTAACGCCAATGAGAAATATTTCTTATGTACTGGGTCACTAAGTGCGCACGAATGCGGAGTGTTTTCCCTTAGGCGAGATTTTTTTGACTCAGTTAACCTTTGTCTACACGAGGTGGAGGAATATACTGGAAGTAGAACTTTAGCAGAGCTTCAGAAAAATTCGAAATAACCGTGAATGGACCAAAAAAAAATGGAGTCGCAGAGTTTATGTACTCTTTTTTTTTCAACCAATCACATACGACTAGAAATTAACTTGATTTTTGGAGAAGTTATGATTATGTTTACAAATATTTATAATTGATTCTATGCACATCTATTTCAACCGTGAATGGTATTTCTTTGTTAATTGAAGCGAGTCATTAAAAGGATTTTAAAAACTAGTACCAATATTTACTTACGTAAAACATGAAAGTTATTATATTGCCCTACTTGATTGGAAATACAATTTAAATTCGATTAAAATTTACTCTTAATAACGGAATTTATTTTTGCATTTAAATAAGTGAATTTTAGAAAAATATTTTACGTTGTTGCATAATATATGCATTCTTCTTTCATACATCACTGTAATAAATTTCCAACTGAACTTCCTAAAATGTAATAAAAGTTTTTAACCTATACATTGTATATAAATACTACCATATGTCAGGCTACAAATATAGGAAGGTTTAGTACCGCTGCAATACGTAATTCGTAAATTCCGTATTCATTTAAAGTTTCCTGAGCAAATGTAGGAACGCTACCAAGGATTTATGGGGAAAAAACGTTAACACCCGCTCTTTTTTACTATACATGTACATACATTGGTGTAGAATATTTGCGAACAATTTACTATAGTGTACAATATAAACCGTACTTTTCCCACAATTTTAGTAGTGTGTGTACTATTTGAAATGAGTTATGAATGTCGTACAGGCGAGTGCAGTGCTCAATCGGAAGCCGCTCTCGCAGAATCTGTGACATAAATTCCGCCATTTCTTACACGTCTACGTGGTTTCCTATGCGACTAGTGTACGACGACTATTAACCAGGTCGCAAGTAAATCCTAACTTCGATTGATACGTACACATTTTTCATCGTGAAGCATAGCACAGCATAGCACGTTCAACGCCTCCTGTGCACAAGGAAAAATGGGGAGCGGTTAGAGAACATGTGATATAAAATTGCTTCAACTACAAAAATTTGTAAGCAGTAATTTCGCCAATAAGCCATTTAACACAGGCGTTTGATGTATAAGCAGTGGGCACGAAATTGTTCAAAACTAAATGGTCTACACCGAAAGGAACTGGATTTTCTGTCGTTTGACCATAAATACGTCCAAAGTTCTGATGAAATGTCTTAGTTTCACCAGCTTAAGTGCGTCCACAAACAATAAAATTCTTTTTTTCCACATTGAAATCGTTCTGTGGCAAAATTACTTGCCCATTGCTGTATAAAACTGTAAGATAAGTTTCTGGCAAACTTATTAAAATGTAATGGAAGATTTTTAACCCATACACTCTATGGGGATAATACCATATAGCAGGCTGCAAATAGTGGAACGTGTTGCATTGCTGATATGCAAATCTGAAAACTTCCTTACGCATTTGTCTCTTTCCTGAACAAATGCAGAAACACTACCATGGATACATGGCGGAAAACTTTTACCATTCGCTCTTTCTCACAATACGTATACACTGATACGGTAAATTTGCGAATGATTTCTTAGAGTACTGGGCATGGAAATAGCTTAATACATTTGCAATAAAATCAAGTCTACATGCAGTACCAACTGTGCAATGCAAATGGTTAAAGTGGCGACACAGAAACGTTACTGCATCACGTGATATAGGGGGCACTTGTGGCCAGTACACTCTTAAGGAGATGTTTGTAAATATACCATATAATTGTATACGTAGAGTGACAAACTGCAAATGGTATATTATTTTCCGATACTCCAATGGTAACGTTCCTACAGTTGCTCAGAAGAGAGTTGAATGTGTAGGGAAGTTCCCAGCTTTATAGTAGAGACGCTCAACATTTCCATATTTTCAGCATGATACGTAGTATTATTTGGATATACTGTATAGGTTAAAAATTTCCATTACACTTTTGGAAGATAACCAAATTTTTTACAGTATAATCAGTACTTAAAAAGGGCCATACAGCAGGCTGGAAATGCAGAAGCCTGAGTACTAAAGCTCCTGTCACGTCACATTTTTCCGTCAAGCTGCTTCCAATAAGATTGGTCAAATAAAGTTGGACAGTTATGACATCATTAAAATGTCATAAACGCCGCCATTTTTGTCTGGAAAAGTTAGATGTCTTCAGCTTCCATCAAACATTTGAAAATTGGACCGCTTCTAAAATTTATCCGATGTTTGATGGTTTCAGCCAATCAGAATCGTGTACGACAAAATTGACATAAAAAAACTTAATATAACAAGCAATTGCTGGAAATGAAGTAAGTTATGAAGATCATTAATTTATGTAGAAGCTGTCTGGGCATGAATGCTATTTCAAGTGAATATTGCACATAATATCACGAAGGGAGAGGTATTTATTTCATTGTGCAAGAAACATATCTTATAAATATATAGCAGGACGTGGCATCATCACGTCCAGCGAGGTCCTGCAGTCTGCGGGACCTGCGCTGCAATTGCCGGTCTTAACAGTAACCATTGGTCGCCTTTTGAATAAGACTAGCCTACAAGCACGGCGTCCACTGCGCCGTTTGCCTTTGGCCCCTCGGGATCCTGTGGAACACCGTCGATGATGCCATCAACGTCAACACGTGTCCCCATTTTCCGACATTTCATTTTGATGTGAATACGTCTTTAAATTTGCAACCATAATGGTAAGCAATCCAGAAAACCCGATAGTGAAATGGGGGGATAGAGTTTGGCATTGCAGCACCGAATCTATCGTCTACATTCAAAATTCAATTACACCATTCGAGTGCCAAAGGATCGAAGAATATGTTATGTTGAGAGAGGACTACGAAGCATCGCGTGTAGCGTGTGTATGTATGTGTGTGTGTGTGTGGGGGGGGGGGGGGGCAATTTCGGGTTCATTTCGTCGCGTCTGATAACTTCCGCGTAGTATAACATTTGACTAGGAGAAGCTACGACGCTCGTTTGAGTTTCAATCGACAGCTCTCGTCAAGATCAATCGATTGCGGGTATAAAAACACTTGTGTGGCGTGGTTATTGTGAAATTGTATGAGTTCAATGTAAAAAAATAAGAAAAATTAACACTATGTCGGCCTATACTCGTCGAAAAGCCAAGTGGAAATACAGAAATCGTATACGGTTGGAAAGAGCATCTTAGAAGCAATCCAGTGGTTCCATAAAACCCCACATGATCGAATGAAGCGGTGCCACACCCAATTTTTTTGCGCAGGAAACCCAACGCTATCACACAGCAAAATAATGCTCGTTCTTATATAGATAGTTTCATCCAACAGGTTCTACATGTTATCGACACCGCTCTTTGGCTTGTCAGGTCTCTCGATTAGTCCCCTATTGAAAGCGTATGCACTTGCACCTGCCCAAACACTGGCTGATATACGTATGCAGTTGTAGCAAGGTTGGTAAAATGTGCCTTACGGCATTACCCACCACCTATAAGCTTTTCACGGTAAAATGAGTACTTTTGGAAGACGTGCTTGTTATACTTGCATGCACATTGCATCTTATTCCGCCCTATGTAAAATTAACATTACCATGGACCTCATCAATTTATTCATACTTCGGTCAAGAGAAACCGTGAAATTATTACAAACATGAATGTTTTGCAAATCTGCTCATTTTTACACTTCGATGCATTACAATTAAAAAAAAACTAAAGAAATAATAACAAATGATTACATGACACATTTTTTTTCGACGTTAAGTTATGGAACTATTTTCCATTCTTCGTTACCAACTTTACTGAGTGCATGTCACTCAGCTCGCCCCTTAAAATATATGCAGGCAGGGGCAGTGACATTTTTCTATGGTTTTTTTCGAAAGTGCTCACTTTATCGTGAACAGCCTTTATATGATGTTATTCCTCGTCGCATCGCTGTATGTATGAGGCACAGTGATCACGGTCGCTGCGGAAAACCAGTTTCCGTGTCGCAGCGTTGAACAAATTTCTGCTGATAACACTATCATAAACGACATGGGTAGGATTCGAGATTAGAACACTCTTTACGTAAAGAAAGTGTTTCGAGACGTTTGTATACATCCTGTAAACAGTTCTTGACGCAATTAAATTTAATTCAAATTGTGAAAAGTATTGTATTTATATAAAAGTGCTTGTCTTTTGAAAATTAAGGTAAAGGCTGTTCACGATAAAGTGAGCATTTTTAAAATCAAACCTGCATATTTTAACGAGCGCCTTGAGTGACATACGCCCAGTACAGTTGGTAACGATGGATGGGAAGGGCTTAACGTCGAATAAACAGTGATAGATAACAATCTATGATAATGCAAATTATTTATTTCGCTTTCTGTTTTTTAATGCATGGAATTGGAAAAATTTTCAGATTTGCAAAATATTAACTTTTCTAATAATTTAACAGTTTCATTTGACCGACACATGAATAAAGTGACGAGGCCCATGGCAATGTTAATATTTCATAAGGTGGAATAATACACAACGTGAATAGAAGTAGATTTCGAGCAGGACTTTCAAAAGTGCTCATTTTACCGTAAACAGTCTATAGGAAATTTATAACACTGCCACATCCAAGAAACAAGTACAACAGTTGTACAGGTAATATACGTATACAAGGAGTTGCTAAACTACATGTCGAAAATGCAAACAACGACATCTATGAGTCAATATAAATAATAAATATTTGTAGCAAAATGTTTGAAACACCAATATAGTATTTTTTTATTTAAATTGAAGTTATCAAAACAGCACTGGGTGTCCGCAACTTCATGTACCTGCATGCATTTAGAAGTTGCATATAACAAAGGCAATCGGAACTGGCGCGTCATGCAACGACTTCCTGTACAGAGGCCACTATGAAAATACGTGCTGACACTACATCACTATTAAGGCGAATTCCCACCTGCCATTTTCGATTTATCGATATTTCGCCAAAACTTCTAATCAGAAGGTGTATTGAAAGTTCCCGCACGACATATCCTAAATAACAGCTTCCCAAACTTTATCGAACTGCCATAGTTTCGCTACATTTATTTATTTATAGCTGGTAACTGTCGAGGCGAAACGCGAGATTATTTCTTGGGAACGGTTACAAAGGCGACGATATCAACAGTAAACAAGAAATACTGACCTTAGACAGTGCACTAGGCAATGCTGTTTGCTTTGTCGTTCCAAAAGAAAATATGATACAAAACTGTATTTCTAGAGTATGGCAAAAATTCCATAAATCCAAGATAGCTGGTGTGAATCTGCCTTAATGCTCTTTGTGTGTCGTAATTAAAATGCTATAATTTATGGCAGCCTTTTCTACTCTTTTGCCGATGTCCCATGGTTCATGTAATTTGACACATGTATACTAACAAGCAGCCACTAGCGGCGCCTGCGTACCCTAAGTTTTTGCCCTAAGTGCAGATACCCTCAGAATGGTGCTCCAGTTCCGTCCACCTTGGTGATATGAAACTTGTTGTGGGCGCAGTCACGTGAGATTGCGGACCACTAGTGCTGTTTTCATAACTTCAATATAAATTTAAACTGCCATATGAGTTTTCTGAATATTTTGCTATTAGGATTTATTGTCTACTAGATTTACTGTGCTACTTTGTACGCATGAAATTTGGGATTTGGAATCGCTCTTGGGAAGCAAAGGAGAACATCCCATAGACAAAAAATAAAGGAGAAATGATGGAACTTTTATTTTAACAATGATTTTTTCATTCAGTAATCCTAAGAAAAGCTTAATCCAGTACCTATGTACATCCCTGATCATCATATCTTCGGAACCGTTTGAGATATCTCGATGAAACAGACTAAGTTGGTCCTAGGGTTATATATATATATAAATGTGTAAATTTGATGTCAATACGTTCAGTGGTTTTTGAGTTAAATCCGGTCGAATAGATAGAAGACACGAAAAAAATTAACATTATAAGATATGGCTTAGTAATCAATAATACTACTCTTCTATTTTATTTAGTTGTATTGATATTGGCTCATATATATCGTGGGTTTAATTTTGACACGTAGTTATTTATAATATTCTGTGTAGTTCATCAAATATAATTTGTTGGCCCTTCACTAACTAACGCAAAAAGAATGTTTGTTAGTTCGTTTCATGGAAAACTTTCCTCATTTATCACGTTCTTAGTACAAAAGCTTAGTATTTTATTCTTACGATACAGTACACATAATTAGCCTATGTAAAATAATAACCAATATGAACACAAACCAAAGAGCTCGTGGCAATACGTCATAAACCACTTTCATTTTAATGGCAGGCTTAATGGCAAGGCCTGTAAATCTCAACTTACACAAACAGCTCCTTTATGTAAGCTAAATAGACAAATACAATATAAATTGCTGATATTCTCATTGTTTGAATAAAAAGAGTAACACGTCCGGGGCACCTTAGTAGCAAGGTAGTGCACTTATTAAAGCTTAGTTGCTGGAGTGACTCCAAGTTACCACGCAATATTAACATGGGTCTGAAATCTAAAATACAGTACATGAGTAAGCTACAGGAAAACGAATTTTCTGGTGAGTAACTTCTTAATTACTATACACAATCGAATCATATTGTTATGACTACCTGCTAGAAGTGCAATCTGCAGCGCGTAGCCCATGAAGTATGGCCCGTGAAGTGGGCTGGTGAAGCGATAATGCGACCGTCAGGCTGGCTGTACACAGTGCGCTTCCTGCTGTTATGGGTAAGCGAAGAGATTTAAAAAGGGAATGAAAATGGGATGGTCATCGTCTTTAGGGCCAAGGGGGGAAGCATTTCGAAAACAGCACGTTTGTGAACTGTTCACATGCCTCTGGGGTAAAGGTGTATCGTGGGTGGTCAAAGGGCACCATTGGGAATAATAGTCATGGAAACTGTGGAGCTCCACGCGCCATTGATGTCCGAGGTGAACGTCGACTACGACGGTGCGTGAAGGCCAACAGACAGGCTACAGTGGAGCATCTCTCCGTCTAAATGAACCAGGACCATGCAGACACGTGTCTACTGCAACAGTTCAGCGAACCCTTCCGCGAATGGAGCTCCGGAGTAGACGGAGGGTGACTGCACCCATGCTAACACAGGTGCATCGACGGAAACGACTGGAATTTGCTCGACAGTATATTGACTGGATCGCTGCTGATTGGCGACGGGTAGCCTTATCCAACGAGTCACATTTGCAGCTGCATAGAACTGATGGACTTCAGCGTGTCCGGCAAGAAATGACGGAGAACCGACATCCTGCATCTACTGCTAGGCGAACACAAGGCGGCGGGAGCAGTGTTATGGTCTGGGGAACGTTCTCGTGGTATTCTCTAGGTCCCATCATCCGTGTGGATGGTACTCTTGATCGGTTTGGTTATGCATTTATCCTCGGCGATCACGTCCACCCGTAAATTATTGTCTTTCCTTGGGATAATGGGATCTTCCAGCACGATAATGCGTTTTGCCATATGGCTAGAAGTGTCCGTACGTGGCGGGAAGAGCATGATAAAGACATCAAAGTTCTTCCCTGACCCCCAAACAGCTCTGATCTCAATCCTATTGAACATCTGTGGGACCACCTCGATCGTCGTGTTCGCCGTCTGTCTTCTCTGCCACTCACCCTTCAATAGTTGTGGGACGCTCTGCAGACAGCGCGGCTCCAGATACCCGTGGAGACCTATCAGCACCTGACTGAGTCACTACCAGCTCGTCTAACTGTTGTCCGTGCTGCGAAGGGCGGTTATTCTGGATACTGGCGGAGGGTCTCAATAATGCGATTCGACTGCGTATGTCTATAATGAAATGCCACAGCATACAGGTTTTCTATATATCCTCACTGCTGAAGGAATGGCAATACTCTAATTCTAATGGAGAAACCTTTTCGTGTTAACCTCTTTCATTCGAATTACAGAAAATGTGAGATTTTTTTAAAAGATAATCACTTAGTTTCGTACACCGCTAGGCGATAAAATTGGTCCACACAGAAGGATGCATCGGATGGAACTGAAACTTTATAGAGGTAGTGATACAGATGAGTAACACACTTTAGCAAAGACAGCAGCAAGACAACTGCATACGGATCTGTGGTACGTCGTCCGGTCATCTTGAATAGTGCGTCGCACCAAATCACACTGCGATACGTGCTGCCAGACGGTATTGCCCGGAGTCCAGCAGGCACCAGATGTTGTCATGAGGAAGACAGGTCCACAATTTTTTGACGGCGTGTTCTATATCCCGGGTACTGTGGCACGGTGGCAGCTGCCTTTTCAACTAGTCTCACACTTGCTCGAGTAGGGACACGTCAGGGGAACGGACAGACCATGGTAGGGTTTGGACATGGCGAACGCAGTCCTGGGAGACCCATGCCGTGTGAGGTCGGGTGTTGTGGTGGAATACTGCACCTATAATCCCCCCCAAAAAAATAGGAGCAGATAGATCGTCAGTGCTCCACATAACATGGCAAGAAGGGATCGGCTATCGCAAGCTATGGCTCCCCAGATTATAATGCCTGGTGTAAGTGAAGTCTACCGCTTGATAGCGATATTGCGATATGGCGTTCACCAAGGGCACTAAACACCTGGGCGCGATGATTGTCGGTCCCCACAAAGAAGCGAGAATTATCGCTAACACCATACATCGCCAGTCTGCGGTGTTCTGCATTACAATTGCCTGGTACCACTGCAAATGGAGTCGTCGCTATCGCAGAGTTAATCGGTGACTGCACAGGTAATGGACGTTTGGATCGCAGATTGGCCTCCTCAAGAAATGGAGAAATGGTTTGTGGACGCACAGGAGCCCCAATCCTGGCCAGTATCACCGACTAGGTCGCCGTGGGATCTCTCCGCGCCTGGCGCACGATCCGTCAATCCTCTCGACTCATCCTCTCGACTCGCAGCTAACTCCGTCCGTCCTGAGCTGGTCCTCCGTGTGTGGTGTCTTCACGTATCCACTGTTCCCAACAGCATCGAACTGTACGTGTCGAACGATCCACATTATGACCTGTAAGGCGATGCGACCAACCTGCGGTTTTCAGCCCGACTGCGAGTCCTCTTTCGAAGTCCTTCAGTTGCGTAAAACGACGTCTCTGATGTCTTCCCGGCATTTTTCTTCACTCTGTACACTTGCTATGTGTCTTCTGGAGTTTCTCGTTTTAATACGGTTTCGACGATACGGCAGTGTTGGGTGTGCGGCCAAATGCGAACGCATCGACAAGAGACCATGTGAATATCAGCCCACTCTCTCGATATTTACATCGTTTCGTGATTGTCGCTTGGTTTCTTCGTGGTGAGCTATGTTCATTGTCCGGTGGTGTGTTTACTGACCGCGTTTCCATATGAGAGAGTTGAGAGATTGGGGCGGCTCTTAACAACGAAGTCTTGAGAGTGCATTTCTATATGATAACGGTAAAATACCATGAGATATTTCAGGTGATAAGCAGGTTTTAACGGTAGTATAGGATTAATGATTATGAAAAGAGTGCAGTGTAGTTGCGACCAGTTAAAACGATGGCAGCTTTTATAAATAAAAAATCCAAGCGTCTGATGTGTAATTTTTCGTCAAAATATCGTACAAACAAAAACTTAAAACTAAACATAAAATATATGTTTACTCGTTACTGTTTATTCGTTTATCTCACCTGATGCTCCAATAGCCAAGTATGTGGCATTTGTAACCACGAATAAAATATCCAAACACACCAGGTACAATTTTTAATTTAAAATTTGGTATTCATGTCGTTTAGATTCAGAATACCGCCATATATTTCTCGTAGAAATTTGCTTTATTCTCTCAGATGTACTCTGTTTCAGCACAGAACTCAACTTACTGGTTTCGATCGTCCGAATGATTTATGGAGGGCTTAACTCTTGGTTTTAGTTGATAAGAGGCGGAAATGGAAATGTCGTCCTGGTAGCCGGCCACCCTCTTGTTTTCCTCGACACTTGACGGAGCAAATGCACGGGATCGCAACCAACCCAAGCGTGTTTGTCTTAGCCGCACAATCAATCACCGCGTGGGCCAGAGCACTTGAACCACAGTATCCCCGGCGCTTTGCACTGGGGACAAAAAGTGAGGAATCCTCTTTTTATATTAAGCTTTTAGGTTGGGCGTTCTGATACTTCCGCTGTGCTCACAGTTTCGTAACGTTATAGCCACCAACGAAATATTCGTGATTAAGTGGAGTTTTACACGTTTACAATAGTTATAACGGAATTAAGATAGTAAAATATTATTAAATACAATGAAATAAGTTGATGCTAAAAGATCACACAACCGTGATAAACTATCGTTTCAGGCAGAGGAATTTCGTTCATGTTAGTGCCAGTGTGTTTCCCGAAACACTGAAGTTTTGCTCCATTATTGATTTGATTTGACTTAACTGTTTGCAGACGAAAAACAAACGTTCAGTATTAGATTACCAGAACCTTCACTGGGTCAGAAATCGGAGGAACATCACACACGCACGCATATAAACATGCGTGCAGAGGAGAGCCAATAACAGGGGAAAAGAATCCAGATACTCATACGGTACATTGAAAGCAAGATATAAGACAAATTTCCCCTATAAATTATTATCTCCATTGATAATATTCACTTCTATTAAACTGTTAGTTAGTTTTATACTAGATATGCGATTTTTAAACAGTTTCGGCCGTGGGAATAATTTTTCATATATAATCAAAAAATATTAGTTAACAGCATTATTTTGTTTGTAATTGGTTTTACATTCGCATTTTATTTTTCGGAAAATCTATAATTTATGCACGAATTCTGATATCGCTTTACAAATCAAAACCATTTGATACTCGTATGAGAGCCCTTCGTTTTGTTGCAAAAATTGCAAGATATACTAAAATAGTGAATAAAATAATAATAGTATACATATGCTCCAAATCGCAAGGTTTTCGAGCTTTCTATAAAGTATGGGCTAGAAATATTACATCCGATTGAGACGCCCTTTCCCCGCTAGAGTGCAGTCTACTCAAAAATACCTCACTCGTACATTTACCACTACTACTCCTACACCTTATTAGGGGGCAAAAACTATCTCGGCTTAAAAACTTTTGAGCACAAATTTCACAGGTAATTCCCAATAGAACCGTTATAATTCTAATTAAAAAAATATGAAGTAGCAGAGTCTTTCTTCGTCATCAAAAACAAATTTACAAGAGGTTAACACTATGCAACATGCGTTTATTGAAATATTGCTTTCTGGGTTACCATTTTTACTGGGAAAATATTTGCTTTGGATTACACTCATTTTTCGTCATTGCAATGAGGTTAAAAGCATACTATACGTCAAACAATGTCTGGCCGCAATGTTACTGTCCCGTTCCATTCATTTGTATGGCGATGACAAAATTTTTTACACAACACAATCATTATCACAATACTTACAGTTTAAGTTATTTAAAAACTTTATCTCATCCCACACGTAAATGGTAACCACAATTAATACCGGGCACGTTACTGAATGTTACAACACTTGCATTAATACTTGGCTACGGTTCTTGCAATTTAAGTCGCCCCCGGAATGGGTCTCGCACGGGGGTGACAATTTTTATACGCACGGGGAAGGTTCGCTGACGGTGACGCCCATGAAAATTAACGGGCGTAAAGCATCTCGTCGTCTCCATACCTGGCGGAATTTTGGTCCAGTCAAAATGCGACGTCTCTGAAGCAAGCCTCCGGCTGAATACTGCCGGCGACGGCGATGATCGGTGCCCATACGCACCTCTTCAAATGCAGCTATTAAATCGGCCTCCGGACGGCAGCGGTAACACTTTGCGACTCATAGAAAACGTCAATTCTTCGGGCATGCGAGATATTTTGAATTAACCGCACTCGCAATTTTAAAGTGAACATAGTTTCACTCGGCAACAAACTCATGCTTAAATTGCCCGCGCAAACCCGTCAATTTTACAATCATAAAGTTTACATACTTTCACAAGAACCTTTCCATTTTAACACCGGCGATTTTTCTACTCCGTGGCAAACAACGTAAAAAGTAACTTTCCTTAGCCCGCTCATATTCAAGACACTTTCAGAAACGGTGTTCGAATATTGCCACAATAAACTATTAGCTGAGTGCGCGCCAGGGACGCCTTCTCGTTAAAATCGTCTCCGCCATACTTGCAATAAATTTCGCACCAGCCACGCGTGCACACATGCACCCACAGTCCGGTCTACGTCGCTACTCCTCGCTGAGCGGAACAGCTGAGCACCTCTACCCCTCCCCTCGTGCTTCCCCTCTCTGCAAGCAGTCGCGACGTGACCCCGAGCGATAAGCATATTCTAGGGGCGGCTTTTACAATTAAACACGTACTAAACACTCTGCGTATCGATTATACATATTCAATAGTACATAAGAGCAGCACCATTAAAAATATAAAAAGTATTGCCAATAAATAAATACTAATTAATAAGAGTAGGAATAGGCCGGCCTAAAATATTGAAAAATACCATACGATAAAATAAGCATCTACAAACACTATTCAATGCATTTGTCATGCTACACAGGTGCCATCTCTGGCTGGAAAAAAAAAAAAACCTGAGACGACCATACTTCTAACTACGAGAAAATTTGTTTTAATAGTAGCCAATTCCCTATTACTTCAGCCTCTAGAGTAAACATTTGGTTGAAATATTTATTAAAATTGAAAGCTGCAAATCAAATTGTCCGTGTTTAAATTAAAAGTTATTATAATAATTATAATTATAATTATAATAACGTTTAATTAAAAACGAAAATAAATTTAAAATAACCAAATTTATATTTCTTCAGGGAGTAAGATTTCCGGGGAACGTAAATTGTTGTTACTTTACTAAATTTTGATGCACATTAGTTAATTGCACCATATTAATAGACATTTAATATGAAGGAACCATTATTAATTCTCATGAGGTTACCCCTCACCCACACTCATTCTTCCATCTTGCTAGGCCCTTTCCTTCATGTGACCGCCATCTTGGCCGGTACAGCCATCTGTCAACTTGGTATGCGTCTGCAATCTTGCTAAGTGCAGTCCACCATGTTGGTTTTTCGATTTATACTTGTTTTAGAGTTTGAATCTCACTTCATTCGACCGCCATAATGGATTTCATATTTTTTCATCACCTAGGTGGTGCTAGTGCATTAATACACCAACCAAGTGACAGCCATATTCGTTTATGTTTTTTTTTTTTAGTATATGTTGTACTGTCTCACCCTGCATAATGGTGTATATTTTCAACACATAGGTGACTTTAATTTCTCGATTATGCCACCTGCATCGGCCTGTATCGAATGGTGACATTTACCATTCATAAAAAGTAGGCAAACTGTCATATTCATTTTTTATTTTATTCTAAAATGCAAGTATTTTTATTTAAAGTAATTTTTATATTAATCAGAGGGTCTTTTTTAAAATAACAAACAGCATTTTTTACATAAAATTTATTTTAAACATAATAAAACATACAGATTTATTTAATCTTCTTCGGTGTTCATGACTCGTTCACCTCGGCGGCCCAGGAATTGATGAGGGAAGGATGTAAGCCCTTCCATTATGCCGTTTCAGCACCTTCTCAACCAAATACACATGTAGAAACTTTGTAGGCTGGATATTCTCTGTGTAGAAACCATCATGGATGGGAACATTATTGAGATCCTCGAGAAAGTAGGCCCTTTACAGCATGGTTGCATGCACTTCGCACATGGAAGAGTCCGGGGCTCCAATTCGCCATGAACACTTTCTCGAAAGTGCCTTTCTGTTTGGAGATGCACACCAGGTAGCCAACCTTAGCTTTAGACTTTCACGTACGAGTTTCGGCAGTAGTATCAGCAACTTGTCTCTACAATTCGCAGCGATATGCCTCCACAAATTTCGTTCAGAGTCTTGTTGAACCTCTCAACAATAGAAGTTTTGTGAGTGCTGTACGTGGAATTATGATTTATTTTAGTTTTCTTCAGCGGTGCATACTGTAGAATTCCTTGCCCTCATTGGTTTGTAAATTTGTCGGGATGTGTACTTTGCGCAACACATCTGCCATGGTTTCGGCGACATCACATCCATTCTTCGACTTGACAGGTCTGGCTCAGGCGAATTTGCTATATCCAACGATTGCTGTCAACATGTATTTGTAGCCCTTGTGTATCCGATCATAGGGTATCATCTCGACGAGGTCGGCTTGAAACATCTCGTTCATCCCACATAGCACGACTTTGTAATAGCAGTAATTATGCCTGGCGGCCGCATGCAGTTCGTGGGCGATTATCAATGATTTATCATATGTAGACTCCCTCCTTCATTTCTTCGATAATATATATAATTTTATTGGTGTGGGAGTGGTTTCCAACCTCTTGCGAAGCGATCAGTATCTGCAGCCTATCCACCAGTTCACTCCGAATCGTCCCAGAATACGTAGTCGGTGTTTCTGTCGTCGTTATCTTCTTCAGACCATCGCTGATTTTCAGTGCTAGTCTGCTGAAGAGGTCTGTAGGAATGTCAATTTTTTATCATCCTTATAAACACCAATTTCGGAATTATCATCATGGTAAAGCACATGTGTGAATTCGAGCGAAATCTTGTATTCCAACAGGTCGGATTCTGTAAACTCGCTGGGCTCCTTGCAAAATATAAGTTTATATAGCCTGGGGGTTACACGTGTCTTGTGATGGCCAACTCAGATGCTACAACCTGGTAGAAGCTCTCCCAGTACAAGGATATGTAAGCGACACACCAGCCAGACAACATACTTGCACAGAATGCCTACGCGATAGTAAAATCATAAGACACCGGGCTCGGAGAAAAAATAGTAGTGTGGGGTGTTTCCAACACGATGAAGGCTAAAGTGAAGATGGGCATGGGCGATAATAACAAGAGAAAGGCACTGATTAAAATGGGAACGGGTGCAGAGTACAAGCGGAAGGTATAAGTGAAACAAGTAGCGGTGACAAAAGAAAGAAAAGCATGCAAGGCTAAGGAAACTTAGAAACTTCTACCAGCAGATTTTCTCCATTGCTTTAGCCTGCACTCGAGGCCCTCGGAGGCCTAATCGGAGTCACGAGCGATATCGTCCGAGCCATCAACACAGTATCGAACCAACAGAAGAAGTTTTCCGAGGCACAAACACACAATGCAAACATGGAAGCTATCATCACAGGTAAAAATAACTGGCCAAGGCCTCTAACTAAGGCTTTACCCAGTAGGAAATGGAAGTGTACAAAAAATGCGCCAGGAAGAAGCGATAATGGAATCTCTTCTGAAACGAGCGCTCATGAACATGGATTTGGAACTTTTTGCATGTAAATTCAAAATACCTAATTCTAGAGAAGTGTTAAACCCAAGAGACACGAATGTGCCATGGAAAAGGCGATGTCATGCTACTTGCATTCCTCATTTAGGGCATTTATACCTGGCTTATTGCATGACAGCATTTTAACTAGCTTTGTTCCTGGCCTGCAGAACCTGTATCCTGGAATGTGCAGCTCGAATGATAGATTGTTGATCAGCATTTCAATAACCCCACTTCCAACTCTTCGATGCAATGCAGTGAACTGAGCTAGAAAAGCATAAATACACACCTGTTCGTTTCAGTATCATTCTAGACTTGGAACAGTACGGACGAACCATATAATCCAATATGAAATTTTAATGCGGATTCTGCCAGAAGCTGTTTTATCAGCATGATGCTTTAAAGAGGCATTCTAAAATTTACAGCACTGATTTTGTGCAATCTCCACCACCGCCACTACCACCTTCACATGCTCGAGAAGATAGTAACATTAACATATATATTATCAGGCAAGGTTTTACTCAATCCATATGCATTTATGCTGAAGATAAAGATATGTCCCACGATCGCGACAGGAAAGCCTTTTGTGGATACAGTGAGGTGCAGCATCACGGGACCATCAAATTGCGGGAAAATTTGAGGCCTACTGATCCTGCTGGAAGAATAGAATGTTCTTCGGTTCGAGAATGTGAACCTATATTCAAAATCGCTCAAGCAACCGAAGCACTGCGAATCTCGATATTTGTCTTCGATATGCCAACATTAATCTGGACATGACAGCTGGGCCCGGTATGCACTGGGTAATGCAAGTATAAAAGGGTAAACATGCTGACCATTACTATAGTTTTAGGAATTTGCCTCATCTGCCCAAACTGCGCAAGTATTTTAATTATACCAAACTAACATACAGTTGGAGCAGTTGCCTAACACATGGAATGGTGGACATTTGTGTCTTCACTTCCTGGTTTGCTCGTACAAGTCATTTTATAAAATGGGTATACACTGCGAGGAAACTGCCAGTCAAATCAATATAGCTTACCTTGAAGGGCCGTAGCTCTGAGTTTCATTTAATACACTTTCTGCCTCTCGACCTGGAGAGGGAATGGAGCATGGGCCTTGTCGATTTTCAAAACAATGTGATACCGAACATCGATGAATAAGAGCTTGAAGCTTTATCTCGCAAAAAGTGGTAATTTTTCCAATGAGGTGTTGCTGCCAAAAGGTTGTTATGAAATAGACGACATTGCAAGGTACACTGAAGATTCGCTGTCCCCCGACACCGAATTCAAACTATGTGGGAATCCTAATACTCTGAAGAGCGTTATCAGATGCAACGAAGGTATTGACTTTATGAAACTGGATAATATCGGTCCGATGCTCAGGTTCGAGCCACACATCTATGAAGCTGGAAAAGTGTGTGTTGTCGCAGCCCATAAACATTTTGTCGGTCAACGTGATTCGAATATACTGCAATTTGGGGAGCATTACGTACTTCAATGACAGGCCGAGCAATATGTTGCAAGAACTTTCAACTATGGCCCGTCCAGGTTTTTAACTGGCCACGGTATCGCAAAGCATCATTTACATTCCGGTCGTCGCGAAAAGAGCACACGAGGTGGTCGTGGAAGTAGTCGACTAGCACGGAGAGTTGGTGAACTTTCGAAACAAAGAAATCACCCTTGGCCAGCATTTGAGAAGATGGGTATATCATTTACGCAGGCCAGAAGCAATAAAATAGTGAGTCGTGCAAAACCTGCAATCAATACATCACAGTTCTCCAAGGCATTAACACGTGCTAGTGCGATTTTCCCTTGTGGTCTCGGATACGAGGTTGGTCGCCATGGAAGATTTTCTAAACATCAAAGATTCAGCCATTTTATAAAACAGCATAACGAAGGTGAAACTTCACGTGTATCAGCCTTTCTTGATAGGCCCATACACACTAGCATTGGAAGTTTGGATAGCGGTCCAACACTGAAGTATCAGCACTCTTCCTTGCCAGTCTTTCGTGCGAATCAGTCGGACTCTAACGAAAGAAGATGGGTCCAACTCTGTATCGCCGAAAATAACGAGTAATGGTATCTTCACATGATCGATCACATCGCGTACTTTCTCAATGGTGTCGAGGTGGACCAGTCTCGACATGTGGGTATAACCTCAAAGATAAAAAATGATCTTTCGCTCACACCGAATGAGCTGTCTACAGCCAAGATGGCAGGCTGGGGAATCGAAGATGACTGCAGTGTTCCCATTTACCCCGAAGGCAGGTTTGAAGCATGTGTTTCTCTCCCCATACTATTGGGAATTGCCGAAGGCTACAAACGAATTATCTTCCATCTGAAGCAGGAAGTATAGCTGCTCCTAGTCAATATGCATGCGATCACCATAGTCTGTATGGAAGAAAACTTCGAGTAGTGAAACTGAAACTACAGTCTATTGAATGGATGCTGCCTCATATGACTTTCAGGTCATGGAGTCTCGATACATCACCCGGATTGCCAGCAAACCAGTGCACCGACTGGATGAAGAAGTCCAGCTTTGGTACTGCGAGACAGAAGTACATCATCGTTGGGCTACAGACCGGAAGGTAGTACAATGTAAGAGTGAGGCATTCGAAGTGCGACACATGTCAAGCAGAAAATGTGAAAATATTTTTGAATAGCGAAAGCTACCTGTAAGTTGACATGAATACGAACTTTTAAAATGGACAGTACCTGCTGACATATCAGATGTACGCTAAATTCCAAAATTCATATTATGGGCGCCCCCAATTCACGATATTGAGGCCTGATAATTTGTAAAGTTTGGCTCTGCTCATGGTATTCGATGCAAGTAAACAGGACGAGCATGTTAACTCAAACCTGATCGACTGCAGGATCGAATTCATTACACATGGAAATACTCCTTCCAACATGCACACATTCTACCTGATATTTTACGACCAGCTTGTATCTTACATTTGCCGACACAAGACCATCAAAATACTGTCGTAAGCGCAGCTGAGAATATAACTGTTCGCACACTATATATGTTTATTCGTCTTGGAACAACGTCAGCTTCAATGTTCGAGAAGGTGCCGAAATGATGTAATAGAAGGACTTACGTCAAGTGGTGGGTTTTCCCTGCCTCTTTCAATTCCTGGGTCGCCCAGGCAGACATCGAGCGGCGAATACCCAAGAAGATTAATAAACCTGAATATTTTACTATATGTACAATAAATTTTATTAAAAAATACATGTGCTGTTTAATTTAAAAAACCCAGCAACTTTATACAAATATTAATTAAAATTAAACTCATTTTAAATAAAAATACTTCCATTTAAGAATAAAATAAACAAATAAATATCACAGTTTAAGTATTCTGCAGGAATGGTCAATGTCACCATTCGGTACAGGCCGATAGCAGGCAGCATAATCGAGAGATTAACCCCGCCTACATGTCGAAAATATAAACCAATATGGAGGGTGTTAACAGCACGAACTAAACTTTAAAAAACATAAACAAATATGGCTGTAGCCTCGTTGGTGAATTAATGCACTAGCACCACCTAGGTGATGGAAATATATTAAATCAAATATGGCAGTCGAACGAATGTTATAGACAAACTCTAAAACAAATGGCAATCGAAAAAAAACCAACATGGTGGACTACACCTAACAAGGTGGCAGACGCCTACCAAAATGGTGTACAGCTGCACATAACAAGATGTGGTCTCACAAAGGAGACAGCCTACCGAGATTTTGGAATGAGTACGGGTAAAAACTGACCTCAGGAAATTTGAGTAGTTATAAAATAAATTTTTTAATACTTTTCAAAATAATCTTTTAATAATTTTTTCATAAATTTTCCGAATTTTTTAATTTTTAGAATTTGTTGGTTTTTTGGATTTTTAGGGTCAAAGGTTAAAGATCAAGAGTCACGAGTCATGCTCTCCTGGCTCGGAGTCAGAAATCCTGGCCTCCTGCTCTGGGAAAAGTTGGAATTTTTTTTTTAGGGATAATGGGTGATTAAGGGAAAAAATGACATTTTTAGGGAAAAGGGAAAATTTTTAGTAAAATTTAGACGATTTTAAGGGAAAAAAGGAAAGTTTCAACATGGTCCGGATCCGGGACCCGCTGCGCCATATTTCCCTTTATTGTACTACTCATAACACCTTTCTCAATATTTCTAGACTCGTGACGGTTGTGAAATGGTATATATATATGTATATATATATATAAATAAATAAATAATATATATATATATATGCATTTAGTAAATTAATATAATCTTACGAAATTGTTTAATTTTTCAACTAACTTCGGTGTTTAGTTCAACATCACTCTACCTCTTAATCCTGTATAGTCCTACCACAATGATTATATTGACTTAAGATAATACAAGGAGTTACTAATAACTAATGAGTCTACATCCCTCTGCATGGGTGCAAATAAATTATAGTGAAGTTCTTGAAAGTTTAGATAGTAGGTAGGCGTTGACGCCTCATTGACGGCAGTATAATTAGAGATGAAACCAGAAATGTGTGAAACAGTACAAAGACAATTAAAATACAGAAGTGATTTACCCGGGATTCGAATTCTGAAAAACTCGTAAACGACATCACGGAGATATGATTCGCAACATCAACTTCGGATGTAGGCAGTCTAATATTTCGAATGCAGGGTTCCATAACTTGAAATATTTACTCGGCCGTCATTTTGAAAATAAGTGTCTGAGACATTAAAACAATAAGTTTAAATGGTCTACCACTTTTTTTGTAAATGGGACAATCTTAGACTAATACTTTAAAAGAGGCTCTGTACATCATGTTTGTAATAGATCATGTAAAGCATAACATTTTGATTGAAACTGTAAAATTGTTAAATATATATGCCAAAAATATGAAAATATTTATATGGTCGCCAATTTTTAAATCATTACCTGGCGCCATTTTAACCATGTAACTTTACATGGCCTTCTGCAGGTGTGCAAAATTCTGTGGAAACTAGTCGAATTATTCTGCAAATAGGACGAAATGTTCAGTTTATTCACCTGACACAACTTTACAAAAAAATCCGGCGATGTAGGATCTCTGTATGCATTACTATCGATTGATAGGTCATGGAGATATGTCACAAAACCTCCGTTGATCATGTGACGGTATTCATAAATGGAGGGCAGAAAGTTCATATATTAGCACATTCGATTATTGTCATAGAAACAGTATACGAAGCTAAAATGTTTGAATACGTACCATTCTGAAAATAAGATACTTATATATTTGAAAAATATAAATTAATATACCCTACCACAGTACTTCCTCGCCAAATTTGAAAGAAATTGGTTGATTGTCTACAGAGATACGGCATAAAAACTATTATATTATGTGGAGTTATCTTTAAAAATGGCGGAGAGATAAGGCTTTGCATAGACAATTTTTACGGGTATAAAAGGTGATATGTCATATCTCGAGAACCATTCTACCAATTTAAACCAACTTTTGAATTCTGGCAGAGCATTGCGTAGATATTAAATTTTGAGATCGATATTGTTGTTAGTCCGCCATTTTGTAAAATAGCACCAAATAAAACTAAATATATTTAACTATATCTCAAAAACTATTAAACCAATCCTTACCCAATTGATAGGTAGGTAATACTATGATAGGCCAAGTAAACGTATTTGACGGAAATTGATTAAGTACTTACTTTTAAAATGGCTGTACTAGTAATTTTTCTGCCATACAATTTAAACAATTTCGATCAAATTTTGTATTCTGAAAGTATCTGTTAGAAGTATCACATATACCAACATATAAGCACTTCTTTTTTGGTAAATTTGGAATATAGCGTTATACGAATAAATAAAGATATTATGTCATATCACGGTAAAAAAAATTGGCAGATTCCTATCAAATTCGGCAAAGCAGTAGTACAGATACAGATGACGTTAAATGATGTGTTTTAAGCATGTCAAACACTTATTTTCAAAATGGCGGGAATATAGTTATTGAAGATTAGAATGCTATATCATCGGAATTATGTAATCAATTCTAACATATCTTTCTATTTTGATAGTAGATATTACATCTATCAAATGTATCTACATGGAGCATATTTTCTTTGCCATTTTGTAAGATAGCACCATCCGAATAAATAAAGTTTTAATGTAATAACTCATGAAACAATTGGCCGATTCCTAACAAATTCCGCAAACAAGTAGTACGGAGGCAGATGATGTAAGAAGTATGTTTTAAGCACGTCATACGGTTATTTTAAAAATTGCGGACGTTTAGAAATTTTTACTTTACTTCCCATTGTGGAGCTTGGTGCCACACAGTCGCTGCAGTACAGTTACATTTACACCGGATGTGTACTGCCACACTCGCATTCTTTTTTGTCGCGGCCCAGTGCGCCTGTGTTTTGTCCGCACCGCCTATCATGCTAATAGCGGATGGTTAAATGTAGTTTTCTGTTTGTGTTTCACATTATATATTCCCTTCCATCCGTGTTTTACCGTTTCTGTGCCATATTGATACCTTCAGTGTACTCCAGGGACGAGTTTTTAACTAATCGTTGTAATTTTTACGCATCACTATAGGATATTCATGGTAAAGTGAGGACTTTTGAATACCCTCTCATTTCGAATAAGTCAATAAGTATTTTCATTTTAGCCTTAGACGTTAACTTTCGAGTACTTACATTGCAATAATTATTTTAAAAAGGTCGCTAAAGGATTTTAAAAAAATTGGCCTAGCAGGAAACCGTAACTAGGGACTCAAAAGAGACAACTTTACCGTGAACTTCCTATATTTATCTTAACCCGTCTTTGGGCAAAGATTTTCAATAACTTTTTGCACCGATTTCAAACCGCCATGAAGTACGTACGCTCCCGTTTCAGGCGAGAAATAAGTTCAGGAAATTACTTTCCTGATTTGTTTTTATTACTTTTCAACATGTATTTATTCAAGAATTGCGTCACGTAGTTGAGTTATTAGTGCTTTTCTATCTTTCTTCATTTGAAAATCTACTCGGAGGTTTCGTTTTACCCTCTGTCTTATTTGTCCAAAACGCAATCTTACACTACATTACAGTGCGTTCTGTTTTGCTATTTTCGTAATCGTGTTCCTGTAATTAATTTTCGCGTTACGTGATTTTTGTGTTTCATAGAGGGTTCTATGTCAGATTATCGACTCTCATTGTCCTCACTTCCTGTTACAGCTTCCGTTTCTAATAAGAGACTTCCGTTCGATACTGCCAGTTTCTGGCCGACACTGGACGCCATGATGGTTTGCAATTAAGTTCTGCGAGAAATCTACTGTTTCAGATTTCGTCGTCATGAACACAGTTTTATAACGAAAATCTTTGTTTTCATAATTATTTCCATATAACTGTTTTCTCAAAAATTCATAACAACTTATAACTATTTACACGCCGGGTACTTATTTTCAAAATGACGTCAATTAAAAAAAAATTACGGCACTATGTTATATCGCGAGGACGATTTTACTGAATTCACCAAAATAGTTAGGTTGATAGAGCATATCATAAGAATTGTAATTTGAAAGCGACAATCATACCAATCCTCCATTTTGGAAGATAGTACAAATTGAAAAAAAAATCTTTTCCATTATATCTTGGGGACCATTTAACTGATTAAAACCAAATTTGGTACGGTGACAGTGCATAATGTAAGAATTTAATTTTGAAAAAGATAGTGTTTTTAATCTGCCATTTATGGAAAATAGTGCAACATGGAAAATAAAGCTTTTACGTTATATCTCGGTAACTACACAGCCGATTACCGTCATATTTGGCATATTAATAATACTATTGTAGACCAAGTCCATATATGCAATTTTAATAGATATAAAACTTATTTTCAAAATGGTGGCGATTAAGATATTTTAGTTATTTTGCAATATCTACAACACCGTTTGACCAGTTTAGGCCAAAAGTGTTTCTCTGAAAATATCTTTTACAAGCATCCGTGTAAACATACACTCTTTTTCTCGCCATTTTGAAAGATAGTGACACGTGAAAATGAAGTTATAATGTCATATATCAGGAAAAAATACGACAATTCATACTAAACTTGACACCCAAATAATATTACAGTACGTCTTGTAAACTAACATGTTTTAATTGGTCAGACTAGTATTTTCAAAATGATGGCTACATAAACATAATAACTACTATGCTATATCAATGAAACCATGTAACCAATCCCAACTTAAACTTGTATACCGGTAGTATTTATAAAAATACCAATTAAGCTAATACACAAATTCATTTGTCAGTCATTTTGAAAGATAGCACTACATGCAAGATTATGCTTTTGTGCCCTATCTCGGGAATTAAATAACTGATACCTAACAAGTTCAGACTATAAGTTATGCATGTTCATCTCACGCCGCCGTCCCACGTGTCCTGGACTTCTCTTTCCACCACATATCTAGTGAGATAACGAGATCGAGGCAGAGAGAAATGACAACGCATTAGAACAGAAGAAGACATTGAACTTTTGTAGACCATCTTATTTAATATGGCTTAAGGAGGTAGTCACATTTTTCGAAATAACAGTAGTGTTAATATTTTAGGTTCGTAAGCCATATGTTCCAAACAATTTCAACTGACTTAAATATATAGCGGTTTATATGACAAACATAAAAAGTGCTAATAAAGTAATGAAAATAGCGTCACATGAGAAACTGGAACTTTTATATCATAGTCCGGTACCAAACCGACCGATTCTAATCGAAATTTGCATATAAATAGTGCCACAGTAGGCCACCCAGAAAACACAGAAAATGCGGGCTGGAATCGGGCCGGTAAAGGCTAGCCGATAAACTCCGACCAGCCGATACCGGCCCGCTGTCTTATGCCGGAAGCGGCGCGATGGATATATGGACTGGTGGCTAACTGTTGGCCGACAGTGTCGGGCCTGCGACGGCCGGATGTCGTTACAATGCCAGGTTTGTGACGGCTGGATGTCGTTACGATGCCGGGCCTGCAGCGGCATTATGTCCAGAAATAAGCATTATACAGATGAAAAACCTTAACTGTTTGATTAAAAATTGTAGTAATTATTATTATTTCCTCTTTACATATGCTCATTTCATTTACTTCTCAACACATTTATCTGATATGAAAATATTTTGCTTGCCACATGTCACTTTCGAACCTAAGACCCTTGAGTTGACTGTCCAGCATGCTAGCCTATACACCACGGGGTAAGTTGCTTATATGCTCCAGTAATTTAAAATAAATCTTGACAAAATTATTATGAAGGATACATAAATTCCATTACAATATAACAAATAATTTTACAACACTGATTATTTAAAAAACTATTTCTTCAGAGGCTTGCAAACAATGCAGTTTTGTTGGTTTTTAATATATCTGTCAGATGGCTGTAGAAATGAAAAAAATTCAAAGCAAACAAATGCCATTGGCTACCACATGACACATTTATAATCACGAAAGTTCATGCTAATGGTTAACACACGGTCTCAAATAATTCATCATGTCATTAAGAGCTAGCTAACATCTTGCCTATTCAAAACACTTTGCAAAAGTTTGTCGGCTAAAATACATCGTATTTATATCTTTATTGTGATAAAAAGCCTTGCCTAGAAAACACTACCGGGCCGAAGTAAATAACATCATGTCCAGCTTACCGAAAAGACAAAGATGCCGTATGGGAATCGGCCCAGAAACATTGTTAAGATGTTTGCAACATGTTTCCTCTGCGACATCATGCCGACATATTTTCGGTGATAACCATAAGTTATCCTAAAAAATGCAGCGGGCCATTGTCTTATTTCTAACGAAAAACAGCCTGTCTCAACGTAATATTTATACCTTTATCGTTATAAAGATCCTTGTCTCGAAAATGTTGCCGGGCCAGAATAAATAAAACAATGGCCATCGTACCAAAAAGACTAAGATGCCGTATGGGTTTCGGCCCAGAAACATTTTATAGATGCTTGCAACATGTTTCCTCTGCGACAACATGCCGACATATTTTCGGTGATATTCATCTGTTATCCAAAAAAATACAGCTGGCCGTTGTCTTTTTTCTATCGGCAAACATTCTGTCTCAAAAAAGACGTGCCATTAACAGATAGCTAAAATATAAAAGGGACATAAACTATAGAAGGGAAGCATTCTGTGTGGAAACTCTGCCAGATCATTGTCATTTAAAATCAACTTTAGAAAAGCCGATTTACTGTTTCAAAAGAGCGTGAATATCGCTTCACAATACACCGCCATAATGCTTATGAGATCACAGTATTATTTTATTTAAATAACGGAGAATTTTAATACTAGGTAACAAATGCAAATAATATTAAGTAGCAAATAAAATTTATTTGCTCTAGGTATCAGAGCTTCTGCCGCACGTTCTTGCCAATACCTCGTAATTTTCTTTCGTAAACAAGTTACAGAAACCACATATAAGGTGCCATTTTGTAGAGCACGAACGTAATAGGAAACCAATATTAGCTTACAGTTAGTTTTGAGCTGTGCTCTTTTTCTTATTTTCATAGCCACGTGTTAATAGGTAAATTATGTTAGATAAATCGGCTGAGATGCATATTGTAAATTAAAATTAAATATTTCGCTTCTGAGCCTGTCAGAATACATCAGCATGACTGGTCGAGTACAAAACAGACATGCATCGTATTGAAAGAAAATTTAAACGTATCTTATAATGCCACAAACCTATCGACCGAGACCAGAGGCTAGTGCTAGTACTTCATTTTCTCTATGGCCAGAGGACCGTGGCAGTGGACACTCGAAAGCGAGCTGGCAACCAGGGGGCCTAATCTCGAGACCGTTCGAGTGCAGTTCGTATACGAGACGTCTCGCATAGTCCGCATCGTATACGAGACAATTGTTGTAAGCTCCAAACCCTGGAACTCGCATACGTTTTCAGTGTGCGAGGGGAGTGCCAGGCAAGCGTATACGAGTGGCATTTGGTCTTGTTGGTGAAACTGCGGCGAGACGGGAACAAATATTAGCGGAACTCAGCCAATCAGAAGCGTCACTTGTATAGCGTGCGTTTGTTTATTTACATTGCACGAGGTTGGCTTCGAGTTAAGGTGACGAACAATGCCGATTGCACACGAAGCTTTCTTCGCCACTGTAACAAGAAAATTATCATTTCTGCTGCAGTTAAGGTTATCCACGCGACTATGACCTATTATTTCAAACATTAAAAAATAGCACCAGGAGTCTGTAACATTTTGAAACACTAGAAATACACTAAATTTAATAGAAACTGAAATTTTTTTTTTTTGTTTTTCGAATAAAAATTTAAAAGTTATACCACAATTTCCAAGTGAGAATTGTAAGTGAAGTGTAGATATATTATTGAGTATTTTGTTATTGTTTCTATTGTGTGTTTCAATGTGTACTGTACAATAGGTTAACGGTAAATACCTCTGTGTATTGTTTGTGACAATAAATTTATTTATTAGAAAAATGGATAGAGTCATTGAGTGGTAATTTTTTGACTCGGTTTCAAACCTCGCTTAAGTACAAAATATTTTAACTTTCTTAATATCACTTTTTATACACGGTAGAACACCCACATGACGAAAGTTTAAAGACATTTTCTTTATTTCTTTTTATTTTAAACGGAAAGTACAGATACCTAACTTGGACACTAACGGAGAGGTTCCGTGAAATTTACGGAAAGTCCGTTTCTGAAAATTAATGTGTCCGTAATTTTACGGAGAGTTTTCGGACAGTCCTGGATAAATTTTTATCAGGACTTTTCCGCAATATGAAGGAAATTGTTTTTGACAGTGAAGTGATTGGTCAGTAAAATCCTTACCTGTGGAAATTACATACAATTTAATTAAGAGAACACAGTTGTGTATCATACATTGCCATAATGTTTACATTGCATTAAAAATAATGAAATGTGAATGTATATGTTAAGTTGCCCATCGTTTGGAGAGTATTAGCAGCTACATGGCACTTTGCTAGACGTCGTGTTTGAGTAAGAGCAACTGTGAAGTCCATAGATACTTTTAGTGTAATAATCTTAACCTGTTGCCACGTAGTTCAACTTCATCCAATTCTTCTATTGCCATTACATTCATCCATTATTCGGCCATAATAAATGCAATATACGACTGATGTTACTTGGGCTACTTATCACATGCTACGCTGTTCAATTACTTACCCAATGAGTATCTACGCTACTGCCTGTTATAGGATAACCAAGGTACTTATACTTGACTGCGGTCTATATCAACAACAAGTTAGTGCAATAATAATAACATATGTTATTTACAGAGTTTCATATGAAAGACTGACTAAATAATAACTTATGACGTCTAACCACCCAACTACGAGTCACTGAACAATAATGAACGTCAGTAGTAGGCCTATATAATAAATTACACTTTTTCTCATAACATCATTTGCACTCTCAACACAAATTTTACTTCTTGTCCGTTTAACAAGTTCTTAATTTGCATACGATTATACATTCGGCATAGCATAAATGATGTGTAGATTGAATTCACACAGCGTCAACACTCATCTCATGTCTAATATTTTGTTTGTCTTGATGCGCTACTCGTCTAAGACTCCACATCTCGCACGGCGATGATCGAGAGAGTGGCCACTCGCACGGTCGAGACGTATACGATGGCTGTGATATGGTTCGATCTTACCGTTTTCTAAAATCACGCGAGTTACAGCCACACTTCAAAGATTTCGTATACGAGTGCAGTTCGAGCTTAGCCCCCCAGAGCTGGAAACGCTGTTCGAAGACATCACGAGCACAGCCCTTTTAGTTCCGTTGTTTTGTGCAGAGCGCAGCAGTGAACATAGATATCTTTAAGGCAAACGATATGAAAGCCACGACTGTATCATTGATGGCGTAGTGTTTAATTGTACTGCTCAGTGTTCGTTAATGGTCACACAAATAAATGATTTGTCAGCTGTTACGTTTTCTAGAAACTTGGTAGAATGCCACAACGAAGTCAATTTCTAACTTAACAAAAATTAACATAAGAAAAACTCATTTAAATAATGTAGTCTTTGGCAGATTGAAAGCTGCCACATACAGTGACTATTAAAATTATTTGTGTGATTGTTACAACTTCCTACAAGTAAAACATTTATGTCTTGGCCGAGTTTATATCTCATATGAACCTTCGATATTTTTTTTCTTTAAGAAAGAAACAGCGGTGTTGTTCATATAACTTTTTATATAGAAATTTAAAAAAAATAAAATTTTCTTTAATATTCAATAATTTTATTGTTTATAAGTTTATCAATTATTTTTGCATGAAATACTTCGACCTTACCTGTAATATTATAAAAATGTATTCGCATAACTAGACATCTGCACATATCTAACAGTGATGGGTGTGATGTACAATGCAGTCAGTGTTGCGATAGGCTGACAGTAGGGACATTAGGATCAATTTCACTCTGTTGCATGAACCACCGGCAACATTCTAGCGGAGGGGCATAATCTGCTGGCCCAATGTTGTATCGTACGCACATGGTATGGTCGCAGCAGCTATTCACGGAGGGTACTTCATACTGTGCTATTCGATGCATCCATTCTCCACACCATTGAGCGGGTGCTCGCCGAAGCGTTGTCCGCTACATTCTCTAAGACCGCCTTTTCAAACTTAGGAGTGCGGACGATTCTCGGTCGACCAGCTCCACATCGACGTTGAAACGTGCCTGTTTCCCGTAGTCGCTGGGTACTGTGTGCGAAAGTCTGGTGGTTCGGCTGACATCGTGCAGGGTATCTTTGGCTGTACACACTCGCAGCTGCCCTGCTGTTGCCTCTCACTTCACCATACACCTAAAACCATGTCAGTCATTTCAGAATTTGTGTACTCGTCCATGTTCACGTATGCAGTATCTAGTGAATCGAAGCAGTGACAGGCTGCCATAACAGGCCACTCCGTCGGACGGGGCAGGTAAATACACTGCTAAGCAGGGGGGGAAAGGGGAACTGGCTGTGACGTGTAACATCATGCATCATATCACCAACAAGTGTTTACCACCGGGCGCAGGACGTGTTGCCTACCCACCGGACTATGGCCTTGCTAACACTGTATCCTTCGTTAGCGTTTTATATTGAAACGGTGGATCCTAGAGAATTGCATCAGGAGGCCTTATTTGCTGACTACGACGTCTCGCTTCATCCAATGGTAAAAACAATCAATTTGACATTATGGTGTAAATGTTACACGCAATCAAAGGGTGCCAATCCCTATTATTTATAATTATGTTGGGGTGTGTGCCTTCCTGTTATCCAAGATATTGGTTTCATAAATCCGTATACCAATTTGTGTTCCTCCAAATCAAATAGTTTGAATAATATCCCACGTAATACGCTTGTCACCTTCCGCTTGTAAGGGCTTCCACTGCCCTTATTAATTGAGATGGAGCATTGGTGTCCTGTATCATTCTTCCTCTTTTCCGGTCACGACTCACATACCCGTGTTTGTACACATGTCTCTTAAACACATTTTGGATTTTATTTCTGTAATGATGAGGGAACATGAAATAATGAGACGCTTTTCTAAATATTTTCCAGATTCCTAAATCCGAGATCGCATTTGTAGCAGCTCAGTTGCCGGAGGCATCTAGATAGCTCGAAATCGGAATTTCTTCGACGGTTCCGATTAGTGATAACACCAAACCGTCACAGTAAACTGAGAAACGACTTATTATAAATACTATGAAAAAATCACAACCGTTTTAACATAAAACACTAGTGAAAATGTATATTGAATATGAGTTATATAAATCAGAGAGCGGCTGTCTCTTCCTACATACAAACAATTAAATGTATTCAACTATATTTACCATCTGCGAAATTTCCTTTTCGTCTAGTCGATCCGTAAACTCGGGTTCTGTTTCCAAGCAGACACATATGATTTTTTCTTTTCACTTATGTTGATATCTTTTATGTACTGAACTGGAAATTTTGCACGTTACTTTACTTTATACTATTTTATAGGCTGTTCACGGTAAAATGAGCACTTTCGAAAGTCCTGTCTAGGATCTACTTGTATGCACGTTGTATTCTTCCGCCTTATGTAAGATTAACATTATCATGTGAAATTATTATAAAAGTGAATATTTAATAAATCTGCTCATGTTTACACTTCAATGCATTAAAAAAACAGAAAGCGAAATAAATAGTCATGTTATGACAAATGTTTACCTATCACTTATTATTCGACGTTAAGATACGGAACTTCTTTCCATTCATCGTTACCAACTTTACTGGGCACATGTCACTCAGGGCGCCCATTAAAATATATGCAGGCAGGGGCAGCGACTTCTTTCTAAGGTTGATTTCGAAAGAGCTCACTTTAACGCGAAGATCCTTTGTAATCATCGTGAAACCACGGAATATATATTTTGAATTTATAACAATGTACTGAAACTCGAAAATTCTCTTAAACTGACTTTCCCAATTTCTCGAGTATACAAACAGGTTAATCCATTCACGATTACTTCACACTTTCCTGAATCAGTGCTTAAGTTATAATTTAATATATTCCTCCGTATGATACAAACAAAACGTAACCATCCTAGGGAATGACACCCAAGGGACAACGCACCATATTGGTGTGCTCTCAGCTTAGTAATATTTTGCGTGGTAATTATTTCGTACATACTAGGCATTACCAACACACACATTTTATCTTTGTTTTTATTCATGTTAATAAATGAAAAAAATACAATTTTTAAATAAAATATATGTAAAGTGTCATTTTAACAGAAAATTAGGTACTTATATATATATATATATATATATATATATCCTTTCATATATACTCGTGATAAATGACATAGTACAGTACGAAGGAAAAAACCAACCATCTCATACATGTGGTGATTTTTCAAAAATTTGATTTAAAATAGTGGAAAAAACCGCGAATAGATTATATCAGGTTCTTAAGTCTGTATATATGTGCAGAGATAATTATTACCTTTTTAACAAATGTTTGGAAAATTAAAGGAAAAAGAGCATGTATATCTACAGCACATCTAAAGGCCGTGCTCATACTGTACGCAAAACACGGCTGCGATAAAAGTGAAGTTTTCTTTCTGCGAGTCGGAAATGATAGAGAGCGCTAAGCCCGCCGTATGCTACCACTGCTGCTCGCAGCCATCGCAGTCGCCAAGTTATTCTCCTCGCACCTACAACAATCCGCTTTGTGCGAGGCGCAGGGTCACCTACGGGCAGACCTGAGTGTCATATGCAGATAAGCGAGATCCCATTGTGAAAGTTTATTTTTACTCCTGCAAAAAAAAATACGCTAGGCCCCCGCATCTCTCGATATGAAATTGGAAAATGTCGGTCTGTTTTCCCTGCCAACCTGAAACTGATTTGATAACGAAATGGCGCAAAATACTGAAAAACAGGGTGAAGCAGGCTTGGCAGTTGGAGATTAAAAGTAGAAGGGGGCGATTATCTGTCATTAATTCAAGTGGAAAACTTGTCCATTTGCTTGCATGAATAAAGTGTTACTTCAAGAAGTCGGGAGTAATATTCCAGATGAACAGTTTTTGTTTCAAGGACGTTAAACGCAAAATTATTCTTTCCCATTCGCCGTCGTATGGACCAATTTTCTTTAACCCTCCTGTGATTTTAGGGCTAGTTATTTCGAATTTCACTTAATGAAGGAACAATATGTTAAATATATTTATGAACATGTTTTGATAAAGAACATAGAAGGGTTTGAAAATTAAATAATCATATCCTTTATATATATTATGAGAATGTAAATTATGTATATGAAAGCAAAAATTGTGTTTTTGATAGTTCAAGTGTGCTATAATTGAGTGCTGTATGGCGTTAGACATCTTATACAGCTGAGGTGACTCAGACAGACTTAACTAATAATACTAAAGAAAAGGTGAAATGGTTCGTTCGTTTTCATATATTGCGTTCAACATTACGAAGACGCGTGGTGCATTTGTGCAATGTGTTTTATATGGTTCTCAGTAAATTAAATACTTAGGAATCGTTCGACGCCACATCACCAGCCAGGTGCTACACCACGCTTGTGAAGAACATCGACGCCCTCATCCGAGACTACAGAAGGTGTGCGGACACGATAGCAAAACATATGGAGTTTTCTAATGAATCGGCCAGTCGGTCCGTAGACAGCCAGTGTTTGTAATTAGGCGTGTGACCACCATATCGAGCATCTACTATAAGATCAAGTATGGAATTGTGTATAATGTTTTAAAATAAAATAGAATCAACTTGAAAATACATTTTACTAGCAAAACAAGAAACACCACCACCACTACAACTCCGACTACCATTAAAAATACTGGTACTACTACGACCACCCCCATTATTGCTGCTGCTACTACTACGACGATGACGATAACAGCCATTATTATCATTAACACCACCTTTACCTGTGTGGTAGGCAACACATTGTCATTATTCGCATTGTGGACTGCCTACCTGCCAGGCGTCGGTTACACTTATATAAAAATGCCTAGCGTGGTAATGAATCCTCTCCGTACACCGATTGTTACAACATAGTTTTCTCGCAATACAACCTAAGATCACTAGATTTGTTTGTTGTAATGATCCAGTATCATCCTGTTGGTATAAAAATGCGTCTGTCGGTACTAGAAAGGCGACTGTTTTAACACAGCAAAGCAAGAAATGATTTATCTACTAGCTGAAAATGTTCTGAGGATTAGAACCTATTCACACAAAATGTGGCTGTCAAGATAAGGACTCCTGGAAATACACCATATGGATACAATATTCTTGTCAAAGGAAGTAACAAACTCATGCTAACTGGTATCAAGAAAGAGGCAGATACAAGAATTACCTTCAATTCACGGTTACATTCTGTAAAAAAGCTCTTTTGTCTTTTTTCGGCCCACTCTGTGGTCATCGCTGTCATGTTGACACTAAGAGGAAGGTTTAACTAGCTGCATGATTTTTGTATATATATATATATATATATATATATATATATATATATATATATATATATATATATATATATACACACACCATAGTTTCAAAAATTCGCTGGTTTAGATATTGTAAAACTTTCACGTGGACAATGCAACTGCCTTTTTGAACGTTGATAGTAATGCATTCACAGCAGTAAATATTTAGTCTCACAGCACCTGAATTCTTGAACGCTTCACCGTGCTCTTGTACACGTAGAGCAATCAAACTAGTCAGGGAAAACTCCAGCTACTCACACCAGCAACACGACGTCGTTACCCAGAAAATGTTGAAACATCGCTCGCCAATCAGCACCAGGTAACCTACTCGCCAGTCGGCAACCCAGTTGTTTGGAAACCTTTCGCGACATGCAGTAGCCAATGAAACGTAAGGTCCCAGACCCTTGCAGAACCAATCAGTGAACGGGTACGCCCATATCAAAGAAACCTCCACGCTATTTCGTCTCTGTGTAGTTTTCTACTATGTGGCGACACCGCACCGACAACTGCAAGGCAAAGACAGTTACATTATTATCAGATAAGCCAATCACATAGAATGACAACGAGACGGGGCCGCGGTGGTGTAGTGGTCAGACTACTCGCCTCACACCTAGGCGAACCGGGTTCGATTCCCAATGGGAACGCTCTCGGAGTTTCGCATATGGGAATCCTGCTGGACAATGCCGCTAGTCGGCGGGTTTTCTCGGGGATATTCCGTATCCCCCGCCTTTACATTCCGGCGCTGCTCCATACTCAGTTCACTTCATCCTCATCGGTTCTCAATAGCTCGATGTTCTCAACACTTCTCCACGACGACACAGAACCGGCAAGCGGAGCACCTGCTCATTATGGCAGCGCCTTAACAGAAACACAGTGACAGCGAGAAGGGTCTGTAAGAGAGCTTCGTAATCGTGTGCTTACGTCTGTCGCTTCGCCTTCCCTTAGCTTCGCCGTGCCAGCGTCGGCGCTGGCACGGCGCATGTCGAAGCGTGGCGTTTCTTATTTGTAGACGACCGTCTTTTTTTATTTTTTCACCGCCGCACTGGCGGGGACGTGATGGGGCGTATTCATCAGCGTGGTCGTAGCGGGGCGAAGGCGCGCCCATAAAACTCCTTACCCCAGCCGAGCCATTTTCATCATAACATTCGTCGTTTCACGACCCCGACCTGCCGCCCCTTGCCAACGCAGTGCGTAATATCGCCGCTCGCGCTATCTTTCCACGTGTAGGGGACGGTCCAGGGGGGGGGGGGGGCAGAAATCTCGCCCGAATCCAGGCTCCTGTGGGTGCTTCAGACAGTGGGAACAACAGCCCCATCAGAGATGCAATAGACGTCTGCCTGGCACGCAGCATCTCGACAATGCGTTCCCTTGTATGAAGCTCAAACGCAGATTAAGAGCCCTGAGTACGTATCTAAAACTGAATGAAGGATGTTAAAAGAGATGTATTAGAATGCTTGCTTCTTCCTTTGTGGTTCTTTTGCAACTGATGAATGTTCAGACGTTTCGCGTAACTAGATGATACTGAGTGAGAGACAACCAAGTGCAGTGGAATCCCTAGTAAAAATTGCTACAGTTGTCGGTAGAGGCAATTTTTATATATTATTTTTCATTTTATATCCTTCCTACCTCGTGTATTACTGGCGTAGGTATTTATCTACAATTGTGCCCTACTAGGTTTCACTATTAATTGATAGTAAATTTATTCAAAGAGCTCTTAGTTCTAATCATCTAGTTGAATATCCATCTGCACTGAATTTATTGTTTTTTTTTCTTCATAACTGAACCATAATCCAAGTCTGTTTTACTATGATTATATTTTGTTTACATCTGCTTAATGATTACGTTTATAGGACACCTAAATTAGATTGTGCGCTCATTTAGAACCATAATCAGGAAAGTTGTATAGTTTCCATGCTAATTCACATGTGTATATATTAACAGTGTCTGATTTGCCCTTGTCTCAATATTCAGTACTCCCTATGTAAGAGCGCATAATTTTGAATTCGAAACTTTTTGATGAATTTAAATTATTGATTTTTTTTTTCAAATTACCCATAGGCTGCACTTTGGTCTTGGCAGAATATTTGACTTCTTTTGTCTATATCTCCATATAATTTCTACGCCAAACATCCTAAATTAGCTTAAATATGGAACCTGAAGGGAAAGTATGTAGGCAATGGGCATGGGTGGAGATATGAAGTTCCAAAGCCCCGGTAATATTACATTTATGAGTGCCTCAAGAGAGAAGCAGAGGCCATCAATAGTCGCTTTGTGGCATAATGAATTTTTTTGAACCAACACCTGGTGATATTTGGTCATTATTAATATAATAATGTAATTTCCTACTACCTACTTGTACCTTTTACGGACTTGAAAATTTTGCGTTTGACTTGTGTCAGTTATGTCAAAACGCTATACTACATCAACAATCAGTGCATTAAAACATTTTTTGCGAAATCGTTGTTTGCGCGTATTTGCGTATCTCAGTAAATATATATTCTGTAAATACGACTTTTTGCTATAAAAGGTAAAAAACAATTATATATGTCTCTATGTTTTTACATTTATCATATTAAGTATATTCGCGGAGAAAAAATTCGTGAATATTGTCCAACATAGCATTTTTAAAGCTTGCCTATGCAGTTTCCTTAAGCGGCAAGGAAAAAGTACAAACATACGGGCGTAGTTTAATCTGTGGGTTTTTATTACATGTGATAGAAACCCACTGTTACAGATATGATCTGCACAGTACAGGACCACGACGGAAACACTGCACGCCTTGCGCTTAGGAGCGATGAGGCACCAGGACTGCGTGTTAGTATCACCCGTATCGCATCCTCGCTTCTTGACCTTGTACGCGCAGGTACATACTCCTCATAACTAACCGTGGACAATTGTTCATAATCCCGAACTTTGGAAAATAATCATAGCCATTTTTTTTATATCATACGTACCTTTTCGCCGCATATCAATTCTTACTTTTATTTTGAAATTGCCATATTGGCAAGAAAATTTGCATTGCTTTCAATACGTAGAAAAAAGCCCATATTTTCGTACAGAAAAACAATAGTTTTTAAATCTTGATTTGCAGTAAATGGGCAACTGTATTTTCCATGTTCTTTTTATCTTTTTGCATTGCATTAATTGATTTTTATTATTTCATTTTTTATGTCTTTAGTTGTAATAAAGTGGGCTTTAAATGTCTTGGTTGGTAATATTTAAGTGTCTTACGTGCACTCTACAGATAATGCTGCGCTTTCACGTGATGCGGCTGAAACGACCTAAGTAAGCTGGAAACTGCGAAATTGATGATTTCGAAAGAGTACTAAGGATTTTTTCCCCGTCATAATTACGAATGTCAACAGTACACACTGAAGTCGGGGTTAAAATGTTTTTCCGCTTTGAGAGATGTTCATAAATGTATCATAAACGTATACAAACTATACAGGATGTACCTTAATTATGCGAGACCATGCTATCTGAGCGGTTATCCCACTTGCATCCCACCAAGGCGAACCGGGTTCGATTCTCGGCTTAGTCACTCCCAGATCTTTGCAAGTGGGAATCGTGCCGGACGATGCAGCTGGTCGGCGGGTTTACTCGGGGATATCCCGCTTCTCTCGCCCTTTCATCCTTGTTTGGCTCTCAAAACCTCCATGTTAAGAGCCGCCCAAATCTCTTCACTCAGTCAGTCACTCACTCATTATTATACCGACAAACTTCGGCAGCGGGTGAAAACATATACACTACTATGGTGTAAAGTGAATAGTAAAAATGGTACACATCTTTCAAGCTGGACTTGAAGCACTAATTATAATACATATAGGAAAATTTGGTTATGATGGAACAATTAGTGTCTGTATTATGTCTAAAATATCAAAGATCTGTAAACACCACAACACCTGCTTATCGTTCACATCAAAATTTTAATGGACAAAATCACACCTTCATCCTTTATTTCGAATTAACATCCATAAAGCTGTAGCAAACTTAGAATTTGAAAGAGATACGTATGGCATAATTAATATTACACGTTATGCACACACTCAGCGTTCAGTCTTAAATAATTTTTTTTTTCAGTATTTGCAATAAACTACTGGTTCTTCAGGTCCAACTTCAAAGATGTGTACCACCCTTATGATTCACTTTAGACCGTGGTTGCAGAGCCTATACGTGATTTCGCCTTCTTTTTCCGTGATTATCTTCTGCCAAAGTTTATCGTTCTAATTATTCATTTGCTACATACTTCAAAATTCCATAACTTTGTAGTCATGTGCAATTGAAGACCCAGTCAGTAATTTCCCATATTTATTACAAAGGCGATGCCGAAAAGGGAATTTTTTCTGTAAAGTGTATGGAAATAAACTAGATTTTTTTTTGTAAAGATGAAACAAATACGAAGAATCAATGAAAGCGCTAAACCTCCTGTCTGCCAAATAAAGATAACAGGAACTGCCAAATTACTGTATTTAGGAAGTACCGAAAAAATAGGATACACTCTTTTTTCCGCAATGCTAAATGGTGCTGATTTGTGTGCGATAACAAATATGGCCTTTACGTTATCCATTACACCGCAAGAGAAAGCTTGCACAAATACCATTTTCGATAAAAAAAAAAAAAGATACCGAGTATCCACACGAAAATAAAGGACAAATTTTTCCAGCCTTAAAGCAGTTTATCACATCAATCGATTGTGCTGGCACGAAGTAGATTGTGAGTGGGAATCTTATATCATGCCTCATCTGCTTATCTAATTTTATTGTAGCTGATATTCATTATACATAATTTGGAAATTACAGAAAACATTTTTGATTAACGTTATTGCAGCTGGAAAGTTCGTTTCGTTTTATAGATCGAAATACACGCAGTGAATAAGAAAATATAGAAATTCAAAATTGGCGGTTGCGACATGGTGGTTCGTTAAGTTCAGATATTTGAGCGGGGTCTTAATAACGAGGTCTTGAGGACCGACGAGAGCGAATGGATGTGAGAATGGAGCGGCGCCGGAATGCAAGTGCGGGAGAAACGGGAGATCCCCGAGAAAACCCGCCGACCGAAGGGCATCGTCCGCCACGATTACCATTTACGAAAATCCAGAAGTGGCACCGCCGCGGATTGAACCCGGTTCGCATTAGTGGGAGGCGAGCAGTCTATCCGTTCAACCACCACGGCCCCGTGGTTCGTTGAGTTTGAAAACGGTCGTAACTGTTTGAGCAAGGCTGCATAATTTGAAAAAGAACAATGCACTGTAATGACAACGCTTCCGTAGACATCGTTTTGTAGAATCTCAGCTCACTACGAATTCTCTGCGACTTTCTTTCCTTCTGTTTAGTACCACCTTCGTTACTGCCTTCAACTTATACCTCATTTTGTCAGTCTACGGTCTTCCGCTGCAATTTTGTATTTTTTTGTGATGTCGCAGACATCTGTATTGTTTATGTGTTTGTTCAGACGTCGAGCCAAGAACATTATGTACGGACTGAGTCGAAGCTTTTTTTTACCCATTTCGTCCGTCTGTAAAATTTGCTACGAACCAACATAACGTGAATAAAACTGAGAAAATCACTTCAAACTTTGTTATAAAGTTGCAGGAACTACAAAAGCAATGTCTCGCGTAGGATTGGAAACGAGTTATATTTTTTATTTCATTCTTAAACGTTTCTAGATTCCTTTTTACAAAATGGTGTATACTTAGTTAAACTCAGAAGGCAGAATAACGTTGTTTTAAAAGTTATATAAAAAGTTTTTTCTGCTTATTAATTATGTTTAAAACTATACAGGAACAGTTCCCTTTATTTTTGAGTTGAACTGTTTAGTTTAGTTTAACCTTACCTTCCACTGTTAATCTTCTGGAAAGTTTAAATGTTAATGTTTCGCCGAACAATATGAATGGTTCACGAGCTTCGAGAAAATGAGTCTGCGTGACTGTAAGAAACACGAGTGTTTTGTGAATAAGGCAGTTTTTAAGTTTATTTGTATAATAAAAAAAAATATTTCTGTGGCCATCATTAAATATGTCTACTTCATTTTTAACAAGCTGCAAAATAATATATACTGTGCTCATTAAATAATACAACAAAATGGTTAAAAAGAAAAAGTCTATTTTAACCTGCATTCCTTGGGAAGATAGGCTTATGAAATCACTTGAATGTCTGCCAGCATGCATGTTCCCATCATACAACTTTTGAACCCACTAAACGAGTTTCACCAAACTTGGTACACAAATAGAACTTAGTAACGGCAACCAACTTGAATAGTTTTCAATTATACCGGCTGCTTCTTTTCAAAATTATTGTAGTTTTAATATCTAGGGCTGTATGCTATACATCGCGAACCACTAATCTGCCTTAAACCGAGTATGACGTTGCAGTGCATCATGCAAGCGTTGAATTTAGAAAGCAATAACGTTACTACTCCACCCTTTTGGAAGATACCACTACATGAAAAAATTAAGTCAGTACATTTTTAATCAGCAACTAACTCAACTGATTACTGCCTAATCGGGCGTATAATTAAAACTATTTAGCCTACGTAGATATATGCTGGCAGTAGCTATTACAAAAATAGATATTGTCAATACGGGGCCACTTTTCTCTGCCATTGTATAAGACAATGCCCCATTGTCAAATTAAGTTTTTATGTCCTATCTCGAGGAAACATTCAATCGATTCCTATCAAATTGAGCAGACATGTTTCGGGAGCCCGTCAACTTATTTCTACCGAATCCTGCACACATGTAGTGTTACGATAGGCCAAGCGAACTTAAATGTTCTAAATGACTAATACGCTGGTTGTCAAAACGCTGTCCCTGTAAATATTACCAAAATGTTAAGCGAATTTTCCCTCGCGATACAGTCGGTTGCATGCCAACTTACGTCACAAGGCGTTTTGGGTTCGAGTCCCGGGTAGGGCACTTGTGTATTTGTAACTGACTCACTTGTACTGAATTTATTTCTGGTTTCTTGTCTAATAATATCACTAAAGGCTGTTCACGATAACGTTAGCACTTTAAAAACATACCTTAGGAAAAAATGTCACTACTTCTGCCTGCATATATTTTAATGAGCGCACTGAGTGACATTCGCCCAGTAAGGTTGGTAACGATGGATGGAAAGTAGTTCCATATCCTAACGTCAAATAAAGAGTGTTACGTAACCAATTATGATAACTTAAAATTATTGTTTTCGCTTTCTGTTTTTTTAATGCATCGAAGTGTAAAAATAGCATATTTGTAAAGGATTTTTTTAAAAATAATTTCACAGTTTAATTTGACCGCCGCATGAATAAAGTGACGAGACCCATGGCAATGTTAATCTTACATAAGGCGGGGGAATACACAACATGTATACAAGTAGATCTTAGGCAAGGCTTTCAAAAGTGATAATTTTACCGTGAACAGCCTATATCTATGAGACGTCATGACCCACATACCATGTAACCTATTAAGAAATTAATTGAAATTATTTTGCTTGCATGTATACGAAAGTATGCTTGTTAGTTATATCGGTAACTTACAGTTATTTTTCCTCTGTGCTGATTGAAAATAACCACCCACCAAATGTACGCAACGTTTACATGTCTCTTCAGCTCCCCAAAGGCGGTAGAATACTTTAACGGTTATCACCTTCAGTTTTTTTTTTCGTTATGACACATTGGATGTTGTCAATGTTGCCGAAACGCCCCCCCCCCCCCCCCCCCCCATTTCAAGGCACACTTCATGTCTGGGCAAAGAAAAAGGTCTGTAGACGCGAGATGTGGTGAGTAGGTTGTGGATGTGGCTACATAGAGGGACTTCTATTACAGAAACTGCTTCCCAGACAGTGCACATTGCGCCGGGACTATGTCACGCAGGAGAAGCCCATTCTTCCAGCGATCAAATGCTTTCCTTCTGTAGCAAAGTTCTTTCGTTACTCACGTCGTGGAGCCATGGTTATTGAATATGTTATGCATATAATGATAGTCGAGGTTTACCTACTAGAATACTGCAAATTTTGATAAAATAAAAACTGTGTAGTCTTTTTTTCCGCACCTTAAGCAAGTGCGTTATACATGCAAGGCGTTAAATTAAAATTTTCTCTTAGGTTATACATATTATTAGTATTAATTATTATTTCAAACCAAGGAAGACTCTTCAACCAAACTCTAGCTACTGGCACCATTTTAACTTGATATTAGTTGATTAATTTTCTTTGCCTTTGGCTGAAGAATTTACGCCTCTTTAGGCGACGATTTAAATCTTGCAACTCGTGCGTGTCATATCTTGTGTGTAGCAAGATCGTTGATTACGATCAGAAGAAATGTTAACATTTTCGAGGTCTCTTTTAAATATTTAAGTAATAATTCTCATTTGGAGAATTTTAATTTAACTTCACGACCGTTGGCAGCCTACACTAACATAACTGATGACGTTAGGCGTAGTAAACGTGTTTGTACCTTTTACAAGAAAATTATCTGGAAACAAGTTGCCTGCCAGTGAAACAGTGATTTAAAACTCAGTGTTTTATTAAATATGGAGTCTAAAGTACCTACATAAATGTTAAAATGCTTAGTAGCTTCATATTTTAACATCAAAATGGGTAGTAAAATTTATTCTAATATAGTGTTACCGAAATAGTATCACCTTTGCACCAAATTTATTATTAAATACAAAATATTTTATTGTGTGAGAAAACTTGATGAAAATAAATTAAATTATTTTATTTGGAAAACAAAATGAGACTTAATTACGGCCAAATGAAATCAGAAATATCCCCTAAGAGAAGGATGTGAAGATGCCGTGTAAGGTGTTGGGAAGGATAGGCACCTGTATTGTATTATAAGTTACGTACTTCAATGGAGTTGGTTCCTGCTAACCATAGCTTGAAGTGACCAAAGACGCTGCTACTAATAACATTTGGAGACCTTACCGATTAGAATGGCTCTACACAACATTAAATATTCTCATTACATCCCGTTTAATTCTCTAGAGACGATTATACAAAGAGAAACCCCCAAAAACGATGATCGTTTTTGACGTTTGAGCAGTGGAAGAGCCCCATAGCTACGGGGCTCTTCCGCTGCTCAAAGATAATAAATTATTTTCCGAGCCGATTTCACGAAACCTTAAACAATTAAAGAAGGTAAAAATATGTAAATTCTACCTAGAGTGAGCCTAACTCATGTAGTTCGTGACAACACTAAAAAAGATGCGTACTAACTCAAGTTAAATTGTCTCTAAACATATTGAGATTTAAAATATTTTTGAAGCCAAAATCACAAGACATATATGACCTGGATAATATAGCCTTCATACATACGTACGTTATTTTATACAATCTTATGGATGATTAAAAAATGTAGCATGCTATTTCCTGATAGGCTACATTTCAAACACCACCTTTTGAGTTATATTCTCTGTCCAACTCAGCAATCTGAATCAGTGACACAGAAGTAGTATCAAATACAGTTACTTTCTGAATCAGTGACATTAATTAACAAATAATATCACGGAGCGGTGTAATTACCTTTAAACCAATATGTATCGCCGATAAACATGTGACAATTTCTCCAGTTTCTCAGACTTCACTGACCAAGATTTTGAGCATTTTTTCCGGAATAACATAGCTAATTTTACACGTCCTGGAAAACTTCAAGCGAAAGATACTGTCTGATATTAACGTCCTCAAAAATATTTCATATATGAACATATTTATTTTTACAAATATATGTATGTAACAGCAATTAAACAAGTACAGCAGTCGCTTGAGTGTAGAGATGGTATGCTGACTGAATTGAATCACTTTAGATTATTTGAATGAGATATATTTCTACATCGAAGGCTTTCTTCTGTGACGGGCGACCCGTCACCGCACGTCTGTGAATAATTTTCAACTTGCAAAACAAAGTAAAAGTACTCTTAAAACTAGTAGGTTGTGACCACGTAGAACACGCCCTCAAAAAGTGCTTTCTGTGTTTGCCTGGTCACCTGTTGAATTGTGCAGCGTACGACATATTATGCACGAACTTTATCACACGTTGTTTTGAGGTTTAAAGCTTTCGCAGGTGGCTTGAAACACTAATAAAATAAAACTGTGATGTTGCACGCTTCACGTCACTACAAATTACTTTAAAATATCTTAGGTACCGGGCAAATAACTGTAAATGTCCGTGCCTATTTTTATGTGCTGCAACAAGGCCTGGCAAAGAAGTGTGCAGCGGACTGATGTTTCAGTGATTCGTCGTGGGAGCCCACCACAGTCGACGACAAGCTTGGTAACCAGCTTGCTTGGGATGGTGCGTGCGCCGCCGAAAACGTGACGTTTCGTTATGTTATTTCCAGCATCTTGGTTAAAAGGACGGAAGTTCAGGGCATATTTGTAATCTGATTGGGTGTTTTAAATTTCATTGTGTTATATCCCATAAGGAAAATTGGTTTCCACTGCAAGGGTCAACATAAATGATAATGTTTTATGCCATTGGCTGTGAATCGCTTGAACGCTCCTAGGAGTAATTGGAAGCCCCACGATTTCTTAGAAAAACGACTTTTTGAGGGGAAAATTAATTTGATTGGTAGCGCAAGAGAGGGCGAAGCGGTGTATTTAATGTCGGCACACGCTGCTCTCAGGCTCAGTTCAGCGACCTCAAGGGGGCAAGCTTCTACCATGAGATAAGTAGAACCTTATTTGAACCACCAATGTAGGCTCCTAAAGCGAACAGGTCACTTACGTCACTTTGACGTTAGGCAGGGTGTATGATGGCCGGAAAATAATTCAAAGTTTTTAAATTTTGGGAAACGTTGGCCTTTTAGCCAAAAATACAATACTGTTACTTTTGAAACCAAGTTTTAGTGGCTATGTCGTCACCAGGATGTAAAGTGGTGGTAACCACTAGAAACCACGGGTAAACTTTTGCAACCACTTGTAAGCATTTTCAAACACTTGTAAAGTATTTCAAACCTTGGTAAACATTTGTAAACTATTATAAACACCTGCCAACTATAGTTGATCATGGTCTCAGCCTTTGGTATTAAGTAGGAGCTATTTGAAACTTCTTTTTTTGTATGACGTTTTTAAGTGAAACTTTACGAAGTTTAGAGCTTGTTCAAATATCTAATTTACTCGCTGGAGTTAAGGCTGGCATTGCTTAGCAGTTACTCCCATCCATTTGGGATTGCGAGTAAATTAAAACATAACTATTGTTTGATGACCAGTAATGTGTTACCAAAAGGGTCTTTCCTGGTGTAGGAATTAAAAATGATGTATTAATGTCAATGGTACATGTGTGGGCGACAGAAATATAGCAGCCATTTGTAAGTACGGTAATTTGGGGTCATCTGCTCAATATATTTTGTGATGGCCTTTTGCAGTTTGTATTTAATTATTAATATGGCTAGTAAGGAGCATAAATATAGCCTGTATAAGTATTAGCTGAAAACCAGAGAAAATATTTGTAACTGAATTTGGTTGAATTTTATTCTATAATTTTGGCAATCTGGGTTTTAAGTAAATGTTTTTGCTATAAAATTGTCATATATGGGAAAAGAAAATAGTAATGTTACCCTTCAATATGAAATGTAAGAAAGATAATCAAAGAAGTTTTCCATGTGTAAGATTTTTTAAATATGAATGAAAGAAAAATTTAAAGACATACTAAAAATAAAAAATAAAAAACATGACCACAATTCTTTGTTTCTATTACATATCGTTTCAAACATTTAACTACCCCTACACTGAACAGAAAAATTGATTTTTCATGGCTTTTGCCATCATTTGTGTTTTGATTGGTTTTGCTAGGTCTTATGCAAATTCTGCCTTGCCACGCCCTTGGTTTAGGACGCAGCAAGGTCAGTCTTCCAAGAAGATAATCTTTTAACTGTTACATGTTCAACATACAATAAAATTTTAAGCAACATTTTCTTTAGGGAATAAGGCGTCGCTGCGAAATTATAGAAAATTTAGACTTTTTATTTTAGCACTTCCGTAGAGAGCCGCATGGTAAGTGATCTTTTGTACGTTGACTTTCAAAGCATACAGCGCACTGATAAGTGATATTTACCAAGCAAGTTTTTAGTCAAATTTCTTAGTAGTAAGACACAACTAAAACTTATTAAACTGAATTAAGTTCAACATTTTATATGTACTTATGAACCATGTTTCTTAGGAAACTTTTCGGTCGTTTCAAAACGTGACTAGTATTTTAACAAAAAAAAAATCTGTCTTATCTGTGTTGTTCATAGAACTGTTAGCTAGAAATGTACTAGACACAATCTTCCTTAGAAACGTACAGCGTGCTCATGTGTATGGTCATAGTTTTCGGGTATTTTTTGACCATTACTCAGTTCTGTATAACATATGACAATCCTCGAACACGACATTCATCAAAAAGTTATGATCAGAAAACAATTAAAAACACTGTTAGTAAACCTCTAAATGCTTCCGCAAAAAAATAAGTGAACCTATTTGTAGTTTAGGGTGTCTGAGATCATCATAACAAAGATTATCTAAATAATAATCGCTTTTGCAGTATTTACATATGTATTCTATTTATGGACTAAAATTTCTACAATAAAAAGCACAACTAAAAATTCCTTAATATCAAAAGTCGAAAATATTTTGTTGTCACCTAAAGACAAATATTTTATGACTGTTGTGCCATCAATGTGATTCTTTTGATGACTGACTATGGTGTGGGAATAAACAAAGGCTTTCTGTTCGTACTCAACTCCAAGTCCGCATTTATTTTCGTATTTATTTTTTAATTGTGTATAGTTTGCAACACACGTTTTATACAATTAGAACTATATTAACACGCCAGCTCAAATTTATATAAAACTATAACAATTTAATTTTCTAATTTATAGAAAGATTCATGAAAATACATTCTTATGGAAAATTCTGTAAAAAGAATAATATGCTCACTTATGTTTATAAAATGCGGCGCGAAGCGTGGATAATTTTATTGTTTAGTGCTTTCTTTTTTCGATTTAACGGGTTCATAAAAGAGAAAAATTAAAATTAGTATTTAATGAAATGTTCGTAATATTATGAAAATATTTGGTTCGTACTTATTTTAAGCAACCATCCTCGTTAAGATTTTTTTTTAAATATCGTATTATTTAAATAAACATTTCCTCCACCAATCATTTTAGTTGATAGTGGTAAGACCACAGTACGCGAAAAAATATTTTCCACGCAAAAAAAAAAAAAAAAGAACTATGTAAAAGAAATGTGAACATAACGTGGAAATACTATGCAGATTTTATTCTAGTGTACATCAAATTCTTCCCCGCAAAGCGTTCCTTAAACACAAAATCCGCTTGGCTCCGAGGATGAGCTGACAGTATATTGCCAATTCCACACGTCCCGCTGCACTTATATTAGACGCTCCATTTACACGTTTGTGAATATCCCCGGCAGATACGCACCCGATCCATCAGAAAGGCGGTGGTGCGTGTCACCAACAGATTTTGATATCGGGCAACATTTTGAAAAGCGGTCACACCTGTTCTTTCCAGCGGAAATTTAATAGCAGTTCTGGGCAAGCGTGCAAGTTCTACATCTATACACACACTACAAAATGTTTTGACCGAGACAGCGCCCGTACCCCATGTAAAGCCTGTTCACGCTAAAGTGAGCACTTTTGAAATCAACCTTGCAAAAAAGTCTCTGCTCTACCTGCATATATTTTAAAGGGCGCACTGAGTGACATGCGCCCTTTAAAACTGGTAACGACGGAGGAAAAGCAGTTCCATACAATAAGTCAACTAAACAGTGTTACGTAACCATTTCTGATAACTTAAATTATTTAGTTAGCTTTATGATCTTTAATGCATCGGAGTGTAAAAATGAGCACATTAGTAAAATATTCACTTTTCTAATAATTTCACAATTTCACTTGACCGACCCATAATTAAAGTGACGAGGCCCATGCCAATATTAAATTTACTTAAGGCGGAATAATACATAACGTGCATACAAGTAGATCTTACGCAAGGCTTTCAAAAGTTTTACCCTGAACAGAGTATAAATTCGTGTAGTTGAATGCCGCATTCCGGAGAAAAGATTCTGTGTTTGAATTACGAACAGTACACGGGTGTAGTTTTGAGGAAGGATAATATGGTTTACATTTTGTCCCTACATATTTCTGTAAGTATTCTGAGTGCCTGAGCTGAAAAGTGAATTATTATTTTATTAGTACTGACATTTAAAATTACAAAACTAATTTTCAGTACTAATCACTCTCGAAATTGTACACAAATGAAAACTATGCCTTGCCAGTGATAACACTGGGAATGGTGTTACAGGTTTAACTGTGTATCATAACCATTTGATTTTAATACGACTGCTTAAAGTTACTGATTGAATTCGTTCGTTAATCAGGCGATGTAAAATAACTTAATTTAGAATGACTGTAAACTCACTTATCGGAATAAATTATTCTAATTTAGCAAATATGTTATTTAAATACGTTGGAATGTAGGTAGTTCAGTATCCACATTCACCTCTGCTTTAGGAGGATAGGCCTTAATTTATTGAGTCGTCTCTTTAGCTCAAAACAGGTTAGCGTTTCCAGTTCATTTAAATAGGTAGGGATTATTTGGACAGCAAAATTAACGAAATTATTAAAACAGTCTTTAAAAATGCATTACGTCACAGCTATGAATTATTAAAAGAAAAAAGAAAATTACTTAATACCGTTTAAGTTTCCTGTTTAATAAACGCACAAACAAAATCGGACTTTTTTTATCCGGGTCTGGTAGATCGTATTTCGTTGTAAATTACTCTCTCTCTCTCTCTCTCTCTCTCTCTCTCTCTCAACTTGGATGAGCGCACACTTCTCCAAATTTGAACGGTGAACAACAAAAGAGTTTATTAGTGTCTTATTTTCAATGGGACTGTGCTGTTATAACGGCCAAACCACTCGATTCCCAACACAGTGAACTGGGTTAGATTCCCGGTGGGGCGAAACTCGGATTTTTTAACGTGGTAAATGAAACCCGTGAGTTTTCTCGGGTACTCCTGGTTTTGAATGTCTTAGTTAATCCAGCTTAACCTCACTTCACTCTCATCTGCGATGAAGAGCTTCTCTTTCAAATGTCACGATTTTCTCCTTCACTCAATTTCATCTACTACTCTATACAGAATTCAACTGCCTAGCGCACTGGTTTCGAGAATGTTTCACTGATTGTTGCTACAAAAAAAAATTTTTTTTAGCGAACTTTCATTAAGTGTATTTTAATCATTTAAGTTATAGAGTGATGAGGTCTGTAACAACGCACAAACTCCTGTTAAATTCCATCTTGTCTGACTCCCAACATTCCATACAACCTGATGGTTAGGGCAAAAGTAGTGGAAGGGACTGTAGTGTGTCGCATATTAATGAGACACGTCATGGGAAGATGGACTATGTCTTCAAGGGTTAAATTTTACAGGATAGGACAAAACGGTCGGTATTCACACCTTTTTCAGTATTTCAGTATCAGCTCTAAATTCGGCCAAAACATTTTGTGATGGGGTACCTGGGCTGCCAGACCGGGGTAGGTAACCTAATTATACTGTACTTCTAAAAATGGATCAACTTTAACCTCTTTTTTCTCATAATTATCCATTTGCGCTTCCCAATTCCATAACTGCATGATTTGGTACATTTTTAAGAAATTGAAATTCAAAATTTGATTTTATTCGACGTTTCATTTTATTTTGCGTAATATTAAAACCCAGATGTCGCCCAGGAGGACGATAAGGCCCCTTTGCCCATCGTGCATCACAAATATGCAAATGGCCTTGTGAACAAAGTGTGACAGAATTTTCTCAGCGACTCCGGATATCCTCAGGTTGAAAGCATGGATATATACAGTATTTGCAGTGACATTATCTTCCATGCTGGTCAGCACAGGTAAAGAGAAGGGGTGTGGGGAAGGGAGCAAAACTCACATTCTCGACACGGGCGCAGGAGGGTGATGCTAGAAAGGCTGGAGAGAAAGGTGAAAGGATGGGGAGGATTGAACGCCACAGGTAATAACCTCTGTAACTCTGGAGGTCAGTGTCCACGTAAGCGTCGGGTGTGTGGCCTTGTTTTTGTCCTATCGCTTCTTGTAAACTCGTCTATATGCAAATATCATTTACCACTTTCTGATACACATATCCAACTTCCGAACTGCCCCACGATACTCGAAACTGTATCCCTGCTCTCAACTTTCCACACCCCACCGAGCCACTTCCTTTATTAGCCTGTCTTCTTTTACGACGGAATATACTGCCCTTTGACGATGGGACCCGGGCGATGGTCACAATTTGAGAGAGTATTGGTTCATTAGAAATTTTAATGCTTTATATAGAAAAGAATATCCTTATTATATATTCAGAAATGTTCTTCAAACAACGGTTTTAGGAACAGTATGTTGATATGTCATGCAATTACTCGATGCCGCGTAGGGAGGAGCGTACTTGAAGAGACTACTGTACATTTTTTGGTGCATGGGTAATTGGAAGATAAATGAGAGATTCTGCTCACATAGAATTCAGAGAAAATTACTGTAATTCCGTTTGGACTCAATATTTACTCAGATATATTCGCTTCAAATATTTACTTTTAGGGCACTGAAAAAATCTACTTAGCTATGCTGTCGGAAATCTTTGCATAATAATACATCCTAGCTTGCGTTTATTTTCCAAGCACGTTTAGATCCTTCTTTCACGCCCATGCACATAAATCTACTGCATTATGCATCCCACGATGAGATGAAACCGGTTACTTACACATTTGGTGACACGGTCGCACAAAAACAAATCATGGCCAGTCATGTGGTAATCACGTTCGTGGGTTGTTTGTCGTGGTTTGTTTGACCCAGTCAGACTGCGCTAAAGGGGATATTCTTCAATTTTGTTTTTCATCCATTGCAGGCGAATACTGGTACAACTCATTTACATACACTATCGACCAAAAAGTAATTGGGCACCTGTCCACAATGTTTGCTCGGCGATTGTCATCCCGTTAGAATATCGCAGGGCCACCTCTTGCGGTTATAACAGCAGCCACCCGTCCGGCATGCTCTCCACGAGTGTTTGCAGGACATCCACGGAGATTCGTCGCCATTACTCTTGCAACCATTCCATGAGTTGAGCTCAAATGGATTTTAGGCGCGCCTGACGAGCCCTCACCCGGTGATCCAATTCGTCCCAAAGATGTTCTATAGGTTTGAAGGTCGGGACTCTGAGCGGGCCAGTCCAATTGACGAACATTGTTGTCGGCGTACCTCTGCATAGTAGTCCTTGAAACATGGCACCTGGCATTGCCATCCTGGAAGTAACACGGGTCCAGTCCGTAAAAACAATGTTGGGAGCATTTCATTATCTAGAATGTTACAATAGGCCTCCGTGTTCATGCTGCCACGGTCAAACACCAGCGGTCCTACACCGAAGGCCGTGAAACACAAGTCAACTGACGTCCTGAATTACCTATCTTCACAAGTGCCCAATTACTTTTTGGTCGATAGTGTACAATATATATTCCTTTTTATCTAACCTTAAATTACATGCTTTCACGCCACTGGCCTTGTGTATTTTGGCAAGCATATAAAGTAAAATAAGAAATATACACACAACTGAGAAAATTTGGCAGCCGAAAATTTGCCATGAAATGCTGCATACTTTAAAATACACGAATAAAAAATAATTACCAAAATTATTAAACATACTAATTTAACATGAAGTTGTTTTAACCAGTTCATAAAGGCATCACTCGGTACGATTCCCACGTGCAGATGCCCGAGAGCGACCGTGCCGGGAATCGGGCCCGGTTAGCCTGGATGGAAGGTGAATAGTATAGTCATCCCTGTGATCCCTCGGGTCTACAACGATATATTCTATGAACCTTCTTACAGTACAATAGAATGGCGTATATATTTTAATTTATATTTATCTACAATGATGCAATGAACTATAAGTCCAATTCTACTGGTAATTCCTTAGATATAATTGGGCGCTCGTGAAGATAGGTAGTTCAATACGTCAGTTGACTTCTGTTTCACGGCCTTCGGCGTACGACCGCTGGTGTTTGCCCATGGTAGCATGAACACAGCCTGTCCTGATCAGACCATACACACTACTATCGAGAGTTCGAATTACTGTCCAACACCAAGCTATATGCATTCTTACTTGCCAGTCTTTCCTGCGAATTAGGAGACTCTGATGAAAGAAGGTGGAAACAGCCTGGCATCGACGAAAATAACGAGTGATGGAATATTTCACCTGATCGATCGCATTATATATTTTTTCAGAGGTGTCGAGGTGGATCAGTCGCGAGATGTGGTGGGCATTACCTCAGCGATCAGAAATTACCGTTCGCTCATGCCGAACGAGATGTCTGCGGCCAAGATGGCAGGCTTGGGATTGGAATATGAATACAGTGCTCCTATTTACTCTGGAGGAAAGTTCGAGGTGTGCATACCACTCTCCGTGCTATTGGGATTCGCCGAAGACTACAATCATGTTAATTTTAATTCGAAGCAGGAACTAATGCAGCTTCTAGCCAATATGATTGCAGACACCGACATGGGCGTGGGAGAAAACCTAAATAGAGAGGCACTGTATCTATGATGTATTGAATGGAAGCTGTCTCAAGTTCAACTGAGTAGTACAGAATGCATAAAAATGACGAAGAAAGTGAAATATGGCAAACACATCGATGAGGCTTTCAAGTTATGGAGTCTGGAGGCATACTCCATCTTACCAGCAAGCCAGTGGATCAACTGGATAGTGAAGTCCAGCTTTGCTTCTGAGAAACAGAGGTACATCATCGTTGGATTACAGACCGGAAGACAGTACAGTGTGCGAGTTAGCCGTTCGCAGTTCGACAAATGTCAAATAGAAAATGTGAAAATATTTTTGATTAGCGAAAGCTACCCATGCGTTGACATGAATATGAACTTTGGAAATGGGCAGTACCTACTGGCATATCAAATGTATGCTCAGTTCAAAATTGATATCATGGGCGTCCCCAATCCACGATACTGAGCCCTGATACTTTCAAGAATTTGGACACGCTCGTGGTATTCGATGTAAGTAGATTCCATATCATCAGTTGGAAAATGTGCTGCGCAACTTGTTGATGCAGTACCTACGAGGACCGATTTATGTGCTGAAAAATTGCAGAAAAATTGACTTAACGGCTTGTGTAAATTTTAAGTGAAGATTATCGAGGTGCAGTGTGAGTATGGATGTCCTTCGCTTCGCAAGCTCTTTAAAATGTACGGCGAGTCACATCATCATGTGTGCGACAGGTTAGAACCTGATTGGGCCTGCAAACTGAAGAATGTGCTGCTGCTGCACAAATGGTGCACTTCATCCTTGGACCAGGAATCGAATGCCTACGAGTAGACACAAAATCGTTCGAATAGACCTGCTGTTTTCGACCATCCTTCACGTGCAAATAAAGGCAGGAGCATCTCCCCACATTCAGTTAGCCTCTAGTCATCAGATGAAGATTTATGCATTTCACTCTGCGAATGTTTATATGAGCGTCACACGTGGCCACTCTACCATTACAGCAACTGGGACACAAGATACTTACGCACGTACACAGAGAATTGTGATGGTAGTGGAGATTTTCGCACTTTCCCCTGATGTACGAACCAAGCAGCTCCCCAAGTATCAAACAACAAGCAGATAACAGTTGGCCAACTGTTGGCACATTGGCACAGGTGGTACATGTTCGCCCACATGACTGTAAGTGTTTTCTTATGTGGTACACAATAAGACAATGTGAACAATAGTTACTGTATGTGCTTTGCAAGTATTTTTGATGTGGGCAATTAAACACAAAATGGTTGACAGAATTTATTCTATGGCCCACAAGCAACGATCAGTGTATCACCCATTGGCATCTTATAACACGTGGAAAACATGTGGGTGATGTATGCCAAAGAGTATGATTATAAGATCATGTTTGCGCATAAAGCCCTCGCGTGGTAGGATGGTTCATTTCTGATAGTTGGGCATCATCATGTGGGAAATTGTGGGCCATTTAGCACAAAAAGACGGAATTTCATGTATGGCGCACAAGCAAATATCTGTGAAACACCCACAGGCATCTTAGAGCATGTAGAGAATGTGTGGGTGTATAAGGTTTTGTCCATACATAAAGCCTTCATGTAGTAGAACAATTCATTTTTGATAATTGGGCATCATCATGTGGGCCCCAAGTAGTAAACAACAAGCAGGCAACAGTTCGCCAACTGTTGCCAGTGGTGACAAGGTTCGCATTTATGATTGTTAGCATTTCTCATATGGTTGACAGTCAGGTCATATAAACAAAAGTGACACTACCTATTTTACAAATACTCGTAATGTGGGCCAATGATCTCACGACGATTGTTAGATTTCAACAGACGCCTCACAAGCAGATGATACAGGAAATGCTAACTGTTACTCACTGTTGGGAACATATTAGCAGCATCTCTATGTGCCATTTATAGCATGCCAACTGTTGTTCACTGCTGGGGACATAATAGGAGCATACTTACTGCCTTTTGTGGTATACTGAAGAAACATGATCAGCAAGCTTATGTTCCATTTATGGCATACCGACTATATATTGTTGTGCATTAGCAAATAGCATTAGTGTAGTCAATTGATTTTTTATTTCATGTATATATGAAGTAAAATTACCATGTGGCATTACTAGTAATAGTAAGAAATAGTTCTTACACTAGAAACCTGCAAAGCATAACATGCAAAAAAAATCATTATTTAGCATTTGAAATTCTACCTGAAAGTAGCCCGAAACTAAAATAATAGTCTTTTAAACAAAACACAAAAATCCCAGTATTGACTCATGATACTAACATTATCTATATAGCAAAGCTAATAATGCATTATGTATGTGAAGCAAGTACCCAGATTTACTTAAAAGGTCGTACATGAATACATAGTAGAGTAGTTGATAGCATACTGGACTGTGGTCGAAAGGTTTGTGAGTTCGATTCCAGGTTTCTGCAAAGAAATTTACTAATTGTGAAATAAAGCTGAAGATAACACATATGAATATGGTAAATACATCAATTTTATTTGGGTTAGATACAATTATTTTTTGATTTTGAAAATGCATGGCAAGCTGCATCTATGTGGGCCACAAGTGGCCAATAGCTGGGGCACAAGTGGCTTACCAACAATTGGCTAACGACGTGTGGTTTACTTACGGCAGACCAGAAAAAGAAAGACGGAAGTGGCGTGTTTGTGGTTAACTTATTGGCAATTCTGGTTTTCCCAGACATCAGCCAACAGTTCATCAGGAAGTTGCCCGCTTGTGGTTGACTTATGGGCAACTCTTGGTTTGCCAGACTTAAGGGGACAGTACATCCAGAAGTGGCCCACTTGTGGTTAACTTACGGGAACTCTGGTTTTGCTAGACATTTGCTGACAGTTAAATATCCATATATTGCCCATGCATAAACACATCATACCACAGCCATAATTCATAATGTGTGCCACATGCATCTGCAAGTGCATTCGGCTTCTTGAATGCCTGTGGATGCTGCCTGTGGGCTGTTTGTTCACAATCAGATCTGCACTTGTGGGCCAACTATATTTTGCTACTTGGGTCATTGCATGTTGCGAACTTGTAAAGTGCACTGTATTTCACATGCGTCAAGCAACATGTCTTCCCATCAGCATAGAAGACGTGGTGTCTTTTTCTGCATGCATGAATGCGATCGCCACAGATTGCACTGAGGGAAACTCGCAGCCACCAGCCGAGACAGTTGAAGCCTCGAGCCAGGCGACCAGATGTCGGAGAACATCTCGTATGCACCATGTGCCCCGCAGCAGTTCCACAAAAGACGATGCTACACCTTCCGATGAATATGCCGGCACCTACTCGCCGACGTCGCTGTTATCGCCAAGCAAGGTTTACTCCCGAGGCTTCTGATGCTGGTTCCATCACTGGCAGACCTAGTGTCGCTGAGCCAGATGCTGGTAACAGTCATTGAGCAATCGATCAAAGAGAGTCTGATCTAAACTGCAATGATAATGCAAATGATGGTGACTCGGATACAATTATTGCTGCTTGTGGTGAAGGTCTTTGTAATGGTCCTGAGATTTGTGCAGTCCTTAATAGAGCACTGCTGCTTACCCCATAGAAGAATTGCTCATCCTTTTACAAGATGCCCTAAAATCATAATTGAATATCGTGAGATTAATAAACATGTAATTTTGACTCCGTTTAAAGAAGATTTTAAATAATATGATGTCGATTTTAAATGATATAATATGGACGTTGTGTTAACTATGTATATTTTACTGTATGTATGATAAATTTCGTGTAAACATAATTGTGTTCGTTTTTATTTTTTACATATTCTTAATTATTGTGCTGATATTAAAACAAACTGAAATATTCGAAATATTGCTTTGAGTATGAAAGGAAAAGTATACACTACATAGCCCATACATATATTGGTGTAAGACTAATTCAGGTCGAAACCTTTTGGTGTTTCGCATAGATGGTCTTGTAAATGTGTGTAGTCTTTTAGGTCGAAACATGTAGTGGTTGGATGGGATTACAGGGAGGGTGACAGTTAAGCAAGAGGAAAGAGGGACGGGGGATGCAATTGGTATAACTAATGGGACCTTGTGTGGAGCATCTACAGTTGGCCGAAAGTAGAATTTGGATCGTCTCATTTAGCTTCTGCAGCTTCGCATCAAAGTCAGTCTTATTCTGCATCTGCAATATCTTCCGACACTCCAGAACTAATTGTATCTACAGCAGTGCCATCGACTTCTCCGGGGTGGTACCAGCAGTGCCCGACTTCTTCGAGCACCATCGACCTCTTCGGATGGGCTGCCTACAGTAGCTCCGCTGACATCTACTATGGGCATGGTACCAATGCGGCCATCGACTTGTTGGCCCCTAACACCGACTTCTTAGGTCTTATCATCATTCTATTCAGTCATATCATCTACATCTTCGGCTAAGGTGCCTATGTGCCTACCGAAATTACCAAGGTCTTCAGTAATATTTGGCACAGAGCCTGCAGAACTGCCATCAGATTCTTCAGCTACCAAAACTGTATCGTCAACTCGACCACCGACTTCTTACAGCGACAACTGTATGGTCAACCACCTCTGCTTCACCATTCCGACATTATAAGTGTCGCTTTTATGAAAAGACCTTCACTTGCAGTGGCAGTGCCTGTCAGCATGAGAGGAATGGCTGTACAAAGTGCTCCACCTAAATAATAACACATGTTCGAAGTATCGTGAGTCGATTTCACGGATGGATGGTCTAAGGATGCATATGAATATTGGCAATGGGCCTTCTCCAAGTATCATAGAGGATGGTCCTTCACAGCTATCGACATAAACATGCTGTAATCAATCCCCACAGCTGTGACAACAAATGTTTTAAGTGATCAGTGTTGGTCAAATATGTTAAGTCAACGAATTCGCAGCATGTGGACAAGAGGTACGCTGAATTGGAAGAAAAGTTTGATCTTAACAGACTGGATTTTCCGACTCCTCTACAATAAATAAGGGTCTTTGAGAACAACCCTGGTGTGAGTGTAAATGTGTATTCGCTGAATGCTAGGGGAAATGTGGTGCCAATATGTGTGATTAATAACGAGAAAACCGACCATAACGATTTTCTGATGGTGAAGGACGAAACAACGATAAAACCAAGATGTATGCATACGATAGAATGAGTAAGCACGAGGGGGTGATAGGGGAATGTTAAGACGATGCGATTGATTGGAAGGGGATCAGTCGTCTGCTGGACATTGTGCTGGGGAGAACCTCCGGGAATGCCAGTTTATTTAAATAATCTTTTCAATTACAATGTTTTAATAATTTTCGAATAATATTCTTAATAATAACTTTTTAATAATGTGTTATAATACATTTTTTAATAATCATTAAAATAATTTTTGATGAAAAATATTTAAATACATTTTTTAATAAGTTTCTTGGAATTTTTTTGGATTTTCTTGGATTTCAAGGTTATTAGTTACCGGGGTTAAGGTCAATAGTCAAGGTGAAGATCACCGACATCGAACAAGGAGTACAAGATGGCCGCCTGGGGACCGGAATACCAGAGCATGAACAGCTTTGAGCTCTGCTGCCAGACGCCGATGTCCCAGACTCCTCTTTTTCATTCTACTCTAAAGGATAACAAATTTTAAAATAGGAAAGTTAGTTTTAAAAACTTCTTTATGATACTTAAACATGGACTAACAGGGGTTAAAATGGCATATGTTATGAAAGCCGAAAGTTAAATTTGACACCTCTGCAACTTTTTCCCCTTAATATTATACTTTGTTCCATAGCTTGCACTTGGTCACAGAGCTTTCTTCGTCCCACAGTAGTTGATCCATATGAAAAAGCTCACTTGATAACCTCTTAAGTTTTCCAATTGGAAAATTTGGTCCCACTCTCCTATGCATTTTTACTGCTATTCTGTCGCTGAATCCATGATATGCACTTTGCTATTACTTAATTTTCCAGCATTTACGAAGCTGACTAGCTGCTACTGCTTACTGGATAGAGGATATATGGATTTACTATCGTTTTAATTGTCAGCCAGCGTATTGTGCAATATCTAACGTCAGTGGTAAAAATAATCAAGTAGCACCTAACCTAGAAGTTTCTTCTAAGAGTTACCTCACCCCGAGAAAATACACAACTGAACTTAACAGTAATTGTTTAGTATCACATTAAAAAAACTAACAGTTTTCATTACACACCGTTAACGATAATTTATTTGTTATACTTACTGAGATTTCACTTCTGTATTGGCTAGAGTAAAAACGATTTTATTTTTTTTCTGGAACTTCTAAAAATTTTGGGACACATGGTTGGCTCGGTTATTATCAACCAGCTTTTAACTATTGGGGTCCGTGGTTGGACCCCAGGACCCGGTGGCAGGAAAATTTTCAGACATTGACGATCATGTGGTGTAGTGGCAGGCGATGCCTTAATGTATGGTTTTATCAGGATGTCCCCAGTTCATGCCCCGTATTCATCCCACCTCTGACACAGGCTGTTCACGGTAAAATGAGCACTTTTTATGCCCTAGTTACTTTTTCATTTCAGCCATTTTTTATTCTTAAACAACCTTTTAAAATACACATTATCTTATCCTACTATAAGCTGTTCACGATAAAGTGAGCACTTTTCAAGGCCCTTCTAAATTTTCCTTTCATCCAACTTCCATCTTCCTGCTGATTTTTAATATAAACATTGGAATGTGACCAATAAACACAGAGTATACATGTCACCACCCTCAAAATGTAATGCCTGAAGCTGAAACAAGATATCTTTATTAGTGGTTAATGCCTGTTGGGAGGGCCTTAAAAAGGATCACTGTCTGTCCGTCTTTAATACTTCTAAGTCCCTTGAAACTCAAAAAAAGTTCTTAAAAATTTTGCAGAGCGAATCTTCATGGTCTAATACAGGTCAAGTTCGAATTTCAGCAAGATCAGATTACGAAATCATGACTTTGGACCCTAAAAACTTATTTTTTTTTAGATTTTTTCCTGTGAAAGTTTTGTATTAATGCATAGAGATTATTTCATAGATATATGAAGGTAACGAAATATTAATTTTTTTACTCCAAATGTCTCGCTTCAATTTTGAGTTAGTTTCACATCAAGTGGGGCCTCAGTGACTAGATCGATCCAAAGTGCGGCCGCAGTGGCTTAGTGGATAGAACTATATCAAGGGGGGCCACAGTGGCCCAGTGGATAGATATTTATCAAATGAGGCATCAGTGGCAAATTGGCTAGAGCGATTCCAAGTGGGGCCTTAGTGACTCAGTGGATAGAGCGGTTCCAAGTGGGGCTGCAGTGGCCCAGTGGATAGATATGTATCAAATGAGGCATCAGTGGCAAATTGGCTAGAGCGATTCCAAGTGGGGCCTTAGTGACTCAGTGGATAGAGCGGTTCCAAGTGGGGCCGCAGTGGTTTAGTGAATAGAACTATATCCAATGTTGAGTTCATTTCACATCATTTTTTTTTTTTTAAGTCTTTGTATGTTAACAAACATTTATAATATCGTAACTATTCTAGGCACGTGACCATTCTGAAAACATTGTAACGTGCTAACCCATAGTAAGTAATAAACACCGTGTGTATATTCCACATCACTCATTAGTTAACGTGCAAGGCTAAAATAAAATGTATTTATTGACTAAGTACTATTCCAAAGTAGGGGGTTTTCAAAAGTTCCCACTTTACCGTGATTAGACTATAGATAATCTTATCACTCTAATCCTACTCCGTTTTTCGGGTTATCGCTCGGGTATAGGCTGTTTACGGGGAAGTGAGCAATTCCTAAACCAGACCTTGAAAACATATCATTGTCCGTTTACTTTACATATGCTAGCTCACACACTGCCATGCAGTTTCCCAGCCAAGCTGGCAGCGAATCAAGTAAAATAGTTCGTAGACTTGACGAACTGCGAATGTAATGTTGACGTTTGTAGCACATCAAGTTGGTGTTTTTTTTTAAATTATACACGTTCAGTGGCGTTTGTTGAACTGTTGCAAGGTAAGTTGGTGCTTGCTCACTACTGTACATTCTCAGTGCACGAAGCAGGAACCAATAACCACTGGGGAACCTTGGGAAAGGGAGCCATTACACACGCCCTGTGGCGTCACCTGCTGAGCTACGTTTTAGTGTTGGAAGTGTAAACTAGCAAGCAACAGAGTACAGAACAGAGCTAACGTTAGCTTACCTTGCAAAAGTTCACCACATGCCACTTCATTACAGTATAAACTGGCGTATCGATAACAAATTTATGTTCCAACCAATTTCACGTGTTCACTTGATGGCGCATGAAATTAGTCATAAGATCCAGTGGAATGTTAATATTATATACTGCGGAAGTATCCAAAACGAGGGGAAAAGTAGATTTTTTAAACCAGGTCTTTCAGAAGTGCGCAGGCAATGTTGAGGTCAGTGTGATTTGTTCATGCGTGTCACACTTCACGTGACAATTTATTTAATCGGTTTGTTTTGATTTTTGCAATAGATATCACTTATGCCACCCAGCGGCTTCATTAATTCAAAATATTAACACAAAAACCGTAACAAAGTTTGTCACACAAAAAAAAAAGTTTTAGGTGCGTCATCACTTGGGTATTTCATCGCATTTGGAAAGAGCGCCAGTGTCAGCAGCAGGTTCGAACATTTTAGAGGGGGTGGAGGAGGAAGAGATTTGAGCATCTCTTAACATCGAGGTCTTTGAGAGCAGATGAGGGTGAAGCGAGGTGTGTATGGGGCAGTGCCGGAATGCAAGGACGGGGGTGACGGGAGATCTCCGAGAAAACCCGCAAACCAGCGGCACCGTCCTGTACGATTGCCAAATGCGAAAATCCGTGAGCGATCCCGCCAGGAATCGAAAATTAAATGATTGCAGAATTCACGAGATGTGCTGGTTTGTACAAGAAGAAGGGGAACGGTTCGAGAAACATTAATAACGAGACAACATAAAAACTAATCCTTAAAGTCAATAATAATGCATTTGCTACTAGTGAGATCGGGATTTTACAAGAAAAAATAATAATAAAATATAGTTATGGAAATAATTCTGTATTCTTCAAAAACATAACATTTTTAAAAATAACCTTTGTTAAGCAAGTGCATTTTTCCTAGCTTAAGACGAAACGAACTTTTATTACGTGTAGAAAAGGATAAACATTCGCAGATTTAGAAGACGTTGAATGCACTCCAGTTGAAATGCGAAAACAAATTACAGTCTCTCCCAGGATATCCTTCACGCCAAACGTTAGTATGACGGTTAGAAAGGGAGCTTCGTTGAAGACTGATGGAGCAAATGTGCTATGGCAGAAAATGCAGCCGTCGTTGGCGAGAAGGTAGGAAGAGAAATATGATGCGACAGTCAGCTGGAATCCTGGCTACGAAACCGGCATTAATCCGCGACAAAGAGGGTGCGCATACGTCAATGTTGAGATCGATGCTGCAAGTTCAAAGCACGAGTGTCTGCTTCACCGTGAGCTATTAGCATCTATCGTGGTACGAAAAAAAAAAATTCAAAATGAAAAATTTACTGTCGAATTTGACAGCCAAGGTAGAAGAAACTTCTATCAAAACACTTTTTACAACATTTATGACTAATTATTTTAAAACGTTTTTAATTCCTGGGTTAGTATTTCTGGTACCGTTGTATTTTCGTTTTTAGTACAACGGAAATCATACATTCGAAATTGATGTGTCTGAGTAAAGAATTATGTAACATCGATGTATGTAATTTAGCGCTCGCTAACTATTTGTAATTTAAATTTCCATATTTTGGTAACGACTTACCAAATTGTGACAAATTTTATTCTATTGTTGCGTAGTCTACGAACGTGAGGTTTTTTTTACTGGTTTATGGGGATAATCACACTGAGATAAATATTAAAATTGTTACTTGACACCTAAAGATAATATTGAATTATTTATTTTAAGGAGATGACTGCGAATCAAATAAACAAAATAGGCCTAGATGAAGAAAATTAATGAGAATATGCAATAACGAAAAGGAAAATAACTATTACAGCCAACAAAAAGGAATCGCCAATGAAAGTGCAGTGTAATTAGAAAGGAACAAAGTTTTTCGAGAATAACTGTGAATAGAGTGTAGAAGGATGAAGCTAGGATGAAAGTGGTTGCATGATTTACTGGTTTCAGCTAGCTATCCTTTCCTTCTCACGATACACCGTCCCTTTAAACATACTGTAAAATGGAGCTCAGATTTATTGCGTTCCCTAAGTCGTCCAATTAAATTTAACGCCACGAAAGATTAATTGTAAAATTTTCAAAATACTAAGATTTCGCCTAAGTTATCTGAGTACAAATTTTATTGAAATAGTACTGGAAAAATAATTTCTATCCTTAAGTTGAGGTGACAAGAAAAATTATTTAGCAGCATTATTGTCAGTATTGCGCTTAATGGAAGGTAAAATTACAGGATCGTTAGAATTATTTCGTATTATAGAGTTGGTAAAATTTAAAAATAGAGAAATATTTTTAGTTAATGGAATCGTTGATATTTAAGCAGTGTATTATTGCAATTGTAAAGTACGGTAGGGTGCGCATGCTAACTGCTCAAACACTAATCTCCTTGTCCCAACACTGAACCACTTTTCTTCCTAGTAAATAACTATTTGACCCACTTGCTTCGACTAAGGCCAGCTCATTGTTTACACAAAGAAACGTTTTGATATGTTAGTAAAGTATTCGTTACTAAGTTGTATTGCAAATAACATATAAACAAGTTACATGAAATATTACTTTCGTCGCAAAAGCGCGGGTTTGTTGTACAACCAAACACAAACAAACGGACTATCTTTACGTGACCACGTGATTTTAAGAATTGTTATGGCAATTCTTGAGCCAATAATGGAGACGTGCAGGAGACTTATGCCCGGTTGCGCTAACATCTTTCCCGATCCGAGATCGAATGATCCTAGTTCTGAACCAGGATCCAGTTCGATCCTAGTTCCATTGTGGAAGTGTGGCACCAACGAAATTGCACAATTCTGGATCTCCGATTCGTCGATCTTGGTTTCAAAGTGAGAGATCGAGATTAAGTATGAGACAAATATTTATGTTCGTAATATATGATGTCATGAATGTAGATGTATTTTTCTGTGTGTTTACCAAGAAACTTTCTTTCAAGTCTCCGCAATTGCTAATTATTTAATTTTATGGAGGCAAATTATGGACGAAGCTGCAAGTGGTTGGAAAATAAATATTTATACAGAAAAGGAGAAAAAGTAATCGTAGATTGATAGAAAAAATTGAATGTTATTGAATGTAAAAAACGAACCCGTTTTATTCTAAACAGAAAGATGACGAATGTATACCCTAGAAGATGTACTATATTGAATTCACTGAAAATTTTCTGTTTTAGTTATTTTGTTTTATTGGAAAAACTATGCACACAATTTTTCGTTATTTTTAATGCCAATTTTATTGTAGAAGGTATTGTACATAGAACTAGATGTGCCATGTTTCATCTGTTTGAAGTGTATTATTGTTCTACGAATTTTACTAAATAATCAAGTGCTATAATGTTGTTTTAATTTCCCAAGAAAACACTTTTACTTAGTTCCATCTGTTTGCGTATTTTCAAACTACATTTGTCGGCGAAGGCTGTTCGATAGTTAGCTTGCGCGAATAATTAGGACAGTTTATGATATTCTGAATGGCTTTTCCAGTTTTACGTTGTGTTTACTCGGAGGGATAAGCATCAATTTCGTTCTCTCTTTGCAAAACATTACTACATCTTCAATTAAATAAATGCATTTGTTCTTAAGCCTTTGTAAAATGTGTCAAGTTACATTTTATAACAGTAAACAACAACCGAATGTATTTCTAAACTATTTAAATAATACTAAGTTTATTTCTAGTAAATAAATATATTAAACGCTGCTTTTAAATTCACATAACCCGTATTCAACAGACTTGTATTCTTCTCTGATCATGGATCGAGGTTTCTAACCGCCAAATTTGGCGGTTAGAAATGAAATACATCTCGATCTCCAGCCAAGCTCTGAACTCGAATGGTGCAACAGTTTTCTGTGTCAACCATAAATCAGATCTCAGATCGAGTTTCGAACCACGATGGTGCAACTGGCCATAAAACAGGTCGATAGTAAAGTTCAAATGAGAAAGTAATTCTCGTGCAGCTTTGGGGGGGGGGGAAGGTAGGGGAGGCGGTGTAGGTGTTGGTAATGGGTCATTCTATTATTCCTATTCTTTATTTGTTGGTTGATCAAAATTTTTTATTTGCATATAACCTATTTGCAGTAGGTTAATGTTTTTGTTTGAAATTAACATATGTAGTTGTGAAAAGTAAATGTTGGTAGCAAATTTATGTACCTTGAAAAAGTGTTTGAAGGTTTTGTAGGGATATTTTGTTCAGTAGTAGTAAAAACAATGAGGTGAAAATGAAATGGTAGAATGTGATATCGGGAATTATTGTATTAATTTATGAGTGTGTATCCCGTCAGCTACAGCTGGATTATACCAGGGAGGAGACAGAGTCGGGTAGATTCTGGCTGGACCCAACATTATGGTGACCCCGACGTGATTCGTGCTATTTATCGTCGATTAAAGCAAAATTGCGACTAACTTCGTAAGAAAACATGGAACGTCTCATAAAGTGACGAAAGTGTATCAGGATATCGTTAACTAAAACACATAAAGCCATATGTCTGCAGGTAAGTGAACGAGATCACAACGAAGAAAAAATTAAGTTTTTGTTTTGCTAACTAGGAAGACTGCCAGAAGATATGTGCTCACTGTACGATCCAGTGCTTGACCTCACATTGCAAGAAGACGAAGATGGTAAACTTTACGAAGCAGAGTATTCCGCCATTGATGACTACAAAGACAAAATGGATACAGCCAAAATAAAAGTGGAAACAAAAATGTGAAAAGTATTTCTGGCGAAAATGAGGTTGGTTTCTACATGTTCGTCGTCAACTTCCCGCAGGAAGAAGTTGAAATTACCCAAAATAGAACTGAAGATGTTCGATGGAGAGGTGAAAGACTGGCTGATCTTCTGGAGTCAATTCAAGAGGATACACGAGGATGAAGATTTAGAAACTGAAGACAAATTCCAGTTCTTAACTCAAGCAACAACTGCAGGTACGAGAGCGCGTGAAATTGTGGACAGTTTTCCGCCAACAGCCGAGAATTACACTAAAGCAGTTGACAGCTTGTGTGCGAGGTTTGGGAGAGAAGAGTTACTTATAGAGTTCTATGTGAGAGAGCTTTTTGTGCTTGTAATAAAAAATGTTACCTGCAGTAAAGGCAAAGTCGGCATGTCTCAGTTGTATGACAGCCTTGAATCCCATTTAAGAACCCTAGAATCAATAGGCATGACTCAGGACAAGTATGCCGCCATGTTGTTCCCTCTTGTAGAGTTATGTATTCCAGAAGAAATCCTGAAGCCTTGGCTAAGGTGCCCTACAAGTAGAACATCTGTTGATAACGATAATGTGGGGGCGATAACACTTATAGTGGGAAGTTGCAACAGTTGTTAACCTTTATGAAGAGTGAAGTGGAAGGCGAAGAGATGATTTCTCTGGCAAAATCTGGTGTCAGAATTTCAGAAGACCAAGAAAACAAGATAAAGTAAAAAGGGCCACCAGAACATCGTGTCCTAATGCAAACAATTTGTTTTCTGGAGAGAAATACAGTAAAAAACGTGAAATTGGTATATTCTGTGAGAAGTCACATGAGAGCAAAGAATGTTTTCCAGCACAACAAAGGTCATTTAGTAATAAAAAGGACGCATTGATGAAAGGCAAAGCATGTTTCGTGTGTCTGAAAATTGGGCACAGACCCAAAGACTATAGAACAAGGGCGAGATGTGCCATTTGTGGGAGGCGACACCTTGTAGTGATGTGTACTGACTTACCTTTAAACAAGGCGGGTCCTGGAGTCTAAATGCAAAATGAAAAAACAAAGAAGAGAACACTAGTGCTTTTTCTAATCAGTGCAACTCTCAAGAAGTATTGTTGCAAACTTTGCTTGTGAAACTTGAAGAAAATGGGCAGAGCGGGATATTGAGAATTCTGATTGGCAGTGATTCTCAACATTAATATATTCTGAAGATAATAGCTGAGATTATGAGTTGTAAGTCTATTGGTTCTGAAACGTTGGTGCAACTGCTGTTTGGGGGGGCTAGGTCAAAACGAGAAGAGTCTCAACGCTACAATGCAACACTTGTCAGCTTAAAAGGGAGTAAGTTATGCAACATTAGTGTGCACGAGCAGCCCAAAATTTGTGGCTCAGTTCCCAGAATTAAGGGTGGACCTGTAGTGGCAGAAATGAAGAATATGGAAATATGGCTAAGTGATTTTGGGGAAGGACAGCCTGTTATTGAATTACTGATCGGTGTGGACAATGCAGGAAAATTATTTATTGGGGACACCAATCAACTGCAAGGTGGACTTACAGCGATGGAGGTACTTCTTGTATGGGTGATCATGGGAAGAGAGTGTGGTCAGAAAAATAATGTCAGTTGTGCTACTGTGGTGACATATCTTCTCGTCAACAGTTTGTGTTTACCTGATCTGCGGAGTTTGGATTTTATGGGTATGAAAGACCCATGTGAGACGAAAACAAAGGAAGAAATGGACACTGCGAAGTTGGACTACTTCAAGAAAACTGACTATAAATAGTGATGGCAGATATGAAGTTGTTCTCCCATGATTGGGAAATCGTGAAGATATTGGTGAGAACAAAGAAGTTACAGAGAAAAGGCTAATGTCCACAACCTCAAAACTCAACATGGAAGGTAGGTTTCATGAATATAATGAAGTTCTCAAAACCTGGCTAGAGGAAGGTGTCATCGAGGAGGTTCCAGAGGGTGAACTTGGCAATCCTAAGCATTACTTGCCGCATAGGGAAGTTTTCAAGAGCAGTTTTACTACAAAGGTCAGGCCTGTGTTTGACGATTCACGTAAAAGAAAATATTCCCTATTGCTCAATGATTGTTTAGAAAGGGTTCAAATTTGTTGGAATTATTTCCATCTTTGCTAATGAGATTTCTACAGAAGAAGATAGGGGTGACAGCTTATATTAAGAAGGCTTTCTTACTAGTTTCCATGTGTTAAAGTTACCATGACTGCCTGAGGTTTTTATGGTGGGCAGATGATAATATCAGGGAGATAAAAGTTTTTCGTCAGTGTCATATGGTGTTCGGAGTAAAGTGTAGTGCGTTTATTCTGGGAGCAGTGAATAATAATCACTTGGACAAGTACTTACTTAAACTGGGGCCTACAGCAGAGCAACTCAAAAAATCCTTCTATGAAGACAATGTGTGACATTAGTGGACAGTGAAGATGAATTTAATAATTTAGTTATGGAAAGTTCCCAGTTGATGACAACTGTCATGTCTGACTTGAGAGGATGGAAGTATACTGTGCTACAGCCAGAGGAGGTTAGCAGTGGGCCAGCCATGGCGCTTGGACTGTTATGGGACAGACAGAATGATTTACTTTATTGTGGTATGAGTAATATAGATCTGCCTGAGGGCCTTGTAACCCGAAGAACCATTCTGTCAATGATACATAAGCTATTCGATCCTGTGGGTTTCTTTCTCCTGCCCAGTTACATTACCACCTAAACTTTGTTTGCAAGAGAGTTGGAAAAGCAAGGTAAGCTGGGACACACAAGTGCCTGAAGACCTGAAAATCAAGTTTCTGAAGTGTTTGAAAGACTTGCCAAAGCTATCTAATGTGAAAATTCCAAGACTTGTTTCACTGCCAGACACAGCAGTGAAACACAGCCTGCATGCTTTTTGTGATTCTAGTCTCGTGACATTTGCGACTGTGGTGTACGTGAAAGTGAAGATGTGAAAGAACTCTCCTATATTCATTTGTTGCAAACAAAGTCAAGAATAGCTCGCCTAAAGAAAGTACTATTACTTGTTTGGAACTGTTAGCCTGTTGTATTAGAGCACGACTTGTCCTGCCCATAAAGAAATTTATTGATTTGGGTGATATGCCTGTGTTTTTGAGACAGATTCGTCAACTGTGCTCTACTGCATTACGAAAGATGGTCCATGGGGAACATTTGTCACCAACAAAGTTAAAGAGATACGAACAGTAACCAATGTAGAGGATTGGCCTCACATTCCAGGATACCTCTATCCAGCCGATCTTCTCTCCCGTGGATGTACATTCGACACACTTTTGGAGTCAATATGGTGAGAGGGATATGATTGGTTGAAGCTTAGAGAAGAAAACTGGTCAAAGTCTGAGTGTGCCTCCAATGCTCAAAATGTATGTGGTGAACAAACTTGTCGGGACTTTAATGTCTTGTTGTGGCAGCAGAGGAAGCATGGTATCTGACATACTCTTCTATTTACAGAAGGGTAGTACGATTAGTAGCTTGGATGTTCACGTTCAATATAAATACCCATTCCAAACCAGAAGAACGGCAGGGGGGAGATTGGCTGCAAATGAAATACAAGTTTCAGAAAATACATTTGTGAAAGTTGTACAAATTTAAGTACTACGACAGAATAAATCAGCTGACTTAAGACACTGTGCGTTATTGAAGACGGTGAACACATTTTGTGTTCTAAAACAAAAATAACCTTACGATTGGATGAAGAGGCTTTCTGGTGTCCAATGATCCTGCCAATTGACCACAAGTTAACCAGACTTCTGATTCTTGAAGAACACAAAAAAATGGCCCATGCAGGAGTTCATGTCCTTTTGTCTCAATCGCGTAAATATTCTGTATCCTGGAAGGAAGATGGGCCATTCGTAATGTTCTCTAAAAGTGTACGACATGCAGAAGATAAGAATGAAGAGGCATTTCATCTGCTCCTGTGCCCTTGCCTGAGTATAAAGAGTGGGATGCATCAGCGTTTGAAATAATTTATGTAGACTTAGCAGGACCTTTGATTCTCTGTGATGGATACAAGGCATGAGTCGTGCTATTTACATGTGCATTTTACAGGGCAGTGTAACTAGAATTAGTTATGTCTCTCAGCACAAACAGTTTTCATTTGTGCCTTTGCAGATTCATTGCTTGTCGTGGTATGCCAAAGATTGTGTATAGCGATAATGGAACAAATTTTACAGAAACAGTTAATTTGTATCAACGCTCTCGACTGACAAGTCATTGAAAAGGACGCTAATGTGTTTCAGATTCAATGGAAATTTAACGCAACAGCAGCTACCTGGTCAGGTGGTTGGTGGGAGTGCATCGTGTAAATGGTGAATAAATTGTTACGATGCACATTAGGTGGGGCATAATTGAGTTATGAAGAAGTTTTGAGTGTGTTATGTGATGGTGAGGCAGCCATAAACTCTAGACCTCTAACCTATGTGTCATCGGGCGAGATTTTGAGACCTGTGCAGCGACTTCATCCCTTGGAGGTGTCTGGTCCACTAGAGGCATCTGAACCAAGTGAAGACACTGTAGCTATTCCTGCTCCTGTAAGACAGAAGGTGGTGGTCAGTAGGAGTGCCAAATTGGTGAGACTACCCTCAAAGTTTTTATCTGAATGAGGACAATTCTGTGTTCCATCTAATTGAATTCCAAATGTCGTTTAGAGACAGAAATTTGGTGATGTGTTTTGAAAAAAAAAATAGTAAAACAGCTAAAATATTATAACATTGCAAAACATACTTTACTACTTTGTGCTAAATAATGAATCATCACTGTAAACAGATGCTGCTGGGCTGAAGTGTTCCCCTCCTTGGTCTTGTGGTTGATGTGCCAATCTTGTACATGTCTAGCTCTTGGGTGTAAGTGCTGAACTGATTGCTGATACTGTCCGTCGAATGCCACTTGCCACTCTTGGCTGGATCCCACATGATGCTGTAAGGACTCATGTCTTCCATTACAGTGAGTGTCATAAATTCCTGATGTTGTAAGGACGGACGCCTGCACAAAACTAGGACCAGGGTTGGTAGTTGGTCTGGAGTGATACTGTTGGGCATCTGTCAAAAGATTGATAATGGAAAATTTCACCTTCAATCTGCGGTCTCTTGGGGAACTTTCTTTAATTATGGTACAAGGGAAACCGTGAACATGTAATCTCTGTCTTGGTCTTCTTTTGCTTGCCTCTTCTTGAGATACTGATCTTTCATATGCTTTTAAAATGCATCTTCATCCTCTTCATTATCACCTTTTCTTTTGCCACATTTGCTGCGAGGTAGTTTTTCCTTTCCTTTATAGCTTTCTTGATGATCATTGCTCATAACGTGTACTCCTTGTGAATCTGAGTCATTTTACTCCTGTGGATCAATACTTGATGATGTTTTTGTAGTATACGGGTCCAGAAAACTCAATTGTTGAAGATAAATGTATTCTTTTCCTTCCCGAGCTGAACCACTTGGCATGTTTCTCTTCTTCGCTTTCGCCCTGGCGTAGCAGGTCCTTAGAATTTTCCAGCACTTCAGGAAAGATTTATCTTAAACAAAAGAAAAGTAATAAAACTGTTGTGATAATTGTGTGTAATGTAATAATGTAAACGGGGGCGTAGCCAGGATTTGTGTTTGGTGAAAAAAGGGAGGGCAACGTGGGAATTTTGTAAAGAAACTCAGATTTATCCACTAAGCTGGGGGTTCGGTGGTCCTCCCCCTGGGATATTTTGGATTTAAAGATCAAAAATAGTGCTATTTAAGCAGTTTTTGTATCTAAACATAGAATATACTACTGGTAGAAATATTACGATTTTTAGGATAGTTTTTTTAAGATGACGGGTTACAAATAAGGGGGGAGGAGGATTGTAATCTCCAATAAACCCCCCTTTTATCTCCGGCTACACCCCTACATGTAAGTGTAATTCATTATATGTAATAAAACTGTTATTATTATTTCAGATACTTGGGGACAGGAACATCAATGAGTGATCTTCATTTCCAGTACCGGCTTGACGTATCCTCTATATCTGGTATTATACGGGAGGTATGCTCTGCTGTATGGGAAAGTACGAGAACTTTTTGTTTCCCTGCACTGACCGAGAACACGTGGCGAGCTTCTGCCAGGGGTTTCTTTTCGAGAGCCAATTTCCCACACTGCCTTGCAGCCATTGATGGAAAACATTAGGATTATAAAGCCTACCCAAACATGTTCACTGTATTTTAATTACAAATCTTTCTTTTTTATTGTTCTGCTGGCATTATGTGAGGCAAACTACAAATTGTTGTATATTGATGTTGGCGATTATGGAAAATCATCAGACTCCGCAGTTTTTCGAAACTCTATTTTGTACATAAAACTTAAAGATGCAACTCTGAACATACCTGAACCTGAGAAACTGAAACCCAGTGATGAACATCTAACATCATACGTTATTATTTGTGATGAAGCATTTGGTCTTTCGGAAAATGTACTACGCCCTTACGGTGGTTCTTATTTAGCACCTCTCAAAAAAGTGTTCAACTACAGATTGTCACGTGCAAGGCGGTATATTGAAAGTTCCTTTTGGCAAACAAATGGCGCCATCGGCCTCTAGATGAGTCTGTAGAACTTGCGGAACTGATAGTGAAAACCTGCTGTGCACTACATAACTTTGTAAGGGATTGATATGGTGTTCGGTTCGAAGACACATTAAAAATTGAAGGGCTTTCCAGATTGAATGATAACGATTACCATGATAGGATACCAGTTTATGAGATTAGAGACAGGTTCACAAATTATTTTGTTTCCCCCAACGGAGCTTTGCCCTGACAGTTTGAAAGTATTAGATAAAGCCATGAAAGTTACATGTTATATCCCAGGTATACACTGCGTTACACGTGCTTTATGGCAATAATGATGAAATGTTATGTTATTTTTTAAACCTGTACATGGCTATATCCTCCGAAAATGCAACGTCGCAAAAAATGGTTTTACCTGTACCAGTTCTTAGAAATGATTTATAATTTAAATTTAAATATCGAATGTAAGTAGTGCCAAAATGATTCTAGTGGACGATGATACTCCTAGAGCTAAAATGTACTGTACAGAAATCTTAGTAAAAAATGTTAAAGTAACTTTATGACCACAAATGTATTGCTTTTAAATATTTGCAGTCCTCTGGTATTTACTTTACATAGACATATTGTACAATTACGAACAACAGTAAATATTTTCATGTAATAATGTGTATTTTGAATTTGCATCCATCCAAATGGATTTACCTATTAATCATAAACATGCGATGGGTTACGTTGATCTTCATTAATTGCAATACTCTAGGATTGGGTTAAACTACTGTAATACACATTTATCCACACACATTATGCAATTTTGTGATTCTGCATGCAAATAAACATAGCTTCAAACATACTGCATATTGGCTTACAGGGATCACCAATGTCATTCAAGTATTTTGGCCGATTTTTTGATGGAAATTTAATAGGCCACAAATTTGGAAAAGCAGTAAATAAAATAAACATTAATAATGGTACGGCAACGCAACAATTGAAGAACGGCATGATTACGAATTACATAACAACAAATCCAGTAAAGCAGATCCGTCACTTTATATTTTTACTCACGTATTTTGTTTTTCTCGTCTTGCTATTTCTCATCAAAATCCGGTATTAATTTTTGAAATTACCTTCCCCACGCTGCCCTTTTTAAAACCCTGTTCGAATATTAATCAATGGACATGTTCCATATTGCTGGTTGTTGTTCAATTACTGTAATAAAATCGTCAATATTCAGTTCATCACACAAATTCTTTACTGCGCCGAGAGACACACACACATACACACTCACACACTCACACACTCACACACACAGACAGAGTTATGTTTGCGCGCCAGACTAAACTGAAACGTTGGGGTTGGCTGCAATGACGATATAGACTAGCGATAGTTGCCACGTCTGAATGCTCCAATGTAAAACATGCATTACTGGCCCGGTGACAATCGCCCCGCCGGAAAACTATCGCTGTCAGTCGCCAGTAGTGAGCAAATTCAGGGCGACTGGCAACCGACCAGGAACCATAGTTGCTCTGTTTGAATGCTTCCATTTATGCCAATTAATAATAAACCGAGGGATTGTTGCCCAGCGATAGTCGCTCGACGATAATCGCCTCGTGTGAAACGGCCATTTGAAAGACCCCCCCCCCCCCCAATTGGGCCTGATATACCCTCGCTCTGAGCTTCGGCAATGATTAGACTCGGCGGACGTAGGCTATGGTCAGATGCATTATGAAACAAGTCACGAATGTATTGATTCATTCCTAGCGATTCGACAGTTTATACTAGATAGTGGTAGTGTATCAGACAACGCATTAACTTTCTGAAAGTAATTTATCACGTTAATAGTTCTTAAACGATTACATTTTTAGTATAGAGGAGATTGCCCGAGTACCGGACAGTAGCTAGTTCTTAGTTGATGCGTGAATAGTGCTCTGACGGTGTTGAGCAACAAACCTGTGCTAATTTTACGGCCACTTCGCTACCTGTTAAGGTGAGTTAAGAAAAAGCGTTATGCACTGGTTAGGTTTGCCGTTAGGTAAGGCTCATAGCTATGCAGTATCATTGGTGTTGTGTATCATGATTGTTTACAGCAGCCATTTTCTGTAGATCATGTCGTGTGCCCAGTACCGGACGCGGAGACAGTTCCCAGTACCGGACAAGGAGATACATTTAATTACTTTAGCGGGTTCATGATAATACATGCGCTATTTTTTTCAGGGCATTTTTATAACAATAGCGTCGAAATAAAAGGAAAATGGGAGGAAGGAAAAATGAAAATGGCTATTGATAGTGTTAGCAGGACAATTAACCATTCTAGAGGATGCAGGACAATTTTTAGTGCCCAAAAGCACCTTGGGGGATCGACTTAAAATCTTGAAAGGGGGAAACCTGTTACTATGTTACCTACTATGGGCACATTTAAGAAGAGAAGTGATTGGGAGTGAGCTAGTGAATCATTTGAAGGACCAAGATAATCGCCTGTTACCAGTCACTAAATCTGAATTTTTGTCACTTGTTTACCAGCTGGCTGAATACATTAAAATTCCCCACCAGTTCAACAAAAATAAGAGAAAAGCTGGAAACAAATTCTACAGGTAGTTTGTTAAACGGTATCCACAATTTTCTCTCCATACCGGTTAATCCACTAGTCTTCAGCGTGCTACAGGCTTCAGCAAAACCCAAGTTCACTTTTTTTTCTCTAAATATGAGGAACTGTTGAAAGAATATTCGTACCCCCCTAACAGGATTTTAAATTGTGACTAAACAGGAGTTTCTGTTGTCCACGAAAGTTTTTGAAAGTTTTGTCCATAAAAGGCAAAAAGCAAGTCAGTATGCTCACGTCAGGGGAAAAGGGAAGGAACATAAAATAATGCTGTGCATAAACGCTGCATGAGATAAGTTTCTTCCTCCACTTTTCAGAGGAAACGAATGGATAAAACTCTGAAAAAGGATGCTCCAGATGGAAGTGTTTTTGATGCCCAGGAAAGCGGATGGATTTCTGCAGCGGGATTTTTGAAGTGGCAAAAAAAATTTGTTGACAGTGTTAAACCCACAAAAGAAAGTCCAGCGTTTTCGATTATCGATGGGCACAGTACGTACAAGGACTTGCAAGTTATTTTGTTTGCAAAGGCGGACAATGTTTCCATGTTGAGCTTGCCTCCCCACACGACCCACAATCTTCAGCATTTAGATCGTGCCATTATGAGACCGTTTAAGACTGCATACAATGCAGCTTGCGGGAACTGGATGCACAAATATGGACAGCTGGGGCTAAAAATTCACGAAAGAGACATCTGCGGCTTGGTTAAAACAGCATTTACCTCAATTTGCAGAATGGATCTGGCCAAGTCAGCTTTTGAGTGTACTGGAATACACCCATTCAACAGGCACATATTCACAGATATTGATTTCATTCCAAGTAGAATGAGCCAGCACATTCGAGAAAAGAGTTCGAACGAAGAGGCTCAGCATTGTGAAACTCCAACATCAAGAGACTTAGGAACCGTTATTGAAAAAAAATATTGGCTAATACCAGAATAAATAGACAAAAAGACCGCAAATAGAAGGATAAGAGCAGAAACTAGCGAAGTGCTGACATCAACACCATACAAGACTGACCTGGAAAGAAAAGAGGAAGCTAAAAGGCAGAAAATAGAGACAGCAGAACAAAGGAAAGCCATGAAAGAGGAGAGAACAAAACAAAACACCAAAGAAAAAATATAAGAGAAATATAAGCAACAGGAAGTCAAAGAATGCTCCCAAAACCTCCAACGTTCAAGGAACACGACAAATGTTGAATTTTGGGGCCAATGAAAAAGAAGAGACAGGCGAGAAACAACAAGAAGATCAAGAAAATGAAACCAATCGTATTGAGTGTGTAATATGCGGTGAAACTTTCCAGGAAAACTGGGTGCAGTGTTTAGACTACGGTGGCTGGGCACATGAAGGATGTTCAGACAGCAAAAATATCGTGTTTTTCAGGCGTGAGCGTTGTAAATAGATTTTTTAATGTTTCTTTTTTATCAGGTACTTATACTAGATTGTATATTCAGGTATTTTCCATAATTGTAGGGTTATTAGTCTTGTTCATTATTGTATATGCATGTTTTATAATGCTGTCCGGTACTGGGAACCACTTTTTGAAAACCTCAAAAATGTAGCATATTTTTTAAAAATATATTTTAAAAAATATCTTAGAATAATATACTGTGAAATTAATTTATATGAGCATGTTATGCGTATGTTAAACTACATGTCCAGCATATATTATTATATCTGATTCCAAATAATAATGCAAACAACAAAAAAAAAGCTAAATCGTCCGGTACTGGGGCAATCTCCCCTACTGTTCATTCATGCATGTCACACGTTGACTTTTGTAGTTTCATTTCAATTTTACGTGGTTTCGAGAAACTAGGTGTGGGATTTTATTCTCATGGACTAAATACTGCAAAAAAAAGTTACTATAATCTTTTGTAAGGCATCCTTATTTTATTATGATTGTATATATGTAATATAATGGATATTTTGAATCATTGGCAAGTTTTATAAAACATTTCGTAGTTGTGTGTATAGACTCTAGAGATGAGATTCGATTCAATTCTCTGTGGTAACGATTCGCGGAATTAACGAAAGCAACGAGTACTAGAATCAGAAATGCCGAACACATAGGGGTACCATAGTCTAAAGATGGGGTAGACCAATCTCGCTGGCTGCGCACAACCAATCTCAGCGTCCCAACATTGAACTGCTTTTCTGCCTACACGTCTAGCAAAAATGGCGTGGAATGGGTTTAAGGTTAGAACACTGTTTATTAAACAAGGGCTTTTGAGATGTTTTTATACTTCCTCTAATCAATTTGTAATGCTTTTTGATTACATTCATACTGGTAAAATTATTCTATTAATATAATAGTGCTTTTCATTTAAAAATTAAGATGTAAACAAACACGTTCATCACTGTTTACCATGTGACTGCCAATTGTGTAGGATTGGGGTAGGTCAATGTTGGGATCATGTGTCGGAGACGAATAAGTGGTATATCTCATCTCAAATCTATGCTTGAAACTGGAAGTAACAGTTTAGTACATCTCCAGCTACGAGTCTACCTCATGGAGTGGCCACTCTATCGATGATGGCTACACCCGCATTGTAGAGCCACGAGGAGCTAGTAGTATGGTAAACAACTGATGACGTATGTGTCGATCTACATGAAAGCATGTAAATATCGCGCGTATGTGAGAAACTACGGTTAGTTTGGATAACTTAATTGGTGAAACGTGATTTTATATTTTTGTGGCCCATGTATTGTAGCTGTATATCATTAAAATGTACTGGTCTATTGAATTCTAGGTAAAGAAATAATGGGTCGTATTTTAAAGTGTTGTGTTCCGGGCTGCACTGATACGGTGTCAACACGACATCGCTTTCCAGTTTATGAAGAAGATGTCTTTAATATCTCAATCGCAAGGATTAATAGCGATAAACTGGAAAGAGTATGCACCCATTATATGTGTGTAAGTCGTTTTACGTGTGTGGCCGACACTTTTTGCCTGCGTGCACAATACCAGGTTCCAAGATACTCGAAAATTATTCTCTTCCGACAGTTGATTTACCGGGTAAGTACTTTACAACTGTAGTAATATAATTAATTTATGACGTGAATATAGTTCTGTAAGCTTGTGCATGTTTAGATACAGAAATTAAATACTTAAAATGATTTTCTTGTTGGGGTATACGCTACTTGTTGGTTAGGTTTCTGGATACAAACAGAAAACAACTTTATGGAGGTAATATAATTATATGGAAGTAAATTTTAGTCCATGGTTTGTTTATTTTATGTTTGGCTAGTTTACCAATTGTAAAATGAAAACATTTAATTAAACGAATATGAGTAAATACAGAAAACGTCAGAAAAATAATTACGAACATACACGTATCATTAGACAGAAAATCCAAAATTGCATTATTGAAAATACTAAAGCAGTGACTTTTCTACAATCTTATTTCAGTTTAATCACAAACATAATGGTTTTCCTAATATGCCCACTGTAGGTTGATTTAATACACACTTTCTGGATTGTGTTTTATTTATTTATTTTATTGCACTCTATTTACCCCATAAGCATGTGAAGGACAATTGGGATATAGAACACGTAAGGAAAAAATCCCACAAGTAATACATATTTTCAGCCCATGTATGCTTTGTGTTGGTTAAATGTTGACTTCATTCTTAGCTTGTCCCAGTATAAAATTTTATCATAAACATGCTACATGTGCTATTACTTACTGGTCAATAAATCTGTATGAAATTAGTAACCCTTACGTGTATTTGCGTTTTAATCTAAAGACAGTGCAATTGTGTAGTTTCAAAATCTAAGAAATATTTTTACCTTGATTAATTTTAATTACAGGCTTTACTGAAGAACCATCAGAAGTAAATTCATTCTTGTTTCCACCACACAGCGCACAAGTGGCAAGCCAGGGTATGTAGGCGTAATGTAATTATCATCTCTTGTAGCAAGTACTATTAACTTTTCTCTGACAGGCAATTTTAATTTTTATGTAAATGCATTACTAAAGAAGTCTTAGTGAAATAAAGACAGTAGAGATGACACCCGAAAAATAATAAATAATTCAATGGTTTTTTCTCCTTAGAAATGTTAACTATTTTACAATAGTGTGTACTGTTACGCCTGTTTGGTTTTCAGTGGCCTGAATGGTATCCTTTCTGAACTGCATCGTTTCCTTTTTATGCAGATTGTAGTTGGTATGGTGATAACCAAATGAACATACACAAACAAATTGAATTATAATGAGCGGAGTTTTAGCAAGCAGTGTCATGGCCAATATTTTGGTTTGTTAATGTTCATGTACTGTATAATATTATCTTCCCAGTATGTTGTTAATTTTGTACATGTGGATATGGAGAAATAGGATTGTAAAATACATTTACGGTTACATATATTGCACTGGTGCTAGTTCCCAGAATTAACCAACATGTCTACCAGTATCACCAGTAATACTGAACTGACCACCTTGCTTGTGTAAACAGGCTTTGTTGATGTAGGGCATACACTGAAAATACATTATTGTCCCCCCACCCCCTTTTTCCAAGAACATGTTAATTGTAAGATAATCTGCAGTAATGCATACCTTTCCCATTCCATTAATATTTAAGAATATGAAAGGAAAGTTTTACCCCAAGTTGGGAAAATGGTAATGTAAAAGGCTACAGCTGAACATTTTTAATGAATGGTTTTTTGAGACTACAGAAGTAGGTCTGAAGGCAAATATTAATGGAATTGTATAATGATAGAGGAAATTGTTTAACTAAAATGTAACATTTACAAATGTTGGAGTTTTGTTGCGTCTAACACAGCAGGACTACGTAAAATTTATTATTAATTCCAAGCAGTACTTTAATAAGACATTATTCGCACATACAAGAAAACTTTGACATGAAATTAGTGAAATAATGAATATATAACTAATTATATGCAAGTAAATGTTCTAAACTGCTAAATCAGCTCTTAGTTATATTTGTCAGTTTTTAATCAAACATATTCAGTTTAAGTAAAGTTTAATAACATGGGAATTAATGTTTTAGTTGCGAACCTAATATTTCCTTAGTAAGCACTGGTCTCTATAATAAATAAACAGAGTAGGCTAACAACATTTTAGGAAATATGAAATTGTTGCAGGTTTTTATTTAAAAAATTTATCTCATTGAGGTAAACTGTGAAAGTGTTTTTTTTTATATGTTAACACACATTTCTTCAGCATGCAATGTTGAGAAATGAAGTGTTAACATAAGTGAAGGAAAAAAACTACAATAGGCCGTGAAAGTACCGAGCAATCCACACAACACACTCATGTTCTGAAGCAGGATACAGCTCACTCTATTCTGCTAGATGCTAGCCCTACTGTGCAGTCTACTACATCGTCTGATAGTTTATGCAAAAGAGGTAACAACATAGGTTGACTTGAAAAAGAAATTTAGTAGGAACAATTTTTTTATTGTGTACTGGAACATACAAATTTTATCAATTTTGTGATCATAATTTATAATAATGTAAGTTATGTGCATAATGATACTTATATACAATGTAGGTGGTGGTAGTTTTGGACTTGCATTTTTATTTATATTCTAGAACTATTTATGTACAATTGACTTTTAAAAATTACCCTCTTTATTTGCTTCGTAGTAAATAGTGATTCACCCAAAATGCTAGGTTAGTTTACCACCAAATGTCGGTGTTGTGTTGACTTAGACAGCTTAATGGAAGTAGATTTAACGCTATCCTATACTATCTTAAACAAAGCCAGAGAGTGGGTGTTGTCTAACATATGAGTGAAGAAATCAAATGTTATGTAATCCTGTCGCATTACATGCTTTCAGGAATCGTCATTGATGTAGGGCATTCACTGCAAAGTAAGCACTTTTTGAGGTGTCTCGACAGACATAATTACCAATGTAAATACAGTTCATTGTAGCCTCAGACTTTTGGTTTCGAGTAACTAATGGCGAAATATATATATTGTGTTTATTACTCACACAATAGTTTTTACATTAACAATTGACGGAAAGATATGACTGAAAGAAAAAATAATCAGGGCTTCAAAAATGCTTACCTTACTGTAAACGACCTACAGTTCTAATATTATGCTGAATGATATTTGAGTTCTAGATAACTAAAGAGATTTTTGTGAATTGAACAAAGATCAGGTTAGAAAAAATTTATATACCTGAAAATATTTCAATACTGGGTATGACATAGCCCCTAACTTTTAAGATTTTAAGTGTGGTTTGAGAATGTGTTTCTGAACACGATTTTAACCTATTTTGGGCCATATAATGTGTTAGAGTAGGCAAGAAAAAGCAGTTAAAGGTTTCTTTGATGTTTATATAAATAATGACATTTTATCTTACAGCAGGGATTCATGTAACAAAATTAATGTTTGAGAAAATATGCACTGGAAAAATTGATGGGTGAACGAATTACCACAACATACAGTATCCAACTATGCCGTTGATATTTAAAATGTGTTCAGGTGTGCTAGAGGTGTACATTTTGCATAATCCACATGATTTAATTGCAAATTCCTTCTGTCTTTTATGAGAAAACTGATATAAAAGCAGCCAGGCATAGCGTCATTACCCTCCCTCCTGCCCCTTCTTCGGAGGCTCCTGGCGCTAGCAGCTACAGTTCCAGGAAGAAATTTACTCATTCACTCTCGCTAACCCACATACCTTCAAGACTTTTAATTTTTTATATATAATTTCTGTGGCGGAAATAATAATAAATACCCCTACACAAGCACCATCGCACTTGCTCAACACTTGGCTCGAAACTGTCATGCAATGTTTCAATCGTTCAGAATTGACTGTGGGATGAAGCTGTGAGCCTATTGATTTTATAGGGGAGAATGTTTATAAGAAATTCCAACATAGATCCTATACTAGAGGCATGTATTTTAATGCAGAGCATTTGAAGTAATAGCTTGACATGTTAAACGAGTGTGAAATAATGTTTGCATATGTGTTATGTTAAAAGTTGTGTTCTGGCATAGTAATAAAAGTTGTTTCATTTCTTGTTTTAACAGATTGCAAATTCATGGAAAAATTTGCTTTTAAAATATATATTTCAAACAATGTAACACAGTTTGCACATCAGGTAGATTGGCGTCTTAATTTTATTAATACAGAATACACCTTTCTATCACATGTTGTATAGAGCATTCACGATAAAATGAGCACTTTTAAAGGCCTATTTCCAGCATATTTTTTTCTATCTTTCCGCTGAATGTAAATATAAACATTACAGCGTGCTTTACCTTTCAAACACAATGTGGAATATTTAACAGCTTATAAAATGAAAGTTTAGTGTATTTACTCTATAAATACACGAGTGAAAATAATTTAATGAAAATATTGATAACATGTTTATAAACATTTGCAAGTAATACCTAGGCAAATAATTTACATGCCAAGTGTTCTCAATGTGGGACAAATTGTTACCTTACACTGGTAAACACTTACACTGCCCGTTAACAACCCAAAAACATAAATTAAATGAGTGAACAAACATTAAGGAATCTAAAGTTATGGGTTACTTACCGTTGATAATGGTATGTTAGGAATGAAACGGTTTCGTGCAGCTTATTAATAAGTGGCATACGAGGCTCGTTTTTGTTTTGGTTCTAATAAATTACAAGATTTCAGGTTTGATGCACATAAATGTATATAAACGTGTGCACTCAAACTCCACGATTCAACATAACACCACTGTAATGTATGCAAATTTCCGTTTACTTTTATTTGAACGTCGGCACAAGAGTAAATACGTTTGGGCTCTATGTAGCTTTCCCTTGACCAGAAATTATTTCAGAATACCAAACTAACGTATTATTAAACGAAATTCGTAGAGAAACTTCATACCGTAGTAATTTCGCAGTTCGAACTTGCGTTTACTGTACACTGATCACAGGCGATATTGTGAATCGTTTCTCTCAGGCAGCCGGAGCTGGCCATGAACAGCTTCTGCCACCTACCAGCTGACATTAGAAATGAATGGCAATGTAAAACAAATTGCTGGTGTACATTATCACTCCATTTGTCAATTTAACTGGTGAAATCGTTGTAAACTTATTTTATTAAATCATGTGTATAAAACACAAAGAAACCCATTTCTTTTACTGCTAATTTGCACAGTATTCTTTGAATAAGGCATTTATAACTTATGCAGGAACTATTTTATTTTTTAATTTGCTACCAACTTTACGCAGAGCATAGCCACCAATGTTAATGTTGAGTTGTAGGCAGTAACAGACACTGAATTTTTTTTAAAGATATATTTCAAAAGGTACAAGTTAATTTTTAAATAGTAGAATGTCAATATGTAACTGTTTATTTTTTCTCTCAGGCAGTTGATCAACCCGCAACAGCAGTCTTTCGAGAGCTGTCAGTGTAACGAGACAAGACCAGTTGACGCCTAAGGCAAGCCATATTTACAAAGTGGCTGCCAAATTGAAACGTCAGACGATAATCCTGTCGAAGATGTCATGTTCCTTTCGGGAAAGACTTAGAATGGCAGAAGATATCTGCAACATGGAGTGTGTCAAGGAACTGGCAGTTCATATAGATGATGTGACCTACCAGTTCATCATGTCTCAAGTTAGGATCCAAAAATTTAAATCCATGGGTAGAAGGTTTACTCTTGATGACAAGATTTTTAGCTTTGTAACTGTACAAACAAAGTGGTAAGGCCTACAAATTACTGACAAGGATTTTCTCTTTACCTCACGGAAAACCATTTTGAAGTTGCTATCTGAGATCCCGTTCAATACCCGCATTAATAAGCGGGCGATGGAACATTTGAAGCCATCCGTTTCCAAGTTGTCTGAACTAGACAGGTGTTGCTGCTTGGTGTTTAATGAAATGGCAACTGAACCAAGGCTGCAGTATAGTGAGTCATCTGATAACATTCATGGTTTTTAAGATTCAGATGTAGAAGAAAGAGCTCTGAGATTAGCGGACCATGTTCTTGTTTTTATGGTCCGTGGTTTACGGAAATAATGGAAACAACTTCTGGCCTTTTATTTTTGCGATAGCACTATGAAAACTGCTCCACTTTGCAGAATTATTAAAGATGTCATAAGGAGTGTTCACTCATGTGGTCTGAAAGTTGCAGCTACGGTTTGTGATCAGGAGGCAAGTAACCAGGCAGCAATAAATTCTTTATTGGAAGAGACAAGACAAAAATATTTGAAGAAAGTTATCGAGAATATATATACTGGGTTTTTAGTCGATGATGAAGAAGTAGTGTGACTATGATACACCTTATCTATTGAAAGTAATGCGCAACAATTTATTGGCTAAATATATCACATTCAAGTGGAAGTTAAACGTGCAGAAGGCTTCGTGGAAACATGTACAGCAATTTTATGAATTGGATCAGGGTGACAGTGATTTACGGATGTGCCCCAAGCTCACAGACGATCATGTGGTGCCAGAGAAAATAAAAAAAATCAAGGTGAGCAACTGTGCTCAGGTGTTTAGTCAACAGGTATCTGCTTCTATGAGAGTGTTGGCCAAATATGTGGCAAATTCGTTCCTGAATTGGATGTAGGAGCAGCCGATACAGCTGACTTTTTACTCTTCATGGACAAATTGCTCGATAGTGTTAGTGGTGCAGTTGTGAAGGCTAGTAATGGGAAAAATCTTCGTTGTGCAGTTACCCCTTATTCGCCTCATATTGATTTCTGGAATGAAGCAATGAGTGTGGTTAGAACCGTCAAGTGTTATGACAGAAAAGGAAAGGCCTTAGTTCCACCATCAGTCAAGAATTGGATTTTTACTCTCCGCTCCTTAAAATATCTTTGGAATAAATAGAATAAGTCTAGATTCAAAATTTTTTGTGTCAGAAATGTAAATCAAGACCCATTAGAAATTTTTTTTTGTTGTGTCAGTAATCATGGTTGCCGTCATGTTAATCCATTGTATGCTCTGTGGGTTCTAATTGTAAAGAAGATTCATCGGCTGGAGCATTAGATACTCTACGTTGTTTCGTCACTGGTGGTGGTATTATGGTTGGGTTGTTGCAAAATGATCTGAATACTGATTGTGGTACTATAGTTTTTGACGCACATGCCTCCGAATCTTGTGTCCCAAGCTCGGAGACTAATGATAATGATGTACCTCAAAAGAAGAAAACATCACTATCTGCTGCAGTGAAAGTATATGTTAGTGGACCTTTAGTCAGGCAAATAATGAAACGCTGCAAATGCTGTAAAACTTGTTACTATGAATTGTCAACAGGTAATGAAAATGAACATTTTATTATAACTGCCAGTACGCTTTCACCCAAAGCATTATGCCACCGAGACACAAAGTTTAGCAAAGCTTTTGTTCAAATTGGCTCACATAGTTGTCAGTAATTTGCCTGTGATGGGTCATCGTAGTGGTGTGCTGAAATGTATAAGTTCTGAAGTTTGTAAATCTGTATATCTTATTTTCATGCGTTGCAAGGAACACAACACTAGGAAACTCTTTGTTTTTTTTAGCAGTCAAAGTGATGACATATACATGGTGCAAGAGTGTAAATAGGATCTTGGTTGGTAAGGACGTACATCTCTCTCAGATGAAGGCTCACAGATTCAATGGAGACTTTGTAAAGCAGCTGGCATACACGAGGTATCTGAAGTACAGATGGAAGGAGTAAATATGATGAATCTTCAACATGTAGTGAAATGTGATTTTTTTTTCAATTTACTGTACATGATTGAAAAGTTTTTTTCCCAACATTTATTGTTACATCGTTTTGATATTAGTCTTGGTGTGTTCTGGAAGTGTTTTATGTTTGTATAGTACGTGTAACCAAACAGAACATGTGTCCATTCAGTGATTGAGACTGTTGACATGGTTCTTCGGTGATCTAACATCACATGGGATGGCAAGGAGTAAATGTGTAAATGTAAAATTATGCTTTTCGATGTAGACCTAAAACAGGTCTCTTTCGAAACCTTGAAAAATCGCGTTTTTTATTCTTTAGTAATCTCTGGTAGTATACAGGTATTATTTATTCATCATTGTGTAAAGGAGGCCAACCAAGATTTATATTTAGGTGATTTTGTATCCTTTTGTAATTAGTGGTGTTATTACGTTGGTAACTTTTTACAGTGTTATTAGTTTGGAATGGTTTTCCACAGCCTGTTTTTCATTTGCTTTAAGTATTTGTAAATTGTACCATTTGCATCAGTAGTAGTTAAGTGTATTGTCTGGAAATGTTGGCAATAATTTTCTTTATGAAAGTTTTGAGAACTTTGAAAATTATTTATTACAGTACTGTGGGTGCATTAATATCTGTCCTCACTCTCATATTTGATACATATTACGAATTGCACAAAAATGTTAATTTTACTTGTATAAAAATGTGTGTTGTAATGGTGTGTTTTATGATTTGTTTTACATTGGAATTATGACGGTATGCAGTATAACTACATAATATTTCAGATAGACACTTAACATTATTGGTGTCAATAAAAGTGTTATTATGTGTTCTCATGCAACACAGGATATTGTTATGTCCAGTTGGAATCATTGTGAGATGATGCTAGTCAGAAAAAAATATCCACTAGAAATTTTTTGTGAATAGTAAGTTTTCCATAAGCTATGTTTTTTTAATGTTTTCCCAAGAATTGGTATTATTTCAAAATCACATCTAGCTGTTTGTCTGATCAATGGGATGGTGGTGGCTTTCCGTCTTGAAATATTGCAAAAAAGGGAAATTTTCGTATGATTCCACTGTGCCTGAGGCACAGTGCAGTGAAGATTGTTTCCCTCTTTTCACAAGTATTATGTAGTACTAACTTTCAATTAAAAAAATTACCGTGCTGGTATTCCTCTGCCAGTATTCACATGTATCTGCTCTATTGGTTATAATGTACTTCGTTCACCATAGAGTAATACAGTAGAACTCTTTTTCACAAGCTCTGATTTCACACTTTCCCGCGTTCCACTCAAGTTTACTTGGCTCATTGAAAATTTTTATTTATCAATCGCATAGGAAAAACATTTTAGTGGGCCAAGTATTCATGAATAAGTCAAGTGAAATTAATAAGTTTTAAGCATTTTATAGATTTGCCTAATTTGATCCTTGCATGTATGAAAACCAGTTACCAAAAGAAATAACTCCAGCATCTACAAATCTGTACATCAATTATATTTAATGAATTTGTTTAAGACTTTAAATTACTTCCATTTAATTATTACTAGTTCAACTGGGTGCATATTTGCCAGTTTATATGAAATAATTAATGCAGTGGTGAGCAGAAATTTTTTTTGAGGTTGATTTCAAAGTAATGCTCTTGAAATATGTTTTTATAAAATATGCATTACTTTATGTTGCTGGGCTAGCAGGATCCTTTCCCCTTCACCATTGATTTACCAAAGTAATAAATTCAGCTGGCAAAACAGCACATATGGTAGACTATATGTAGTGCTATTTCCACATCAAGTTGTGTTCGGTTATACTGTTCATCCAGGTGCTTGTTTGACATGTATGACACTTTTCTAATATGTCTCCAGAAAATGTATATTGGTACAGAAATTCAGAGTCTGTGTACAAATGTAATCAGTGCAATTTGCGTGATGTGATTTATCAGCAATATCAAGTATTCTTCAGTTCTATCGAAGAATTTGATTGTCAGTATGTTGCCGGAATTCGTAAAAATTAAGAACCTTTCTGTATTAATCAAATAGAAATTATTACTCACTAACCATTTGACATTGTCCCCCAAAATGGCTCTGTTTACTGTTGGCATGTAAAATGTTGAATTGGGTGGATTGAGGTTGAAGGTAAATTAATTTACAATATGGCAGCCTGTGTTTGTGCGAAAGTGTTTTATACTAGTTTTCGTACATAAGCGTTTTATATAGTTGTTGGAACTGTGTTATTTTGGTTGCTGTGCTTGTTTAAATAATTGCTTTTCAGTTTGTGTAAGATTTCTTGTTGGCTATCGAATTCAAGTGATTATGCGCATACAATACATTTGATAGTTATCTAACATTGCATATCTGTTGCAGTTCACAATTTGATAAAATTAGGCATGTGGATTTTGGGAGTAATGCAAGTAAATTGTATGGAAAAGCGAGAGAAATATATGTGAGGTAAGGGAATCTAGAGAAAAATGTCATAAATCCATTTTATAAGACTACCTGTTGAATTCAAGCTTGCCTGCTTCGTGCGTTCATTCCATTTTAACATAGAAACTTCATTCCTGGCAATTCGTTTATACTTCTATAGACATTGTGACTTCTTTGGAGCATTTCTAGAACGAAACCGTGATTTATGTTGCACATAAAATTATGTTATTTGCGAGGAAATAACATGAATAATTACAATTTTGCAGTGTAGGCTGGTCAGGATGTTGGGATTTCTTTTTCATAGATTTTTCTAGCCGGCCTCTAAATGTTGAAAAGACGAGCAATTATATTGTTTGAATTATTGTAACACCACACTATCGAGTTTTAATGTGATTGCAGAGAATACAAAATAGATTTATTAGCTATCTCTGTGACATGAGCAAAGTTTTGTAAAAAAACATTTAATTTGTCAAATGTGATCTAATGGTTGTTACTTTAGTTCACTTCATCAGATCTGCTTCAAAGACAACATATTTGCTTTGATATAGGCCATACCTCTAAATATTTTCCCTTTTAATGTTATAAATTACTTTGATTGTGTATACATTTTTAACATATTAAAATTAATGGTGTCAAATATATAATTAAATGTTTTTTTTTTTAATTTTATTACTAAAATAATCTGGTAATGAAATTTGTAACCAACGAAAATGTAGATATATTGATGACAAACAGGACATTTTGCAAACTAATCATTACTTACTTAATTATCTCCTGCATATTTATTATTAGGCATGGGAGAATATTCACATTTTCGAAGTCAAATCAAAGACTTTTGTACCTTCGACTACTTTCCTGTGAAAGTCGACAATGTTCACCAAGTGTTTTTCCGCCGAAACTAGTATCAAAACCAGAAGCCAGTATTATTAATAGGGGTGTGCGGATATTATAAAATTCGAATAGTTGCGAACAGTAATATATAAATGATTCACATTCGAACTTTGAATATGTTATGCGAAACTTGCGAATAATTGACATTCCCATTCCGAGTGGTTGTAGAGCTGTGCCGGCCTTTATGAACTTTAAAAGTTTTCCCGTATAAGGAAGTGCATTTGGAAACGAAAACCATCACTTTTATTCACATACGACGTGGCCCCATATTACGCGCAGTAGTGTAAAATTTGAGGCAACAGAATACAGGTACGATGTGAACAAACATGAGTGCCTAGCATTAGTGTAGGCTATTAAGAGGTACTGTGCTTAACTCGAATATCAGCGCTTCACACTTCGAACAGACAATAGGTGTTTAATGAGGCTCCATTCCATGAAGGAGGTACGAAGGGCATATCTTCTACATTTGTACGACTTTGAGGTACAGCATGCTCCCGAGGTCAAAAACCAGCTCGCTGATGAGCTATCATGCACACCTCGTGCAAAAGTAGCAGTGGGCGAGGACGAGTGGTATGACCTATTGCCCCCTAGTGCAGCCAACTGCCGAACATCTGGCGAGGATGTAACTAATTGTACCAACATCGAGGCATTGGCGGGAGTCGAATCCAAACTGGACGAACTTCAAGCCCATATGCTATCCACTCAACAACATTGCCCAAATATACAGCACAGTCTAGTGGATATCACCAAATCTCCAGAGAATGGTGGCGAGTAAAAGGGACGAGCATAGAAACCAGGCAATGCAATCCGGAAGTACCATGGTGTCTCTGTGTGCTGAAGGATGCACAGCAGCAGATACTTCGCCATGACCATGGCAGCTAGTTTCCCAGACATAGAGGAGCACTCCAAACAAACAAGAATGTACAAGCTTACTTTCAATGGCCAGGGGCAACATAAGATGTGCATAAATATGTGCAAGAGTGCTTAACCAGCAACCGCTTCAAAAGGTGCAGGGCGGACAGAGTGACACAGCTGCCAAAGGAACCTATTGATCCATACGAGACATCACAGCAGACCTGAAGGGCCCTCACCCACTTACCGCAGCCGAAAATCAATTTTTCCTAGTCGTCAGCGACTCGTTTTCGAGGCGGACATTCGCAAACCCAGTCGCAAGTGCACATGCACATAACATTGCATGTGTATTGGAGTCCAAATTATACCCCTACTGGGGTTACCCCAGAACACTTTTAAAGGACCAGACGCAATTCATGGGAAAACAGTGGCATGAATTGTGCACTAAGGCTTGTTGCCGAGGTTACTGGGGGGTAGTACACCATACCATGACCATTCAACATCCGTATGCCAACCCAGCTGAGCATCGCAACCAAGAAACCAAGACTCAGTTGTTCCTGTGGGTTGAGAAAAATCATATAACTTGACCTGGAAATTTGCCAGCCGCGCTTTTCACTATTACATGGCGAGTGAACCTGGCTACTGGCCAATTACCGGCAGCTATACTTCAGGGCCGAGAATTGCCGCTACCTGGAGAATTCACTGGCCGAAATTGGGAGACCATGGGCAAAGAGAACATTGCAGCTCGGTGGCAGCGCCGAGAGGCCAACCTGCAGAACACCCGGAGGAGACAATTGCAATATATAGCACAGTAGGTGCTGTCAACAATGCGCCCACCATGTAAGCTAACACCCGGACGACTAGTCTATGTCCGAGTACATAAGCTCAGCAGCAGTGCGAAGAATTATTGTGCCATATTCGTTCCAAAATGGAGAAGGCTACACACAATAAATAAGGTGCTTGCATATGCCACCTACCTAGTAGAAATAAGTAACAGGCAGAAGGTATCCATTCACCATTATGACCACCACCTAGCCATACAAGAGCCCAGCCTGCCAACAGCTGCAGAACCTGGGTAGTACAAGCTACACCAAACCCTACAACTGACTTTGTGTGGTCGTAGTCGCACTGCGCAGCCACAACCACACTAACCACAACACCACCAACAGCAGCAGAAACTGGCAATACTCCAGCTCATTTCCGATCTCCCACATCATCTGAGCTGACCAGCGAGGACACACAGGCATTCCTGAGATACTGCACAGGATGTTTAACCAGGTATGGAGCTTGTAAACAAGTCTGGCCAAATTGTGCAGGTGGCCAACTTATTGGAATGCACGCATATGGTGACGCACTATAAGCCATAATGGCATTCATTGTAGTGAATTTAAGAGCGGAGTTCAGTGGCTTTTGCCAACGTGCACTCCTCCCTGGAAGTGCAATGTATTGCATTGCTAGAAATGCATAAGCTTGGGAGACACTATTGCATTTGCAACATGCAAAATCAACCTCGTTAAACTTGTCACTCGCACATGAAGGAGACAGAAGTGCTGTAGTTATTGGCAGCAACAGTGCAGGCAGAAAACAGACTATCTCTAGTCCCCTTAATACATAACAGCACTGAGGACTTTATGCAATTAGTCGCATTATTGGACCAAACCACTTGGGAGCATAAAATGCCGAGATGGGAGTGGGAAGGGCTTTTCCCACATAGGGTACATGACCCAGAGCAGGATAGCAGGGCAGCACAGCCATCAGCTGTTTTTAGCGCGAAAGGGTCAGTAACTACAATGACCCTCAAAATCCCTGAACACGACCATGCAGCCATGCCTACAATTGCAGGCCCAAGTGTGCTGGGCGACAACATAGCTACGGGCCAAACTGGTAAGGGACGTCCTCCCTTTCCCGTGTAGGTATTGTGAGTGGCAGCCATTTCGCTGGCATAGTGAATGCCCAAAATGCACTAGTAAAGAAGAGAATGTCATAGAAAGCAAAACATCACCGACGGAAAAAGGCCTGTCGGGGTAGGAGAGCTGGATGCTCACTACCATTGGGTCACATGAGCAAACTTAACACCGACACTTCAGCAGATCCTGCTACAACAAATCACGGAAGGAAGCCACAAAATGATAAGAATAGCAATCACCATAAATAATAAATCATATCATGCCTTAGTTAACACAGCAGCATCATACACCTTTGTGTGTGCCGGGTTTGTTGATGTGAGTAAACTCAAACTAACAAAGTATGTACTAAAACGTGCTAAATCGTAGCACAGGGTGGAATCCATGAGAATGACAATAATAACTGCCTTGATATGTAATGAGGTGACCACCATTGCAGTCCTTGTGTCAGCTGGCCTCTGGGAGGGTGCCATAATTGGCATCCTCCGGCTCACAGTACAAATAACATTGTGGAGCCAGTAGCCCACATGATTCATTTCGGCCAAAAAGAACGTCATACCATGTACGACCTCTAACTACTTCCCAGGAGTTGCGCACCGGACATCCAGCTGGACGAACATGATCTTGCAGTACCACCTGAGTTCTGAAACACCATGCAAAAACTATTGCATGAGAGGAGGGACGTATTTGCGGCAGCCGACCTATTACATCACACCAGAGTAGCGGGACACAACATAACTATGGAACATGAGTGGCCACTATACTCTGGCCCATGCAGTTACCAGCCACACCAATTCATGATAATAAAGGATCAAATCATAGAAATGTTGGCTGAGGGTGTGATAGAACCCACCCACTGCCATTACAACAGCACAGTAACACTGGAACCTAAGAAGGCTAGGACATTGCATTTTTGTGTGTACTTTAGGACTGTAAACATAATCACAAACGCAATCTCTCACCCTATATTAGAGTCAAAGATGCATTTCACATTCTCTGCAAAGCAAAAGTAATGACGTCACTACATATTTGCAGATGATACTGGCAAGTACCAAAAAACCAGAGGTCAGGCGCAAAACAGATTTCACCCCACCAGATGGCCGGAGATTCAAATATTGTGCAATTCCTTTCGGGTTAAAATGTCCACCAACCACATTTCAGGCGATGATGGTCCTAGTACTCGATGTGTATATTGGTGACTTTGCCCTAGCTAGTGTACTTGGATGATGTTTGGTGTGGTCGGAGACATTGGAGAACCATTTCAATCACCTGTCACTAGTCCTAGAACGATAAACTAACATGCGCCAACCTCAAATGCCATATTGAAAAACCATGCATTCAATTTCTCGGCCATCTGGTGGATGGACATTGTAGCCGACCAACACCAGAGCACTCATCGACAACTACACAGTGCCATGAAAACGAAAGCAATTGCACAAGTTCTTCAGTCTAGTAAACTGGCTGCGAGATAATATCCATGACTTTGTAGCAGTCACAATACCACTCACCGACATTCTGTTACCCAACTGGAAGTACCAGTGGACCGCAGAACACAACACATGTTTTACAGAGCCGAAGCACAAATTCTGGCAATGCACCACACTAGCCCGCTACGACCCGAGCAGACACCTGTATACGTAAACAGATGGAATAGAACTGCTCCTAATCATGTTCGCTTGCAACTCGGAGAAACCAAGAGCGGCACATCATTAAGTACAGTAGTGCAAAATGTGGGGCAACAAAATGCAGGTAAGATGTGAACCAACATGAGTGCCTAGCAGTAGTGTGGGATATTAAGAGGTACCGAGTTTGCCTCGAATATCCGCGCTTAAATCTTCAAACCGACAAAAGGAGCTTAATGTAGCTCCATTCAATAAGGTAGGCACGAACTAAGTTGGCACGATAGGCATTACTTCTACATTCGTACGACTTCGAGGTTTAGCATGCTCCCGGGGCCGAAAATCAGCTCGCGCTTCCAAACATCTTGGTTTTGCTAGCGAACATACTATAGGTCCGGAAACGCTTCGTTTCTTGACTACAGCTCCCATTGCATGATGCACATTGTAGCACCCGCGGGCTGGTTCATGTTTATGTGGAATGCCATCGCAGCTATTGTTTGAATGGTACAAGGCACCACATACCATGACACTACACGCCAGAACATTAGGTACTGCACAGAAATCTATTACACATGCGTGAAAGCTTATCGACAGCACATTACAGACTTGCAGGGAAATGTTCAAAACGCCCTCCATCAGCTCGGATACATACGCCAACCTGCCCTGGAGAAGTCCTGATTTGTTTGAATAACCCCAACTCGGGAATTAGTGCCTTGCGATATTTTTCGGTTTTAATCCTGTTTCAGTGATGTCACATGTTTCCCACAATGTTTCGAAGAGTACTTCGAATGAATCAGGTGACCTGATTCAATTCCCGCTATTCCAGTAACATCAAATTAATATTATGATGATTTAATAACTAAAACCTCCGACTTGCTTAAATGAGAAATACAAAAGACACAGGAACATAAAGAGGGTTTTCACCCAATGTTTATTTTACATCCCATTATTCGTTATTATCGTTTCGTTCTAATAACAGTCAAATAATTTCGAATTACATGTTTACCTACCGTATCTATGTATTTAGCCTAAGTAGGCATTACTATCATTTCACTTAGCTACTTGAAGTGATATTTAAGTAATTCCGATGTCATTGTTTCCAGTAATCTACAATATAAAAAACCACATAATGAAAATTGAAAATAAGTTTTGCAAGGGGTTTATTTGCATATATGACTAGTGTCCTCAATGTCCTATTTTTATGATGTAATTTATGATAGCAATACGTTACGACAATCATGCGTTTTACGAAAATCTCGTACATACATACGTGACGCTTATAATTGTCTTGAGAATGACACCCTTGTTTATATTGATTTGAAATAAAAGCGCATTTAAAATAGGTACATAAATGTAATAATGTTTCTCCTGTTCTTGTATCCAGCATGTTGTCGTATTCTTCCTCCCCATATAACTCCGGATATCACGCCTACCGTTAGCAGTGTAGATAATTCGGGGAGAGTGCGGTAAGGGTGGGCGTGACATGGTTGGCGAGTGCCTGCTTGGTTGATTGGCAGCACAAAACTCGCGGCATAATGTTTTTGAGAAAGTAGCGGATTGTCTCCCCTTTTGAGAAACCCATCGCTCGATGCAGAATTTTGTACTACTGTATCTCGGCGTGGGTAGGCGACGAATAATCTCAGTAGCTTTAAGAGCAGGTGTATTGTATATCGAAACCCTCCACAATGCTGAGAGTATAGACTGTTCACGGTAAAGTGAGCATTTTTGAGGCTATAGTTACTTTTTTCTTTAAGCTATATTTTATCCTTCAACCATCTTTTTAAACGAATACTGCCATGTAAGTAACAAACGCAGTGTCTTTATTCCGCAGTATTCGGAAGTTAACGTCTAAGGCTAAAATATTGCTTTTTATTGACTATTATTACAAATGAGAGGGCTTTCAGAAGTGCCCACTTTACAGTGAACAGCCAATAGTTTAATGCGATCTTTTGCGTGGCGCTTGAAATGCGTTTCAGCGTGTTTGAAAAATGCATTCTTTTTAAAGAAACTATTAAACGTGCTCACAATATGTTTATCTACGAAAAGAAAGTGTATTCCAGAAGATGACAGAATGGTATTTCAAGACGTTATGCATATTGGGAACACTATTTCCATGCCTTCCAACATAGCTTAAAGTGGCTTTTTTTATCTGGAAATATTCTAACCAGATACGTGCGAAACTACGATAAAGGCTGTTCACGGTAAAATGAGCACTTTTGAAAGCCCTGCTTAAGATCTACTTGTATGCACTTTGTGTATTTACCGCCTTATATAAAATTAACATTGCCACGGGTCTCATCACATGCATTGATCAGGAGAAACTGTAAAGTTATCGGAAAAGAAAACATTTACAAAAAAGTTTTTTTTTAATACTTCGATGCATTACAAAACAGAAAACCAAATAAATAATTTAAGCTATCACAAATTGTTACCTAACGCTTTTTATTCGACGTTAATATATAGAACTACTTTCCATCCATCGTTACCAACTTTGCTAGGCACATGTCACTCAGTGCGCCCGTTAAAATATACAAAGTTAGGAGCAGTGACTTTCTTCTAAGGTTGATCTCAAAAGTGCTCATTTTATCGCGAACAACCTTTACCTTTCTCCAGGCGACGGCCTTGAGAAGTGTGCGGTCCACTCTTGCCACACACGCCCTCCAGTAGACTGACGTTGTTGTCCGTGCCCATGACTGTTTAAACCGACGCTGCTCACACTCAAAGGAAAGGAAGTCCCGCCCCATTGTTTGTTAGTGCTTTCGCGAATCCATAGTAAAATATTGGCCTCTCTTCTATATCCAGTAGCTTCAAATATTTAATACGTGTAGCTGCTGAGCCCTTACGTACATTTCTACTTACAGATTTTTTTTTACGGCCTCTGTGCCGGTTTTACCTTGCTCTTATTAGAAGAGGTTTGTTGTCTTAGCACCAGTCGTGGCCAAAGAATTTATTAAAACTCTGTACCTGAAATATTGTATATTTACAACACATTGCTTGAAGTCTACAATGCTCGCTTGTTAAAATTCAACACTGGTTTGACACACTTTATACATTGAAATTTTTTAAATTTAAACCAATTTATTTGCAGTGTTACAGAAAGAAGAATTTCCTGTAGAAATACCAAAAAAATTGGTTTGGCTGTGTTAGGGGCATGGCCGTTTGTTTTGCGTGAATACGTCTACGTTGACGCGCTTCACTCGATCGTGTGGGTTTTATGGGTATTACTAGATTGCTTTTAAGATGCTCTATCCAACCGTATACAATTTCTGTATTTCGACTTGGCTTTTTGACGAGTATTGGCCGAAATTAGGTTAAGCTTTCTTAATTTTTTACATTAAATCATACAATTTCACCGTAACCACGCCACACAAATGTTTTTATACACGCAATCGATTGATCTTGACGAGAGCTGTCGATTGAAATCTAAATGATCATCGTAGCTCCACCTACTCAAAACTTATACTACGCGGAATTTATGAGACAAAACAAATCGAACTCTTAATTGCGAAGCTGCCCCCTCCCCCCTAATTCTTCCCACCCACCAACTTTCACAATGCTTCGCAGTCCTCGCTCAACTTAACATTTTATTTGATCCTTTGGCAATCGAGTGGAGTAACTGAATTTTGAATGTAGACAATAGATTAGGAACTGCAATGCCAATATTTATTTCCCGATTTCGTTATCTTCGGGTTTTTCTGGATTGCCTCTCACTATGGTTGCAAATTTAAAGACGTATTCAAGTAAAAAAATTGTGTATCGCCACTTTGCACGTATTTTCCTTCCTGACAAGTGTATATTCGGGTCGGTCCAGAGACGCATTTAGGTCCCGTACTTACCTCGAATCTACACTAAAACACTTTTAAGAAAAAACGTAACAGGGAAGTAGTTGATTGCGGACTTTTAGAACAAAAGTGTTGTAGCGAGCCGAGGAGGTATTTGGCGAACCTATTACAGGCGGACGTCGGCGAACGATAGTGGCATTTTAAGCGTGAAGACAGCGGCCTGAATATTCATGGCGACTTCGAGAAGTCAATGGTGTGCTCCCAAGCAAACATTGCAAAATCTGTGATCCACTCAGGCGAAGGAGAGGAGATATGAGTTCATGAGAGATTGATACATTTTGTGCACTCTGAATTATATAGATTGCTGGACTGTACACTTTTAGCAGATAGGAAAAGTTAGACTATTTAATCTATAACTACTATAGGATTGTTTTTATTGTTCATTGTGGAAATTTCTCGTTGAAATTTTTTTATCCTGAACCGTAATATAAAGTGGCAATGTTGTGAAAAACGTATTGAATTTCTGTTATAGAAAATATAAAATCCCATTTTTAAAATATAGTATTTCAATGAAACCTACTTTACTTAACTAAAATGGCCATACGTAGTCAGTTGTACGAGTATAAGGGATGGTTCAGAGTTAGACCCAAAAAATGTGGAAGGTGATTACCGACAAGATAATACCGCCAATTTATATACTACTTATGACGTAACACTATTCCTGAGAGCGGTACACCCTCGTGTAAGTACTACAGTGGAATGAGTTCATTTAGAGTAAATCAACATGTATTGTAGTTGGAGATATGCGGGTCTGTATTCGATGTTATTGTATGAGGTTATGCAGGTATGCAAATAATTACTACTGACGGCCACTTCCATCATAGTAAAGAAAGGAAGTACCACCCTGTTTGTGCTGTAAAATAGGTGAGAATTCTTTTTCAAAGGTTTGTTTCGGATGACATTTAAAAGTGAACCTGATGTAGCTGTGGTAACAAAAACGTAACCAAAAATTTCCTATGTCTTCGGTCAAAATCACTATAGCCAGCTTAAAATGTTTGACTTTAAGCTGTAATATCCCATGTAGCAAGCCACAGTCCGCCGACTGTGGTTTTACTGCTGACACTGTTGGATGACTGCTGGCCCAGGAAACTTATGATTCAATACAACTGGCCCTGCTATGGTCAACTGTCGGTAATAGGACACTTGGCATGCCATTTATGACCCTCTGATGGAAAGTTGATGGAAATGAAACTGATGGTTGAGAGTAGGTTACCTATTAATGGCCCATAAATGGCTTATCAACTATATTCCAGCAATGGCTGAACATAACCTATACTTATTGCTGGTAAAAGTATGGGTGGCTATCTGTAGGCCATTTGATTGCTGTGAAGTGGTATATCGTTGGACCATTGCTGGTGCAATTTGGCTTATTATGGGAATTTGTATGGCTCATATCCTTCGCAGATAGCTTCTTCAAACCACACACAGACACACGTACATGTGTATATTCGTGTGTATAATATAATTATATATATCCTGTTCACGGTAAAGTGAGCACTTTTGAGGCCCTAGTTACTTTTTACTCTCAGCAATTTTTTATCCTTTTACCCTCTTTATAAATAAATATTGACATGTGAGTAATAAACACAGTGTGTATATCCCATGGCACTCGGAAGTTAACATTTAAGGTTGCAATAAAACATATTTATTATCTATTATTCCAAATGAGAGGGCTTTCGAAAATGCTTACTTTAGCGTGAACAGCGTATATCATATGATACAATGATTAGATTATTTGTAAATATATAGTGATGGATTTATATATGACAAAATGCTGTAAATACAGTATTAGGTGTGACTTCGTGACTGGTATTGAATAATAGGACATATGTTTTACATGTATGAATTCATATAATTAGAATGAGAAGTTTAAAAAAAAATATACAACCATCTTTATAAAATTATCATTGAAGTGCTTTTGTTATTTCACAACACTAAAATATTAATAACTGGCGACTGCATTTCAAAACAGATGAATAGCATGCAGTTGACATACATACTGCGAAAGATTACATTAAAGGCAAGTTTTGGGTTAGTATCGCGATTCATGTAGGAAGATTTCTCTCAACGACAGTTTTTTTTTGTTTATATGCATCTTTTTAAAACTGATTTGTTCGCATGGTAAATTTTAAGGCTATGGAATAGCTGGTGTAATTTATATCATATTAGTGTTTGTTAATAACTCAAGTTCGAATATATTCGACATTAGAATAACACGAGAATACACAGTGGTGTAATGGTTAGCATGCTGGGCTGTCAATGCAAGGGGTGTAGGTTCACACACCCTCTCATTCACCGGTAAACATAAGATTTTCATGTCCTATAATGTGTTTTATATTTAAGTAAATAAAATTGAAAACCAAGAAAAGTTGATATTAATGGTAAAAATGATCATTTTTAAGATGTAGTGTTAATACATATGGTAAAAGCATGGCTAGGCATTTGATGGCTGTGAAATGGTACTTCGATGGGCCGTCGCTGTTTTAAGTACATGGACTATGCTTGGGCCATTTGTGTTCACCACACCTGGGCCAGTTGTGGGCAGAGTATGGCTAGGGAGTGGTGCCAGGTGCACGCCAGCTTGGCATCCGACTGCAAACCAACAATGGTCTGTGCTACATATGAAGTGATTAAAAGATTTCACTGTAAAAGGCATGGTTTTCGAGTGGAAATATTGACACATTTTAAATAGACTGTGTTATGTGCATGGCCAGAGCCGTGCACATAAAGCAAGAAGTTTGTGTTCGTCCATGACTGTTTGTGCGTTTGAGATTCACGGAAAAACAGCTCAACCTGCTCAAATGATTTTTGTTTTAGTCCTTCGTGACTTTTCATATATGCTTGAAAAATTAATGCGCAGGGCGTACTAAGGTTGCTACTAGAATATTGTATATTGAACGGGTATTGGAGAATGTTTACCGATTAAATGGAACAAACAGAAACAAGAAAAATTTATTGTATTCTCTTAGGAAAAGAAACTATAAATGTATGCATGACGAAACGAATGATTAGGAGGTTGTGAAGTGGAACGTGGTCGAGCTAAAGAGAACACATGAAAGGATAGGCTGTTCACGTTAAACGAGCACTTTTGAAATCCCTGCCTAGGGCCTATTTTCCTGCTCATTTTGTGTCCTCTCACCATATTGAATTTTAGTATGGCCATTGGCTGATCACATTATTCATGTGCCATGCAAGTGAACCAGTTTAATAGTTAGGTATGATAATGTGTTACTGATATGTAAATACTGTTGTATTTCGCTGCCAACGTGCTGCAAGCCTACATACCAGTATGCTATGTAGCGTACGCATAGTTACGGAAGTGATGTTTTTCTAAGGCTAATTTTGAAAGTGCTCAGTTTACCGTAAACAGGCTTTATAGGATTTTTACGGTAAACTGAGCACTTTTGAAAGATCTGCTTATGATATGCTTCTCGGACTACATTGTATCCTTCCATTGTATGTAAATTAAAAATTGCCACGTGCCTGATCGCTTTATACATGCGTCGGTCACGTAGAACTGTAAAATTATTAGAAACGTAAACTTTCTACAAATTTGCTCTTGCTTACAATTAAAAGAATTAAAAAAAAAAAGAAATGAATTAATTACAATATAAACCAATGTTTACCCAACACTCGTTATTCAACGATAAAACAAAGAACTACTTTCCCCTTCGTCGTTACCTACTTAACTGAGCGCATACAGATGTGCCTGTTAAAATATATACAGGTAGGATCAGTGACATTGTTCAAAGTTCGATTTAAAAGTACTCACTTTACCGCGGACATCCTTTACCTGCCGGTGAACTGCGTACGGCGCTGTTTCTGGCAGCGATTATTGGACGACCTTACTTGTATTTCCGACGTAAACAAACAAGGGCGTATGTTTGCGGATTGTCCCGTGTAACGCAACCCTCGGCCGTGATGGATCGGGAGGTAAACTGGAGCAGGGCTAAGTGCGTTGACTGAACGATTCGTAATTTGAATGACGGAGGGAGGAGCGAGCTCTGATGACGACAGACTGCTCGGACTATCAGCTCAAACAACGACCTGAGCGAACCGCCCGCAGACGCTCAGTTTGCGGTGACCCAGCGGGTAAATGATATTAATTGAAGCACTCGGTGGGATTGAGATTAATACCTAGAAACACGCCGACGTTACTAGAAGAAAAAAAAGCGTAGTTTATTGCCACCTTCGGACCGCGGCAGTAGTGACCTTTATCTACAGGAAATACTCCACCTCCCTGCTTGCTATTACTTTAGACGAACTATATTTAATGCTGTTCACGATAAAGTGGGCACTTTTGAAATCAACCTTACAAAAAATTGCTGCCTGCATATATTTTAACGGCCGCACTAAGTGACATTAGCTCATTGAAGTTCGTAATGACAGACAGAAAATAGTTCCACAACTTAACGTCGAATCAAAGGTGTTTGGTAACCATTTGTGAGAACTTAAATTACTCATTACGCTTTCTGTATTTTAAATGCATTGAAGTGTAGAAATGATCAGATTTGGAAAATAATTTCTTTTCTTATAATTCCACAGTTTCACCTGACCGACGCATTAATAAAGTGATGAGTCCCATGACAATGTTAATTTTACATTAGGCGGAGGAATACACAAGATGCATACAAGTAGATTCTAAGCAGGGCTTTAAAAGGGCTCATTTTAATATGAACAACCTATACAGTAAATAAAATACTTACCTCTCAAAATAAATGCAGTCTGATTTCCCATGTCATCCATCTTTCCTTGGAAAAACGTTTTATGAAATCGGAGGAATGTCTCCTTGTACGTGCGCCCGTATGTATTTTGGTATATGGAGGACAATCCATCTTTAGGTCCAAATTTCATGTTTTTTTACCCCAAATATCAACCTTTTAATTTCAAACTTTTTTCATCAATGTTCAAAATTTTTGCTCCCCAAAGCGCATGGTTTTTACCCCCCGAATTTCATGTTTTTAACTCCAAATTTCATGTTTTTACCTCAAATTTCACGTTCGAATTTCAGCCCCCAAAAAATTCCGCACGAATCGAGCACGCAAGATTGAGAACCAAAATAAAACAAATTTAAGCTAAAATCAATAAAAAATTTTGATTTTCAAGCAAATTTTCATGTTTTCTAGAAAATGTTAATTTTGCAGGCGAGTATCTAAATCAAGCATATTTAACCAAAAATCAAGTAAAATAAGATAAAAATAAAGTGAAATATTAAAAAGATTCAAATTAATAGAAATTCATATATATTTTTAAGATAACTCTATATCATGCACAAACTTTTCATTTTTCAGCTCTTTTAAGCCTCTACATTACATAAAAACTTCCATCTCATTTAGTAGTTTCAAAGAATTTTTATATCATATTTTCACATAGCGCTCTGGTGATAAAATTTTAAACTTGTCATCTACAATACAATTAACTTTATTTTACCAAAATTGGATTCATTAATTTCAAAATCTGCGGCAGTAAACCATGAATTATTTTCTAGATCTTGTAGTTTAGTGAATTCAAACGAATTGTTCAACTTGTTGAGGAGATATTCCATTTTTTGTTTTGTGTAATTTATAAAGAAACAAATTATTGAAGAAAAATATTTTTCCATTCTCTTAATAAATAAATTTTCTTAATAAATAAAATGCCACCTATGCTCGAAATGGAAAATAATAACATAGCTAAGTAATGTAAAAAATGTGACGAAGTATTAAACAATGAATGTTTTGGATCACATAAGCACACAAAAGATAAACATATTAACACCTGTAAAAAATGTTCTGCTGAATATGCCAAAAATCAATATGAGTTAAAAAAAAAAAGAGGACGTACTATGCGAATGTGGAAAATATGTTTCTAAACTATATCTCAAAAATCATAAAAATAGTAAATCGCAGAATACCGATGAAGTTCGACATGATTATTCAACTAAGACATGTGTACTACGTAATAAGAATAAATCTAGAGATTAATTTTATCCTCATAAAGCAACTATTGACGAACATACAACAAAATGTAAAGAATGTTTTAATTAGAAAATACTATGTGAATATGGAAAATATGTTTGTAGTTTATATCTCAAAGAGCATAAAAAAAACAATATATCAATAGATATTCTTAATGAAATTCAAAATGATAATTATCCAACAAAAAAATGCACAGTTTGTAATGAGAATAAATGTATAAAATTATTTTTATTAATAAAAACACTTAAGACAGACATTCAACAATATGCAAAAATAAATGCTGTAGTGAGAAATATTATCACAGAAGAAGTTAAATATTTTTAAAACTTATTATCACTAATTTCAACACTTATTCCAGTATTTTCATTGTTTTTTACATTTCTTAATTTCTTAATTTTTTTAAACGTTTATAAATTTTATTTCTTATGAATAAACAAATACGGCTATGAATTATTCCGCAGTATATCTGCGCGAAAGGAGAGTGACCTAGTTGAAAATTATAGCTAGAGAATAAAACATAAAAAAATTCTCTAAATTACGTAAAGATGATCTTATTACAAGCATTATTACAAAAATTCGTCAAGCAGGAGAAAATCTAAATGATTTAACAGTTGCGGAATTAAGAACTAAAGCAAAAAGATTTAATATAACAAATATAAATAATTTAAGGAAATAAGATTTAATTACAGCTATTATTAATGAGCAAAGTAATAGAGACTTTGCAAATTTGCCATTTTCTTATACCAATATCAATGAATTATATAAGAAAGATGGAAGGATATTGAAAAAAAATCCTATTTTCTAATCAGATATTTGTACAACCAAGAAATAAAACTAACAAAAATGAGCCCTTTTCAATTAAAGATGAAAATAAAAGTTTAGGTCAATGTTTTCATTTAGAACAAAACAATTTTAATGAACGCGTAGAAAGAAGGTAATCATTTGAAATTCGCGAAATTAGTCGTAATTTTAATGAAGCATTCAACATTTGGCAAACAAAATATGGTATTCATATAAATAATTTAGAAGGAACACCAATAGAAAAAATGAACGCTGCTCGAAATGCTGTTCACGCAGCAACGAAAGCAGTAAGAAAATTATCGAATTATAAACAAGGTGATCAAATGAGAATATAAGAAAATAAATCAGAATTTTCACCACACTATTTAGGCCTCAAGAAATAACAATTTAAATGCCAAAAATTTATTTAATCAAATTGAAAGAATACTTACGTCGAATGAAAATGTAGATATAAATGAAACTACTTTCGATATTAATGTTTATAGAGTTCCAAGAGGAAGTGGAAAAAGTGAATAATTGTCAATATAACTAAAGATATAAAAGCAAAACAATGTATTAATATAACTAAAAATGATGATAATTTATGTGGTCCCAGAGCAATAATTACAGCTTTAACATACGAAACTCACATCATTTTGGATAGAGAATTAACGAGTAATGAGATTATTTACGTTAGAAAAGGAAGGAAATTAAAAGGAGAATTGGCTCCTGAACTTTGCAAAAGAATGGGAAAAAGTTGCGAAATTGGCTTCAGTTTAGAAGATATTATGGACGTTGAAAATTTTCTGGATATCCAAATTAAAGTTATTTCAGCTGCACAATGCAATTCGATTATACAGTCTGGTTAAAAAAAAAAATCAACTACTATTTATTTGTATTTACACAATGGACATTACGATGTAATTAATAGTCTGAAAGCATTTTAAGGTAGTGATTATTATTGTAAAAATTGTGACAAACCTTACAATAATAAAGATCAACATGAGTGTAGTAAAAAAAAAAAAAAATATATGCAATTTATGTAAAAACCACAGCACGACAAAGTTTTAGAAGGTGAAGATCGTGTTAGAATATATTGCCAAAAATGTAACAGATACCGCTTTGGGTAGGAATGATTTGCTAATCACGATTATGTATGTAAGGCAGTCTAGAAGTGTAAAACTTGTAACAAAATATATTTGAGAAATAAAAAACACGCATGTGGTAATACCAAATGTTGGAATTGCTTGGAAATGGTGAAAACTGATGAACACAAATGTTATATGCGAGAGAAACAACAAAAGGGCGGTTTCTGTACAACAATTTGTACTTGTAATGGCAAAAACAACCAAAAAGATAAGGATTATTCTTACACAGAAAAATACTACTTTTTCGACTATGAAGCCACACAAGATACTGTTTTCCATACACCAAACATTATATCAGTTCAAGACTTCAACGGAAACAAAATACATTTTAGTACAAATGATGAGTTTTGCCAATGGGCGATATCTGAACAAAATAGAGGATATCATTTTATTGCACATAATTCAAAATGCTACAATTCATATTTCATTTTACAATATTGTGATAGAAATAATATAAAACCTCAAACAATATATCAAGGCTTAAAAATTATGCAACTAATAATATCGAGTCTAAATATTAAAATAATTGTTAGTATAAACTTTATTCATGGAAGTCTCGCAACATTTCCAAAATCATTTGTATTATAGGAGCTTAAAAATGAACATTTTCCACACTTTTTTTAATATACCAGAAAATCAAAATTATATTGGAAAAATACCTGCTACAAAATATTACGGAGTCAATACAATGAAGGAAGAACAAAGAAAAGACTTTTTAAAGTGGCATGTTGAAAAAACAAAAGAAATAATATTTCCGATTTCGAATAATAACTTGCTGAATATTGTAATTCCAATATTTATATTTTAAGATGTGGTTGTAATAAATTTAGAGAATATTTTCTAGAAATAGCAAATATAAACCCATTTCGCTATGTAACAATAGCGGGCATTTGTATGGCTGTTTATAGATCAAAATTTCTTAACGAAAATACTTTTGCAGTAGTTAAAGATGATATAAAAGAAATGTATAGTAAAGAATCAATTTCGTTGTTAGATACATTTCCAAATGTTCGACATGCATTAAATGGTGGCGAAGTTACTATTTGTGAAGCCAAGGGTAATGGCTACGACGAAAAAACTAAAACAATTTATCATGGCTGTTTTTGCCATGGATGTCCTGATTGTTATTCACCAGATACAATAAATAATTGTAGCAATGAAAGTATGGATAATTTGCTTACTAAAACGAACAATCGAACAACAATTTTAAGGCAAAATGGTTACAAAGTAACGGAAATGTGGGCTTGCAAATGGAAAAAATTTATTTTCTACAAAAATAATATAAAGAAAATTAAATATATAATAGAACCAAATCAGCCTACAGATTCATTTTTTTGGGGTAGAACCAATGCCTCAAAATTACAAGTTCCAGGAAAAATATTGAGATATATAGATATATGTAGTTTATATCCAACAGTAATGATTTATGATTATCACCCAGTTGGTCATCCTATTCAAATATTTAACCCAAAAAATGACGACGAAAATTTGTTTGGATTGATCAAAAGTAAAGTTTTGCCACCACGAAATTTATATCATCCAGTACTTCCAATTAAGCAAGAGAAACTATTGTTTACTTTATTCAAAATGTGTTGTAGAGAAAAAAGAAGAATGTAAACATAGGTTACAAATTATCATGAAGTTTGGAATTTCAAACAAAAAAGTAATAAAATGTTTAGATACTACATTAAAACATTTATGAAAATAATATTAGAATCTAGTCCATGGGAAGAAGATTACAAACCAAAAGATGACTATATTCATGTTATTAAAAAAAAAAAAAAATATCGATTTAAATATTGAAAAAAATTGATCAAAATCTGGGGAAACGTGCTGTTGCCAAAATTGGTTTAAATTCACTTTGGGGAAAATTTGGACAAAGACAAAATTTGACACAAGCAGAATATATTACTGATCCAGCTCGTTGGTACGGGTTGTTATTAGATGATAGAATAGAAGTAAAAATATGTTGTTTATATCAATGAAAAAATAATTGAAGTATCATATAAATACAATAATAATTATGTAGACGATAGTATTGCAACAAATATATTTATAGCCACTTTTACAACATTAAATGCACGATAACGTTTATATGAAATGTTAGATAAATTAGTTGATAAAGAAGCATATTATGACACAGACAGTGTGGTTTACATTGATGATGACAAAAATACTGTTAAAACAGGCTGCATGTTTGGTGAATGGACAGGCGAATTTGTAAAAAATGATCATGGTCTAAATTGGTGTACAGGGCCTAAAATCTATGGTTATGAATTTTTTTTTTTGGAAAACAAATTTCAAAAATTAAATGATTCACTCTAAATCACGAAAATGCTTTACAATTGCATATGAATTCGATGGTTCATTAGTACAGAAAACTAAAAAAATGTGATTATAAAAAAAATAATATGATTACAAGACATAAGAAAACAAAAAAAATTGGTGAGAAAATTTATGTCAAAAGAATTTAATTTTAACCATGACAAACACATGATTTCGAATGAAAAAGACGATATTATAGTTACATTAAGATGGAAACAAATAATCTTATTCTCTAAAACAATGTCTATATCAGAAGTATCAAAATCAATCAGTTAACCATTTTCATCTCTAATTTATAGAACAGCGTGATTAAACCATTCATTATTGATTCTATTAAAAATTGGATATGTGGACTCATATCTAATTTAATTTCTAAAGCAAAACACACTTTTTGGTGGAAAACTAGCAATTATGACGAATCTAGTCATTTAGAAACAGATATACTTTATGAACATTCCATATGCCAAAATGCAATGAACATTTATTCTTGCAATCGAATTAAAATTATGTAACTTAGTTCCTATGAAAATTTTGTCTTTTTCTATAGTCATATTTCTCTCAAAGCCAAGAATATCAGATAGTCGATCGTAAAGTTTAATATCAAACTTAGATTTAATAGATATTCTGTTTTTCACATTGTCTGCTGTCAGTTCAATGTTATTTGTTGAAAATGGATCGATTGAATTTATAGCTTCTTTTAAAGATTCAACATCGCATTGGCTTCTAGGAATAATCATAACTTCATTCTTATAAATGACAGTACTCAATTTTCAATTGTTGTTATAGTATTATTGTCGATATTTGGTATTAAAAATTTCGCACAAAAACTAACTAATGCTATCGATTTATCTTCATGAGAGATATCATAATGAAGTTTTTTATTCAGTATAGAACTGTTGTTTGTTAACTTGAATAATTTATTCTCCATTTATTACAAAATGTATTGTTATTAAATGAAAAAGTGGCAGACTATTGGGGTGTCTGTGTTCTAATTTCCGAAGGGGATGCTAAGAAAAAAAGAATGGTGAATTATTGCCTCATGACACAAGAGGCTTAATTGTTGGGCCCAGCAATGTGAAAAAACCAACCTGATAATTAATTTTATTTATAAGTCAGGATGGCTAAATTTTAATCAGTTGTATGTTTGCTCAAAAACTGTAAATCAACTAAAATATATTCAATTACAAAATGACTTTGATGTAATATCCAGCAAGTTTAATGAAAAAAATGGCATATTTTTAAAATGACTATGACGAAATGATTCCCTTGAATCAATGTGAGAATAATTCTTTAGCCATATTTGAAAATATTATTTTAATTATCAAAATATAATCAGTGAGTACTTTACTAGGGAGAGACACAAGGATACAGATGTATTTTATTTAGCACAAACATATTCGAGGGTGGCCAAACAACTTGTGAGTCACAACACGAATTTTCTATGTATATTTAGTGATGACACGAACCTAAGACATATTTCTAATGATTTTGTCGGTGGCGATTTTCTTTATGAGAAATTTAAAGATATCTGTGCAAAATGTTGGGATGAAGACTACAGTTTTATCACAATAGGTATGAGTAGAAAAATGAACAGTGGTAAGTACAGAAAACAGATCCAGCAATTTTTAACTCATGCTTAGATATCTAACTTTCACACATCACCAGTTTTCCTCAACAGAGTTTCGACAAGCACTCACCACAATAGCAAAGAGCTTTACCGCGACAGTGCAATTATCTAGTTGTGGTGTAGTGAACAGTTGGCAGTGCAACTCTTGAAGACAGGCTTCCAACTCACCATATCTCACCACATGAGGACTTTTAATCATGCCTCACCCATCTTGTCGCAGTGGCTCAGCAGCAAGGCGACTAATTTCAAACTCAAAGGTCGTGGGTTTGATCCCCTGTGTGAGAGGATAATTTAATGACTTGAATATCAGGCTCCCATATTTTCATTATTAGATAATCACCAAATAATTCCAAAATTTTGAGGCAAAAAACCTTGCTCATACTCATATATTCACTATATGAGTATTAATGCAAAGAAAAATGGTGTATTCCCCATATGATTTAAGGTGCCACACCAAATGGGAGAGTACTAGGAATAAAAGAAAATAAAAAAATAAAAACTTCCCCACTTCATCACTAAAAAAAATAATGGCCGGCTGCTGCTGAAGTGGGGAAGTTCTCGTAATGAAGTTTTGATGGTGCTAAATAAAGCCAGAAAAATTGGGTCACTGGCGTTGGCATTAACTTGCTCGTAAACCTTTTGCAATTCCTTTATGAAAATATTTGGCTCATAAATGAAAACTTATATAATTATTCTCACTATCAAAAATATAAATTTTGTGCTGCACAAAAAAGAGTATTAGACTGAATGTGTTATCAAATTTTTTAAAAATAAATATGGATATCTAAAGGATGATGTAAATTCTCTTTAAAAAATTGATACCGAAATGTTCGAAGGTTCTTTAAGAATATTTCAAGAATATCACAACAGTTCTTAAATTGATAGTAAACTGAATAATTAATTAAATGAACAAACCATGATGTGGTGTTAAGTATGAGATACTTGTTGACCTTTCAATAACCACGAAATGGAATAAAAACCCATTAAAGGAGAATTTTGCATATGCAAGTAAATCAATAACAAAGTTAGTTGAAGAGGCTTTCGGAATTTGGCAAAAACACACAAATTTGAAATTTGTTTACGATACACAATCTCCAGACATAGTTATATCATACAAACAAGGTCAACATATAAATCAGAAATTACAAGGAATTTGTCAAACTAAATTATTTCCATTTGGTAGTGCACTAGCACATGCATTTTTTCCAAATCAACAAAACAGTTTTGTTAAAATTCATATCAATAGGCAGGAATATTGACATAATGACGGGAAAAACACTCCTCAAAATGAAGTTAATTTACTAGCAGTTTTTATTCATGAAATTGGCGATTCATTGGGTTTTCAAAATACAAGTGATAACCATGCAATTTTGTATCCTATTCTTAACAATGATTAGTTTGATTTGCAGCCAGACGACATCCAAAGCATTCAAAACTTTTATGCACCAACCCAACAAAATAATTTTAATGACTATGAACGAATTTATTTATGCAAAGATGGACATGTAAAAACTTTTTAATTATTGATGATAAATTGTAAATTTTTTACAATAAAAAGTTTGAATGACAACAAAATAATCATTAAGCTATTTTTGATGATAAAAATGTTTTAGTTTTTACCAAGCAATTTCAATAATTATTTTATATACCAAAGACCTTCGAGTGAGTTAGTTTTGTTTGTCGATGGCGAATTATATGGCTGATTATCGTGGTTATAATATTATAAGTGGTTATGCAAAAGGATATTTTTCATTTGGATTAAGATATGAATATAAAATTAATCTGTTTTTAATTCATATTCAGGGAAAACTTTTATCTTCATTGAAAATGTGTATTATGGTGCAATAGACAATTGCAGTTTCCGGATAAAAGAGACTGGTCTAATTAAGCAAGAAATCTGCTCATTAACCAAATATGATAGTCGGCATTTAGATATACAAATGGTTTACTGTATTTCTTTACCAACGAAACTATTATGGAATATAAAGAATTTAAAAAGAAATTGACTACCATTGGTAAAAATAGCATTTCCATGTTTGGTATAAAGTGTGAATCTTATAACGATATCATAAATAAAATGAAATATATCGTTAACAATTTCGAAAATGTAACTCCTTAAGAGTTATATAATTACAGAAAAATATATGAACAGGGGTTGAAATATTGTAGCACCCTGACACATAATGAGCAAAACATATACAATTATAATGAACTAGAGTGTAACTTGCATTTACACTTGCATTCTGACACAAATTTTATCAATGAATTTGGCCTACATTTTATAAATATATATTCTTAAGTCTTTAATTTGCATATTAAAAAAGAATACTAGTAAAAAGACATTACAACTCGCCAATTTCACTTGCACAAAATTTCGCATATAAAAAAACAGAGTCAATTCTAAACATAAATAACAAGCTTACTTACTATGGTAAACAAGTTTCTGTAATTGTTGATGAGAATAATAGTCAATGGTTTAAAGCCAAAGATAATGCTGATATTTCAGAATATAAAGATTCTGATCAAGCAATCCGTAAAAATATAGACAGTGAAGATAAAACTTGCTTGGAAACTTTAAACCCCGTCTACAAGACGGAGTTAGGAGACGGAAAATCTATATTTTTCAACGAACCTGACCTTCATTCTTTAATTCTGTCTTCTAAAAAAGAAGAAGCTAAACAATTTAAAAGATGGGTAACTAAATAAGTTTTAATGTCAATTCATAAATATGGTGAATATGAATTACATAATGTAATTAAAATTAAAAATTATAAAATTAAATAATTAGAACATACAAAAATGAACAAAATTAAAGTAAACAATTTAAAGGATATAAATAAAATTAAAGATGATGATATTGAAAATTTAAGAGTGTCAGTTCATCTGGCATTATATGGAATAGTACTAAGAAATGAGGTAATCAGAGGAATGACTCCACATGTTGTACCACAAACACAAAATCGAAATATAAGGCCAATTTTCGTTCTTTTAAAGTTATATGATGGTGTTTGTGAATATGCTTATTATGTCATTAGTATATACTATATATAGTATAAATTGCGAAGAATTATTGAGATTTGATTATATTCAAAATTATATCAATTTTTATGAAAGAATGAAAGAAGCATTGAATGGCCACATTGAGTGTTCCCACAACTATTTTAATATTGCCAGAAATAATTACACTCAACAATATTTGATTAAGTATATAAATAATATTTTTTGAATTGAGTAAGAAGCTAATTTTGAATATAAATTTACAGGCATTTTTAGGGGTGAGCAAAATGCTCACCTCTTACTTACAGCAAAGAAAACAATATTTTAATTCACAAAACATGTTTTATTAATTCAAGCGTTATGTGAGTTATCAAAACCCAACAATTAAACATAAATGTTATGTCCTTTAGTTTTTAAAACATTTTCAACCAAATATTCATCAGGATAGTCGGTTTTCATAATTCTGTATTCATAAAAACTACAGTTTATTTCTTTTCCATTTTTATCTTTCAGTTTGTAAGTTGGCACATCATTATTAAAAACTCCAAAAATTGCAAATAATACTGTTGCCCAATTAGCTGTATAACCCTTTTCAAAGATTCGTTTACTCTTACTTACGGGGACAATATCGCCAACTTTGTATTTTGGTTTAGTAATCACAATCGCAAAAGCTTGTTGTCTTAATTTTTTTCATTTATTTATTAACTTCAATTGGCTTCATACCAATGGTTCTTTGTTTGGTGTTATTGTATTCTTTCACTAAATCATCTAATATATTTACCAATTTATAATTGCTATTCAAAGCAAATTTCTTCCATATGTTGTTCTTCATTGTGCGATTATATCTTTCCACACAACTGGCATTAAGTTCCCTGAATGCAGAATAATGATATATTTTTGTATACGCTATTTAACTATTTTACTATAAAATTCTAAACCGTTATCATTTTGAATATTATGCAGTTTTTTTCAACGATATAAATTCTAAGGCATTTGCTACATTTTTTGCTGTTTAATCCTTAATTTGTATAGCAAATGCATATTTAAAAAAAACATAAATAATGGTCATAATATATTTATATCAATTATTTATACGTGGAATGCTTTTTAAATTTACAGTATCCATCTCAACAAAATCAACTTGCCATAAATCATCAATTCCATACGAAATTACTTTTCTTCTTGGAACATTTTTTTGTGCAGGTTTATATAATTAATTGATTATGCCGTCTCTTACATTAAGCAATTTTTTTCAATGTCGATTAATCAGAATTGGATATAGAACATTTATTTTCTAAACAAATAGTCCTTTTTTTGTATTTTAATTTTTTAATATTGTTATTTGTGGTGACTTTCTTGAACTTCAAACACCAAGTGTTCTCCATTTAACAGTAAAAAAAAATATAGTAATCTTTTTATTTCAGTAATATCCCTATTGTAGTCACCATGCCATCACCATATTAATATATTGGCACCTCTTTTGACACCAAAAGGCTTGCTGTTTTCTATTATTTTAGCTCCCATAATAACTTTCAGCTATTTCTTTATTGAAATATCTCTTGTTGGCAGCATCTTTTCCATCTACAGGATTAGCCATATTATTAATTCTATGATTCTGAATAGAAACATAATCTGTTGTATAAACAAAAACCTTACAAAATTGATCTCGTAAAGCACAAACAATTGTATTGAATTTTGATTCTACATATGTTTTTAAATCAGAAACACTAGTATTGTATTTTGAATCCACATCTGTTTTTAAAGCATTGTCAGAAACCATAGCTGTATATTTTGAATATACATCCTTTTTAATGCCTGCTTCTTTATTATTTATTCGTTTTATACAATCAGCAATAGTATTATTGGATTGTAAATTTATATCTTCTTTTAAAGCATAATCAGAAACAATAGTTTTATATTTGGAATCTACGTCCTTCTTTAATACGTAATCTGCTAGATGTATATCGAAATATCTTTTATTGACGGCGTATTTATTATTTATAGGTTCACCTATATTAACAATTCTATATTCTAGAAAAGAAACATAAGATTTTGTATAGTAAAAACAGTTGGATAATTCGCTTTGTAAAGAAGAAACACTGGAATTGCATTATGAATCTACGTATAATTTTAAAGCATAAGCACTAGTGTCAAAATTTTATTTAAAGATTTGATTAATGGTTTCCCAAATATGTCTGTCATTAATAACAAAGAAATTATATCATTAAACTAAAATCTTTCTAAAAAAGGCGTAAAACAATTAAAAATAGATGTCCACAAATAACTGAATAAAAATTCTGAATTCGATCATCATTGTAATGAACATTGATATCTTTGAAATAAATAATTAAGTTACTAGGAATATTGCCTCCAAGTGAGTAAAAATAGTAAACATTGTTGTTTTCTTCAAAATAGCAAACCCAATGAGTACCAGGATATGCTGAAATGCCGAACTTAACCACATCATACTCATTTTTGAGCATATTTTTTGGTAATTCGTCAATCGTATACCATTTTCTGAAATTTTTATATAAAATATTTTAACATATTTTTCAATATCGATATTAGATAATGGCGATACATTACATTTTTTTTGGTCTTCCTCTTTTTTTTGCAACTACGCGATTTCCTGATATATTTCCCATTGTTAAATTGTGCCTGCCTTGTTATTCTAATTCATTTTTATTTTTTTTCTAGTTTGTTCGACAGAATTATAAATCGCAGTATCTCCTGCAGCTAAAGCTCCAAGTGCACCTAAATTTGGAATTAAAATTGGTAAAAAAAACCGCTATGGTGTAAATCATTTCCAGATTTTTCTTTGAATATCATTTTGAGTATGGGAAGTGCCAAAGTTAATAAGAAACTTTTGTCTTCTCTGAATTTTTTATTTTTTTCTCAAGTTGATGTTTTGTTAAAAATTTATCTATACCCATATCCCTTAATCGATCAATGGGTATATCGAAAGTTAAGATTTTTATATTTATTTATATGTAATAATGTACATATATATATATCAAATTAATAAAACATTTTAATTCCCCATCTGAATTTTCTTTTTGTAAACATAGTTGAAGCAACAGCAGCAGAATAAATTCTTTCTCCAATTTGAGTGTTTTTATCGAACATAATTTTATTTGCTTTCTTTTGTAAAATTTTATCAGCTTAATGTATAGATTCTAAATCTTTGTGGTCCCTCTAAGCAATTTCGTGTTATTTGCATGCTTCATTTAGTTTATTTATTCCTGTATCACCTCTTTCCAACATTTAATTTCATTTTGTAAATGGACCACAATAATTATAACAAGGCAAATGCATTTCGGGCAAATTTATATTATTTAATGCCCAATTTATAATGCCTTTCCCATTGTGTTCCGAATTCCAAAATTAGTGTGCAATTACATTAAAACTTTTATAAGACAATGTATTCCTTTTGGATTATTAATAACAAAATCAGAAAATTTATTGTTCAACATATTCATTATGCTTAATTTTTCATTGTAATAATTATTATTACCAGCATTTTCTTCACCATGAATAACTAACAATCTGTTGACCAATTCTCTAACATCGTCCATCCAAACATCTTCTTTTGGTAAATTATTGTATTTTTTTATACCTTCTCCAGATCTAGGAGTTCTCGGAGAAATTCCTTCTGGTGTGTTTTGTGCTGTTCTTGAATGTGATTCTTTTATATAGTTATGATAAATTGGTCCAATTATTCTCTGTATTTCCAACTTTTATTCGAGTTTCTTTGTCCTTCTGCACATAAACCATATTGAGTATTATTGACATTTTTTTTTTTTTAATTTCTTTGCCGAGATTTATAGTAGGATCAGCCATGGTACTTTTTATCGGTAAAATGTCCATGCGCTCTTCCAAATTAGTAGATTTTTATCCTGAAAATAACTCTCTTTCAAATTATGTAGTAAATATTCAAGAGCTATCACGTCTTATGTGCGTGACAAAGAGACAGTTATAATTCTATTCCCATGCAGTAAATATTGCAATGTTTTTATCTCTTTTAAATGAAATTAAACTTATATATTTTAAATAGTACTCTCGTGTGTTCTTACATTAGGCATGAATAAATTAATAATCAAATTACCTTTACGTCAGAAATCATTTTGAAGGAAAGTGCATTTAATTAATCGCAGCAGTTAGATTCAAAATTCTTCGCACTAGAGAAATGAAATTAACTGTTTTTAAAGAGCCTCTTTACAACAAGCATGCGAAAATATGCTGCCTTCATTTTTGTCATACGGAAGTTTTACTGTACCCTAGTACATGCATACGAAAAAGCATTATTTAAATATAAGTAGTGTGTGGTTACGTACTGCATCATTAGCGTTTTTTCCCAGCATCCGATATAAATTCATTTCAAGTAGTACTCAATATCAAGAATAAATGTCAAAGTTTCATAAGCGAACCATTTCGCCCTCTTGCACGGAGATGATCCGGAAATGCCTGATATTTACAGTTTGTGTTCACGCACAAAGGTACTGCGCAAATCCTTGATTTATTTTTATTGCCGTAATTTCACAGCTGAACTTATCCGCCAGTTAGTTCATTGCATCAAGTTTTAAATTAATTTTATTATATTCGGGAAGCCGAACAGTACTGGTAAACGAGTGTACTTCTTAATAAAACTCATAGTTTTATACTTGGACCATTCCATGTTGCCTCCCCAATGTCGTCTATTGAACAACTAGAGTGGGAAGCTCGGTGACAGCTGGCAACATTTGACAGGCGACAGAAGTCTCGGAAAGTGCGTGTCACGTACGACACTATTGAACAACTAGAGTGGGAAGCTCGGTGACAGCTGGCAACATTTGACAGGCGACAGAAGTCTCGGAGAGTGCGTGTCACGTACGACACTATTGCTTGAGGCTCAGCAACAATTTCGCTTGCCACATGTTGCCAAAATGTTGCCTCAGTGGAATCTCGCAGACATACAAGTAGTTTCGGCAGTACACAGTTAAGCAGGGAAACATAGTTGAACATGAATTCACAATGAGCTGAATATATTAATTTGTTTAAAGAATATACCGAGTTAGACGACAATTGCAGCACTGAACTGAGGAATTAAAGTGATCTAGACATCGTTTATTGTAACTGTGGTGCCCCTCGATGAGCGAGTAGGGTTTAAAAATATCTATAGGTCATTCGTCTTACAGTAAAGTGAGCACTTTAATGAGGTCCCCAAAAAAGGCATAATAACCAATAAATGTAATATATTGAGGATTCAGACGTTTAACTTTGAGAGAGGTTAAATATACCATGTTTATTGTTTAGTCACGTGGCGATGTTTTTATTAACAAGTGCGGGAATATACAAAATCTCTGAAAGGTCAATCAAATAAGGGCCTTAAAAGGTGGCCACTTTATCGTGAAGGGCTTAAAAGTAAGCTGTCCGGGCATATTTTCTGTGCATTCGTAATTATTTTGCGTTTATCTCAGCAAATAAATAATCTGGGTATACGATATTTTGCCAGAAAAGATAAGAATCAATCATCCAAGCCTGTATGCTTTCGTTTCTATTATAATAAGATAGAAAAAAGGTAGAAATTGTAAAAAAAATTACATTGGTAGTGTTTGCCTGCTCAGTTTCCTTGCAAGATATAGGAGAGAATGAAACGATATAGTAATAGTTTTTATCTGTGGACTTTCACCGAGTGCAATAAATTCCCTCTGTTACATATCTAATGTGCACAGAAAATCGTAACAGCGGAAGCACTACACGCCGGTTCAGCACTTTGCGCAAATGAGCGATGGTGCGTTAGGAGCACGTGTTATTGTCGCCCGTATCACTGTGCCTGAACGCGGGAAAAAAAATCTCGGGCCTTGCATTATTACAGGACTTACTCGCCACCGAGTGATATTTAAGGTTGAAGTAAAGCACCTGACTGTACAATGTGAAGAACCCAAAAAAAGTAGTACAGACGCCACAAATATGGTCAGAAAATTGCCATTTTTACTGTATATGAAAGAATAATGTACGTATTTAGCAACATCATTCAATATTTCACTAAAATATACATTTTAAATTGTAAAAAAAAAAAATTGATCCATAGAGTCTGCATTTTTAACCAAATTTAAGCGCATTTCCTTTTTGGATGCATCGGAAAACTGAATCTACAAGAATGTTTTCTACAAGAAAGTTTGTCATAGTATTTTCTGTGACAATATGTAATAAAATCATAGTAATAATGCATCATATGCATTTTATAATTAACTTTATTTACATCAGTTTCAGTCATAAGAGTTTTGACAAATGGACGCACACAAAATCAATTATAAAAATTATTTCTTACATAACAATTTTTTTAAAATACAATCACAGTAAACATTATGACAATATTCAATGACGAATTTTTTCCGGTTTTTTGAAGCTTCCAGAATGGAAATATGCTTAAATGTTGTTAAAAATGCAAACTATTTTAATAGATTATTTTTTTACATTTAAGAAGTATTTTATAATGTTGCGAAATGCACACATTCTTCTTTCATATACAGCATAAATCGCACTTTTTTGACAATTTTTATGGTGTCTGTATTACTTTTGTACGAGTTCTTCACATTTTATAGTCGGGTGCACTACTCCAAAGGCAGTGTCTTTACTTCAACCTTAACAAGAGAATTTAGGCGTTTGCTACTCTTATCTCTGACGTCTCTGCTTAAGTATTCTGAGAGCGCTTGCCTAGGCTGCGACACCTTCATTCCTCTATCACGTTTTATTTTCCGATGCTCGGCACCCGAGAGTCTGTGTCATTGTTAAAGCAAGCCGGACAAAAAATTATGCGATCTCGTGGAAGCACGTGCCAGCATACCGCACACAGACACACACTTAACTTAGCACTCACCAGTCCAAGTAGTTTGCATATGTTCGTACCGACACTGTGTTGTATAGGGGATGGCTGTCACTCACCCATCAGCTACCGTGAGCTCAATTAACCATCTGTCACGTTTATAGCTCCAGTACCTCGGTACGTTGGTTGCTGCAAGTAGGTCTCTTGTAACTTCGGTACATGTCCTCAAAAGTGTAGTTATGAACATAAGCAGTCCTGGACAGTGTCTCGGTGTAATAAATGTCACGATATTTTCCCACAAGGACAACACGAGTGTGAATATCGAGATGATAAAAGACTGTAACCAAAAACAAAATTGTATATATTTAAACACATGTGTTGAAGAATATCGTAATTATTTAGAGGGCATATTTAGCTGTATTAAATTAATTGAATAAAAAATGTGTGTAATAATATAGTGTGTATTATTTCATGTTTAGATAATTTGCCAGAATATAATTAAAATTTAAGAAGGGCACAGAAATGAAATTACATTTCATTAAATGAATTGTATATTTTATCATTGTACTATATATACAATTATATAATTAAATAAGATATACTTTTTTGAAATTGTTCAACTTAAAATTTATAATAATAATATGTATTAAAAATATTTATTAAATTAATTTTATTTTATGAATTTTATAAAAAAAACCTTCTGCATTATATACAAATTATTTTATAAATACATTCATTTAAAAATAAAACACATAAAAAATTATATATGGTAGTTTACATACTTTGCAGGAATGGTCAATGGTGACCATTCGGTGCATGCCGAGAGCAGAAAACCTAACTTATATTACCTATGTGTTGAAAGATATAAACAAATATGGAAGATGTCGGTTGTGCAACCAACATTTAAAAAATATATAAAAAATATTGGGTCACCTGGTGGTACACAGGTGATGATAACATATAAAATCTAATACTGTAGTCGAAGTAAGGTGAGAGACAAACTCTAAAACAAATGACAATAAAAAACCAAGCTTTAGGACTGCACCTAGCAAGATGGCGGATGCCTACCAAGATGGCGGATTTTACCGACGAACATGACTGCCTCTAGTAACATATACAAACAAATGATGCCTACCAACGAGGCAGCGTCCAGTAACATATATAAATGAACGACGAAAAAAAAAACAAATATGGCTGCCTCGAGTAACATAAACAAATGATAAATGAAAAACACATATGGTGGCATACGATAGAATGCGTATAGGTAGGGGGAGTGGTGGTCAGGGGTTGGAGGCCCACTGACTAAACAGCCAATAGCAATTGAGGGCAGTTGTCTGCTGGGTTTGGTGCTGGGGAAACCTCCGGAAATGCAAGTTTAAAAAAAATAAGTTTTGTAGTAACTTTTAATAATAAATTTATAGCAATTTAAAATGATACATTTTCTATTAATTTATATATATTTTTATTATTTTATGGAATTTTTTTGGAATATTTTGGGTTCAAGGTCATTCAAAGTCACTGGGCTAAGTTCAAGGTCACCGGCATCCAATATGGTGGAAGTAGTCTGTAACGTCATATTCTTGCTGCCTTTTATGTATTTTCTCTGAGTTCTTGTTTTCAAGGTCATTCAAAATCATGGGGCAAAGTCGACGCCATCTGCATCTAATATGGTGGTAGTTGTCTATAACGGCATATGCTTGCTGTCTGTTATGTATTTTTCTCGAGTTTCTGTTTTCAATGTCATTCAGAGTCATGGAGGCAAGTACAAGTTCGTCTACATTTAATGTGGTGGTAGTAGTCTGTAAAGTAATATACTTTCTGACTGGATATGGGCGAAGGGGGTGGATTCCTGCCCTCTAATTGGTTTTTAATAGCAAAATTTTGGGTATTTTTACAATGTTATGGAATTTTTTGAATTTTTGTTTGGAATTTTTGAGGTCAAAGCTCAAGGTAAATGGTCAAAGGTCCTGACCGGTCCTCTTATCTTAACCCACATCATTGCTCTGGCACTAGGTCCCTGATCTGTATCTCCTACTCTGAGAAAAATTGTAATTTTTAAAGGGATTTTTAAGTGAAAAAGGGACAGTTTTAGGATAAAGGGAAATTATTAGGGAAATTTTGTCAATTTTGCGGGAAAGGGAAATTCTGAGGGAAAAACGAAAGGAGAAAAAGGGAAATTCCAACATGGCGGCCGGGCGGCTCCTGCGCTTCTGTCGCCCATCCCTTCTGCATCTATGCTCTATTTCCTTATATATATAATGTGTATATATGTGTGTATATATGCATGTATATATGTGTGTATATATACACACACACACATTTTTTAATGTTACATTCTGTATAGTTAGACCAAGATTACTTGTATTGAAAGTTCTTATCATAGCAAAAATATGGTAGCGAAACTCAGAATACGTTTTTCGACAGTTACACTGTAAAATATAATGGTAAAATTACCTGATAAGTGTACGGTAATGTTCTCAAACTTATGGGGGAAACACAGTTTTCCTTACGTGTAAGGTAAAATTACCGCACTGTGGAGTAAAATTCACGTACATGATAGTGAAAAATCCCGTACATGGGTGGGAAAATTACCTTACGATGTGTGGATCTCCTAGTCTATTTGTAACTATTTGATAATTGTATAATATACATTTTCTACCTTAAATTTTTTTTCTAGTCATACACGCTGTCCAACATGGCTCTTTATATGAAAAGTATAATTACGGAACGTTGGAATAAAATTTACGTACATAACGGTGGAAAATCCCATAAATGGATGGGAAAATTACCTTACAAAGTGTGCATATCTTCATCATTTTCTCAACATCCAAATTGAAGGACGGGCGGAAGAAACAATGCTTTAACATACTAATATTCACTTGTAATATCATGTTGTCCTCGTGGTGTAATGTACAGCGCCTGGGCCTACCGTGATAGAAGACCTACGACAAATATCGAGTATTTTAGAGTAAAGATTTCGGATACTATTCGTTAGAGAATGTAGATCATAAGAACAACTTAACAGCACTAATATCCCGTGTGTTTTTAATAATAATTTCATTTTACAATAGTGTTAGTATTCCCTTACTTGTATGGGATTCCCCACCCCCCTTTTTTTTGTAAGTATTTTTCCCGTACGATTATGGAATAGTACCTTACTTGTAATGTAATTTTACTCCACATTTGACAGGTAATTTAAACTTATGTATAGAGGAAATTAGCTTCGTTTACATGTAAGGGAATTTTACCTCCATTTTTTATAGTATACGACTAGTAATCAATAGCCAATTGGTAAACTACATCCAAAGTACCTTAAATAAAATAATTCACTAAAAAGTTGTTTCTGGTAAAGTTTAATTCCAGAACTCTATCGACACATTTCATCGTGCCTACACAGTTTTACAGCTTCTGCAAACAACTTAAGCCTACTCTGAATAGTGGAAATGTCGAAATAATAGTACAATAACTGTCATCGAAGCTGGCTGTTCACAAAAAAGTGGGCATATTCCTGTGCCATTTATTGGTAGGCGAAGCTTACTGTAGTAAAGTGCGTGACAGTGAATGTTTGCTGTAGTTGTTCTAGTTTAGTAATCACATTCGGGTTGTGAGCAGGCCTGATCGCTGTAGGCTGGCTCGCTACTTCCAGTATAACTTAAGTTATGGTTAACGAGTTGTTGCTAAAAATGTTTCTGTGTCGGCTATAAGCATGGAGCTCACTTCATGTAAAGCCTTTCTATACGCAAACCGAAACTTTAACTTCATTCAGAGACTTGCCTCCAATCAATAAAAATATTAACATCGTAACTACCTTCGTGATAAAAACTTATTGAAATGCGTCCTTCTGTTAAATTTACGTTTATTATAGTGCTCAACACAAAAACGTAAATTTTGTTTTACAAAAATTAAGCATAATATATCTACATGTAGCCTATATCGAGCGTATTATATTTATCAGGAATATAAAAAAAAAAAAAAAAAACATATTTTGAATGAATTTAGAAAAGAAAATGTACTAGTGATTCCAGAGAAAATGAGAATTCTGATTCGGTCGATTTTTAGAGCGGCTTGAGTATACAGAAGTCTATAGGCTATTTACGGTAAAGTGAGCACTTTTGAAAGCCCTGTCATTTGGAATAATACTCAATAAATATTTGAATTTTAATATTAAACATCAACTCCCTATCGCGGTGGAATATACACACTGTGTTTATTACTTAAAAGGCAATATATATTTGAAAATGTTGCTAAAGAATAAAATGTAGCTGAACAGAAAAAATAACTAGGGTCTCAAAAGTGCTCGTGAGCAGCCTATATTAGTATAAAAAAATTAACTCGGAAATTTATAGGCCTTACTCAAATAATTAATATAATTTTTAAGGGGGCATATTTTTATGACATTTACTATCATTAATTATTTGGCTATGAGGACGTGACCAGGTGTACAAAAACAGGACAGAATTACTTAACGAACTTTTATTCCTCAAAATACTTGCATTTGTTGTTTTCGTCGTGAAGAGATATTCTATTCGAAATATTCTCCAGAGAATTTTGTTAGTGCCTCTGATCATCTGACGGCGAATTTTCCGAAACGATCCCATTCTTTTGTATTAGTATCCATTTCTTCTTCTTTGGAACCCGGCCAAGAAGAGTTTCATGAAACTCCTCGTTTAACTGCGTGGGAGGTGTCCGAACAAAGGCACGATAATATTTCAAAGGCGCGTATCGGCGCGGGGTACTGTTGCATCGAGGCAGCCGCAGTGTGGTAATTTGTGCGCTACTCCGCATAAACTTTGACGGTTTTTGCAGAGAGCTGGGGGAAGACTCTGGCTGCTTTCCTGAGCTCCACGCGAGCAGCACTGGCGAATATATTAAACGTCCCGTGCCAAGTAGAAGATATTTTTTCCAAGCTTGTGTAGCTGAAAATAATTTGTGTAACTCCCAAAAGAATTGATGGTAGTCGTTAAAGTATAATGGTCCGTATACAATCGCGTTGACGCTACAATAACGCGTTACAACAAGTCATGAAACCCTGAAATGTACCCATACGCTCTGGCTACAACCGATGTTAAACGTTGCCATGACGCTAAAACGTAAAACGAAACGTGGTAGAAGTTGCCCAACTTTCAAGTCTTTGCGTTTTGCGTTTCACGCCAGCCAATCATAATTCAAGACGTCACAAACAAGTGAAAACAAATGTTACAGACGATTAACGACAGATAGCGCGACTATCGCCGTACGTATTCAATTTGTCAATGTTATACGAAATCAATATACAAATAACGCAAAATGCATTAAAGAATCATTGAGTGTAACTATCAAGTCCGCGGAATGTCTTTTTTTTTTTACAAAAGGTTCTTTTTAAATTTCAAACACTATACATATATATATACACATTCTTTTTATTTTAATTCCTGTTAACGTCTATTGTATACCTGTAAGGTTTTCTTTTATGGTGACGTTTAGCTGTTAAGAGTAAGCAGTACATAAAATGCGAGCCATAAGAAATAATGTTAATTTTAACTGGATGTTTTCAGGAATTCTAAATGTACAAATTTAATAAGAGGTACATTATTTTGTAACATTTGATGCAGAGAAAAGAACTATGTTGTCTAAATATAAATTCCAATGTTACGTAATTTTATAATAAATAAACAATTTTGATGTTTGGCGATTGCTGTGACATGGTATAAGAAATCGTGCTCAACTGCCTCTTGTAGTAAGTGTACTAGCGATTTTGTTTATAAACTGTTATCAAGAATACACTCATTGGATTTTTTTGTGTTGTATCACAAATTGGTACTGTTAACAGTTTCCCCGAAAGTATCAAATTTTTTATGTTAATATTAGCTATTAAAGTAGCTTCTGGAGAGAGTTCGTTTTCGAACCAAGCTGGAGCATCTTACCTGCAGACGTAATCTATTGTTCCCATCACTCGCGACCACAACAAGCCTGGATGGGGAGGTGGGAAAGGGGTGACAATGCTTTCAAGGGGAAGCTTACTGTCCAGAAATAGAAACCTCTCTCATACCTGTTTACTAACACTTGTTCGTTTCTTTCTGAAAACTGCAAATCTCAAGCTCTTCCGTATTTGTTTCGTGATAAAATTTTACCGCACTAGCAACCCAATGACTCAATTATGGAAAAAAAAAATCATGATTAAGGAAATATGTTCCAAATAGTTCAAAGAATTTAAATTGCATAATTTTATCTCACATACGTTCTCGTTAGAACTACCTCTGTTTCTCTCTCTACATGTTTGACGTAGGAGACTTCTAATTATTATTGAATGTCATCGAATTCAGGGAACACCAATACTTAAAATTCAAGCAAATATATCATACAGGAAAACGCATGTACAGATTTAAACCATAGTCTTATAATTAAGTCTGGAACTACATGCAGGATAAAAAAAAACCAAACAAGCATCATGACATCACAAGTTGCTGTATTTTAGACGTTAGGTTGAATGTTGATTGTGTCATACATCAACTTCAAGATAAAACACGTATGCATCGCAACTTATTTTTATTTATTACTTATTATTATAATAAGATATCAAACTAAATCTTTTTTATATTGTTTGACAACAAATTTTAAAGAATTTTAAAACAAATAACATTATAAAACAATATTTAAGTTTCAGTTGTCTACATTTATACAAATCAAATGTAATTACGTATTTAATGTTGATACAAGTCGTGCATATAATCAACAATTTATTACTTACAATGCAGACCATGGTAATATACACACAACAACATTCCCCATTTAGAAATAATAATGCCCAAATACAAATATTACATATTATACAATTAAATCAAAACATATTTCCTTGAAGATAAATCTAATTAATTAACGTAAGCAAACGACTGAAATCAATCAATTATCACGTGTAATAATCATATTTTCAAAAGTACGACATTTTACCGAATGCCACTGGACACAATCACATTCATGTTATCTGTAAAAATAAGCTAAAATTCTTACTATGTTATAATACATAAAGAACATTTTGAATCAACTAAATTTTAAAATCTATACTCGTCTTTCGTTTTCGGTGTAACAATGTAGAAAATGCAGTCATCCTAAAAAAAAACTCTTATACAAAATAAATGTGACTGCGAGTAACCCAAACATATAAATGTGAATTTAAAAATTTAAAAGTATGGTAATTTGGCTGTTCATTATAAAATCCGTGGGGTTAAGTTAGTGGGATAGTAACAATAATTTGTGTCTCATCAAAAATGGGATAACAGTTCAGGTTTTGCGAGAGAAGTTTTGACAATGTTGGAAGAAATTCATTTCACTTCATTTTTTTGTTGTTGTTTTCTCTGTGCCTCAATAATATATTCCGGGTCTCAAATTGGCATGGACCTGGCGTGCCTGGGGTCAACAAGTTCAGGTAACAAGCAGTGATTGTAAAACTTCACCAACTCCGGGAGCATTTCAATCCTCCAGAATTCGTCATCTCGTTCAATTCTCTGAACTCCAATCCCCAGTGGAGTCCGAACACAAAACAGACGAAATTTTCTTTTTGAAATGTGGAACTGGCCTTGAACCTGGTAATGATATGGATGTTTCTTCTTTAAGCTAAGAATTTTGTCATGTTTGTCAATACACCAACATGACACTTTTTTCTTTACAATGGCCTCGTAAGGCGTCATTCTTGAAGCTGAAAATGGTCATTTTATTTCGACTATGCCATCTGCCCCTACTAATCCATCTGGAGTAGCACCAAAGTACGGCGTTTCTGAATCAATTAAAAGTCCACATTCGTGTATTTTCAGATTAAGTTTACTTTCAATTTCAGCAGTAGCTCTGATTTCATTTCCTCCGTTGTATACAAGGGATTCACATTCCACGTGGTTATACAGCATAGTCTTCACAGTCGATGCATAACTTGTGTACGGCAGCATTCCTCAAACCCTTCCAAAATTAGATGCAGTGAGAATGTTTCGTCTTCGTTCTCTCCATTCTCCACTCTCTCTTTGTAAGACAGTTGCTATCTCCACGGCATGTCTTTCACTTTCTGTGAGATGCAGTTTGTTTAGAAATTCGTCACATTCTAGCTTGAATGTTTCCTGATCAAGATCTGGTCGCTCAACATTAGGACCATAATCTTTTTCTGCCCCAGTTCTACGGAACAACTTCTTTTTGCACCGACTGTTGTTTTTCGTTTTTCATTTTTGTGTTCTTCGTTTCCTTCTATGCTCCATGTTTTTGCAAAAGTCTTTTCTTGTACATAAATTGTGTATTTTGTACAGTGGCATTCCGGTGTTGTGGCGAACAACTGCTCCAGAACATCTTCCCTTATATGACCGGCCTACAGAAAAGTTAACTCGTTTTTCGCCGACAAATTTTGCTACAGCTGCATTGTAGTGCTCCACTTGTTGCTGTTAACTTTGTGAATGAGACTTCTGCTCTGGTTACTCATATATCTAACAACGTTCAGCACTTTTTAATACAGGCCGCACTTCTGAAGCGCTGGTACATACATTTCACTTTTTAAAGATTTGCTAAAGTAGTTTCTCTCCTTGCACTGATTGTGTTTACCAAGAATATGACTAGCACTGTTGAGTATATCTTTCCGTAGTTCCTCTACCTTCGTATAAAATGATGTACCTTCGTTTCTTCTGTAGTCAATGGCTTTGTTGACAGCAACTCGAAACCGAAGTATGTTATCCCCGATGTTTTTTCTCATAAGGACAGTGTTCTGAGTATTGTCGAAGATTGTTGCAATATCTTTCGGTTTATTACAAAAATTTCGAAGTAGATGGTTGATGCATTCGGTTTTTTCGACTGTGGTGTTTTTGTATGGTTGTGCGTCAAGAATCTTCCTATAGACACTCATGTCTCCATCAGCAAAGAGTTTTTTAATTAAAAACTAATGGCGAAACACGTCATGTCTTCCTAAATGTGGTTTCATAATATAAATTTTCTACATTTGACTTTAGGTTTTCGTTAAAGTTGTCGCTAATACCTAACACATAAACGTATAGACAAAGTTTCGACGAATGAAAATCAATTTTCAAATGGTTATAAAAACATAAATCTCCTAATGTAAATAATTATTAACAGACCACCACAACTTTTTATGTTAATTTTCTCTATAAATAGAATTAATTAGTATTTTATTCAGATTATTATTTAAAAAGACTTAATTCCCGATTTCTTTTTTTATACAAAAATAACAACTCAATTGGGTTTGTTTTATTATAATAGGAATCCTCAAAATTAATACTAAACAGCTTTTTTTATTGCAAAAATAACTACAATCTAACATCAAAACAAACACATAATTTTCTCTACCATCGGTGAGTTTAAGCTCCTCTTTTTTTCTTTAGAGTTCTATTAACTTTGGTCGTGGCTGCAAACAAAATAAATCTCACTATTGCCACCATCGGATCAACGTTTTCTTTCGTCCGGAGCAGAAATTATGGCGATTGTGCCCCCCCCCCCCTCCCCTTCACCACACCATTTTTTCCTCGCCAACCCGCCAGAAATAAACGTATCTCGTATAATAAGTTTTGCCTCCGTGTGCATTTAAATGTAAAATTTTAATTTGAAATTTATGCAACGTACTGTATTTATAACAATAATATGGTGTTCCACACTCATGAAAACACTACGTTCAAATCACATACATTTAATTTGTTTTTTAATATTTTTGTTTCAATTGTAAAAAAAACTTCCAGCCCATCCCACGATTCCTCTAGTCCAGCGGATGGGGCATCCTGGGTCCCTTTTTCAAAACCCAGATCCGGCCTTGGCCATTTATAATTCTTTTTAAGGACATGCATGAAAAATTCATGTGCATATGTGTGTTATTAAGTACATAGCACTCCAGACAAGGCAGTGTAGTTAGTTCTGTAGGAACGTTTGGACCATCAACCGTCAGCAACAACCGCTATCGTCGGAATGCCGTCAGAATCAACGTCTCCCTTTTCCTTTGCAAGCCTAGCCTCTTCAAGAGCAGCTGTCTGCATTGCTTCCAAAGCTGTCGCTTTACAAGCATCACACACAATATTGTGATATTTATGGGAATCCTTACTTGTTAAGACAGGTACATCCATTGCTGAGAACACTTCTTCAAGCTGTGCGTGTCCACCACCCGAAGAAATAGTTCTACTCAATGCAGCAGTATTCACGTCCATTTACTCTAGATTTTTTTCACTCCAGACGGGCATTTCGACATTGCACATTCGACATTTAAATATAAAACAACTCCGCAAACCACACCATTTTTTCGCGGACAACGTCCATTCCTTTCAGAGTGCACCCCATTTGGCTGTGGCTATCAAGATCTTTTAAGGGAGAAATAAAAAAATATATGTCCACTATTCGTCTTCTTTGCAATTTTTGCTAATGAATGTCAAACACAGAAATATTGTGGTTTTGTGTAACCGTTTGGGATAATATTTCATTATCCGTTTGGGCATCACCTGAAGCACTTACTTCAACACACGGCGAATCCGATTTATTCCCGTGGAAGATAAAAATATTACAAACAACTCTTACAGAATGAACAATTGCCTGAAATAAAAAAATGAAAATAACATGAAGTATCTGTCAGCTGTATATTGCTAGGAGTACCCAACAAACTGGTTGATTTGTAATTTGTAGTATTCCTTAACATTATTTCGTTTCATTAAACAAGTGGTGTTAATTTATCAGTGCTGGCTTAGAGAGCAATCGCTAATCGCTGAAAGGTATTGGTGCGTGAAAAAAAAGGTAAACTGCAAAAAGTGGCTGGTACAGGGGTCAGTGAAAACACTTTTTCTGCCACACACTCTGTAATTATAGGCTATCCAATACGCAAAAAAAAACCTAAAAACTCCAAAATGTTAACTTTTCAAATTCACAGATGGGATACAAACGCTGTTTGTTCATTAAAACTTTTAACATCTTGCATTGTTATATATTTTTTGTTGTGAACTGGTAATCAATCGTGCATGGCAAACAAAAATAATGTATAGTGTTTTTACCCTACACTCCATAGTTATCGATAAATTGATCCATATTCTTATATATCGAATCGAATAATTTGGCACATAACAATGCATTTCTAAAATACGGTGGCACGTAGTGTAAAAACAAGAGAGATTTTTGTTCACCGTGTACGGTAGAATACTAATTTGCAGAAAACAACCAGTATATATAAAGTCGAAATAAATAAATAAATAAAAATATAGAAAATTGCGTTATGCTTAAACGGGATTCCAATAAGTCTGTTTTCATGCGATGGGTTCACACCTGAACCCAGATTTGTCCGGGTTTTAATTTAATCGTTTAAAACTGCAGTATAAATAAACTTAGACATTTATTGTTTATTCTGGCAGTGTCACTAGCAAAACTCCTCTGCTACAACTACACTTTCAAGGGTGGTTACACTCCTTAGGAACAGACTTAGCCTATAAGTCGTCTATTCTTTCTGACCTCTTTTTTTCATGAGGAATCACCTGCCAAAGATTGTCGATAGAGTTCATTACCACCCTATATATAGGGTGTTCCGAGAATAGACGTCCAAACAGAAGCAGCTGGTAGTAGGTTCGAAAACCAACAAAAAATAACATAATAAAGTATAGTCCGATTCTCAAACGTTAAAGATTTTTAAGCCCTACTCTACAAAAAATAGTGACAAAGGAGATTGTCCCTGTAAAGTGAAATTGGAACACATGACACATTATTAATGTGGCTACATTACCAAACACAATTCATATCGTTGGGGGTACAGCCATTTGAAAAATAAATAGGTTTTAAGAAGGTGTGCCTGGTCCAGAAAATAAGGCACTGGTTTACACGAGTTTAAAAAATAATAATGTACCAAATAAACGAATGCCTGCCGCTGAAAAAAAAACTATCCCATTGCATGACTAATTAATTAGTAATTATCATAATTGAACATTAACAGACGCCAATGCAGAACAGGTGAAAACAGTAAGTGTCTCACAAGTTCCCCACGTAATGGGTTTTGAGCAATACTACATGTATTAAAAAGTTTCAGCTCTCAAACATATTATTAATAAATAATTGTAAATAAAATAATATAATGTTACAACATACTTTAGTAAAAGTAATATTATTAAAAATAATGTTTTCATGTTATGAATTGAAATAAGCAGTCTCACATTTGTAAACTATATTAAATTGAATTACGGGCATTCAATCCATAAAATATTTTTTTTTAGAAAAAAAAATTATATCACGGTTACTGAAAATAATAAATTTCATGTAATAATATAGAAAAAGTAATAAATAATAGTATACCTCTAAACTTAACTGAGTAAATGAAAATACAAAGCATTATTACTTAGCTTTGGTTCCCCTGTGGGGTCACTCCCGAATATTATCATTAGAGAATTGTGCCGGACAATGCCTCTGGTTGACTGGTTTTCTCATGGGTACAAGTTTTCTCAACCTTTCCCATCTCAGTGCTTCTTTAAACTCACCTCATTTTTTTTCTTATTAGCTCTGAAGACCTTAGATGTCGCAACTCAACTTACCTTTTGTTTTGTCGTGTTAAAAGACTGAATACTGGCGGATTAATGTACAGTAAAATGCAAGTAAAATTAATTTACGAACATAATTACAAAACTGTTCCCATATTGTCCTCTGTGTACACACAACGTCGATCTTCGTATGAAACTTCCTCATCATAATTGGTAAGCACGAACATTTAATTTAACTGTATTTATAGCTTTGGAGAGTTTGTGCCTCAGGTACATAAGTAATATAAAACACGGCATTGCATATTGCAGTTGAGATGAGAATATTCGCAGTGGCTCGAAAATGTATTATACGGGAAAAATAACCCGATTAACATAAGGGTGTATAAAGATTACATATTAATATCATCTCGATTCATACCTTTCATAAGCCAGTAAATGATAACATGATACATGGTGGCGGTCCAACGGCAAGAACGTTTGCCTCTCGCCAAGGCGATCTGGGTTTGATTCCTAGCGGGGTCACTCGGATTTCGGCATGTGGGAATCGTATTCGGACGATGCCGTTGGTCGACAGATTTTCTCGGGGATCCCTCATTCCCCCACCCACTCTTTATTCTAGGCGCTGCTCATATCCACTTCATGTGTCCCTATCCGTTAATATCCGCCCAACTATCTCTACTCCACCATCCCTCAATTGGCAAAACTTTGAAATGGGGCCTATATATAAAATAAAAACGTATATTACACACACAGTCTGACTAAATTGTATAATCTGGACAATAAAATCTAATACTATGATTAGATGCTGTAAGTTTAGTATGAAATTCATGGAATGAACTTTTTTCTGACAAAGTAGTCCTGTAGATGTCTAAGCTTCCGTTTCTTCGGTTTGCAGCTCAATAGAAGACCACGTCCATTTCATTTACGCGAGTGTCGCCAGCCCAAATTGGGCAACGTTTAAACTGCACAAACCACTATTTCCATCAGATTTGCAAATAAACTTAAATTTCTGAAGGGAAAAGACGCCACTGAGAGCCACTTCAAGATATCACCAGTCCCGAATGAAAACAGGTCACTGCGGTGGTTCTCTCCCCTCCCCCGCCATCATACAATATCCTTTCCCGACCACAGTTTTTCCTTTCGCCAGCGGTAAAAGGTCCGAGATGCTAATCCTGTGTCGTCAACAAAGGGGTACTTTAGTGCAACATCATCGTATAATTTACCGTTCTATCCTGTTACTTTCCACAGGTAGAATCGCGGGATTTTCGCAGACTTTCGCTCACGCTTAACGTTTTGCGTCAAGTTGATTGTAGACGAGCCTTTAGTGTCACGGCGAACGTTTAACAACAAAAATGCTGAATCCCGCGGAATCCATAAAAATAGCGGCTTCCTAAAAACCAGGTAAAAACAGATTTTGTGGTCATAGACTTATATTGAGGGCACGAGACATCACCGTAATGCTTAAATAGAAAAAAAAAATTGATGACATTACTAAGTGAAAGTACGGGGCCGCGGTGGTGTAGCGGTCAGACTACATGCCTCCCACGTGGACGAATCGGGTCCGATTCTCCTCCGGCTCCCTCCCGGATTTTTGCATGTGGGAATCATGCAAGACGCAGGTTTTCTCAGAGATCTCCTGTTTCCCCCGCCTTTGCATTCCGGCGCCGTTCCATACCTCACTTCACCCTCATTGGCTCTCAGACCTCGATGTCAAGAGCCACCCAAATTTCCCCACTCCACTGTCCACTCGTGAACATTTTACTTTTTCTTGCCATACTGTAACAATTTTTCAATAAATTGTTACGATTTCCTACCTTATTTACTATACATACAAATAACATTCTCTTGACTCAATATCTCACATTAAATTTATATATCTTGCAATTGCAATTAATAAATTCAGTTAGTATACAATTATAGTTACCTCAAAAAAATTATTGTAATTTAATAACCGAAATTATTCCCGATAAACACCCATTGAATAACTTTATAATTTATATGTCCATATTTGACAGTTCCAATATTTACAATTAAGTTCGTATCACGTGTTCCATAGTCCCACCTCAATTTAGTCCAGATCTCACCAGTCCGCAAGGTTATAGAGTTCTCCGAGCGCCCTCATGCACAGCAGCCATCGCTCGCCGGATTTCATGCCCTCTCGTCTAATCACAACATGAACACCTCGTCCGCCGTCGTCTCGCAATCTCCCGTCCGTCGTCGTCCGTCCCTCTCCGCACACGACTTCGCCCAGTTACCACCACTGCGACATTTGTAGGGTCGTTAGGACATCGTCCAACAATTTCTCTAAATGCCGCGTTGCGCCGAGGTTCCTGGTTTCCAGAATATTCTTGCGCATCCCCCCCAAGTCGTCGGTTTCTCCAGCATGATAAGGGGGAGGGGGAGTAGGGGCTGTGACGCCAGCCAGATCGCCGCTGTCAACCATTCCCCCGGCTTCCGGCCAGGCTACGTGGAGCAGACCGCCTCGGGAGTGAGGAGATCGAGGTGGGTCAGAACCCTCACACCCCACAGCCCCGAACCGCGCTTCTGAAACGAGGGACCACGCCCGTGACAATATATTATTTGAATAAATGTGATCATTATAAGTAGAGATCTGAAAAATTCGCTAGTTCAATTACCTGTATGCTAGACTCCCCAGTCTTGTATACTCTCATACAGATATCAAGTGTTTATTGGTTGATTGTCGTGGTAGTAAGATGCGGTGATTGGGCGCACAATTTATTGCATGTTTGTTATTGGCTCATTTATCTCGAGATGTCAAACAACACGTCGACCAATTACAAAAGCAACATGATCGTACAAGTGTGTGAATTCCAACTTGTCTAGAGATGAACCCGCGAAATTCTCGGGTCTCTAGTTAAAAGCAAAGAGATGTAAAGCATCATAAACATCACTTCAGTGTTATATTCCTTTTAAAAATATGCTGTCGAAATCGGTATTCATATGCATTTTTTTTTTATTATCAGACTTAAGAGTAAAATATGAATTATGCCTGACAGGTTATATTTCGTTTTTAGAAAAGGTGGATTTTTCTGATTAATATGGATTCTTCTACTTAACGTTATAATGTGTAATCAGTTATTTACTTCAGTTCCAAATTCGTTTATCTAGTGCTGCTACAGTTCGCACGAAGTTAAAAATAAATCAATTAGAAATTAAAAGATACATTTTGTTATAATTTGTAGTTTAAAAAGTATTAAAATTTATATTTGAACGTTATGCTTATTTCAAACCATAAATGTTAGAGTAGAAGCGATCTTGTTAGGGGTTAACTGACAGAGCAGCATTAGACTAGATAGATCAATGTCACGAAGATACGCTGTACTTTAGTAAAGATACAGAAAATTAAATAGCTTCGTATTGTATTTTATTTTAGCCTGCACCAAAGCTCACGAAACCACTTTAGTGCTATACTTATTGAAAGAGCCTTGTCTTGAAGTTGATGCTGAAGGCTGATGAGCAATGATCGTATTACGGGGGTCGGTACTTCAAACTTCTTCGCGACTCCTTGGTGTGTTTAAGGTGTCTATGGACCTCGTACAATCGTGCCCTTGTACCCAGTTTAACGAAGGGGATTTTTGTGGTTTCAACCAGCAGGCTTGAGCAAACACGTCCTACAAGTGGTTTCCCGCTAACCTGATTGACACTTCTATGCAAAATTAAGGCCTGCTCACACAATCGTAACATGTCATATCGTGATACTTATATTTTATTGTTAAGATTGTTCACGTTTAAATGGACATATTTTAAGACCTTACCTAGTTCCTTTTTCCCGTTCATTGTGTATTCTTCCGTCAGACGTGAACATCACATTGCCATTGACGTAATACCTTGTAACACCCATAAAAATAGGTTTTTTTTTTTTTTGCATACAATCAACGTATATTATTTTTCCTGTTCTTATTGCTACACATATTGTCATGCAAGAGTCAATGGAATACTTTTCCGACATGTCACTTATATGATATCAACTGCCTATGTAAATTTCATTTACTTTATTAATTTTATTTTTCTTAAGACGTAAGATTTAAAAAAACTGAGATGTATGGTGGCAATAATATTTATGTGTAATTTTGATAGACTAGTTCATTTTTCATTGTGTATTTATTTTTTTAGAATTAATATTTATTTTTGGTGTGATCTCAATTTTGTAAGTCTTTCTAATTTATATTGTATTATATCTCAGTTCCGAGATCACATATTCTTTGGTTTTTCTTCATTTAGGTCGTTAGAAGTGGGTTCACGTGGGTGGTTAGAATAGTTTTGATCCCCATTGGCCCGCAGGTTTAAATCCTGATTGTCGATTGGTTGGCACTATAGGCCCCCTTAAGCTGGCGTCAGCCTGCAGAGACTAACACTCTCTTCGCTAGCAGCCTCCAACGACGTCAGACGTAGGGCATGACCTCCCGTCTGAGGTGGGCGGAGAGGTAGGACTTTAAATTAGTTTTAGGGTATGTAGACGTGTCCCTGAACCAACTTTTAAGTAAATTTGTAACCAGCAATGGAGCTTGTGTCAATGGTCGCCCATTAGCGAGGTTAAGTGGTCAAGAGCTAGATAGTTTTAATACGCCGTCTACGTACGTGTAGAGCGGAGCTCCACGTGTCACCACTTTAATCCTGCTGCGCCAAATCCTGTAAGACCATCCTACCTTCAATCCATTTGGTGATTAAAAAATAAGTCCTACAAAAAGATCTGACATTTTCATCTGGACCTAATTTTATTTACAGTTTGATTCAGCTCTATGTCCGTTATCATCAGTACACAAGCGACGCCATCTTAACTTTTATAAGTACGTAAATTTTCCAGCACCTATACGCCCACTGCAAAACCTGTGATAAGAGTAGTTTCTACTAGAGCTAGATTGTTTAGTGAGAGCACAATTTGTTTTATCATAATATTTACTACAGAGAACAGTTTAATCAATTTAATCTTGAAACCAGTATATTCAGACTCTGGCAAGCTATGTCACGTAACCGTAAAAGGGGTCAAGTAGGCTAGGCATGACCACTTTTAGCGTTGTTAGGATAGTGTGCTGTCTTTATAGCTTTTCTCATATTGCCATCAGGGTTTTTAATTATTTCTGAATTAAACAATTACAATACAAAAGGAAACGAAAATTAAAATAAATGAAATTAATTCAAAGGGCGTATCTGTTTTATCGTTTTCTCTACTGCAGTTTCAAGTCAACCTATTTCTTACCCAGGGTCTTACATATGTGTTTACTAGAGTTTTCAATTGTCTGACTTATTTTAACGTACTTACTTAAATGGTGTACGTGCCAAATGCTAGTTTCTAGAGGATGCTAATGGTAATAAACTTGTTCCCCTACCGGCCCAGGACTGCACCGGGCAATTATACAGAGGCAGCCTAGGTAAGATCACATCCTTTCCCACTGATGTATTGCAAGTCAGCTGTGCAGCCTGGTCACTCAAGTGCTATATGTGTTGTCCCATTGTTGCGTATGCAAATTCTACACCATACACAGCACATATCTATTTGAAAATAATATGACAATATTTCATATTGGCTATCCCAACGAGCAGGCCTTGTGTATAAGCAATATTTCAGCCTACAATTGATGCGTCTACAGATTGCTGCTGTGAAACTGTTAGCAATATGGGTTTGCTATTATTCAGCTAGTTCTAACTTGAATGCACATGAAAAGAAATTAATTAATTTAACGGCAATTAAAAATTATACTTATAACAAGACGCAAGTCATAGAGTTCCTTCTAGTTTAAGTGACCGTAAACATTACTGTGGAGATTTTCGTCAGTGTTTACGTCAAATATGTACTGTTCGTATCAAAAGTGTTCTGTAGATTGCTACTCAACTATAATATTTCTTATAATTGATTTAGTATGACAGAAGTTATTCCAGAGAGAGGAGCGTAGCTCTCAAAGAAAAAAATATAGTCTGTTCGCGGTATCTGACATTTGTAAACCAAACAAATGAAAAATAAACCCACGTATAATGTGATTGGCTGTTTCTTAAATGTGTTACGTATCTCAAGTGTTTTATACCTCATTTAACATTAAAGTATCTTAGTTTTAGTTAAAAATACATGTTTTCTTTTCTTTTATTTATATATTACAATAATCATTTAAAATCAATTTGTACAAAACATGGGAAATAAGGCGTGTTCGTATTGACTAGTACAATCTAAATTTGAATCCGCGGGAAATCACTGATTGTTTCACTGAAAAATCTAGCCTACTTATTGAATTAGTGAAGTGAGCAATTTTACTAATAAATAAGTGACGGCCGACTGCAGTGACGATTGAAATATTGTTTTATTGAATTTAGCCAAATAATTAAGTGAAATAAACATATTAACGACAGTTTACTAATTATATTCCGTAATTTATTAAAACGAAAAATTCCATGGAGGTGGCCAGGATTTAACTCACTCCTCCCTCCCACTTCGATTTTAGGCCGATACCTCACCGTCTGAGATACAAAGTCAAGTTAATAGCCTAGAGGAACATACACGTGTTATAATTCTTGTCGAAAGCTTGAATATTTAATTGTTATGTCTATGCTTTTCGTTTTTGGTTTAATTGGTGGCGTTAGGTTTGTTAAAACGAATACTATATATGAGTGCACTCTCTTCATTGCATTTTATGCATTTTAAACCTTGAAACAAAACGCTGTGACGATTACATGAAAACGAAATGAAAGACAAAAAAAAACGGAAGGAAAGGCTGCGTGTTCATATTACCTCGTAAAACGGCGTTTCGAAAGACGAAACACATTTTGGAAAGTATTTTGTATTGGTTTCAAATAGTTTATTCATTGTTATTTCACTTGAAACACGTTGTTTGACAGCCATTTTTACAAGCAGTTTAACTGATCCATCAGTCAAAAATATACCACTTAGTAAATAGTGAAAAAAATGACATGAATCAGTGGGAAATGTCACTAAAACAATAAGTTAAGGAGATACGGCATATTTTTCACTGATTCATCAGTTAAATTCACTTAAGTGACTTTCGAATCAGTCGGATACTTTTGACTGATTGAAACATTGAAATTCTCACTGATTCATATTTAGTGTCAGAGGTAGTTATCATGCAAAATGTTATTAAACTCTATGCGCACAAATACGATGCGTTGTCAAGATCGTGAAATTCTCCAGACTTAGTTAAGCTTTGTTTGCATGAGACGGAGGAATAGACTGAAGGCGGAACTTCTGCAGGGCTTCAGAGGAGATTTGGAAGTAACCGTGAACGAACTATACCAACATTATGTTAAAACTCCTCGCTCATTTATCATCAGGTTAAACTGCCGGGGCAACAGGTCGAAAACAAACGACGCCTTTGCAGGCCCACCTCGATACATTAGCGATGTCATTCACGCCGAGTCATGTTATTTATTTATTTTTATTGGAGCGAAACGCGTACGCGAGAAGGGTTACAATTTCGAGCGTGCACTGCGGAATCGCTGCGGCACGACGTGTGAAATTTATCATCCGGGCAGGTCCGAAAATAAGCGCTGCTGTAAACTCTCGAACGACACGCCCGCACTGAGAAAGCGCATTAATCTCAGCGCAGTACGTCTGACCCGGGGGTGGGAAAACACACACACACACATTCCACAGTAATAAACTGCTGTACGCTTTCCCTATATGGACCACATTACACTGAAAATCGTCTGATATACATCTTTACAATTAAACGTAGGTAAAGGCTATTCACTGTAAAGTGAGCACTTTCGGATGCTCCCTCGTTCGGAATAAATGTCAATAAATATATTTTAGTTTAGCGTTAGGCGTTAACTTCAAAGTGCGGTGAAATCTACACACTGTTTGTTATGTGGAAATATTTATTTTCAAAGTACTTAGAATAAGAAACCGCTGAAATGAAAAAAAGTAACTAGGGATTCAAAAGTGCTCACTTTACTGTGAACAGCCTATATTAATATGTTAGTATTACGTGATTTATGTCATAAAAACTTTATAAAATAATTTGTTTTCTTTTTTATTTAAATCTACTAGTTTCATTGGTTATAATAGATTGTAATTATTCGTATGCTGACAAGAATGACCTGCTTAACTTTTTTATAGTCTGGTTATTGTTGTGCTTGTAATTTAATAGAACCAATTTAGATTAAAAAAAGTTTTCTCGCTACTAAAAAAACGCAGTGAAAATAAACGTTGCCAGAGTTTCAGCTAGTGAAAACTTATTTTTGTAATGACAACAAAGCTGGTTGTTAATTTTTACACAAATTAATTCACACCGTGTATCTCCAAAAGAGAGTGTTGTAGCGTCTGAAAAAATTTTGCGGCCACAAATTATTCAGTAGTGCCTGTTTTATTTTGGACGAGTAGCAAACTTAACGTTTATTTAAAGCTTACTATGAACACCGATGTGATCAACAAAATTCAACTGAAAAAAAAAATTTCTGGTAATTTTTCTAAACTGTGATGGAAGTTTGAAATATATTTTATCCGCAATCACCGAATTCGCCCACTGACCGAAAATTTTACCCGCAACGCGGCGTGGCTATGGATAGCTTCCACAAGTCTTTCTGTGCAGTTATTTAGGCCACTGAGCATTTGAAAATACGCACTACGCGTTGTGGCAAATGCCCCTTGCTCAATAGAAAAAAATCAATATTTCTTTTCGCTAGTGGCCACTACAAATTACCTGCAATCTGATGTGAGTATTTTGGTTGTACCCACAGCATGTTATGCTGGTAGTAGTTTCTTAAACGAAGTTAATTTCTATAACTTATGTATACGAACCTAACCTAAACGTGGATAAACGCGAAGTGTGCACAACCAAAATACTCACATCCCGCTGTGGTCAATTTGTATTGGCCACAAAGTGAAAAAAAAAAAAAACTCTTTCTGCCAGTGAGAACATTACAATTTCCACACGAATAGTAGGTATTTTCAAATGCATCGTGGCCGAAATAATTGCACAGAACACGTTATGGATGTTTTACCACTACCCATGACCTGTTGTGGGTAAATTTTTCGACAAATTCAGCGAATGCCTGTAGCAAATACACTGTAAGGAAATAGTATCACATATAAAGCTGCAAATATACAAATGTTTAGCGTCGCTAATATACACAACTGAGAATTTTCCTACGTATTCGACTCTTTCATGAGTAAATGAAGAAACGCTACCATACGTATAAAACACTTTTCTATACACGCTTTCTCACAACACGTATACACTTTTTGGTAAATATGGGAACAATTTTTTTTAAATATATACTTGGCACTAGGGATAAGACAGATGAAAAAAAAAACTAGCTCAGTATATTAACAACCATAGTTAAACAAAATGTGAAAAGAGAAGTGTAAATAATGACTCCAACCAATATTAAAATCAGCAAATTATAAAAGTTGGAATTTATAACATGTGCTTAGAAGCAAAAAAGCAATGCATCAAAATATACTAATATTTCCCCTCATTCTGGCAACGAAAGTTATATTACTAAGTCTATATGGGGGGGGGGCGCAGTGGTGCAGTGGCTAGAGCGCTTGACTCCCACTAATGCAGGGGCTCCCAAACTTTAGTTTATTACGCCTACCTTCTGCGAAAAAAATAACTACACTCCCCGTGTCACAACTTCATTATTATGAGAGTAAAAGAAAACCAATAAAAGTCTCAAACGCTTTATTTAATCATCAAATTTTAATGCTTATTGAACACAAATGGTGGTGATCAAATCAATCAATGAGATGTATGGGCTTGCATATTTTTAACAAGATTCTCAATTCTTGGTTGAATATAAGAAATTCCACAACGTAAATCACTGGCAATATCGAGTTTGCTTCTATACTTCGTTTGTATTGCTACTACCGCTGAAGATGCCCTTTTACACTAAAAGGTGATTGAAAAAGGTAAATACAATCGTAGCGCTGGCTCTGCTATGTCGGGATAAACTTTGAAGTAGTTTACCCAGAACAATGTTTTGTCAATCTTCTCAAAATCGTATTTTGCAGCAGAATCATTTTTTTTTATTTCCAGTGCCTGCTCTTGAAGGGTTTCTGGCAGCGAGTCTATGTCCGCATGGAAAGGCTCCTCCGCTAATCTATTAATGGCATTATCACACGAGTTAGGAAAGTAATGCCTCAACTCGTCACGCAGGCGCTGCTAATGGTTTGATATTTCTGTTTTAGTGACAAGTGTTCTCAAAAACCTCTATAAAGCGTGTTTCTTCTGAGATTACATATAATTTTGAAAAGAAAAAAAAACAGGAGTACACGCCGTGATGGTATCACGTTGATAAATTATATTGGAATCTCCACCCTGTAATTTCAAGTTGAGGTGGTTCAATGAATCGAATGTATCGGATGAATAAGTCAAAAATACTAGGACACCTGGCTTTCTAAATTCCGTATACAAGTCGTCCTGTTTCAGTTTTTCCAAAAACAAAATTACTTCGTCTCGAAGTTCAAATCATCTTGCTAAAATATTTCCTTTTGAGAGCTAGCGCACTTCCGTATGGAATAACAGCGTCTTGTGTTCTGTTCTCAAATCTTCACAAAGAGTCGTAAAAAGTCAAGTATTTAACACACACTTTTTAACACAGTTTACAACTTTGATGCATAACTTTAAAACATCATTAAGGTCGTTTGGAAGAGTCTTAGCCGCCGAGGTTTGACGGTGTATAAACCAGTGAATAGCAGTTACACTGGGATTCTTTTCTCTCACCAATTGTAGAAACCCTGAGCGCGATCCAAGCATTGAGGGAGCGTCGTCTATGTATGCGTCCATCAACTTTTGCCATGAGAGTTCATGTTTGACAAAGAATTCAGAGACTGCTGACATAACACCAACAGCTTTTGTAGTTGTCGTTAACTCTGTAGAGAACAGAATCTCGTCTTTCATTGTTTCGTCTTGAATGTATCTAACGAAAACTAACAATTCAGAACATTGTGCAACAACTGCACTTCCATCCAACTGTGTTGAAAAAAAAAACCGCGATTGTTTCACTGTGTCAACTACCTGATTTTTTTTTATGTCTTAGTCCATATAATCAATGCAATGTTTTATAGTGTTGTCATAAAACGGTATTGGAGATAATTTCTTTTATTCTCTGGCCCAAGAACAATATCAGCCACTTTCAACAAAGCATGGCTTGATGTATGTCTCCCCAACACTATGGCTTTTCTTCGCTTTTTCAATGAGTAGCGATAATTCATACGAAGCACTTTTTCAGACGATTGAGCAAAAGATCCAGTACTAATCAATTTTATGCGTTTCAAAGGTCCTGATTTCACAGCAAAAAAACTCCTTCGGTTTGTCCTGTAAAGCACTATGTATTTTTGACAAATGTCGACCCAGACGAGAAGGTCGCATGACATCATTGTTGAATACTTCGTAACAAATAACACACTCCGGTTGGTCGGCATCATGTTTTTGTATAGCAACATAACTGTATTTAATAAACTCTTCATTATATTTGAGTTTTTTTTCCGAGCTCATGAAGAAATAAATTGTTATTTGCACGACACTGAACTGGTAACTGACGCGATGTACGGGTGCGATGTACGGGTGCGTTGTGCTCGAGCGGCGGGAGACTGCAGACTGCAGACTGCAGACTGCGCGGGCACGAGCCATTACAGTGCATTAGTGACGCCCCGGGAAAAAAGCGAACTAACGTTCTCCTTCTCTCTCACACACACCACCCCTCCATACACAGCAGTTTGCCTCGTCTCCTTCCAACCAATAGCGAGCAAGCGGCCTTTCGTACAAACTGTGCGTACAGTCACATCAGTTCCCGACGAGAGAAAATCCGAGTTGCTTGTACAAGTTCGGTTAAATCAGCAACCTTCCACCGTAAAATAAATGTTTACGTCCCAAGGACACGCAATTATACGATTACCGTCATACAATTGAGATATAAACTCAATAAAGTACATCTGGAGCATAGCAAAATACTGCGTTGCCAACAAAAAATGTATATACGGTGCTTTCGTCTTACAGTAAAACACACGTCTCTTCCCGGCTGCGGTACTAACTGTTGCATTTTGAACGAAGTGTATGGGGAGGACCTTCCCGCTTGTCTTCAGATACCTCTCAACACCTGCGCTCTTACCACCTCCGCCCGGGGATACACTTGGTTTTGTCGTTTTGTAATATCTCTATAGTCCATTCCCCATTAGAAGCAACTTTCTCGGAGCCCTGCTAAATATCTACTCGCAGGCCCGTTTCGTATCCTTTCGCCAAATGTATACAAACATTCCCATGTGACTGCCATGTAGCATCTGTCAAAATCAATGTTTACATTCCATTGTGTGTGTACATATGTTCGTATACTTTCGCTACACCTAAAAATAAACATTGAAATGTGACTTCTACTTTTATACCTGTCAAATATGCTGTTTACTGTTTACAGCTTTTCAAAGAATTCTGGTCATATTCCAAGAACCATTTCGTACGAATATTCACAGTTTAGGCCTCTAACATTATTTAGGTCAGCTTTATGACGTATTAAAAATGCCTGAATTGAAGACAGTTCTTTCGGTTATTTTACATTAACATATTTGTTTTCCACAACATAGCTCAATACATGTAATACATTTTAGTATTTTGCCGCGACTGTGTTTAACACTGTTACAACTGCGAGGTAAAGGGCTGTACTAATAATCCTTTTGTTATTGATATGTATTGGGTCATCTCTTTAAAAGGACGACTTCAGTTGCAATAAATATTATAACGAAGGAACAACCAGTCAAACGAAAAAGGCACATTAAATTCAAGCACGCATCTCGTGTTTCTCATTTTTGTCATACAAACTTTAAAAGATAGTGATGAACATGGACACAAATAAGCCTACGATAACTTTTATTCCGCTCATATTTCTATGTATTGCTACTTACTGTTTATTAGGTTTATTGGAATTTGTCGGGCTGAACTTAGTATTTTTCTTCTGGGATTGTGGCAAATTACGTTACGTGACAGTTTCAAACCCCTTAGGGCAAAGGTACAACGTTGTGATAAATAAACAGACTTGGATGTAAATAGTTAACATCGTCATAAAAACAGTTCACAGTTAAAACGTATAAATAGTGCTAATAAGATATTTGAAATCACGCACGCACAGGGCCAGCGTATCGACCACAATGCACAAAGGCACGCCATTTCGCAGACGCAATAATTAACGAAACACACTTCACAGTATATTTATTACTGCCGTGGAAACTCAGATTCATCACAACATCGTAACTCGCCTAGGTAGGTTTAAGAAACACAACGTCTACAAACGTGATGTGGTAATTTGAAGTATTTTTCGTTTGGCAAAAAGCAGCACGCCATGTCATGGTTCGCTACGTTTGCAAGCTTCACTTGGTAACTGCCCCGCCATCATATCTACATATATTAAATTAATTATTTAAACATTAAAATATCTTTTCAGTTGTAAATTATAAATTCAAAAATCATTATTTTGCTGTAATAAGTATGAAATATGCTACAATTGAAAACATTTATAATTTCGTTTCTTACAAGGGAAGTGAAATTTCCCGTTTTTGAAAGAGACGAAGAAAGAGAGAGAAAGCGACAAGTCTCGCCCAGCAGACAGTTTTTCAGATGCTTTCTGGCTCGATAAACAACACTGTACCATTACGGACCACTCACGATATTTTCCGCTGTTATTTTAAACTGTAAAAATGATGAATGTTGCCATCGGGGCTACTTAAATATTTAAATATTTCAATAGGCACCGGTTAATTTACAAATAGTATTCTAAAAAAACTAGGTTAAAATAATATTTTTACTGTGATCTATTTCTCACCGGTCGTTGCCAACAAGTCGCTGCTCTCGCTGTTGTTAATTCATATTTATAAATACATAAATATTACAAGTTATAGAAGATATTAAGGTAAAGTTTCATTTATTAAATAATACAGTACTCTATAGTTAACCACAGTGTTATATATTTGTTGAATACAGGTTATTGAAAAAACAAGTTGACATTTTATGCCTAGAGTGTTTTTTCAAAGGTTGTCTTTCATAAGTCGCTATGGGGTGCCTACACTACAGTCCTATTTAAAATGTTTGAATTCTATTTACTTACTGCACAAGTGAACAGCTCAGCGTTCGCGCCCCTCTTAGTATGTCATCACGCCTCCCTTGCAGAGACGCGTCCCCCTTCCACCATTTTGGAAATCAATGCACCTAGGCTAATAGCGTTCTGTTTCCGGCGTGGTCGCTGCCGAATTTCTGCACGTCGAGGATATCGTCTCTACCTCGCCCTTGCATTCCGGCGGCGCTCCATATTCGCCTCGTTTTACCATCATCGGCTCTATAGACTCCGATGTTATGGTGCATGTCTGCACTTATTCTGCCATTGGATCATTCCTTATTTGACATACACAGGCCAACATCTGATTTCAGATGGTAAATCACACATTTGCAATATTGTGTACCTTATTACATCCTATGAGTAATACAGCGTATTATTAGCTGTCCACGACTAATAAGTAATTCCGTAACCAACATTTGGATTAAAATATTGACTGCATAGGCCTATATTCGACAGTTAACTTTATAATGTAGGGGTCTACGCCTACAAAATTTCGTAGTGTATTAGGATAAAGTAGTGCTACATCTTTATGTCCTTTTAAAAGGTTAATATTAAAACTAGTGACAAAAAAAGATTTATTTTGGTTTTTTGTATGCTACACGTTAACATTTTTAATGGTCACTCAGTAATATTTTTTTTATCACACGACTTTTGGTTGGTTGATGTTAATGGCGAAATTAAATCTGACTTATGGCGCAATTATACGCAGTAAACTTAATACAAACTAAGCAGGATTCATCAAAGTGCTATTTTTAACCGCGACCACACTTTTCCTAATTTTAGGTTAAAGTAATGTGAAATGTTGTCATAGGCTATTCACGGTAAAGTATTTTATTTTTGCCTTAGATTTAACTTTCGAGTACTAACAACAGTCACAAAAGTGCTCACTTTATCATAACATCCTCTGGATCGCTTCCCTTTCTTCGAACCAGTCGAGCGAGTGAAACAGTGCGTTAATGACAGAGCAGTAACAAGAGAAGTGCGTGGTGGTTTACAAAGGAGTGCCGCTGCCGCAAAAAGCCTATCGGGACTTATGCGGCCTTCTGTCATTGAAGGGATCGAATGTTTGGAGTTATCTCCACAAGACTGTTCTAGTAATCATCCCCGCCTTTCTCATCATGTGGTGAATATTCTGGATCGGGCCAACGATACTATTTTAGTCGCGACAACCTCCGAGCTGATAGTTTTGAAGAATTTGGAGGCTTGTGCGACTTTAAGCGCCAGGTGTGCTAAGACAGCCAAGCGACGAGCTAGCGGAGCGACGAGTGGCGACGTCAGTAACCAGCGAGAGTGAAGTATGAGGACTGCGAGCATCGGTGCAGTGAAGAGTGAATCTGACTAACGGGAATATTGAACTGGAGAGTGAGGGTAAGATGTTTGTAATGATGGCCATAGACAGATTGAATATGTGTAAAAATGAGCTTGAATTAAGTGACTAATCAATGCAGGGACCACAATAAGGACCTTGATAAGAATTTAGATAGATATAAAATTTTGGGCTCACTGAGAACAACAAAAGTAGTAGTGGAGTTAGGTAGTTTAATAATGTAAATAATAACTGTATCAATATATATATAACATTATAAATTTAAAAAATTTATTTTTCTGTATTATTAAGACCTTTATCCATCACGAACTTAGGTATGCCCTTGACGTCTTGTAACAATATTTTAATGGCAAAGGTGGCAGGAGTAATCACCAGGCTGTGTGTTCTTATGCCTGGGCGTGAGATGCACAAGCAAATGCTGTATCTTACTTGACGTGCATTATGTTAAGACGATGCAAAGTACCAAACAGTATTGTTACATAGATAGCAAATGCTGCAGTTAACCTTACACGACGGTATATCAATATAACATACAAGGATTTATTGGAGCAAGTATTGAGTTACACTGGTGGCGAATGGAAAATGAACACCACTAAAGTGGTTATGTAAAAACACCATATTGCACATTGGGCACTGATAGAAAACATAACACGCAATGATCAACAGTGCTGTGCTGTGGACAGAGTAGGAACATCGTGCTAGGCATAAAACCACTGCGCCCAATACAATTGTAGTTGACTCGTTGAGAGAGTAGTCTGTTGTTTTAAGCACCGGCCTGTATGCAGCAAGCATTGTAGGCATGCCACGATGACATAGACGACCACATTTCGTGCAATTAATGGACTTTGAACGAGGTTGAATTTTGGGTCTGAGAGAAGCTGGATGTTCCTTCCGAAGAATTGCTCAACGCGTAGGACGTGAAGTGTCTGCTGTGCATCATTGGTGGTGCCGGTGGTCCAACGATGGAGCACATGCTCGTCAACCTGGTTCCGGACGGCAGCGGTGTACGGATTCCCGCCTGGACGCCGCATCAGACGAGCAGCCATTGCTGATTACACGGCGACCGCCGCACAGATTAGGGCCACTGTTGCATTCGGGGTGTCAGCTAGGACCATCATCAACCGTTTGCTGGATGCTGGGCTATAATCGAGGGTACCGCTCGCCAGGCTTCCTCTCATACCTCATCACCGTGCAGCCCGTCTCGGATGGCGTCGCAAACGACGCGCTGGAGGGATAAACGGCGCGAATTTGTGTTAAGTGATGAGACAATATTCTGCCTTGGCACCAGCGATGGTCGTTTGCGAGAGCGGCATCGACCAGGAGAGTGGCAACAACCAGAGTGTATACGGCAGCGACATACAGGACCAACTCCTAGCATCATGGTCTGAGGAGCAATAGTCTACAACGACCGCTCGCCTCTGGTGTTTGTTGAGGGAACACTGAACAGTGAACGCTACATCCAGCAGGACAATGCCCGTGGACACACGTCTCATGTTACCCACCGCGCTCTCGAAGGTGTTCAACTCCCCTGGCCTACACGCTCACCCTCCTTGTCCTCCATTGAACATTAGTGGGGCATGATGGCAGAGCGTTTGGTACGGTCTGCAATACCGGCAACAAACCTCCACCGATTAGAACAGGTGGAATTAGCGTGGAACACTATTCCCCAAGATGATATTCGACACATTTATGATCGTCTCTACGCACGACTACAGGACTGCATCGTCGCTAAAGAAGGCTACACAAGATACCGACGTTGTTCAAAAGACTCTCTAGACTCTTTCCATAGGCGTACGACCCTGCTATCATTATCATATATAATGTACAACTTGTATGATTATTCAATAAAACCTTCATTCATGTGGGATCAATAACTCCGGGTGTTCACTTTATATTTTCCAGCAGTGTACTATGCAGATTACAGTCCCCATGATGTTCTTACTGACGTCATTCAAAGGGGACGTCATAATACAGTCCGTAGGTGCCTACAAAATTTCGCCTGTATTATAGGAATGATATTTAACCGGTAGCAATTTGGTTACGAAAATAATGTTATTTGAAACTGTAAAATACCAGTACATCTATATGCATAGTTCTTTTATCGTGTTTTGTCCAATTGTATGCTTGTTTACCATTCATTGGAAAACTCCTGAACACTTTATGAGCAAAATTTTGTATATAATTTTCACAGTAAAACGAGCCCTTTTGAAAGCCCTGCTTAAGATCTACTTGTATGCACCTTGTGTATACATTCCCATTATGTAAAATTAACATTGCAACGGGTCTCAATACGTTATTCATGCGTCGGTCAAGTGAAACTGTGAAATTATTAGGAAATTAAATATTTTATAAGCTACTCATTTTTGTACTTCGACACATTAAAAAAAAACTGAAAGCGAGAGAAAAAATTTCAGTTATCACAAATGGTTACCTAACACTTTTTATTCGACGTTAAGATATGGAACTGATTTCCGTCCATCGTTACCAACTTTACTGGGCGCGTGTCACTCTGTGCACCCGTTAAAATATATGCAGGTAAGAGCAGTGACATTTTTTAAGGTTGATTTCAAAAGTGCTCATTTTATCTTGAACAGCCAATATATCAGTTCTTAGTTAGGTTTTCCAATAAATGTTGGCCTACAAAGGTTATATGTAAGTAATATTTAAAGAGGTTACACAACATTAAGAAACGGGGGGAAAAAATGTTACATGAGAAAAGCCCTTCATTTTATAAATGCAAGTAATTTAAACTAATTTCTACGCCACGACCTTAAGCAAAGAGGTAATTTTGAAGGGATCGGGGAGTTTAATAGAACTACCCTCCCCTACCCTCTCCCATCCTTCAGTCCCCTTTTTGACGCAGTGAACGTAGTGCAGTATAAGTTTGCGACTTCTAGTGATTTGCGTTCTGCTATTGGGGCAGCTGTGGCTGAACGGTTAGCCTGCTCGCCTCCGACCAAGGCGAACCAGGTTTAATACCCGGCTGGGTCGACCCCGGATTTTCGCATGTGGGAATCGTGCCGGACAATGCCGCTTGTCCATAGGTTTTCTCGGAGGATCTCCCGTTTCCCCGCCCTTTTATTCCGGTTATATACGCACCTTAATCACTCTCATCGGCTCTCAAGACCTCATTGTTAAAAGCCGCTTAAATCTCGTCACTCACTCACTCATTCGTACTGCTATTAGTTATCATTCGAATGTCGTCGATTTCAACTATTCTGAGTCTACTGCAAGTGTGCTTCTACAGGGTGAGTCCTTTAAAAGAGGCCCCATGGGACATTCAATAAATGCTCCGATACCAACGAACGCAGTGAATTCGACACAATGTACGACGGTGTTCAAAACTGTTATTTACGTCTTATCGAGCAGAAAATTTCGAAAAATCCTCTGTGAAACAAGTTGTGGCAAAAATTATGTAAATATACGGTTTTTGTGAACTATTCCCCTTAATTATCTCCGTCCGTCCGTCAAAACCTTGGCAAGCTTTAACTTTTGACGGGCGAACGGATGAAATTACAGCCTTCTAAAGTTGTACGTTTTGTTACTCGTTCATCCCGAGTTATTTACAAGGCTATGTAGTGTGTGCAGTGTTTGGTTTTGACTGTCTTATTTTTTCATACGTTTGTTTACGTTACGGTGTAATGAAATATCTTTCCTGAAGATTGACACTTACGTTTGAAAACATGAGCTCATTTTGTGTAATAGTAAAAATAATAAAATCTTGCTTTATATGATGTTGAAATTTTTCCATACCGATTGATTTCCGTTGCGTATGTGTATGTTTGTTTTTTGAGTACTTAAAGGCCAATGGCGGTCACTTCCAGCACATAACCTCACATTGGACTGTATTTCCTCATTCTCTCGATCCGTTACACATATGTCCCACGGGGCCTTTTTTAAAGGACTCACCCTGTATGACTTTATATATTGTTTTAATTATAAAGCGTGTTATCAAGTAATACAATAAGTTGAGAGGTGATTTAAAATAAAAAGATTCGTACAAAAGATTTGTTTGACTTGTTTCTTAAAGCGATTGTTAAGAGCGTCATTAACTTAAAACACGGAAAACTAATTATTTAGTTTAAATTATCGAAACTATTGGACACTAAAGAAAACAAAATTCCCACAATGTATCAGTAAACGAAGAGCACTAACCTTCAAAAAGGTAACACAATAAATAATACCTCCAGTAAGAAATGAAATAGTAATTGCTGGACTTAAATAGCCATAAATGATAAAGCTCTTAGTATTTGCTAAAATTGCTAGGCAGGCCATTAATCATTATGCTGCAATGTACAGATGGTCGCCTTGTTGTAATACTCTAAACTGCTTCGTAAAACAGCCCACACGAAAAGTGTGGCCGTCTAATACTTTCTGTTTTGATTGAAGACATTTGGGTGGATCTTAACATCGAAGTCATGAGAGCCGATAATGCTTTGGAGGAAGACAAACTGCGTGGCTTGCATCGTGCACGCATTGCTAGTTGAACTGCTAGTACATGTATTTGAGAACAACAATCCCATGTAGCAAAACTCATATGGCCAATTTATGGTTTACAGTCGGATGCCAAGCCGGCCAAAAGTTGGCCAACAGCTGGCGTGTACCACCCGGCAATACTGATGGTCCTGATGGACCATAGCTGGCCCAGGTGTGGTGAACACAAATGGCCCAAGCTTGGCCCATATGATTTCAACAGCAATGGCCCATCAATGTACCACTTCACTGATACCAGATGGCCTACTGATGGCAAGCCATGCTTCTACCCTACGTAAAACACTGCATCGTAAAATTAAATATTCTTTGCATCATTCTCAACTTTTCATTGTTTTTAAATTTATTTTACTTCACTATTGAATACATTATATGGCATTAAAATCCTATGCTTACCGAAGGAGGAGAGGGAGTGCGAACTTACGACCCTTGCAGTGATAGTCCAGCATAATAACCAGTACACCACTATATATTCTTATGTTAAGGTGAACTAATTGTTATATATTCGGAACTTCCAACTAAATCGCGATTTTAAAACAAAACCTTGCCTTTAATACAATTTTTGCGCAGTATGTAAGCCACCTGGATTTTATTCAACTGTTTTGAAATGCAGTCGGCATATATAAATATTTTAGTGATGTGAAACATAAAAAGATATTTTTAGCTCTATATATTTACAAATAATCTACTAATTGTAGCATATGATCTATAAATATAAATTATATTAGACACACACATATTCATATACGTGTATGTGTAGTTTGAAAAACCTATATGCGAAGAGTGGGAGCCATGAAAATTCCCATAATAATCCAAATAGCAGCATCAATGGTCCATCGATGTACCACTTCACAGCCATAAAATGACATTCAGATGGTTACCCATATTTTCACCAGCAATATGAATAGGTTATGTGCGACCAATTGCTAGAATACAGTTGGTAAGCTATTTATGGTCCATTAGTAATTTCACCTACTTTCAACCACCAGTTTCATTTCTATCAACATTTCATCAGTGTGCCATAAATGGCATGTTAAATGTCCTGGTGCCAGCAGTTAACTATAGCATGGCAAGTTGTTTAGACCCATAAGTGTTCTGGGCCATCAGTGGCCCCGAAATGGATAAGTTGAGAGCTGCCAGTGATGGAATACAGTTGGCAAGCAATTATGGATCATTAGCAGTATACCCACTCTCAGCCATATGTTTCATTTCCATCAAAATCACATTAACGCACCATTGATGGCATGCCAAGTGTCATGTTTCCAGCAGTCAGCCATAACAGGGCCATTTGTGGAAACCCATAAGTATTCAGTGCCAGCAGCCGTCCAGCAGTGCCAGCAGTAAAACCACAGTCGGCTGACTGTGGCTTGCTACATTGGATGCGTACGTGCGTCATGAGCAACAAGTTGGCAGCAGATGCTATCCCGCCCATATTGTCTTACAGTGCACAGTTCCGCAGTCAGCATGGACAAGTATACGCCGGTAGACCCTGTGGACATGAATTTGATTTATGGTCAAGCCAAGTGCCGTTGCAGATTAGCTGCACGATTACATCAGCAAAGGTACCCTACTATAGAGCGTCTCACTCTTAGATTGCAGTGTGCGGTGTAATGGACATTCACTTTCTCTTTCCAATGCACGATTTCTGTTGTTAACGCTGACCTTGTTCTCGAGAGCCTGTTGCCTGATAAGTTATTTTTTTACAACTTCGAAAAAGAAAACTATTGACGTTGCGTGCGCGCCGTCTAATCATAATGATAGGTTTTCTCACAGGCTTCAGTTTCAAAGGAGCCGCTTAGCTTTGCGTCGCAGGCTTAGATTCCCTTAAGAGTTGGCAGGGAGGTAATCAGATAAAAATTACCTTAATCAGGCCGATTCCTTCACCACCCATCTGTTTCTCTGCTTGCCAGTTACGTCACAAAGTTGAAGTAATCTGACAACGGTAAGCGCCATAAGCCCTGTACTGCAATCTAAGCGCGAGAAGGACTATATATGATACCCAACACACACCATCTTCGGAAGGCTTGCGGGAAACTGGGAGTGACCTACCAAACTATCAAGACTGTGTTGCGCAGAGAAGAGAGCGTACAGCAATGTTTGAGGTGATGTACTTACCATAATGTAGGGACAGCTATCTACTAGCGTCCGCGCCATTTATCATGAAGCAGGTTCGTCATACAGTGCTGCAGTGTGGGGTGTATTGAACAAGCAGCTACTGGATCCGTACCACATAAGGAAGGTCCAGACTGTGGGGAGCACGTGATTTTCTCCCAGAAACAAGTTGTACGCCTGGTTTCTGCAGTAAACGGCTCGTGATCCGGATCTATACTAGCCCGTGCTCTTTACAGACTAATCATGTTTCATTCGTGCCGGTATGTTCACAGCTGGAACAGGCATGTGCGAACTGATGAAAACCCATACGACATGACCATGATATATGTACAAAGAACGAATTATGACGAACATGTGGACAGCCAAAATAATGTATTTTTGGTAGAAACATGCCGCTTACCAGCAAGTATTAATGGGTACTATAAGTTTTTGGAGCAGCTATTGGAGGACGTACCACCGTGGTTACGTGGCCACATGTGGCTTGATGATCGTGATGGGGCACCACCGCACAACGATGGCTGCAGTGTGATCACATCGATCAGCACTTCCAAGAAAGTAGGAAGTGCGAATCCTATCACCTGGCCTGCTCGCTCCCCTGATCTTAACACCGACGTCTTCTCGTGGGCCCACGTGAAGAGCTTAGTCTATGAGACGCGAGTTGACATGGCGCTGGACAATGTGGCGACGATTATAGATGCTTGCGATACGATCGATGTAAGTGAGCGTCACTTCGAGCATACGTTGGAAAGATACTTTGAGAACCTTATTAATGTAGTAATTGGGTATTGTGTTGTGAACAATCACAGGTAACACACATGCAACCCTGTATATACACCAAGCCTTACAAGTATCGCAGTTTGCCTACCTCCAAGGTATTGGAAGACCGCTTATATTTGCGAGGTCTGTTTTCTCAGAAACGGAGTGGGTTAGAGTATTACAGCACTGTGAATATTTTGTATATTTGGAAAGGGTGAGTAATTATCAGTATTGTAACTATAACCAATATGCAGGGCTGTAATATTTACTGCGATGTGAGCGTAGCAAACTTATCTTATGTTCCCGGCTGGGGACATTATTTTCGCATTTACCTCTTTACAGGATGATTAACTACGTTTTCTAATACTCTGTGCCAATTTTTCCTTTCTTCTGTAATATTATCTGACATTTTAAACGAATTGATTATTAACTTACTACATTCGAGGCTAAATAACACTTTTAATAATGACTTCAATCCAGCAGTCCTGCACATATTTTTTCCATACATTTTCATATGGAATAACGTCTCGGCAAATAAAAAACACGCACGGTTTACAAAAATTTCTCTGCTTGTGTCATTAAACTTAAATTACCCTGTTGGTTATAGATAGACCACGTGTTTAATCGTAAAGTTCTGTTTTAACTGAGCGAGTCTGACTAGTTCCTAAAGCAGAGAAGGGCAGGTACTTGGAATTGGACTGGGGAAATGACAACTGCTGACGTGAATGGCGAGACCACCTGGTACTCCCGGGAGAAATCTTGTTTCCTTCCAAATTGCCAGGCGACCTACAACCAACCCAGGGAGAAACAATTAATGCGTAGAGTCTTGCGACCTGCTTATTCCCTGGCAGGTGGAGACCTTCATTTGCAGTTTGTCACTAGAGACTTCCTTTTCGAGCTCGGAGTACCAATGTTCGAAAAAAATATACATATAATTATTGTTTCTGGTATACTTGAACCGAAAAACTCGAAGTGCGAATATACGTGGAAAGTTAACTGTTCAGGAAATTTGTTATAATTCTATAATACTATAACGACACCAATACAATAAAGATTTTTCTAACTTTCCTTATTGCTAGTGAAGAGCGAATCTAATACCGATCTTAGAATACAAATGGTAATTCGTAAATTAGCTTTGGTTCGCAAATATTTCGGATGAGACCTGTGCAGGAACGCCCATTAAAAAAATCAGAAAATATTAACATTCTAAACAAGTAAATCTGCGAGTTTTCGGTAATATAGCCCGTGGTAGACAGCAGAATGCTGGTTATTGGTAACTCTATTGCATCGCGTGTTACGAAACTTGCAGTTTTTTCTGCGGTACCGGGTGTGAAGAGATGTTGATGAGTTAAATTTAACATGCCGAGACATGTTCATTTCCGCGTCTACGAGACATTTTTAAATCAGGGGGGGGGGGGGGGACTGTCTTCTAGGTGTGCAGAACGACTCCTGAACACACTGGAAGTTTGTTTGAACATGCGTCAGGGTTAACATTAAACTGCAATTTTGCCATCTTCTCGCGAGACGTACGAAAATTGAGCGTTTCAACCATCACGAACAAAATTTCAGTTATAAGGTTGTGCCTTAAAAAATTCAAATACAATATAGTAGAATGTCCGACCAAAATTGCGTCATGAAATTTTGCAGTGGATTGAGGCCTGATTTAAAAAACTTATTAAAAGTTCGTGGTAATAAGAGCAGAAATTGTAGCGCTAAGACACATGGGAATCTACGAATAGTAATAAAGAATGTTTATAGAGTCAGTATTTACAAAACCGAGAAAAATGTTTGCAGAATTATTGGTAGAATAACTACCGTTTTTTCTGAAAATGGTCAGCAAATATGTCATGCTCTTTATCACTTGGGAATTCATTGTTGTGAAATTTGCTGAGTCATCTCGCGTGCAGTTTTAATACTTTGTCAAGTCAGAAGCCGAGATTCGTTTTTTTTTCCTGCCTTTCTGACCTAGATAGAAGCCAATGAAATTTGGCATAGCTGCAAGTAACATAAAAAGGAAAAGCTATCTAACTTATGTTCAAATCAACATTAAAACATATAGTTATAATATCGTATTATGTTATTTTTAAGTTAAGCAATGTCAAAACCAGCAACAAATATTCGAATTTACATCAAATGTAGCCCATTTTTCTTGTCAAACAAGTGAACACGGAAACAATTGCCGTTTTAAATCTTCTGTGTAGTAGTGTATGTAACATTGACACAGCAAGATGTTTTTATACATATCTTGGAAATATTTAATTATGAATAAATTACTGTATTATATAAAATAGTATCTAGCGTGACGGGAATGGAATATAGGTAAGCCTGTTTACAATTTCAATAAATTATGTAATTCGCAGACTCTTCTCATCTTGCCAACAAAATTTTGAAACCCCGAAGAAAATTTACAAATCCACCTAACATTAATATTACATAATGAATAAACTAGAGTCCTCTAAGAAAAAACATGATTTATTAGCAGTGCTTATTTACAATAAATACGTAAGTGCATTACTGTGTTAGGTGTTCTTCATACAATATACCTATATGACCTGCATACAATTCGTCTACTTGAGACTTGAAAAATTCGCCTATTCATTCACAGTATACTTAAAAGAAATAATTATTTTCCTTTGTATACGTTCATGAATGAACCAAAGTATGATCCGCCCTGAACAAATACACTGAAAGTGAGTGAAGATATTTTGGGCATCTTAACATCGAGGTCTTGAGAGCCGAGTGATAATGAGAAACCAACAAAACATAGAGAAACCTAGAAGAAGTTTATTTACCACGGCATTTTCTCGTCTTTGTATACTGCAAAGCAAAATTTCAACACAAAATTGAATACTATCAAAATTTAAAAATATCTTTAATTTTGCTTTGAAGGAATTCCTTTATATGAGAAAGGTGTAGCAGAGAAGTAGTCTCATAGTAGCATGAAATGTTTGTTATGTAAGCTGGAAGGAAATAGCAAACTGGCAAGTAAACATTAAACATTTCTGGCTTGGCTAGTCTGTTGAAGCCAACAACAAGTGTAATTTCATAGAGTGGCATTAAATGCCTTTTTAAAGAGGCACCACCATTTCAACCACTTTGCAGTTATGTTGTACTATATCTAGTACAAATTTGCAGAAAAAGTCATTTTCAATGAGTTTATTACACCGCAAAAATCTCTTTTGACAATTCACAATCTCAGATACAGAACAAGGCCACAGCCTAGAAATTTCACAATATTGAATATTAAAAAGAGCCACAATTACTTTAGCTCACACGCAAGGATACAGTTGATTAAAGAAAATTTATACATGCACCTTAGCAGAAGTCAATATTAGTTCAGCTAAACAGTATAAAAAATATATTTTCAAAAGAACAATGTATACGCCAAATTTAAGGCGATCAACTTCTCCAGTGCAAACCATTCAACCTTTTTGAAATGACGTTACAATGAAACAATATTTTCTCACAAAAAATGATAACCAACAACACGTTGCGTGAACCAAAAGGATGCACAGAATTAACAGTGTAAAGTTAATACATCTGTGGTACATGTACAACTCACTAAAGTTTGTAATATCATTTAATGTAACGGTTCGAAAATTATAAGCCATTAACGTTGTATTATGTTAACGAAATGAGCCACGCAAAAAGACCGCACAATATCATTAAGGCAATAACTGAATTAGGTTGTTTATGGTGAAGAAATACAAAATGCTCGTAATCCTTGCAAAACAATCTACACTGTAGCCCTTCGAAATTTGCAATACAAATTACTCTTGTGTCATTTATGTCAATATATTGACTCAGTTACAACCCAGCGCTCATCAAATGCGCCAACACACATCACATAAAACTGTAATACTGACTTTAGTTTTTACAAAATACTGCTGAGGGATGTTGTTATCCTGACCATTAAAATGTACAAATTTGCTGTGCATTAAAACACGTATAAGAAATTTACTACTCCCATCAAGGCAGTTGCAAATCTCATAGTACCTAGTATAAGGTTACGTAGTTTCATAAACCCACCTTAAGGAAAACTCACTCAAAGCACCATACAAAAATATTAACGTTACACATAGTGAGCTAACATAGAAACAAGCGGACGTGGCGACAGTAGAAGTCCCGTTAAGGCACGTCCATATAAAATAATGTTACAAATATTTTCCTTTAAAAATGTTCAGAATATGTTTACAGCTCGGAGACCCAACCTTAAATTATGAAATTAATTTGGGGTCCTTTCAAAGTGAGCTGTAATAAAATGCTTTAAACACACACAAGTATAGAACCGCTCGGACAGCAAGTCGTGGCAGTAACAACGCAAGCAAACACCTCACCGGGCTAGAGCTAAATTGGGCAGATGCGAGAAAACGCTTCCACTCTGAAGTAATATTAAGACCAAATATAAATCACTATAACTGGTACACTAAGCCAAAACATAATACCAAAGGTACCAGAGTATATTAAATTTTTAAAATCATAAAACCCACACTGCTATCTACTACTGTTAAGACACACTCCTAGCAGTCTCTACAACACCAAAATGCACGTAATCAATTAAATAATCGCACATGACTACGACTCAGCGTGATGCCCTTTTTCCAGCGCGGCTTCATTAAAAACCAACATTTAATACAAATGAGCCATGTAAAACCGTTGGATCCCCTGGTGCGCTAACACTTCAACCTTAATTCAAAATGTCAGTTGCCATACTGCGAAGCAGTATCGATATTAATCGAAGGTCTTGACGCTAGCAGACGGTGCGAAGAAGTGACAGATCAATGTCCGGCCACAGCTCGGCCCCTGCCAGTTTTAAATGTATCACGTGACCTGGGTAAGGATAACGGTGGGGAGAAGAATGGGGAAAGGAAGGGGAATCGAAGCGGCTGCAAAGAGGTGGCAAAAGAGCGCGGCGATCGGCGGACGTTAATGAAACTACTGGAGACAGAGAGCTACTGTCGCAATGCAGTTGTTAAAAATGAACAAGTAAAGGCCAGTAAACAAGATGTGGCATAGGCGTCATATCGGAAAGCGACAGTTCAGAACTTGCCACATGAGTGAAATGCATTCTTCTTGGTTACTTGCACTCTGTTCAGCAAACTGTCATGAGATCTATGACGTCACCAGGCAGCATATAAGATATTTATATCACTGTAATGACAACCACAATGTAATGAAGCAAACCGCTTTCATAAAGAAAAATTCTTCTTTATTCAAAACTATTCGGTTAGGCAGGGTTACCTTACGAACTAAATAAATGTTTCACACAAGATATTTGTTCACCATTATATTGACATAAAGTTTTGTCGTAAATTCAGTTATTTAGACACAGGCAATGGACACGTTCAGCAACCGATGCTCTGCTGTAGCAATAGCCGCGGTGGTGTAGTGGTTAGACTGCTCGTCTTCCACCTGGGCGAACCAGGTTCGATTCCCGGCGGGGTCGCTCTAGGATTTTCGCATGCGGAAATCGTGCCGGACGATTCCACTCGTCGTCGAGTTTTCTCGGGGATCTCCCATTTTCCCCGCTCATGCATTCCGGCGCTGCTCCATATTCACCTCTCTTTACCATCATAAGGAAGGACTTAAGGTTCTGCTGAACAAGAGATTTTTATAACTGAGATATTTGTTTATCTCGTGCTGCGTGGTTTTGTGATGTTGAGACTGAATATTTTCCTAAGTGTATCTAGAAGCATAGTTCTTATTTGAAAATTGTAAAATAAAAACCGCAGTACACTGTAAAAAATGTATGTATGTGTAGAAGGAATTCTTTGAAATTTAGTTGCCAAATATATTTTTGTAACACTACAAATTAATTGCAGAAAATTTGCTACACCCTGCACTGCAGGGCGACACACGGTACGCCACTTCACAATAAATACCAGACCGAAGTCTATCAGCAGAAAGAAAAATATTTTGAATGCAAGTTAATATAAAATTATTACAATAGACACACATAGGTCATTTGGAAATTTTTTGTATATTTAGGAACTTTATAAATTACATTACACAACCTTAGAATATTTCATAAACAACGAGCTAGATTTCAGATGGGCTATTTTCATTCAAACTTAATATGCTCTAATAATACTGGTGTACAACTTTTGCTGATAATACAACATAAAATACCTTTCATTTAAAATCTGTCCTCCAAAAATTCTCTTTGTAAAATACTGCTGAGGACTTACTAGAATATTCTATCATTATCATGACCTAACAGCAAAAATCTGTTGAAAACGTCATTTTCAATTGGCAACTTATACATTATTGAAATTTTCATAATTATTTGGTATATACACATTTGTGGACGTTTCCTAAGAATGATCTCACTTGTAACTTTTACCTTTTCATAAGGCTGACAAAACATTTTTATTTATAATACAGCCTTTTCATAGTACCGTCTCATTGGGAAAGTTTACATATAATTTGTGACTTAATATAACTTTTACGTAAGCATCCATTTCAATTTATAAACCTGGACATAAATATAAAAATGCCTACCAAAGATATTCTCGAACTCTAGTCTTCTATTTCATTAAGGATGGAAAACTTTCTATCATTTTAAAATAGCCTTTGCATAAATATGACTCTCCGGGGAACTGTACTTTAAGAAACATGACGTAATTCTACTATACACATTATTGTTACGTTAACGTGAATTACTTTTGCCCTCATAATTTGCATGACATTACAAATTTTATTATAGTCTGACCAAGGCTGAAAAATCTTACTTTCAATATCTTACAGCCTTTAAAATACAACATTCATCTATTTCGATAAATTCACATTTTTCCACAAACATTACTTTCTACCAACAAGGACTTCCAAAAAGCCATTTCTACAGTTTCTTGGCCTGAAGGGCCCAAGCTACACAAATATGTACTTATCTTGGTTTGGTCCCCAGAAGCCGAAACTCCCCGAGTTCTGGGCACCTGAGGTATTTATACACCAACATTTTGGGAGTTTGCCCCCTCCACATCTGGGGCGCAACGAATAAAATTTAATTACAGCCATTCTGAAACATCGTTGGTTCTGGAACATTATTCCAATTCTTAGAATTCAAGCGTATGTGGCGCCATCTTTACTTGAACCTCGCGCATTTCCCATGCTGGCGGGCGACAGCAGCGCTCGCAGCGGGGTCTGAGGGAACCGGCGGAACAGCTGTCAGTTTGTCGAGATATGCCGCGCCATGCGGCTGCGCGGTGGTTACCGCGACCATACCTCAAGACACAAAATTGTTGTCCGAGGTCACGTCACGTATCGATCCCCGTCGCACACACCAGTTGCAGTTTTTATGGTAAGGCACAAATATTCCACAAAGTTTATTGTAGTTTTGCAGATTTAGGCTTGAGATTATTGCCGGTCAGTAACCGCGTAGTTGCTTCAGACTGGCAGGAAACATTACGTTTCGGTGCGTAGAATGGCGAGTTAACTTAGGTAAGCGGAAAGTTTTTAATGAAATGAGACGCCCCGTCTCAAATTTCTCAAAAAATCTTTGTGTAGAATTTGTAGAACTAATGTTGAATGTGAACAAACAAATGCTGTAGACTTCGAGTTTATTATAAATATTGAGCTATGTACACAGTTTTGTATGCTTTCTAAAATCATGTGTTGTAAATGTACAATATTTCAGCCGTACAGTTCCCATATCTTTGGCAACCAGTTTCCAAAGAATTGGTTATAACCAATCCATAAATTTTTTACTGTGTAGTTGGTAACAGCACAGAAAATTCTCCATACTTCAATCTCGCGCTTCGTTTTATTTTATAATTTCTCACTCCCGTGCAGCAAATATTTTCCATATGCAGCTGCAGATGTACTGCCCTACGGCGGCGACGCGGCTGAGTCACGTGAAGCTGCCATCGCTGCAGTAGCGCTTTGCCCGTATTCGCCAAGTGAAGGCGCTCGGTGACGCGCCATTGTTATTGCTATTGCTATTTGTTCCACACACACTGCATTTAATCGAATGATTTATTTAATCACCGCTAGACCGTGACACAGTAGACTAAATGCTGTTCACGATAAAATGAGCACTTGTGAAATTAACCTTAAAAAAAGTAACTGCCCCTGAACGCATATATTTTAATGGGCGCACTGAGTGACATTTGCCCCGTAAAGTTGGTAACGGTGGATGAAAAATAGTTCCATATATTAACGTCGAATAAAAGGAGTTAGTAACAATTTGTTATAACTTAAATTACTTTATTCGCTTTCTGTTTTTTTTTTCTTTTTTACTGTATCGAAGTGTGAAATGAGCAAATTTGTATAATATTTACTTTCTTAAAAATTTTTACAGTTTTACTTGACCGACGCATGAATAAACTGATGAGGGCCCATGACAATGTTACTTTTAAATAAGGCGGAATAATACATAACGTGCATACAAGTAAATCTTAGGGAGGGCTTTTAAAAGTACTCATTTTACCGTGAACAGCCTATATAGAGCAAAACTGTGAAAGATTCTGTCCAATTATATTTGTCTCGTATGCGCGCGCAAGAAGTGATATATCGAGCCGTTTAACAGTTTTAATTTTTTGGCTTCCCGCCCTGTTTATTCGCTCAATTTCCCTCCATTTCGGTACGTGATTAAGCAAAAAGACAAATATAAACGTAGGACACATGTAGAGGGCTATACATTAAAGCCTGACTTTGTATCTGTGCAATGAGAACTTAACGGGGAAAAGAAATAAGTTTGGGACGCTTTTTGTCGTGGAAACATATCTTTTCTCATTCCCATTCGAGGGATAGCGATTATTTTGAACAATCTGACGACAAAGTGTTTGTAGATGTCGTTCGAAAAATATACAGTTCACAAAAGTTATGAAGATTGTGCTATACGGCAGTTTTGGTGGTAGGAGTTATTAGTTCTTTTGTAATCTACAAAGAGCGCAATAACGCATTTAACATGCCTGGGACAAGTTGAAAAGAAAAACAGTTTAAAATCATCCAAAACCTCCAAAACACTGAAAGATCTCAAAAGAGCTGCCAAGATGTAATGGGACCTTCTTCCGAAATATGACAGCAACACATTGAGTACAAGCATGCCATGGCGTGCTAGGGACCTGTACAATGCACACGGAGTCCATTAAGCTGCAGTGGGAATGAAGGAACCCTCCCTAGTCACAGACATTATTACGTTAATTTTGTTGTTCTTTAGTGTTTATTTGTCGGTAATATTGGAAAAATGTTTTCTTGTTAGAAACGCTTTGAATTTCACGTTATGTATCGATACAATTTGTAATGTATATTTGTTATGTTTTATTTTATGTATATTAAATACTTTTTTCTTTATTGATCTACCAGCAGTCCGCCATCGCTTCGCTCGGGTTTTATGGGGTTATTGAAATACATACATATATATGCGACTACCCGTGAATACCTGCGACTACCCGTGAATACCTGCGACTACCCGTGACTACCTGCGAATACCCATTGCTACCTACGACAACCCGCGACTGCCTGTGACTACTTGCGACTACCCATGACTACCTGCAACTACCCGTGGCTACCCGTGATTAATTCCGACTATCCGTGACTACCCGTGACTACCTGCGACAACTTGCGGCAACTAGGGATTGGCTACCTGCGACAACTCGCGACTACCTGCGACAACTCGCAACTACCTGCGACTACGTACGACTACGGGAACTTTGGCACGTGTGCCCCGCCAGCGTTTCGCTCAGGTGTTATGGAGAGTTTTGGTAAATGTTTTTTTTCTTTTTTACAATTTTTGATTTCAAATACTAATGTACTTTTTCTATGTCGTTTCGACAATTTGCGACTACCCGTAACTATCCGCGACTAACTGCGACTACTGGCGATTACGGGAACTTTGGCATGTGCTTGCTCTCACCTATGGGTGCTCGCTCGCACATCCTGACTTCGTCTTGAAACTTCGGGATGTGCTCACTCACCTATCGGTGTTCGCTCGCACATCCCATCCTGCAGTTGCATTCAGATCATAAAGATTTAATAATTAATATGTAATTCATAAGAAGTAAAATTTAAACATAAGACTTAAGACGTAAGATGTAAGAAACAAGTCTTAAAATATAAGACTTAATACTTTAGACGTAAGACTTAACAATATATACGTAAGACTTAAGATGCAAGACTAAACACTTTAGACGTAAGACTTAAGATTTCGCCCGAATGGCCGAACTTCCTCTTGGGGAAGTGTGGGACATAAGAAGACAACCCTCCCCCGAATCCCAAGAAAATCGGTCGAAAAGTGCACCTTCCAGGCCGAAAAGAATGCGACAAACGCACCGCTCTGGACTCGGCAACTCTTCTCAGGGGAGGGGGAAAAGGAATGGCTCTGGGGGGAGGGGGGTCTATAGCCAAAAGGTCAAAAGGTGTGCAGAGTAAAGCCGCCACCCTTCTACATTTTCTTCTGACATTGTTTCAAGTTTTTGTTAGTGCACGCTTACAAAGTATTCCAGTAGCTCATTTTTCTCCGATTTGTTTTACAAATTTTGAAATTTCTCAATGATTAAAAATAAATTAAACATAGCCTATGTCCGTATGGAAGAAAGTAGCTTTCTAATAGCGAAATAATTGTGATAATCTGCCGTGTAGTTTCCGATATTACCGAGACCTATAAACAAACTGCTGAGGCCTGTCCTAAGGGGAGCAGGTCACGCACTATAAAGGCCATATTACACAGTACCAGATTTCGTAAAAGCTTGTGCAATGTCTGCCATAGCTGCCATTATACCGGCCTGTACGGCATCCGTCATGGCATTTTTCGCCTGGAGCTGCCAGATTTCATAACAGGTTTGGTAATTGGACCTGTCCTATTTTCAGTGGCAGGTTCCATACCAGCTCTCGTACCTGGCCAATCGCATTGCAGTTTCAGAGCGTATGGTGCACTCCGTGGCTACTGTTCGAAACCAGTTGATGAGGAAACCTAAAAGGAAGCCTCCATCTTGATTTTACATCCGTGAGGTTGAAACTGTTTCAAATAGATTTAAAATACGACCACGACGAATGATATTGGCAATGACAACTTTCAATTAATGCTTAGAACCGTTCTAAATACTTAAAACATTACAAACTGTAGGAAACAATTAATTCAAACTCTTATGATATATACAGTATATGAACTATAAAAAGCGTGATAGAACTGGTTGTACAGTGGTACAGTCGTGGGGTCCGCAATGAACATATAATTTTTGGGCGTGACCCAAAATTTTTTTTATCATTAAATTTTACATGCGGATAATATCCCGGTACGTAAAGAAAAAAACTATATTTTGCAAGCGGTCAGTAGTTTTCGTCAATATTAAAAATAACACACTTTTACTCTTAGTGAATTCACAACATGTTTAAGAAAATGAATGAAACTATACTAGTAAGCAATCAATTTATGTAAAAGGTGAACAGTAATATAGCAATATTAAGATGTGCTAGCTAGTTTTTTTCATAGGCTTACGCAAGTTACTAACTGGCAGCAGTTCTACGAATTAGGTTCATATTTACTACAAGCCACACACTGCGCACCCACTGAGAGTGCCAAATGCTAGTACGCGAACTGCTGTCGTGTAATATGAATCTTCCATGGCGGCTCAAATAGCGGCTGGTATACCGGCTCGTACACTAGAGCTTGTAGAAGCTTGTACAAGAACCAAGTACTGCTGCAGGTATCGTGAAATATCGGTTTTAGGGGGGGGAATAATGTAGAACAGAGATAGAGCACTCGGATATAAGAAACACTACTTTTATTCAATCACAAATACTATTACAACTCTTTCTTTGATCGCCCAAGGGCGCTACTCCAAGGTACAAATATTAAAGATACCAATCTCTATTATGGCAAGGGTTAGCTCAAGGCTTACTCAGATGCTCTCGACTCGGAAGGAGTCCAGTTCAACCCAACGTCTATCCCTACCTCTCCGCGACCTTTTGCGCCCTACTGGAGTTATATTTACCCCACGTCGTCGGCTACGGGAAGCCCAACCCCCCCCCCCCCCCCGGTGGCTGCAGGCAAGCGTTGATCCGGGACCACTGGCCTGGTGGTCCTCTCTCGCTGGTTTCACTCGGGCGACTGGATCAAAGATGGCTGCGAGCCGCCATTGCACCAGTCTTATATGGTAGCAACCCCGGCCTCATTACGCTTCCCCGGGAGAGCGTTTTTTTATAACAGGTGGGCTGGCTCGTCGAGGTCGCGCGGCCCTGCCCTCTAGCGTGGCTCCTGCCAGCCCCAGCTACTGGTGGTCACACCAAAACCTCACATTACCTCTTTGTAATATTAGTATAGCTATTCCAGTCTTTTTGAAAGGTGTTTACATACGAGCATCGAATCGTAAAAAATTAATTCTGATTCGAAGTTCATATACAGGTTCGTGTTTAACAACCGATTAGTTTAACTCCGAAAAAAAAAAATATATGGCATGTAATTGTAGATTCATATTGTGGTGTGTTAATAAGAATAATTAGTTTAGATAAGCGTCAGTAAGAGTAAAGTTGAGCTAAGTTGGACGGCTCTTAACAACAAGGTCTTGAGAGCCGATGAGTGCGAAATGAGATAACAATGGAGTAGTGCCGGAATGCAAGGGTGGAGGACACGGGAAATCCCCGAGAAAACCCACCGACCAGCAGCATAGTCGGACACGATTCCTTCTTGCGAAAATCCGGAGTGAACCGACCGGGGATTGAACCCGGTTGGCCTTGGTGGGAGGCAAGTGGTACAACCACTCAGCCACAACACCAGTAAGAGTAAATTTTAGTACCTTAAAAATGCACTCCTGCTGGAATCGGAGTTAGGGTCCAAAGTAAATAGACAGTTGTCAAAACTGCAAGGAACATGAATTCATGACGGCAATTTTGATTTAGTTTCTTCCAACAGCATTCATAATAAAGCTAACGATAAGGCATCGTTCAAGTCTCAGAGTTGTATCTTTATCACGGACCAGGAAAACGTGTTTACTAGGACAGCATTGGCTTCTGTAAAAATCCTGTTTTACGGCTGATGAAATCTGGTAAAAGTAAACAAGGCTTACTTTATTCGCCTCACGGAGTCAGACATTCACGGCAGGCGCCCGGGGAGGAATTGATTTCTCGTTGGAAATTTCTGGAAGTGGGGTCGAGGTTTATTGTTCCCTGCTCTGAAGAAAAGGAAAAAATGCCTGGAAACTGCCATTCTCAAAATGGCGCTTTACAGCGATAGTAAACACGAAATAGCGGAACAATAAAACCAGGAAAGCCGGCTGCGAATGTCAAATGCTGGCCACAGCCCACACGAACGACAATATGCTGGCTACATATCGCCGATCACTAAGTCAAATGAGATGTGCTTTGTTGCGTAGATCTCTCCGCAAGTAAGGGCAATGGAAAAGTCTCGGCACTTCGAGAATTCCAGAAACATACAATCAAGAGCATAATTTCAACTACTTAATATACTTTGATGGGGTTAGATCGAATTACAAGAAATTTGAATGCTGCTTTCTATCATATATCAATACATGAGACAGGCTATAGTTTTAAAAATTGCCAACTTTTTTGCGAAAAATTAGAAATATCAACCACAAAATCAGTAAATCTTACAAAATAATTGTCTTGAAATTAATGAAATAATAGGCATTATGTACAATTCTGTGATACTGAAATTCATACATCTTGAAGAAAACACTTTTTTTTAACAAAACCTTTTCACAGGGAGTAGCTTTCAAGAAGACAAAATTCATTTGAAAAGGAAAGTGCTTATTTTTATTTCTATATGTTCCTAGGGAGAAATGTGATCAATTTTAAAACACTAATATTTATGTTTACTTATTTTTTGGCTTATCTAAAATGTAAATTTATAAACAGACAAAAATTCTATCTTAAAATTATAGATTGTGCCAACTATTGCTGTGTGTTATGAGTTCATTAATTCAAATATAAAGCCACGAAAGGAAACACCATCGAAATACCTTCAGTAGTTTAAATTCTGTACGTGAGTCTATGTTTCGGGAAATTCGAGTATTGTGACACCTTATTGTAGATCTTAGTTACACGTTACAAATGTGAAGTAGGCCAATTTATAAATCAATATTCTTTCCATATCCTTTCTACAAATCTCACCTGAAATATCAAAGTACTTAGAGCAACATTTGAAGCGAATTAAGGAAAGCACCTAATGTGTATTAGCATCACAGCAAACATGTCACGTCTAAACTGATGTGTCCTATGATATTGGTATATTTTGTTTAATTGACGCAGTATAACGTATTACAATTCTGATATTTATGCTATGTCATTGAATTCAAGTCAGTTAAAAATAGCCGCTAAATAGGACTAGGGCAGCATCGATATCTACATGGTGGGCAAAAATATTCAGGGATCAGCAACCAGAAAGCATACTGTAATATTTTTTGTCCCTTTACAGCCGAAATCCTTGGGAACCCTGTTGCCACAAATTATTATGTATAGAAAAACGTATTTTGTGTAAGTTTTAATTGTTGTATTATTACTTCCGAGTGTCCCAAATTAATGTTTACACTCTTTGTACATTTATAGCAAAAGAAATATTAATGACAACGTAATAGGACTGCAGATATTTGATTCTATGGAGACAATGTTGAGTGTGCGTGAGGTCAGGTACATTTCTAGCCACGAGAGACAGCACTATAATTGTGAAGAAAATTGCGGAAGTGTCAAAGTTTTTTTTTTGAGCAACGAAACTGCATTTTAAAGTGGCGTTGGAAATGTGAGAACATGACTGAGGTGCAGAGACAAAGGAGGTAGAATTCAAATCTAAGCCACCGTCACGTCTAACAGTGACACAATTACGTGACAAGTTTGAAAACAAAGGAACTGTGTACGATATGAAGAAAGGACAGTACGGTAGGAAGAGAACCACAACGGACAAAGGAAGAGTGGTGGGGCTGCGTGGCACACTTAACACGTTCCTCAGGAAGACAAACTCTGTACGGCAAGCTCCGCGTAAGTCAGGTGCCAGTATATCAACTGTCAATTGCGTTTTAAAGCAAATATCTCAGCGATATGAATAAAGACGACCCAGATAAGCGTGTCAGATTTCGTGAGTGGGTTGGCAACATGTGCAATGACAACGAACATTCAATTGGTGTGATTGTTTGGTTCGATGAGGCAACCTTTAAATTGAAAGGAACTGTCAACCGCCAAAACTGCGCGTACTGCTGGTCTAATGAAAATATCTCCTGGGTTAACAGTGTGGCGCAGCATGTCTGCCAGAGGACTTAGAGGGGCCATTCTTCTTCGGTGGGATGGTGACAAATGAAAGTTGCCATACTATGTTACAGGAAAATATTGTGGCAGCTGTTCACCAACTATGCCCGGATGACGATTGCTTTTTCCAGCGCGCCGATGCACCGCTACGTTACAATCGAGGCATACGGTCGCTCTTGATTAGGCTGTTCACGGTTAAATGAGCACTTTTGAAAGCTCTGCCTAACATCTACTTGTATGCACGTTTCGTATTCTCCCGCCTTATGTAAAATTAACATTGCCATAGATAGGCCTCACCATTTTATTCATGCGTCGGTCAAGTAAAATTGTGAAATTTTTAGGAAAGTATATATTATACAAATTTGCTCATTTTCACACTTCGCGTGCATTAAAAAATCTGAAAGCGAAAGAAATAATTTTTGTTATTACAAATGGTTACCTAACACTTTTTATTCGACGTTAAGATATGGAACTATTTTCCATCCATCGTTACCAACTGTAGGGGGCAAATGTCACTTATTGCGTCCATTAAAATATCTGTGTTCAGGGGCAATGGTTTTCTCCTAAAATTCGTTTTTAAAAAAGCTCACTTTATCGTTAATAGCCTTTAAGAAGCATTTGTCGGGAGAGTGACAGGCCGACGAGGAAGTATTGAGTTTCCACGCAGATCGCCAGATTTAACGCAGTTAGCCTTTTTTCTATATGTTGGGCACTCTGAAGATCACTGTGTACGTCACAACGCCACAGACATTGGCTGCTGCAAGAGGTGTGATTGTAACCACCTGTGAATCCACATCCATGGAAACAGTAGTTAATGTTTGACGTTTGGTTCTACAACGTTGCAGACGATGTCTTGTGGCTGACAGCGGACATTTTGAACAAATGTAACTGCTATTAACATTCTCACACATTCAACGTTTTCCTTACAGCGTCAAATACAGATAGTCTCATCAAATTGTCTTTAATATTTTCTCTGTTATGAACGTTCAAATAATATATGAACATTTATTATGGACAACCAGTAGGCCTATTAGACATTATACGGTTGTATTTATACCGAATGTGTTAACAAATGTAAATATTTTTTATCTCGGATAAAGCTATGACAAATAAATACGAGAGAAGTTTAAAACTTCTTTCAAATTATCTTCAAAGAAATTAACTTATTGACACCGAGAATGGAACAATCAATTAATATGCTACATCTTCAAGCATTTTATCATAGGACCACTTTATCATGTGGTATAATGGACCATTTCCAATGGAGTAATGTATTAACTAGGCCAAAAATATAGTAACTCCACATCTTGGAAAGACGCGAGTAAAGAGCTTAAGAGAAGTACTGTATTAACGAATGAAATTAGAAATCAGCACAAGGATTCCTTAATTGCACAGTTGCAGTTCCACAATTTCAGAATATATTGTGCTATGAATGCTTGCGTTGGGGCTACAGATATTAAATTATATATCTTCATAATTCTTTTGCAATATGTTTGGTCTGATTACAAAAAATATTTGGCAAAGAAATGCTTGTATCCGTTTAATCGCGCAAGTTTTCTTATTAAAAAAATTTACTTGAAAGGCGATTATATTTTTACAGTCGAAAACAAAGTTGTATGAAAACATTCCCCACTCCCTAAGCACACCAATTTAATAACACATTCGCAATTTAATAACACATTCGTATGTTTTAAGTGAAACGTTTAATACGTGAAATAATAGTTCGTAAATTTTCCTTCGCGGTTTTAAGTGATTCCTTTTCAGTATAAACAATTTTCTGGTTGCATTATGCCCTGTAAATACAGCTCTTGCAACGTTACAAAGAATAAGCATTGCAAGTGGTAATATTGTATTTTTACAAAAGTTTTTAAATTTTAAAACATTCAGATGTGGTATGTATACCTTTTTTTTTTCATAGTGAAAGCAGGGTTTAAAATTTTACTTCCTTTAACGGTGAGCCAACTCTTTTGAAGCCGTAAATAGCAGCTCGGGAGATAATTCCTACAGCGTGGTACCTGTCACACATTACTGACGTTTTATTGCAGGAACGATCAGCGGCGCGATATACAAACAGCGCAAAGCAATACTCCACGACCTCAATTAATATACATGTCAAACATAAATTGCGGACGAGATAGCTAATCGCGAACCATGTTTGTTGATGTGCCATATGGCGTCTTTGATTACATCCTGGCTGACTGCACTTCAGGGGAGTTCTCCTTCATTCTACCAAGTGTACCTTTCTAACTAGTATGTCTACCTTGCTAACTTATCGACCCATTACACCGACAGAAATGTTTGTGCGCAATAATTGTGAACTGTCCTGGATAAGTCCATATATTCTACGAAATATTTGGTTTACAATCTGTGTTTATTTACAAGAAATAAAAATTTACTCAGCAAAATTGTATAGTTTATTAGAAGGCATTATTAAATGAATTGTTATATTTAAGTTTGTTTGGTCAAAAATCTCTTTTGTGAAATAAACTTTATGTCTGTTCGGATTTCTATAAAAAGTATCGTGGATTGAGTAAAACGTTTTTACTATTAATATTAATATCACAAACTGAAATAAATTTATATTTAATTATTTCCTGCGAGGCAATAAACAGTAATTACTGTATAAGTCTGCAAAAAGTGTGGACTTCAAAAATCACTATTTTTTTTTTGCACTACAACATTTTCCAACCACGCACATTCTGAAATAGAAACAGATAAAATTGCTCTAAATCAGCTAATTTGACAACAGATCTGTTGCATTTGCTCTACTTGAATAGGTTAAACTATACTGATTACTTAAATGGCTAGTATTCACAATTTAGAAAATTATTTATATTGATTCCTAGTGAAATGCACGGGCTTGGCCGTAAAACCTAAGTGTATTCCACTGATTCGCCGGTAGATAACAACTCATTAAAGAAGGAAGCTTCAGTGAAATAATTCTACTGATTGAATTCACTGATTCAGATTTAGAGTGTAGTGGAAAATTTTAACCTCTAGTGTATTAAAGGCTACCGCTTAACTGTCTGTTAATTATAGAAATATTGAGCGCGGGTCTCAAGCTAATTGTTACTAGCACTATAAGTCTTAACATCTTCCAAAACAAGTGTCTAGGCTGTTCATGCTAAAATGAGCACTTTTGAAAGCCCTGCATAAGATCTACTTGTATGCACGTTGAGTATTCATCCGCGTTATGTAAAATTAGTATTGTCATGGGCCTAATCACTTTATTCATGCGTCGGTCAAGTGAAATTCTGCAATTATTTAAAAAATAACTATTTTACAAATCTGGTGATTTTCACACTTTGAAGCATAACAAAGAAACAAAAAGCGAAAGAAATAATTCTAATTATTACGAATGGTTACCTAACACTTTTTATTCGACATTAAGCCATGGAATTACTTTCTCTCCATCGTTACTAACTTTTCTGAGTACATGTCACTCAATACGCCCGCTAAAGTGTATGAGGTAGAGGCAGTGACTTTTTTCAAGGTTGATTTCAAAACTGCTCACTTTATCGCGAACAGCCTTTAAGAATGGACGCATAGGAAGTAATTTTACTGTTTGCATATTCCTCTCACACCTGTGTGAATAAATGCTTACAATGGGGCGATTTTATTACAGTTCATTAGATACACTGAAAAAAAAATTGAGGTAAAATTGCCTTACATTTAAGGGAAGCTAATTTCTTCTATATGTAAGGTAAAATTACCTCTCAAATGTAGAGTAAATTTACATAACAAGTGAAGTACTGTTCCCTAATTGTACGGGAAAAATACCTGACAGAAGTGGGGGAAAAATCCCATAAAAGTAAGGGAAAATTAACTATATGTATAATAAAATTATATTTAAAACTACCCGCATTATTAGTACTGTTAATTATTTTATTATCTACATCCTTTCACGAATAGTAACCGAAACGTCAACACTGAAATCCTCGGCATCTGCCTGTGGATGGGCACGAACCTTTGCCTTGTATTACGATATGCCGATGAGCTATCCATTACACTACGACGACAGTGTGGCAGCATCAGTGAATATAACTATGTTAAAAGATTGTTTCTTCCGCCCGTCCCCCACACTCAGCTGTTGAAAATGCTGAAGAGATGCACACGTCGTATGTTAATTTACCCACTCATGTATAGAATTTTCCATTACCTTGTACATGAATTTTACTGCAGGGTGTGGTAATTTTACCTTACCTGTAAGGAAAACTATGTTTCCCCCACAAGTTTGCGAATATTACCTTACAATATTGCCAGGTAATTTTCCCTTTTTTTTTTACAGTGTAACGTCCCTTAGGAGGGACCATAGTGATTTAAAGTCTCGCCGACAGAGGTTTCACTAGAGAGGGAATATGGTTCGAACGAGCAGTAATCTGCTATGACCTGTATTAAGCCTAAGGAATCATTTCAGAATGCGCCTGGACTGATTTAGGAAGACCACAACAAAATTAAGTCAGGAAGGCTGGATCAGGGATCAAACCCCGAGTCCTTCCAAATGGGAGTCCACTGTGTTTGCACTACTTCATCTCGCACGATTTGTGAACCAGTAACATGTACCTAGAAGCCAAGTGTGCTAATCATGTACAAAACAATACAAAATTAATTTAAAACAATTTTGTTAAGTAGAAGCGACAGGCGTGTATACAAAAATATCGAATATGTTATTTATTTATTTTTTTTAGCGGAAAATGAATTCGAGAAATTTCTAGGTAATTTTTCGTACGTGGTGACTGGAAAAGTTCATTGTTGGCTATTTTCCCCAATACTTTGTATACTCCAGGTGCCATTTTATGTATGCGAGAACAGTAAGAAGCGAATTATTCTACTGTCCGTCTTACACATCACTTGGTTCTTTCATATCTTGAGACACGCTTGTCTCAAAAACTGGAACTTGTCTTTGCGCAAGTTTTACAGCGCCATTTTACGCCTCTAATTGTCCAGAGTGTTTGGTGGAAAAATCACGTTTTTGTGAAAATTAAGTGATGGATTTTGCTACGAGCCTATAATAATATGTACTGACCATTTTTTCCATGAATGTTGGACGGTCGGCGGTGGTAATTGCGCTACGGGTAATTACGTGAGATCGACACGTGAAGCACACAAACAGCATAACGTCCGGTCGGCGTGGAACAAAATCTGCGACTACCAAACATGGCTGACAGGCAGGCGTGCGGTGCGACCGTGGTGATCACTCAGCGGCAAAGCGGTGAACTACACCCACTTCTTGGAATTCCCGCTCATGTGGTAGCGTGAATGACGTCTGAGTTGGGCGCGCAGCTGCTTCGGCTGAAAGCCCACCGACGAAACGCCCTGTGATTTGAAGACTTGTTAAATCATTGAATTCACCCCCCCCCCCCCAACAGCAGGGACATGCGCCGATAAACGGAATTCAGTCTCTGGAAATTTCGACGTCCTGTGATTGGGCTTTTCATTACTGTAACCACACTAAGGGGAATTGGTTTTTTTTAAAGTATAAATGGACCTACGAGGGGGCTCTCTGATCAGAGATGGCTTCCTCGTGGGGACGATCACTCAGCTGAGATAAGTATTGTAAAAACTAAAAATATTCTTAAAATGTAAAAAAGAAAAAAAAAAAAAAGTTTTCATGTAGGCTGCTGTGGCAGTTCCATAAAGGTCCAAGTTGCAGGTCCTTAATACGGACTTTGAAAAATCGAAATGAATAGAAGTACTAATTTAAGAACTTTTTTCCTTTTTAATAAAAATAAATGTGAATTTTTAAAGGCATAGTAGAATTTTTAACAAGATTTGTGTCCTTTCAAACTTTGGAATTTGGTAAATATGTCAAAATACTCATTTTGGCTCAGTGTCATGTCGATGGACCAGTAATTGTTAAAAATCCATGAAAAGATAATTACTGTTTTTGGTGTCCTTTAGTTGCTTTAATGACCAGTAAATGTCAAAATAATTCAAAAATTTACATAGTGCTTTCTTGGTGGCCTTTTGTAGATCGATGGGTCAGTAAATGTTAAAGAATACATTGAAAATACCACTACTGTTTTTTTGGTGGCCTACAGGTTGCTTTAATGGCCAGTAAATGTAAAAAATAATTCAAAAATTGACATAGTACTTTCTTAGTAGCCCTGTGAAGATCGATGGACAACAAATGTTAAAGAATACATTAAAAGACCATTACTGATTTTGGTGGCCTTCAGGTTGCTTTAATGGCCAGGAAAGGTTAAAAATAATTCATAAAATTAACATAGCATTTTTCTTGGTGGCATTTTGTAGGTCTATTGGCAGTAGATATTTTAGAATCCATAAAATAAACTTTGTGTTTTTTGGGTGGCCTTTTGCTGCTTGGTTGGCCAAAAAATTGTATTAAAATTCATAAAATAAATATTGTGGTTTAGTTGCCCTTTGGCTGTTCTAGTGATCATAATTTGACTTTAAAATTAATAAAAGTTATTATTCCTTGTTGGCCTTCAGTTATCTTACTGGCCAGTAAATGAGATGTTTCCGTTTGTTTTACAACATGTACAAAGTGACAAAGTAAAAGATCAGAATTTTAAATATTTAAAAAAATACTGCAGTATTAAAAGTATCTCGTGTGGGAGATGTTAAGGAAGCATTTGTTTACCCTTTTATTTACTCTAGGGTTGTAGAGGTTGCTGTACATTTTATTTGTTCCAGAGTGTTATTCATAAATTATATATATAAGTATAAATTTATGTATATATTGTAACTGGGATGTGAATAAGGCTAGGTTTGCCAACCCAGCCAGAGTAAACATATAAAGTAAATATATATTCTTTCTGTGTCAATGTGTACTGACATATATTTAAGCTTTTCAAAGATAAAATTTAACATTCAAACTAATAATATTTTTCAAAGTTGTGTTGGAGCAAAAATATAATGAATGATAGAAATTCATGTGGAATTTTCTATCCACTTCTATACCTTGTGTGAGCATTATTCTGTGATGCAAATTGTAGATCGACTTGTATGATCTCGAAAACAGAACAAAAAAAACAAAACGAAATTGTAATAAAAACACAGGAAGTTAATTAATGTTTTCTTATTGGAGTACAGTGTGCGCGTCTCTCCCATTACGGTGCATTTTTCTCATAGGGGTGTTTTCTGAAGTATATTCACTTTCTGGTTTTGATGATAATTTGGGCTTGTGGTTTTGCCCCCTTGTTGCGTCCTCTGACATAGAAAGTGCCACAACCTGCTCGAGTATTACTGGATCAAATTGTTCCAGAAAATGTACAGTAATTCTGGTAAAATTTGAACTGTAACGCAACGATAAAAAAAAGGGTTCTAAAGTATTTTCTCATACGTTCTTAATTAATTATGCCACTCTTTTAAATACATATTTGAGTAAACTATTTAAATTTATACTAACGCATTATCCAGCCATGGTTATTTGAACAATTTCGTATAATTCATAATATTATGCTGGCTGCAAAATTGGAAAATTCTTCATGTTAACGGAGTGTGAATTGGCTCTCATTTTCAAATGAAGGGTTTATCAACTAGTTGTCTGTTTGATAAATGGTCACATTCTTCAAGGAAATTTTTGAAGTAAAGTTTTCTAGGAAGTGAGAGAAACTTGTGATTTTATTAAACTTCTATCAAACCAACATCATTACTTTGACAAAGAAGACGTTTCACAGGTACGTAAAAATTTAATTTCCTATAATTAAAATAATTAAGCAATATGAGACTGCAGTTATGTCAAATTCACTAAAAGTAAACATAATTGCGGCACAAATAATATTTTATAACCCTGCAAGCTACGAATGAATGGTCGGTTGGTTAGAGAAAATATCGGGGTTTTTACGGGAGTTATAAGATACAATAATGTTTATCGATATGTGCGTTTCAAAAATATCTTTTAAAACTACCACATTCGATTCTATCAAATCCGCAAAGGAAGCCGCATTTTACCTTTTATGTTTTTGTGCCGGTACCTCACGTTTATTTCAATTTTAATAACTACAAATGCATTGGAGGTATTTATACGTAGTGTTTTAATTGTATTACGAGGATGTAATTATCGTTAGAAATAATTGTTAAGATCCCCAGTTTGAAGGAAAAAAAGGGGGGGGGGGAGTAGGTAGGTCCAGTTAGTGGCTCTCTACCCCAGGATAAGTATAATAACGGCACTGCGTGTGCAAATAGAAAAAAATATGGCGCAGAATTTGTGGTCAATTAAAGTACTTAGAAACTAGTGCCTAATTTAATCAACAATTACTATCAAATGCTGTGCATATCAGTGATAACTGGTTAGCCTTATTACGCCAGTTCACAAAGGAAAACGCTCGAGGCAGTCCGTGTTTTGCTGTGCGCAGGCCTATTACGAGGATCATAAACTTTTAAACCAACAATTATTGGCCTGAAGTGATGTTATTTTCCTTTTAGGTTTCTCGTGAACCACAAAGTCGTGAGGTTTTTCTGAAGCAAGCCAGCGAGTTACCATTATTTATCGAATTGTTGGTAATATAATTACAAATATGTTCTCAAACCGAATACATGTCAAAATATTGAAACTCAGGTTTGGAGAGTTGATATTTGTTTTGAAATTAATTGGGCAAATAAATTGTTGTCACTGGTCAATACGTTCAAATTAACTAAACACTAAAAAATGTGCTCCTTTTACAAACAATCCATTGGACACTAGTTATACCAAAATTTTTCTTGTAACACTGGAAGGAAAATGTTTACAACACAATGTTTTATGAAAACAAACAAAACTGATTACTTATATAAATATTTATAATATACACGAAGTCTAAACCATTTTCTTGCTAACATTCAACGTTAGTTTTATACATTCCACAATAGCGTGTTGTAAATTATGGTCTCGTTTACTCAGGATGTTCTTGATAAGTAGTTTCCAAAGATTTTTTGTTTTGTGAAAATTAAAAAAATGTATTAAAGCGTAGAACTTGTTTCTAGGAGTGTTTCAGAACTTCAGCACTGGGACCATTTCCGAAGGGTATATTATTAAATGGCTTGTTTGTAATGGAGTGATTACGTTAGTACTAGCGTGCTGTTAGAGTGAACTGGAGAAACCAAGCAGTTTTCCTGAGTGAAACGTAAGTTTACAACTCCAGGAGCCACCACGGTTGTTCCAGGCAACAGACGCTGCCATGCATTGCTGTCACGTGTTCCAAGTTAAGCATCAACAGTTATAGGATGTTCACGGTAAAATGAGCACTTCTGAAAGCCCTACTTATGATCTACTTGTATGCACGTTGTGTATTCTTCCGCCTTATGTAAAATTAACATTGTCACGGGTCTAACAACTTTATTAATGCGTTGGTCAAGTGAAACTGTAAGATTATTTGGAAAATAAATATTTAAAAAATCAGCTCATTTTTACACTTCTATGTATTAAAAAAGCAGAAAGAGAAAGAATCGATTTAACTCATAACAAATGGTTACCTAACACTTTTTATTTGACGTTAAGATATGGAACTACTTTTCATCCTTCGTTACCAGCTTTACTGGGTGCATGCCACTCAGTGCGCCCGTTAAAATATATGCAGGTAGGAGCAGTGATTTTTTTCTAAGGTTGATTTTAAAGGTGCTCACTTTATTGTGAACAGGCATTAGGTATACTACACTGTGCCACTTCTCTGTAAGCCGAAGCAGCTTACAGTATGATCGTTTCTACGCAGTCTCCTGTTGAGATAACACCATCTCCTCACTTAAGAGCATACATTATTATTGCACTGGAGATCGTCAGTTCCCCACAGTCTAAATTGGACCCAAATTCCACAAGTACATTAGTTACATACAAAAGTTGACGCCCACCGTACGGCCTAAAGTGTGTTAATGATTCGCGACATACGACATACACGGTGTTGGGGCAGGAGCGGATTCGAGCGAGAGAGTGGAGAAATCTGGGCGGCTCTTAAAATTGAGGCTTTGAGAGCCGATGAGGGTAAAGCGTGGTGAGCATGGAGCAGCGCCTGAATGCAAGGGCGAGGGAAACGGGAGATCCCCGAGAAAACCTTCCGACCAGCGGCATCGTCCTAAACAATTCCCACATGCGGAAATCCGGGGACGACCTCGTCGGGAATCGAACCTGGGCTGCCTTGGTGGGAGACGAGTAGTCTAACCACTACACCACCGCGGACCCAAGCAGATTTTACTTTTATTTTTTTGGGGGGGGGGGGGAGGGCGAGGCTGTTATTGTTCCAATGTGCAGGCAGAGGTCTAGATTTTGTGTTTGTGTCATGGGGAAATGGAAAGAAAAAAATATGGGGAGGGATTCTATCTCATTATAATTTTAGCAAAAAAAATAATTATGTAAATTAAACGAAAAGTGTGTATAAAACGATTTTGATATTATTTCACTTCAGCTTTAAAAAAAATTACAGGACAGTTTCGTGCCAAGTGAGAGTTTCTGGGAAGAAGTGGTCCCTCTTAATCCTCCCCCTTCTGTATCTGTCATTTGTTGGGTGGCACTCACGTTATTTATGCTGTCCCAGATCCTAACAACATTCCAAGAAGGTAGTATTTAGGTAAAAATTAAAAATATTGATTTCTCCTTTTTACATTTATTTTTTTTAGCCTTCCTACCACGCTAAGTTACTATTTCCCTGTTTTCAAAAGGGTTAAACACTGCATGGTTACTCGTCGAAACACTACCTTCTCTCTGGCAATCTTCTCGTGAGTGTTAAATAGTTATCTCGGTAAGCTAGTAAAACTAGCGTTTAAATGATTATCCCGAAATAATTGAATGTTTTTATGTCTGTTAATAAAACACTTACTAGCAAACAATGCAGTAATAACCTGACTTTGCAATCAATTGAGAACATTTGAAAGCCGTGCTCAGGATCTACTTCTGCTGTTTCGTGTCCTTCCACCGCATGCAAATTAACCCTTGCTATGAACCACATCAGTTTATTCAAGCATCAGTCTAGTGTAAGGAACATAAATATTTTACTGACAGCCTAGTTATTGCTCTTATACTAGTTAAACAATCAGAAACGAAATTTAATTGAGTGTCCACTAATTTAAACATGACGTAATTAATACGGCTATAAAACACGGAACTACCTTTTATAATTCGCTGCTGAATTATACGTCACAAATTATATATATGTTTACGTTAAATTTTGTAAGTTGTGAACAGGGACTTGTTTCTAAGGTTGAGCTCAGAAATGCTCAGCTAACGGCTGACAGCCATTCTTGGCTATTCGATTAGTTTACACATAGAGACACTTAAAATAATTACAATGCTTGACTGCCACACACACTCACTTGTTATAAAGTCGTGGCTTATTTAAACATAATCTGGTCGTTTGCATTATAATGTATCAAAATAAAAGATATCTAATTTTGTACAGACGGTTCACGGTAAAATGAACAATTTTGAAAGCTCTGCTAAAGATCTATTTGTGTGCACCTTGTTTATTACTGCAACATAGGTAAAATCAACATTACCACTTTATTCATGTGTCGGTCGAGTAAAACTGTGAAATTATTATAAAAGTAAATATTTATAAATCTGCTCATTTTTACACCTTGGCGCATTAAAATATACAGAAAGCTAAAGAAATAATTTAAGTTGTCACAAATAGTTATCTAATACTTTTTATTCGACGTTAATATGGAACTACGTTCCATTCATCGTTACCAACTTTACTGGGCGCATGTCATTCAGTGCGCATGTTAAAATATATGCAGGCTATGGCAGTGGCATTTTTCTAATGTTGATTTCAAAAGTGCTCATTTTATTGTGAACAGCCTTTAACAAGTTTTACAGATAACGCTGAACTAGACAATCGTATTCAAAAGTGCGTATTATAAAAATAAATTACTGTTAAAATATTTATTTTGCGGGTTGGTCTGACGAGTTTGATAGGCCACAAGTGCCCCGCTGGCCGCCACTGATTAACCCTAGTGGAAGAGCTGTGTGTATAGCTGTCTCTTTGTTAACTCTTCTAGATGATACGTATCGTTCCACTTAAAATGTTACTATCACCATGAACCAAATGGTCGGTATCTATGCATCCATCATACGACGATATGTAGCAGTTTCAAACGTTAATATTGTCTGATATTTAATTTTTTTTATAGTGAGTAGAATAAGGCGAAAATATTCCAATCGTCGCTGCCACCAATTAAACACTTAAACGTTAAAATATAAATTTTTATTACCTATTTAACTGCAAACATTACTTTATATACTGCAGTGATCATTTTTATTTTAAACCATATGTAGTTACGAGCAAGTATTGTATAAAACATTGTTTTACAAAAGTCTTATGTTAACCGTGAAGTAGCTATACCCATGAAATTTAAACACTCTTCGAATATGGGAAGTACTGTGAAAGAATTTCTGACCGGAATTTAATTTAATTTTCGGGTGTTGAAGAATACTGCGGGCAACAGGAGTAAATTCTAGCCTTCTCAGGGGGCGGTTAGTCCAAAAGGTCAAGCCATCATTGGTTCAATCCCAAGCTCCTAAAAATATACAAAGCTCTAAAAATATACAAAGAAAAAATTCTCTGAAGCTGCTTTGTTTACAGTAATACAATATTTCTTTTTTGAAAGAGAACGTTAGGGAAACTTTTGCTGTTATTGCATGTTTCCTTTATATGTTTTTGTTTTATTGCAATGTTACTTGCCTTCCTTTATAGCCAAGAAATAAGCAATATTTGCGCTGATTTTGTTCACAGCAAAGAAAAATTACTTTGTACCAGTATAAACATACGCATAATTTGTTGCAGCGTAGAAAAATTTGTTTAAATGTGAACTACTGGAAGGTAGGCTTGTCACAAACACAACTTTTTTTTATCTATAAACCTATATAGGAATGACAACGATAACTTTCCATGGTCGTTACAATAATGCAGCAGACGTTTTTGTGATCATAAGTTACACTGTAATGAACAATTGTGCTCAGGAAAACCACCGTGATTATTAGTTAAGAGAGCAGTAACAGATCTCAATAACTTTAGACACTTCAAAGAATAACTACAGCGCAACGACTCCGAGAGTCGAAACTACGATGCCTGCGTTACTAGCATAACGCCCTTTACAAAAAAACCACGTAGCCTAACTGTTTTCTTGTGATAGGTAGATTCTGTTCTGTAGTATGGGCCAGAATGTAATGTCACATCTTGAGAAGAACCGAGGTTAGTGATTTTAGGAATCACTGCACTTCAGAATGACATAAAACGTCTGCAGGAGGACTGTATATTCGCTCATTGGCAGTCTCATAACTGCAGAATATATTGCTTTGTGTAGTTCACGTCGCAAAAACAGTGACGTACTGAAAACTACACTGAAATATAGAAAACCCTTAACATCGCTAAACAATTACAATTGGTAGGAAATAATATTTCTTTACTGTGAACAATAGTAGCTCAAAGAACTTTTATTTATTTACTATAAAGGAAGGCAAAGTTGGCATAAAACAAAATCATACGAAGGAAATACTTATTAACAGCAAACATATGTTTCTGTAACTTACTATTAGTAGTAGGATGTAGTATGTCTGGGGGCAACGACTCCTGGTGTCGGAGGAAGGAGGAATACCATCATAGGCGAAGATCGCACTCTGCGGCCGCCATGTTGTGACATCACACGACAACCATCTTGGATCCGGGTGACCTTAATTTTAAACTTTGACCTTCACCCTGTGCTCGTGACCTTGAATGATTAAACCCAAAATTACCAATTTTTTTCTTCAAAAATTACAAATTAAAATAATTTTAAAAATCAAGGAATATAAAACTTTAACCCAACATCCCCCCGCTCGAACTCAAAACCATAACCAACACCTCCACTCCTCACCACCACCCTTCCAATAATAAGAAATCGCAAACACGTTTTAGAAACTACCAAAAATGTATAATGCAATTTTCTAACACATAAATAAAAAGATTAAAAAAAATAATTTTGAATGTTTGAGCTCAGAGAGGATTGGGGATAAGATCATGATACTACTGGCCATCAATTTGCGACATTTCTCAACCACTATTTTGGATCTGGGTGACCTTTACCTTAATCTCATACCCATGTACTTAACCTGGTGACCTTATCATTATACCCCAAAAATCAGAAAGTCTGAAAATAAAATTAAGAGGTTAAAAACAATTTTAAAAAAATATTTAAAAACATATGACTTATTATGACATTATTATAAAAAATTTATTATAAAAAATTACATAACTGGAGGATCCCCCAGCACCACGTCCAGCAGACGACTGAACCCTCTACAATTGTTATTGGCTGTTTAGTCATCATACCTTCACCCCCAATATCCCACACCACACTCGCCTCACCCCATTCCCACCACCACCCCCTCATAATCATGATATCGAGGAAAATTGCAAAAAAATATAAAATAATAATTTAAGAAATCGAGAGAAAAATTTAATTAATTACTCCGACCACCATATTGGATGTCGGTGACACTTACCTTGAACCAGTGATCCTAAAGCCAAAAATAGAGAAAAAAAGGTGGCAAAAATAAGAACATATGATGTTAATAACGACGATCGCCATGTTGAATGTTGGCGAATTTAACCTTGGCCTCAATGACATTGATGCTGTACCCATAATCTTTAATGAACTAGAACCCAAAAAAATTAAAATTTTCAAAAAAAATCCGAAAGATAATTAAAGAATTTCCAAAAAATATTTAAATGTCGAATATTTTTGTAATTTATCTTTAAAGACTTACATATAAGAGATCCAGGGCTCGATGGCAGGTGGAGAGAACAGAAATAAAGCATCCGACATGAAGACCAGCAGATGACTTACTACCCACTACCAACCCCTCCAAATTTTATGCACAGATTATATTTGTTTCCTGTACTCCCCTCCGCCTCCACCGTTCTAAGGAAACCCATCACATTGCTCGCTTGTGATTGGTTGTTGTTTGCATGATATCTCGTCCGCTGCAGATAATTAATGTAGCCAAAGGTGCAGCACGTCAAGAGTTCTTTGTATGATATAAGAGGATTGGTGAGCATTAGTGAGGATTGCAGAGGATTTCTGTGGATTGCGGAGGAGGATTTCAAAGGATTGCTGAAACTTGGAGACGAGGATTGTTAGGGATTGGTGATGTTTGTGGATGATTGCGGTGGATTGGTGAGGATTGCGAAGGATTGGGATTAATTGAAGTATGGATGCCTGAGAAGAGCATCAAATATAGGACTGTTTATCACTCTATCGCCCTAGCTGCTCTCGTACACTCCAAGTTTCAAGGGTTTTACCCAAATGGTTTGCGAATAGCATCGATGCAATATAGGCAGTCTAGCTGGAGTCAACGATGGTTCCACCGACGATAAAATCAGGATGTTGGTGGTAAGTATGCTATTGAACAAACACTTTATCTTTATAACCGACACTCCAATATCATGTTGGTCTGAACTGGCATTCGAGATTTTGGGCAGAGATTTTACGTTGCTTAATAATACCCTGCAGAATTTGATGGAAGAGGATAACATAAATAAATAACTTACCAGTCTGAATGCTAAAAATACCAAGAAAGAGTATGTGATGTGTCACCTCTCGCATCAGACGAATAGTTGTAATGAGGAGCACATTTGGCTTCATTAATTATCTGCAGAGAATGAGATATCATGCGACCAAAAACCAATAACGAGCGAGCAATGCGATGGATCGCTTTTGGGCGGGGGGAAGAAGTGAAGCGAATAATAAAAATTGGAGGGGTTGGTGGTGGGGTGTGAGTCTGTACAATTTTTTGGTTAAAGGTCATTTAAGGTGATGGGCACAGGGTGAAGGATATTAGAATCAAGGTTCACAATTCAAAATGGGGGCCATAGTCATTAATTTAATAAGGTCGTCGATTTTTTCACAATTTTTTTCTCGATTTTAATCTTTAAGACCATTGCGTCAGGGTCAAGGTCACTGGAATCCAACGTGGTGGTCGTAGTCATCCATGTAATATTTACTCAATTACTAAGAATATTTATTTTGTAATTTTTCTCGAATTTATATATTCCTCAAATATTAGATTTTTTCCAATTTTTTATCAATCTTCTAAATTTTTTATGATTGCGAGGGGCGAGGGGGTATGGCGAATGTGGCATAGAGTGAGAGGAGTGGAAGCGGGCCGATTATACAATTAATAACATTTGGAGTGAGGCAGTGCGTCTGCTTGATGTGGTGCTTTGATGGGGCGGGGGTTGCTCTGAAAATGTAAATCTTTAATATAAGATTGTAAAATTAATTTTGAATGAATATGGAATAAAGATTTAAATACTTCAAATATATATTTTTTAAAAACGTTTTTGAACACTTATTTTTTTAATGCATTTTTTTGGGGGTTGAAGTTTAAGAACACAGGCGCGAGGTTGTCACCCATATACAACATGATGGTCGAGTGATGCCACATCATGATAGTGAGTTGGCTCCACTCTTATCTCCCATCCCGTCTGGAGTCAAATATTCTAAATTTTGTATGTCAATTTAGATTTTTAGATTTCTGTAGTTTTTTTGGTAGGTTTTTAAAACGTTTTTCACGAATTTTTAATTATTGGGAGGGTGTAGGTGAGGAATGGGAGTGTCAGTTAGGGTGGTTGGGTGAGCGAGGGTTGGGTGGGGTAATATTACATGTCCAGATGTTGACATATTTTTTTTCGATTATTTGCGATTTTTCGGGTGGGGAGGGGACATGTAATTTGTTAGGACGTTGGAAAAAGCGGCGAGAGTGTGGTTTAATGTTATATAGTTATATAGTTTTAGAACTTTTTAGATTTTTGAATTTTTAAAAATTTGTTTGGAAATTATTTGTTTTCAAGGTTATTCAAGGTTACAGGAATAGGATCAAAGTCAAGGAAAAAGGCACGCATTTCCAAGATGGCTATCTGGTGGCGTCACAACATGACGGCTGTCGAGCACGACCTTCGACTCTGACGTCATTCCTCATTCCTCTGGGGCCACGGTGGTGTAGTGGTTAGACTACTCACCTCACACCAAGGCGAACCAGGTTCAATCCCCGGCGGGGTCGCTCCCGGATTTTCGCATGTGGGAATCGTGCCCGTCGATGCCGCCGGTCGGCGGGTTTTCTCGGGCATCTAACGTTTCCCGCACCCCTTCATTCCGCTTCCACCCTCATCGGCTCTCAAGACCTCGACGTTAAGAGCCACCAAAATATCTTCACACACTCACTCCGTCCTCTGACGCCAGGATCCGTTGCCCCCAGACATACCAAATCATACTACTATTGTTTTGAATTAACGCAATATTGTGTTGTTGTGAACAAGTTGCCCCAAAGAAATTATTTTCTTTGCCGTACAGACAATTTTGTTGAGATTTTTTTTAGAATGCACCTCTATAGTTTCGTTACTGTTTATGTACATGAGTCCTCCGGTTATGGGATACAGTGCGTGGTGACCCGAGACATTTTGTACTTATAGTTTATTCACCGTATCTATACACTTTCTGATTCAAACCTTTCAATAGCTCCCCTATGTATAACCTTTTCGGTTGTTTCTTAAATATCTCATATTCCTCAAGTATTTTGTACGTCTGTTAACATAAAACTATCCCATTTCTTGTTAAATTGGACTTTACTTGCCTTTTGTTTATATATTATTGTATTTCATTAAAAAATAATATGAATTAATGCAGGGAGATTATAGGTTTGTTGGTAACGCCAAGTAAAAAATAGTTCTCATGCAAAACATCATTCAAGTGAGCGCGCACAAATACAGTGCGATGTACCTTTGGTTCGATTTTATAGACTAAGTTAAGCATTGTTTACACGAGACGGAGGAATAGTCTGAAAGTAGAACTTTAGCTGGGCTTCAGAAAAGTTGAAAATAACCATAAGTGGACCAAAGCCTAAATTTGCCACTTCTATACATAGCATAAAACAAAGTCACCTGGCCGCGTATGTCTGTGTATTCGGATAAGAATTCCAAACTGCTTGATGGGTTTTGATGCCGTTTTCACGATCACTTAGAGAATTTCTTGAGGAAGCTTTAGGCATATAACTTATTTATACTGAATCTAAGTAAAGCAGAGAAATGTCGACGTTTCATAACAAAACCGTAAAAGCCGTTTTTCGGGCGCTTACATGGCTTACGCTGACTAAACCATAATATATACACCAAATTTATGTACTACAGAACTGTAGATCTCAAAAAAGATCTACCAAAAAGTACGTGACAGCATATGTTTATCTTTTAAGGATGACCCACAGTAACCATTTTTGTCTTTTAAATTTTGATTAGAAATAGAGGTTCACTTACGAAGACATTTTGAACAACACAGTATTAATAATTATAAAATTAAATACCTTAGTTACGTTAAGAATTTAGTGTATATACTTACTGTAAACCTAAACAACGTCATATTTGTAAATCATACCCAAGCGAGGCCGGGGCGGGTAGCCAGTATTTTAGAAAGTAATGACTGGTTCTTATAGCATGTCCACAATAAAGTGAGCATATTTTAAATCAACCTTAGGAAAAAGCCCCTGCCTGCACATATTTTAACGGGTGCGCTGAGTGTCATACGCCCAGTAAAGTTGGTAACGATGGATGGAAAACAGTTCCATATATTTACGTCAAACCAAAAGTCTTAGGTAACCATTAGTACACAATTTAGATTATTTCTTTTGCTTTGCGATTTTTTAATGCAACGAAGTGTTAAAAAACTGCAGATTTTCGACATATTTCCTTTTCTAATAATTTCAAAGTTTCACTTGATCGACGAACGAATAAAGTTATGAGGCCCATGACAGTGTTCATTTTACATAAGGCAGAAGAATACACAATTTGTGTACAAGTAGATCTTAAGCAGGTCTTTCAAAAGTGCTCATTTTACCGTGATCAGCCTTTTCTTATACATAAGCTCGTTTTAACATTACATTTAATGTAAAACGAGATTGTTCACAGTTCTACAGCGACGCTGCAGAAAGGTTGGGGACATGCCATCTGTTGAATGAGACCCTCACGGACGTGGGTGGGTTAACTAATGGAAGTTGGGGTGTGAAACCGAGGGAAGCAAGCTTCCGTGGACATTGGGAACAGTTCTGTTGTCTCGGGAGCGGAGCCTTTGTCGACGTCATCCAGTGCACGCGGATGCCACACCACAGCCGAAGTCCCAATCAACTTCAAAGCTCGAGATTGACGCGTGTGAGTGTGTCACAAAGTTTGCTAACTGACTTAGCCCTGCGCGGCTGCTATCGTTGCGCGCGCCGCAAACTCGATTAGCCAAACTCGACATGACGAGGCGAGGGGTATGTATTCCCCAAGTGGTCCATTACAGCGAATGCCGCAGCTCACCATCACCGCAACTACTAATGGCCGGTAGTAATACAGCTCCGGAGGTTATTAACTTCTCCCAAACTGCAGCCAACGTGCAAGGGATATTTATAAAGCTTGGGCATAAATTTGTATAGCAGTGCTCCAGTACAATGCTCCCTTGTTTCGTAATACATTAAAACATAATCGTCAGTGATGTCTGTTATCGAAGTTGTTGTATTTGTAAGCATAAATTGGGGTATAGGCTGTTCACGATAAAGTGAGCACTTTTGAGACCCTAGTTACTTTTTCCTTTATGACATATTTCTTTCTTTAACTCCTATTTAAAATAAACATTATTATGTAAGTAATAAACACAGTGTATATATTCCACTGCACTATGAAGTTAACGTCTAAGGCTAAAATAAAATATATTTATTGACTATTATTCCAAATGAGAGGGCTTTCAAAAGTGCTCACTTTACCGTGAATAGCCTAAAGAAAATTTTTCTTAGGTTTACCTCATGCTGTCGATAAAACAATTTCCAGCTTTTATAAGTTTAAATAAATACCATTTTATCTACACTTTTTTTTGCCAAATTCTGGATATAAATTCTGGATATAAAATTCAAATAAATGTGTTGTAATTACTTGTAAATTCTTACTTTATATATTTTTACTGATTTGTTGGTTGTTCCCTGGATAACAAATCACAGTAGGTCTTGTCTTCCGAGTTGTTATTATTATAACCAATCTCGGTCAAAATTCGCTGACTATATTCTATCTTCGCTAGTCACTGATAGACTGCGTGTAAAAGCTTCCTGCAAAAATTATTATTAAGCATAATTTAATCAGTGATTAGCACGAGAATGTTATTTTTATAACCAGTGCACTGAAATTTGCCAAATTTTAAAGACTAAAAAGAGGAACTAAATACATGCAAAATCTACAAACGTGAATTTAAATGTGATATTGTAAATAAAAACTATTCATATGTAAAATTTTCTTCGAAAACTAAAAAAATAATTATTTTCTAAAAATATTTACTATTATAATACAGAAAGCAAAATATTTCTTTATGTAGGAAATCATTGCGAAATCTGATAGCATGCAGGGAAATGAAATAGATGAATTCTGGAGAAATACTACTTATTTTTAATTGCCTTTGTTTCGTTCCTCTTCGTACTCTTTGTTCACTTTCTTTCGAGTTTACAAAGAGAAATCGTGAGTCACAAACAACATAAAATTCTATAGCGAGCAAACTTTTCACGCCTCCGTATTTCCTTATCTTCTGTATTCTAAGCATTTTTAGACAGTGTGAGACAGAAGATCGCCCTTAGTAGATATTTGTGCTTTTTGGCGCTGCGACTTAGAAGCTGCTAGATGGCTTTGAGTAATTTGGTATGTTTTCGTACAATCCCAATTCTACCTGAAAGACATATAAAACAGTTTACATACGCTGCTTTTCCCCTCAACTAATATTTGACATTTCTTAAACAATTTGAATACAAAAACTCTTTGAATATGCAGGGTATCGAATATATCGTTAATTTTTTCCGCAGCAACATGGGATAACAAAATAAGAATTATTGCATAAATTTCAAAAATTTTTTATAAAATTTCTGCTAAACAGAACCATATTACAATGGACAGGAAACGTCAGTATCCATAAACTGATCATTGAAGAACACATTTTACTTATTTGTTGGAAGAACAACAAGCAGTTGTTCTTTGCAAAACTGCATCTATATAATATTAGTAAACAAAACAACTTCTTGACCAAAACTACAGTACATTATTTAAAAAAAATTCTTCACGCATTTTTCTTAGTTAATAGTGTGCGTTTCATTATCAGCATTTATGCTTGTACAGTTAATACTTATGCTTACTTTCGGATTCGAAATACTCTATTGAAATATATAGCTATTGTTTATTGTTTTATTAAATATTGTACAGTATAACTGACTATGTTCTCTATAAATTGATTTATGATCACCTTCACAGTACTTATAAGTATTGAAAAGGGAAATTATTTTCAGACTTTTATACTACGTTTCATATAATTTAAAACTCAGTTGTAGGCACTTCAATGAAATAATGACAAATCGTATAAAATAAAACGCAAGATGCACTGTTACGACTGTCCACGGTAAAATGAGCACTTTTGAAAGTCCTGCTTAAGATCTACTTTTATGCAAGTTGTGTATTCTTCCGCCCTATGTAAAATTAACATTGCCATGGGCCTCATCACTTTATTCATGCGTCAGGAAAATAAATCTATGAAATTATTAGAAAAGTAAACATTTTATATTTTTGGTAATTTTTACTCACTAATGCATTAAAAAAAACTGAAAGCCAGATAAATAATTTAAATGATTAGACGTTAAAATATGGAACTACTTTCTATCAATCGTTACCAACTTTACTGGGCGCATTTCACTCACTTCGTCCGTTGAAATATATGCAGGCATGGGCAGTGACTTTTTTCTAAGGTTTTTCACTTTATCGTGGACAACCTTTACAGCAGCACTGGTGTGAAGTATATACCGCCGTGCGACCAGCTCGACGGCCTATTGTTGTAATACTGTACTTGCGATTTCGATGTCAACTCGCTTTGAGTAATTTAGCTACATCTTCTTTACATAATAATTATTGCTTACTGCATATGCGTCTTGCGTTCTGTTTATTTGTAGCACAGGGATGAATTTCCGACGACGTGTTCGTTTCTTCCAAACACTCGTCTTGACACTTCTTGCGTCCCCAAAAATTTCTGCAGTAATTTAAAAACACCATATTTTTGGAAGGGTAACTAAAATCTTCTTTTATGTTGCTTGTGTGCGTCGGCAAAAGCGAGTATTGTGGAGAATAACAAAATGTTTACAAACGAAAAATGCAATACCGAAACAACCAACGATCGCTTGACCACAGATACCAATGATTGTATATATACATGCCATTAGTGTGACGTACTTTATCCCTGATGTTTAATGATGAATGAAAAACCCCTGTCTTGTTTACTTAAGATGACAGGTTCGATTCAGTGCTCAGATGCTAATATTTTTTTTATGGGAAATATTCGCCCTTACTCCATGCACGGCAGAATGCCATCTCATACTGGGAAACTCGTAGTCCAAAGTAAATCAGTAAAAAGGGGTAAGCTACCCCTTTTTACTATCTTAATTTAAACTTAATCTTACATTATAAGAGTGCATTTACTTTAAAAGAAGAATAAATTACACTTGTATCGTGCGTTTATATGTTTTCGTAATTTTACAAATATCTCTAACCGTAATAGTTGGTTTTCTCGCAGAGTGTGTGTTACTTGCTCCAACTTATCGTATAAATAAAAGTGAATTGTATTGCTAGTTTGATCGGTTAAAATGACAATTATTTTTGCGCAAATAAAAAAACGCGAGAATATTGACGTGGTGGAAACACTGTGCCATACATATTAAGTGACGGATTACACTATTTTATTTAGCATCGTGTTAATAATAGATGCGTAGTAAAAAAAAGGGTAAAATAATTCGAAATTAGAATAAAGACAATATGTAACCTTCCACTAATTTTTAATTCTCTGAATAAATTTCAACATAGGCATTTACCCTATATATATATATATATATATATATATATATATATATATATATATATATATATATATATGAGTTGGTTTACAACGTAAATGAATACTTGCGAATCCCAGTGGCTACACCAAATTTTACTTGCAGAGAAGCAGGGGTATTTGTGATGGTATTTTCTTCCTGATTGTCCCCGCCCGGGTAAACGGATTTTCACATGTGGACACTGCAAAAAATAATGGAAAAATGTCCTGAAAAGTGCAAGGTTATAGTCGTAAACTTGTACGGGAAACATAGTTTTCCTTACCTGTGAGGTAAAATTACCGCACACTAGAGCAAAATTGACGTACATGGTAGTGGAAAATCCCATACATGGATGGGAAAATTGCCTTACGGCGTGTGGATCTTCTCGTCCATTTGTAACTATTTGATAATTTTGCTTTATATATATTTTTACCTTAATATTAATTTTTATTGTTTTCTCATACAATGTGTCTAACATGGCTCTTTATATGTAAGGTATAAATATCGCACTCTGGAATAACATTAACGTACATAGCGGTGGGAAATCCCATAAACGGATGGTAATTACCTTACGACGCGTACATCTCTTCAGCTAAGTGAGGAGGCAGGCACAAGAAACAATCATGTAACACACTAATATTCACTGATGCTGCCATGCTGTAGTTGTGGTGTAATGGACAGCGCATCGGCCTATCGTGATAAAGGGCCGTGGTTCGCGCCGACCTACCAGCAAGTGTCTAGGATTTTAGAGTTAAGGCATTGTTTACTATTCGTCTGATGATATAGGCAATAAAAATTTACATCTGGGATATTTAAAAAAAATAATTTTATTTTACAGTATAGTTAATATTCCCTTGCTTGTAAGGGATTTTTTCCCCACTTTTGTCAGGTATTTTCTCCATACGATTAGGGAATAGCACATTACTTGCTATGCAGATTTACTCTACATTTAAGATGTGATTTTACCTTACAAGTAGAGGCAATTAGCTTCCCTTACATGTAACGGAATTTTTTCGCAATTTTGTTTACAGTGGAAATAATGCCGGACGATGCCGCTGGTCAGTGGCTTTTCTCAGGGATCTCCCGTTCCCCCCACCCATTCATCCCGGCGCTGCTATCCATACACGCCTCAATCACCCTCATCAACTCTCAAGACCTCGCTGTTAAGAGCCATCTAAATCTCTTCGCTCATTCACTCTACCTGACTGCCTGCTTATAGTACCCAAATAAAATATATAGTTTAGTTAATGTAACAAAAGAGCTTTGCAGTTTTTAAAAAGCGAAAATTAAACTTTCTTAATTCGGAATTTTGACGACGCGAGTAGTGTAATTATGGCGACTTTGGCACAAGGGATTAGAGTATCGGTGCCGGAGCTTGGGGAGCCACCTTCTTGTTACGTCATCCGGCCGCCATCTTGGATGGCATTAACCTCTTACCCCTGACCCGTGTGACCTTTGACCTTTACCTCGAATTTTTTTTTTAGAAATTCCAAAAACTCTTCAAAAAATTCTAAAATATTTTTAAAAAATTCCGAGAAAATTTATTATTAAAAATTATTAAAAAGACATTGAAAGGATCCTCAGAAATGAACCGTTTTGTTCCAGAATTGCTGGCAGGGGTCAGCGACTCCGTTGACTGGGATCAGTGACCCAGGGTCAGGCAGGTGATCGAAATCAGGATAATTGACATTTGACCTTGACCTTTGACCTTGAAAATGAAAAAATTAAAGAAGATCTAAATAATCACAGAAAATTAAAAAAAAATCACAAAAAATTTAAAGGTAGATAAAAATTTTGTAAAAATTATTATTACAAAATAATAAATCTAAAAGTCATTTTATAAATTCAAAAATCTCTTAAAAATTTATTTCTATAAAATTTTATTTTAAAAATTTCTTAATTAAAAAGTCTTTGACATTGGCGGACATTTTTCCTATTATCCCTTGGAATTTACCTTATTCCCGAAAAATTTCCTTTAAAAATTTATAAAAAATTTAATTAAAAACTTACATCTCCCGAGGTTTCCCCCCACACCACCAATTACTCGCCTTTGTTCGAATCCAGCAAACGACTGACTCTCTCCCACACACTCCCCTAACCTATACTCATTCCACCATCTTGTTTTTTGTACACCATTTGTTTACATGTTACTGAAGGCAGCCATATTGATTTACATGCTACTGTCACTCTCACGTTCATTCGACTGCCATATATTTTTTTCGTTCGTCATTTGTTTATACATTACTCCAGTAAGTGACCTCCATCTTAGTACGTGACGAATATTGAAATTTTCCATTGTATGTCAAAATTTTTATTTTCGTATAAATGGTGTAGTTACAAGCGTGATGCATGACTGACTACATTCTTAATTTACTAAATATTTGAGATACATATTGTTGTTATTAAAAACTTCAAGGCCAACAGGAGGATATGACAAAAACTAAGAAAAAATAATTTTTAATAACAATTTATTATTATTTTGTGAATACAATTTTAGAAGAAAGCACCTCATAGCATCATCTGATATAACCCCGGTCCTTAAGTGCTCTTATGATCGAAAACACCTCTTTCATGGACGAGTAATCCCCACGTTGTTGCATATCAAGCAAATATTTTAGTCTGTCTACAAGTTTGTTGGGATCTTCGGTAAACATATTGTCGGTATACTCGATGTCTTATGCCTTCTTCACATCGCTTGTGGAAGCAAACTCGTTGGGGAAATGTGTGGGACTGTCGAGGGAATAATCATCGTCTTCAATGCTATCACTGTCGTCATAGTCATCGTCAATGCTGTCTTCATGATCGGCTTCATTTCCTGCTGCATCCTCAATATTTAGTATATTTTTCTGTGTGGCAGGAGTTGTATGTGAACATAAAATTAATTTAAGTGTCTATATATATTATATATATGTACATATAAATATGAGAATATAAAATTAATTTTACTCTATATAAGTATGTACATATAAATATAGGAAAATAAAATTCAATTTATTTCATATATAAGTATGCAAATATTAATATAGGGATATAAAATTAATTTTAATGTATATATAAGTATGTGCATATAAATATGAGAGTACATATTAATTAATTTTTATTGTATATAAGTATCTACATATAAATATGGGCATATAAAATTAGTTAAAATGTCTATATTTAGATATATAGCCTACATATGCCTACAAGTGTATTTAAATAACATATTGTTATGTAAATACCTGCGTGTTTTCTTCTGGGGCGAACGAGTATTTAAGTTTTCACAGAGTGCTCCCATACCTCGAAGATGAATTGTGAATATGAAGGGCTGCCTTTTGACCTCGATGAGCATGGCATCATCGCTAAAGGCCGTTCACAGTAAAGTGAGCACTTTTGAAGCCCTAGTTACTTTTTTCTTTCATCCAATTTATATCCTGCCCCTACCTTTTAATGTAAACCCTGCCATGTGAGTAATAAACACAGTGTATACATTCACCATACCCAAAATCAATAGTGCGAGGCCATAGTGAAATGTATTTATTTGTTATTATGTCTGATGAAACTGCTTCAAAAAGTGCTCACTTTGCCGCGAACGGCCTATAACTGGATTGGATTTGATGTTCTATAGCTCCATCGCTTCATAGTTCCATCGCTCCATCACTCCATAGCTCCATCGCTCCATCAATCTCTCGCAATCTTTCGGTTTGTGCCGTCCATATGTATAAAAATTACATTCGTTCACCAACTGTAAGATGCATGCATATATTAGTATATATATGTAGATAATTCAAAACGTTCATTGCATGCAGTATTGAGTATTGGCCATTTGTTGTATGGCGCATGGCCGATGCTGGTTAAAATGTATAAATACGATCCTTTTTTACATTTTCGTTTCAGTATCATTTTAGACTTGGAACAGTACAGACGTAAAAATGTCAATGATGCATCTGCTGTGCCTCTTCTGCGGTAAAGAATTCACAGCTTTACAGAATTTACGACGACATGAAATAGCAACCTGCAGAATGAAATGTTCGAGTTTTACTTTTGAATGCCAATTCCGCTAGAGACATTTTCCTCAGAGTGATGCGTTAAAGAAACATTCTCTGCAAGTACAGGCGGCTCCAGCTGTTCCAGAAGATCATAGTGGCAACATACGGATCGCTAAGCAAGATGTTACTCTACCCATACGCATTCATGCTGAAGACGAAGCTATCCCCCACGTATCACTACACAGTGCCCTGTTGCCTACTAGTGTGCGATGTCTGATTTGTTGTCCGCCGGGTTGTGGCAAGACATGCGGCCTACTGAGCCTGCTGGATGTACCGAATGGGCTTTGGTTCGAGAATGTGTACCTATACTCCAAATCACTTCAGCAACCGAAATACCAGCGTCTGGCAAGAGTATTGCAAGCTGTGGATGGCGTGGGTTATTTACCATGCAGCGATTACGAAGCCATCGTACCTCCTAGCAAAGCATTGCAAAACTCGATATTTGTCTTCGACGGCATTGCCTGCGAGAAACAACCTTGCACTCAAGAATGCTTTAGTGTGGGTCGACACGTGAACGTGGACTGTGTGTACCTTAGCCAGACTTATTCGCGCATACCCAAACAACTACTTCGCGACAATGCAAACATGTTGGTGCTGTTTCGCATGGACGATGCGAATTTACGTCATGTTTACGAAGATCATGTTAATACGGACATGTCTATATCAGATTTTAAAGATATGTGTGCCTTGTGCTGGAAAGAGAAATATGGATATTTGACGATCGTCAAGGACTGTCTGCTACATAGGGAAAGGTACAGGCGTGGGTTCGATAAATTCATCGCTGTCCGTCGAGAGGTTTCGCCTAATGGCAACCAGCAAGTGATGTCATCAATACCCCCTGCTACATCTATGGGTATCGTTTCCGCAGACGATAATGATGCCACAGTTAATGCTAAAGTCGGAATGAGTGCAGTCTAGTTGGATTGTGCGGAAGGTACACATGCAAGATATTCGTGTGAAGTCAAAAAACTTCAAAATAAACGGCCATCTGCTATAAATACTGATGAACATACAACTCCTGCTGCAAACAAAAGGTTACTAAATATTGAGGATGCAGCAGGAAGTGAAGCCGATCATAAAGACAGCATTGATGATGACTGTGACGACAGTGATAGCGTTGAAGACAATGATTATTCCCGCGATGGTCCCACACATTTCCCCAACGAGTTTCCTTCCACAAGTGATGTGAAGAAGGCATAAGACATCGAGTATACTGATGATATGTTTACCGAAGATCCCAACAAACTTGCAGACAGACTAAAATATGTGCTTGATAGACAACAACATGGGGATTACTCGACCATAAAAGAGGTGGTTTCGATCATAAGAGCACTTAAGGACCGGGGTTATATCAGATGATGTGATGAAGTGCTTTCTTCTATAATTGTATTTTCAAAATAATAATAAATTATTATAAAAAAATTCTTTGTTTTTCTTAATTTTTGTGTGTCGTATCTTCCTGTTGGCCTTTAAGATTTAATTAAAACAATATTTATTTAAAATATTTAATAAATTAAGCATCTAGTTAGTCATGCGTCATGCATGTAGCTATACCATTTATCCGAAAAAAACTTTTTTAAACATAAGTTGGAAAATTGCAATATATGTCACCTACTAAGATGGTGGTTGCTTACCAAGATGGTGGTCTCCATTAATGCATAAACAAATGAAGAATGAAAATCAAATATGGCAGTCGAATGAACGTGAGAGTGACAGTAGCATGTAAACAAATATGGCTGCCTTCAGTAACATGTAAACAAATGGCATACAAAAAAACAATATGGCGTAATGAGTATAAGTGAGGGGAGTGTGTGGGAGGGAGTCAGTCGTCTGCTGGATTCGAACAGAGGTGAGTAATTGTTGGTGTGGGGGGAGAGCTCAGGAAACACTGGGTTACTGATCCCAGTCACCGAAGTCGCTGATCTCTGTCAGCATTTCTGGGAAAATTTGGGTCATTTCTGAGGATCCTTTTAATAATTTCTCAATAATTGTTAGTAATTTTTAATAATAAAATTTTCAAATTTTTTTTTAATTTTAAAAAATATTTTGAGGAATTTTTGGAATTTTAAAAATGTTTTCGAGTGTTATTAGGTCAAAGGTCTCGGGGTCAAGGTCAAGGGTCACACGCGTCAGGGGTAAAATGTCAATGACATCCAACATGGCGGGTCCCCCGGCTCCGGCTCCGATTCCCCAATCCCTTGAGCCAAAGTTGCCATAAGTACACTACTGATGCGAAATCGTCACACTTCGGGCAGATTATCGAACAAAACTGAGTAGTTTTATAAACCAAGTATTCTGGATCGAACCTTTCATAACGAGTAATTTCATAAATGTCTACTATTGCTTATATTGGCGATATCAAGAATCATCGTCGGGTGCATGTCAGAGTTGAGAGGAGCTTCCTGGAGGTCTTAAAACATAAGTTTCAGTTTACCAGGTTTTCAAGTAGTTCTTCAATTCAAGTGGTTTCGGAAGCTTTTGACGATTTTGTTGTGCGTAATTGCTTGCTAATGTCAGCCGTTTATCTTGATTTCAAGTGCTATGAAGTGGATGTCTTAAAAGGCTTTGGAGGTCGAATGTCTCTTAATTTCCTTTACAAACATTAATTTAAAAATAGGAAATGTTTTAACATAAGGGATCTCTAGACTACCAATCGTTCGTTTTAGAAAGCAACAACTTTAACATCTCAAGAATGTTAAAAATTTGATTACGTACTGAATATAATCACTAAAATAAAATTTTAGTTGCAGTTTGCACCTAAACGTAAATAGTTATATACTTATATATTCAATGAAAGTATTCAGCCCGAGAATGAAACTACAAAAGTTTTGTACACTAAAATGCATATTACGTATCTGTATATCCACAAATCTGTTTCTTTTAAACATTTGCAGTCCTTTGTCAAAGTAAGATAACACAGATTCGTGCAAATAAAAGTTGTTCTTTTAGCTCTCAGCATTATTTTTCAGTTTTTCATTGTGTAGACTTATTAAAGAGTGCGTAAAGCATTGAACAGTTTATGACCAAAAAGTTCTTTGTTGAACTCATAAACGATTCTTATTCCGACCTGCTTGATACAATGTTACGTGATCTGGTATGAGTGCATCGGTCAGATCTTTAAAAATCCACAGAAATCTTTAATCACAAAACTTTTAATAAAACGATAAAAATAAAGTACAGAAGAAATATCATAAAAATGCTGTCAAGTTTGTAGTAGTTATATTATTTACCTAATGTGATAAAAAAAATAATGAGTGGACTATAGGTATAAGTTTTAATTGAAACAATTAAGTGCCATTTCTACCGCTCTTACAAGGTAATTCTGTTGAACTCACGATATGTTTTAAAACATATTTCGTAGACAAATTTTTTTCCCCAACATTTTTAGTGCAATGATTGTTTATAAAGGCTGTTCACGTTAAAGTGAGTACTTTTGAAATAAACCTTAGAAAAAAGTAATTGCCCCTACCTGCATATATTTCAACGGGATCCCTGAGTGACATGCGCCCAGTTAAGTTGGTAGCGCGGGATGGGAAGTAGTTCCGTATCTTAACGTCAAATAAAAAGTGTTATGTAATCATTTCCGATAATTTTAATCATTTCTTTCGCTTTCTGATTTTTTTAATGCATCGAAGTGTAAAAATGAGCAGATTTGTAAAATATTTACTTGACGGACGTATAAATACAGTGATGAGGCCCATGACAATGTTAATGGTACATAAGGCGGAAGAATACACAACGTGCATACAAGGAGATCTTAAGGAGGGCTTTAAAGAGTGCTTATTTTTTACCGTGAATACGCTATAATGCTCCTCATTCAGACATAGTGCATAATTACCTTCCGAACTTTAATAGAAGTACTTAAATGATACGTGTAACTTCTCGTTTCGCCCAGTATTCTTTATTGCTTTCTCGCTAAACATAGGAAATGTTTTCCCTCCGAATATTTCTTATTTTTCCTCTAGTTTGCCCCTGCCCTTACTCACGCTACTCGTGCGTGTTCGAAAATTCCGCCAGAATGACAATCAGGTGAGACGGGGAACGTTTGTTTAGTCTGTTGATTGCGCTCGCACCTTGTTCGCGGGTGTCTGTCGCACACGAGCGAACCGGGCGGATGAAATCGAAATCCACATAATCACCTAGAAATGTGTTACCCCCACGTGCGAAGCGACAGAACATAGCCCTAGCGCAATCCAACAAAATTTATATCCCCGCACAAACTGTCCACTTCAATCCACATATTCACATTACTTTTCAGTATAGACTATTCACGGTAAACTAAGTACTTTTTGAAGCCCTCTCATAATATTCAATAAATATATATTATTGTAGCCTTGGATGTTAACTTCCGAGTCAGCTGAAACACATGCACTGTTTATTACTTATATGGCACTGTTTATTTTATAAAGTGGCAGGTGGATAAAAAATGTCTGAAAGGAAACAATTAACTAGGCCCTCAAAGTGCTCACTTTACCGTGAACAGCATTTAGTAATCAGTATTCGTACATGAGTTTATATACCACATCTCCTTTACTTGAGTGCGTGCAGTATTACACCCGCTAACATGCAATTTCGTTGTAAATGTAGTGCATTTTTAGAGTTCTCAGTGACAAGAAATCATTAATTTGTGCATACTCACACAATGCCTCCTCACAAATATTTTCCCGCTTCAAAAAAATATTTGGCTGTGATATTGGCATTAGATAAGTTTTAAGTATGCCTGAATCTGGACTACTCGGTTATTTTAGATATAGGATATTCACGGTAAAATGAGCAATTTTGAAAGCCCTGCTTAGGATATAATTGTATGTACGTTGTGTATTCTTCCGCCGTATGTAAGATTAACATTGTCATGTGCCTCATCACTTTATTCATGAGTCGGTCAAGTGAAATTGTGAAATTATTAGAAAATTAAATATATAACAAATATGCTAATTTTTACACTTCGATGCATTAAAATATTCAGAATGCGAAAGAAATAATTTAAGTTGCCAGAAATGGTTGTCTGATACCTTTTAGTCAACGTTAAGATACGGAACTTTTCCCCATCTATCGTTACCAACTTTACTGGGCCCATTTAACTCAGTGCGCCCATTAAAACACATGCAGTTAGAACCAGTGACTCTTTCTAAGGGTGATTTCAAATGTGCTCACTTTATCGTGAACAGCCTTTAACAAAGTTAATAATACGTAATGGGTAGAGTGTCGTGCAATTAGACAAGTCTTGAACTGACTTAAGGATACCCATTGTTGATACTTAACTTTTAATTTTGGTTGCGTTTTGTGCCTTGTTAGGCCGATATTACACGATACCTGCAGCCGTACTTAGTTCTTGTACAATCCTTGGTACACGAACTAGTATACCAGCCGCTGTATGAGCCACCATAGAAGATTCATATTACACGACAGCAGTTCGCGTACTAGCATTTGGCACCCCCGGTAGGTGCGCAGTGTGTGGTTCGTAGTAAATATGAACCCCATTCGTAGAACTGCTACCAGTTAGTAACTTATGTAAGCCTATTCAAAAAAACTAGCTAGTGCATCTCAATATTGCTATACAACTGTTTGCCTTTTACATAAAATGATTGCCTGATAGTAATTATAGTTTCATTCATTTTCTTGAAAATGACGTGAATACTTAAGAGTACGAATGCGTTATTTTTAATTTTGACAAAAATTACTGACCCGTTGCAAAATATAGTTTTTTTCTTTACGTACCAGGATATTATCCACATTTAAATTTAATGATAAAAATCTTAGTTCCGGCGGAGTTTTGAACTCACGCCCAAAAGTTACATACTTCTTGCAGTTCACACACTGGGTGAGGTGCTTATATATTATAGATTTATTTTATCTTTTAATTATTTTTTTCATACCGTAGGTAATGTTTTAAGTATTTAGAACGGTTTTAATTAGTAATTAAATTTTCCGTCACCAATATTATTTGTCGTTGTCGTATTTAAAATCTATTTGTAAGAGTTTCAACCTCACGGATGTATAATCAAGATGGAGGCGTCCTTTTCGGTCTCTTCATCAACTCGTTTCAAGTAGTAGCCACGGGGATTGCCCTGCACTCTGAAACTGCGATGTGATTGGCCAGGTACGAAACCTGGCATGGGACGTACCAGGAAAAAATAGGACGTGTCCGATTACCAAACCTGGTACGAAACCTGGCCGTGCAAGGCGGGAAATGCCATTACAAGTGCCATACTAGCCGGTATAACGGCTGCTATGGCAGACCTTGCACAAGCTTTTACGGAATCTGTTATCGTGTAATATCGCCTTTAGGAGCAACTTCAAGAATAAATAATTTCATTCGCCAAGTAATTGCGAATATATTATTTTCGGTTACACAAAATCAGTTGCAAATAATGTGATCGTATACATAAGATCAATAGGTCTTGACCACATATACTTTAGGATTGCCGGTCAACAATCGTTCATGGTAGCAGCGGAAATTTCAGTCATTGGAGGTACGATTTGTATGTAATACGGAATGACCACTGAAATGGCGAAGAACGCCTCTTTCTGGCAGGTGAATGACAGCGATAACAATTCACCACCAAGCGAAAAACACGTATGGCTCGTGTAAAATATTTGCACTTAAAACGTGAGTGTTATCACTTCCAGCAATTTAATCACTTCAGGTGGAGTGGCTAGCCGCTTGCAAAACAAGCAAGACACGGGCTCTATGGTAATTAAAACCGTCTGTTGGGCAATATCGCATCGCCAGGTGATACAAGTGAGTGAAGTGTAATGCTTATTCGGTATAAATGTTCGTGTGCCGCATAATTTACTTTTATGCAAAATTTAAATAGCTATTAAACTTTCACGTAAACCTCTGCCAAGTATGGTCTCACACGCATGTCCACATTTTCAGGCAAGTTAGAGAATGTTGCATATACGCATGCAGTTAGGGTTCGATTAGATGATCTTTCTGCTGTTTTTAACAATCGTGGGTCAGTTTTAAGTCAGTTAGCTTTTGACAGTCATCAAATCGAATGCATCTTACGAGGTTGTTGGTACAAACATTGGAACCGTTGCAATTTGAAACTTGTAGGTTCAAGTAGTTAAGCTTGTGTGATGCTGCTCCAGAAATCGATTACAAAAATGTTTCGTCAATTTTGCTCGGCATATATTTTTTTTTTTCACACAGTAAAGTTTTAACTGCCCGTATGTCATGCTACGTCGTGATTTATTTCGGGATAGAGTGCTATGGAATTATTGGAACCCCCTCTTTGGCATTACAGTAAAAGGTATAGATTATCTGGAATTATTGCACGAGTAAGTATTGTAGAGTCTTTCGATACCGGAAGAGGTAGGGAGGGTGCTAACATATCACGCGGTTCCAAAAGGATTACACCCATACAAATTACACTCTGACAGCGCGGCTTTATTTTGAGGAGTCATTTCCCTAACTTAGTTTTGATGCTGAGGACCCATAGAATGAGTTCCCAGATATTAATACCTTTGATTTTCATTTGCGAAATCGCGCCAAAACAATGGTGTACGGGTTGAAAATTCGGGGAATTCTTTTTTTCACACAACGTATAGCGGAGGCGTATCAGCGAATTCCAGGGGTTGTGATAGAAATAGTTTTGGCGGAGTGGTGTTTTCGGTTCTCCTCGTATTTGCATGAAAAAATATTGTTCGTCGGTTTTGTAACCAAAATCATGTTTCTACTGGGTCACACTTTAATGTGCTCGCTTAAGTGATCATTCGTGCCGGATCCCTGCTATGAATCAATCAGGCAGTGTTCAAATTGATCTATTCATTTGCGACTTCGTAGGTCTTATTTCAGATGCTGTCACCAGTCTATTGTTCAGTGATAGCAACAACATCCCGAAATATTTTTATTTAAACATTTAAAAATTATATACAAAAGACTTAATTCAATATTCATGGACAAAAATGTTTACTTTACTTAGTAAAAGCTCACTATGCAATCCCATTTATATTATGAATATTAAAACAATACGTCGAAGATTTGGTGGTTTCTCTAAATTGTAAATTAATATTTAATTTCCAGTATACCCTAAAAATTAAATACCCTATACTATCAAATACTTCTTCACTCTAGCACACAAAATCGGGCCACTTGATTATTTAGTATGCTAAATCTGTAAATTCGAACATGGTCCCAATTTACGAGCACCGACTAACAAAGTGGTTCGGAGACGTAATGATTATAACATCTTGTCGTCTTTAGCCCTATTGCTCACAATTTTGTGGAGTACTTACAACCCACATCTTCGACATTCTGTTTACTCCTCAAGTCGCGGACATGTAGGACACGTGGGTGGCAGTAGAAAGAGAAATCTCGACGCACGTGATGTTAGACAGAGAGTGGATAAGTACACAGAATCGAAAAGACGCGGCGCGCTTTATTCATCTTTTGATCAGGGCCTCATAGTTGAGTGAGTACAATCCAAGAAATTATTTGGAAATTGACCATACCAGTCTATAAGATTATAGGCTGTTCACGGTAAAATGAGCACTTTTGAAAGCCCACCTTCAGACCTACTTGTATACACTTTGTGTATTCTTCCTCCTTATGTAAGATTAACGTTGCCATGGGCCATATAACTTTATCCATGCGTCATTCAAGTGGAACTGTGAAATTATTAAGAAAGTAAATACTTTACAAATCTGATCATTTTTACACTTCAGTGCATTAAGAAACAGAAAGCGAAAGAAATAATGTGAAGTTATCACAATTGGTTACCTAAGAGTTTTTATTTGACGTTAAGATATAGAACTACTCTTTCCATCCATCGTTACCAATTTTGGTGGGCGAAGGTCACTGAGTGCGCCCATTGAAATATATGCAAGCAGGGGCAGTGACATTTTTCTAAGGTTCATTTCTAAAGTGCTTACATTGTCGTAAACAGCCTTTAGTAAGAAAGCATGAATGGTAACTTGTCCCTCTATAAATTCGTTGCAGCGTTCCTATATATGCTTAGGAAAAAGCCAAATGCGTAGGGAAGTACCCAACTTGGTATACTAGTGACGCTAATCATTCCTATATCTACAGCTTGATATGTGGTATTGTTTACCTACAATGTATAAGTTAACATTTTCCATTACAGTTTAGGAAGATTACCAGAAAATTTTTTTACCGTGCACTGTTACGGAACGTCGTTTTCAGACGTCTAGAAGTGCCTGTATGAGTCCATACCATTTATACGGGACCACTAAATTTTTCCTCACCTTTCCACACACACCAGCCAACTTGAGTTGCGAGTCAGCCAGTGCAATGAAGACTCGAGATAATTTTTCCAAGTTGTTATTTTTTAAGACTTGTAAAATTACTTCTATAGGCAAAGAAAATATTAACCGCATTCACAGGTAGGTAGGTTCGTTTATATGACAGTTCTAAATCATGCACTAAAACGATAAATTAAAACTAAAATAATAGTCGTTATTACTACATTAATATTTACCACTGGAAATCCCTTACCGGCTTGAATAGCGTATGGCACATCTGTTACGTTAAACTGTTGGCTTCGGAGTGTGAATCACATACTAACGTGATAGCTAACGCGTTATCGCTATCGTTGGCGTGTGGTGAACTGTTGCAAAGTAAGCTGGTGCTTACTCACTGCTGTACATTCTCGGTGCACGCAGCAGGAGCCAGTAACCACCGTGCAGCCTAGGGAAACTGAATGCATTCCGACCACTCTCAAGCGAGCAGCAAGGGGCATATTACAAGCGTATAGGCTATTAGCAATAAAATGAGCACTTTTGAAAGCCCTGCTTAAGATCTATTTGTATGCACGTTGTGTATTTTTCTGCCGTATATAAAATTAACATTGTCATGGGCGTTATCACTTTATTCATGCGTCGCTCAATTTAAAGTGTGAAATTATTAGAAAAGTAAATATTTTATAAATGTGCTCATTTTTACACTCCGATGCATTAAAAAAATAGAAAGCGAAATAAATTATTTAAGTTAACATAAATGGTTACCTAACACTTTATTTGGCGTTAAGTTACGGAACTACTTTCCCATCCAACGCTACCAACTTAACAGGGCGCATGTCACTCAGTGCGCCCGTTAAATTATATGCCGGTAGGAGCAGTGACTTTTTTCTAAAGTTGATTTCAAAAGTGATTACTTTATCATGAACAGCCTTTACTGTGATGCGACCTGCCGAGCTACGTTTTAGTGGCGGAAATGTAAACTAGCAAGCAACAGAGTACATCACAGAGCTAACGCCAGCTTACATTGCAACAATTCACCACACGCCACTGATCCCTATGCTATTTGGTTGAGGTTATGAAACGAGGCGCCTTAACTTCTCGTAACTTCCCTATCGATTGATAGCTGAACATTGTTTGCGCCTCAATAAAAACGTTGTTTGGATACTAAACATAATATTTGTAGCTGACATTACCATACAGAACAAATTCCTACAAATACCATTCAGGAAATTTTTATGAATTTATCTTTGTAATCGATAGTCTATTCACGGTAAAGTGAGCATTTTTTGAAGCCCTCTCATGTATAATAATAGTCAATAAATATATGTCATTGTAGCCTCAGACGATAACTTCCTTGTGCGGTGGAATATATACATTGTGTTTATTACTTACATGACAATATTTATTTCAATAAGTGGTGGAAGGATACGAAATGGCTGAAATGAATAAAGTAACTAGGGCATCAAAAGTGCTCACTTTAACATGAACAGCCTAGAATCGATTGGATCCTTTGGTTTTGCATTAGAAATTTTAGTTCAATTACCGTATAGTGTGACTAAAGAAACATTTTGTATTTGTTTGAAATTACTGAAACAAAACATTTGTTAGGCGACAAAATTATTTATCTTATTGTATCGTATATGACTATCTGGAAAATGGCGGGGCAAGGCAAACCTGCGCGAGAAACTTGGAAAGGCCGGAGTAAATAAAGCCGGAATCACACAGCCCCGACGAGCACAGCATGACACGACAAAAACCGCAACCACGACAATTTTCAATGAACCTGCTCGAGTTTACAGCCCGGCAGTTTACTGACGCGACACAGCGAGTAGAATTTTCTCAGATCCATTTAGAAAGCGCTGATTAACTACACTAGTTTCAAAGGCGGTTGGTAGAAGGGACAGTTGGAACACATTATGGTGACAAAGTTTTATAGCTTGTGCATACAAAATTAAAATTATTATTTATGAGAATTAAATACAATGATTTTCATAATTTGTTTTCTTTTAAGCTACGTATTTCCCGCTGTAGGGAAAGTTTATCATATAACTTCATTTTGCAAGGTCGTACACTCTGTGCGTCGTGCCGAATGACGCGGTGAAGAATAAGAATTATTTATTATCCAAAACTGCTGGTCGTACGAAGGAATTGTCGGGCTTACGTCAGATCTAACTTGTATTTCATTGGTTATTTATTTAGTTCTAAGTGTCGTGTCGTGCTGGTCGGAGCTATGTGATTCCGGCGTAAGAATTTCTGTCAGAATATTACTGGTCTGCTGGGGCACGGAAAGGAATATGAACGTAAGTGGTGAGAGGTTAGCCTCAAAACCAGCCAGCCACGGGCAGTGTTCCGTGCCTGTGTATAGGATATTTTGTGCTTCAAGTATGGCGCTGACAGCGGAAATTTAACGTTCTCGAGTTCAGTATTGGCCATTCACCGTTACTTCACACTTTTCTGAAGCCCTGCTGAAATTATACTTCCAGGATATTCCTCCTCCTCGTGCAAACAAAGCTTAACCGACTCTAGAAAATTACATCATTCGTGCGCCCTCAGTGTAATAATATTTTCTATAGTAACTATTTGTTACCAGGCATTATCAACACACCTATTTTCTCACTGTTTTTGTTTGTCTTGATTATAAACGAAATTGTATCCTTTAAAGGTAAATATGAGAAAAATTCAATTTGACCAAAAACAGCGTACTTATTATATGTCGACACAAGTATTAAATTCCTTTTTAAACTACATGGGGCTATTTAGAGAACATTAAAGCACGTCATACTAGGGCAGATTTTTTTTTTAATGTTTGATTAAAAAAGTTTAAAAAAAAAAACTCAGAATAGGCTTTACATTTCACGACACACAATGCACCAGGACACTCAAAATCGAATCACTGAATCGAATCACTGGACTCCTTCGTGACGCTTTATTTTTCCTTTGAGTTAATGTGCAGTGAGGCAAGCAAGGCTCATGGGTCCGAGGACCAGCAGCCGCGTAACGAGATTACAAGGAGCCCGTGCGAAGGGGAAAAATGTGATGGCGGAGGCGGGGGAGGATGGGTAGTACAGAGAGCGGCGGAGTCCCAAGACGAGCGTCGACGAAGGGCGGAAATATTTCTCCCTCGAGTGTGTGACCGGGGGGGGGGGGGGGGAATGTCATTGATCGAATTCCCGCGAGCATGAAAGCGTCTTCGCCGGGCTGGAATAGGCTTCTCCAGCCAAGGAAATGGAGGGGAAAGGTAGTCCGGGAGGATTGGGGGCGAAGTTGATTTGCAGCGTCCCAAATGACGCGAGCTATAAAGGGACACGTGCACACGCCATCACAGAGACTACCTCCCCCCTCCCCCCTCATCGTCCTTCAACATCTGTGAAGTTTTGCAGTACTGTTTCCTGCAAAGTGGCTATACGGTAAATAAAGTACAAACATTGACGTATTTTAACTATGGGGAACCTCCAATTTTGTCGTACCAAACTTGCTAACTTGTTTGCTAATACCAGAAAACTTTTCCGGCATAGGTAGGAAAATACAAGTATTTGTTTTTTTAATGTAATAAATTTATTTATGAAGGGTGGGTTTTTTATCGCCGCAAAATATGAAAACAATATTTTTTGTGGTAATCAATTTTCTTTTGCGAAATTCCATTCCATACAATTTCCTTACAGTCATTGTTAAGAAATGTTTTTAATTTTAGATTACGCACCTGCAAAATACCTCAGCTTACAATATTCTGAGTTAGGTGTCTCAAAATAAACCTAAAGTTTTAACAAAATCTTAGCAGAAGTTGGAATTCGACGCAAATTCACTGCCGCTCGGTGCGTACTTTGATTATGTATTGAGAACCAGTCTAGTGAAAATTAAACGTTTATGATCAAATCACACTGTGTCAACTGATACCATGTTACATTTGATATACAAGCTACACCAAATAATTATTCAAGCTTTTAAGAATTAATGGTTCTCAGTTACGAGTTTGTAATCCATAACACGATGACAATATTATTTAACGAAGCCCACTGTCTGTGGTTACACTGTAACGCTATTTTCCTCTCTACTTTTTGGTAGTTTTTTAATTTTTTTTCTTTTCTCAATTTTTTGTGTTTCAAACCATTTGCACTTTGCAAAGCAGATTTACTGTTTGGCGTATTTTGAAAGAATAACGCTTATACTCTATAAAGTGCAACGCTTTTGTGACTTTTCGTTCTAGGTTTGAAATGGCTAGGGTTCTGGCTGAAAATTCAGGTTTGAAAATTGATTCAAGATTTTGTTAAACTGTTAAGTTATGATGTTGTGAACTGCTGGAAGAATTAAAACTCTGTCCGGGAAATTGTTTGGCTAAGGACGAGTTGTTTTAAAAATTTGAACGTCATTTCCAGAAGTATAATTTTTCATACTTGGAGCGAATGGTATACAGCAGCTATACATACAGGTGGAATATATTGAAACTACACAGTCTATAGGCTGTTCACTGTAAAATGAGGACTTTTAAAAGCCCTGCTTATGATCTGCTTATAAACACGTTGTGTATTATTCCGCCTCATGTAAAATTAACATTGTCGTGGGCCTCATCACATTATTTATGCGTAGGTCAAATGAAATAGTGAAATTATTAAGAAATTAAAAACTTTACAAATCTGCTCAGTTTTACACTTCGATGCATTAAAAAAAGAAAGTGTAACACCCATATAATAGTGTTTCATGAATATAATTAACCTATATTATACTCTTGTTTTATTCGCTACACACATTGTCACGTAAGATTTTATGTAATACACTATCTACCAAAAAGTAATTGGGTACTCGTGAAGATAGGTAGTTCAGTACGTCAGTTGACTTCTGTTTCACGGCCTTCGGCGTAGGACCGCTGGTGTTTGTCCATGGTAGCATGAACACAGAGGCCTATTGTAACATTCTGGATAATGAAATGCTCCCAACGTTGTGGCGTTTTATGGAATGGACCCGTGTTACTTCCAGGATGACAATGCCAGGTGCCATGTTTCAAGGGCTACTATGCCGTGGTACGCCGACAAAAATGTTCGCCGATTGGATTGGCCCGCCCAGAGCCGCTACCTCAACCCTCTAGAACATCTTTGGGACGAATTGGATCGCCGGGTGAGGGCTCGTCAGACGCGGCCAAAATCATTTGCTCATGGACTCATGCCCATCAACTCATGGAATGGTTGCAAGAGGAATGGCGACGAATCTCCGTGGATGTCCTGCAAACACTCGTAGAGAGCATGCCAGACAGGGTGGTTGCTGTTATAGCCGCAAGAGGTGGCCATACGAGATTCTAACTGGGTGACGATCACCGAGCAAACATTGTGGACAGGTGCCCAATTACTTTTTGGTAGATAGTGTATTTTTCACACATGTCACTTGTATGATTTCTACTGTTTATGTAAATTTTATTTATATTAATTTTCTTCTTCTTAACACGTGGATTTTTTTTAATGTTAGCTGTATGGTAGCAATATTTTATGTTTTCTTTGGATATACTAGTTCATTTTACATTGTGTATTTTTTATATATTATTAATATTTATTTTTGGTGTGATCTCATTTTTTTAAAAGTGTTTCTACTTATTATTGTGTTGTATATCAGTTCCGAAATCACGTATTCTTTGGTTTTTCAGAATTAAGGCCAGACAAGTGGTTTAAGTGAGTGATTTGAATAGTTTTGATCCCCATTGGTCCGCATGTTTAAACACTGATTGTTGATTGGCTGGCACCTTAGGTCCCCTTACGCTAGTGCCTGCCAGCAGAGCATAACGCTCTCTTCGTTAGCAGCATCCAACTAAGTCAGACGTGGGGCAGGACCTCCCGTCTAAAGTGAACGGAGAGGTGGGAATTTAAATCAGTTTTAGGGTGTGTAGACATTTCCATGAACCGACTTTAAAATAATTTTTGTAACGAGCAATGGAGTTTGAGAGAATAGTCGCCTATTTGCGAGGTTTAGTGGTCAGGAAATAGCTAGTTTAAATACGCCGCCTACGTACGTGTAGAGCGGAGCTCCACGTATAATCACCTTATCCTGCTACACATTTTCCTGCTAGAGCATCCTACCTTCAATCCAGTTGGTGAATTAAAAGATAAGTTCTACGCTGCGATCTGACATTTTCATCTGGATACAATTTTATTCATAGTTTGGATCAGCTCAATTTCCGTTAGCGTCAGTAAACAAGTGACGCCATTTTGATTTTTATAGTACTGAAGTTTCCAGCACAGTTGCGCCCACTGCAAAACTTTAGATAAGAAGAGTTTTAACAAGAGATAGACTATTTAGTGAGCACACTAAGTTTAAAGTAACACTAACTACAGAAAGCAGTTTAATATATCAATTTTGAAACAAGTAATTTCAGAGACACTGGCAAGTTATGTTACGCTACAGTCAAAGGGTTCAAGTAGGCTAGGCATGACCACTTTTAACGTTGTTAGAATAGTGTTGCTTCTTTCTAGTTTTGCTCATATAGCCATCAGGATTTTTAATTATTTTTTATATCAAACAATTTCAAAAACAAGGTAAATGAAAAAAAAATTTCAATAAATGAATAATATCCAAATGGCGGATGTGTCGTTTCGTTTTGTCTGCTGTAATGTTAACATAACCTGTTTCTTACCCAGTGCATAACATATGTTTTTATTAGAGTTTTCAATTACCTGCCTTGCTGTGACGTACGTACACAAATAGTGTACGTGTCAATTGTTAATTTTCTAGAATGGCGCTAAAAGTAATAAGTTGGTTCACCTACCTGCTTAGAACTGCACCGGGCAATTAAACAGAGGCAGCCTAGACAAGATTACACTTTTCCATTGTGTTACTGCAAATCAGCTGTTCAGCTTGGTCACTAAGTTTTATACGTGTTTTTCCATTGTTGTGTATGTATACCACAGCGTTTATGAGAGTGGATAATATCAAAAAGGTTATAACACTGGTACTAACCTATATGCAAAACTGCTCGTGAATGCCATATGCAATTGGTCCTGGTTGGCGTTGTAACACACATAATTATTAGGTAATTTAAATTATAACACAATGCCCTACAATTAAAACAATTTTCAAACGTAAGCGTATTTTAACGTTAATTATAAATTCTTATGTATGATAAATTAGGCAATTAAGGATTGCATAAGTTAATTAACGTTATAGTCTTTAAGCTTTCTTAGTGATTTCCCAAAAGCGGCATGGAGGAACTATATTGAAATATTTACGTTAGTTGCTTCCTTTTCAAAGAAGTTATATTCATATGTTTTAATATTTTTAGTACATTCATTAACGTACAAACGATAAATATATTTTATGATAAAAACGGTTTTCTCTAGAAGCTGGCTCAGCAACAAGTAGAACTTGGTCGTCCTTCAGCAAACTAAACTGAGTCGTCGCAGAGGAGCAAGGCAAGCAAAGCATGCCGATGTAAGTAACACTCCGCGTATAGTCAAAGTTGCATCAGTGAAATTGCGAAGGAAGCCGAATGAATCATCAGTCAAGCGTGTGTTTATTGTATTTCGGCGATTGCACTCAATCACGAAGAATGGAACAAACACCAAGAACTGTAAACCAATATATTTTCCCGTACACACCAGATGAAGCAGCTGCCCTTAGTTTAGACGGTAACCTGTCTGATAATTTGTACATCACTTCGAAATGTTTCCAAGTGTCACAGTTATCGACCCATCATATCACAAAAGTCTAGGAAGCTGAGAAAAATAAACGTAACCGACACACAATAACGCTACAAAACTTTCATGAGAAATACCTTTGCAAGATCTCGTGAACCACACACCGAATACAGTGACTGCTGGTGACATTTGTAACTGGGAGGGCTGTGGCTATCCTAACTAAGATCATAATAAATAGCAATTTTTAAATGGGTACAGTGATAAATATTTTGTGTACGACAGGCTTGTGTAAGTGTAGTTTATATAGCTAAATACAAAAATTAAGTGTGGTTGTTTGAAGAAAAATGCATCGTAGCTTGATTTGTAATGGTCAACACACTGTGGCCCATGATTCAGATCTAATCACTAGCACAGGTATCTGTTTGTTTTAAGTTTGTATAGGCTATATGCCTGCCAACCAGTACCTACGTGGTGAGGTACAATACACAAGACAATGAGAGATTAGATAATACTACTAATTCTACTATACTAGTTATGACGATAACTTAAAAGTACTAAAACAAATATTTTTAAAACCCAATATTAATTTTAATTCAGTACATACAAAATGCATGTCAAATTTAAATTAGAAGATGAAAGTGGCATATCTGAATTGACATATTTGTAAACAAAATCCATTCTTCAACCTTTATGCGCTATCGACCTGGCAATGAATATTCATTCACCTTACCAATCACTGAAAATTTTATGGCATATTTTATATGCTGTGAACGTGATTAATGTCTTTTAACTTTATCACCCAAACGTTTCAAATCTTTTACCCCATTGACTGTCCACGCACGATCATAAGGTTTCACTCCAGGGTTACCACAGGTCTGGAAAACATGGAAATGTTAGAGAATTTGAAAACTGTCACGGAAATCAGGGAAATGTAAGGGAATTTCAAACAAGTTAGGTAACGCTCAGGGGATTCTGTAATGTGCGTTATATATTTAGCAATTCTGTCGTCAATCGTGCACTGCTGCCAGAATAATATAACATTTTTGTATTTATCGTGGACTAAATGCTTAGGCAGTTTTCTTTGCAATCTGTGTGGGGATGGAATTTTGTAAGATCAGAGAAGTATTTTGGTGTAGATGTGTGTTATAATGCAAAGGCACCAATCCTTACAGAAAAAAAGATGTTATAAAAGGTCAGGGAAAAATTTTTTTTTGTCTGGGAATGGGGGAAATGTCAGGGAATTTTCCAATGGAAACAAGGTTGCAACCTTATACTAGCAAAAAAATATTGAAATAAAACAACACATGTCTATCTAACTTCACACTCGTATAGCCAGTTCGCGAAATTGCGTGTACTTACATTGAATTTTCGTGTAGTCCTATACGAACCACTGCGTTTACCATTTTGGCTTTGTTGTTGAGTTATATTTAACGGTGACCTTGCTGGTCCCAAATTCTTAAGCTCTAGTATATTCTAATAATTCAAAATATTTTTCGCTGTAAGGTTTAAAATGTTGCTCACCGAATTACCCATTATTTACAATTTTACACAACATGATATGAACAACACTTTAACCCTGCTTCTTAACGATGCTCATGGCTCATCATTAACAACAAACTTATTCAGAATATTACACACTAGGGCTATATTTGAAGCTCACATGAGTTTGAACGATATGTATAAATAAAATTTTGTTCAAAATAAATACAAGCATTGTAAATAAATGTGTTTAACAACTGCAAAATAGTGGAGCGTGAGAGTGTGCCTACAGAATATGAAGTATATAACTATAAAATACATTCTGTTAAGCATTGGAATTCGAAGATCCAGTTTTCGTAGCCCTGTCAAGTTCCAGGAAACCGTTAATTTGGGTGAGCAGGGGCATGCCTTGCTTTCTCTGATTCACAGCATGTGATTGGCTAAAAAGTGACGAGTCCCTGAAGTCTTCCCTTCCTCCCTTCCCTAGCAACTCTAACCCATTGTTGCAGCCATCTCTCTTTCTCTGTACTCGCTCCACCCACTTCGGGGCGACGAATCTGCAGACCCATTACTGGACATTTCCAAAAACATTTATATTGTGACAGGAAACTCGACCATTTCAAAAACATTGGTTGTGAAGTAACTTCCGTATTCGTACACAGTATTATTTGCCGAGTAGCAAATATGTAGAGGTCTACATTCTGAGTTTTATTAGGAGGGCTGCAACCCGCAGCATTCCCTCATCAGCCGCCACTGGTTATTGGCATGGCTCAGTGCAATGTATTGGAAGATTGAATACATGCAGTGAAATATGGGATTGACAGTAGTTCTGGACAATCATGTTACATGCGAAAGTGGCAGTCGAGTACTAACGACAGCGGCTGTGAGGAGGACCAGCCATGTTCTTTCTCAGAACCGAGAGATGAAAGATTCTGTTCATTTCATTTTTCCTCTTCGATTAGTGTCAATTACACCGGGAGAGATACTGTGGGGGAAAAAATGAAAAAAGTCTGAAATCACTGTCACCCTAAATTTTTAATGACATTAGGCATCTCCTGTAGGAAGAAGAACTTGTGGATGATAAGAAAGATTACAATATTGAAGCACAAAATGAAAAGTTACTTCTCTTTGAAGAAATTCAATAGAAAGGAAATGAAAACAGGGAGATGTAGAGTGAAGATTGAGGATTGAATAAGAAATGCAGAGCAGTTTACTAGATGATGGCAAAATGCAAAGAAATACGGAACACTAAAATCATTAGGAAGCAATCACTGAAGTGGTAGAGCGAGCGGCGGGTTACTGGCCCACCTAGGGCAAGAGTGACCTAAGTCGTATTTGGTGCAAGAATGGACTAAGTGTACAAATATGATATGCTAATGAGATTAAATAATTGTTTTATTAACTGAATAATTAATTATATCAATTCGCCGATTAATTTAATCAATTTATTCTATTAATAGATTCATTAAAGAATGTTTTTTAAAAAATTTTATATTAATTTGATATCAAAGAATGTTATTAATTTTTTGGTGTCACAAGGGTGATATTGGCCGGAGCAGGATAGATGTGTTCTCTGTGACATCCTGGGGCCGATTTACCAGAGGAGTGGGTTGTAATTGTTTATATAGCAGTTTGTGTTGGTGTAAGAGTGGTAAAGGGTAGTTTTTTTTTGGGGTTGGTGACAAATGCGAATACTGAGCAGGTGTGAAGGCATACTGAGGATTTAAATAAAATGTTTTCGGCGAAGTAAATATGTTTTAATGAAAAGAGACATTGAAATAGTTTACCGAACTAATTACTATAATCACGCCTTGAATAGCACAAAAGGTACGAACTATTTCGGCGAAGCAAATGAAATAAGTACGAATCATTAACCAAAGACTTGAAACAAATTCATTAAAACTATTTTAACCATGCAATTACAGAATGAAACTGTTTTCCTTAGCAAAGTAACTGATCTCCACTTTAATTACATAATCGATAGAAGCAAAAATGCCTTCATTAAACCGACTTTAATAATGCGATTACCCAATGAAACACATGATTTTATTAAATAAAATAAATTACCTAATATAAAATTTAAACTCCCCAACACGAATATAAATACGTACTTCACCCACATCGGTTGTAAAAACACGCATCGAAACCAGACAAACGACCTTGCACCTAAAGCCTTACAAAATGAATGATTACATTAAGAAATTAACCCGACCACATGCAACTATCTAAGAAAGTGGCTTCCCTCTTACCTCATGTTAAGTCGCTGCAATACCTAAAAGTGTTTTCCGATAGCCACGTAACTCTCAGCAGTCGTGTAATAAAATAAAAACCGAAGCATTTATCCGAACACGCGAGAGAAGTCTCTATGGAACGTGTTCAATGCCTTGCGTTACCCAACAAGGCAGGCCGGCAGCTCGTTTGGAAGCGAAGGCTCTCGGAAACAAAATAAAAAAAATTCTCTGCTCACCCCCTCTTCCATTGCACGACACGGTCAAAGAAATTGCAGCATCTTGTCACGATGCTCGAGTCCACCCATTTCGAAGTTTCACCCCCACCTTCTACAAAGCGTACACGACAAGGACCGACCTGTTATTCTGCATCGCCAAAAAAGCAATAGATCATTCTGCCCCATGCTGTGTGGAGACAACACAAGACAAGGAGAGGGAGAGTTTACACTTTCGTCCGCTAAGTGTAGAAAGCGCCAGCTATCAGAGACCGCCCGCGACTTTCCCCGCAGACTACCTACCCCCTTTCCCAGAGTGGACGCCTCCGCTAAACGCCGTCCTGAGTGGTATGGTTTTCCCCCATCCCCGCCCATTCCAAGAACTCCTCGCCCCATCAAATCACATCGCACAGCCGACAATACAGCATTTGCTGTCGCCCGTTCAACAAAGCCAGTGCAGCCCACCCTCACTTCACTGCCCAGTGCAAAGAATCCACCCCCATTTATCGTGCTGAGACAGGTGGAGGGCAGCGAGCCGGCAACCAGTTAATTTTACAGGCCATGGGAATCAGCGTTCATGGACACCAAACTTGCCGAAGACCCGCAGGTCCAAAGCTGTCCCAGCAAGGAAAATTTTAAACACTATTAACGCGTACCCTTCGTGTCTACAGTAAACCACATACAAATATTTCAAGTTCAGGAAACTTTTACCCAAACATTTTGTTACATAACATTTTTAAACATACATATATATTCTGTAAACATGCTTTCTTTACAAAACTAAACCACTCTTCATAACTGAGAAGTTTATTTTACAAACACGCCTACCCAAATATTTAAAAAAAATGTATATTTTGGAAGAGAGTGTGTAAAAATACAGCGATTCCATCCTGAAATGAGCTTTAAAGTACTAAAATCGCAGATATTTAAATAAATTTTTTGAAAAGGTAAAATTTCAAGTGATTTTAAAGCAAAACTGTGGCCATTTTGAATTCGTATAACATATCAGTAGCAATATATTAATTTTTATTTCAGTATTAAGACAGCTGCTGTCTAAGTCAGATTGTGTAGGGAGGGAGTGTAACGCTGAGTGGGTGAATTTCTCCATTAATCAACAGATTTCTCCAGTATGTTCATCAGTCTACAAACATCAACAGCAGGTAATATGCAAAACGGACACTGTTGCGAAAATTGTAATGAAGATTGTATTACAGTGTTTAACAGCATTTTAGTATATGATCAAAGCAATATGATATTAAGTATAGCTGTCAAGAACCTCTTGTTGCTACCTGAAGGATTTCTTATAACGTTTGCAGGACACAGCCAATCACAGTCAATTTGAGGAGAGATTGTGTAATGCGAAGATGGCAAAACATCATGGAACGCGCTAATCATCCTATTTTACCAAGAGATGATTCTGGTATTGATAAAATTTATTTGGAAGCCACAACTGAATTTTGTAAACAAAATTGGACTTGTTAAAACTCTGTGATTGAAACTTTGTAATGTACAAGCTTGATGTGCTTAACGGAAGGTTTCGAAAATTAACAAGACAATTCTTATATAATTAAAGAACTCACAATTTCTTATGCAACTGACGATAATGAAACAAAAGTGTTATTTTTCTAAGCTCCGAGGCCTTGGTCTACCTTAAATCAGGAATTGAAAATGAGTTTCCGATATGAAACATATGAATTACATGGTTTGAAATGAGACTCTGGTGACATAGCTTTTGATGACCATTTCCAGTACATGAGTGATGCTCTTCTCGAAGACTATCCTGTATACGTGTTGATAAATAAGCAGAAAGAAATTTTAAAAAGTCTGAAGAATATAGAAATTGCAAACATCGGAATATATCATGACTGTTCAAGAATTAATTCACTAGTAAAATGCTACTATACTAATCATTGTGATAAAAAATGTTCTGTTCGCAATGTAAAAGCGAAGCACTAAGAGAATATTTGCACCAGCATCCTACCTACATGTTAAGATAGTAATTTTAAAAATTGGCTTGTTACAACTTCACACCTGCACAAAAAAACTTTCAAATTGAGACATTAAATCCAGAGCAGATATACTCCAGTATTACTCTAGGTTACAAGAGAGCGTGGTTCCAGTCTCTAAGAAACATATACTCCCAATTCCAAATGTGTAACGGAGATGAACATAGGAACTTTGTGCAAAGTTTTGCAGGAAATAAATATACAGAACGAGTATTGTGTTATGAACAAGATGATTGTCCAGTTTTTAAGATGCGACCCTACAGCGAACTGCCTTGTTCGTCGTGGGATCTGTGTTTTTAAAACAGAAATGAAGAAATTACTAATAAGCCAGGATTTAGACAAATTAAATATAAAATCAGTAGATAGTTTGACACTCCCACTACGTGGACTGAAACATCTAATAACAAGCAACACACCATACAAATGCAAGGAAGTAGCAGTATAAAATATCGCCTTGTGGTATGTGGCAATGTGAGGTTTGGAAGAGTAATGTTTGTATATGCAAATTTGATTTAACCAAGCTGAAATTAGGAAAAATCACGATGATGATGTTTAAACCTACTCAGTGCTACACTCCCAACAAAGTGTGAAAAACATTTATTCTTTCAAAAAATATATATAAGGAATAAACATACAGCATCATGTCAGTTATGATGGAGAGGTTCGACACAACACTTCAATATGCTAGTGCTACTCCAAGTTACAGGAGAGTATGGTTTCAACACAAAGAGGATGCTCCACTAGAAATTCAAATGTGTAATGGAGAAGAATATTGGCATTTCTGGTAAATTAGTCCGATGGAAAATTGTAAAGTGTTCGATGTTTGTTATGGGCGAAAATTTTGTCCTTTGTATAATTTGCGACCTGGCCGTATGCTGCTTGTAATGAGAGTCAATTAGCATCTGAAGCCTTTTATAAATTCATAACAAAATGCACTTCATGCAAGAAATTGAATACTTCATGCAGAAAGGATGTTGCTATTTTATACCTATAGTGTTGACAGAACAATGTGACAACAAGAAACATGTTATGCAGATAGGCAATCAGTAATTAAAGTCGGCATGTGGCAATGTAACATTTGGTTAAGCAAGACCACTTAAATGACAGAATATATAAAGGAGGGTGTTTAATATTAAAGTGTCACTCATGGCTAGCATCTTCGACCCTACAGTTACACAAAGTAGGAAACAGAATAGTATTCTTTAAGCCATACAGTGGTATTATACAAGTTCAAGTGTGAACCAATATCGAACATTAGTGCTACACTTTCGATTCCAGTGTCGGTACTTTGGTGAAGGCTTAGCATGCAACGATTGTGCTGTGAGGTATCTCCGCCACGACAGTGACTTACCATCTACATTTAAAGAGTTGATGTCAGCCAGCCATACCAAAGAATTGGAGGAAGAATGCGGCAATGGGGAAATTACCTACCAATTCACCAGACCTCACCAGGGAACTTCAATTCATTGGAAGGAAACATGTGACAGGGACATCCATAACTTCATTTTCGAGCAAGGTGGTTTAGTTTTTCTTTCAGTGTGTAATACGTATGCTTGTGAAGTTGCAAATTCAGAATAATGTTCCCAATGTAATACAAGTATGCATTTTTACTTAAGGTTTGAATTTTGTAACTTACAGCTTATTATATTCATATTATGTTGTTAAGGAAATATGTGTCAGGCATTCATTTCAAATGTACATATTTCTATCAAGCTCTTACAGCACATAATAAACAAAATTGTAAACCAGTACTGACTGCACAGAGTACATAGTAAGTACAAGCTTAAGGGCGAGCACACAGTAACATCATATTGTGAGGAAGAAAAATATTTGAAACATCTTGTTTATAATACAGACACTTTTACCTGTTCAGTATTTCAAGGAATGTGAAAATAATCTTCATACTTTATATATTTGTAGCAGAAAGAAGATTGGGTAGACATCTCATACTGGGTGTGATTCAAAAAAATTTTACATGTATGAAACAATGAAATTAGCAAAAAAAAATTTAGCCCTCAAATATGTTTCAACTAAAAAATTTAGAAAGAATGGATTTTAAAAATATACATACATTGGTCCTAGTTAATTGTCCTCAGTTGGGTGTTGGATAGCAAATGTGTAACATGAGGTTTTTTCATCTGGAAAATCCTTACGTTAGTGTGAAACCAGGCAAGTCTAAAATATCGTATACACTATGGCGTTCCAGAATTCTCCACGAATTTACGGCATCCTGTAACAGAATGTTTCATTTTAATGTTATTTATTTCCCACTGTGTGAGAAAAAAGTAGTGAATTAATCCAGTGTAGTGATGTGAGCAAATGTCCTGTTTTTTGTATGACCCCAACAATCCACTGCCATCTAGTGTTGAAGATGTACACTCACATCATATCGAGACATACCTTAACTTGGTTGAAAGTGTCATGTTACACTCCCCTGAATGTAAAGAAGTGTCTATTCAAACAGACAGGATAAAACTGGGACATGAGAAATATTCTCTCCTCGAAAGTAGACTTGAAGAATGGTATTTGGATCCAATTTTACAAAAATGTCTGAAAACTTTGTTTACTAAAGCTGCAAATAGCTTATAACTTTTGTAACAGCCTATACTTACTTGTGGTAAAATATTTGTGGATCACCTTCAGTTAAAATATTTGTGGGCCACTTTGTGTAAGTTTTGCTAACTGTGTTTGTTCCTTAGAAACGATGTATGTATTTTGAGCATCCCACACCTCTTAAATATGTTGTGTATTTTGAAACAATCTGAGTTTAAATGACTGTTTGTGTATACATTGTGAGACATCATGCATTTTTTTAAACGTTAGGTATATTTCGAAATCTCCTATATTAGTGTAATATCGAAATGATTGGTCGCTTGTATTTCAAACAAAATATGTTTAAATGTGTTGTGTATTTTGAAAACCCTAAACATGTGTAATAATGAAATGATTAGTTGTTTGTACTTCAAACAAAATATATTGTGTTGTGTGCTTCGAAACCTCCTATACATGTGTAATAATGAAATGAATGGTCATTTGTATTTGAAACAAACTGTTTAAAGAAAATTCCAATTTGTGTAGATTATTGAATAAATATGTGTGTTTGAAATGAACACATTTGTGTATATTTATTATACCTTATAAAAATGTTTTGTGTTCCCTAATAAACAGAAAAATTACTCTGATTAATAAACAGAGAGAAAAAACAGTACATGGTTCTTGTGAAAATAAGTGAAGTTTAGCCACTACGAATCATAAATACTACGAGAGTAATCAGTGAGCAGATAGTTCTTAACTAGAAAACACAAACTTGTTTCTTAAGAGTAAATAAAAAATTAAAGTCGATTACAATTTCAAGAAAAATACTCAGGCGAATTCACTTATGAAGGAAAGAAGTTTTAAAAATGTCATACTATCCTTAACAAGAAGGCTCAAAGGCTGTATACCAATTATAAAGTGTAATCTTAAAAGAGCTTCTACATAAAGCCCTAAAAAGAAAAGTTAAAACAATTTTTAGTACTTCACATGTATGGTTTCAGAGTGAACCCTGTTATTCCAAATTTTATTACAACACGTGTTCGAGAACAGAGCATGCAAGTGTTTTTCAATCAACGGTAAACAGAGAATCTCTCTCTCTCTCTCTCTCTCTCTCTCTCTCTCTCTCTCTCTCTCTGTCTCTCTCTCTGTCTCTCTGTCTCTCTGTCTCTCTCTCTCTCAACTATGTAATAAACCCACTAAATAGGAATGACAAAATACACCCTAAACTACTTAACACATTTCAATATATTACACAATATTAAAAATAACTATAAACGAGCATTCTAACAACTTTTGAAAAACTGTTATTAAAAATAGTGTATACAGAAAAATAATATTTTAGTATGTTTCAAAGAAACTCCGCAGTGCCATTTCAGTCCGAGAACAGAGTTAATAGATTTTGTGTCTACTGAGAGCATTGTCCAGCGACATTTCTGGCCGATTGTAAATCTTTGTGTGCTCTCTGACAGAGTATTCCCCGCTGTGGAGGCCACAGAAAAACCTTCTGTAAAGCTATCATAGTGAAAGAACTCCCCTATCTGACCCGTCCTTTCCTGTTCACGCAGACCCAACTCTGTTATAAACAGCTCTTCCACGCACGTACTGTATTTTAATTAATAATTTCCCAATACAAATACACAAAAATAGTGTGTTGTATTGGAAACCTCCGTGGCGAAGTCAGATTATGCTATAGTGTGTGTTCCATGTTCGAATCCCAGAGAAGGCATAGGTAATATAAGCTGGGCTCGATTCCCAGGTAATATATTTCAGAGGCCTTACACAATATTATAAGAATAACACACAGGACACCAATTCCTGCAATTCTTGTTACATAATTACAAGCTATATATAATAAATGCAATTAATAGATATTAAAAAAAGCAGTACATGCTGCATTACAAAGACTATTAAGTTCCAGAATCTTATCGCATAGTAAAATACATACGAAAATTAGAAATTATATGTAACTGGAATCACTAGAACCTAAGAAATATGCATACTTCACATTAAAATATCAACTCAATACAATTGTAAACAAGATAATTATTAAAAAAGTGTTATTTTGGTTCCAAAAAAATCTTTTAATTCGTTATAAAACATTTTAATTTCGCATTTAAATTGTTTAGTTCATTAAGGAAATCATCTTTACTTTACTAAATTTTTTCTTTATTATCAAACTCGGTAATTTGCCTTGTTCATGTAGGTTCCCCCTTGGCAAGGTGGGGAGGAGGGTGTCGCATATATATATATACATACACACATACACAGAGCAGAGGCCGCCATTGCTCAACCAGTCGCCATGGAGGACGGATCTCCTCACAGCTCATGTGCTTTGCTCGACTGACTGCCGCCCGCTGCAACCCCTGGTGGGGGTTCACTTAGTGATGAGGGAAAGCGCTCACAGCGGACACTGAAAACCGGACATGGAACAGCTTCACTGTCAGCCTGCTTGCAGCTTGGATGGGCAGCCAGCCTTACTCCCCTGGCCTAGCCTAGGAGGCGGGCAGCCACCAGTGGTCAGCACTTGCCTCTGCTTGGGCACTCAACTGTCTAGCCTGGGCAGGCGATCACCTGGGACTCTTGCCAGCTTAGCTACTACACTTAGGTTAGTAAATAGTATTAATATGTAGGGCTTTTTAATACTTTCTGATATCGCATTTATATGTTTGAGTTGTATTTAATAATTACATAATTATTTTAAAAATACTGTACAGCTGTTGTGAGTTTTTTTAACAGGAGTATTAAAAATCTTTTTTTCCCCTAATTTCTACGACATTTTAAAATTTCTATCGAGATTAAAAAAAATAGTTTTGCTTGTTCATTTAAGTTCTATTTTTTATAATTCCTGTACCTTTAGAATTCCTACTTAGTTATCGTAAAATATTTTCCAATTTAGTAAATTCTACCGATTTTTCGCAAATTGTTTAATCTTTTGGAAACTTTTAATGTTTTTTCTTATCTCAAATTTGATTAATTATTCTTCGAAATTTTTAACAATTTGCTTAAAATCAGTAACTTTAAGAATTTATTTGCGAATTGGTTAAATTTTATTTGGGTTTATGTAAATATTTATGGTTTTTTTGTTTTAAGTATCTTTTTTAGTAGTTTCTCATATTTTTTTGTAGTTTTATGTATTTTTAGTAGTTTTAAGGATGTTTACAGGTGGGTTGTTGTGAGCTTGGGTGTGTTTGATGGATCAGCGAAAAACAATGCCAAACTATGCCAAGAATGTTTGGAGGGCTACAGCCCTGCCTGACTCACTGCTCTGAATGTGTTGTTTGAGTGAAGTATGTCTGTGTGATGGATGTTTGAACCTTGAGTACTTCTAATAAATGAAATGTTCTGATGTGTGATGGAGTCGCTTGGGCATATAATTTAAAGTAGTTTTAATAATTAGGAGCATGAGTGTGAGGAAAGGTGTTTGAATAAATTATATGTGGGTTCTTGATGTATTTTTAGAGAAATTTTAAAAGAGTTTTGAGGTATATAGTGGATGACCACCATAGCAGTGTACAATGGACCTAAGGCGAGACAATAGCTCAATTCAGGCCCTCTCTACACTGTTAAATACTCACAAAAATATGTTAAAACCATATAGAATAAAATTCCAATTACTCTGAGAAAATTAAATTGATAGTTGTATGGCTGCTAATGTGAGTGAGGGGAAAGGCGTTTGAATAAATTCTAGGTTGTTTTTGATGTATTTTAAGGGAAATTAATATGATTTTGAGAGAGATACTGGATGATTCCCATCGTATTGCACTATGGACATAAGGCGAGACAATATCTAAATTCAATCCCACTCTACACTCACAAAAATATGCCAAAACCATCTAGCATAAAATACCATGTAATCTGAGACAAATTAGTTAGTTTGGTGTATGGCTGAGAGTGTGAGTGAGGGAAAGGTGTTGATTTTTAGTTCTTTTTAAGAGATTTAAGGGTAGGCTGTTGTGTGTTTGGGTCTAATGATGGAACAGAAAAATATTTGGGAACTAAGCCAGACAATGCTCAGCATGTCTGTAGGATGCAAAGCCCTGCTCATGTCTATGTTCTGAATGTGTGGAATGGTGAAGGATGTCTGTGTGACGGATGTTTGGACCTTGAGTGCTTCTAACAAATGGAACGTTTTGATGTGTGATTGGGGGCAGGGAGTTTAAAGTATGTTATTTAGTTATGAAAGTATAGAATGTTAAATATTTAAGTAATTATTAAGAATGTTTTAAAATTTAAGAATTTTTAAGTATTTCAACAAGTGATTTAAAGGTGTGGTAACGTAAATTCCACTCACTGAAAATATTTTTTAAATTAATGTTTACAGTTTTGTCTTAAACAAATCTTTTTGCTAGTGAAATAAATATACTAAATATATTGTAAACACACAGCTCGCTTGTTTTCAAACAGAATATTATTTTAGAAAAACAGACATTTAAAAATTTCATAGTATGTTTCCCTGTGCTTATAATAAAATAATAATTTACAGTTACTACACACAATGCAGTTTCGAGACATTATAATAATGTTTTTCTTCTCTTTTCAGCAATATGCAGCTCTTTACAATTTTTGTGGTGCTGAAATTATTGCTTTGGGAAACAAAATTTATTTTGTATCTCCACAAGTGGGTAAACATCAAAGTTTTCTTAGTTAGTTTGGACGATCTTTTCGTTAGCGACATAGAGTCTGAATCGGAGTTGCAAATGTCAATAACGCCTAATACAAGCTGTCAGGAGGTTGTTGTTTCGCCTAAATGGCTGCTGTTTCGATCTCTTGTTGGGCGATCTATTCTTGAGTGATTCGAGCACTAATGCACACACAGAAAGACCATTAGCTGCAACAGATCAGGATGCTTTCATTTCCCCCAAACATGGAAAAGTAGATCTCCTGGCAGACGATTTGTTTCTATCTGACATGGAAAATTCGAGTGATTCGGATTGTGCTTCGTCAGTCTCACAGCTGACTTTCGAGTCAATTAAGGAGACTTTGTCTAGGGAAAAGGAAAATAACTCGTTTTCCGATTCCTCTAACTCAGTGGAAGCTTCGATACCTGAATTTAGGTTTCAACTTTTTGCCACAGTTAAAATTATGTTTTTATTGATTCTTTTCAGTTCATGAGCACCTCGCTAGAGACTTTGGCATGTAATTTGAAAACTGCGCAATCGAGTATCACCTGCTCGATGTTTCCAGACAACACCCAATTTGAATTGGCAAAATGGAAGGGAGTGTTTCCTTATGACTTTGTTAAGTCCCAACACAGTCTGTTGTGCATTTAACTCCCACCAAAGGATGCATTTAATATTGTCATGAAATACGAAGGCGTTAGCATTGAAGATTGCACTCACGCCCAAGCCGTATGGGATACTGACACTAAGTATTATTGGTCGGGGTGATGCCGTTTGGTAACCTATTTCAATATCTCTTTTCATAAAACATATTTACTTCAACGAGAACATTTTATTTAAATCTTCAGTTGCCTCCAGACCTGCTCATTATTCGCACATGTCATCAATCCAAATAATATATAAATTACCCTTATACCACTCTTATACCAACATAAACTACTATTTGAACAATTACAACCCACTACTCTGATAAATCGGCCCCAGGATGTCACAGAGAACACATCTATCCTGCTCTGGCCAATATCACCCTTATGACACCAATAAATTAATAAGATTCTTTGATATCAAATAATTATTCAATATAAAATTTTGATATAAAACATTTTTTAATTAATTGGTTAGTCGAATTAATCAATTTAATTAATCGGTGAATTAATGTAACTAATTATTCAATTTATCAAACACTTATTTAATCTTATTAGCATATCATAATTTGACACATAATCCACTCTTGCACCAAATGAGACTTAGGTCACTCTTACACTATGTGAACCAGTAACCCGTCGCTCGCCCTACTCAATGAATGAACCCAAATTTATTTAGTAATATTCTCCTCTGAACACCTGTAACGATTTTTACGTTTTTAATGTGTAGGCCTATGTATCTTGGTAAGCAGTAATAATGATTTTTATCACTGGTGCCAATAGCGTACTTGCCAATAATTTGGTAACAGCTGACTTTTTAGAATTCACCTTTACAAAGATTATTTTTCAGAATGAAAAAAGTGTACGCAAAAGTATACATTTTGTACACTTCCTCTAAGAGTTATATTGTAAACAAGTTACCCGCTGTGAATTAGAAAAGAACTGAAATTAATCCAGTTTTAAAAAACATTTTATATTTGTTGCTATATTATCCTATTCAGTATCGATAGTCTTCACATATTAATTTCTCATTAAAAAAAAAATTCAATAGATGTATAATAATGGTAATTCTACGAAAGACAAATAACCTGTAATTTTATTATAAATCGAATAATCTCGTTACATTCCGAAAGCCTCTGTGGTTTTGAAAATTACTCAAAGTGCATTATGTAATTCCTAAATTTAAGAATAATATTTGCTAACATTTTTGAAATACATAGCGTTTAATTTGACATTAATATTTTAGTTGCTTATAAAATGATACGACGTGTTTTGAAGGATAGTGCAGTTTAACAAGTTGTGAAGCATTAGAGTGATATCATTTCCTTACAGCATAGAAATATGTTATTCATGTTTCTTAATTAAACGAATACATTTTGTAATATTTATTTTAAGTATTACTACGAATAGTGTCAAGTAATTCTCTACGTTTTTTTGTGATTTTTTTTGGCGCGGACAACTACATTTCGGACCGCTCCCGGAATTTTGCACGCGAAATTAGTGCCGGATGATGTCACTGGTCTGCGGGTTTTCTAGCAAATCTCCTGTTTTCCCTGCCCTTGCGTTCCAGTGCTGCTCCATACTCATCTCGCTTCATCATCATCGTTTCTCAAGACCGCGATGTTAGGCGCCGACCAAACCCTCCACTCCACGCTTGACGCAAGTTGGCCATAACTGGCCTGCAGTGAACAATTCGCTTCACAGCATACACATGGGTGACGATAGGCAAGATTTGTATTTTAAAGGCTGTTCACGATAAAGTAAGTACTTTTGAAATGAACCTTAGAAAAAAGTCACTGCGCCTACCTGCATATATTTTAACTGGTGCACTAAGTGACATTCGCTCAGTAAAGTTAGTATAGGCCGTTCACGGTAAAGTGTGTTTATACACAGTGTATAAATTCACCATACCCAAAACCAAAAGTCTGAGGCCACAATGAAATGTATTTATTGAATATTATGTGTGATGAAACAGCTTAAAAAAGTGCTCACTTTACCGTGAACGGCCTATAACGAGAAATGGAAAGTAGTTCCATATATTAATGTCCTTTACAAAGTGTTATGTAACAATTTGTGATAATTTTAATTATTTATTTCACTTTCTTTTTCTTTTTAATGCAGCGAAATGTAAAAATGAGCAGATTTGTAGAATATATAATTTCCTAATAATTTTAGAATTTTACTAGACTGACGCATGTCTAAAGTGGAGAGGCCCATGGAAATGTTAGTTTTACATAAGGCGGAAGAATATGCAACATGCATACAAGTATATATTAAACAGGGCTTTCAAAAGTGCTCATTTTACCGTGAACAACCTATAAAATCCGGACTGCAATTAGCGCTCGTATTTACTTTTACACGTCACAAGCAGCGCGTTTACTTTAAACGGCGAGACGCAATAATGAATTTGCAGGCAGCTGGCTTACAAAACACGCGTGACATGAAGCGGTGGAGAAAACACGCACGAAGAGAAACCAGACCGGAAATAACCCTCGTGGTCGGAGAGCACAGCTGCCTAACGACCCCTGCTCCGCACCGTATTGTCTTAATACGAGGCGTGTGCTGAATGGGGCACGACCCGCTCACTTACATTTCTTGGCCGCGGAGGGGGAATGTATATATTTGTGTGGCTCTTGACAACGAAGTTTCTGAGAGACTCCTCGGTGACACTTCAGCCCGACGTGCAACAATAAGGCACAGATTATATATATTGGGCTGCATGTGTATGCTAACGTGTGTCTTCTTTAATTTTGATTTTTTTTTTCAGCAACTGTAACACGTATTGTCAAATATACGTTATGACAGAAGCTTCTGAGTCCATACGGAGTACCGTAAGTTTTCTCAGATGTAATACTTTGTACAAATGATTTTTTATATGAATACGTCTTTAAATTTGCCCCTATTAAGGGAGGCAATTCAGAAAATCCGATGATAAAGTTTGACAATGTAGCTACGAATCTATCATCAACATCAACATTTAATTTCGCCACTCGATTGCCAAAGGATCAATGAATATGTTACGTTGAGTGTCCCACCAACGCACACGACCTGATAAGGTTCCATTGGGAACCAAAACATAAGAGAACACACATTCGTTTCTTCTGCACACATCTTGACGCATAATATAGTGCTTAAATACTTATATTATAAACCCAACTTTACTTCAGGCGTCACAGCTAACGCTGCGTTACGGCGTGCAGATGTGTATTGAAATATAGCGTATATTTCATATAAATATGTAATATAGTGTGTAGGAAGCTGTGAAGAACACACACAAGGCCTCTTCGTTGTGATAGCCAATATGAAATAAAATTTTATTATATTCAAATAGATATGTACTGTGTATGGTGTAGAATTTGCATACGCAACAATGGGACAACACATATAGCACTTGAGTGACCAGGCTGCACAGCTGACTTGCAATAAATCAGTGGGAAAGGATGTGATCTTACCTAGGCTGCCTTTGTATAATTGCCAGGTGCAGTCCTGGGCCGGTAGGGGAACAAGTTTATTACCATTAGCATCCTCTAGAAACTAACATTTGGCACGTACACCATTTAAGTACGTACGTTAAAATAAGTCAGACAATTGAAAACTCTAGTAAACACATATGTAAGACCCTGGGTAAGAAATAGGTTGACTTGAAACTGCAGTAGAGAAAACGATAAAACAGATACGCCCTTTGAATTAATTTCATTTATTTTAATTTTCGTTTCCTTTTGTATTGTAATTGTTTAATTCAGAAATAATTAAAAACCCTGATGGCAATATGAGAAAAGCTATAAAGACAGCACACTATCCTAACAACGCTAAAAGTGGTCATGCCTAGCCTACTTCACCCCTTTTACGGTTACGTGACATAGCTTGCCAGAGTCTGAATATACTGGTTTCAAGATTAAATTGATTAAACTGTTCTCTGTAGTAAATATTATGATAAAACAAATTGTGCTCTCACTAAACAATCTAGCTCTGGTAGAAACTACTCTTATCACAGGTTTTGCAGTGGGCGTATAGGTGCTGGAAAATTTACGTACTTATAAAAGTTAAGATGGCGTCGCTTGTGTACTGATGATAACGGACATCGAGCTGAATCAAACTGTAAATAAAATTAGGTCCAGATGAAAATGTCAGATCTTTTTGTAGGACTTATTTTTTAATCACCAAATGGATTGAAGGTAGGATTCTCTTGCAGGATTTGGCGTAGCAGAATTAAGGTGGAGATACGTGGAGTTCCGCTCTACACGTACGTAGATGGCGTATTAAAACTATCTAGCTCCTGACCACTTAACCTCGCTAATGGGCGACCATTGACACAAGCTCCATTGCTGGTTACAAATTTACTTAAAAGTTGGTTCAGGGACACGTCTACACACCCCAAAAACTAATTTAATGTCCTACCTCTCCGCCCACCTCAGACGGGAGGTCCTGCCCTACGTCTGACGTCGTTGGAGGCTGCTAGCGAAGAGAGTGTTAGTCTCTGCAGGCTGACGCCAGCTTAAGGGGGCCTATAGTGCCAACCAATCGACAATCAGGATTTAAACCTGCGGGCCAATGGGGATCAAAACTATTCTAACCACCCACGTGAACCCACTTCTAACGACCTAAATGAAGAAAAACCAAAGAATATGTGATCTCGGAACTGAGATATAATACAATATAAATTAGAAAGACTTACAAAATTGAGATCACACCAAAAAAATATTAATTATATAAAAATAAATACACTATAAAATATGAACTAGCATATCAAAATTACACATAAATATTACTGCCACCATATATCTAAGTTTTAAAAATCTTACTTGTTAAGAAAAATAAAATTAATAAAAATAAATACAATTTACATAGGCAGTTGAAATCATAAAAGTGGCATATGTGAAAAGTATTACATTAACTCTTGCAATTTACGAACACTATGTATAAATTGGAATTATTTGTGACAGTAATGCATTCTTGTGTGTTAACTTTGTGGGATATTTACATAGTTATAACTTACTTTTCCTTAAGTAGTTATGTTCTGTGTGCCCCATGTTTTGTTGGATGAATAAATACTTTTTTTGTTAACTACCACTCATTTTATTTGCACGATTATACTATACTAACGAAACGTGTTTTATAAAATGTACGATCATCTTAACAAGGAGTGTTAATTTATACATCAAGTGTAGATTCGTTTCGTTTATCGTGGCTATTTTCTCCTTTTTACTAGCTTTCCCCTACCACTTAACATTTTTAATTGCAATATGTTAGTATAATACTATATTTATGTAGTGTATCATATTTGCAAAACAGTTTTTCTTCCGATATTTAAAAATTGTTTAAGAAGTTTCGGGTGCCTAAATTATACGCGAGAGGCTTGAGTCGTTTAAGCCGTACTTACACGATGCCTAATTTCTGCTACTTTCTGTTGTACTCATGGGCACAACAGACGGCACACAATTTTCTATAGCAGAAGCGAAGAAAGAACGCATCCGTTCCTACCAACACGTTATCTAAAGTAGAAACGTGTAAATGGTAGGCAAAACAACTCGTAGAGGACAGGAATACAAATGCAACCAAGTTTTAAATGTAGGTGTTTTGTGGTGCATCCAAAAGATACGACGATTATTTATTATTTCCCCTGAAGACTGCATTGGTTTAAATTTTAACGTACGAGTACTATAAATGTATGGAAAATGATATGAGTAACGGCACTGCTTATGTATGGAAAACAAGGTACTGTATTCACATGTATGTTCGACGGGCATTTTTGCCACTCATTAAAACATTGGCATATTATTTAAACAAGGGCGTAGCTAATAATGTACCTGGAAAGGAGGTTGGGGGGGGGGGGGGGGATTTCTTATTTCTATTTTTGAACAAAATAAAAAACCTGTATTATTACAAATTTATTATAATCAATGGCTTCATTTACAGATACGGAACCACACAATGCTATAAACAGTCTTTATGTTCAAGGCAGATCAAATATTCCTTGAATTAACATATAATAATACTTGTCATTTTGTTTTCAAATCTTATTTTCATTTCGAATATGGGGGGTGGGGGGTGGATATGTCCCAATATATCACCCCCCCTTCTAATCCCGGCTATGCCCCTGTTATTAAATGTGTATCTTTAATGAGCATAATAATCAATCTTGTGCTCTCCGTAATTAAACACGCTTTTACGGTTATACAGCCAAAATAAGACAGAATTCTTACAATATTAAACTTAAGGATTCCAAGAGTGCCTTGATTAACTCACGCTCTACATATAGAATTATCTACTCTAGAAAACAATCGAATTGATAGCAAACAACCACTGCTCGTCGACTGTACTGGTACTTGCATATTATTACTTTTAGACAAATATATTCTGGAAATAAACATTTTCTAACAATAAACTAAGTTATAAACAGAGCATAATGTGTCACATAAAGAAATTCTATACCCGTCAGAGATTCGAACTCTATAATCTATAATTATGTGGCACAGTCCTGCGCACTAACTCACTGAGTTACACAAACCACTTACGTTGCACGCGTGTGATAAGTCACAAATCCACAGTTCTCGCGTATTTTATAAAGTGGTATTTATTCTTTTACTATGACCGTATGAGTAATATGCAACGTTTCCCATTACTTAAGCGTGCATTATGTTTCATTTTGTTCATTCGTATGTGTATATATATATATACACACACACACACGACGTGAGAAAGGAACTTGGGTGTCCGTCATCTTGTCTGTCACAGAGTGTGGGTTTAACAGACAATCAGAACACTTTCTACTGTTGTGGCGTTGGGACTAGTAGTGACAGAGATGGAGTATGAGTGAGAGAGAGGGTAGATAATGTGGCAACGCCGTCGACATTCCCCACGCTCACGCCACGAAAATGGACTAACGCGACGTGGTGTTCATCCCTCGAACTACAGCTGGAGTGGCCAGAAAATTTAACCTGGGGAAGTCCACTCTACGTATATATTTACTCAATGGTGATACCCATTAGACTCCATATAAGAGTGAAGCGGTGCCGGGAACGTAAAAAAAAACCATCAAGGCGTCCGAGCGCGTCAACGTAGATGTATTCACGCAAAACGAACGGCCGTGTCCCCAACACAGCCAAACCCCATATTTTTTTGTTTTGTTTTAATAAATACTGATGTACATTTTTATCAGAAAATTAGCTATAAAACATTTGTTTTAAAAATAGAATAATCCTTATTTAAAATTATTCAACAAAGCGTTTCCTAAAATTTGGAAAATTAAGCCTAATAAGTTCCTTATATCTGTGACAGGCATCCCCATACCATGATTAGCAAGAACTGATTTGCGAAGTATTCAAAATAAATGTTTTTAAACTCATAATCTGTTGTTTGAAGAACACACACACCCTTAGAATCTCCTATGAAATAACTTTTACAATATATCCTGTCCAGAAACAGTTTTCGAAGCACTTAGAAATGACAAAAATAGCATTTACTGACTGTTATATCTGGCAATAAAAGGAGTTCCTATAAACAATTACATTGAGTTTCACTACAGACTTCCGTCAATAAAATTGTAGAACTCAACGGTAAAATACCGATTGTTACTTGCAGCATAGCTCCAAGTTTGTGCTTGGAGTATCATGATGACGAATCTTTTGATGTGCACGCTTGTGTCGATTTTGTCCTCCCCTTGCTTCTGTGGAAAAAAAAACAGCAAATTATTTGAATAAGCGAGGTCTCTAATATCATTCTAAAAATTACGAATCTCTGTAGAGGTGTGTTGTGTGCATAGCCTCAGTGCAGTAGTTTTGCGAAATGTGTAGTAGCCGTAAACAAAATAAATGTCATTTAAAACCACAAAAACATAAGATTAAAGCTGCACCCATTCTTGCTACAAAGAAAAATGGTTCTAAAATCTTAAAATATCGAATATATATACACGTGTATAACAAACCATTTTCAATATTAATAAAATCATAACAAAAATTCCCAGTCATCTCAGTTATATTAATAATTATTGAAACAATATTAGGAAAGCCGTCACATTTATAAATTGAATCTGACTTAAATTTACAATAAAATAATACGTTGATCTATTTATACGAAATTCATCTTATTTGTGATATCATAGTATCACATATTTGGTGTAAGCGCACCAAAAAAGTTTAAATTTAATTTCTAAATCACTTGACTGAGTTTTTGCTAGGCTTCGCGTCTTTGCTTATTAATTAACTATTATGATTTACTTCTCTCCCATTATGTAAACAACTATTTCTGCTTGAATTATTGAAAAATTGAATTCATTAATATTTAATTCCGAGTGGTTTGAAAGGCCTTGAAGATAACTATGTTACACTATAATTTTTTTCGCAAACTTTCTAAACGTGTAATTGAAGTTTTAAACCTATACATCACATAGATAATTTGCCATACTTCACTCTTCACACATAAGAATGGTTGGTGTGGTTCTCACTAAGTTGCTCGTATCGCTAATCAAGTATAGGAAAGCTATCATGGGTACATGGGATAAAACTTTACCGCCCGTACTGAATTAATATTCTTTGACATTGACGACGTATGCATGGGATAGTTTCTTACAGTATACTGCAGTTTCTGCTTTGAACGAAGGCTTGGCCGTTTTTAGTTATTAAGTTGTCGCTCACTAGAACCGCGATATATTACTGCGGATACAGGATTACCTGCCAAATATTTAAGAAACTTTTTCTATGTAAATTAATGTTACGGATAGACGAAGCCAAATAGAGACTGCTTGTTAGTTCACTCACATCTATTGGTATCTTACTCATGTCTAAGATAAAAAAACGATAACCTGCAAGGAGAAACTAAGTACAGCTTGAAGACTGGCCTGTACTGGCTTTAGTGGAGCACCACGAATAGCTACTGCACCAGTGGAGGTGCTACTGGACCCTTTTTCCATTCATATGAGTGAAAGGGAGGAAGCCAGTAGGCCTATACATACTAGGCCTACATGGTCTAGAGCCGTACCTGGAATACACCAGGAATACGCTGTGCTGTAACCCCGCCATATATCAACAGCCTCGGGACTCAACACAAGGTGGGTCAAACCCCGATTAATTAGTAACATATCATGGGTCTAACTAGGTAATTAATCAGCAGTTAATACAGTTTGCTCCCCGCTCGTTTAGTGTAACTTGTATGTATTTGTGTATTGTTCTGTTGTTATTATAATAACCCGGCTTTATTCCAGATATTCTGCTATCATTCAACACCTTACTCTACCACTAGCTACATCCCCTACCTTGATTCACATTCATAAAACCTCTAATCCTACTTGTATAAGGTCAACCACAAATCCGCTTTATAACAGAGTTTAATGTATCTGCAGGGTAACATTGTGTGAAACATTCAGTGGTTCTACACACCAAAATGATAGTTCCCTGGGTTTACTTATAAAACTGCAATTTTTGTGTTTTGTCTGCTAACAACACACATCACTTTCTGGTACTAAAACGGCCAAATACTCAAAAAGAAGAATTTATTGGCCATCACATCCGCTGGAGTAACACTGATTACTTGTTTACAGGACTCCAGAACCGTGCAACAATTGGCCCCGAATCAAATGGCGATGCCGTCTCGCCGGAGTCGGGAGCATGTCGATTTATTGAACGTGAGCGACCTCTGGAAGCAGCTGGGACACGAGCGACCTGCAGCGAACGTCGCACAAGAAGACCATCCATCTTGACAACTCCCACTCTCAGAGAAATGCTTCCTTCGTCACGGAGAACGGTCTTTCCTGCTGCTTGAAACGTGTCGACCGACCTCCAGACTGAACGATATTCCAACCTACTTAACATGTCGAGGTTTAATGGATGGCACTTCTGCTTCTGCTTTTGAAAGACAAAGCGTAAGTCTGAAAATGATACGGGTTCGGAAAGGGGAGGGGACGTTAATTCCCGCTGGAATTCAACGGCTCATGTGTATTGACTGTTAATGGGACAAATCTAATATTCCCGTGCTTTGTTTATTCTCTCTCAACGTTGCATATCCTTCCGCGACGTAGATAAATTTACTCTCCATCTATGTGTCTAACTATTGGTAGGAAATAAACATGTTTCATTTGCGAAACCACTGTACTAATATACACCAAAATTTTAAATCAGAGTTATAAATCGAAACATAATATAGTTCATTTTAGAGTTTATTTTTATAATTATATATATATATATATATATATATATATATATATATATATAAGCGAAGGTTATTCACTTAAGAGCAAAACTATTACAGATGACAAAAGTTGCATATTCTGCATATATAAAATTAATTTTGGTTTATAAAGTTTTAAAGTTTTACGACCCGATCTCAAATTTTTGGCTAGTGGTGTGAACAGTGTGTATGGCCCTGCGATGGCTGCATATCGCTACGATGCTGGGCCTGCAACGGCTGGATGTTTTTACAATGCCGGGCCTGCGAGGAATGGACATAGTTACGATGCCAGGCCTGCGATGGCTGGATGGCGGCAAGATGCCGGGCCTGCGACTGCTGCATGTCGTTACGATGCCGGGCCTGCAGCTGTATGATGTCCAGAAATAAGCAGTATAAGCATGGAAAAAACCTTAACTTTTCGATTTAAAATTTTATAAATTATTATTTCCTCTTTACATATACTCATTTCATTTAGATCTCAACACATTATATGATATGAAACTCTTTTGCTTGCCGAGTGTCGGATTCGAATCTAAGGTCCTTGAGCTGACAGTACAGCATGCTAACCTATACTCAACGGGATAATTTGCTGATACTCTCAAGTAATTTGAAATATATCATGACACAGATTATTATAAAGGAATGTATTCATTCCTTGAAAATATAGCAAATTATTTTAAAACATGGATTATTTAAAAACTATTTCTTCAGAAGCTTGCAAACAAAATCGTTTTTGTTAGTTTTTAATACATCTGTCGGATGGTAGTACAAATGAAGAAAATTTCAAAGCAAACAAATGCCATGGGCTACTCCGTGACACATATATAGTCGCGAAAAAAAAAATGCTAACGGTCAACACGTGGTCTCAAAAAAGACAGCATGCCATTAAGAGTTAGCTAACATCTTGCCCATTCAAAACACTTTCCAAAAGTTTACCTGCAAAAAGACTACATAAATATCTTTATTGTGATAAAGAGCCTCGTCTCGAAAACGTTAGTGTGCCGGAATAAATAAGATGTTGGCCAGCTTACCGAAAAGACAAAGATGTTCTATCGGAATCGGCTGACACTTTGCCGACTGGTTGTGTTGGCTGGGGTAAAATTTCCTGGATTTGTGTTTTTTGCCATTACCAACATCGAGGCTCGTTATTTCAATTTAAGTGGGTCAATTGCGGTTCTCGCTCAAATAAAAAACCTCTAAAGTAATATTGCTCAAATAAAAAACCTCTAAAGTAATATGGCTGTCGGCTTGACGTGGATGCAACGTGTAAACATAGTATTTTCATTAATCGTGTCTCTGGTTCATTCCGATTTTATTTTCAAATGAGAAAAAAATATTAATGACGGAAAATAATTAAAACCCCAAACCCGCCTACTTGCCGCTGATCGTTGGTGTTCCGTACCACAGTTTAATTCATGGTCACGAGGTATGCATCGGTGAAGTTTTATATTATTTGGGCTGCGCCGGAGACTAAATACTCATGTGTGACAAGGAAAAAATAACCTCTTTTTGATACGAATGTGTTTTTTTTAAGATGAGTCTCCATAAGATAGATCAATTTGCCTTTCAACACGCGTGTGAAACTACTTATAACAGCAAATTGCTACTATACGACTTTCCTATTCAAATGACGTGCGGAAATACAATTCTAAGTAGCATAGGATTGACCATTGATAATGAATTTTATGCGAATTTAACGGAATGTACGCTGGAAAAAATTTACGTAATTTTATCCAGAACAACAAACAAGAATAAATATAATTTTATTCAACTGTAAGTACTTTTTTTGTGAAAGAAAAAACTTTTGTAAATACATCAATGAATGAAATATATATTTTTTCTTAACATATTGTGATTTTCGTATCTTCATCCCTTCTATCCTACTTCCTCTAATCTTTACATATTACCATAGATCCTATACACTATGTAAAACATTGTTATATGCTGTGTTTGTATACAACGCAATGAATAAAAAACAGCAAATATATGCGTGGACCACGATCATAAAGATAGGTCTGGCAACTGCTATCTGCTATCGAACCCGTACGCTTAATGAAGCTCGCGGCGGCTTGCAAACTAATAGCGCTGGTGCAGGCTGACCCGCTTTTAACATTGCGGTATATGGGAGTTTCGGAGATATTTGAATAATATTAAATAACGCCTTTTTATGTTCACATGTCCGTTCGGCATAAAGAATTGTGATATATTTAGTTGCTTTTGAAGTTGGTTTCGTTTACGATAATGTTTTGCTGGCGCAGTATACCGAGTTGGAAATAAAACTCTGCATCGCATTTTTTCTCGCACCATGTTTATTGTTTCTGTTTATCGTCATGAAGGGTATGGTTCGAGAAGTCCAAGTTTATTTTGTTCAGCAATATTGTACATCGTGCCTAGCAGCACAATATTAGAGGACATGTCAATAAATGTTGTTTAAAATATTTTCTAGTATAAACTAAAAATACAATTATATATAGTACAAATATATACTACTGCATTGTTATCACGTCCGCACATATTACAAAATGTGTTTTAAGTGTGTTTAACAACTGTTGAATAGAAGACCTTACTCAGCAGAAGATATTTAATATATTTCTTAAATTTATTTAAGTTTATTGAGGTTATGGAGTCTGATAGCTTATTATATATATACATATATGTGTATTCCTTTAAATTCAATACTTCTCTTGTACAAATTCGTCCGGTGATAATATACTTAATACGTACTTATTTATATTCCTTGTGGAATAGTGAAGGAAATCAAAATTTGTTAACATATTCGTTGATTGATGTGAATAATAATTGTAATTTTTTAAATAAGGGCCTACAACTTGTATTATAACTATTTACTTGAGAGGTTATTTTAATGGCCCGTTTTCTAGCTACAATATTTTGTTAGCATAGTTTGCAGATCTCCAAAATAATATACCGTATGATGATAATGCGTTGCTCAAGCAATGATACACTGGTTTAAGGTATTGGGATTGTAATACTTTTACTAGTATGTGTGCTGCATAATTATTTTATTTGGATATATTATTATTATTTGCCATATTTAGGGTAGTGGCAATATTTACAAAATAGTTATTAAATTCATTAGCAATATATAGTAGTCCCAATATAATTTAATTGTTTCAAGATAACTGTATTTTTATATTTCTGCTATACTGAACCTTCAAATTATTCGTTTTTTTTAATTGTTCCAAATGATCCACTTAAAGAGCGAAGTGGCAATCTGCGATACTGTAAAACAATTTCAAGTAGAAATATGGACAAGCAGTATGTGGAAATCACTTCGTACCAGAAAATATCATGTAAAAAGGCATGTAAAGATAGCAGCGTAGCAGTTATGATCAAAGTAAGTTTGTAATTGGTAACATTACAATTTTGTCTTAGCCTCATTCCTGTAAAAATTTTTTGTAAAAATTTTAATTTATTAATGCAGATCGCAGGGAAATTGTGGGGTACAAATGTAAACATAACATCAGAAAATTCTGAAAACCAAAGTCAAGCTCTGGAAAACTGATGACATTCAAATCTGCACCAATTAGCTTGCCGAGTACAGCAAAGTGTGAACAGGGGGGAGGGGCCATTATGAGCTTCACATGTCTGCCCTCTATGCTTTCTTCACTAGCGCTCGGGGAAGCAGAGTGGTGTAGATTTGTATGCAAACAGTTTCCTGGAGCTACATTTATAAATAAATGTATGTACAGTAGTATTGATTGTAAAATAATTTGTCACGGGTATGCAAAGAATGGGACATGTACCAATGTGCAATGATAAATCATTCCAAGTGATTCACCATACAGTTAATTAGTAACTTATGGCTCAATAGAATAAATGCGCACATTTACGCTGCACACTTTTACAGGTTTCTAACAGACAGCTGGAGAAAAAATTCCCCGTCGTTGGCCATTTCAACAGTTCTCATACGAGTCACACTTCACCTTACATGAGATAAAAGCTGTAATAAAACAAATATTAAAAAATAACTGGCCAGGATTGCCCCACCAAATTCATAAATGCATAGCTGATACACAGCTAATGAAGCTCTTGAACTTGTAGCCTCAATTCTATATTCACAAATATCAACACATTAACTGTTAACTCGTTATACTGAATACTTTTTTCGGCAAACTGTTTCTCGTTAGTCCACAGCACAGGGAAAATCACAAACATTGTCAAACACGAACAGATGTGCAAGATGGTAATTTCTTGCAGTAAAAAAAATCTAACAATTTTCACAGCGGGGAACTATGTAAACCTAGGAAATGTTGTTACTGCATAAACACAATTTAAGTGTTGCTAAAGTTAATTAATTAACACACTTAATCAATTTATTTACTATCAAATCTCTCGAGCGATCCTGTGATGAGCAGGAGCTCTGGAATATAGAATTAGTCAAAAATGTTACAAAACAACACATACCTACACAAAATATTGGTAAATATTTCTTATGGTTCTCTTTTGGAGTCGGAAAACTTTGATAGTTTGAGAAGAAGGTGCCCACTGAGTGATACAGTATGACATAACAGCATGAAAATATAAAAAATAAATTTGTTTAAGGGAGGATGTCTTTAGACGATAAGATAAATTATGTAAAGCATAACATGTTGCACTTAGTTTTAGGACTATGTTATCAATGTGAGTATTTCCATAAAGATGACTGACAATATATAAGCCTAAAATTTTGTGTGATGGCTTTCTTTCAAATCATAGATTTAATATTTTATTAAAAAGTCATAGTCCTGTTGTTTTTATGTGAGGAATTTCATTAAAACTATTTGATCCCAGTTTACAAAAATATTATTTTCTGTAAACTATTTATCTAGTTATGAATAGTCTCATTTAATGACACCATAAGTGCTGTCAGATCCCCATCTTTAAATAAAAATTTAATAATTATCACCCACAATGAGTACAATGTTGGAATACAGGCAATTTGTCTCTAGCATATTAAAAATAAATAAATAAATATATATAACAGAGGGCAAAGGATGGAACCTTTGGGAGCAACGTTTGACTACCTAACTCTTCTTTTAGACTTGTATTTATACCATCTAAATTTATTGCAACTTGCTGATATCTATGAGACAAATAAGATGTAAACCATGATAAGGAACGTGCCTCCTTGGAGGGAATTCAGTGAGTAAAAATCAATTCAGGGGAAATTGGTTGTTTATATTTCACTGCAGGCCGCATCACAGCCGTATAACTGTTTTGGGTCTTCTACCCACTGCATCACTGCAACCTTCTGACAGCATCTTAACTTATTACGTGTGTCTTGTATGTGAGATGGCCATTCAACAGTCTCACTCAACGTTAAGTGGTATATTAGAGGGTCAATACTCTCGTTAGATAGGCTTAACAGGTTTATTGCATCATTACAACAATGCCACCTCATCGCAGGGTGAACTGAGGAGAGCCACGTGGGCAAACTGCCCACACCCTGGATGAGTCTCTCGTGCTCTGGCACCCTTCGCAACTCTACGAATACAGTAGAAAGTAGATTATCCTGACTAATAGGGACCGAAGGTAATTCGGATAGGTAATCGAAAATTCGGATTATGGAAATATGTAGAAAATGAAGATAAAAGAATATGTAAAAAAAAATCACACAACGTAAAATGTATTAGTTATGCATTGAACACTAACTTATCCAGAACAGAAACTGTACATACAATAAAAAATTAAATCAGTTAACAATAACCACCCCCCTCCCAGACATGTTCACTGTGAACATCGTGTGAAAGGACACATCACAAGAGCACACACAAGTGTTTGTCTCTCCTCCGTGGGCAAGGGAAACACTGTGACATAAGAGACTTTCGTGTTTTTACTATTCTCTTTATTTTTCAAGCAAGTCCGGATAACCGACTTTCAGATAATACACTTTCTACTGTATTCTAAAACCTGGTATCCTAAGTCAAACCTCCTTCCTCCCCGCTTCTGAGACCACGACATACCGTCAATGTGGGCAATTTCTTGATCTGTGGTGGAGAACATAAATATAGTGTTATAATTGGCTTCTTGTCTGCATCAATTGTGATTTTGCATTTTACATAGTTCGGTATTATTTGAGTATAACATGTTTGGAAGTACAGTAAGTAGTTTATTGAATAAATACGTATAAAACACACATGTATAGGTGAACTAAAACTGATCTGGCTCACAAGACCTGCAAGTGGCCATAACTGCGAAAAATAAGCCAAAATGGCACAAATAAGATCACTTGACATAAAATTAAAAATAAAAAGCATGTGAGTCGACGGAGGGACGCTGTGAACACGAAGGGTTACACAAAAACAACGTTCAGGTTACTAACGTTAAACGATTATGGCACACAAAAATTATCAGAACAAAAGTAGATCACCCTCCGTGACGCGATTCGTGTGCAACACGTACGGAGAGCTGGATCCGACCAATTGGATCTCACTTTGACTGTAACAATCCAGTTACAACAAACATTGAAAATAATCCCACGTAATACACTGACTTGCTACATCCATTAACACTTGTTGATTGCTATAACACATTGTACAATAAGCAGTCTGTTCAAATACGTAGTGCCTTATGTGCTGATTCTAACATTTGCCCGTAGGCTTTAAAATACGTATGATTAAAAAAAACACATTTTCTGACATAATTACTGAGTTTTCTCTACGTGACAAAGAGACATTGCACTGACTAGCTCATTCCTTTAGCGAATGGATCACAGGACCTGTTCATGCATTAATGTTTCTGTCAAGCATGCATGCATATAGGGCACGGGAATACTGGCACTAGATAAAATATTACTTTGATATGCTCCTCCATAAATTGAATGGCACAATATTAAGATACACTAATCTTTCAAATTCATTATACTGTAAACAGTTACAGAACTGTGATAGAGAGATCCTCTGACTATAACGACAAATACCACAGTACAAGAATGGTGTCTGGCTAATGAGTACTGTCTCACCCATCAAAAATTGTAGTAGCCCTTGCCACCCCTACTGAAAAAAAAACACGGTGAAAATGGTATGAAAATAGTTTTGTGTTCTGTTTTTAATTGTTTCTTAACTGTTAGATATGAGTTTGTGTCTGTCTGAATAGTATCCATTATGATTTCAGACTGTTCTCAAACTGTAAGCTCTGTTCCATACTTTTCAAACTTTCAGACTATACTGTGCAGTAATTATCAACTTGACAAAACAAACGTTTATTAAAAAAAATATGACAACGTACTGACCATAGTATTTTTATACTGTGCTGGAAGTATTATTACAGAATAAAATCTCTTGCTTTCCTGGACAGTTCTATAAACATACTGTTACCTAATACTTTTATACTGTCAAGTAATTTCATTATTTGGTACAAACAGCAACAGAACAACTGATGCTCACTGAGGGAGTATACTTTATTACAGTATTTAATGATTAAAGTACAGGTTTGGTGTGTAAGGAAGATTACTTTTAGTGTACTTGTATTGAACACGATTCAGGTCCTAATAATGATGAGTTTTGGTTGTTTTCAAACTACAACAGTGTTGACTACTGGAACCTTTCAAATTCTTAGCATATTTAACTTTGAAAAGTTAAGCTTATGAAATCCCCACTTTTGTATGTTATGGATAAAAATTTGGATAAAATACAACTTTATGAACTGAATAGTCAGCCCAGAACTTCAATTTGGTTTAAATTGTTGGTGTGAGACCAGCACTTCTCTGTATGATCTAAATGATAGCGGAATATAAACTCTTAAATAAGCATTTGTAGGCCAAAATCACAAGTTCTTTTTTTTTTGTCTGTATATTATTTTTTGAAGCTACTTCGATGCTGTAGATTCCACTTTTACAAATTGTTGGGAAATACCCTTCCTGTTCCACACATTTCCGAAATTTCTGTCTAATTTTTCTGTGTTTTGTAGATAAAAGTGAATTTCCATCAAAAGTGGTAGGCATAATTTGCAGTCCACAATGCCTACTGGAAACCATTCTCTATGCCCATCGTAGGAGTACCACTGGGCATACACTCTCTAAAATCTTGAACTTAAGTGATGATCAAAATTTCACATTTACTTTTGTAATACAATTTGGTTAATGTGATGTACTTGTGATTAATTACATGGTTAGCAAATCCTACTAGCAATTTCGAGACATTACCGGAAAATAACATGTTAATTATGCATCAGCTAAGAAACCTGTTGGTGCAATGTTTACATAGTATTTACTTGTTTTTTTCCTTCCCCCATTATGGAGACTATAAAGAAAATATTTTGGTAAAAATCCACATTTTTAGATTTAAAAATTAGATTTAAGGTTGCAATATTAAACCATGGCATTTTGGACTTTGCGAATGGCTGACGAGAGGTCCCCACCACCTGACGCCAGTGTCACGTGACTGCGATGTGTGGGACATAAAGCATGCACACTGAACGCTGCCATATAATCAGTACATAAATTGGTAACTTCTTACCTGATTAGGTCTGAGTAACAGTATAACACAAAGCTTTTAAACGTAGCAATATTTCGTTGTATTATAATTTTGTCCATTTTGGTATAATCAAAACTATTTACACTCCAGAACAGACATTTTCCTGGCCAATCACGACATGTGAATGTTGCATTTTGTCTTATATGCAGGTATGTTTATACATCTCAGGATTTGCGTTGTAGAACAGTGCCAAATTGCGGTGGATTTTGCAGTGAATAAATAAATAAATGGTCTTCTTAAGTCGTCGAATTACTTTCTCAAATAAAAATTAAACTTTTACACCAAAATAGTTTTAACTGCTAAGCAAAAAATACCTGTATAGATGTAATGTACATGTACACAACATGCAGATATTTACTTAAACGTATTAAAAAAAAAACTAAACATCCTGTCCAACACCACTAGCAGGATAAGATTCCTAGGGTATAAGGAGAATTCAATATGGGAAAGCGACTACTGTAGTGTATCAGTGCATGAACTGGGGCCACTGTGGTGTAGTGGTTAGACTACTTGATTCCCCCTAAGGTGAACCGGGTTCGATTCCCAACGGGGTCACTCCAGAATTTTTGCACCTGAGAACTGTGCTGACCGGCGGGATTTCTCTGGGATTCCCCGTTTCCCCTGCCCTTGCATTCTGGCACTGCTCCATTCTCATCAGCTCTTAAGACCACAATGTTAAGGGATGCCCAAATATCTCAACTATAGTGCATGAAATCTTGTCTGAGGAAGACCAAATATATTGCCTATGTTCGAAAATTTCTGTTCAGAATCTTTGGTTTTAGAATAAATAAGTTTCTTTTTTTTGTGTAGTATCAGTACTTTTTATATGGGTTTCTGAAAATTTTAAAATTTCCATCATTATTCAAGGTAGGCAATTAAAAACACAAAAAAAATTTCTTTGCCCTAAGTTTCCTGTGTTATTTTCAGTATTTTCATTTCTGAAATTCATTTTCTTACAATGCCATTTGTGGTGTGTATCAATGTAACTCAAGGTCAGTGCTGAGATTACCCAGTGCCTTGAGGCATTGCTGTGAACAACAATGCACCACATGTTGAAAAGCAGCGACAGCAACTATGGCTGGATGCGTCTCGCCGTTTGCAAGTGTGAGATCCTAGACTTTCATTAGGTGGTTGGAAACCTACTGACCACCTGTAATGTCCCAGGTACTGTAGGTATAACAGTCAATTGAGGCTCATGAAATACTGACATGTAGCAGGACGTCGACTGCCAAGTGAGGACATGCAGGAGAGCCATTCACATTAACAATCAATGTATTTGACTTGTGCAACAATAAACTTGCATCCTATGGTGTATAGTATTTCCTCGGAGATGTGTTCAAGTCGGTCACCATAAATCACAAATATGAGTAAACATGGGGTCAAACATGTACCGTTTATACAACCAGCCATGTAAATAAAAAACTGTTTTAGTGGAAAGGCTGTTCACGATAAAGTGCGCACTTTTGAAATCAACCTCAGAAAAAAAGTCACTGCCCCTACCAACGTATATTATAACGGACGCACTGAGTGACATGCGTCCAGTAAAGATGGTAACTATAGATGGAATGTAGTTCCATATCTTCACGTAGAACAAAAAGTCACTGCCCCTACCTGCGTATATTATAACGGACGCACTGAGTGACATGCGTCCAGTAAAGATGGTAACTATAGATGGAATGTAGTTCCATAACTTCACGTAGAACAAAAAGTCACTGCCCCTACCTGCGTATATTATAACGGACGCACTGAGTGACATGCGTCCAGTAAAGATGGTAACGATAGATGGAATGTAGTTCCATATCTTCACGTAGAACAAAAAGTCACTGCCCCTACCTGCGTATATTATAACGGACACACTGAGTGACATGCGTCCAGTAAAGATGGTAACTATAGATGGAATGTAGTTCCATATCTTCACGTAGAACAAAAAGTGTTAAGGTAGATATTTTTGATAACGTAAATTATTAATTTCACTTTCTGATTTTTAAAGCATCGAAGTGTAAAAAGAAGAAGGATTTATTAAATATTTACTTTTCTAACAATTTCACAGTTTCGCTTGACCGACGCATAAATAAAGTGATGAGGCACGTGGTAATGTTAATTTTACATAACGCATAAGAATACGTAACGTGCAAACAAGTAGATCTTGGGCGAGGCTCTCAAAAGTGCTCATTTTATCGTGAAAAACCTATAGCTGCCCTGCTACCAAAATGTAGACCAATGTAATTGTTAAAAACTGAAAACACTATTGTTGCATGTAACATGTTAAAAACCAAAACCATTCTTTACATTCTGCATAGTACAACACTAATAGGTGATGCACACAGCTGTGATCAGTAATACATACCCCAACATTTTTTTATTTTTCTAATTATTTACCTTTGCTACAAGGAAAAGTTTGTTAAAAATAGTACAACTGAATCCACTTGAGCGCAAGTTCGTAATGGGGTTCTTTTACAAGAGAATACAGTTTAATAAAGATGGCTTACCGAACTAGTTGCAATAAATTAAAGATACACAAAGAACATAGTTATGTTCTACAAATCTTATCAATACATCGTGACATAGTACATAAGGAATCTGATGACAAAAAAAATACTAATAATTTACCGTAGTAATAAAAGTAGGTAGGTAGTGTAAGGAAGCACAGAAACTGTACAGAAGTTGATGTTAAATGTCTTTTAACATAGAAGTGATGATACACTTAACTTAGCAAACCAGGATTCTAAGGAACATATGTCAACATCTACTAATATTAATAAAACACGCACAAGTATACAATATACAATTTATAATACATTTATGAAGTTATTAACAGTATAACTTGAAACGTAGTAAGCTAATTAATTTACGATATTACTCAATTCTTAGGTTAATAATGGTTCACAGAAAGTAACAGACTTAATGATACTGACTTGCACTCATTTACACAAGAAAGAGATATGGTACAAAATATGACAGGTTTGCAACAATGTAGGCTAAGAACTGATGGCACTTTTTATAACATAATAAAAGCTACGAATAAAGCGATATTTAAGTTCTTATTACCTAAGACTGTGATATGACATGATGTACACAATACTTAAAACTAAATATGAGCATTGTATAAGAGTTAAATTCCAATTCAACCGCCTTCTACTAATATCAGTAGGGTAGCACACTCTCCACGACATAAGTTTTTAAAAAATTTCTTCCTTTAAGAAATTTTTTTTAACCATTTATGATTGGAAATTGTCTTAGGGGTATAAGGTAATTTACTAAACAGTTGAAAATCATGGAACATAGTGGCTTTCTTGCCAAACTCTGTCCTAACTGTATCCAAAAATGTATCATTAATTTGCCTAGTACCATAGTTGTGCACATTATGAATGGTAAATTCTTGGTCAGGGTGAGCTTGTATGTGTGTTACTACATTGAATGCATGTATACATACATCTCATAGGCAACAGACTATTTTTCAGGTAGATCTCCTTAGTGGAGGTTGTATAAGGAAAATTAAAGAATGACTTGATACCTTTATTTTGAATTACTTGTAGTGGGTATAAATTAGCAACTTCCCACACTGAGACCAGATACTGTATCTGGCTATTTGTCAAGGCATGGTATACAATTTGTTTGATTCCCACTGGTATTCCAGATACTCTTCTTAATACTCCCACAGTAGGTAGAATTTTATAAATAACTTTGTTTATGTGCGTATTCCATTTCAGGTGTTCATCTATGTATAAGCTAAGATATTTATTAAAATAGGTAGCTTTAGTGATAGTTTTGTTTTAACTTTTAAGAGTTGAGTTATCATTGCATATCAAATTAAGGGAACTACATATCAAATAGTTCGTTTTGTCAGGATTAATCAACAACTTGTGTATCCTGAAATACTAATTAAAAATCTCTAAGTCCTCCTGCGTATACGCCATGAGACAATTTATGCTTGTGCCGTTATTGTAAGACAATACAGTATCACTTTCAAATAATGTAGGAACATCGTACAATTCCAAGTTGCCTATATCATTCAAATAGCCTAAAAAGAGTATAGGACCAAGAACACTACCCTGTGGAATCCCAATACCGATAGATTTTACATTACTTTCAGAATTGCCTATCCTTGCCACCTCAGTCCTGTTTGTGAGATAGCTTTCAAGACGTTTTAGTGCAATACTTCAGATCCCATAGTATTCAAGCTTTTGAAATAAAATTTTGTGATTGACCATGTCAAAAGCTTTGCAGAGATCTATGAAAATGGCACCTGCAATTTTATTTTGGTCCACTGCTAGTCGAAAATTGTTTACCAATGACAGTGCAGCTGCTGTTAATTGTATTGACATTTTTTTAAAACCCAAATTGGTTAGTATAGAATAGGTTATTCTGTTCAATGAATGCTACTACTCATGTTGTATGGAGATTTCAAATATTTTATCAGTCACACTTAACAGGGATATTGGCCTATGATTATTCAGGTTTTTCCGATCTCCAGTTTTAAATAATGGCAAAACTTTCGCAATTTTCAAGATGTTTGGGTAAACACCTGTGCTAAATGATTCACTGATAACTTCTACTAGCAATGGCAGTACTATATGTTTGCACTGTTTAACTATTATTGACGTGATCATGTCTTATCCTGGGCTTTTATTTTGCAATTTCATTTATTTATCCCTCACATACTGGTGATAGGAAAAAAGTGTTAGCAAATTGATTCAAAGTCTGTAGTTTATTTATATTGTCATCATGGTAGGAAGTTAATGAGGTAGAGAGTCGATGTCCAACTTCAGAGGAATATTAGCAAAATTCATTTGCGATATCAATTTGATTGATTATACATCCCCTGCAGTGTTTATTATAGTGTCAGTTCCAGAGCTGCTTTTAGTGCTTTTTCTAGAGAAGTTTACCATTGTTCTTACAGTCGGGGAATTATTTTGCAAACTATTTTGTGCTTAGGTCCCGTTTCAAACTAGTTATAAGATTGTTTTTGTGAGTCAGCTGTTCCTTAATATATACATTACTACTATTTATTTTAAACTTTCTGTATAATTTATCTCGTTTTTTAACTAATTCTAGACAGTCAGGGGTTGCCCAAGGGGTCATGCTATATTGAGTGTAATTTTTCCTTTCGGTAACTTCGGTTGCCTCGGAAATAAAATCAGACAAAGCACGAACAATACGATCCACTCTGATGTTTACATCCACTACAATATTTAAGGGGAGACGTTTCACTTTTTCTTCAATACATCGCATTAATTTGAAGTTATCAGTTTTGTACAACATTGATCGCTGGCTTTGAATCACGTGAGTTTTAAACACAAGAGCACAATGATCGCTGGTTGATTTGCTGATGGTTTGAATTGTTGCCTCTAAGTTTTGAATATTCGATAAAATATGGTTAATTACAGTGTCCTATATTTGTGACGACATAGTAGGCAGTGAGAATAATACACTGAAGCTGTGGCAGTTACAAGTAATGTTGTAACGAGTAGTTACATGGAACTGCTCTCTAATGTTGATGTTGAAGTCACCTGTCAGAATTGTGTTTGTATTTTCACCATATTTACAGTAAGAATGGTGTTATTTAAAAAGACAGGTTTTTTTCTTTGTAAGGACATTGTGCTATTGTTATGTGAGATACTTACCTGCTCTATATTTAAAAGAAATTTCAAGTCGAGGATGTCAGCAAAGCTGCTTGTCAATGTAAAGTACTTTTTTTTCCCACAGAAAAGTAGTCATTATGGAACTTTTGCGTATGTTTTTACTTGCCTCTTTCGGATTGTTGTATTTACAGACAAAAACATTCAGTCAAATCTGCCATTGTTTTCAAATTTTTTTTTGTTGTGTTTCGAATTGCAGTAGCCTACGTGTTGTTCCATTTTCTTGTTAAATGCGTAATAGTTTTTTACTGCTATATAATATCATCTGGTATTTAACGTTAGGAAAAGTGCTAGCATGGAATTATATTTGCATTCAAAAAGTTTACTGCAAGTTTACCAGTTATGTAAATGCCATGTCACAGACATTTTAACTAAGATCAGTTTTTATTTTGGCGTTTTTCTACAGTACGTAAGTTGGAACATTTGTTCTCCCACTACTCTAGAGCTGTTATAATTCACTCACATACACACACTGTCACTTACCCTTGATCCCTTTAGCATCCGCAGTTCTACGCATTCCCTTGATCCCCCTTTTGAGGATGTGGATATAATCTCAAACACCCTTCTTTATTCCGAAATTTTTAAGTTCCAATACATAAGCGATTGAAGAATCAATGAAATAAACGCATTTTCTTATGTTTTTTTTGGTTTTTTGTACGAACAAGTGTTCAGCAAACGACAGAAATAAGCTGCATAATTGTTATGAACAATTAAACTTACAGTGTAGGGCATGTGTAGAGTACATCGCTTTTGCCCCTAGTCGAATGGGATATTCAGGGTCCATTCATGCCCTTACCGCAAATTCAGGTGGTGACAATTCAACGTCACAGCCGTGAAGCACTTTTCAGGGACACACAGCCAGACAAGGGCCCTTGGCTCGTAAATTAGCACCCACATTAAGTCAGTTTAAACGAATATGTTACTTTGAGAATGAACACTGATATAGGGTAAATTTTTTATTCTTTTGACAATACTCATGCTTTTTTGTGACGTACATATTTGTAGGTATGAGTATTTAAAAATAGAATATATCTACTTCAGTGTAAACAGACTTTTTTATAAGGGGGACTGTTTTGTGTCGATGGCAATAAATTGTAGATTTGGCTTTTCTTTATAAAGGATTCCATTACATTTTTTATTGTTTTACTTTATAATTTTCCTGATATTTGCAACTATTCTCACTGTGTAGAATTTTTCGTTATAAATTAAGTTCAGTTCAAAAATGAAATATTGGGGGCATGAATGAGCAATTTCCGTACTTCTTAAATATGTTATTTCCAATTTTTTTTTCTAATTTTAGTTACACTAATAATTGTGCAACAAATTTTGACTCAATTCCAAGTACATTCTTTGGACAAAAACTAAATATTAACTATAGTTGCTATAAAAACTTGTCATATGGGAAAGGAAGGCATTAGGTAATTTAATGGGTTATAGGCTATCTTTAAAATGCACCTTTTATTTACGTTAAATCGGAATATTACAACACAACTCCTTGTGTTATGGAAATTTATTCTTGTTCCAATGTCACATAAAAAACACGTCACATTTTTAAAACTAAAAAACGCGAAACTCCACTAACTACAATTCGTTTGACACTTGCTAGCCTAATGTATTGATTCAGAATAAACACGATTGTTTACGTTAAATCAGAATACTACAACACAAAAATAATTGAATTGCACAAATTAAATCTTCTTTTAACTGTCACGCAAACATTATTACATTTTAAGAAATATAAAACGCGAAATTGCGTTAATTACAACTCATTTGGCACTTGCTAGCCTAGGAATGTTTACATTCGGGATAAACACGATTGTTTACATTAAATCGGAATATTATAACACAAAAATCATTGCATTGCTCAAATTTAATCTTCTTTTAATTGTCACGCAAAAAATATTACAATTTAAGAAATATAAAACGCGAAATTGAAATAGTTTTAAGACGTATGACACTTCCTGTGCATGTATTCTTATGGGAGAAACCGGATTGTTTTGTGTCACGCTTCTACTATTACTATTTCTACTCGAGATTCACTAAGCATACACAAAACGACGGCAAGTGTCCAGGCCTATCTTTATGACCGCGGCGTGGACCAATGCAGGTTCAATTTGATTAATCGGCATTTTGGGGTTTGTTCTATGGAAATTTTAAAATAAAATCAACGGCTCGGTGAATACACAGTTTGGCGCGAGTACATCTTTCAGAGGTGCTACTAATTCAGGAACTGGAGCTGCTAGCAATCAATAAAAGAATATTGATAAATCATTTACATTGAGAAAAATATGTAATACCTTGTGATCTTAACTTTGCGGTTGGAGAATTGTTTAAGTCGAAAGTGCGGAGAAAATTAAATAAAAACGTGACGCATTCTGCATTTATGGAATCGGTTTAACTCATAAACTCCACTGTTATACTTGAATTTTTTACATTTGACCGTTATCATAAATAATACATATTTTTAAGATTCCGTATTGAGGTTAAAAGGTGTGAATATATATTCGTTAATAACTGAACGCGATAAAGTTCTATGGGAATCGCCCCAGAATATTATTTGAGCTATTGGCGACAGGTTGGCTGTGAGATATCACACCGGCGTAATTTAGGTAAAATTGATCTATTATCCTAAAAAATACAGTGGGTCATTGTCAGTAGAGACAGCGGGGTCATCCTGGCCCACCTCTAGAATGACATGAGAATGGAGCGGATAATAGATGGTTTGATTTGTCGATAAATCGAAGTGTGTCGATATATCGATATATCGAATATACTATTAGTTGCTAATCGACTAGTCGATTAGTAGCTGATTAATTAATCTAATAAATTAAAACATTCGTTAATTACAAAAAAAATATTATTTGATATGAAATTTCGTTGTTTTTCATTGTTGTTGAAAGGATGATATTGGCGGAGCAGCATCGATGTGTCCTCTGTGCTTTGGTGGAGTGGACTGAGAAGAGGGGTTGGGTTGTAATTGTTTATATATGAGTTGATGCTGGTGTAAGAATGGTATAAGGAACATTTTTATTTGTGACTGGTGTAACGGATATATGCTGGGGCGTTCTGGCCTACTAGGCGAGTGAGGTGTGGATGGAGTGAGAGCCAGCGGGGCCATTCTGGCTCACTGGACAAGTGAGGTGTGAATGGAGCAAGAACATGGGGGGAGGAGCATTCTGGGCCACTAGGTGAGTGAGGTGAGGATGGAGTGAGAACGTGCAGGGGCGTTCTGGCCCGCTACGATTTACATTCAATTAATCAACGGAAATAAGTGCTAATCATTAAAATGTTAGATTAATCACACAATTACCACAAGCAATATTAAATCCAATTATCATAAACGCGAGATATTAAATATTAATTTAATTGTGCGATTACCAAACACATCACAAATTCATAAAAACAACTTAGGCAGATTACACCGCACACGACAGAACGAAACACAAAGTTTATATCAATATCGTAACGAAATATGTTATATTTCAAACACCCGAATAAATGACACAGTACAAGGGTTAACCACACACATATTAAATCACACCAAACAAATTTCACACATTCAGAATTAAAACTCACTTATTGCCCACAAAGCCAGGTGTAATAAATTCACACTCACAAATCAATAAAAACACTCGATACACAATTAAAATTACAACTCGCCATTACTTCAGGTCTCATAAACATCCCTCCTCCTAACAGATCCAGAAAGTTTCTTACTATTAAAAAGAGTAATACGTATTTCTTAAGAAAATGCATGCGTTTTTTCGTAAAGAGACTAGGCATATAAAGTATATACAAATCAATTAATTTTTAACACATATTTACATATACAAAAAAATCATATTCTTCTATATGCCATTCATGGTAAAGTCAGCACTATCAGACATAACCAATAAATACATTCAGTTGTGGCCTCGGACAATTAGTTTTCGGTATGGTGAATGTATACACTATGTTTATTATTCACATGTCAGGGTTTTCATTAACAAAAGAGAGAAGTATAGAAATTGGTTGAAAGACAAAAGTAACTAGGGCTTCAAAAGGGCTCACTTTACCCTGAACGGCCTATAAGAATATTTATTTACACATACAAGTAATCTCTTTATTCATTTACGCAATGTGCTTTGAATTGATGAAGTAAAGTTCATATCTGGAGATGATGCTAACGATATGATGCAGGGAGAAAATCTCGGGATTCTCTCAAATATGTGAAATGGTTTTATTGATAGAGAATCGGTGATTCGCTGACTGGTAGATTTGATGTAAATCGCTATGTGCTAGAAGATTCACACATTCTTGAGGCAGCTGGAAACTTGATTCACTCGTTGAATGTGGCTGAGTAGAATTTATTATGATACAGAGTGTAGTCTTGCGGAAATATTTATTTTTATATCTACACCAGAGCGAGTGAAGAGAATTTGACTGTTCTCGAAACCGAGCTCTATAGAACCAATGAGGGTGATGTAAGGTAACAGCGCTGGAAAACATATCTTCTTACGGTCAATAACTTGGATTACCTCCTACCAGCGGTGAATGGTCTATATTTGGAGATGTATGCGTCCATTTTGGTTATTAGTTGTAAAGTTCACCCGCTTCCACAAGCACTAAATTCTTCAAGTCTGGTTGTTAAGTCCGGCACTAAGGTAGAGTTATAAAGGCCCTAAATATCTGTGGAATGTAAAATGTGGAGAGCTTGAGTCTGAAAGTAGAAAGTTTCTGTAGAGGATTCCTGCGATGTGATTTATTTAAGATACTTACATGTTATATTTATACTAATAGATATTGGCCGGGGCGATGTTGTAGTTAATACTATCACAGGCTTCCTAAAACTTGAGAAAAATCTTTGAAAGTCTATATCAGTAGCTGTTTGGTTGTTATTTATCCTAGTGTTAGTCAGGCTGCCTGAAAAAGCTGTGCTTAATTTTTCATAATTGAGGTGGGGCAAACCTGTAAGTGATTTACTTCCCAATCCTGAATTAATGTAGCGAAGTTTTGAAGGGCTAGGGGAGGAAATTTCAACTGAGGAGTTGTCTGAGGAGCCAATTGCGGTGCTAGTGTGGTGCCATATGGTGCTTGTGTGGTGCTATGTAGTGCTAGTGTGGGGCCATGTGATACTATTGGTACACTCTGTTGAGCTAATTGTGGAGCAGATTGTAATGCAGCATTGCAAAATTTAGGATGTCTTTTTAAAGCATCACTCGGAGAAAACTGCTTCTGGCAGAAATCACACTGAAATTGTTTTCTTGATGATTTAATTCCACAGGTTATTATTTCTTGTCGACACACGCAGCACAGAGCTGTAAATGTTTTACCGCAAAAGCGACACAGCAAAGCCATCATTGCGTCCATACTCTTCCAAGTCTAGAATGGAATTGAAAAGTTCCATCCTTTTATAGGTAAATTATAGGAAGTAATTTGATTACATTATCGTTTGAAATGTACATTTAAGTATAAAATCGCTTTCAAATATATTATTGTTTAATTAATATACCATCCACAAACCTTTATTATGAAATGCACGTAATTAAATATAAGGAAATTTTATAATTCATGCGTTCGCAAAGTCAGTAAAACACAAAAGATGTAGTTTCAAACGTTTTCATAACAATATATGTTTACAAAAAACACACACAATTTCATAATTTCTTCGCTTGACAAAACGTGTGGTATTTCCATCTGATTGTCTTGCAGTAGTATTATGCATTCTGGTAAAAGTACGAATACATTACATCGATGGTAAACAGAACATTTTGGCAGATCTGGAGAGGATATTAAATCGTTACATTGGATATTTGTGAAATGAAACTAAAAAGAGTTCCCAGCGACGCAAATAGCAGCTGAGTGGCGAAAAGATACTCAAACTGTTATTTTCGAAAACAATTTCTAAAATGTTTTCGCTAACATTGAAATAATTTGGTAATAATCTATTTAAATGAATTTTTTTTGTACAGAAAGTTAGATGCGATTGCGTAATAAAAGGTGATTTCTCGGTTATAAAATAAAAATCCTTTGGAAAATATATGTTTGTTTAACATACTTTTCGAAAAGGTGATTGGTATAAATATGAATTAAGTATCAAAATGTTTGAAGATTGTTTGGTGGATGGAAAATTGTTTATAATCTGCATATGTTGATGTAATATTTGATTAACTGAATAGAGGCACTTTTATTTTAGGAGTGTGTAAGAATTATATGGGTTTAGAAGTCTTCTGTTTTGTAGAATGTATTCGGAACGTAGGTATAGATTCAGTCTTAGTTCGGTTATAGCTATTAGTTTCAACATTGATTTGAAATATGTTCTGTTTTTAAATGTATATATTTTATACGAAATTCGTTTTCTCTGTAAATTTTTTTTTTTTTTAATTCGAGTCAGTCAGCTGTATAATTTTATAAGATGTAATTATTTTGTTGGAAGTTGGAAATTAATGTCTTACTTACATATTGTTCGAATCCAAAATGTTTGCGGTTTTCCTTGAATTTTGCTTAAAATGTGCTTTTTTTTTTTTTTTGGGAAAAAGTTTGTTGAAATATCGTTACTTTTGTCATTTTACAAGTTCGATAGAAGTCATTTCAGGCTGTATAGGCCTATGTGGTATATCATTAATATTTTCTCGGAATGTAGTATTTTTAAATAGAAGATTTTTATATTTACCCAAATATACACATTTCTGATAAGTATGACGGTAAATCTGACAATCTTGGATGATATTATTTGTCAATGGAATTTGTTAGGGATTTTCTTTATTTTTTCACGTGTATGAAGAATGGTTTAAAACTCATAGTTTCGTAAATAAAACGTATTTTAGTTATTATACATTGTTTATTACAGCTCCCAAGATCCTATCGGGGTCGAAATGTTTAAAATATGGAAACGTTATATTGACGTATATTTGCTCAAATATATATATATATATATATATATATATATCTGCTAATCTTAGTTGGGCTCTTCTGTAAAAGAAAAATTAATAGAATCATTCTTTATTTCCACGTATAAGAAACTTTGCTTATAGCGAATACAACTTAAATTTCGTTTCGTAGATATATCCAAACGCAAAATACGTATTTTCTCTGCTATGCACAAATATTTAACTGTTTGAATATGTACTCTTTACCTACACAAAACCTCTGACTTGTGTAATGCTAGTATTTTAGTAAATCGAATGATACGTATTTTAGAACGAGGTTCTTAAAAACATGACTTATATAATAAATTTTTGAATTTCGTAAGTTTCATATATTGAAAATATATATAATGTGAAATTATTCGTAGTTGTAGTTTCCTGGAAATACTTTAAACTTGAAATTTATTGAATGTTTAGTAGAAATCGGGATAAAATTTTTGCGGATTAAAATAAAAATTTCTTAGAAACGGCTTCAAATTTCATTCAGTTTTTGGTTGGATTAAAGATATTTGGAACGTAATTCTTCGTGATTAGGAAGTAATGTTGCTGTGGGAGTTGTTAAATTTTTATTCGTTGGAAGCAAACGGTCAGACATTTGAGACGCGAGATGATAAAATTTTCAAACAGTCCTTGACAAAGGTTTGGAGGAGTTAATCACCCTCCGGGCTTGTAGGGCGACTGAGGGGGAATTGCGGCCGGGGAAGGGAAACGATACCTGGCGCGCCCACACGCAGAAAGTCTAGTGGGCTTGTCCTCACACTGCGTCATGTTAGCTTTACGAACATTTTTGACGATGGCGGAGGTCAGAGCTCTGGAGATGGAATATATTTGTACTTTCATATCCTACCCTTCGTAACATCAAATGCGATAGGCGCCGCAATATTATTTATGCGTATTAATACAATAATTTCTATAAACATCGATTATCGGGATTATTTTCGTGTGAAATACGTTTTTGAATCTGATCTACGAGGGTTTGTGGGATTTCAACTGTCGTTGTGAGAAATTGTGTTAGGAGCGATTCCGTAAAGACATTTATGGTGTGTCTAATATTTTTTAACGTAAATTATTAATTTTAAATAATTTTGTAGTTTTTCTTCAATCAAGTATTTGAAGTTTTTAATTTCAAATCGTTTGGTTACACCGTGCTTATATCTTCTCACTAAGTATGTGCGATTTCCGTTTTTAAGTTAAACTACGTCATAATTATACCGAGACATCTTCTCACGATAGGAAAATGCGTGAAATACTGTAAGTTAATTATTTATTTTTCCAGGGAAGTAAAATTTTGAATTCATAATAACTTAAAACGTGTTATTGGGGTAATATTTTAAAATTTCATGTGAAACATTTCGTCGTAGGTCTAATTCTTTTATTGCGATAGGTTATAGTGTGTAAAATCGTTTGGAAGTTTGCATACGTCTATTATTTTTTTAATGATCCGAGCGTCATTCGGTTAGGATTTCCGAAGATAGTCTACGTGTATTCGCTACGAGAATTTTAAACGTTCACTGCGATATGTTTTCGACATAATACTCCCGCAATCTTGGATCCAGGTGATCTTGACCTTTGACCTTACACTCGGTAACCTTTGACTTCAAACCCAAATATTCGTAAAAAAATTCTTAGGAAATTATAAAAAATTAATAAAAATATTATACAAACTATTTTTAAAAAATTTTATTTAAAAACTTTTCCGGAGATCCCCCCAGCACCACATCCCGCAGACGACTTATCCCCTTCCAATCAATCAAATTGTATTAACATTCCATTAGCCTACCCACTCACCTTTGTTCATTCAGATGAATGCACTCCACCCAACTTACTGGCTTTTTCGTTTGTCATTTGTTTACAATTTCAACATCTAGGTGGCACTGATTACACTGACTAGCAAGTTAGATCTTGACGATCTTCACCTTGACTTCAAATATGTGACCTTGACTTTGTGCCCACGACCTTGTGTAATCTTGCACCTTAAAAGAAATTCCGAAGACTTTTATAGAATAAAAGTATCCAAAAAGAAATACAAAATTGAAAAATTAACAGCAGACATGTTTCTTCATCAATCATTCGATCAATCTCCCAATATTTCCATCAATTAGCACCGCAATCAGCACCGTAATCCCAATCATTGGATCCATTCCAATCCTTCGATCAATCTCAATCCTTGGATCAATCCCAATCCTTGGATCAATCCCAATCCTTCGCTTAATCCTAATGATTCGATCGATCCTTCGATCAATCCTCTGAATTGTCCATGTGTATAGAAATTACATTCGTTCGACAACTGTCTCCAAATTCATCCATGTCGATAGAATCAATATGCCATCAACTATCCATGAATTTTTATACTGGTCTTTATTATCATATTATATGCATATCTTTCCGTTAATATTCGAGTGCTCATATCACCACTGTAAAGTTGTGGTTCAGTCTAATGGGGAAATTAATAAGAGCATAACGTATGTGTTCATCTATCATCACATTGCTCCTTACGATCATTAGATTAGCAAGCCTTGGATACACGCACAAACTAAAGGAACCAAAGAACTGGAATCGGTATACAGGACTGCGGTAAAATTTAAAAATTCATACAGTCACAACTGTCGACAATTTGCCTTACCATGACGCCTTTGCTATTCTCTCTCATACAGCGAGGTATCGGGAAATGACACAGCTATAAAAGCTTGTACCTAACCTGGAAAAGAACTGAACTGAGCAAATATATATTTAGCTTCATATACTAGGCGAGAAATCGATCAGCGTTCTGTGGTGAAATATTATGTTGTACAGTCACTTATGTACTTTCCATTTAATCGTTAGTGGCTTTGGTAATTTAGAACATTTATATTTGAATTCCTCTGGGTAACTTCTCTATTTAATATGTTATAAGATTGTACAGTTTGTACCTGCTGAACTTTCTATATAGTATTTGAAATACTATTCTAAATTAATAAATTTTGTATTTATTATTTTATTTTTTGGAGTCGCTCATTTTATGACCTACGATTATCAATCATTCCTTAGGTCCAAGTAATACACCTAGTTTATCCTCGTAATGTGTTAAATAAATAACAAATATGTTAATTAATTTCTTTAAATAATACGAAACATCTTTTCATGAAGAAAATAAGCTCTGAAATTCACAGATGACAAGCTGTCCAAGGCACAGGCCAAAGCTCTCTATGGTAATTGTCATACTGGCTTATTAGTGCTTCAACACACAAGTCTTGGAGACTAGCTCTTTCAAGATGTGCTTCTTTCACCCAGGGACCCAACGATTATGGTGGCGTTGTTAAGTATCTATCACCAAACGTTTAAATGTCATTGTATATGTGACTAGATAAATTACTTGATTAATTTATAAATTTTGATCAGTTTACCGATTAATTTTATTTTACGCAAAAATATAATTTTACAGTTGGATTTTAATAGTTTATATATAGGCCTGATTATTAAAATATATAATATATTATAGATAGAACTAAAGATTTTTCGGTAATGGCTTGCTTCTCAGTTTTTTATTGTTTTTGTTAAACTATATTTGCTGAGTTTATATTTAAAAACGGAGATTTTAATTTGCTGACAGTTTCATCTTTTATTCCTACGGAAGGATGTGTAGGGAGAAGCAATGCACTTTTTTTTTCCAGGTTCTGCAAAGATGTCATCGAAATCTTGATTACAAGAATGCCTGTTTTTTTTTAAACATATATGCACTATTTAATCGTTTTGAGAATGTATATGGCGCTATCCGTGAGTGCAGTGGTGTAGTAGAGTGTGGATTTACATAACGCCACTGCACGTCTTTGACGAGCAAACCTTATTTGCACATGTGACCAGCTTTATGGCGACTGGTAATCCTTGTACAAAGGCTGGCAGCGGTAGCGTATAATTTTCAATTTTGCATCTCGTGGAGCAGCGTTTGATTGTAATCACTCGTCGATACACGTCTAAATCACGTCAATTAAATGTTGTTTGTTATTCTCTTTCTGTTATAAATTTTGGTTGGTGTTTGAGAGAGAGGGTTGCTTAACGCTCGGAGCTTGTGATAATTGTGCAAAAATAAAGAAGGCAGCATTTAATTTCCGAGCAGATACCAGGAAAATGAATGAGTGGAAAGCTCTCCGGACCAGGGTGCTTGAAAACCATTTCCATGAATATTGATTTCCCTGGAAAGGGGCTTGAGGCTGATTGAACTCTGCGGATAACTCACGTGGGTGAATTAGAACAGAAGTGAGGGCTCGAATGTGAAATATTTCTAGAGCTCCGTTTTGAAACTCAATAAGCGAGGTAGCAGCTCATATACCTAAGAAAATTTATTACCGGGGAACAAACTCGTTTGGGATATTATTCATTCCAATTCTAAATTTAATTTCTGCTTGCAATTAAAATTTTAACTTTTGAAGTGATTACTGTGCATTCCAAAATTGCCTGCACGTGTGCTCTGTAAATCAATTAACATTTGTTTGCAGAGTTTGTTGGGAATTTTCCTTTATTCTAACTGCTCGCCTTGTATTTTATCTGTCGGCCATGAGGTAGTAAAATTACATTAAATTGAAATATATTGTAACATGTCTGTGTCGTCGCCTTGTACCACATCCACTATAGCCTTACGATATTTTTTTCTTAGCTGGCTCCAGGAAGAGGAGGCAGACGACCTGGAGCATTGCACGGCTTTGGAAGAATTCTTTGCCAGCTGCTGGTGATTGTGTCATGACATCGCGACCTTAAAGGCGTCGACTACATCCCTATCTGAGAAGCACCTTGATTCACACCACATTATTTGCTAAGCACGGAATGGCAAGAATTCTCTGTAACGCTTCCTTTAAGGTACTTAAAATCGTTTACATATACGAGGTGGCAGTTGAAGAAAAGGAGGTATGTAGAGGGCGTTTCAGATCAGCAGAGTATGCTATTCGCACAACGCTTTGGGAGACAGTTGTCTATCGCGGGAAGTATCCACTTGTGTATGTAACCTCAGGCAGTGTATGAACTGTGTGGATATTCGTGGCTGGAAACCAGCAAGCTGCGAGTGCCTTAACGCAGCGAAGGAAAAAAACTCGGCTTGCTTTCAGGGGCCGTGGTGATGTACTGGTTAGACCACTCCCTTCCTACCTAGGCAAACCAGAATTGCTTCCTGGTTGGGTCGCTAGTAGAAGCGAAAAGTATATCAGGGAACAACATCATCCGGGATAGGAGCCAGGCACCGACCACCATGTTGAATTTCCCTTTTTTCCCTATAAATTTCCCTTTTTCCCCTCAAAATCGACTAAATTTTCCTGAAAGTTTCCCTTGCGTTCCAAAAAATGCTCTTAATCCATAAAAATTACCTTTTCCTCCCTTAATTTCTTGTTTATCCCTAAAAAAACACCAATCCTCCCAGCTATAAAAACGAGCCACTGAAAGGCAATTACCAGCCAATTCAAGTGATTTGAAGAGCTAGCTTCTCGAGGGCAGAGCAGTGGTGGCCATATTGGTTTTATAGGCATAGGGTATGCCAAATCAATACATGGGATCAAGGATTGTAGTCAGGCCTAACCATCAGCCATCTTGGTTCTGTTAGCCATCTTAGCTGCCATATTGGATGCAGGTGACCTGGACCTCCACGTCATGACCTTGAATAACCTTGAAAACCCGAAAATTCCTACAAAATCCCAACAAAAAATTCATGAAAACTTTATAAAAAATGTATTTTAAAATAACACAAAATTAAAATTGTTTGGACTTAGAGGTGACGAGTGGCTGGAACCAACCAGTCCCCATGTCATGATGTCACCCAACCACCATAACCTTGACCCTTAACCATGACCTTGGATGACCTTGAAAACAAAAATTCGAGAAAAATTCTAAAATAGAATAAATTCATAAAATACAGTGAGCATATTATTTTACTGATTACTAGCGCCATCTTGGAATCACATAACCTTGTATGTGACCTAGACCCAGTGACCTTTGACTTTGAAACAAAAAATCTAAACCTTTTATTAAAAAAACAAAATAAGAAAACAATTAATTAAATACTTGTGTTTTCATCCATCATTCGATGTATCTCCCAATCTTTCCATCGATTGGCACCACAATCAGCACCCCATGCACCACAATCATCACTCCATATACCACAATCAGCACCACATGCAACACAATCAGCACCACATCCACCGCATGCTCCACAGTTAGCACCACAGCCACCGCAATAAGCAACACACTCTTTCAATATGTCTATCAATCTTTCAATCTGTACATCAATCTTTTACTATCTTTCCTTCAATCTTTCAATATTACCAACAATATTTTGCAAACTTTCCATCAATCACTACACGAATCTTCCGCAACCTTTCCATTAATCGTCAATCCATATTCAACCCGTGGGTTTCTCAACTCTATCTATCCATACATATTTAAAAAACGATTCGCCAACTGTTCCTGAATTTGTACATATCGACAGAATTAATGCTTTGTATGTAGTCGACTATATATGCATTTTTTGCATATAAAGTTTTATTATCATTCTATATACAGATATTTTAGTTAATAGTAGCGTTCATAGCACCACTTTAAAGTTTTGAGGGACAAAAAGATACGGCACACAAAAATTAAGAAAAAACTATTATTTTATTATAATAATTTATTATTCTTTTATAATTACAATTTCAGAAGACAACAGTTCATTATATCCTGCGATATATGCCACTTCCTTGAATTTACTAATGATTGAAGATGTCTCAACAATTCATAAGTCATACCCATGTTTTCGAAAGTCAATATTCGGGTCTTCGGGAATTAGGTAGCCTGTATTCTCGACATCTTTTGATTCTTCGTGTCGCTCATTGCAGTAAATGTGTAGGAGGTGTTTGTAAGTGCATCGAGAATATCGCCATCATCGTCTTCAACGTTATCACTGTCTTCATGTTCATTTTCATTTATGTTGTCTTCGTGATCGTCTTAACTTTCTGTTTCATCCTCAATATTATATTTGCTTTTCTTTGTAGCAGGAGTTGTATGCTTATCAGTATTTAGAGCCAGTGGCCATTTATTTTGAAATATACTAGCAGTAAAGCAACAGTTTAATAGTCCTGACGTATTTTTAAATGGCGCAATACTTTCTAAGCAAATGTTGTATGTGTATTTTATCTCGTAGAAAAATTTGGCCTTTTATATACAAGTGCTGTGGGCTTTTGCAGTTGTCTTAATATGTTCTGCATTCGATTTTCATCAGCGTAAAAGTCGTTCTGGAGCGGAATTTTGAAACTGGATTATAGTTATGAGAATATATCGTCGAGCCATTCGTTTCTATCTGCGTAGAATAAATTAATCAAACTTTTTAATTTATATTATTCTTTCCTAAAAAGTGTTGAATAACACTGTTCGAAATAAAGTTTGACAGAGGCAGAAAAAATATGAGACTTTTTAAATTACACAATCATAATATATACAATGCAGGTTAAATTGTCTGATACTGTTTTTTTTTCTTTCTTTATTTCTTTCTTTCTTTCATTTCCACTGACACTGTGCTTGAGCTGAAATGCAGTGTGTTTGATATACACATTTACTAACGAAAGTATCAGATAGTTTACGGTGCACTATCTATTTACTAAAATAACACACGTTTGAAATTAGGGTAGGTGGGTAATTTTAAAACATTATATACATAAGAAAATAACATTTTGAAACCCTCCAACATAGATAAATTACTTTTTCAGTCTGCCATATCATAAATTATACTAATCAGACACCTAAAAAACTACCATATGGCCCTGAAGACTATCCACCGATAAAAATATAGGGCTACTATAATGGTCCCATAGTTACATCTAACACGAAAAAAACACTGCATGCTTGTTAAGTGTCCTGTGTGTGGCACATGATGTAGCAGTGTCACCCTTATAATTCTCATGATTCTCGCAGAAATTAGCTCCAGATAGGTGGCCTATTATGCAATAATTATACATATGACTTATTTTTTTAAGCCTATTACATTGATTAAATATTGCAATGCTTTAGGCACAACCCTGTTCTTATAAGGTTATCAAATTCATCAGTATAAGTTCCTTTCAAATAAAATTGTACAGCTTATGTTGTGTGAGATTAGTAATGGCCATAGTAGTGTGTGTATGTATGTGTGTGTGTATATATATATATATATATATATATGGTGCAGGATTTCAGGAGTAAGAGCCAGGAGCGGTCCACAATGATGTCACAGGCGGATTTTGCGCCCGGCGGCCTTAGACGGCAGTATTATCAAAAAAATTGCCTGTTTCACTCCAAAAATTAATTTCGAAATTAATTATTACACCAAAAAAATCGCTTTTTTCACCAAAAAATTTCCAAAAAAATGGAAAAATGAGGGAAGCGCAATTTGAAGCTCCTCGTAGCAAGAGCCGAAAAACCCTCAGTCGAGCAAAAGGATTAGAGGCTCTTAGCAGGACTAGTCACTTAATCCTCAGAGCAGGAGAGAATTCGAGGTTCCGAGCCAGGTCAAGCGGACCAGGGAGGATCAGCAAACCTGGTTCCCGCCCCGAACACCACCCTGCCTCTACCACGTACACACCCCGCTACCTCCATCCTGCTTCTAGCTGCTCCATCTTCCCCCTTACCACACCCCTCCCCAACTTCCACCTTCCAATCATAAAATAATTAGAAAAAAATTTAAAAAATTGTAAAATTCGAGAAATATATAATGATAACATCACACTCATTCCACCATCCACACTTCACAATCCCTCCCCCCTCACAATCATAAAAAATCAAGAAAATCTCATAAAATCTAAAAAAAAAAAAAAAAAAAAAATCGAGGAATACATAACATTTACCTCACTCGTCTTGCCAACCTCAGTCCTCCTCTCATCAAATTAATAATTGGACTTACATAACAGAAGTTATCCCTCTGCCCATACCAATGAATGGAATACACCCATTACCCACTAAAATATGACTTTAACACATATCATTCTAGTACTGGGCACTATAGGTTGTGCTAGTCCTTTTTTAGCATCTACCACCAGAGAGCTTCCATGACGCGCATTTCCAAACTTTTTTTTTTGGCGACGAGACACTTTTCCAAAATCTGGAGTATAGTTCATATCTACTATTTGTTTAGGTTAATATTATAAAAATAAATAAAACATAGCATATTGAATATATATAATATTTAAAGAATTGTACATACATACAAACAGTTATTTGCATTGATATTCGAAGGCAAGGCGAGAACTTCACATTACTTTGTAAGTGGATTGTTTGTATTTGTTATTAGCTTTAAATGGTCAACAGAAAGGAGTGTTCAATGTGAACCCTTCTCCATTTCTTCTTCCTCGTGTCGTATCTTCTGTATAGTATCGTCTACACTCTTTTCGACACCATATACTTTATAAACTGTTAAAAAAAACTTTCCATCAAACGAAAAGTTATGAATATTCCAACGTTATTACTAGGAATTCATTTCATGAATAATGTTTATGCAATTTTCTGGCGCTTTTATTGGAATGCATGTGTTCCACTTGACTTTAGTTCACTTTAGGTGTGCGCTCTCTGTTACAGACGAATGTTGGCTTGCTTTCATTCAGCGATGTGGAGACTATCAGTGATTTCTTGACTGCAGAAGTGATCGGATCATGCCGTGACACAAAATAACAAAGTGTAGACATGGTAGGATCGTTTCTCTCGTACAAAGTGGTGTTTTAAAACATACAATTGCTGCAACTCTAGTTGCGTCACAAAGTGAGTAGTCTTTCATCTGAAGGCAATACATAGATACTGGTACTGTTAATGATCGACCACAATCTGGTCACCCGAAGGTCACATACCTGCTTAGGACCATTATTAATGCACGCCGGGACAGTAACTAAACAGCAAAACAGATACGAGATCGTCTCCGAGTATACTCTGGTGTACACATCTCTGATCAGACTGTATGTAACTGTCTTCGAGAGGGATGCCTACAAGCTAGGAGATCTATGAGACGCCCGTATCGCAACAGACATCATCGACAGAACAACATGCAATGGGGAAGGGATCATCACGAGTGGATAGCTCTAGAATGGTTCTATGTTCTGTTCACTGGTGAGACGAGAATTTGTTTTAGGCCAGATTCCAAAATGTTGAGGGTGGGGAGAAGATGAGGTGCACAGGCAAGGTGTACTGCTATACAAGTTGTCTATGCATACCAAGGTGGAGGAATCCTGGTCTGTGCAGGAATCATACTCGGAAGTCGAACACCTTTAATTTGTATTGCGGGCACAATGGCAATTCAGCAGTATATCACAAATGCCCTCTTTAGAAAGTTGTGCACCCTTATCAAAAGGCATTTGGTGAAATGTTTCTGCTGGTGGATGTTAATGCTTGCGCACACCGCCCAAGAGTCGTTGATCAATACTGTCAGCAAGTCGGTATTCGAAGAACGGATTGCCGAGCAGTAAATTCAGACGTGAACTGCATAAATCATGCCTGGGACCTTCTGAAAACTGTCATTCAAGCATTCCATCAAGAGTAAAAAATTATACAGGAGTGGATGTTGGTCGCATGGACAAAATGGGACAACTTGCCACAAGAGTGACTGGATAACCTAATTTTTAGTATTCCTCGGTGTGTCAGGGGTCTTGTGAATTCTCGAGGAGGACACATGTGGTACTGATCCATTTGGAGAGTGACAATAAAAGAGAAGAGAACAATGGTGTTTCCAAACAAACAGTCAGTTAGTGTAGTTTATATATTGTTATGGGACAAAATGAAACTTTTTGCAATATTTGTGTTGATTTGTAACATGCTTTTGAAACATGTTGTATAAAGAGGAAATGTGCTGTTAAGCTATCTTTGGTATAATAACTCTCCGATGCAATACTTTTTTTGAGCAGTTCAAATTGGTACTTTCCGGGTCTTGAATGCCCTTCTACAATATTCTTACTGCTAGGGTTCTGGTTTCGAGTAGTTACATTCTAACCATATATTATATTTTAGAGACCCATGATTTTCCAACTCTTCTGTAAGTTGGTTTATTATATTATTTTTCATGACTGACAGAATCGTGCAAATGTTTTACCCAGCGAAATATTTTTGACACGAGTTTCCAGACCACCGCAGAAAGCAGATTTTTTCAACACAAATTCATTAGCATTAGGTTTCCCTAGAACATGGGCTGGTTTTTTAGCTGGAGGTTTACACTATTTGAGATGCTGGCGATATGCCCCACGATGCTCTTTCACCCCATAGTTCATTGTATTATAACTCTTAAATTTACATCCACACCTATGACAGAAAAGTGTCACATAAGCCCATCTAGTTTTTATCGTGCATTTACCACTCTCCTCGTGCCTACATCCATTGCTACTTTTACTGTACGTTTCTCCAAAGTAGTGACACGATCGACCCGATAACAACACAGCGAATTATCCATACTGTCCACATGCACATCGCCACTTACCGATGGTAGCACCATTGCATCATAATATACTGAAATAGGTAGTGATGACATATTTACCTCACCATTACACACAGCAGTACATACAAGTCCATCACATGTTTGTGGCGACGACAATGCATATTTCTGTTTTACTGGTGGAGGAACAAGTCCTTTACATATTTACGAATGCCTGTATAGATTGTCAGTACGAGCCAACAGATGAAGGCAATTATAACACCTATATGCCTTGAGGGACGGGTCTATTTTACATTGATGCTTTTTGTGTCGTCTAACATTGCTGCTATTCGTAACATCTTCATCACAGTAAATGCATCGAGGTCTTGACACTGTTGGCTTGAGTCACAATGCCGATGGAGCTGTTGAAGGTGGCTCACACTAAGAGGTTGATGGAGATGCTACTAAAGGTAACCCGCCCGAAGAAGTAGATTTCTTCGCCTGTACCATGTCCGAAGAAATCGATCGATAGCACAGCCATAGATCCCATTAGCTCTGGAATGCCCTAAGACATCGCAGATGCAAAATATGTCGTCGACTTTACAAGTAAAACAGACCATCCGCACCTATACTCTTCCCTCGATGGACTGTAAATCCCCACAAGATTCACTCTCCTTTGTTCACACCCCTTCTTCACATACTCTCTCCTACATCTTCATCCAAACCTTTACTTCCCTCCACAACTTCCACCAATACATATCTGCCCCCCTGCCTGACACCCCCTCACCCACTCCCACTTATCCCCTTCCCCGAAAACATCTTACTCCCTGTTTCAAACTGAAGGCGCATGTGTATACATTCTCATGTCCATCCATACAAACCCCTACAGATTTCGCCAAAAGTCTATTTTACCCCAATACGTAAATAAGTTATAGATAAGAAGTATGTGGATATTATTTTTTAAGATTATTTTCAATAAAAAATTATAGTCTGACGAGTTAGGGCAAATAAACAACTTTTAAATGGGGTTACACTTACACAAAATTAATTTGACAGATAAATACATAAATGATATAACACAAAAAAAATATTCAGTCTCTTTTCTTGTTTTTTTTTATGTTCTTCAGAACTGATGTCGAGGTGAGTTCTTGTCTAGTTGTAGGCAACAGATTCACAGTCCAAGGACCAGGCACACCATCTGTGGTGCAGCTGTGCATTCCTCCATACTTGTGACCAGTGAGGTTCTGACCTGTCGCAGACATGCAGCTGCTGGTCATCGAAAAACTTTGTCAGCTTGTGCAGGAAAGGACACCCTTACTCGAACTACACGTCGATGATTTCAACTTCGTTTTCGCACATGTTGCTCAGCCATCTTTTCTTCTTGGGCCAAGCCATGTAAACCGGTCCTTGTAGATAATGCATCAGCAAGCCGTGTAGCACATTTCCCACTTGGTGGTACAGAATCTTGCCTTTGTCCCACTCCAGTCCATGGTGGTACTTAGTCAGCCAGTTGTTCGTTTTCTTGATTTTCTCGTCCAATTGTTTCCCCGAATATGGTGGGCAGAAGGAGCATTAGGATATTTTGCCATCATTGTCTTAGGACACTACAATCTCATTGAGAATGTAGCCATTCTGGCTCTGGAAGCCTTGTAGATTACTGTACATCCTGCTGATGTCTATGCTTGAAGTTGAGTAAACAGATATCGATAAGGGCCCATCGTATTTATACCCTCTGTGGCATCCACGAAAGTACCATGATGACTTTGTCTCGACAATTGTACGATGCGAATCGGTCGTGAAAATCAGGCAGAATGCATACTTTCATGGGGAAATATTTCCATGTGTAGTGCATTCGATCTTGCAGTTGATCACATTCGAAATGATACGCTCGTCCTTTTTAATCATGTCGAATACCATGAGAGGGGCCAAACTCTTGAGGGTATCTGGGCTCAGTATCGGGTATTGGGGGCACCCATAATATATATTTTGGAGTTGAGCATACATTTTATATGCCAGCAGGTATTGGCCATTTTCAAAGTCCATGTCCATGTTCACATACAGATAGCTTTCACTATTCAAATATATTTTCACATTATCTATTTAACATGTGTCGAACTGCAAATGGCACACTCTCACATTGATGTCTTCCAGCCTTTAGCACATTGATGATGTACCTCGGTTTCAAAGCTGGACTTCCCCATCCAGTAGGCAATCCGGAGTAGGTCTCAAGACTCCGCGACCTGAAAGCCATATTAATATTTCTGCCATTTTCCACATTCTTCAACATATTTATATGTTTGGTATTACTCAGTTGACCATGAGGCAGCATCTCTTCGATATACTGTAGCTCCAGTACCACCGTCTCCAGGTTTTCTTCTGTACCCACAATGGCATATTCGTGCATATTGGCTAGGAGGAGAACCAGTTTCTGATTCAGCCTAATGATAATTCGTTTGTAGTCTTCGGCGAATCCCAGCAACATCGCTACAGAAATACAGACTTAGAATTTCCCTCTGAGGTATATAGAAACATTGAAGTCATTTTCTATCCCCCAGCCTATCTTCTTGGCCGCAGACAACTCAGTCAGAATGAGTGAGAGGTAGTTTTTATTGCTGTTGTTATTCCAACATCTCTTGTCTGGTCCACCTCGTCACCATTCAACTAATAAGTGATGTAATCGATGAGGTGGAGAATACCATTGCTCGTTATTTTCTTCGATGTCGCGTTGAATCCATCTTCTTTCGTCAATGTCCCCCTGAATCGCAGGAATTACTGCACATTTGCCAAGTTTCACAGAAGTTACCCAGTGCGTATCGGGCCTGGTTGTCGTGTCTAGGATGTTTATGTTACATTTGTTCCATTTGGGTTTATGGGGCAAAGCATTTCACATGAACACTCTGCGATTACGAGGCATCTTCAATTCGCATGCAAACAGTTCCAAATTCACGCTCATGAACAGCAATTTCGATAGAGAATTCATCATTGCCTCTTCTTGCTGCATCACTTTTGCACGCCTCCCCATCCTCCCCCCCCCCCTTAGGTTGATGCATTGGTAATTTCTTTTACTCATTGTAGTAGCATCCATATTTGAATTATTGTGCCTTTGGGCCACTGTCAACTGCATCCGTTTGTTCGATGATGTGGTGATGGCTCGGATGATACTACTTGTGGCTTCGATTAGGCCACCGAAGGCCCCAAGTACAAGCAAAAGTAGTGGAAAAATTCAGCAGTAGATATTTTCTAGTGTTTGCATGTTTTTCTTCCATTCTTCGGCACTTTTTTGTATAACTTGTGCTTTCCGCTTGCTTTTCGACACCACTCCCATATTCACCTTGGTCTTTATCATGTTGGAAACACCTCACACTGCTATTTTTTCTCCGAGCAAAGCATGTAACTATTTTCTTACCTCGTCGGCATTCTGTGCAATTACCTTGTTTGCCTGGTGCCAAGCTTGTAGATACTGGTTCAGCTAGTAAGCAATAAGTGTTGCTTGTACGCTTCATCTAGTGCATTAGCTATCTTTGTTCTCGACCCACAGAACTTGTATCCGAAAATGTGCAGGGCGAATAAAAAATTGTTGGTCAGCATATAAATGATCCTGCTTCCAACTATGGTCTTACCTCTTCGAGACATCATGTTGAACTCGCCTAACATCTTATGAATCTCATTCTTTGATACATTTTTGTTTCAGTATCATTGTCGACATGGAACAGTATGGATGTAAATTGCTTATGAAGCATCATATTTGTCACTTCTGTGGTAAAGCAGAAGTGACACACTGTGTGTCGACATGAATAAACTACATACAGAATGAAACATTCATGTATGGCACTTCAATGCATGGTCTGCCAGAGGCAGTTTACTCGGGGTGATTTTTTGAGGAGACTTTGTAATACTAATAGCACTGGTTCTCTGCAGCTGCACTCAGCATTGCAGTTAGTACTCTACACACAGAAGTTAGCACTGCATGTACAACAGTTACCACTGTATGGCCCACAGTTTGCACAGCATGTACTACAGTTAGCCCCACATGCACCACATTTATCACTGTACTCACATCAGTCAGTAGTGCATGCACTGCACTTAGCACTGAAAACACCGCCAATAGCCTCATACTTAGGATCGCAAGATAGTTGTAGTAACATACATATTATCAAGCAAGATGTTACTCTATACATACACATTACTACTGAAGATGAAGCTACCCCCCTTGAATGACGACATGGAAGCCTATTTCCGAATATAATGAGGTGCATCATCACATGACCATCAAATTGTGCGAAAACATGTGTCCTACTCAGTCTGCTAGAAGAAGAGAACGACCTTAAATTCGAGAACGTGTACCTGTACTCGAAATCACTTCAGCAACCTAAATACCAGTGACTGGCACGAGTTCTGCAAACTGTAAATGGTGTGGTTTATTTCTGTTGCAGCGATAACGAAGCCGTCGTGCTACTGAGCGAAGTATTGCCAAACTCCATACTTATTTTCGACTATGTTGCATGTGAGAAACAGACTTCCATTCAGGAGTACTTTAGCATGGGATGACATGCGAAATTGGACTGCGTATATCTTGGCCAGACTTGTGCGCACATACCAAAACAACTGTTTCACGATAATGCTAATGTGGTGGTGCTGTTTCGCATGGGCGATATAAATTTGCAGCATGTTTAGGACGAGAACGTCAATATGGATATGACATTATCGCATTTCAAGAGCCTGTGTTCTTTGTGCTGGAAAGACAAGTATGCAATTTTGGTTATTCTAAGAGAATGGCGTCTATATACTGACAGGTACTGACGTGGATTCAATCAGTTCATCGTAAACTATCGAGAATGAGTTGCAGCATATAGAAATTAGGGCAGAATAGCCTCAAACTGCAGCTTGACAAAGAAGAAGATGGAGGTTGTCTCGTACCAAGAAATGATGAAACTTGCGATGCTGGTAGAAGAATAATTCGAAATGTTGGCGAATCCAAACGATCCAAATATGCTGCGACTAAACATTTTGTCCTGGAAACTGGTAATGACTTTATCTCGGAATCACGCAATTTGTTGGCTGATCAGAGCAAACTCTTTCACACTTACTTGTCCAAGCTCGGGACAAAGATGGATTGTGGGGAAATTGAGATTGTTCACGCATTTATGGCAATGGACGAGCATATAATGATTGTTCAAAGCCAAATTACCAAAATACTAAATGTTGAGAATCTAAAAGTGCTGAAAGATTCCATAGAGCACATATTCGCTACCTCGATTTCCTGCTTTGTCACTAAAATTGATATTAAAAACCATTGCAAGGATATATTGGATATATGCAGCGAATGCATGTAAAGGATCGAAAATAATTTGTCGGAGACTGAAGACTAAACCTATAAAAGAGAGCAAAAGTAACCATTTTTATTCAGTTCGATGTCGTACATTGCTAGCGAACTGCATCGAGTGATACAGTTTATTCACTTGAAGTATTTTCTCGCAAAGAAAGCTAGAGATTTTCTACCAGGTGGGATCATCCAAGTAGGCGATTACAAGACTTACGAACTTCTACTTTGCAAAGAACCGAAGGAGTTTACAGAATCCGACCTGCTGGAATACAAGATGTTGCTGGAACTCATTCATGCTCTTTAACAAACAAAACTATCCTGAGACCGGTGCTTATAATAATGAATATCAAGAAAAAATTGACATTCTCGCATACCTCTTCAGTAGCCTAGGACTGAAAAGTGGGGACGGTCTGAAGAACATATACAGTGACCGGAACATCGTCTACATGTTATGGTATGATCCGAACGAACTCATCGATAGACTACGACAACTGTTCGCTTCGCAAAGGCCAGGAAATTACTCCCACATTAACAAGTATATATCGATCATCGAAGAACTGAAGGACGGAGACTACATACAATGAGTCGGTTGGGAACTGCCCACGAACTGAATGTGGTCACCATGTGCAACTACCATCGTCGTAAGGTCATGATTTGTAGGATGAACGACCTGTTTCAAGCTGACCTCGTCGAGATGATACCATATACTCGGGTTAACAAGGACTAGTAGTACATGTTGACAGTCATCGATGCCTATAGCAAATTCGCATGGGCCTGGCCAGTCAAGTCAAAGAACATGTGTGACTTGACCGAGGCCATGGCGGATGTGTTGCGCGAAGGATGCATCCCGACTAATTTGCTAATCGATCGGGGGAAGGAATTCTACAATGCTAATTTCAAGGCCCTAATGAAGAAACATAACATAAATCATTATTCCATGTACAGTAATCTCAAAGCATCTATCATCGAGAGGTTGAACAGGACTCTGAAGGGAAGGATGTGGAAGCTACTGCAGAAACTCTTCCACGAGTATAATTCTACCATTCATTCTACAACTCGCATGAAGCCCGAAGACGTCAATGACGACTCCCTTATTTGGACTGTTATGCTGTTCCGAGGATGATGGACCCACGCAAGCCTAAAGCCAAAATCGGTAACCTGGTGCGCATCTCCAAACAGAAAGGCATCTTAGAGAACGGGATCAGAGCAAATCGGAGCCCCGAAATGTTTCGTGTGCGACGTATACGCAACTACACTCCGAGGACCTAACTATCTCGAAGATCTGAACAACGTAACCATTTATGGTGGTTTCTACACTAAGAAGATCCAGCTTACGAAGTTTCCAGACGTGTATCTGGTCGAGAAGGTGCTGAAACGACATAACATAAGGGTGTAAGTCAAGTTGTGGTTTTTCCCTGACAGCTACAATTATTGGGTCGCGGAAGCGAACATTGAGAGGCGAATTCGTCATGGAAGAGATCGATGTTTATATAAAGACTTTTATTCAAGGGATTATATGTTTCTTCATGTTATACATTACTGAATAAAATTAGTTTTAAAAAAATATGCTGTTTTGTATTTATTTTCAAAAGATGGATCTTAAAAAAAAACTAGAAGAAATTAATAATTATACTACAGGTTTCGAAGAGTGTTTTAAAACCAAAAAAGTTTGGAAGTGGGCTACATGGGAGCTCTCTTGTAGTAGATGCTGTAAAATGAAATAACTAGTAGCACAATCTATAGTGCCCAGTACTGGAAACTTATGTATTAAAGTCATAATTTAATGGCCAATAGGCGTATGGCATTGATTGGGATGGATGGAGGGCTAATTTATGTTATATAAGGCCAATGATTAATTTGTGGAGAGAAGGGTTGGGGGTGGCAGGGCGAGTGTGAGGTAATTGTTATATGTTTCTCAACTTTTCTTAATTTTTTCGAGATTTTTTGCAATTTTTTCTCGATTTGTTATGACTGGGAGGGGGTGAAGCGAGTGCGGAGGAATGAGTGTGAGATTAAATTATATGTTTAGTGATGTTTCGAACTTTTATATATTTTTTATAGTAATGTAGTACAGGGAGGGGTTAGGTGAGAATGAAGTGTGAGAGGAGCCTTTTGGGGGGGGGGGGGAGGTAGCGGGGTGTGGACGTGGTAGGTGCAGGACGGTGGTCGGGGGCTGATCCCGCTGGTTCCCTTAACCTGGCTCGAAGTCTCGAATCCTACTCTCCTGCTCTGAGAATTATGTGACTCATTCTGCCCAGTACCTCTTATCCTCTTGCTCGACTAAGGAAGTTTTGGCTGTTGCTTCGAGGAGATTCAAATCCGCTTTCTAAATTTTTCCAATTTTTTTTGGAAATGTTTTGGTGAAAAAAGTGTTTTTGTTAAAATAATTAATTTTGGAACTAATTTTTGGGGTGAAACATGCAATTTTGTAGATAACACGGCTGTCTAAGGCCGCCGGCTGTGACCTCCGCCTGCGACATTAACACGGCTGTCTAAGGCCGCCGGCTGTGACCTCTGCCTGCGACATTATGGCGTACGGCTCCTAGCTCCTACTCCTGAAATTCAGCACCAGAAGCCCCATAAACCGTATGTAACATTTGCAGTTATTATTTCCCCGATTCTCCGAAAAGACCGTATTCTATATAATTACCGAATGAATGCAGTGAAGCCAAATCTAGAAAGTTTGAAGGGCCTATTCTATACCACAAAAATAATAATAAAATGCTGATTTGGAGGATTATATTATCAAAACTAACCAATTACCATTATTATGGTTACAAGTCTGGGCGTGATGCACCGCCACTTTACTGACATATCTGACAATATAACAGTTTCACATAACATAATTGTGACATACTGAGTTTCTTCAGCTAAATCCATGCCCATGTCGTTGCATTCTAGTAGTTACAGAATATAAATGGCGACTTTTGTACAAGTAGCAGACAGCTATTAAAAATACCAACTGATATTATATTAGACTTTAGTACGGCTAATGTTTTTTCATAACTTTTAGAAGCTGCTATAATATTCAGAAAATTTTTAAGAAGCATATTCACAAGGCAAATATACACGAAATGGGAAGCAAATCAACCAAAAGGCTATATAGAACACTTACATGTAAAATGTAAAGATTTCATAACTTTACATATTTAACGGAGATATTTATACTTAGTTAACTGAAATAAAAACGCACACGCTTTATATATCTCACAATAAAAATTGCCTTCACTTGTTTTTCACTGCACGGTGTAGGACATAGCCGCCCTCTGTTAAGGTTGTTTATAGCGAAACGTTTTCCGTATGAAAACAACTTTCAAAGTTCTACGTAATATACTCACTGTATTTTTCTTTGTCTGAGAAGCGTAGTACGCCGTTGTTTTTACAGCTGATGGGAATACATAAACGTACTTCATCGATAATTACTGTAGAAATAAACACAAAAAGTAATAGGAAAAATACTATTGAACCAGAAAATACATCTCCTATATCATTATTAAACTGTTCATTCCAAATAACAACAACACAATGATAAACTAGGTAGAAAGATATTTCTCATCTGAGCCGCTGTTTGCCAATGATTATGTGTTTGCATTTTAATACAAAAGATCTAATTGGCAGTTATCTTTATTTTCGACATCACGTACAAAAATGATTTTAAGGTCAAGCTCACTTGTCGTCTGATTTCAAATCGTCCGTTTTGAGTATTACCAATACGATCCACCGCAATAATTGTCATTCGTATAGAAGACACTGATGGCAGCACTGTTCACTACAGTCCGGACGACTCGCCAAGTCTTCTGTTTGCATAAAACGATCCGTTGTACGCCATGTAGTTAGAGAAGTCGTACGATTGTGGAAGTCATGCGTTTTCTAGGAGAGGATGACATGACTTACAAAGCGGACGACTAAGAAAATAAGACTTTTTCACATCGAATGCATTATATTTATGATTTATCCCAAGACATAATACGTACGACTTCAAGTAGTACGACACAAATAGGATGCATAAAAGGGACCTGCACTGAGAGAAAATCTAATAAAGTATTTGTTTGTATAGGACGAAATATATATTTGTTGCCCTAACAAAATATATTGTTGAGCAAACAAAATTTTAAAATCAACAAAAATACATTTGCTCGTCTAACAAATCATATGTCTGAATAAACAAGATCTCTGTATTGGGCCGAAAAAAATATTTGACTGTCAACTAAATATTTTGTTGAATCAACTGTATAGGCTATATTTGTTTGGCCACTCAATTGACTGCCTTCGTTCGAAAATCCAGCTCGAGAGTTCGTTTGTATTGTTTGTGACAATTATGATGGTAACCGTGTTTGTTGGTGCATATATTGATGCTTAACGTACAAACATGTTAATAAAACAATGTTTCAAGAAACTTACCAGCAAAGCTGAAAAACTTGAAATATTTGTTTGCACACGTTGCCCAATATTTGAAGCATATCTACTTGAACGCTTTCCGACGTCATTAACTGTGACATTAGCTGAGATTACTAAGGCGTAGCGCTCGGACTCGAGTGATCTAGGTTCGAAACTCGGTCGAATTTGTAGCATTTTTTATATCGGCCCAAACTGTTTAATGTACATGTAGCCAAACAAATATTAAGTTGCACCAACCAAATCTTACAGTTCGGGGAAACTAAATGAGAATAACAAAATTATTTGGTTTCAGCAACAAGATATTTCATTGCCCCTATACAAGCAAATAATTTGGTTGCACAAAACAAATCTTGTCCGATTCAACAAAACCTTTTTCTCAGTGTTAACTGCTACGGCGGGGCAAATTCGCCTGTAGCAGATTCTCAGGCTTGCCGGCGAAATCGACCAAACGGAAGGTTGGCGGACGAAGAAAGCACTCTTTAAGACACAGCAATTAATTTCTGGCTTTTATTCTCAGCCCATGACGTCCTGTCTCCCGCGCACATTCTGGAATGTAATTAGAATCGACGAAGCCTCCGGAGTGGCGAATGATCCCGGAGACAGCTTTATTACTCCCGACTTCTGGGAAGATTATCTCCTCCTTAATTTATTTATTTATTTACTAACACCACTGTATCAGACAGCTATTCCCTGTTTTGCAGAAAGTCATCGCTGACAATGATTGCTGAAGTCGGAAACACACAAGCCCTAATTTGTTGAATTTTAGTTACGTACTTTGTGGCAAAACTACGGTTGCGTTTAGGTTTTTTTTAATAAAATATTTGCAAGTTTTAGTGTAAAAAATATATATTATCTTATAATGTTGCCTGCCGAATTAAAAGTAATATCCAGCGGAAGGCCGAACGAGAACGAATAATTGGGAATAATTAACTATATTCTTAGCTACTACGTTGTTTCATTGAAGTTTTGTGCACTGCTGCCGTCGGCTAAGTTTGTTTTACCTCTATGAGATAGAAAACGGACTGTAATTAATTTTAAAAGTATTGTAGCAGCCCGGCGCAAACAGAATCTTCAATGGAAAGCCGGAATAGCTCTATCGAATTAAATAAGAAACATTAAAAAGTCCACGTTTGCCCGGCCATATTGCTACTTTTCAAAATTCATGTAAGGGAATTCCTGGAGATCTGCGAAGAGCATAGGACGAGGAGGCAGCAATGGTAAAAGCTGTTCACGATGAAGTCAGCACTTTTGAAATTAAGCTTAGAAATAGTCACTGCCTCTGCCTGCATATATTTTAATGGGCGCAGTGAGTGACATATGCCCAGTAAAACTGGTAACTAAGGGCCGAAAATAGTTACATATCTTAACGTCGAATAAAATGTGTTAGGTAACCATTTGTGATTACTTAAATTAATTCTTTCGCTTTCTGTTCTTTTGATGCATCGAGTGTGAAAATGAGCGGAATTGTAAAATATTTACTTTCCTAAAATTTTCACAGTTTTACTTGACCGACGCATGAATGAAGTGATGAGGCCCACGGCAATGCTAATTTTACATAAGGCGGAATAATGCACAACGTGCATACAAGTAGATCTTAAGCTGGTCTTTCAAAAGTGCCAATTTTACCGTGATCAGCCTATCGGTAGGTTGGGCTCGACGTCTCGCCGACGGCGAAGTCACGAGAGACGGAACAAGTCGCTTAGAGAGTCAGGTACGGGGAAGGAAGTGGCTATTGCCTTTAGTACGGAAGTATCCCAGAATTCGCCTGGAGTGATTCCACGAAACCACGGAATAGCAAGATCAAGATGGTAGGACCGGGAATCGAACCCAAGTCGTCTGAAACGCGAATTCAAAAGCTTAGCACTGAGCCACCTCGCTTGGCGAGAACGCGACGGTCATAGAAGTAAACATGATTGTGGTCAACAGGCACCAGAACGAAGGGGTTTCCAAGTGAGCGCCTGTAGGCGCTAGTCGATGCTTTGACGAGTGATACGCAGTGTGATGGACCTTGTAATGGTGCAGCATCAGAATGGAAGTTTGGAGGAAGGAGGAGCACACTGAGGAATACCGCTGCAAAGACTATGGTTCGTGTCGGACTCACTGAGTGGTTCAAAATCAACGAGCACGTATTAAGATTTTATTGCTCACCCTAACCTGTATGTAATTCCCACCATAATATCTTATTCCCGTCGATGTAGCGGTGTGCGTACAAAAATCCATAGTAGAAGAGAGGGAAGAACATGTATAGGTATTCATACACGCACGTTAATTCAAGTACTGAAAAACGAATTGAAAAAACTGCGAGTTATTTAGCGGTTTGCAGTTCACATTTGGTAGGTTTGTTTTTGCCTTCGAATCGGGGATGAACTGGCCTTCACGGCTTGACAAAGTCATTTCAGCCTAAAACGTTGTTAACTGTTTGAGACTACGAGCAAAATAATTACATTTCAGGTGTACCGAATACAATCAAACTTGTTTAACCTGTGGAAGGGGGTGTTGCGGAACGGTTGACTTCTGGAAATAATGGAAACAGAAAGACTTTCCGAAAATGAATATGATCTATCGGCTATTAACGGTAAAGTGAGCCCTTTCCAGAGCCCTGTCATTTGTAATGATAGTAAATAAATTTTTGTTTCTTTTTAGCCTTAGACGTTAAATTCTGAGTGCAGTGTAATACACACATTTCATTTTATTTCTTAAATGACAACGTTTGTTTAGAAAGGTAGTTAAATAATAAATTATGGCTGATGCTCACTTTACCGTGAACAGCCTATACGTGGACTGAGTTTCGTGTAGGGCTGGCGTATGTGGTCTGGAGCCCCCTACAAACAGGAAACTGGCTTTGATTGAAGAAAATTCACAGACAATGATTCTGTGACTGATTGAAATTTTTGTATCACACATCACTTACATATTATTTTATTTCAGCAGTCTAAAAACTGAATTCCACAACAGAAATGTTCATAAACTTCCATTTCAAAATGTGGGTCATCTCGTAAAATTTCAAGGAAACTGCAGGTGTTTTCGTTAGCTGGTCTGCGAAACCCGTGCGTTGCGACTGTAGGGCGATAGCGAACGTGAAAAACTCGTGAACATTAGCCTTTAACAGCAAGCTTGCTTGAGAATGTATCTGACTAAGGCACATGACGACGCTGGTCGGCCCATGTGATGTGGCTTTGCCTGTACGCGCAACGCACTGCACTGGCGTATCTTCAGGCTCCGTGAAGCTATACGACTTTCATTCACAAATACAATATTCTCTTAAAATAATTAGTTCAGCAAAGTACAATAAAGTTGTGTACCCAAGTTTCAAGCCTGTCTGATGAGTCTGAAATAGACCAATTTCATGTTTTCTGGAACACTCCTTAATAGCGCCATAGTCTTTAAAATCTCTAGTCATAAGCCTCTTGGAGAGTACGTTATATTCATAGATACACATATTGTGAAAGCTTTCAGTAATTTTGTATAGTCCTGTAATAGAAACTATATATATCGCAGTTCAAGCTTCGGGTAGGTAGCAGAATCAAATCTCTGTCTTCGCATTTTGGAGACGCGATTAAAAATAACGATGTCTTCAGTCATTTTTTCTAACTCAAAACACAAAATTACTGCTTACACTCGCCGTAAATCAATGCTTCGATGGAAAGGGTTGAGCAGATTTATCTGTTCGCACTGTTATTTTCAGCAGTGGGCTGTAAGCACCGGGTAACGTGCTTGGCGCTAGCCAGGCACCGCGAGGACGCAAGCGAACAAGTGAAAGCGCCTGCCATTACGTCGCCTCGAATCATGGTGACCTGTAAGAGAAGGAGAGTTGGGGGGGGGGGGGGGGAGGTCAATCCCAGAGTACCAGTAATACATCTTTGGTTTACAACGTCACCTGCTTTATTTCATGTTTACGAATTAAATTGTATAATGGAAGTTACCAACATTCTCAAATAACTGCAGAAATAAACAGAGGTCTAAGAGCTCCTGGCGACTTATTTTGAAAGTATTGTGCTTAATAGGTGCTGCAAAATAAAAAACAAAACTTTTGCATGGTACGGGGTGTCCAAGCTCACAGACTCCTCTTAATGGCATTCGTGCAATTTGTTGAATCGCTATGGAGACAAACCTCGAAATTTTGGAATAAGAATAGATTAACCTTGGCGTTCAGTCTAGACTTTTTGCCTGCTAAAGTGGAGAGAAAAATTTATTTGTTGTAAAATGTTTAAGAACCAGCTGACAAGAAATGATCATTATTTAGCCGTGCTAAATAAGAAAATTTCAAAATTTCACATTTTTGGCTGGAACCTAATAACTGATTGTTTTATTTTAACATATGCAAACTTGGCACTTTGTGTAGGCGCATTTACGTTTGGCAGCAGCTATAAACTGTTCACGTTAAAATAAGCACTTTTGAAAGCCTTGCTTATCGTCTACTTGTATGCACGTTGTGTATTCTTCCGCCTTATGTAAAATTAACATTGACATGGGTCTCATCACTTTATTCATACGTCGGTCAAGTGAAATCGTGAAATTATAAAGAAAGTAAATACTTTAAAAATCTGCTTATTTTTAATATTCCATGCATTAAAAAAACAGAACGCAAAATTAATAATTTTAAGTTATCACAAATGGATACCTAACACTTTTTGTTCGACGTTACGATATGGAACTACATTCTATCCATTTTTACCAACTTTACTGGGCGAATATCACTCAGCGCGCTCATTAAGATATAGACCTATGCATACGGGGGCAGTGGCATTTTTCTAAGGTTCATTTCTAAAGTGCTCACTTTATCGTGAACAGCCTTTACCAACATTCTCCAAAAAAAATTTGTACTGTTGAGGAAAACGGCATTTCAGCTACTTACTTTACATTTGTAGTTCCAAGAAATGTTCATTTTTGCGATATTATGAGCTGTGTACAGAATTGTTGTAACCTCTTCCACACAAATGCACCATCTCTTGTAATTGAGAAAATATTGCAAGAATTTCAAAGGGCAATTCTGTCAATCAACAAAAGTCCATATTTATGCTTACAGGAAAACAAGTCCATAAAATAAGATACTCTCTAGTAGGTACGTGGCTTGCAGATCTCGAGCAGCCACTCTCCTAGATTGCCTCCCCCCCCCCCCCCCCCGTGAGGACAACTTCCCACGCAGTTACAGTCGCTGGGACTGCGGGCAGTTTACCCGCAATGAGAGACTCACAGCCCCGAGTTATGACAGTTGCTCCTCTTGAACGACTTGAACTGAAGTGAAGTTCCGGTGGACTGATATAGATATCTCATCGACCATCTTTACCTGCCTCCTTCTCCATTTCTGTTCCCAGACATGGAAATACCATAAAATTATACTGATAAATATTGTTACATGTGCGGATTCCTGAGGAGCGTATCTGAGTTCGTGAAGGAAGGTGGTTTTAATAAAATAAGAAAAGAAATTAAATTTGATTTATAATTTATTCTTCATGTTCTTATGTACAATATTAATTTATCTGTCTCCACTTATCCTCATTTTAGTTAACAGTGAGCTTAATATTTAATATATATATTTAAACTTTAATTAACGTCCTTCTTAACATCTCTCTTGGTTATATTCTATTAACTCGTACTCATTATCAACACATGTTCAGTCTATCTGTTGCCATCATTAATAATGTAGTTCACTCACGCATCTAGTACAATAGTCCAGCCTGCTAGCCGCACATTCCACAACCTGATAATTGCAGTTGCAGTCTCTCTTTCCGTTGGTCGCTGGTCGCCTTCTATCCCTAGGAACTCAGCCACTCATTCATTCATTCATTCATCCACTCCAACTTAACTCCCGTCTCGAAGACCTGCTGCGATATTTATAGTGTCGCACCTTACCATATGATAATGCACACCGAGATGCGCTGAGAGAACGAGGTCAGTAATCCAGAACACTCTTCAGATATCGGCCGAAAACAATACGACCTGAGTCCGCGGCGCACGTGTGTGATTCGAAACCTGTCATTGCCTGGCCTTCCGCCGTCGATGTCGTATGACAATTCTCTTTCCTTCTCTTCCACTCGTCCACGCACGATGTGAAACAGTGAGCGCGCAACAATATATTACATACCTCCGTCGCACTCTTGTTGTCAATGCCATCATCACTGCTCTCTACGTTTGTAAGAGAAGCTCGAGGCGTATCTTGATCACCTAGAAAATTAAATCAAAATGCAGTAATGTAGACAATTAAACATACAACGATATTTACTTAAATATGTTCAAACGAATTAAGCTTACCTTAACAATGGAAAATACCATATCTTCGGTTTATAGATTTCGTCGCCTGCTGCTCTCGACTTGGTCGGAGCCTTCACTTTTTAATTTCTTTTCAATGCTCACTCCTCATATTATTTATCTTTTTTATTACAGCATCTTTCGTGGTGTTCGTATCCAACTTATTCAATATTATTAACAGCCGAGCGTAGCCCGCGTGTTTTTTTCACCCTATCATGGTATTCTTTACACCTTACTTGCCACAGACATGGCGCACTCTCACAAATTTGTTTCCAATCTTTTATAAAACTAGCGATTCACCAATGTGTCTTCATCAAAAGATGAAGGCGAACTGACGGAAAACGGTTTGTTTGCTCACACACGCCAGTTCTGGCCTTTGCAGTCCTGGACTGCGCAGGCCGGCGGAAAGGTTTTTCAATTCAGATTTTTTAGACTGCGCAGTTCACCAGTGGTCTCAAGGCCGTTATCACACGCTTCGGATTTCCCTGAGGCCAGGACTGTACAGTTCCGGCCTTGAGGAATTCCTCATCGTGTGTAGGCACCTTGACCCGCAGGGAAGTTAATTGACGAACTGGCTTGTCGCACTGAGCATTATAATATGACTGCAGGGCCAAAAGTTTGGTTAATGCTGTAGAGAGGATATGGGGTAGTGTGAGCCTACCAGCTGCGCGGTAATCAACTTTGTGTCGCAACACTGAGCAGCTTTTTTACCATCAGAACAGTCAGATCCACACGGCTTCGACTAATACTTTCGACGCGGGGCGAAATCATGTACTTCCAACGGGCTTTATGCGAAACGCCTTTACGTGCATGGTAAGTGGCGAACGTCTTATTGGCTATTCCCGCTTTTCTTACGTGACTTATTCGTTCATCTTGTTCAATTAGAATTCACCGGCTGTATAGTCCATTCACGGCTACTTCACACTTTTCTGAAGTCCTGCTGAAGTTTTACTTTCAGGATATTCATTCGCCTCATGCAAACGAAGCTTAACCAAGTCTAAAAAATTACACCAGTGGTACAACGCATCGCATTTGTGCGCACTCACTGCAATAATATGTTGCATATTAACTATTTCTTACTAGGCATTACAAACACACCTATATTCTCTCTATGTTTATTAATATTATCTATAAATGAAATATCCTTACTAGTATAAAATAAAGTCACCCGGCCGCGTGTGTCTGTGTATCGGCTAAGGCTTCTAAACTACTTGATGGATTTTGATGCGGTTCTCATAATCATTTAAATGATTTCTTGAGAAAGCTTAAAGTGTATAATACATTAATATTTAATGAATGGAGATTAGAGAAATGTCGACGTTTTCAAATTAAGTTGGAAAAAGTCTCTTTTCGGGCGCTTACTTGGCTTACGCTGACTAAACCATAAGAGATACACCAAATTAATGTACTTCAGAATCGTAGATCTTAAAAAGGCCTACAAAAGTCCACGACAGCAAATATTTATATTTTAAGAATGACCCACGGTAACCATTTTTGTCTTTTTAAAAATAGGGGTTCACTTGGGAATAATTATTGAACAACACAGTATTAATCCTATGTTAGTTACCTTAAGCATTTAGTGTGTACCCGGCGCTTCTTGGGCCTGTGTAAGTGGTTACGCGACTACGTGCCAGACATCTCCCGACAAATGGCACCCCTCAACCACCTCCTAGAGAAGGAAACGCGTTGGCAGTTGGGAGAAGAACACCGCAACACATTCTTCGACCAAGTGAAGCTTCCAGAACATTGAGCAACTCCACAGACCACAAGGAGATAGTCACTTGCTGGGGGCGGTCCTATACCAAGAAGATCCTGCCGGGCAACCCCAAGGCATTGCCTATGCCAGCACCGTCTGAACGCCACCGAACAAAAATTCAACATTAACGACGTTACGCATACCATCGCACCGCCGGCCATTAACCTAACCTTCACTCTCCGGCATATAGGAGAAGCCAAAATCTTCAGTCCCCTAGACATGCAGTCGGGGTATTGGAAGATTTCAGTACATCCCGACAGCAGAAAGTACGCAGCTTTTACTACTCCAAAGGGTGATACCCTGCGATTCAGAGTAATGCCGTTCGGGCTCAAGTATGCCCCTGACACCATCCAGAGGCTAGTGCCCGCCGACGTCCTTAAGGGCTTTATAGGCCAGTTTTTCTCCGCCTACCTCGACGAAATAGTTGTGTACTCGAAGTCCTGGGAAGAGCACTGAGGCCACCTCCAGAGTGTACTAGAGAGACTCAAATTGCATGGCTTAACCTGTAAGCTTTCCAAAAGCCATTTTGTAAAGACTACCCTTGACTACTTGGGGCACGTAGTTAGACCCGAGGGGAATTACCCTAGGCCGCCTTGATACGATACCTTAAGATAAGTATAAAACACTTGCGACACAAGACACATTTAAGCCATTCAGACTCAGGTACACAACTGTGTACATTACGCATGTGTAAGTCATTTTTGGTCTGTACTGCGCACTGCGAAGTTCAATGACCAATGATCTTACATGTGGGTAAATTATTCGCAAAGTGTATTACTTGTATACGTCATAATTGGTTCGTGTAACTGTAGCCGAACATATATCCTACAGTTCATTGGTCGTGACAACGAAACAAGTGTTGTGTCGACTTCAGTACAGCACGTATCACAAAATTCCTTGTTTGCAACATCTGAAACCGTAAATTAATGTGTGTTTAAAATAGTTAAAAAAACAACCAAGCATGGCATTCATGAGGTGATATTTCAAAGGTTCAATTCAAAACGTGTGAATAAACCGCGCATAGACTATGCCGACAAATGTCTGTTAATGGCTCGCCATGATGGACGCTGTGGCTAGCTTCACGTACACGTAGGTATAACACAATGCATACTAGTGATTATATGATTTACAACTTTACTATGCTCAGGAGCGTATTTTATTGCTGAGCGGGTTTATTTAGTTAGGCATGTTTCGAGGAACAAATATTTCCTTGTGTGCTCCTCGTTTATTATACTAAAAAATGGAATTCATTATGTGCGTGTATATTTTTTTAAGCTCAGACAATATTTAAGTGTTTCCGTATGTTATGCGAGCATCGGGTTGAAAGTGGTAAGGTTAGCACAATGTTTACTTAAGGTAGGGTTAATTCTACTTAAGGGGAACATTCCCCTTGCCATATTGCATTCTTGGTTTTTTCTTCTTTGTTTATATTTTCAAAAAGATAATTCCGAGCTAGCCCTTATACCCAACTAGCTATTAATCTTACACTGCAATACAGGCAAGACAAAGTAACTACGAACTCATAATTACGCCATAATATTAAATCTGTCAAAATTGGGCATAATCAATATTGGGACACAAATACGTGTTCCTAGTTTAGTCGTTATGTCAGTACTCCTGTGTTGCGTCAATATCTACTTTCGGAATTTTCATTAAAAAAAATAAACATCTATAAAAACCAGGAATCCAATATGGCGAGGTAAGGTTTCTCTTAAATAATGATTTCAAGATGCCAGTGGACTATATCCGATCAACTTGTAATGTGACTATGATATAATAAAATTAAGTATCACTTTTATTGGTAAACCTGTTGTTGTAAAACGAAACGTAAACAAACGACACTTCACAGTTTGAATACGTGATTTTGACATTCCTTGTAACTCGACGTTAAAGGTATGCGAAGCAGACGAAAATTAGCTGACCTTCGCGGCATTCCGTTACTGCTGAAAATCACTGAGATCACTGATGTTTCTTCAGTGTTCGTCAGCAGTAACGGAACAGTATCAGTAATCAGTAAATATTTCGCATCTGTTAGTGATTTAATAGTTTCGGAACGCTAGGCAGTAGAACGAATGCGAGCTTGTAAATATAAATAAACAAAACAAATGTAATGCATGTTACCTTGTCACAGAATATTTTATAAATAAACCTACTAGTAATTTACTTATATAAAAACGTACATTCTACATATGCGAAGTTCTAACGTCTACAAATTAGGGGGAAAACAATTGTAATATTGTCTAAATTATCTTTCAGTGCTTTTCGTGCGTATTCTATGGACACTATAATCGTGTAAGACGCATCGCCCTCGTCGACAACGTTTAGTTCGTGATTTTTATTTGAAAGTCCCGCCAACAAATATTTTACTGACACTACACAACCTCATCCAGCTCCAGTAGTTTCAGTGTTTTTCAGTACTTGTTTTAGCCTCGCGCAGGGCGCCACCCAGAGACTCGCAGAAACGGCTGCCAGTCGCCATCAGTGATCGTCAGCGGTATCGGAACGATAGCTGACGTTCCTGATATTACTGAACTAGTGAAATCAGCAGTATCGGAAAACGGCGCTTATTTATAATAGAGGGGCAGTACATAGGTAAGATGTTGGAACCATTTACATTACTCTTTTTCATGTATTGGCATCCTAATAAAAACAAGCATTTTTGAAAGCCTTCCTTAAGATTTACATGTATGCATATTGTGGATATATATTTCCACCATAACGAAAACTTTACATTGCAATGAGACTGTTCAATTTATTCATGCGCCAATAAAGAGAAAAAGTAGAAATGTTAGACAAGTAAATATTTTACAATTTTGGCAATTCATACACTTACAGTATATGGGCCAACGAACGGTAAGAAAATAAATAATTTAATTGATTACCAATGTGTACCTAACACTTTCAATTCAACCTTATGACACAAAACTACATTTTGTCAGTCGTTACAAACTTTACTGGGCATATGCCACTCGTTGCGCCTGTTAAATTACATGTATGTAATGGTGGTAACATTTTTTCAAACATTGATTACAAAAGTGTTTTCCTTAACCGTGAACAGCATATCTCTGCTATGATCTGTTTGTAATTATTTCTCGATCTGTGGATATATTTCCTAAAGCAGAGAGCCCTTTATTATAACTAGATGTTCCGTATTTCAAATCACACGATCACGGAAACACCTGTTTAAACAATTTCCACCGTCGAAATAAATACACATAAGAAATGAAGAGTTGATATTTTCGGTCTAATGATACGCAGTTCTGCGAGAATGCTGAACACTGTGCCGGTTTGAAATGTGGCACTGTTCTTACAGAGTTTTTAAAATGGATTGTCATTTTCTGAGTCAATTACAATTATTTCAAGTAGTATTAATATGCGTCTTGTTACGTTTATAAGATTAATTATTGCGGTAAATAATACATTTATACTCATTAGAACAATCTAAGATTTATTTAATTATTAATTTAATTCTATTTGTCAGATATTTATTTATGTCACGACTTGTATTATGGTAAATGTTTTAGATTTTGAGATATGGTTTATCTGGCTATATAAATTAAGTTAATTAACTTTTTCAGATTGATTAATCATTTTTTGATTGAATAATTTTTCCCGTGACCTAAATATTAATCTAGTTTTGTGCTTGTGCATTAAACGCTACGTTAACCTTGTTAGAAGCCTGAAGACCGGTGTTTCATGAGCATGTTTCTCTACCGACCGGATACGCAATTCTGCGTTGCAAATTCTTTCAGTTACTGTCTGAGGCTACTCCTTCCACTGCCTTCACTGCAGCTGCACTTCTTGAAAATTTTCTCGGCCTAGACCTGCCGCTTGACGGGTTATTTTACCAAAAAAATGCTCCTTTGTTCACGTGTTATGTTCCCCCACCTCTGTGCACTTCAGCACATTTCGTCTCTTCTGTACAGCCTGCTACATCTATCGGTTGCATTTTAATATTTTCGTTGCTCTTTTGTTTGACGTTACTAAGCGCTTCACAGCTTTGTTTCTAGCACTTCTGATTCAGTCGGAGAGCAAGATGGCACGTGTCCACTGTGTTCCATGGCTGTGTGTTATTTGGGACTAGTTCCTTCGTCATCTCGTAGTCTAACCATAATGTAATCCTTTAGTTCTAATAAGGCCGTAGTAAGGTTATGCATTCGGATTTATTTTGGGATTTTGGTGATGCTGAATACATGACTTTTTCGCTTTGTCTTTTTCTCTCGTTGGTGAGTAAATTTTCAAATATCAATTTTTTCCCCTTTATTTAAATTCCTTAGTTATTTAATTGATTTGTTTTTCACTCTCTGTTGTAGAGAGGGTCCAAGTAATTCAAGTAATTGAAGTAATCCTAGTTACGGAAAATTTTCCCATGTTTTATGTTTGCGGCGAATTCCTTTCTTAATCTCACAACTACTAGTCACGACTGGATTCCATAGATGTTGAGGTTTTCGATTGCTGTCATAGCTAATCGTCTCTAAAGGCAGTTCTGTTTTCATTATGATTAATTTTGTTACAAATTCAAGTAACTTCTTTGTTATTACTTTTCATGTTATTTGTGGTCGTGTTTAATTTGTGTTTGTATAGTTTCTTTGTAAAATCTAATTTTAAATGTGATGGATTAATTTGAATGCATTTTGTCAAATTTTATGAGCATAGAAATACTTTGATATACTTTTTTTACGATATAGTGTTGACTTGACATGTTAATTAAACTGTCATTATATGTGCATGAATCAGTAATATTTCAAAGCTTAATATGTTGACGTTAATATAATTTTTAGTTCATTATTTTGTCTATCACTGTGTTTGCTTTAGTTCGACGGTCTTATTTTTGCCTCTGTTGTTATTGCCCATATGACCTACTTTCACCGGTGGTTTGATTTTCATCTCTGATGTTTGTTGTCCCTGCTCTTCGTTCGTGTGCATGACGCACATGTTTTTTCCTTTCATCTTTCAAAGCCTTCAAACAAAATTGGTATGTTCTGTTATGTGTGACGAACGTTTTTGTATTTGATCGCAGTGTGTTATAACTACAGTAGTGTATTCTCTGGTGTTTGGAGTGTCTCATCGCGTCATTTAAATTCGCCATTCTAAGGTTTTATCTTTCCAATGCATCGTGTTTCGACCCGACGTGATGTATCCTTGAATTATTCATTGTTATGTATAGTTAAAGAGGTAGGGTAATATTTTCTTTTTTTGAGCAGAAATATGTTTATTAACTCTGTTTTGAATCATAATTTTGGATGTTGATTGGTTTTTAAAAAAATTATTTGTTCTTGCTACGCGATTATAATACGGTTTTTAAATGTGTGTGTGTGTGTGTGTGTGTGTGTGTGCGTGCGTGTGTGTGTGTTTGTTTGTGTGTGTGTGTGTGGTGATTTTATTCATTTTGAAATAAATATTTTTTTATTTTATGTTTTAATATTTGTGTTTTGCAATATCGTATTGATAACAACGTTTGAATCGATTGTATGTTGTTACAAAATAGCGCCACACTTGTGTTGTGCAGTCCTGCCAATCTATGTTATAATCTGGCCATATGGCCATTTAATGTCTGTTTTGAATATATCGTCACATTTTATTTTCGTCGCGGTGTTTTAAAATGTGTTTAAAGTTATTCGTTTGAATAAAGTAACTTAATTATAAATTTGTATTATTAAGAAAAGTGCGTATTTAAGATTGTGCTGCACTTCCGTCCTTATTTTGTATTCGTTTCTTATTTTACTATGCTCTTACATTTTGGCGTTAGTTATTTCGTGAATTAATTATTTTGTCTCGAATGTGGAAATTTAGTTTATCATAATGTGTGGACATTTTATTTTGGATTGTTGAATTTTTTATAATTATCATCTTACAACAGTATTTCCTTTTCTGTCAATATTCAAGTGCAGTATTTTTTCTGATGTTTCAAATGCGTTTACAATATTGATTTTATTTGAATTTTACCTATTGATTTAAGTCATTATTGCTCGAATTTCAGTAATGAATATTATGTATTGTCTTGTATAATCTTGCATTTGTTTAGGGTCATCCGAATTTCCCTAATATTTATTTTCTTTTTCATCTCCAATTTTGATTACACTTTGTTGTAACTGTTGTGCTGACTTTGTGTCAGTGTCCAGGTTTGGCTCTTACCCCTTGTGGGCTGCTTTGTGCTCAGTTACCTGTGATACACTGTGTATAGTATCGGTCCTCAAAAGTTTGATATATGTACTGTGTGTTTGGTCGAAATGTTGTATGGTCATCTAAATTGTTTTAATAATTTCCTTTCAGGTGTGTTTTCTTGTAATTTTGATACTCCTTTAGTATGGATTTTGTTTTAGTGTTGATGTACCATGGTTGTACTACGTTGGGATGTGTCTGCTGTGTGCAGTTTACCAGAGTAGCTGCTGTGTTTCCAGTGTTGGCCTAAACGGATGGCGCACTGTTTCCAGCTGCTTCTGGTGGGTTCCACGTTGCTGACCTTCTGCTCAGTGAGACTTCTGTGAGAAGCCAGATTTCCGTCTCCAGATTTAAGGTAGTGTTTGAAAATATTTTTTTATCCTTCATTTACCCGTCTGTTAAATTTGCAGTTTCAAAGTTTGTTTTGTGGCATAAAATACTTCGTTATTACCATTTGAATTAATATCTCCTAATGTTTGCTATTCTTGTGGTTGTTCTCGTGTTTTCAGTTTTCGGTATTTGGTCTCGGTTTTTTTTTTTTACTCATTGTATACCCTCTGCGGTTTTTCTGGTTGTCCTGTGTACTTTCACATTCACCTGGTTGGTATACTAATTTTTCTCACCCCTGTGTCTAATTTGAGGGCAGAAGTGTGTGCCTTTTTAAAATGTGGAACTGTTCTTAGAGAATTTTGAAAACTGATTTTCAATTTCTTAGTCAGTTACTACCACTGCGACTAATATTATTAAATGTCTTGTTACATTTGTTATTCTTATTATTGTGGTAAATATTACCGATACTTTCCTTTTGAACTATCTAAGATTTATTTAATTAGTATTTAAATTCTACTTGTGAGATATTTATTTCTGTCACGACTTGTATTATGGCAGATGTTTTATATATTTTGAGATATGGCTTATCTGGCTATAAAAATGAAGTTATTTAACTATTTCAGTATATTAATCATTCTTTGTCACTATTTTATTGCTTGATTTTTCCCCGTGACCTTGATTTCAATTCAGTGTTAGGCCTATGCTTTAAATGCTACGTTAATCTAGTTAAAAGCATGCACACCTGTGTTTCATGAGATCATTTCTCCACCGACTAGATATGCAATGCTGCTTTGCGAATTATTTCAGTTGCTGCCTGAGGCTACCCTTAACAATGCCTTCTCTGCAGCTGCACTTCTTGTATATTTTCTCTCCATAGCCCAGCCGCTTGAGAGGAGATTTTATCAAAAATATTCTCCTTTGTTCACGTGACATGTAGAGTGAAAATATTTGGATGGCTCTTAACATCATGGTCTTGAGAGCCAATGGAAGAGCAGGGGAAATGGGAGATCCCCAAGAAAACCCGCCCACCAACGGCATCGTCCTGCACGATCCCCAAATGCGAAAATCTGGAGTGAACCGGCCGGGGATTGAACCGGATCACCTTGGTGGGAAGCGAGCAGGCTAACCGCTCACCCACCGTGGCCACTAGTGTTATGTTTCCCTGCCTCTGTGCACTTCAGCACATTTCGTCTCTTCTGTACAGCCTGCGACATCTATTGGCTACATTTTGATATTTTCGTTGCTCTTTTATTTGACATTATTATGTGCTTCCCAGCTTTATTTCTGGCATTTCTGATTCGGCAGGGGAGTAAGATGGCACGTGTCTGCGGTGTTCCTGCCTGTGTGTTGTTTAGGATTTAGTTCCTATATCAATTAGTACTCTTACCACAATGCAGTCCTTTAGTGCTAATAATGCTGTAGTTAGGTTGTGCATTTAGATTTATTTCGGGATTTCTGATTCGGCAGGGGAGTAAGATGGCACGTGTCTGTGGTGTTCCTGCCTGTGTGTTGATTAGGATTTAGTTCCTATATCAATTAGTACTCTTACCACAATGTAGTCCTTTAGTGCTAATAATGCTGTAGTTAGGTTGTGCATTTAGATTTATTTCGGGATTTCTGATTCGGCAGGGGAGTAAGATGGCACGTGTCTGTGGTGTTCCTGCCTGTGTGTTGATTAGGATTTAGTTCCTATATCAATTAGTACTCTTACCACAATGTAGTCCTTTGGTGCTAATAATGCTGTAGTTAGGTTGTGCATTTAGATTTATTTCGGGATTATGGTGATATTAACTACATAACTTTCTACATTTGTATTTATCCCCATTGGTGAGTAAAGTTTTCAAATAACAATTTTCTCCCCCTTTTTTTAATTGCTTAGTTATTTAACTGATTATTTGTGCACTCTCTGTTGCAGAGAGGGTCCAAGTCATTCAAGTAATATAATTAAACCTGATTAAGGAACATATTTACAATTTTTATTTTTGCGGCGATTTCCTATCTTAACCTCACAACTACTAATCGCGATTGAATGCCATAGATGTTGAGCTTTTCGTTTGCTGCCAGAGCTAGTTGTTGTCTCTGAAGGCAGTTCTGTTTTCGTGCGAGTGTTCGCCGGACTCAGGCTAAGTGGACCAATTAAATTTTTTTATAAACTGTCTTCACGCACAGGTGGCTGAACGATTTTCGACGGATTTTGTAATGCCTATTAAGTATGTTGTTAGTAATTTTTATATGAATTAATACGAATTAGCATCTTTAGATGATAAGGATGCATCTCAGGGACTATAAGCTTTGTTTTACTTGATAATAATTTGAAGTCACCATAAATTAACGTTTCTGCAATTTATTTGTTTTTTTTTTGCCTAGTTTCGTGGACATCTAAAAGAATGTGTTTCTAATATCAAGAAATATGATTTGCATTCGAAGTGCAGTTAGTTATGTTAAATTTCTGAGAAGTAGCACTACAATTTTTTTTTAAAGAAAGGCTTTGTAACTACTTATGTTATTGATACATTCCAGTTTTACAGGATTTGTCTATTTATTGATTGGTTTTATTTTCATCCATCATTTTTTGAAGAATTGTCATTTAGTTGTATATTTTTATAACTCTATCAAAAGAAAAATAAATAAACACAGACAAAATTTTTAGTAATGCACAACCAGAAGTCTGGCATTATTATTTGATATTCCTCAATTTCCTCTGGACCCTTATGTTTTGAAGCTAGAGTATATGCTTGTATAATATATTTTTATTCTTTATTTTTGTGTCATATACGATCACCCAGCATGGTTAAGTTTTGTATATCACTTTCATTGATATTTGTTGGTGTTGCAGAGTCCTTTGGTATGTTTGATTATTATTTTGTGCCAAATTTTATTGCATTGTTTGTGGATTTCTTTGTTTGTTGTTTGTACCGTGGACTGACTGCATCATTATTTTGATGAAGTGGATATATTTTTGTTATGTTCTTACATGGACACAACACGACATAGAATTTTCTGGTTAAAGTTGATTAAAAATCTCCTGAACACTCAGTGCTCAAAACTGAGCCGTGATGACGACTTGGATTTAAACATAACCGGTCCGGCCATTTCATCATGCAAACGTTATGCCATAGCGACCACGACAACAGGGGGCCCTACAAAATTTAGCAAGGAAAGGAAACTGTTACTTTTACGAAATACATCATTAAGAAATAATGAACATCTTGTAGGGCCGACGGTTGCAATGCATACCTAGACGTTACGTCCATTTAGCTATAAGTTCGGGGCGGTAATGGTTCGTGTCCAGCCTGCAGGATCATTGATTACGAGCATCAAGTCGAGTACAACGTGCTTCGGAGGCTCTCAAAGTGTTTTTGCGAAGAATGGAATACCATTTTTGGGTTGAGTAGACGGATATCTCTAAGTGCAAATAGGCCACGAATAGTTTCGGCAAAGGCCATTCTTCCTACACGAGTTCAAAGACTGGGAGGAAAAGAATTGTTAACATTTATTGAAACATAAACTTCAGAAATACCAGAGCTTAAAATGAAGCTTTATTTAATTTACAATCATCTGTGAAATAACCAAAATATTAATACAAAAGTAATTCTGTAAAAAATTACCTTTATTTATATAGAATGTATAATATGTGCTGCAAATTTCGATAGATCATCAGTACATGACTGTTTATGGCAAAATATATCATTTAAAAGTATATTTGAAAAGAAAGCAGTATGGCAGTGAACTGCGGATTTCGTTATTTGATAATTCCTCTGTACTTCATACAGAATATAAAATACCAATATAAGGAACGCATTATGATAAAATTTACCACTTCAAACACTGCTTTAGTCGAAGGTAAACTGCAACAAATCAGAGTGTTTAAGATTTCAAACAGTGTTTGAAACAACAATAAAGAACTGCAATTTAGACTTAAGTGTATAAGAATATCATATATTGTTAACAGATATTAATGGAAGTCTTATATAACCATGGTCGAGGTATTAAGGTTCCGGACAAATGTTTACTGTTGATAGGTTGAACAAATCCTATAACTTTCTCGCTTACATGAAGGCTTACAAAACTCTCGCATTGTGGGGGTCGTGGTGGCACAGCAGATAGAGTGCTTACGTCCCAGCAAGGCGAACCAGGCTCGATTCCCAGTAATGTAACTCCCTGTTTTCGCACGTGGGAATCGTGCCGGACGATGGCGCTTGTTGGCGGGTTTTATTAGGGATATCCCGTTTCCCCAGCTCGGGCATTCCGGCGCTACTCTATATCCACCTAGCTTCACCTTCATCGGCTTTCAAGACTTCGTTGTTGTAGTTGCGCGTTCAAGGTCAAGAAGCAAGGACGGGTAACACTAACACTCACTCCTAGCGCCTCATCGCTCCTACGCACAAAGCGCGCAGTGTTTCCGTTAAAATGTTGCACTGTGCCAATTATATCCGTAACAGTGGGACTTTTATTGCAGGCCATGGAAGCCCAGACAATATACTACGTTCGTATGATCGTACTTTCTTCTTGCCGCTGAAGATACTTACACGTGTAAGCTTTAAAAGTGCGACATTTAATGATTTAATGTCTTCTGTGGCGTAGATGTGTTGTCTTGGGTATGCAGTAATGTTATTTATTTATTTATTTTTCAAAATCATGATCTCAGTTGCCAGTCTAAATTTCGTTTTGGCTTTAACTAAAACCTAGTGTTACTGTGTTCTGCTTGCTTTAACCTGTTTTGTGTAGTCTTCTTTACTGCCCAAGAATACATTTTTTTAATGCTTTGTTTCCACGACTCTCATGTAGGGCTTTGTCAACATTTTTAATTGTGATCGTTCAGTAATATTTTATTCGGTAGGAACTTTGACAAGTCATCTGACTGCCTCCGACGTAATTTCAATATTTTATATAAGATATTAAATTATAATTCTAACGTGTTGATTTTATGAAAAGGAGGCTTTAATGGGCTCATAGAGCTGTCCTCGTTTATAATAGCTCTTACAGTCATTAAAGTCATATATCGTTTTAATTGTTTTGGGAATCAATAAATTGCTTTAAATAAACTTTACTCAAGTTTTGTAATTCCAATTTTGAGAGAAATTTATAACATTCATGTCAAGTTTGTATCATTTTGTGTTGATCTAGGAAGAAAGAAATTATTGTGAACATTACTTATTTATTTCCAAGTTTCATTAGTAAATAATGAAGGATGCTACATTTGTGTCAATGTATATTTATTGGGTGAAATTTATGAGTTGTTAACCGAATTTGTATGTGAATTATTTGTGTTTCGGCACAACCTATTCTGGCAAAAATAAGTCGTATTTCCAGAACATTTATTTACCGAGATATGCGTATACCCGCAAACAAAAATTTCATGGAAAATGTTTCAGTACATAGTCCTTTTAAGAGACGCCGAAATCTCCTCCCTCCCCCCCCCCCAACAAGTCCCCCTCACACTGTTGGGGAGAGGGAATTGTGACCTTGTGGCTACTGCACAATATTGTATCCGTGATTGAAATAAAATTTAATTTCGTTGGTTGTATATTTTCTGTTTTATGATTTAACCCATCAAGAGTTAGAGCACTGTCTTTTTCAGTGTCATTTCATGCTACCTTTGTTCTTGTATACACTTCTGTCCACGTTGGAATTTGTTACTGTGAACAATGGAATGCAGCCCATATTCATTTCATGTCGTTTCGTGTCCTTGTTTGGCCCAGAACAAACTTGTATTTCTAACGTGTTAAATAATAAAGTGGGCGCTTCTTTTAATCTTTAACGTGACAGCAGAGTGGTTTATTGTATGTGAAGAGGAGTGGTGATGTAATTTCCCCTATTTCCTCTGCTCGTTGTTGACGGGTTGCGAGTAGCAAATACGCATGGCTTTTCGGGAGTTATTCCCGCATTTCTGGATGAAAACAAATTAACACGACTGTGCAGCTCGATGCCAGTCCCTTCAACATAATTTATACGTTGGGTCTACTGTGGTGCAAGTTCAGCGGTACTCCACATCGCATTTCGTATGATAAAAAAAAATTACATTGCGTATAGCGCAAAGTCTGTTGTTAAGATAATGGATTGCGATGTGCAATACTGGGAAACGGGTTTCAGCTACAGACAGAAATTGATGTAATACATAACAAACTTTCGTAAAATTGCTTTGCTGCAGTTTCCATAATATCTTACGGTAATGGATATTGCCACTTTACTATTGAAACTATTACAAATTTACGTTTATAATGGTTAAATCATGTTTAACGATCTCACGGGTATTAAAACTTCAGGAACATAATAGTCGCAAAAAAATGTTAGTGTATCTAAAGTGAATAATTGTTTTAATATTGGAATGCTTAATTTTGAGGTACGTAAGTTCTTTTAAGCGTACTCGGGAAGTAAAATGTATTTACATTCACCAATGTTGCCATTTATGCAATATAGAAGACAACGTTTTCTCCCAGTAAGGAGTCATGGATATAAAGATAGATGCAAGTACGTTGAAGTAAAGAAATGATCTTTATTGGAGCTACTTACTTCAATCATCCATTAAAATATTATAAACTGATGTAATGAACAGATTCGGAGCACAATACCAAAAAATAACACCAAGCAGAGAGATTGGAGAGGAGTATAGCAATGTGAATGACTTTAATGCCATTAAATACGTAAACAACTTACTAGCCAAACAATGCCTCTAACGGATTATAAAAATCAAATAAGCTTGAAATTTATTTTTGTCTTTCAAATAGTTGTCAGCAAACGGCACTAGTCGTTAACGGGAATCGGAAACATTCAGTTGTCTTTTTATTTTGGATTGAGGAAAATATTAAATGGTGTGTACTGTAAGTCTCAGAAATATTAGTAGCCTGCTGAGATTCTTAACATGTTCGGATTTACGCAATTGATGGAATAGTTAGGTGTCTGAAGCAGTGAATTAATTTCTGCATCGTGCAAAATATAGCAACTTAATTACTTAAGTGATTATTTTGTGTTTCAAATATGTTTTTGAAAACAACTTATATTGATATCTTTTCAATGTACAATTTTATATCATCGACTGAGATTTCTGTCGAATTACAGGACTGAAATTTATTGTACATGACTAAATTCATATTTCATTTAAATCAGGAATTTTTCGGCATATGAATTCACTCAGGAATGCCAGTAACACTGAAACAGGAAATGTTGTGGTTACTACTGAAATATTTTCTTTATTACATCCTATTTATTGTTTTTTTTTTTGGCTGAAATGAAAATTATTTACTAGTTACTATAAACATCTACAATACTGATTAATAAATAAACAAAAGCTTTTGCAATCAATGCCAAGTAATTTGTAGTAGCTATGAATATAATTTTACTACCATGAAACAATTTACATAATCAGTTTAAATCATTTTGTTGCAGGTGTTGCAACCGTGTAATATTATGATAGTCTGTGTGTTTATCTACTGTGTGAAATTAGCTGTTCCAGTTACATAGTAAATGAAAACATAAAAATAAAAATAGTTAAGTTTAGCTTATATTCTTTGAGGTGTATCGTTCAAAACAATGCAATCGTTTTCATGAAAATATTTTTGTACCAGCTTATTTTATAAAATGAGAAGGAATACATGGTGCACTGTTTAGTTTCTTTTTTTTTCAGATGAAACGCAGACTTCAGAATGAGAGTGGGAGATCTCGTACTGGCTCACATCGAAAGCCAATAAAGAAAATATAACCTCAGACACAAGCACGCCCAGACGAGAACGCAAAACTTTTTCGCGGTTAATTAAAACTTCGCAAATTATTTTTTTAGTAATAATTGCTTATATCTGCTTGAATTTTAAGGGTTACATTGAGTGGCATGCTTCCAGTAATGGTGGCAGGAAAGTAGAAAAATTATAGACATTACTAGAGAACCGGAATTTTCACTGGTTTTAATCCAGACCAGCTAGCACGGGATTATGTCCTCTTTCACTCGCAGGTTAGTTAGAGGTTCAAATTAGTCTAGGGCGTGCCCAAATATCTGCGACCCATTTGAAATAAAGTCAAATACGCATTTGATTGAAATCTATCTTGTCCTCAAATCAATTCGTCGAATTTCCGGGTATCTAGTCATAACTTAATGTCGTGTTAAGAGTGTGACAGTTATATTAGTTGGATATGAAATTAATTTAATTTAATTATGGCATGACTCATGCACATGTGAATAAGAATTGATAATATTTGCATCATTCTTTTATTCCTAACATTTTCTAAGTTAGTTATTATTAATGCATGAATAAAGTTATTGGGTGCATAGAGGAGCTAGTTTGAGTACTCGTCGTTTTGCCTTATATCGTTTTGCCTAAAATTAGGCATAACGCGAAATGACTTTCAGGCAAAACGAATTTAGGTAAAATGACTTTAAGGCAAAATGACTTTAGGTAAATCGACTTTCTGGACATTTAAGTGAGGGCTTAGAATTTTAGGCGAAATGGCTTTAGGCAAAACGACTTTAGGCAAAATGACTTTAAGGCAAAATGACTTTAGGTAAATCGACTTTCTGGACATTTAAGTGAGGGCTTAGAATTTTAGGCGAAATGGCTTTAGGCAAAACGACTTTAGGCAAACGCCTTTAAATAAAATGACTTTTAGTGAAAATAACTTTAGGCAAAACGACTGTTTGTGAAGTTAAGTGAGAGACGAACATTTTAGGCAAAACGATTTTAGGTAAAACGACTTTAGGCGAAATTACTTTAGGCAAAATTACTTTTTGGGAAACAAATAGAGGGGCTAGATAGGCAAAACGACAGTTGCCTGTTGTAGGTAAATTAATTTTGTTTCCTGATTTAACCCACGAGCTCTCTGTTGTTCCCATTTACGACATAGGTGGCATCACTAGTACAATATCTCGAAACAATAGAAGTGTTTGTATTGTAAAGGGCATCAAGTTCAATGTAGTAGTAACAGATAACGTTGCATGCTCTGGTTTTAAAGCAAACGAAAATGTTCGTACAATTTTCTGCCAGTAGTTTGTGTACGAACTCATGAATTTAGACTTAAAAGGTGGCTGAAATATAAAGCCATGTTTGTTCGATCTCTCCTGATCGATCCACTTTTTATATGTGAATAAGAAAGACTGATAGAATTCCTGAAGATTCTACATTTATTACTCGATATTAGAGTGAAAATGGACCATGATCTTGGGTCGAATATTAGTGGTGTTGGAATGAATATATAATGTGCTGTGCATAAATACAGAAGATTAATGTTATTCAGTAATATATTGTATAATTTTTTCGTAAAGTTTCGCAGTGTTGCGCGGAGGTGTTGTGACGCTGTGATGGCCTACATTAAAAGTATAAATCATAAATGACGCATTAATTTTAAAAAACTACAACTCTTTCATTGATGTGATGTGCGATTATTAGACTTGTTTTTCACACTGGGTAATATCATTGTTTTCTTTTCTACAGCGCAAAGTCATTAAATTGAACTGAAATGAAGTTATGGCTATGAAACCCTTTTACAGAGAGTTTCAAAATAAAGGTATGGTATCAAATAAAAAAATATAAATAAAAGTATTTCGATTTTACGGGATAAAGGACAGCAAATCTTCACAAATTGTACAATTAACTATGGCAGATTAAAATATTGCCAATCATCTGGAACAGGGCAGAAAATTATACGGTCATTTATCATACATAAGTTACTATTTATTAGATTCCAACTAACATCCCAAATTTTTTCGTGGAATACCTACGATGAAAACTTTCACACTTCTGTAGGAAAATAGTAATTGACCATAATAACGAAGTACAACCAGCAATCTATAAAGGTAACATATCCTGTTGAATAAATAACAGGTTGTTGTAAACATACTTACTTACCGATAAATATTCTTAAGTCACTTTGTTTGTTACCTATCACATCTAAATAAACAAAGTTTTTTTCTGTTGATTTCTTCTTTTGCGAAAATCTCAATCAGTGACTCTTAATTTAATTTAATGCCACAATGAGTTGAAATGGTGCAAAATAGGCCAATGTGGCTTTAATTGTGCTTTGTTTTGCGATACGCAACAATTAAGAACATTTAAACTGTCGTTGATTGTGATAAAAATGTTGTTACAACTTTTGTTACCTTACAAGGTTGCGGCTGAAGTTTTATCCCTATAAAATAAAAGAAATAAAGGTATGGAACTAAAGACTGATATTTTTTGCTATAGTTTTCTTCGAATTCTACCTCGTTCATACTTAAAAAGGAAAAACTTTGAGAAATAATGATATACCATCAACAATTTACTTTAATATGCAGTAAAGACGAAACATTTACATTACTTAAAGCATCATTTTACCATACAGAACCAAATATAACTTGTTAAAAAGAAAAATGACTGTAATTTGTTTTTAACCTACCAATGTCATCTGATTATTTCTAAGAAACAAATGACGATGTCACCCATTTTTGAGCAAATTTCCGGATGCAGTTGCACAACTGGTGCTTTGGTGACGGGTTATTAACAAGTTACAAACTTTTAAAAATTAATGGGAACTGTCACATTGTACAATTTATTGAGTTCCGTACTTTGCAGAATTAAATAATTATTTTTGAACTCAAATATTGAAGCATGCACAGCACTCAATATGTGTGCTGCAGTGTCATTGCGCCGATTCTTAATGTGGGAATAATTTTTATGGCAATGTTACTGACACATTCTCTAATTTGCATATAAAAATTGCTAATTAAATTTACGGTGACATGCGAGTGCGGAACAAATTATTGCACTCATCAGCCACGTTGCGATTATACTTACTGCTGAAGAAAAGAAACAATTTTAAGTGACGTATTTCGAAATCTGTTGGTACCACGAGAAATACAGAATGAATGATATTTTGCTGGTCCTAGTTATTGTCAACTGGTCTCTGTACAAACTAGGAATCACTTGCATTTACAGCTTAAAAATAGTTTATCTAAAAATACTTGAATGCAATTAATTATTTAGCCTTAATAAGCTTCTTTAATATTTAGCTGAAACATACAACCTTATTTTCAGTAGCATAGAGGAATATTTTTGTAATTTGAATTGCATCAGTATGGAGCCCACAAACATAAATAATTTTTTTTGTAATGCTAATTAATTAATAGTATTGTGATAACACGAGTGCGGTGAATACAAATTTTCCAATTGTAATTATGTTTAAATAAAGGAGAATGACTTTACTGCAAAATTGCAGATATTGGCACTTTTTGATCTCTTATACATGGCACATAACTTCTTGGCCGTTTAGTATCAGCCTATCGGCAAGCATTACCAAGCCCTGTTGCCGCATATATCAAGCGTCCATCAAGCCCTGTTGCCGCATATATCAAGCGTCCATCGCGTCGTAATACACGTCGTGAATTCTGAATAGTATAATACAAATTACAAATCAATACATAGGGAAGCCTTCGAATATAGTAGAAACAACAAAACATAAACGTTTTATATTGGTGAGTTTATATTACTTAGGAAACTCTCAGAGCAGACAAAATGCAAATTTTTTTTTAGTTGTTGAGTTGTCGTATTTGGCTTAACGTGAAAGTACCTTAGAAGAAAAACACCCAGAGACATAGTTCTGGTTGTGCAGAACACAAAAATATCCTTTCAAGAATTGGCAAAGTTGTACTGACAGCTGCTGGCAGGCACAGCTGTTCTCGTCATTCAAAATCCCGGGAAAAGGCAGTTATGGTTAAACTGCATCTGGATTTCTTACGATGTTTTAGATCTCTAAGTTTTAGACATCTTCTGCAAAAAATTTAAAAATCTAGAAATTCTGCCGATCTACACCTGAGGTCAGAGAGATTATTTTCCATTAAAGGCACGCCAGTTTAAAATTTAAATAATGTTAAAAACCCAGAAATGTAAGTAAAAGAAATATTTTAACGCAATATTATAAAGCTCCATAAAAATATAAATTCAATACTGGTCGTTTCTTTGTTTGGTGAAATACATGTTTTATAGTCTGTTCACGATAAAGTGAGCACTTTTTAAAGCCCTCTCAACAGGCATTAACCCTTAATAAATGTATATGCAGCCTCGGGTATTAATTTTTGAGAGAGGTGAAATGTATAGACTCTGTTTATTAGGCACATGGCAATGTTTATATTAAAAAAGTGGCGGAAAGATAAAAATTAACTAAGAGGAAAAATTTCGTACGGCCTTAAAATGTGCTTACTTTACCGGGAACAGTATATACTTAGAGTTATTATGGATATTTGTAACGAGACTTTCATGGTTGACAATAAAGTTTTGCCTAGTACAGCATTCTCAGTCCCACCGCTTGCAAGGAACACATACATCAAGATTAAAAGGAAGGGGACATTTTAAACAGTTTAAGTCAGATAACATTGCAAAACACGTCGACAAAGATGCGGCCATTGTGGGAATGTGTTGCTCATTTCCGCCAAAATACGTGTGTGTGTGTGTGTGTGTGTGTGAAAGCATTGCTCGCCATGTAGAGAGACAGAATACAAGTGTAGGAACTTATGCGCGCGACAGAAGAACACTCACCAATAACATAATAAAAGTAAATTACAGAACAACAAGAAACATCACTAGGAAAAATGTCTACTGTTACTGGAAATAATTACTCAGCAAAGACGTTGCGAGAAAAATGTGGAACGTAAGTAACTTTCTGATAGCCAATTAATTCTGACACACAGGAATGTTTACAGACATGATTTTATCAGTGGCCTCAACAACACTAGCTTCTCTCGTTACTGAAGTGATCCGTTTTCTTTATGCTTGGCAATTAAAATTTCGGGTTTCCAGAAAAATTAATTAATTAGTTTGTCTCTTTGCTCCAGAGTAGCTCAGTGTTTTAAGCAAAATACTATTAATGCTAAGGTGTCAGTAGATAAATTAAACGAGATCAGTTCAACTAGAGTACAAAATTTCGTCTTTGATTCTTAATAAAATAGTTCGTTGACTTAACTGATTATAATTCTATAGCGAAGAATTCTTGAAGTTCTCGAAGTTATTGGCTATCTTGTTGTCGGCTGTCGCATCCCCCTGGATGCTGCAAGACCTCTCATTGCGGGATTCACTATTCCGGCTCTCGGGACTGTAGTGCTGTTAGTATCCCAGCACATTTTAGTACACGAGGTTGTTAGAACTAATCATCCTAAAAATATACGCGGGCGGCGACCGATACAGTCCTGCTTCTACCTAAAACATGCATCGCGTCTTCCTCTCTTTCGAGACGGTCTGTATTCATGTTTGAACTCAAGTCCTTATAATAAAAACTAAATTGAAACCCTGTTTGCTAAACTCACGCGGGTTAGCATCTTGTATTCATACAAATATGGCAAGAAATTACCTTCAAACACTTAATTCAATAACGCCGTCTACGACTGACCAATCACGAGAATGCTAGTGGCAAAAAATAGTCATCACATGACTTAGTTACCATGGCAGCGGATCAATAACTGCTCATATACTAGGGCCTTCTAAACACATTACAAAAATAACAGACTGGAATGAAATATACTTAAATGGGTTTACGATAAAATAAAAATAAAAATAAAAAAAAGCAATGAAATTTCATACCACTTAAAATAATTAATGTAACAATGAAAAATGGTATTACGTGTTTGCCAATACATAAACAAGAAAATAATTAAAGTATGCATATGAGTTGTAGAAAAATTATGAGTTGAAGAAAAGGGGATGGGTGAACGTAGCGTCGGAGCTGTTCATAATCTGTCGTTTCTGCTATTAGATCGGGAATTAATTGAATCCCTGCTGCAAGCCCGTAGGATCTCCTCAGATATGGTTTACACCCTCCCCACACCTCTGCACTGCTGCGCTATTTATTCTGAATTCCTGTCTCATTACCACCCAAACCCTCTGCTGTGCTGTGATTACTGAACCCCCACCCCATACTACCATCATCGAAACACTCCCAGGTAGGCAGCAAGCTCGTCATCATCGGCCGCCATTCTAGTTGTAGAGAGTTAGCCACTAGGAGTGCTGGTTTCGCTTGATGTAGTCACTGACTAATGGAGAGCGCACGAGACGCTCGCCCCGGCAGACACACTGTATTACTTACTGTAGTCATCTGCTGCCATGAGTGCTAAGGTCGCCTGGAAGGTTAAGACTATTTTCTCCTTACTATATGTAATGCATTAATACACTATAAAAAACTTTGGATTCTAGTGGAATTGAAGTGCGGAGCCACAGAACCTTGGCTCGATAACCCGACACCTTCGACCATCGGACCACCGAAACATTAGTAGAAATTAAACTTTTAAAAATGAAAAAAAAAAGACACATAATGAACTCGTACATCCAAAACGAATATGTAGTATATGAATAAATCATAATGTCATAAAAAATTATATATTTAGGTAATAAATGTATTTGACACTTTAAAATTGTCAAACATACATGTATAAAGCGATATGTTTACAAAATCGCATTTTAAAGAAGATTTCGTTTATGGGTTCACAAGAGCCAAATATCCTGAGTGAAATTTTTTTAAATAAAAGTTATGTATTTAAATTTAAAATATTTTTATTTAACTTTTACAAAGAAATCTATCGAGTGACATATCAAAAGACTCGTATTTTTTGGGCTGATAAGAATATGTCGTCAGAAAAATGAATATGTAACTATAACCATCACCATATTGAATTTTAGTAAACATAGGAGCAATATTTTTTTTATTTTTAAATTAATTATTTAACCACTACGAGCATCAAATACACTGCATCGTTTTACCTCACAACATGTCATTTACGCCCTAAACTCTTTTTGGCAGGGCCAATTACGTGTTTAAGCCCTTTTACAAATGTAGTCATAATTTCCGAACCATTGAGTTCATTTAGGCCCTAAACGCTTTCTAGCAAAGATAAATTATGCATAAACCCCTTTATAAGCATACCCATGTAGCAAGCCACAGTCGACTGACTGTGGTTTTACTGCTGGTACTGAATACTTATGGGTTTACACTAATGGCCCTGTTATGGCTGACTGCTGGCAACAGGACACTTGGCATGCCATTTATGGCCCACTGATGGAAGGTTGATGAAAATGAAGCTGATGGTTGAGAGTAGGTGACCTATTCATGGCCAATAAATGGCTTGCCAACTGTATTCCAGCACTGGTAGCATGTAACTTATCCATTTTTAGGACATTGATGGCACTTCACTATAGTTTTTTGGGCATCTTAGAAGACAGTGGGCCGACTGTGGTTTTACTGATGGCATTGCTGGATTACTGCTGTCCCAGAAAACTTATGGGTCTACAAAACTGGCCCTGCTATAGTTAACTGCTGGCACTGAGACACTTGCCATGCCATTTATGGCCCATTGATGGAGTGTTGATGGAAATGAAACTGATAGCTGAGAGTAGGTGACCTATTAATGTCCCATAAATGGCTTACCAAATATATTCTAGCAATGGCCCCACATAACCTATACTTATTACTGGTAGAAGTATGGATAGCCATCTATATGACATTTGATGGCTGTGAAGTGGTACATCGATGGACCATTGCTGGTGCAATTTGGCTTATATGGGAATTTTTATGGCTCCCAGTTTTCGCAGAAAGCTTCTTCAAACTACAAACACAGGCATTTGTGTATATGTGTGTCTAATATAATTATATATTATTTGTCATTATATAGTAATGGAAATATTTATGGCAAAATTCTGTAAATACAGTGACTGGTATTGAATAATTTGACATATGTAATGTTTTCGATGTATGACTGCATATAATTAAAACAAGAAGTTAAACAATTTATATATAACCACCCTTAGAAAATCAACATTGAAGGGCTCTTTTTGTTTCACATCACTAAAATACTCATAAGTGGTGACTACATTTCAAAACAGTCGAATAGCATTCAGGTGACATACATACTGCAAAAGATTACATCACGGTATGTATTTGTTTTAATATCGCATTTCATGTAGGAAGGATTCTCTCAACATCAGTATTATTTTTTTATCTGCATCTTTTTAAAACTAATTTGTTTGCACGGTAAACATTAAGGCTATGGAATAACTGTTCTAATTTATATTATATTAGTTTTGGTAATAATTAAACTCTGAATATATTCTAAAATAGTTCTTCTAAATGTAAGACTACACAGTGAAGTTATGGTTAGCATGCTGGGCTGTCAATGCAAGGGGTGTGGGTTCGTACCTCCTCTCCTGCAATGGTAAGCATAAGACTATAATTTCATATAATGTGTATAATCGTGAAGTAAAGGGATTTTAAGACAAAGAAAAGTTGATATTGATGGTAAAAATTATTATTTTTAAGAGATACAGTTAGACATTCAGTTAAAGCATGGCTAGCCATCAGTAGGCCATCTGATGGCTGTGAAATGGTACATCGATGGGCCATTGTTATTGTAAGGATATGGGTCATGCTTGGTCAATTTGTGTTCACCACAGCTTGGCCAGTTATTGGTAGAATATGGCTAGATAGTGGTGCCACTTCAAGATCAGCAATGGTGCTGGGTGCATACTAGCTGCTGGCCAGCTGTTTGCCAGGTTTGCATCCGACTGTAAATCATCAATGGGGCATATAGCGTTTGCTACATGGGTAGTTACTCATAGTCACCCATCTATCAAAGATATACTGATCAAATTCATGCAATTTACATCACTCCCAATACAGATAAGAGCAATATGGTCAAACACAACTTAAAACCTTTTATAAGCATAGTTACTCATAATTACCCATCGACCGAAACTACAGTCATAAAATTCATAACATAGGCATCGTACCCGACATACACCATAATGGTAAGGTCATTAAGGCCCTAAAACCCTTTCTGACAAGGTCAATTATGTGTAAAGCTCATTTATAAGTATAGTTACTCCTAATTTTCCACCGACCAAAGCTACAGTCATCAAATTCATAATATACACATCACCCCGATGTAGATTAGTGTGATAGGGTCAAACACAACTTAAAAATCTTTTGTAAGCATAGTTACCAATAATATCCCATCTACCGTAGCTACAGTCATCAATTTCATAACATACGCATCGCCCCTGATGTAGATAGGAGCAATAAGGTCAAAAATAACTAAAACCATTTTATAAGCACAGTTACTCATAGTTACCTATCTACCCAAACTATAATCAATAAATTCATAACATACACATAAACCCCGACAACAAACAAGGCAACAAAGTAAAAAACAACTTAAAACCTCGTATAAGCATAGTTACTCACAATTTCCGAACCATTGAAGTTATAATCATAAAATTCATAACTTATTCATTACCCCGAATCACAAACAATAACTGCAATGGCAAAACGACTTAAAACCTTTATAAGCATAGTTACTCATACTGTCCCATCTACTGAAGCTATAATCATCAAATTCATAACATTCACATCAACCCCAACAACAAACAAGACTGCAAGGTCAAACACACCTAAACCCCTTCTATAAGCATAGTTATTCATAATTACGCATCCACGAAAGCTATACTCATCAAACTCAAACTAACGAACGGTGACAAGTTTTGTAATGAACTCGATTCCAGTTCAGGATACTTACATTATATTCAGTTTTATTACTTTGAAATTTAAGCAGTGAACAACGAGCAAGACCTATTAATGTAGTAAGCAATGGATACATATTGCTTCCACACTCAAACTTTTCATTCCTATACAAATTTTTTGGTTGTGGTACAAACATACACACAAATGCACTTTCACCTATACTCCTACACACTGCAGGCTTATCAGGGATCTCAGTTAGCCGACAGGAGGGGGTCTCTATAACGAACAGTGAGTGAATTGACACAGGAAACGAGTTTTTGAAAACCTGTTTATTTTTCTTAACCTTTAAACTGTAACATTTTCTAACCTTTAACATATTCTACATGTTATTCCTTTCTACAATTTAAACAGTCACACACTTCAAAATTTTGAGGTGGGAAAGGGAAGAAAGATGGCAGGTGGGTGACGTAGCAACATGGCGGCCAGGTGGCTCCTGGCTCCTATCCCCTATCCCCTTGTGCCAACGTCCCATTTTCCTACTACTCAGTTTGTTAGAAAGTTTTTCCTTTATCATTAATTCCTGTTTGGATGCATGTTTACGGAAGTGGATGAAAGGTATGGGTTTTAAGTAAAGTCTTTCTTTAAATTTAAACAGTAACTGATATTCGTGCATTGCTTGTAGAACCCAAAAAACTTTGTTGTGATAGAGCTATTTGTAGCATTCCTTCTCATCAAATATTATCACACATAACCGAACGTTAACCACAGCGAATGGAAAAAATTAAGCTTGTAAGAAATAACTCAATGAAACTGCAGGTATAGGAAGGCTCGTATTAAGGAATTGAACCAAAGGTACAGTGGTGGGAATGGGAAGTTACATAAAAGAAAAACCAAGCACTTTGCTATATGTTTTACTCGAGCAAATGTCCTTTTAAATGGGAGGAGAAGGGGGCGGAGTGATGGTAAAATACTCAATTACTAGACACACTGCATTAAAAAAAATATTTTACGGAAGAATTTTGCAGTTAAGAGAACAACGCAGCACGTATACATTTCTACTGCTCTGTAAAGTTGCACTTCACATCGTCGTACTAATTTGGTATGTATATATTTAAGTTTAGTGTTTCCAGAGAGGCTACACTAAGTAAGAACAGCTGAGTTAATGTCTTCCAGTTGTGTAATTAATTTCGAGTAATTTAATCTCAGTCAAATTTAAGCTAAATCGAGAAATTTTTTTTCCCAAAAAATTTCTGAGCAGGGTTTTATCTCATTCAAATTTATGGTAAATGAAGTAATTTTTTTAATAAAAAAATTGTGAGCAAGGTTTTATTACAGTCAAAATTAACTTTTCAGCTATCAAGAATCGAAAGAGATAGCCAAAGAAAAGTCTGGAAATGGTATACAATATAATGTTGTTTTTTTTTTTAACCATTTTAATTCCAATTTTAGTCGCACTTGGAGCTTTAGCTGGAGGAGCTACTGCAAATATACAATTCTGTTGAACAAACTCGCAAAAATAAAAAGACCAATAACAGAGACATAACTTAGTAATGGAAAATAAATCAGGAAGTGGTTTAGTTGCAAAAAAATGGGGAAGTCAAAAAAAAATTGAATATACCACCATTGTCTAAAATTGATATTGAAAAATATGTAAAAATACTACATATAAAAATCTCAATAAATGTTAATATGACTGATGAATTGCCAAATAGAATGCATAAAAATGAATGTGCTGCGGTTAATATTGAAAGTTCATCAAATCCAGGTACTCATTGGGTTTCTTATTTTAAAGATAATAATGATGTTTACTATTTTGAGTGATTTGGAGGCAATATTCCTAGTAACTTAATTAATTACTTCAAAAAGATAAATGTATATTACAATGATAATCGAATTCAGAATTTTAATTCAGTTATTTGTGGACATCTTTGTTTAATTGTATTACATATTTTTTTAGAGGAATTAGATTTCACGATATAATTTCTTTGTTATTAAATGAGGGTGTATTTGGGAAACCATTAATAAAATTTTTAAATAAATTTTTGACACTAATACTTACGCTTTAAAAAAAGATGTAGATTCAAAATACAAAACTATTGCTTCTGATTTAAAAAAAAATATATGTAGATTCAAAATACAAAACTATTGTTTCTGATTTAAATACAGATGTAGATTTAAAATTCAATACTAATGCATCTGATTATGCATTAAAAAATATGTAGATTCAAAACACAATATTATTGCTTCTGATTATGCTTTAAAAAGATGTGGATTCAAAATACAATACTATTGTTTCTGATTTAAAAACATATTTAGATTCAAGACACAAAACTATTGCTTCTGCTTTATGAGATCAAATAAATAAAGTTTTTGTTTGTACAAAATATTATGTTTCACTTCAAAATCGTAGAAGTAATAATATGGCTGAGCCTAATGATGGAAAAGACACAGTCAATAAAATATTTTTTGATAGTAAAATGCAAAATTTTAACCAATAAGTTTTGAATTATCGTGATACACTGGTTAAATAAAAAAATTAAGAAAGCAAAGAAGTTATTGATAAAGAGAGAGCTGATAATTTGCAAAATTTTAACTCCACAGTTCAAAAATGTAAGGAAGAAAAATCTCATGTATACTATTTACGTGGAAAGTCGAATAAAAATAATGTTTTTCACATAGATAATGATGTAAATTTCTTTTCTTTTCTGATGGATTGTACTGTTTATAAAATAATTACTTACAATTTACCTGTTGATAGCATGACGGTTGTTAAGGGAACTATGAAAATAGATTACAATAAACATTTATATATTAACTGAGGTGAGTTTTTAACATTTAAAATAAAAAAAATGAAATGTCTAATTATTATGACGATGGACTGTTGACTACAATATGAATATTCGTGAAATATAAATAAATAAATTTCTATATCTTTACTATTAAATGGAGAATACTTGGTGTTTTAAGTGTACAAAAGTTACTAAAAACAATAATTTAAAAATGAAAATACTAAAAATTAACTATTAGTTCAGAAAAGAAAATGTTCAATATGTAACTATAATAAAACAATATTTAAAAAAAAGTTGCCCAATGTAAGAGAATGAATAATTTATGAATATATAAATCAGCAAGAAGAAATTTTCCCAAAAGAAAAGTAATAACATATGGAACTGATGATTTATGGCAAATTGATCTTGTTGAGATGGATACTGGTAATTTAAAAGGTACATAACGTATAAAATAATGGATAGAAGTATATTATGACAGTTAAAAATGTGTTTCAAAATATGCATTTTGTATACCTATAATAGATAAAACAGCTAAAATTATAGTAAATGGATTAGCAGTTTTATTAATAGAAAGCAAACCACTTAGTATTCAAAGTGATGCTGGCTCTGAATTTTATAATAAAATATTAGACACCTTATGCAAAAATATAATATCAATCATTATTCTACATTCAGTGAACTTAAAGCCAGTGTTGTAGAAAGATTCAACCATACAAAGAGAAATAAAATGTGGAAAAATTTCTATACAAATGGATATTATAAATGGGTAAATATATTAGATGAATTAGTAAAATAATACAACAATACAAAACATAGAATTTTTTGTATGAAACCAATTTAAGTTAATTAAAAAATTTAAAAAAATTGAGACAAGAGTTTGTGCAAGCATATTTCGCGAATATATTTACTAAACTAAACATAATACTTTAACATAATGTTTAACAAAGGAAATCAAATATCTTTAAAACATTTTCCTGAATTCATCTTAGAATTATTATTCTTAATTAATTCAAAAATAGTTAAACATGAGTTGGTAACTAATTCAGTATTGTTAATCTCATTATCTTCTAATTTTAAGTTTTCTAATGATTCAGCCATCTTGTAAATAATAGGTAAGTATATAGTAAATAAGTATTTTTTATTTGAATTATTTTTAATACAGACACAAAAAAATAAAATTATAAAAACAAGATTCAGATATATAAATTGCTTTACCATTATGATAACTAAGTTGGGGTGAATTTTTCATCCCAAATGTTTCTAATAAATTTTCCTTACACTAGAATAAAAACTGGTTATTATTCCAGATAACCAAACATTTGGTACCCTGACTATCTTTTAGACTGGGTTCAATAGTTGACAAATATATTTAATTTTGAATGTATTTATAATCATCACAATAAATAAATCTAATAATATCATTATCAATAAAAACATGTTTATAATATAACTTCGAAAAGTTACGAAATGTTTACAAACAACTTAATGTCGCACCAGGGACCTTTTGTTTTAGGTTTTCAAGCAACCTAATGCCATGCCAGGGACATATTTTTTATTTTTTTGGCCTTATTTTGACGCCATGAAAACTGCATTTGGGAATTTTCCATCTCACCACCGGCCGACCTCATGTTATTGTAAGAGATGAGATGGGAAGTTTTGTTGGTACTCCCTTTCATATGGTGTGGCACCTATGCCATATGAGACACTGCCATTTAACTGCATCTAATGCTCATAAATTATTATACAAGCTTTTTTTTAGCACAAATTTTGTACAATTTATTTGTTATTTTTTTGTTGAATATGGATGCCTTCATATTAACCCTAAAAAATATCCTCTCAGCTCGGGGGTTCTATCACATGACCTTCCAGATTAAAATCGAGCATCTTGCCAAATGAGCCATGATGACAAGACGGATGAGGCAATGCTTATGAAGCTTCATGTAGTGAGGTTCTCGAAGTGGTGAATTGTAAACTTCTTATCGTGAGTTAGGAGTATTCGGTAAGTCATATGAAAAGATTATTTTAAAGCGTCATGTGGTGACTCACTGAGTGTTCGCCACACCGCGACTAGATAGCAGCACATTTGTGATAAGCTTCTTCCTGTTGTGGTGAGAGCCCACTGAAGTCCTGTTGTAGAAAAAGATAAAGAAATATCATGTACAAGAGGATGTAGACAGAGTAAGTTTATAAAATTTTTAATTTTATTTCTGTACTTCACATCTTTCATGTTTCTATTCAAATCTAATGTTATAAAACCACATTCTTCATCCCACAGATTCAACAAATCTGTTGAAATTTTTCATAACACATGTCTCCACCAACAAATTCATTATAAATATGTTTTAAATTAGTATCATCTTGTCTAAATATTCATACAAAATTTGGAGAGTCTCTTACAAGTTGTTTAGGCACTTTCGAATAAGTTTGTGCTAAATAAAATACATGTGTATTCTTGTGTATTCCTCTAGTAAAATATTCTCAGATGATATCTTGATTGTTAAAAATAACATCGACAAATACAACCAGAGAATTATTTTCACATTGGTCTAAAGAAATCATTTCATGAGTTTTATTAAAATGTATGCAATTTTTTTCACTAAACTGTTTGAATATGGCATCAAAATAATCTTGTAACTGAACATATTTGAGTTGATTGAAACTTTTTAAGCAAACACACAATTTATTACAATTTAACCCTCCTGTCTTATAAATGAAAATTATCATCAAATTAGTTTTCGCACAGTTACTTGGGCCCACTATTATTGTTGTCATATATTCAGGCAAAAGGTTCCCAATATCATTATTTGTAAATTTTTCTTTGGAAAATAAAACACCACCACCACCCAATCAACTTTTTTCATTTAATAAGATAATTTTTCAGTAATAAATTGAGAATATAGTATTCAAGTTGACAAATAATAGTTCTGTACTAAAGACGAAGCTTCATTATTATAAATCTATTGCATTGGTAAGTTTTCATGCAAAATTTGTAATACCAAATATAAACAACAAATACTATAATATTGATTGATAACAATTATGTAAAAAATATACCTAGAGGACAAAGCAATGTTGAATTTTTAAAAGAAATTATAAATTCAATTGAACCATTTTCAACTAATAAAATTGAATTAACATCAAACAATGTGAAAAACAGAATATCTATTAAATCTCAGTTAGATATTTTATCTGATATCCTTGGTTTTGAGAGAAACATGATTATTGGAAAAGAAAAACTGTTATATTCACTACATTACCTAATTTTGACTCATTTAAAGAAATAAACTTTTGCTGTAACTTGTCATAAGCTATGTTTATAATATGTGTCGAATCTGAAAAATTTAGAAACAGATTTATCTGCTAGAATTTCACAAAAAAAAACTATGTTTGGATTTAGAGATTCTATTATTCATAAACCACCATATCCAATTTTTTATAAAATTAATAATGAGTTTTAATAATATGGTGTTGGAAATTAGAGATGAAAATAAAAATCTAAAATATTTCGATAGTGCTGATATTGACATTGTGTGGAAATTAAAGATATTTCAAATATGTTTTACTGAAACACATCCACCAGCCAAAATGGCTGTATGTTTTAATGTAACATAGAATATTGAACATAGAATATAATAATATATTAGAATGAATTAAAACTATACATTTTGATATCCATATGGTAAAGTATCTATTTTATTTTGTAGTATAATCCTTTTGTTATCAAATGTGATTTTACTATCTTCGACTGTATATATTTTGTGTTTCTCGCTCCTTGTTGTTCTATATTGTATTTTCCCATCAAACACACACATCTTATAATCAACTAATGTAATTCTATTATTAACTAGACACTTTTTCACACCTTTTAATTTTTGTGTTCTTTATCTCCAACTTTATTTGGATACATATTTACTCTTAAACCAACAAATTCTTTCATTATTTTACCATTACATTAATATTTTTCCTTTTGCCCAATACGTTCTATAGGTTTAGTAAAATATACAATTGTTTTATTCATATGTATAGCCGCACGATTCTCATGAAATATAGTACTTTTTTTAAAATTAGATTTTTCTATTAATTTTATGCAAACTTTTTCTTTTGAAACCATTCTTATATCCACTCTGTTCCTGATATTTTCCGTTGTTTAACCCTACACAGAATTATTCATCAGTTTATAAAAATCTTTTTCAACCGATCAGATTGATTATGCTTCAATATTCTATGTATTTAAGTAAGTTTTTAATCCATTATATAGACACTGTTTTAAATTATGATAATGTATTACACATGATTGTTTAATATGTAAAGTTGTTAATAATTTAGATTCATTTGTTCCTGGAACTGCCTTATTTTCTGGACAAAAAGGATGATATTTTCATAATTTATGCAATTCTTGTGTTATTCTAAATCAACTTCTAATATATATAGGCATGGTGAAAAGTCCTTCAAATTTAATATATATTCCCACCATAAATCTAATTTTAATTCTGTATTGTTAAATCTCTTGAAACCTCCACATGGCAAATATTGAGACATTTCCCATCTATAAAGATTATTAGTATCAAGATAAGCTAAATAATTAGACTCTTGATTTGAATTAAAATCTTCATAATTTTTATTATTTGCTTTAACATATCGTTTACAACATTCCACCTCTTATTCCTTTTCTGCCATTAAAATCATAATAATCACGTAATAAATCTAATTGCTGTTTAGTCATTTTTAACATTGCATCCCACGATGAACCAGGTGCTGTAAAATACCACGCTGGATATAAATCGTATGCATTTATACATGTAGCGATAAAGTTTTCAAATACATTTATCAACAATAATAAATCAGTTTTTAAATATAAATCATGATAGTCCCAAAGAGCTTTCATACAAAATTGGTTCCATACAAGTTTCGCATGTTCATATTCATTGTCAGTTATGTCAGATTCATTTAATTTATTATAAAATTCGCTTTTTGTTGGAAGTTCAGTTTCTTTAAATTTTTCCCAACTGTCCATATAATCATATGGTTAAACATCTTTTCTAATAACTGAATCTACTTTGTCTTCTGGAAAATGTTTTTGTGTATGTTTCATTTGTTCTTTTGTTTAATTAGATGCTAATTTATCTAAACTGCTGGCCATAAATTTAAATGTGCCTATAAACCACATTTTAAATTTTTTTTGTTTGTTTCCCAAAACTAATGATCTTTTCTTCATTATTTGTAAATAAATCTATCTCTTTGGTATCATATCATAGATTTTTAATTAATAAATGAGCATCATAACCAGCTAAATTGTGGAAATAAATTGTAACATATTTGGTTCATTGTAATTTTAGGTGACAATTGTTGCATACTGGGTTAATGAATTTTCCACTTATATGATCATGGTGGCACACCTTTTATTTAGCTTCCAATATTCGCATTCGCATAGACCACATTTTCTGGATTTAGTATTTATTGACTTTTCTTCATTTGTTAGTGGATGCATTGCTTCAATTTGGGAATATATTTTCCCAATTACTTCTCCTTTTTCCATTGCTTTATAAAACAATTTATGTGCACATGAACTTCCATATACAATTGGTGGTTTATAATCGCCATATTTAGATACAATACAATAACCAACACCAGATGATTAATGTAACTGATATTTAATTGTATATGATTCATCATTCATCTTTAAATCAATTGTATTTATTTTTTCATTTGTTAGTTTATATCTTTCTTTAAGTATTTATATCCATTATAAATATCATCCTCTATTAAAACTGTTTTTTTTTTTGGATTAATTAAATTTTTTTTATTTCCATTGGATTCTGCTTGACTGTTGATATTTCCTTTAGAATTGATTCAAAATATTCTACTATTATAAATGGAACTTTTGTTGTATGTTTGTGATTTTTGAAAAATATTTGCTCTCCTTCCAAAGGTAAACTGATTTTTACTGGTTCATTTTTAGAGCAGTCTTCTGCATGACACATATATAAGTTTTACTTTTATGATTTATTTTTGTGCTGAAAGCAATTTAGATAAATCTTTTATCCAACAGTAATGCGATTTTGTATCCTTTTGAAATAAAGTAAATTTATATGTTTTTCCTTTTTGTGTTTTGTAACTTTTAGTGTTTATACATTGAACTTATCATCAAAAGAGTATTTATAGATATATAAATTTGGTTTTCTATTTTTGGTATATCGTCCATTTTAATAGGATATTCATATTTATTTATTTATTACATTGTAAATATTGAGGCCCAATTTTTTTATATTTTGCTACATTTTGTGGATCTTTTTTAGCTGGAAACAATGCAGACCTTATTGCCCAAAGAAAACATTTTTGATCTTAATTTATTTTTACATTTATGCATGCTTTTTTATTTTAAATCTCTTCTGGTAGATCAATATATGATGCTCCACTTAATGGAGTATACTTACTTATAGCTAATTGCATCGCATCTATGCTATATAAAGCCCAATCTGATTGACCTTAAATTTTTTTTTTCAATTTGTGAGAGTATTTCTATTTTAATTTTTTGCAAATCTTTTTAATCTCTCCTTTGGTCAATATTGTAAAAGTGTGTGATTGAATGACATCAAATAGTCGTATTTAACCAGTTTTTCGACTTCGAAAATAGGCAACAAATTTAATGTTAGATTTCACTGCTCTAAGTTTCATAAGTTGATTACATGTTATTTTTAATACTTTTTGTTTTTACTGAAGTTAAAAAGTTACTGGACAATACTTAATTAAAGTTATTTTCAATGTTATATGTTGATAACCTACATTTAAGAGCTTTTTTAACTGCATACATTTTATTGGTTTTTCTATTTCTTTGGTTTACATACATTAGTAGAAAAGGGGAATATTGCTTTTAATTCCTTTTTGGTTTTGCTATACATTATTTTTCCTTTTGGATAAGGTTAATTTGCGAAGTTTCTTTTTCTTTATTCACTTTTAATAATTGGTATAAGAGATGAAATTAAATCAGCTTTTCTTATATTATACCAATATTTAATTCTTAAATCTCTACCAATAACTCTCAACTCCCGCAATCTCTTTTATCTCAGTTCACTTATCGGAATGAACGAAATCATTTAAATATATCAAAATATAATCAGATTTATGAGGTCGGTGGATAATTATTATGTTCAATTTAATTTAGAAGATATATTGCTGTATTGTGTGATTTAGTATTTTTATACCATTTGTGAGATAGATTATAAAAATATTTTCCGCATTCGCATAGTATTTTCACTTATTTTTAACTCATTAACGACTTATAGCATATTCCCTATAACATTTTTTTGCAGATGTTAAAATGCTCAATCAATAAATTTATTCACATTGCATACACGGTATGTCTTAGTTGAATAATCATCTTGTAAAATTTCATATGCATTTTGTAATTTTAGTATTTTTATGCTTTTTGAGTTATGCATTACAAACATATTTTCCGCATTCGCATAATACCTTCTCTTTATTTAACTCATTACGACTTCTAAGAATATTTATTGTAACATTTTTACACGTAACTAATATGCTTATCTTTTGTGTGTTTATGTGGTCGAAAACTACCTATGATTAATACATCACCACTTTTTACAATGCTTACATAGTTTATTATTGTGCATTTCATAAGGGTCCATTTTTATTTATAAAGAGAGAAATTTTAGTAGGATAAAGAAAAAATAATACCAGTCAAAACTGCTAAAAATAGGATATAAACCAGATTCATTAATAAGCGTATCAGGATGTAAGAGTAACGATTTGTTACTCTTTATATTTTTGTAAATATTTTTTATATTCTCAAGTAGTCCTGTTTTTTGGAATATCCAAGTAAACTTGGCACAAATAACATTGGCACAAATAAAATTGACACAAACAAAATGATAATGTTTATCGATACTCTACTACTTTTTTAAACACTTATTCTATTTGCTCAATATTGAGACCAATTTCTTGAAGCTCATTATCGTCTACAATGTTTTCGAAGAGCAATAATTGTAAGTTTTGTAGTTTTAGATAAAATTTAAAAACTAATTGTCTGAGATCGACATACGCAGGATGCAAAGTATAAGAAAGGGTTTTTAAATATTGCCACATTAAAAAATGTTAGTCAAACTGCATGGGAAGTTACGTGACTTCATGTTTATTTATAAAGAATTAAATTTATGAAGATTTTTAAAAATAGAACTAATGCTTAAAGTTCAAATTTTTTATAAATTCAGTACATATGTAATGTGGATCTCAGCGCAGTGCAATAATTCGACTAAAAATCGAGTAAATTTCTCATTTCAAGCAACTCTTTCAAGTCTTCTTGAGACATCATTTATATCGTCAATTTTATTCTAAAAATCATGCAAATTAAAGTCAATATCCAGCTAGCTAATTTAATCCAAATCTGCAATCTAAATCTGCAAGCCAAATTAACAAGCCAAAAAAAAATCACAAAATTTGATGAAATTCTTAAGAGATCTCTATATCAGGCATACATTTAACATTTTTTAAAGCCTTTCTATGCTATATAAACACTTGTTTACATTGATTAGTTTCAAGCTATTTTTATCAAATATTCTTCTATGTCGCTCTGGTAATGTAATTTTATACTTACCATCTAGAATAAAATTTATTTATTTTACCAAAATTAGATTTATAAATTAAATAATCTGTAACAGCAAAGCTTTAATCTTGTTCGAGATCTTACAGTTTAGTGAATTTATATGAGTTGTTTAATTGGATGAGCAGGGATTCCATTCTGATTAATAAAGATACGCATTTATTAAGAGGAAGGAAAAAAATGGTGCTGAAATTTTATAATATCAAAATAAGATGATTTAACTTGCAGATTTCGATTAAAAAACCCTACTCACAGGGGTTTGAAAATTTGTTGAGATTTGCTGGATTCTGGCTTTAAATTTGCTCGATTTTGAGATGCAATTTGAAATAGTATGCAGAAAATATGTGAAATTTACTAGATTTTGGCTTTAATTTGTTTGAATATTATCTAATTAATTGCGCTGCGCTGACATCCGCACTATATATCTACTCCCCAGCCAGGTCACACACTATTTAATTACAACAAACTGACCATCAGGGTACAAAAGTACAAAATATAATATAATAGATTGTATAAATTTATGTACAAAATCCCCCTCAAATGCAAATAAAGTTTTTCATATTAATAATACCAATTTAAATACAATACTAAAATCTCCGTAAAAATGAAAGGTACCTATCTTTTTTGTTCCAACACATTTTGGGTAACGCTTCCTTAAACTTCCCCCCCTCCTCTTCACCTCGATTGAAGAGGAGGGGGTAGGGGGAAGTTTGCAACAATTTCAAACAGTCAAGAAAGTAGAAAGGCACTCCTCGATGACGTCACATATGGCGCGCATGCTCTGTGAAGGTCTCGAAGATATGCAAGAGGAGGGGAAGAGCGTCCTGCAGCAATGGACCCGCCGCACACTAGGCGTTCGCTCAACCAGGAGCAGTACAACGTGTCACCTGCCACGCACCCAGATAAGGCCTATGCTACAATGCACGGATACGACACGACAGACGGATATGACGTCAAAGCTCGACGGAATTTCATATGAAATTTTATTCAGTGTTCACAATACCCCGACGAAATCTGCGTGACAGGTATGTTAATTGGCTGTTGGAAAATTCTATAACAGCAAGTTATCTTTATAATAACCAATGTTTACTTTTTAAAATTCGCGATGAAATGAAAAGAATATGATCATGCGATTTTATACGTGTATGATGTATTCTATTCTCACTTGTATTTATATACGTTTATTCTTTTGTGTTCACGATGGAAAGTAGAAATATAATATACTTTACTTGGGCTATCGGGGCTGCGATATGATGGATTGACGTCACAGTCAGTTTTCCTCGTGTCGGGGTTATCGTGTAGTGGTTGTCGTGTCGTGGTTGTCACGTCGTGGTCGTCGGGGTGAATTAGATGAATTATTATTATTATTGAGATGAATTAATAACTCGTCTACAATACCAATAAACATACAGTCATGTACCTACGAAATCAAAAATACTCAGCTGTTGCAAATTATAAATATAGATATATTGTAAACACCTCATTGTGTATATTTTTACAGTGTTTAGTACTACGTAAATACTACTGCCATACAATGTGCACATGTTAATTAAAACAAGAATTATAATAGCCATGGCAAATCCGTGCACTTGTGGCAGTGTATACTACAACGTCCACGAAAACGAATATCAACAAACCAAATACTCGTATTAGCTGAACGGATTCACGGAAATGTAAGAGTTGGGAGTTGCCCAGCATTTTATCCTGTATCCTGTTGTTTTCCTTGTCGATCAACTCTTTATAAATTATAACCCGGCAAGTCGACAAGTGAAGATGGGAGACTCTCTTTAAGGCATGTTTCCGGCACTAATATTGCATGAAATTATAGAGGGTTAAACATTTCTCAAAACTCGTCAATGTGGCCAAGTAGTGACTGGCTGTTGGCATGTGCAGCGTGGAGATGTCTATGCGAGTAGCCTCTGAGAGCTTATAGTACTGGTGATTGCTGGGTCAGGCCTGGCGACAAGTTCACCATTACTAATGTGACTTTCAGAGGGAGGTCCGGAGCGAGTACTGTTCATCCAATTTCCATCTTCCTGGAGCTTTTTTATATAAACGTTGCAGTGTGACCAATAAACACAGTGTATACTTTTCATCACCCTCTAAATTTAATACCTGAGGCTGCAATAAGATACATTTTTTAGTAGTTAATGCCTGTTGGGAGGGCCTTACAAAGTGCTCACTTTACCGTGAACAGCCTCTAGCAGCGGGAATTGTGGTCGGCGAGTCGCACTGAGTTTTCTCGTGAGGAGAGACAGGGGGAGACGAGCAGCTGAAAGAGCAGTTTTCACTGGCGACAAATAGAGTGCACAATTCTCGGAAAAACTGTGTAGTGGGACTCAGTGATACCAACTTGCCTGTACAATCGTCGATCATGGATTCAAAAAGTTTACTAACTATTAGAACTAAGTAAGAAAGACATACCATTGTATTCGATACAATAGTCACAGGGCTACTGTAGTGGTGTGCATACAAAGACTTGAGAACACAAACACATGCACACACATGCGCACATAATGAAACATAATGAAATTCTAACACAAAGCTAACAGTGGTAGGTGGTTTATTTACTGAATGTTAACCAATTCAGGCATAGTAGATAACTTAATACGGTGGTTCGCATACAGAAAACCAATTCTCCCATCTTGTGTCCAACAAATGCGTGGACCAAAATTTTCTTTTGCGTATTTCAAGACGCGCTGTTTATTCGCCGTCAGCGATTCGGTAATTACAATGGGAGTGCTCTTCAGGACTCTTTTATCATGAAATACCAAATAAAAGCAACAAAAATTAACAATATTAGCCTACCAATGGAGAACATTAAAAATATATTCTAAAACATTTGAAATTAAAATATGGGGTTTTGTGAATATTGGTTCCATCAAAGGAGGTTTCAAACTGCTAATACCTTGTAAATAAGTAGCGTATTCTGTTAATAACAGCACAGTTACATAAAAAACTAGGCCTAAAGAATGTGCAGCAAAATAAAGCTTTGATAACACAATCAATAACACAATATTACAGAAGTATGCATCATATGTGGGCTTACCATACGTCCGGGATTAGCCCGGACTGTCCGGGATCCAAGCATGTGTCTGGGGAAGTGTCCGGGATTAACGAACGTCCGGTTTTTTTTTTTTTGGATATCTGAGTGAAAGACCGAGCAGCAGGGAAATTTCGCTCTGTTTTGATTTAGCGGTTGGCAACATTGCATGCAGCGATACTCAGCTAGACCGTCAAAACAAAGCAGAAGACAGTCAGACAGTCGACATTGGCAAGCGCTCGTTGACAAGTCGTTATTTACGTCGTTCATTTTAAGATTAAAACTATAGTTGTATTTATTATACTGTGAATTGTCAGTTTGGACGTGTTTGTGCCTACTTTTAGTTGACATTTTTATTCTAAAAATAATAACGTCGAAAATTATTACGTTACTTGTAACCCAATGTATTTTAACTAAGTGGAAAAATTTATTAACAACTAAACAAAAAAATATTTATGTTATTTACTAAAAAACAACCCCTTCCAAAAAATGTCCGGTATTGGAGTTTAGAAATTATGGTAAGCCTAATCACATGGTAAACGGTACTGTAGGTAATTCACGGTAAAGTGAGCACTTTAGAAAGCCCTCTCATTTGGAATAATCTATACTACTAAATAAAATAGGAGTGTCTGTCTGTGATTTTCGAATGTTTCACTTTTAATTATTTTTTCATATAGTATAATTGTTGTCCAAGCCATATCCAATGTTAATTTTTTCGTGTCTGTCTGTCTGAACGGATTTAACTCAAAAACCACTTAACGTATTGACGTCAAATTCACACAGTTGATAGATAATAACACCAAGACCAACCTAGTCTTTGTTTAATGGCGATATCTCAAACAGTTCCGGAAAAAATGATGATCAGGGATGTAAATAGGAATTGGATTAAGCTTTTCTTAGAATAACTGCATAAAAAAGCATTGTTAAAAAAAATTCTGTCATTTATCCTTTTTTTTTTGTCTATGAGCTGTCCTCCTTTCCCTCCGAAAAGCTATAGTGGTCCAGTGGCTAGAGTTATTCAAAGTGGGGCCGCAGTGACCCAGTAGATAGATATATATCAAGTGGGGCCGCAGTAGCTCAGTGGCTATAACACCCAATAAGGGGGGCGCAGAAGCTCAGTGGCTAGACAACCCAATAGACGGGCCGCAGTGGTCAGGGGCTAGAGAACCCAATAGTGGGGCCGCAGCTGGTCAGGGGCTAGAGCACCCAAAAAGGGGGCCGCAGTAGCTACATGGCTAAGGAAACCAATAAAAAAAAACCTTGCTAAATCAATTCGAAGTCCTAAATATCGTGCTAAACATGTGCAAAGCGATGGCAGGATGTAATTTAATAACTCCATTAAATCTGAAAGAAGAAATATTAGTATTTCAAACATAAAAATTTTATTAAAGTATGGTGGGATTAATTTTATTAACTTTACAAACATATAATGTGAACGAAGTCGTACGGGTCAGCTAGTAGTCAATAATTATATGTTATTTAAGACTTAGATGTTAACTTCAGAGTCAGGAGGAATAGCCACACTATGTCTATTACATTCACGTCAATATTTATTTAAAAAGGTTGTTAAATGATACAATATGGCTTAAGGGAAAAGTGAGCACTTCACAGTGAACGGTCAATAATATGTATCTTCCTATTCTAGCATGAAGATCAATAATTGCGACGTATACGCAATCTGTTTTCTTTAAAATGAACTACGTTTAAAGTTGCAGGCAATACTGAACAATATTGCCTGCAACTCTTATGTCAGATTGTGGCACTATATAAATGGTCTCGCAAATAGTTCCAAAACCCGCTAATAGGGTCAGCACATACTGTAAAATGTTTTACATGTTAATTTCTCTAACTTTTCCATTTAGAAACTCTGTCAGACTTTTAGGCAAAACGACTTTAGGCTAAATGACTTTAGGCAAAACGACTTTCTGGACATTAAAGCGAGGGGTTAGAATTTTAGGCAACACGACTTTAGACAAAATTACTTTGAGTGAAAATAACTTTAGGCAAAATGACTTTAGGCAGAACGACTTTAGGCAAAACGACGCGCTCCCACTAGTTTAACATGCGGTGGAAGGATATAAGACGAACAACAAATAAATCTTAAGTCTAAATTTAAAAACATCTTATTAAAACTTTCGACACAATGCTCGAATAGCGTAAGGACATCGATGTATTATTATTTATATATATTACTATCCTTCGCTTCCAAAATCTCGTACACCCTCTTAGCATTATTCTTAAATCTGAAAACCAAGGCAATTACAATGAAAAAAAAATGCTCTTGAAAAACTATTGAAAAAAAAATCTTTTCTCCTCTGATGCGTTAAATAAACGTGCTGAACTGATAAACCCTATTTATTAGCATTGTAATTGATTTTGGTTTACGCGAAAATAGCTGCACCCTCCAACACAGCCATTAAAAAACAATTTTCAGCGGTGCTGGTGTAAATATTTATCGCAACATATTTCTCTCTCCAACAATACTAATGTCCATTCACCGTTACATCCAACTTTTTAAGAAGTCCTGCTCAAGTTCTACTTCCAGAATATTGCTTTGCTCCATGCAAACAAAGCTTAACCGATTCTAAAAAACTACACTAAAGGGACAGAACAATCTTTACTAGGCATTACCAAACAGACCTATTTTCTCCCTGTTTATATTCATATTAATTATAAATGGATTATTATAACTTATGAGTTACAAATGAAACTTAGATTTAACCAAAAATAAAGTACTTTTATGCTAACACAAGTATAAAAAGCTTTCAACACATGGCATATTTAGGAAGCGACCAAACACGCCAGACAATGTGTGAGTTTTCAGATGTTTTGATTAGAAAAGTGTGAAGAAACCGCTAACATACTATATATTTTCCGGCGTGTATGACTGTACCTGGCGACAAACGCGCAGCAATTTCACTTCTGCACTTCTAAGGCATTATCTTGCAAAGCGAAGCACGGTGTTGAGTACACTGCGAGCAACGCGAGTGGCCTTTTCAGCGCGTCTTTCTTCTGTGATTATGTCTCGGTACGTGCGGAAAAGGTTGGCGAGGTCGACGAACGAGAGCAAGAGGAGTATTGCCATGTTTTGAGGGAGAGGCAGGATTCATTCAGTGCAAGACACTTTCAGCCCTAGACCTGGAAATAAACATTCCAAAATGAAAAGAATTCTACACAGAACTCTTTCGCTCACATACTTGTTTGGATAGTTTGATAACAAATTAAAGGTTTTGGTTTCACATTAATATTTAATTTCAAATGCTGCAGCGGAATAATTATTGATCTCTCAAGTTTTGAGTCTGGAGAAATTCGTGTATTAGTTCGTGGGCAAGTAAGTTTTCAAAAAACATATCTGGTTTCTGCTAATTCTGCTACTGGTAAATGCATCATGTGAAACCTACAGGAGCATACTCAGTAATTAATAAACAAGCAACGAAATGCAAGTCAAATAGTTGCCTTCCACTTTGACAGAAAACAGCCAATTAACCGTTTGCCCCAGCATGCTTGTACACATGACCACATTATACATAGTACATCAGAAGAGACATGGCGGTGTTTCCACCAAACTCGCAGGAGTTTGTTTACTTTTTGATTGCCATCTTTTCGGGGCGCACTTTAACCACGTGTTGAATATATTTCAGTTGCGTTATATCGAAATTTTCAGTGAATTAAAGTTCCACGAGTAAATAGTTAATGTTATTTCACTCGAAAATGATGAAAAGCATGAAGGATGTTCTTATCGCCATAACTGTTAATGTGTTATAAATCAATTGTAGCCCAGCCCTGAGAAAACAAGCCATTTAAGCTTCCGTTTGGGCTCTCATTCTCCAATCTAGCTACTGAATTAAGTACGCGAGCAATTAAATAAAACCGAAAGTGGCGTGGAAATAAAATACTTATTACATCTACTTTAAAAATGATATCGGAGTTACTGTAAATTTCAAAACTACTTGTCCACATCATTTGCTTCTAGGCTAGGTTCGTACTCTCGCATTTTGCTTGATCCATCACCTGTCACAATCCACATAAGTGTGAGGTTCATACACAACAATGAAATAATAACTCCAATGAAATAATAAATGCAATGAAATAATAAATAATTAAATACATTTTCAACTACGTATTAAGTGGATTTTGGTCGCTAGCCTGCTGTGTTTACCTTATCCGACGGCTTTGTGCAGTCGTGTAGTTTATCTGTAGAAACCATTTCCAGAAACAAATCTATCATGTGACAGAAGCGAGATATTTAATCAATACCTGATAGTATTAATGTGCACCTTTGCAAAAACGTAGTGTTTGGAAACACATTTTTATCCTGAGTAATTTAAACCATGTTTGTTTACTTTCATTTTCGTGACACATGCATCACCAATAAAATTCGCAGTTGACATGTAAGATGTATTTTCCCTGCAGTATTCCGGGAAACCAGCTGAGGAATCCAGTGTTTCTAAGTGTCATTTCCAATATGTAAATAAGGGCAGTCTCTGCCTACTTGGGACAGCTATTAAAGTTTGGGGTTATCACACATGCGAGATAGTATCACAGTTTTGACAAGTTTTATTACCATGAACTGTTGCTATGATTTATGATTATTTAACTAAACACTGATTCTTGTAAACAGATTTCTCTTGAGTTAAAATTCCCTACACTTTATAATTCATGTAGGCCTATATTAATATTATATAAAATGAATAATTGTGTTTAACACTTGCCTTTGCAGCGGAGCCCATGCCGTAGGAAACTAGAATCACACATACGAACACAGACAGAGAAAACCAACCAAGAATAGTTACAAATAGTTAATCCTACGTGAAGAACACAAAGAAACCAGCGGAAGGAATTCAGTTAGTAAGCAGCAAATGAACAAAATGAAAAACTAATGATAGACACAACGAAAACAAACACAGTGATCTCCTTACAACTAAACAATTCCTTCTGCAGAATTCTGTGTGTTCATGTACCTGTTGACAACTATTCATGTTTGGTTTCATGTGTTTGTATGTGTAATTTTAGTTTTATGTAACTTTATACAAACTCTGTTACAACAGTGTATATCCGAAACAATTTATCATTTGTTTCATGTGTCACTACCACAGACCTGGTGAATATTCGATACTGTGGGTAGTCATGATGTCACTATTGTAAATATTATCATCAGCTTGTCAAAATACGAACCAATGTTTTACAGTTGAGTACCCAATTTTTTTTTAAAATTTAATGCTCTTTTCTGTATTTTTGTCTCTAAATCCCATCTCTTAATGCTGTTTGTACACACATATGTAGGTACATTGCATCCTATTTATTATATTTGCCAACTTCCAATATGTACTGGTACCTAAGAAAGAAAGAAGTAGGGGCCTAAGTATAATTGTAAAAAAAGAAAATTGCAGAGGTGCAAAATACTGCCACTCCCATTCAGAAATCAATAAGCTGGTAGAGAATTATATTAATTGTTACAACCATTTTTTAAATTCAACTTTGTAATTGTCTTTACCCAAATATAATTGAAGAAATGAGGTTCCTCTCCTCCCTTCCTATGGGAGCGAAGGGGGGGGGGGGGGTGCAGTGGGCATAGTGGCTGGACGCTTGCCTTCCACCAATGTGATCCATGTTTGGCTGGCATGTTTTCTCGAGGTTTTCCTGTTTTTCCGACCCTTGCATTTAAATGCTGCTCCATATCTGGCATATTTAACCCTAATTGGCTCATTCACAAAGCACACTTCATTCTAAATACTGATGATTCATCATTAATATTAAAATAAGCTTATGTCCAATTAGTTGCCCTAAAAATTAGAAATTTATAAATGCTGCAGAAGAGTGAAATAGCGTTTAATGAAAATCACGTGAAGTTTTTCGATTTTGCAGGTAGTGTAATTACAGGAAAAGATTGGTTTTATTTTAACTACATTTGGAAAACGATAAAATCTAAACATTTGTCATTTACTGTAATGATTACAGCCTACCGTTAAATACATCACCATCTAAACACACGAGTAAACTTCATTTATTTAACTTAACATCTTGTTGACAGCAGGTTCATTAGGGAATGGTACACCAAGAACACAATGAAGGGAATACAAGGAAGGAATTGGTCATGCTTTTATTAATGGGTCATCCCAGAAATTGCCCGGAGTGAGTTCGAGAAGCCATGAAAATGCAAATCAGGAATGCTACATTCCTTAACTATTAAAAATGTGAGAACTGATTTGGCTGTATCTTTTTGTTTTGACAAACATCTGATTTATTGTTCGTCACTTCAACTCTGCTGGATTGGGGAGAAAAAGGTTGTTAGAGTGGCATTTTGTATGAGGCGTAGGCTTGTATTTGTTTAGAATGTGATTTCCCATTAATGTCCGGCAAAAAGCCATTTTATTACGAAGAAAGCTAAAGGCTATGTATAGAACATGCTAGGATTATTTGTTCACATTTTTGTTTACCTTTACTCTACAAACTTCCACAGCCTTAGCTTCTAATAAATGAATTCCATTAAGTCCTACACTCAAATAGCAAATCGGCGGTTAGGAAAATACGTATATGCAGTTTTATAAAAGTGCCTGTACCTCTACGAGTCCGCAATTTACAGGTCGGACCTTAAATTCACGGCAGATTAGTAATCGCAGCGGTACTTGCAAAAATTAAATACACTGCAATTGTTCATTTACAAACTTCCACATTAATATTTTTTTGTCACCGTGTTTAGGCGTGGTTACGTGCCAAATCCACATTACACAAACTCAAGAATAATACAAATTTACAGAAAATTCCGAACAACTAGTGAGTACATATAGCACTCGCAAGGCTATTAAATGTAAACAAAACTTGTATGTCTCCAGTACGGCTGCGTAATTGTAACGCACAAGCAGACGACTTCAACAGCGTATTAAATAACAATAAAATAAAATAGTGAAGAAGCCCTAGTACAGTAAGTTAACCACAAAACAGCCTCGGGGATCAATAGTTAACAGTTACAGTGGACCTCTCGGTCTTGTATTTTGTATTTTAACGCAGCGCTCTTAGCCTTGCGGCCTTACCACGCTTCAGCCTCCCAATAGGCGGGGAAGAGGAATCACGACCTCTCAACGCAAGGACGCCAAGATTAATGCGACCGTTGGCCAGATCCAAAGCCCAAACTTGGCACGTCTGCACATCCTCGCACTCTCTACCGCAGAGGTTCTGAGATCCTCGCCCTCAGAAACCAAGCGTGTGGTCTGGCCGAGGTTTTATCCATACCCCTAGTGCCTTTCCAGGGCACAACCGAAGCAGGTTGATGCTCACCGCCTGGTCTTTCAGCGAGGGTGGGAATCTCTCCAGACCACCTCCAGCATATGGAGTCAACCACTGCCAGCACGACTCCAACCCTATGATCGGACAGGATACTAGAGAGAACCTCGTGGTGGGGCCAACCGATCGTCCCGTGCTATCACTTAATTTCCATGGTACTTGCGGGTTATTCATGGCAGACATTATCCCCCGAATGGAGTGGCAAGAGGAATTCCCTTCCATAAAGTGGTTGAGAAGACCTCACCGGGAATAGCCTTACACCCAATGAAGGGCCGGTCACAATCCACTTCCTGGGAGCCACATTCTTGATGGCGGAGAATTGCTATGACCCAGAATGGCCACCACCCCGGCGGCCGGGCACAAGAGAACAGTCGGGATCCCACCCCGGTGACGCGGTTCACCGGAGATAGCAGCCCTTGCTCTGAAGTTGGAGAGTTTATATCATATATAGTCATATATTCTCCATAGCTTCATCACTGCGACCAAGCCATTGCTCCCTCGAACACCGAGGTGTTACGTGACCAATTTACTTCACGGGTTGGGGGGGGGGGGGGTCGGCCACACTCAATTCCATGTCTTTGTACTTCTTCTTTGAAGTATTGAAGTACAGACTTTGGGCCCCAACGGCCTGAGTGCTAAGTGGTCCAACACCCCACCAAGTGATCGGGCCTTGGTACCAGCTATCGGTCCAACCATCATGGCAGATACCCCTCGCAAGTCACGAGGATTATGGCAACCCATAGGGAACGGGCGGCGTTGCCCAATCTGTTAAGCGACTGACAGGGGTGGCCTGGGAAGCCTTGGGTCACCTTGAGTAGAGAGAGGCTATAAGAGATACTTTATCCACCCTGAACAGGTTGTGTGCGGTACATACCTAGCTCGGCATACTATAGCATGGTACTGCCACACCGCCTATCATGCCTGGGATCTTATTCCTGTCTACTACACCCTAGGGGTCACATAACCCTACCCCCCGATCAATAGTTAACAGTGTAATTTTGGCCTAAGTAATCGGTAACGAGACATCAACAAAATAAAACGCTTTCAAAATATTCATGTTGGCTATAGTAAATGCCATGTAAAATGGAATAATCTACGTAAAGAATAGTTTACTGTAAAATGCAGATGATGTGCAGGTGGTTAAAACAAAGAAATGTATATTGCACTGATACCTACTTACTTGAAGTCTCTTATCGTTTTTAAAATTTAATTATATGTACTCACGTTATACATTTAACTAATATAAAAGCATGCTTTCTTCATGTCTATATGCTAGACACACAAATACCTACGCTACATTAATTTTAATAAAGAACGCACAATGGCCAAGATCAAAACACAGAACGTGCACAAAGATTTTTCACTCGCATAGTCGCTTTATTTCTTCAAATAGACGGAATCATGTTGGTCAACATCGCACGCAAATCACTTCACATACTCTAAATTGGTAAATTTCAGTGGAATTGGAGTGAGTTGCTGTGTTTATTGCCATAAAAGCTGTGGGATGTAACATACCCCCCCCCCCCAAATTCTACATATAAAAGGGCGTTTGTTGACATTCTTGTACACCCCGAGAGCAAGTGGCCAATCAGAGCGCGCTAGTTTCTGACCATACACAATACCTACAATGGTTTTGTTTATCCTAAAGAACTGTCTGTCGAAAAATAATAATTATAAGTATGTTAAGGTGTTGAATTTTTAATGGAAACACTTTTTATAATGCTGATTTCGAATCTTCTCAAATATAAATTAAAAGTGGGGCATAACATTCTTTTCTCAACAAACGTAATTCCGCCAAAAAACCAAGTTAAAATATAGCGTAACGTAAGTAGTATAAGTTTTTATCAGCCAGGTGTTTCACAGTTTAAAATATATTCCCACCGCCGTCACTAAGAACACGTATTTTTGGCGAAGAGATTTCAATATCAGCTGCATTGGTTTTCATGAAAAAACGTGCATATTCTTGGTGCCAATCTTACACCAGGTCTTACTTTCAACATAGAATTTCAAGAATTTCTCGTAGTATATAACGAACAAGTTGATATCGTGCCTTGTTTTTGCGTGTGGTTTGGTGTCGTGTGAACGACGAGTGCTCACTATGAAAATTTGCATTATTCTGCAGATCTCTCACAGAGACCGCCGTAGTCCAACGTACAGTCTCGTCCACTCTCTGCGTTCTCCATCTTTGTCTCCTTAATAGTTTCTCTCAGGAATGCAATTACTAGGGCCACCTGTTTTTCGCGAAAAGATTCACGCGAAGGCTAGACTCCAATGTCCTATGGCATATGTGCAGTTTTCATTTGGTTATTGGCCCCGTATCTCTGTCGGGATACAGTTCTTATGCGACTCGGCCAATCAGAATTAAGTAACTCCAACACTGAGTGTCCGTGATTTGCTGGCAGGCACCTACAACCTGTGACAGTTAAACTCAACCAATTACACAATTGGATATGAGCTCTAGTGCTTTGGAGTACAAGTTGTACTGAAATCTTTTCGCGAAAAACAGGTGGTTTAATTTGTAAACATTAGCAGTTAATTTTAGACTGTCAACGGTCAATATTCAGCAAATGACAAGGAGCTGTGAAACATATTTTTTTGCTGTATTGGAATCTACCAAACTTCACGCAGAAATTAACACGGCAACATTCGCGACCACAAGGAAACGAGGAATGTTGAAATATTAAAAACTGGATAACTTTTCATTCAGAAACTTAAGTAACAGTTATTGCATAGTACTTTTGGAAAAACAGACGAATCATTTTTGGTAGCCGGACATTTAAACATTGAATAATATGTTGCGACAGAGAATCAACTTTTCTTAATCCCTGCCAAAATTTACTGTAGGCGTAATGCATTTATTCCAGTCAATGTTCAAATAATGCAATTGCATGCAGGCATCTCGAAAGCGTTGAATACACTGCAAACCAGACAAATTGTAACGAGTGGAAATTTGCATACCACGAAGTACCCTGACGGACCACGCTCCCATGTTTTATTTGGACTTCAGCCAGAACAATAAATTTCGCGTGGTCTAAAAGATTATCGGGTGGAATTCCTAATGAGGGAGACGTATTTACAGGAATCGGTCGAATCCCCGCTGGCTGCCGTCCCGAATTCCTCGTATTCCAGTGGAACTGACTGCCTCCCTCCCCCTTCATCATCGTAGCACCATCAGCCATCCATCGAATCCTCACTCACCTCTTCTTACCCATCGGTTATACACCCTCCCCCCCCTCTCCACGAACTATTCCTGTTTTCTGTTTACGGCGTTTTAACATTTGGTGTCCTCTCGTTCAGCTTGTAAGAGCCGTCGCCGAACGAGTTTAACAGCAGTACCACGTGGTGCGGCTCTTCAAGTCTTCATCGCCCCTCTCCCCCACCACCCTCTGCCCAACCAATCATCAAGACTCTGGCCGGTGTTCAACCAGATGGGGGTCGAAGCGGGAACTGCACGACTTCATAAACGACGGTTGCAATAAACCGATGCAGTATGGCCCACACCCTCCTTTTTTCGGATGGGAAGGGGGGGGGGGTTGCAGAGCGGACTGCAGTAATAGGGTGCATCTAGGGACGGGGCGTGCTACCTTTACCCGCTCACCATCCCATCATTGCCCCCCCCTCCCGCTCAAGGTAAATCCTTGTCGGGAGGAGTAACACCCTAGAGTGGCTGATTGCCGGCGCATACCTTTATTGGTCGTTCCGGGCGACGCGATTGTTATTGGCTCTCCCGTAAAAGCCACGTGGTAGACCTGGGGCGTTACGCGTTGCTCTCTAATTGCCGGTGTCTTCGCGGCCGCCTGCGTCAGGGGTCATCTTTATTGCCGTGGACGGCCGCCAGATATATCTATCGTCACCACGAAGACTTCAGTTTCCCTACGGTTGGGTTAACGGAGCACTTTTTGAATCAACGACTGAAAATTGTCACCGCACCTATATGATGTTCCCGGTAAAGTGAGCCCTTTTGAGGCCCTAGTTACTTTTTTCCTTTCAGCCATTTCTTTATAATTTAGTCACCTTTTTAAGATGAATATTTCTATGTAAGTAATAAACACAGTTTGTACGTTTAACAGTTTGACAGTTGAGTCTAATTCTATTGTTTGTTGCTGTGATTTGGTAGTTTATCTACATGACAGTTATAACAAACTATTTGAAGCTCGAGGACAGTGAAAGTATAGGCGATGTCGATAGATTCACGAAATCTATGTTATTATTATAATTAGGTTTTTATTACACCTGCAGCAATTATTATTCGAACTTGCGATTTCCTATTCACTGACTTCGTTTGTCCCGTTATATTTTGCAACATCGTAGTGTCCGCATGCTGTTTAAATCCCTGTTTAAAATTATTTTAATTTACGAATTTATTACCTACAAGGATTCCAAAGACTACATAACTCAGATTCCATAGATTAGCGGACAAAATCCTTGGCACTGCCTTCTAGATGTACCATTTTCTTCAAATGCCAGTCACTTAACTTAGATTTACTACACGGGTTTAATTACCTGCTAGATGCGCGTGGTGAAATGCACCGACCTTAAACGTCAGTAAATGAAGAGTTCAAACTTTACCTTCGTTTAGTTAAGCCGAGTTAAATGAATAAGTGGTGAAACTGGCCCTGACTGGTATGCGCGCAGTTAACTTGGTAACGCCGGATGGGAACTAGTTCCATGTTTTAGCATTTCAAATAAACGTGTTAGGTAAACAAATGTGCCTACCGAAATAATTAATTTTTCTTTCTCTTGTTTTAATACCTGTGAGTTTAATAATGAGAAAATTTGTAAACGATTAATTTCTCTCAATGTTTCGCGTTAGCGACGCACGAACGAAGCGATCACGTGCACGACAATGTTAATTCTACATACATATTGGAAGGATAGGCCTACTCAGTATGCACACAAGAAGATCCTAAGCAGGGCTTACCAAAGTGCTCAGTTTACAGTGAACAGCCTTTACAGAGGTGAAATATCCTTTCATTCCTCGAACTGAACATTCTTAAAAAAAATTTCTGCTGGAAAATGTTTTATCGCGGACGTTTGGAACTTCAAAAATGAAAAATTGTCTATGTTATTTTATTTTTAGTTAAAAATTAAGAAGAGTGCACAGTCTTCCGGTTTGTATGAACAACAAAAATCAGTTACAATAGAAAGATGTAGTTTGTTTGTCTCAGAATATGAATCGTATTTGGGTGCAAGTACAGATTGTCTGGTGGCCAATGATGGTCTTGTTGAAATCAAATGCATCTCCAAAATGGGAGAGAAGTCTTTACTAGAAGCGGCTGTTGACCAGAAAACTGCTATTTGCTTGGAGTTGAGAAGAGATTGTGGTTTACAGCTCAAAACACATCATTACTATTACTTCCAAGTTCCAGGCCAAATGAATATCATAAAGAAGAGGTTTTGTAATTTTGTTGTGTACTCTTCATCCGACTTTTTTGTAGAGCGTTTTGAAAGAGATGTAAAATTTTGGGAAGAAAAGATGCTGCCGCTACTCAGTCGGTTTTATTTGAACTGTATGTTTCCAAAAATAGACGATGGAAGGATCCCAATAAATCTTTCTGCTGGAGAACCTACATTCATATTGCAGGGGACAGACCAAATTAATTGTAGTAAAAAGAAAAAGATGTAGGCCATGTAATGTTGTTTACCGTATTGTTATATTTTTCTGAGTGTGGAAGCGTCTGTGGAAGCATGTCTGATCCAAAAAATTTGCATCTTATTAAAATGAGCTAATAATAGTAACACTGCGCGCTAAGCTCTCTAATAGTATTTGAACTCTTACTGAACTTAAATTAATAATGCAAGGGCCCGGGTGATTTCGCGAATAAAATGACCTGTATGATAGATAGACTACATTCGCCTGTGTACATTTAAACCTCATATATTTTTTTCAATAAGAGGTTCATCTTGACTAGGTATTATAGAACTAGATATTTGTTTAATGAAGGTTTGTCACTGTCTCAGTCTTCTAGGGTACGTCAAATAGAGCCGCTAGCCAGTTACAATGTATGTATAGACTACTATCCTGAAATTAATTCGTAAATTCTTCCGGGCCCTAATTATTGTGTGTGTGTGGTATTAAATGATTGGTAGTTGAAAATGTTTGTGGTAGTAAGCAGCATTCCAAAGAAATATCACTTAAAACTATGAAAGTGGTATGTTTATTATGTATATCACTGCACTAAATTTTTGATGAAGGGTGTTCACGGTAAAGTGAATACTTTTGAAAGCCCTGCTTATTTTATACTTTCAGCCCGTTGTGTATCCTTCCGCAGTATCTCAATGCAAACACTGCCAGGTGGTGTATGTTAATAAGCTGGTCAGAAGTACGCTGTAATCTATAATAGTATACACTGTAAATACGTACACGTATTTACAAACATGATGATGTGATTTTTACTTTGAAATTTCGACATTATTTTTCTTATTTGCCCTCATATCAATGCCACGCTATTTAGGACATTCCGTGCTAAATACGCGCAAATTAGAATATTTGCCCTTCATAGGAATGAAACTCTCCGAGATAATAGTGAGTATTAAATCAATCGTCTACGGCAAACAACAAGTGTTAAATAGTCGTTTACTGATACGAGAATTATTGAAAATAACATTTACGGGCTTAGCTAATAAAAACGGCGTACTCAAACGCTTTTAAATGACGCGTTTTCGTGGTTTGACGTAGTGTATGCAAAGAGGTTACTTTACATAAGTTTTGAACTGAATATAATTTCCACACTCCTCAGATGAGTATATGCAACATATTAAAATCACGTAATTTTAATTTTTGTAAACCACCAATCCATTTGGCTTTCAGTGTTCTATGGTAATGTCACACCATATTCTGAGATTTAACATGTTATTATATTAATATCCAAATATAAAATGTAAATGTTAATTTTAGTTTTCAGTAATTATTTTGTGAATTTGGAACACTAATTAACTATTTTTTCTTCATTATTTGAAAGGTATGTAATGTTTTGAATTATTTTTTGATTATTGCCGGAAGTAGTTCGTCATTGGCTAGTTAGAGAGTGAGATTCCGGAAGACGAGGCTTTTGGTTGGGACATTTCAAATGGACGGCTAGAAAATATTTAGTTGAGATTTCTATCAGGGAAATCTCCAGCATCGGCCTAAGTATATATGTAGGCCTATGCCCCAGGAGTTCAGTATTGGTTACTGGATCAGCCATGTAAAGAAGAGGGTTGAATTCAGGCGTTAGTTAGTTTTTGGAGTGGCTTCAAGTCGACGTAGAGGGCCTCGATGTTCTAGGCGCCAGGCGCCATGTCCACGAAGGTAACGTCACGGAGATACCCAGGTGACTCCATCGAATTAGTAAGTCCGGAGACGTACATCTCTAACTACAGTACTTAAAATTGTGCTCCTCCGAGCTTCTAAATATTAAGAAAGTGTTTGGTCGGGAATTGTTGCAGACAATATGATTTTTACAGGGTATCTAAAACTAGTGGTCCAGCTCGCACTACTGAGTTAGTTCGCCTGAGAAAATTTCACTTGATATTTCAGAATTCAGTTAAATTTTCTGGACATAGACTTAAAGTTATTTTTAGAGTGAGTTGAATACTATTAATTTAATAAGAAGAAATGAGATTTTAAAGTAAGGTAGAACAATGAGAATTCAATTGTAACTAAATGATTCTGGAGCATAGATAGTTTTCCGAAAGTTTTAATAAGTGAAGAGAACTATATCTGGAACTGAATTATTTTCTCTCGACTTTTATTTCACCGCAGTTTATTTTAAAAGCAGCACTAACTTAATATTTTCTATTTGTTTTATTTTATTTTCCAATTATTAATTTTCTTTAATTAATTTAACACTATTCATTGTAATGATGGTGGTATTTCACTTTTGGTAATCAAGTTTTTATTTTTACGTTTTCTGGTATTAATAATATTTTGGCTTGGTTTTCTTTATTTATATGATGTTAATAAAATATTAAAAAATATTTTTTATATTTTTCATTCCTCAAAGTGCTAAGAGTTTGATACATGAGGGTCATTTGCAAGCACTTTTCAGGGTTCCTCTATGGTAAGAAAAGAGTTTCTACCAGGTGCAAAAGTGTAATCACGGTCTATATGTGCACACACTCACATTTCCCACTCACTAAGTAATCAACCTATACTTTTGACTCCCAATCCCATACATTTACTAAGTAAGCAACATAATAACGTACTCACACACATAGTTAATTACCATAGATCTCACGCGGATTAACAAATACCTGCGCTCCAACGTTATTTTATTTAAGTAGAATATTACAAAATACTATTTTCCTGCTACTATATACTTTACAATTGTTACTATATGTGCCAACGTATCATAATTCTTACTGAAAAGTGTACTACTTAAAACACAAATAACTCCAAGTTAATAATTTTGTACATACACACACTGTGGGAAAGCAAATGGCCGATTTTACTACGATGTCATAACGAATATCGAAAATATTTTCCATGAAAGATCGGTGGCTGAACCAGATTGATACAAATTTTTACAGCACACTTACATGGCGATATTTATCACTAAATGCAAGTTTAAAATGAAAATCCGTTGTGATGAATTTTGTTTTTAGAAGAACTAACGAAATAAAAGTTCGGCATAACCTCCCTTGCGGGAAAATAACTTTTGGCTTATAAGATTAGAATGACTACAGCGATGTAAACGTAATTTCATCAGAATAATAACAAAAAATACCTAACCAATGACAGTATATTTCATGAAATTGTAGTCAGTCATTTAATGCAGAATCCAGTTTTCATGGCGGAGATTGAAGTTGTCAATGGCAGCTCGGAATGCTCACTATGTTGACCTGGAATCATTAAAATGTTCAACAAAACGTCAAGGAACTCTGTAAACATATTATAAGTAGAGGATATATGTTACACGTGTAATATAAATAAATTTTATAGCGTTATTTGTAGACAATTAATGAAATATTTGCCAAGATATCGTCTTGTAGACGCTGCTCTCAGCAGTCGAAAATAATATTGCAAATCCACCCGACCTGGGGTTTTTCAAGTTTTATATTATTTTAACCAACTTTAATTACATGCAGACATACTGGAAGTAGAAACAACGTCGAAATACAGAATTCAGAGCATTTTAACACGGAAAAAAAAAAAAAACTAGGGACCCGATAACTTGTGACGGTGCGTCGGCTAAGTGATGTCATGGATTGGTTATAAATACAAATGTTTAGTAATTAGCCTATTGTTATTCGTATGTGTGCAAAACAAAAAGAAAGTGATGAATTTAAGGTGCCATTACTGTTTAATATTGTAACTAGTGAGACGTTACGATCTGAAACTACTACTCCTATCTCGCTGCCAAATTTACTGTTAGTATTGCGGTCATTACTTGGGTTAAAGTGTATAAAGTTGCAATCAGTGATTTTTTTCAGAGGTTCATTTCAAGAGTACTCACTTTACCTTGATACACCTGTAGCTGAATAATATGTGATAGAGAATAGTGGTGATAAACTGAACAAAAATATTTTTTTCTTGAAGTTGTTTTCTCGTGCAAGTGAAGTAGTCACATGTGTATGTTCTGTTTACTTATATGGCTAATTTATTCCGTGGATAGACTTTTATAAGTTACTAAACAACATAAAAGCGATATCGATGGCTTTCCTATATATCTAACCAGTAAACTTGTGACCTTAAGGCCTAAGGTAATAATTCAGTGGCGCTGACAACGAAGTCGTAGGTTCAGTCGTATTTATTCTAAAATATAAGATAAATTTGTGGTGGCATCAGAGGAATTAAACGATTTTTTCTCTAAAGATATTAGAGGGAAATGGCAGAGAAATAGTCACTGGTATTACAGGTTGTAACCAAACTCACGACTTGCTGTAAGGCATCCAGGCCTAGAAAGTAAAAGTCGCTTGCGAAAATAGGCAGTCGCCTGCCAACACTATCAATACTGTGCGTTGAGAGGTTCGCCGGCTCTTCTAAGGTACAGAGAAATGAGGGCGACATCATGTGAATATGGAGTAATGGAGGAGGAATGTAAGAGCTGCACTGAAAGAAAAGCAAATAGAATATTTGTTTGTACAGGGCGAAATATATATTTAGTTGCTCTAACAAAATATGTTGTTGAGTAAACAAAACTTTGAAAGCAACAAAATTAATTTTGATCATCTATCGAAATATACGCTTGAATAAACAAAACCTCGTTTTTAAGCCGAAATAAATTAGACGATCGAATATTATGTTGAATCAACTTTATTTGGCCACTCATTTCATTGCCTTTGTTAGAAAATACAGCTTGAGGGTCTATTTTATTTTTTGTGACAATTAGGATATTAACGCCGTTTATTAGTGCATATATTGATGGTTAGTAATGGCATAACGATCCTAATGAATCTATTTCAACAGGAAACTAGAAAGTAAAGCTGTAGAAATACGATATATTTATTTGCGCAAGTTGTTTGGTATCCACGTTTGTATTTAAAAAAACTTTCTCGTTTCATCACAATTCGTTTTAGCTGAAGTTTCCAGGGTCTTGCTCTGGGGCGCAGCGATCTAGGTTCGAATCTCGGTTGTGCTTCCAGTTATTTTTCTACTAACTGGAACTGTTTAATTTACGTAGAGATAAACAATTGTTCAGTTGCACCAACCAAATCTCTGTTTGCGGCAACCAAACAAGAACAGCAAAATAATTTAATTTCAACAACAAAATATTTCATTGCGCCTATATAAATAAATAATTTGGCTATGCTGAACAAACTTTGTTTGATTCAAAAAATAATAATTTTTCTCAGTGTAGGTCAACGGGTATAGCCTGATATATACATACCCGTCCGCACGATTCCCACATAGGCAAATGCGGAAGTATACCTTCTTGGCGGCGATCCGCCTTGGTTGTTTGACAAGGGAAAGGGGAGGTCACATGCTCATCCGCTGCGCTGCATCTCTACTGTGACAACACGATCAAACATTTAAGCTATCAGTAACGGCGCGCGCGCGCAAGCACGCACCCACATACACACACACATATATATATATATACACGCACGCATACGCACACATATAGCCTATAATCATCTGCCTTTTCTTTTTGTACCGGGAAAGATAACCACGGCGTTGAAATTAAGCCAACATTGCGCAGGCACACTTCATTTTCTTATAATCCTGTACGCAAGAAAAAAAAAACAATTATGAACACACTGATTTCTAGTCTTGATATTTTGTGAATATATTTTTAACATATACAATTATTTGCGCAAGGTGAAAGACGCACGCTTGTGTTCCGATACATTCTTAATATAGAAGCAGAAGTAAAAACTAAAGTGTCATATGTGGGATTGAAGTTGCAAACTATTGAAGTCTACTGTAGCGTAGTGAGTGTGTTTAACTGCATCCAGTCTCTTATTTAATTTCTTTTATCATTGTCTGTTTCGCCAATTAACTGCTCCCTCGGCCAACGGCCCGTGTTGGGATGTAATCAAAGATAATATAAAAGCGTAAGGTTAACGACATTTGACGGCCAGAGCTATCTGAGATACAAGTGGCTTATGTCCGATAGCCGACTTGGCAACGTCGCGAGTGGCGGCTCACGACTGGCCAAGTGACTCTACACAGCGGCTCACCATAGAAGTGCCGAGCAGTAGATTCGTTACGCCCGCGCTGCCTACCGGAATAACAGTTGCGGTACAGATGCTGGAATGCCCTTAAGAGCTTCTCGTATGCACGTTAAGTGTTCTTCCGTCTTATGTATGATTAACATTGTTATGAGCCTCATCACTTTATTAATGCGTCGGTCAAGTGAAACTGTAAAATTAATATAATAGTATATATTTTACAAGATCTGCTCATTTTTACATTCCGATGCATTAAAAAAGAAACAGAAAGCGAAAGAAATAATTTAAACTATCATAAATGGTTACCTAACATTTTTGTTCGACGGTAATATACAGAACTACTTCCCATCCATCGTTATCAACTTTACTGATCGCATGTCACTCAAGGCACCCGTTATAATATATGCAGGTAGGAGCAGTGAGTTTTTTCAGAGGTTGATTTCAAAAGAGCTCACTTTATCGTGAACAGCCTTTAAACACGTTCGAGTAAGGCGAGGTCATTCATCCCGTTCAATTACTGACGACACTCTTCATCTTCATACTTTTCCTCTTCAGAATTTCAGACGAATAGGGCATTTGGTGGCTGTAATAGAGAATTTCTAGTGCCCGAGTTCAGAACGCATGACTGTTTCTGATATACGTGCATTTTAAATTACTATTCGTGTAGTTTTATTGACTTTATCACAAAGTAAAGATTCAGTATATACGGGTAAAATAGTAAAGTCCCTGTACATATATTTACACAGGAATTAATGTAAAATCTTACCCATTACAAAAGAGAAAATACATTCCAGTATTCTTGTAATTTTTTCACTGTGGAAATAAAATTTACGTATTTCCAATCAATGCAATATTACACTAACTGCATTAGTGTATATTATTTCTCAATTTTTATAAACCCATTTTCACTAAATCTCACAACAATTCATTTTGCGGTACAACACCATTGGGGTAAACGTTTTTCAGCGTGAACATTCTGTGAACATGCGAAGGATTTGAACGCACAAAATCTGAATACCCTCTCTGGCGAAGAAACAACTAACGCCATCATGAAATCATAATAGTAAATTATAGAATTGTGAGAAACACCCATACCACTGTATGTTGTACAGGTATCATTCAGGGATGCATCCCTTTATTTCGTGTGATTTACCGTTAGGTCATATTTCACGGCCGTCGTTTGAGAAACATATTTTTATTTTCCCCACACATACTTTCCTTTGCCGTATTATACAAGAAATACATAAGCAGTTAGTAGAAAACTGTGGGTTGAGAGCTATAAAAAACCAAATTCCCTAATACGTCCATGTAATAAAATCAAACGAAACGCAAATTGAGTTTTTCAAATTTCCAATTTTTATTAGCCAATGCTTATTTTATTTTTAGATTGATGTTTACGTATTTTTCGAACAAATACGATTTTTTTTATCTACGTTTAGAATTTTGTAAGGGCTAAAATAAAAACATCACAACGTTGAAAATTGCAGCGTGCAATATTACAATTTATCATAAAACACGACATGGGTGATCCCAGCCAAAAATTAAAGTATGACCATAAAACTAAATTAGCAGTTGCTTTAAATAGCTCATTTTCATTCAAATGTTTAGAAAATCATTATATGTATGTTGTAACCATAATGAAACTATACAGAATTAAAACTGTCGCTATGTAAAATCTGAGATATTAGAATACATATGTTATGAATGTTTTACCCACAATTACGAAATAGTAATTACCAGTGTGAAACGCACAATTCTTTATTACATATTTACACGTATTGAAGAAATTAAGAATTTGTAGTTTTTAAACTTCAAAGATTCTGAAACGCACACACACACGCTAACCATTTTGCAGAAAAAAATGGCAATTGAAACGCGTCCTAAATCTGCCTGAAACTACTACGTTTAATTTATATTATTTAACTTCAGTTGCAAAAGTTACAATAAACATTCTACTTTTCAGCATGAACGGTTGTATGAAATTGTAAAAAACGCATAATTTAACAGATTTATCGAAACTCTGCTTTTGACACTAATTTACACAAACTCGGTTGTGTAGTCATGTTATCTTATATAAACTTATGCACTGGCATTAATACATTATCAAAAATACATGAACACGGATATATATTATTACGATTATTTGGTAGTAATTTACTTAGAAATGGTTTTATAAATAATACAGGCCAAATTGAAATCTACGAAGACATAAAATACTTAATTGTAGTGTTGTTGAATTAGAGACACCAGCAGTGTTGACAAAATGGGGCTGTGGTCACCCTGTCAGTGAAATAGTTACCAGCCACGCTTGCCGTATGAGTAAAGTCGAGCACAGAATGGAGAGGAAACAAGATCTCAGAGCATTTTATCACGGTAATGTCTTTGGGTGCTGACATAAGGGGCATCTCCGAAGTCCACTGAGATAGCCACGAGCCACCGTGTCGAGAGTACACCGTGAGTACATTGGATTCGGGCAACATCACCGTCACCGGGAACAACTGCCGTGGCGTACAACTTATCGATGACAGGTCTCGTCGTCGGCTAGCCGCAGGGCAGATCATTCGCCAATTCAATGCTGGGACACAACGACCTGTGAGTAGCCATACCATTCAGAACCATCTCCTCTCTATGGGGTACATAATCCGCCGCTCCATACACTGTAAAAATTTTTCTAGTAAACTTCCTCAACTGCAATGGAAGTTTTTAACCTATACAGTGTATGGTAATGGTACTATGTATCAGGCTGGAAATATGGGAATGTTTAGTATCGCTACTATACAAAGTTGGGAACTTTCGTACACATTTGACTCTTTGCCGAACAACTGTAGGAATATTACCATTCATGTATGGGAAAATATTTCACTATTCGCGCTTTGTCGCTGTGCGTATATACTGACATGGTAAAATTACAAATAATTTCGTGGAGTGTACGGTACGTCTGCTTACAACACATCACAAGGCTTGACGATTAACGTGGGTACAGAAACACCATTGGACCCGCGACTTATGGGAAAAAGGTCACCTATACGGATGATTCGAGGTACACGTTGGTACACACCGATGGCAGGGTACGAGTGCATCGCCAAGCAAATGAAGAGATGGATCTCTTGTGACAGCAGGGTACAATTCAGGACGTTGGCGGTGGTATTCTCATATGGGGACTGTTTACATGAGATAAAACGGGTCCCTTGGTACACGTCCTATCGTCCTTTACCAGCGTACGATATAGACACCTGCTGGATGATTATGTGCACCTATTTATGTACTTCCATCAAGCTGCAGGAGACCCGTACCTGTAGTGAGACAACACTCTGACACACCGATCCTGAATTATGACCGATTGGTTGGATGAACACTCCACAGACTTGAATTTGCTTGCCTGATACCCCAGATCGTCCGACCTTGATCCTGTCGAACACATCTGAGATGCTGCCGAGATTAAGGCGCATGCCGTGGATCCTGATCCAACCAATCTTCGTACATTGTGAGATGTTGTGCAGGGGTCATGGATCTGTATGATTCCCGACAGCTTCCGACGCCCCGTAGAGTCCATGCAATGCCTCATCACACCCGTCACCAGGGTGAACGGAAGAGCTACAAGCTACTAGGCATGCTTTTCTATTTCAACTTTTCATGATTGTATAATGTATTAGGCAGTATTCTTGAACGAGCTTCGTGTGCCACTCCTGAACTATAAAATAGTCTTCGTTTAGCAGCTGATCATTAAATGATTATACTTTCTGCCGATGCTTCTCAACTGGTATCCGACCAACGCTTTGAGCAGGCGCAAAGAAGAGACGAAGGCCGTTCTCGGAAACAACGTGTCTGTCACTCTCTCGCGCAGACATGACGCAAAGTGTACACGAGGTCATGTTCAATCATTTCTCAAAAACTCTGTTCGTATAGAATATATCGATATGTTAAACATTTTATACAAATACGTAGCTCACGCACATTTTAGTTTAATAAATATTAAGTAAAATTTTCATTGCAAAACCCACAGCCTCCACTATTTTCTTATCGGCATTATTGGGAGATTTTAGCTATATGTCGCAAAATCTGCAACGTAGGCTCTTGCCATGCTAAATATGGTTAGTCAAATTTGTGTGGTTTTTTATTATTTGTAAGCCAAATATCCGAGAAATAGAAATTTTGAAAACCGCTCGTTAGAGAATCGTATGTATATGAAGTATAAATTTCGTACAAAGGGTGAAAAAATGGTACTAATCCATAGTCCAATAAATCACAGAAAAATATCTCCCTGCCCAATCCTATTTATACATTCATATTTATCTCCTTGTTAAGAAACGGGGCTGAAACTAAGTGCGGAACATTGTGACCGAACCGAACGTATATGACGTACAAATTTCTCATGTAATTAATTTGGGTCTTACAAATGGGGTTTCGTCGTAAATCCCAATTGATGACACTTTTTGCGCCTTTATCTAGTTTCGCTCTTTATTAAAATGTTATCTACGTTCATTAATCACACGCAGGGATTTGCATTTACACCCACGTTTCTTAACAGAGTCACGTAGGTTTTCTGGATACACCTGATGATAATAAGGGATGGTGTTAGCAGCAAATACTATCGATTTTTTTTCTAACTAGTGAAGATAGATTCCACACAAGGAAACAGTAATTTAGGAAGATACTTTTATGTAACTTGGAAAACTGAGTAAATATTGTTAAAACGCTGAAATTCAAAGTAGCTGCATTTACAGTAAATATGATGTCACTGTCTTTAAAAAAAAGATTCTTGAGTGGTAAGTTATTGGTGACGCCGAAAGCACAACCGACGTGCACTGGTAAGGTTATATATTCGATGCCAACTAGCTACACTTATGTGTGTGTTTCACGTGAGTGCTTCCTTCTTCCCAGTTCCGTCAGAAAGCCAAGAATTCTGTTTACACTCTCCCATTCGTCTGCCTGCTCTACTAGCATTTAAAAATACATGTATCCTCTTAAGATGGAGAGATAACATCCATTTTGGATTTTTTAATACAAATGTTAGCAATCAAACTTTATGACAGTACATGAAAAATCTAAGCTCGACATGTCCAAGAGCACTACTTAACACAATTTTTTAACTTTGCACTGTTGCAATTATATCTGTATTTTCAAACGTGGGACAGAAATGATTAAATAATGAAGGAGCCTTTGATTGCGTTATATATGTGAAACGAGTAACGGGAATTAAATAAGTTGGATTTCAAAATAATTGATAAGATGTTCCTTGTGCCTTGACAAGCTTGGCTTATAATACGTATAGAATCTGGATATCAGTCTGTGGTGGAATACAGGTAAATCTAAGGTTGCGGGGGGATCTTTGAACCTTAACACAATAGGATTTTCCGATACCACTGAAAATGTTTTTCTTTTGAACCATAATTTTGTAAACGCGAACTCCAAAATATTTTAACTGTATAGAATAAATTAGTATTTTACCAGTCATCCATAAAGTTCTGGAGTAAATTTTTCACAATCAGTTTCACGTATAGGTAAAATAATTGCCTATTATGTACTCATCACTGTGACCGCCTGGAAGCATCATATGTAATTTTTTAAATTTGTATTTTATTGACCGCTTGGTCGGTATAAAGGTTGGGTGCAACTCTGTGTGTGTGTAAATATACAATATGTTCAGAAACTACCTGTCGAAATTCAAACCACAGCACCTGTGTGCGAACAGAAGCAAGAAACTCTAGTCACGAACTAATCGGAAAGGCTATTTAGTATGTTTAAATTGAAGTTCAAACTTTGGCAAGCGACACCGGCTATCCGCAGCCGTATATACCTGCGTACACAACAAGTTGCATAACACGAAGGCGAACTATTCAACGGCAGTGCTGCACGCTGCACTCTGCGTCGCCTGTCGGTTGGACGGGTTGCCACTGTCCCACACACAGGCGTCACAGCAATGGCAGGTGAGTATACATGTTTCACGGTCGTCTATGTACAGGCGCTGGCCGCATGTCGCGCCATTACCGTTCGCCTTCGTGTTATGCAACTTGTTGTGCGCGTTGGTAAATATGGCTGCGGACACCCGGCGTCGTTTTCCGAAATTCAACTTCAATTTAAACATACTAAATGACCTTTCCAAACATTTTGTGACTAGAGTTTCTCGTTTCTGTCCGCCCACAGATGCCGTGGTTCTAATTTTGACATATAGTTTCCGAACATCTTGTATATATGTATGTATGTGTGTGTGTTGTGTGGTTGTTTTGTAACTGGTTGTATGCCGTTTGCCGGAGGCCGTTTTGCTTGCACGCACGCACGGCTAGACCAGGTGTTAGGCCTCACTGCGCATTGTTTTGAAGCGACCAGGCATTAAATGGACGGCCTGCCTGACCATACCTTCAACCACTGAACCAGGGCACGAGCGTGATTACAGTAATCACCTTGCTAAAGGCAGCTGCAGAAATCCCCTCCTCCAGCCAGTAAACGGGGCTAAAAGTATTAAACATGCGCCCGGTATAGGCCAAGGTAACACTGGGAGTGGCGTTTTATGTCGTCGGGCCATTGGAACGAGAAGACCACTGAAGATGGGTATGTCCGGCCGTCGTTAACCACCTCCTAGAATCATCCTCCGGAAAAAAAAACAAGGTGGGGACTTTCCAATTAGAGTGTACTCGTAATGGATTGCGGTAAATAACCTTAATATAATTAATTAGCGTCTTGGTATTCCATTTAAGCTCCCCTGATAAAAAGTCTTAGAAATAGTTATTGTATAATCGTGATGTTCTATAAACCGCTCGTTATACAGCTGTGCTCTATCTAATGATGACTCATTATTTAGCTACGCCCACAGCCTCTTTCAGGTACGAACTGACTAACAAGTCATTTTATAACAGCATGCACCCTGGCTATAGACATTTTTTTTCGTGTGTCGAAGAAAAAGGGCGGGGGGGGGGGGCTGCGTCATGACTATAGTAGTTTTACGTGTGTTGTTGACGGCTGTGATTCATTGCCGTGTACGTAGAGGCACGATGTTCTCGTGTTTCACGTTTGGAACCAAGCCCCGCGAACAGCGTTTGTGGCACCGTTCATAAGTTTTTTAAAAGTAATTTTACCGAACGTGAAATGTTGAGACGCTACGTCTTTTAATCGCATTGTCGGGGGTCTGGGACTGTGAACGTGATAGTAAAGGACTGTGAGTACGTCGTGAAGAAATTTTGTACTATCGGAAATGTGTTACGAAGACCTTCTGTTAAGCGTAGGCTGGACGCGGCTGGTGAAATTGGCACGCACGCTTCACTGCTCGTCGGGACTGTGGAAAAAACTATACTAATGGGACAGCTACTTCACGTGTTGGGCTGCCCGTTTCATGTTATACTAAAGGTTACGTTGATTTATTGACAGTGAATGAAAACCGTTGTTGCGGTGGCTAGTTAATGCGGTATAGTTTAGTTCAGGGTGCCATCTATCAAGTTAGTGGAGTGTTCACCTTTGTTACGTACCTCAAACTGTAAATACCTTTATTGAAATTTGGTGGTGTTTTTTAACCTACTGCCTGCAATTGATGTAAGAACGACAAACTTTATGGCTTGTATTTATGTCGGTAGTCGAAAGGACACAAATACTTCGGGCGTTGCTGGTTGCGGTAGGATGGTTCTGCAGTTTGCCTTAATCAGAGGCAGAGAACACTTAGATAACGTTTTTAGGGCTAGTTGTAATGCACAATTATTTATTTTGTTTTACTGGCGTATTTTATTCAAACCCGAGTAGGTTTTCATGAACTAGTTGAAACACGTATTACAATTATTATCATGCTCATTTTATTAATTAGACTTTTGATATGTTTGAAGTGAGGCTTGTCACGAGTTACGTGTAAGACAGTACACTCCAACTGACTGACGTGTTTTGTATTGTTAGTTGTTTTATTAATACGTACTTTTGTATAAATTAAATTAACTAACAACGAGAAGGCAGACGTAAGCGACGTCTATACTATGTAACTTGTTAATCTATCATTTGTTAATCAACATGTTATATATAACTTTCTGTTATATAACATGTTGTTCAACTTTTAATACTTTTTTACGTATAACTTTTTAGTTTGACCCTTAATTGGTGTTATATTACCTGTATAACTTTTACCATTTTATTTCGTCACCATGGCACTTGTGTGTACCATGGCTGCTTGTTGTGTAGTATTGTGCGAAGAAGAAAATAGGAGGACGAAAAAACGGTTTTGGGTTCAGCCAACATTGGAGGCGAGAAAAAAGTACAGTGAAAGTGACATGTTGGAAGATTTCCAACGTGATGATCAAGACCTGTTAGGGGGAAACTAAAAACTGATGGCAGTTTCAAAATTTTTTTTAGGATGACGAGTTAAGATTGTAAATACTTCCTTCAAGTGATTGACCCGGCAATTGAAAAGAAAACTTCTCCGTTCAGAGATACCATCACAACTAAAGAAAGATTAGCCGTAACATTGTGATTTTTTGCTATCGTAGACTAGTTTTCAAGTTTGATGGTGCTTTTCGAAATGTCGAAATCAGCCATCAGCCTTATCGTACCTGAAGTGTGTGATGCATTTATTGACGCCCTGCAATGCTATGTAAGGGTAAGTAAGAAAAACCAGCACTTAGACGTGTTTTAACATAATAGTTATTAAAAAATGGGCGTGTTATTGACAAAACATATGTCTAACTCTCATATTGATGGAAAATGTATCGAAACATTAAAAACATCTATGAATATCAGGTTCTAATTTAAACTATCTATTTCTTGGTCATCTGTTCCTCTGTAGCAGTATCCACTTGTAGTGGACAAGTGGTTGTTCATGTCCCACATTGGTGTTGGTCCAGTTGAGTTGATGTTTGGGCAAGCAATTGTGCTGAAGTAGGCCTTGTAGTGGAATCGGATCCACTTATTTCATTCCAGAACGAGTTGAGTACTTCGACTGTTGCAAACAGTCCAACCTGGGGGCTACTCTGCATGCTTTGCATTCCGCTGTTGCTCGATCAGTAGTTGTAATTACTAAATGTGTACGATTCTTACCCAGATTAATACCCAGATGGTGTAGGGTACTTCGTCCTGATGTCGATGGGAAATCATAACATTCTGATTCGGCATTGAATAATATTTTACTTATTTCAAATTTTGCATAGGTAGCAGCTCATTTTCTCAGAGAGACGGCGACGTTTTCATTGTACGTATCAAATTCGCCCTTCTTTTCAGTGAGCAGCTCTTTCGTGAAAGCGTACGCTTCATTTGCCATTGGGCTTGAATTATTCTTACCAGCTCTTGCAAATTAAATTTTAACTTCTTGACACGATGGTTTCGCAGATTTAGAAGATGTAGCACTGTGATCTTCCCCAGTTTCAGAGCCTTCATCCTTTTCTCCGCCTGTTTCTATATCTTGATAAAGGATGACCTTAAAACCAGTTTTTAATATTGTTGAAACTGTAATATTGCAACTGTTGTACTGTATTAATTATGTCTGATACTTATAGTGCAAGAAACATAGTGTTTTTACTTGAACAAATTGGTACACGCAAAGAGCTTGGCTGAGAGGTTGTGTATGTCATCCTTATTTAATGTAGGTGAAAAAAAAATTAACACGTTCCCCTTTCTTAGCATAAATAAGTAACTTTGAATTATCCGAGCACACGTCGTTTCTAACTTTTACACTAGTCTCCCACGGGTTTAAAACTTCAATTATTAAATAAACACACAAAAATAAATATACAATGTTTTTTTTTTACAGGTCCCATGTAACCGGAAGAACGGCTTATGATTTCAGAGATTTTGAAAAGAAATGGTATTTCCCAAATTGTTTTGGTAGTGTGGATTGGAGGGAAATATGTTACCTTACAGGCGCCTTATGAAAGTGTTTGCAACTATTTTAATTACACAGGGTATTTAGCATTGTGCTAATGGAAGTAGTTGATGAAAATTATTGTTTCAAGAATGTCAGTACCAGATACCAAGGCAGGCTGTCAGGTGGTGGTGTATTTGCTAACTGCCAATTCAAGAAAATGTTTCATTCATCAAATCTGAATTTGCCTGCAGCTCGATATTTTCCAGGGAGAAACAGTTTAACACGTTATGTGTTTATAGCTAATGACGCATTTCCATTATTACCAAATATCATGAAACAATATCCTGGTATTCACGATAAAGGTTCATCTGAGCGCGTCTACAATGGGAGGCTTAGCGGAGCTAGAACTGTAGTAGAGAACGTGTTTGGAATTTCGAGTGTTGTTTTCAGTGTATTCAGAAAGCCAATGCTTCTTGAACCAGACAAGGCATCTCGAAGGTGGTGTGCACATGTACATACCTACATAACTTTTTGTGGAAAGGTGATTCTGCAGATAGGTACAGCTTACCCCCCCCCCCCCCAGGAACATTCAACAATTTTGGACAGTTTGTTTAAGTGATACCTGGATAGTGTAGAGTAGAGGTGCTTCCATCAGAAACACTACTCAAGTTGAAAAAAGTACCACGAAAGCCAAGCACTGAAGCGAAATCAATTCAAAAGGAATTCGCTTCTTATTTTGAGTGTAAGACTTGGAAGGTTTCGTGACAGAATGGTCACTAAACAATGCAGTCGGGCCTTTTAACTGATATTGTGGGGTACTGTTGTGTATATTGGAATGTAACACTCATCCTTGTAATTGACACAATTTAACCAGGACATTTTAGTATACAACCGAACAGATGTAGGCATATCAAGAACAAATACATTACTGATTTAAAAAAAAAGCTTTTTCATTTGTCTTTCGTAACTACGGTAATAACCATATTCAGTATTGCGATTTTGGTATCGATATTTGTCGTTTTAATCTTATAAATAAAATACTCTACTAGTAAAGATTATTTAACGACAGCTGATCTTTGGTATTTAAATAGTACAAATAGTGTGTATGTTATATAATAATTTTCAATTACAGTACAGATGTGTTTTGCAATCCAAATTACTTTAAACTAGTATTTTTTTTGTGAATATGCATTTACAATGGACTATTGTCTATAATCCATATATTTATTTGATACCAGTATAATATCGTATTATTCGATACCAACACCACTGTTATAGAATCAAATAAATCGATACCTACTTGTATTGATTGTATCGCAACGACCCTCAGTATAACTCAATAAAGGTGCCCAAACATAATCTCAAAATGATCTCGTTTTGACAAACTCATTTTTATACAAAGTCGTGATAACTATTATCTAGGTACAGTTGCAGGACTCACAAATATCTGATTTCCTGACACCTTTTAGAATTCTCATCCAAACGCTCCACTTATCGGTGATTCCTACTTTTAGTGTAGATCAAGGTCGCTTTTTGTTCTTTAAAAACATCAAACTTTTAAAATAAACCCACTTTCCTTTATCGTTTGCTACCTTGCCCTTTGCCGTCACTTTCTTACATTCCCTTCGGAACTGCCCCACTATCTTTCTCATTTTCTTCTAGCACTCGCCCGCTTACAAGCCAAAATTGCTCGTCAAGTTCACGCCACGAATCGTGTTTCTTGTTTCTACTTTTACAGTCCTCCTCAAACGGGTCCCAGAGGAGCGTCCTCTCCGTGTACAAATCTATCAATTTAAACACGCCTACTTGTCGCCACTCTGACATAACTTAGCACTGACTGGGACGAGTTGAAGGAAAACACGTCTGGTCAGTACGCTGACTCTGGTCGCACTGAGTCACTGCTGCCTGGGTGCACGTTGTTTGACTTGTTAACCGTGCGTGTAACATTTTCTTAACAAGTTACATATAAGTAGAATTTACACATGTTATTTGATCTTTACCGACTCGGGACGGGGCAGCTGTAACTGAGTATATAACTCGAAAATGTAGTTATATAACACTTATTACGTGTAACATGTATGACTTATTTCTTTGCACTTTTCACGAGTTTAATAACACGATTATATTTCACGAAGTTTTATAATTTCTTTCATAGTGTAAACGCGGCTTTAGATTCTAACTATGAATATGAAAGGTGTGGCCAGAGGAGCAGTCAATCATTTGTAAGTGACTTCTTTAGGAATTACCAATCTTCGGAAGATAAAATGAACAAAGTAATACCTAATAGTACTTATTAGCCACTCCATCTAGCTGATTATCAAGATAAAAGGGTTATCTTTGGTTGTCGGGTTACGCACAGAGTTGTTATAGCTAGGGACTCCCAAATTTCGCCAAAATATTTCCGCACATGATATATTTCAATACCCTACGGGAATGCCAGCTGTTTTATTTTACTTATTGGCGGCGTGTCTTTGTGAGATGATTTTTCTCCTACTTAGTGGCCGATCAGAATTAGCTAACTTCAATGCTGTGCGTCTTTGATTCGTGGACATGCACCTAAGACGCGTTAACACGGACAACATCCAATCACGAAAGTGGATCTGAACTAAAGTGTTATGAATTACAACTAGTCATGAAATCTTTTCACGAAATGCGGGTATCGCTAGTTATAGCTATCAACCACGTCACGAATGAAATATGGAAGAAACTGGTCACAGAAATTTTTTCCGTTGTAACACTGCTCGAACTTAGTTTTGTCACTCTAGAAAACAAAATTATCTTTTATAACTGTCATCTCTATATCACCTTACCATCGTTTCTGTGCAGTGCATTCAGCCATACCCTACTGACAGCAAGCAATGCCTTAAAGTATAAACAAACTCCTTCCGAATGTTTCAGTATGTCCTGTGGTGCCCCGCAGTTTATCGTCATTTCATTGAGCACGTGTTCCTCCCTGCCAGGTTCAATTAATCAAAATTGCAAGCAGCCTATGGTATATAATTTATCAAAATGGAAAACGGCAATTGTTCCGGGACTTAGCGCTGACGGGGTTCATGGGGGCATGCCTGGATTAAATTAAATTGACTTGATGTAGATCACCAATAACCTACGTGTTTTACCAACTTAATATCAGCTCTGGATAATGAGAAAAAACGGTCTAACAATTAAAACAATAACTTTTACCTGAGTGTCAAATTGATCTGAGTGATTGAAGAGATGTGGGTGGCTCTTAACAGCAGGGACATGAGAGCCAAGGAGGGCGATTGAAGTGAATATTCAGCCGCGCCGGAATGAAGGGGTGGGGGAAACGAGAGATCCCCAAGAAAACCCGCCAACCAACGGCATCGTCCGGCACGATTCCCACTTGCGAAAATCCGGTGACCCGGCCGGGGATTGAACGCGGCTCGCCTTGGGGGGAGGCGGGTGTCCTAATCGCTCAGACACCGAGGCTCCCTATATTGATCTGAGACCAAGATAAATTTTTAAAAGTAAACCAAAATGTAAGTATTACTTTGGCCCGTGCTGGCGCAAATAATAAATGTTTTAAGGGCTACTGCAAATACGGACCGTTGTGATGCTGACAGCTTGTAGGTGTTTCAAAGACAATAACTCTGACATCACACCCTCAGTACACATAACAAAATAAAAATTGTGAGAACCAAACAGGAAGGAATGGTTTTCCACAACAGTAGCAGCTAATGAAATGAGAAGTATGCGATATAACTAATGAGTCTAATTTCTCTACACATTTTTGCGTAGCACTTTGCCAAGCTATGAAATTATTATACACTGTAGGTATTTCGGAGTAAAAATATTATCTGAAGAATTTTTACACTGTATTTGATGGGAACCGGTTGAGAGATTTCGAGATACGATGTAGACCTATAAAAATATTTTTTTCATATTTCATCAATTCCCAAAATTGCGGAAATCATATTTATTACGTATTAAATTTAGCGCACAAAGTACGTACTTTAGCACACCTAATAGGTATAAACTTGCAAAATTCACTTTATTATTTGGCATGAAGCTAAATTTCACAGTACTATACATACTCGAGCCGGCGTCATTTCTCCATTGGTTGCTGTATAAATGTGGAGCTACTCCCTTTTTGTCTGGACTATACGAGTTTGGACTAGACAAATGTAAAGTGTTTATTTATTGGCACAGACTTACCCAGGGCGTGTCAAACAAAGTATGGTCCAATGACAAACGTATTGCAAAGGTACATGTGTTTGAAGTTTAACGTGTCCCCAAATAATTACGCGAATTTTGCAGGTCCTTACTAATAGGATATAAATCGGTTTAATGATAACAGAAATGTTACACAGCAAGACAAGAATAATACCGCCTTTAAAACAGAGACTACTTAAAAAAAATTGTAGGTGGTTTTCAGTAATACAATAACGTGGATAATATGGCGTGACTTGATATACATTACTAACTTATTTTCGCCTTTGACGATTCACGTGACATTATCAAATATCATGGATTATCATGGATCACTGAAGCGGTAACCAATTAAAAATTCTTTAATTGCGACTGTGATAGTAAATTTTGTATATGGAATTAGCTGGAAATCATTTTGGTAGCTCAGTAAATATAATACGAAACCTTTATATTCAAACTGGCAAAATAGACGAAAATTACAAACGTAAAGGCAACGAATTTGCGAATATGATTATCAATTAAGTACCACAACTCTACGGCCTTTTGCACACTTTTACCGTACGGGAAGAACACTACAATGTAAAACAACTTCCAAATTTGTAATGGAAGTTTTAAACCTATACAGTGCATGGAAATAGTACTACGTATCAGACTGAAAATATAGGAATGTTTAGCATTGCTACGATATAAATTTGGGAACTTCCTTACGCATTGGACTCTATCACGAGCAACTGTAGGAAAGTTACCAAGAATGTATGGGAAAATATTTTACCAATCGAGCCTTGTAACTATACGTATACACTGATATATGGTAAATTTACAAATAATTTCTTAGAGTGTACATTTGGTACTCCAGTTTCACTCCGATTCCGAATCTCCCAGAAAACATGTGTTTCCATTTCGATACACACCAAAAACCAGACGTGCGAATATCAGCCAGTTGTGCGAGTGCAGTGGTTCGCAGTGGAATGCAATGTGATTATCGTTATGCTGTATGTACACCGCTGCTGAAAAGAGAAAAGTGGGTGCTTTTTTAATATTATTTGAAGATTTGCGCCATGATAATAGGAAATATTTCAGTGACTTCCACATGTCATATACGAGTTGCATAGCCGCTTGAAATCGATTCAACAATCTCAAAATACGAAGGTGATAAACTGTAGTGAACCTTATGAAATGTTGGCTCTTGCAATAAGTTATATGCATACTTGCACTTAGAAGGGCGCGGGGTACACTGAAACACGACGCAGACTGTAACAAAGGGCGGTCAAGGGTAACAGGAAGTGAAAAATATTTCATATTTTTTTTTACATTCTCATCATTCACCTCAATTACATGTATTGTAACTTATCCGTACAATAATTGTTGCTCTACCTTTAAATTGAAGTATAGTATGTTGCACTGTGCCCCGAAATTGTTTCACTGAGCCCCAGTATAAAATAATTGTACTTAATATGAGTAATGTAAACCTTCCACAATATAAACGTTGTGGCAATAAGAGTACGATAATATAGGTACTGTGATACCCTCCGCTAGATCAGGGGAATTTGTTGCTCCCTATTCTTTAGTCGCCAGGAGTGAAATCATGACTGGGTGTGAAACCCGGACCGCACATGCAAATGAGAAAGATATTATCTTATTATTTTAATACAATATAATAAACTTTTTCCTATTAAGATCTGGTGACCTTCATTTTGACTTATGTTCAATTCACAATAAACAAAGATAATAAACTGTAGAATTGCGAAATCAGGCGTGCTGCCAGGAAGCTGTGAATCGGCAGATAGTTCACTATGATCTGGAGACAAACTACATGCTCGAATATGCACGGGGTAGGTTGCAGTTGTCAGGTGACGGCTTCCTGGTAGTGGCTGAGTTCGGACATATGGGAACTGTTCGTTTCTCGTGATTGGCGTATTTATGAGAACGAATTGTGACAGCCTAATGTTAGAAGTTGTACGATGAAGCGAATGTGCTGCGCGATTACGTTGTCCGATATTTGGAAAGGCGCTAACAGAAAAACTGTGTGGTGGATAACAGGAAGTGGATATATTGCGTGATGGTGTGTGTGCAGTTTAATCCGTTTTAGTAACTGAAGTTCACCCATCTGGAAGTCTTTAATCTGTTTTTCATCGAAATTTCCAATTGAAGGCAGAATACCTTTACAAAAGGAGAGGTGGTGATTCGAATTGATTCCTTCCTCGAGGGCGGTAGGCTTCTGTTGCTTCAATTCATCTGGTATTCGTTTTGGTTTTTGACATCTCTGTTGTTGCTGGAGTGCTGGCTGAAGAGACTCCTGGGAAGCGATTGTAACGTATTGGGTTTACAACGAACTTGTAATTAATTATTACTTGAAGAAGCAATTTGATTCAAATAATAATTCATGTGATTTATGCACTTTCAGACATCTGGCTAGCTGTTGTTTATTTGTGAACGCGGCCAGTTACTTAGATTTGTAAACACACCTATCGAGTTCTGTTTCCATGGCAACCCGTAGCGCGCGACACTAGTCCATGTACACTTCCCGTCAGAATAAATGAACGACGGAAAAAGTTTAAAGTCCCCTACGGCAATCTTCGGCTTTTGACAAGATGTATCGCCTTGACTCTTAAGTAACAAGCTAAAAAAAAAATTATCCGGCCAATTGATCAGCGTTTTAACTGCGCCAAGAATCTATTGGAGCATCAACCTGACATCGGTTTCCCCGAGTGATATAACGCATTTAATTGGATGAAGCAACTCGTCCTGGGATTTATTAAGTTAATGCAAAACACAATATCTCACATAAACTCCTCACTGGAAGTCCGTGTCTCACGCGCAAACAAGTAACACTGAGTGGAATAAACAAGCAATTATAAAGGCGAGCTGAGCTACAGTGTTGCGCAACATAGCTTGTACTGAAATATTTTAGCGGAATTACCACACATGAACTCCACACTAAACGTTCGCGAGTCATGCAAGCAGGTAACATGTAGCGGAAAGATAAAAGCGAGCAGAGCTACAGTGTTGTGGAATATAGCGTGTCTCGAAGATTGTACGCGTAATTCGATGCTACAAAAAATGAAACAGTAAACGTATGTGAAATGTCTATAATTATAGATAACTGTAAAAGAGAAATGCATTATTGCTCTGTTAAGAATAAAAATAAACCCAATTCTATGTGAGACGTTAAGTAGTTATAATATTTTTCTTTTATTATCGATACACAGAAATGATTTTCCTGCTGTCGTACGCACTTGCGAAAACCGAATATCACACTTGAGCGAAATATATAGCTATATTCATCAGTAAATAAAGCCACTAAACATTAATGAATCAATCAGCGCATGTTGCAGATGTAATTATTGTATGTACACATCAAAAATTTTTCTCTTGCAACTAGCTGCTGTCTGCATGAAAAGCCACGTCCTATCTAAACGGACCAATTTCTACGCTGCCAAACCAAATCCTTACTTAGGTTTCTTATTATCTACTGTAGCAGGTAGACGTCTGTGCATGTCTGAGTGAGCTGAGCGTGTTAAACGAAGCAAATGGCCGCGGGGGAGGGTGGTGGAAGAGATAACAAAAAAAAAAACACATAAAAAAATTATACAACTGGAATACTACTTAATTTTTTAACACTCGGTGCAATTCCACGTGAATTAATGTATACGTACAGTTTATCAAAGTATAACAAAACAGTAATTTCAGGTCAGTGTTTTTCGATTAAACCATAGAAAATGTTTTATATCTTTATTTGCACAAAGTTGCGAAAATGAGTGTTTTTACTTTTAGTGGACTGACCCGCACTATAAAGAATGCATACACTCAGTGTTTATAAAACAAGAAATATAATAATAAAATTACAATCTACTGCATAATGTTAATTTACTTCACAAATTCCACCCAATTAATCTGCGTGTAAGCATTCTTGCCGTGCTAAATGGTGGTTTATGTGAAATTGTGGTCTACATACGCCTAGTTGTTCAAATTAATAAGCTCACAAAAATCACAGTAAACATTTAGAGTTTATATAAAAATGTGTTAAGTATCTTGTCGGTTTATGTATTTTTTCTAGAATTCCGATACACGTGCAAAATTAATGCCACCTGTAACTATGTTTTTATGAATAATGCTGGCTTCAGCAGACGGTGTAACCAATATAAAAATATTTCTTTAGCATTTATGATACAGTTACTTGAACTAACTTAACAGACCATAATATACCGTTTGTCTGTAATTTATGCCAGTAAATGTTATTCCAAATACAGTGTTCAATGAGGGAAAATATTTTATTGATTATGAAACAAAGGTTGTGCAAATGTGTAATCCTATTTGAAATTCATTAAAACCTAAAACATTAACTGTTTAAAACTATATGCCTGTCAAATTATTACACAAACAGGTTCGAAACTAATGCTATCGTTATAGTAATAAGTAAATTAGTTTGTTGGTGTTGAAGTTAAGGCCACAAGTATTTGCTCAAGAGGTTGTAGGTTCGATTTCTTGTTGGAAAGTATTTATTTAAATGTAATAAAAAGATAATTTTCCTTTTATTATATTTGTTGTATAAAAATATATATTTGAAAGTATGCTTTATAGTAATTTAGATTCTCTATTTATAAATGTGACTGAAATACAAGATTGACTGTAATGTTAAATATCTATATGTTGCAAGTCCACTTAGTAGGTTAATTTATTTATTACAAGAAAAGGCATGAATTCTTTTGGTTACTAGTTTTCGAGGTTTTACTTGTAAAAGTAGCAGAAAATGCACACGCAATTCCAGATTTACAGCACTAATGTTTTTAATTCCGTGACAACTTTTTCTCGTATTGTTTCTATTGGAAGTGACGTTTCCCATGAAAGGTTGACTCCTACGGACAAGCATAAATCACACCCTTGCTCTACCCGGGATTCGAAACCGGAACTACTCACACTCAACCGAATGTTCCACAGGGGGCAGCCAATAGGTCAACCAGAACACTGTCAGTAGTTATAAAAACTTATTTTAATTGACCAAAAACAGCTTATTTTATTGGAGATAATTTATAAGTTACAATTTAAGTAATATATTAATTACTTGTTCTACATTGTAACTGTAATTCACTGCCACGTATGTTGGTATTCGCTTGCATATATTTGCGCTAAATTTAATGCAGAAACTGCAGGCAAAGTTTTGAACATTGTTTGAAAACATTTATAGTTTAGCTTAATCTTCATACATCACTCTTTCTTTGGAATAAAAAATGGAAAATAAAAATACGTTGTTATCCTTTTCTCAATTCTGTTTCGTGTTATTGTCTAGCAGTAATTGTACTAAATACCCCTCTATCATTTAATATTACATGATTAAAATTTAAAAAGTTTAAAATTTATTATTCATGATTAGAATAAATTTATTCGCTGCTCCGTATTGTGATTGATGATTTCCACAAGAGACACAATTCAAGAATTCTATGTCATCAAAATTATCGTGCCAACAACTATGGATATGTTACGAAATTACATTCGGCACTGACTAGATAGATGCCAGCTATGTACGACTTTGTGTGTTATTATTTGCATGTTTTGGATTTTTTTTAAGCGAAACTGCTATGCTATAAAATGTGTTCAATATTTATATCCTCCACTCATCCCCATTATAATGGTGAAAGATATTATGAAAATGTGTAAAGGAACACGTAATCTGTTGATGCATCAAACCACAGAAAGTATTCCACCTCCATCGTTGTTACTTTTATATAACGTTATTTTAATTCAATACTGTTTAATATTTGAACAGAAAAATTGCACTCAATAATAGACAAGCAATTGTATTATATCGAACAATACACGTAAAAGGTTAAAAAATGTTCCAGCACACACTGTCACAAGAGCACTGCTACCTGTTGTCGCCAGCAAAAAATTTTCCGTGTCCGGTTTTGCATTTGCTGTTACTCAAGAAAAAAATACCGAATGTTTTTATGTCCGCATGAATACTGCCGGGATGCAATCTTGCCGCTCAGCTAGAGACCGGACCGTGCCGAGCCACAGTCTAGGGGATATGATTGGACTCACATGCACAGACATTTGCCGGTACCAGTAGATAAGTTTATAATGTTAGCCATTTTGAAAGACAGCGCTACCTCAAATATAATGCTTATACAGCATTTCTCAGAAATTTTTCAACCGATTTGGCGTCAGTGAAAGTAATGAGAAAGTTTAAAAGCTATATATAATTATATTTCCAATGTAGTAACCACTAAGTACTGCATTTTGATGCATATCTTAAAGTAAAACTTCGTATGTAGTAGTATACAAACGGGCATTCTATGAAGGACTTGGAGCTGCGGACAAGGGAACTATGCGACAACCATCTTTGATGACGCCAGGTGGGAAAAATTTCCAGTTTTCCCCCAAAAAATTTCATATTTTTCTTCACACCCGCGGTGGCCATCTCGGATCCCAACCTCCAGCTCTGTCAGACGATGCGAGGGTGTTAGGACCCTTACACCTAGTGTCCTGGCGGGTGCCGAGTCTCATGCTCTGTCATTCCTTTTAGGATCTGTCGACCTAGCACCGTAATGCGGTTCCGAATACTAGCATCGGCTTACACGCTCACCAGACCTTACATATAAGCATAGTGACTGTAATTTTCGAACCCCATAAGATATAATTGTCAAATTCATAACACAGGCCGCACCCCCGAAGATGAGAAGGGTCGCAGGGGCGAGTATACCCCATGCCTACTTATAAACATAGTTGACTGTAATATCCGAACCATGTAAGATATAATTGCCAAATTCATAACATTAGGCATCAAATTTCAACAGAACTGTTCACCATTAATATTCATAACCCTCATCATGCATTTTACAGTATCTATGACCAATAAACATGCTAAGGGAATATCACACCATGCATATCCTACTTCAGCAGCACAGTTTTGCATGCTTTAGTAGGCCAATAAGTTTGAAAAATATCTGGTTTCTCTATCCACCAAGCGCACTTTGACATCATGAGTCATTGCCAGATACATCATTATTCGCAAGGATTCTGGGTTAGCGGAGAAATTGATATCTCACTGGAGGTATCTGTTCTGCCCGAGGTGGCTGGAGCAGTGTTCATGTACAATACACTTCTCAATTATTTTATTAAAGTCTCGTGTGTTCGGATAATTATTAGAATTTTATTATTATTAATTTATGTTCGACAGGCTTTTCGCAACAGGTTTTCGCATTTGCTGAATACTGCACTTTCACGTGTGATATAACGAAGTACGTGCACGTGATTTAATTATATAGTAAGTTTTAATAGAATACGCAGGGTTTGTCATTTGGTGTTACGATTGATTTATTATGTAATGAATCAGTTCGTCTGGTTTAACCTGTATTTCGATGCATGTTTTGAGAGCTGATGAGGGTGAAGTATGTGTAACTTCGTGTGTGTGTGTGTGTGTGTCAGTGTGGGAGGGAATTTTTGTCAGTGAGGGATCTGGAGTGTTAGTGAGTTGTAATTTTATATTAGAAGGGTGTTAGTTTAATTTAATGAAATTTGTTTAATGATTAGTTAGCAATTGTTATGTTTGAAATATAATTTATTTTGTAACGATATTAATATAAATGCTGTGTTCCATTCGGTAATTGCATAATTAAAGTCGGTTTAGTGAATATTTGTTTGGTTCTATTGATTACGTGATTAAAGTGGAGATCAGTTACATTTAAATAGTTTCATCGCATGATTAGAGTGATTCGTTCGGCGACCTATTTGAACATAAATCGCGGTGTTTCAGAAGTGGGTCGCACTCTCTTGCTCCATCCACACCTCCCTCGATAAGTGAATTGAATACCCGCAACATGCTCTCCCACCTGAATTGGGAACCCTGCCCGGTTCATGCATTCCATTCACAAACAAAAATGTAACTTATACCACTCTTACACCAACATTGACTGTTATATAAATATCGATCCTGCTCCACCATCCTATCCACACCAATAAAATTATAAAAAAAATTCATATAACATCTAATCAAAGAAAATTCATCAAAGAAATCTGATCAAAGGATATTGATATCAAATAATTACACTAACTAATTTGATTAATCGATTAATTAGCAATTAATCGACAATTCGATTTATCTATATGCATGCACATATCAATTAATTGACTAATCGTATGATCGATTATCTGCTCCATCCACATGTAATTCTAGAAGTGAATTAGAAGTGACATGTCCCTCTACTTTAATTACATTTGTATGGAATAATTTTGGTGTTATAATGCAATAATATACCCATATAAATGATTGTGCATTTTCCACACATCATTTAAAGTGCACATTTCATTCTTATAATTGTATAATTGCAAATACATGTCCTGTATACAAAATTACATCTACAATATATAGCATTTTTGCGGCTTTCGAATTGTTTTTGGTTGTGTTTATTCACCAGAAAATTGTTGTTTTAAGTCTGCTACAAACCTTTGTATATTAATTTATACTTCTTGTGTAAGAGGGATCAGCACTGCACATTCACACTAAACAATGTTATGAATGCACTCTGAAATTACTGTAGCGATCGGGATTGTTTCACCCAATATTAATACAGCAATAATAATTGTTGTAAATTAGGTCTATATATGTAGCGTTTTTTTCAACATTTAACCAAGGCTATCAACCTATTCATCTGTCACACAAAGTCATAAAAAAACATACGCATACATACATATACATACAAGCATGCATACACACAGATATATATTTATACACCTATGTATATATAGGAAACAGTGTAATACAACGTAGACATTTAAATAAGGTCTCGTATATTCACGTACTATTAAAACAAATATTTTTTGGTTGATTTTACGGTTTTGTGTACGTTATACTTAGATAATCTGGAAGATTAATCCATAGATCGTAAAATTATAATTCATTACATAATGTTGTGTAAGATTGGCACATTATTTCGCGGAATTTTAATTATTCTTATCATGAGTTATTTAATTACTACTTTCTGAGTCTGCGAGAAAATATAATATTTAATATCCTATATAGTAAATATACTTACCAGTAGAATTATTCTCCAGGTTACCTAATGTATTGAGATCTCTTTCATCTCCGCAAACCCTTCTCTCCAAACACTATTATTTTGTTCCTACTGTTATAAATATCCAGAGTTTTCTCTCATAACGCTGACAAAGCTTCAACTAGTAAACTCAGCAATTCAATTCCAAAATTACTGATCAATAGAGAACAACAAATTTCGTGGATTCATTTGGCAACAAGCTAGACTCCATATTCGTGTTTGTACTCGAGCCTCAGTGAGTTGTTCTGCTCCACTTTTACCTGAGACCAGGTGGCACGAGATTCGGCCCTCTTATTCTTGCGTGTTACTTAATGGATCAAATGCGCTCAGGGCGTGGCTTACAAACTGTAATCCAATTGAAACGAAAGTCACATGTGTATATGTTTGATGTATAGCTTGTCCTCAAACGATATCGCGAAATTTCCGTGACTCTACTCATCATACGTTAATCTTATCCGGCGACGTGACACAGCCGAGATTTGTCCGGGTACTACACGGTGCCCTCCTATTATTTCCCGTACGATTTCCATCCCGGATAGTGTGAATAGGTGCGTATATAGCTATTGTAAGTCCAATTTCGCCCGTCTGGTAACGGACGCAATGTGTGAAAGAGGCCTGCAAGTATGGTTCAGATTTGGCTAAGTGGTTTGTTAGATATTACATTAAAATATGTATTAAACCTTAATTTATAAAATAAAGACACTTACCTGTAACATTGTTTAAGTGAATTTCCTTGATACTAGGCTACTTGTGTACCAAATTTGGCGGCTATTGGTTGAGTAGTTCCTGATATATCTACATCCATTTGCAAAAAAAATTTTCTCCATGAACGAATCGCGCGAGTACTACGAAGGTTTAACCACACAATGTCTTCATAGCCCGGCATGTGTCCCATTTGCGTTTAATGAAGTTTGCTTGCTCAGATGTGTCATTAGAGGGTTTACATGTCACTCCTTCCTTCATAGCAGCAAGTACTAGCAGCTGCGTGAGCCACAGAGCAGAGTTGGGAACACGGAGCGTGCCCCGACGGCGTATTTGACAAGCCGTTGCCCAGCTCAATGAGAGAGGCTGCATCGTCTGCCTCCGAGGTGCAGGTTAGGAGTTTCGGTGCATTGCTCACCACTGACCATTCTACCTACACTGTGAGTCAGTGTTGGATGCAGTGGGAATAGGAGGGTACACACACCAGTCTTGAAATCTCTGGTCGACCGCTGAGGATCACCAGCAAGGAGGATAGTTTTATCGCGTGGAAGTTGTAAGCAGTCCACGGACGTCGCTGCGTACCATCCATTACGACACGAGCATCGCCAAGCACATGCGACCTTCTGTCGGGAACGGGCAGCATGGCGGCTTGCGCATTGGCTACGAGTGATGTTCAGCGACTAATCACGGTTCTTCCTGGATACAGGCGATCGCCGAGTTCGAGTCTGGAGACGTCCTGGCCAGCGCCGTGACCCACGCTTCATTGCAGAGCGACACACTCTCCCAACGAGAGGTTTCGTGGTGTGGCGTGCCATTTGCTACGATTCCCGCAGCCCACTGATTGTGACTGAAGGAACGTGGCGGTGTGGTGATACGCCCAAGACATTCTGCGACCATGCACACTCCTATGCTGATACAGATTGACAACCCCATTTTACAGCAGGATAATGCCAGCCACTCACACAGCACGGTGTTACGGATATGCCTTATGGTCACATCCGCACAAAAAGAGAATGTTACTCTTTTGAGGTGCATGCAATAAGGGGATGTAGCTATCAAAGTAACGTGCTTTCAAAGTCTAATTCAATTAAATAATTCTCTACCAACTAATCATGATATTAATTTACAATTGGACTCTCCAATCATTTACCTTCATAGGGTTACGGTCATTAACAAATCTCTGTTTAGGTTCTTATGATTATGGAGGGGGGGGGGGTTGTTCTCGGATCGTCCCAGTTACCCAAAATAGACTCACCTCTGGAATAATTCAGTTCGATGTCGTCGGGTCCTCACCATGGAGAAGGCCACCCTGGTCCCCTCACGGAGATTGTCCCTTTAAGAATCTGGTACTCGGAACACGGCCCTCACCAAGGCTCACGTCCCTGGCCCTGGAAGTCGGTCAGTGAGGCGGCGCCCTGCACCAGCGATGACTCAGTGCGTAAATTGGCAAGAACAGCAGCAAAAACCTTGCCTTACATATCCTGGCCTCCTTTTATAGCTCTCTGGGCCAGCCCCCTCTCTGCCTCTCCCGCCTCTATGCCCTCGTAAATGTAAGTATGGTGCCCGTGCCACATATTGTCCAACCGGCACCATAACAAAGAGTATCTCTAGCCTCCCTTCGTGATGACAGAATGCTTCCTTGGCCAGCTAGATCATCAGACCTCTCGGCCATCGAGAACGTTTGGGACCAGATTGCACGGCAACTTCGGCGAGCGGTAATTACAGCGGATTTGGAGGGTCAGTTGCACCAGACGTGGCAGGATCTTCCTCAGGAGAATATTCGACGTCTATATGCTTGTATGCCTGACCGTACCGCCACCTGTCTCCGTGCTAAAAGTGGTCCAACACCATACTAAGTGCGTCCTGCAAATGTTGGTCCCCTACAATGCATGATTGGTGTGATACAACCTTTTTGATGTTTTCTGAATACAGACAAGCATGTCCTGTGCCTGTACCTATTTACGTGCTCCTACGATGGCACCTTCAGTTGATCAATAATTTTGCTAATGAGTGTATGGTTTAATGTTGTTTATTTTTTAGACGGGGTTAACTTAGAAAATTATAGATAAGAGGCTGTGATTCAACATATTTTATTATTTGCAATGAGTACTGTGCGTATAAAAAGTTCACTTGAATAATGGCATGTGTTTCAGAGATAATATTTACAATGCCTTAATTTTAAAATAAGTGTCCGATCTACGTAGGCGGTCTGTATGTCAAATTTAGCGATAGTCGTTTGAGTGCAGTAGATATGGCGTACTGGCCAAAATTTTTGAAGACACCCTTTTGAAAATAATCGCCCAATAGATTAAAATAGTTTAAGTTCATTTTACCAGCCATAACCGTGATCGGCTGCCGAATTTCCCTGGTGTTGCTTGAGCAGTTTCCTAAATATTACGATAAAGCTTTATTTTTGTAAGAGGCATTGTCTTCCAAATATCCCTCCAATGATGATGGGACTCTCTGCACTCAAAGCTAATAGCGTAAACTGTCAACGTATCAAGTTTGGCTGTAATCATTTTAATGCTTCCCCACACCCAATGAAAAATTGAGGTCATCTCGAAAAGCAGCTACAAAAGCCAGGCGTCCTAGTTAAGTACTGTAAGTTTACCGAGTTTTATGAAATTCGGTGTACGGGCTCAAAATTTTTAAGGGGAAATACACAGACTCCTCCAGCCACACACAGTGCGTAGGGAGGAAGGTGATCTCGAAAGCTGGTTTCTTTCGAAAAGAAGGCTATAAATCTCACGAGCTTAAATATACGTAAAACCATGAAGTATAGCTTACAGGTTATTTACACCCAAATAATTCTCAGCTATTTTTTGTTGTAAGCACTTGCAATAATATTAATTTACCATAGGCTATTGCGAGGATAAGGTTTTTGCCCATTTGCCCTAACCACTAATATTTCCAGAACAATGCCAGTGAACTTGCGGTACTTGATTAATGTGTGGGATAAATTAGACGTTTCAAAACATGACAATAAGTCATAAACAATTTCAGTAAAATTCAGAAAATTATATCTGGCCACAAAACATTCCTGTTGGAAAATAATTTACTTCATGGATAGAAATCTGGAGAGCGAAAAGTCATTAAGTAACTGGAACACACAATTTTAAATTGTATTCTGACCCGGATATGAATATTCAAAGCATGAATGGCCGAATTTGATGGGAATATGGAAATGAATACAAGCAAAGAATGCGGCCAATGCACACATGACGTTTGTTCGAGTGCAGGCGGAACTGGCATGTTAACCAGCAATTTACGGAAAAATACGAGGTCGTGGTGTATCGCTTTACGCTCTAAGAGTTTTTCATTGCTTTTGGCTGACGTGGCAATGGATGGTAAAGTGGTATAATTGCTTCAGTTTTCTCTGGTAACGGAAACTCTCTGCCATGCGAGTAAATTGCACTACGGTGAATTTGAAATAAACGAGTTTGAAAATGAATTGTTTCACGGAAGAACAAGGCTTCGTTTACTCTCTCATGTAACAACCCTTATCCCAAAGAGTCTCATTTTGGAATGCTGTGACATTAATAAAATTATGGCTGTTGTCATTTTGATAAGCTAAACAAGTCAGTGTGTACTCTGTACGTCGATAATGCCACTGACCACTGCTAACATAATTGTGGTTTCACTTACTGACGTCAGGAAAATACAGAGTAACATAAACCACTGTCATTAGTTTTCAAATGTAAGTTACGGATCTGATTCTTATTTAAATAGTATATGCGAAACCATAATATTTGCAACACCTGTGCAAAAGTGAAAAATGTCTTTCTTAAGGGGCCAAGGAAAAAAAAAAACCAGAAGTTAAGAGTTTCAAGGATATTCCTTTCTGAAGCCATGCCACATATTGCAAACATTTGTCTGAAATCCGGTTATCGCCTGGAGTCCCTTGGCTACAAGAAATCAGTGTCGCAATCCGGATGAAAGCTTTGTACGTGAAGGCTAGCACACACTAAATGCGCTTAGAAATTGCATCCTTACTGGTCCTTTGTTTCTACTCGAACCCACTATAGCCTCAAGGATACATTAACAGAAAAATTACTAAAAGGACAGAGACGAGGAGAGGGAGACGTTAATTGCATGAGTCAGGAGAAACGACAAGCTCAAAGCTGATCGAAAACTATTGTAAAGGCTGTTCACGATAAAGTGAGAACTTTTGAAATCAATCTTAAAAAAATGTCACTGCCCATATATGCATATATTTCAACGGGCGCCCTGAGCGACATGCGCACAGTAAAGTTGGTAACGATGGATGGGAAAGTAGTTCCGTATCTTTCCATCGAATAAAAATTGTTAGATAACCATTTCTGATAACATACGTTATTTCTCTCGCTTTCTGTTTATTTTCTACTGCATCGAAGTGTAAAAATGAGCAGATTTGTTAGATATTTACTTTTCATATAATTTTACAGTTTCACTTGACCGACGCATGAATGAAGTGATGCAGTCCACGACAATGTTAATCTTACATAAGGCGGAGGAATGCATAACATGCATACAAGGAGATTCTAAGCAGGGCTTTCAAAAGTGCCCATTTTACCGTGAATAGCCTTTACCTCAATGGAACTAGACTAAATCCTTTGTAAAAAAGTATTCAAACGTCGCTACATTTTTTGCGGAATTTTTTAATTATTATGGTATTTTAGAAAAATTAAAAACTTGAAGCTGAAACATCCTTGAATAGGTCATGATTTTATAATACTTGAATTTAGAGAAATAAGATATACTAGTAAATATAAAACTTAATTTCAGTCCTGAAATACAAAATAAAATTATTACTGACGCTATTCAACTTAAAGATACGTAATGTATCTCACCAAACTGTACAGCAACATACTGATATAATTAACCTAAATATTTGGACTTCAGAGCTATAAAGACACCTCGAATTCTGCTACTCGATCGGAAGACATTCTCGAGGTACAAGCAGGTGTGACTTAACACGAGACCCGCAGTAGTTGGAACTCGGCCAAGGAGAGGCGACGGGACAAACAGTCCTCCCAAAACCTGCAAGACAACGAAGTGTGGAAAGCACAACAAAAAAGTTGCTTGAATGTGGTTTCATGATTGGGGGTGTAATAATTCACTAACGTAATGTTTCGACGTGTTATAGGCTATTCACGGTAAAACGAGCACTTTTGAACGCCCTGCTTAAGATCTACTTGAATGCACGTTGTGTATTATTCTGCCTTATGTAAGATTAACATAGCTATGGGCCTCAACCCTTTATCCATGCGTCGGTCAAGTGAAACTGTGAAATTATTAGAAAAGTAAATATTTAACAAATCTGCTCATTTCTACACTTCGATACATTAAAAATCACAGAACGCTAAAGAAATAATTTAAGTTATCACAAATGGTTGCCTAACACTTTTTATTCGGCGATGAGATACGGAACTACTTCCCATCCATCGTTACCAACTTTACTGGCGCATGTCACTCACTGCGCCCGTTAAAACATATGCATGCAGCGGCATGAACTTTGTTTTAAGGTTAATTTCAAAGTGCTCACTTTATCGTGAACAGCCTTTAAAAAATAGACTAAACCTACATGTAATATTCACACAGAAAATATATTTCTATGGCTAAATTACGAGCTATTACATTGAAAACTGTTTTCCAATTACTACCTATATAGCCACAGAGTAAATAATAATACAGATGTGAAAACATCCGCTTGTTCCACGAAATACACCCGCACACGTTACCAAAATGGCGTCACTCTCTAGCAGCATGCCGGAGAGCTGTTCACCAATCAGCGCTTGGAAATATACTTGCCAGCAGGTAGCCCAGCCAATAAAGGAATTTTTCGCAGCACACGGTAGCCAATCAGACCCTCGCACGATGTCACAGTATGAGTAAGGTCACATAAAAGGAACCACCTCGCCATTTCGTCTCTGTGTATTTATTTACTCTGTGGTATAATTTTAAAACCAATAGCGTCAAAATTTACCACCGAGATTCGCCAGTGATGCCTACAGCTAGAACTGACATCAATCAATGCCTGGCGCACACTCTTAAGGAATGAATACTTTACGACTACAGACCTAAAAATTTCGCGAATTCATTTCATTTAAGGAAAATATCGAATTAATACACTTTTATGGACTTTTCACGATAAAGTGAGCACTTTTAAAGGTCTTTTAAAAGAGCATTAACCACTTATAAATATGGCTTATTGGAGTCCCGGACGTTAACTTTTTGGAGAGGTGAACAGTATACACCGTGTTTATTAGTCACATGGCAATGTTTATATTAAGAAGTGGCAGAAAGATAGAAATGGGATGAATGGCCTTAAAAATTGTTCACTTTACCACTAATAGTCTATAGGTAAGTAAAACTTCTGCAATCAGTCCATAGCTTGGATGACACCTCCTGGATGACATTGACCCAACAGTAAACAAACAACAAAACAGGCCCGTTCTTGAACTTGCACTGTGGCAGCAAGGATCGCACGAGCAGTTGATAAATATACTTTAAGAGGCAAACGATGGTGGAGTGTATCATAAAGGTAACTAAACAAGATCATTTTTTCTTGTCTATATTTATGGGTATGTGCGTTATGGCCTAAGAAAGCTTCTGTATGCTTCTGAAGAAAGTTGCGAAAATTACTACCTCACAATTTTCAGTCAATGTTCAGTCAGATGTAACGCTGTCAAAATGTATGCTGTCACATCTGCTAACTTTCATATTTAATGTTAATATGTTTTATTTATATGCAACGTGTTATTATTTGTCTCCTTGTAAGCATACATTTTCTACACTTGTCACATGTGTTATTCTTCATATAATTGGCATATGTCATTAACTGAATATTTATTTTTCTCTTGTTTTCTTCATTACACATAACATATTTTTGTCAGGATATTTTCTCTTTGATGTAAAGTGGCAATCCAATTATGTTTTAAAATAGGTTAATGTTAATGACTTCTATTTAATATAATGGTCTCATATTTCGTGAATATTCAACGTTTTTTTAATTTGTATGCTTATGTACGAGACGCAGTGTTCTGTGTGTCTTCTTAGCAGTTAGGACGTCGTAACTGGCACGTAAGGGGGGTTTAGGCACTTAGTATTCTCCTATTGATTCCTGGCTCCCCAACTGGCTGGAATGTTAGGTCCTTTTAAGGCGTGTCCAGCCAACAGAGTTTAACTCTCTCTTAAATGAACCTTAGCTTCCATCAGACGTAAGGATAGGCCTCACACCTGAATGTAGGTGGCGAGTTAGGCTTTAAGTTAGAATGTAGGGTGTTTTAGCTTTCTCCCATTTTATTATATATAAGTGTTGTCCCAGCAAGTGTGAGTGCAATTTAAGCTCCTTGCTAGGTTAATTTATGAGTTTAGAAGCTCGCCCGCGTCTGTGTAAGAGTGTACGTATTTCTCTACGACGTTGAGGCCCAGATATACCTAACCCTACATCTACCTGTTCTGACGACATTATTTATTTTGAGAGGTTGTTTTACGTCACTACGGAACAGCGAGAGCATCCAGATTTCTGTAAGACAAGTTATCATTGAAATATATTTTACGTGTGGTACAGGGCATCAACTTAAATTTGTTCTAGAAGCTTACAAATTTTCAAGCGATGCCATGTTGAATCTTAACGTGCTAACGAACCAGTTTTTGCAAATTTGCCCATGAATAACTAGAGAAGAGTACGTGACGAGCTAGGCACACAAAATTTAAGTGATTATTTTATTTTCTGAACATTTTCATTTTTTTGAAAGTGATATCGACAATAAATGTTTCTACGTATGCATGAAAGTAAGCCTACGTTATGTAACATAGGGACAACATAGGTACGACCACTCCGCGTCTTTTAGTTTTGTGTCATCTTAGATATTTGTTAATTGCCCCGAGGGTTTTTCACCCTCTTAACAGTCCAGTAAATTCAGACAATTAAAATAATGAGGTTAAAATATTTTATCAATAAATCTGGACGTGAAAAGCATTTTCCACAGTGGTCACCTACATAATTTACTACAGTTGCTCTTATGTCTTCCTGTGTTTTGAAAGTGTTCTATTATTATTATAAGTTGCTGGTCATATATTTCCTGAAAGTGTTGGTACACAAATCGTGCACAAACTTGTCTTCCAGCTGGATGTATGGTGGTTCACAGTAAGTTCTGATTCTGCCAGCCAGCTCACTGACTGAGCCTGTGAAACACATTGACTGGTATAACACGCCAGTCTCAATATTAAATTATTTCATCTCGGTGTATTATTATTTCAAGTCAGCTTAGTAAATTCCAGTCATAAAATAGACCGATTGGCTGTCCCAATGTGGTGGCTGCAAGCTTGGTTTCTACATCCCTAGCTGCATTGCATACTCTATACCATCACATTAAGGATAGGTCACTAAGAAGGCTTCTGTGTGGTTATGGAGAAAGTTGCGAAAATTACTACCTCACGATGTTCAGTCGCGGCCAGTTTTGTTTGCGTCGCCTGCCAGAACCATAAACTTAAGATGATGTGTACCAACTTTCATCTTCTGGGAATGGCCACAAAACGAATTCACCCATCGCCAATACAACTGTCAAAGTCACGTGGACACCAGTGATGAACGTCTTTGTTTAGACACCACCATAATTTCTTTCTAATAAAATACTTTAGCCAAAGTGAATGCGTTCTAGTTTAATTACAACTATGTTAAGGTGGATCAGCCCCCGCCATCTTGGATTTTTACAATTTTTCGCAAAAACCAGCATTATAGATATCGTATTAAATTTTACGGGACGTCATGGCAGAGGGCATTCCTCTGTACTTTTTTTTAAGGTGGTATTGCTCGACTAATGTGGTTAGTTTTGTTACTATAGTCGCCCACAGGAAAAATCACTTACTTCTTCCCACCTGCTACTAATTAAAAATTTAATAAATGCAGTGAAAACCTAACATCTTGATGACGTTTAAGAAGTTATTATTGTGCTGTATGGTGCGAAAAATTTCTTTAAACCAACTTAAACATAAGTTACGGCGAAAAATTGATAAATCTGAAATGGTACCCTTAAAGGAACTCTGAAAGCACCTCAAAGCACTCCATTAAATGAACGGTGATCTTGTTTCAAGTATTTTTTTCCTGTTTGGTCTTGTTTTTCCATGGCAAACATCTGCATCGCAATGGCAAATGTCCAACAATCTCCACATGTTATAAGCTGTTCACGGTAAAATGAGCACTTATGAAAGCACTGCTTAAGATCTACATGTTCGCACATTCCGTATTCTTCCGCCTTATGAATAATTAACATTGCCATGTGCATGATCACTTTATTCATTCGTCGGTCAAGTGCAAATGACAAATAAATATAAAATAAAATGTTTCGTAAATCTGTTCATTTTTACGCTTTGATGCATAAAAAAAAAACAGAAAGTGAAAGAAATAATTTAGTTATCATGAATAGTTACCTGACACTTTTTATTGGACGTTAATTTATGGAACTTCTTTCCATTCATCGTTACCAACTTTACCGGACGCATGTAACTCTGTTTGCCAATTAGAAAATATGCAGGTAGGGATAGTGACTTTTCTCTTACGTTACTTTCAAAAGTACTCATTTTGTCATGAACAGCCTTTACATAAATAGTATTCTAATGCCAAATACTACCTAAGATTTTTTGGCAGTGCCATCGGCACAAAATCAGTCCAGTGTTGTAACAGGATTTGTGACAGCTGCGCAGCCCGTACGAGCACTCTACCCATCCACCCCGGGGGGTGGATGTCACTCACTGCGCCCGTTAAAACATATGCATGCAGCGGCATGAACTTTGTTTTAAGGTTAATTTCAAAGTGCTCACTTTATCGTGAACAGCCTCCATGAACTGGAACACTGCTCGCCAGTAACGGTTGGAACGGCAGCGACCGTGGTAGGGCCAATTTCACGGCGTCTCGACTCCACGGGCCAACACATCAGTCAGCGGTCGCCGCGGCGAACACCTCCGGACCCCGTCACTAAAACCACTACCCACCGACTGAGTTAGCCGAAATTTCCTAACTCGCAATCCTCCCGGCGGGCGCGTTCGATCACGTGGTGACACTGGCCGACTCACGTTCAGGAGGGTGCTTGCTCTGACCACGTCGACTACACGAAGTTATCCATTACCGCTAGAGGCGAATTTACGTGTTTTTCTTTAACTCGTTCGAACTCAGTGTTCACATATTGTGCGCTAACCTACTGTAAGGCATTGGAGTAATCAGGAATTTCTCTAAAGGTGTGTGGCTCAAGCTGTAAGGGTGTTTTACGCTGCCTGAAGTGAAGGGTGCACGAGCATCAACGATGCTGACACGCGTGTTAATTAGGACTAATTAATATAGGGACAAAATATTCCACAGTATACAAAATTGTACTATAGTGTACGGCAATTGAAACTCTTATCACAATGGGCAAAGGGATGGTTTACAACCTCTTTCCTCCTTGTCACGGCTACTTCCCTGGATCAAGGCAACTTACACTTATATTTTCACTGGAGTGGAGAGATTTGGGCGGCTCTTAACATCGAGGTCCTGAGAGCCGATGAGGTTGAAAAGCAGTGAATATGGAGCAGCGCCGGAATGAAAGGGCGGAGAAAACGAGAGATCCCCAAGAAAACCCACTGACCAGTGGCATCGTCCGGCACGATACCCACTTGCGAAAAGTCGGGAGTGACCTGGCCTGAGATTGAACCCTGTTCGTCTTGGTGGGAGGCGAGCAGTCTAACCGCTCAGCCGCCGTGGCCCACAAAAAAATTGTGATTCCACTTTTCTGTTTCAGGTAAGTTAATTTCGTGAAGCAATGGAAGGAGTTATCCAGGTTGATCTGCCTTCAACTTCAAAACACAAGCGTGCAAATGGTAGACACATTCATTTGTGTTTATTGCCTCACTGTCAACATAAAATATGCTTTAGTTAAAAATTTGAACTCCACACAGAAGCTACCAGATGCCCTAAGACTTCGAAATCAATATGAGGGCAAGGATTATCAAAATGAAGCAGGGAACGCCTGCCTAATGATTCCCTACGGGGTTGTTTGAATTTTTAATTATTGCAATTGTATAATTTAAAGTAAATTTTCAAACTTTTGCTGTGCAGTAGCTTTTGGCTGTATAACCGAAGAGTTTAATTGTAAATATTTTTTAACTTTTAGGCCTTTTGCTATATAATCAACTTTTATGAAACATACCTAGTGAATACTTTGCCTTAAAAAAAAAAGTGCAGTAGGATTTCTTTGCATTGAATGGACTGATATTTACTTACCATATAATATATTAATTTTTCTTTTAAATTACAATTTATTAAATTGAGATTTAGTTTTGAAATTGGTTAATAAATAGCACAATTAGTTATAGTTAACATTATGCAATATCTCTCATTGAAATGGGGCCATCTTTATGACACCACCAAAAATACACTTCATTCTGAATTTGGGTCACTACAGAAGTACTTAATCTACAGGTAATGCAGGATTATTAAAATCCAGTCACGCTATTTCTCACTTTCTTGTCTAAACTCTGAACATTTTGGTGAAATTATTATTTATGTTATCTTAGCACCCATTAGTTTGTGCATAGAAAGCGTAGGAACACATTTTATAAAGCTCAAATTATTGTCATAAATGAGACCTTGCAAGTTAAAATCCACCAATAAATAACAAACGTGTGAACATTTTTAGCTTTTTAAGGCAGCCATTTTCACTATGCCACAGAATTGAAACGCAAAGGAGTGTGGAGTGCCGTCACTTAAATTATTCGTCCAAAGACAGTTCACAGTGAAACAAAACCATTCGCAACATTTGTTCAACACTGCCACGGAGCGCGTTTATGTATTCTGCTCTAACAGTTTGTTTTGGAAGCAAGCAGACAAAACACAAAGCCCAATAACGCCGAACGTAAACTCGTCGCAATGAAGAACTTTGCTCTTTGACTGCGATGGATATACCGTGGCCATACATGCAAAGTCGTCTAGCTTATGCAGCAAAGTGGTGGGGCCAGTGGTAGTCTAGTTCGACCTTCAGCGTTATGAGAGTCGAGTTACCGAGTTTCGGGGATCAGGAGGGTTGAAGCCCGGTGTAATTAAGGGGTCCCGTTGTTCCCAACTTTTATGCGCACAAACGTTTGATGTAACATCGGAACTTTTAACTCTCTTAAACGTTTCAGTGATCCCTATATCTGGGACGTTGCACACGAGTGGTTTTAATGGCATGTACATACTTACACACAGGAAAACAACGTAAAATGAGGGATGTTACGCGTGGGAGGCATCGTTCGTTGTTGGCACTACATTCTATAGTCTGATGAACAGCTGCTGCCAATAACATGATTTACGGACACATTATAATTGGTCTCTCTACATGATAGAGCGTTGTTTCACAGAGTAGATGAGTACACAAATATATAGGCTGTTCATGGTAAAGTGAGCACTTTTGAGGGCCTGGTTACTTTTTCATTTCAGCCATTTTGTATCCTTTAAACACCTTTTCAAATAATTATTACCATGTAAGTAATAAACACAGTGTGTATATTCCACCGCACTCGGAAATTAACGTCTAATGCTAAAGTAAAGCATACTTATTGACTATTATTTCAAATGAGAGGGCTTTCAAAAGTGCTCACTTTACCGCGAATTGCCTTTAGGTAGATATAGGCTGCTCACAGTAAACTGAACAATTTTGGAAGCCCTCCTTAAGAGCTAATTGCATACACGTTAGGCAAAATTAACATTGCCTTGGGCCTCATCATTTTATTTATTGGTCAGTCAAGTGAAACTATAAAATTATTAGAACAGTAAATATTTAACACCTTTGCTTATTCTTACACTTTTAAGTATTAAAATCATCAAAAATCAAAATAAGCAATTTGAGTATCAACAAATGTATACCTAACATTTCTAAATAAACGTTAAGACACGGCACTACTTTAGCCCGTCGTTACTAACTTTACTGGGCGCATGCCACTTAGGGTGCTCTCTATAAGTTATGCAGGTAAGGGCAGTGGCATTTTTCAAAGGTTGATTTCAAAAGTGCTCATTTAATCGTGAACAGTCTTTAGTAGGGCTTAAAGTCTCGTTGACAGCGAAGTCGTTAAAGACGAATCAAGCTGCTGAGAGAATGAGTGAGGGAGTGAAGAGATTTCGGCAGCTCTTAACGTCGAGGTCTGGAGAGCCAATGAGGGTGAAGCGATGTGGGTATGGAGCGGAGCTGGAATGTAAGGGCGGGGGAAGCGGGATATCACCTAGAAAACCCGCCGACCATCGGCATAGTCCGGCCTGATTCCCAGATGCGAAAAACCGGGCGGCGACCCCGCCGGGAATCGAACCCGATTCCCCCTTGGCGGGAGGCGGGTAGTCTAACCACTAAACCACCACGGCCCCTCTGCTTAGAGAAGCAGGAGTTGAGAAGGAATCTGCCACGGCCTGTAGCAAGGAAACATCCCAGCGCTCACCTGAAGTGATTTCGAGGAACCACCAATAACCGAAATTAGGATGGCAGGACCGGGATTCGAAGCCAGGTTCCTCCCGAATACGCCCCCTCGCTCGGTAAGTCGGTAATATACAAACACACACACTATTCCAAATTTGTTTCGTGTGTACTATCTTGGTCACTTGCTGGTAAACATGTTGCCTGCCTTCAGTAAAGTCTGTTCACGATAAAGTGAGCACTTTTGAAATTAACCTTAGAAAAATGTCACTGTTCCTGCCTGCATATATTTTAACTGGTGCAGTGAGTGACATGCGCCACAGTAAAGTTGGTAACGATGGATGGAAAGTAATTGCATATCTTAACTCCGAATAAAAAGTATTAGGTAACCATTTGTGATATCTTAAATTAGGTGTTTCGCTTTCAGTATTTTTTAATGCATCGAAGTGTAAAAATGAGCAGATTCGTAAAGTATTTACTTTTCTAATAATTTAGAAATTTCACTTTACCGACGTATGAATAAAATGTTGAGGGCCATGGCCATGCTAGTTTTACATAAGGCGGAAAAACACACAACGTGCATGCAAGTAGATTTTAGGCAGGGCTTTCAGAAGTGATCAATTTACCGTTAACAGCCTATACCTACGCCTCGGTGCACAGCGGGAACCAATAGGAAGACATTTCAAAAATTAGAACGTGGGATGTGGCGAGATGTGTGAAGGGAGGCAAGGAGCCAGCCGAGTGTGCAGTCGGTGATAGGCCACCGGAGCAGCCAGGTGGGGTTCTAACCAGAAGATCGGGGCGGCGAGTCCCGGGCGAGGCAATGGTAAGTGCTATTCCTTCTATGCTTCTATCCGTTTCCTAAACTTACCCTATAACCCGCTCCTTGTATCTCTAGTTGGCTAGCCAGTTAATTACAATGATGATGTAAATCTATCTTTTTATACAGTAAAATAACTTAGTACAATTAGCTTCACTATTCTTCTTATTTACTATAATCCTTCCCATCTTCCCCTTTCTAAAGCATATAAGATGATGATAAGGTCAACTTATAACAATGGCGTTTCCTGTGATGTGGGCTGCGTGGGGCTTCGGGAACGGGCGTTGTGTCTGATTGGTTACCGCGTGCTTCGAAAGGTTCCCTATTGGCTGAGCTGCCGGCTAGCGAGTAGGTTACCGAGCGCTGATTGGCAAACGGCGTTCCGGTATGTTGCTGTCCAGTGTCGCCATTTTGCTGGCGTGTGCGGCTGGAGTTCGCGGAACAAGCGGCTGTTTCACCTCTGTATTCTTAAATGTAGACTGTTCACGGTCAAGTGAGAACTTTCGAGGCCGTAGTTACTTTTTCCTCTCAGCCATTTCATTATTATTGATCCACATATTACAATAAACTTTTCCATTTAAGTCATAAACATAATGTGTGTATTCCCCCGCACTCGGAAGTTAACGTCTAAGGCTAAAATAAAATATATTTATTGAATATTATTCTTAAAGAGAGGGCTTTCAAAAGGGCTCACTTTACCGAGAATAGCCCATACTATGTTCTTATGCCGATAAAAGTACACTCCTTGACAAAAAAATTAGTTCTTTGCAAAGCCTGAATTGATTTGTTTATTTGTAATTGAACGGATTGAAGTAAATAACACTATAAGTGTCATCGACGTCATATGGCAACGCCTGAATTCAAATTTATATGGTATCTGCCGTCATATTACCACGTTTTCATTCCTTCAAAGACATTGGAAACGTGTTATTACGTCACCAGTATTTCCCATAGATTTCACTGCATCTAACTAAACACCACGTCGATAGCACACAAACTGTAAACTACTCAAGTGAACATGGCGTGGATTACGTTAGGCGGGAAATAGAATTTGATTGCTACGCAACAACTTGTCATTATGTTGATTGACACACAGCCAGTATTAAACTTCAAAGGTATAAGAAAGCATGTTCTTATTCATGTGGACCGATAAAATGCTGGCAAGTAAAAATTTAAAAAACGACAGAACACGTGCTCACACAGCGGCTGAAAATTGTCCGTCACATCACTCTAAAAAACGCACGTATACAAAGATTTCATTACAACTTAGCATCTAATTCCGGCTATATAAAGTCGTCTTCAGTAAATTAGAATATACGTCCAGGAAAACACTAACAACATCATCTTGCAATAGTTCGGTAAAAATATTCGATAAGGACTGGCAGAATTCATCATAGTCTGTTCACGGTATTTTCCACAATATTTTAAATCAAGCCTTTGAAAAATCACCCCATGTATGACGTGTTTGGTTGTTTCCTAAATATGTCATGTAACACAAGCGATTTATACTTCTGATATAGACTGTTCACGGTAAAATGAGCCCCTTTGAAAGCCCTGCTTAAGATCTATTTGTATGCACGTTGTGTACTTCTCTGACTTATGTAAAATTAACATTGCCATGGTCCTCATCACTGTATTCGTGTATCGGTCAAGTGAAACTGCAAAATTATTAGAAAAGGAAATACTCTACAAATCTGATAATTAATGAGATAATGCACTTCCGTGCATTAAAAAAAATATAAAACAGAAAGCGTATGAAATAATTTTACATTATCAAAAATGGTTACCTAACACTTTTTATTCAACATTAAAATATAAAACCACTTTTCAACTATCGTTACCAACTTAACTGAGAGAAAGTCACTCAGTGCACCCATTAAAATACGTATATGCATGCAGGGGCAGTGACTTTTGTCTATGGTCCATTCCTGTGCTCACTTTATCGTGAACAGCATCTAACATAATATATTATTTTTGGTAAACTGAAATTTTATTTACATTTTTTTATAAATCATATAATTGTCTATATAATTCATATAAATAAAAAGAGGGAAAATAAAGCAGTGTTGATATTACCTGGTGAGAATTAGTTCTTATGCAGGTACTTTTAATAAACAGATTGCTCACAAATGCAGTGCACAGTCCTTTTGGTGTAATATTCTAGTCATAGTCAAGCTTTATTTGCATGAGCTGGAGGAATAGCCTCAAATTACAGTTTTAGCAGGGCTTCAGAAAAGTTTGAAGTGATTGTGAAAGGACTATATACTTTCGGTGGGAGTGACATATCGGAATATTTAACAAAGTACTGAAATATTTATTTAAATACGTGTCAGACCACTAAGAGCTCACCATTTTCGCCATTACCCGCTCCGGGAGTTGGTGTTTCACAATTACTTTTCCCGACGAACAAGCGCGCACGCCACAAAATTTCCATACAAAGTACGCACAAGTTAAACTAATTCCACTGCTGGTCTCTTTGCTTGCGAGCCGCAGTGTAGATAGACTATGCGTGGCCCCCACTCTGCGGGTTTTGTTTGATCTGACGCAGTAGTTGTTCGCGAACTCTGCAGAGTTTCTGGTCAAATTTCACTCTGAAACTTTTCCATATCCGCTTGCGTTGAAATACCTTGACTGTGAAGAATTCGGTGCGAAATGATGAAGCCTCTTTGGCTGAAAGGAATCGAGAAATAATGGCAAACTCAAGGAGGGCAAAGGAGTAAAGGCTTGTACTGGATAAAATTAAATTACGTGTGGAACTGAAGGGTATCGTATATTTGCTACGCGATAATATAGGGAGCAGGTTTTCTTAAGTAATGCGTTTAAAGTGTAGGTTTCTTCTAGAAAGACATAAATTACAATACAAGTTTGCAGGATGGTTGACATGTAGCGAAGAATTGCGCGGCATTTCTACGACAGTGACAAAACAAAATCAAAAGCTTGCGGGACATGTATAATCGTTTATGACATATTATTGTTAAATGTAGCCAGTAGTAAGACTTTAAAGATATTTTATAAACAGATGGTGGAGAATAATGGCGTTACTGTTGTATGCACTTTCGTCTTACCAGTTATTTGTCTCAACATATTACTTTGCCATTCGAAATAGCTCGACAGAAAAGTGAAAGTGAGACACAATATTTTCTAATAAAGTCGCAAATATAATTATCGAACTTTGCTAGAGACAGCGTTTCATCGTGGAAATAGTTAATTGCCTTTTAGGTTTGCAATGTACTTGAACACACTGTAAGATCTGCTGTCGCCAACCTTTGCCCTTCAAGATCGGTGTTTACAAGTTTCCTGAAGATTTTGCACACCAGCCCCTCGGTGCCTGCTTTCAGGTTGTTGTTGCTGCTCTTGAGGGCATTTAGCTGTCCAGATGATCAACACTCTCACCAGCAGGGTGGGGGAAGCGAATCTCTGTAGCTCATACCCAGGAAGCTCTGTCCCACATGGTCGTCTCCAAATTATTCAGCATCTTCTTAATGCTCTCGTTATCATCTTCTCTTGGTGTCACTGCTCACACTGCACGTCGCGGCACTGACTCCCATTCTGCTGACTCTACCTCCAATGCTTGGGGCAGGGCATCTTACTTATTGTGAGTTGCAGCCTGGTGTATACCTTTTCACAACTCTGTATCGGCCATCTGTAACTGTAACACGAAAACTTGTGATTTATCTGCTGTGATCCAATCAAGATTAAGAAATAGAGAACGTGTCCCTCAATGTGTTTACAAACTTCGTGAGGCGATTCCTCCTGAAAATGAGACAGAACATGAAATACGACTCATTGCTTAAAAGGGTTATTCAGGCAGGTATGAGTCCCTAAAGCAATAGGTTTGGAAATTAATTTAAATACATTCCAAACTACTAGAGATTAAGCAAGAGTATTAGTGAATTATATTTAATTCGTTAAAGTTTTATTAAAACATCAGAGAATTTGGCCTGCAAAATTATTCCTCTTTATAAATTAAGTTGGGTTTGCAAGATAATGATCGCAAAAAATATCACTAACTCCTGGTGTTTCTCAGGTTTTGATGTTACAAGTCAATATTTACACATGAACAAATATGATCGCTTCAATAAAACACACTGAAGCCAAACGCAATAAAGAAAGGAGTGCACTAATTTTCAAAGGGTTCAGTATTCCCCTGCGTAGGTACATCACTTCTCTGACAACCGTGAATACTCAAGTGTGTAGCAGTTTATTGCCATAATGTTGATGTTGATGAAAGTACACAAATCACAGTGTCTGTTACAAACCGAAATGTCTATTGCAAATAACTCCGTGCACATAATACACATTTACATTGGTAAGACATATTTTGGTAGGATTGAATAAAGTTTACTCATAATGAACATCGTAATAACGTAACTGCATTATTAGTGACTATTGCAACTAACAAAGGCTCCAGTGTTCTTGCAGGTGCTTTCAGTGAAACACGGCTGTGATTCATATTGGTAGAGGGAGACCTGATTGATGTTTCTTCTCAGATCATCGTCATCGAAGCGACTATAATTGTAGTAATACAGGGCATCCTCGGGCCTCTTCCCCCTTTCCCCTTTGCTCCTTGCGATCATCCGACGATGGCATGGAACAGGGCTATTTGACTACAGTAACAGGCGAGACCACATCAGTTAAAGATAAGAGAAGGGTGCTGTTGAAACTTGGCAACCTTAGCACACAGTACAATATTTACATAGCAGGAATAGAGGACGAATATCTTTTGGGACTTGATGTGTTATATGATGTAAGCTGGGATGGTGCATTGACATTGGACTGGGGGTGCTACAGGCAGACAACACAGAGTTTGTAGTGCCAACTCAACGAGAATTTTCTTCACCAATTAGTTGTCCGATAGTCTGTATTCAGTCTATTATGCTCTTGTTTACAGCGAAAGATTTACCTCATGTAAGTGTCACGAAAAATTTTCCAGGTGGTTGAGCATTATCGAACGAGCCCATGAAGGTGGCATTCTACCAGTTTATGCCATTGTAGGGAGGACTTAAATCTCTTCAGAACTCCGACAGTTTGCCAGTATAGGTAATTTATTTGTCTGACTGTGCTATTTGTCTAGAGGAAGGGGCCACTGTAGAGGTCTGCAAGCAGATCAAACAGGTACTTCAAAATATTCTTGAAGCTTCGAGAACACAATATATAGAATGTCCCCTACTAGAAGCTCTGGTGAAATCACTAGCCAGAACAAAAGAAAAACTCAAATGGTGACAGGAGAAGGTTGTCTCTGAATTACTGCTGTGAAATAGGGATGTTTTCCCTTTTGGGACAAATTATTTTGGAAGGACTATTATTGTGTGCCATCACATCGAGACAGGGAGTGTCAGGTCAATAAAGCAGCCATGAAAGGGACTACTGCTATCTTCACTTGAAGTAGTTGCGGGTATTCTGAAGGAGATTATGGAGTAAGATGTGATAAAACCACCAGTTAGTCCATGGTCTTCTCCCATTGTGCCTGTTAAAAAAAAGATCTTTCTATAACATATTGTGTGGATAATGCTAGCTAATAAAGTGGCCAAGAAATATTCTTAGCCACTTCCAAAAGTAAATGACAAACTGGCAAGTTCACAATGGTTTTCTTCGTTCCATATGAAGAGTGGGTGCTGGTAATTCGAGATGGTCCTAGAAGACAAAGTAAAATTGCATTTTATATTCAATGTTAAGGAACCAAGCGATTTAATGTCATGCCTTTCGGGCTATGCAATGTTCCTGCCACATTTGAACACCTCATGAAAAAATCCATCCTTTAGATATTCGCCAGGTGTACCTAGACGATATTGTAGTCACAGGAAGGAAATTTTAAGAGCACCTAACATACCTAGATCCTGTGTTTCAGAAAGGAGGTACAGCCAATCCGTAATTTGTTCATAATTAATACCACTCTTCCCAAAAGAAAATGAATTTCTTGGACATATAGTTTGGCCCATTGAATTGAGGAAAACCGTTAGAACACCAAAGGAATAAGATATTGGCCTCCGCCAACATATAAAACTAAGATGTGCTGTTTCCTGGGCTTGTGTGCTTACTACCATCTATTTGAGCTTGGGTTTGCCACATTCGTCAACCCACTACATGAGTTGACTAGGGCAAAAATAAAACTTTATTTAACCACCGAATGCGAAGTAACTTTTAATAAACATATTAAATATATATCTCCCCAATTTCTGGACCTTCTGAGTAATGATAGTGAGTTCATTCTGTATACTGATTCTAGTGATGTAGGAATCGGGGCTGTGTTATTTCAGATTAAAGATGGAATGGAGAGGAATACTTCATTAAGGTACTGCAGAAGCCTGAGAGATATCATTGTGTGACTCACAGGGAACTTCTGGCTGTGATGAAGAGAATAAAACACTTTCACCCCGACCATAATACATAACATTATCCTAAGGACTGAACACACTTCATTTAGGGGCTACCAAATTTCAAGAACGCCAAATATTAGGTCCCCATAGATACAACACTAGCAAGAACATGACTGAAACACAGCACATGTCTTTACAACTTCACAGCAATACATACACACATTCTAGGATATCGTTCGAAGAATTATATCGTCACTGTGAATGCTGAAAGGAAAAGGGCGGTGTACTGTAGGTAATGAGGAAAATATAATTCAAGGCTATGTATCTTGTGAAGTGCTAAAAGTATTGCATAGAGCAGCAGCAGGTGAACACTTCAGTGTAAATAAGACCCTCGACAGAAAGCGACAGATTATACTGGTTCCATTGTTGTGAGGCTTTTGAAAAGTGGTACCATATGTGTTATCCCTGTATTGCAAAGAAGGGCCCGAAGATTAAGAGACAAGGTCATATTCAAAATTGCAATGTTTAGGCACCACTTGATAGAATGGTAGTGTATATTGTAGGACCTTTAGCAGACACTGAGAAGAGGAATCGGTACCGTCTATAACCTCAAGAATACATTATCAAGTCGTCTGAGGTCATACCAGTTCTAAAAGAAGTGGTTGGCGTGGTGGCTGACGCACTTGTGAATATCTTCTCCAGGTTTGTAATGCCACTCTAGCTTCATTTTGATCAAGGGAGTAATAAAAGGGTGAAATTTCTAAGCCGCTGTATTCAAAGAGGTAACAAGGATTTTGGGAATGAAGCAAAATCAAACAAATGTATTACACCTTCATTAGGATAGAATGGTAAAAAATTTCAAACCATGCCCTAGAACAATAACTGGCGATTTTCGTGGAAGATAACCAGAGCGATTGAGGTTCCATGTTACCCTTTTGAGATTCCAAGTTACCCGTATTTACCCTGGATTATCGTTCGGCAGTCCACGAGTCAACAAGAATGCTGTTCGGTAGAAAGATCGTCCTCCCTGATGACCGGCTGTCCAGATATCCAAAAATAAGCAGCCCCCCCCCCCCGCCTACCCTCCTTCTCAAATTATGCTGATAAACTATATCAGAGATTGAGTGAAGAGATTTGGGTGGCTCTTAATAGAAAAGTTTTGAGAGAATTATGTCAGAGGTTCTTCACCATTCGTGTGCTTACCCAGCTGTGACAGACCGAAAACACTTTCTAACAGGAGAATGCCTGAACAGAGTTTTGAAGGACAGCTATTCTGATTGTACAACCGTCAAAGGCGGAAAGGATATTGTCCGAAGCTATAGAGATGTTGAAAAGGCCTATACATGATCCTGAATCAGATCTATGATGTGGTGTATCAGTTTGGTTGACAGGGCTCTCCAGCGAAATTTAGGGTTATCCTTACCGACCGACTGGTTTACTACGAAGTTCCAGAAGTTGGAGAGTATGTCCGGAACAAACAGAATTGAGGCGGGGACAGTGTTACACGTAGTTAGTCTTGGCGTGGTGGGGTTACTGCGTGTGAAGGATGTTCTGGGTGAGGACACCTACATTTTAAACACCGCAGTGGTTTGTGACATCCACATCCAGTCTGGATACAAGCGGCGAAAAGATCCGGAGTGGAATCATAGATATGGCTATTGCTACTGTGTGGAAGATTGTCCCGTTTTTACTGCAGCTGGCGCTCCAGATTCTGCTGACCGGCAAATCTATGGAATAACCATCTTATCTACCCAAGTCTAGCGATGCGCCCTCTCTCAGTCTCCATTAACTTTTCATAACTTTGTCAACTGCATCGACGATTACGTTCCTTGAACGTTCAGACTGATAACATTGCACACAGCTCCGTCATGTAACTGTTCACGTAAACAGAGCTTTATTGGCGTGAGCGACATATGGGGGAAGTCAACTAATCGTAGCAATCTCGCCAGACATAAATTAGTTGCAGTAATATTCGTGATTTTGCTGGCACCTTTATTCGCCTGTTATGGACAATTCGTTCTAGGTGTATTTATTTTTAAGGCAGTAAAATTTATTTCCCCTGAAAGCAATTAAATAAAATTATGTTTTTTTTTTTTTTCGAAATAAATAACAACACTAACGCCAACGTCTTTTAACGTATTTTTGCGACATGCCCAACATTTGTTTTAGTCAGCCTGATCAATTTTCCTTCTGAAGTAAACTTCAGTGAATTTGTCTAATTAAATTAAACTAGTTATTTAGGTACACACATATTTTTCCTGTACAATAATTTTCAGCGATCTTCCTAAATTGTAATGGAAGTGTAATACTTATACACAGTATGAAAACTGTACCATACACCAGGCTGTGGATATAGAGTAGGTGCTATACATATTCGGAATTCCACAAGACATTTGACTCTTCCCTGAAGAAATCTGGAAACAAGTCTGAAAAAAGCTTTAACATTCGTGCTTTTTCTCTAAACATATACAAAAATGTAACCATACAAATAACATTTTGGAGTGGTATTTTTAGTGAAGTGATTATGAACTCGCCGTTAAATATTAAAGAAAAGCAAAGACTAAAAAACTCTCTGAATAAAGGAATATTAGTTCCTAAAATGTGACAAGAGGTGGAAGTACCTCACGGTATAATAAAATGCATTATAGTTATAACTTATTTTTTGGACCAATATGACGGTGATAAATTGCAAAAGGGGAACGAATATTACTTTTTTTAATAGTCTATTCGCAAGTATCCTAAACAATTTTCGAATCAGACATGTAAAAAATCGCCCTATGTATGACGTGATTGGTTGTTTCCTAAATATGTCACGTGTCACAAACGTTTTATACTTCTGTTAACTTAAAAGTATCTTATTTTTGGTTGACTTGAACATTACCTTACATCTTACCTATAAATTATAATACTTCATTCATAATCTACATAAATAAAAAACGAAGACAAAATAGGTCTAATGCAAAATTAAATTAAACTGAGTGCGCACGAATGAGATGCTTTGTTTCTTTAGTGTAATCTTCCAGACTTAGTACAGCTTTGATCTCATGAGCTGGGGGAATAGCCTGAGAGTAGAAAAGTTGTGAGTAACCACGAACGTACTATACTGCAGTGTTCGATAAAGAAGATTCACTTCTACTCTTGTCTTTTTTCTGCCAGCAAACGCGTGCCGAGCGAAACCGTTAAATGTCCCGTGGAAACAGCCATGGGCACTATCCCTGTGACTATACTGCGTAAAAGCCGAAAACTTCATGTGTAAAAGAACGGAGAAATTGCACCGTTTGCAGCAGTTTTGAGCCGGTGTGGTCGACGCTTGTTTTGGAGGCGCCGTCATTAATATTTGATGTTTACCCGCTGCTGACCATACACGCGAAATTAATCTTCATTACAGCAGTAAATGACCCGGTGAAGCCCGAGCAAGGGACTTTCATTTTTACATCTGTGAGTTGTGTTGGGAGGTCAGAGCACTTGCGCATGTCGCAACGCCGTTATATGCATCCGCAAAGGTAGATGGGGGCACGTGATACTAAGATATTTTCTGGGAAGGCATCTCCCTTCCTCCATTTCCTTATTGAAAAATTAGTGTCTACGGCGATTATTTTAAATTAATAAAAACCTTGACCATGCGAAATGCAAAACAAAATATGTTCTTGTGTTTGTTCTGTAGTAGCACTACAGAGCTGCAGAACCGGCCAGTTACTTTTGACAAAATATTCTTACAATTAACTTAATTTTTTTAACCTAATAGCCGACCTCCCGCGGTGCAGTCGGTTTGTGCGCCACCGATCTGGGGTGCGGGAAGCTCGGGGTTCGAATCCCGGGTAAGGCGTGGGTGTTAAGTTAGGTTATATGTTAATTTGTAAGCCATATTCAGCTAAGCTTTCAAGCATAAAACGGGGGACGTTAGAAATCCCTTTTCAATACAATGCAATTTAACCTAATTATGACCATAGAATTATTTCTAAATTAATAGTTGATAGTTTTTCTTAACATAGTCACGGTTAAGAAAGCATCAAGAATGTATTAACACAAAAAATTGTCTACTATCTTCTGCGCATGTATACAAGTAATTTTTATGGAGCACTCAAAGCTTCGAGTGAGTGAAGATATTTGGGCGGCTCTTAACATCGAGGTCTTGAGAGCCGAACAGGATGATTGGGGTGAGTATGGAGCAGCACCGGAATGAAGAAGCGAGGGAAGCTGGAGATCCCCGAGGAAGCCCGCTGACCAATGACATCATCTGGTACGATTCCTTCATGCAAAAATCCGCAGTGACTTAGGCTAATCTTCGATGATACGATCATGTGGGTTTTAAGTAAAGAGAGTATAATAAAATGATTTTACCGTCAGATTAAATAATAGTTGGCCAAGTAATTTTGAAGTTATGATGTAGGCCTATAAAAATAATTTTCGTAGGTTGAGATATATTGATTTGTGTGTCAGAGATATGATGTATAATGAAACAAAAATGGCATTCGCGCTCTGAAAACAGCAGGCTTATCCATAGAATTTTCTGGTTGTTAAATATTACGGCCTGCGTGTAAAATGAGGCGGGAATTGATTAGTAGATTATTAAGATATGACTTTTCTTTCAACATGGCGTACTAAATATAAATTATATCACTTATGGTTTTTTATAATCACAGTAAGAAGTGTTCAAATAGGTTCAATTGTTCCAAATTAACAATACCCGAATGTTACAAATTCGTAACCAGGCAGATTTTTTTTTTTTTTTTTTTTTTAAGAAATAACTTAACCATGTAAAATTACTTTGCTCACGCTCTCAGTAATAAAACTATTGGCATGTTAATTAGCTCGAATTTGTTTTGGTAGTTTGTGTAATTCTTAAACTTTAGATTTCAAGTGGTCATTCACTCAGGTAACGCTGTCTCACAAAACAGCAAACAAAAGACGCTGCAAAATACTGCGCACTTGATATTTGCAACAGATTCTGGTAGCGTACTAAGTTTGGCGGAAATTGGTCAAATGCGTCGATATATATGACATTGCAATCTAAAACATTTATGAGACCATCATTTCGAAAGTAAAATATGTGTTGTCATCTTGGATAGTACCATTGAAATATTGCCAGCCATATCATTAATTGTTTCCATTATTTGGTGGCAATCGTTTCCGGTACATGGTGCAAGAACTTTATTATTTATTTTTCCAGTCTGTGTAATTTTCCGAAATGCAGAACTGTAATCCATTCACGGTTACTTCACCTTCTCTGAAGCCCTGTGAAAGTTATACTTTCAGGATATCCCTCCGCCTTGTGCAAACTAAGCATATTTAAGTCTAGACAATTACACCAAAGACAACGCATCAGATTTGTGTGCAGTCAGTTGAAATGCTATTTTGCATGAACAACTATTTCTTACTAAATCCTGTTCACGATAACGTGTGCACTTTTGAAATAAACCTTATAAAAAAGTCACTGCCTCTACCTGCATATATTTTAACGGATGCGCCGAGTGACATGCACCCAGTAAAGTTGGTAACGTAGGGTAGAAAGTAGTTCCACATATTAACGTCGAATATAAAGTGTTAGGTAACCATTTGTGATAACGTAAATTATTACATTTCATTTCTGCTGTTTTATTTTACAGAAGTGTAGAAATTAGCAGATTGTTAAAATATTTATTTTTCTAATAATTTTACATATTCAGTTGACCGACGCATGAATAAAGTGCTGAGGTCCGTGGCAATGTTAATTCTACATAAGGCGGAAGAAGACACAACTTGCGTACAAGTATGTCTTAAGCATACGTGTTATAAATTAATTATTGTAATTTATATGTAAAATACAGATAAAACTTTAATTCAATGAAAAATAAGACACTTTCATGTTGACAGAGGTATAAAACGCTTGTGATACATGGCATATATAGGAAATAACTAAACACGTCATACATGGGGTGTTTTTTCAAAGGTTTGATTTAGAAAGCGTGGGGAAACCGTGAATAGACTATAATTTGAATGTATGTTTCAGAATTCAGTGATGACGTCGCTAACTACCAACATTCATATTCCGGTTAGAATAGTTTGAATGGTTCCTGAAATATGACAAAACACCCAAAAACTAAAATCAACGCAGTTTTTATATGACATTAGTTAAAGAGGTCATTTCTTTCTACTCGTTTTAAAGAATGGTATTCGATATTTTAGGAACAATTAACCATTTTCATGGATGTTATTTAGAGAACATATGCTTGTTCGTAAGACATAATATCTCATTTATATGAGAGATTCGCTGACGAATTCACCAATAAGAAAGAGAGTCATGTTAAGTTAATATTCAAGAAAGACAAATTATAAATTTTTCCCAGGTATATATTTTTGTTCGTAGAAATGCATTTTTAATGAATATTTGATTGTACTTCAATTGGAACATATCAGTTGTAATCACTAATATAGTGACTTCATTTAGGAGCAATTTATATTCGAAAAGAAACGATGATATAACAGGGATACGCAAATATTTAGGGACAAATACAAACTTATATTTTATTAATGGGTTACATTATTACAAAAGCTAGTGCATGGCCCCACTAGTGAATACTGGAGTTCGTGAATAAACAAAATAACCAAATTTATTTACTTAAATTACTTACAGTAATAGATAGACTTAACAGCATTATCTTCTACAATGTATCTACTATCGCTCACGATGCTACATTTTTCAGTAAAAACAATAAATGACTAGTTGCTACATTACTATGTACTTCAAAATTAATTAAATGGCTAAGTAAGCCATGTCGACCAAATTGTAATATTAAATAATTTAGCTAAGTCAAGAGTGCACTGGTCGTATGTGTTTTTTGTTGTTGCGGGCGTGGTAAGCGTGCCTCTAGCGCTTGCCTAGACGCGCAAATTGCAGAGAAGCGACTGAGCCAGACGACGAGGACGCACGATGGAACAACGAAGGGTGTGCCGAGAACCGCAGCAGAGAGACTTACACGATGAGCAGCCTTCAGCAACAGCATCAAGGTGATAACGAGCTGGTGACTTGGTGTGGCGTAACGCAGAGTCAGTAACTTGATTGTATTCAATATATTTAACTCCCCCGTTAACGTAACTTGACTTTTTTATTTATTGTTCATTATTGTATTTGAATTGATGTAAACGTTGTAACGTTTCAAAGCTTGACAAAATGTATTAACGTAACAGTAAAATGAATGACTACCATCTGTCTATGTTTCCCTCATATACTGTGTACGATAAGCCTTTAAGGCTTATCGTAACATCGTGAACTCTTTCTACCTACTCTCCGACCCCTGGATGGATCACAAACACCAAGTACTTTCTCGGTAGCACCGCGATGTCTTATCCCTGCCGGTTTGAGCACACAGGTCCCTCGCTGCCTTCACGCTGTTAATAACCGCCGTAGTTCGCTGAATCCACACGGACATGCGCCAGTAACCTTAGTCCTCACACTCACCGGGGTGAGCTGTCAATCAACTAGGCGTATCTCACTTCGCACTCGGCTTATAGAAGACGCATTGAGTCACCAGGCAACTGGCGGACGACCCTAGGTAACGGGAGAGAAGGTGAAAGGTAGGCCACCAGGCTGCAATAATACATTTGCGTTTTGTATGCAAAATGTTATTTTCTAATATACCTACGCAGATATTTTTCCAATAGATTACAAAAATATCTCCCACATATTTTGCCCACAAACTCCTAGTTGTCAATTTCTTAAATAATTTTTCTAAACAGCTACTTTGCTTTATATATCATATTTCGTAAATGAAGAAGAAGTTATCAAACAATCTAATGAGCATACGTTCTTCTTCTACATGTACGCAAATAATTTTGATGGATTTCTTAAAAAGTTTAGATGACGGTCGGGTCTTGCCGTGTAATTAGAGATGCAACCAGAAATAAATGTATAGTCTGTTCACGGTAAAATGAGTCCTTTTGAAAGCAATGCTTAAGATCTACTTTTATACACGTTGTGTGTACTTCCGCCTTATGTAAAATTAACATTGTCATGGGCCTCATCACTTTATTCGCGTTTCGGGCAGGAAAAACTATGAAATTATTAGAAAAGTAAATATATTACAAATCTGGTAATTTTTAGACTTGATGTATTAAAAAAATCAATAACGAAAGAAATAATGTAAGTTATCACACATTATTACCTATCACTTTTTATTCGACGTTATGATACAGGATTATTTTCCATCCATCATTATCAACTTTACTCGGCGCATGCACTCATTGCGCCTGTTAGAATATATGCATGGCTGGGCAGTGACTTTTTTTTTTTTTAGGTTGGTTTTAAAAGTGCTTACTTTATCGTGAACAGCCTTCAATATTAGCGATACAATTACAAATACACGGGTGCTTTGCCTGATACTCGAGCACAGATTGCCTCGTACTGTAAGCTGGCGCGCAACCAAGCAAAATACGGTGCTAGGATTCGGGGCATTAACTTCGGTAGTAATCATCTAAATTTTTGTGGACATAGTTTACAAACTTCAAATGATTTACAGGCACAGAATTTCGAAAACAAGTGTATGAATCCCTTAATCATGTAAGTTTGCATGCCTTACTGTAGCACTAATAGTCTAAATAATTTGGTGGGAATTAGATTATTGTTTCCCAAAATATAGCATAAAAGTGACATTTTAACACCTGACACTATTTTAGCAAAAAGGTGGTAAAAAAATCAATGTATGCATATTTGAGGATTCTAATGAATTCTCTAAAAATACAAAGTTTCAGTGAAACTGGTTAGATTAAGATAAATGACCAACTTATTTAAATTATTTGTGGTAACCCCACCGTAAATAAACCCAGGCACACCTAACACATGGCCTTCTGTAGCACTAACTGTGTGCAAGATTTGGTGGTAATAGACTGATTGGTCCCAGACGTATAACATAAAAGCTCTATTTTCTCGTTTAGTACTTACTTTCTTAATTACTGGAGAACATAATGGTTATTGTATATTGGCACATTCTCTCTTTGTATCAAATACTGTTTCATATAAATTCAGTTGAAATTGTTTGGGACGTATTGAATAATAAACTTAAATATTTACATGCCTGTTATTTTGTGAATATTTAACTACGTTCTTAAGTCATAAAAATTTAGATGGACTACAAAATGATAGCTTGTTGACTGAATTTGGTATATGTATGTTAATTATTTCTGTTGATAGGACACAAAAGCTTAATTTTTCGTGTGGTGCTATCTTTCAAAATGGTTGGCAATTGAGTTTAAATATTTGCACGTTTAAAGCTTGCATAGCTACTGCCAGCATATAAAGTTAATTTGAAATGGTTTACATTTTTTTGTAATATATCATACTACATTTAAACGTTTGTATGGATGCTATTTTGAAAATAAGTATCTGGCTCTTTCAAAACATATCACATGCTCTCAAAACCTCTGTGTTAAGAGCCACCCAAATATCTCATTTCAAAACATAGCCTAGCAATTTATATGGCTTACTAAATTAGTACATGTTTACCAACTTAGGTTGGTATCTGCTAATAGTTTCCCGAGATATAACAAGACTTTATTTATTTACTAGGGGGACCCAGCTCATGACTTTTTCTTTTTGTATTGTCACGGGGCTAGAACAGTTACCATGTTAAAAAATTTGGTTATCATACAAAGACTGAAAGAAAATATTGTATTGATGTATGTAGGTAATAATGAAATAATGTGAAATTCACTCAAAATTGAAGTGACTGCGGTCCCATTTATTATTTCTCTATTCACTTGACCACTGTGGCCCCATTAATATAGTTCTATCCACTGAGTCACTAAGGTCCCACTTGGAATCGCTCTATCCACTGAGCCACTAAGCCCCCACTTGATATAGTTATATCCACTCAGCCACTGCGGCCCCACTTGGAATCTCTCTATCCACTAAACCACTAAGGCCCTACTTGGAATAGCTCTATCCACTGAGCCACTGTGGCCCCACTTAATTAACTCAACATTGAAGCGAGACATTTAAAGTAAACAAAAATTATATTCCATTTCCTTCATATTTCTATGTAATATTCTCTATGTATTAACACATTCAGACCCAGTATACAGAGCTGTGTACATTACGCACGTGTATGTAGTTTTTGGTCTGCACTGCACACTGCAAAACTCAATGACCAATAATCTTTCGTGTAAATAAATGATTAGCAAACCATCTTACTGGTATAGGACATAATTGGTACATATAATAACTGTAGCCGAACTTACAGCCTACAGCTCATTGGCTGTGACAACGAAACAAGTGTTGTGTCAACACAAAAATAGCACGCATCATAAAATTTTTTGTTTGCAACACCTGAAACGGTAAATTAAAGTGGGTCTGAAAGGGTTGATACAAAACTTTTCATAGGGAAAAGCAATTAAAAATGGGTTCTTAGTGTAAAAAGTACTGATTGCGTAATCTGATCTTGCTGAAATTTGAACTTGACGTGTATTTGACACTGAGGATTCGCTCTGCAAAGTTTGAAGAACTTCTGTTGAGTTTCAAGGGACTTAGAGGTATTAAAGACGGACAGATAGATAGACAGACAGACAGAGACCGTCTACTTATTATATAGGACGTGACACTGTGTTACGAAATGGCGGACAAAACCTTAAATTTTTAAATTTGCTCTTCTTCCAAAAGGGCAGATTAATAACATTATTGTTTTTAAATTCAACGCTTTTTTTGTGCACTACCAACGTACCAAATTTGGTTTAAATTGGTTAAATGGTTCCCGAGATATAATGGAAAAGATTAATTTTTATAGCTTAATCTCTCTTCCAAAATGGTGGACAGCAGATTCCCTGTGTAGACTCATTTGATTGTTCTAATAGATACTGACAGTATACAAAGTTCATTTGAAATTAGTTTAGTTATTTCATAGACCCACTTAAAACATATTCGTTCACATGGCCTACTGCAGTAGTGCGTGTTTGCCAAATTTGGTAGTAATCAGTAAATTGTTTCACAAGATATGGCAAAACATAATTTATTCGTGTGGCACTATCGTACAAAATGGCAGTAAAATAGGCTAAGTGTAGACACGTATGATGATTGTAAAAGTTGCTGTAATTATAGAAAGTTAAGTTAATATTTGTTATATGGTTTCGTAGATATAGCACAGTAGCATAAAAAAGATATGACCGCCATATTGAAAATAAAAGTCGTCTTTTCTAAAACATGTCACTTGACATTAATTACCATAGTAGTTATTGAGTGTCAAATTGGATAGGAACCTCCATTATGAAAATGGCAGACTAATAATATCGCTTTCGAAATTTAAAGCTCATATCATGTACTGCCAAACTGCCAAATTTGGTTAGATCGATTAAATGGTTCCCGCTATATAACATAGTGAGCTAAATGTCAAACTTGCCTTCATTTTGAAAATAACAGCCCAGAGTTAATGAAAACTATACAAGTCCAATTTTTAAAATAAATACTATATGTGGACCTAGTTTGGTGAAATTCAGTTGTCGTTTTAAAAAGTTATCAGGGGAGGGGGGTATAAATTCCAGATACACATTCAGGCGATTACATAAGACGAAATTTTTTTTTCGGAAAGTACGCTGAAAAAAAATTCAAACTTCCACAGATATGTTTTGAAAGTACTTTCGCCTTCCCACATTTATGAGCTATAAGCCTGTAAAATATTGATAAATTTTATGTTGTAAAATGTTTTTACAAAAGAGAATATAATAATAAAATCGTCTGTCGTCCCCCCCCCCCTCTCTCATAAAAACCTTAACGCACCGTTTCGGTCAACTGAGGACGTCATTTCAACCCAAAACTGTTTAGAAATGCACGGTGTTCCCTACTACAGACTCGAGAAGCCGCGCGCGCAAGGGATTTTGGGAAATGCGAACCACACGTTCCGAACACAGTTGTCGCTGCAGAAGCGCCCCGGTGGATGCACACTACTCTAGTGGTAGTGTCCCGGAGGAACACATATAAACAAACGTGTCGCGTTACGTTTCAGCGGGTTGCTGTCTCGAGGACGCTTTGATACTGCAACCTCCGCGTCGAGTGCGACAACCCCCCCCCCCCCCCCCTTTTCCATCAAACCGCGTTGAGTGGGTCTCACTCCCCCCCCCCCCTTGCCTTTTGCAATACTGGATGTGCCAGCAAAGAGCGGAGACGTCTCACGTCCCCCGGACGTTCGCGGTTTCTTCACACGTTTTGAATCGAACCTTTGAAAAATCTCCCCATGTATGATTGTTTCCTAAATAAGTCGTGTATCACAAGCGTTTTATACTTCTTCAAACATGACAGTGTAGTAATTATATAATAAATTTTACTTTAACTTGTATTTTGTATATAAATTAAAATATTTGATTTATAATTACTATGAATAAAAACGGAGAGAAATGAGGTACTTGGGCAATGCCTAGTAAGAAATAGTTCTCAAGCAAATAATTATTGAACTGAGTGCGCACGAATGCGGTGCGTGATCCTTTCGGTGTAATTTTATTGACTTAGTAAAACTCTGTTTGCATGTAAGGCGGAGAGATATTCTGGAAGTAAAACTTACGCAGGGCTTCAGAAAGGATAGAAGTAACTACGAATGGACTACATCAAAGAATACAGAAGTGAAACAGACGCTTCTCTCTGTCTCCATCTGCACACGCCAGAAAAATGACTTCAAGTTTGCCAGCCGGCAGCCTACCCAATAGAAGATCTCACGTGGCACCCAGTCACCATTCAACAACAAATCTCGTTGCATCGGCTCGCGCAGCGAATAAGAACATGGACATGCCAACATTAACCCGTCAGGTCACACGTTAATTTCCGCGTTCAGGTGTTGCAATAACGTGATGTAATGGTATGCACTGTACTTGTCAGCATTTTTTTTACAACCAGTGAACTACTTGATATCGGCATTAACAATCGATGTCAAAGAGGTGTGGAAAACTCACCGTATTAGCCATAAGGAAGATTGGGCAGTGATGCCTTTGTTGTGTATAGTACCGACTATATATATATATAATATATATATATATATTCTATTCGCGGTTTCTTCACACTTTTTGAATCAAACATTTGACAAATCCCCGCATGTATGCCGCGTTTAGTTCTTATACATCTGATAACATGGAAGTGTCATACCTTTCAATAAATTGAAGTTTTATGTAATTTTATACATAGAATATAAAATTTCATTTATTATAAATACGAAGAGAAACGATGAGAAAAAATGTGTTTTGGTACCACTTAGTAAGAAATAGTTCTCATGAAAACCATCAGTATTACTGAGTACGCACGAACTCGGTGCGTTGTCCTTTGGTGTAATTTAGTTAAGATTAGTTTGTACGAGGCGGAGGAATATCCACGAAGTAGATCTCTAGCAGTGCTTCAGAAAAGTGTGAAGTAACCGTGAAAGGATTATATATATCTTTAATGTTGACCAGTCCAATATCGTGGACACAGTGATTGAACGGGTTAAAGTAACTGCTGCGTCGTTTCGTCTGTGTGTAGTTATCTATTCTGTGGCGCCGGGCTGCAGATAATTGTAGCCCAGACGGAATGTCGTTAATCACGTAACATTGTATCCGCTTATACTCGTTCACATCCGACATTTTGCAGAATACGTGAAATCATGGTGCTGCGGCTGGCCTATGCAAGGGTTGCAAAGCTGCGAGGTGAGGCAAGGCAAAGCGACCTCGGCCAGCCGAGCCGTTGTTGTAGCAAACAAATTCCGGGGGATTGAGCCCGAGGTCAGGAACGGAGTATAAAAGCTCGGAGCAATGGCGGCTCTGGGCGCCATCTTGCCAGCGTCACCGGAGGCCCTGCCCGTGTCCTGCCAGATGAGAGGACCACCTCCCGTGGTCCAACTTCATCACCAAACGAGCCCGCCCTTGAGAGAGCTTCATCGAGACGTCTTTATTCAGAGGGTAATTATATTCCCTGGTAGGGCGACTGAAGGCACGTTAGGGCTCGGGACAAGCGAAGGCATTTAAGCTCCATCCAAGCAGAGTACCACCTTTATAGATTAAAGCTAATGGTAATTGATTAAAGTCATAAGCGCCTCTTGGAATGTATATTGATGAAATCCAGTTTTCATATAGCTGAATAACTGCTGTATTTAATTGTTTCAATAGACGCTTACGTGAAGCGTAATTGTGTTGTTAAAGTTTAATAAAAGTAGTATTTTGTATTTGAGTGCTTTTCCATCTAGCTACACTTATCCCCCTAGTTAATGCGTGACCTGCTCCCCTCAGTACACGCCACAGCAAATGGTGGAGGTGCCTAAGCTTTCCCACCCTCCTCTTTCAACTTAGAATTGCAATAAAGTATAGTCAAATAACAGAGGAATTCGTAAAAACATTTAGTGGCGTCCACCTGCAAACAGGGTTAGAATTCCCTCGAGTAGTCCGGGTCAACGAATCTGCTGTAGTAAACGATATTAAAAGAATAAGCACTCATTCACGGCGTTGTGTGTTGTATTATTCAACAGAAAATCGCGGCCGCACCAGAGCATGCGAGCAGGAACAGCCGCATTGCAAAAAGCTGCTCGGCCGGACAGTCGCCCAGTGTATTCAGTAGAGTAGTGTGTGAGTGCTTGGCTTTTAAGAAATTTAATGCATGCTTAACCACGGTTCTGCTCTTCGGAGCGAGTGCAATCTGCTCAACGCAACTTCCACCAAAAGAGTGTGCACAATTGGAAAAGTAAATACTAGCAAGCTTTGTGTGTGTGTGTGCACGTTAAATATTAAAGCCACATTACACTGCATTATACTAACATGCAGCCATGAGCAAACCAGGAAAATCAGCTTCTAAGAAATTAACAAAATTGGTCAAAACTGTAACAGTCAAGTGAAGCTGAGCGCGCATTAGAGGAACAACAAAAATCAATAACCTCACAACTTACAACGTAACCAGAAAACTTACACACAGTATCCACACAACAAGAGTCGGCACTTGGTAACTCATTTTCTGACACCAGCGAATACATCATATACGAACTAGCACCAGCAGGTATCTGCGACCCCGCCCATTAAAATCACTTCAGGCAACCGAGCCATTTTTAGTTTCAATCCCGCCCGCAGAACACAAGTACACTAACATAAACGAAAATACCCCAGGACACCAGTACGTTAACACAACCGATAACACAGTCCCACAACAGCAACCACATAACATTCAAATACGTCAATACATTCTCAAACTCTCAGAACTCATCCCCACATTCGCAGGTGATAATCATGAAAATGGGGAAGAATTTCTTGGACACTTACAACACGGCAAGGGACAATAATTGCTGGATGGAAATAGAGAAATGCAGACGTTTGAAATTCTACCTAAAAGGTACAGCCAAACTAGTCTACAAGAACGTATACTATACTATTGGACAGGACATTACATGGCAACAGATTGAAAATGAACTGAGAACAACATTCACTCCCATCGACTACACCAAGATAATACAAACAACTCTTACACAGCAAAACTCAAAAACAAAATGAAAACTGCCTGGCACATGTAGAAACCCTTACTTTCTACAAAAACAAAGGCGATCCACACCTGCCATAGGCCGAGTTTGTAAAGATAATAGGGAAATCCTTGTTGCCCACAGTTGCCGAAAAAATAACACCACTCCAGAATTACACACTCGAGCAACTGACAGACAACATTAAAAACATTAACTTGCGAATATTAAGGCGTGAACAAGCCAAAGCCATAAAACAGGCCAAATTGAAGCAGGAAATATATAGGTTACAATTAGAGATATAACAACTGACACATTCAGAACAAAACACCCACACGCTATCGCGACATAATGATAAAACACATGTAAAGACATTTCACCAACAACACAGGTGCGCCACCCACAGAATCACCCCAATCTACATCATAGAAGATCACAACATGCATTTTTACAGGACACAGTACAAGTAAAATTACAGAAGCCCACCCTACAAACAGAAGTTCCCGTATGCCAACATCAGTCAGATAGACCCCTTAAGGGTACTACACATAAGTCAGCAATGGCTACGGAGCGTTGTGCATGGGGAATACTTCCAAAACCATAGGTACAGTCAGGCAGGGTCCTTAACAGAAGAACAGAAAAAAACAGACACAACCCTGGAAAGATGAACGTAGGTTTCCCCACCACACTAACAAAAGTAATACAGGTACAGTTAGGGGAAAAAATAATGAGTTTTAGAAACCAAATAAGGAGAGCGCATTTCTGCAACCCAAGGTGCATAATTAATGCCTGCGAGGCACTATTTAATAAGAGAGTACCCACGCGCACATATGTGGACATCGCGAAGTTTAATTCCTGAGCGGAAAACATTCAGCTACCGCAGAAAGAAAAAATTCAAGTTAAACGGAACTATCCAAAACATGAAAACAGGGAAAACAGGTCATCTTGCATTAGGTTTAAAGAAATTAAATACAAGTCAGGAGAGAACAAAGGTAACTCTGGCACCTCACAAAAGGACACAGCTTCACATAAACATAACACGGCGCCCATGAAAGCCGAGAAGGTACACATCACAGAAGTGGCGGCGCACGGTGAGGTCGGACCCAGGAATGCCCGAGTCAGTGCAATCATGACATTAGTGCATGCATGGCATTCATAGGACCGCGGTTGCTGGCGGCCATGATATGTGCGCTATGTATGTACCAGGGTCACTGAGCCACAGAATGTCCATTATTTCCAATCACACCCATTCAACACATATATAAATTACAGATTCAACAAATTTAAAAGATGTTTTGGCATGACACAAATTAAAATTCACATCCCTAAGGTGGAAACTGTCAACAAACGAACACCACATGGCACTAATAGTATCAACATGGAAAGCAGTGGCAGTGATGAAATGTGAATGCAGAAAATGAGCCACAGATCAGATTCACACATCACTAACAAACAAGCCCTGACAACCGGCAAGAACAAATGTATGCAAGCTACGTGAAAATGTCAATGCCACGCTTCCTTGTTCTGATAGTGGGCAGATCATATAATGTGTTGCTCGATGCAGGATGCTCACGATCATGTATAGCACCACAGTTATACATAAACATAAAAGGCAAACAGTAACGGAACAATTCACACTAGTGGGGGCAACTACAGACATAGACATACCCAAGTATAAAACAAATATGAATATCAACATAGCGGGGTATAACTTCAACCAGAACTTCCTCCTAATATATAATTTTAAATTAGATATCATAATTGGAGTCGATTTTATTAAAAAGTATGGCATAGTACAGATAATGTCTAAAGACCTTATGTATGTATATGCTTACCACAATAAAGACATCATAGAAATATCAATTAATACCAACCAAATGGAATGCAACACAACTAATTGCATAGAATATTACATAAATAAAATATAATCAATGCAGAACTCAAATGAGGACTCAACATTAGGAAACATAAACGAAAACCTACCACCATATAAAAAAGAACTACTTAAGGAGCTAAGTGAGAGGTACAAAGATTGTTTCGCTAGCAATATCATCGAGTTAACATAAACAAAAAATTACGAAATTAAACTTGAGCTAAACACCAACAAACCTAAACTGACACATCCATATAGAATAAACCTGCAATTACACGAACAAGTACTTGAACAAATACAACACATTCTTGACGCTCATATAATCTTCTGATTCCCCTTAAGCCATGCCAAGCCTAGTTATAAAAAATCCCAAGGAGGCATACGTTTTTTACAGATTTTCGGCTTCTCAATCAGCACTTAAAAAAAAGGTACACTACCCCATCCCCAGAACAGAAGACATCATAAACACACTTCAGAATTCCTAATACATTTCAACCATTACCACGTTTAGTGGATTCTATGCAAACCCAGTAAGGGAACAATATAAGGAAAAAACTCGCTTTTAACTTAGCTAGAGTAGGTTTATATGAATACACTCGTATGCTAATGCACTTGGCCCCAAGCCTTAATTAGTTTCAAAATTTTGTAGATATAATACTTGGGCCAGTATGCTAGAACACAGCCATAGTCTACATCGATGATATTCTCACCGTAGGCAACACGTTTGAGGAACATCTACACATCAGTAAAGTCATGGACAGATTTTGCAAGTACAGCATAAAAATTAACACAAAAATGCCACTTCGGTCAATACGAAATAAAAATAAAAATTCTGGGTCACTGCATCACACCGGAAGGGATCCGAACAGACCCTGAGAAAATTGAAATCATCAAATAGATGGCACCGCCCAAAAACATAAAGCAATTGCAAGCATTTTTAGGACTAACTTCTTACTTACAAAGATACATTCTTAACTACACCAAACTCACCTAATCACCTTATAAAAGAATCAAAATAATTTCAATGGACACAAGCACAGCAACAGGCATTTGAGAACCTTAAATCAGCCTTATTAGAACCTCCCATCGTAGCAAAATTCCAGGAAAACAGACACACTATATTTGCCTGTGATGCGTAACAGAAACCATAGGAGCCGTCCTTATGCAGGGGACAGCAGGAAGCAAAGGTTGTAGCATTATAGTATTTGCATAAAAAACATTCATACTAAATAAAAAAAATGGTCGGCCACAGAACGAGAGCTGTCAGCCATCAAATATTTCGTTATATATTTTAAACAATACTTTGTATGGGAGAAAATTGACTATTGAAAAGGATCACACGAGCCTACGGTATTTAAAGGCGACGGCCAAACACAATGTAAAGATCCAAAAGTTAGAAATAGCACTTACAGAGTACGATTTCGAAGAAAAAATCGTCAAAGGAAAATTGAATACCACTCGCTGACGAGATGAGTCAAATCCCAATAACAGGCAAGGCAGAAACAATGCAAATATCAGTAGAAAACCAACATTACACAATCAAAAAATAACACATTACATGCAGCTCTTTCTACACAGCTCTTGCCGAATCATTATTACAAAATCCGAATATAGCTGGAGAAGTGAAACAAAGTATCGCAAAATACATAATTAACAATTGGCAAGAGATAAAAACTTTTATTAAACCAGACATTGGTGCAAATGAATAAGCACGCATAACCAAATTGATTATAAACAAAGAATATTTGCCCTTACAAGCCATTGCAAAGATCACAACAACCTTATATCAGGTAAATCTCGAAATCAATATGCAAGGCTACAAGAACAAAATTAAATCTACATGTATTGATCCATCTCTAAACTGCAAAATTCTCATTACAACAAATAACTCCACACCACACTATTGCCCTATTTATATCCACGACCAAGAATACACTAAAGTCGAAGACGACACACATTTGCTACTAGAACCCATTAACCAAACACAAACATCTCCTTTCTTGGCAGAATATGCAATAGACCCTCATATTATACAACTACAAATAGACCTTACAGACCCACAAAATGCCGCACCAAAATACACACGTTTAGCATGAAGATATGGTATCGCAGGGAATGGAGAAATATATCTTAAAGTACACATCCCCACGGGGGAAAAACGATTAACCCGCGTACCTCAATACTACATCCCGGAAATTACTATAGTGCACCACAATGCCCTATTAGGCGGAGGGAATTTTGGTAAATTAAAACCCTGGAGCAAATAAATACCAATATTACTGGGACACCATGGCCAAAGATGTAAAAGATTACATTAAATATCTCCTACCTGTCAGAAAGTGATACGCACAAACCAAAAACCTATAGGCCTTATGATCCCTATTGAAGCCCCACCTTTATCCACTCTTGGGGTCTCGATGCCAAATGTCCCCTCCAAAGAGCGGGATCCAGCAACAAATATATTCTTGTAATGACAGAGTTTTTTTCACGTTACATAGTAGCCTAACCCGTCAAAGCTAACGATGCAAAAACCTGTACCAAATTCATTGAAGAAGTCATACTTCGGTATGGGTGCCCCAAGTCAATTTTAACTGATGGTGGCATATACTTTAATAACGACATGATTGCAGAATTATTACAGAAACTACAAATCAAAAAGTTACAGACAACAGCGTACAACCTGGCTTGTAATGGGCTGACTGAGCAAGAAATAAAATTTTCTCACAACAATTGACTGCCTGTGCGAACGAAAACCATGCACACTGGGATAAATACGCCTTATATATTCTCTTCAATTACAATTCTACAATTAATAGAAGCACTAAATTTTCACCATTCTTTCTTTTACATGGCATTGAAGCAGTTCAGCCATGCCACATTATAGCGCACACATTTTTGAAGGGAGCTGCTGACTGGTGTGAACAGCTTCAGCAAGCACGCGAACAAGCCCGCGTAAACTTACTCGCATCACAGCAACAACAGAAAATAACTTTTTACATAAAATTTCGACCCAAAGACCTTAAAATCGGGCAATTAGTATATCCACATGAGGCAAAAAGCACAAAAATTTTAAATATAATGGCCTGTGCAGGATCCACGATATTTTGGGGCAATCCACGATGTTAATCGAAATAAAGAAACAGGACCACACAAAAATTGACATAGTCAACACACAGAACATCAAACTCGCTAATATCAGAAACTAATGACAGCATGCATGTTACAGGTTATTCGCCACTGTTATGGGGACGACGAGAGTGGTGGTGCTGCTGCTAGCACTCCAAATATTGTCGGCGTCCACTGACATTTATTTTCAACAGCTCATGCCGGCCCAGCAGCATGAAGAAAATTGTCCACATGGTTACAACACTTCAGCTGCCACTTCGCATCAACCCACCGCCGAAAATAACAACGCAGTCTCAGCCAGAGGAGTAACTGCCCCACTCGGCTGCAACAGGGCGTTATCTATGGCATGAGGATCAGGCGACAGCGCACGGCGATATCGCCAACGAGATATTATTGATTTAATTAAAGAATTCTAAATTCTGTGTACATTCAGTACAAAGTGTGTACACGTCACCTTTTATTACTGCTGCAGTGTATGCAGTGTATGAGCGAGGTGATAGCGAGCGAGGCCAAGTGTGGTTCAGGCGAAATTGGTTAACACATTAGTGCCGAAATGACAATTGCCTTCGCTAATTGTTTTTGCTCCAGTATTGCCAATACAATTGAATGAGAGAAAAGTCATTTTGAAGATACTAACTTTCCTTTAAACGAAGGTATTGTTTTAACTAGATTTTAGAGACAGTTGTTAAAATATGGAAAATCATGCATGCAGAACTTCTTACCATACAGTATAAAGAAACAGCATCGTCATTTCGCCAAACGCATGTATTTTCCCTGTTAACGCAGGAACATTATAAATACATTAGTTTCTCCACAATTATTATTCTGATTTTAGCTCTTGCAGCAATATATTAAAAGTTAATTAAGGTTGCTATGTTAATGAACCGCGTGACGCAGGCGGCACACTAGTATGATGTACTTCAAAAGGGGGCACGCTGTCCAGCAATATAATTGTGCTCTTAAAGTTCGATATTGATCAACAGAGATAACTTATTTTCACATTGTAGCACAATAAGAGGGAGCAACGGACGTATAACTAGTCGACATACTTCGCCGGGGCTTAAGCTCACTGTCGTTAAAATTAACTAATAGGTAAATGCAAAGAAAGCCTTGCATGTGTAAAGTTCTTAAGATAAATTTTGCTATAAAACTAGCGAGATATGTTCCTTTACATATACATATACACACATACATATCGACTTGGAATCACAGAGCATTTTCCTACTAAGCACAGGCAGGGCGCGTAAGAAGTTTATAGCGGGGCAGAAAAGTGATGCTTGCAGCCCGACCAAGGTGCATGAATTAAAAGTGCAGTGGCCACAATTGCAACTACAGACAAGTTAATGCAAAACAAGCCTGCAGAGCGCAGCAGCTGATGCACGCAAAGCTACTGCAGTAGATTTGAACCACTCTTGAGAGCGCTAGATGGCACTTCCAAGCCGCGCGGCGTCCACGCTATAGTTACGTGTCGGGGCCCCACAAATGTATATACCATCTGTTTAATTCAATGTTATTTTATGATAAGCTTTAGCACAACTACATAACCTGTTATTTTGTTTAATAAGTCTGTCATCAGGTATAACAGTTACTTTTATAGACAATAATTGTACAGTATATGTGTAAACACTACTATGTAAACTATCACTTTTTACGACGCTAAAGTCGCAAAAATATAATTTTATGTATGTTACACAAAACTGAATGCTGACCACGATGTTTTTAAGCATTTTTAAAGACTGCCAAATAACACGGCGCCATTGCAGACTGTTGTGTTCTCTAAATGCGCACATCCAGACTTTCCGCCCTTGTGTGTTCGATGCCGGGATTTAATTATTTTCAATTTCTCAAAGGGGGTTTAACTATCGCAACGGAGTCGAGCACATCCTTACCAATCCTAAAGAACCAAAACGAACCAATAGCCTCCTTAAGTTAGTTTAGGTGCCGGCACAAACAATATTGAGACTATTTTGTCTTCACATAATAAGGAATTCATACTTCTGATATATAAAAGATAAAACATTTTATTATTATAATTTTGTACGTAACTATGTCATGGCATGAGAAAAAATCATTTTTTCGCTTGTAAAATATTTAAACATTATCTGTAAATAATAAGAGTAGTACTATCATATAGAATGAGTAAGCCTGCAGAGGCACAATCAGTCTTCGGACAAACACATTGTAGTGTGACTAGATCAATTGTTATAACGAGTGTGAAATTTACGTATATAACAACCTAAGGTACAAGTTAAACTCTAAGTAAATAATATTTGAAATTTTACCAAAGTTAAGAAAATGGTTCATCATCGCCATTATTATAAGGCAGCCATTTCTGTAATGCATATCTGACCCTTCCTGCTTGATATCGCCTTAGGGAGTCCACGTTATGGGGAAAACATTTTCAATCAGTGAGGCATCATAATAGTTTATCATTACTGCAAAGAAGAAAATCTCTTTCTGGGGGGTTCCGCTGCTATCACGAGGCCTGGCCGCCCACTCAACATCCACGTCGCCATCCTACGCCGGCCGCCTAACCTGACCCAGCCAATCCCCTGTACTGTTCAACCCCAGTTTCCAGGCGAGGGCGCCTGGACGCTCCTTAGGTAGGGGGGAGGGGGTTGCTGCGGCTGGTCTCTGCAAGGGTTGCAAAGCTGCGAGGTGAGGCAAGGCAGAGTGACCTCGGCCAGCCGAGCCGCAAACAAATTCCAGGGGATTAAGCCCGAGGTCAGAAACGGAGTATAAAAGCTCGGAGCAACGGCAGCTCCAGGCGCCATCTTGCCAGCATCGCAGGAGGCCCTTCCCGTGTCCTGCCATACGAGAGGACCACCTCCCGTGGTCCGAAGTCATCACCTGACGAGCCCGCCATTTAGAGAGCTTCATCGAGACGTCGTCATCCAGAGGGTAATCATATTCCCTGGTAGGGCGACTGAAGGCACGCTAGGGCTCGGGACAAGCGAAGGCATTTAAGCTCCATCCAAGCAGAGTACCACCTTTATAGATTAAAGCTAATGGTAATTGATTAAAGTCATAAACGCCTCTTGGAATGTATATTGATGAAATCCAATTTTCCTATAGCTGACTAACTGTTGTATTTAATTGATTCAATAGACGCTTACTTGAAGCGTAATTGTGTTGTTAAAGTTTAATAAAAGTAGTATTTTGTATTTGAGTGTTTTTCCATCTAGCTACCCTTATCCTCCTAGTTAATGTATGACCTGCTCCCCTCAGGACAGGCCACAGCAATAGTCACTGCTGTTAAAGGTAACATCAACACAGACAACACCTTTCCCTGGCTAATGCTATTGACTGCAGTTGACACAAACTATGTCATCATCACTTACTTATTCTGATATAGATAGAGACTGGAAAATTTCGCGAATTCATTTTAGGACACGCTAGATTTCGTACACATGTACATATCTGTTACGCTTGCAATTGAATCACAGTTTATTAGACACGTGCAGGTGAAGTATGAACCAATAGCTAACCTGCAAGGTAACAAATAGCGAATCCCGTGCCACTTGGTCTAAGGTAAAACTGACTACACACTGAAGCATCAGCCAATGAACATAAAGCTGAGGCTCTAAAATACAAAGGGCCATATGGAGACTAGCCAACAAGCTGTTCAAAACGCGAAACTCTCATGTGACTAGTTATAGAGCTACAGAAAATCTTTCCATGGATTACTAAGTGTAAGTTCTTATAAAGAAATTCGTAAGTAATACACTATATATTTCCTGTTTTTTGCAACATCTGTAATGAAGAAATGTGTACGTTAGGACGTTAATAGCATGTCTGAGAGAATTCTTGCAAATCAATAAAAATGGTTATTTATTAAAAAGAAAGTTTAACAGAGATTTTGTTGCTGTAAAATTATTTTAATAGTACGTCAAAATTTATTGTTAGTGATTGCAGGCCTCTTTGCGATCAGTAACCGACAGCAGGATAAGAGTTACAAAGTTATGTTAACCACATACCAAAAACGTTTTGCACGGTTTTTTGAAGAAATATTTTGGAATGCTGGAATTTTTGATCACCAGGACTTTTCGTATCGTTCCGCAGACTAGGAAACGGTCGTTTTCAAGCTTGCAGGCTTATGTCGATGTTATAGGTGTGCAACAATTTAAACCGGATACGAACCCTACATGTACTTAAATAATGGTTTTGAGATAGCCCAGGGAATACGTATGTTAATTTAAATCCATACGACATTTATTACCAACAAGCATTCCTTTAAATGAATATGTTACGGTGTGACATAATTTGTATGAACATTTAAACTGTCCTTAAAAATACAGCTAATTTTATGAATTCCTGTTGTATATTTATCGCACATCTATTTTGTTTTTATAATGTTAAGCCATAATGCACCGTAAAAATTTTAGCACAGCTATTTAATAGTTTTTTTTTTTTTCATACCTTTGATATTGCGGAGTTTGGCTGAGATTAATTATGAATGTGACAAGTATTGCAAAGAAGTGCCTTTTCTGGTACACAATAAATGCATGGTAAATAACTCTCCGTGTGTATAAATGAAATAAGAAATCTCATTTTTATTACTGTAATTGTGTACTCTTCAAAGTATATTTAAATACCGAACAGTTTTAAAATCATTTGTGACTTTCATGTAGCGAAGATATCGAATTGGTGATGTCCTGTACACAACTTTCCAGTGCGAATAAGTTCACGAGCACCGAGTTGGTAGCCGTATAGCTTGGGGCCCACTACCTACATGCAGATTCCATCATATTTATCTGGGGCTGCGGTGGCTAAGCAGTTAACCTGCTCCCCTTCCACCAAGGCGAACCGGGTTCAATCCCCGGGTGGGCCGCTCCCGGATTTTCGCATGTGAGAATCGTGCCGGACGATGTCGCTGATCGGCGGGTTTTCTCGCAGATCTCCAGTTCCCCCCGCCCTTGCATTCCGGCGCTGCTCCATTCTCACCTCATTTCACACTAATCAGTTCTCAAGACCTCGTTGTTAAGAGCCGCACAATTCTCTCACCTCTCTCACCTAATCATATTTAGCTATTCTGTTTACATAACCAATGAAAGTGAATCAGAATCTCCAGCTTGACGATATCTTTGAAAGCTGGTATGTTTAGCTATCGTTGTAGTTGTTTACTTGCAAAAACAAAAGAATTAATTGACTTCATTATATTTTCAACTATAAATAATTAGGTATCATTGACAGTAAGCCAAGAATTTGGGGTTAAATGTATGCCTTTGCCATATCCCTGAAAAACCACAAGTAACCTACCTAAGATTAAGCCTAATTCCAAACTGGCAGAAATAAATGGATAAATTGCAGGCCATGTCAGATGTACGTAAATCAGTGGGCTTTCAAAATTTGGGGAACTACTTAATTGTTATAACCCATATGACTTAAGCCTGCTCTTAAGATCATTTTCAAGACCTTTTGTTTCCAAGCCACTCCGAAGGGTGGGAATTTTAATAACGCATTGTTTTTTCTATCAGTGTGGAGATTACGTAAATTTACTAAGTGGATTAACGTACTTCAAACACGTGTACTTTTGTGTCACAATCTTCATTGCGTTACCGATTATCTGATATGTTATAGGTGAGTTTGACAATTTTATTAGCAGTGGTGATCGAATCATGAACAAAAACTAATTTTAAATAAATACGAATGTATCCCGTTAAAGAAAGGAACTAATAAACTAACGATCGTGTAACTGCAGTTGGGGAAGGATGTGCACTGTAGTCTATTTACAACTAAAATGCGAGAAATGTCAGATTTATGATTTGAGTATACCAAGAGAGCTGTAAACACGAGTTGATCGAAAAATCTATGTCCGAGTCACAATTTACACCTGTGGATTTTTTTTATGTGGGCATTAAATTACCTACCAGATATGCCATCAATCTGTACTCATCGTTATATATATATATATATATATATATATATATATATATATATATATATATATATATATGTAATATGTATACATAATATATAACAATGAGCAGAGATTTATATAAATATAATTTTGATTAATCCAAAACGCAACACCTCAACCGGTGACCAAACAACCAAAAAAATGTGGAAGGCTAGTGTTCCATTCTTGATGAAGACATGGATTTTCAATGCGAATCAAAGAGTAGAGGCCGTTCACGGTAAAGTGGCCACTTTTTAAGGCCCTTTCAAATTTTTCTTTTTGGCTATTTTTTTTATGTTTAAGCCACTTTTTAATATCAGTATTGCCATGTAACTAATAAATACGGTGTATACTTAAAAGTTAATGTCTGAGAGTGCAATAAAACATATTTGTTAGTGGTTAATGCCTGTTGGGAGGGCCTTAAAAAGTGCTCACTTTATCGTGAACAGCCTATAGTTGGTTTAAGCCCAGTTTGTTTCTTTGTGTACGTAAAACTCGTTATAGAAGAGCTTCGAGGTTTGCTGAAAACTTCTAAAAGTCATGGTTAGCTTCTTTTCTATGCGCGTTGTTTTTCCTTCCGCAATATGAGAAACTTTATATCGCAATAAAAACTGTTCAATAAGAGTCATGTGAAGATAAAGTGACACTGATATAGTTGCTGTCAGAAATATTAACATCGAGCTATTTCAAAGTGTTGTTGATGAATTGAAAAAAAGTAAAACATTAAAAGTTAGCGATAACCAACGCATGTATTATTCTTCTGATACAGCGTTTAATTTTAAAACACTATCCGTATTTAACAGCCGACGTTTGATTTGACGTTTAAATATATGCAGTTACTGATGAGTTTAACTCCAGACATGCCACTCACTGAAAATTAAATTAATTTGCTGTCCCTGAATGTCCAATACTGGCATGCATGCGGATTTCATTGTTAAATTGACAGAAGAGAGTTGTATACCAGTCCGGTTTTCGCATGTGGAAATATGGTTCACATCGTCAATGGCCGTTGGTATTAATTGGACACTCCTTTCCCCCCACCAAAGGGGTTCGTCGCTGCTTCAGTCTAATATCTCATTTCACTCTTGACTTATGAAGGGCATCTAAGAGCCTCGCCTCAGAAGTCTGTCACCATTTGGATGCTACCCACGTCATGAGACAATATACCTCACTTCCAAAAAAAATAAGGCCGTTGGTCCTTAGTACAAACCGCTGTTAAATCAGTGAAATCCAGTCACCGTATTGATCACAATTATTTCAGTGACTACAGTATTGCTGGATTGTTCCACCGATTTTGAGTCAGATTTCACTGATTTGAAGGAATTTTCCTCAGTTCTAGCGTTTCGCACAAAGAAGTCAATAGTAGTGGTAAATGCTGTTCACGGTAAAATGAGCACTTTTGAAAGGCCTGCTTAAAATATACTTGTATACATGTTGTGTATTTTTCCGCCTTATGCAAAATTAACGTTTCCATGGGCCTCTTCACTTTATTCATGCGTCAGACAAGTGAACTAATCAAATTATTTTAAAAATAATATCTTTGAAATTGGCTCGTTTTTACACTTCGATGCATTAAAAATAAACATGAAGCGAAAGGAGTAATTTCATTAAAAATAAATTTTTACCTAACACTTTTTATTCGACGTTAAGATATGGAACTACTTTCCCTCCATCGTTACCATCTGTACTGGGCGCCATTCACTCATTAAACCCGTTATAATATAACGCTGGTAGGAGCGGTGATTTTTTCCTAAGGTTTATTTCAAAAGTGCTCACTTTATCGTGAACAGCATTTACCAATTTCCATCACTTATCAGCTAATCTACACAGCAAGGTAGCAGATCCCAGTCTTTCTTATGGATAATCTGATTTGTGGAATTTTTCTACTCCTGTTTGGCATAAATTGTTAATAGAAATATCGTCGAAGACAAACAGAAAATTGTCTCAAGTCCTTGCAACAAAATATAACTATTGAGGCATTTCTTTGAACGTTTATGTTGTAGTAAAATTAATGGGCTTGTATTGTGACAAAGTTAATGATGTTAACCATTTACATAGTCCTATATTACTACAAAACAAATTTACAGTTGAAGTGTTAATGTTAAAAGGGACTCTAAATAATGTTGCCATCACGTTTAAAAAAAAAAAAAAAAAAAAAAAACCCCGGCAAGAACTAAATATTTTGTGTAACTGCAACATTAAAGAAATGTTCGACCAACACAATTCACAGTGACTTGGTTTTGTAAAATGGCGGATAGAAGTGAATAGCGATAACTTAGTAAAATTAAACCATAGCATTTAACTCTGAAAGCATTGTATGAGAACTAAATGTAGCTTAGACCAGCTCTCATTCATTACAAAGCAGTTTACGTCTTCTAGTGGGGCATATATTTATAGAGGATAAAGTATTTCCACGTAACAAAAGAAAATTGCATTTTGTCGTTATGTTCTATTTAATGCCCATAATATGAACCGCAATCAGTAATGTGAAGATAGAGCAGCTGGAGGCACGTCAGGTTCTGTAATGGGGAGAACCTCAAGCGGGCGCGGGTTTGATCCCATCATGGATTTTTTTTTTTTTAAGTAAAGAAAATACACGAAAATTTTTAACACAAACGTTAACATAAATTCATTACATAATTTGTTTTGCCTCAACATAAACGCCGCTCTTAATGTTGACAGAACAGTAAGAAGTAATGGTGTTACAAAAGTACTTAATATCACTTTACCATGTATTACATTAACAACAACATTAGCTACTGACGGCTCACAGATAACAAGTTGTCACAACATTGGACGTTTTTTCTGTGCGCAGCACGTTGTTGTTCACTGGTTGTACGAAAAATACTGAACACAAGTACAGCTCATACGATAAAATTACGTGATTACAACACTTGAATTCAGAAGTCAATGTGCGGCTGAACGGGATAGTCAGAAATGAAATTGAAGTTACGTGTGGTGATAAATAATTCAGCTGATTCCCAGTAAGATTTGTGGAGGTTTCCGTATGTCCTTAGCGAAGGTTAGCCGCACGTTAGCACCGGGTAGGAGACATTCTGGTCTTAAAATTTATGTCATTTCACTTCTACAAAAACGATTCTGCTAGTGAGCTGATTATAGGTTCCTAAAAGCTATATAATTAATAGGAGTAAAAAATTAATAATTATGTAATATTACAACAAGGATATTATTTGATCGTATACGTAAAATTCTAATATTGAAAGGAGTATTTAGGAGGTTTCAAATATAAAAAATTATGATATTGAAAGGCGTGTTAGAGAGATTCCCGTTATACACAATATATTAGAAGGAAGCACTACGTCTGGAAAGAAAAAAAATTGTGACGTGGAGTCTCAGCTTATATAAAAATGGACTGAAATTATCGAAACTCAAAAACTTAAATTAAGCTGGTGAAATCGTAAAGTCCAATTATAAATTGGAGGTTAACACTGGCCAAAATAAAAAAGACTGTCCTTATAATTTAATTGAAAAATATGCAACTAACACTTCCGTGTTAACATACAACCCAAGATCGTAATTTTGTTGCTATCGTAATAATGTTATAAACAACTCTAAAAGAAGATGCCTGTAATCACAGAAGGCTAAAGCGGAATGAGACCCAAAAATGGAGCAACGATGGAAATGTTTATAAAAAGAACTGGCCAACGCTAACTTACGCAGGAATAAGACGCATTGAATTTCACGTATTCTATTACATGTGCACGATAACCGTATTGGAATGCAATTTTAAAACTAATATATATGTATATATGTGTGTGTGTTATGGGGGCAAGATTTGCATTTTACCCCTTCAGCTATGGAAACAAACTTTTCTGTGAGAAAATAATAACACAAGACTTTCAAAAATGCTGTTGATAAAGGAAATATTTTATATAAAGTTTATGATTTCCAATTTTGTGTTGAGTGCTTTCATGAAGGGTTTCTTGCGCTAGAAACATAAAACGTATTTGTAATTGATTAATTTTTCTTTGTTTCCCCTGTCTTTGAAATGAAGCTTTAAAAAATTGTTTTTTCGGTTCCCACGAAAGTTAAAATGAATTCTACGTCTTTCCAGAAATTTAAAATTAACTCGCAAGGAGCTGCTTTGACAGCAAGCTATTTATTTGATAAAATTGTTCGGGCACGTTGTACGAAGCGTTTATTATACAGCGCGAAGTGAAGGCGTATTATGTGAAGTGAACTGAAGGCCAGGACAGCGACTCCAGCCCCAACTTGGCTTATCCATCACTGTCCTCGAACTCCGCGGCAAAGCACACAGCGCACGTGTTCTTGGCACTTTCAGGCGCGTTCTTCACGTTTCGCTTAAACCATGACGTCGCGTCTTGACGTGACCTAGCGAGCCTTTCTCACGACCAGCACATTTTTCTTCCCTCCAGGAAATAGTCGCTAAAGCTGGTCCACGGTTCAGTATACATATCTATAGGCTGTTCACGGTAAGATGAGCACTTTAGAAAGCCCTGCTTAAGATATACTTGAATGCACGTGGTGTATTCTTCAACCTTATGTAAAAACAACATTGCCTTAGGCCTCATCACTTTATTCATGCGTCAGTCGAGTGAAACTGTTTATTTAAAAAGTAAATTTGTTCAAATCTGTTAATTTTTACACTTTCATAGGCAGCAAAAAAAAAAAAAAAGTGAAAGAAATAATTTAATTTCTCACAAATGGCTACCAAACATATTTTGATCAATGTTAAGATATGAGGCTACTTTCTCTCCATCGTTACCAACTTTACTACGCCCGTGAAAATATATGCTGTTAGGAGCAGTGAATTTTTTCTAAGGTTGTTTTCAAAAGTGCTCATTTTATCGTGAACAGTCTTTAGCATTGGAGTACAAAGTAATTCCTTCACTGCGCAGTTAAAAACATTTTCTATAATTTTACGGTCAATGTCTGGTAAAATTTCTACAGAACTCTCCGTCAATTTACTGAGACGTTGCTTTTTCAATAACTGACTTTCCGTTAATTTCACATAAACTAACTCACGAAACTCCTCAGTTAATATGCTATATTGCATTCACGGTTATTTCAAACTTTTCTGAAGCCCTGCTGAAGTTCTACTTCCAGGATATTCCTCCACCTCATAGAAAAGAAAGCTTAGAAACCTACACCTTAGGGCCAACGCACCACATTCGAGCGCGCTCGGTGGAAATGTTTTGTATAACAACCATTTCTTCCTATGTATTACCGACACGCCTATTTTCTCTGTCTTTATTCACACTTTTAAATGAAATATAAGTAAAACGTTAATTTAACCAAAAACCAAGTACTTTTATGTTAACACAAGTATAAAACGTGCTTAATACAAGACACATTTAGGAAACAACGAAATATGTAATTTTATTGGGTGTTTTTCCAAAGGGTTGATTCGAAAATTGTGAATAAAACACGAATAGACTATAACAAGATTTTCTGTACTTCTGGTTAAAAAAAAAAGATATTACAAAAAAAAATATTTTTGCGCGTATTAAACCGTATATAAAAAAGAAATTTAAAAAAAAATTGTTTCGTTCTGGTGCGATACGAGACCACGAAACAAAAGTTCTGGAGTCCATGACTTACCTACAATCTTCTTTCGAGAGTGTTCGGTATTAAAGTGACGTTTCTGCAGCAAATGCGACAAATGTAACTATTTAAGTTTATAATAACGTCTTATGCTGGAATTACAATGCCATGACGGGGTCGTCCCAACAGACTGCCACGACGTTACAGCCCGATCATTCCCACCACCAAAACTAGTTCAATGTTTACAATACCCCATCAGTTTCCTTCCGATAAGTGTTGCGTGGCTTTCGGCAAATCCTATAATGGCCAGTAACTTGATATGGAGTGTGAAGAAATCACAAATTATCATACACTAATTTGTTTTGATAACTTTGTAAACGAAGTATCTTTCGATTCTGGAGCACTTATTTTACTATGAATATTTATTTTCGTCAATTCATTAGCTTTATGTGACAAGATAACCAGGATGTACACGTAAATAACATATGTTAAATGTGAAATTTACCACAGTAGTGAAATCTGCACGACATTTGGTTTTGTAAGGTTATGTTTATGTTTTTTTTTTTCTACTGCTAAACGAGGCTGACCGGTGCGACAACCGACGAACGTAATAATAGAACCTACTTTTGTCAGGCTGTAGCGGCTGCGATTTTGTCGGGGTGACCTTGCTCCTGATTGGCTGACGAAACATTTCCGCCGGTGTCAGGACTGTTTTGTCGGACTGTCGGGTTATTAAAAATCCAGCTTTAGTGTCTTAAATACTAGTAGAAGGTGCCTTATGCTACTTTCTGATGTTTGAAATAATAGTTATATGTGGAATGAGTACTCTTATCTGCCGCAGAAAGGATAATTTTCTGTTTACAGTGGCGAAGAAAGCGTCCCGTACACTCAGCATTTTTCGTCCCCAAACCAGACGATACAGGAAATACGTAGAAGACCCGAGTTTTTCTTTTTCATTGCGAATTGCGGTTTTCCTATATAAGCTGTAAATTTACATTAACTTATAGTTGAATAAATAGAAAATTTAAACAGCGTGTAAGTGCATGTCTTTGAAGGAAAACCCTGACTATTGCACTTGCAGAACTCTTTGGAGTGCAAGACAAAAAACTTTAATGTTTTATCTTCTAGTAGAATAAGAAATTTATAGTTGGTATCTACTGAAATAGGATGTTTTAAACTTTATGATCACTGGTATAAAAATTGTCGAAATAGTAATATGTGCACGTTTGCAGTGTTACCTGACTGACGTATTAATTTTAGTAAAAAAAATCCATAGAAAAGTTAATTTTTGCCTGTGGCGAAATACAGCAGTGTACAGAAACAACAAGTGGAATAGATATCTCATAAAGTACTAGATTAACCTATTACCAAATATAGTACGTGGCAAAAATGGCATGCTTCATCCCCAAACATTAGCTGGCTTGAAGGTTGTAATCTTGAACATTCATTTTCATTATGTTTCGCTGTCGTTTTCTGTTTCATTCCAGGCTGTTCTCATTAGAATATTATATGGGCACAAGAGAACAGAGTAAGAAAACGAAAATAATAATTTTTAAATATCTGGTGAAATTGCAGCTGCTCTTAAAGGTAAAATCATAACTTTTAGAAAAATGACCTCTGATGTTGCACATCAGTCAATTGTGTAAGTGCATCTGTCTTGTTATCAGTAAGACACAATTTACTTTGAATAAAGGAAGTTAATAGAAGATTGTCTGAAGTAGCAAGATTTTCAAATCAAATCAGTTAATAATTGGCGCTCATATCATGCTTTACAACAAACTGTGTTTAACCAGCACAACATTAACAGCAGATGACTGTCTACTAGCAGAAAATTAATAACCAAAACATAACTGCGTGGGTGCCAGAGTTATCTTAACCAGCACATAGCAAGCCAGTAATTTCTTTACCGGGAAATATCTGTTGGGAAACAGTATCGGACTAACCAATAATTTACATAGACTTTGTGAAACCGGCCCTTAGACCACCAGTGTGACCACAGCCGTATGGCGTAAACATATTTATGCATAACAATGCGCAGAGCAGATAGGGGAAGGAGAAAATCTCAATTTCTTTGCATAATCCAGATCATAAGTTATTTAGACATAGTACACTGAACTATAGACATGAGTTACTAATCGTTATTTTTTCTACCAGCAATTCTAGATTGCCATCAGTAGTTATGCCGACAAGAATTGCCATGCTCGATATCTCTCACAAGAGGAAGGAAGGAAGTTTTTGTCCTTCCAAACTCTCTGAATCAAGTTGTAAAAGGAAAATGGTGTATCATCTATGGCGAATTCTCGAGCATTTGTATGTCTGAACTAAATTAAAGTATAGCTGCTTATCATTTCAATTACTTATAAAACTTTTATAACATAATTCATTTCGGCGAAACTTCGCAAGAAATACACTGTAGGTTAAGAGTGTCTAGTGAGAACGCACTAATTATGCTGAATAGAATAATAAATTATTCCAGTACAAACGTTTCGGTTTTATTCTTCCAGAAGTTACGCAAAGAACGACTGAATATTACCTGACTAGTTTTCTCTGAACCACTCGACTCGATGCACATAGACTGAAACATAGGAAGTTGGACGTGAACCATCGACTTCTTGTCCTCCTCCCAACGTAGGCGTAACACGTCGTGTACGGCCACCTCGAATCCCTTTTCCATTTCAATCCAAGTATTTGAATTTTTCTTTAAATAAAGCTTTCGTTTCGACAAATTCCCTACGTAGTTTAATGATAGTGGAAATTAATCAGCGATTTCCTTTGATAATTACTTCTTTCCTCAAAATATTTTCATCAGAATATCTCAGCCTTAAAATAATTATTTATTAAAAGGGAAACTCAAATGATGTCTACAAGCTATAAAATTAGTGTTACTGTGTTAGGGTAATCGGAAACTGCATTTACAGGATTATTAATATAACGGAAGTAAATAAACTTATGTCTTCTTCGGGCTTGATAACGAGAATTGGCACGTCGAAGGTGGTGGATTCCTAAAATGGACAGAGTGAAGGTGCTCCATTATCAAATGCCGTATTCGTCAATGTGCTGGTGTCACCTGAAGTATTCGAAATGTAATTCTTGAACATCCAAATTGGCTCGTAAATGTCTCTTAATCAAACTCCTGAAGCTTAAGAATACGTCCAGTAGGGTGCGAATATGATGGCATGCGTCTTTCAAATTTTGGCTAAAAATGTTACAGTCTCAAAAGGGCACTTTACACTAGCAACTTGAGGTGGCTTCACACGTAGGAGTCAACAGGAGTAAGTTTTAACGAACGGTTGGTCTATGAATTGTATTATCCGCATGCAATATCTACAGTACCCGGAATATGAGCGTCCATATATTCACAAGCCTTTCTTCTCGGGTCACTAACGACACTCAACCGCAGTGGACACTGCATCGCCCACGATGACGTGATATCTAAAACCTGTTCGCTGAAAGACACCGCACAACTTCGGCAGGCCCACGCCCGCTATCAAGCCCGAGATGAACATACCTATGTTTCCTTGCCGTCTTATTTTTCTACGTGTCATCCCACTGTAAGCAGCGACAGTTAATTCTGGGGCATTATATGTTATACAGGAAGAATAATTTGCAAGTTGTGTGAAATCTACTAACCTGTAAAAGCAGTGTTAGCTGTATCAATTAAAATGAAAATTTTCCTAGCTGGCATGAAAACACTAATCCCGGTCAATTTATTGTTATTGTTATTACAAAAGTATGAAGTGGGCTTTTGAAATTGAGAAAATGAGAAGGTATACTCAACTTGGTCCTAATGCAGTTCAACTCAAGATTAATTCTTCACCCACAATCTTCAGTTCAAGTAGACATGTACAATTGACAGTTCGATGGCACCTCTGTGCGTCATTTCTTGGTGTGGGCGTTTCGTGTCGTCACTATATTGTGTCAGCTCCCTTTCCCATGTCTGTTTGTAACACGAAATGCGCATCCTGTATTTTTTTTCAGTCATTTATGTAGAAATTTTTACCTCGCTACAATGAATAGCTTATCTCGTTTGTCATTGTCATATCTGCCTTGATATTTTATTTAGTTGACTTTTAACCAATCTATTCTCGCAGAAGAAGTGGAATGAGTGTCTTTCAAATTGTTCAACCTTGGAACTCAAAACGAATGGAGAAATCTATGTATTACTCATGATTCGAACCTAAACCTCGTGGTCATTCGCCAAGATTTTGTTTTGTTTTGTGCACGTGTGACTCATTGGGAGAAGCAATACAATGGATACCTTCACGTTTAACCTATGTATTTTGACATCCTAGCAACATTTTATGTAAATGAAATAGTTTTTTCATTGCTACCACTGTTTGCATTTGTGATAATGTAGAATTAAACGCCCTAATGATTTACGATACCAATGATTATATTGACATTTTAAAAGACAACACTTAACTTGCTACATTATACTTTATTTTATTAGAGTAGCTATTACGGAAGGATTGTTCAATTCTTTGTTTTTGTGTGCTAAACTGTTTTATTTTGCATTTTTTCTAAAACATGAACTTTACTGGTCTTATCGTATAGTACTTACGACAATCGGAATATACGTACGTTAAAAAGGATATAATATATAAGGAAAAGTAGAGCTCGTCCAGAATGTATTACACACACACATTTCAAATAATACAAGTTTAACTTCCCTCGATAAACATACGATACGAAAAATATTACCTGGAATTCAGAGGAAAATCCTTTTAATAGACGTTAAAGAATGGAGGCAAAGGAAAATACAACGTTAGGATAAACTATAGAGGATCGAACGCGATCCACCGAAAGAAACAAACTGCCATTGATCACAGATTTAAAAAATATGTTGTTCTGGGTTTGGCTGTGCAGGTCCCACTGTTTTTACGACAGTAGAGAATTCACTTCTAAGCAACGACTTCTCAGCACAACAGCGCGTCAAAGTATATTATCAACAAAGCGTAGCATATTCCACGTGGCTGTTAAGAGAGTTGAATTCAGTTGAGAGATTTGAAAGGCTCTTAACAAGGTTTTGGGAAATGAGGCGAGTAGTAGGGCATAGTTTTTCTTTTTTGGCCCAGAATTCGGGATTCGGGCTCGGGGCTCTGGCCGCCCTCTTGGAATTTCCTTCAAAATTTTCCTTTTTTTCCTTCAAATTCGACCAAAAATACTCAAAATTTCCCTTCTTAACCCAAAAAAAGTCATGTTCTTCCCAAAAATGGTAGAAGCCACTCATATACAAAACCAAGCCACCCAGAACCTATTTCGGCCAATTTGTGTGGCTTCCTTATTCTTTATAGACCAGAGCTTTGAACCTGACCTCTGATGTTGAAAACTCAAAAATCCAAAAAAAATTCACAAAAATGTTAAAAATCTAAAAACTCTAAGAACTTATCGCGTTATCCTAACACTCATACCACCACCCTAAATATCACCCCCCCCCCCCACCCTCATCAACCCACATTCTTATGCTACAAAAAAAAATAAAAAATCACAAAACATTTTTAAAAATCTAAAATCTGTAAGAACATGTCACGTCAAACTCACCCTCACCCCAGCATACTAAACAACAACCCCTACCCTTACGTACCCACATTCCAATACTCCAAAACAAAGAAAGATCACAAAAATTAAGAAAAATATACAAATATCGTAACTCCAGCATGTCTGTCATGTCATCATTGCCATCTGACACCAACCATTACATACAAGGTGACAACCCTCCAACATACCAACATACTATACAATCTGAATATATCAACAAACACCACATCAGATAACCATACTAACCAAAACATACAGCTCAAACCATATCATTTGTCCTGACCCAAGCATACCTCAGTCATGCTATTAACAATACATGCCATATCAACCACCATACCTCAGACATAGTGATCAATCATAACAGTCAACTATATTGACTACCATTTCAGCCCATCTAACTTCACCAGTTACACATTTAAACAAGCCATACCAGCCTACTATAACTCATGCATGCCATCTGCTCTACCAACCAACATCAGACGAAGTATACTCATAGTTCATATCTCTTACTATAACTCAAGCATACCTCAACAATTCAGTCCACACTGACTTACGAAAAATTGACGTACTGCTCATACTTTCTACTCTACTGGTCAACACCAGGCAAACATATATTAGTCACCATACCAACCAACCATCCATTATTTCCCAAGTCATGCGTGGCCAACCAGCATACCATCCATAACCAAAGAAAAATTCTGTCATTCTAATGAACTGCACCAACCAATACATCAAGCACAATATACATCATAACTCAAGTGAACCAAGCAACTGTACAGCTGAGGCCAGCCCATAACCTAACACCTATTCTACTTGTTCTTCCTACCAACAATGATAATACCTACCAACCATAACACCCACTATAACTCTAGCGTAACTCAATCATTCGTCCACACAGACCATACAAAGCAAAACATACAGCCCATACAACTGACACAATCAACTTTTTCTCATACCATCCACCAAGCCGACTGAGACCAGTCAAAATACACCGGCTACCGATACCAAACACACACATACTATCCACACCATTCAACATACACCAACAATCGCAAGACAGATATACAGGATAAACATATCACCCAACATACCAATCATACCATCCAGCTTAACCCAAGTGTAACCAAGCAAATTTACAGTCCAGACCACTTGCAACACAAACATTCCTATCATTAGTCAAACTAACATAACTTAACCTACTAAATCCCAAAAAACCTAGCATATCCAAACTCTTCAAAGGCCAGAAAAATCAGAAACGACCAAACACAACCTAGCTTAACATATTCCAGTTAAAAATTATAGTTATCCTAAGGACATATTTGTCCTATATGTCTAGCATTATTTCAGCTGACCAATTGCATGAAGGCATTGAGACATCACGTGAGGAGGAGGTGGTGGAGGCGGAGGTCAAGGCGGAGCTGATTACAGAGGCGGAGGAGAAGAAAAAAAATCAGAAATAACCAAACATAACCTAGCTTACCATATTCCAGTTAAAAATTATACTTATCCTCAGGACATATTTGTTCTATATGTCTAGGATTATTTCAGCTGACCAATCGCGTGAAGGTACTGAGACATCACATGAAGAGGAGGAGGTGGAGGTAAAGGCGGGGCTGATTGCAGAGGCGGAGGCGGATCTGATAGTTCTTTAGTGCAGACATGTTTAACTCCATTATTGTGGGTTTTATTATGCAAGCTGATGGATAAATATGAAATATGTAACACTCAAGACTTCTCACTGGTAGCGTACATACCTGAAACACTGGTAGTTAATATAACTTATAGCTCACGGGCTACGTGTAATATACCAACACTAGCTTTGAACGGGAAAATAAACCGAGAGATTAGCATAAAATAATTTACCTCTGCAGTACACGGATTACCCTAAAATAATACAAATGTTAAGCTTTAATAATAAAACCTTGAGCTACGAAGAGTACTGGCGTACATGTTCACCACGTGGCGATACACGAGTAGGAGATTTCCAAGCGTTTTATTTATTCCCGGCTGAAACACAGACTCATATTTAATGAAATGCGTGACATGAAAAATAACAGATGGAGGTGTGATGGTGTAAAACAGCTGAGGACGAAACGCAGGTCTGAGGGGAGCTATGTTCGTCTCCGGCGCGACGCGGCCCCACAGCGGCTACATTTTACGTAGATATAAGCTGTTCACGGTAAAATGAGCACTTTTGGAAGCCCTGCTTAGAATCTACTTGTATGCACGTTATGTATTCTTCCGCCTTTGTAAAACGAACTTTGCCGTGGGCCTCATCACTTTATGCATACGGCAGACATGTGAAAATTTGAAATTATCAGAAAAGTAAATATTTTACAAATCTGGTAATGTTTACACTCCATGGCATTAAAAAAGGAGAACCCGAAAAAAAATTTAGTTAATACAAATGGACACGTAACACTTATATTTCGACGTTAAAATATGGAACTACTTTCCATCCATCGTTACCAACTTTACTGGGCACACTTCACACAGTGCGCCGGTTAAAATATATGCAAGCAGGGGCAGTGATTTATTTCTAAGGTTGATTTCAAAAGTGCTCACTTTATCGTGAACTGCCTTTAGCAGCATAACCGACGGCGTCATTTTAGCGAGTGACGAATGGGACGCGGCTGAGGGAGCGAACATTGAAATACTGCGCGATGCGAGGTTATATTGCCGGCGGGCAATGCATCAAGTGTTCAAACACACAAGCTGCCCTGGGTTAACGCAGAACTTGGCGCCCGGGTAATAAATACGGCAACTGAACTTTATTACTTTCAACCTGACTGACGTGGGGAGCGTTAATGTGGAAGAACTCCCAAAGAGCTACGCCCATTGAAATTTATGTTCCTTCCGCTGATTATTTTTCTGTTATTCTATAACTAAACCCTGCGCTTCCTGTCTGCCCCTCTGGGGAACATAACAACATAGCGGTGGGCGAGACAATGACAGCAAGTTCGGGAATTCTGAAAAGCGCTGTCGACCGGATTACTACCGGCGTGGAACAAATTGAAAGCAACTTGACGATATACTATGCCCCTTTTGGTCTGTCAACTGCCACAGTCTATCTTTTTGACCAATTTCCACACGAAATCCCCCAATACATCCTGGCGGGATTCCCAAGTTCACACACAAACGTCATCGATTGGTACGATATACTACATATGCTCTATTTGGGGGGGGGGGGTTGTTGACCCATTAGAAGTGAATTACTCCAATAAAAAGTGCCATAATCGGAATAATATTTTTAAATCACGGTTAGAACTTAATAGAGTAAGTTCACGTATATGTTACATTTGAGTTTTAAGATTTTTAATTATGTGTAACCAGTGCATGTACTAAAATAAGTAAGGTAATTCTATTTACAAATAATGCGTGGTGTTATACCGGAAAAATGTTTTAGTAAATCCTTTAGTATTTAACATGCAGCTTGATGGTTTTAAATGAAATTTGAAATACAGAAATACAAGAAAACTTTAACTATGAATTACACATATAAAAATAATTACTGCTTGTTAAAAATATATATAAGGGATGCTGAAAATAAGTTCGGAGATTACTTTATTTACGTTCTCCCAGACATTAAGCATTTGGTGTAAGATCCACAGTAAAATTTATGTTGTTGCAAAAATTGATTTGTTTATATTTACTTTTTTTTTTACAGCGTTGTTCCAAACATTGCACGACGTCCTCTGCGATAGTTTTCGTATTCTTGAGCAACAATTTTGTAATAAAAATACGATTTGTTTATTAAGTGTCACACACTTTTTACATAAAATGAAGTACGTGTACGGCATATAAGTTAACCCTACTATCTTGTGACTCACCAAAATTCCATTTCGCTCCCCTGAAGAGTAAGGACAGCGTGATACATCAGACTAATGCAATACCTCTTTCTATAATGTGAGAATTTAGCTCGTTCGTTTTTGTTTTTCTCAGTATTTCGCCTGACTTTTTGGTTAGCGTATATTCATCGCAACAACGTTGGTGGTCCTATTGTTCTCCGTTTCGTATCATTTCAGTACATTTTCACAGTTCTCGAAAACAAGTGGGGTTACAATGCATCCCTCCGCCAAAGCTGTTCTGTCGGTGAAGAAAACAATCTTTGTAAACAAATTCTATGAATTCAATGGCAGGCATTGAAATACTGACAACTTCAGTCCATTACTTGGTTACTATAATTAGTTGCCATTACCACCTGTTTTGTTTTTGTTATGACCACGTAATATAGTAGTAACACTTTTACTAATATTTTATGATCATCCTAAAAATGTTTGAATATAAAAACAGCAATATACAAGGCTATTCTAATAAACAGCTGTCCGCACTAAATCTATTCGTGTCTAATCGATACTAGCTAAGCAGAAATAAATTTGGTGTAGTTATATACCATCTAAAGTCAGAATGTTATTATCGATGCAACTTTCGAAGTTTATTAATCGAAATTCATTTAATGCTGCACTAAATGAAAAATATTGGTACATATTTAAGAAAAAGACAAACTATTCTGTAAATGTTTGTGTGAGATCATTCTTAACGCTTTTCAATTTCATGCCTGTTTCATGGACATGTTTTAGAGCGTGCATTTCACCAGAGTTGTATGACTTTCCTATCCACATAACTAAGTACAAATTTACACTGTGCTATAACAAAGGGAAGAGAAAAGGGGAGAAGGTTAAACGTACAAGTTTAATCATTGGTGTTCTTTACTTTAAGTTGTGAGTGAATATACCTTACTTCAGACACAAAAAAAAATTGAGAAAATAAATATATATTTTCTAATAAATTTGGCTTACAGTGGCCGCAAACGAAGATAAACAGTCTTCAAAGTCGGAGAATTGGACTAATATTCTATCACCTACATTCATTTAAAACATTTCTAGTAACTGCAACATTTTATTTAAATACACCCTGCCAGGTTGAATATAGCCACGCTACAATGAGTACTTTTACTATTATACATGCTAATGGTTAAAACTTGAGTACATCCTTTTTAACATACGTGAAAGTTTTGCAGTAATTAGAGAACATTTTTGTTTTAATCATACCTTTTCCGGTTAAGTGTTAGAATTTTTGTAATTTTAAATGAAGGGATAGTTCAACATTACCCCTACGCCAGAAAAAAAAAACACAATTTTTTTGTAGTTACATGTCGAATACATGAGTTATTTTTTGTGTTAGGAAAAAAAATGCAAAAGATAATAAATTATAATTCATGTGATATATATATATAATAGTGTAAACAGGTAAAAGTATTTTTGAACATTTCAGTGACAACCAGATAAAAAAAAATGCGAATACCATTACTTATACTAAACAAGATTTAGAAAACTGATAATATTTTGTACAGTTTCTGAGATGTTATGAGTTAGCTTAAAGTATATCTCTTTTAAAAAGCATTATAAATTTTTGCTACTCCAGTTAGTTTATTATCTGTACGACATACAATCAGTACCCTACATTCGTCACTTTGACTCGTAGTTATGCGAATTATATTTTTCTGGTGACATTCGTTACATGCTACGTGTAAAAATGTCATGATTTCGAATAAATATACAAAAAAAACTGAACGTTTTGCTAACCAACGTCGTAAATATGAAAGGAGCCCTTGATTATAATTATCTCCAAATCTCACAGTCACACTCACTCAAAGCCGACTCGTGCCATCGACAAGGCGCTAACTCTCATACGGGTTCGCCACCACTGGCGGCTTTCTGAAGCAGCGTACAGTCGTTCACAACACACCGCAGACTTGCAATCACAAACCAAAGATGAGGTACACTGAGAGGCGTGGAGTGGTTTGGAAGGCTCTTAACATCGAGGTCTTGAGACCTATGAGAATGAAGCGAGGTGAGTATAGAGCATAGAGCAGTGTCGGAATGAAAGAGCGGGGGAAACGGGAGTTCCCCAAGAAAACCCTCCGACAAGCGGCATCGTTCGGCACGATTCCCACTTGCGAAAATCCGGTGACCCAGCCGGGGATTGAGCCCGGTTCGCCTTGGTGGGAGGCAATCCTGCTAATCGTTCAGCCACCGTGGCCCCCTGAAAACTAGTGAATATAGAAAATTGTTCTAGCGAAATGAATGTGTAAGGTACCGTTATTTCCTGTGATATGTTGTGAGACAGAAAATAAATTTTCTGCCAATGCAAAGTTGGCAAAAAAAAGGAATTTCTGAAATGTCGACAGCTCTCGGTACATATATGGTTAAGAGCGTCGTAAAACACAAGTCCGCGACTGCAAATATCTTCGTTTATGATGATCGCAGTCAACGACCGCGAGATTGAACGCGGTTGGAAAACATCCATCCTCACTCATAACCGTTGACTTCCCATCCCGTCTCGACACAACTTAACTTTACTTTTAAGTTTCCGCTCCTGTAATGATGTTAATGGCGCTTGAAATGCGTTGGAAAATGTTTTAAATCCACGTTTTTTTTTTTTTTTTTTTCCGAAACCATTAAAGGTGTCCCCAAGATACCAATCTACTAAATGCTGTTCACGATAAAGTGAGCACTTTTGAAATAAACCTTAGAAAAAGTCACTGCCACTGCTTGCATATATTTTAACGGACGTACTAAGGGACATGCACCCAGTTTAATTGGTAACGTTGTATGAAAAATAGTTCCTCATCTTAACGTCCAGTAAAAAGTTTTGGGCAGCCATTTGTAATAACTTCAATTATTTCTTTTACTTTCTACATTTTTTTATGCACGGAAGTGTAAAACTGACCAGATTTGTAAGATATTTATTTTTCTAATAATTTCACAGCATGACTTGAATCAACGCGTAAATAAAGTAATGAGGCCCATTGCAATGTCAATCTTACATAAGGTGGAAGAATACACAACGTCCATACAAGTATATCTTAAGCAAGGCTTTCAAATGAGTTCATTTTACCGTGAACAACCTATAAAAGAAAACACACTTCAGGCGAGGTACGTATAATACTCTCTAAACATCATGCACATTGTAAATGCTATGCCTGAGCTAATGCTAAACATGGCCTTTTTACATTTCTGTATATCATAACATTCTGGTTGAAAACTCGTGAAATTATTATAGGGAACTGCATTGAACCATGCTATAGATTTTCCACAAGTAAAATTATAGGGCCTTTTCTTAAAGTCCCGTAGGTACACGCAGCACAACAGAAACACTGCACGCTAGTTCAGCGCCTAGCAGGTAGGAGCGAAGGGGCATCAGTCGCGAGTGTCCTCATCGTCCTTATTGCTCCCGCGCTTCCCTGCCTCAAATGTGCTTAAAACCTCTAAGTAGGTGGGGTCCTTAACGCCTTCCATCTAGTAACGTAAATTATTGAAGTCTGTCAGCATACAGTGCTCAAATGGTTTGCACATCGTAAAGGAAACAAAATTGTTTAGTTTTCTCTTATTATTCGGGGAGACATTACTATTCTATGTTTGGTGTATGCGTTTCAGAATGATCGCTTCAATATATTTGAACTAAACACTGGAAATGTTGATTTCGCCACACAGAAGACGAAAGTCACGAAAGTAAAATGGCGTGGAGGTGTTTTTTTTACTTAAGGCGCTCCCAATCGCTGATTGCCTGCTCGAGTCTCTGAAAGTGGGTCTCGCCTGACTGGCAAATTACGTGATGCGAAAGATTCCCTATTGGCTGGTCTGCCCTCTGGCAAGTGTAGTAACCAGGCGCTGATTGGCAAGCGGCGTTTAGACATATTGCCGAACAGTGACGCCATTTTTCTGGCGTGTGCAGCAAGAGCTCGTGTTAGAAGAGGCTGTTTAAATTTTTTGGTTTGTTGTTATTAACAGGAGTAATTTTAACTCCCCTAGAAATATTGTCATTTGTAGAGACGCGCAAAATTCGCGTTATCTTTCGGAGACATGAAAGACTCAACTGCCTTATAAACAACTGAGCACAGTTCATGGTTTCATTGGCCGTTGCTCTGTAATCAATGTCAAATATCTGCTTCATCTTCTGAAAGGAGATTGGCCATTCCACCTTTGAACTTTATCAATGGCTCAAGAGTTCTCCAAGGCGTGCCAAATATATTTTTGCCCAATAGTTGAAGATGGTCAAACGCACAGTAACTTGGGAGTTAAGTCTTCCCTTAAATAATAACGTGAATTTTGCAGGTCTCTTCATTTGAAATGATTTAACTTACCTAAAGACATTGTCACTTCAGCTAAAGAAAAGTCTGGTCAAATTTTTATAATGAGTATAATCTTCCACGAATTTGAATGGAGCGGACTCTATCAGAATGAAATGAGACAAAGTTTAGACACCGATTTACCGTGAGTTGAGTTTTATTGGTTGAGATACTGGAAAAGACATGTACGTGTAAACCGTAGCCTATATATTGTATAGCAGGGCAAGTTCAGAATATCAGCCGTGGTGATGGTTACACTAAAATCAATATTCGTAGGTTGTAAAAACCACCGTTAATAATTATTACCACTCAGAAATAAGTTACACAATGCATTGCTGATCAAAGCGTACCTACTGAATGTCAACGGGTTGTCGGCAACCTTCACAACATTTTCTGCATGTATGAAGTCCTCGAATCTTTACAATCAGATATCAATATGCTCTTCACGGTAAATTGGGCACTATTAGAAGTCCTCCTGAATATCTACCTGTACACACATCGTGTATTCTTACACCATACGTAAATTTAACATTGTCGTGGGCCCTATCATTTCATTCATGCGTCAGTTAAGTGAAATTGTGATATAAAAAATATATATATTTTACAATTATGCTAATTTCTACACTTATAGAAAATATTTAAAAAAACTGTAAGTAAATTAAGTCATTTCAATATTTACAAATGAGTATCTGACACTTCTAATGCAACGCTAAGTCACGCAACAACTTTTCCTCAGTCGTTACGAGTTTTACTGTTCGTGAGCCAGTCAGTGAGATATTTAAAATATATGCAGGTAGGCGCAGCGACATTTTCCAAAGCTTTATTTCGAAAAGTGCTCAATTAATGGTTATATATATATATATATATATATATATATATATATATATATATAACAAATGTTACAACAGCCGTATTAGTTTTGGAATCATTAAAGCTGCTGTGTTGATTAACACCTATGCAGGTAGGCGCAGCGACATTTTCCAAAGCTTTATTTCGAAAAGTGCTCAATTAATGGTTTTATATATATATATATATATATATATAACAAATGTTACAACAGCCGTATTAGTTTTGGAATCATTAAAGCTGCTGTGTTGATTAACACCTATGCAGGATGTTGCAATATTCCATGCCAATACTTCGGGGGAACATTCCTCACACCTGGAGGACGAAATTATGTTATATGAACATGGCCCGCGGGCTGGATCATGTTACTGTAGAATGCCATTGCAGCGTACGTTTGCATGATATACGGCACCTCACCCCACAGCACTACACCTATAACAAGAGGAACAGCACAGGTATAAGCTTTTACGCCCCTTCGCTCCTACGCGCTAGGCGCTGAACTGGTGTGCAATGTTTCCGTTGCGCTGCGTGTACCTACGGGACTTTAAGCGTGGACCCTATCATTTTACTTGTGGAAAGTCTATAGCAAGGTTCAATGCAGGTCCGTATATTAGTTTCACGTGTTTCCAACCTGTATATTATGAGATAAGCTGTCACACATGTGTGAGAGCTTATCGTCAGCACTACAGGAAATGTTCAAAATGCCATCCAGCAGCACGTACACATGCTTTAACTCGCCGCTGCATGGATTCTCGGAAGCTATGATGCATTCCTGGTGTATTTCTGGTAGTTTTGCAGCCCGCCACAATACGGCCACGAAGGGTGTCCAGATCGTCCGCTCGGGTTGCATACACAAGAGCCTTTAAATGTCCTCACAAATAAAAGTCTAGTGGATTTAAATCTGGGCTCCTCGGGGGCTGGTATGGGGCTGCCAATACAGCGGGCCATACTCTGTACGTTATGTATTATGGGCAGTACAACAGAAACGAAGCGTTTGCGGACCCATGTTCACATAACATTTTTTCATCCTACAGATGTGAAGAATGTTCCCCCGTAGTATTGAAATGCAATATTGCAACATGCTATGTACTACAACCTATTTCAGCGTCTTAATTTTGCAAATACATACAAATTAATTTGTTATTAGACACTGTGAATATAGTAGTTTGGTCCTACTTTCAGCACGTACTCTCTCTCTCTCTCTGTCTCTCTCTCTCTGTCTCTCTCTCTCTCTCTCTCTATATATATATATATATATATATATATATATATGTATATATGTATATATATATTAATTTTATTTATATATACACACATACACACGAGGGCTGATTCAGAAATCATGGTAACAATTGTTTATCTCCCGAAAATTACCCAACACAGAAAAATGTACTACTACGTACAGTTAAAAGTGATATTTTTATTCAAAACCGTACATTTACTGTAAAGGGACTATGTCTCAAGTGCCTTAAAAATAAATATTTTTCATAACGATGTTTTTTTTAGGAAACGCATTTATGTAAGATTTTTCTTCAAGGACTTTTTCTTCCAGTGTGGCATACATTATTTCACAAGACTTGCTTTTATAGGTTATTCACAGTAAAGTGAGCACTTTTTAAAGCCCTCTCGTTTGCATTAATATTGAATAAATATAATTTATTTTAGCCTTTGACGTCAACTTAAGAGTGTGGTTACACTGCGTTTATTAGCTAAAAAGCAATATTTGATTTAGAAAGTGGTTAAAAGATAAGAAATGGCTGAAAGCAAAAGAGTAACTAGGCCATAAAAGTGCTGACTTTACCTTGAACAGTCTCAATAATGTTTTCCATTACATGCGGCATGCTGTTGCAAGCAGGGCGCCGTGCGGGGAACATTTCAGTGATCCGCAGCAACTGACTGACCATTTTTCTAATCAAGACTCGGGCGGTCGCTGTGCAAACAGGCGAGATGGCGATGACGTCACCCCGGCTGCACATCAATTACCGTTATCGAGTACAAACTCGGGGCTCGCTTATTACGAGCCGTGTTTACCGAAATGTCGCACCACGCCGGTATCTCTGGCGAGGGTCCTCGTGGGTGCGGTGCGCAAACTGCTGATACCGTGAGGCAGCCAATAAAGGTCGTGTAGTGCCTGGCTCGTGAACAAGCAGGTATCACTACCGGATCACGAAATATTAAACCGATTCAGAGAGTAACAGACCTCCTACGAGTGAAAACTCACCCACTGGATTGGATATTTCAGCGACTCATTTTTACATGTTTACCACAGAGTTCTACTGATAATCTCTGGATTCGACAGTTAAAGTCACTGATTGTCAGTTAATATTTCTAATTCGCTAAAATGTTTCTGTATTACAGCATAGTTCGTTGCTATTGACATAATTTACTTGAACCACTTATTCAGATTGAGAAAAACTTCGTACACTTCATAACGCAGCCATGTAAAAAGTAGGGATCATAGTAAGGAAAAAACCTCACCAGTTTGTCGAAAGAGGCACAGAATCCTATGGTTGTGAGTACTATCTAAGTAGTTAGACAAGGGGAATTAACGAGAACCTGGATGCTGGATGCGGATCTGAGACGCCACGGCGGCCATCTTGGATTTACCTTTTTACCTCAAAACTTCTCTCCCCCCCCCCTAAAAAGGCGCTGACAATCACCAGAATTTCGGTAAAAGTTTCCCGAATTTTCCTCAAAACTTGCACAATTTTATGCAAAAAGTGTGTTTAGCACAATGCGGCTGTCACTTACGCAATGCAGCGGGATCAGGCGAAAATCGAGCAAACGCCAACCGGATGGTGCAATCATTTACAAGGATTTAAACCTTTTATCGTACCATGCCAGCACTATCCAGCTTGTCTGAAGAATGTTCGAGTTTATTGTCCCGTCATGCAACTTCATGCACTATCTTGTTACAAGCATATACTCTGCGATCTATTCCAAGTACATATACGCTAAATATAACAATACCAATCACGCACACATATGTGCTAATTGTACATATACTAATCGCACTTATGCTAATCGGTCACGCCAATCAACCCACCATCTTGACTTCGTCCTCGCTATCTAGGATTCGTGCCCACGCATGCTTTATCACATGATTTTCTAATATTCTCTTTGGTCTCCTATTCTCTCTCTTGCCTTCTATTATTCCTTCTTGACTCCCATCCATATCCTCTATCTCTCTTGCTTTTTACGCCCTCCATCTTTAATTCCCACACCCACCACCAGAAAGTGCTAAGTTTTACTGTTTGCAGCTAGGAGCTCTGGTATCGAAAGCTGCCATTTGTATGTTAGTAATCACGTCACCTGCAGGGGCGCGCTAGCATCGAGGATTATAGATCTATAAGTGCTTGCTAGGAAGCTGGAAATTTTTTTTTTTGTTGGTTGTTGTTTCGAAACTCAAAAAATGCCGAAGGCGTGCGGGATCATTCCGGTATTCCTTGGGTGATTTGGGTCGGCAGTCGAGCATCTTGACCGCAAGATTACTGTGAAATCTAGGAAAGTAGGCTTTTTAGTGCTGCATATAGTAATTAACAACCCAGCACTCGGGAAAAAAATGGGCAGGCCCCGAATTTATATAAAAATTACCATCGTATGGTTAAGAGAAGAAATAAAGTAAAAACTCGCATCGGCCTATGCCCTTCTCAGATAATAATCTTGTCATCAAGAAAATGATGATGTTGAATGTCGAATAAATGTATGCACCACGTACACACACATATCTGTATATGTTTAAAAGTTATATATATATATAAGAAATTAATAGCACTTGTACTATGCCTATTGCAGTCAACTAATAAAAACACTACATTCACATGTAACATGCCGCCATAAATACCTACACACACAATTGGGTTGCGACGCACAAGCGTGCCGATCATGTGCATGCTCTTCTGTATCTGCAACTTGTCCGCAAGGTGCGGAGCGAAGCTGGCCCATGCACGCTATCCTAGAGTCGCTTCACACACGCATCAAGTACACATTAATCCAATTTATAAGCATAGTTGGCTGCAATTTCCGAACTGTTTAAGAGAGCCACTAAATTCATAAATTAAAACATGTGCGTGTGAATATAAATAAACACCTTCAACCTAATACAAGTGCCGGGGAAACCGAATTGAAAGTATATTAAACTGCCCTGTACATGAAAAATTAGTCCCATAATAGACAATATAGTACTGGCATGTACGGAAATACATCGCATGAATGAGTTCATAATGAGCCTATATATAAGTATATAAGTACCCAATGGAGCCACAGTCCATGATATTTACATCAGTGTTTCTATAATGCCAAGAAGTTTAGTAAAAGACTAGAATCTCGATCGATGACATGGGAAAGAACGAATGATCACAAGGACCAACCTCAAAAATGACTACAATGCATCAAGTGCGGTACACATTATGCAACTTTTAAAAACAGTGTTCCTTTGTTTGCCACAAAAAAATCATATATTTAACAATTAGTTGCGCGGAGAGAGGCCACTGCTATGCGCTGATGCAAAAAGGTGTAAAAATTAACTATAAAATAAAATAGTTATAAAAATTTACCAACCAATGCTTAATTGCACGAGCATCGAGCGCTGTATGTCATACTAGGCGAAAAAATTTCCATTCTTAAGTGCGGGTTTACATATGCTTGAAGATGATGGAGACCACTGAGTATGCGCAATCGATTATGTCCTGTACGACTACATGCAAACCTTCATGGAGTGTTCAACAATTAAATGCAAAAAAATGCTGTTACTGTGGCAAGATCTTCACTAAAAGTTGCAGTGCACATCACCATACACAGAGTGAATGTTCGAAGAATCCAACCTCCACAATGCTATCATGTGATGTATGTGGTGCAGAACTTGGTAGATGTGTTATTCTAAAGAGAGATACTGGTACCTGTAATGGTAGCACACCTTATCTTGGCAAGATACATCAAATGTTTTCACATATTCGTGCAAGACAAGGCTATGGCAAGCCTTCCTGCTGATTCGTTGTGTAAGCTAAAAATTATTTACCATAACATTACCCGGGCCTGCATCGTATTCCAAAACAGTGCGTGAAGAAGGAAATACGAGTGTTGCAGACATGCACTGTGGAAAGTGGGAACTCTGAAGTTGCGAACAACAAGCATGCACCACTAACATGTTGAGTGAAAAACGAAGATGTTACAACTAACCAGGACGTTGAGTACGAAAATGTGACCTCCAAAAATGCTGGTAATGCTGTGAAATATGATATTCTATTGATGATAAAGTGTCGACTTCTGCAAAGTAATAGCATATATGTGTTGCTGAAGATAAGGGCTACTTGAAGTTGCGGCAGAAGAATTATCGATTCGAACCTAGTACTGTAGTCCAGAGGTATCTCACAACCTACACATCACAGAAGAACATACATGCAGACATGTATTGTAAACCTTCTCTGAAGAGTGACATGAAGTCTAGGTACTTATTTTCTGAAGATCCCAATGACTTGGTTGAATCACTGCAGGTGTTTGTGGCATTTCAAAGAAAAGGATGTCTTTTTGTCAGTGAAATTATAATTTCTATTATTGATGCAGAGCTATAGGCTTTATTGAATGACATTTTATGAAGCATGTGTTGGTTTGGTTAAGAATAGGAATAAATGCAAAAAAAAAAAAAAATAGAAAAAAAACATAATTAATTCATTTTATATTTTTTTAAACTCCTATTATCTGAGAATGTACCTACTGTTATGTGTTTACAAATATCGGCTAGGCTGCAAATAAATGTCTTGCTACCATATTTCCACTTTCTTCCCAATGAACAACAAATATTGTCTTTTAGCACTTCTTGCTATGTCTATTCAGACTATCACTGGGAACGAATACCACATCACAGTTATCGTAATGTATGCAATGCTGAACATGCAATGACTACTTTCATGTCGTCGTGATGTAAGGAGCGAATCGTTAGAGTCCCTTGCTGTTGACGATGCAGTCAGTGTTTCAGATTGTAAGTCTTCAACCATTGATTCCGTCTTCGTATTGTAACTGCATACACGATTGTGGTAGATGAATATAGTTGTAACTATTTACTTTCCACTATGCTCGACGACGAAGTGAGAACCATTTTTACCATTTTTACGTGATGTATGCTAATATATAATTATCACTACATGACAGTTCGTATTGACTGTTTCGGGTTGTTACAGCGTCACTTGCTTGTTATAAATGGCTGGTTAGCTGCAAGTAATTGAGAAGAACATACATAGAGTACAATTACGTACAAAATATTTGATGGAGATATAATATATTGCGATTGTTGCATGGTGCGTTAGACACATAAATACATAAATATAACACAAAAGTTTAATTACGTATCATGTTGTATTTTTACCAGTGAAATGATTAGACTCGCTATGGGATTGAACCTGCGATACATTATTCTCGAGGATGGTGAACTGTCTCCAGCGCCATTAGCATATATGAGATATTTCCCATAAAATTTCAATAGCATATGTAAAATGTAATATGCTTATCAATCTGAAGTTTACATGAATGTTTTTTTCAAGGATGGTGTAATTACAATAATTGTAAGTGCTGAGTTGCTTTCTTGGTCGGTGATGTATACCATACACTGAAAGGCAGGATAGTTATTGTGGCCTGTGCTTTTGTTGAGTTCACATCGATAGTTAAGAGATGCACCTGTGGCCTCCAGGTCTTCGGTGTATGAAAGAGCTACACCAGTTTTTTTTAGTTCTCTTTGTGCTTTGGGTTTTCTAAAATCAGAGTACATATATAGTCGAAACGTGTGTGTGCTGCGATGCCTCCTCACTCGAAGTTACAAAGTTCATGCATTTAATGAAATTTATTTATTAATAAAAATTTGTGATGAGTGATTCACGGCTAATTTGTTTCATACTGTGATTGCAGTCCTAGCACTATAAATGGTATGCATTCAAATAAGTGCATGTATATAATATTTAAAACTAAATAAATTGTTACCTTGTACTGTATAACTGAATTCCTCTCGTAAAGTGAAGTGCATGTGTGACTTGGCTCTGCCGCCCTGGAGCCTAAAGGCCCAATTCCACTGAGGTAACATTTTGGCAAAATGCAGCATGCGACAGTGGCGCACAAGACAGTCAGCTTTCAACTGAGGAAACACAGTGTGTCATATAGTATGCGGCAATGTAGCATGCGACATGTCGCCACCTGCTGGGTCGACAATATTAGCGCATGCCACAAAAATCTGGCTGTCGAACAGTGTCACCCTCGATCCGGCAGTGTGTGGATCGGTGCGGCAAATTCTGGGCGACAAGATGAAATGGTCCAACGAATAAACTGTTCAGTTTACAGAAGACTATCGTAGTGCGCCAGAATTAAGGAATTTAACTTTAGGAGATTATAAAACAACAAAGTGAAATTCAATACTTTGAAATGGCTTTCAAATCAATACGATTGCAGTGTTGGGGAAGTGAAAACGAAGATTGAAAACCTATGTTCAGCTTTTCATCGAGAGCGCAGAAGATTGCAGAAAGGCAGTGGTGCTTCTCTGGTGAAAGGAAAAGTGTGGTTCGGATATGATCTACTTACTTTTCTTCATGACACCGATGTTCGTAGAAAAACCACGTTGACAACATGTGACAGTGGAGATCCTGAGGTAAATATGAACTTAATGTTTTCCAATTTAATAAAACAGTAGTATACAGTTATAAAGGTTTAAGTGATAATGACTGTCTTTGAAGCTAATGGAAGTAAATGCTGTAAATAGTTGAGGTTTGGTGACTCTTTAAGTTCAACAATGCACATACTGAATTTCTAAAATACATTTGGGGATATGATCTCAATGCAACACATCATTATGTAAGTATCTGTGACCTTGAGTTGGTACGTTTTGCTAGAATATTAACGAATTAAACAGTTGTACTATATATTGATTACAGTGCACTAGTGTATGACAATAAGAACTGTGTTATAACAAAAAATCAAAATAAACAGACAACTGGAATTTTAAACTACAAATAAATGTTCTGAAACCAGCATTTCAATTAACACATGTGTCATAATGATAATTGTTGTTTCCAGAAAATATACAATTTGACACAAAATTACTGTATCCGACATACACATGTGTTCCTTTAACCATACCTGTCCTGCCAAGGTACACAGCCTTCATCTGACATGACGTACTCCATGAACTCATCCCTGATGGTTTTCACCTCTTGAGGATTCCCACGTGGTATGTTTTTTCATAGACTTTAGCCCTGTATCTCCATGGATTACATTGTGCCATGTTCCTGGAATGATGCTACCATCTTGGGTGTCGGTTTCAAAAGTCCCTTGAGGCGAGTAAAGTTATCTTGAGGTAGCACGTTTTCGAAGAAAGTTGTGCAGGTAGATACAGGTCGTGGTTACAGTTACTGAATTTTCTACACCTACCTCCATTCGCATTCTAAACACTCGGAAAGCACTAAACGACAACCCAAAGCAGTTTTCTAATATCCGACGTGCACGTGAATGTAGGTAATTGTGTATTCTTTGGGGTGAGATTTTGTCGTGACAAACACCATATGGTTTCATTATGTTCTTGGAAGGGGAATGCATCATCCATAAGGAGAACATAGGGTGATGTGTTAGTTCGTCCTGGAAGAGGCACAGGATGTAGTAAAGATAATTTATCTCATATATTATAGTAGAAGCCTGTTTGTCGAAAAACAGCACCATCCGGAATTCTTCCCTGGCATTCTATGTTTGCATATATAAAATTATATGTGGCGTCAGCAACTTCCATCAAAACGATGCTAAAAGTTCCCTTATAATTATAAAACTGACTGCCACTGTTGTTTGGGCAACATATCAGTAAATGTTTGCCGTCACAGGCACCTATGCAGTGGGGAGAGTTCCATGCAGTGTCGAAATCCTGTGTTTCACTTTTCCATTATTCCTCACCATTAGGAACCTTGAAAGAAAAGTTTCCAATATAAGTGTGATCAAACATTTATTGAAGGGCAGGTTAAGTTTGTTGTGTAGATTTTTAGATATACAATTTATACAGGATGTATATGAATGCTCAAAGCATTCCTTGCCGAACATGAGCTGAAGTAACATGAGGCATCTTTAAGCCTGTAGAAGTTTATTAAGGGAGACATTCGCCCTTGAAAATCGAAATCTCAAATCGTATTTTGGCATACTTTCGTAAACTAATTTAAAAAACTATTATTATTCTATGGGCAATGTTTCATGTTATCAAGATCTTTATCATGTGAAGATACCATCCACGAATCCTCTGCCACAAAGTTTGCAACATATTTTCATATACATCCTGTATAGTAAACTGGTGTGAGATTTATCTCAAAGCTACAACGACATGTTATTTATTTCAGGAGGACACTGATGTAACAGAAGTTCTACTTCAATTTGAAAATGAAGAATCGACAGTTGTCTCAGTGAACGATGAACCAGGTCTTGCAAACAGTACACAAAATATAAGTCCATGTCAGTAGAGTGGGCGTGAAGATAAGGATAGAGGCAAGTTCAAGAAAAGCAAACTATCGTTAGAAGAGGAATGAAGGGAAGAAGAATTTAAAATCTTAAAGTCTTGTGTTATGAGAGATGAGTATTCAGTATATGGAGAGCACGTGGCAAATTAGTTACGCAAATTAGCTCCAAGAGCACAAACAATTGTAAAACACAAAATAAACAAAATCTTGTTTGAAGTAACAATTCGCAGCTATAATTTTTACTCTCCAAGATGTACAGGTGGTTTGAACTACTCGGTGTCACCTTCAACATCTAACATTTACGCCTCGCTTTCATCTTCATCTGTTTATGCACATGATATACATTCACCTTCACTTCTTTCACCGGAGGCTCGCACTTCAGTATCATTTGAGCCCAACAGTGACAACGAATTTACTCAAACACAATTCCAGCACAACAATAGTGACGTGAAGTTGCCGATTTTAAGCCAGCTTCTAGATTTTTCAACATAAACTGTCCCTGGTTATGATATAATAGTATTACCATTACTATACGCCATGATTAACTAACAGTACTTTGCTTATTAAGTGGGGGTAAATAACGTGCCGGAGGAGATAAGTGCTTAAAGACAGAATTTTTCCATTGCAAATTGGAATATGATAAATCTCTTTACTTACTTTAAAGATTTTCTTTGTGTAGATGTTGTATGCTTTTGATCGTCCATATCTAATTATATTTAGTTATTTTTCTGGACTATTTACAAAGATACATTTAACAGTTACTACATTTAATCTGTGTGTCTTTGTTTACTTCCATTTCAGAAATAAAACTGAAATACACAATCGTGTAGTATCAACTACAACTTATTTTTCGATTTACTTACATTTACAAAATCTGCCAATACAGCTATCAGTGCCTTGCAAACCTGTGGGACAATTCGTGAGATGCTGGGTTAGAAACACGAAACAAGTACACAAGAGAAGCGTAGCTGTCCCTACTTGTCTGAGGGTGAGCAACAATCGCACTTTTGGTGGTATTGCCTCACGGAATTTGGTATCGTACTTTGTTATAATGAGCTTAATATTCCATAGCAAAAATTCGAAACCTTCCTGGCTCATCCTCACGAAATTTCTGACGTGTACTTTGTAGTCAGCGCACAATTTGTCAAAAATTCATGCTGTCCTTCTTGTGGAATAATGAATAATTCTCGCCTCCACCATCGGGGTCGTTTCCTCCTGCGACTATTCGCAATCACAATCTAGGCTGCTGCCGCAATAGTCTGCAAAGACATCCTTCTTGAACACAGTCGGCCAGGAAACTGTCGCATTAGTGGAGTAGTGTTTGTAGTATGCTACACGTCTCCCTGGGAGCGCATTCGACTCACGGCAATACAGGTAGAATGCTGCAACTTTTTTTTTACCTCTGGCGATAAGCCACATGCTACACACAGAGACAGTTGTCGTAAACCGCATGCTACATGTTGCCAAAATGTTGCCTCAGTGGAATCCCGCCTTTACTCATCTCTCTCGGCTAGTGTTATGTGCCATCCCTTCGACTTGCCGAGACCTGCACGGTGCCTGCGCCACCGGCCGACCACCTGGACAGCCTTACAGATTCTCAAGAGGTTACATGATCGCACAACGTCAGTCGGGTCGGACACATTCTGCTGTTATTGATGTCAGTGTTTGATGTGCTCTGAATTTGACTGTTTCGTTTCAATCGGTTCGTACGGAAGTCATTTGCTTTTCTGTTGTACTAACCAGGAGGGCCTGGTCTTGTATAGCATCAATTAATGCTTGTTTAATTAGTGATTGCACTGGTCTGTACTTCCCACACATCACAATGGAAATTTTTGCGCCTTACATAATGTACAGCGCTTGATGCTCGCACAATATGTATTGGTTGGTAAATGCTTATAAATAACTTTTATAATGTTTTTTTTATCTGTTTGCGTCAGCTCATAGCGTCCTCTCTCTTGTGCGACTAATGGTTTAAATGTATGTTGTTTTGTGGCAGGCAAAGGAACACAGCTTTTACAAGTCGCATAATGTGTATCACACTCACTTGATTCATTGTAGTAATTCTTGAGGTTGGTCCTTATGATCTATTTACTTTCCCATTTTGTTGAGCATTCTAAATCTTACTAAAATTCGTGGCATGATAACAACACTGATATGAATGTTATGGACTACGACTACATCAGGAATGTTATATTATATATATAGTATCTTGTTATATCATGCCCATGATGTATTTACGTATATATCAGTCCTATATTGTCTGTTATGTGACTGATTTGTCATGAACAGGGCCATTCATATCTTTTACATTCGGTTCCCCGACCCTCACGTTGGGCTGACGGTGTTTATTTATATCCACCAGTACATGTTTTAATGTAACCAGCGACTATATATGTCTTGTTATCGGTGCAATTGTATACCCCTGTATATTTTACAATGTATGGCTAGCTGTTAAGGGTTACCCATGCTAACAGTCCCTCGGGCTTTCGGCCCTTGTGTTGGACTGGCGGTGTTTGTTTTTATTACTCTGTATGCATTTTACTCTTACCCGAGACTATGTACAACATACATTATATTTTTACCTTAATTTTTTTGCATATAGTTTGTTGTGTTTTACACATGCTAACGTTTATTCATGTATATGTTTTCGCATTTCTATATACAACCGGGATTTCGGTGGGCGAAGGGAGGCTAGCTGTCACTAGTGGAACCAAGTTGGTAGACACGTATGGTAGCAGACGAGAAGGGCGGCGGTGGGCGATTGTCTAGTGTTTGCAGACAGACACGAATGCGTGTGCTATTTCTGACCGTATACTACTATATGCATCGATAACTTTGCGACGCAACTGTATGTATACATTTATTTTCTTTACATGTGTAGACAGTGGTTACCTGTTCCAGACCTTCGAAGGTTCGGAAATGCCCAAGTATGCTTACAACATCGCCTAAGGCATACTTGTCATTATCTCGTTGATTGTAGTCGGAATTGATTCCTGTGACGACTGTTGCTATAGCAGATAGGAATTGGCAGACCTTTAAGGACCCTACGGCCCAGTTCATCATCAGGGTGATCTCTATGTTATGAATTTCATGACTATGTTAAACAGTTCAGAAATTACAATCAACTATGCTTACAAGAAGGCTTAGGACGTATTTAGCTCTTCGGTGCTTTTCGTCGTCGGGGATGATGCTTATGTTATGAATTTGGTGACTGTTTCTTAAACAATTTCGGAAATATAGGTAGGTCGTTGGGCTTAACATCTCGTCGACAGCGAGGTCATTAGAGATGGTCTGTTCGGAAATAACAGCCAACTATGCTTATAAATGGGCTTAGGGCATACTTGCCCTGCGGTCCTTTTCCTTGTCGGTGGTGATGCCTACGTTATGAATTTAGTGACTGACTCTTAAACAGTTTGGAAATTACAGTTAACTGTGCTTATGAGTGGACTTAAGGCGTACTTGATGCATGCACGGTGCGACTCTAGGCGAATATGAGCATTTTTGAGGGAAAAAGAGAAGTTTTGACGAAAAAAGGGAAATCCAACATGACCGCCGTGGCGCCGCAGCTCCGCATCCAGCATCCATGTTCTCATGAATTCCCCTTTTCTAACTGCTTATCTAATAACTGTTAAATGTTACAGTTATTTTACAGTACATCAGAGTTATGTTCCTGCTACAAAAGCGAAAGCTCTTTCAACAGAACTACTTAGCAATACAATAATTGTTTCCGCAACAATATGAACTATAATAAAATAACAGAATATTATAATACTAGTACAAATGTCTGGTTGCTGCTACCCTGAAACCAAAATAGAGAATGGTTCTGTTGTCACTTCTCTGTTCAGTTTGGTGCCTAGTAGCCGTAATGATATTCCACTTCATTCCCAGATAAAACAACTTATATGTTCATTACAAGTTCCATATTTACACACGAAGAGCTTGCATTTCTGGAACATGGATTACTGTTGAAGTTTAAAAACTGAAATAATGATATACAAAATTACTTATTATTTTTATAATTCTTATTTAATTTTAATAAATAGTTACCTTTCTTTTTCTTTTTTTTTTTTTGCATCACGACAGCAAAATTTACATGTGCTTTGGGGTTTCTAGGTAATTATATTAAATGTGTAGTTGACATACTTATTCATGCACAAAAGAAAAATGCTATTTTTACTATAGCTGACAGCTACAAATTCTCGTCTGTATATATCTGTACGTTACACCGTAATACGTGGTTCTAAAAATTTCCGATTTACCGACGTTTGTTGCATTTCTGTACACACTTATACATATAAATACATACTTATATATTAATATAATAGAGACATATATAAAGTGAGATAGACACACATATGGCTGACGTATATTCTCCGCCACACTACTGGTATTATTTTTTTAGACATGCGCTGTTAATGGCACCAGAACGGAATTTATGTGCAGTTGTTTATTTCTGGATATTCTTTCCCAAAGTCAGATCCTGGAAGTTCTGGCGCCGTTCCATGAGCGTATCCGATACTCACTGCAGAATAGAGAAGGGAATTTAAGGGCTTTGCGGTAATACTCCGACCAACTTTCAGACCTTCTCCGTGCTAGTTGCACGCTTGGAAAAGAACAGAGCTGGACTACATGTGTATTGCCTGTGTGAGGAAAATTTTCTCTCCAAGGTCATTGTTCTCAACTATAGTTTACGTACGGCTCAAGCTTGATAGTAAAAAGGAAGTAAATAATGTGTATATATTAAAATATTCCCATTCAGTGGAAAATCTGAAATATTCAAAAACTTAGTTGTATTCCTATTACATATTTATTTATTCATTTCAAAATCAGAAAGAAACGATTTCCGCTTAATATGCGCGTCCTTCACTGATGTGAATCGAACTGTTGCCATTCGGGTTAGGGGAGGGTATGAAATCCTCCAGGATAACGAAGCTGGCAGCCTATAAACAACATTATCATTATTATATTTCTCACGTACATTCTTTGCCCGTGATGTTTGAAACACGGATAGCATGTCTTCAAAATGCAAAAATACTCTTTATTTATGTCAAACGCTGCCAATTCTTTTCTGAAATCAGAGATATTATTATTGCTGAATTAATTATAACTTCTTAGGTATTGATTAATTGCCCATTAAAATCATTACGGTAATGTTACAGATCAATGTTAACCAAAATAGACAAAGTAAAAAACGAAAAGAAGTGCACTAAAAAATATTTTAATACTTTTCAATTACATGTGAGAAATTTAGAGGAAGTTCGCAACATAAAAATTCACTAACAGAACTATAATCTTGATAAATTCAAACTGGCAAATAAATTTATGTGTAGTATCTAACGTATTTTGGCGCAGAGAGTGTTAGATAATTTTATGTCTACTTGTTCGGCCGTCATTAGAGTGATATTGATTTAGTTATAAAAATGTATTATAAACCACGTATCTAATTTTTTTTAAATAATTAGGTCTATAGATAATTTACAGATATGAAAACTTGAACGTTTTCGATAAAAAAAAATGAGCGACGAAATAATTGCATTGCATTCAACCGTCTGCCACTTGCCGAGAGCCCATAGCTCAGGGATCGATTATGCAGCGACTTTGCTGCTGGCGGTCGCGTGTTCAATGTGCGGAGCGGATGCCTGTACGCCCGCGAGGTTTCTGAACTTAATCACGTTTACGTCTGGTCCAACCATCGACTAAAGATGAGGTAGACCGCTTATTTGTCTTCTGCGCATGTACCCAACATTGACCAACCCCAATCCTACCTAACTGTCAAATTCACATGGGCAACAGTAATAAACGTGCTTGGTTACATCTCAATTTTTAAATGGCAAGCACTATTGTATTAATAAAATACTTTTACCAGTTTGAATGTAATCAAAAAGCTTTACAAATTGATTAGAGGAAGTATACAAACACTATTTTGAAGCTATTCAACATGGACAGAAACGACATATTCAGCCTGTTATCGCTTAAAGTATACCTGCGAAACTAGTAGGCTTATAGGGCTCTTCCATTAATTTTGCTGCTAACTTTTCGTCAGTAAAAATAAAGGGTCAGCTCTTAAGGGCTGTGGAGAATTGATTCTGTGTGTGACTTTTCCGTAATGTAGGTTCAATAAATTAATTTCAATTACTTAGTATATTTCAATGGGGTTTGTTTTATTGGCTATATATTTGAATTAACATAACCCTCACATACAACAATAGTTATTACGTTGTATAGTTCCAAGTAAAAAAAAAATGTATTTTATTAAAATAAAAACGAATAAAAAACTAAACCAGCACATTTATAAAATTATTAGTTTTAAAATTCAAGAAAAACTTTATTTTGCTTATGTGGGGTATTTATAGCAACAAAATCAAAACAAAGCACCTTCTAAGTTTTAAGAAAATTTAGCATGCTTAAAATATTTTGTCCGAAAATTTTGTTGATACTTTTTTTCCTCACGATATATAAATTTTAATATATTTAAATTGTAAATAATTCTAGTTTTATAATTTGATGTATTATTTCGGCACGTGTTGTGCTTTTGTGATTTACACTTTATATAATAGTTACCAGAGCTATATTATCCTGTCAATTAATATAACCGCACCAATACTTTATATAATAGTTACCAGAGCTATATTATCTTGTCAATTAATATAACCGCACCAATACTTTGTGAGTTGTTAATATTCAGTTCTTTATTTTACGTTTTCGAAATTCGCGCAGTGTGAACCTTTACCATAGCTCACAAAGGCCCATAGTCAATGAATGAATGTATGGCATTAAGCCTACGCGCCAGTTCGGAGCCGTGCGCGTAGCGGCGACTAAGCACTTGATGCACGTGCCAATCTCGCTGTTATAGCTTCCTTAATCTTGTGCTTCACAAGCAGAAAATGGCTTCGCGTGGACTGGAAACTTAGTAACAAGTCAGGAAATATTTTCTGTCTATACGTTCTTTGCACGTATACGCACATCAAAATAAATAAATATCGTGGGAATATGACTTTTGCCACAAATAATTAAAAACTGTAACTAAGCCCACTCGGTTTTGTTTTTATCATATTAGTGTATTCTAAAAAAAATAAGTTGTGAAAAAAAAAAACATCTTTTTAGTTTACCTATGTAGTTTCATTAAAAGGTTAAGGATGTTCACGATAGAGTAAACACTTTTGAAATAAACTTTAGAAAAACGTCATTGCTCATAAAGGCTGTTCACGATAAAGTGAGCACTTCTGAAATCAACCTTAGAAAAATGTCACTGCCCCTGTCTGCATATATTTCAACGGGTTCGCTGGGCGACATGCACCCAGTAAAGTTGGTAACGATGTACGGAATGGAGTTTCATATTTAACGTCGAATAAAAAGTGTTACGTAATAATTTATGATAACTTAAATTATTTGTTTTGCTTTCTGTTTTTTAATGCATCGGAAGTGTAAACATAACTAGATTTGTAAAATATGTAATTTACTTTTCTGATAATTTCACAGTTTCACTTGATCGACACATGAATAAAGTGTTGAGGTCCACGGCAGTGTTAATTTTACATAAGGCGGAAGAATACACAAAATACATACAAGCAAATCTCAAGCAGGGCTTTCAAAAGTGCTCATTTTATTGTGAACAGCCTTTACCTGCGTATATGATAGCAGGACGCCCTAAGTGGCATGTGCCTAGTAAAGTTGGAAACGATGGATGGTAAGTAGTTTCGTATCTTAAGGCGAATAAAAAGTGTTAGGTAACCATTTGTGATAACGTAAATTATTTCCCCCGCTTCCTTTTTTTCTTATGTATCAAAGCGTAAAAATGAGAAGATTTGTTACATGTTTGCTTTTCTAATAACGTCAAAGCTTCACTTGCCCGAAGCATGAATAAAGTGATGAGGCCCATGACAATGTTAATCTTACATAAGGCGGAAGAATACACAACGTGCATACAAGTTGATCTTAAGCAGGGCTTTCAAAAGTGCTCATTTTACCGTGAATAGCATGCAGTTATATTCATGGGATTTCATCGCTTGTAAAAAGTTCCACAGTTGCAGATCTGAATTGCAAAGTAAAGCTTGGCGACGGAATCACTGCACACGGGTTCAGCGCCTTGCGCGTAAGAGCGACGGAGCGCTGGAAGGGCGTGTTATTTTCGCCCGTATCGCTGTGCCTCGATCGCGGAAAAAGAAAATCCGCGACCATGTAACGTACGTGTAGGAACTGCGAGATAAGAGCGGTACTTGAACATCTAATAATACTCAACGAAAGAACTTAGGTTTTTTTTAGTAGTTACTCATAAGCCTCTCAGTTAACACGGGGTGCGGAATGAGAAAAAGGGGGTTGTTTGATACCGACCTACGCGATAACTTAGAATTTCAACACCGAGTAAATATGCACGTTCGCAGTCCGCTGTAATCACAAAGTCCGTTCTTCTGCAGCCATTCTGTTCATGATCTGTGCAACGAGAAAACCAATTAAATACAATGCAAGGAACCTTCCACGCATGAACGCATGCAAACCTTCGCACTGCTGTGGGCCAGTGCCAATGCTACTGAAACATGTATGATGAAGCGAACATAAATAAACTTTAATCAGCCTTTGTAAAACCCTCCAAGCATTATAGATTTTACAATATAACTGTTATTCTGAGAACCAGAAACATCTGTTCAGTTGAGTTAGGAATTTCTGACTATAAGAAACAGTTTTGTTAGTGAAATTTTTGTTCTATATTTTTATTTATTACTTATGTTTACGTATTAGTTGAAAAATCATAATTACAAATAAACTCGCGTGGTTATACAAGAATAAACCACTGTATTGAAATCGGTTGCGATAAAGTATTTTTTCGGTATAAAAGACCATGGTAAAAACGCATTTACCCGAAGCATTATCAAAAGCCGTATGCCTAAAAATACAATGACGCTATCAGCAAATGGTGCATATAGTGCACAGTGTTGAAAGAAACCATATTTAATATACATGACAAAACGCAGCTATCTGTAACGATCTAGGAGAGGGAAGACGCGCGGGCGTCACCAAGATCTCTCCAAGGGGAGGCATTAGAGATAAAAAAAAAATACCTTCAGAAGAATGTGAGATTTACAACTGGGTTTTACCGCAAATGCATGCAATAAAAATTCCCAACTTGTAACGTAAATACATTAGTTTATTATTAACATAATATACTCTAATATTATAATACAATATTTAATACAAATGCAACAAATATCAAAATAAAATTATGTAAACCCAGGAAAAACTAAATTACTCCTACCAGCAGGGACTTTCATTTTCAATTAACGTTGCTAATAAGAAATTTATTTGTTATAAAAATTATTTCCCATTTCTTCAACAAATATAGTTTCCAGGGGAGGACATGTGTCCCCCACCCCGCTTTGCTAATCCTACTGACGGCCATGAAGATGAGGAAAACTTGAGACCAATTTCATATTATTTCTATTAAGTATGTAATTTGGCTTGTCTATAGAAATCATTACAATTAAGTCAAAAACATTCGCAAACTCTTAATAATTATTATTTAAAATAAATTCCTTGCCAGCATACGTACATTCTAAAGCAAACAGTGATCGACATTTCATGTAATACTGATCGCTAGTTATAAAAGTATTAAAGTTTGGTAATAAATGCATCATTAATATGGTGGCCCCTTGATGGGGGTTGATCGTTTGCATATTGCGTTAGATAGTTTTTTGCAGTAACTTCTACTTTGGAAAATGTATCAGAATTACTATCTAAGATATTAAGGGAAGTGCCAACCACACTTAAATGGGACTTGTTTTGTTTCATTTCAATTTGGGTAATATTTGGCATGTTACAGTCATGTTAAAGTTTTAAACTATTCCACTGTGCCACGTAGTGGAACATGTTACCATAGTAGTCATAGAAAGAATGCCAGAGTTAATGTAATGTGGCGAAATGATACATTAGAAATAAATATTGAATAAAAGACTATTTTAAAAATATTTCATGTAACCACTATCCATATTTAGCGAAAGTATTTCTCGTGGTGTGACGTTTGAAGTTTACTTGCCGCTATGACAGGCAGCAGTGTAAAAGTATAGCCGCACAACATGTTGGATCCCTCTGACAGTGGAATACCATTGATAACGTGCAGCTTCAGCACCTGAATTGTGTCCAGCACACAAAGAAAAAATACTTCTTTCGGAAAGACGAACTCCTAAAAAGAACGGGGCCTGCGTTGAGTCAACATCTTTTAAATAGAGAAGAAAAATACGTCTCCTCTATTGAAAGACGTCAACTCAACGTAGGCCCCGTCCTTTCTAGGAATATTATTCTTTCCTTTAACAAAATTGTCGTTTGCTACCACTGCTGTGTTTGTAGCAACGCTCTTTAATATATTTTACGTTATCGTAACCTTATAACCGGATCTAGCTATGCGAATATACAGAGTGAAAGAAACAAATCCAAGCAAAATTGAATTAAAATTTGCATGATACAATTTGACAAACGTGATTATGTAATCTGAGTACTTGTCTTGTCGTGTTTACGAAGTTAACACTTGCTGTGTGTAGAATAAAAAGGATGTTTAATATAACTCATAATTCTGCACATTGATAAGGAGGGCTTTTCACAAAAAAAAACTTAATAATCTAATGCATCTAAAACTATTAACGACAGAATAGTCATATTTGGACAACATGAAACGCGTACTCCAGAAAAGGTTGTATTTAAAATTTGAAACTTTATAACAAAGAGCGGTAAAATCAAAATTTCTCGTCAATAAACCTTAAAACTTGGTTTATGTATACTATAGCTGGAAGTCTGAAAACAGTCAGCAACACAAGAGCAATGACGAGTAAACCTAAAGCGGAGGAAAACCGCGCACTGGAAAAATATACTTTGTGGCGGCGATAATGTTTTATGTTGCTATTCGCCCAGACAATTTTTTTGATAGCAAACACAAATTTGTTTAGTTGTCAACACTAACGTTTTGTGTTGACCACAAAAATATTCGGCAGGGTGGATAACAAGAAAAAAACATTTTGTGGCCGGTACAAAATATTTTTTTAATGCAATGTCGATCATGTGCATAAAACACTTCTATCATGTTCACAGATTACTATACCACAACATGACATAATTTGAGCGTGGTATTCCCATTAAGTCAACTCTGGCGATGCTCTCCCCGACAACCACTTCTGCAACGTGAGATGGTTGCGAGGCTTGAGTAAATCTCGGTGTTGCACAAGGCGGGGGTGCTGGAATCTCATTAGGCGGGTCGAACAACTTAATTGAAGTTACGTTAGAGGAGCTTCTGGAGGAGGCGATAGTTGCCCGCCAGAGCGACAGTGTAATAAAACTTGCTGCTCCGACGGAATCGACTCGGCCCTTGACGGCAGGTAGGTAATTGGCGCGAGACTTCGTGTCACTCACCGGTAAGTAGGACTGTGCGAGGTGAAAGAAATAAAGGTGATCTCTTGGACTCGGAGCTTAAATTATTCGTACACGCATTTCGCTGCAGATTTTTTATTTATTTATTTATTTATTTTTTTTATTTATTTATTTATTTATTTATTTTTTTTTTCGGAAAAAATATTTTTCTTGTCACTTTCACGAGTAAGTTTTGAGCCCATTCGTTCCCACATTACCGTACATTTTCACGTGTTGCAAGTAAGGAATTTTTTATGCATGCTGTACTTAAGGTGACAAAAATAATTTGCAGGAGTTATGTTTGCTGTTCAATTATATTGTTACCTTTTATATGATTATGCGGATATCTTTGCATTCAACGCACTTTACATTAACATACAAATTTGGTTAGACGTAGCTCAGATGAAGAACTTTTTATATAAATTTGATCGTTACTATAATAAATGAATATCAATTACATCTTGTTTGGAAATACTGGTAGTTGCTCATTAACTCGGAGGAACTGTAAATATAATAACTGGTTATATTGTTATAATAATAATTTAATTAGTAAATTACTCAATTAATACCACGCTACTCTAAATAGTTCATAAGCACCGTCTTCCCCTTAAACGTCTTAACCTGAAAGGCTTATGACTGGACGTATCTCGGTTGATGGCACGCCTCCATCTCTGGACGTCTTTCTGGCGCAGGGTCTCGATGACAAAGACTTCGTTCGCCGTGTTTCCAGCTTTAATATTCGGCCGTGTTTAATAGCAACCGGCCCTACCTCCGACTCGTTTGGATGGGAGTCTGTTTTATTCGCTCAAGGCTTCGCCCCAATTCGTTGCGATATGTTTGTGCTCGCGATCGGGCTGGCAGTCACGTGTTGCGGACCATGTAGGAAATTCACAGTAAAGTGAGTACTTTTTAAAGCCCTGCTAAATTTTTCCTTTCAGCCGATTCTTATCTTTCCGCCACTTTCTAATATAAAAAAATATCATTTAACTAATAAACGGAGTGTATATATTTCACCAATCTCAAAATTTAACGTTCAAGGCTGCAATAAAACATATTTATTAGTGATTACTGCCTGTTGGGAGGGCCTTAAAAAGTGCTCACTTTACCATGAACAGCCTATAACAATATGAATCAGCCATAACGTAGAGCCGCAGCATGATTTGCGGATCAGTTACCCCTAGTGAAAATCACTGGGCACTCAGCTCAGTCTTGCAATATACATTGCCCGCCAAATACAACCTTCATATCCTACATCTAGACCATTGTCTACACTGGGCATGAAGGCCGTCAGAGATCCCTCGGAAAACGGAAAATATTTTGCGAATATGAAATCAACTAAACGTGACCAAACGCTCATGTGTGCATGGTAATTACACATAGTCAATGGACTCACTTAGAAAACACAAGTTATGCGGCGAAAAACTGCGTGTACTGAAACTCAGAGTATGAACTTCCGACTCTTTGTATGGACGGCGACATGTGGGGGTTCTTATTTCATCGCTGGCACCAACGCCGGGCGCATGCCTATGCCTTAGAAATTATTTGTTTTTCAGTACTTGTGTGTGTGTCCGCTCAACACGTTTTCTAAGAGTAGCCACTGCCTACTAACTTGAGCCTGATACGTCTTACGCATCGCCACGCATTACACCATTAAAAAGTCTGAAATTACTGAAATGTACGGGCAAAAATTTATCCAGAAATATTTGTAAGGGGATGGACATTTATTTTTAAATAACGGACCTACCGTAAATTCCACAAAATTTTTCACTTAAATCGCAAAATCTCTCTATTTATTTTAGACTATTTTTTAAATATAATTTTGAATTATAAAAAAATATTTCCAAAAAATATATTATAAGTAAATAGCTGGCTACGAACAGCACGCCCAAAATATGTTTTGAAGATACATAGCGACCAAATCTTCCATAACTTGGTTGGTTTCTATGCGAGGGGTCTATGGTGGTTGATCCTCGGAAAGGCAAGGGTGCATCAGCAGTTTTAGGTGCACATCCGAGGTTTTGGGTGCAAAACCTACTTACGTAACACGAGTAAACAACTGCAGGTTTTTGGACTACACTACCGATGAGATACAAAACCCACTGGCTTCGAGTAATCGGTGCAATCAAGTGAAGTGTATAATACACACAAATGCAACCTGATTGATTCTTACCACAAACCTGTGTGTCTTACCAAAGATATTTTAGCTCTGGGACACTTGCAACAGCCAATCTCCGAAGGCTACCAATAACACACAAGATATACTACGAAGGCATAAATCAAAACTACCACTAGCTACTGATGAAAAGAATACTCACAGAGACGTGAGTGGAAATAAATGATGAAATTAAAAAATTAATATTTTAGTTTAAATGTCAAGGGAATCAAGGGAATTTATGTGTTTCCAAAACTTAACTTACTTTACTTTGTGTGGTCGTAACTATGAGTGTAGCCCTCTCGTGCGTATCACTTATATTGAATTCAAACGTAATTTTGTTACATCAGTTTCTTTGAAAATTGTTTCAAAATATTTATTAAATTAATAAATAATTATCTCACACCAACTCAGTAGGGGGAACATGAGAACTGAGTTCAGGTGCTCCATAGGCATATAAATAGAGCAACTTTAAATAACTGGCGATCCAAGATGGCGTAACGTAAGCCCGATTAATTTTTCAAAAGTGATTGATTATTTTATGGGCGTAGTCTTTGTGTCAAAAATTCTTCATAGTTAACACAAAATATATCTTGTTTATTGCAGTAACTCTTGAGATGACCACTACATCATATTTTACGCATACTATTGCGTTACCATAGCATCCAATCAACAAATTCGTCTATGCAAAGCGGCCCGTATAAAAAATAACTTTGTGAGAGAAAACAGAAAAATTCGTACAAATATAATTACATGGAAATATATTATCTGATGTTAGCACAACTAGCAAAATATGATATGAATTAGAGGTGAAGTAAATAAAACAGATATGAAACAAACAATTAATAAATAACACGAATAAATTCTACGTCAAAATACACATTGCAGAAATAAACTGAGATAACTGTGACAGGAATAAGTGACGCCCAGTTAGAGGCGTTACACAAGTCATGTTGACGAATATTTTTTATCGTGGGACGTACTTTGCCAAGATAGAAAGTTTGGCAAAAATGAATATTGTTCTAGTGTGTGTGGTAAGTGGGAGAGAGTTGGGAGTTTCGTAAAATGCTCGAGTAGAACAAAAGATGTCTAAGCTGTGTTAGTTTTATATTTGATAATGGATCTTAAAGTTGATACGTTCATGGAGAAAATAGACTTACCCACGCACGCTAACACAATTAAATACACACAACGATTTATTACGTACACTTACACGCTTACATATATACAGGGAATTACGTCATTATGGACATAACAGTTGTAGATTTAAAGATTTTATTATAATTTTAGTTATTCCTTATTTTCAAATGTTATAATTACAGTCATTGTTATCATATATTAATGCATTTTTAAAACATCTTTTAGACTTTATTTTAGCCTGTAAACCACTACCTGATAGACCTCTGACATAAAGTGAGTACGATGTTAACAGTTACATTGGGAAACAAGTGTAATAACAAAGTGAACAATATTCGCGTGTTCGGGAAAGGGCGAGGAGGCGCCATCCACTCAAATATAGAATTATCGATATTGATGGGCGGGCGATTCACCTTATAGCAATTTGACATCGCTTCACGGGCTGCCTCTTCTTTCACTTCCAGCCTACAGTCCCCCGTTTGAACAAGGTTTCTTCAGGCGTGTGCTGGTCTCCATTCCGCTCGCTTAGATTCGAGGCCGAAAAGCCGAAAGGGAGTATACGCGTAGTTATAAAATGATTTTCGGCTTATCGTGCGCTCCTACGTTTCATAAATCCCCCCTTTCCCTTCTCTTCTAGACCGGCAGGCATGTTTGCGTTTCCCATCTCCTTCGGAGCGGTACTCTCCTTATGGTCCTATTAACGCTTTCGATATTGCAAGTCCGGCGATATATCGAAGCGAGCGAACGCTGCGATAACCGTTTCCTGGAGCTTCCCTGTGAGGCGCGCTGCCGTGCTAGGGCGTCCAAGGGAAGGTTCAGTCGACGGAGTTTCACAACACATCTAAACCGATGGGAAACGGTTATTAGCACGGCATAATTTTACTGAACGTTGATTTTACTGTCACATATTAAGACCGTGGTTACACGAGTGCTGTTAAACACATTCAGCTAAATACATTCGGTAGCCATGTCTGAACTAGTTTAAAAACAGAACGTGTTTACGCGGTTACACGCCCACAGCAGAATGAAATCAATGGAAATTCTAACCTCAACAAACATGGAACTTAGAATGTATGACATTTAATTAAAATAGCCTCCAGCATTTATCACTATTGATCTTATTAATTGTTATGAGGCCTACACTTTTACTCTAATGGCATAATGGTTGGGTATTGTTACATTCAAACTTAAACTTAAGTTAATTCAGCATGTGCAGAAATTCCCGCCAAATACAGCAATATTTTTTACACTGCTTGTTTACTTCGAAGCAGCCAATAGGAGCGCAGCACAGAAGAGAAGTCGTTCGAAACTACTTATGAAAACTGTTCACTTTGAACGAGAAACAACTGCGATTTGAACTCGTTCGAAGTTAATGTAGCCTCTTCAATAGCGGCACTTGTTTGGTTGAAATAGTTCTGCATCCCGTGTAACGGCGGCCTAAGATAATTCAGTCGAATCATCTCTGGATGTGGTTGACAGAACAGTTTTTCATTTAGTCATCAGATTTGCTTCCTCAACAGTATAAGTGGCGACTCTTCCCGTTTAACACTAGGCAAGTATTTATTTTCTTTCCTACATACAGTAGGAAGGCCACGGTAATGTGGTGGTTAGACTACTCGCCTCTCCCCTAGGTGAACAGGGTTCGATTCCCGGTGGGGTGGCCCCAGGATTTTCGCATGTGGGAATCGTGCCGGACGATACCGCTGTTCCGCGGGTTTCCTCGGGGATCTCCCGTTTCCCCCGTCCTTACATTTCGGCGCTGCTCCATACTCGCCTCGCTTCACTCTCTCAGGACCTCGATGTTAAGCACCACCAAAATCGCTTCACTCCACTTAAAGTAGGTAAAGGCTGTTCGCGATAAATTAAACACTTTTTTTAAAATCAATCTTAGAAAAAAGTCACTGCTCCTATCTGCATATATCTTTACGGGAGTAATGAGGGACATGCACCCAGTATAGTTGGTAACGATGGAGGGAAAGTAGTTCCTCATTTCAACGTCGAATAAAAAAGTTTAAGGTAACCATTTGCGATAACTTAAATTATTTTTTTACTTCAGGTTTTTCTATGTATCAAAGTGCAAAAAAAAATTAACTTTTAAAAATATTAAATTTTTTAAATAATTTCGCACTTTCGCTTGACCTACGCATGAGTAAAGTGATGAGGCCCAGGACCATATTAATTTTACATAAGGCGCTAAGAATACACAATGTGCATGCAAATATGTCTTAAGCAAGGCTTTCAAAAGTGCTCAGTTTGCGGTGAACAGCCTATACGTATACAGGCTTAGTGTCTCGTCGGTCATTAGTGACGAAGCAAGCCGCTCAGACAAGCAGGGACAAGGAAGGACTCTACTACGACCTGTAGCATGTGATTTCGGAAACCTCGAAAGACACAAATCAGAATGGCCGGAACAGGAATTGAACCCGGGTCCTCCAGAATGTGAGTCCACTGGCTTACGACTATGCCACCTTGCTCCGTTCTCTTCCGCTTAAGAAAACTCTTCTACAAGTGAGTGCTAATCTCATATCAATAGACTTTTAAATAAGTGAAAACTTCTGGTTTCAATGTGCAGATTATATGAGAATTGATTACACCGTGCTACGTTACTCGGCAAAGTCAGCCTAGTGGTCGGTATGCAAGCTCGCGCTGACAATGGCAGACGCGATCTGCATTCAAGCATTAAGCATACGGCTCCAAAAACCCCACTTCATAATCGTTCACTTAATTTCCTTCTTAATATTGTACAAATAATATTACAAACATGCTAGTGGAAATAATCACAATAGCACTTCACAATACCTTACTTCTATTCATAGATAAAAAAATTCTAATATATTAGAAGTTCTTAACCTTTACAGTGAATTAGAATAATACCACATGTTAGACTGCAAATATGTATAGTAATGCTGAGCGCTTTCCATACAAGGTTGGGGACTTCCCTACGCATTTGAATGCATTGCAAGCGAATGTAGGAACGCTACCATGGATGTATGGGAAAATATTTTACAATTCGCACTTTCTCACTATTCGTATACATTGATATGGTAATTTTACGAATATTTTTTTAGAGTGTAGAAATAATATGTGTGTGATGTTTTTGGAGTGTTATTTGTACATCATCTATAGTGTATTTTCTTTTCGTATATCGGAATAATGGAAACACTTTGAGTGGTTTCATTTTTAAACATAAATTTTCTGATATAACTAATGAGCTTACTGTTCTCAACATTGGTTGAATTAATTTTTAAATAATTTCTTGAAAGCTGAGTTGGTATGTAGAACTCGACTTCTCTTTTATAGCAAAAACGTAAGATTTGAAACCATAAACATATGCAACAGTAGTGACACAATTACACAAAAAACCTTCATTATCCAGGACTTGAACCCAGAAAACGTCGAACAATAAGTTAGTAGTAGGGTATGGTATGTTCAAGTGCACCGGCTTCGGCTGGAGGCGCAAGGCGCTGGCTGCCATGTTGGATTTTTTTCCATTGTTTTTAAAAAATCGCTCATTTTCACCCAAAATCGTACATTTTAGCGCGAATATGCCTTGAAATTCCCTTTTCCCCCTTAAAAATTATATTTTTGCCCTAAAAATTTCCCTTTTTTTCCGGAGCAGACAAAGGGCTCAGTAACCCAGGTGACGGGGATCAGTGATCCGGCTCACTCTTGGGGTCAGGAGAGCTGAATTAAGAATTTTTGACCACTAATTCCAAAAATCTTAAAAATAATCTATATTAATTTAAATATATTTTTTTAACTAAACTATTTAAAGGCGTAGATATTAAGTGTTGTATATCACTGGTTTCGTCTTTCCAAGGCGCAAACGATCATTATGTCATAATTTAAAATATTTTCAATTTTTTTTATTTAAATATATTTATATAATTAAAAATATTAAGGGTGTAAGTAACCTATTAAGTGTAATATTTATATCACCGGACTCGTCTTTTCAAGGCATACACGATCATAATGAAGTGACATAGATTATGTAACCCCAATGCCAGACACCATTTTGATTTTAGAGCAAAAAAATCTAAAATACGTATAACAAATGTATTCAAAAATTTAAATTTTTGGGGGTCACCTCCCAATATAATATTTCGCATTGGTTAATTAGTCGGCAGGCCTCCACCAATTTTTAAGGCAAGTTTTTGATTTAAAATCATTTTTATATAAAGGGCAGGTTTTTTTTTATAAAACACACAAATATAAGTAAATATTTTTAATTTTTTACTAAATTTTACATACAAACAAATATTTCTTTGGAATGGTTTATTTCAAAAGGCAAGAAGAGGACAATTTATTCGGAAGAGATTGGGATGCACTCGTTCTCAGCTATAGATGATCCACCGAATCGAGTGTTCAACCCAAACCCCTCATAGTCATTACTTCTTCCTTGAAATATATATATTTTATATTATCATCTTCACTCTTTTCGATGTCATATACATTACAGAGTGATACATACTGGGTATTGAATGCCCTTCTGCATTGAACGTCCTGGTTCGATTCTGGTTTCGTGTACATACATTCCAGTCATATATTATATTTTAAAGTGCCTTGTTTTAAAACCTCTTTTGTTAGTTGGTTTAATAAGACCACGAGCCTTCATTTCTACAGCTTCTGCGAGAATTAATTGTTTGTACCCAAACGGGAGCCGATATTATAAAATCCTCTTACAATTTTGGTACACATTGTTTTTGTTATGTAGTCTAATTTTCCAAAACAAAAAATGTATACTTTAATCCAATTAATTAATTAACGAGAATTATGTTTATTTAATATTTAGATAAAATTATAAAGTTGTTGTGTTTAAAAAATTTACATTACACAACAAATACTATTTGTAACAAAATTATAACACGATTTTACAATATTGGCTCCCATTTTGATACGAAAATGAATTCTCGCAAAATCTGTGGAAATGAAGGATCGTAACCTTAAAATTTGTTTCATACTTGACAGGAACGAGCAAACATATTTCAACAATGCTGTCAGATTAGGAGCGACGTAATTTTAAAGCATGCCCCTGAATGCAGGTTACGCCAGATAATGGACAGGATTTCAAGCATGAGGCTTATATTGTTTGACATTGCTGCCGTACAACTCATAACACAGTTTTGCCTGAAGGTTATGTATTTCACAACGCACATTGTCTGGAACGCCTTTTTTTCATAACACGTGAAATTATGACCCCACTTGGGGCAAGCACGAGTCAAATAAACCCATCATGTCTTCTTCGTGCATTTACCACTCTTCTCGTGCCTACGTGCATGACAACTATTACTGAAGATCTTCTCACAGTAACGATACGATAGACCCAATATCGTCAGCAAATTGTCCATACCATCCACACGCACATCCTCACTTATCAATGGTAGCACCATTGCATCATCACTTACTGTACAAGGTAGCGATGACATATTTGCATCGTCATTACATACAGCAGTACTTGAAAGTCCATCATAGGTTTGTGACGGTGACAATACATATTTTTTTAGGTTTTTGTGGTGGAGGAACAAGTCCTATATATATATTTACGAATGTTGGTATTTTTCGTCAGTACGCGCATACAGACGAAGGCACTTCTCACACTTATATTGCCATGAGGAGCGGGTTCATCCTGCATTGATGCTTTCCGTGTTGTCTAACATTGCTGCTATTTGCAAAGGCTTCATCACAGTACACTCATCGAAGTCTTGACACTGTTGGCTTGGGTCGCCCTGCCGATGGAGCTACTGTGTGCCCAGCACAAAGAAGACGCTGGTGGTGTCGGCATCATGCCTGAAGAAGTCGATGGCACTGCTGTAGCTACCATTAGCTCTGGAGTACCCGAAGACATCACAGATGCAGAATAAGACTTTGATGCGAAGAGGCACGAGCTAGCCGAGACAATCCAACTTTCACGGGAGCTGCTGTCAAACTAAGCCTCTCAGCTGGAATTCCTACTAGTTATGATATGCGCGTATGTCAGCCCTATGATGTCATATCAACGTTGAACCATTCGCGTTAAACCATTAATGCACTATTCGGACACACAATCACCGAGATTCCACGTGATTGCAGCTGGTCAATGCCATGAACACACTGAGACATCATATACAAGCAGGGCAGGTTAACTTGTTAAAGTCAAGAGTAGTGGTAGCTAGTCTGTTCCTGCGCAGTTACTGGAGTGTGTACGTGTTTCCTTGCCGTTTTCGTACCTGGACGGTGTCAAATGGCCTAAGTTAGTTACGTTATCATTTCTGAACCTGTACGATGTCAGGTATCTGGAATTAACTAAATAAATACTAAATCCTGCTCTCCTGACCCCAAGAGCGAGCTATGTCACTGTTCCCTATCACCTGGGTCGCTGATCCCTCTTGGCTGCTCCGGGAAAAAAGGGAAATTTTAAGGCATTTTCGGGTTAAAACGTACGTTTTTGTGTGAAAATGAGCGATTTTTGGAAAAAGTGAAAAAATCCAATATGGCGGCCTCCAGCCGAAGCCGGTGCACTCGAGCGTACCATACACTACTACTTAAGTTTGTGTGCAATCCACTGCATTACGGAGGTCGGATTCGGAGTATCAAGTACGAATTTAATCAATCTAATGTTTCGAATGGTAAGGTTTACTTACGTAAAATTATTACAGGCCCGACATTATTATGAAAATAAGTGACTGAGCCACTTGAAACGTATAAGTTTACATTTCCTACCGTAGCGCTATTTGTGTGAAGAATTTCGTGGACATTGCTTCTTTGGTCCCTAAGACATCGCATAAGAAAATGATTTTCTTATTTGATATATAGGTCTACTGTCTACGTACAAATTTTGGTTGAATTTGTTAGATTTTTTAAATATATTTGGCAAACATCCCTAAATTATTTACGAACCTGCCATTTGGAACAGCGTTGACTGACCCATTTAAATCATAAAATTTTACATAGCAATCTGTAGCATTTATGTTGATGTGCGCAGTTTGGTACAAATTAGTTGAAATTATCTAGTGTAACGTTTGGTGGAAATGGGTTTGATAGATACTCGAGATATGGCATAAGATCTCCATAATTTTCGCGGGGTGATCTTCATAAACGGAGAACAAAAAAAGTAATGTAGTAGCATATTTAGTGAATGTATACTGCCAATATACAAATTTAAGTTAAACGCATTATACATTTTCCTAGATACAGCACACGAAACTAAGTTTATTATATTAACGTTATTCTGAAAACAAGTTTTCAGTACCTATTTTAAAAAAATACATACACACAAATACATACATAAATATACACCCATACACACACACACACACATATATATATATATATATATATATATATATATATATATATATATATATATATATATATATATATATATATATATATATATAATATAATATGATCTACAATAGTACAACATCTTCGCCAAATTTCGTAAGAATGGGTTGATTTTATCCCGAGATGTGAGTTAAAAAAATTAATTTTTATTGGTGTGGTATCTTACAAAATGGCAGAGAAATGAAAATCTGCATTGACAAGACAAATTTGATAGTTGTGATAGGTACTGCCAGAATACAAAGCTAAGTTGGAATTCGTTTCGTTTATAAAATACACTGACCAACAATATTTGTGTTGCCACCATTTTGTAAATTAGTGCACGACCTACTTAAAACACACCGGTTTACACTATCTGCTGCAGTACTATTTGTTTACCAAATCTGGAAGAAATCTATCAATTGTTCCTCGTGATATGACATAAAAACTTTATTTATTTGCATGGCCACGTCTTACAAAATGGAGGACAAATGATTCTCCGTGTAGATAGACTTGATAGTTGTGATATTTACTGTCAGCTAACAAAGTAAAGTTTGAATCGATTAAATGGTTTCGACGATAAAACATTGTAAGCTAAAATGGCTATATGGCCGCCAATTTAAAAATAAGTGTCTGACATGCTTAAAAAATATTACTTAACATCATCTGCCTCAGTAATACTTGTTTGCCAAATTAGATAGGATTCTGCCAATAATTGTTTCCTGAGATAAGTTTCAAAAAATCTTAATTTATTCGTATGGCGAATTCTTCCAAAATGGACGACAATAGTGGTTATGTGTTGGTATACATGATACTTGTATTAGATACTATTAGTATACAAAATTTGGTTGAGGATTGATTTAATAGTTTTCAAGATATAATGTAAAATTTTAATGTTTTAATGTTGGTACTATTTTTAAAAAATGGCAAACCAACAACAATATCTATCCCGCAATTTAATGCTCAGTTGATGTTCTACCAGTATAAAAAATTTTGTTTCAATCGGTTGAATGATTCCCGAGATGTGACATCAACCCAAATTTTAGAATGGCCGCCATTTCGAAAGTAAGTGCCTGACGTTGTTGAAAACTATAAAAACCAGGTGTCCTTACTAAGTGAAATTCGGTGAACGCGTTCAAAAGTTGAAAAAGGGGGACACAAACGCACAGACACACACAAACACACCTACACACACAGCCATAAAAATGATCTCATAAGCCTTTCTTTCCTTTGGAAAGTAGGTTAAAAATAAGGATTTAGAACACCTTGCAACGCAATTCAAGTGACAGGTAGTTCTCCGAGTCTGATCTGGCTGTTTCGCTTGCTGTGTTTGGCGTTTGCGTGGGAGACTTCAAAGTGAGAGTTCGGAAGCGGAGTTGGCTCGATGTTGGCGTGACGTGATGGCCGCAGGCCGACGTGCAGGCGGTATTACATCTAACGTTGGCGCTCAGAGAGCCACGTTCACAGACCAACGCTTCATGATCTCCGCAGTTAGCAGGCATCACAGAGTTCGCTGAACATTTCTGGCGGCAAGCTGTCGGGGGACTGTATGAACTTTCAAGGCACATGACTTTGGCATTTAGACATTATGCAATTCCAACAGATGTTAGAGACGTAAAAAATTGAATACATCAATTCAAACCAGCAGTATCGTACCGTGGGGCCACAATGGCTGAGCGGTTAGCCTGCTCGCCTCCCACCAAGGCGAACCAGGTTCAATCCCTGGCTCGGCCACTCCGGATTTTCGCATGTCGGAATCGTGCCAGACGACGCCTTTGGTCGGCGGATTTTCTCGGGGATCTCCCGTTCCCCCCTTTTTTTCATTCCGTGGCTGCTCCATACCTCAATTACCCACATCGGCTCTCAAGACTTCTATGTTAAGAGCAGTCCAAATCTCTTCACTCACTAGCTCATATCGTACCGTGCGGACGTAGATACTAGTGCACTGAAAATAATTTTTAGTTAAATAAGCACGTTGCTGTCTTTAAAAATTACAGAATTAAAGTACAACTTATCATTCCGGTAACGCATAGGCCAAAGTCTGTTGGGACATTGCCTAATGTATAATGTGGTGCGTTTTGCTATCTGAATACTGAATAGATGTCGTGTGTCTGTGCGTAGTACCAGTATAATGATTATAAGAAGGTAGTGAACTTTAGAAGAAGCCTACGTCAGCCGTATGCTTATTTTTCATAATTCCTTCCAGATATGAATTTTATTTTATTTCGAGATCATAAAAACGACCGTGAGTAGATCTAAGAGAGAGAGAGAGTGCGTGCGTGTGTGTAAGTTCGCTCTATAGATTCATACCTTATGGGAAAACCGCTGGATTTGTAGGTTTATGAGGGAAACGCCTTATATATATCCATTTATCTCGCTTAACAATATAAAAAAGCGTCGCAAATAAATAATGCTGTGTTGAGGCCCATAGAAAAATATCGTAAACTGTCTTCGTTTCAGTGAGACTAAAGCAAAAGCAAATTGTTACCAATGCTTAATATCTCAGGTAACAAAACCAAAATTCTCCATTGGTTTTAGGAAAAACGGTGGTTTAGGAGAAAGTAGTGTGAAGAAAAGCCCTACTTTAACATAAAAGCAGAGGAGGACAAAAATCGGATTCAGCATTGTGCGGCAGACTGCGTTTACATTGCGTGAATAATAACGGGCTTACACACAGCCAGTGCTTATAATGTAACAGGAAGTGTCACTGCATTGTGTTTGAAAGCAGCCATTTCGAACAGTCTTCTAGATAATTGATAATGCTATTAGGCACCCATCAGTCGTCAAAGACAAGATTTAACATCCGCACATCCCTCTTGAAACAGACTGAACGTTGAGGAGTTGAAAAAAAAATTGCTTGGCGCTTAGAGACACACCTGCCCTATGCTCATGCATTTTAACACGGTTAATCTCATATGCGGTGGCTGCAGGATGTGTTTAAATACTTGTACCACCATTTTTTATAGTCTCTTCATGGTTTATTCACAATTTTTAATCAAAGCTTTGAAAAATCACCCCAAGTATGACGTGCTTGGCAGTTTCCTAAATATGCAGCGTATCACAAGCGTTTTATGCTTGTGGTAATATAAAAAATTGTTTCGATAAATTGAACTTCTACTTATATTTCACACATAAATTATAATATTTCATTTAGTTTTAATTAATATTAATAAAATAGGGAGAAATATGTGTGTTGGTTATATGTGGTAAAGGTCGTTCACGATAAAGTGAGAACTTTAGAAATGAACCTTAGAAATAAGTTACTTCCCGTGCATGCATATATTTTAATGGGTCCACCGAGTGACATTCGGCCAGTAAAGTTGGTAACGATGGATCGAAATTAGTTTCATATCTTAACGTCGAACAAAAAGTGTTAGGTTACCCTATGTGATAACTTAAAATTATTTCTTTCTCTTTCTGTTTTTTAATGCATCGAAGTGAAAAAATTAGAAGATTAGTAAAGTATTTATTTCCTTAATAATTTTACAGTTTCATTTGACCAACGCATGAATAAAGTTACGAGGCCCATGGCAATGTTAATTTTACATGAGGCGGAAGAATACACAACGTGTATACAAGTAGATCTTAAGCAGGGCTTTCAAAAGTGCTCATTTTACCGTGAACAGCCTATTAGTGGAGCCACGAATATTTTGCGAATTCACTCGGTGGCTAGGTAGACTGCAAAGACTTGTTATTTCCTCCTACTGTACTGATTGGGCTACAGTTCTTCAGACACGCCCCGTTCAACTGTGGGCCAGTAACAAGCAGCAAGCAATAGCATGAATGAGTGTTAAACAGAGGTATCGGAGGTATTGCTTGAACACAGCAACCAATAAGCAAACAATAATGTCTCGAGTGTATGTAGGGCTGTCCAGCATAGCTTCCTGCCAAATCAATCCGCGAAATACTCGGGGCTCTAACTATAAGAAATTGTTATTATGCAAAATATTATTACAGTGAGCATGCGCGAATACTGTGCACTGTCCCTTTGGTGTAATTTTCTAGACTCGGTTAAGTGTGTTTGCGTAAGGCAGAGGAATATATTGGAAGTAGGACTTTTGCAGAGCTTCAGAAAAGTTCGAATTAACCGTGAATGTACTATATTCACTGGCCGCTGCGTTACTGCAAGACTTTTCTTGAATTCAGCTTGGTAGCACACGGTACAGTCATTATTTCTTCCTGTTTATTACCGGATAAAGAACTGCCCAGGTCTTATCAAAATCCCTGTAGTCCTATAATAAATTAAACACTAGGGTACAGTATATACACTTGAAGTGTATAGCATTCAACCCAAGTAAATATGCAAAATTCGTGTGGCTGTAGTCACATAATGTGAAAAAGGGCACCATTTAAGCTTCCGAATACACTGAGAAAAGAACCTGGCGTCAACTTAGCATAAACGATAATGTCGCCACTTTTCTGAGGAATAGAGAGATTTGGGCGAGTCTTAACATTGAGGTCTTGAGAGCCGATGAGGGTGGAGCGAGACGAGTATGAAGCAGCGCCGGAATGAAAGGGCGGGGAAATGGAAGATCCCTAGAAAACCCGCCGAGCAGCCACACGATTCCCACATGCAAAACTCCGTAAGCGACCCCCCGAGAATAGAAACCGGTTCGCCTAGGTGGAAGGCGAGTATTCTAGCCACTGTACTACCGCGGCCCCACCCATTGAGCTGTTGATATTAGCAAGCAGCATTGTAAACTTTCAGCCACTGAGATAAAAACGCCATGGTCTGGGAATTTGACGAAAAGCGAGCTTTGAAGAGAGATGGAGAGTTTTTAAATTTCACGTGTCCGCCCCCCTCCCTCGCCATTTTTTCTGCATGTTGATCTGTCGAAAAGTTTTGCGACCCAAAATAGACAAGGCAAAATGTACGTCATTGTTGAGGCCAAATTGATTGTGATAGAGGCGATAACTACTACATTAATATGAATGACATATGTGCTTTCGCTGATATAAATGCAAAGCAAATTTTTGTGTAGCAGTGATTTAAGTAACTTGTAGTTGAATTCCGTACGGATAAACCTCCTTCAATTAAGTACATTGGTAAGATAAATGTGTGTGCCGTAACAGCGTAATGATTTAAATTAGACCACTCAAAACGTTATCTGAAAAGATCCTTATGCCATGATAAACAGGCAACATCCTTAGGCCACCTTAGTGTGGGAATACCAAAAAGGGGGAATGAAATTAGAAATTGGGTATAGAAGGAACTAATAAGAAAAAACATTTATTGGTACTGTGTTTCAGTAACATAAAGCAATAAAAATATCTATAAGAAATATTAATTTTTCTAATTGAAACTGCTTAACAAAAAGGCAAACAAAATAGCAGGCTCTGCTTTAGGACCTTTGGAAAATATCGGGAGAGGGGAAATTAATAAAACGGATTGAAACTGAAAGCTTAAATTGACTATTTGGATTCCGCATATATTCTTGCATATTTTAATATGGTGCCAATAGTGAATATTTCTGAATGAGAACGGTGCATAAGAACAAATTGTTTTGTTTACAAAACCAAAAGAAGTAATAAGACGTTTACTACGGTGAAAAAAAAATGAATACAAAAATGTAATAATCATGGGTTGTGGGGTTCCTGCCTCGCTTCAAGTATTATGTATTTCATTCAGGTCACCACGCCAAGCTCACACGCTTTGGCGATGTATGTAATCCAGCTGTAGTATGAACCATGTATGTATATCTCAGTGTGTAGAAAATAAAAGTGACCAAATTTCGCAAACAACCTCTACACTCAGAGAAAGATTCACTTATAAGATACCAAATAAATATATTTGAAACATATTTGTTTGCAGTGAAAAATATTTTGTTCACAAAACAAATCTGCCCTTGCTCCGAACATACGAATTTGTTTCCTTGAATCGAATGCAGCGTTTAGAAGTAATTGGTTGCGCTGAACATTTGTTTGGTTATTCCAACATCATAATATTCGTGTATTTATTACACACAACCATTTTACAAGCACATTCAACTAATCATTATGAGCATTATAAATTTCATTCATGGTAGAGACAAATGAATATTTAGTTTCAGTGAACAAGCTTTCGGTTAACTGGAATAATATGGCATGTCTGTTATCGCAGAATTTGTCGCTGCAACTAAATTAGCTTTGTCCAGCGCCGGTATTTATTTTGTTGACTGTAGAGTAATCGGGACGTTTGTTTGCTTCGTTCGAATTTACAGCCCAAAAGGTTTGTTGGTAATGTATGTGGCAATTGGGATTATGACATTGTTTGTTCGCATATTTATTAATCCTTAATAATAGTACAAATAATCTAATGAAACTATTTTGACAGAAAACGAAATAAGATCTCTAAATCTCGAAAAGATCCAACAAAGTAAATACCATGCCTTTGATTCTAAATGAATATAAAATCATTCGCAGTTCTTTAAAAGTCACTTCGATTCAGATCTTTAATACATAGCGTGTGAGTGCTAATGTACTGGGTTCTAGTTTCATCCCTGCACTTAATTTTTCGTATAATAGCTCCAACTATGTTGAACGTACATCCACGCAAATCTTTAGTTTCACCAAATAAATCTTACACGTTTTAGGCAACAAAATAAGAACAAAAATAATTTTGTTTTATGCAACAAAGTAATTAATTGTTACTTTACAAATAATATTGTTTTGATTGCACTAAAGATTTTTTGTTTTATCAAACAAAGATTTTTCTCAGGGCAGCGTTATAGTTTGAACCATTTAGATGGTCTTGCTGAGTGAGATGTTTTCTACTTAGCGGGATAAGGCTTGGCTCTTCGTCGTTCTCACAGTTTATCGAGCTTCAACTACATTCTGTTTCCCTTTATTAGCGCAGGCGGCTTATGTGAATCACTTTTGAAGTCACAAATAATAACTTTATGTGCAGGCCAAACAAATATGGCGGATGAATCAATCCCTAAAGATTCACTACAACTTCCACAAGTCCCGCCCAAGGAATCTGCTACAGGAAGGGATGGAAAGAATGTAATTCCAAAAATATAAATAGATTTAGAAAAAGAGAAAGATTAGGTTTGTTCCAGTTTATTTACAAATTTGGAAATGAAAGGAAAATCAGTTTTAAATTACAAACACAACATGTAACGTTGTTACATATAATCGTAGCCCAAATCTCCATATGTTTTCTGACTACCCCACTCACTATATTTACATACATTAATAACACTAACAATGAAATGTTCAGAAAGTTCAAAATACAAAAAACTACGACTGCCATATATATTCATATACAAAATTAAATTAAAAAAAAAAACAATACTAGGAGAAAACATCGCAGGTTCTATATGAGTGGCTCCTGAAATCGTTCAGATACACTGCTATGTTCGGTGCCCCTCTCTCACATACTACATTCAACACATCATACCATCAGTCCAAAGCAGAGGGCACCACTCACTCAATCTATCCTATTTTCCGAAACAGAGTCTTCGAGACCCAAATATAGTGTCTATTTTGACCGCGTAGTGCCCCAGTGTTCCGGATACGCCTTATTGTCTCTACTGCAGTGTATCTTCCCCAAGAGAGATGATCTTTACACAGTCGTGGTCTGAGATGCAAGTTTCCTTTCTCTTCCAAAAGATATACAAGTCCCTCCAACTGATAAATTCTGAAGCATTATCTTTTCTGAAACACACTCTCAAATCCCCACAACTAAGTCTTAATTATCATCACTAGAAAAGTTTGAAGTACCTTCTCTTATACTTAGTTTCTTGGGCAGGCATCACTCTCTCGCGAACACGTCACTTCAAGCGCAGCAGCTGGTCTGTCATCTCTGGTCGCAGGTGCAAGAAGTACTATCTCGCCGAAGCACGGACTTTCAGAACGGTCGTCGGTCGAGCTCAGATGAACATCACTGCGTACGACCATCACTCACTGACTCTCAGGCCGTCTCTGACATCCAAAGAGCTCTCCCCGGCGTACAAACAAACTGTGCGATCCCCGCACAATAGAGCTGCATGGGACAGAGAACGACGATGGCCTAGGTTCATCTGGAACCCTCTACAGCAATGATAGAACTTCTACCCAACCAGAAATATGCTTGAAGTTCGATTCGTTGGGCACTACATACTAAAAAATTGAATACGTAGTTACAATCCCCTGGAGAACTTGAATGCTGCAACTTGCGAATCACCTCTGCTTTTACATGTATAAGCGCAAGAGGGCGAAACCATCTTCTGTGATAATCTTCCAATTGGACAGCTGACTGGAGCAGGATTCCCGCGTTTGTCTCACAAATAAACTAGCATACATGTTTCAGTATAAAAATAACACATTTCGGATGACACAAAACATGTGTCGAACAAAAAAAAAATACTCCGTTTCACACATATAAAATTATTCTCGGCAAATATATTATTGGGAAACCATTTTTGAAATGCTAAAATTGATTAATTTTTATCTAATAAAATACAATCAATGTTGACAGAACCTCTTAATCACCTGAAAACAGATTTTGGCACTTATATGTTTGCTAGGTCTTGTACAGCAGAAAGTATTTAGTTGAATGAAACAAACATTTTATTGATTAAATTGTATTACTTACGCATTACGAAAAATCTTCGTACCTCTCCCAGTGATCTCGCCGCAATTCCACTCCGCTTCCAAATATTTCTTATATGTAAGTGTACACTAAAGATAACAGTTTTGAGGCAACCGAAAAAAATTTTGTTGGGGACCACAACATTCTTTTGTCAATATAGACATGACAATAGGTTTTGTGGTGTCAACAAAATTTTTTGTCTTTCAGTTATTTATAGTAAACTACAGAGTTACGTTTGCGGTCACCAATAAATTAAGTATGTCTGTAGGCAATAATGTGCTCGTTTGCCGTAGCTAAAATGTTATGATGGCAGCAGGAATACTGGTTGGTGAGGTTCACAAAGTTGTTTTGAGGGTTGTGGACTTTCTCTGAACTGTAAGCTAACCGTGTTACCATTACGCTACCTTGCTCGACGTTTAAGCGATGTCTTCAGCATGTATATAACTGAAATTTAATAAGTGGCACACATGACAGTGGTTGAACACTTCGCCTAATGGAAATTTAATTTTCTGAAATCATTTACGTGTGGCATTTACTTACTTGGAATAAAAGAATGATATAATCCGTTTATAAGTAAGTAAATAATAATATTCCTCATGAATTAGTTCGTAATCTGATGCAAAGAAACAAACACAGACAAACATGGCGTCGTGGGCAGATAGAAGGTGGCCACTTCGAATATGCCAGAGCACGTGCGTAAAATATAACGGATGTAGTTTTGCAGTCGCAGTAAAATGTTTTAATGTGGATAATATTAATGCTGTTGCTACCAACTAAATATTTCATGGCAGCCAATAAATATTTTTACTATAAACAAATATGTTAGTGAGCACTTAAAAGCTTTAGTAATAATCAATCTACATGTATAATGGGCACCAATATCAGTTTTTTACCAACAATAAAATTTCGCCTTGGAAGGCATTAGCCAAACAGTTTCTATAGCCCCTAACAATTCTTTTTTTCAGTGCACCCGTGTTACTAACCTAAGGACCTCTGCTGTGCGTCAGATGCCCCTTCAATTAATTTCTACTTGCTCTATCCTGGCCGATAGTCAACAATTTCCATTTCTTTGTGGGCTGGAAGTGCTGCCCCTCATCAAAGTTGACGTTTCCTACACAAATTATTATGAAATAAAAACAAGTTTGTGAATGCTGAGTAAAAGAAGAGACAGGAAGCCTGTAGACTTCTGCAACACATCTAGGCCATTATACATTTACAGAATCTCAAGACAAGGTAGCAGTGAGTCACCCATACCCAGGACAATGAACGATAGCTACGTTGGTAAAGGCTGTTCACGATAAAGTGAGCACTTTTGAAATCAACATTAGAAAAAAAGTCACTGGCCCTACCTGCGTATTTTTACGTTACGGACCCGCTGAGGGAGATGCGGCCAGAAAAGTTGGTAATGATGGATGGAAAGTAGTTCTATATCTTATGGTCGAATAATAAGTGTTAGGTAAAAATTTGTGATGGTTTAAATTATTTCTTTCTTTATGTTTTCTTCTAGTGCATCGAAGTGTAAAAATTAGCCGTTTTGTAGACTTTTTACTTTTATAATAATTTCGCTGTTTCACTTGACCGACGCATGAATAAAGTCATAAGGTATAAAGAAATGTTAATTTTACCTATGGAGTAACAATACACAACGTGTATACAAGTAAATCTTAAGCGAGACTTTCGAAAGTGCTCATTTTAACGTGAACCGCCTATACCTGTCTTCCCTTCTACTATAGGCTGTTCATGGTGAAGTGCGCACTTTTGAGCCCTAGTTACGTTTTACTTTCAGCAATTTTCTATCCTTGAACCACATTCTTAAATGAATATGACCATGTAAGTAATAAAAAACAGTGTGGATATTCCACCGCACTCGGAAGTTAAAATATACTTATTAACTATTATTACAAATTAGAGGACTTTCAAAAGGGCTCACTTTACCATGAACATCCTATACCGTCCTGTTGGTCATGCTACACAGGGCACGCTTATTGTGCTTTACAAAGCTCGTTACTTGCCGTCTGTCAGGCAATACAATGTCGATTGACAGCGCCCCAATAATTGTTCTTCCACACACAACGTAACACACATTCCACCGCGTCCCTTTGATACATTACACTTTTTGTGCTGCCGACGTGATGCAGCTTTGCGTTGAGTGAACTCCACTAAAACTGCTGCGACGTAATATCACTTCGCCAACGTTTTCAAATGATCCCAAAGTTGTAATACTATGGCAAAGTCCTACAACAATGTTGAATTCACGGTTGACATAGAATTATGTTGGGAACTCCCAAAGTGTTGAGTTGCCCAGTTAAATATATGTGGTGAATTCGACTACACTTAATCACTTACAGTTATGGACTGTTTAAGGTAAAATGAGCACTTTTGAAAACCCTTCTTAAGATCTACTTGTATGCACGTTGTGTATTATTCAGCCTTGTGTAAAGTTAACATTGCCATGGGCCTCCTAACTTTATTCATGCGTCGGTTAAGTAAAAATGTGAAATTTTTAGAAAAGTTAATATTTTATAAATCTGAAAATTTTTACGTTTCGATGCATCAAAAAAAACAGAAAGCGAAATAAATCATTAAAATTATTACAGATGGTTACCTAACACTTTTTATTTAACGTTAAGATATGGAACTACTTTCCATCCATCGTTACCAACTTTACCGGGCGCATGTCGCTCAGTGCACCCATAAAAGTACCTATATGCAGGGAGGGGCAGTGACTTTTTTCTAAGGTTGATTTCAAAAGTGCTCACTTTATCGTGAACAGCCTTTAGTGCAGTTCACCAATTTATTTATCAGCGTTGCAAAAATTAACCGAATACAGTGAATGACATTTCGGTATTTTATACTATACCGATTAGGACTAAGAATGCAATTAATTTGATTTGCAATAGTTATTTGGTTCGGGTAGGCGGGAAATAATATGAACGCTTTTTAATATGTTGTAATTTACAGTGCATTTTAATATATTGTAACACAGATGGTGCTCATTAATTACGACTTACCAAAAAATTGTTTCACATACGAATGGTTAATACGTCTTATTGGATAATTATACCATTGAAATTTGCCAAATTGATTTTTTTTTTTGCTACCAAAGATATAGCAAATGGTTCTCTTCACAGTGCCATCTTTCAAGGCTCTTGAACAACATGAAAAATTCGTTTACAATATTTTCGCAAGGGGCTAAATATTTCTTTTCTAAAATTGATAACTCTAAAGTAAGAAATACACATTCATAACAATCACTTTGTATTACAACCTTACTTACTAAGTGTAAATTAATTTCACAGGTTTATTTACGTGTAAGAGAAAAAACAATATGTTTCTCTCAAAATTTAGTGTTAAAATGTTTTTTATGAGACATTAGAATAGTCTTGCTGGATTTACATATACTGAAAGGAGTTACTTATTTAGAAAAAACGTTTTTATTTATTTATTTCTAGGTCTTACCGATTTTCAATTGATTACTTCAGTGCTAACTCAATTAATAAACTAGTGATTTTCACTGTGGTGCAAGCATGTCACTTAAAATACATTTTTTGAGTAGGTAGTTCTTAGGATTGCATTTATTAAATATCACGTGAGAAAATAAATGGGGCTCGCTTATTCATAACCTCACCTCGCGCTCATAAATAAAAATATTCAAGAAACGTTACTAAACGAAACGAATGGCGCAGAAATGGGGAATTCCTACACAGTAGTTGTGCTATGGCGCATAAAGAAAATCGCAGGTGCACTGTAAATACGAATGAGTACAAATTTAGGCAACCGAATGAACAACGTAGCACTGCAGTGGTGGCGTGTTATATCGCGGGGTTGATAAGGGGGAATAGGGAGATAAGAGGAGACAGAAGAGGATTTGAAGAGAAGCACGGAGTTGGACGGGGGAAGGAGCTTATATATGATTTTTATTTCCCTCGGCGGCGGAAGTGTAATATCATGGGGAGTGAGGAGATTGGAGGTTCTGGGCTTGATCTTCCCAACGCCTTCTTCTGAGGAGAACTAAAGATGATACTTCAACACTGCATGCCTGTTGAAGCATGCTGGTTGCTTTTAATGAACCGGATCGAGCAGATTTCCCTGCGATTTCAGCTGACGCACAACGCAAGGCTCTGCTTCGAGTAGTATTTGTAGAATTGCGACGCTAATTGGAAGCTACAGTCACCCGCAACCTGCACGATCTAAACTCGTGTGTTTGCACAGCGTGTTGCAACGGGCTTTTATATTTGGAAATTGCATTACAAACTATTAAAACCACGAAGTAGCGTTGGCATGAAAGCACCCGTCGATCTGGGGCATAAACTGCGTTGCAGTGTTTTGTTATACACGTTAGAATTATAAACAATTTCAATTGTACGCGATTTGTTTCCACACAAATAACAGACACTTCAGACTAGGGTGGAATAAAAATTCCAACGTTTCAAGGTTATTGTAAACACAATATTGAAGCTCTACCAAAATGGCCAGAAACCTCATTTTGAGACCGTTACGAGCTTAACATATACCGTGTAAATTCCTGCGAAACCATTACAGGAGGTTCTGCAGTGAATACTGCTAAAAACTTAAGACCAATTAAACTTTAGAGTCAACACTTAAAGTATCGTATAGGCTGTTCACGATAAAGTGAGCACTTTTGAAATCAACATTAGGAAAATTCCACTGCCCCCACCTGCATATATTTTAACGGGCGCCCTTAGTGACATGCGCTCAGCAAAGTCGGTAACGATGGACTGTAAGTAGTTCCGTATCTTAACGTTAAATAAAAGTGTTAGGTAACCATTTCTTATAATCTAAATTATTTCTTTCACAGTTTTTTTAATGCGTATAAATATAAAAATGAGCAAATATGTAAAATATTTACTTTTCTAATAATTTCACAGTTTCACTTGACCGACGCATGAATAAAGTGACGAGGCCAATGATAATATCAATTTTATAAAATTTGGAAGAATACCCAACGTGCATACAAGTATATATTATGCAGTGCTTTCAAAAGTGCTCATATTACCGTGAACAGCCTATAGTAAATTGTGTTAGACGGAAAGCCTACGCGCCAGTTCGGTGACTTGTGCGTAGCAGTAACGGAGCACTTGTGCCAGTATCGCCCTTATCGCTTCCTTGCTCCCTTGCCCCATAAGTGGAAAAATATTTAAAAGGCATACGGGGGCCATAAAATTGTGAGACGAAGCTAGCGCTCAGCGAAATAGGCTGCCGTACCTTTGAGTTTTTTTGGCCAGCCTAAAGAGTGATTGAGGAAAGATGAAGTGTTGGTTTTGCAAAGGAAGGAACCGGAAGCACCAAGACAAAACCTCCAGCCCACATTGAAATTAAAGATTTGTTAGTGAATACAAAAATATTTGATTGTTGCTTTCCAAGGTGAAATTTTGTTGCTGGTATGTAACAGATTGCGGTGTATAACACAAGTACTAAAGCCATTTAGTGCCGCTAACATATATGTTTGTTGTATATATATAAATATACATACATGTTTATTGAATATATATAGATTACCACCAAATATTTTATTGGCAGCAATATCATTCATTTCAAATCATTTTACTACGACTGAAAAAGTGCATCTGTTATGTCCTGTTCGCTGGCGTATTGGAAATGACCGCCTTCTGTCTTGTAACGACGCCATATTGGTCCATGTCCTTGCTTCAGTTTACGAACTAATTAATCGCGGATATTATTAAGAAATTGGGACTGTATCATATACTCCTTTTTTTAATCAGATCTGTAAACGTTACACTAATTATTCCAGAAAATCGTCTTTCCGTGAGGTGAAGTGGTGAAAACTTGGCGTGTGTGCCACTTCATACACTGTAAAAAATAATGGGAGAAATTGTCTGGCAAGTGTAAGGTAATATTCGCAAACTGGGGGGGGGGGGGGCATAGTTTTCCTTGCGTGTAAGGTGAAATTACCGCACTTTAGAGTAAAATTCACGTACATGGTAGCGGAAAATCCCATACATGGATGGGAAAATTACCTTACGACACGTGCATCTCTTCGGCATGCTGGAATGAATATGGAATGAACCAGGAATATAAAAAAAAATAAAGAGTTAGCTTTCTATAACAGTATACCCTGTCAAACACACAACTTACTAAGTATTCATATTGACTCAGATATATAAAAATACTAAAATTTTAAATGCAAGGAAATTTTCTCTCTCGTAAATTGCCTCTACTCAGCTATCTTCACAACTTCAAAATGATCGCTAATACACCAACACCTGCATGTCATGAACAATAACGATCCATAATTACAAACACTTCACTGTAAAAAAAAATTTAGGTAAAATTCCCTTACATGCAAGGGAGCTAATTACCCCTACATGTAAGGCTAAATTACATCTTACAAGTATAGTTAATATACATGACAAGTAAAGTACTATTCCGTAATCGTACGGGAAAATCCCATACAAGTAAGGGGACATTAACTACATTGTAGCCTATAGTAAAATTATATTTTAAAATACCCCGCAGAATTAGTACTGTTAATTTTTTATAGGCGTTATCATCTGACATATAGTAACCGAAACCTCAACACTAAAATCCCCGGCAATTGTTGATGGGTGGGAGCGAACCCATTATCCTCTATCAAGATGGCCGATGCGCTATCCATTACACCACAAACAAAGACAGCGTGACAGTATTAGTGAGTATTAGCTTATTACAGTATTGTTTCTTCCGCCCATCCTCCCACTAAGTGTTGAGACAATGCTGAAGAGATGCATGCGTTATAAGGTAATTTTCCATCCATGTATGGGTTTTTTCACTGCCATGTACATGAATTTTACTCCAGAGCGCGATACTTTTTACCTTACCTTTAAGGAAAACCATGTTTCCCCAAAACTTTGCGAATATTACCTTATACTTGTCAGATAATTTTCCCATTATTTTTACAGTGCTATTTATGTTTATTTCGTATGAGTTCAGAGTACGCCATAGCTTCGGATTCGACGTAACAATCTATTTTGTCGAGTAGAGTGGATTATAACATTCCGGTCCCACTTCGGTTGATTCTGAGCGTGTTTACGATGGCTTTCTGTCAGTTTTATGTATTCCTCATTTACTTCAGTTTCGAATGGATTTCAACTTCAGAAATAAAAATACATAATATTGTCAGCCTACCCCGCCAAAATGAGCTTCGCCCATCGTCTTTGGCAGGAACGATATATTTTTTTAGGCCAATGCCTGGGTTTGGCCTTTCACCCGGCTTGTGCAGTTCATGAAAACGTGATTCATATATAAAAAGAGCGATACGTTACAAAAGTGCGTTGAATTATGCATAACAACAGTGACTTATTCATAATATCAGCGATTCATAAATTAAATGAGTAAGTCATGCTTAAAGGAGCCAATAGACTTGTTCTCCATGTTAAAGCAGCGACCGTGTTACAGTACATATATAATAACATTAATTGCAAAAAAACCTTTGCTATGTTAATATAAGTTTTACTTTAGCCTCTTCCCATAAAAAAGTAAATATTGAACAAAATCGGATGTAGTTGGATGTAGATGAAAATAGGAGTTTCTGGTCCAAGGCCTAATACTGTTACTACCTTTGGATGCCGCAATTATCCTATCTAAAGCATTGTAGGGATTCCAACAGAAAATAAAATTTGATGACATTTAAATCTTAAGATATTAGTCGTGAGCATTTCCAGACACAACAGAAAGCCTGGAACGACATATATTTGCCATAGTCATCAGTTTTAAATAATTTGGTTTTAAAAAATACACACACACCACACACACACACACACACACACACACACACACACACACACACACATATATATATATATATATATATATATATATATATATATATATATATATATATATATATATACACACACACACACACACACATTTGCACCAAACATAACTTGATCTAGCATAACCCAATAACCTTTTTACGATTATAATATTGTTTTCTTTTTATGAAAATATGCCAATATCACTGCACATTATCAAAAAAAATTTCGTAATAAATAGAGATAAGTTTTGTGCATTTTCTGAAGTGAACACTGTTACAAATGCAACGGCACCCTGGCTAGGCCATTACAATATAGTGAACACGTCACTCGATCAGAAAACATTTAACAATAATCGATAGGGGCACCAGATTTTACTGAAATGAGTTCCACATATGATGGACTTCAATATCTTATGTGTGCACCTGTAGTTTTCTTTGGTTAGTAGCCATGTGTGTCCGAGAGGAAATAGCTTGGTATTTGAATTAATAATGACACACCAGTAACATCTGTGATTTGCCAGTAGGCACCTAAGATCATCCAGTCACGAAAGTGGATACTAACTGAAGTGTTTTGAAATACAACTAGACAAGAACATTTTTCGCCAAAAATGGGGTGTCCCTAATAACGAATGTTGCGAAGTGTACTGAGTGTAAATACGATCTAATATTTTCTAATAAGACGGCGGTATAAAAGGGAATATAGAGACAAGAAGAACTTGTATCCTTTGCAGAAGTGAATGCAGGCCTCTCTTAAGACAGTTTTGCTTCTCGTATAAATGTAATTTTGGCGCGATCTAAACATAAATTATATGGTGTGTGAAAGACAGAGAAAATTTTATAACTGAGAAGCGACGATGTCTGTAAGTATCAGAGATACATTATAATATATGGTAAAGATTTTACACAAAACATTAACACATTTTGGTGACAAAAACAGTTCAAAGTTCCCGTTTACTCTCATCCTGGCGCTCTTAACTAAATTTTGGGGAGGGTGAATGGAACACTCTGCCCCAACCAAACTTTTATGTTGTCACGCCACAGATTCCTGGGTTACATTTGCAAAGGCAATTTTATTTAGAGTAAAAGAAGAAATCCTCGGTAGCTGCTAAGGAAATGAGTAAAAAATTCCGCAAAAAAAAGCTGGAGCTCGGTGATGCGGTGTGCGGCGGTGGTTCGCGGATAACACCAGGAGACGGATGCCAGAGCTCCAGATGCAAATCGCAGGCCAGCTGGAGGAAGAAGCGAGTCTGCGGAACGCATACCGATGAAGGCGGGTGTCGAGGTCACCAGTCACTTGTGTTCCCTCGAGGAGGAGGAGGAGGAGAAGGAGTGTGGCCAATGGCGGAGAAGGCGGGTCACACGCTCCGAGCTGCGTTACACGAACAGACACTCCCGGGCTCATCGGGCGATTACCATAACCAGATATAATGGATGAGAGGCTTTGCTTTGTCACTCCTCCACTTATTCACACACCCACACACCCTCATGCACACACAACTCACGTCGAATAAGAGTGTGAATAACAATGGAATATCACACCCGACTGTTTCAACATGCAGAACTCGATCAAAAGCAATACACACACCACCGAAATTATCCAAAAAGTAAAATTATTTTACTTATAAAAGAAGTGTGTGTTTGTGTTTATATATTTACATGTAATATTGAAAAAATATTCTAGCACTTTCTTATTTAAATGTTAAAAAACATGCTGCAGAAACCTTCATCATGCAAGACCATCATAATTTTTACTCTTGTTATACTAATATAAATTGGCAAAAATGTTTGCCAATAATTTTAATAATAAATCAATTTCAGCAACGAAAGCACTGCAACTTGTGAGACGTCAGAAAGCGGTCAAACTAGACAGTCCTCTCGTTCGCTGCTCATAGTAAGCCAACGTGGTTTTCGACTAGTCTAGATGCATCGAAACTGGAATTTTTCGCTGCACGGAAATAATGTTTTCTTAGTTTCTGTTACGGTACGTTGCCTGATAATTTCAAATATGAAAACTGTTATCGTAAAATATTACAGAGTTTGAAACGGGAAAAATAATTTATGTCGTAATAAATTTTACTTCATGGCATTTGATAATTTACAGTGGTTTAAATTTTTTCATAGGATACTCTTCCAAATGGCTACTATTCCCACCACAAAAGTATTTCTTTTTGCAAACCCCGATCATAGCAAATATAATGTGCTTCAGGGGAGAATAATAGCTGCTAGTCACGAGAAATTCATCTCAGAAAATTCGTTTCGGACTAGCAAACGGCGGTCATCATACAAGCTATGAAACGGGCCGAAATAAATGCCCTGCGTCCAGTGAAATTGACAGCTGTTCCAACTTAAAAATCGCAAAATTTTAAGGAATCATGTTACTCAATATTGGTTTGCATAATTGCCCGGGGTTGTGGTTATTTATTCTTTCGATTATATCGTTTGTCTGTTTCAATATTATTTTTAATATTCATGTTCTATAGCCTACTTGTAGTAAAAAGTATTACAGAATTTTTTTGATAAATATAACGTTTCTATATATTTCAAAAATAATAAGAGTAATAAAAATAAAGTAATTCCGATTATTGGCAAAATCACACATTCGAAACCAATATTAAATTCTTTTTGCTGCAATGTACTTCAGATGCAGATAATGAAGTAACAACTCGTAACTAGGCGTATGAAAATATACATTGTGTATTTTCATCGGTTTTGCAAATCATTAATTAGATAGTCAGTGCAGTTCATTTCTTGTAAAATACTGGAAACATAATCGTAGATCAAAATTTTCCCCAGTTTTCTTTTTATTTTCAGATCTGTGTCATTCCCAAAATATACGGTGTTTTTTAACTTGATAATATGACACTGATAATTATCAAAGAATATATTCCCTTGCCAACTTCCAAGTTACTATGCACATAGTCCAAGTTCTTAAATTTAATTTATATGTTTATCCAATTGATGCGGTTTTATCCGGCAAAAGCGTAGGTTTAATATAATTTAACTCAAGGCGAATAATACATGATTAATTGTTAGTGGAAAAAAATGGAAGGCAAAACAATTCAGAATTTCAGGTAGTTGAAAAAATTAAAATTTCATAGCCACTTTTGTTGACACCAGCAATATAACACTTATAGTAATAGGCTTCTGGCGAGTCGGGCACACAGGATTCAGTATTTCGGAGTCGGAGGTGTCCGCCATTTTGGATGACGTCACAGGCGCGGCCAGCGGCCTTTTTCATCTCCCCCCTCGCCACTCCCAACCCTTGACCGGCCTTTACACCGACCCGTAACCCCAGAAATGATTTTATTAAATAATGAATTATTTTAGTAAAAGAATTAAGAAGTACTGGCTTGCCACTTTGGATTTTGATTGATTTTCCTAGAAAAATACTTCCGTTTGTGTTGAAACCGGCACTCACTTGAATACCACGACCCCTGCTAAAGCGCTGATCGCGTGTGTCTAATTTATTTACTAATTTATATATTTAATTTTCATATGCGGGAAGATTGATAAAAAAACAATATTATAAAATTCGAATTCTTCTGTTTTAAATAATTTTTAGTGAATTCAACGTACAGTAGACCAGACCACCCTGCAATCACACTTTTAACTGTTTTGGTATAATGGGATAGTGCATTCCCGGCAGGAACTTGTAAAATAATGTGAATATTGATACTTTTTTGATTTTGAAAAAAAATATATTTAATGAAAAAAAAGGTGGTATCCCGCTTGGGCAGGCTCGCGACTCACCTACCATAACATGCGAAGAGCGCAGTCAACATCATGACGCAACTGCGGGGAAATAAAGGGCTCGATTGTTGATGACCTCCGAGCCAAGTGCTCGTGAACTGACTTTAACCGTATGTCATCTGTTGTGCGGCCTTGGACGCCGTGAATCACTCGCATATCGAAATGTCGCATGTTAAAAAAAAAAACGAATGAAATTTTGGTCATTAACATGCACACGCATGCGGAAGAAAACCGAAGTCACTTACCAATGAGCGATAGAAATGTACTTTTCTCTGTAAATTTAAATTCGCCGACAATAATATGCAATAAATCTCTTTTTATAACTAAAATGTCATCATGGAACTGTATTTGTGATATACTGCCAACCATACTTACTGGCCATATATCAAAAGTGTCATAAATTACACTGTGTAACGGTCAGAAAACACAGGTCAAGAAAAAATATTTACAATTGGTATAATGTAAATTTTTTTACCGACCTGCATCGTGAAAATGAAGTGGATGTGTTCACTTATCTCAACACGCTGAACGTGTTTCGTTTTACATTTGCGGCTGCTATTATTGTACAATGCCGCTGTTTTGAAAACGTCTATTTCATAGACAGGAAAGGCGATGGCAGGAAACAGAAAAAAATAAAATCTTTACAGGCGGGAACAGAAAGCATTGCGATTGGCCAGCACGAAATAAAAAATATATATTATAAGAAAGTTGAACACCACATTAAGTATAGACGCGAGCTACCAGTCAATACAGATGTTGAATTCCATGCTTTAACGCCATATCGGTTGTAAACAAGCCTTATCGTAGTTCGTACGAGCAGTACTTGAATGTAGATCACCCCAGGGATCCGGGCGCAGCAGCCATTTGTGTGTCACTGCCGGGACACTGATATCTAACCGGCCCATGAAGGCTTCGTTGAGTGGGAGAGAGGGTGGGTAGGGTGGCATGGGGTCCGAGCTGAATTACGGCGGGGCAAGACCTACATTGTCAGCTGCACATGTAAGGAATGCTATCTGGTTGCTGCGACGTCTGAGCTTGTTGGTTCAAAGGAGATCCATTACAGCCAAATAACTGTTCCCGCAAGGTGCGTGTGTCTACAAAAAAATATTCAATTAGTCCTATTCAAGAAACGAAATCTTATAATACATGCACATGCACACTCTACACATACACATGGGTGTCAAAGCTCGTATCTCTGTACACACAACGTGAGTACGAAATTGTAGACATGTACACGTCCACTTAACTTCGTTTTAGTATAGACATACAATATTCGCCGACAATTTGATTGCGTACGGGTAGCTAGCAACAGAAAAATTCTGTGACTACGCGCATTTTCTATATTTTTCCATTTTTCCTCTCTCTAAGCCAGATCATGTATCTGGGAACAGATACTTATATATCACGCAGTATCTGTGATGCATTTTCTTTTATCAGGTACAACAAAGTTACATGTATTGTTATGTTATTTTATACTGTACAGGTTACCATCAAAATCACGCAAAAATCCAAACTTTATGTCAACCATCAACACGAGAGATCGTTGAAAAATTTAATTATCTGTCAATATTTTCGCAATTACAAAATACTTGGACAGGAAGAGTAATTGCATTTAAAATTAAATACTATATTTATATAACTTCTGCAGGCCTATCCCATAGCTCAAGTACCATACAAATGAGAGGATTGGTTATAAAACATAAATGCCGTCATTTTAAAACAATTTAAGTTTCATAGGCATCAGATTTTTTTTATAAAAAATGCTTTTCTACTGCTTCACCGTACATGTAATGTTTGCATTACTGCAGAACAGTATTTTATCTTTTGTATGCAGAATACTCTAAACAAAATTTTAGTGATTGTACTGATCTCAAAACACAGGTTTCAGGAATACAGTACGGGTGTTGGGAAAAGTTTCTTAGTTTGATAATAATTGAAAATAGGAACAGAACACTACTGGATTATGCATGTTAACAAAAACTGCATATTAGTACACAAGCAGAACACCATTAAAAATAATTTTGACGAAAGCTGAGTACATCTTTATAATAATAGTGCATTAATCGCGATTTCTTCGTTGTTGAATTCCCCGAACTACATGTCATTTTATTTAAACGATACATTTAACTCGTATTAGTGTAGCACTTGGCAGGAGGTAATAGTATGGCAGCCAGGCTTTCCACCACAGTGTACAGGGCCTGATTCCCAGTGGGGTCATCGTAGATATTTTGGTGCATTTTCTCATGATTCACCCATCTCATTTCATTAACTAATTTTTTTTTGTGTTCGCACTTTGTTAAATATGTAACTTTTTTCATTACTATGTCCCAAGTCGTTCATTTTCCAACTTTATTTGCCAACTTCAAATTTGAAGTATTTGCTGATAATATTTTTAATTTTTAAGTTATTTTTTAAAATAAATAAAACATCTATTTTATAGAAAGTTTATTTAAAATGGCATGAGGAAACACATAAGCCCTTGAATAAAAGTCTCTATGTATACATCCTCATATCCCAAGGCAGGTTTAACTCTCAATGTCTACTTCAGCGACCCAGACCCAGAAATTGTAGCATGCAGGGAAACCCCACCAGTTGACATATGCCCTTTCGTTATGATATTTCAGCACCTCGACTAAATGCATGTCTGGGGACTTTGTATGCTGAATCTCCTTGGTGTAAAAACTGCCATGGATGGGTATATTGTTCAGATCTTTGAAATAGTACGTCCTTAGAGCATAATTCCATATATGCCTCACATGAAACATTTCGGGACTCCAATTTGCTGTGAACCCTTTCTCGAAGATGCCTTTTTGTTTGAAGATGCCCACCAGATAGTCAATTTTGGCTTAAGGTTTCCGTGGGTCCTTCCTTTTCGGAACTGCATACAGTCCGAACCAGGGAGTTGTCTGACAATTTGAGGCTTCATGCAAGTAGTAGAATGAATTGTAAAATAATCCTCGCGGACGAGTTTTGGCAGTATCTCAAACCACTTGTAGCCATGATTCGCCACGAAATGCTTCCCCATCTTGCCTTCAGAGTCTTGTTGAACCTCTTGATGATAGATGCTTTGAGATTGCTGTACATGGAATAATGATTTATGTTATGTTTCTTCATCAATGCCACGAACTTTGCATTATAAAATTCCTTGCCCTGGTCGGATTGTAAATTTGTTGGGTACACCCTTCGCACAACACATTCATCATGGCCTCAGCAATGTTACACATGTTCTTCAACTTGACCGGCTTGGCCCAGGTGAATTTGCTATGGGCATCGATGAATATCAACATATAATTGTAGCACTTGTTGACCCAAACATATAGTATCATGTCGATGAAGTCGACTTGAAACTGGGCATGAATCCCACAAATCATGATCTTGCTATGGTGGAAGTTACACCTGGCAACCACATTCAGTTCATGGGAGATTCCCATCCGATTCATCATATGTAGTCCCTCTCCTTCAGCTCTTTGGTGATGGATAAAATCTCATTGGTGTCCAGGTAATTTCCAACACTTTGCGAAGCAACCAGTAGTTGTAGTCTATTTGCCAGTTGGTTCTGATGGTCTCAAAACACATAGACAAAAGTCTTGTCATCATCTATCTTCTTCAGACTGTACCCACTCTTCAGTGCTAGGCCACTGAAGAGGTCTGCGAGAATGTAGATTTTCATGATCTTCATCCTTAGAAGCACCGGTCTCGGTATTGTTATCTTGGTAAAGAGTGTGTTTGAGTTCGAGCTACATCATGTATTCCAGCAGGCTGGATTCTATATACTACCTGGGCACCTTGTGAAACAGAAATACATAAACCCAGTGTGTTCTACGTGATTTGTAATTGCCTACTTAGATGATAGACCTGTTAGAAACTCAATTTAATCAGCACCGAGTAACCATTTATCATTATGCCAGTATGCACCATATGTTGTACCATTATTATGTGATGTATACGATCGTAGGTACCGATGAGCCACAGCATTGTATTTCAGGGCTTTATCGTATGCCTTTTTTTTGTGTGTGCCAAATCCAAATCTGATCCATCATCCCAATTCTTTCGTGCATCACAATGTTTCCTTTTCTTTGTAGTCTTAGCATTATCATCGACTTTGGTCTTCATGGCTACAGGCGCTCCATCGCTCTGCTTGAGTACAACGATACAGCGAGTAATGGACTTAAAGAATTTTTCATTTATAAGGTTGCGCGAAAGTATGGCTCTCTTAGCGATAAAATACTTCGAGCGAACTGGCTGTATCACTCGATGGCGTTTGCTAGCAATATCCGACATTGTATTAAATAAAAACTTTTTATATTGCTCTCTTTTATAGGTTTAGTCATGAGTCGTCGGCAAAAACGATTTTCTATCATTTCTATGCATTCATTGCAGAAATACAATATGTCATTGCAATGACTTTGAATACCCATTTTTTTTGGCAAGTTGGAAAATCGAGGTAGCAAATGAACACGTCATATATCTAGCGAGGGTTCTCAGTTTCTCTTCATTTCGTGTGAATGCCACATTCAATTTGTCGGTAATTTGTCTTTGAATACTTGTTCAAAGGCAGGGGGATTCTATCTGTATAAATAATGGCTCCTTGTGGAGGATCAGCAGTTCGTTGTCAAAAGTGTGGAGGAACGGATTGTCTCATCAAGCTTGAATAGTCGACAACACATTTAGCATCCATAATGTCTTCTGACAATCCAGAGCTAATGGGATCTACTGTTGTGCCATGAACTTCTTCATGTGTGGTACCAGCAGTGCCATCGATTTCTTCGGCTTAGCTGCCTACAATAGCACAATTGCTGACTGCTCTGGACATGGTACCAATGCCACCATCGACTTCTTTGGGAGTGGTGCCAACCATGCCATCGAATTCTTCGCATCTACCACTGAGGTCCCTATGCGTCTACTGGAATTTCCAGGATTTTCAGGAATTGACTTGGGGACTGCAAAATTGTGATCTAGTTCTGCAGGTGAGGCAACTGTATTACCAACTGGACCATCGAACTCTGTTCCAGAAACATATGTATGGTCAAAAACCTCTGCTGAATCATTCCGACATTATGTGTCGCTTTTGAGAAAAGACCTTCGCTTATAGTAGCAATGCACGACAGCATGATAAGCATGGCTCTACAAAGAGCCCCACCTAAAAAAGTATGTGTGTCCGAAGTGTGGGGTGTCGATTTCATGGATGGATGGTCTAAGGGTGCATATGAAAATGTGCAAGGGGCTTCCCCCATATAACATAGAGAACAAACATTCACAGTTATCGACGTATGCTGACCTTCCCGACTTTATCAGACACAAACATGCCATAATCAACCCCACAACTATGACAACCAATGTTTCAAGTGTCCAGTGTTGGCTGCACTTGTTAAGTAATCGCATCTGCAGCATGTGGACAAAAGGTATGCTGAGGTGGAAGAAGAGTTTGATTTTAGAGAACTGAATTTTCCGACTTGTCTACAGCAAATAAGTGTCTTTGAGAATAACAACCCTGGCATGTGTGCAAATGTGTACTCGCTCAATGCCAGGAGAAAAATGATGCTAACAAGGGTGACTAAGAATGAGAAACCTGAACATATCAATCCTCGAGTGGCGAAGAACGAAACTAAGAATATTTCGCATTATTTTTATATAAAAAATTTAAGACTGGTTAACTCGCAGATTACCTCACATGGGTACATATTTAATGTGAGCAAACAGTGTTTTAAGTATTATACCGATTACCCATGGAAATCAGGACTCACTGGGGTACATTGCCTTTCAATACACAAAACAAGTTGTACAAGATCAATTTTCAATGTGTATATGATTTTCCTCATGTTGTACATTACTGAATAAAATAAGTTTAAAGAAAGTATGTTTGTTTTATTTATTTAAAAAAATCCCTGCTTTATATAAATAATAATTTTAATTGGAAAATATTTCATTTAAATATATATTAATATAAGAATGTAAATTACCTCGTCACCATTTGGTTCAGGTCGATAGCATATTCTAATGTATAATACTGGAATAAATATATATATATACATATATACATATATATGTGCTAAAGGTCTAATTTCGTGGTCACTGGTCAGATACGATTGATTGGTATAGGTGGAAGAATAATTTGTTACATAAAGCCATTGGTGAGGGGAAGGGGTGTTGTATAGGGTTGGGGGGTAGAGTGGGGTAAGATGTACCTCGATTTTTTAAATAATTTTTTTCAATTTTCTCGCTATTTTTATTATTGGGCGTGGGTGGGGGTTGGTTAGTATGGTGGGGTTAGTGTGAGGTTATCGTTTTATATTCCTCGAATTTTTCGAATTTTTTATTTTTCTTCTCGCATATGGAAAATTTCATTTTTTAATTGGTAAATAAATATACACACTGGCGAAAGGCGCTCTAGCAGGAGTTGTGGTAGTCAAGCGAGTGGTGGTTTCTATGCAAACATACTTTTTTTCCTAGGAAAATCATAATAATCCAAAGCAATCAGGGAATACTTTTGAATTTTTTAAAATAATTTTTTAACTTTTTTTATTAAAATCATTTCTATGGTCATGGGTCGCTGGGATGCCCGGCCAGTGGTTGGGAGCAGGAGGGGGGGGGCACAATAACAAGGCCACCTGCCACGTATGAGATGTCATCCAGGATGGCGGACTATTCTGACTTACAAATCCTGAATCCTATGTGCCCGACTCGACATAAGCCTTCTACTGCTTATGATTACTCCAGTTTGTTAAATTTTCAATGCTTTATTTTTGGCGTCGGGCGCTGATGCACTCTCATGGATGCACATATATAAGGTTACAACCAATGACATCTACAATATCTAATTTGGTATCCCTATCCATCTGCCCAATGATCATACGCAATCGGTTTACATTTTTGTTTGCACCATAGAAAAGGTAATAGCTACAGAGCCGTGAATCAATTTTCTGAATTCACCATCTCGCATATTCTGAAGACACCAAAAAAAATTTCACTTTTTTGCAATATAAATATGTTTAACTTATGTAAGCATTCTAAATAAAAACCTGACTTTTCAGTGTACGTTCAAGACAACGAGTCATGCCAGACGGGTGATGTTTAAACATACACGACGGGAAATAATTCATGTGTACATATTAAGTATCCAGATATTTCGCAGCCATCTGCAATCTTGGAAGACCCGTGTAAAAGAATTTTTAAATATTCTGTAAATTACACTACCGGCCAAAGTTAACCATAAACTTTTATCAAGAATATATCAGGTAGCTTTAAGTGTCTTAGCGAGAAGCTTGCGAGGAAAGTTATTGGTCCTCATACCAAAATTAATTTGAGCTTAGTTGTCCTTTGGCATTACCAGGAGGAACCATTAAGGTTGTTGATGGAGAAGAGAGTTATATTTTGTTGCCGTTTTTGTACCGTTTGGTCTTCAAAGAATAACTGCTAATACAGGTAGTGGTTTGTTGGAATTGTGTTTCTTCAGGAAGTCTCATAGGGAAAAGGATCCTGCGCCTAAGGAAATTAGTTATATTGATCCTCGTGATATAATATATTGGAAGACTTATCCTGTTCATGAAGGGAAGTCAGATAATACTGCTGTTATTAGTGTATTTGGTAATGCGTCCATGTTCTCGCGTTAGAAGAAGAAATTAGAACTCGGTGATCATATTTGGTTGTATTGCAAGCTGGTTGGTAATACTGGTGACATGCATATTTTTGGTCATGCGGAACTGTATTTTAATCCATAATAAATCTCTTTTGCTGTAATAATCGGTCTATGTTTTGTTATTATCGTTTAGCCTTGTATTATTTATTATGCTATAACTAATAATAATATTTATTATTAGGGATGTAATTATCCGTTTGTAACTATGATATGTTAATGTATAGTTGATATAATAATGCTTTATAAACATACCTGAATAGCATTTTACTTGTTATGTAACTTTACTCTACATTTTAGAGGTAATTTTACCTCACATGTAGAGGTAATTAGTTTCCATTACATGTTAGGTCGGTTATACAGAAAGTAATAAGAGTCAGATATGTCACCTTTTCGGAGGCATTATGTTTAATGATTTGGAGGATCACTGCATTTCAGAATCGTATTAAGCGTTTGCTGTAGATCTGTACATTTGCTCAGTTGAAGTTTCGTAAGTCTGTAATAAGGTGGTTTGTAAATGTTTGCATCGGGACAACTGTTACTTACTAGGAAGTGAAAACTACGATGAACGACAGAAAACCTATAATATTGCCAAACCATTGCCTTTGCTACGAAGATACATTTTTTACTCTTAAAGAGAGCAGCTCAAAGAATGTTTAATTCCTTACCATAAAGGAAGGCATTGTCACCATAAAACAAAAACGTACACAGGAAATACTTATTAACAGAAAACCAATGTTTCTGTATTATTCTCTTCGAAATAACAAATATTGTTTTGCTGTAAAGAAAACAGCGCCAAAGAAATGGTTTTTTTTGTGGTACAAATAAGTTTGTAAGGATTATGTTTAGAGTGGGTAACCATTATTCAGGTCTTCAGTACGTGGTGTTTAAATGATGACAACGGTTCTGTTACGAATTATCCGAGTATACGCAAGTGAAAGTGTAGTGATTACCCTGACTTAGCGTACTGTGTAACAAAATAGTAGAACTTTATTCACCAGAAATTTATTGTAGCACAAGTTCATGCTGCTCGAACTAGTGAAGCATCTCATACAGCACGGTACTGCCAATCAGAAATGATGCTCAATTCCTCCTACATCTCCTACATGGAAAGATCGCCCCCGATTTTTCGTTTCTGTATTCTTGGTCAATTCGTGGTTGTGCTTTGATGGTATTCTATTAGCCGCCATTTTCACAGAGAGGTCTTGCAACGGTTCTATCGTTGTTTGGTTCGTCGTAAAAAACCGCTGTCCATGAGGCGGCGAATGGATGAGCATTCTCTTCTGCGAAATGCTGGCTCTGAAGAATATCCTGCCAATATGTACCGTGGAACTGAAAAAGGGAAGAAAGGCGAAAAGATATCGGGGGTTGGGGAGAAAGAGTAAGAGGCGTACTGTGCAGAATGCGAACGATCCATCGCCACGAGCACCTACTTATAAAATACTCGCTATATAAACACGGACGCTGAAGAACGTATATACTCAGGACGAATACACGGATCGTCTAATGCACCGCTACAAAAGGACTTTGCCTCGAAAAAATGGTTAGTAATGTACCACCATTAGTACCATTAGCGCCGAGAGAATCTGTCAGATCAGGAAAGAGCTCCGAACTCATCCTCTGGTAAATGTTGTATTAAATATCCAGTAGTAATTTCTTAAATGGTGCCATATAGTAAGGCGTATTTTCATTTACATTATCTATATCATTAATTTATTTGATTGTTGCAAAATGCAAATCACTTAAACAAAGGCTAAGGCTTATACAGGCGCCGATGCTTTCAAGACACAGAGGAAAATATATTTTACTTGAAAAAGTGACCATTAGTTACTATAAACATTGTTTCAAACGATCGTCTTGAATTTAAAACTAAGCAACATACTAAAAGTAAAATATTTTGAAACATGGATAATAAATTTTCCTCAATTTCGCCACTAAATACTGCAAAGCAACAAATTTATTACGTTTTTATGATGGGCTGGCTCTTCGGTACGAGGCAGTCTGCATGCAGATTAGAGCGTTCACTGTTGCACTAACCACACTATGATTTGTCCAATCATAAATGCAAATGGTTTCATGTGTACTTACGGAAAAGTCTATGAAGTAACGTTACTGTAAAATATATCGTTGAAATAAAATATTTTGTAATAATAAAATAATTCCTGGCTAGTAAATACACAGCCTTTTAGTTTTGATTATGAAAAGAGAACGCGTTTTTTATTACTAACGAACTGTTTTGTAGTAACAACAAAATAATTTTATTATTGTCACAAAATGTACTACTATAATTTCTCAAAGTCAGTGAGCTTAGCCAGGTTCTTTAAGGGATAAGGTTTTTAATTAAATAAAATGTTAATAAATTAATAATGTATTAATTTATTTAAAAACACTACAAAAATACTGCCATGAGTGTACGCCGAAATTACCATACCTGGCGATGATGGAGAAATGGGGCACCTCGGAGCAGCGGGTGTCGCGCCCAAGAATTGATATGAGCGGAAGGCATGAGACACTGTAATCGCCCCCCTCTTATAACGCTCCTATACCCCCCTCCAACAGACGGCGTTTTGAACTGACCAACGAGAACGGCTCGAAGAATAGAGTGCTTCAAGAATCAAGAAATTTTGTATAAATAAACTTTGACGGGGCTTATGAAAGCAGAGAGAACCTGACACCAGAGATAGGCATTTGTAGGCTATTCACGATAAAGTGAATGCTTTTTAAAGCCTTTATTATAGTCAGACGTTGTAACAGTGTAATGTGGTGCGCGGCACTATTAAAATTATGTAACATGTAGTGCCCTTTGGAGTAAACACAGTATCATAATAGCCCATATGTTGGAGTGACCACTGTTTATTCTGAGAAAGTGCCAAACATAACCTAGGCCAACTCAGTGTAAAAGCCAGAACTTTAAAGTATGCGCCACATGACAAAAAAAAATTATTTATGTGTGTTGGCAATACTTGTGATTCAGTAAGCCGATAACATGAAATAAATACTGTTCCAAATAAATCTGTTTATACTCGGCTGTGCTCAGTTAAGGACCCAGTATGTAAGGAGCGTAGAAACTCACCTTTAACAACAACACCTTCGTTACTGGCTAACGATTATTTGCCACAAATACAGCTGAGAAACTTAATGTACACAACTACACACATACTAAAGCACTTGTTTAATTATTTGCAACTGCAAATGTGTAGAGGAAGGATAGGATGAAACGTGCATATTCAGAAGAAGTGTCAAGCGTGTCATATCCAGCTTAAATTTATTTATTCAAAATATTTACAATGTGCGAATTCAAAATATCTGTTTCAAATAAACTGGAAAAATAAATAAAGAAAAATAAAAAATCCCTGAATGGCAATGAGCAAGAAAATGAATAATGTTTAAACTAGGATGCTGTTGGGAAGTGGCCATGGGTAACGGTCATAATTCAAAATCCTTACGTGACATTTAATTAACAGTCTGACTTATGCACTTGAAATTAACGTAGCTCTCTCGTAAATAAAATGTGTTGAAAATAGTTTAGAAAAATGTAACTGTCTCAATACGGTAAAACACTTGACTTTCTCTCTCAGGTTAAATTATGGTTAAAAATGGCTGAATCTAATTTAGGCGCCTTGCCAACATGGCGTCCGTAGAATGTTCTATGGCCATGGCATAAGGTAACAAAGTCCAAAATGAAATAAAATTTAAAACTTGTTGAAAAACAGTTATGCAGTTAAATACCAGGTAGTAGATGAAGGCAGGACGGTGTAACTCGTAGAAGGAACGCAGGTAGAAAAAAAATGTAGATCTGGGTGCGGTAGTGCTTTACGTGGCTCAATGGCTCACGGACGTTACAGGTCTAGCTAGCCATCTATACTCCTAAACAGCTGCTTAAAATAAAAATCTGTGGAGTGCTTATTCTATCAAACTCGATGCAAAAAACAAATAAAAACTATTGCAAGCTGTTAGAAACTAGAACACCCTAACTCTAATTAAAATTCCCCCGCCAACTATAGGACGAGCTTCCTAGCCTTACGTCTAGCGTAGTTGAAGGTTGATGGCAGAGAGAGAGAGCGAACTTTCAAATGGCCCGTGCATCCTAACCCTAAGCTGAGCTCGCCAACCATTCAGAGTACAGGATTTGGACCTGTTAGCCAATCGCAAGCCATTCTGACTAACGATCTAAAATAACACTCTCCAAACTACTTAAAGCATTATTCCATAGAGTTATGGGTCTCGTAGAAGTTAATCAAAAATAAACAAGAATTTCCTGAAACATTAATAATAAATATGAGACCAAAATAATGCAAAATACTTCGTTATAAATTTAAAACACAAACAAAAGAAAATCTAGCTGTCTATTTCAATTAAACATTAATTATTACCATTCGTTCATCTAAGTTTAAATATTCTAATCATATGAAAATGCAACAATAAAAATAATAAAAATAACGGAAAATTAATCATATATGAAACATAGGTAAAATTACAAATATTATGCATGATGGTGTCCAATATGTGAAATAAACAATTATTACAAATAGGTGCACATAGTCAAAATGTTATGTTACAGACAGGACCTCCTGAATAGAAATCTCTTCTTAATTAGATGTTTAACCATAAAAAGAAAACAATGGCACAAAACATTCAGAACGTATCTGTGTATGTGTACATATTCACATTGTAAAAAATGTATATTTAAAATTCCCTTTATTAAAACTCTTCATCAACAATCTGTTGCAGTAGGAATCAAAAAATCCCATTTAATTATAATTACTCATCATAAGAAGCTGAAAATAAAAACACAAAATATGGTACAAAATTACATATCAATGTAGTGGGTAAGGAAACTTTCATTGCTGAAGAGTATGAAAAATAGAAATACACAAGTTCTTTTAGGCGGCACTGTGGCAACCATCTCTGCTACTCTTTTATCCACTTTTTACCATCTATTTTTAACTAGTGTGCAGATGTGCCGACGAGACGGTGGCTTATTGTCTGCTCCGGTAACATGATTCGCAGAGCAGTTCGTGTAACACAAGCCTTGCCCCCTTGATCAAAAATCGCCCCAGTCTCCAGTTTAGAGTCCCGCTTACGAGCAGGCAGGCGTCGTTCCTCAACATCTCTGAAGAACTCGGCTCGTGGTTCGGCGACGTAATGTATCAGGTACAGGTCCCACCTGTACAAACAGATCTGCACCTCCTGGGACAACACATTGTCTCACTCGTCGTACTGAAGATCGTCGCACTAAAAATCGCTGCTGTCGAGGCTCGACAGTCTCTAGCAAAAACGTGTTTTTACGTTCACTGGCGTGTGTAGTGACGTGTGTGCCCGTAGCTTACACCAAGTTTCTGTAATCGCAGCAGCATAAATGTTTGGTGAAAAACAGTTCACTAGCGACACTTGCTCACTCTCACTTCGTGCATCGTTTACATAGCAGTTAAATATTTATTAGGGTATTTGCATGACCACTACCTAAAATGTTAGCTTCCCTAAATACTCCATAGGCAGCATAACATAGAATACACAACACTAGAAGAGGAATAAATACATGAAGAACATATCAACATTGCATCAATAGGAAGCTGTGCTTGAAAACTATAGGCGTTTCATCGGGAATAACGTCATAACGTATAAACAAAAAAAATGACTAATAGATGACACAAGATAACTCAACAACAAACTTATTCCACTGTGTACAAACAGCACAACTTTCAAAAACTCACGCGGAACAAAACAAGGTTGAGAAGAAAGTATTATCACCGCAACAAAACTTCCCTACTTTATCCTTAGATATCTGAGAAGACTTCTACACCAATTGAATTACTTCCAGCCAACAGCAACGCAGAATAAACCACGGTACGTACAAACCAGTACTATAGTGTTTACGTGTTGCTTATCTGAGCACAGTTTCTTTGTTCGTCCTCAAAAAGGCCCTTGGGTATGTCTGTTTATTTATTTTCAGATACATCAGATCGAGCAGCATTTCATACATGTGGTAGGGAGTCTACTTAGCAATTTTCACATTGATGTAGATTAATGTGTCTTCTAGGCAGCTTAGATCGTCTTCCTCCCTGTTGAGGGTCCCTGGTAACTAGGCAGCAAGCGAAACTTCTGTGTCGAGCAGATTACTTCTATCTCAGACGTGTCACAAAAACTATGGTGCGGTGATAAGCTGTGTTTACATATTTTTTTCTCTAGTCTTCCTCTAAGACACGCGGTGCGGGGCTCTAAAATAACAAACTTGGGAGGTAACTTATTAACTTTCATGGCTCATCGAGGGGCAGCAGACACACCAGTCGTGCACTCTTCTCGTAGCTTCATGTAAACAAATCCTCTTACCAAGTACTCATTACTTATAAATCATAATAATTTCTTCTGCTAGTGTGCGTTCTACAAGTTGGTAACTCCCTTCGCCTTACACTGTTGTTTATTTTCAAGCATACGCTCTAGACTGTCTTGTTCACTAGATCGATAAACTCGTAGATTACTCGGCTTTTGCCTGCCAACTAATTCATTAGTGCCTGTGATAACCAACTTGTAACAGTTGTGTAACACTTCTCTCTTTATCTCCAGCGGTAAAGAATATAATGGCATTAGCTTACTCATCAAATAATCAAAGTGTTTGCTCACACCTACCACTCTAATCAAAACAAGCTGACCTGGCTGCAGTTTATTTATCATTGACTTCTTTGCGTATCGGGCTCGTCTCTCAGCTGCTAAATGCAATCTGTGTCTTACTAGTAGTGTAATTTCTTCTCTTAACTTCTCTGACCGTTGTTCGTCGCCATGTACAATACTTGGAAGTTGTGGTTGTTAATTAAGGTCGAAAATAACTGATCGTTGGCCAGTAAATTCTTCCCAAGGGGTAAAATTAGTGTTCTCATGAATAGTGTGATTAAAAATAAATTCTACTAATGGGATTTTATTTCGCCAATTTTGTTGAGCTGTATGGCTAAATATGTGCTGTGTATGTTCCAAACTTCGCATTCTGCGCTCTACTGGACTTCCAGTGGGACGTCTCGGTGAAGTAGTAGTGGGTACAATATCCTTATCTCTTAAACTTGTTTGCAATACATGTCCGGTGAATTGCGTACCCTTGTCTGATAACACGCATACCTGTTTCCCAACTTCCTTAATTAACTGTTCCAGTTTGCTTACAACTGTCTTCTCACTGGCATGAACTATTGCGTATAATTTCGTGTACTTAGAAAAAACAAAAACCCATCAGTACGAAAATATAGGTCACTCGAGCCTTTGAACGTGGTAATGGACCGAACAGATCGACTGACACTAAATCCGAAGGGTTTTCTGTAATGATAGGATTAATTTCACCTGCCAAGTTTTCTTTTGTGGATGTTTGCATTTCTGACATAAGTCACATGCTCTTACAGTGAGGGTAAGCATTCTCTTCCAGAAAAATTGTCTGAGCAATGCTTTATATTTTTTTCTTATGCCTGCATGGCCAACCAACTCGTGCGTACCGATAATAATTTGTTCTTGTAAATTCTCCGGTACGACAATATTCCATTCCGTTTCAAATTCTTTCTGATGCAAACCACGTTGAAACAAAACTTCATCGGAATTTGTACAAAAAGAATTCTTCAGTGGATACTCAGCTGTCACTTTTCTTAACACTTATTCGGTACCTTGCTGCCAAAATTATCTGCTTTCTGATCGTGCAAAACATTAGCAATTATATCTTGTGATAGCCGTGACAACACTGGTTGTGTAGCAGCATGCACAACAAAAAATACGTTCGGATTCTCATTCTCCACTTCCGGTGCTCTATCTGGAATACGGCTGAGTTAGTCATCTGCGACATTCTCGCTTCCTATAATGTGCTCAAAACCAAGGTTAAACTCCTGTATTAACAGTGACCATCTTATCAGGCGGCTATTGAAAATTTTTCCTGTGCGTAAACTTATAAATTCTTGGTGATCAGTCTGTAGTATAATGCACTCGCCCAGTAATAAGTTGCGAAAATGCTGTAGCGCCGACACTACACCTAGCATCTCCTTCTCAGTCACAGTATAATTGTTAGCTGCCTTATTGAGCGTTCGGCTCGCTATAGCGACTGTCTTTTCACGTGACAATGATTACGAACATGCAAAATGTGTGTGGGATCAACTCAATATTAAAAATCTCGGCGAATATCGTGAGTTCTACTTAAAAAGCGATGTATTATTGTTAGCAAATATATTCGAAAATTTTAGAATTTTGTGTATAAATTCATATGAATTAGATCCTGCGTGGTATTTCACTGCACCAGGATTATCATGGGAAGCATAGTTAAAAATGACTAAACAGCCATTATATTTATTACACAATTATGATATGATTTTAATGATTGAAAAAGTAATTAGAAGTTGAATATGGCGCAATGTTGCAAACAATAGGATAAAGCCAATAACTAATATTTATAATATCAATGCCAATAATCTTATGGTTGGGCAATGGCTCAATCTTTACCATATGGTGGTTTCAAATGAGTTAATTATACATTATCTGATTTATATTACTGGACTGAAAAAGTATTATATTTGGAGGGTGATTCTAATTATGGTTATATATTAGAAGTTGATTTAGAATATTCACGAGATCTATATACATTACATAAAGATTGTCCATTTTGTCAAGAAAATAAGGTAGTTCCAGAAACAAATCAATCGAAATTTTTAACAACTTTAGATAATAAACTAAAGTATGTAATTTACTATCATTATTTAAAATAGTCTAAATAATGGATTAAAACTTACTAAAATACATATAGTATTGATGTTCGATCAGTCCGATTGGCTGAAAAAGTATATAGATTTGAATACAGAGATGAGAACTAATGCGAAAAACGACTTCAAAAACATTTTTACAAAATGATTAATAATTCTGTGTTTGGGAAAACAATGTAAAATATAAGAAACAGAGTAGATATAAGATTAATATCAGCTGCAGAAAATCGTGAAAAATTAGCGAAACCAAATTTCAAAATAAGTACTATATTTAATCAGAATTATGAAGCCATACATACGAATAAAACAAATATAAAATTTAATCAGCCCATTTACGTTGGCAGGTCAATTGTAGACATATTAAAATAATTGATGTGCAATTGTCATTATAAAGTGATGAAACCAAAATATGGCGATAAAATAGAAATGTGCTATAAAGACACTGATTCGTACATTTATAACATAAAAACGGAAGATTTTTACGAAGACACGAAAACAATAACAGAAAAATTTGATACTATGATTATTCAAATGACAACATCGATAATATGCCACAAATAAATAAGATAGTTATAAATAAGATAAAAGATGAATGTAATGGGAAAATGATGAAAGAATTTGTTTGTTTAAGAGCAAAAATGTATGCCTATAAAGTTGATAATAAAGAACATAAAATATAAAAAGGAGTAAAGTAGTGTGTTGTTAACCAGAGAATTACATTCGAGGACTATAGGAATTGTTTGTTTAAAGAGAAAATATAATATGGAACAATGAATTTAATGAGTGAAAAGCATGAAATATATACAGTATAAGTTAATACAATTGCATGTCCTTATGATGACAAAATGATTATACTAGAAAATAAAAGAGCTACATTACCATATGGGTATCAAAATGTATAATTTTTATATTATTATATTTTATATCATATTTTAAACATATTTAATTTGCAAAATAATATTGATATCAGAACCATCAAAATCAGTCAGTTTACCATTTTCATCCCTAATTACTAAAACAATGTGATTAAATTGCTCATTGTTTATTCTATAATAATCGGATATTGTAGTTCATAACTATCATAATCTTTGAAGCGAAGCATAGTTTTTGGTGGAAAACTAGAAATTATATCAGTTTCTAAATCATTAGATTCGACATATTTTATAAACAATCCATATGCTCAATTACAATGAACATTTATTGTTTTAAATTAATTAAAATTAAGTAGCCTAGTAATTACAACAACTTTATCTTTTTCAATAAGCATACTTCTCTCAAAACCAAGCATATAGGATAATCGATCATCAAGTTTAATATCAAACTTAGATTTAACCACAACTCTATTTTTCAAATTTTTGATGTTAGTTCAATGTTATTTGTTGAAAATGGGTCAATTGAATTTATAGTTTCCTTTAAAGATTCAATAATGTATTGTCCTTTAGGAATAGTGATAACTTCATTTTTATCAATGACAACACACAATTTTTCAATTGTTGTTATAGTATTGTTGTCTATTTTAGCAGTTAAAATTTTCACATGAAAATTAATCAAAGCAATAGATTTTTCTTGATGAAATTATATCAGAGTAAAGCTTCTTCCTTGGAATGGAACTATTATTTGTTAACTTAAACACTTTATTATCCAGTATTACAAAAATCATATTAAATGAAAAAAAAATTAACTGGGGTGTTGATGTTTTAATTTCGAAAGAAAATTCTAAAAATAAAAAGAATGGTGAATTATTACCTGGTAACATAAGATGGTTAATTGTTGGCCTAGTAATTTTGAAGGAAAAAAACCCTTGATAATTAATTTTATTTATAAGCCAGGATGGCTAAATTTTAATAAATTGTATATAACCTCAAAAATTATTAAAACCTTTCAAAACAAATTTACAAAAGTCATTGATGCAATATCCCAAGAGGTTAATGAAAATATGGCTTATTTTAAAAATTGGAATGATGAAATGATTCCACTAGATCAATGAGAAAATAAGTCTTTAGTTATATTTGACTATGATCTCTCCACAACAGGAAGTATGTTATCTCAACGGTGTCGCTATCTATTCGCAATGCGGCAAACACTCTGTGCAACTCTTTACAACAGGTTTCCAACTCGCTGCATTTCGCGGTATACATACTTTTAATCATTGCATCACCCATCTTGTCACAGTGGCTCAGCGACAAGGTGTTCGATTTTAAGTGCGAAGGTTGTGGGTTCGACCCCTGGTCTGAGCAGATAACTTAATAATGTGAATATGAGATGCACATATTTGCACTATTAGGTTATCACCAAAACCACTGTTTTATTAATCCAAGAATTATGCGAGTTATCAAAACCCAACCATTTAACATAAATTTTATCACCTTTAGTTTTTAAAATTTTTTCAACCAAATTATTTAAAACCTCAAACATGGTAAATAATCATGTTGTCCAATTAGCTGCATAACACTTTTCAAAGATTTTTTTACTCTTGCTCATGCGGATAATATCACCAAATCTTGTATTTCTCTTCAGTAATCATGTCTACAAAATTTGTATGTGTTAAATTTTTTTCATTGGTCTTATTGACTTCAATTGGTTTCATAACAATGGTACTATGTTTGGTATTGCCATTTAAAGCAAATTTATTCAACATTTTGTTCTTCATTGTACCATTATATATTTCTACAACACAGACTTTAAGTTCGCTGAATATAGAATAGTGATTGATGTTATATTTTTGCATAAGTTCTTCAAATATTTTATTATAAAATTAGGACCTATTATCACTTTGAATATTACACAGTTTTCTTTAAACTAATATAGATTCTAAAGCATTTACTTCATTTTTTCCTGTTTTATCTTAATTGGTATAGCAAATGCATATTTTGAGAAAACATCAATAATTGTCATAATAGTCTTGTATCCATTGTTTATATGTGATATGCCTTTTAAATTCCCTGTATTCATCTGAACAAGATTGATTTGCCGTAAATCAGCAATACTATACGAAATTACTTTTCTTCTTGGAAACTTTTTCGTGCAGGTTTACATTATTTATTTATTATTCCTTGTTTTAGGTTATATTATTAATTTTAGTGACTTTTTTACACTTTAAGCACTAAATTATCTCCATTTAATAAGAATAAAAAATCATTAATCTTAAATTTTTTCTAATATTCCTATTGTAGTTTTCATGCCGTCTTTGTGAATAGATATTTATTCTTTTTTGATTTAAAAAGAAAGTATAGCCTCTGTGAACATTAAAAGGCTTACTTTAATATATTTTTGTAGGTCCTTTAATAACAGGTTAGAGTATCATCAGGTAAATTGAAATTATCAGTAGTTATTTTATAAACAGTACAATCCATCGAAAGAGTAAAGAGAATTGGATTATTATCTAAATGAAAGATATTACTATTTTTATTCCACTTCGCAGGCAAATAAAATATGACATTTTTCTTCATTGCATTTTTCTATTTTTGAGTTAACAAGTGTATCACAATAATTCAAAACTGATTGATTTAAATTTTGCAATTTAACAGCTATTTCTTTATCGAAATATATTTTATTTACAGCATATTTTCCATATATAGGAGCAGCCATATAACTAATTCTACTATTTTGAATAGAAACACAATCTGTTGTATAAACAAAATCATTACTAAGTTGATCTCGTAAAGCAGAAACAATGCTATTGTATTTTGAATCTACATCGGTTTTTAAAGCATAATGATCTATTTCTTTATCGAAATATTTTTATTGAGTGCATAATCTCCATCTATACGATCAGCCAGACTAGTAATTCTTCGATGACGAAAAGAAACATAATTTTTGTACAAGTAAAACTTTACTTTTTTGATCTTGTAAAACAGAAGAAATAGTATGTTTTTTGTATCCACATATTTTTTTAATGGATACTCGGAAGCAATATTATTGTATTTAGAATCGATATCTGTTTTTAATCCATAGCCAAAAACAATAGTTTTATATTTCGAATCTATATCTTTTTTAATTCATAAGCAGAAAAAATATTACTGTATTTCGAATCTACATCCTTTTTTAGTGCATAATCTGCTACATGTTTATAAAAAATTCTTTTATTGACTGCATTTTTATTATTTATATATATACATATATAAACAATTTAATATTTTGTATAATAAAAACAGTTGGATAGTTCAGTTTGTAAAGAAGAAACACTGGAATTGCATTGTGAATCTACATATGTTTTGAAATTATTAGCACTAGTGTCAAATATTTTATTTAAATTTTTGATTAAAGGTTTTCCAAATACATCTGTCATTTAATATCAAATAAATTATATTAATAAACATAAAATATTTCGAAAAAAGTTGTAATACGATTAAACATAGATGTCCACATATAACTCAATTAAAATTCCGAATTCGATCATCACTGTAATAAACATTTCTATTTTTTAAGTAATTAATTAAATTAGAAAGAATGTTTCTTCCAGATGAATCAAAATAGTAAACATCTTTATTTTCTTTAAAATAGCAAACCCAATAAATTCCAGGATGTCAGAAAATGTCTAAAATTAACTACAGTGCATTCATTTTTGTGCATACTTTTTGGTAACTCATTAATCATATAAATATTTCTGATTTTTTTTAAATTCTTTATTTTTACATATTGTACAATATCGATACTAGACAGTGGGATGTATTCAATTTTTTTTGTCTTCCTTTCTCTTTTTGCAACTAAACCACTTCCTGATTTATTTTCCATTGCCATATTGTCTCTTTGTTGTTCTACTAATATTTTTTTATTTTTCTAGTTTGTTCAACAGAATTATAAATTGCAGTAGCTCCACTGGCTAAAGAACCAATTGCACCTAAAATTGGAAATGTAAGTGGTATAATTCGTCCATGATGTAATCCATTTTCGGTGTTTTTTTATAAATTTTTTTTATTATTGGAAGTGTCGAAGTAAATAACCAACCTTCTTTAAATTTTTTTATTTTTTTTATCAAGTTAATATTTTGTTAAACATTTATGTATACCCAAATCACTTAATTGATCAATGGGTATATCGGAAGTTAAGCTTTTTATCTTAATTTATAAATAAATATATATAACTTAATAAAACATTTTAATTGCCCATCCTAATCTCTATTGTTAACATAGTTGAAGCAGCGGCAGCAGATACAATTTTTTCTCCAATTGGAGTATCTTTATTTAACATAATTTCTTCTGCTTCCTTTTGTAAAATGTTGTCAACATTATGTCTAGGTTCTATATCTTTATGAACTCTATAATAAATATTGTTACATTTGCATGCTTCATATAATTTATTTATTCCTCTGTCTCCTCTTTATAGTCTTTCATTTAATTTTGTAAATGTTCCACAATAATTATAACCTGGCAAATGCATTTCGTGTAAATTTAAATTATTTAATACCCAAATTATTATTCGTTTGCCATTACGTTCAGAATTCCAAAATGATTGTGGAATTGCATTTGAAACTCTTATTAGATATGGAATTCCTTTTGGATTATAAATAACAAAATCATAAAATGTATTGTTTAACATATTCATTATGTTTGCTTTTTCATGGTAATAATTTTTATATCCAGATTTTTCTTCACCATGAATAACTAATAATCTATCAACAAATTTTCTAACATCAGCCATCCAAATTTATTCCTTTGGTAAATTATTGTAATTTTTATACCTTCTCCATATATAGGAGTTCTTGGAGAAATCATTCTTTCTGGTGTGTTTGGTGTTGTTCTTGAATGTTGTTCTTTTATATAGTTACCATAAATTGGGTTTATTATATTTTTGTATTTCCAACTTCCATTCGAGTTTATTTTCTTTCTTGGATTATATTCTTGGAATGCAGCATTGGTATATAAAACAATTTTCGTATAGTTTTTATAGTCATAATCAGTGATATTGTCATCAAGATCTGCTTTTTCTTTTGTTAAGAAATGAGAAAGTCCTTCCGTTAATTTGTATTCTTTATTTTTAACAGATATTTTATCATCATCTATCTTTACTTGTGTATTAACAATGTAAATATTTTGTCCTTCTGCACGTATACCATATTGAGCATCAATAACATTTATTCTTTTTGAAATTTCTTTTCCGAGATTTACAGTAGAATCAGACGTAGTACTTTTTATGGGTAAAAATGCCCATTCGCTATTCCAAATTAGGAGATTTTGGTTCTGAGAATAATTCTCTTTCGAACGATGTTTCTTGGATAATCTAAATTTGTTACTGCAACAGGAACTAGTGTTGTAATTAAATTGTTAATTTCTTCACTTATTTTTTCTACTTTCTTTACCTATATTTCGTAATTCTTCATTTAATGGTTGTTCTTTCTTTTTTTCATATTCTTTTTAATGATGCTTTTTATTTATTTTTATATCCTTCAATGAGTAATTTCACTCGAGAAACTGCCTTTGATTCCGTCATTTATATGTAGATTTTTTCTTTTGAATGAGTTATAGAAGTATTGAGAGTTTCAAGAGACAAACGTTTCCCCCCACTGATCAAACTGAGGGGAATTTAAATGTTTACAAAATATAATTGAATTTGATATCCTATAGGTGATGGGTTTTTATTTTCCAAGTGATACTTACGTTTAGAAGCAATTTAATATTCTAAAAAGAGATAAGGTTGGAGATGATAAATCAGATAATTTTGATGTTTGTTCGAAGTTTTTTCCTTTTTAGTTTTCTAGAGTAGAAATTTCACAACATGGAAATGTTATTGAAGATGTTGATAATCCAAGTATAACATAAACAATGATGAATGCTTTATTAAGATCATCAGGTGAACAAAATTATTTAGAATTTTCTGATGTTGATAACCTATATTGTGATAAATCTATTTCTAGTCATACAACAGATGAAGTTAAAACTGTTTCTAGTGATAAAACAAATGAAATAAAGTATCTGCTGAGATATTTGTTTGGTTTTATTTGTGATATCAATGCGGTTTGTTGGAAAGGTGATTATAAAATTACCTTTTTTCGTAATTCATCTTATAAAAACTGTTTATTCTTTTATGAAACTTTAGATAAAGATGATAAAGTTACGAAACATCGTCCTGATACTGGTAAATTTGTTATTAAAAATTTGAAACGATGTGGCCAATTGTTGAATATGAATCTAACACAGCCATTGCAATTAAAGAAAAAATATGCAAAGATCCAAAAATACCATTTACTTTTGATTATTGGCAATTTTTAGAAAAAGGAGTTCCTAAAGGAACAAATGTTTTCAGCTTTTATATAAAAGGTCAGTTTAATAATTTACAATTTGACATGCACGATTTTGGAATTGTATGTTTTCAACTTAATAGAAGAAATCATGCAGAACAGCATAAACACCCTACTATGTTTGATCATTGTGGTGAAAGAAATAATGTTAAAAATAATAGAAATTAATTTTTTCCTAAAGAAAACTGGAATCTAAACATTGAAAATGGTGTTTGTCTTTAACAATTTCTTGCTTATAATACTTTTAGAAATTCCAAAACCAAACTAGATACCTACTACAGAAATAATCAAGTTTATTATAAACTAACTGCAAACTTTGATGGTGATATTAATTACTATTCATTTTGGGGGCGAAGACCGTTATAAGTTATAGATTATTTGTATAGAAAAACTTAAAGTAAAAATTAGTGTAGATTTTAATAAAGTTGTTGAAGCAGGTACCATTTGTAATGTTGTTTTAATTAGTAAAATAAATATAACGTATGATTATTTGAAAGAAAGAATTAATGAAAATTTACGAAATTTTAATATTATTAAATGGAAGAAATATCAAAATATTTCGATATTCTAATACAATATTTTAGATTTATATTAAAGTGGTTACTTTTAAAAGTTTAACGAAATTTTATAAATATGAATTAAATATTTGATAAAATAAAAATTTATTTTCATAATTCTAAATGAGTTTTTCTTTCTCTTAATAAATAAATTTTCTATATAAGTAACAATAAAAATGCCAGTGTTTCCATGTAGTTTTTACTAACATTTTAAAAGGTGGTGGTGATGGCTCAATTCCACCTTCCTATAGATTAGATAATGCATCTGAAGATCTTAAAAATATAGTTCGTTAATTTCATTCAAATTTACAAAAGTTACAATTATCACTCTTAGAAATCATTGACGATAAATATGGACTTCGAGATATTGGTGAAAATCTAGAGCAAATAGAAAAAGTTTCTAAAAAAATTAGCAGAGCTTCGAATATAAGCTGTAAAGAATAATAATATAATATTTCATTTGACTGTGGGTTAAATTTGCTTGATTTTGAGAATGAAAAATCCAAACACCTAGTTTGAAAAAATGGTTAATTTGCTTGATTTTGGCGTAAAATTGCTTGATTTTCGATGAACATTGCTTGTTTTTATAGTATGAAATATCCTGCACGGCCGTTTAGTGAAATATTGGAAATTTTTCTCTATTTTGGGATTAAATTGCTTGATTTTCGATGAAAATTGCTTGATTTTTAATTGAAAATTGTTTTTTTCTATAAACATTAAAAATTAGCTTGAAAGCGAGAAATTTAGTTGATTTTAGCTAAAATTTGCTACTTGGAGACGTTTTGTCCAGCGCCGTGTTCCACGCTTCATTGCAGAGCAGCACACCACCGAAACGAGAGGTTTCATGTTGTGGGATGCAATTTCCTAGGAATTCCTCACCCCTTTGGTGGTGATCGAAGGAACCATGACGTCGTGGCAATACATCCAGGAAATTCTGAAACCAGGTGTACCCCCCTTCCAGATGCAACTTGACAACCTTATTTTCCAAGCAGGATAATTCCCGGACTCACACATCACGGGTGTATCTGACCTGCCTTCGTGAAGTCAACATGCTTCTTTGGCCAGCTAGTTCCCCAGACCTCTTGCCCATCGAGAACTTTTGGGACCAGATTGGATGACAACTTGGGCCAGCGGCAACTACGGCGTATTTGTAGGGTCAATTGTGCCAGCTGTGGCAGTATCTTCCCCAGAAGAACATCCAACGCCTGTTTCTGTGCTACGGGTGGTGCAACACCACGGGAAGTGTATCCGGCAAGTGTCGGTCCCCTACGCTATTGTTATGGTACAATATTTCGATGATTTATGAATACATATTACAATGTTCTGTGCTTGTACCCAGTTAAGTGCCTCTACGATGGCATCTGCAGGGTGATAATTTTTTTTTTCTTCAAATGAGTGTATATGAACTGATGTCTATATGACGATCCAGTGACATTATGAAGTTGCCAGCAAATATAATATGCAACTATCACAAGAGTTTTTACTGTGTTGTGCCCAAAATATCTGTTTTTTTAAATCTGGTTGTATTAAAATGACGTTGATACATATACCTCCTTTTAAATGTTTGCTTTCAGAATTCCTTGTTAGTCAGTGTGTACAAAGAACTTCAGAAGCTAGGGCATGGATTTTCTTAAAGGTTGTTTTTACAAGTTCTCAAACACAGAATAACTACAGCTAAAAGAGCTTTTGTAGCAAACCAAAGGATTAAGAGCAGCGATGGTTTGGAGAATGAAATCACGGAACGGTTTATTTCAAAATATTGGGGACTTCATTACAAGTTTTAAATTATTCGTTGTTAACTGAGCATATTTGCAACATTACTACTTTTTTAAGAAAATTCCGCTCCGGTCTCTTTACGTGTTTCGATGCACGCAGTGGCAGGTACACAATTCAAATATGTGGTCACCAGTTACTTAAGGAATTTACAACCCTATACCAATTTCACAGTTACGCTTGTTCGGAGCAATTATAGTTTTACATATGGTGTAGTATTATAAAGTAGGCAAGATATATGGCATACTATACTCTAGGTTTCCAAGAATTCTCAACCGCAAAGAGTTTTACGGTTTCCAGGTAATGCATTGTCTGACAGCACGAGAACCACACGACGTTCAGTAATCTATTCCTAAGTTTGTCAGTCACCAGCCTGTTGTCAGGCATGTTCGTCGCTTCGCTCCCTCCCTCCCCCCCCCTCCTTAAACGAAGGCCGCGGTGGCAGAGAGATTATCGTGCTCGCCTCCCACCAAGGCGAACCGGGTTCATTCCCCGGCCGGGTCACCGGACTTTCGCAAGCGGGAATCTAGCCGTACGATGCCGTTGGTCGGCGGGTTTTCTCGGGGATCTTCCATTTCCCTCGCCCCTTCATTCCGGCACTACTCCATAGTCACTTAATCACCCTCATAGGCTCTCAAGACCTCGCTGTTAAGAGCCACCCACATCACTTCACTCACTCTCCCCTCACCCCTGGGCGTCACCCGGAACTTCTGGTGGTGCGATCAGCTTGTGACGTCACCACTGGGTGCTGTATGCAACATTGAAGTTAGAAAAACTTCCATAACAGGGCGCAGAAGATATAAAAAGCTGGTGTTCACCTTATTGAGGGATTAGAAACATTGCGGAGGAGACTTTTTGGGGGGCTTGATCAGGACGGAACTTTGTTCCTTTGAGGGGGAGGGGGAAGCTGCTAATATGGGTTCATAAATTTAAGTTTTGCGCAACGGGGTTTTGTAATCACATTTAAAATATATAATCTGAAGTAATTTGTGAGGGAATCGTTTGTTTTATTGATGTGGTTTTAATATATATTTTTGTTTTTTGCTTTTGGGGCTTTGAAAGAGAATGTTGTATTTACTTTATGACCGTTGGTGGCTTGTTTTTTGAAACTGTTTTCGGGAACTTTTCAAAATATAATTTATAAAAGATGTTCTTTTTCTCTCACTTGGTAAAACCAAATTAGCATACTCTTTGAACCACATTTGGTGGTGGAAAAAATGGGGGGAGGGGGGAGTCTCTTGTCCCTTATTATTTTGCGTTGGAAAAGAAATTTCAACTGGTGAAATATAGAGACGGGTCATTGTATGCATGCGTCAGCAAGCTACCGCCTCAGTGTCCGGGCCAACATAATCAGTGAGCATTTCGAACTGCCACGAATAACTTCAATATCAGTAAATAAAATAGGATTCTGCATTCAATTCGTGAATGCTCTTTCATGAAATACTTTATCGTGGGTTAGGGTTGTTTTGTTAGCATCGTGATGAAATTACGTTCACATCGCTGGGGTCATTTTAATAATATATGCTGAAAGTGAATTTCTCTTATGAAATGTTAGACCATACTTTCATATCGTTAGACCCGGTTAAAATAAAATTGATCTGGACGGATGTTCGTGAAACTTGCATTTGGTGGAAAATATCTCGCCATAGAAGTGTGCTGTAGAAATCTGGAACGATTTGGTTCAGCCACCTATGTTTTAAGACAACCAATTTCGGCATTCGTAACGTCCTCGTAGCAATATCGGCCATTTGCTTACACATAGTGGTGTGTATATGTATACAAATATTAATTTGGGTGTTTTTCCTGCCATACGTAACATACTGTTATCTGGCGGGAGAATGATATTTTGTAATACTATTCTTAAATAAAATTACGTGTATTTTAATAGCGTTCGATCCGGCTGTTTTCCTTCGTCCTGCCCGTAAATGTAATGTAAAATAATTCTCGTATCATGTAATAAGATGTAACACATACTGTTTGCGGTAGATGATAGACTGAAAGCATTATCTCGGAGGGTTTCTTTCCTATAACGGTCGAAAATTCCAGCCTTGCAAAATAGTAAAAATCTCATCATCAGTGTTCTCAAAGAGATATTATTTACCAAAATTAACTTGAACGTATTTTCAGTGCACGCTACAATATATAGTCACATGTTGCATTGATATGTAAATAAATGCAGTGGACGTCTGAATAGATGATAAAACATACTCCGCAAACCTTGCAAAGCAGTTTACTTTTGTCCAAAATTATATAGAGCATACAATCTTTTCAAAAGCGAAAGCGTATTGCATTTTGTTGTTACATGTTCTAGAATACGCGCAATATGAAACATGGTCAAGCATGTTAAATTAGTGCAATTGGTAAGAGTAGAGAGAGACGAGTACATGAGGCACGCGTTCGATTCTACCACTTATCTTGACTTCGTATATTCATTGGTAAAATTTTCCTTTGTGGCAAAAACTTGTATTAATTTTTTATAATATCGGAATGTTATTTTAAAACAAATGAAATACAGGGAAAATTTTAGCACAAGTGTGAACATCATAAAACACAAAATTTGTTTTGCCACAACGTAAAATCCACCTTCATGTTGACAGTTAAGTAGGAAGTTAACATAGTTACCAAAGTACATTTACATTAATAGTATAAAAGTATGTGAATTAACAGTAACATTGGTTACAGACGGCTTACAGATAACAAAAAATTACTGTACTTGCAACATAACTGTTATATATTGGTTTCTATATTTCATCACGTGTCATTTAAAAATTTGTGCACATGATTTTCAACCAAGAGGAAGTCCGATAAATACAAGAAATACATTTTCTTGGCATTTACCAGTGAAAGGTGCACTTTTTTATATTTTGTTTGCGTTGACGCATGGGAAACTTCGGAATAGCATTATTTTTGTGGAATGAAATGGTAAAAATATAATCAACGTCAACACTTAAGTAATTCTGAAGTAAGATGGGGAGCAAAGGCGTGAGTTAATCGAATACATTAAACAGTATTTGAATACAGTATTTTAACTTCAGATGTTTGTATTGAATAGAAATAATGTTGTAATAAAACCTATGGTTAAATTAGTTACTGTATTTGTAATATGTTGCGATACTTGATGGCGTATGTCTTTTGTACTGAAGGCGAGCCATTCAACAGCGAATGAAGCTCAAAGGTAAACATTTGAGCGAACTAAATGCGAACACCAAAATGGGAGGCAGAATGTCAAATACGTATTCGGAATTTGCATATGTCGTGAGTAAACACAGTGTAGAGCTTTCTATGGTCATTTTTCATACCGCCAGGGAAATTCTGGTTAGAATAAACATATGACTGACTTTTCGCAGTTATGTGTAACGTTAACTAAACCTATACATTTTGATGACATTCGGTTGAATTACGAAACAAAGTCTATTATTAATTTATACTTTTTTTCTCTTTGATATTATATGTCGTATATTTCCAAATAGGCCTAATAAAAGCTAATAAAAATAAAGTCTTTTCCAGTGCATATTAAAAGTGAAGCTTAACAAATACAATATCACGTCGTATTCAAATCGTTAAATACTAACAGTTATAACTTTTTCCTTCATTCCGAATACCCTCAACGTTTCCGCGAGCGTGACTCAGATATGGAATGGCACTTAAATTAAATGAATGAATGCACGCACATGTGTAATACGCGTAAAAGTAGATAAAGGCAGTTCACGGTAAATAGAGCACTTTTGAGGACCTAGTTACGTTTTCCTTTCAGCCATATTTTGTCCTTTAACCACGTTTTTAAATAAATATTGCATTATAAGTAATAATCACAGTGTGTATATTCCACGGGGCGTCTATGGTTATAATGAAATATATTTATTGCCTATTATTTCCAATAAGAGGTTTTTCAAAGTGCTCACTTTACTGTGAACAACCTATACCTATACATACTTGTGTGTTTGTACGTACGGTGTTGTACAATTCAATGTTATACACAGTCACAGGTGTCGTAAAGGCTGTTCATGATAAAGTGAGCACTTTTGAAATAAACTTTAGAAAAAAATCACTGCCCCTGCCTGCATATATTTTTACAGGCGCACCGAGTGGCATTCGCCCAGTAAAGTTGATAACGATGGATGGAAAGCAGTTCCATATCTTAGCGTCAGAAAAAAGGTGTTAGGTAACTATTTGTGATAACATAAATTACATTTTTATTTCTGTTTTTTTTTTTTTTTAATGCACAGAAGTATAAACATGAGCAAGATAGTAAAATATTTACTTTCCTAATAATTTCACAGTGTCGCATGACCGGCGTATAAATAAAGTGATGAGACCCATGGAGCCGACCGCCGCCATCTTGTTACGTCACCCGTCCGCCTTTTGACCCCTTTTCCCCTCAAAACTTGCCTTTTTCCTCAAAATCACCCAAAATTACTCTAAAAATTTCCCTTTTTCCTTAATAATTTCCCTTTTTCCCAAAAAATTCCCATTCTTTCCGCAGCTGGCGAGAGGGATCAGTTACTCCAGGGTCAGGGATCAGCGACTCCGAGCAAGCAGGAAACCAGGATCAGTGACTCAGGGGTCAGGAGAGCAGGAAATTGACCTTTGACTTTGACCCCGGTCACCCCTGTCCCTAAAAAACGCAAAAGAATTTTAAAAAATAAAAAAATACATAAAAATTACAAAAATAAATAAAATCAATAAAAAATTTACAGAAAAAATTATTATCAAAATTAAATTAAAAATTTGTATTAAAAATTTAAAAATCGTTTTAAAAATTTAAAAAAATCGTTTAAAAGTTAATTTTATAAAATTTTATTTAAAAGATTTCTTAATTGAAAAGTATTTAACCCTCTACCGCAATTTTACTCTTTTTACGACGAAATTTCCCTTTTCCCCAAAAATTTCCCTTAAAACATTTACAAAAAATTTAATTAAAAAACGTTCATTTCCCAGCACTGCCATTAGTCACATTCGCTTCATCCCCAACAGGCGACTGATTCCTCACACCCACTCCCTTCATCTATGCTTATTCCGCCATATTGATTTTTCTTTCATCATTTGTTTATACGTTACTGGAGACCGCCATCTTTGTTTATATGTTACTGGAGGCTACCATATTGGTTTTTTTCTTTCATAATTTATTTATACATTATTGGAGGCCACCATCTTGGTAGGCATCACCCATCCACCATATTGGAAACCAATGACCATGTCCTTGATCCCATAACTTTGTAAACAAGAAATCGAGAAAAATACATAAACGTCAACAAGCATAATAAATTAAAGACTACCACCACCATATTATATGCAGACTACCTCAACCTTTACCCCATGACCTTGAATGACCTTGAAAATAAAAACTCTTGAAAAATACATAAACGTCAACAAGCATATTATATTACAATCTACGATGTCCATATTATATTCAGACTACCATGACCTTGACCTTATGACTTTGAATGACCTTGAAAACAAAAGCTCGAGAAAAGGTACATAAAAGCCAGCTAATATATTATGTTACAGGTCACTACCACCATATTATATGCAAGTGCCCTTGACATTGTATGTTTGTGTGACTAAACCAGACTCAACATACCAATATAGACCAAATTCACGAGTATGTTATAATCATGGTATGGATCAGGATTTTTATAGGCTTAATTAGTGTTAAATTTAAATGTCTGTACTGCCAGGTCCCTGGAGACTTCGAATGTACGAGGGCAGCTTGGACATTAATCATCCATGCTCTTCTCAGATACCAAGCAGCCCCACCAATCCGTCACCACCAATCCGCCACCACCAATACTCCTCAATTCTCACCAATCCTCCTCACCAACCCTCCTCGATCCTCAACAATCCTCACCAATCCTCCCCAATCCTCCCCAATCCTCCTCACCAATCCTCCTCAACCCTCACCAATCTTCCTTAATCCTCACCAATTCTCCACAGTCTCTAGAAATCAATGGTCTTGCCGGTGCCTCTATCCATACATGTAAGAAAAAAGATTCACCAACTGTATCCAGAATTTTTACAAGTCGACAGAATTAATGTTTGTGTATTCAATCAACTATCCGTACATTTTTTACAAAAGTCGTTATTATCATTATATTTACACTTCTTGACTTTTATAAGCGAGTGCTCGCAGCACCACTTTAAAGTTGTGATGGATAAAAGGATACGACACACAAAAAAATCATGGAAAAAGCATTTATTTTAAAACAATAATATATTATTATTGTTATTAATATTATTTTGTAATTACATTTTCAGAAGAAAGCAGTTCATCTCAGTATCTGATATAATCCCGATCCTTAAGTTCTCTTATTATCGAAACCACCTCTTTCATTGCCATGTAATCTTCATGTTGCTGCCTATCAAGAAAATATTTAAGTCTGTCTACAAGTTTGTTGGACTCTTCGGTAAACATAGCGTCATTATACTCGATGTGTTCTGCCTTCGTCACATCACTTGTCGAAGGAAACTCGTTGGGGAAATGTGCAGGACCGTAGAGGGAATAATCGTCGTCTTCAACACTTTCACCGTCGCCATAGTCGTAATCAATGCTATCTTCATGATCGTCTTCACTTCCTGCTGCATCCTCGATATCAAGTTTACTTTTATGTGTACAGGAGTTGTATGTTCATCAGTATTTAGAGCTGATGATCGTTTATTTTGAAGTTCGTCAGCTTCACGCGGACATCTTGCAAGTGTACGTTCCGCACAAACCGACAGTTCTGCACTCAATCCAACTTAAGCATTAACTGTGTCACCATTATCGTCTTTGGAAAGGGTACCCATCGATGTAGGTCAAGGTATTAATGACATCACTTGCTGGCTCCCAGTAGACTAACCCTTGCAGATCTGAATATCTTACTGCAGTGTATCATCTTACAAAAGCTGCACGTGGCCATTGTCGTAATGTTTCATCGTGCGAAAAGGTATCTTCGTGCAGGCCGTTCTCTCATGTCGTCGAGGATTTTGACCATAGTTGAATACTCGATCGCAGAATCGGTACTAGAGACAACCAGTTAGCGATGGTACAGGTCGTGGTTCCATGTTATTTTAGGTAAAAGGCAGACCTTCGTTTTCGCAATTCATCTTCCAAATCGATGTTTAACTCGCGGAGTTATCACATCAACTGCCATTTGTCTATATAACTGCGGTTCTTTTAGAAGTAAAGCGTCTAGCTTGTGCTCATAAAATGTATATGTAAAAAATAAAAGAGGTGGTTTCGATCATAAGAGAGCTTGAGGATCGGGGTTATATCAGATGATGAGATGAATTGCTTTCTTCTGAGAATTCAATTAAAAACAATCATAAATTATTATTATAAAATAAATGTTTTTTTCCCTATTTTTTTTGTGTCGTGTCCTTTTATTCCTCACAACTTTAAAGAAGCGCTATGAACACTCAGTTATAAACGTCAAGAAGTGTAAATATAATGACAACAAAGACTTTAAGTATAAAAATGTACGGATAGTTGATTGAATACACAAACATTAATTTTGTCAACATGTAAAAATTTTGGAGACAGTAGGTGAATCTTTCTTCTTACATGTATGGGTAGAGGCACCCGGCAATACCAATGATTTCTAGAGACTGCGGAGAATTGGTGAGGATTGGTGGCGAATTGGTAGTGGCGGATTGGTGGCGGCTTGGTGTCTGAGAAGAGTATAAATGGTCATTGTCCTAACATCCCTCAGTCCAAGCCTCCAGGGACCTGGCAGTACAGACAGTTAAATTTAACACTAATTAAGCATATAAAAATCCTGATCCATACCATGATTATAAAATTCTAGTGCATTTGGTCGCTATTAGTATGATGGGTCTAGCTTAGTCACAGAAAACTCACAATTTCAAGGTCATCTGCATCTAATATGGCCTGTAGTGGCCTGTAACGTAATATGTTTGCTGACTTTCATGTACTTTATCTCGATATTTGGTTTTCAGGGTCATTCAAAGTCATGAGGTCAAGGTCATGGTAGTCTGTATCTAATATGGACGTCGTAGGTTGTAATGTAATATGCTTGTTGAGATTTATACATTTTCCTAAAGTTTTTATTTTCAAGGTCATTCAAGGTCATGAGGTCAAGTTTCAGGTAGGCTGCATCCTATATGGTGGTGATAGTCTCTAATGTATTATGGTTGTTGATATTTATTTACTTTTTCTCGAGTTCTTAGATTTGAAGGTCATTCATGGTCTTGGAGTTAAGGTCGGGATAGTCTGCATCTAATATGGTGGTGGTAGTCTTTGATGTATTATGGTTGTTGACTGGTATGTACTTTTCTAAAGTTTTTGTTTTCAAAGTCATGGGGTCAAGGTCATTGGTTTCCAATATGGTGGATGAGTGATGCTTACCAAGATGTTAGTTGCCTACCATGATAGTGGCCTCCAATAATGTATAAATAAATGACGAACGAAAAAACAAACAAAAATGGCAGACTCCAGTAACATATAAATAAAGATGGTGGTCACCAGTAACATATAACAAATGACAAACGAAAAAATCAAGATGGCCGAATGAGTAGAAGAAGGGGGAAGGAGGTTAGTGGTGATATTTTTTTCCAGTTAGCTTGATGTTCTTAATCATCAAATATATTGCCATGTTTGGTTAATAACACATAGAGGATTTATTCATTCATATATTTTAATCCAAGCAATGGACAAATAAAAACTATGCATGGGGGTAGTGTGGACAAAAAGGCAATCCTTATTTTGGTCATTTAAATTAAAGGAAATATACAGAAATTTTTCAAAACGCTGTTAAGTACAAAATATATAATCGGTTTTCATTAATATGATACTGTTACAAAAGGAAAATATAAAAATTTAAATAAGACTACAACAATTGATAATTTCATATTACTTCATTATGGAGTAGGCTTAATATCCATCAAAAAACTCGTAGATAATTGAACGATTTTACTTACTGCATCCGTATTTACTTCATATAAAAACACTTACTTTTAGGTTCTAATGTCAAATAATTTGCAGTTTGTTTTGTTCCCCTCATTTCTTTTGGCCTGGGAAGTTTTGAGAAAATATCTTGCCTTGGCACAGCAGAAATGTCATCCACATCTGGGAAAACAAATTTGTTTCCTTTTTCCTCAAATATTTCAATTCATATTCTTCATTGCCCTTGACCTGCACTTGACCAACATAAAACACAGCGATATCTTTTGTATCTGTGAACTTGACCATAAAAAAGTCTCCAATTTCTATTTGATTACTATCAATCAAAGGCACTGGTCCGCTGGGCTCACGGTCACTATCACTAAAATCAAAACCTTCATTTTCGGACAGAAGTTCCATTCCTCCATTAGATTCTTATTTTTCTGATCCATACCTCTTCTGTGTCATCATTTTTACTTGACTTTTGGATTAAAATAAGTATGTCCTTAATTGCCCCTCAGCTTTACTCTTTGTTTTCTGGAATTGCTTCTCATCTTTCTTCACTTTTTTATCTTCTTATTTTCTTCTATTTTTTCCCTTTTTTTCTCTGGGGTATCGGTGAAGATTCGAGATTTGCTTCTTTTCCTTCCTCTCGTACCTTTTTTTTCGGGGTCCGGCTTTTGGAGATGGCAAAAGCCCTTTATCCAGTCAAGACCTGCTCTCTGATTTCGTTCCCAACTTGATGGAAATTTAATTTAAATGTTGCGTCATATTAATAAGCAAGCTTCCTGGCTTGATTTTAAGTAAGGCCATGATGCATTGCAGAAGCTGTGGTTAGATAGTCAGTTAACATGGTTTCTTCATCATCTGAAAATACTTTATGAACACTCTACTTAAGTCTTACCTTTCACTCTATGACTTACAGCTAGAGTGTCCTCCTCCTCAGAGTTACCAGAATCACTGATAACCGGCAACTGTGACTTCACTAACTGAAACCTTTTGGATAACATAGACTTTGTGAGACCATACTTTTCTGCAATAGCTCTGATAGCCTTTTTTTCTATCAAAACCTCGCCCAATGCTTTCCGAACATTTTCTTCGGAAACGTCGCACCTAGTTGTTTAACCTTTTATATGTCCGCGCCATCTATAATAACAAGAAATGTGTAGGATCAATTTTCTTAAATAGTGTTACCGGTCACTGGCAAGAAGATAAGAATTCTCGTCATGAAAGTTATGAAAACCCTCAAATGTAAGTAATAAAACATGTAATTTGCACTGTGAGATTAAACAAGAAGAGGAGTTCGAAAAAAAATGAAGAAGAGACTTTAATGGACATAAGGGGCTAGTGTGGACATGTCCACAATAACCCCTCCTCACCCTGTCCACACTAGCCCCAGGCCACCATATTAGAAACTAAGTTAGGTTAAAATTACTTCCTTCTTAAAACAAGTTAAACTTACATTCATATGTACAAGTTCACAAAATATACTGTTAGAGCTATTGGAGTAAAAATACATAAAAAAGAAAAGTCTGAAGATATCTTACATTTTATGGGCATTGAAACTTATAGAGAACCAACAAAAACATCATAGACAATGACTATTCAAAAACAATTAATACACTTATTTTTATTAGTCCATCATATGATTGTAGCCAGAATAGGCAACCAACGAAAAAATTACTAACATTACTGTGTCAGTACTGAAAGATATAATGACTGTCCACACTAGCCCCATGTCCACACTAACCCCCCTCTCAATATAGGCGAGGGGAATAGGTGCGAGGGAGTAAGTCATCTTCTAGGGATGGAACGAATGTAACTAATGGCGATGCTGGGAAATGTAAATTTTAAATTAAATTTTTTAAGGGAAATTTTTAAGCAAATGGGAAATTTCGAGGGAAAAAAGGGAAAAATGGCCAACGGGGCTGAATACGTTTAAATTAAGAATTTTTTTAAGTAAAATCTTATGAAAATAAGTTTTTTTTATGATTTTTAAAATTTTAAAACGATTTTTGAATTTTTCAAACGATTTGGAAAATTTAAAACAATTATGAAATAAAATTTTAATAGAAAAATGTTTTATAAATTTTTTTAATCGATAAAATTTCTTTGTTATGATTTCTATATATTTTTTTGGATTTTCCAAATTTTTTGGGCTTTTTAGGGTCAAAGGTCATCGAGGTCAAGGTCAAACGTCAATAACCTGCTCTCCTGATCCCTGGGTCACTGATCCCGGTCTCCTGTCTGGCTCGGTTGTAGCTTATCACTGTGACCGGAGTCGCTGATCCCTGACCCTGGAGTCACTGATCCCTCTCGCCTGCTCCGGGAAAAATGGGAATTTTTGGGGGAAAGAAGGAAATTTTTAGGGAAAAAGTGAAATTTCTAGAGTAAATTGGTCTATTTCAAGGGTAAAATAGGAAATTTAAGGGATAAAGGTAAAAAATATGGCGGACGGGGGATGTAACAAGATGGCGGCGGTCAGGTTCTGCGCTCCTATGCCCGATGCCCTTGCGCTCAACTTCCCATTTCCCTACTACTCGTGCATACAAGTAGATAGTAAGTAGGACTTTCAAAAGTGCTCATTTTACCGTGAACATCCTTTACAAAGGTGTATTTCAGTCAGTTCGTAATAATCTTTATGTAAGGCGTAATTACTATTAATTTCGACTGTGTAAGCAACAATAAAAAGTATTTAATTTGTAAAGTAATTTATATAAAGCTCAACATTATCAATTGCCGTCAATGGGAAATTTAATCTTCATCTTTACAACGACATGTCGCCAAGAGTTATACAGCAATTGCGATGTTTGGACATGGCACGCACCTTTCGCGGTTGTTACATTTCGATGGGATCTCGTCTACAATTTCAAAGGCTATCCTGATTTCTGAGTTGTCTATTGGGTCACATACGTACAGTGACGTTCTTATTAAGTTGTGTGGTTTCAGGCCCTAAGGTGCCTTCATCTGTAGCGTGATTGGTGTGAGATGCATTTGAATGATATCAAATGCTCGTGTGTTTCGAGTGTATGAATGGTTAAGCATTTGCAAAATTCCTGGGGACGTTATCTGGATCCGCGCATGTACCAGTGTGGTCAGGCGCATTCACTTACAGTAATTCTGCCATTTATAGGCGATTCACAGTAAAGTGAGCATGTTTTTAAAGCCCTGCTGAATTTTTCTTTTCAGCCGATTTCTATCTTTCTGACATTTTGTAATATAAACATTGCCATGTGACTGATAAACACAGCGTGTACATTTCGCCACTTCCGAAAGTTAATGTCTGAAGCTGCAATAAATTATAATTATTAATGGTAAAAGGCTTTTGGAAGAGCCTGAAAAAGGGCTCAATTTACTGTGCATAGCCTATAGCCCTGAGTTAGCTGCCGTAGTAGTTTTACTTTTAAATCTTTCTATAATCTCCTTCGTCAAACTTCTTACACGAGGGAGACCAGTGAAGTTAAAGAAAAAAACGTGCATATGGCATTGCATATATTAGTACCAGTCCCCAAAATAGATGTTTCCAGATGTGCAGAAGAATCTTCTTAAAAACTATCTAAACTTCTTCGGCAGTAGCTTGACGGCGGTTTCATTATCCAGATTATGTGTTCCGAAATATTGCGATAAGCCGCAACGATGTCAGAGGCTTGGACATGTGCTGGATTCAAAAATTAAAGATTTGTTATAGAGATAATGCGATGATAATGAACTCATGTCATTGTCCCTTACTAGTACTAATTGCCTATACTTACGAGTTGTTAGCCTACTTTTCGAAGAAAAGAAAGGCTTATGAGATAACTTTCCTCTATGTGTCTGTGTGTATGTGTGAGTGTCCCCTCCGCTCCTTTTTTTCCATTTTTGAACGCGATAACCGAATTTCGCCTGATTTTGTAGACCTATAGTACTTAGTAAGGACACCTAAACTTTTATAATTTTCTACCATACGGGGTGCTTACTTTCAAAATAGAGGTAAAACTAATATTTAGGGCGATGTCATATCCCGGGAACCATTCAATCGATTTAGACAAAATCTTTTATGCTAACAGGTTATCGTTTAAGGAATACGTTTTAATATGAATAATGTTATTGGTCAGCAGTATCGGAAGATAGCACCACATCAATATATAAAGTTTTTACGTTAGACCATGTAAATGTTTGCGTTCCAAATTTATGAGCACTTATTTTCAAAATGGTGGCCATACAAATATTTTGGGTTTATTTGATTTTACTGCCTTGCCGTTCTATCAAATTTGACCAAATTTTGTATGCTGGCAGTATCTATTACAAGCATAATATATACCGAACCTAGCCACTTTGTCCGCCATTTTGTAAGATAGTGAAGTAATGAATTTTCTATGTCATATCTCGGAAAAGAATAAACCATTGCTTACCAAATTTAGCAAACAAGAAGTTATGTGGCAGGTAATAAATACAGGTATGTTTGAAGTAGTTCAGACACTTATTTTAAAAATGGTGGCTATATAGTTATTTTGGCATAGTATACCATGTAATCAATTCCAACTTAATTTTGTATACTGGGATTATATATTAAAACAATAAAATGTGTAAACAAAAACCTTTGCCGGCCATTTTGTAAGATTGCACTACTCGAGTAAGTAATATTTAATGAAATATTTCGGGAAACAATAGACTGATTCCTACTAAATATGGCAGATAAGTAGTACTGCGGCATATGTTGAAAACTAGCAAGTTTTAAGTAGGTCAAACACTTATTTTCACAATGACGGCCATGTAGCTATTTTAGCTTCGTTTGCTACATAGTCGAAAATATATAATTAATTGCAACATAATTTTGTACACTTGCAGTATATATTATTAAAGCCATCAAATATGTCCAGACATAGTCTCTTTTGCTCACAGTTTTGTAGGACAGCATCATATAACGAATTAAAATTTTTATGTCTCGTATCTGGAAAACCCAACATATTTCTACCAAATTTGGCAAACACGTAGCACTACGGCAGGCCATGTAAATTGATATGTTTGCGTGAGTCTGACAGTTATTTTCTAAATGGCCATATAAACTTTTTAGCTTAGTATGTCATATCTACATAACTAAGATACATGTTTCAACTTAACTTTGTATGCTGGCAGTCCTATTTCCATACGGTCTCTTGTTTCTCCGTCATTTTGTAGGGTAGCCCCGCATGAAAAAATTAAGTATTTGCGTCACATGTCGGGAAAAAAATCTACTTATTTCTTCCAAATTTGGCGAAGAAGTTGCACTGTGGCAGACCATAGTAATCTATATGCTTTAGTGTGCAAAGCATTTATTTTCAGAATGGAGGTTATAAAATTTTTTAGCTTAATTTGATGTATCTACGAAAATATGCAACTGATTTTAACTTAACTTCGTATACTGGCAGTATCCACGACAATCATCGAATGAGCTAATACACAAAATTGTGTCACTATTTATGAAGATCGTAAATTGAATAATAAATTAAGCTTTTACCATTACTCGAGGACCAATCAACCAATTGCCACCAAATGTTTCACACAAGTATTGCCGTAGTAGTGTATTTAATCTACAATATTTTCCGTGTGGCAGGCATTTTTCAATGGTGTGAATATAAATAATTTAGATTTACATGTTATAATTGTAAAACAATTCAACAAAATTCAACCAAATTTTGTACGGCTACAGTATTAATTAAATGCATAAATTATGAATACAGGGAAACTGTTTTGCCGGCCATTTTGTTAAGTAGTACGAAATGGAAAATTTGAAAAATTTGTCATATTGTCATAACAATTAAACAAATTTCCACCAAATTTCGCACACCATTAGTGTCACAGAAGGATATGTGAAGTTACATGATTCAAGTAGAGTCAAACATTGATTATCATAATGGCAGATGTATAAATACTTTGATAAGTGTGGCATATCTATATAACAATTAAAGCAAGTTCAACAAAATTTCTATGCTGACAGTAGCTGACAGTATCTATCAAATGCATCGTATACAGAATCTCTTTATAAGCCACTCTTTAAGATTGTGCCAAATATAAAGTTTTCATGCCATATCTGGGAAACCAATCAACCGAACCTTTTTACCTCATATTCACTATAGAATTAGTACGACGATATACCATGTATACTTACATGTTTTAAGTGGCTCATACACTTATTTTGAAAATGATTACCATGTAAATAGTTCAGGTAAGTGAACCCCATCATTCGAAAAATTATACTGATTACATCCGAAGTTTATGCTCGGAATACTACCATCGTGGTAAAGTTCCTTGCAGTCTAGCTTATATTACGAGGTTTTCTGGGTTCGAGTCCCGGGTAAGGCACGTTTGTATTTGTACTGTTGCATATGTTTATGACTTCATAACTAATGATAATTATGTCAACGAGAAATCAAAGCCCACCTACCATGTACTCTTTTAAGAACTTCAAAAATGTATTTGCACCCATGTAGAGGAAAGCGGGCTTGTTAATTATATATAACTGCTCGTTACATTTACCGGTATTTATAAGAATATCTTCATTATATGAAGTATTGTTGTTAATATCTGTAGATATATACCAAATTCTGGAAAATAACTTGGAATATTTTTGTTTCCTTTTGCAAGGGTTATTCTGAACTCTTACTGAAAATATTGGCCTGTCTTAATGTGTTTGAAAACACAAATAATTAAAACATAACGAAATATCATAACACAATAACAAATCGATGGTACTATTTCCACACGGAAAGTAAAAAAAATCGACCTCTTAGTATCTTTCTGATAAGGCAAGTAAGAATGAATTGTTTTCTTTTATTTTTCTAATCATGTAAGACAGACCTGAGTATTTAATTTAATGAGTTATCGCTTCCAGTTTTATTTTTGTTTGCAGGGTTTTTTCCGTTTTTAAATTTAATTTTGTTTCTTGTCACTTGCATGCGTTGATTTGTCGCTATATTGTGATGTTTGTTACCAAGGACTCTATGCATGTTTTAATGATTGTTAAGTTAAGTGAAGTGAAGAGATTTGGGTGGCTGTTAACAGCGAGGTCTTGAGAGCCGATGAGGGTGATTGAAGTGAATATGAAGCGGCGCCGGAATGAAGGGGCGGGAGAAACGGGAGATCCCCGAGAAAACCCCCCGACCAACGGCATCGTCCGGCACGATTCCCACTTGCGAAAATCCACTTAGTCGGCCGGGGATTGAACCCGGTTCGCCTTGGTGGGAGGTGAGCTTACTATTTGCTCAGCCACAGTGGCCCCTCTAATGAGTGTTAATAATTATTTTTCTTATCGTATTTTGACCGAACATGGCACACTATTGACACTGAAAAATATATTAAAAATATAAAGTGAATAGAAATTGTAAGAAAATAATAAATTTAATCAATTGACATTTGATATTTTTAACAATACATATCGGTTACAATCTCCCTTTTTATAGCAAATATACAACTTTCAGGTTACGTCTGTCACAAAGTGAATATGCAGATTTTTCCGTTCTCCACGAGTTGAGTGATCAACTAACAGGCAATTAAATAAGATTCAGTGCACACAACAGAAGCGGGGAAAGAAAAACTGCAAGTGTCTTCATAAATGATTGAAAACACGCAAGTACTTGGATTAATTAGCGAGAACTTCACTGCCTCTAATAAGATACGTTGCACGATTCCTCCAAAATTCTGTAGTGTATAAAAACTTTCTTTCGTGTGTTTTAGATAACAGTTCAGGATATTCAGCAGTGTAAAATGGGAGAGGGTCAAATTCCAGGAAGCCAAGTACTTCTCTAGCGGATAAATATATGCTGGATCTACGCCGTTTTCTGAACATACTCTAATTGGCATTAAACTTTACCCGCAAAATATTCAACTACGAGCCGTGTAAAGCCAACACCAACACCCATAGTTGAACACGAGAGAGCAGCTTTCTTGTAAGTTTGCTGAGAGAATAATTCAAAAGCGCTATCGAATACAAAGTTCCGTACTTGTTGGCGATTACCGGGCATGGTATTTGTACTGCTCACAGCTTCTAACAGGAAATTGGCCCTCATGTACAGATAAAAGGGAAAATACGATGTTAGTTACAGTCCACACATCCAACCAAACTGTAGTTAGAAAATCGCGAGGAAACTATTACTTAGCGGGCAGCCGGTCGGGTCTGAACTCGTGACTCAGCCAACGCGAGTCTCTTATGACCTTCGTGTTTTGCTAAAGCATCTATATTTATGTAAAATACATTGTTTATAGACAATGTCTGTGGACTTGCTGGGTCACGGCTTATTTTACACTTAATTCACTTAGTAAAATAATTCTTGCCCTTAAAATGCTATTGCATATACTTATAAGACTACTTACTGAGGAAGATTGGCGGGAACGTTGTCCATAACTCGTACCTTTAAAAGTGTATTATCTGAATCAATTTTACTTAAATACGTTTTTCTTTTGTTTTATTAATGGACTCATTTACAAAAAAAATTCATCATAATGAACGAATCACGCGAGACGCGAGTACAACGAAGGTTGCGACACAGTATCGTCATAGCCTGACATGCGTCCCAATTGCTATTAATGCGAATTGCTTGCGCGAATATACCACTTGGAGGCATGAACTTCCCTCCACCAATCATAGCTGCATGACACCGAACAAGACATTACTAACAATGTGAGCTGTCTGAGCTACAGGCCAAATTGAGTGAACACGCAGCATATCCCTACGGTGGATTCAAAAAGCCTTTGCCCAACTGGGTGAGTTTGAGAGAACCGGAGAGGTAGGTTGGACGATTCGACAGATTGCTCGCCACTTGAGCCGTTTTGCCTCCACTATGAGTCGGTGTTGGAACCGTATAGAAGGCTCGGGTCGACCTTGGTGGACCACCAGCAGGGAGGATCATTTCATCGTGCGACAGGCTGTAAGCATTCTATGGGCGTCACTGTGTACCATCCAGGGACATGTGGCAGTAGTTGGAGATACACCTATGTCTACAAGTATCATATCCAGGTGGCTAGCAGAACGAGATCCGTCGTCGCGGTGTCTCTTACGACGCCACCACTACGACCTGAGCATCACCGATCACGTGTGACCTTCTGCTGGGAATAGAAAGCATGGCAGTTTCAGAATTGGGGACGAGTTGTGTTCAGTGACGTATTACGGTTCTGTCTGGATATCGGCAACCACCTAATTCGAGTCCGGAGACGTCCTGGTGTCCCACGCTTCGTTGTAGAGCGGCTCATCGCCCCAACGAGAGGTGCCATGCTGTGGGGTGCCATTTATTACAATTCCCGCACCACATTGGTGGTGATTGAAGGAACCCGGAAGGCGCGGTGATACGTTTAGAAAATTCTACGACCTTGTGCGCTCCCCTTCATGGTGCAGCTTGACTTCTCCATCTTCCAGCAGGATAATACCCGGCCCCACACAGCACAGGTATCTCCGGACTGCCTTCGTGATGAGAATATGCTTCCTTGGCTAACAAGGACCCAGAACTCTCTCCCATCGAGAACGTTTGGGGTCAGATTGCACGGCAACTTCGGCCAGCGGCAACTATGGCGGATTTCGAGGGTTACTTGCACCAGCTGTGGCAGAATCTTCCTCAGGAGGACATCCGATATCCGTGTGTCCCCAAATTCGACCATATCGCCGCCCGTCTCCGTGCTAAAAGGGGTCCAACATCACACTAAGTGCATCATACAAGTGTTCGTCCCGTGCAATACATGCTTGGTGTAGTACAATATTTTGATGTTTTCTGTATACACATTACCATGTCCTGTGTCTCTGCCACTTACGTGTCCCTGCGATGGCACAATCAGGGTGATCAATTTTTTTGCAAATGAGTATACTTCCCAAAGTACTGCCATGGTAGTAATAAATGTACAACTTAGAATGATTTCACAGAAACGTTTAATGGTAAACTGAATATAATCAATGCCGAAAGTTGCGAGCCGAAGGTAATTGGCTTGGAGTGGTCCTTGCTTCTCTGACGCAAACTCCAATGTGGCTCGGATGTCGGTAGAGAATGCACTTTGCGGCACTCGGCAGAGCTTGCAAAAAAAACTTCCAAGCTACCGCCAATACCTCTGCCTTCTCTCATTATACAATCTCGATTATTCATACACACGCACACAATAACGTTTGCCCTTTTGGCGGTCTTGAGCTTCACAGTACTCGCTATAGGTTTATGCACTTCTTCTAGCTAGGAAGCCAAAATAAAATGCGATTGTTGATCAAGCAATGCCTCTTGAGCGAGGTAAGCAATTTTTCTATCTTTTTAGGTCTATATGGAGTGCTTATTTATAGTAGAGTTGAATTCAGTGACTTAGTTAAAATACCTACATTTTTGGGAAATATTCTGCATGGACAACTGAAAATTGAATGAAACTTTTTGTACATTAAATGGTTGAAGCAGTTAATATACACTAATATAATAAAGAGGTAAAATTTGTGAGTTTGTTAGATGTAACCTCTGGAACTATTAATCAGATAAAAAAATTCTTTCACTGGTAAGTAGCCTGGACCTTCTGAATGAACATAGACTATATATCATGACGTTATGACACCAGGGGAAAGTTTAAATACAAAAAATTTCAATAAACATAAAAACATTCAATTGCTAATTTTGTGTGTACATTCATATTCCAAACTATAGATTTACGAAAGAAGAGTTCAAGTCAATTAATTTAAAATAATGTAAAAATTAATTTTCCTACTTTAACTTACAATTACGGCAAAATAATTATGTACGAGTAAAATTTTTTTGTAGAAAATTTAATTAACTACTAAAATATTATTTGCTATACCTGCATAATTAAGTAAGAATTGTAAATTTCTTACACACTATTTTTAATGTAAATTTGAATGTTTGTAATAAAAATATTTTCAAAATAATTAATCGATTCCCAGCGAATGGTATTGTTAATGATTTTGTGATTATTTAGAGTTTATTTTGTAAACAAGAGATCACCTATTGTTTGCTTGAGTATTAGCTTAACAATTAACTGTTGTTCAGACATACTAAATGATATTGGATATAGTTTTTTATTGAAAATGATAACTGAAGATGGCAATTGAATTATCATATAATTTTTTAAATTATTCTAGATGACAAATTAATTATTTTACTTTTAATTTGATTGTTTACAATAGATAATACCAATGTTGATTTAGTTAAATAGCCAGTTTAAAAAGATAGATATCTTACTTCATGTGTGTGGTTGCTATTAGGATCAAATGGTATATAAAGACGGCATCATGCCTAAAAGGAAATCGCAACTTTCTAGAAATACCTCCGTTTACGAGGGCGGCTAAAATACGTCGAATTAGAGAGTTTATCGAGGAACGCTCGCAGCGGCTTGCCAGCCAAAATATAAGAACCTCACAGGATCGCTCTAGAGAATCAAGCCCCCAACGCTCCCAGCATCTTGCTGTCCACCGAACACTTACGTCGGAAACACGCGGTAGAGAGTCTAGCACTGAACGCTTGCAGCGGCTTACTGCACAGAGGCAACGCGCATCCACATCTAGATTGCATAATAAAATTTTAGCCCATGGTATAATATATCGGCTTTCAATTATGATCTTCTGGAGCGAACGAGTATGTGAGTTTTCTCAGCGTGTACCCATACCGGGAATATTGATTGTGATACGAAGGTCTGTCTTTGTCCTCGACGACCATGGAGACACCACCTGCATCATCACTAATTGGTTGCCGCCAGTGCCGATTCTGTGATCGAGTTGAAGATATAACTGCATGGTTGTGTTATCAAGGAACTAGCATCTAAAGCATGTCTACTTACCAGTGTGTAATGTCTCAATGCCTTTCTGCGATTGGCCAGCTGCAATCACTTGGTAATTCGGCGATTGACTGGTTGGTGTCCCAAAAATTAATTAATGGCGTAATAAGATTGGTTCAAAGTCAATATTACGTCATAGGACTTGCATGCGCGTATATTATAAGCATTAGGGAGGTCAGCTGAGAGGCTTAGTTTGACAACAGCTGTGGTGAAAGAAACATAGTCTCGGCTAGCTTCTATAGCTTCGCATCTAAGTCTTATTCTGCATCTGCGATGTCTTCGGACACTTCAGAGCTAATGGTAGCTACGACAGGACCATCTACGCCTTCGGGAGTAGTACCAGCAGTGCCATTGACTTCTTCAGTCATTACGACTACTAAATCATCAATGGGACAATCAAACTTTTCGGCTGAGGTATCTAGAACACCATTGCCTGTAATCTTTCAGCTCCAGCACCTACATTTCCAACAGTTCCGTCCGAGTCTACCGACTGACTCCTACAGACTGACTTTACACAAGACTCGCTTCACCTCCTCCATCGCTCCAGCAGTCCACCTGCTCCACCATTCCACCTGCTTCACCTGTTCCACCACTCCACCTGCCCCACTGCTCCACCTGCTCCACCTTCTCCACCGATCCACCTGCCACACTGCTCCACCGCTCCACCCCTTCTTCCGCCTCTGTCTTCACTTCTACCTCCGCCACCGCCTCCTCAACCATCACCTCCGGCTCTGCCTCCCGTCATTGTGTCGTATGTTCATATGTATGCATTTAGCTTCGCAAACATTTATGTGGACTTTTCTTGGCCACACTACCAATTTTTAATGCGTTATCAGTCTCACCTGCAACTTGAAAATTTGGTACTATGGGTGTGTTGGTGTGCGTGAGTCTGTAGGTACATATGTGTAGGCGTGTGTGTAGGTGCGTGTGTGTAGGCACATTTGTTGGTGTGTGTGTGTGTGTTAGTGTTTTGGCATATAAGTGAGTGGAGAATGTACCATTTTTTCTAGATTTTTTGTTTCCAAGGTCATTTAAGGTCATGGGGTTAAGGCTGATGTAGTTTGCATAAAAAATGGTGTTAGCAGTATGTAATGTAATATGCTTGTTGACATTTATGTTTTTCTCAAGTTTTTGTTTTCATGGTCATTCAACGTCATGAGTTCAAGGTCGAGGTAGTCTGCATGTAATATGGTGGTAGTAGTCTGTAATACGATACGCTTGAATAATTTTATGTATTTTTCTTGAGTTTTTTCTAGTTCATTCAAGGTCATGGTCACTGGCTTCCAATATGGCGGATGGGGGACATCTACCACGATGACGGTCGCTTAATAAGATGGTGGGTGCCTATCAGGATGGCAGTCGCTTACCAAGAAGGTGGGCGCCTATGAAGTTGGCAGTTGAGTACCAAAATGGTGGGCGCCTACCAAGATGGTCGTCAGTTGCACCAAGATGGTGGAATGGGTATGGGTGAAGGACAACCTCCAGCAATTAAAGTTCTTTTAAACAAGAAAGCTGTGATTAATCCATAGCCTTCTTGTTCTTGATAGATTCTGGGTAGTCAGTGCACGACGAGACTCGAAGGGGGTCCAGCTTGTTTATGCAAAGCTGCAGGTGATTGACGACAGTGTCCTCCACGGACCACGCTCTTTGTATGCGTCCTCCTCTTCACATATTTTTCTAAGCTGTTTCGTACCGCCTTCTCAATATCGCTAGCCTCGAATACTGATCCATTTTTTTTTTGTTTTGAAAGCCCTCTTGTCTGTACCTTCGACGAACGTCTCTGGTTTCGTATAGTTACACTCAAGCCAAACATTAAATTTAATTGGACCCTGCTCTCGTACTTCGTCGGTGAGCTGGTCAATGATATTTTTCTTCATGTGGGCCAAAAATTTACAAATGTCTTTCGTCGAACAACTTACGTTTTCAGCCACGGATGTCTTTAAATTATGCTGGAAAGTAGTTTCAGCTTCTACGAAATCATTGGCATTAACATTTCGAGACCCAACGACGATTCTTGCACGCGACGGTCGCTGGTACGAAGGTGGATTAACATTTTGAAACCTTGGTTTTGCAAGATGCACACTCATACATTGTGGTGAAGGAGACTGTACAGGAGTGATTTTGGGAGGTGAAGGTCCTACAGCTTTGCAGGTTTTCGCATGTCTCTGCAAGTCATCGCGTCTAGCAAATGACAGTCCACAATCCATGCACTTGTGTACTACTCGATCTGTATTCATCGAACAGCCATACTTCTCGTGCCTTCGTGCATCGTGGTTGAACGCGAAGTTTTTATCGCAGAAGTGACATGAGTGACGATGTAATGGTTCAGTAGATGGTACCGATGTTATCGAAGATGCTGATGAGAAAAAAAACTAACACAATTAATATATATGATAATCGAAAGGTGTAAGGGATGTGTATCATACAAAATGGAATATACTTAGGTATATTTACGAGCATAAATGATAGTTCTCTACAGAATTTCATGAAAGAGCTGGTCATAAAAAAAATGCTTACCTGTCAGAATGCTAAGAAGGTCAGGAGAGAGAAGACGATCCGTCACCTGTCGCATCAGACGAAGAACTGAGACGATGTGCGAATCTGCCAGCCTTATATACCCCCAGAGCCCGAGATGTCGCGTGAGCAACAGCCAATCATGAACGAGCAATGTCACGTGACCTCCATGTGACGCACTTAAAATGATATACAACGAATTAGCAATGATACATGAGTGCAATGTGACACACACCTAAAAAATGTTATACGCATACATACTGGGACCAACGACAGCATAACCCGTTCACCTGTAAGGTGAACCGTAGGGACAATACACCCTTGTGGTGTGTTGTGATTGTAATTTGATTGTTTGTTTTCAGACACTCAGAAAAACGAATAGACACTAACGCTATCTACACTCTCACCTATACACATACACGCTCCTACACCCATAGCTCTATAATCGCTCCATAGCTCCATAGGACCACATTTCCATAATATATTTTTTAAAAATACACAAAAAAAATTTTAAAAAGTATGTAATTTAAATATTAAATAATATATGTAAGTTAAACCTACATCATAAAAACCGTATTTAAAATTACACAAAAAAAATTATATAAGTTCAATCCAAATAATATATACGTAAGGGAAACCAAGACAATGAAAATTAAAATTAACAATTATATTATACATAAAAATTATTTATTTGAATATAAACTTAAAATTTATTGATATGTAAATGAAATACTTAAAAAAAATTGTATAAGAATAAAAAACTATATAATACAAAATATAAACTTAAAAATTATATAAGAAATAAAAATTGTTCCAAGTTATATGTGCATGACAAGAGTGTGGTGCCTTTGGTGATGATTGGTGATAATTAGTGATCATTAGTGAGAGATAAATGTAAACAAAGATGTAGAGTGAAAGACAAGATGAAAAGAAAGAGAGAAACGAAACAACAAAAAAAATGAGATGACTCGGAGAAAACCTAAGGACTGATATAGAAAAAGAGAAAAAAATAGAGAAAGAAAGGAGAGATAAGAGGTGGGATGACAGAACAAAAGAGAAATGAAAGAATGAAAGAGAGAAACGAAAGGGAGAGAGACACAAGAGATATATATTGAATGAGGAGGCAAGAGAGAGAAACGAAAGAGATGTAGAAAGGGATGGAATGAGAGAAAGATATTGAATTAGGAAGACAAGAGAGGAGACAAAATGATAACATTAACGAAGGAGGCAAGATAGAGAAACGAAAGAGAGGGCCTGGAAATGTACTTGAGAGAACTTTTTGTTATACGCTATGTAGTATTTCGACATTATAAAAAAATTAATTTTAAAATAAATTTTTAAATCGAATGAAAATTCAGATTTACGATTTGAGGTACCCAATGCCTATAAAACCAATATGGCTAACAGAAATACACATATATACTTGAAGGAAATTACTGGACGTAACTGCCGAGCACCTTCGGGTACGTTCGACAAACCCGAACTGAAGACTCTCGAGCACCCCCTAAGTCGAGCCGAAGATTGCCGAGCTCGCATGAGACGAGCCGAAGCTGCGGCTTCCATTAAAAATACTTTATGCTATAATCGGCATATTCACACTACTAACAGCCTATACGAAAATACACACTGCGTAAAGACTGTTCACGATAAATTGAACACTTTTGAAATCAATCTTAGAAAAAGTCACTGCTCCTACCTGCATATATATTTAACGGGCGCCCTGAGTGACATGCACTCAGTAAAGCTGGTAACGATGGATGGGAAGTAGTTCCGTAACTCAACGTCAAATAAAAAGTTTTAGGTAACCATTTGCGATCATTTTAATTATTTGTTTCGGTTTCTTTTTTTTTTTTAATTAATCTAAGTGTAAAAATGAGCGTATTTAAAAATTTTTACTTTTCTAATAATTCCAAAGTTCCACTTGCTCGACGCATGAATAAAGTGATGAGGCCCATGACAATGTTAATCTTACATTAGGTGGAAGAATACACAACGTGCATAGAAGTAGCTACTAAGCAGGGCTTTCAAAAATGCTCATTTTATCGTTAATAGCCTATACCACTACGGGCATATAGTTTAATGGGCACACAGAGCGACCAGTGAGGTTGGTAACGACAGAGGGAAAGTAGTCCATGTATTGATGTTGAATTAAATGTGCCAAGCAAACATTTGTGAATTCTAAAAACTTTTTTTTTCTTTTGTTTCCTGTTTTTCTAAATCCTTAAAAATTTAATGATAAGCAAATATGTAAAACATTTACTTTTCTAACTATTTCATGTTTACATTCGACCGACGCGTGAATAAAATGATGAGGCGCATGGCAATGTTAATTTTACATAAAGTGGAAGAGTACACGATGTGCCTACAAGTAGATTTAAGCAGGGATTTCAAAAGTTCTCATTTTAACGTGAACCATCTGTACCAGAGTTGATCTAGCAAATTTGTAGGCAACGAAAAACGAAACAGAGGCGGTACTGAGTGTAGCTGACCGTGTCCTGTGTATGCTTCAAAACTGAAATGAAATAACATAGGAAATGTGGAAAACACTACTTTAAAATTATTAATGTAATATAGTTGCCTAAAACTACGATTATACAGAGCTCTCTGTCCGTGTTATGAATCGAAAGTCCAGCCCTGTACCGGTACAATGGGGTAATGCCCTCCCCCCTTTTTTTCTAAATGAGAAGTCTTGCTCCTCTCCTGGCATAATTATCTTTCAGTGCTCATACCACAAAAATATGCTCTAATAACACACAACGCAAGTACGCCACGTTACAGAATGTTCACATCACGTTGGGAACCCACGTGAAAATTTATCTTCCGAAAATCTCCCTGATCTTGGGATACACGGAGATAAAAACAGGAACACTAGAAATGGGACGTTTGGGTTCTAACTGCTAGACATTCTCGAGTACTTTGTAGTTTTATCGCTTGTGCTTAGCCGCTAACCAAACTGTTCTGTTCTATGACAGCAGGTTTATCGAGCAGGTTCATAACTGGACTTGAATCGTCCCGAAACAACTGGCGGTCATTTAAAACAGCGAATAAAGCAAATTGCTCCTCAGGGGGACATGACTGCGCAGGCGCGCTCAGCACTAGAGTGTAGTTTGGTTATCCAGCATGTGTGGAAGAGAACTTCAGTGCGTAACGCACAGCTATTTCATATTTTCAACCCCACCATAACTGCAAAACAAATTTTTTTATCGTCGATTTCAACTACGCATTACTAGGAGACTATCGGTAAACTGGATCGGGTTGTAAATGAAATGGGGCAAAAACAGCTACGCTTATTCTATAACAGTACTTTGAGGCAGTGACATTAGTTGCTGCACATTCTGTTATTTTGCTAGCTGTCAGTAACTGAAATAGATATAATTCTCAGGAAATCATTACAAAATCACGGGAAAAACTGTGAAACTGCGGGAACGAAGTAATGCTAAGACTTCCAGTGTGATCAAGAGCTCAGTTTTCTCACAGTTTATTTAACATTCAATGTTATGGTTTCATTTTTGCTTATCCAGATTTGCGGCATAGATTTTCCTGATGTCCTACTAGATGCCTTGGGCACTATTTTATAAGTAGCTTAGTAGTACACCTCGCCTGAAGCAACAAAGACACACATAGGTCTACTATGGCTCTGCGGCTTGCCAAAAATTCATAAAACTCTCAACGTGTACTATGAACTACAAATTGGTTAAACTAGTCTTATTACTGGTAAGAACTCTTCCCCGAAATACCTAAAATTATAACAGTTTATTTCAGCGACCCTATTGATAAAATAATTATTTACATTGATTTCGAGTTGATTCTCCCGTTCCAAAACTGACTACCACGGTAGGCCTACTTCAACGATTCGAGATTGACATGCAGTTTATTTACTAGCTTTGCAGTGAGAACCGTTAAGGTAATCGAAATCACATACTCGCATTTATAAAGGCTAGTTGTGGTTAACCAGCAATTTTGAAAGGCCTGCTTTGGATAGAATTTTCTGTCCAATTCATATCTTCGTACCATGAGAGTAATTAATATAAAGATGTATTCAATGACTATTGTAACGTTGACCAATGAAAACTGAAAATACTACGAACGGACGTACATTAATTATATGTTAATTCTTACGCTCACGTAAATATAATAAATACAAATTAATTACGTATATTTCAAGTCCAAAAGTTTAAAAGTCACATATTTTAATAATAATTTTTATTAATTGTTATTAACAAATTAAACACCAGATTTTTTAAAATTCAGTATTAACACAAGGGAAACTTCTCCTTCTTCACGGTCAACTTGACTAAGAGCATTCTGGACAGTGTGTCCTTAAAAATATTTCCGCTAAAGTGTAGGGATTTTTTGCAAAGGTTGCTCTTGAAAGAGCTCTATTAAACCCGTACTGGCTGCAGTGTGTCATGACAGCATGCCAAGAAAAATTGAGAAATGAAGAGCACGTTTAACGAAACATCCATTTTTCACTTCTAACAGTCCATCAGCGCTCCAAATGACATATTTGCAAACAACGGCCCATTCGAAACGAAATGTATACATGGTTATCCAAACATCGTCTGTAAATATGCAACAGAATTACCCCCCCCCCCCCCCTTTTACACCCAAACTTTGAGAACTACCAGCCGACCGTGAACAAAGAGATTTCAGACACTTTCTAAATATTTAAACAGTGTTTTATTTCGAATATCCATTGGTAACGAAAATAAAAGTTTCAACTTTTAGCGTACATCTTTCCTAGTCTATAACTTATAGTTGGTATTCGGGACAAAGTAATAAATGAAACCTATTTAAAAAATTAAATTTCAACATAGTTTGATTCTGTATTGATGAAACTTTTAAAGAATCCTTGACGCACTAGTAAAAATTTCTGTCTTTTGAAATACTAGCCTTAAATTGCATTTCGTATAGGAACCATATCCTGAGGTCACTGTTTTATTATACACTAGCTGATCCCGGCGAACGTTGTTTCGCCTATGTTTGACCGTGGTATCGCTGGCATTTTCCTCTTTTAGATCAACAAACAATTCCTGCAAGTATGAGCAAAATCGTCCCATAAAAATATAAGTTAGACACTAGCGCCACCTATCTGAACCTAACCTACCGAATGCACAACACAATAAAACAATTCATTTTAGATCAACAAACATTTCCTGCAGGTATGAGCAAAATACGCCCATAAATATAGACGTTATACTCCAACGCCACATATCGGGATGAAACATAACTAAAAACTTTACTCACCATCTCAATAACATATGGTGTGAATATGGTCTCAATTGGTACAGTGGTTTGTCAGTGATGATGCGGTTTAGTCACGTACAAAGAATTTTTTATATAAAGAAGATAATTATATGTAAGCCATCGTTCATCACTAAAAACTATTTTTCTGTGAGAAATATCGAACAAGTTCAGGGGAAGAGCTTTGCATCACCATTTAATGATAGCATATTCTTATAAAGGTATTTGGGTGAGCATTTTTGATTTGCCTGCAGGTGAACTCAGTTAAACATTCCCATTAAATGTTACCATCGGAATTTGAAAGTATCAGATTCACTTCTTTTGTGAGAAATTAGTAACTTATTTATTTCTACCGTCTTTCGCGGCTAAATATTTTTTATATACTCGCAAAGTTTACCGTTTGAAACGACGCAAATGGAGCGGAGGTAATTAAATATGAAAGGAAGTTTTCTGGCACTGAATAACTAATACACTCGTGGAGAGGGCTAAGATACTGGGCAGGGCAATGCAATAAAAAATTTCAAATTAAACATTTAAACACACATCTTTCATTAAAAACTGTTAGAGTTAAGATGATCACAGTGACATAGTTGATTGAACTACATCTGTGTGAGTTATGCTGGATTATAATCTTAGGAAAGGCATAAACGTAATTTGCAATTCTTATTTGTTTTCGCGCTTTACGTCTTTGCAAAAAAAAAAAAGGCTGGTTACGTCTCGCTACTGTGTGTGAAGAATAAGGAGTTCCTAATCGACTTACTGCATGCAATCTGCTTCATTCGTAGGGCTATGTTCCGCTTAGGGTATAAAATGCGTATAATGAACATGTAAAATAATAAATTATGTGTATTAATAAGCCAAAGTATGAAAATTTCTTGGGTGTGAAATAGAGTGAAGATTTTTTTATCATTAGTGCTGTGGTGGTGTTGTGGTTAGGCTACTCGCCTCCCACCTAGGTGAACCTTGTTCAATTCCCGGCGGAGTCGCTACCGGATTTTCGCATGTGGGAATCGCGCCAGACGATGCCACTGGTCGGCGGGTTTTCTCAGGGATCTCCCGTTTCCTCCGCCCTTTCATTACGGCGCTGCTCCATACTCGCCTCGCTTCATCCTCATCGACTCTTGAGACCTCGCTATTAAGAGTCGCCCAAATCTCTTCACTCACTCACATATTTATTCTTGTGCTGCTCGTGGAGGAAGCAAGTCGTATTTAATATTTAGTCCGAATCATATTTTGTGATGCAGTACCTGGAGAGGAAAGAAGGTCGGATCTCTTTCAAAATGACATGATAACATTCAGGGGCTCTTTCATGGCACAGAGCGGGGTAAAGATGGTGGGATGTTTGGCTCTCTAGGTGAGGATTGTGCTGGAGAGAGCGTGCTCGAAGAGTGTAATATCCAGTAACAGGGTTGTCATGGCACATTGTATTCAGGGATGAAGCTGAAGTGAAACGTTTTTTATAGCCCGCGCGCTAGAAGGACCGGGTCGTAGCGACATGGTAATACATGCGCGAGTTGGAGGTATAACGGAAATGACGTTCCTGGCTGTTTATTTAGTTTCGTGCTATGCATGATGTTTGTTACTCCCTAGAAAAAATAAATAAATCTCTGCTTGCAAAAGTGCCGCCTCCTCTGGTTAAATCCCGGGCGAGTGTTACGTCTGCAGCAGAAAACTAAGCCGTCTGCTTTGAATATACTACCGCACCCACCCGCACACGTTCACGCATGTGGGTTCTGCTATCATTCTTGTTTCGTAGGCGGACTCCGTTTCCGAGTTCTCTAAAACACTGCCTTTGGACGGTGAAAGCACGCGTTAGATTCACTGGTAAACCATTAGTTATTAGGCTGCTTTCGGTTCTCGTTTAAGAGTTAAGCTAGAGTCGCCAGCCGGAATGCGTGAAATTTGTTACACTGATAACAAGTAATACAAAATAAGTCACGTAATTTTTTCTGAAAATCCGCTGTTTTTCACAGAACACCAAAGTACCTTTTTTACATTACGTTATATGGCCACCATAGTAAAGATTTTTATATTAGATTTTTTTTATTCCAAATACTGTGACGATTGGGCTTGGTAATGTACGCCCTATACAGCTTCCTCTTTGCGTCAGCCTGACACACCAAGGCGAGAATGGTTCCATTCCCGGTTTTTCGTATGTGCAAATCGTGCCGGACGAAGCCACTGATCGGCGGGTTTTCTCGGGAATCTCCCGTTTCCGCCCTTGCATTCCCGAATATTGTGTCTATATTAGAAACATTCTGAACATTTATATAATAATTAAAATAATTGAAATATTTAATTAATAGAGGTAGAATTTAATATTTAGCCAGGAAAGGAATAATTGAAATATTTTTAAAAATGTTTACACTATTTTGTCCTTTTAATGGAGTAGTCCTGAGAGACAAGATGGAGGTTTTTGGACATTCTCGTCCATAGGTTGCTTGTCTTTTTAAAGTATTTTTTCGTGCGCAGTCCTGTTTTTTACATGACAGACATCTGCATCACAATGGCGAATGTCCAAAAATCTCCATCTTGTTATTGGCCCCCATTGCACTATTCATTCAAAGATCACAGTCTTGAGAGAGTTAAATTCCCTGCGCAAAAAAGCGTTGTCAGTAAATATTATTAAATAACAGCCACCGACCGGGCCAATAAGTCGACTGGACTGGAAGCCAGTGACTGTGTAACGGAATTCACCAGAGCTTAAAGGTGACCGTTAGTATTCCGTGGAACATTTTCACTATTTTCACTAATTTTAAGCCCTTTTAACTATACAGGATTTGATATGTAACTCGAACAACTTGCAAACTTGAAATCTTCGCTCATGTAAAGCCCATCTTGGATGCTATAAGAAAATTGTCCCAACTCACGACAAATGCTGGCTTTGTAGCACTAAAAATGCAAATATGTATAATGATTGCCCATTTTTGTCTCAGCTGAATGAGTGCATTCTTATGTGATTGGCATCGCGCGAGCCAGCACTAATGGAATGCTTCCCCCTCCATCCACCATTTTTAGCATACTTTCCGAAGGAAAGAAAGGCTTATGAGATCACTTTTCTATCTGTGCGTCCTGAGAGTTTATGTGTGTTGGTGTGTGTGTCTGTGCGTGAGAGTGTGCGAGTGTGTGTCTCCCCCTTTCAATTTTTGAACGCGTGGAACGAATTTCATTAAACTTGCTACGCATATAGTACTTAGTAATTACATCTGACTTTTATAGTTTTCGACCACATAGGGCAGTTACTTTCAAAATGGTGCCATTTTAAAATTTGGGGTGAAATGTCATAACACAGAAATCATTCAATCGATTTAAACCAAATTTTACATGCTGGCAGAGCATCGTGTAAACATTAAATCTTGAGATGCATATTTTTGTTGGTCCACCATTTCGCAAAATATCACCAAATGTAGAAATAAATATTTTTCATTATACCTCTAAAACTATTGAACAAATTCTTACCAAATTTGGCAGATAATTAATACTATGATAGACAAAGTAAAAGTAAGGGATTGAACTTAATTTCGGTACTTACTTTCAAATTCGAGGCCAACCAAATATGTTAGGGTTATTTTGTATATATGCTATACCATTTAAACAATTTCAAACAAAATTTGTATACTGAAAGTATTTGTTAGAAGCATCATATATACCAAAACAACCACTTTTGTCCCGATTTTGGAAGATAGCGTCATGCGAATTAAAAAAATATTATTTCATAACTTGGTAAAAAGTTAACTGATTTCTACCAAATTTGGTAAACAGGTAGTACTGATGCATATGATGTTAAGTGATATACTTTAAGCATGCCAGATACATATTTTCAAAATTGTGGCTGTATAGCAATTTTAGATTAAAATGCTATATCGTCGAAACTATGCAATCAATTTTAAATTAACTTTGTATGATGGCAGTCACCATTACAAATATCAACCGTACCTACATGGAGCATATTTTGTCAGCCACTTTGTAAGATAGTGTCATGCGAATAAAATAAAGTTCTCATGTCATATCTGTGGACATAATTTAACAATTCATGTCAAATTTGATAAACAAGTAGTATTGATGTAGACGATGTTATGTGATATGTTTTAAGCATTCCAGACACTTATTTTCGAATTATGGCTATATATTGCCCAATCTAACTTTGTGTGATGGCAGTAGATATAACAACTATGAACAGTATCTGCCCGGAAAATCTTTTGTCCTCCATTTTGTAAGATAGCGACACAAGAATAAATAAAGTTGTTATATCATATCCCGGGAAAAAATTGACAGATTCCTACCAAATTTGGCAAACAAATAGTAGGTACTGTAGCAGATGTTTTAAACTGCTATCTTTTAAGTATTGCAGGCACTTACTTTCAAAATTATATATAAATATTTTAGCTCAGTATATTTCATCAACGAGAAATTTTCCAACCTAAATTTTTATCCAGGCAGTGACTATTACAACCGCCAAATATGTCTATTCAGAGCCTCAACTCTCTGCAGTTTTGTATGATATCCCCAACAATTAATTTAAAAGTTTTTTCTCATGTCTCGTAAAACAGTCAACCTATTCTTACAAGATTTGGCGAAGATGTTGTACTGTTGTATTTTTTAAGTATGGCACACTTATTTCAGAATGGCGACTTTAAAATCGTTTTAGTTTTGTGTGCTATATCTAAGAAGTTATGTAATCTATTTTAACTTAACTTTGTATATTGGCTGTACACAATCACCGAATATGCTAGTATATTACTTTTTTTGTCCACCATTTATGAAGATCGCCATATGAAAATTATGGAGGTTGTATGCCATATCTCGAGGACCACTCAACCGATTCCCACCAAATGCTAGACTGGAATATTTCAACTAATTTGTACCACATTGAGCACACTATAAACACTACAGAAGACCACGTAAACTTTCATAATTTAAATGGTTTAGACATCCGTGTTCCAAATGGTGGTGACGTAAATAGTTTAAGTAAGTTTGCCACATATTTTTAACAATTTAACCAAATACAACGAAATTTTTTACGTAGACATCTCACATTATAAGCATCGTATTTAAAGCCTCTTTTTTAAAAATTTTGTACGATAGCATCAAATAAGACAATAATGTTTTATGGCCTATCTCAGGAACCAAACAACCTATTTCTACCAAATTCTTGACACAAAGTAGCACTACGGTAGGTCATGTAAACCTACATGTTTTAAGTTTTAAGTGGCTCACTCTCTTGTTTTCAAAATGGCGGCACTCTAAATATTAAAGGTTAGTAAATCCTATAATTCGAAACATTACACTAACTAAATCCGAGGCGGATGCTCCGAAACCGACCTCCAAAAGTCAGTGGCTTGCACGATAGCTGATTGTACGAGGTTTTCTGGGTTCAAGTCTCGGGTAAGGCACGAGTGTGTTTGTAACTGTCTCACTAATGTTGCGTATATTTCTGGTTTAATTAATAATGTTATTGCTTTCAAAAAGAAGTCAAGTCCTTCATATTAACTCAGCGTTTAAGAACTTATTTAAAAATTAACTGCACCCATGTTGAGGAAAGTAGACTTATTAGTTATATCAATAACTTCTTGTTAGAGTGCTATCATATATAAAAGTGATACTGATTTTACAGTAAATACGAAACTGTTTCTGCGGATGGTAGAAATAATTACTCTCATTTAGCATCATAATGAAGTAAAATCCATTTCACAACTCGTTGCGACAGAGAACTGCGAACCATAAACGGATTTTTTTCATAATATGCATGAAATTATTTTGTAGGTTCAAACGAATCAATGACTTTTGAAACATTGGAAAAGTGACCGTGAGGATAATATCGCCTGTTTAAGATTATGTGAAGTGTGGTATTCCACAACAGCACACGTTGGAACACGGAAAATAACAGAGGAGTTGTTATATGTGCTACAATTCTTCACCAATAAGAAATATGTATGTCATGAGAACAGAGCTACATTACTGACTAACATTATTTACGTAATATTTGAAATGACTCATACTTGACCTTCGACTTCAATTTATGTTAGAGGATGGGAATGTTGTCCTAAATGTGGTGTCAAATAAAAGCATATTTTTGCTGTTTGCAGTGAGAAATGGCCAACCTTCGTGGCGACAATTTTTTTGTTATTTAAAAAAATAAAATAATTACTTTCCTGCAACTCTACAAAACTACGTGCTAACTTAATAAATAATATCTAAGATGACGCTTATTTCCAAAACTCCATCCGTCATGAGTTAGGAAACAGGAACTCTTATAACCACTGTACGTCATTCGGCAATCAGTGACTATAGAGATATTTGCCTGATACCAACGTAGCAAACAGGAAATATTCTACAGCACTGCATAGTAACCAGACGCTCATACATACTTTAGGATAATTTTGGACTGGATGGAGGTTCCTATATCAGAGGAACTGTCAGGTGATATACTTTCTTCCCATCTGTTTGTAATGGGTGTATACGTTGTCCAGTTAAGTGCGTGAGTGCGTGAAATATTTACAAACATTTTACATGAAGGCGGATATCTAGTAGGCGCTTTTCTTAAATGAATCTCTCGAAATTACATCGAAATACTATCAACTATGAGATTAAAATGACCCATTAGAGAATAATTATACTATATAAAGACTCTAGTAATATAAGCACAAGCACTTCATTTTCATAACTAGAAAGGTTTATATAGTGTACAACAATTTATTTTCAAGTTTAAAACTTTTTGTTCCCAGGAGCTAAATTTACCGGAAAATTCATATATGATTTGTCAGATTTTGCAATAGGTTGGGTATGACAAAAAATTAATAAATTTGTATAAATATCTGGTAAACATTTTACACCAGGTCACTAAACTAATCTGCTGTAATTTTGGACGAGTTTTCTGTAATTCAGTTTTAATTTACAATAATTCTGCCGTATTTTATTGTTAAAATTCTATTCCAAGTGGTCTGTTTGTTTTAACGAACAAAATACGTGTTTGTACATGATAAATTTAATGCGTCAGAGATGATTTAATCCAATATTTCGCCATCAGACAGATTTTGTCGACCAAACAAAAAGTTTCGTCAGTCTATATTTGCATTTTTTTTAACACTTCTTTTCATTTAAAATGGGGTTTTGCCAACATAAAGTAACTAATATTTATAAGTAATTGCAGTTTTTGCATCCGCATACAAATATTTCGTTGTTTCGGCCAGAATTTTTTCTCAAAATTAATAATACAGCTGAACAAAAACTTTACTTAAATAAGTTACAACGAAGATACGCCTATTGCTGATGTAACCAAGATGCCCTCCAGAACAACGAAATCCTGGGTTCGAATCCCGAATAAAGTTCGGATGTGCAAGCAATTTATATATATATATATATATATATATATATATATATATATATATATATATATATATATATACACACACACACACACGTTTAGCATGTTAGCCACTCCGCCCTCACTAAGCTGGTTAACCTGACGGCAGAAAGCGGGTCATTAATAAGGCAAACCAATTAAATGTAAAATGCGCATGGCTGTAGGATAAAGCTTATCCGCAGAGCTTACCTGAGGTGGAATAGGGCACGAAATTGATCGGAGTTCAAGTAAGGCTCGACTTCAACTCCCATACAGAAATTATTCCTTTTTTTAGTGTCATAATTTCAGTTTCACGATAATCACTGAAAATTTCTGAATGTACAACATTAACAATTCACAAATTTTCAAAAATATTTTCTTGTGTTAAGTTATACCGCGTGTTTATTTAATAGTTGTACAAATACAAGAATGTATTGACATTTTAAAGTTTGTTCTCGCATTATGGTGTTTTCAACAAAATTTTACATCTTTATTTCGGATTTCATGTCTGTATTGCAGAGTAGGGAAAATATACACCTTTATAACACTTTCGCGCCACGTGTAATTTAAATGCTCATGAAATATGTTTTCTAGGACAGTGGGTAGTTGACAAAGAGACATAGGAATGGCTGGCGTAGTATCGTGCTCAAAAAGTGTGCATTTTTATCCCATGCATTCTCTTGAGCCCTGGGCAACCGAGGAACTCAGTACTCCCCGGTGGTGCAGTTTTTTTTTGTGAGATATGTATATAAACTTATATATAGTCCATTCACGATTACTTCCAACATTTCAGACGCCCTGCTAAGTTCTACATTCAGAATATTCCTTCGCTTCATTCAAACAAAGCTTGACCGAGTCTACAAAATCAAACCAGAGGGAGTGCGTACTCAGTTCAATAATATTTTGCGTAAGAACTATTTCTTACTAGACATTACAAACACATCATATTTCTTACAATTTTTATTCATACTAACTATAAATTAAATATTTTAATTTATAAATACACTTTCAAATTAACTAAAAACATGGTAATTTTATATCATTTTATGTTATCACAAGTATAATATGTTTTTGATATACAAGGCGTTTAAGGGGAATATAACATCTTTAAAAGATTATAGAGGCTGTTCATGATAAAGTGAGAACTTTTGAAATCAACCTTAGCAAAAAGTCACTGCCTCCGCCTGCATAAACTTAAAAGGGCACACTGAGTGACATGCGCCCAATAAAGCTGGTAATGATGGATGGAAAGTAGTTCCATATCTTAACGTCGAATAAAAAGGGTTAGGTAACCATTTGTAATAACTTAAATTATTTCTTTCGTTTTCTGTTTTTTATTCATGTAAGTGTAAAAAAGAACAGATTTGTAAAGTATTTACTTTTATAATAATTTCAAAGTTTCACTTGACCGACGCATTATAAAATTATGAGGCCCATGGCAATGCTAGTTTAACATAAGGAGGAAAAATACACAACGTGCATACAAGTAGATCATAAGCAGGGTTTTCAAAAGTGCTCATTTTACCGTGAACAGCGTATTTTATGTACGATTCTGAAGGGAAAGCCTCAATAAATACATGCTCTATTCTCAGTGGTGTGCGATATACAGGTATGTGACACTCCCGGAGTTTGCCATGTTGGCCACTTGAATGCGCACATCACTTGCCCTAGATTATTGTTTGTAGGGTTGGTTGAAGACCGAAGTCCACAGGCAAAAAGAGTAAATAGGGGAGAAATTGCTTGCTCGCACTTAAAGGCATGTGCGCACCTTAATGAAGAGTTTGGGCACCAGCTCCGCTCAGCAACACAGCACCTTACTACATGAGCTGCAAAATGCATTGAAGTTGGCGGTGGCACTTGTGAACATGTGTTGTAATGGGGAATTCGAAACAATAAATCTCGATACGCAACGATCTGTTCATTTACTATCACCTGTAGCGTTTGCATTCTTGTCAGTTTCGTAAAGCTGTATCTCAGACACCTCTGCAAATAGAGAACATGTTTCATGATGTTTTCCCTTCAGAATGGTCGATACTATTACCTTTATGTCCGTTTCCTCCTGAAACAGCTGGTATACTATAATTAGGACACAACCAAACTCGGAATACATTGAGCGATTTTTCAAAGGTTCAATTCAAGAAGTTTGAAGAAACGGCGAGTAAACTATAGCAATATTTTTTTTTTTTTTTAGTACACGAAAATCAAAATACGCATAAAATGAAATAACGCGATGTGTTTGCGTGTCGCCGAGCCTTAAGGGTAATCAGTTTCCGCCAATTTCGATTCACGGAATTTTCGGCGTAACTTGCATCACAGATTTTATATTTTATTCTGACCTTCGATAAGGCATTGGGCATTGCTTTTGCACATGAACTAAAAAATGTATTGCTTGACTTCGTTTGCTATAGGCTGTTCACAGTAAAGTGGGCACTTTTAAGCCCTAGTTACTTATTCCTTTGAGCCATTTTTTATCGTTTAACCATCTTTTCAATATATATTGCCATGTAAGAAATAACACAGTGTGTATATTCGACTACACTCGAAAGTTAAAGTCTAAGGTCAAAATAAAATATATTTGTTGGCGATCATTCCAAATGAGAGGGATTTCAAAAGTGTTCACTTTACCGTGAATAGCCTATAGTATGATTTCTGTAAGCGCCCGCAAGAAAAATTTACTAAGATCTCGCCGGCAGTCAGTAGTTAAAAATTAATAACGTCAGTAGATATGCAATAGTTTGATGAAGTTTTAAAATCTATTGTTAACGCCATGTTGTGCAAATAATTTCGTTAAACATTCATTAATGGAAACTCTGCCAAAAAATAGTGAAGATCCAAGAAGGCTGGCGGTCTGATCCCCCTTAAGGGGACTATGTGGCTGCGCGTCCAAGGTCAAGAAGCGAGGGAGCGATACAGGCGACAATTCCACGCACGCGCAGCGCCTCGCCTCATCACTCCTACGCGCAAGGCATGCAGTGTTTCCGCCGTAACGTTGTGCTGTGCAAATTACATCTGTAACAGTGGGGTTTTATCACACGCGATGAAAGTCCACAGATAAAACTACGTCCGTATTTTTGTACTTTTCTCTTGCCACTGTTGGAAACTGCACAGGCAAGTTTTAAAAATGCGGTATTTGACCATTTTCACGATTTTTTTTTACTCCGAGAATAAACTTAATTTGACAAAAGTAGAAAAAAAAAAAAAAACATTGGGCCATAGATAACAGTTTTTTTTTGTATTTTCTGACAAAAAATCGTAATGGCAGAACTTTTATTTAACGAGATGCTCTTTTACGCGCTAACAACGATTTCACAGAAAACGTTTCAGTACGTAGTCGCCTTAAAGACGAGAGAGCGCGAGCCGCGACATCCCTCCAGAGACGGGCGAGGGGACGTGACGTCGACTACGTCTCAGGATGAGTCAATATTTCAAGGACCTCAATAGCCGCGGCGTCGTGTCGCTAGGGACGCACATCCCCCTCGTGGAATCAGTGTCTCCTGTTCACCTGCTGGGGACTCTTTAATAACAGTTGTGGTTCGCCGTCCGAGGTCGCCCGCTCATCGGCTTAGGTCCCCGGCACCTTCGTACATACAGCATCCGCCAAAAATTTAAGACCACTAGCAATTTTGTTAAAATACTTTCCCGTATTTTAACTTTCTATGCGATTTATGTTGTACAATTTTCTATACGTTATGCACGGTAAAGTGAGCAATTTTGAAAACCGTCTCATGTCCAATAATAGTCAACAATAAAATATTATTTGAGATTTAGACGTTAACTTCCAAGTCCGGTGTAATATACACACTGTGTTCATTACTTAGATGGAAATATTTTTGTTGGAAAATGTGGTTAAAAGTTTAAATTTGGCTGAAAGGAAAAAAATCACCAGGGCTTCAAAAGTGCTCACTTTACCGTGAACAGCATATAACGTTGTTACGGTCAAAACACATATTATAGTCCATTCCTGAAGCCCTACGTAAGTTCTACTTTCAGGATATTACTCCTCCTCGTGCAAACAAAGCTTAACAGACAGCAAAGGGGCAGCGCACCGCATTCGTGCGCACTCGGTGTAATAATATTTTGGATAAGAACTATTTCTTATTAGGCATTACCCACACACACATTTTCTCTGTTTTATTTTTTAATTTATATTATTTTAAACGTAATATTATAATTAATAGATAAAATTTAAGTAAAAGTCGATTTTAACTATGAGGCACTTTTTTTTAACACAAGTAAAAAAAAATCTCTTGTGATACATGAAATATACAGGATGCAACCAAGGACATCATAAGAGGGGAATTTTTTAAAGGTTTGATTCAAAAAGTGTGAAGAACCTTCGAACAGACTATAGCATGTTTAAATTATTTGAAATGGTTAAAATAATTTGTAAGTTATGTTTTTTTTTTTCAATAATAGCATAAATATGGAATTATCGTAAACATTTTTACCTAAAAAAAGTTATGTAGATACAATTATTTTACGTATATTTCTGTGAATTATTATTTTTATATTTGCCTTTATAAATACCGTTGAAAGAGAAAACCAAACAAGGACCATAATAAATTTACAAACAAACGTTTTATTAACTGAATTTAGATTCCAAGAAATATTAGCAATAAAAATGCCAAAATGAAAAACTAAATATGTTTCTTACCAGTTAAGGTAGCGAAATGGGGTTTCCAGTTCTATGGTAGTCAGTCATATTTCCCCTTAGATAATAACATTAAGGGTTTATTACCTGTAAATCATAAATTCACACATTATTGCCATCCATGTTGAGACATACAGCTGCAGTGAAAGTTTCGTGTCGTTGCTGTGTATAAAATGTGGGTAAAATATTGTATTACCGAACCTAAGAGGCAAATTGTTGGAATGAGGAATTGTAACGAAACACAACGAGAAATTGCAGCTCATTTGAGCATTTCTAAGGCATGTTTATCAAACACCATAGACCTATTTTGTTTTTTTTTTTTACTTCAGGTGCAAAATACACATGTGAAAACAACCTATTAAATTTTCCAATAAATGTTCGTAACCTAACTAATTTCAATCAAGGTTTTTTTTATTTTTCTAAAGAAATATAAAACCATTCCACAGTACTTTCTTACCTGTATTATTGATTTATGTCCTTTATCATATAAAGTTGAGGTTTTCATTTCCATCTTGTGTGGTCCTAAACATTTCATGTGTACTGTAGCTATCACTGTTTCAAAAAATTCTAGAGAATTTTCTATATGGTAATGGAAGTTTTTAACCTATACACAGTATGTAGGCTATTCAAGGTAAAGTGAACACCTTTGAGGCCCTAGTTGCTTTTTCGTTTCAGACATTTTTTTATCCTTTAATCATCTTTTTAAATAAATATTACCATGCAAATAGGAAAAACAGTGTGTATATTCCACCGCACTCCGAAAATTACGGACACGTTGCTTTTCAAAAACGAACATTCCGTAATTTCCACAGAAAATTTCCGTGAATTCACTGAACATTTCCGCAAATTTTTTCGATAGTTTTCTGTACTTCAAGATTTTCTAAACCTTCACCTGCATTCTTCTTGTACCACTGCAGGCATAATTGTGGTATTTGATGTAACGACTTCAGCAACTTTTGTAGTGACTATCAAAGTTTGCGTATAAGCTGTTCACGTTAAAATCAGCACTTTCAAAGGCCGCGTTGAAGATCTATTTGTAAGCACGTTTTGTAGTCTTCCGCCTTATGTAAAATTAACATTGCCGTCAATCTCATAACTTTAGTGACATTGTGGAAATATTAGATAAGGAAATATGTTACAAATCTGGTAATTTTTACACTTTGATGCATTAAAAAAGAACACATCAAAATAAATAATTTAAGCTATCACAAAAGGTTACCGAACCCTTATTTTTCGACGTTAAGATATGGAACTACTTTCCCTCCCTCGTTTCCAACTTTACTGGGCGCGTATCACTCAGTTCCCCGTTAAAATATATGCAGGTAGGAGCAGTGAGATTTTTATAGCGTTGATTTCAAAAGTGCTCACTTATTTACTCACTTTATTTCGAATAGCCTTTGTTAACCAAAGGCTATTCACAATAAAGTGTTGCTTAATGTTACAGATGTGTGATGCCATGTTTTATGTTCGAAGGAATAGGTCTAAGTGACGTGGACATCGTGACTGCCGCAGAAACTAATTTTCTGCTCACAGTGGCAAAGACAGCTTCGTGTAGAATCGACATTGTTCGTTATCGGAACCTTAAGTAAACAGGAAATAAGGATTTTTCGTCTTTACAGATTGCGTTTCCATATACTCACTGTACATTCATGTAAAAGTGTCCGTAAACATATAGAAACTTTTAACAAGGTACCAATACCACTTTCTCGCTACATGTACACGCGAATAATTGCTTCGAGTGTAGTTCATTGTTAATCCTTTCGGTCCCACATTAACTTACAGTCAGGCTTTGCGGATGATACATTTTCATGCATACTGTACTCAAGATGACACAGGACATGCTTCATTATCACATCCAATAAGATGCAGACTTTGTGTTTGATGACAGCAATCATAACGTGGCACAGTAATATGGTTTACGAATCAGTTATCCTTAAGGCGACATTACACAATACCAGATTCCGTAAAAGCCTGTGCAATAGCCGCCATAGCGGCCGTTATACCTGCTAGTATGGCACCCGCCCTGCACGGCCAGATTTCGTACCAGGTTTTTTAATTGGACACGTCCTATTTTTGGTGGCAGGTTCCATACCAGATTTCGTACTTTGCCAATCACATCGCAGCTTCAGAGCGTAGGACGCACCCCGTGGCTAATGCTTGAAAAGAGTTGATGAGGAAACCGAAAAGGACGCCTCCTTGATTTGATATCCGTAAGGTTGAAAAGCTTTAAAATATATTTAAAATACGACGACGAATATTATTATTGATTACAAATTTAATAACTGTTTAAAACCGTTCTTAAAACATTGCATATTGTATGAAAAAATTAATAAAAAAATATGTCTGCGGTATATAAACTCATTTCGTAGAGTGTGAACTGGTAGTACAGTGATAAAGTCACGGCGGCCGTGAGTAACGTGTAAATTTCGGGTACGAGTTCAAAACTCCGGACTCAAATTTGTTTTATCAGTAAATTTTACATGCGGATAATATCCCTGTACGTAAATAAAAAAAATATATTTTTTTGCAATAGGTCAGTAATTTTCGTCAAAATGAAAAATAACACACTCCACACTCTAGTGACTTCGCATCGTTCTCAAGAAAATGAATGAAAATATACTAGTAAGCAATCAATTTGTGTAAAATATGAACAGTAATAGGCATATAGTAGTATTAAGATGTGCTAGTTAGTTTTTCATAGGCCTATGCTAGTTACTAACTGGTAGTAGTTGTACGAATGGGGTTCATATATGCTACATACCACACACTGTGCACCTATCGAGGATGCCAAATACTAGTACGCAAACTGCTGTCGTGTAATATGAATGTTCCATGGCGGCTGGTATACCGGCTCGTGCACCAGGGCTTGTAGAAGCTTGTACTACGACCAAGTACGGCTGCAGGTATCGTGTAATATCGGCTTTAGGGAAGATCATTGGACACTCAGCCCCCCCCCCCCCCCCCCCAGTTTACAGTCCCGGCCAAGTATTACCTTTCTGTGTAACACGTAGTTAATTGTCTATAATCTATTAACTGTTAATTAACACTTTTATAAGCCTCGCTAAATTTCTGCTTCCAGAATATTCCTCCGCCTCGTGCAAACTAAGCTTAAATAAAACTAGAACATTACACCTGGGCAACGCACCCAATTCGTGCGCTGTCAGTTGTAATAATAATTTTAATGATAATTATTTCTTACCAGGCGCTACCAGCACACAAATTTACTCTTTATCTTTATAAATAATTATTTTAAACAAAATAATATAATTTATAAATAAAATATCCGTAAGACTTCACTTTAACTAAAAATAAGATACTTTTATGTTAACAGAGGTATAAAACGCTTGTGACACTGAACGTATTTAGGAAACAACCCAATGACGTCATACATGGGATGATTTTTCAAAGGTTTGATTAAAAAAGTATGAAAAAATCCGCGAGTACACTATACTCTGGGTACGCAAGGGTTAAGAAAATACACGCGAAATCAGTATAGTCACTGCCACTTACTTTACAGATTTATTGACAGCTACTAAAAATGTATTCTTACAATTTGCGCGAATTCCTGCCTAATTAGATTTTTCTAATGACTTATCAACAGGATATGGTTCCATTAATGATACTAATGTAAATAATCATGAGACTTTGATATTCAGTTTATCTTTTGCGTAACCGATGTATCTGTTTTTACGCCATATTGGGAATTGTACAAATTTATGTTCGATATGTAAGTATGTGTATATATGTGTGTATACATATATATACAATTAGTTCGATTAAAATAACTTTTTAACGGCAGTGAAAATCTGTCTCGCTGTATTTCTATTATCGTCACTGAAATTATGAAGAATACAATTGTAAGGAAAAAATTGCACGTTTTACAGGAAAATGGTGAAAGGTATATAAACTCCAGGACGAGCATAATTCAAGCCAGAGATAACGGGGAAAAGAGTAACTGACGGCTATTCCAGTGTTGCTGTTCTTGATCGTGACATTGTCAGGACAGTGCCAAGCCACTGGCAGTCCACCGACGAACACAATTAGGCGTTTTCTGCGCGTGTCGATTCCTCTTAATATATTCTACCATATAAACTTACGCACCAAGTCCATAAAGTTAACAGCGAACTGGCCACTGAAATTAGTTAGATTTATTCTTATCAACTCTTAAATAAGAAATCAAGCTATAAGGTAACATATTTAGTTGATATTCTAACATTTCCGCAGTGTTATTTTATCGTCATGTGGTTGCTAGTCATTATGTCCATGGCACTACTACATTTTATATGTGGCGGAAGAGAACACTACCGCAAAGGGATAAAATAAACAGGTTTTCGAATGTTTTCAATTGACCGCATTCCGTCCGCAACAGTCGTTCGCTCGACTAGCAGTGACCGGACTCTTCAGCAACAACTCAGTTGTGTTAACCTCTAGTTTCAGGGGACTAATATTTATCTTAGGAGAAAGAAATTACTAGTAGATACTGAGATGACATGTATGTTCTATTTTATAGAGGACAGAAAATTTCATCAATTACGTTTTACATTTAAAAAACTTTCTGCTTTAAACATGAAATCGTAATAAAAAAAACTGTCACTTCAGTTATTTGATATTTCCTGTTAGACTATTTGTGTGAAATGCATTGACATCCAGTGATGAAACAGTCGCATTTAAGTTAAACCATTTCAAATTTATTGCAGACTTGTGATATTGGGTCACTTTAGAATAATTTGTATGTATGTTTGAATTATTTTTAGTGTCTCAATTTTCACTTATTCAGAATAATTTTCAGGAATCTATATTAATAGTAAAACACGAGAATAATACATGAACACATAATTCTACTGGCGTAATATCAAGAGCTTGTATGTATGTACATTTCCCATACAATCTTCACTTCATTACAGTTCGTTCGGAAGAGTGCAGTCGAAGAGTATACTCTTGTCGCGCACTTTTGAGAAAATGGTGACGTCACGCGTCTTGAAGCTGTGGTAACCAAAACCTACCCGATTCGCACCAACCGACTTCCCTCCTGCATTAATCTCTGTAGGACGCAGCTTCATTTCATTTGTGAACGTTGATATTAGCTTTTCTTTTTTTATAGTTTTTTAAACACACATAGCATTGTGTTAGGTTTTAAAGTGCATACGGTTCTACGATTTGTGAGTACTATACCCGGGTGGCTACGATTGAACGACTACAATCTGGTCGGCGGCCATTTTTCACATTTGGGACACGTGGAAGACGTTGCCGATGGCCAGCAGTTTTTCTCGAGGTACTCCAGTTCTATCCTTCGCTGCATTCATTTGCTGCTTCACTTTTGGGCCTCTTTTCGAGAAATCACTTCATGGACGATGCTCGCTCCCCGAGCCTCCAACTAAAGAATTCGAAGACTTCTGCGAGGTGCCCCTAGTAAAATATTTATTTTTGTGTTTCGGCGATTCCCGCCTACTTGAACCATACAACTCCCGCTTATCGACATAAACAGCACTCTGGTGTGTGTTTTGTATTACCTTGTGGATAGACTACGTTCACGGACACCGTCAAGATATGCGCCCACTTAGTATTTTAACTGCCTTGAAGTCGGCTTGAAATAAATATTGTTATACAGAACTACTCAACGTACACGCAATATACCTGTGATAAGAACGCACGCTTCAGGCGAATTACGGCTGGAACTTTCGAGCTCTCACGCATATTGGAAACAATAAAATTCTCGTGGATGTGGGCTGCGCGAAGAAATGACTGCGCTCAAGTTCAGTGTTTTGTGCATAGAGGGAATACAAAATCTCATGCGACGGACAGTATAACGCTTAGGTTCCTATTGGTTCTATGCCTACGTGGGGGCTTTAAACAACTGGCATGGTTGCCATGTATAGGTACATACATTTAGTTATTTTACCTTGCTCCTTTTTAAAAATTGTTGAAATGTTCAGTAAATATAAATTTTTCCCACAATTTGTTGGCTCCCTGCTGCAAGGTGGTTATGTAGATGATATTCGATAAATAAATGCTTTCGTAAACCTTCACTGTGTCATGATAATTCAGCCAACAACAGTCAAATGTACTCGAGAAAAAAAAATAAATTCACATCTTGACATTAAATGTGCGGCATTTGATTGTCTCTATCCAGACTGCATACGTAAACATGTGAATTTGGCATTCAAAGCCATACAAGTTAACAAATAAAAGAACATGAAATTTAAATAAATTATTTCCGAGCTGTAGGGCACACTATGCTTGGACCAAACGGTACATAATTTTTCACTTCAGTTGTTTAAATTTCAAAGGTGTTTTATACTTCTATTCTGGCTCCAGTTATCTACCGTATCAAATTCCCACAGCCTTTTTTAATGACAGGATTATGAATATTTGGACTAATTATTCTTCAATAATTTGCCACGAATTAAACATTGCCATTTTTAATCTGCTGCTTTAAATCTACTGAAAATTACCGTGTTTAATCAAAACCTGAGATGAAATGTTTGAATTACCAAATAAAAAAACATACACTAAAGTGTAGCACTCATTATATACATATTTGAAATTACAAGGCAAATCAAAACGAGGATGTCTGCAAAAGTTTGCTTTGGTTGTGAGGAGCTTCAATCCTCTGAATATGCACACGCGTATTAAATATTCATTAACGACAGCATACCTACAAGACCACCAGATTCGATACCCTAAAGCTGAATCGGCCATTTAAATACGCGGAATGTCACTCACTGAATATTCAATGAAGACGGTACCACAGCCTGGGGTGTAAAATACGCTGTGTATCATGTACATAGAATGCATGTTTGTTCGTAGAAACAGGTTTTACACAGATGTCGTTATTTTGAGGAAAATTATAGTTTTTAATATCTGGAATATAAACGGACAATAAAACAATTTTGCGTTTACAAAAAATGTTCAGCATATTTTGATAGAAGCTTTAAAAACTTAAATGTTGGTTCATATAACTAACGTTTGTGAAAATTTTACACCAGGAAGGGTACATGTGATAGAGATGAACTTGATACCACAGATTAGGTACATGACAATGCATAATTGATTAGGATGACAGAACTGTACATGATCTCTGTCACTGAGAATTCAGTATGGTGTGAAGCCCCCACGTTCTGTAATCAGAGCCTCTAAGCGTCGTGGCATGGAATCAAAAGAAAACCTGGATATGTTCCTGGGGAATCTCCTACCAAGCAATTTGTATGCGAGTCCACAAAGTATTAACAGTTGGTGTTGGAGGACCGTGACAAACACGTCACAGACCAACCATATTCCAGACATGTACGATAGGTGACATGTCAGGCGAGCGTGCAGGCCAGGGAAGCAGTGGTTCCCCATCGATCATTGAAGAAGGCTTCCATATTCCTCGCCACACGTGGCCGGGGATTGTCCTGCTGAAATATGGCATGTGGAGTTGCCTGAAGGAGGGGCAGTACCTGGGGCTCTAAAACCTCCCTGATTGAGCGGTTGCTGTTCAGATTGCCCTCAATACGAAGGAGTCGAGATCGCATGCTCTATATAATGGCGCCCCAAACCATCACGCTTGGTGTTTGTCTGCTATGCCACTCCACAATGCAGTCTGCCAGATTGCGGTCACCACGGTAGCGTCTAAAACGTAGGACAGGTTGAAGCGGGACTCGTCCGGAAGCACTACATTTTGCCACTCAGCACGCTAGCGACGGCGTTCACGTGCCCTTTGTAGTCTGAGGCGTTTGTTGTTTCTGAACAATGGAAGCCGACGCAATGGCATGTGTGCCACTTGTCCAGCCCGCAGCAGACGGCGTCGAACCGTCGATGCAAACAGGTCCCCACCTGTTACAGTGATCTAGTGTCGAGCCAACACTGCGGACGAGACTGAACGGCTATGCGGACAAAATTATGGTCATACCATGCTGTGGTTACATTGCGTGGTCCAGTACCCACTCTTCGTTGCGTACGACCCTCTTCTAGCTACTGGTTCTACACACGCATCACTGTCGTAGCAGCATGCCCAGTACGAGCCGAGGTGTCACGGTTTGTCAGATCCGTTTCCCGGAGATTGATCATTCTGCCCCGTTAGAAATCACGCGTTGATATGGCGCCATTTGACGCCGAGGAGGCATTCTGGCACTTCCTTTTACTTCGTTTGACGACTCTTCACTGACTGTGCTTGGCGTAATACTGATCTTTCCGGTCACACATAAGAGGGCGCTGTTGGGCCTACGTGTACGTCATCTCTCTGCAATCGTAATAACGTGTTGCTGGTACATTGTGCTACACATCCCCCGAGTTTGGATTCATTCGGGCCATTCTTTCTGGGTATCTTCCAATTTTCACAAACAATAGTGAATATACATTCGGTTTTATATGCGTATATTTCGTGCGTACTTTCAAAGCAAAAATTTATTCTCAATTAAAACATACAGTAGGAGAGGTTCAGATGCTTAGTTGTGGTTTAGGTTTAGTGTTGGCCCGTTTGTCTGTTTACAAAATATGCAGTAATAATATCGATTTGTCTGATTATGACAATGCAAAACTTCACACAAACTTTTCTGATGTTGCTGCGTTCTAAACCAAGGGCGTGGCAAGGCAGGTTTTGAATAAACCCTGGTAAAAAACCAATCAGAACACAAGAATGGCGAAAGCAATGAAAAACTATTTCTCTGTTCAGTGTAAAGGGTAGTTAAATGATTGCAACGATCTGTAATAGAAACAAAGTAGTGTGGTCATGTTTGTTTTTATTTTAAATATTTATTTCAATTTTTCCTTTTCATTAACCTTTCTTTTACAACTAATGCACATGGAATACTTTGTTGGTTACCTTACATTTTGAAAGGGTAACATTATAATTTTCCTTTCCCATATATAACTAATTTATATTTAAAAACATTTATGTAAAACGCAGGTTGCCCAAAATATTAGATAAGATGCAACCAAATTCAGGTACCAATACTTTCGCCGATTTTCTGCTAATACTGATACAGGTTTTATTTACTGGCCATATTAATCAGTTAATACAAACTGCAAAATGCCATCACAAAATATATTGAGCAGGTGACTCCAATTTACCATAGTTACAAATGGCTGCTATATTTCTGTCGCACCTACATATACCATTGGCATTATTACATCATGTTTTAATTCCTACACTATGAAAGACCCCATTTTTGGCAACACATTACTGGTCATCAAACAATAATTAAGTTTTAATTTACTCGCAATCCCAAGTGAATGGGAGCAACTGCTAAACAACGCCAGCCTTAACTCCGCGAGTAAAGTGGATTTTTGGAATAAGCCCCAAACTTCGTAAAGTTTCTCTTAAAAAGTCGTAAAATTGAGTTTCGCATAGCTTCACTTCATACAACAGGCTGAGACCATAATCAACGATTATTGGTAAGTGTTTACAAATATTCACCAAAGTTTACAATAGTTTATAGATGTTTGAAAAATGTTTACAAGTGGTCGCAAATGTTCAACCATGGTTCCTAGTGGTTACCACCACTTTGCATTTTAGTGACGATGTAGCCACAAAAACTTGGTTACAAAAGTAACAGTATTGGATTTCGGATAAAAGACTAACATTTCGCAAAATTGTAGAAAACTCTTCATTATTTTACGGCCATCATGGCCACTGCCTAACGTCAAAGTGAGGTAAGTGACCTGTTTGCTTTAGGAACGTACATTGGTGATTCCAAATAAAGTAATAATTATCTCATGGTAGAAGCTTGCCCCCTCGAGGTTGCTGAATTGACCCAGAGAGCAGCACGGACCGGCATTAAATACACCGTGCTGCCCACTTGCGCTACCAATCAATTTAATCCTCCCCTAAAAAAAAACCTTTTTCTAAGAAATCGAAAGGTGTTCAATTACCCCATGTAGGGTACAAGAAATATGCAGCCAATGGCTGTTGATTTGACCAAATATTACAATTTATGGTGATAGATGCAGCGAACACCAATTTCCCTTAGGGGGTCGGACACAATGAATTTTTAAAACACCCAATAAGATTATAGTGTGATCTCCACTTCCGTCCTCTTGACCAAGATGCCAGAAGTAAGGTAACGAAAACGTCACGTTCACGTATCATCCCAAGCTGTTTATCAAGGCGGTCACCGACTGTGCTGAGCTCGCATTACGAATCAATGAAATATCTGTCCAGTGCACACTCCTTCGCTAGGTCTCGATGTTGCTGCACGTGAAAATTAGGCACGGGCATATTCAGTTATTTTCCGGTACCTCAGATATTTTTTAATTTTTTTTTTAGTGACGCGGATCTCACAAAAACATCCCAGTTCATTTTTATTAATGTTTTAAACTACATCGAAAAGTTTTAAACCTCAAAACTATGTGTGTGAAAATTCGTGCGCAATGGGTCGAAAGGTGCACAATTCAACAGGTTGGGAAGAAGACACAGTAAGTACTTTTTTTGCGAGGGAAATGGCGACGTGGTCCGACCCACTAATTTATTTTTAGAATGTTTTTACTTATTTGCAAGATGTAAATTATTCACAGACGCGCGTTGATGGGATTTCCGTCACACTTTCACACATGGAATGTTACATTTTGTTGTAGGTTGATAATGCCGATGACGATATTGATGGCAATAATTCATATCATGATAGTAAAGACTCGTCTACAAGTGTTTTAACCAGAGATGATGAAGATACTGATAAAACTGGCGAAACAACGTCTGCTGATAAATAATATCCGTCACCGCCGACTACCTCTACAACGACAACAAGACAGCGTAGAAAAGATGAAAAGGTGGATGAAGCATACAAGTTCATTAAAAGTGTTCAAGTAGGTGTTTCAAAGAAAGATGACTTTTCAGTGTACGGTGAGATTCTTGCTTGCATAATGCGTAACGCAAAACAAAATTCACGAGCTGTGCCAATTGCCAAACATCATATTGACAATATCCTGTTCACCTTAGAAATGGGCAAATACGACAACTCCGGTCGAAATTCTGCGCAATCTGTTTACTCCCCGTACAGTAAGAATTCATATATTAGGCATCACTTGTGTTTCACATTTCACCATCATCCGTACTATCAACTCTGTCAGACTTTAATAACGCCTTGGATATCACAAAATGTAAATTTTGTAGTTGAATATTACACAGACTTGTCTGAATGTTTCGTTAGTAATGAAGGTGGTAATCATGTGAATAATGTGTAAACATTGTGGTTATCAACCCATTATATAAGTACTAATGTATCTATCTGTAAACTATAACGCGCAATTATGTTGAAATCACGTATAACTATATCAAATTATCTTAGATTTCTTTCACATTTTGTATTTATATAATCACAGACTCCTGAACAGTTCGCATGGACTACAACTGCAGGAAGAATTGCGTTTTGCAATAATTTGGTTTTTTGTAAATTGAATCAGTTCAATGATTAATTTTAAGTAGATGCTATTGTGTATTGTTAACATCCAAGACAAGATCACTCTATAGTGTGCGTTTCAACTTCGCTTTTTCAATCTTGGTAAACATATTTAAACCCATCTTGGACAAATGTATTTTGAAATTGCATAATAAATGTTACTGTACTACGGCAGTCGTCGGCAGTGGGAACATTTATGAGTTGCATAATAATCCAGTTTCTTAATTATTGCAATATTATCCATTGAAATCAATCACTATACTTCGGACTTACCTTGCAATATTTGTGCAGTGCTTCAATGGGCGCTTCAGATACTTCCGTCATGATTACCGAAACAGATTGCTTCAATATTTCAAATAAGTACATGAGACTCTTAATTGAATCTCGAACAGTAACTGCTATCCTAATCGATGGAGAAATCGGCAGGTGGTAATTTGTATTTTATTTCTTAATCTTGGGAGCCACAACTGGAGAAGTTTCTCAAAGTCTGATTTGGTCATTATGACGAACTTTTGATAATTGCTGCCATCATTCAGTAACAATTCCGCCAAGTTGTCACCGTATACTTCACCACCTCTTACAAACCTTTTCTTCCACCAGCATATTTTTTTGTCATGCCATTATTAATTACAATGAACGCAGCACTAATGGCACCAGCTGTTAACAGGGCCCCTGTAGGCGGGAGACTGAGAAATATCTACTAGTACGGCCTGGACGCGAAACGTCGGTGTGGCTGTGTTTCCAGGCACAAGTCGTCGTGTTCTGTCAACTAGTGTCCAGACCGCTGAATAAAGGTTGCTGGCGATTATCGCCCGGTCTGTACGTACCCTAGTGAAACAGAGACGGAAATGTTTTCTTGTGATTTTCCAACAACACTAAGCCTTTGTATAAATTAAGTATTTTTGGTTAACTAGAATAAACTAGTTGCATTGAAATTACGTCACAGGAAGTGTACAAATTTTTGAAGGACTTATTTCCGCAATAAACGCCAACTTGTGTCAACGGAAAAGGAAAGGCGTCGAGATGGGAGGGGGGAGGGGTAGAGATTCAATGTTACTGTAACCACACCCGATTTCAATTTAATCTTATATATCTCTTAATGCCTTTTTATTTACGAATATAGCACTTGTTTTAAAACTTGCCATTTATGAAAATAACACGAATTACAGATATTTAAGAAAATCAAGTATCGATGATGTTTACTTGAAGAGGCAATGTAAATTATATAAGAGCGGCCTAAAAATTGAACATTCTAGATAAAATATTGTAATGAATACACAGCATAGTAGAATTTTATATTGTGGTGGCTGACCATCGGGTGTTAATGGAGGGGGGGGGGCACCTTGCTAGTAGAAAAGTGGTGGGTTGATCGCCCCCCTTACCTCCTCACCCGCTACCCCAACATTCCATATATGGCACCTATGATCCACATTGTTTCAATAGCTTAGTGCTGGGACACAGAAATCTTCTGCAGTGCTGCTGGCATGCATACTCTACTCCGTATTCTGACTACGACTAATTCGCTAGTCAGCAGCGACTTACTGAACTGAGTTTAGAGTGAAGAGTAGCTCATTCGCTAAAATCACTTATTCACCTTCAAAATGTAAAGATCTAACAAAATATGAAATTTGTTGATGTCCGTTCCAGTCGTGACACTAAGCCCACACCCCGATATCAGCGATATTGCATTCCAGTTATTACAAAGTCTATTGTTTTTAGATGTAATGTCTCGGCTAGCACATCGTACACTCCAACAGTCCGTACAACACCGACAAACTTCGGCAGGTTATTCCTGACGAAAAAATAAGACGAAAATGCCTGCACCTACCACTTTTACGCTAAAGTGAATGCGGTTGGTGACATCGTCCCCCCCCCCTCGTCATAATGAAAATTGGGTTTCCATCGTGTAGGCGTGTTGCCTACCTCGTTGGCCACTCACTTTCTGTTTTGCATACGTACTTTATGGAAGTGTTTCGCGAAAACGGTTCACCTCTGAGTATTCCGACAAAACGACTTTTTTTGCTCATTACGTGCTGATTCTTAAGTCATGTCGGCAAACTGCCTAAAGCGCAATGTTCGCATTTTAAGTGCAACTACAGGTTGGCAACGCCTGTTGTCGTGATGACGGGAGATGGTATTACCAACCGCATTTACACAGGTGAAAAATTTCTGCTCTACAAAACGCTATTAACCGATTTGTTGCTTAATCGTGAGTAGTTCCTAATATTTATTTTTTATCTCAGTTACATTCATAATCCGTGGTTTTTAGGGGCACGTAGCTCCCTTAGTAATAACTTCAGAGAAAAAGGAATATAGGCATTTTCGTTGTATTTTCTCGTGCAAAATAACGTGCTGGAATCTGTCGGTGTTGTCTGGAAACACATTGCAGATAGTAGTTTTCATTTCTTACGTATTGCCACGTAGTAGCGAACTCACACGCAACACGACCGTGTAGTCTTGTTCCTAGAATCTTAAATGAGAATTTGCAAATTGCCTACGACTGCAGTCTGCGACAGCCGCTCGCTTCTCGGAGATGTACCACGTCGCTGTCCACAGTCTCGTCGCGACGAATCTTTAATTGACCTAACACGCAACACCGGCCGTGAAAACAGTACCACTTTCGTTCCTCAGGGGAGACCTGCATCACCATTCACCATAGGCACTATCACCTACGCAAGTGCCCCTTATGCTGCCGACCGAAAACATATAACCCGCGCTTTGGAGTGGGGAGATAGTCTCACCCCCTTCTTACGTTACTTAGTACTTGCACTCGAAGAAATTATTCGGAAATTTACAATACCAGCGTATATGCTTAGTGAGATAGCAGGAGAGGTAATGTTGTCCTCTATGCATTCATTGTAGCGTTCCTTTATTTGCTCAGGAAACAGTCAAATGCAGAAGGAAGTTCCCAACTCTGTATAGTAGCGCTGCTAAACATTCCTACGTCTGCAGCTTGATGTGTGGTATTATAACCACACAGTGTATAAGTAAAAAACTTCCATTGCAGTTTAGAAAGTTTACCAGAAAATGTTTTAACAGTGTGTTCCGTGCCCCGGGATTGTTGCGTAGACGCGCTAATACTCAATACTTATTTATTGTCATCCGGTTGCACTTACAATAGAACTGTTATGTATTCCATTAAACCATGTTGATTTTCTGTACATATATTGTAAATTAATTTGGTTATTTATCCTGGAATTTATAAAACCCTTCTCTCCGCGGGAAATGGCAGGAAACTAAAGGCAAGATAGAGGTGTGAAGCTTTTCTGGCTGCCTGGACAACAGCTGTGCGAGGAAGTGACCAGTCGCTTGCTTCGGAGTTTCAAGTTGCTCGATATACAACATAATTTGTTTATTAAAACCCTTGATACAATGCAATAATTCTAAAAATGACAAGGTGACGGTAAAATGGATACAAAACAACAAGCACTTGAAATGAACATTGGCGATTAAGTTGCCTGCGCACTCTAAAATAATCCATACATACTTTTCTGTATGGCATAGAAAACAATTTCTTTGAGGCTGTTTTGTTTACAGCAACACAATGTAGCTTCAATTCAAAGAGAAGGTTACAGAAACATAAGTTAGCTGCTAATAAATTATTTTGTTCATAGTAATGAAATATTACCTTTCAACCAAAGGTAACGGTTTAAAGGTTTCCTGTCGTACATTGCAGTTTTCAGTATGTAACTGTTGTCCCAACGCAAATGTTCATAAACCAATAAGTATATTTTGCAATTATGAAACTGCAGCTGAGAAATTTATAGTCCTCTTGCAGACGTTTGACATCTATCTGAAGTTCGGTGATTCTCCATACCACTAATCTCAATTCTTCCCAAGAGGTGGCATTGTATTCTGGCCAATGTTACTAGCTCAAATAACATGTCTTTCAAAAGTATTTAGCTCGAAAGAAGACAAAGTGATCGTGTGGTGTAGGGCTTTATGTGAATAACACAAGATTGTGGGTTCGAATTTCGGAGCCGCCCTAGTTTCTTTGTGAGTATTAATTTGAACTATTTGTTACTGCTCTCTTATTTACAAATTACGTTGGTTTGTCAGAGCACACATTTTCCTTACAGTCTAACTGACATTACCACAAAAGCGTCTGTTGGACTACTGTAACGACTATGCAAGGTTATCATACTCATTATTATATAGATCAAACAAAAATTATGTTTGCGGCAAGGCTACTTTGCAGTGGTTCATGTTTAAACAAATTTTTCTTTTCGGCAAACAAATTATGTGTTGCAGCAGAGAAAGTGTTTTTACACTGTATATATAAACCTATCTAATAAAATGTTGGCCATCACACATTTTTTTGACGTTTAGTTAAGCCAGAGTGTTTGTATCTAACAAGTCACCGCTTGGCAATAAAACACACAGCGAACAGCCAAAATAAAAGCCTAAATAGGTAAGATAAATTCTTTTATAATTAATTACAACACTATGTACCTATCACCGAAAGAATATAAGAAGATAAGTTTATTCCATCCACGGTTACTTGCAGAGATGGAGACTTCGCTCTGGGTCATCGCTTCGCATCATAATGTAAGCTGCATTTATGCCTTTTTGAATTGCCTCGTCGGCATACTATCAGCATCGATCTTATAAAAAAATTGAAATCTGCCAAGATTTAAATAATGAAACGGAAATGTTATAAGAATTTGTGAAACTATGAATAAACTCACACCCTTACCAATTTTTCAGTAACGCACTACGTTGATATTTCTTTCACCCAGAGTCCTCTACCCACGTTCGTAGACGAAAAGATGTCTCGAAGATTTGGCTCAACAGTTAGCCGTGCACATAAAAACAATGAATATATATATTTTTAATAGAAAACCACTACTACAAGTTTTGAACTAAACTATAACATATCTATCCTTACGTTTCTTGTTAATTAAGCATACATGATTAAATTTGGTTATTTTATAAATTTTGAGAGGAAGATAAATTAGTATCAGTAATCTGACAGCAGAGACCTGTATAATTTACTTACTTTCTTTCTTTCTTTTATTTAAGTTGATACATATTGAGGAAATATGTCATTAAATCAGTTTTTAAGTTTATTATTATTTTAGTTGTCCTTGTATATTTTTTGCATTAGATATGAGCTAAACCAGTATTTCTCAGGAACATCCAATACGTGATCCTGTTCCCAATCGATACATGTTGCCAATACCTGTTATTGAGAATACCTGTTATGGGTAATCAGTGTGCTAGACTCAAATATGTTAGAAGAGCCGGCTAGATGCGTTGTTCCGATATTTCACCTTGTTCTCGGAATACCTGTTATTGTCAATATTAAAAAAAAAAAAAAAAAAATCAAATATATGAAAAAATTCGTCAATCAAAATGTGCGGGATTCATTGCAGAATGTGATTGTCCTACCAGGGAAATATGACGCACGAGGAGGTTAGGAATCAGTAGGTATACCTCCTCGCATCTCATGTTCTCCTGGTAGGACAGTGACAATAGCAATTTCCTGGTGGCTGTTACTGTCACCGTTGCGGGTGGAAGGGGGGGGGGGGGTGAGGGGCGTAGAGACGTACTGAGGAGAAATTAATTATAACTTAAAACAAAACTTTGAAAAATTTTTTCGTTGCCAAAAAGCTGTAAAAAAAATCACATGCAAAATGGCCACTGTGCGAATGTCGTTATGATAATTTTTATATAGTAATATTCTGGTCCATAAATACTATTGGGCTGCAGTAGACGATAGGAACAGGTACGACGAAATTATATCGTAAGAGTGTCGAGTAACAACAAGCCAGTACGTGTGATTGTTCCTGCTTCAGTAACAGGCAGGGATTGCAACAGGTATTTCCAGAAACTAGGAACAGGTATCGACTGTTCTCGCCCAATACCTGTTGCTGATAACAGGTATTGAAAATACTCCCCATATCTAAATTGCATGTCTTGATGAGAAGGCGTTTTCATACATTTCGCATGATGATGCATGGGGTTTTGGTATACTAGAATTCACCTATGTTGTGGTCAAATGAAACTCATATTTCTTATGAATGTGAAGCGAGTATATATTCAGATGATTCAATCGATAATCCCATTCCTTTGATTGCTCTAAAAAAAATAGTTAAAATACGAAGGAAGTCATGCCGTAAATTTCTCATGTGCAACGGTGAGTTTATGCACCTAGTTTTCTCGTCATTTTTCAGAATGCACTACGTTTATTATTTTGGAGCTGTCACGTGTAAAATATGTTCTGTCTATGTTTCTACAACTCTTCATGGTTCAGAAGAGTGTAGCAAATTAACATATGCCAATTCACATTCACGCATACGACGAAACTGTTTTTCTAGACACACAAAATATTTCTACTAAATTATCATCATTTATAGTTATTTTTTTATTTTTTTCTGCTAATAGAAAATTTCTTGTTCTATTAGTCCTCCGCCTCATGCAAACAAAGCTTATCTGAGTCTAGAAAACTACACTGAGGGGACAACGCACCGCATTCGTGCGTACTTATTGTTGTAGTTTGTATATAAACTATTTCTTAATAGACATTACCAACACATATATTTCTCTGTTTTTATTCATATTAATTATAAATGAAATACATAATTTATAAACTAATGATGGATAAGATTTTAATTTCACAAAAAAAAAAGTATTTCGATGTTAACACAAGTATAAAACGCTTTTGATTTACAGGCTAAAATAATTAGGAATAACCAAATACGTCATACATAGTGTGATATTTCAAAGATTGATTCAAAGAGTTTGAAGAACCGCGAATATACTATATTTACTATTTTGACGGTTTACACAGCCTGTTCGTAAGATGAGCCACTCGCAGATTGTACTTCTCTGGCGGTCTTCTTAATTTACGCTGTCCAGGATATCTGAAAGCTTGGCGACCATTGGACCTGTCCCTGGACAAGAACAGCAGACAACTGATGAGCTTGTGGAAACAAATGTCTTGCAACCCTTTTTTTAGCCTCCCTCAACCACCGTATTCTCACGTTTCGTAACCGCTGCTGGTCGGCGGGTTTTCTCGGTGTTCTCCGCTTTCCCTTTCCCTCGCATTCCAGCCCTGCTCCACACTTACTTCGCATCACCCACATCGGCTCTTAAGAGTCCGATGTTAACTAGTAGTCTAGCTAGACCTCTCCACAACTGCCACACTTTCGTAGCCTTGTGACGTATCCCAGGCATTCAGATATCCTGCGAGGAGTGTAGTTCCTGGACTCACCAAACAATAATCTGCTCGCATCTAGACGCGGGGCAACGGTGGCTGTGCGGTTAGACTGCTCGCCTCCCACCAAGACGAACCGGGTTCAATCCCCGGCCGGGGCACTCCCGGTTTTTCGCAAGTGGGAATCGCGCCGGACGATGCCGCTATTCGGAGGGTTTTCTCGGGGATATCCCGTTTCCCCCACCCTTGCAGTGCGGCGCTGCTCCATTCTTACCATATTTCACTCTCATCGGCTCTCAATACCTCTGTGTTAAGGGGGACGAAAAGTAATTGCCTATGGAGTACTGCACTCGACAATACAACTTGAAGAACTCATGAAAAAGCAGTACAGACACCATAAACACTGTCAGAGAAGTGCGATTTTTGCTGTATATGAAATAATAATGTATACATTAGCAACATTATACAATATTTTACTAAAATGTACTTATTAAATGTAAACAAAATACATCGATCGATAGAGTCCGCATTTTTAACTAAATTTAAGCGCATTTCCGTTTTGGATGCTTCAGAAAGCAGAATTAATAAGAATTTTTTTTTAAAAAGGAAGATGGTCATAATGTTTAATATGATTGTGTGTAAGAAAATTGTAATTTTAATGTACGAAGTAATTTTTATTATTTATTTTATGTGCATCTATTTTTTTAGAAACATTTACGGCTGAAACTGGCGTAAATAATGCAAATGATCAAATGGTTGTGATATATTATTACTATGATTTTATTACTCACAAACATAGCAAACATTATGACGATCTTTCTTTTAACAAGATTTTCTTGCAAATTCTGATTTCCGAAGCATCCAAAACGGAAATGTGCTTAAATTTATTTTAAAATGCGGAGTCTATCAACCGATTAATTTTTTACACCAAAAATATGAATTTTAGTAAAATATTTAATTATGTTGGAACATATATACATTATCCTCTCATATACAGCATAAATCGCACATTTCTGACAATTTTCACGGTGCCTGTACTACTTTAGTTATGAGTTCTTCAGGTTGTATAGTCGGGTGCAGTGCTCCATAGGCAGTTGCTTCACTTCAACCCTAAGACTCTCAATTCAGGTTTCGACAATCTTGGCGAACCGCAGATACACAGAATCCCGCCGTCAGCTTCCTATAGACGCCCACCGCGACTCATCGCGTCCGCTCTTTCGCAGGAAGACGAGCCGAGCCGCTACCGATACGAGATCAAAGCTACGTGGCCAATTTTAGCGCGCCACGCCTCAAAGTGACTTCCCGCTCGGCGTCGCTAATTGGTTCTTATTGAAGCGCCACGGCGGATGCTGCAGCAAGAGTTCCCCTGCACGGATTTCCTCTCTTGAACGCAGCCCTGGGTGGTGCGTCAAGAGGCGCTAATTCGTGGTTCATGTAGGGTTTCCTCACGTATCCCGGACACAATTATATTACCCCTCGGCCACACAGCTCAGTAGAAGGGTCCTTTTCCATCTTGGCTTAACACATTTTCCTCTATAACTTTATTTTCGGAGACAATATTTAAAAACCAACCTATACAAGGCATAGGGAATATCTTAACACTTTTTTGAAATTCAACTTATTATTCTTACATTATTAATTTGACGGCTGTAACAGTAATCAAATATTACCTGAGTAGTAGGTAAATGGGGTTTATTTGCAAGGGATTGGGGAGAGCAGGAGCCGGCCGCCGCCATATTGTTACGTCACCCATCCGCCATCTTCTTTCCCTTTTTTCCACAAAATTTCCCTTTTTTCCTTCAAAATCGACCAAGATACTCAGATACTCTACAAGTTTCCCCTTTTCCTTAAAAAGTGCCCTTTTTTCCTTTAAAAATTCCTATTTTTCCCGGAACAGGCGAGAGGTATTAGTCTCCCCAGGACTAGGGACTAGCGACCCAGGTGACCGGGATCAGTTACTCCGAATCCGAAGAGCATGACCTATGACCTTTTATCTTGACCATTGACCTCGAAATTGCAAAAAAAAATTTACAGCAAAAATTACCGAAAAATCACAAAAAATTATTTTAGTAAAATAAATTATTTAAAGTGATAAAAAAATTATTAAAAACTTGTTACAAAACTTATAATGTTTTTTAAAACTTTCATTTCCGAACGTCCCCACACCACTACCATTAGTTATATTCGTTTCATACGAAGCAGACGACTGACTCCTTCACTCCCACTCCCGTCACCTATACTCATTCCGCCATCTTGATTATTTCGTTCGTCATTTATATATACATGTTACTGGAGGCTGCACTGTTGGTAGGCGTCATTTGTTTATATATATACATATATGTTACTGGAGGCTTCCATGTTGGGAGGCAGCCATCTTGCTACGTACAGTCCTCCACATTTGTTTTTTATTGTTATTTGTTTAATAGTTTCCGTTTCACCTTCGTGCGGCAACCATATTATATTTCACATGTTTACATCACCTATGTACGACCAAGTGACAGCCATACTTGTGTATGTGTTTAAATTACAGGTTGCACTGTCGACACCCACCAATGTTTTTTATTGGCTAATTAGAGGCCTTTTTTTCCATACCCTCCATGTTAGATTATATTTTTCAACACATATAGGGAGAATCCCCTAGCACCGGACGGCGGCTAGTACCGGACATTTGAGAGTTAATGAGAATCCCGATAGATAGCAGCATCATGCAAGTTGTATCTAGCAAGTCTATCACAAGGAAAGAGTTCCTGAAGCTGTCTTACGATATAGCTGCTTCTTTAAAGCTACCACATATATTTAATTCAAACGAAAAATTGCAGGGAAAAATGTCCACTACGATTTTATGAAGAGACATCCGGAACTGGCACTGAGAACTGACGAATCCACCAACATAATGCAAGACGTGGGCATTCATAAGATACAAGTAGATGTATTCTTTTTTAATGAGCTAGGCGGATTGATGGAGAAGAATTTTTTCCCGCCATCTCGTAATTACAGTGCGTATGAGACGGGAATCTCTACTGTCCACAAAAACAGCAAAGTGATTTCACTGAAGGGGAAAAGACAATGTGGGAAACTAACTTCTGGAAAGAGAGGTCGCAATGTGATGCTGATGTTCTGCATGGGTACCATAGGGCAATCTGTCCCCCTCTGTTTATCTTTCCTCGACAGAAGATGAACCAGAGACGTATTGTTGGTTCCCCTGATGAGAGTTGTGGAGCTGCTCAAACAAATGGCTTCATGAATGCAGAAATTTTTTTGACATGGTTGTAGCACTTCGTTAAGCATGCACTTCCGACATAGCAAAGTTCTGTGCTTCTAATCCTTTGCGGCCACTGTAGTCATAAGGGGTTGGAGGTTATTTTATGTGCAAGATCTCAGTATATACACATGCTGTCAACAACTCCCCACATGACGCATAAGCTGCAGCCCCTCGACAGGTCATTTATGAAACCTTTTAAAGGGACATATTTGAAGCATGTTTCTCGTGGATGAGGAAGAATCCTGGACAGCGCATAAATGAATACAATATTGCAGTGTTGGCATGTGCAGCGTACACCAAAGTTTGTAGCCTGGAGATCGCTCAAAAAGATATCTCTTGCACATCCATTAAACTCCGGCGTTTTCTCAGATTTGGACTTTCTAGCTTCCAAAATGACAGATGTGGCAATCCATTAGCCAGCCAAGAAACTGGAGGTGATGTCATTCAGTTCGACAGGTCTACCACCCAAACCAGTGTGGAACCAACTTCTGGTCCAAGTGGGTTTTATGAATCTGGGGAAGGGTTGGAAAAAATCTCACCGGTACCAAATGCTAGCAAATGTGGACTCCAGTGTAAGGAAAGGAAGGCACAGAGAAGTGATATTCTTACGTTGACTCCATTTAGGGAAATGCTTTAGGCCAAGCACAATGTCAACTTTGAGAAAGAAACAAGAAAGTGCCTCAAGTCCAAGAAACCTCTGAAATTTGATGATGCAACAGTGACACAATCTAGTGAACAGGGAACGGTATGTATATTGTGCAGGAAAAGTTTTCAGGAAGACTGAATCCAGTGTCAAAAATGTAAAGAATGGGCCCATGGAAACTGTGCAGACATTGAAGGAGCGCCCTTATTTTATAAATGTGATAGATGTCTTTGAACACTGGACTTTGATATGCCGGAGATTATTTAATATGCGTGTGAATATACAGGCCTAAATACGTCGAACAAGTTGTAAAAATAATGCATATTTTATTATTATAGATCTCTTTGATAATGAGGTGTCTACTAATGTAATATTTACAGTTACACGTAGCAGAGTTTTCACAAAATTTTACGAACTACACATATTAATTATTTAAGGTTTATTTGATATATTTACATTATGTTTACAGATGTATATGGAATCCCTTAATATATACATGCTCTTCTAACAGCAAAATAATATAATATGACCTATTTTATGAACATAATCATCAGAATTTAGAGAATCTTGATACTAAATTTGCAACTTCTGGTACTACAGGCCATTCTTGATAAAAGAGGTAAAATAGCAAAAAATTTTAATTTCAATATACTAACTAACCATGTCACATTTTTAATTTGTTGTATCAGGACTATTGTTGCATATGTACTGGAGTATATCGAACATGTATTCATTAGTGAAAATATGCATAAATTGGAGCACAACAGACCAAAAATATAAACTGTCTTATGCTAGAGGACACTCCTCTATGTAGTATTGATTATGCCACCTGATATACGCCTATACTGATTGGTAACATTGGCCATTCCTGAAAAGTACTTAAATTGCCATATTTATTAATTTTTTGTTCTTATATATAAAGCGGGGAGGTTTCACGAAAAAAAACACCCGGTCACCTGGGTCGCTTACCCCTGACCCTGAGGTCACTAATACCTCTCGCTTGGTGCGGGAAAAATGGGAATTTTTTTAGGGATAAAGGGAAAAATTTTTGGAAAAAAGGGAAATTTTAAGGGTATTTTGGTAGATTTTGGAAGGAAAAAAGGGGAATAAGATGGCGGACGGATGACGTAACAACATGGCGGCGGCCGACTCCTGCGCTCCTACTCCCCTATCCCTTGCAAGTCAATCGCCATTTACCTACCTGATTATACAGAATGATTCACGAGGAGTTACCGCCACTCACAAGGCCTATTCCTTACATCATTTGGAGTAAAATATGTCATATAAATGGGGGTCGTATTCAGTTCGAAGTATAAACGGTTGTTTCACCTCTCACCTCTCAAGTCTTAATTACTCTATGGGCCAGCTAACTGTTTACTTAAATAAAAAGTTTCGAAGTGTTATTAGTAGAGACCCGGAAATTTTGCGGATTCATCTGAGGACAAGAGAAACTGCATTCACGTGTACATATATGCTTGTGCTTCCGTTGGACCATAGTATGTTAGACACACCCCGAACGACTTTCAACCAATAACGAACTTGTAAGGAAAGTAAGAACTGAATATTAGGCTTACTCTGGCCATGTTTTAATGTATGCACGCTTACCTCTTTTCAATTATATATAGTAATTTATAGCATAACATATGTCGGGCGAGAGAAACTTAGGAACTCTTGCCAGTGATATTTTCGATTTATTCACAACGAGCCTGTAGTAGAGTGCAATGGCAGTCGCCTATATGATTTTCACGTGAAATGAATGAGCACATTTTTCAGACATAGCAATGTGAAAGTACTGCTTCAAATTCTATCGAAATGCTGTAGAATATTTTTCTAATGATTAAATAGGTTAAATTAACTAGATATTTTTTATTACTGAGTATTAAAGTCTGTTCACCATAAATTTAGCACTTTCGAAATAAACTTTAGAAAAAAGTTACTTCCCCTTCCTACATATATTTTAATGGATGGAAAGAAGTTCCATATTTTAAGGTAGAATATAAAGTGTTAGGTAATCATTTTTGATAACTTAAATTATTTATTTTGTTTTCAGTTGTTTTTAATGCATCAAAGTGTAAAATTGAGATTTGTAAAATGTTTACTTCCCTAATAATTTCACAGTTTCACTTGACCGACGCATGCATAAAGTGATGAGGCTCACGGCAATGTTAATTTTACGTAAGGCGGAAGAATACACAACATGCATACAAGTAGAACTTAAGCAGGGCTTTCAAAAGTGCTCAGTTTACTGTGAACAGTCTATTCTAAATATTTGTTGTTTATAATGTAAAATGACGTAACGTGGTATTTACTTTCAAAAACGAATATTTTAAAAAACACTGCAGTGCATGTCATGTGCTTGGCATATATCTTAAAGAGCTTCTGACGAGCATGAAAAACTTTGGTTTTCGATATTTTACAGTTAGGGGCTCTGTAATGTATTAAAGTATACTTGAACGACCCTTAAATTTACGATGACTGACGTAAACGGGAAAAGTAGAGATATTGAAGAATCATTTTTGCGAATATATCTATTTTCCTATCAAGTAGATGCCTAACAAGTTTGTTCTAGAGGCTTACGCGAGCTCCAATTCCCCTTCTTTGATACCATCTCACCATAGGGCGCCTTTGTGGGCAATTGTTTACCCTGCACCAACAGCCGTGTAATTTCGTTCTGTCTGCCCAATCACTACACCGAAGGTGATTTTCACGACAGCGCTCTTACTGTAAATATCGTTAACGAGCAGCAAGTTGCATTCCTTGTATTATGAAGCGTCGGGTACATGCTGTGTCAGCAAGGGGAAAACCCAAGCACTGTTTAACTCTGGAGTGTGCGATGCGAGTATCTAACCTTTCCTTATTTTCTCGCCAAGTTCTTCTTCCGTAGAGTCAACGGGAGGTTGTCACTGCATCACGAGTTCCACGTTAAATATGGGGCTGTAAAAACTAAAACGAATATGTGGGGAACTGTTTTCCTGAAAGTACTAAAATCTTGTGGACTTCTTCGGAGACTCCACTTCAGAAGTTTATGAATCGTTTTATGGTGCTGTGTGTACAGTGTCATTCTGAACCCGAAGTCAAAAAGCTTTGAAATGATTCCTTGAGCATAATGCGGAAGGGAATACAATAATAATTATTAAGGGAAGGTATGTTCCCCTGAAAGTTGAAGATTTTAAAATGATTTCATATTAGGAGAGAAATAAAGTGAGATAAAGCCATTTTTATAAGTCGGAAATAGTTTTTTTTTTCTTTTTTTGGGAAGGGGGGGGGGGGGGACGTGGTAGTGTGCAAAAGTTCGATGGGAAGTATTGCCTACATTCATCAAGAAAAGCTGGGAATTTCATATTAACATCGTTTAACATTTTGAACTTCTCGGCTGAGCTGAAAGCTTTTATAATGAATCTGAATTACAAATTTAAATTAGGAAACATATATTTACTTTGTGTAGCATATTAGACTGGAAAAAAAGGTTCTCGAAATAAAAATCTAAAAAGTTTGATCCATAATAATAAAGAATGCAGCAGTGAAATAGCACCTCCTACATACAAAACGCCATTTTCCAGAGCTTCTCACAGCCAACCACTGAAGGGTACGCTTACAACAAAGGAACCGTGATGCCATTTGCACATATTTCCCAGGCAGCAGCACAACCAATAGTGAATCTTTCCCTCCACGCATCAGCCAATCGTACAAAAGGCCACTTTCCACAGCTTCTCACAGCCAACCACTAAATGGATACGATTACAACAAAGGAACCGTGATGCCATTTAACCTCCCTATATTTATGTACTTTGTGGTTTAGAATGGTGCAATTTTGTTTACCTGCCACGCTGAGAGGAATGTTTGTTTGACCTGACAAACTATTTATTTGTACATGGCCAAACACATAAGGGACTCCTTTTAACAAAATATTTTGTTGACTAAATATAATCTGAAATTCAACATAACAGATTTTTTTTTTCAACTTACAAAATATGCATTTGAACTGACGAAATCGCTTAGTTGGGCAAATAAAATCTACATTGTATCCAAATATTTCTTTGAATCAACCGTATATATTTGTTTTGCCACATACTGCACAAACAAATACGTGGTTTGGCTCAAATAAACTTTTCTCTCAGTGAAACGTAACATGTAGTGCAGCGTTGTAATTAATTAATTAATTAATTGGGCAATTGCAATGTTACCCACCATATAGTTACAGATGTCCTTTTTCATAAAAAAAAAATATTGCATATGTATTTCGACGTTTGTGGGTTTAACTCACGCAGTTATTCAATATTTTTTTATTGTTTTATTAAAATCTTGAATAATATAAACGTGCACTACGCTTACAAATCACAGGAGGTTGTAAGTCGTATTATTTTTCTTTCTCAAGCTTTGTAATTATTCACCTCACAGATTTTTTCCCTTGGAGTATACAACAGCCTTTTAAAGTAATGTGTCTAAATACGGAAATAAAGTGGAGTAAATCGTACGGTAGGGCCTACACCTAACACTAAAAACCATGAGTTGCTTCGGCAGCAATCAAAGCCGTGAAAGTGCAGTTCTCCAGTTTATGGTATCATCATAGATATAAATAATTTCAGCCCATTGCAAGAAAATTGTGGGTGACATGTTTTATCCTTATTTACTCCGCAAATATGCATCGAATCTAAAAAAATTCAAACTATATTTAACGTTGAATGTTTGAAGGAACAATTATGTTGGCAATGCACAGTGTCAGCGAAAGCATTCGTAAATTATTGACTACGTATCTTTCGAAAATCCACAGTCCATGCTTGGAACCTTTTCATGGACGTTATAATACAGCTTATGTGGCAAATCCTGATACTGAACCAATAGCTAACCCTCAACAATAGGAGGACGTCCTACTACAAACGAAAGAAATATATTTTCTTATGAACGTAGCAATCAGTGAACAAATTAGAGCGATTGTTGAATAATACATAGCTATAACTGTGAAATCTAACCTTAATATACACTGAATTATTCAATTTTTATTTTCCTTAGGAATGTTTACTCCGATAAAGAAGTAACGATAGTCCGCCTAACAATCAAAAAACGGCGTAGGCATAATGTAAGGCGATTTGAGGCGAGACCGTATATAGTACAAACAAATAAGCAAAGAAAATTTCAAAACCATTTATACAAACATGATTATCGATTAGCCGTACACTCCATGAAAATAAGTCTTAAAATCCCGTTTAAGATATGTGATGTCATGTAAAATCACATCCAAATTACGTTTATAAACTACCACGGTGGGATCGTCAGATATGAAATACACAATAAGAATTACTCTGATTTTTGATAGAAGAGATGTTGCATATATTCATGTAATGACGTAACACGAACCCGTCTTATTTCTCTGTGTCAATATAGCCAGAATATTAATATAGTTTATGCACACCAGCTTACTGAAAAACGTATACGTAGCTTGCCTGCAGTACATGCGTCACACAATGCCAAGTTCCCTGCCATATAAATCTGCTGCTCGGGCTCGTGTTGAAGGCGTATTCCAAGCAGTATAAACAGAAAATATGAGCAGACAGGATATTACCATGTAGGACTGCATACAAAATACGTGATAACATGTGGAACCAATACAGTGTACCATTGCGCTGTTTGCATAACCATACTCTCCTATAGGCTTATAAAGCAGTGTGAAATAAAATCATGTGTTAATATCATGTTTTAAATTAGGTATATTGTTGGAAAAACTTATTACAACTGAGCAGTGCGATAGTAGAATATTTCCCCCCGTGAGGAAAACGTCTGCCTGCCTCTTGCAAGCTCGGGAACCAGACGTCTGATGCGAAGAACACTTACTTTAGTTAACTACACTTACTTGAGACCAGTTACCATTTGTCACACACTGAAAACTATACGACTTACTTTCCATAAGAACATGCAGAAATTATGTAGAACTGGGTTATCAATGAGGGCGAGGAAGTGAAAATAATTATTCATACAAATAGGACAAGACGTCAGACTACATAAAATTTCCAGCAAAATTATTTTATTTCAAATTCAGTTTCTTTCATTAAATTTCTATGTATTCTGGCTGTAAATGGCTGTAAAGCTAATTAAAAATACCCTGAATAGCAATAGCAAAAGGTTTATGAAAAAAACATCCAAACTAACATTGCCGATAGGAAGTGGTCAGACATAACGATCGTTAACAATACCCTTATTAAAAAAAAAAAAAAATTGTCTGAAGTGTCAGTTTGTCGCTTCAAAATAAATCACTAAATGAAAACGTCTGCAAAAAAAACTTGGCTCAGTTTAGTAGTTGAACAATACAAAACCCTGTCTCTCAGGTTAAATTATGGTTAAAATATGATGGTTCTTAGCTGTTAAAAATTCTGTGCCAACATGGCGTTGTGTAAAAAGTTCTATTACAAATGGTCGCTCCCTTATGCCTATCAGACGTGTAGACTAAACTCGTAGAAAAACTAGTAGTGTAGAAAACAGTCAACATGTACGATGATACAATTTATGGTAGAAAGCAGGACGGGATCTCAGGAAAATGTAGAGTAGTATTCAAACTTCGTAGAATTAGGATGTTTCTTAATGTGGCTTACAGCTAGCGGAACGTCACGGGGTTTAACTAAACAGGTGTTTACTATACGTAGAGGCTTACAGCACACTTCTCTACGCAGAAACAAAACAGTATTAAACTAGCAAGCTTTAGAAACGAACAAAACCCTTACCTACTTCATAAAATCCCTACGCTACGCCCAACTTCTGGACGTGCGTCCTGACTTATGTATTAACCCGTTGAAAGATGGAAGCAGGTTTTACGGCCCGAATGCCAGCATTCCCTCCATCCTCCCGCATTGTGACTGCACTCTGATGAGTAAGACAGAGGTCAGCACTTTCTCCTCTTCTCTTTTCGGGCCAGTAACTATTCCTTTGTGCCATTACACGGTATTCTACTAGTTCTCTCTGTAAAACCTGCCGTCCTCACCAATCTGAGATACTCCGATTTCGTATTATTTGAGCCTTTATCCGAGTACCCCATCATAGGTCATCGGAAATATGCTCTCCTTGCCACTTATCGAAGTCCTCCAATCTTCTACCAATCTTAGTGGCAAACTCTTCCCAGACCTTATGGAGAGATTTATCAACCATAACATTTTCTGGTCTTAAGTGAGTGTCCTTTCTCTATGCTATGCCATGCAGCCATTGTCTGATGTCTTCGGTCTTCAGACATTCCATGATTTTACATGTTGGACTGTGTCGTCCACTCCACAGACGTCACACAGTGGCGATTGCACAAGTCGGAATCTGTGTAACTTTGCCTTTAAGTTACCATGGCCAGTAAAGACTTGCATGCTGTAATGGTTCACATTGATCGACTTATTATTAATTCTTGCCCTGATGTTGGGCAGCAACTCGTGTATGGTTCTTCCTTTATCTGAACCATTCCATCTGTCTTGCCATTCTTGCAAGGTATCATTCATGACATATTTCTTATCTTCATGTGTCAGTCTCGCAACCCGTGCTCTCTCCATTGTGATTCCCTTGTACTTCACCAGCAAATCTGCAGGTAGCACACCCTCAATCACTGGGAGTGACTCATTTGGCACTGTTTTATATGCCTTAGTTCCAACAAGCAGTGCCACCCTTTGATTACTGATGAGCTTCCTCTTGTAATGTACCAACTCTGCCCTGTGATACCACATCACAGCTCCATAAGCCAGTATGGTTTCACACACCGCTCTGTGTATAGTTCTTAAGGTATTATATTCAAGTCCCCAGGACATATTCCCAATTCTCTTCAGCTTTAGAAACACAAACACTGCTTTTCTTGACACACTTTCAATGTGTTTGAGGATGCTCATCTTGTCATCCATGATGACTCTCAGGTACATCAATTCATGCACATTTTTCACTGAGCTCCCCCCGAAGCGCACGGTCGGTGGTCTCTTCAATCTTTCTTTTAACATCATTGTTTTGGTCTTCTTGATTGAGAACCTTAACTTTACCTTTGCAGACCATTCCCATATCATGTGCATTATTATTTCGGCCTTCTCTTCTATAACTCTTCTAGAGTCACCAGTAATGACCATTAATCCATCATCTGCATATCTGAAAATCATGCACCCCGGTGGAAGACCCAACTCAAGAAATCCATCAAAAAGGATATCCCATAAGATCTGCCCTAGGGCTGACCCCTGGGGACATTTTTTGTCAACCTCTTTCTTACTTGTATGGATTTTGCCGTATAAAGACTCCATCTTTCTCTAAATAAGTCTTGAAAAACTCTATAGATATTCGCTGGACATAATTTATTTTTAAGCTGATACATCACTTCCAGCCACCAAGCATTGTCGAAGGCCCCAGAGATGTCAAGGAAGATCCCCATCATGTACTTCGCCGTGCTTTCTCATATGGTCTCCATGACATCGTGCAATGCGAAGTCTCTACCCATTCTTTTGTGAAATCCATACTATATTCTGCTCATAGTACCTTCAGTTTTCAAGCCCATAATCAGCCTTCTGTTGACCAATTTTTCGAAAACTTTGCCTATCAGTGGAAGCAATGTCAGCGGCCAGTATGTCTTAGGGTCATCAGGTTTATTATCATTGCCTTTATGCAGTATTTTTAAGCACCCTTTTTTCCAAGGGGCAGGAAACACACCGATCCAAATAAGTCATTGTAGATATTCAACAATTTGTCTTTAATCCTGGAGTAACACCTTTTCAAAAATTTTGCAGTCAGCCCATCAAGTCCAGTGGCTTTGCCATTTTTCATCTTATATACTACTGCAGTCAGTTCTTCCATGTCAAATTCTGAAGCATCCTGAACATCTGGAACTATATTCATTGACTGCCTCTTCTCGGCGTGCTCCTCCTCCTCTTCATCCAGGGAGTCATCTGGCAGGAGCATGTGGAGCAGAACCTACATTAACTCACTTAAATCTGACACCATCTCTCAATTGACCTTTATACATGGTGGAAGATCGTCCTCTTGATCTTATTTGCTGCCAGTTTGTACACAAGGCCAAATGGATCCTTCTTGCCGGTATGTGTCACAAACTCCTCCCATGATTTGACTTTCTTCTTTCGGACCTTGCCGAAGTAAGCCTTCTTCTTAGTCTTATGGCTTTGGGCGAACGCGCTCTCTTTCTTCATCCCATAGCCTATGAAGATTCCTTCTCTCCCCCCGAAGATCCTTCCTTTCCCTTTCCAGCTCCCCATCCCACCAAGATAGGCTAGGAAGCCTCTGTGTGGTCTTCTGGAGGTTCTTTTCACATGTGTCCTGAATAATGTTCATGAGCACTGCTACTCTTGTTCCCATAACTTAATCTTGCAGCTCAGGACTCACCTTTAGCTTACTCAGCAAGGCCCGGTCAAAAGTTGGCCAGCATGCAATTCTGGGCACATTTATGATTTCTAGGTCTGTTATTGAAGGTCTCTCCCTCCTTCCCCCATGTATTTCATAAACAATGACTCTATGTTCACTAGAACTTTCATCCATAACTCTCCAGCTTTGAAAACAGTCCCGAGCCTTTATTTTTATCACGGTTATGTCAAAATATGGCTCTGTATAATGTGCCTGTGGGACAAATGTTGGTAATTCCTCTTCTTCATTAATTATATCAAAGTCATTTGTAAGAATGAATTGAATAACGAGTTCTCCTGCCTCATCTGTCACAGGGGTGTGCCACAACTCTGACTTGGCATTGACGTGAGCACCAAACACCAATGGCTTGCTTCTTAATGTATCAGTAATTATTTCCCATCTATCCAAGTGCAAATTTGTTTCATCCCCAAACTGAACGTATGAAGAAACCAACCAACATTGTGTGATGCCCTTGACGACTTGTACACAGACATGATGTGTGTTGGGTACACGTGCCATCATAGATGCATCCATATTCATGTTGGCCCTCAATGCCCCAGCCTGGGGACGAATCCACTTCTGTATATGGTGTCTCGCAGTCCTACAACAGTATCGAATGGTACATAAGGCACCTGGAACAGGACTATGCCCAACTTCTGCTCCATCAGGATCCTGTTCAGCTCTGCAGCGCCCACTGCTGACCACTGTATATTTAACTGCCCACATCTGAGAGTGCTATCACAGTTGATAGTATATTCTTGCAAAGTTCTACAGACAGGGCCTTCTGGTATACAGGACAATCCTTTGAGTCCACCCTATTTTCATGTGGTTGTCCTTTCTAGTGGCAATTGATGCAGATGTCCATATACCCCTTTTCACTTTTCTTTGGACAATTTCCATACTCATGCCCAACTTTGCCACATCTTGACCAGGTGGACTCTTTCTCTCTACACTTCTTTGCTATGTGCCCCCATTGCTGACACTTATAGCACCTAGATAAAGAAATGTAGTCACGAACTCGACAGCTTTCATAGCCGACATACAGTATATCCTTTTTAAAAAGTGCATTCCGCACTTTAGGGTCACACTCCAGAACCACATTGACCCTGTCTGTATCCATTCTCCCAGTCCTATGACTGACTGTGAAAGCTCTCTTAAATTATTCAAGGATAAAACCCCCGCAATCTGCCGTGAGGAAACTCCGCCTAAAAATTATCTTATATAACTCACTGTTATCTTCGCTTTGTGGTATATCGTATACCACCACCTTAGGGCACCTTCTCTTGGACGCCTCAAGTTTTAAACCCAGTTCTTTGATCTTTTCCTGATCTTTCATCCTTTCTAGGGTCTTGTCGTCTCCTGCTTCAATTAGGATGCCGCCATTCTTTATTACTCTCAAATTCCTGATCTGAAGCCCTTCGACCGTTGGATAATATTCTTGTTTTAACTTGTCTCTGGTTTCAATACTCGAAGTACCATCTTTTTCTGAATAAACCATCAATACTTTCTTTTCAGATTTGGGCTTAATGCTTTCTTCGCCTGTTACCTGTGCATTACTTTTAATTGCTGGTACTTCCTTTTGTACCTGCCTAGGAATATCTGTTGCCATTGCTTGCCTGGACTTTTCATTTTGTTGCAATTAGCCAACTAGTTTACCACTTTCTATCAATTTTGTCCACGTACCCTTGCAGATGGGTAAGTCTTGGGACAAGCCAATTTGCCTGTGTGGTATTGATTTTGCTATTCTTCTTCAATAGCCACTCTATCATTGTTGAGACAAGCTCTCTGGCTTCCTCATATGTTCTTTCCATTTTATTTTTTATCCATTGGATGAAATCATCTTCAGCCAATGAGTTACTTCCGTTTTCCTTTTCTTCAAAGCATAACTGCTTCTTGGCTTTGGACGTTTCCCCTTTCAAGATGCCTGGAGCAGGATCAGCAGCATCTTCTTTTCTTGCTGCATCGTCTTGTACTGCCTCAGGAACCACTTCTGGAGCAGCTGTCTCGGGAGGAGCCATCCTCGTCGGTCTTACCAATTTCACCTTCTAAAAGATAGAAGCAGAGAGAGCGATCTCCTAACTGAAATTACTCGCCTAGCTTTATGCTATCACGCTAGCCAATGGGGGTGCAGGGTTTAAACCAGCCAGCCGATCGGAAGGCTTCCTTCTCAAACTGCTAATTTGACGCACTCCTAACGGTCTAATTCCCTATGTCGAAGAGTTACGGGTTTCGTAGAAGGTAATAAAAATAACACAATAAATTCCCTGGAACAATTATAATTGTGTAAAACCTAAAAAATAAGTGAAAATATTGAATTATTAATTAAAATACAAATAAAAATCAAATTTAGATATCTAATGAATTTAAACATAAATTATTGCTATTCTAAAGTTTAATTATTTAAAATTCTAAACATACGAAAAATAATCAAAATTAATAAAAATTAAACGTATGTGAAAAACATATGCAAATTACAGTGTTTAACACAGATATTGTAGAATGTCTAAAAATATAGATAGATTATAATAATGAATGCAGAAATTGCAAAAGTTTATGTTACAAATATAAGGAAACATTATCGCCATTAGCGTTTTGAAGACTGCACAGTTGTATTAAGTCGTCTGTTTAGGGGTTCGTGGTATAATACTCTGCACCAACACAAGGGAGTAAATTTTCATTACCAGAACTGTGAACTGTAATAACTGCTAAAATAAAGACATTCTAAAATAAATAGCGAGAAACTGAAATAAATTGCTAGGGTTGAAATTCTCGTGAAAACTACACAGGATTCATTCTAGCCATTTGTATCAGAAAATAATGCTGATGACTAGATAAAAATAGCTACCGACTCTTAGATGAATTAACTTTGTGAAAAAACCTTTTCGTATTAAGAGTTATTTATTTTGGCTCAAAATAAAACAGATTAATATTAGCGTATCTGGATTGACGAGTCCGTGCATTACACAACCTGGGTTTTCGACCCGAGCGAGACAAAACAAATAAAATTTAGACTGCAAGTAAGATCTACTTAAACTGACAGGATACGTATCATATATCCACTTAACCCTACTTATGTTTTTCGACGTCCAGAGCCATCCTCTGGCTCCCGGAAGCATCTCGTCTCCACGTAGCAGCGGCCAACGGCCCACCTCGCTCGCGATCCACGCGACCAACCGATCTATCACAGATCCAGCGTTCGACAATCGGTCCGTTCACGATCATATTACCTACATCGCTTGAGAGGACCAAGGTCTTGCCTATAGGTAAGAGCTAGGCATCAGGTCTCCGACTCTACACAAAATCAGTGAAACACCGCGTCCACACGAGCGACAGCGGAGATAACCGACACCTCGGTTGGTGAACCCGGATGTAACCACCTTCCAATGCACCAGTTTCGCAACAAGCCAACACCGATCACCCGGCGAAAACTGCACATTTGCCGAAAGAAGGCCACTAATCCCATGCCATTAGAGCATAAATAAATTATTCCAAAAAATGGCTAAAAGAAAAGAAAAAAATCACTAGCAATTTCTAATCACATGGCTGTTTGTATGTATGTATGTATATATATATATATATATATATATATATATATATATATATATATATATATATATATATATATATATATATATAACCTGACAGTATTAAACGAGAATACAATTTCACAGCGGAAATATAATATTTAATCAAATTTGCGAATTCTGTTAATTTGCCCGAATTATTCCATTTATGTTTCCAGCTGTAAATATCTCATTTTTTATTTTTTAACATTTATTTTTCTTTGTAAATAATATTCACTACGCAGTAATTTTCAGAAATGCTTTTACTGTTTTCTTTTTTTGAAACTGTACTTTTAATTGGTACAGGTTTTAATTTTTACCTTCGCCGATTCAAAAACTTGTAAAATCCTGAGGTGATTTGAGAAGCAGCCAAGCTTTCAGTACTGGAGCGTGGTGTTACAGAAAAAAGCACAAGCCAGTAGTTTTGCCACACATTTTTCTCACTGATCGCAAGGAAGCACAAATTAATAGGCCACTGGCCCTTATTTGTTTTGTGAGAGGACGAAAACAAACGCTACAACCAACTGAGCATTTACGCAAGTTGTCACCACATAAACACCATTGATTATGTCTCAGTATACATCGTTATTTAGTATGTATTGTAAATCTCATCAGGTAAGGTGTTTTACCTTCTGATTCCAGGTTACATAGTCTCTAACTACACAAGATGGTCAGATGGATGACCAGACTTAAAACCTGATTTAGTATTTTGCCTGAACCCTTTCTGAGATTTACGCATGCAACATTAAAATTTTTTATTGCACAACGCTGACAATTGCATTTAGTTTGTATTTTGAACTGAACAGACTTATTTGTTATTCATAATTAAGTTGCATTTAAAATAACGTAAAACTAAAGTAAATATTTACGTCGTTACAGCTGACCAATGTCACGTATATGGCTGGGTTGCCAATTTAGAGTGTGTGGTCCTGTGTTCAAATCCACGCAAGTTATATAGGTGCGACGTTTATAAGTATATATTTATGTTAACTGTGTAATCCAATCCCTTCTCAATAGTATATTTTCATAGAACGTTGGCGTGAAGAGAAACCAGTATTTGCTTTCACCAGATGTCAGTTATAGCGAGGTGTAAAATGCCAATACATTTACCCCAAGAGTTTTAGAAACGTCAAATTTTCGTTTATGGGTGAATATGTACACCCCTCTTTTCACTTGGCTGTTGTTGGAAAAGTTTTGAGCAAACTTATATGCTAATAATAATTTCCAATATTTGTTTGAAAATATTTACTACACAGAAATAGGTATAAAAGGAAAATTCATTTCGTCTATACTAAATTACATAATATCAAATAGTTACTGAATACCTCCTGGTTCAAAAACTGGCAGTGCTGACTGAAAAAATATTTTTGTAAACGATTTGACTTTGTGTACTATATTAATTTCCAATCACGCAGACGGTTTCATTTGCAACTATTCAAGCGAAAAACTTTGTCTGAAAAGTTGAATATTTGATAGCTACACTAGGTGTAAATATGCTGATTTTTTAATTGTTTGTTTCAAGCAAAATGTTCTGGAGGCGAATAAGTTAAGCCAATTAGTGTTTCAAAAACTAAAATTTTAGAATTTATTCTTCCGCCTAAAAGAATACCACGCAGTAAAGTACGCCTATGTATTTAATTTAATTGCTATAAGTTGCACGAGGAAAATTTCCGAAACGTGCCCAGGAACTCAAATTCACAGTTACAAGAGATATATCTATATTATTTACTGTGTAGTCATGCGATTGAGTTAATTTTTGAGCTGTGAACCTTTACGGTATGTAATATCTGTTCAAAATAGGAAAGAAACATTTTTATCGCAGACTATTTATGGTCATGAAAATTAATAAATCACGTCACGCGCCCATACGTACCTGCCGTAGTTTAGGTTGAAAGGCTTTGAACTTTATTAGTTTTTTCAGTGTCTCGCACCTCTTTTCTGTGGAAAGTAGGTGAGCTTAAGGAAAACATATTTTATCCAAAGTAGAGTTTACCTGTATCACAAATATGTGTTCAGAAAATTCCCAGTCCAGCTTAAAATTTTACATCGTTCACAGAAGCATCCAACAGCGTGACTACAGAGCAGAAACTTACACAGAGGCGAAATAGCGTGGTGGTTCCTTTGATGTGAGCGTACCCATTCTGCGATTGGCTGGGCGAGGCTTTGAGAACAGGTCTCGTGTTTCATTGGACACTGCGTATTAAGAAAAAGTCCCTATTGTCTGGGTTGCTGGGCGGCAAGTATTAGTTTAGCAAGCAGGCTCTGACTGGCGAAAAACGGTTCGACTTGCCCTTAGCCAGCGACGCCATTTTGTGGGCAGGTGCGGTTGTACTTCGTGGAATAAGCTGCTGCTTCACATCTGTATTCGTATTCTGTGACGTTGCTGAGGGATGTCTATAAATTACTTTCGCCAAACAAGGATAGGCTATTTAAACAATAGTGCCATCTGTTTACAATTTCCCACAAGCGCTGCATCCAAAATACGTGAATATTGTCTATTAGAATCATTGGCTTGATCATTTTTATCAGGAGAAACGTGCTATTTGTTATGCTAATTAAAGCTATGTATTTATCCTATGTAACGTCTTCAGACTAGTATTATTTATGCTGAAAATTATATCAGCGGGACTTGTAAAACTGGTTAGAATAAATAGAATGTTACTTGGAAATGTAAGATAAAATAAACTTTTGAATATCCGAAATAAATTAATATGAATTATGCAATGAATCATTATTTAATTGAATATATTTGTTGTTATTACCATGCAAGGATAATTATTCATATATATTTCATTCCAGAGCACTAAATGCTTTATTAGTTCGTTAAAATATGTCACTTTTAGTATTGTGGGTGTTATAATATAGATATTGTAGTGCGATGTCAAATAAAGTGTTTGTAAACATTCCGGGGAATATAAAAAAAAACATTTAAAACAAGTAAGGATGCGGGGGGGGGGGGGGGGGGGTGTGACACTAACTTGAAAATGCTGTAAATTTATTTATGTAAAAGCCATGTCCAGAGAGTAACTATTTAGCCCATTAGTCATTCGGCTTTTGAATCTTGAACTAATGTTTGGCAGGGTTATGCATGAAATCAAGTGAAGGAGACAATAGAATCACGTCAATTACGTATAGTTGTATTGTTACTCATTTTGTAAGAGAGACAAGCAAACCTCCATTCCAAAACTGCTCTCCTGTGTGTTAGTGTCATACCCAGGGCGCTGCTTATCCCATCAGTGATACCAGGGTAATCCATCAGTAGGCACATAACGGGAATTTTCCAAAGATAATCCGTAATATAAGTAATTATATTTTTATGAAACTTTGTATCCCTTGTTTATATATATATATGTATACGTATATATAATATATATATATATATATATACACCTTGTATAAATGTATGGTTAGAGCTAGGACAGACTGTTATGCTAAAAAAAGGCTGAAGAACTCAAGACTGCGTGAATGTTGTGGGTTTCGAACTACCTAGATACAGACTCGATGCTCGTGGATTATAAGTTTTGCTCGAAACACCACCGTTTAGGCTTCCTAGACACGTTACAGTTTCCACCAAGCCTAGAGGTTGGCTACACCTCATATAATAAATCTAATGAGAAATTAAATTATATCAAACACTGCAATGTAATATCTATTTGGTTTAGAAGCTTCTTTTATTGAGATTATGATTCAATTTTTGATATGTTTATTTATCGTGAAAACAATCCAGACAAAAAATTTATTTATGTGAAAATTACGCTGCATTCATACAATCAAAGGTTTAAACATTTTTAACTTTATGTGCAGTATAATAATTAGGGGTAGTGAAATTTCGCGTAACGATTTCTTGACAAATTATATTTCAAAACACTTTAGGGTCATTTACCTATCGTGATTTGCTGTATTACGTTTGACACGTGTTGACTGTCTGCAGACGAAACACGTTAAGTGCCGTGCTGATGTTGACGAATTCCGAATGGCCCGGTCAAATATGAAAACGCCTTCTCAAGCATACAGCAACCAATGGCAACTTTTGGCGAAGTTTCATCGCCGTGATATAACAAACGAATAATCAGTGTAACTGGAGAGGTGAAGAATGTATTTGACTTCCAAGAAACATCCGGAGACTGCTATATATTATGTCGGCGAGGATGGCGTCGACGTATTTGGAAGAAGTTGGCGGATTTATAATCATCAGCCTTCACACTTCCCAGCCAGTGAATTGTGGATAACTGTACCAAGTGAGCGGCGGGTGCGTTGATAAATATGTAGAGCGGAATATAAGACTAGAGACTTTGCTACGAAGACGCGGGGGGTTGAGTGATACAGGCTGTTCACGGTAAAGTGAGCACTTTTGCGACCCTAGTTAATTTTTCCTTTCAGCTATTTTTTTTTATAATTTAACCACTTTTTAAAATATATATTGCCATGTAAATAATAATCACAGTGTATATATTTCACCGCACTTAACGTCTAAGGCTAAAATTATTATATGTATAATTTTAGCCTTAGACGTTAACTTTCGATATATATATATATAAATATAAATATAAATATAAATATAAATATATATATATATATATATATATATATATATATATATATATATATATATATATATATATATATATATATATTTTTTTTTTTTTTGACTATTTTCCAAAAGAGAAGGCTTTCAAAAGTGCTCCCTTTACCGTGAATAGCCTGTACCGTAGCGGCACAAACCAGCTAAATGGCGTCGCTATCACGTCGGACCGTCTTTGCCTGGGGCACGGTGGCTGAACGGTTAGCCTGCTCGCCTCCCACCAAGGCCGGAAGATGTCGTTGGTCAGCGGGTTTTCTCCGGGATCTCCCGTTTCCCTGCTCCTTCATTCCGGTGCTGCACCACACTCACCTCGATCGCCCTCATCGGTTCTCAAGACCTCGATGTTAAGAACCGCCCAAATCTCTTCACTTGACCGCCTTTGCCTAGGTCTCTGTTCAAATCATTCCGTCAAATTGCTTCAAACAAAGCTGGTCAGAATAAAATGGAAGTTTGTGACGGCATCGATCGTCATTAGCGTTAGCATGTTTTTCCGGAAAACTTGGGTGGCTCCAGCTTCCATCGAACACTTTGTTTCTATGACCAGTTCCTAAATTTATTTGATTTTTGACATATTCAGCTGTTCAGAATCGCGCATATCAAAATCTGGCATTCCTGACCTCACAAAACTCTAAACTGGTAACAAGTAACTAGAAACGGAATAAGTTTATGGAGATTATTAATTTATGCAGTATCGGTTAGGACACAAATGTGGCTGAGAGTGCATTCTAAACAATGCCAGAGAAAAATATAGGCTAATAAACTTCATTACGTTGAAAATTGCTACTATAATTAAAATTAGAATTAATATCGTAGTGAAAATAAACGACAATAGTCTTTATAACCGTTCCTTCAATAAACCGTAGAGCATTGATTTTCTAAGTGGGTGGAGAGGGGCTGCCCCCCCCCCCCAAGGGAGGCGTGACGACATGCTAAAAAAAGGGGGGGGGGGGGCGAGCGCCGAGCTGTTCACTTGTACAGCTAGTAAATATAATTCAAATTTTTAAATTGGACTGTAAAGAGGTTTTTGAGAATACTGTCACCAAAACAAAAATATCAAACTATTTGCAGCGCCTGAGCGACGAGTTCAGGCGTCACTATCCTAACTCGTGCGATAATAACATTCATAGATTAGCGAAGGAGCCTTTCCATGTTGACAGAGACTCGCTGCCAGAAACCCTTCAACAGCAGGGACTGGAAATAAAAAAAAATTATTCTGCTGCGAAATACGATTTCGAGAAGATTGACAAAACATTGTTTTGGGTCAAGTACTTCAAAGTTTATCTCGACATAGCAGAGCCAGCGCTACGATTGTATTGACCTTTTTCAAGCATCTATTAGTGTGAAAGGGCATTTTCAGTAGCAGTAGAAGCAATAAAAACGAAGTATAGAAGCTAACTCGATATTGCCAGTGATTTATGTCGTGCAATCTGTTCTATTCAACCAAGAACTAGGAATCTTGTTAAAAATTTGCGAGCTCATCCGTCCCATTGATTGATTTGTTCACCCCCATTTGTGTTCATTAGCATTAAAATTGAATGGTTAAATAAAACCTTTGAGACTTTTATTCGTTTTTGTTTTACCCTTATTATAACGAAGTTGTGACATGGGGAGCGTAGTTATAATTTTTTTGCAGAAGGGGGCGTGATAAACTGAATTTTGGGAACCCCTGCTGTAGAGTAACAACTGCAGTATCCCCTATGCTAACGTAAAAATCAGAGTAGGTTCGTAAGATATAATAAAACTATTCCGTAATAGATTTTCAAACCTATTTTAATATTATTTTAATAACTTCGTCAAATGGAATATAGACTACAAACGACGGACTGACTATCTGTAATGATTAAAGCTCTCTCATTTATATGTAACAAAAATTTTCGCCATCAACCTTTCTCTCCCACTACAAAATCTGCTGAATTCCTTTACCTATTAACCCATAAACAAATTTTATGCACACATTGTTGGTCATGTTGCACCATAAAGCTAACGTATAAAAAATACAACTTAATGAATATAGTTGTGTAAAACCATATCAGTCTGCGTCAGAATTAAAACATTTTACTCCCATTCATTACATTGAGAATGATAGTTGTGATGATATCTCACGCTACAGGAATCTTTGTAAATTTTTTATAAAAACAATCTAATCAGTTTTTTAATTAATACTTAATAAACGTTTAGTTTTATTTGGTTCGGTTGCCGGGTAGCCACAATTTACGAAAATTTGATTAGAATTGCCCGTTGCCTTTTTACTTTATTCTTTCTCTGAGACTGAGTCACTTGCTGTAAATTGGTACATGTATGATTTTGAAGGGCGTGTAAGGCGTAAAGCTGAATACATTTGGAAGCGTGCTCCAGACGTAGGTAACATTGCCGAAGATGTGGATGTGAACTAGACGAAGTGTCCTAATTCCAGAGGCGGACAGTGGTATTAAAAGAAGAGCAGGAGGATCTTCTCGCTACAGCAAGAGTTGCATAGTGGGCGTGCAGCCGTCTCACTCGGGATAGGACGGCGAAAATTTACAACCTCAGGGAGCGAGGGTGCATATAGTTGATTCCATTTACAAACAACATCCCCAGAGGCGAGAAACAGGAACAGCACATATCACGGGAAAATGTAACTTCGCGATGCTCCTTTTGTTCAAGGACACGCTCATTTATGACAATAAGAACATAAAAATTATTTCATAATCCTTACCGTAAGCTAAAAAAAATTTTGCCACACGCCCAATGAAGTACATATATTGTTTTATGGACCGAAATGCCATAGATAATTGCTTACGATAGTAGTTGGGTGGGTATGTAGTTTCGCTTAACGTCTCGTCGACAGCGAGGTCATTAGAGACGGTGCAAGTTGAACACGGCATAGGGATTAGGGAAGGAATGGGAAGGAATCGGCCATGGCCTTTGTTAGGGACCCATCCCAGCATTCGCCTGGAGTGATTTCGGAAAACCATGGAAAACCGAAATCAGGATGGCCGGACCGGGAATCGAACCCGTGCCCTCCCGAATGCAAGTAACCGAAACCGAAACAACTTAGAACACTCTGTGAGACCATTATTTAGACGTAGTTATGCAAAATGAAATCAAACCAGAAAATCTTTGTTTATCAGATAATCATACCAGGTAGTAAAGGAATGTCCAATGTATATTCACCAAAAAGAAACAATCAAATATTAGTACCTTTATTTGAGAAGAAATGAGAGCCCGAACCAACCCACACCCCCTTGATTGACAAAAATCGTTTTACAGAAAGTCTCCACACAGATTGTGGGGTGGTTTCGTTTCCCATAACAGCATATGGAATTTATCAGAGAACATAAGCAGCTTAGTTCCTTTTTATAAAATAGCCTTGTGGTACATTTATTTTACGTTTACAGTAGTTTCTAACTTAAGCTTTAAGAAAATGACATTCTTGTCTGTGAAATTCTTATTTGCATGTGTGGTAACAGCGTGTTCGATCACTCTTCAAAATGTCGACGCAGAACAAGATGTTACATTTGGTTTAGAAAGAACCAAATAATAATTCTAAAGGGGCTGTTCATTCTAAAGCGGGCACTTTTAAGGCCCTAGTTACATTTTCCTTATAAGTAATTTTTTATTCTTCCACCACGTTTTAAAATAAAAATTGCCATGTAAGTAATAAACACTATGTATCTATTTCACCGGACTCGAAAGTTAGCGTCTAAGCCTACAATGAAATATATTTATTGACAATTATTCCAAATGAGAGGACTTTAAAAAGTGCTCACTTTACCGTGAATGGCCTTTACCCTACTTTTACTATAGCTCTGACTTTAAAATAATTTTTGCCCACAAAATAATGTAAAATATTTGATTTAAGCCAAAGTTCAATCCCGAATCCAAACACATATTAATGATTTCCGCTTTGGCCGATATAACGTATACTTCTATATTATTATTAAAAAATGAAGAAATATACTAGGTAATATGAATGTGTTTATACTAATTTAAACGCATAACAAAAAATGCAATATGGAAAAAGCAACCATGCTTGTCTAAGAGAACCAACTCACACATAGTGTTTAACAAAAGTTACCAACCAACCATTGATATATTTTAATAAATTATTCTTATTGCAAAAATGGCGTACCTACATTGCCATAAAATTTATAGAAACATATACACGTAAGAAAATAGTTCAACCAAATCTTTTGATACTCAATGTAGATACACAAGGAATGCTTTGAAATTAAATATCTCTTTTCCAACGAACTGCTGGTTGGTTTCTTTTTGCATAACTACAACCATTTATGCTCTACATTCCTATAAATTTGTACGATTATAAAATATATTGCGCGGAGTAAATTGTACTCATATAAAAGTCACAATCCATTTTCTTCTCGTGTTGTTGCAAATAGCGTAGGGAGTTTACAAGTTCATGAGGGATGGATGTTCTCATAAAAATAAAAGAAACGGTTTCAATTTCACTATCTATTCACAGCGGTATAAAAATACACACAATTTTTTTAAATAATATACAGTTGCCTGTTCCTAGTATTAAGAAATATTATTATTCTCAGTCAACGCAAATTTTTGCCAATCTCGATTATAATTAAAGTCCGTAGTCACTTAATGTTCACCCATCTTATATTACCAAAACCACCCACTGCCATACAGCATTCTGAATGTCTGCCACTCACATATAAAGACTCACTGGCTGGACTCCAAGACGTCATGAGGACCTGACAGTTCAGGCTGTCTTTCTAGAGCAAAATTCATCCCCAGCCACATGACCAGCGAGAAAAAAGCTTGACAAGTATAAAGTTATTTAAGTGACCAGTTATGATTTTCAAAATGATGTCCTCGCATCTTCGTAGAAAAATATAATTTATATCTGAACATACAAAAAAAAATTTAGCACAAACTTCCGAAGGTAATAAAATCGGGAGAGTTAAATTAATTGGCACCATTTTTCGGATTTCGCAAAGTGAATGTTTATGCTCGCCTGGTGGTCACACGCTGCTCTCGCTGGTTGCTCAGATGATTGCACGCATTTGAGACTCATGGCTATACGAGACTGCCGAGGCCGATGGCGTGGAGCGCGAGTGGGAGGGGACGAAGCTGAAGCGGCCGCAAGTAACGGTATTGTTTTTCCTTTCTGTGAAAATGGTTATATGCCTTCTCGTTGTTCCTTCCAACTTTTCCGAAGCCGTGATAAAGTTATACTTCCGGCATGTTCCTCCGCCTCACGAAAACAATGCTTAACCAAGCATAACAAATTACACCAAAAGGACAGCCCACCGGCCGGATTCGCATGCACTCGGTGTATTAGTATTTTGCATAAGAACTGTTTCTTACCAAGCATTACCAATACACAAATTCCCTCCCTGTTTATATTCATAGGAATTATAAATAAAATATTACTACTCGCAGGTAGAATATAATTAAGCGTTATTTTAATACAAATATAAAACACCTGTAATAAGTGACTCATTTAAGAAACAACAAAAGACATCATATATAGGGAGATTTTTCAAATGTTCTATTTCAAAATGTGAAGAAATCGTGAGCATATTATAATGTGAATATTTTATAAAATATTTGTATTGCAAGAATGTTTTGATAGGGATTGATTTGGGGAAATATCACAGACACGTGGAGCAAACCTTTATTTTAAATTCTGTACATTAATTGACAGTGTAGCAATTTTCAAAATCTATGGTTTCATGCCACGTAATAACAAGACCGCACGTTTTGCTACCTTGCACGGAGAGGAGATGAGCCTTTGACGCGTGTGCCAGCGTCATTTGTAGCGTTTCTTGCTTCAGTGCCTGAAAAGACTCAAACCAGTCCAAGATGGGCGGAACTATTATTTTTTTGCCACGCCCACTGAGATTGCGTCTGTTTAGGAACAAGAGTTACGATTCATAATGTGCAAAGAAATAAAATAGCGTTCATTTGCATTAAGTTAATTTCATACGGGAAGTAATATTTGTGTACGGGACAACATATATTGTACGTCACCACGAAAGTGTAAAAGAACGATTTTATCTGTACCAAGGTTTCGGTAAATTATAGTTTTCTTGTAATGCACAAAATAATGCAATCTAAATCTCCAAGGAGAATTTCACTGTGTAAAACACTGCTAACTGAAAATTCACTGGAAGCCTTTAGGCACCAAGCACCTTAAAATTAATTCTTATTTAACAACACAATTAATAAGCTGGCGAATAAGAGGATTCGCTGTCAGTCACTGGCAGCTACTATTATCCACTGTTCATTTGTACAAACGATAGTCATGTTCATCCACCAAAATTGTCAGTAGTATTTCCTTGATTGCAGTGAAACTAATTCTTGACAAATCATACTATTTTCGACAGTTTCCTCAAATTCACAACAATTTATCTTTCACTTAATGGGATAAACAAGTATACTCGCTAGAAGAAGGCTACTGATTCCAGCTATGTGAACATCTCAGAGACTTTTCGCAACTTCAATAGTCATTTAGACGAGCAAAAGCACACTTTTTGCACATAGCGGACTTGTTTCCTTCCCATCTTCCCTTATATAATGTTAAGATTATCAGAGGCTGTTTAACAAAGACAATTTGGTTTGAATTTAAAAATTCCTCTTGCAGGAATGTCTTGAGTTCCATCCATCGTTACCAACTTTACTGGAAGCATGTCACTCAGTGCGACCATTAAAATATATGCCAGGTAGGAGCAGTGACTTTTTTCTGAGGTTGATTTCAAAAGTGCTCACTTTATCGTGAACAGGTTTTAGAAACATCCACATATGAATCACTGCAAACACATACGGTCGAATCTCTAGAGTTCATTAGAGCTCACATGTGAAATTAAACTGTTGTACGTATTGTGTAACTGGGCCATTAATTTCACACGCTCCAGGATATCTCTTAAACCTATATATCACGTTTAACTTTCGAGTGGTTTGTATACTGTTTAGTCAAGCTAATGAAAAAATTAATTCAAACAGTTGTAGAAGACGGAGTATGCATAATAAAGTGAAGTTCTAACCGTCTAGTCAAATGTACCGTGTAGCTCTAGGCGTGTTACAAATCCCTGTTTATCGAGCTTGCAAGCCGTAATCAAGAACTGTGCACTCAGGTTGTTGACAAACAAATATTACGGTCATCTGCAGCCAGTTCCAGTCCCCTTGATGGAAATTAAAATATAAAGTAAACTTACATTAAAGGCTGTTCACGATAAAGTGAGCACTTTTGAAATGAACCTTACAAAAAATTCACTGTCTCTTTTTTCATATACTTTAATGGGCGCACTGAGTGATATTTGTCCAGTAATGTTGGCGACGATGGATGGAAAGTACTTCCATACCTTAACGTCGAATAAAATGTGTTAGCTAACCATTTGTGATGACTTATTATTTTTTCCGTTTTCTTGTATATTCATCGGAGTGTTTAAATGAGCAGATTTGTAAAATATTTACTTTCCTAATAATTTCACAGTTTCACTTTACCGACGCATGAATAATGCGATGGGGCCCATAGCAATGTTGATTTCACATCAGGCGGAAGAATACACAACGTACATACAAGTACTTTTTAGCAGGGCTTTCAAATCTGCTCACTTTACTGTGAACAGCCTATGCATTCGTTAACGTTGTGTTTGCAGTTAGATGATCTCAAAATATTGCACAAAGGCGGTATAGTAATCTCTTTATTAGCTAATGTATACCTGCATTGTGTATTGTATATGTTGTTTGTAAAGAAATTTCAACCCAGACCCAGAGGAATTATGTAGCTAATAAGGATTTGCGATGATTTTGTAGTGTACTGCGAAAAGGAAGAAGATGCAAGAGAGTATAAGTGGCCCCACCTAGTGTCCAACTAGGAATTTAACTACGCGTAATAAAGGGGATTTATTACAAGTGAGGAATAAATAACTCATCCGTAAAATCTTTAATCTTTTTTTAAAGACATCGTGTTTATTAAAGTTTATTTGAACTCTAACCTTGTACATTGAGACCACAGTCATTTCGCGTTGTAAGCTGTTGTTTCAAATGTGTGATCGAAGCTCCTTTAATCCAACATACCTGCAACTAAGAATTTTGATCAAATGGCAGACGTTTTGCAGTTCAGTTGGGAGAAGTGGAACAGAAGAGTAGGACCTTGCTTTGGCAGCAGCAGTGAAAAAGTGAGCTCTAACAGAATCCATAAAAAAAAAGGCCATTGCAATACAAAAAAGGTAGAAAATTACAGCAGGAAATGGCAGGGCGTCTGTTCGTAACTCACAACAAGATAACAAGTGCTGACGAAGGAAAGCGAAACAGTAGTATGACCTCGTTTGGGGGCAAAACTTCAAGGAAAATATTAAGACAAAATTCTGGTTGAATCGAACCTGATGTTTATAATTCGACAGTTTTATTTTCTTTAAAAGATTTGATTATTTGAAGAAACTCGTTTTGAAATGACAGCACAAATTATAATAAAAGTCTTACACATTTGGGGAACAGTACAAAGCCAGATAGAAACGTAAATCGTTGAAGTTCTCGTGGTTTCTGTTGTGACCGAACAAAGATGGTGTGGAACGAACCTTAATATGGTCGTTATAAAAGTATGGAAGCAACGTTCAGAATTTCAGAAGCGCATTTGTCTAGCAAATATGTTATCCTATTTGAAATATCGTTATTATTTTTAGGCCACTGTCGTAACTAACTGTCTAGTGGAGAGGTTACCTGAGTAAATATGGCATTTCAAATATTTTTTAATGAGGCTTCATTATATAAAAGCTTCAGGCGCCACTGCAACGAACTACTGCAGTATATTCCGTACTGTTATGCAAGCAGTTACGTACACTTTAAAACCCAATCATTTGTTGTGTTCAGTAAAATATTAGGCCCCTATTTGACAAACAACTTGACAAGCTGCTACTAACAAGCAATTACACTAAGATAAAGGGACAAGGGGCAGTAAAACTCACTGAAAATTACTATATATTACGGTTTAGTTACTAAAACAGTAAACTGATGACAAACATACTGTAACAGTATACCTACAAACGAAAAGCAGACACTTAAATACATGCTTAACTGATGGGCCAAAAAAACATTTGTATAGTTTCTATTGATTAATTGTCGTGCTGTAACATTCATCGCCGTAGGCACAACATCTCCAACATTTCATTCGTAAAAATAGTACATATGGCCAAGAATTTTTTTCGGGTTTGAAGCGCCCCGCATAAGTTGAAGGTGCTGAACCGGTGTGGTATGTAGTGCTACAGTCGTAACACTCTCCTGTGGAAATTACATCTGTAACAGAGAGAAATTAGGGACTTCGTTACATGCCATGTAATATGTAACCAAGTTTGTATGGTTTTACTTTCTCTTACTTTTTAATGAAACTACGCAGGTAAGCTCTAAAAATTCCTTTTTTCTTATCATTCCATTACATTTTTTTCAATTAATTAGAATTATAAAAACTAAACCGCGCGTGCTTATCCAACTTGTTTTAATCTTTTCTGGCAAAAAGTCGTGTTCCCAAAATGGTTATTTACTGAGATAGGCGTAAACGCGTGAACTACAAATGTACAGAAAATCTGTCCAAACAAATTACACTAAAACCAAGATGTTTTCCGTATATAGTATGTTGGCACTTTAATACCTATAGAGCCATTTATTTGAGACCGTTTCTTCCAAATTAAATAAGTACATAGTAAAATTATCCTCATTACCAGACTGCTAATAAACACTGTCAACCATTCAATATTCTTCTTTCTGTCTCTCAGCCCGTCTGTGATGTTTCATGTGGACTCAGTGCAAGTGCGGAATGCATAATTAAGGATATTAAGACAGTCCTATATCTGTGCTCGTGTAATTGCTACTGCGGCAGTTCGACACTTGCCAATAGTGGTCTGCCAGCAGTTTTCTTCTGAGGATTAGCTTTGTCAAAGATAAGTAGCATGTGGTATACATGATAATTTATGTTTGTTTATGTGTGAGTCCCCACAAAGTTTGAAGGTTACGTGTAAGTCTACGAATCTACCTGACCTCATTTCTCTTGAGTTGAGATTAACCATAACAAGTACATCAGAACTGTGTTTTTTGTTGTGTGGAATATTAAGAAATTCCAGGCATAGCCATTTATCAACCCGTATTTATGGCATAATGGAACGCGTTATTATTTCACCAACAAAATTTAGGACGGTCATTAAAACAAAAAAAAAAAAAAAAAAAAAAAAAAAAAAAAAAAAAAAAAAAAAAAAAAACATAGATGTAGACAGACGTACGTGCAAAGTTACGACTTAATATTAATAAAAGCAACTTTATGTTAAAGGAAAATATAGCATGGAAACATAACAATCAGAATTTTTTTGGGTGTGGAAACAACTTGGGCAACCATTGCCAGACAATTTTATCTTTTATTTGACAGATTTTTGGGCATCACTATCATTAAGCTAGTGATATCACACTATTGCTTATCTAAATTGAAAACCAATTTCCAACGTTTCCTGTAAACTTTAAATACAGAAATGGAAAAGCGGTTGTGTAGTCTCAGATATTTTAGAAGTAGTTTTAATGGAGAAAATGAAATATTGCGGAAAAAAAAATGTTTTTAATATTTATGTTTTGTTCTGTTTATTTTGTTTATATACAAACCTTTAAACACTGTTTACTTATTCCATCATTAATAGTCCTGAATAGAACAAAACACTTTTTAAATTTATAATATGTGTAATGTCGATGTATGTGGGAGATTTGAATAATTTAAGACTCAATGTTAGACTATGTTACGATGCTTTATTTTAAAGTATACGATTACATATTTATTAAATAATAATAATTTGCCACCCCACATAAATTCTAGTAGGAGAAAGAATTTGAGTCATAACATTTGTACTTAAAAAAAGAGCCTGTAAAAATAAATACCTTTTACAATATATATATATATATATATATATATATATATATATATATATATATATATATATATATATATATATATATATATATATATATATATATATATATATATATATATATATATATATATATATACACCTTTTACATATATATACCTTTTATATACCTTTTATATACCTAAATAAATACCTTTTTCTATATATATATATATATATATATATATATATATATATATATATATCAGAAACTAAGAGATAATCACTTGTAAAGAAGTTTGAACATTTTAAAATCACCTTTGAAAGAAAATAATTATTAATTTTAGCTCAATAAAAAAATAATATCTTCATCAGATTACAGGACAGTCAGTTACACAGAAACCTATCTTCTGCTGCTGTCCTATATTCTCGTATCACGCACTACAAACGTGGCATGTATTGGTCAATTAGCACCTAGGACATGAACGTGTGCAACGATATTCGCACAAATCGCACAAATGAATAATCTGACAATATCGTATAAATAAGCATAAAACATCCTTTCACAGAATTTCACGCAGCTAATACTCACTAAGTACTCATACTATAAGGCAGTTCACAGAAAATATTGCACCTGTCAAGGCCCTGCTTAATAGTTCCTCTCAGCTTACTTATATCCACTCGCCTATTGTTAATATAAAAATTGCCATGTTACTACTAAACACAGTACATATATATTTTATAGTTCTCAAAAGTTAAGGTGGACTCACAACCATCCTTCTCATCCCTCAGTCGCCCGTCCGTCCGGCGGTCAAGTGATCTTTGACCAATCGCAGGTAAGCTATTTTTATACCCCTTAATCGGTCAAATATTTCCCAAACTTAAACTTTCGACGAAAGGGACGGATGGGCTATCCACTTCTGACGAGATCCCGTAGACGTGAATACGCACTTTGAAATAAAATGCAAGGCGGTGGAAAAGTGTTTACTTATTTTTGGTGGTAAATTCAGGAATCTGATATGTAAACAATATTAAGGTATAGATTATTATAAAGTCAAAAAATTATTTCCACAAAATTTTTCTCTCTTGAAAATGTTTTTCCCCAACGAAAATATACTTCCAATTAAAGAAAGATCACGATGTTAAATTGTCGCACTGGAATTTTGACGTACTGAAGGATTGATGGACGACGGATTGTTGTGAATCGCTTTTAAGTGATGGACGAAAACACAGACGGATAACTGACTGATGGACGAACGACTGACGGGTGCGAAGGATGGTTGTGAGTCCAACTTTAACGTCCGAGAATACAACAAAATAATTATTTTATGCCTGCTGGGAGGGCCTTAAAAAGCGCTCACATCACCGTCTATACAAAGAAATCGTTATGCAATTTCCTACCTCTTCTTCCATATTCGGGCGCAGCGGATTGAGTGCTCGCCTCCCTCCGAGGCGAAACGAGTTCGAATCCTGGCGGGGGTCGATCTCGGTTTTCGCACGCGGTAACCGTTCCTGACGACGCCACGGGTCGGCGGGTGTTTTCTCGGAATACTCCGTCCCCCCATCCTTGCATTACGGCGCTGCTCCATATCCAACTGGCGTCACCTTCACCGGCTCTTACGTCCAGTCCCGAATTCATTTCACTATCTCAGGTGTTGCAATTGTGACGATCGTTATTCTCGCGACCAGTGGACAATGTACTACGTGTTCGTTGTTGTCACCATCAACACCTTGAAGTGAGCAGACATTTGCAAGATAACCACTGCAGGAACACCTTTTATATTGGTCTCTGTGTTCCCACTCACTATCGCTCTGGTAGCCAACATGACAATGTACACGCTTACTGTGCTCTGCAACGTTCGCTATTGGCTGGTCATTGGTCACTAAGGCGCTGAGTTCATTTTGTCCCAACAAAATGTCTGTTTTTTGGGTAGGATGTTTTACAATCACACCTACGTCCTTTTGCGGAAATATAACAAAAGTATTTTTGTTTAAAGTTGTATTAAAGTTAATGTTACTGAGCTGTAGAGTCATTGAAAGATCATGGCAGCACGACTGCATGGAAATGCTAATTTTCTTTTCAATGACAAAAGAAATTTTAAAAATATTTTTGCTCAAGCTACACTCAAGCGTAGACCTTAAAGAGTTAATCATTTACAAACAAGAGATGCAGAAATTTTAACAAATATGATTAATCGGAAGGAAGGCGCACATAATTCCTGTCACTGATTCATCGTTGTATACAGTACTGACCATAAATACCCTGTGTGTTGTTACGAAATTCCTGTCACTGATTCATCGTTGTATAGAGTGCCGACCATAATTATCCTGCGTGTTGTTACGAAATTCCTGTCACTGATTCATCGTTGTATACAGTCCGACCATAAATATCCTGTGTGTTGTTACGAAATTCCTGTCACTGATTCATCGTTGTATAGAGTGCCGACCTTAAATATCCTGCGTTTTGTTACGAAATCGACTTATGGTCGATCCAATACGTGAAAGAGGCTAAGGACGTGGCTGAATAATGACTCATGATTAGGTAGAGCACTACAGTGAATGATGGGGTTTATTGAACTTGACGATCTTACAATAACATATTACGTGATTATTACTCGGGGGAGCTTACAAGGAATATAATTATGCTAATTTAAATCGTTAAATAAACTACCACACGCCATTTCGATTTAAATCCAAGCGGAAAGTCCCCGCCTTATTCATGATGCCGGAGGCTGTTTCTGGTAGGCGGTTAACGACGGCCGGACATACCCATCTTCGGAACTTCTCGTTGCGATGGCCCTATGAGGAAAGACGTCGCGCCCCGTGTTACAATGGCCTATATCGGGCCCGTTGTTTAACATATTTGGTCCCGATTACTGGCCGGTGGAGGGGGTTTCTGCAACTGCCGTCGTGAGGTGATTACTGCAATCACTCTCGTGCTCTGGTTCAATGTTTGAAGGCGTGATCCAGCAGGCCGTCAACTTAAGGCCTGATCACATCATAACATCGTGCATGTCCTTGATTGTGGCCACCGGTACTGAACGGGTTAAGTCACCTCATTGTTACACTCAATGGAGCAAATTCTAATCAGTTCCAGATAACTGATTAATACAGGATGTTTCGTAACTTATGTTACAGGCTTTGGGATGTGAGTATTTATATAAAAACATTACGAAAATGCCGATTCACGTATGTCCAGAAACGACGTCTAAGGGTTGAAAACACCCCCGTAAGTTGGGCTTTACAAGTGGTTTTTTAGTACATAAAATGGCAGAAAAGTAATATTATAATATTATAGCATAAGTAATACTAACGTACGAAGTTTTGAATTCTAGTTTGTCCCGATATGAAACCGCGAATTATTCAGCTCTCTACTAATATGCCATGTGTTACAACTGTGCGTATGAAACAATCATAGCTTAAATGACATAAATTTGGGTTCCACAACTTTAAACAGTTAAATTTGTATGCGATGCTAAGATGTGAGACTGGTTTCATTACATTGTTTCAGTCACTTATTCTGCGAATTCCAACCACACACTCTACATTGTAAAAAAAAATTTTTAAATTTTTACTGAGACATTCTTTGTAATTTTACAAATGCAAGTTAGAGTACAGTGATTTCTCTCGATTGTTATACTATAAGGATCGTGTTTGAAATAAACTTAAGAAATGTTTTTACTACAGGCCTACTGACCAGTTTCCACGAGCTTCGGCAAAATGCAGACACTCAACAACGTAAAACCATATATAACTGTTTGTGACCATATAACCATATATAACCATATATAAAGTGTAGCTGCGTTCAAAATGAAGTGCATTGCAAGTGTGAATAACGTAAAACACTTAGAAACCTTAAATAATCCTTATAAAACGTGACCGTATTATTAAATAAATGTTAATGTTTCCTAGCCACACAGAACTCTTAAATCGGCTCTCAATACCTCGTTGTTAAGAGCCGTCCAAATCTCTTAACTCAACAAAATAAATCTTAAAGTGAAATAGTATACCTATTCTTCTTAACCAAATAACTTAATTAATATTTTGTAGGTACTTGCCGCTATATTTACCGTAAAAATAAGTACAAAGCTCGAAAGTAAGTTTGGTCTTGTTGTAAAGAGTGCCAGCACAAGGGATGTGGTTTCTAGTCTCGGTACAGGCAAAGTTTAATTTGGTTTCGTAAATTATATTTTGAAAAAAAAAAAAATTATTCTAGATATTTTCTGTTTTTAATTTATCACATTTGTTTTCTAGAAGAAAAAAAACAGTTTATGTAGACTTCTATATAATGTCACTTATAACACAAGGCTATCATTTGAAATATTACAGATAAATATTTTGCAGATTTTACAAAAAAAAATTTTTGTAGTTTTAGAAAGGATTTTCTTGGCAAATAGATTTCCAAGGAATTTTTCTTGTAAAAGTACAAATTTTATTTTAGAGCGTAACAAAGTGGCGTTATTAGCGAGCGAAATGTCAAGACGCCTTTTCTTACTAATGCTCAGTTACGTAGTTAATATAGATGAATAGAACTATGCGAAAGTTTATTAGATAATCTGCTATAGAATGGAGAATCATTGGACAGCAACGGACAAAGGCTGTTCACGGTTAAGTGAGCACTTTTTAAAACAACCGTAGAAAAAAGTCACTGCTCCTAACTGTGTGTGTATATATATATACATACATATGTGTGTGTGTGTGTTTTATTGCAGCCTCAGACATTAACTTTTGAGAGTGGTGAAAGTATACACCGTATCTATTAGTCACGTGACAATGCTGATATTAAAAAGGGGCTTAAATATAAAAATCAGCTTAAAAGAAAAATTGGAAGGACCATAAAAAGTGCTCACTTTACCGTGAACGGCCTATAACGATGGAGGAAAAGTAGTTCCTTATCTTAACATCGAATAAAGAGTTTTGGGTAACTATTTGTGATAACTGAAATTATTACTTCCGCTGTCTGTTTTTTTTTTATGTCTCGAAGTGTAAAATCAAGCAGATTTGTAAAATATTTACTTTTATAATAATTTCCCAGTTTCACTTGACCGACTCATGAATAAAGTGATGAGGTTCATGGCAATGTTAATTTTACATTAGGTGGATGAATACACAACCTACATACAAGTAGATCTTAAGCAGGGCTTTAAAGAGCTCATTTTATCGTGAACAGCTTGTATAAGCGTTTAGGCATGAAATTTACTGTGAACCAGTGAAGTAAATGATTAAATCGTATAGATTCTGTCAGCGAATATGTCAACGCTATTTCAATAAATTAACAGTTAATTTTCCATCTGTTGCAAAAATATAGGTTCTTTATACTGTATTACACTGTAAGTGAGATATAAGACGTGTCTGAGAAATCGTCTTCTGGTCATGGACATAAAACGAAAATAAGCATAAACATAAACACACGCGATATTTGTTTTCGCGAATAATCGTTGTCCTTAATATTCGAAGACAAAAAAAAATCAAAATGTATTTTGTGCTCAGATAAATTTGAAACAGTTGTACTTACGGTTTAGTATTATATCCTTGACGACCTTATCCAACTAAAAATACCTAGTACGGAAGAATACTCGTTTCGTGTCTAACCTTGACAAAAGTAAAAATATCATTTTAGAAAGCGGCAGCCAACGTACAAATCACAGGGTTATTGAACAAAGGCCTGCCGAGATTAAACCTGCATGCCAATCAGCTCTATCGTACCGTCATGGAGAGACGTGGACCTCATTTTAAATCAACTCCCTCTTTTTTTTTTTTTCCGCGTCTCTGAACTCGCTGGTTATTGGTTTAGTGGCTGGTCTCTGTGCTTTCATTCAAACGTTCATCCTTTGAAATATGCATCAGTGCTTATACATAACTAACTGTATCCTTGCTTCGTCAAAGCGTTGCTTTGACAAGAAGAGCTGATGCATATTTCAAGGATGGATATATATATAGTGGAAGACCCGAAATTCCGCAAGTTCATTTCACGGCTACGTTCGTGTTCTGTTTACAACCCAGACGCTATCATTTGTATATTGGGTTTTCTGCTAATTTTGAATTTAATTGAAAAAATATATTGCTCGGTCTACTCTTTGAGTGAATTAAGTTTAATAATTTGTATTCTTTCTTATGGCTATATTTATTTGCCTTATTTTTATTTATTAACTCATGCTCTACTCAATGCTTTATTATTTATGTGTTCAGGGGATGTTATTCATTCATTTAATTATTATCAAGATTAATTATTTAAGTAATTTATTTTTTAGATACCACTTACTTGTTTATGTTTTGTTATTGATAGTTTCTGTTTATGTGGTGTGCCTTTTTTTATCTGATTTTTATTCTAAAGATTTAAGTTTATAGATATATTCTGTGGGGTGTATTAATCTTTTTGTTTACTTATGATTCTATACTGTTTTAACTGTTAACTATAGATCTCGTTTAATTTATTATTTGATTTTTAATGATTTATTATTTATATACATAACATTCTGTTTAAGACGGGAGCATCTTATCCCGTGTTTTGGATTGCACGTGAGCTGCTCAGTAACAAAACTATACTCTTACCACTGTTAATTAAGCATTTTTTAAAGTTCCGCAACTATATAAATTTATCCGCGGTTTGTATCATTCCGCCATATGTAGAATTACCATTGTCATGGGCCTAGTGATTTTATTTATATGCCACTCAAGTGAAAACGTAAAAATGTTTAAGAATATAAACGTATTACTAACATACAAATTAATACACTATTGCATATAGAGGATAAAAACCTAGTCTTCCAACTAAGTGATGGAAAAAAGGCAGACTTTGACCATCAGCCACTTCGGTTTTCTCCAAAGCAAAATGTGCTAATATCGATTTTTATGAGTAAGCTACCGATTGTTGTTCGTAATTGACACTTTTATAAAAATTCCTGTGTGGACACACGGTATCACAGTGAATCTCATCCAGAATGTACATTCTCAACAAATTCTGCGGAATATAATAAATCCCGAATATAAAAACCATCTTCTCCTAGACAGGCGTGACAAATAGTTAATAACAAGATGCAGTAGCAAAAGTTACTTCTTCTGGCAACATCTCAAACAGAACCGCAGTATGTATACAACGGCACAGAAAAAGGGACTGTAAAACACGGTGTTACGGTTCAGGGACCAGTTTTGGAGCAGTCATAAAACGGTTTGTAAACAGTTTGCAAACAGTTCGGAAACCGTCTGCAAACAACATGAAACAGTTTTCACAGGACAAAATATGAGAGGTCGTGCCCCTCCGGTCATAGACTCTCCCTCAAGCGTGCGGCGAATAACGCTCGTGTTCCGGAGTAGAATGCACTTCTCGACTGAGGGTCACGTGAAGTCATCATCGTATAGTCAGCCAAGAGTCTTACTTACACAGCCAATCACAAGCGACCTACCCACATTAGTTCTTATGAAGGTCAATTACAGCTTCAAATTACATTGGTTGCTATGTTATAGGCTGTTCACGGTAAAGTGAGCGCTGTTTAAGGCCCTTCTAAATTTTTCCTTTCATCCTATTTCCATCTTCCTGCTACTTTTTAATATAAACATTGATTTGCGACGTACAAACACAGTTTATACATCTTACCACCCTCAAAATTTAATGCCTGATGCTGCAATAATATGTATTTATTAGCCTTAAAGCCTGTTGGAAGGGCCTTGAAAAGTGCTCACTTTACCTTGAATAACCAATAATCCAGTACCATTTATTTTTTGAATGGAAGTTGGTGTGCCTTTTCACCACAGTTGATTATCAACCCTAATGATGTTTGGTGCAAAATGCACGGCAAAACATCGTTGTGGTAACACGTTGCGTTTCCTCCGCAATGCGGCGCAAGGGCCGACCGGCAGTCCGGTATCCTACACCTCTTGTAAACTCATCCATTTGACGGAATTGTGTATGACGGCGACTTAAGGAAAGGCATTACAACGACTTGTTCTTTCTCCAGACACAAGTGACAGCGAAAATACTTCGCGAGGCCGGGACGACGTCTTCAGCGACGGCTCCACATGCTATTTGCTTGCTTACATCACGCACACGTTTCGTGTGACTGGCCAGAAATTGTTGGCAAATGCGTAACGCGCATATGTATATCTGCTCTGCACGTTTCGTGGTACTGCATTCACGCATTCATGGCGAGGAATTTCTTCTGCCAGGAAGTGAATTATTAAAAATATCTCACACCTCTAGATGCTAAAAACACTACATTGTCACACACCGAGTTAAACTACAATTTCATTAACAGTCTGTAGCCTTGGCTGTTGTCAGTTGTTGTCGGGCAGAGGCTCTCTAGCTTTACTGATCGGAATACACATCTGAAACACCTCCCCCCACCTCCTCCTTTCCAGCAAGTTATGATTTGAAATAGCCAACACCGACGTACCCATCAGGCATTCAGCATCATCAAGCGAGTTCTCGACTCTATCTTTGTCAAAATGGCCTAAATTTTTTCATTGACATGTCGTGAGCCTTCTTTCCAGTAATCCATCTTCACACTAAACTCGCTGCATCAATTAATTCCCGTAAATTAATATGTTAGAAAGTTTCTCTGTAAACCACGTTTTAGCAAAGGGCGTATTTGGTCATGCTGTTAGGATGTCTGACTGTCCTTTGAGAATCGTCTTTTTGATAACGATCGAATGAAATCAGTAGTTGATTCCTTCTGAGAACTTACTAATTCTCGTCCAATATTAATGCCTATGTATTTTATTTCCGTGCACTAATTTACTTTTCCGAGCTTACGGGAAATATCTGATATTTGTGCCGTAGTTGAACGCTTGTAGGATCTCGGTGCATAAGGTCGTTATTTCGAATGCAGTTTAATGTTCGAATAAATTAATGTGTGTGTCGTTCTTAGAAATTGATTACTGTTAGTTAATTACGTAAGATATCTCCGTCGATTAGCCAACGGGCATAAGAGCGTAGTGTTTCATAACTTACACTTAATTACAAAAATATACAAAAGACGAAAAAAAGTTATTTTAAATATTTGCTAACGTCATGTTAGCGTCTCTGATGTTCTGAAAAAGAACATGTCTCGTTTCGTTCGAAACTTCCTACCTTATAAAACTTCAGTAATTGAGGAATCTTGCCTCTTTGCCCCAAAAAAAAGTTTTTTATGGGAAAACTTCAAAGCAACGGATGGAATGATTGGTGCCAGTTCGATGATGCATTGTGGGAAAAAATTTCAAGACCTGTTCAACTTTACGATTAGGTTAGCCTGGTTTAGAGCAACGCAATTTCTGTCCATAGTCCATATTAGTGGTGGTAATTGAAGAACTTTAGAAACAACCTGTAGAATACTTGAGCATTACTATAAAAGTTAAGGGTTGTAAAATCAACCGTTTTTTTTAAATATTTCTGGTAATAATTATGCTTTTTGCGCTTGTTTCAAGCAACAAGTCGCTTACTTAATGGGAAACCGTCCTCAGTTCACGATTTCGGACGCTCTTAGGCCCACTGAAGTGAAATGTTTGTGCCGAGTGTGCTTTTTATACACGTGTTAGTGACACACACGTGTATTTATGTCAGATGTAAGATTCACACTCTATAAACCGTAAAATAAAGCTATATATATATATATATATCCATCCGTCTTACTTTTGGAGCTGAAACGATCATCGAGGCTACCTGCCATGTTGCTTTTCGGAAGGTACAATTCGAAAGAGGAATTGTCTAGCAGAATTGTTTTTTGACTGTTTTCGAAGGGGAAAAAACTAAAAACAAAAAGAAAAGAAACCTTCCAAATAAAAATAAAAAACAAGTTCATGATTTAAAAATTCTGAGGGCGAAGATCACTGTAACAACTACAGAAAAATCACAGTCAGTATCTGAGCTTGTGCTAAATTTGTTTATGGTCGCCGTAAAAATTATGCGAAGTGTAGCTTGGCTGCGCACAGAAAAGCTAAAAGATGACGGGCATAGAAAAATTAGCGAGTTAAGGTGTGCTGAAAATCAATGTCTAGCTGAGAGTGAATTCTGAACATCTATTTAATCTTCCTCTTTGCCACGGCAATCATGTACACCTACTACCCTCAGCGGCTGTTCATTATAAACGCGCATTTAAAAACAACTGTGATACTTAGGCCTACTACACATGTAACTATAGTCAATTCGAGGCATCTTCATACTTTTTGACTCAAACCTTTGAAAAATCACTCCATGCATTAAGTGTTGGGTTTTTCTTAAATATGACATGTGTCACATGCGTTTTATAAACTTCAGTGAACATAAAATATTATATTTGGTTTTTGGTTAAATATAACACCTACTTATTTCCATTTACAAATTATACTATTACATTTATAATTAATACGAATAAAATCATGGAGAAAAATATATGGGCAAGTAATACGTGGTAAGAAATACGTCTCATGCCAAATGTTACTAAACTGAGAGCTCAGAAATTAGGTGTGTTGTTACTTTGGTGTAACTGTCAGCACTTGGTAGAGTTTTGTTTGCACGAGGTGGAGGAATACAATAAAATTATTAATATATCAGGGCTTCAGAAAAGCTACAAGTAACAGCCAACGAAATATTATCAAAAGTTTGTTCAATAATTAAATACCAAGCTTCCCTTCGCTAAAAGGTCTCGGCATGGTTCTATCTTTAAGGCTGATTGCCACCCGCCATATTCGATTAATAAATTTTTGCTATATTCTAGAAATACAGTTTTGTATCATGTTTTTTTTTTGGAACGATAGAGCACAGATCATTACCTAGTGAATTGTCTGCGGTCAGTACTTTTTTATTAGTGTTGATATCGTCGCCATTGTAATCGTTTCCAAGAAATAATCTCGCCTTTCGCCTCGACAGTTACCAGCTAAAAAACAATACAGCTAGCGAAGTTGTGGCAGTTCAATGAAGTTTGGGAAGCCCTTATTTAGGATACATCGTGCGGGAAATTTCAATACACCTTCTGAAATAGAAGCTTTGGCGAAAAATCGATAAATCCAAGATGGCGGGTGGGAATCAGCTTTAAGCATGATGACACAGGAGTTTCTCGAACCGGAACGTTCTGGTGCGGAGTGTGTGCGGATACTGTCGTGATGTGAGAGTTTTATCCTCATGCCGGAATCACATAGCCCCGACAAGCACGGCACGACAGCCCCGACACGACACTTAAAACTAAACAGCCAATGAAATACAATATAGATCTGACGTAAGCCCGACAATTCTGTCGTACGACCAGTACGTTTGGATTAGAAATTATTTATTTTCTTCGTAGTGTCGTACGGCACGACACACAGTGTGTAAAAACCTTGCGAAATGAAAATGTATGATACGCTTTCCCTACAATGGGAAGTACGTAGCTTAAAAGAAAACATATTCTGAAAATGATTGTATTTAACTCTTAAAAATAATAATTTTATCTTTGTGTGCATTAGCTATACAACTATGTCACCATAATGTATTCCCAGTTTCCCGTCTGTCTACCGCCTTTGAAACTAGCATAGTTAATTAACGCCTTCTAAATGGATCTGAAAAATTCTACTCGTCATGTCGCGTCAGTAAACTGTCGGGCTGTAAACGAGCAGTCACATCGAAAATGGCCATGGTTGCGGTTTTTGCCGTGTCGTGCTGTCTTCCTTCAGGTTGGCTGGGGATGATATGTGTCTCCCTTGGGTAGTCAAATTGGCCTCTCTTGGCGCCAGCCCACTCCCAATAACCATCTCGATCCTGACTTTGTAAGTTTAATACATACAATAATCGAAGTGAATTATATTAGTATGACTTACAAAAATATAACATCGAGATAAATGTGAATAATTCTTGTTGTCAGTATGCATACGTTTTATGTTGTGCAGTCGGATCGTACCCATGCTGCCCGTGAAAAGGATGGGGTGTCGTGAGCTGGGGTAGAGCAGGGGAGGTAAAGATTACTAACATGGGGGTTAAGGCTTGGACGCTGGTAAGGGTGAACTGAGGTGAATGTGGAGCAGCAGTGGAGTAAATGCTAGGGAAACTGGAGTGCCTAGGAAAAATTCCCCAGCCAAAAGCAACGTCCTCCACCTTTCCTACATGTGATAACATGGACGGCCCAGCTGGGAATCGAGCTCGGCTCGCTATGGGGCGAGGTAACCCCTGCAGGGAAAACTGTGCTTGTGATATGAATAGAATGATTCGCAAGGTGATTCCGGGAGCTACTGTGCCCGCTGTTACGAAAGGTTCCGACGTGCGCCTGTCTAAACAACGAGCCGGTATCGAGACCACAGACTAGTTTGCCAAACATCAAATCAAAACACAGGGTCAAAACTGCAATACGTAAACTATCAAATAAATGCGCATAGGACGACTGTACATCGAGAGTACCTAATGGAATATGACTTCGCATTACATCCACCACCTCTTCTATACTCACTGTCGAGGTCTTTTCAACCAAGAAGTGGAGGTGGGGAAAGCCTCTCCAAGGCGATAGGCTGTTCATGATAAAGTGAGCACTTATTAAGGCCCCCCCTCCAACTGTCATTGGCCACTAATAAATATGTTATATTGCAGCCTCATACATTAACTTTTGAGAGTGGTGAAAGTATACAACGCATGTATTAGTAACGTGACAATTCTGATATTAAAATATGGCTTAAATATTAAAACTGGATTAAAATGAAAATTAGGCAGGGCCTTAAAAAGTGCTCACTTTACCGTGAACGGCCTATACAAAAGAGGGAGATGGGAAACAGCATCATTAACAAATCCTTCATAAAAGTTGCATGGGGCAAGGCACAAAAGAACTGGGTGGGGAGACAATGAATAAAGCATAAAAATACTAAGCCCTCTTAACTCTAAAAAAAAAAAAAAAAAAAAAAAATATTATTCAGCCTGACAATTGCCTAAAAATAGCATTCACTCTGAGATGAAAATTACTCCTGTTAACTAATCTGTAAAAAGAGGTGGTGACGCATCTCTATTAGCCCCCGCAACATGGGGCGTAAATGTAGGCACTCGGGTAGCTCGTAGCATTGGTTCGGAACCCGCATGGGGCGACAAGTAGGTTGTACGGAAAAATTACAGAGGAAAGCTTTATTAAGACATCGTGTGTTTTGCAAGTCCCATATTCCATAGAGGTGCCGATACTGGCAAGTAAAACTTTTTCATTAAATGAATGTACGGTGAAACCATTTTAAGGCAATCCCAACAGACATTCCCTGGAACGCGTATTCAGTTATCGTCTTCCCAGAGCTCTTCACGTTGAGGGAAACACTTTTCGGGTATTGAGCGTTGAATTTAGTGTATTGAAAAAACCAATTCTCGGAACCAAAGCAAGCATCCGCAATTGTGCTTCCTTGCAAGCATACATTTACATATCTTCCTACACAAACACAATTCTCAGGACATTTAGACAACTCCAGGCACTTTTAACACAGATATATAGATAGATAGATCGATATATATATAGAGAGAGAGATAGATAGAGAGAGAGAGAGATAGAGTGAGAGAGAGATTGGATTATTATTTGTGATAAATTGCGAAATTACGAAAAATGACATCCTTGTTGCGAATTCGAAATTTACTGTTCGACGAACAGCTGAGTGCTCCAGAAAAATGCGTTTGCATTTAGCCACACACTTTGTTTGGAATGACATAATTGTCAAAATGACATCTGAGTGAATTTACCTCACCCATTTTATCCACATTTCTCTAGGATTGCCTTATGTGCTATCAGTTCCGGCTAACGTAAACAATACAAATTCTGATTTTTATTCCTGTTACTAGCATATCATTACAAACATATAAATGTCACCGCATATCTGATTGATAATAACCACAACGCGTAGGCCTAAAAATGAAATACACACCTAGTCCTGTAATTTTATTTTATCTCCGTGTACTTCTCTCTTCTATAAGTTCTCTATAGTTTCTTCTCGGTGTTCAAATCTGGCACGGGAATACTGAGAACCAAACGGAACTCCTTCCAAGAGTCTCTTGGCGCTATAATAGTTTTTTTTTTTTTTTTTTTTTTTTTTTCGGATCCCATAAATTTCACAAATTCGCGTACATTTAGAAAAGAGAAGTTTATTCATGTTCATCCATTTCCAGTATTTGCCTTTTGAAGTGCAAAATGGGAGAAAACGCGCCCACACAGAGCGTGGCATAAAACCAACTGCCGATGGCTTGTGGGTAAGGATGCCATGTTTTTTTTCGGCCAGGAGGAGAGAAAAAAAAAAGGGGGGGGGGCAGTACCTACTTCAATAGGAATGACGTGTGAAGTGGATACTCGGCTTTAGAGTATCAGCATTCTCTAAGGGGGAGTGTAATTGGTAACATTTCCATTATAATATGCAGACGAATGCCAATAATTTAAGAAAAATTTGTGATCTGGTTACATTGCGTTGACGCCTAAGGAAAATTACAATTTTCCTACTAGGTATTAACTATAGTATATATAAATATGTAGGAGAGGACCGAGTGCCAGGTGAATTTTCTCGCAGAGTACTCGTTCATCAAGCATTCGAATTTCGCCTGTATTGCATCTTAGAGACCTACTGCGTGTCATCTAAGGACTTCAGTCACCTGCAGGTCGCAGTAGTAGTGGGTGTTATCGCCATTTCTCCTTTTACGCCTCAACAGAATGTAAGAAATGCATTACATTGCTCTCAAGCACGCACTCGAAATTCATATCAGTGGCGTCAGTAGATGAAATGTGAGTCACTTAAAGTTGAACAAGGAGTTACTACTGACTTGTGCATCTGTCGAAGTAATTGCGAGCCAGTGCCTCCAAGATTAGCGGAAATAACTGTAATTCAGTAGGAATCCGCACGAAATCAAGGAAATAGAGCTACTAATTTCCAGTGGAGCTATTGAAATATTCTCAATTTTTAACTGTGAAAGAACACCAATTTCGTGTAGGATCTGAGAAATATGAACTACACGAGGATATATTTTTCTTGAATGCTACTCAGGGGCCGCGGTGGTGTAGTGGTCAGAAAACTCGCCTCCCACTAAGGCGAAACGGGTTCAATCCCCGGCCGGGTCACTACCAGCTTTTCGCATGCGGTAATCGTGCCGGACGATGCCACTGATCGGCGTGCCTTCTCGGGGATCTCCCGTTTCCCACGCCCTTCCCAAGCATTCCGGCGCTGCTCCCATACTCACCTAGTTTCACCCTCATCAGCTCTCAAGACCTAGGTGTTAAGGGCCGCCAAAATCTCTCCACTTGAATGCTACTCCGGTAAATTAAACTTTCTGAGCTGAAGTTTTTTTTTTAATGACGTGATTGCAGGAAGATGATCAACAAAAGCTGCACGTGGCGACGCATTACGGGCAGTGTCCCGTTAAGCGGGGGAGGAGGTAGCGAAGCTCTCTAATTGCTGTCCACCAGGCACGTCCTACATCTGCAGGGGATGTCCGCAGCTGGTGGCGAGCTCCAGAGAGTTACGACACGTGGCGCAAGGACCCTTGACTGGCGATAACTCCTCGGCACAGCACACTATAACCTCGGAAACACGTAGAGAGAGCCTGCTGCCGTGCCCCCACAACAGGCGTGCCAACTCTCCTGCCCGGCGGTGATTATGCCTCTTCCCCGAATGGGACTTCCGGCCACGGGGAGGACTGTCGTGGACACGAGACTAGAGTTGTTGATATCGGAAAAAAAATATCGATATTTTTTATATTGGTTATTTGTAAAAGCATATTTTTACGAAACGTTATATCAAATAAAAAGTACATGTTTTCGTTACATAAGAATTCGTTAATTTATGTATTAAAGGACTTTAAAGATTTAAAATTGCTTGGAATATTACATATGGAGGACACGAGGCATTATAGAAAAATGTGGTGTCTGTTTTTGGTGCATGTTGCCTAAGTTAACAAAGTAATACCTTAGTTCAATTTTTGTATACAAAACAAGAGTTTATTAAAAGTGCATTTTAAAAATATTTTTTTTCGATACCCGCAAAAAGATATTTATTTCGATAAAATATCGTTTAATATATATCGACTATTTAATCAGTATATTGGTGATTCAATATCATAATTTCGATATATATATATATCGATACTTTTTCAACATTCCTACATGAGACCGAAAATAAGGTTATTTTTTATTTAACTGAGGTACAAAATGCTTGTAATACACAGAACAAAGTCGAATGTTATGCCAACAGTATTAATGTCACTACAGAGTATGATGTTATCTGTAAACCATCAGTAAGTAGTGTTTCTGTTAATGTCATATACCGTTAAGGAGTAATTTTATAACAACCTTACCTTACTGTTCTGTCAACATTAAGGCGGTGTTTATATTGCGGCAAGAAAAATTGCGTTCAATTTATGTCAACATTTGTGTTAAAAATAATCTTGTATTTCTTTTGCTTTAAAAAAACATTTCGATGTAAAGTAAACTGAGTACAATTATTTTGTGACAAAAAGAAATATTATCAACAAAAAATACAGATAAGAGAGTAACCGAACCCGCGCTTTTGTGCGCTTGAAGTTCTCTACTTTATGTAACCTGACGCCCTATCAACTGCTCTATCGTAACATGCCTAATCTTGTTTCATATTATGATTATTCAGCACAACGTGGAAATACTTTATTATCTATAATTATATGCATAATTGGCACACTTAAACTGCTTTGCAAGGCTTGAGAGCTAGTCTAAGGTTCATTTATTTCTCATACTATGCTTTAAGATTTAAATACAGAGGTTTCATGTTGCTGTTTAATACTATGAGCCATTTTACAACACCAAGTCAGAGTAAAGTTGTGTTGATAGGACATTTCTTAAATGTGGCAGTAAAACAAGATATTTTTTTCTTCCTGTTATTTTTAGCGTAATAAAAGTTTAGTTGCGGCAACGTTACTTAGCGGCTTAATTAACAGTAACACTTCACATGTATATTTGCAATATATTAGTAAAAGTTAACATAATTACCATTGTCACAACATAATTAACTTTACTACAACATAAACTTTAAAAGAATGCCTCTATAAAAATGTTTTGTTGCAAGAACATTAGACTTTTTCTGTTTACATAAAATATTTAGGAAACAACCAAACACGTCAAACACGGAATGATTTCTTAGAAGTTTGTTTTGAAAGTATGATTTTACTGCGAATATACTATACGCAGTACCCTTTCGTTAAAGGAATAACGGGTGTAATATTCACATAACTCTAAATTTTATTGCGGTGTAATTTCAGTAAAGGCATGACATATGAAATATGTCAAATCACTTTAAAATATTCCGTAGTGTCAATCAATGAAATAACTGGTGCAATAGTCATAAAACTCTAGAATATATTAAAGAACTTTACTTCATTAATGGAGTATTGGATGAAATAATAACATAGAACTAATATTTTCGTATGTTCACTTGGTCGAACACATGAGGGCTGGTATTTAGTCTGCGGTAGAATCATTTTCAATATGCATCTTTAGTATATACTTTCAAAAGAAGAAATATAATTGGTCTTTAAAATATGTTTATTAACAGAGGATCACATAAAGTAAACTTAAGTTAAATATCTGCTTTATTATTATTATTTTACCGTTTACCAGAGTACTATTGTAATCACAAATCCAAAATGATTACAGCAGCCTCAAAAATGTTAAGTTAAAGAGCTTAAAACAATACATATTATTGTATGTCAAGCGCTAGTCTGATTGTCGTAAACGCCAAATTGAATTGCGAAATTGCAATAAATATGCAAACACTGTTGTACTTACACTGACTCCACTCATGAAGTGATTGCAGTTTATAAACATTTGCGGAAGGGAAATAATGGGATGAGTTTTAGTTGATCTACTGCACAAACAACAGACAGTTACGGAACTCTTTTTTATCAGCGACCACCACAGCAATGCCTTTGGAAGTCTATTGCTGAAGTGGTAGCTGGTCTCTGACAGAACACAACAGAAAATGCATTTTTACATACCATGCAGTATATCAATAGTGAGCTACAATTGCTGAGTTGTATTAATTTTTTCGGACAGAGGTTTAAAGTATTTCGACTGTTATTTCCAATAGTTTTCAGTTAATTTAACTGTCATAAGCACGTTATTCCTTCTGAACTTCGTTTGTTTAGAAGTTGGTGGTAGCACTTTATTAAAAGGAATTTCAGTGTGTAACATCCCGTTAATTGAAATCACTGTTTTTTGTTCGAAACACAAAAAGAACAAAAAAGCCGCTGCCAGTTGTGGATTCCGCACACTGGAGTACGAACTATAAGCCTGTGTTGTAGTTTAAAAACGTCTATTCCCCGTTGAGAGCACTCTTACACGTTCTGTCTCAATAGTGAGTTCCCGTGTCCTCTACAACTCTCGCTCTCTCCAAATGTAACGACTCAACCTTCAAACTTTAAATGAACTATTAACAAACATTTTCACAGAATACTGTTATGTTAATTAACGATTCTCAAGACCATGGGGTTAAATTAATATTATTAGCTTGCGACTCCCTGGACTCGTTTTTTTTTTTAAATAACCAGCTTTTCAACAATAAAAAATTGCATTAGCGTGGCTCCCAGGAATATTTACCAAAGTTACGCGCGATAGAGTTGAGCGTACTGTCCACGCGCCATCACTGAACTGCGGGGTATGAGGAATGGGGAAGGCAAGACAGCGAGTGACAGCGGGGAGTGGGGAGTGTGGTCACGCATGTACTATCCGCAGTAACACATTTACCTCCGAAGTGCCGTGAACATCGCCGCTGCGAGTGTTATGTATGTCCGGAAGAAAAACACCACTGTGCATTCTGAGGGCTGGAGAATCCTAGGTAATATTATTGCAAAGTGTGATGAAGAGGCGAAACAAAAATGTTATGCTTTCACAGTAAACCAGGCGACAGCAAGAGCTGCAGACTATGCTGGAGTGTCGCAGACGTTAGTTAAAAAGATACGGAAGGAATAGAAAGAACTAGATAACGGTGGGGAGGGCGGTAGCTTGCACAAGTTGGGCAAACGACGGAAAACTAGGCCGGAACATACTGTCATGAATATTGATGACTTTGATCTATGTGTAATTCGGTGGACGATTCAGGCATTTTATATTAAGGAAAAACGTGTCCCTACCATTGCAAAATTACTGCCCATGGTAAAGGAGAAAATATACTTTCCGTGGTCACATACTTCGTTGCGTAAGGTGGAAAAACAACTAGATTTTCGGTGGAAAAAATTGCAAAGCCACAGGAAGATCCTAATTGAGAGACCTAACATCGTATCTTGGCGCCACGACTATCTAGTTGTAATGAAACAGCATAGACAAGGTGGGAAACAAATTATCTACATAGACGAGACATGGATAGACGGTAATTTAACGTTTGGCGACATGAAGAAGCGTTTGGCATACAAGCTAATGTGAATTCGGGTAACCGATTAATTGTAGTACACGCGGGGGGTATTAACGGATTTATCGAAAATTCTCTCCGTGTCTATAAAGCCGGCACTGCCAGTGGCGACTATCACGGCCAAATGAACAGTGTTAATGTCATAAAGTGGGTTACCGAGAAGCTTGCTCCTAACCTCCCGCAGTCATCTGTAGGACAGTGTAACCAAGACCGACTGGGAAGGGTACTGTGGTCGCGTACAGAAGCTTGAGACTGAATACTGCGAAAAGGACGGTATTGTGTCAGATGTAATTGACAGTATCGTTGTACGTCTTGACGACAGTAGTGATTCCTCCAGTGCATCAGGAGCGTGCAGTTCAAGCAGTGAACAAGAAAATCCGAGTTCACCATTAGCGACCCCACTGCCTTAAGGTGAGTGAATGTTTTCTTTGTACGATAGTACAGTCGTATAGCGTGGCCGGCTTATCGTTCCAAGGTCGCATTCCTGACAGGGTTTCAGAACTGGCGCACGGACAGTTAACCTCTTCAGTACCCCGAAAATAGCTTTAAAACCAACTAGCAAAAATAAAAATATATCTGAACGATATTTATGGTTTTTAAGTAAAGACGTGTAGGTGAGACACGACAGCTTTGCAACTAATGGCAATGCGCGTGCATTTCACACCGATCCCATAACCCGCAAAGACTAGTAAGATCAGAGATAATTTGGAAAATAAAGTGAATTTTTCACGTTAACCTCCCGGATGATACGGGTCACTGAGTCCTTCGGGGGGGGGGGGGGGGGGTCTCCGGGTGTTTGAGGTGATGCGGCAGTACCATGCTATAGTAGCCGAGTCTGGTTACCGCATTCGACCCTGGAGAGGGTGGATGATGGGTCTGTTATAACCTCTCTCCACTCATGGTGATCCAAATCTTATCGTGCCATCCCTCGATAACGCAAGATTGGGCTCCACCACCCTCACCCCTATGGGAACAACTTTCCTCGTGACTGGTAAAGACGATAGCTTGGGCCGACAGTTGGTGCCTAGGCCCGACCACTCGGCGTGGTGTTGGACCACTTGGCATTCAGGTCGTTGGGGTCAAATACTGTAATTTCATGGTGAAGAAATTCGTAAATATGGTAATGGTCAGTGACCGATGAAGGTTCTTCCGGCTCGCTGTTATGTTTTTGATTGATATGGTGGCGATGGTGTGGAGGGAATTATGAAAACATGGAACTCTGGAACGTATGGGTTACCAGATGTACGGAGTTTGATAAGGACGGAAATCTTCCATTTCAGAGCAGGGGCGGCTTCTCCAGGTCCTGCGTGCCGTGGTATGTCGAAGGGCGTCTCCCACTCAACGCTCGTATTCTGGTGGGTAGTTCTGTGGTGGGATTGTTGAGCGAGCAACCAGCCTGTAATGGGTGTAAGGCTTATTAGGCCCGGTGAGGCTTTAACGTGTCCTCAACCACAACTGGAGTGTGCTTGAGGGGTGGGCTGGGCTTGCACCCTGGTGCACTAACGGGTGGAAGAAGCTGCCTCTGTTCGCGTGTTCTTGGAGAAACGCAACTCCCTTCAGGGAAGGATGTGCACGGAAGGCATTTTTAGCAGTACACACGTTTTTGAACAACATGGCATTCAGGGAGTGATTTAGAAACATACAAATGTGGCACCATGATGATGCTACAGTCGGATGGTAAGAAGGGTGCTGTCCGAGCAGGAATTTTCCTATTGACCAACAGTGGCTGCATTTTACACATCTATCAGTTCATTTAGTGAAATACTGCTTAGTAGGAGACAGCTGTGATGGTCTCACCAGGATGAAATATTTGTAATATGGCAATGTTTAATGCTACCTATGATCCATTCATGGTTACTTCACACTTTTCTGAAGTCCTGCTATATTTCTACTTGTGGGAAGTCCCTCTGCCGCGTGGAAACTAAGCTTAACTGAATCTATAAAATTACGCCTAAGGACATCACACCGAATTCGTGCGCACTCAGTTGTAATATAATTTTGCAAGAGAACGATTTCTTACTAGGCGCTAACAGCACACATATTTTCTCGCTGTTTTTATTCACATTTATTATACATTAGATAATATAATTTATAAATAGCAATAGGTCAAACATCAAATTAACGAGAAAAAAAGTAGTTATATTAACAGAGGTATAAAACGGCTGTGATAAACGGCATATTTAGGAAATAACTAAACAAGTCATACAGGATGATTTTTTGAAAGTTTGACTCAAAAAGTGAGAAGTAACCGCGAATAGACTATATCATACTCAACATATTGTTAAAATTGCTGGGCATGTACAGAAGTTTTTAACGGGAATATCCAGTATGTATACGGGAACGCAGTCCGTAACTAGGGAAAACGGAGTTGAGTCCCGTAAATAGAAATTACGAAAAAGCTTCATATTTCCTTTAGCTTCTGGTTTTGGAAACGAATAACGCCGAGGCTACGTGAAGCTCTCTTCGTCGCTGTAACCAGAAAATTAGGTATCGTTTTCGGGATAATTCTAACATACACGCAATTTAAATATATTCTTTCAAACAACACAAGCAGCACCAGGCGTATGTAATAGTTCGCAACACTTAAGATGCTCCATCATTACTAGAAACTGAAAAAGTAGCTTACGTGACTTTCTGGAAATAATGAAGTAATACACATAATTTTGACGAAAAGATCGTACAGTGGCTAGTGCTAAGGATTCTTAAATTTTTAACTTATAACCAAATCTTTGTAAGGAATAGAATGTTTTATCTCTTATAAATTTCATTTTTATTCACAATAGAGCACCCGAACAACCGAAATTAAATACTTTTTGTTAAAGGCTGTTAAAGATAAAGTTAGCACATTGAAATAAACCTTAGAAGAAAGTTGCTGCCTCTGCCTGCATATATTTTAACGGGCGCATGAGTGACATGTGCCCAGGAATGTTGGCAATCATGAATGTGATATAGTTCCATATCTTAACGTCAAATAAATAGAGTTAGGTAACTATTTGTGCAAAATGAAATTATTTATTTAGCTCTCTGTTTTATAATGAGTCTAACTATAGGAATGAGCAGATTTGTAACATATTTACTTTTCTAATAATTTTACAGCTTCACTTGATCGACGCATGAATAAAGTAATGAGGCCCATGGCAATGTTAACTTAAACAAGACGGATAAATACACAACGTGCGTACAAGTAGAGCTTAAGCAGGACTTTCGAAAGTGCTCATTTTACCGTGAACAGCCTATATCTATTTTTTAACCTAGAAGTGAAGGAAAACTATCCATAAAATTGAGTGATATATTCATCGATTTTACGGAAAGTTATGTGGAATCTACGGGAAGGTACCACTTTGGAAGGCGATGTGGCCGTAATTTTATAGAGCATTTACGGAGACTTATAAAAATTTTTCCAGGAGTTTTCCTTAAAATGAAGGATCATTTTAACAGTACAGCAATTCCTTGTGTGGTGTAAGCCTTAGTTTTGAAAAGTGTTTGGGGGTTTTACTAATGTCCGACCACTGCCCAAACCATTTGCAATATTTGAAAATATCCACTTCTCACCATAAGTACGATATGATCTAGTAAGGCTTCACTATTTTGATGAACCACCCATAATAGCATATGTCTATTGGGCACCCATTATTATGATCCATCAGTGCATGGGATACTCAGTTATCCTTTGCCCTCCTCTTTTCCCATATGTTATAAATGGTCATAAATCTTGATCTGGAAGCGTTGAACCGTCACCCGAATTCCCTTACGGTTAGTGAGCTTAAACCGTAGGTATCCACCATCGACTTGCGTCCTCTATATTCTTCAATTCAGAGAGTCCAGTCACCGGCAAACTAATTTTTCAAACTAGTTAGCCACTGTCCATTAAAAAGTTTCGTCTATGTCCCATATACTTACCATATTAGGATACGTCCGTGGTGCCTATGTCCCCGTTAACTAATGGAAGAAATTACCCATACACCATGCTATTTTCAGCATTATGCGCATGACCCTTAAAAACGCTCTTTAACACCTGCAGCTTCGTTGCACGATTCCACCTGTCCCTAACAATATGAGACAGGGAGAGTTAAATGTGTACAGCGCAAGCATATCTACGTAACATATTCGTACAAAATGGTCAATAAAGCGGACGCCGCAGTAAAGGGAAAATCACCTCGACTGTACAGTCTAACTGGCCCACTACAATATGACTTTTTACATTTTATATAGGCCTGTATATACTGATGGTAACTGAAATATGGAATCAGTCGGCGCCAAAGAGCCCTAGTGCAGAAGATAACCCTTTGTATGAATGTTAACATGGCTTACGTCGCGACTAACTGATATACCGCACTTTGAATACATGACAATCACAACTCAGAAAATTGACTTTTTGAAATGTTTGTGTCGGAAAGAGGATAATATTTTTCACCTGACAGTGGAAGATTGTAGCAAAATTCTATTTAGTTTATACTGGATATAGGGCAGATAAGTGACCGTTGCACTTCAGAATTCATAATTAATAACAAAATATTTACCACTTCATACTAGGTGTTTTGAAAGGTCTGAATGGCGCACTGCTACAAATTATCGAATTTTTCATTATTTTACGCTCATTTACCGTGTATAAGACATTTTGAGTTACAATAGTCTTGCATTCAGGGTGCTTTATGTACAACAATAAATTCATCTCATTTGATTTCAAATGGCGCAAAGATTTCTTTTCCTCCGCCAATAGTAAGTTCCCCTAGACAAATGGTGTCATGGCACTAAAAACAAAAAGTTACTGACGCAACAAGTTAGCCTACTTTGCTTTACAAGGGTGCAAATAATTTTTAATGAAGTTCTTAAAACCTTAGATGGTAAGTAGGACTTAAAATCCTCTTCCCAGTCATATCATTAGAGATTAAACCAGAAACATATTGCTGCTGCGACCTCTCCGGAAGTGAGGAGAACACGCGATTACTAGGGGGATGAAGGTAGTCAGAGGAAAGCACTCGGTTAATACAAACCTCTATTTTATTATACTCTCAAGCAATTACAATTACCGCTAAGCAGGGCGGTCTGATTGGTGTTATGCAATAAGTCGTGGCAGTAATTCTAAAAGTACTTTAAATTATGCAAGCAATTACATTGCTACTCTTGCTCTTATGGAGATTAATACGGACCTTCACCTGTCCCGACGACTCACGCGGCCTAGGTCGCCCTTGCGGGAAGTATATTTACCCAGGTATCGTAGTCGTCTAGGAGGCGGCTCTCTCTTAGTGATCGGTCGTTTGCGAACGAGTCGTTCAAAAAGAACGACTCGCTATCAAGAGCGACTCGCGAGTAGCTCTTTTTTAGAGAGTCGAATCATTCATGAATGTTGAGAGCTAAAGCTAGGCGATTCGCTCCTCTCAGTCAGCCCAAAGGCGACAGCTCGTCGGCTCGAGAGAAATAACAAAACTGCCAATGTAGCATTTAACAATCGCGTTCAAAGGGCATATCTTCTCTTTTCACGAGAATGCAAGATGTAAAACCCGAGATAATCATACCATGAATATGGCCATTGATGTCTAGGTGTGGACAAAAGCACTCAAGTATAATAAGCAGAAAATTTTCAAAATATTTTAATTAGCTATTTTTATAATACTGCGATATCAAAATAGTTTGGGAAAATTACGTAAATATCGTTCACTGCGCGATTTCGAGTTTCCTACAAATTTCAATTCATCAAGCCTTTATTTTTCACTCTAGTAATAATGTCAAAATATAGGTACATAATAAGTATGCTATATTTAACATTTTGAGTGAATTGAAAAAAAAAAACAAGAATGTTATGAAAATAATTACAATACCTTAAACTGTGTAGAAAATGCCATGTATAATGCGATCTTATGTCTTTACATCAGCGGATTAATGCGAGCCACTCTTCACATCTATACTCTCTACTTTTTGAAACCCGACTGACTCGCGAACGAGATTACTCTTTTGAACGACTCTTATGAACGACTCTCCACCAAGAGCGAGAGCGAGTGAGCTAGCTGTCTGGAATGAATTGGTTCGACACATCACTACTCTCTCTACGGCGGATGCGGTGGACGTCGATCCTGGACCACGGACTGGTGGTCCTCTAGGCAGTCGTCCCTCGGGTAGGGCCTCCGGCGTCTGGAGAAAAATGGCGCCATCTTGCCCCAGACACCGGAGGCCCTGCCCGAGGGACGACTGCCTAGACGACCACCAGTCCGTGGTCCGGGATCGACGCCCTCCGAATCCGCCGTATAGAGAGTCTCCTCGTAGCCGAATACGATACCTGGGTAATTATACTTCCCGTTAGGTCAACCTTGGCCGCGTGAGGCATCGGGACTGGTGAAGGCCCGTATTAAGCTCCATATGAGCAAGATTATTAATGTAATTGCTTACTTGCATAATTTAAAGTACTCTGAGTATTACTACCACGACTTATTGTATAACACTAATCAGACCGCCCTTGCTCAGCGGTAATTGTAATTGCTTGAGAGTTTAATAAAATAGAGTTGTATTAATTGAGTGCTTTCCTCTGACTACCTTCATCCCCCTGGTAATTGCGTGATCTCCTCACTTCCGGAGAGGTCACAGCACTATGCAATAGTATTGAAACAAGTACATAAGTGCCTTACCCAGGACTCGAACCCAGAAAACTTCGTACTAAAAGGCAGAGGGCAATCAAATGCATAGTGAAGGTCTGATTAGAAGTATTAGCTTCGTACGTAATCAGTCTAATATTTTGAATTATAGGGTTTACTAACATGAAGTACTTACAGTGCCATAATTTTGAAAATAGGTGTCTAAGCCACTTGAAATACCTAAGTTTACATGATCTACCGCAGCGCTACTCGTGTGAAGAATTTTGTGGGATTTAGTTTACTGGTCTCTGAGTTATGGCGTAAAAACAAAATTTTCGTATTTGGTGCTATCTTAATTAATCAGCTATAAAAAATATTTGAAACCAACCTTTTATTCATAATTGCACTAAAAAGAGAAAAATAATAATAGTAGTTACAGAATTTGTAGAAATTGTAAGACGTGGTCGAAATGCCGTCATGCACTTTAGGCCTACTACAAATTATTATGTTTGTATCAATTATTATTTAATATTTAAAAGCCCGGTGCAATAGAGAACGTATAACACATTTGCGCAAGCATAGCAAGAACATATCTCGCGTAGGGCTCTGGACTATTTGCGCCAAGCTTTTATATAATAAATATAAATTTATATAAACATAGAAATTGTAGCAAAATTTATTACGGCTTTTCAACCATGTCTTACAAGTTTTACAAATTCTGTAACCACTATAATTCTTTTTCTCATTTTAGTGCATTTGTAAATAAATGGTTGGTTTTAAAATGTTTATTACAGTTAATTTATTATTCACTTTTTAGTCTCAACCATCTTTTTGTTATTATTATATATGTCGACTATTTATACATTCACTTATATATTAGTGAGACTAAAAATATTAAATATGCACTACAGTGCTGCAAAATGACAAATAGTAATGCTTTGCTGGCAGAATGCACGCCAGTTCAGTGTATAGAGGTCGAACAGACAAAATATATAAACAATGGAAGTTAAATAAAAGCTTCTAAAAATTTTACTAAAAAAGGGATTTTCATACGAAACTCCTAACATATAAGTTACCGCCAGCATACAAAGGTTAACTGAATTTGGTTAAGTTTTTTAATAAATACAAAAAAACTTATCAAATCATTTAGCTAGATGCCATTATGCACATCATTTAAGATTATGGCCTTCTGTAGCACTAGTGGTACGCTTTATTTGGATTACAGAACTGTACATGATCTCTGTCATTGAGAATTTAGTATGCTGTGAAGCCCCCACATGCTGTAATCAGAGCCTCTAAACGTCGTGGCATGGAATCAAAATAAGAACTGGATATGATCCTGGGGAATCTCCCTCCACGCAGTTTGTATGCTAGTGCACAAAGCATCAACAGTGGTTGCTGGAGGTCCGTGACGAAAAAGCCGCCGACCAACCATATCCCAGATATGTTCGATGGGCGACATGTCAGGCGAACGTGCAGGCCAGGGAAGCAGTGGTAACCATCGTTCATTGGAGAAAGCTTGCAAATTCCTTGCCACATGTGACCGGGCATTGTCCAGCTGAAATATGGCACGTGGAGTCGCCTGAAGGAGGGACAATATCTCGGGCTCTAAAACTTTCTGATGTAGCGGTTGCTGTTCAGGTTGCCCTCAATACGTATGAATCGAGATCACACGTTGTATCAATTGGTGCCCCAAACTATCACATTTGGGATTTGTCCGCTATGCCGCTCTACAATGCAGGCAGCCAGATTGCAGTCACCATGGTAGCGTCTGGTCTATCACGTATGCGGCCATTACTGTACGACAGGTTGAAGCGGGACTTGCCCGAAAACGCTACATTTTTTTCACTCAGCACGCCAATGTATTCCAGTCGTTTATAAGTTGGTCAAGTCTCATCCATATAGGCTTGCGTAATTTAACTTGTTCAGACAATCTGCAGCTGGAATCGGACTAATATGGATATACCACGATAAACCTCAATCCAGAATCGAATCTGTGAATGGTTATCAAGGCAAGTACCCAGACCATGCCAAACGGACAACTTTATGTATGGAAACTCCGAGTTGACGTTTTACCCTGTTGCTAGTTCTTCTCGTAGGAGTAAGGAAGCCATTGCCTGCGCAGGTGACTGAGAAGGGAAGGCAGTTGTTTAGGCTGCAGCCGAGTCTCCACACTGCATCCTCTTTTACTTGCGTAATTCAAGTAGTTTCACTTTTACACTGTATGGAAATAATACCACTTACCAGGCTACCATTATAGTAATGTTAAACTGTAAAACATTTTCTGGTGAACTTCATGAATTGAATTTGATGTTTTTAAACCGTATATCGTATGAAAATAATACCACATATCTGGCTACAAATATGAAATATTTAGCTTCGCTACTTTACAAAGTTGGGTAGTTTCCTACGCATTCGACTGTTTCCTGAGAAAATGTAGGAACACTAGCATGAATGTATGGGAAATAGCTTAACCATTCTAGTTTTCTCACTCTACGTATATACACATATACAGCAAATTTACGAATAATCTCTTAGAGCGATATACAAAGTGGGAACTTCCTTAGGCATTTAACTATTTCCTGGGCAAATGCAGGAATGCCATGGGTGCATGGAGAAAAAATTTGCATTCGTACTTTCTCACTCTGCATATGCACTGACGTGATAAATCCGCTACTAATCTCTTACAGTGCACACCTGGCAAGTGTTTTCATCAATACTTCTGCTAAACAACACCGATAGAGGCAAAAATGTTTACTGCTGCTGTTATTTTTCTCACATTGCCTCGATTTTCCGCTTATACATACATATGTGCATTTAAATGTTTGTCTTACTGTACTCATTTTTTATTTAGAGGAAAGAAAAACCGAATGAAATGGGAGAAACAATTGGCAGCAGCTAGAAAAACAAACATTCAGTCAGTGCGAGTATTTAATGTGTTCACCGCCTGGACAAATACCAGACTCAGATGCGCAAGGTTTTTTGGCTTAGATTCCCAGTCATACCACATTTAGAGGATGTTTTTGATTTCAGGCTAGGTTAAGGTACAAATCTCGGGTAGCATATGGATAGATGTCTGTGTTCGTGCGCGGTTTTTATGCATTATACTTAGTTTAGTGAGTAACGTACTTCACTTTCCAGTCAAAGCGAAGTTAGTAAAGGCTGTTCATGAAAAAATGAGCACTTTCGCAATCAACCTTAGAAAAAAGTCACTGCCCCTGCCTGCATTATTTGAACGGGCGCTCTGAGTGACATGCGCCAAGTAAAGTTGGTAACGATGGATGGGAAGTAGTTCCGTATCCTAAACCGAATGAAATGTATTGGGTAACCATTTGTGATAACTTAAAGTATTTCTTTCTTTCTCTGATTTTAATGAACATATTTGATAAATGTTTACTTTTCTAATAATTTCAAAGTTTCACTTGCACGACGCATTAATAAAGTGATGAGGCCCATGACAATGTTAATCTTACATAAGGAGGAATAATACATAACGTAAAATCAAGTAAATTCTACGCAGGGCTTTTAAAAGTGCTCATTCCATCGTGAATAGCATATAAATATGACAGTAGCCTCCAAAGTCATGTGCGCAAATGTAAAACTAAAAAATTAATACTGGTACCTGTAAACGCGATCTTTTTATAACACCCTATTTAAATACTTTTTTTTAACATAAATCGTTTGAATTCAACTGGGCGCAATATTAAATATTTTCTTTAATGTTTTAATGCAGTCCGTTTTGTTAAACACTGCAGGACTCAGCCAGGTAAAGGAATTTTTTTTAATGTCTCAAACTTAATTCTATGGTGTCTTTCGGCGCACTCTAGCTCACGCGAGCGCGCATAAAACACAACTCGCACATATATATATATATTTATATATATATATATATATATATATATATATATATATATATATATATATATATACACATACATATACATACATACATACTCTTTTCGGCGAAGCTGATATTCATGTTCTGCCTTTTACGGTGGTGCAGTCATATGCCTCACTCACAAATTTGACATTAAATTTAGTTTTGTTAGGTTCGCTTAGTTACACCGTATGCAAGAACTCCGCCTTAGTTTTCAGTGTCCTCACGGTGTAGTAAATTCAGTGATACTAACGACAGTAATCAAATTTACAAATTTACATTGAAAGTTGCAAAGTCCTAGGTGGCTGTGGTAATTAAAAGTGTATCGAGAATGCAACACCGCTCATTGCTTGACCAGCGCCCGGCAATTGTTTATTATGTGCACCGTGTCGGTTGGAAAATGGTTCAAATTTAACCACTGCAATCATTATATGGAACATTTCTATGCAAAAAACATACAACATTAAATACGAGCTTTAGCTTAGGTTAGCATAATGTGCGTAACGTGAAATTATTCCCTGATGTCCTCCGCATGTTCTTAGTAAGATATGTCCTTAGCTCATGTAAACATTCAGTTCGTTATGTTTATGCCTTCTATGTTTTATATGTGTACACATATTTTTTTTTTCACCTTCGTCGATGTTATTTAAAATATGAGTTGTAATTTGGCGTAGGTAAATATTGCCAGGGGACAAAAGAAACGCCAAAGTTAGCTTATCGCCTGGTGGCGGAATGTTTGAAGAGCACACTAGAGATAGGAATGAGTGGTCAGGACAAACGCAATTTCTGTGTAAATCCGTAGAAATAACGTCCATGTAAGTAAATGTCACATATATTGATTTTATAGATACTATTAATGCTATTTCAACTAAGTGGTGGTCTGCTGTCAAGAGGACCAACAAAATTTTATTTGTGGCCACAAAATTCTTTTGTTGTACCAACACAAGTTAATTGTCATTCCCTTATTTAGTGGCAACTACAAAATGACGTTTTTGGTCACCAGAAATTAAATAATTAAATATATCTCTCAAGTAGTGGGACTCGAACCTTTGACCTCTCATACGCGAGCTCAGTGTTTTACCTTTGCGCCACATTAGTCGACGTTACTGCACTGTATGGGGCACATAACTTATTTTTAATACCTGGCAAGCACGACACGAGCTGTACACTTCACCACATGGGAAGTTAATTTTCTGGAATCATTCACTTGTGACAATTAATTGTTTAGAAGAAAGGAATGATACAATCGATGTTCTTAAGAATATACCTCCTGAATAAGTTCGTAACCTGATGCAAAGAAACGAACACAGACATATATCGCGTCGTGGCCAGAGAGAGGTGGCCACTTCGAATATACCAGAGCGCATGCGCAGAATATAATGGATGTAGTTTTGTAGTCGCAGCAACATTTTATCACTGTGAATGACATTAATACTATTATTACCAACTAAATGTTTTGGTGGTAGCAAATATATTTATTCTTAATAAACAAACATGTTAGTGAGCACTAAATAGCGTTTACTTGTCAATCTATGTTTTATTGGGTACCACAATATGCTTTCCACCAGTAACAAAATTTCGCCTTGGAAAGCAACAACCAAAAAGTTTTTGTAGCCACTAACAAATATTTTCTTTCAGTGGTGGATATTAATTATTTTGCTGCTCTGAACTGGTTGCCCCAAACTAAGATTTGGTTGGTGCAACTAAAGATTTGTTTCGCTCTACGTACATTAAACAATTTCCGTCAGTATAAAAACAATGTAAACCAGTCTGATATTCGAATCTAGACCTATTTTGCACGCGCGCTACGCACTAGAAACCTTATCTAGAAGTGACTACAGATAAGTCGTAATGTTTTTGATTATATGCATTTCAAATTGAGACGGTGACACCTCAATATGCATGGAAAAATACCAACCCGCCTACATGTTCCCAGTCGACTGCCTTTGCCTCGACATCGCTCTGTTGTGTCAGCCGTGAAGTCGCCTGCTTGCTATAGTGCAAGATGCAAAATTATCGTTTCACGGCGAAATTATTAAGAGAATTACATATAAAATACTTAGATTTATAAGCTAACTGTTACTTACACGATCTAGTAGTGTGAAAATTGACGAACGGTTACGAATACATGAAGTTCGCTTCCAGATCCCGGCACGGACATCCGACTAGCATAACTGCTGGGAACAGAGACTGGGAAACATGGCAACCATCCATAGTTTATCATGCTCGCGCCTAGAGCGCAATCATCGCCGAACATACAGGGAGCGCGCGTCGTAATTCTAAATAAAATAGATGGCGTTTTACTCACTTCTGGAACCTGAAACTCATCCTGATTGGCTAGGGTAAAATTGTAACCTCCTCTCGTGGTTCACCCCTAGTTTTGATTTAGTATTTAAGTCCCCGCAGCAGTTTGGGTTGGCAGAGACTTATGGCTGCTGGGGACGAGATCACACCTGAGATAAGTAGTCGCATATTAACAGTGTAGGGCTCATAAAGCCAGTAATGTAGAATTGGACGATTGCTGTCCAAAATTACTTGTAGAAGTAATTTTTGTCTGTACACTTTGATTTTGAAGCTGAAGCTGATAATAAAACGAAATTGTTAAAATGTTGAATCTTTTCAGTTAATATCACTTAGCTTCCCATAAAAGAAATTATGTAGTTTGCAATGACAAGAGCATTCGTATAATTACTGGGAATGTTGTGGAATAAGCGAAAAAAAAAAACCCAGCTAAAAGAGAAATGTTAAAATTAAGGCTATTGTAGAGGTTCCATGTTTTTACAGCCTGTAATTTTGTTTGAAAATGTAAACTCATATGCGTTGTTTAGAAAAATGTTTTGTCAAAAAACAAGTTGATATAATTTTAATGTATTTTATAAAGTCAAGGCAAGTTCTCTTCATAAATGTTATCGAGAATTTTAATCCCTAAATTGGGTAGTGGCGTGATAAGAGTTTTGAAAATGCTCATAATTTTAAGGCGGTTCTGCTCAGAATCGTATTTTTGAAAATATCAGAACTTTAAAAGAACTGCCTGAGAATGCAAGAATTGTAATTTTTGTATTTTAAATTAAATTGCGAGTCCTTTTGAGATGTACATGAAAACAGTATTTTTCTACATAAAAAATGTACCTGGAATGTAGTATCGGTAGTATTGCTGAATTATTTCAGTATTCTTGTTGCATTTTTGGTTTGAGCTATAATAATGGTACCTTTGATCATAAAATATAGTAAACATTTTCAAAGAACTTGAGTTTGTGTGTGTGTGTGTGTTTTGTAGTTTTGTAACCAAATTCTGCTTCAATGTGGAGGGGTTTTGATGTATAACAGTTTGGTCGTAGGTACTTTCGAAGAAAAGAGACCTTACGCCGCTCTACAGTGTAGGACGAGGAAAGGGCCTCCAACTGCACAACGTACGTATATAAATATTTCAAGTTTTTACAGCTTTAATTACATTTTTAATTTCCTTTCCAACTCCTTTTATTTGAATGTTTGTACAATTATTAAGCATTGATAATGCATTAACCAGCACTGTTACTATCATGATTGTCACAAAAAATACAAACACTCTTTCAAGCTGTATTTTAAAACGAAGCTAACCAAACGAGTGGGCAAACAAATATATACAGTTGGTTAAAATAAATATTTGGTTGACAGTATAATTTCTTTTGGCCCAACACAGAGGTTTCATTTATTAGAGCTTATATTTTGTTATGCGAAGATTAGTTTCTTTTCAAATTTTTTTTTTACTCAAAAATATATTTTGTTGGGTTAACTAAATATATTTTTAGCCATATACAAACATGCATTTTGTTGGACGAAACAACATTTCCTTTCAGTGTAGAGAAATTTAAAATGTTTCCATTTCAAAGTGAACATGCCTCTGATATCAGAATTATAATTTTTTCCCGTTTCAGCGACAGTATTTTTATCGTATAATTTTTAGTTGTTCACACATAAAAAAAATAAAAATTTGCTTTGCATTTGTTGCTGTAAGTCCTACTTATATTCTCGGCTCTGAAGTTTATGAATGTCGCTACAGAATTCAGTCGCATTTTATTCTACTATCGAAATAATTATCACCGAGCACTTGGAGTTGGTGTGAAGTACAAGTTCCCGGAACAGCAATGAACAAAGTTAGCGTGGGCGAGGAGGGGAAGAGACTTCGCGACATTAATCTTGCTGGGAAGTTAACGGGCCAACTTCATAAATCTACGTTCTCCCACTGGGTGAAATCTTCATCAATTAAAATACCGTAACGCTCACGAGTACTGCGTTTCCTGTGACGCTCTAATCTCAACAGTGAAAATTAGCGAGGGACATGAAGCTGAGCTCATTAACGCCAACTTAAATATTTCACTCCGCAGGAATTATTTAATATTTCGTGAAAATGTTCTGTAGGAAGAATGCAATAGAAGAAAATTTTTCGTGGGAAAAAGGGATGGGGAAAATGGCACTCTGTTTTCACTTTAAATATTCAACAAGAGAACATCGCATTTCTAAACATGTTGTTGATACTTACACACACATCCACCTATATAGGTGTGTGTGTGTGTGTGTCATTAAAGAATATGTGGACAAGCACGAAGAATATCATTATACGAACGGTTTAAAGAAACGCTATTAGAGTGGTAACACGAATTTTAAAAATGTCAATGTCCGCGGTTGCAATTTGCAATTATTGCTACAATGTTGTTCTTCAGCAACAAGGAAGAAGAGTTTGAAACCTTAAAATATACATTCAGTGGTGTGCGGACACATACAAGATACATACTGTTTGTCGACAATCAAGGACTTATAGCAGCAGGCAATGAAGACGAGATCTGCACGTTTCGTAAACTTAATAAATATAATGAGAAATGGAGCCTGTAATTAAGTTCTTCAAAACAATATATATTACATTATAATAAGTGTCTGAGGACGCTGAAGTCAAATCATCCAATCTAAAATGGTGTAAAAATTTCAAGTACTAGGGTATGATAATTTCAGAAAACGTTAGTAATACGGAACGTGTAAAAACCAAAGTTGGCCATTTCAAAAGGGCTAACCTATAGATGAACTCTGTTTAAAAAAAAAATTGCAGTAGAATCCTCCACTAAAATAACAAGTGGAATCAGTCGATAATCTCAAGGACAGGAGTGTGCGACATCATGATTGAAGAATATCTCCTCTCAGGCAATTTTGAGAAAAGGAACGAGAAGCGGCGGCCGCTGTAGAAGCTCACGCATGCATTTTGTACATAACTGAACAATGTACAGAAAATCAGTCTATAGTACAGTTCTCCTACTTTATATTTCCAGGACTCGTTCAAACGGTGGACAGCTAACTTTGCGATACTATTCCAGGTTTTATTCTTTAATAATTATTGGTCATTTCAGTGTTTGGGGAAATTAGAGATACTACGCTCTGAGAACATTTGGTCGATACTGGTCTTTGCACAGCCTTAAAGTGTTGGTTGCTCTCATTTGCAATCTCTAATAAAGCTAAGTTTAGCGAGAAGGACGGTAAATTCATAACATGACATCTGAAGCTAGCGTCGCCGCAAAGGTGGCAATACGTCCGTAGAACTTATTATGTGTAGGTAGGATCGAGCACCTTGGTGGCACTGTGATAACAATGGGCCTGCATTCGGGACAACCCGGGTTCTATTCTCAAACTTGACACGTCGATTTAGGACTTTGGTTTCCCATAATTTCCCGAATTCACTCGGTGAAAATGCTCGGATGTTTTTTTGCACGCCGATATCGCTCTCTTCCATAACCCTGACTTTCTGAGCTAATAGTTCAGTCATTAATGGCTTTGCTGTCTGTCTATTCAGCCACTTGGTTACGACAAACATTAACACAAGATCTGTTTCCTAAAACATGCGCGAATACATAATTATATAACTATACGTATGCGTGTATATGCATGCAGATATACGTACATAACTACAGGTATGCATATAAACATATGTACTTACTTATATATACACTGCGTGCGTCCTTAAGTACATACATGAGTACGTCCAAACAACAATAAATGCGTACAAATAAATACAGCCATATATCGATACATACGTACATCAACACAAATGCCCTTCGTATAGGCTACATGCGTCCATACATATATACATATGTATGCGTACAGTAATAAATACATATTGTCCACGTGAATTCATATAAACAAACGTGTATACACACATGTCTATATACATGAATATATACAAACTTTCAAGCATACAACCACACACAAATTATTACATTCTTATTCTTTGGAACTTATAGAAATTAAGGTAATGAAACAATTCGTAATAACTCGTTCATATCTGTATCTTGTTTGCTTTTAAAGTACGTATCATTCCATGGAAACATCACTACATTCGGGATCAAACATACTACACTCTAAATCTTTTTATTGCTTGAGGATTGATACACCAAATCCGCTACAAAACTCGTAAATATACATGTAGCGCCAGGATTATTTATGTTACCATAACAACCGCCCACACACAGATTACAACGAAGTGGCGGGATTACACTCGAACTGCCGTTCCTGATACGTGTGCGAGAACTATCCACGATGTCTGTGAATAATGTTTCTTCAAAGGCATTTTTTATTATGGATTATTGATAATTTCGCTTTCTTTTTTTTAACTATGTGGAGTTCGTTTCCATCCCATCCGAATATCCAACCCATCCGTTGAATCTTCGCAATAATAGTCTTTGCAGCAGTTCATGAATATGGACGTATATGACGCACATCTCTGTGAATAAAATCGGAATGTAATTTGGATGTCATATTGCCTGTCTCTATTAAGTTTGCTTGAAGACAGGATGTTCCAAGTTAATGATTAAACTATTTGTACGTTAGTAACAGAGAATCTACTAAAAACAATCTCTAATGGGACTATTTCATAGTTGGCACTATAAGGACAACGTTGGGTTCACGCGAGTGCGTATTAACATTCTGCTGTTGACAGTTATGTTTGCAACCATGAAAATAAGCACAATTGTAGTTGAAATGGTGGAGGGACAAGGGTTACTTTCGACTAATGTAAGTGAATATCAAAGCGTTTTTATTTATTTTTTGGAAATATGAGAACGTGATTGAGGCGCGGTTATGACGGAGGGCAGAATTAGATACTGTCCCACTCTCACGTGTAAAAACGACACAATTACATGACAGGTGACATTTGAAAGGGACGAACCTGTGTGTGATGTGAAGAAATGATGGTACGTCAGGAGAAGAACGACAACGGACGAACTAAGTGTGGAGTCTGTGTCGCACACATTCAGACGTCCCCCCCCCTGAAAGTTAATTTCCGTACTGCAAGCTGCACATGAGTCAAGTGTCAGCAAATTTAGCGTCCATCGCGTTTTAAAACAGGTAAAGTGAAGGCCCTGCATTCCTGTGTTACTTCACGCTTTGAATGAAAGCCCAGATAAGCATGTCAACATTTTTGGAGTGGGTTGTGAACTTATGCAGTGGCAATGAACATTTCACTGAAGCGATTGTTTGGGGCGATGTGGCAACCCTTAAATTGAATGAAACGGTCAACCACCACAACTCTGTGTACGGCCGATGAAAACCCGCACATTTTGAACATTTGTAACTGTTATTAACATTCGCACACGCCCAGCAGTGTCCTTAAAGTGTCAAATCAAGCAGTCCCACAAGATTGTCTTTTACTATTACTATGATATTCAAGTTCAAAAAACGTAAACATTAACTGAGACACGCAGTATTTATTTTCAGTTTCTCAAAAAATGGATTAATCTCTATAAGGAAACATTCCTGACATAAAAACTAAGAATTAAAATATGAATTCAAGAAAAATTAACATAAGAAAGTTCCTTTCCATTGACAATCAGAAAGATAAGAGGTAAATTGTTACATAAAGGAGTGTCTTTAAATTTATGTTAAAGTGTTATATGTCCGTTTTTTAAACTATATCTTAGTTGTGCTACGTAGATTGGCTTATTTTTAAGGGGCTGAACCACCGGTATAATAATAAAGTGGTGAAAGAATATAATAAATCTTCTTCCCTCCACAAAATATTATTGAATGCATTTATTGTCAGTTATGGACGCTGACCACTACAAATGTTCTTCTGTGTGTTTGATGTACTTCTTTGCTGATACCGTGTATAAGCTTTAATTTACGTTAAAATGAGTGTCTTTAGGCATCATCATTACAGAACCATTTAAAATGAACACAGGAATATATAATCTTGCACCATACCAGTCGTTTTGACAACGCGATGCAAGTGCAAATATTGTTCACATAGAATTTTCTAATCTACTTTAAATCAATACATACGTACAAATCATTAGTAAACAGGTAAAAGTGAGTGAAGAGATAGAGATGGCTCTTAACGTCGAGGTCTTGAGAGCTGATGAGGGTGATTGAGGTATGGAACCAGCGCTGGAATTAAAGAGCGGAGAAACGGGAGATCCCACCGATCAACGGTATCGTCCGTCACGATTCCCACATGCGGCCGGGGAACGAACCCAGATCGCTTTGGTGGGAGGCGAGCATGCTAACCGCTCAGCCACCGTGGCCCCTTGAACCGGTAAATGTGTGTCGCTATAGTGATAGGTAGGTTTTCATTATCTTCATAGGCACAGTTTTAATTGAATTTGTATTAATTTCACTAGCTAAACTATGTTCTCAATTATTACAATTAGGTGGGTATTCCTAAAATCAAAGTCAGAGTTATTGCATGATCATAATTTTGAGCGTTAATTGTATTCACATAGGGGGAAAGAAATTGCAAATTATATTAGAGAATGAATAACTTAGGAAGGTGAAAATTTCCATGGAACGTGGCGGTTTTCCTAGTAATGTTTTCTTTCTTAGTCTGCAGATGGCGTAAGGACAGTGGAAAACATCCTACTTTACCAAGTCTGCGTAACACACTATACAGGAGTGTCTAAAAGCATGTTTTCGTATTTTCACGTGCCGGAACATATTGAGTAAACCTATACAAAGCTCAGTTTGAAAGGTTTTGAATTAAAATGGAAAAAATCAATTATTATTTTCAAAGTGCTGTTCTAAGAGAAGATTATAAATTACTTATCATATGCATTATTTGTTCCCAGATTTGATAATTAACGAGTAGTTGGAAAATGGCCGTCGATTTGATCTCAGACCTGTTCAAGTTTGACTGTAAGTAACTCTTAACCTAATGCATGTTCAAACGCTATCATCTGATACACCACGATGCTAATCTTACAAACGCGGATGTTGTTCTGTAGAATGTCATGTGCAGAGCAAGTGATTGCCAAGTTTTATTAAAGAGGGCTGATTTTCCATCACCGTGAGTATGCTATGCGTAATGCAGCTCACGGAGCCACGATGGTTTAGTGGTTAAACTACTCGCCTCCCACCTTGGCGAACCGGGTACGATTCCCGGCAGGGTCGCTCCCGGTTATTCACATGTGGGAGTCATGCTGGTCGGCGGGTTATCTCAGAGATCTCCCGTTATTACCGCCCCTTCACTCCTGCAATGTTCCATACTCATCTTGTTGAACCCCATCGGCTCTCAAGACCTCGATGTTAAGAGCCGCCCAAATCTCTTCACTCACTCATAATGCGGATCACAATCTTAGTAGTAGAAATTTTTTAGTACGATGATTGAAATAACCAGTTAACTTTAGGATAATTTTGTTTGCATACAAATCCCCGACTAATTCACATTATAGAAAGTCCTAGAGTTAAATATAAATCACATGTATGCAGCGATAAGTATTTCGTATAATTTCACTAGTATTACGCAGATATACATTGATAATTTTTATACTGTCGTAAATTAACGTTTGCCTATTGGTAGGGCCACCTGTTATTCGCGAAAAAATTTACGCTTAGGCTAGATTCAAATTCCCTGTGGCTTACGTGCAGTTTTCCTTTGGATATTGGCCACTTGTCTTTGTCGGAGAACAGTTCCGTACCTGATTGAGCCAACCACAATTAGGTAACTGTGACACTGAGTGTCCATGATTCGCGGGCAAGCACCTACAACGAGTGACAGTTAAACTCAGCCAATAACAAAAGTCGATCTGAGCTCTAGTGTTTTGGAGTACAATTAGTCCTGAAATATTTTCGCGAAAAACAGGTGGCCCTACCTACTGGCACTATAACTCAGGTGTAGAAGTTCGTTAAAAACGGTGGCTATAGATTCGACTTAAAATATATACGACTGCTGGATCGTCACAAAAATAAATATGTTGAAAATACATATAAACTATTAGTGATCTAAAATTCCTTATCGCAATATATTCCTTTGGAAGTGGGCCTGAAGCACTGTTTATTGACAGTTTCACTGAAAACATTTTGGCTGGAATATTCGTCTCCTAGTTAACGTGTAACCAAACAAGGATATATCTACAAGAATTGTTTAACCTGCCGCTGTTACCAAATAATTAACATTGCCAATTCTATTTTGCTTTAAATTTTGTGTCCTTAAATAATAACTGTTTTTGGAATATCATTGAACACCGCCGTTTTAGAGGATCTCATGAGTCGACTTGAAGAAAAAAAAATTCTGGCTGGTAGCCATTTGTACAACACATTCCTGTATCGCTAAAATATAATAAATTTTCTGACTGTATTTCGTGTTTACGCATGGAGATGCGTGGTCGCTGAACAGTAACGCCTGTCGTTTCAATCCAATAGTTAAACATGTGATCACCTTCCTTCCTGTTGTAAAATTTTTGTACCCAACGAATTATTGGTCTTTTTATTACAATACAAATTAAAATAGCCCAGAGAACGAAAAATCTTCTTAATGCAAGAAAATCGTTCGCAAATTTACCGCCAGTGTTAGAAAACCTGGTATTTAAGGAGCTATTTCAGAATATATACCACGATATGCAGCCGCTGAGGGTCGTATGTCTGTCTCATTAAGCGTCATGATGCTGCGTCATAGCAGTGCTAAGAGATCCCATTAGGGACCATGTTATGTAAGTTAAGGTTGATTATAAATAAGCCTACTGTGTATTTTCTATAACAACAGCTGTAAAGCCAGGTACACTTAAACATCTGTATGTGATATTCTGTAGAACACCTATTTATCGAGATCTTTTTGAAGAGTTAAAAGTGTGGCGAAGCTAAGGTTTTTGGTCAAAAAGTCAACAATATGCGTACTGAATTGTAATTGTTTATCGAGTACTACAGATTTTCTATTGAAGGTTTACCGTCGGATACGTTAGAAATAACGCACTTATTATTTGGGCGATGTTTCTGTGAACTGCACTTCTGAAGATTTATTAATTTGGTTTTGTTGAAGACTAAAATCATAAGGTGACTAGTTTTTCCAGACGATTAATTTGTTCCATAAATTTCGATGATGAACACTAATTTTTAATATTGAAATCACACATAATCATTTTCGTTCATCTCTTGTATATTCAGGCACATAAATAATACTCATGCAGATAAAACAATATTTTAATTTTAAATGTATTGTAACCTACAGAATTTTAGCAACAATGCCTCTAGGCGTGTCTCTCTTAGGATCTCGATAGTGAAATTCATTCATAATTTCCATAGTTGTATACATTTTCCACGTTCATAATACAAAAGTTTCTTCCACTTAAATTACAAACATGTTCAAAATTCTATTAAAACATTTTAATTATACAATTCTTTTGTTTTTTAACCTGTAAATTCGTATTTTTTAAACTGAGAAATATTGTATTTTAATGGTATTTAAAATTTTGTAATTTTAATGTGTTTGAAAGAATCACATTTTTTGTTAGGAATTTGGAAAATAGTTTTCCAGTGTTTTTCTAATTTTTCCTGTTCTTCGGCCTTTGCGATCAGAAATTATCTTTTTATTTTTTAAAGTAAACACGTAACAAAAAAAGGATTGTAAGAAAATAAAAGTGAGACATACATTCGCCACTCTTGAGGTAAAAATCAAGAAAAGAGAATGCTTCAAGAGCATTGTACTTTATTTCGAGTGTAAAAAAAAATATTAACCATTAATATTTACATACTGCACCCACCATTTTCCATAAAACATAAACTTCGTAAAGTTTCCTCTTTTTCAAAAAAATGGCACGTATTTTACAATGGCCCAGTTTCTGCCCCTTAATGTAAAGAAGTACAGCGCAATGCGTATTATTTTTCAAAAGAAGAAACTTTCTCGCTGAACATTAAGGAAGTAAAATATGTTTCCTTATGCAATGCTTAAGTAATTGCCTGCGCGTAGCCTTACAGATATCGTGTTGTAGTCCACAAGTTTTAATGGGTTTCTAAGAACCGTCCCTGCTCGGGAAATTCAGTCAAACAGTGGAAAGTTGCCAAAAAAAGCTGATGATCTGTTGAAGCAACTACTTTTACATAAAAGTTGAAATGTCAGTCTAAGATTTCATTAACTTCACATTTTAAATCTCACGTGCTGTCTCTGTTACGCACATGTTTTGCTAAAAAAGGAGCATGTAAATTTACTAGCTATAAATGACTTTACTAAAGTATTAAGCTAGACCCAAAGAACTACTGTCGCCAAAATTTATTAATAATTTTAATATACTTCCAATACAGTTAAGACATATTTCTATACGAGCGTGTAAGTCTTCATTTCTTGGTGGATCATTCGTCTGGCTCAACCAAATATACCTTCATTCATGTGCTACATGATGATGATCGATTTGTGTAGTACGCTGCCATGTATCGAAGGCTTTCCTCTCGTTTGCAGGATTAAAAATGAGGTAATTATTTATCCAGTGCTTACGATAATCATTATTTTTACACCGATCAATAAAATGTTTGGTGCCAATCTCATGGGTGTTTATTTCGCAGATAGTTTGAAAACTCATTTGCTCACTGCTGCTTTCTCGCAGATGTCTAAAATTGTTCGCTTCGAAGCCAAGCACCTAGAGGTTCTAAATATTTATAAAACTCATTTTTTTTATTTTAAACGTTACTCTTTGTACATTTTGAGCATCAGCACTTGACCAATTAAAAGCCAGTGCAATTTTTTTGGTACACGTAATTAAGAAGGCATTTTAATTTGTTTAGAATGGAGTTGAAGAGCCACTTGGGACAAATAACGACCCACATAACGCCGGACCAGAAATGAACCTACGCTCACCGGAATCAGAGTCAAGACATCTCACCACATAACTAAAGTCGTCTGGTAGCTGTTAAATGAACTTTAAAGAGAGCGGCAATTAGTGTCAGAAAACTTTAGGATTCCTATGTTAAAAGAGTATTAATTATTTAAGGAAGATTGCCAACAAGCATTATATGTAGCTTGCTGACAACGTTGCAAACGAAGGAATGTTTCTGCGCAAGTCTGCCTTTGCTTTCTGCCTGATGAAGCTACAATAACAACACGACGTCTAGTCGTAAATCTTGCAAGAAACTAGTTCAGTCCGTGCAAGGAACAGAACCCGGGACTCTTATTCCACTAGTCATCAATGGGCGTGTTTGTACTAATCCCGTACTATTATATAATCTAAATTTTACACATACATTTTTAAAAAAGAACATGTCGTGCTACCAAATTGAGATAATAATAGCCGAGGAAACGCTTGTATAGTGCCCATAAAATCGGTCTTCAAAAAGCGTTTGCAGAAGAAAATTCTCCGTCCCCTCTTCGCCCTTCTGATCGGTCAGTATTTGTTGTGGGAGACCATCTGTTGTGAAGTATTTATTAAAGCTTCTAATGTCTGTTACTAAGGACTGATTACCTGCGAATTGAATATGTTATTTTATTCTGCAAACTTCCAGAATACTCATTGATGCAGTTTTTCATGTTTACTTATGGTGTCTTTACACAAAACTTCCTTTCGTTGCCTCCAGGTATCCTTTGCAAGGACCACTGTTGGCAAAACAAGTTTAAATAAATAAATAAATATAAATATATATATAGGCCTATATGTGTATAAATAAAAATGATAGTAATGATCAAAATGAAAAGTTGGTTGTATGCTTTAAAATCTCTCGAATTTACGCAGAAAAATGCTGACATAACTGACACGTTCCGGTAAACTGTCGATTCCAGAATGACTTCGCTGACAAACTCGCATCTTTGAGCTACTGTAAAATACAACACAAAATACGTTAAAAGATGGTCAGAGCCAATTGAGTACATCTGAAATCAACCTTTGAAAAATGTCACTGCCCCTACCTTCGCATAGTTTAACGGGCAGCCTGACATGACATGCGCGCAGTAAAGTTGGTTAATATGGAGTGGAAGTAGTTCAAAGCGTGAACGTTGAATTAGGAGTTTAACGTAAACATTTCTGAATACGGAAATGATTTCTTTTTCTTTACGATTCTATAGTGCATATAAGTGTATGCATTAACGAATGTTTAAAATATTCACTTTTATTATAATTTCACAGTTGGCCAGTGAACATTATGGAAGAATACGCAATGTTCATGCAAACATATCTTAAACATAGCATTCAAAACTACTCAGTTTTCCCCTGAATAGCTTACGGTATTACACCAACAGGTAGGGCTTACCATCTTGTCGATCGTGTAAGGAACGGAGCAAGCTACTTGGAAAACAGGAGTGGAGAAAGAATCGACCAAGTACCTGTAGTAATGAACCATCCCCAGCAATTCGCCTGAAGTGATTTTCGGAAACTATGGCAAGCCGGAATCGGGACGACTGGACTGGCAACTGAACCCGGTTCCTCCCGAACGCTAGAGTGAATGTTTACCACGGCGCCACGTCACTCGGTTCATTTAGTAGTCAAGTGAATATTTCTAAAAATGCTCATCAGTTATCAGATATTTTATCGCAGCTCCCACGTCGTTGTTAATAGGTTCCTACAAAAATACTGTTGTAAGGATGTTTTTTAAATTTAATTTACGAAAAGAAAAGAAATTATTTAGTAGAGATGTTTTACTCTCGTAAAATGTTTGCCCACAAAAAAAAACAGTGTTGCCTTTACTCGGTTTTATTTCACATTGGGGTTCAAAGGCCTGTAGACTTCAATTTTATATCCTGTGCTCTGTTAAGCTGTGTAATCTTGTTTATGAACGTCTAACTTTCAACATATTTAATTAGCGACTCATTTACAGGAAAATTTAATACGATATACGACGTCAAATTGGTTCCTTAAAAAATCACACCTTTTTATAGCACGGAGATGTGTGAAACTCTCTGTAAATCCGTCCTTCTTTACCAAACTTTGAATATTTTGCTGCTGCCAACAGCAATGTATTAATGTGAAACGTATGAATTTAATTGCCAGTTTCGCTGTTGAAATCGATGTTTTTGGAGTGATAGCTAGGTAGTAAAATTCCGATAAATACATTAACTGCGCAACTTAGCTTAAAGATTTTTGATAGAAAAGTATGATACGTTCTTGACTTAAAATTCAGTGACTGAGTGTAGAACGACGAAAATACTGCGAGTGGAGATCACGAGGCATTTAATGGAAGTGTCAGCGCAGCTGTTAGCGAACAATTCCTACAGTTTTAAGACAGAGGCACTAAGGCATCATCTTCGGACCACAGCGTCCTGGGTTCCAGCTTCGGGTAAACCATAGATACGGCATGTGTGACTTTTTTTTTAACATATCATAGAGCTGTGGCTTTAGAAAGTAATCATATTAAAAAAATTAGCGTTGGTAAATAAATTACTTTATAAAATATTACGTTTACCTTCGTACGAAAACTATATTTGAAGTTTCCGATACTTACAGGCTTACAAACGAGTTGGTTTTTGAAGCGGGTGCGAAACCTAATTCGTTTTTTTTTTACTGTGTTGTGAATCTGATTTCCTATTGAGTGGCGGGAGCGAGATTGTTCGGAACGGATGTGAACTATAACGTCATCGATTAAAGTATTGTGGCTGTTGGATAATGTGCGCCTCAGGGAGGATGTACCTACTAAAGTGAAGGCGCGAAAGTTTGTAAAGTTTGCCGTTCTCCGTTGGATTTGCTGCTGTGTGAGACATTTTCTGCTCCAGTAGGCGGGAATAATTATTTCGCAGATTTTCGCAAATTTGAAACCATTTTTTGAATATTTGAAACTGCAATCACTTTGAATTCAGATACGTCGTTTATGAGGCCGCAGTGACTGAGTGGTTAGCCTGCTTGCCTCCCACCAAGACGAACCGGATTCAACTCCCCTGGGCGGGTCACCTGATTTTCGCATGTGGGAATCGTTCTGGACGATGCCGCTGGTCGGCGGTTTTTTTCAGGTATTTCGCGTTTCCCCCGCCACATCATTCCCGCGCTGCCTCAGACTCACCTCAATCATCCTTATCGGCCCTTAAGACCTCGCTTTTGGGGGCAGACAAAATTTCGTCACATCATGTTGTTTATTTATTTATTTATTTTCATATGAATGTTCAGAATTACGGTTCAGTCTAATCCACTAGAAATTGGCTTGAGAGACTTTTAAATTGTGAAACTGTGAAATAATCCTATAGATTCTCTAACTTTCTTCAGTAAGTCAATTTTCACTCAATATGTTTTATTTTCTGTAATACATATTTCGAGACAGTATTACAAGAGTAATAATATATTTGGTCGAGTTTTCTACGCAAACAACTTCCATAACTTATTGAATAAATATAGGAACAATTTCAGAATTATCGTTTGGACCTAGTATGTGATAGTGAGAAAGAAAATATAACATCAAATTCCGCCTTAGTGTGCTTCCACACTGTAATAATTGATTTTAGGTGGTTTACAGAAACATTGAAAAATATTTTAATTTCGAATCAAACCACTCCGTGAACACAGTTGCGATGCTATTGCTTAGTTTTTAATTAGTCCGGTACAAACGTCATGAAACCGAAATCCCATTTCTCCCTTTTCAAGGCAACCAGCTCTTTAGGACTACAGAGAGTATGCCAACACTTAGTTCGACTTTTTGAGCAGCTCGTGCTTACGACAAAAATTCAACGACGGTTATTCATATGCGTGTGTGTTTGTGTGTGGAGGTTCGCAACCCGAAGGTTAGTCGGAACCAAAGACGCAATGCGGGAATGGAGGTTGCGTCGCGACAGAGGCAACTAGGCAGGATGATAGCGCGGTCGGTGGATCAGATGAAGCTAGATCAGAATGGAGCAACACCCGAATTCAAGAGCAGGGGAAACCGGAGATCCCCGAGAAAACCCGCTGGCCGGAGGCATCTTCCGGCAAGATTCCCACTTGCGAAAATCTAGGAGCGACCCGCCCGAGGATTGAACCCAGTTTGCCTTAGGGGGAGGCGAGCGTACTAACTGCTCAGCCACAGCTGCCCCCTTACTCATACGTATCTTAAGTAATATTTTTTTAGTACACAGGAAACAGTTTAAAATTACTTCTTTACGAGCGAGAATGAGAATTCCGGTACGGAATCTTTTTTTGCGCAGGGACGTACAGCGTACATGTTTAATTCTTCATTTGCTAGAAAGTTACTGGGTTTCCCAAGGACGTCCGTGAGGTCCATGATGCCGAAGAGGAAACTTCGCACGAGTTCAGTGCCTTGCCCGCGAAGGTGAATTGGCACATGGTGCACGTTCCTGCAACATTGTTTCCGATACCGCATTCTAGACTTCGAACAAGCAAAGTACTTCATGCTGCTGGCACTATAGTCTATTCGCTATTTCTTCACAATTTTTAAAACAAACCTTTAATAAATCATCCCATCTATGACATGTTTTATTTCCTAAATATGCTATGTACCACAGCCGTTTTGTACCTCTGTTAACACAAAACTTATTATTTTTCGTCAATTTGAAGTTTTACATATATTTTAAATATTAATCATATTTTTTCATGTATAATAAGTTTGAATGAAAGCAGTGAGAAAACATGTGGGTTGGTAACGCCTAGTAAGAAATAGTTCTCATACAAAATACTGTTACAACTAAGTGCTCACGAATTCGGTGCGATGTCCTTTGGTGTAATTATATAGACGTAGTTAAGCTTAGTTTTCACGAGGCGGAGGGATATCCTGGTAGTAGAACCGTAGTAGGCCTTCAGAAAGGTTGTAAGTAAAAGTGAATGAATTACAGTAATCGATTTTACACGGAAGTATTCCTGCGGCGAAGCTCTCGTTGCGCCAGAAGGCGAAAAGGAATCACTAAGTTATCGGATTTAAATGTACAACGTAGAGTTTCACAAAGTGTTTTAATGTTCTCTGTACTTGTGTGTAGTGTGTTCCTTACAACCAGTGTACGAGGCGTTGTTTGCTTTACTGAGATGTGCAGACACTTTCCCAGATTTGTCTACACGAAAGGAAGAACCTCACAGCACTGATAAGCGATTCCTATATATGTCCAGCAGCGGCCAGAAATCTTATTTATCTGCAACATGTTCACGATGCAGGATCAGTTAAGAGATCGTGTCAAGTATTTTATCTCAGTTTTTTTTTTAGTGTGCTACATTTATTGAACGAAGTGCCTTAAAATAGGAAGAAAGAATATTTGAACTGCGGTTGGAGTTGCATGCTCCTATACCGGTTAGTATTTGCGAGCAGAAAGTATAGCATTCGGTAAGAATTTTTAAAAAAATTATTGTGTAGTTAACGTAATTTTTCCTTCGAAAGGCACTGTTAAAAATTGATGTTCCTTTCCGTATGTGTGTGTTCCCTATCCCGCTGAATGTTTAAATATGAAATTTCTTATCGAAAACTTTCCGTTTTTTATTTTATATTTGTAAGACAAGCAGGAGCTCTCGACCTCAACTGTAAAACGTTTGTCAACAATAACCAGCATCAACGGCTGAGACCACGAAAGTTATGTACCCCAACACAGGGTTATTTATTCTTTACTACGAGATAATGTATTTTCACACCAATTCTGTAAACTACTTTGAGGTACAAAGTGCGATACTATTTTGAATTGCCCGTGCGAAGTTCGGTTATATAATTTGAGGCGGTTCTATAAATAATGTCACTACGTAATAAAGCTGAACTCTGCTGGAAGAACCTGCAGTAGTTTAATATTGCCTTCCGTAAAACTGAGGCAAAAGAAAAGGACAACTCTCAGAACAGAATCCGAGAATAAATTTTAACGCAAAACATTTTTTTCTGAGAAATCGTCTAACGGAACTTGTGGATCCCTACACTTTAATGTCAAGTGGTCGGACAAGTGTAACATGATGCGAAGCATGTAGTTTCAACCGTCCAATTTCTTACCATAAAATGCCGAATATATTGATATGGATAGGCATGACAGAAATTCTGAAAATGATATACGGTGTTCTTAAAGCATGCAAGCATTGTTGAGATTACTTTCTTTCAATGAATACCACTTATTAGTATTCATCGCAAGAAAGCAATCTCAGCAAGGGTCGTATGCTTAAAGAATATCGTAACGGGGAAAATGTCTTCCACGTATTGTATGAACGCGATAAGAGACGCCGATGGCAATGCAAATGGAGTGCTTCCTTGAATCTTACAGGATTTAAAAAGAGTGCCACATGCGCTGAGAAATATTCCTTTGAGACCAGGTACGAGCAGCTTATCCGTGTGTCTACACTTTGCAGGTTGTAACAGCACCCACTGTTAAAAGTATTTGTAAGTTGGCAGTAACGTTACCGAAATAGAATACGTAGAGGCGTACATGACATGAACATGTCCTTCGAATACAGAAACGTTTGCGCAACATCCGCGTAATTTTTACATGAACATTTATCCCTTCCACGCGTACAATATAATCAGATATTAAAAATAATGGACAAGGGGTTCGGGACGCCCGGGATAAGGAATTGCTACGGTCATTTCTTAGAATGGTAACGGTAATCAACTCAAAATCAACTACTCAAATGTAATAACGTTGAGATATAACCCATGTTATTCAGATTGCGAGAGACTTATACATATTTGCTGTTGCCTACGGTGTCGAAAATACTCCCAAGGCAAGAAAAAAGGCGTTTAAATTACAATTGGAATTTATTTTTTTCGAAAACTGTTAGGTTTACTTGATGTTTAAATTCTAAAGGCCAGCAGTGTATTCTTCATTGGATGTAGGGTCAGTACCTATTTTGAATGTAACTGTATACCTTTTTAGTCTAAACTGGAAGTATAAATGGTATTTTAATAGCATAATAGTTTGCACGGTGTAACAAATTAATTATAATACAACTGCAGCAAAGCAACCATTAAAATCTAAGACAATCAGAAAAAATCACAGTGTTGTTACGTTACTTAAGAGGAATTATTATTTTATAATCTTCACCCTGAAAAACATACTCCAATTTGCACTTACCGTAGTCAAAAATATTGTTTGTCGAATTCGTTTCAGTACTTTAAAATAATTTTCTCTGCTGCAGTTTACATTAAATCCAGCAACCTACAGGTATCATTCAATTGCTGGATTTTTGATTGGGAAAGTTTATTACGCACACATTCAATAGCCATTTAGAAATAGGGAATATTTTAAAGCTACCCGTGAAATTTAAAATTACATTGATCTTGACTGTATATTTTTTTAGTAAGCCATTTCGAAAACAGCTCAGCTTCTGTATCCGCAATTCTCACATATCTGTGAATAGTAAATAATTTTAATATCTTTCCCAATAAATCAAGTTATTCGAGTAATTCTTGAATTCCAGAGAAAAAAACGTATTCGAGGAAGTGAAAATACCCTTATAGTTGCTGAAAGTAAATTGAATACACCCGCGAAGAAAAAAAGTGGGGGTGAGGTGCAAAGTAGTGGGGTGGTCGGGCGGAGAGAATCGTATCATTAGTAACGAGGTAGCTGTAGGAAGGTGGGGTTTATCTGACGGCTCCTTCCATCACAGACTCAAACACACACACACAATCTCTCTCTCTCTCTCTCTCTCTCTCTCTCTCTCTCTCTCTCTCTCTCTCTCTCTCTTTGTCCAGCTATTTCTTCTGAATTCACATTTTATAACAAGGAAAAATAATAATGTTTGCTTACAGTTTCCACAACCTTATGTCCAACGGAGAAGACTGAATTACACATTTATTTATGTGAAATGCAATTCACTGTGAACTCAGATAAGAGTATAGTAAATCAGCGCAAAACTCTTTTAAATAACTAGAACTATGTGACTACTATCAGAAAGATTTAATTCTGTTCAGGGACTTTACACAGTCAGGAAGTCAAATTTCGTTCATATTAAAATTTTTATAATTCCCTTACCGCTATATTAAGAGATAAAAATCTTACCTTTCACACAGACAATTAAAGTATAGTTGTTTTACAAATCCAACAAGAAATACATCTGAAAGTAAAAAAAAAGAACTGGCTTCACGATAAGTACCCGTCAACCCACGTAAGATATACTGTAAATGAAAAATGTTGCAATAAACTATTTTTGAGACCATTGGTTCATTTTTCTAAAGAATTGTAGAATAGATTAAAATTACCGGGAAAGAAATTCAAGGTCATTTTAGAGGGAATAAATAAAAATATTTTTTTAGTGAGCCCATATCTGAATATGCAGGAGTTTTGGTGTGAGTTCGTCGAGAGCATGTCACATAGCGCCTGCCAACAGACAACCGTTGGTATTAGAGAGGTATGTTGTTTGCAGACCTTACAGGTGGCAGGCACTTTCCATAACCCCAGAATGAGCGTTTCTTCAAGATGTCGGTTAATGGTAAGAAATGTGAGTTACGCAGGTACTTGCCGGCCGGGATACAGTACATACTATGTGCAGCTCTGGATTTCCTTTTGTTTGACTCGTTCTCTATCATCATGTGCGACAGCAAAATCACCTGTTGAAACCGAACAAAAAATGCACTTCATACTACATGAAAATCCAACAACTTAGTGTTTGCAGCCAGGAAGTGATCGCAGTACGCTGCATACTGTACTGCCCTCCTACAGCAAAGCTATAGGTGATAACAAGTCGTTAATTATTGCAGTACCTCCTACGAGGACTGCAACCCACATGGCTTTCACAATTCAACGGTTGTCCATCTGCAGGCGATTCGCGACGTTTTATCACCATAACCTGGGTATTGAAAGCTGATTGCATTTACCTAACACTGGTTTAAGGCCGGAATTTGTGCCATTTGTAGGCACTCGCTAACTTTTAACCACTTTTTTTTTTTAAACTTGTATTCTCTTTCAGGGAATAGTTTTGACTCTCGTGGCAAAGCCCCTGGTTTTATTTTCCAGCACCTGGTTTTCTTAATTGCTTATTTGTATGTAAAAGCAAGATTAGATAATGTTTTAGCCACTGTTTCTGTAATTATGTTTATTTAACTAATAATGATCCAATATCTTGTTACTTTGTCATTTTGCAATATATGTGTAACCAGTTAATCTGATCAGGTTAAGCTCTTGTGTCAACCGGTTGAAATAACTTTACTTAAAGAACAGGAACTGCACATTTCGTAATGAAATATCCTGTATTTGGTTTGTAAATTTCATATTTAAATTCTTCTCTGTCAATGTAATTTTATGAAGTATTTATATTATTAATGTAAAATACCGCGTAATGAAAAAGGGTAGTACCACTGGAATTTCCGGAACATCCCCTACAGCTTTCTTCTTGGTTCCTATCCGTTATGGCTTGACATAAAGTTTTGTTAGCTCCGACTAATATCTAGTTTTAATGAAGTGATATTGTCAGCTTTACTGCCTCGGGTGAGTGTTTCTTGTCCTGCATTTTGATCGCTGCCTCAAAAATGTGTTATTTTTTCTTGCCTCTTTATTTTTTGCTTAAATGTATGTTATTACAGCGGTTGCCCTGTTGGATCGGAAAATGCTTTGTTGAGGCGTTTTCACTACCTTGCTGCCAAGGCGTTGGCAAGGGAAATGTCCCGAAGTTTCGCAACATCTCAGGAAAGTGCAGCCTTTGTTACAACATTTTCTGCATGTGCATGAATCTTTGAACTATACAGAAGTCAAGTCGCTGTTTCTCAATGAACTTACTTTTGACCTGAATCAATCACCTTAAAAAAAATGTAACCTAAAATTTTTTTTATGGTTCGGCATATTTTTAATGCCGAATTTTAATCTTTTTTGCGGAATCCCGACAAATTAACGACGATTTCTTTCGCAAAAAAAATCTTTAATTTAATAACAGCAGTTTGTTATTGTTGAAGTTCCTAAGATATTATATATGAAACCATGGTTACTGTTGTTACGCATATAATATATTTTATTATTGTTATATGTTAATTCACTTCCATTAAAACTCATTTTGGTCAAACGAATTTAAGTTCTACTTTCTTTATCGACCACCTTGCTTTTTACTCTAAATCACTATTTGCTTTATTGCTGCATATAATAATAATTATTACTACGTACATATAAGGGCGCTGGAGTAAAAATTTTGGATCAGCCTCTTTGTTTCTCCATGCTATATTGGGGTCACACCTACACAACCAGATCCTTCGGAGCTTCCCCTCCCGTGCCCCTCGCGAATGGTCTTAGGCTTGGTGGAGCACTAAACACCGGTATTCCACTCGTTTATGAGATGTGCGGTGCAGAAAAATATGCTTATTTTCTTCGTTTATCACCTCTACGAGTTTTTCAAGTTAATTTATAACCATCATAATATACAATTAAACATCTTATCTAATTATTTTCCTTAGTATTCACACAAATTATGGATGTGTACAAATTAAAACTAGTCTCTAAAAGCCGAGCTGCTGTAGACAGTATAGGCCAATGAGTAGAGCCAAGAGTATTTCGCGAACTAATTCGGAGGCGAGGTATACTCCAAACACGTGTTGCTTTCTCCTGTTATGATTGCACGACAGTTCTTTAAACAAGCCCTGTTCAATTGCGAACCAGTTATAAGAGGGAAGCAGTAGTGCGAGTGAGTGTTTAACAGTCCTGTACAGAGGCCTCACTTTATCACAGCAACCAATAAGCAAACGATAATGTCTCGAGTGTATAGAGGACTGTCAAGCCTAGCTTGCTATATGCTCAAAACGCAAGATACTCGGGCCTGTATATATGAAGTATAACAGTTAATAGGTTTCTCAATTTTGTTGGTTGGTTTCCTATTGATTTACATATAATTATACTGCTGCATTCGTTGATTATTTGCGCCTTGTTCCGACAGACCGATTAGGAGACTCGTAAGTTTTGTAGTTATCGCAGTTATATTTACAGTCAAGACAACTTTCAGATAAAACCTTATATTACTATATAAATTAAATTGGCCATGCAACTGGTCTGAAACATTATACATTTAAGTTTTTCAACAACCAATAAAATTCCATGGACTATCAGTGGCGCTCGAAATAAGGAAGGGACTATACACCGAATGTCCCTAGTGGCTACGTTGAGCGACAAATGTGTATGAGGTGACAAAACATTTGTTCGAATAGTTGCACACTAACGTAGAATATTGTCCCACAAAGTACAAAATAATTTGATTACACGCAAATTTTTACCCTAAAAAACGCGTGAAGCAAGTTCTCCTGTATGTCTTTTTGAATGTAGCATAAAATCGCAATTTTATGGTCAGACACTGTCACGATGTATTCGTAAACAGCGACTGAAATTTGGTTCACGAATATTGTTACAAATATTTTGCTGGTTAAAACAAACCTTGATCTCTGTGTTAATAATGAACCTAGGCGGTGGAGTTGTATTTTTTCTTCCGCACGCGCCGTATTTATTAGAAACAAGGTACAGAAGACCACTGACAACGGGGGTATCTTGTTACTACCCAACTCTGTTAACTGCCACATCTCCAGGCAGCCACAAGTCGCCACTTTGAAAACAGCGGAGGACATAATGGAAGCTTAGAAGACAGCAGGTGGTCTTTAATTACTTCGCTGCCCTCCGGCCCGCACTTTCACCTGCGCGAACTTGCGTGGCTTCCATAGCACATTGCAAACTTTCTTACGTGGACGTCATCTACAAGAGCACAGCTCTTTGAATCGCCGCCAGCACTCTGGCAATGTTGTTCGCAATTTCGCCACCACTAGGGGCAGAATGACTTCCTTGCGGTTTCAGATTTCTACGAAGTTGAAACAACTCCCTGCCTCCTGTTTATAAAATGTACTTTCTCTTTCCTTCACAGTTACCCTCTTCATCTTAATTGGAGGTAAGGGGTGTCTAGGGGGATAGCTCATAGGTAGCTGAATGAAAGAGGGAATTATAAAAATATATATTTAATCAACAACAACTAATCACAATGAACAACAACTAATCACAATGAACAACAAGTAACAATTACAAGAACACAATGGGATATCAATTCTTACAACTCTCAAGACGTTTACGTATTACAGAATAGCAGACAATGTTATGACTCAATTATAATATGGTAACTCTGATAACCACGACGCAGCTAATCCCTGTACTTGCCAATAATATTAATTATTACAAAAGGGGGAATGGGGACGATGTCTCGATACTAGCATTGGTCCCTACCGCTACGCGAATTATGTTCATCCTTTATATTCTGCTTCAGTTGGCCTCGGAACCCCTCTGGCCAGGGGTAGGTAGTGCTCTCCTCTTCAACCTCGATCACACACACGCTCAATACTCGTCGAAGTCTCGTGGCAAGCTGGAGGGATGTGGGGGGGGGGGTGGTCTTGAGGTCTCTTATATAGCCGGGCGATCTATGGGATGTTTGTGTAACAAACCCGTCCGGCTATAATCCATAGTGCGCTCTACCTAAGGTGGTGTGTAGCGCCACCATATGACACTACAATGTGCTTATTATAAACTTCGTAGCCATTCAAGTAAACCGTTCTTCGTCTCAGCTAAATTAAATGTTTGAGAAATACTTGGTATATCCCCCCCCCCCTTCCTTTTTCCACAAAAAAAAAGTAAAAACTTCAGTAAACATGAGTGTTTTATTCGCCAACTATTCTTAAACAACAAGGTCCTTAAATGACTCCCATATATGGGCTCTAAAGATCTCGTTAAAAATGTCAGGGATCTTTGAACTGCCATATCTCTCAGCTTTCGACACAACAACACAAGTAACTACGTTGCGTACGAGCTTTGGTTTGGTCAACAAAGTATTTCATCTTAGCGAATGTTATCAAGTCTGTATGACGCGACCAGCCAACACATTATTTTCCCGACCTTTCTGAAAACTGCGAAGTTACAAGTGTATTCATGGTACCTTCACGCTCTTTGAATACAAATTTTGAAAAAATCACCCCTTGTACGACGGGTCTTGTTGTTTACGAAATATACAATTTGTCGCACGCGTTTTATACTTGTTTCAACGTTAAAGTACCCTGTTTTTGGTGTAATTGAAGTTTTACTTATACTTTATCTATAAAACATAATATTAAATTTATTATTAATACGAATAAGACAGTGATATAGAAGTTGTGTTGGCAATGCCTAGTAAGAGTGTTCTTGGGCAAAATATTATCACACTAAGTGCGCAAGAATTCGGTGTGACGTCCCTTTAGTGCAATTTTCTCGGATTGGTGAAGTTTTGTTTGCAGGAGGTGAGGAAGTAGAACTCAGACCTCCCCTTTTTCTACGACACCATTAAACACGCGTTCAATCACCCGACCTACGAAAAGAATACACACGTTAGACAGAGTACTCTAAAATTGCTAAAAACGGCATTTTCACAGCGCTGCATCTCAAAATATACATGTGAGATACAGACAAAACTATTCAAGGGCCCGCATCGTTATTTCCTACAGGCCTTCCACTAATAAATTGATAGAGCCAACGCCGATAGTTCCATAGGTATACGCTATTCACTGTAAAGTGAGCACTTTTGAAAGCCCTCTCATTCGGAATAAGTCAATAAATATATTTTATTTTAGTCTTGGACGTTAACTTCCGAGTGCGGTGGAATATACATACTGTGTGTACTAATTACATAGCAATATTTACTTAAAAAGGTTGTTAAAGGATAAGAAATGGCTGAAAGTAAAAATTAACTAGGACCTCAAAAGTGATCACTTTACCGCGAACAGCATATACACGCAGAGCGGCAAGAACACTGCACGCCAAGTGAAAGTGGCTTGCGCTTAGCGGCGATGGCGCACTTGATACGCATGGGAGTGTCGCCCTTATAGATCCCGCGTTTCTATGTCTCGAACGCAGAGAAGAGCTCTAGGTAGGCGGGAACCTTAATCCCCTGTCGCACAGTCAAATATTTCTGTCAAACTGCTTCCAATAAGTTTGGGCAAATAAAGTTGGACAGTTATTACGTCATCGAAACGTCATAAACGCCATCATATTTGTCTGAGAAAGTTGGATGACTTCAGTTTCCATCAAACATCTGAGGATTGGACGAGTTCAAAAATGTATTTGATGTTTGACGGTCTCAGCCAATCAGAATCGTGCACAACAAAAATGGACGTTTAGAAACTTTAAAATAACGAACAATAGTTGGAAACGAAGTAGGTTATGAAGGTAACTAATTTATGTAGAAGCTTTGTGGGGATGAATTCTATTTTCAGTGAATATTGCACATAATATTACGAAACAGAGACATTAAATCCCATTGTGCAAGAAACATTTTTATATAAATAGAATTTTAATTTAGTAAAGAAACAAAAATAAATTGCAATATTACTTACATTTCTTCCTGTAATGGACCGCATTGAAAACAAAAGCAATAGCTCACTATTAAAATATTTTTTATAATAATTCGAATTAGATTATCTCAATAAAAAAAATGACAGTGCGACACATTATCAAACACATTCAAGATTATTTGACAAAATCTGTTGGAAGGAAAAATTTCGTGGCCGTATATTGTCTTCAAATTTCATTGGCAAATATGTTTGAAGGCGAAAATTTGATAGTGTTACAGGGGCTTTAGGCAGGGCTTCAGAAAAGTTGGAATTAACCGTGAGTGGACTACATCTTCGCCGTGCGTGGGACATGCCTCGACCCCGGGAGAATCTGTACCCTGTGGTGTTGATTGCGTGTGCTGGTGGTGCCAGCAGCTGCTAACGTCTTCATACGAAGACGGCAGTCACAGGGACGTGGGGGGAAACTAAGGGTGAATACGGTGATGAAGATATCTGCGCAAAACCAGTCTCCGTGTCCCGACATTGAACTGATTTTCTGCCAATACGACTGTTATGCCCAAAGTGGATGGGTTTGAAGTTAGAAACATGTTCACGTAAACAAGTGCTTTGATACGTTTGTATACTTCCTATAACTAATTTGAAATGCAATTATTTTGAATAAAGTATCTTATTAATATAAAAGTTATTGTCTTTTGAAAATAAAGATGTAAACAATATGTTAACCAATTTTGGCCATGTGACTTTGACAGTTTTATTGGTGTCTTTAGATTGAGTAGAAGAGGTTCACAGCTTCAAACATGTAAACCCGTTAAGGAGTTCCTTGCGCACTCTCCAGTGCTGACGAAAGGAAGAGGGCCTGGAAGGAAGGGAAAGAATGGCCATTGGAAACTACTGTAAATAAGATTTCTTGACCAACTCGCTGAAATTCCAGTGGATGAGAACTTGGTTTTTGCATCATTACGTCTGTCGCGTCTCTTATTTATTAGGTAACAGTTCATACTGTTAGATGCTCGCTACTCTTCTCTTCTTTTGCCCCGTCCTGCGCGCGAGACCGAAGGAATGTTTGAAGGTCACTCGCGCAGTACTCTAAGAAGGGTTTGGAGATTCACAAATGATAGCCACCACGATAAGCCTATTGCAACCTGTAGACTCCAGCTCTTCAGCGTATTGAATTTCTACAGTTATCTTTGAAAGAATGTTCTAGTTAGTAGTATATGGGCAGGTATAGGGCAATCCAAAATATTAAAAATATTGTAGGAAATATCACCAAAAACTTTTTTTTTCTCAAGGATTTTCAGTGTTCTTTCCCCTGCTTGGCCAAATTTTAAAATATTGTGAAATTGGGCAAAAAACAACAAAAAACATTGTTTTCCATGGTTTTTTTTAATGTTTTTCAAACACTGTTCTTCGTCTCGACTTCAAAAACTGTTTTTAGTTTATAAAGCTAGAAATCAAGCACATAAAAACCAAAAAACAAGTAAATTTCTCGTTTTCAAGCAACTTTTTCATGTTTTCTAGAAACATCAATTTGTGCAGGTTACTTGCAAACTGACTAGAATGGGAGTTCTGAAATTCAATTAAAAAAAACGTGAAAGTCAATGAATAAAACTTGAAAATCAATGAAAAAATACGAAATCCGATGAAAAATCAAGCTTATAAAAATCGCAATTTCTGCCTTTGCTTTCTAAATAACAAGCAATTTTAAGCCTAAATCAAGTAAATTTAAGCTGATATCAAGCAAATTTGCCTGTTTTCAAAAAATATCCGTGCAGACTTTTTTGCAAATTTAAGCCAAAATCAAACAAATTTAAGCCGAACCAAAGACTTTATTATTTTCAAACATTTGACGTTTCTAGAAAACATGAGAAAGTTGCTTGAAAACGAGAAATTGACTTGATTTTGCATTTAATTTACTTCTTTTTTAGCTTTATAAACTAAAAACAGTTTTCGAAGTTGATATGAAAAATCGTTTTGAAATACACTGAAAAACCATGAAAAAACAGTGTTTTTAGGCGGGTTTTTACCGAATTTCACGACATAAGCCGGAAAGGGCCTCCGAGACAACAGTTATAGAGTTAGAGTTTGGAGGATTGCTCATCATTAAGCGAAATGAGCGCGAAGACCAACGAAGCGACGAGCCAGCAGAGCGGCGGGTGGCAGCAAAAATAACCAGCGGGTTTGAGGTGCAAGTTGTGACCAATACAGCAACCACGGAAGATACTAGTCAGCTCTCCTACGGAATTGGCGTCGCGCAGTCAGGGGTGGAGAAGAGGGCCGCAATTATGCCCACTCCTTACGATACGCAGAGGTGTTGGCGGGAGTACCACTACCAGATTGAAATAATCGACACCTTGAATGGCTGGCCAGCCGAACTGCGGGCTTACTACCGCGCGGCTTTACTGAAAGGTCCTGCACTGTGCATATTACAATCTCTACCAGAGCGACATTGACTGGAGTACCTCACAGTGGCGTCGGCCTTAGAGGTATGTTTCATTGACCAATACCTGCTACATCCCCATCATGCCCAACTTCAAAGGCGCACCCAACTACCAGGGGAGTCACTGAAGCAGTTATGGCAAGACATCGTGCGGCTGTCTCAACTATCTATGGAAGGGTACTCAGAAGAGGCGCGTGACATAATCGTTTTCGAATTCTTCATCGATGCCACCACCAACAAAGAGTTACGGCAAGTGGTACTACTGGCTGTACAACACACCATGCAGGACACCCGGGCCCGAGCACTGGAGGTGGAGTCAGCAAAACAGGGACACGCACCCTGACATCTAGTATGGGCAGTGATGCTGAACAAAGACAGCATGAATAGGACGCTGAAGGAGTTGCAGATGGCTGTGAAACAAGATCACTTTTAGGGTACGTGATACAAAGCTTCGCCAACCCACCTTATCCCAAACAACCAGTGTGTTGGTCATGTAGACAGCCAGGTCACCTAAGAGTCTACTGCCCACAACAGAAGCATAAAAATACGCTAAATAAAGGAAATAGGCAGTGAGTGGCTGGTTACTGTATAACACACTCGGAAAACTTGAAAACGCCGATATTTTGGTGTAGGGAGAATTAAACATGAAGTTTGGTGAACCTAGTCTGTATACACAGCTTATATATACAGCAAAAATAGAGGATGAATGTCTCTCGGGCATGATGCCCTACGTAGGCTGTATCAATACTTGACTTGATGCGCTATAGGTAGCCAGCACAGAGTTGGTGGTGCCAACATGGCATTATTTCTCATTGCCAATTAGCTGCATAGTACACTGTTATCAACCCACTATGCTACCTCTTATAGTAAAATTGTCATTAAGGCGGATGTCAAGAGCAATTTGTCAGAGTTTTGGATCCAATTAAAACAGCTGAGAAAGGTGGCATCCTGCCCAGCAGTGTCATTGTAGCAAGGAATTTGGTCTCTTCAAATTCTAACAGTTTGTCAGTTAGAATGATTAATTTGTTTGAAAGCATTGTACGACATGAGGAATGGACCCTGATAGGAGTTTGCAACCATGTTACACAGGTTATTTCAAATGTAACAGTACCTTTTAGAACGAAAAAAATTGAATGTTATTTATCAGAAGTGTTGGGGGGTCTGCTAGAAGGAACAAGAGAATACCTCAACTGGCAACAGGAGAAGCCTGTCTCTAAAATTACTGAAGATAAATAGTGACACCTTCTAGTGTGGAACAAAAGACACTGGAAGGACTAATATGACCTTCCACCACATTGATACAGGAGATTCCCGGCTAATAAAGTAGCCACCAAGATGACTGCCACTAGCTTAATGTGATGCAGTTGAGTGAATTCTGAAGAAGATTAAAGAATTTTATGTAATAGAACCAACAGTCAGTTCATGGTATTTCCCCATTATACTTGTTAAGTTGAAAGTTGGCTCTCTGAGGTGTTGTGTAGATTATAGTAAACTTAATAATGTGACAAAGAATGACTCATATCCACTTCCATGATATACGACACACTGAACAGTCTAGCAGGTTCGCAACGCTTCTCTACTTGAATGTGAAGAATAGGTACGGGCAGAGCGAGATTGCCCCAGTTGACCATAGAAAACACTCCATTTTGTGTCCAAGAGAATGTACCCTGGCAGTTCAAAGTTATGCTTGTTGGGCTGTGTAATATCCCCCCTACCCTACAATGCCTGGATACCTGTTGGAAAAATTAATCCCTTCAGATAGCTGTCAGGTTTATCTTGATTACATTGTTGTGACAAGAAGGACATTTGAATAACATGTCATGCTTTGACTGTGTATTCCAGAAAGTGGCCGCAGCAGATTTCATACTAGTTCCTACAAAGCGCTACAAGTTCCAAAATAAAATACATTTCTTAGGACATGAAGTGTTAGCTCACAGAATTGAAACAGACCCGAGAAGAGCTATACGAGTTTGGCCAACACCAACTGACAGGAAAGAAGTGCGAAAACTTCTGGGATTAGGTGCCTAGTACCTAAGATTTCTACCTGGGTTCGCCACGATCGCCAAGACATGGTATGAGCTGACTGAAGCGAAAGGAAATTTCATTGAACCATGGATTTTGAAGTTGCTTTTAGTATGCTAAATTAAATTCTGATATGTCTACCAGTTTTGGGATTCCTGAAAATTGAGGGCATATTCATTTTGGATACTGATGCTGTTGATGTAAGCATTACATCTATATTATCTCAGATTCAGGATGGGAATGGCAGACCACAACTAAAATATTTAAGTAAGGTATTGCACAAGCCTGAGAGAAATTACTGTGTTACATGGAGGGAGCATCTGGCCAAGGTGAAGGCAATTTCAAAATCCCACCCCAACCTTTCCGTCGGACATTTTATTCTGAGAACTGACCATACTTCATTATGTTGGATACTTAAATTCAAGATCCCCGAAGTTCAAATTACCCGGTGGCTAAAACGCCCTAAAAATATGAATTTTAAATACAAGGTATAGACGCCTTCACAACAGTGCAAATGCACGTTCTAGGAGGCCATTCTGTCCTCGTTGTGAACGCCAAGAAAATAAGAGTGATGAACCGCTGATGGCACAGAGGACAAGAGTTAAATTTCTGTATCTTGTGATCGGTCACCTACCTGGTTTGATGAAGGTATTAGGAAATATCAGCTAAATGATCCCACTTTGCCTCCATTAATAGAATTGAAAGAAGCTAGCTGTAGGCCAAAATATAAAGAGACCGAGCACAGTAGTCAAAGCATACTGGTTACGATGGAATTCCCTCGTAATGAAGGATGGTTTGTTTTACGGGAACTGGGAAAATAATTAAGGAAATCACACTTGCTTGCAGTTGGTCCTTCTAGAAAGCAGGATGCTAGAAGTCTCGAAGAAACTGCACAATGCAGCAGCCAGTGAGCACTTTGGTGTTAAGAAGATCCTCTTCAGAGTTCAACTGAGATTTTACTAGTTACATTGTCTGGAGGATGTTAAGAAGTGGTTGTGAATGTGCGATGCCTGCACTATGAAGAAGGGTATAAGGACTAAGGGACAAGATCACCTCCATAAATACAGTGTCGAAGCCCCATTCTAGAGGGTGGCAGCAGATATTCTGGGACTCTTGCATGTCATAGATAGGTAATCGGTATTTAAAGGTGGACCAAAATTACTTTAATAATTGGCATGAAATCATTCCCTTCTTGAACCAAGAACCACATACTGTGGCCAATGCACTCATACAGGTGTCTTCTCAAAGGTTTGGGGTGCCACTAGAACCCATTACAATCAGGGAAATTTTTTTAAAGCTTTTGTGTTACAGAATGTAACAAAGAATCTGGGAATGAAAAAGACTAGGACTACAGCCTTACACCCTCAGTTGGATGGAATAGTCGAGTGGTTAAACCACACTCTCAAACAGTACCTATCTATACCTGTTGCAGACAATTTAAAGGACTGGGATTCAAAGGGGCCATTCTTTCTCCTGGCTTAATGCTTGCCAGTTCACGAGTTTACAAGGGCAATATAATTAAAGATGCTGTTTGGAAGAGAGCTGTGCCTCCCTAGTGACCTGCTGTTTGACCGACAGACAGAAGGAAGAGGAAGCTGCTTCCCCTTAGTATTCCAGTGAACTACGTCACATGCTATTCGACATTCACGATTTTGCTAGACAACACCCCAGAGAAAACAGTGACAGGATAAAGATGTGGTATGTAAGGAGATTGTCGGGGGAGGTATTTCAAAAAGGACAACTGGTATGGCTGTACAACCCACAAAGACAAAAAGGGCAGTGTCCGAAGCTACAGAAATAAGGCTCCTACAGGATTTCGAAGAAAATGAGGTCTCTCGGATTTCTCGTTAAGGCTCTCGGGCGAATTCAAATATTGTCCAGATCGACCGACTAGTACTCTACCAAGGTCTGGAAGTTGCAGCGTCTGTTCGGGACGAACAGACTTGAGGAAGGGGCAGTGTTACATGCTCACTGGTCTTCATCGCTTCACTTGCCCCGTCCTGCGCGCGAGACCGAAGGAATGTTTAAAGGTAAGTAGAGCAGTAGTCCAAAAAGGGCTTAGAGATTTACAAAGGTGAGCCGCCGCGAGTCGTCGCGATAAGCTTATCGCAACTCTCACGCTCCTGCCCTTCAGTGGATTGAATTTCTGCCTTTAGCTTTGAAATCATTTTCTAATTCATCACCCTTGCTCTCTAAACATGTTTCGTGGTGCGAAAACCTTCCAAATCGGGCCAGCGGGATTGCTTAAGCTTCAAGGGGCCCCTGAGCCAACAGGTTTAGAGTTTTGAGAATTTGGAGGATTGCGCATCATCAAGCGCCAGGTGTGCGAAGACAGCGAAGTGACGAGCCAGCAGAGCCACGAGTGGCGGAGAGAGTGAGCAGTGGGAGTGAAGTCTGCGGACTGCGAGCTTCGGTACAGTGGAGAGAGAGAGAGAGAGAGAGAAGAGAGAGAGAGAGAGAGAGAGAGAGAGAGAGAGAGAGAGAGAGAGAGAGAGAGAGAGAGACAGACCGGCGGAACTATTGAACTGGCTGTGTGAGTGACAGACATTTGGAATGATGGCAATAGACAGACTGAACATGTGTAAATAACGAGTGTGAATTAAGTGGCTATAAACATATAGATACATTGAGAAGGACAGAATTGTGGTTGACATTAATTACTGCGCTCACTGAGAATAATCAGAGTATTAGTTGAGACACATAGTTTACCTTTGTAAATGTATTAATAAATTATAAATCAAATTTATTTCTTTTATTTTAAATTAAGGCATCTATCCACCACGAACTTGAATACGCCTCTTTAGCATCGTGTTAGCATACGTTGATCATAACTCATTTGCAGTGTTTATTTATGTGAGCACTATATGCTATAGTCCAATTATGGTTACTTCGAACTCTTCTCAAGCCCTGCTAAATTTCTAGTTTCAAGCTATTCCTAAGAAATTACACCAATGGGACAGCGACGTCATTTGTGTGCATTCACTGTAATAATATTTGGCACGAGAACTATTTCTTTCTAGGCATTACCGACACGCCTATTTCTCTGTTTTTATATGTATCAACTATAAATTATGTTTAAATTTATATTTAAAATTTAAGTAAAATATAATTCCAACCACAAATAAGATACTTTTATGTTAACAGAAATATATAATGTTTTCGGTAAATAACATATTTAGGAAACAAGTAAACACGCCATACACGGGGTGATGTTCCAAATGACTGGTGTGACGACACTGCGAAATACTGTAGTAAGTTATTGTAGCTTGTGGCCACGTATGCGGTATCAAAGTTTTTTTTTTGCCTCGCTAGTATTGTTTTTATTCTGTCTCGGCATTATGGCAAGTTTTGGGCCGAGTTAGCATGCAATCACGATATAGGTCGAGGCTGCTGTTAGTAAACATGATGTGACGTAATTTGTAATTACTGGGTTGGTGGATTCATTAAATTTTTTTCCACTCTCTTTTTTTTACCGAATTTAGCCTCAGTTGCTGTATAGCTATTTATGAGATATTTCCCGCATTTGTCCCATTACAGCTACGTGTTTAGTCTGACATCCCGAATTTGCCTTTGGGGCTTATTGGGTCCGGCTACCATGTAAAGTTTGTTTGGATTTGCACTTAGTTTCGCTGATAAGAATATATGCAAGTTTTTGTCACAAAACTAAAGGGATCAGAGTGAAAAACTAGCGCTAACTAACCGTGTGGAAATATTTGTACATTTACGGCATATTAGATTTTCATTCAGTAAACCAGAATAAAAATTATAAATTTTAAGTTTGTGTTTAATCGAATTTTTGATCCCGTATGACTTTATTTCAAGTCTTGTGCTTCCAATATGAGATTAAATAGTATGTTGTATTCACTTAATGTTGTATTCCCTGAATCATGGTCCTGTCACTGCGGATGGATGTGGTCGAAGATACTGAGGATTTTTGAACTGCGTCCCACCTTTCGCAGCGTGTGTAGAGGGCTACTGGGCGTAATTGCACTATTGAATAAAACAAAATTGTATTTTTTTTTAACAGCACGAAGTTGTCGATATTGTTGTGACGATATGGATATAGTCACCTAGTGAAATGTATTTTCTTTTAGTAATTTCGCACCACAGGTGGTAGCATTGAACGCGCAGCGTATTTATCGTTTTTATGTGTGCTTATATTTTGTTCTATACCAGCCGGTAAATTATTCTTGTTGTTATTTATTATCGTATTATGAATATTACTGCACATATTCTAAATGGGTGTTTGTGATATTTGTTATCGATATTATTTTGGAATCGATCGGTAAAGAGTCGCGACTGTGGCGCTTGAGTGGCGCGAGTTCATGACGTCGCCTCGCTGGTGCCGATACGAGCGCGCGCCCAGCCAGTGTGCAGAGTCGGGCCAGTGCAGTCGCGGGAGTCGGGAGCGGTAAAAAATACACTAGATACGAATACCGGACAGTTCTATATAAACAGCAAAGGTGAGCGTGCGAAAAAAAAACCTAACGGCAGGAGGTGTTACTATTAATACATTTTCATAAATATTCCAAAATTCATAATAACTATAATTTGTTAGGAAGTATTGTACACTTTTTAAACATTTAACATGTTATGAGTTAATCTCCGTCATCTTATGTTTAGCCATTGTTAAATAAACTTTTCATAGAGAAAGGAAATTTTCTTCCTCATATCCACCATGTTGGTATTGTAACTTTACTATAATTGGAATGTACTATTAAACAAAGGTGTTGCTTTCTGCTGGCTGGAGGTGATAACACTGCTCGATTTTCTCGCAAAAACCTGCAAGCTGTCCGGTATTCGTGTTTGGTGTATTTGGTTGTAAGCCGAGCAGTATGCGCCTGACCGCGGAGCGAGTGACGCGTGACAGCTGTGGACGCTCGGCGGATTGGGCGGACATTTCGGCAGTATGGCGACTGCAGTATAATTTCTTCCAGGTCGCGGTTAGCCTTGGTCAACGTGGGTGAATGCAAGTCGCCGTAACGCAACTGGGAGTGAATAAACTGGCTGCTAAAATAATATTAAGTGAATAGGCCAGGAGTGAACGCAAACACGATATTGCCATGATTGCCTGTAGTCCGCAGCTCCCGTTGGTAAAGCATGGGGCGGGTATCGCAAGACCGTAAACTGTATTCGAGCGTGTAGTGTGTGAAACAGCTGCGCGAGCCAGCAACATTATTTTTAATATGAGCGTGCCGAAAGTAGCTGAAGTAACTGTGATACCATTATTTATTACAGACGGCTCGTGAAACTAAAATTTGCCAAGCTGGGTAAGCTGTGCGTTTTGCGTGTTCCGTGGGCGAGCACTTTATGAGTACGTGGGGTAACAGTGACGTACTTGAATGGCTCGTAGCTATTTGCAATATTTTGGGAGTCCAGAAAAGTAACTTTAGTGAAATGGTTTATGCACGTTTTCTTGCAGACGCACGTCCATGCGGTTAGAGTGTCGGATGCATGTCTGCACTTTTTTTCAGAACGGCCGAACGTGCAGAATATAACTGAGTGTGTCAGTATGAATCTTCACGCCATGAAGTGCAAGTAAACCGCGCGTGGTTGCGTGGGGCCTCGAGGTGAAAGACTAATCTGCTGTTCCATTTCACGGCGTCGAGCTACACGGAGTCTTCAATGGGTTGCCGCTGGCTGGCAAGGGTGTTCTCCGACGTGGCCTGCTGGTCAGCATTTCGGTATTCTGTGTGAATGCCAATCCAAGGTACGAGTTAGCATCGTCATCGCGTCCCTGCCGAGTTCGTTATTTATGGAGACATTTTGAAACCCCGCGGTCAGCCTATGCAATCAAAAACTTTGAGTGCGAAATGTTGAAGAATTTTTTTCAACGTGCATACATTTTTTATAGAAATGTATTTTTTTTAAAGTCAGTGCTTGTAAACATTCATTCTGGTGTGGAATAAATCGAGAACAAAAAAAAAAAAAAAAAAAAAAGGTGGAACTAACGAGTCGAGAGACATTATTTTGAAATGACCCCCCGAGTTAATCACAACTTGTTTTGCTGTAACATGAGTAGTGATAATATTACTGTAGATATTTATAAGGGGTTGAGTACTGACCGCGGTACCTGGGTTTTACAAGTCGAGATCGCTTTCTGCCCCGTAGGGGTAGTTTAGAATATGATGGGGGAGAGCGTCTCATTGGGCCAATTGAACGATTAACTCCATAAGGTAACATGTAGAATACATTTGCTCAATTGCCCTATTGCAAGGGGAAAATAAGCAGAACAGTTGTTTGTGGTGGTAAGAATCCAGTAATTATAAAACGACGTGCCTTTTCTTTGCGACTAGATGCAATTGATATGCGGTAGTTATATAAACATTTCCAGATCTTATACTTTCAACATACAAGAAATTTTAACTGGTTCTATTGTGTATGTTGGCTTTAAATATTTATAAGTACTTATTTTTGGAGTCTAAATGCCTTATGTTTGAACCGCTTAAAATTGAGCATTTTTGTTTCAGTCGAGGGATAAATGCCATTCTGAATTCGAAACCGTTCACAATTTACTCTCAGATCACTTCCTGGTGCCTCTATTTTCCAACACGCTGGAGAAGGACGGTTCACAAAATAGTGAAATGAAAGACTGCATGCGTGCGGGCTTACACGACTTCCAGACAGGCTTGTCATATAAGAAAATCTACACTTTTCGGTAATCTCTTACACTAAGAATATATGGTGAGGAGATAACCGAATAAGTATTTCTCAATTATAACTTTTATTAATAAAAGAAGCTGTTAATAATTCTGTTAAACGTGCTGCAGAGAGGCTGCCTCCGAAATATTAGATCACTAACAAGATCTCAAAGAAATTAAAATAAAAAAGAAAAGTATATACACTTACCGCTGAGACAAAAACATTTCCCGATTAAATGCGTCGGTCAATAGTAGGTTAGCACATGACAAAGAAACTTTCAATATAAACTGACATTCTACCCTTCCAGCACACTACACGCATAACACATCTATTAACAAAAGGGTTATGTCACTTCTTGCTTGAGGGGTTCACCTCTTTTACTCGTTTATGTCCCAACTAATTATTTCCAAAATCACATATATAAACAACTATTAAATTTTAAACTCAATATGAGACATCCTCATTGCATAGTTTCCATTAGTTTCTAAGGAGTGAGCTACTACACTCTTCCCGCAAGCACTGTTTGTACTTCGCAAAGGTCAACTTTTAAAAATAATCACCGCGCTTCATGAGAGAATTTTCACTAAAGCATGGTTATACTTATAGTAAATTAAGATTTATAGAGTTCTGTTTTAAGATAACTACAGCAAACTACTTTAAACCAATGTAAGAGTTGTGTTTTTGGTCATACAAACACGTTGGTTGTCATTGGTTGGAGCAAGCGGTTCATGTCTTTAAAATGCACATCTTGTGTATCCGCAACACTATGTTTTGTTTTGGTGGCAGCTATGATCGGGAAACCCACATAGTTACTTCACTAATATATGGTAGAGTCTTGAGTTGAAATCAAGGCCACTTATAGCTTGCTGTTAATTATAATGATGATAGAATTCATACTACTCCATGAATAATTACATTTGTTACATATTTATTAAAATTATAATACTGGTGTTTTATGGTTTGGAATACTGTTCGGACGAATATAGCACACCTTTATGTTTTAACTCCGCTACGTCGGCATTCTAATATGACTGTGATAACACAGCACCATTGCTAGAAGATGTTCATGATTCTCTCCCTAAGTTTATTTCATTCTCTTTCGTCGCTTTCATAAATCGACAATTTTGAATAAACTGTGTAAAAATAACGTAAATTATTCCTTCAAGAAAAAACTATGAAAATTTTGATTTGCAGATGGGATATCGGCAAAGATCCGAAACGGGAAAAGGACAAAAATACGCTAGCATTAAAAGTAAATCTGTTCAAGCTCTTCTGAGAGTTAAAAGCTTGCTACTTAGTGTGCGAAATCGCACATTTAAAAGTTATGTAGGAAATTTTGTTGCAACTCATGCGTGAATAGATTTGGGCGGCTCTTAACAGCGAGGTTTTGAGAGCCGATGAGGGTGAAAAATGTGAGTATTGAGCAGCACTGGAGTGAAAGGGCGGGGGAAACGGGAGTTCCTCGAGAAAACCCACTGACCAACGACATCGTCCGGTACGATTCCCACATGTGAAAATCCGGTAACCAGGAGGGGGGTTGAACATGATTCGCCTTGGTGGGAAGCAACCAGGCTAGCCTCTCAGCCACCTCGGCCCCAACAACTCACGAAGATTTTCTTTTGAGTACTATTAGCAAGAAGGCATAAATTAAGTAGAGAATCAGAAAACAGCTTGTTGAGTACATAGTTTAGACTCAATAATAATTTAATGGATCGAGAAAACCTGAAATTAAAATAATGACCTAACAGATTAAATTGTCTGAATGCGGGAAACACTTCTCCTCTGAAAAAATTGATAACGTGTGATGGACTGGACGACTTCTTCCCTTCAAGAGTTCACCAAAGAATTTCATATGTTGTAAAATATATTCTTCACTAAAAAAAAGTTCATGCAAGTGGATAAACAAACAATAGAGTTTCCCAGCAGCGATGAGTCTGACCCCGATACCATCTTATCAGATAGCTCTTCTGTAGGAACGTTATTTCCGACGGAAAGTATTGTGAACTGTTGTCACAGGGAATTTTCTGCTATCGCCAGTTCCGCGAGCTTTGTGGAGCCACTACTATTTTATTTGTTGTCCACAGTTCCGAAAGAGGTCGAGAAAGAAGAATCTTTTTTGTTACGCTTGAACAGTGGCTTTTTGTTTTGTTTCTGCTAGCATTAAAATATTAGTATTTGTATACTTATTATTAGAGTGACATTTTAACACTTAAAAAATAAAATAAAATTTAAACAAATGAGCCTTACAATAGGTACTTTTACATATCTACCACACCCTTCGCTCTTCCCTGAACAACCAGTAGACCATAATAATACCTAAAAACGTTGCATCAAGATGACAGCACCAAATAAAGATAATGAGCAGGACTAATACTATAATAATAAGAAAATAAAATGAGAATAATTTAATGTAAATGGATATAAATGAATAAACAGAGAAAAAAGCAACCTCTGAAATATTTTGGGTTTAGTTGGCACATAAATTATGGTAATTAACTTCTAATCAGCAGTGTATAATTCAACGACACGTATTGTTTATTTTAGGGAACTCAAAATTGTTACAAAACATATAGCCAGTACTTTGTACAATGTACACACATCAAACATACGTAGGCTATGTAAAATTTCGTCTCTCTCGTACTTCGATATTACTTAATAACCTAACAACAATATTTAAACAATTTAGAAATCTGATAATTCATATACACTTGCCAAGTAAAAAAGTATCGCTTGCGTTATTAAGGTATGTAATGTGTGCATATAACATATATTAGATATGTCAAATTATCTTTCCATTTCGAAACATTAAGCTTCATGTGATTATGGCTATAAAGTATAAAGCATGGCCCCTAAAGAATCCGACTATTCGTCCATTATACAAGTATGTCCTGACAAGAAGTGTTAACAGCATCATATCATCTCTGCCATGAAAAAATCTACGTTTCAATTTAGCAAAGTAATATATAATAATATATTTATATCGTAGCAGTTTTTGTAACATATGTATTACGAAACACTAATTTACTACGCATATGCGTACACAAGAATTGGGTTCCAATATACCTTCAACTTATATAGCAACACAAAAATAGGAATATACACTATACTCTTACAATAACCTTAAACAGGTTGTAGGTTGAGACTTTTCCTCCTTGAGGACTTGATTAACATCCATTTATTGAAATCATTCCCAGCTCAGCACCTCGCCATGGGTAACCTTTTGTAGCGGAGAAAGTGGCATCACTATACTGGAAGAGGTTTCTGGAATGAATATGTATTATTTCACGTCAGTGAGCAAGCATCTTTTTAATACTAAAAAACAAATAACTTTCGTTATTTTCCCATTTCATGTTGGGAAAGACGCTACGAATATTCCCTTCCAACTCGGCTAAGGGGGATATGTCTATCGTAGCTTAACTTGGCAGCAACGGTGAAGGCCCAATTATGAATCTGTCTCTTATTAGCCGTTGCCCGAAGTCCGCGACGCCCAGCGTGAACAACATGCAGTCTAACTCAACCTCCGAATAGCACTGCGGCATCGTGCAGAAGCAGTCAGGCACGATATCTTGATAAAACACGACCAGTTTCGTATTAGTTCTCGCCAGCGTGGTACGACAGAAGAAAGCTGCCAAAAGCAAGGGTAATAGAGAGGGTCGAGAAATGAGCACCATCTTGAGACATGGGACGCACAACACGCGCGCACATAATAACTCGTTACTTGGTCATGACTGGTCACAACGGATGCAGTATCCTTCAGTTGTTACTAGATTCTGCTAAATAATTAAAAAATATTCAAACACCAGCACATTTGTTATGGGTGTGTCACTGTACGTTTTATTATGGTCACAAGATAAGCAGTATCTATTACTCCTTGCTTACTGTTGGTTCCAGCTTCATAGTTTAGATTTGTACAGTTAACATGTCACGTATAAAAGGAACTTCATTACTTCATCGCTAATGGCCACAATATATTCAATATTACTAGCTTTATGGCAGTTGGTTCGTGCTGCAGGCTAATGTGTGATCAAGCACCAGTATGTCTTTAATAAGTGCCCCGTGCAGTGAAAATAGGAAACCGCAGATGGTAGCCAATATTCTACACTCTTGTTTAGGCTACTTTGCATACATTAATTGCACTCAGGCAAATATAAGTTTAAATAAGCAAAGACCTGATTATCTAAAACAGGTTTTAACCTATCAGTAATGATGTTCTATACATTTAACGTTGCAAAGGAAGAAGATTTACTGACTCAGACTGAACACAACCAAATACAGCATTCACACGTTAAAGAATTAAAATGAAAAAAACGTTTCTATTTTTTTGTAAAATTTAAATTTTAATGTCAAATAAAAATAAATTAACATAAAATCGGCTGGACACCTCAACAAGCCAGTATTCATTAAGAAAAGGTCATATTTTGTTTGAAATTGTAATTTTTTAAAGCTGATGCTTTTAAAGCGAATTTATTTTACATTGATTCTTCATATTACCTCCATTCCTGCAGGCTTGGTAGGCAGGTAGAATGCGTATAACAGCTGTTCGCTAACCAAACTTTGCAACAGAGAATTTCTTTTCAGCAGATATCAGTATGTAACCCACTTGGATTGGATTTTAGGTTAGAACATGTTAATAGGAAATTTTTTTAGATCCTGTGCACCTACTCTGGCCGAGTTTTATGCAAACGAAAGGTATCCAAATTATTGCATTTTTAAGTGTGTGTCTATATATATAGTGGGAAGGGGGTGTTGAAACAGTTATTTTTAAAAGTGATGCGACGTTGGTCTCACATTAAAGTCGCTAGATGCAGGCTTAGCGGGCAGAGCACTTAAATGTTGCCATTATCGCAGAGCAGAGCGTTTGGACTACTATAATATTGTTTTCCAACAAGTTTACTGTTACACTTCTTGTCAATTTTCGCGCTGCAGTTCTTAATAACCAGCCACGTAAGAGTGCGAAAATTAGCCTTTCGACACGACCGACACTACAGTAAATCTTTGGCATGAATGTTTTCAGTCAAATTTATTTGCTATCTTTTGGCATGTATTATCTATTACAATACACTTGGTGCATTGAGGTTTTGATTTCATGGATGTACTTTGCTGTACGCTATAACGTCTCAAAAAAATTATTATGGTAAAAAAATTATAATTTGACCGTATATTATGTTGGTATCGGAAATTTAAAACTACTATAGGCTATTCACGGTAAAGTGAGCACTTTTGAAAGTTCTTTCATTTGGAATAATAATCAATAAATATATTTTATTTTAGCTTAGACATCTTTCGAGTGCGGTGGAACGTATGCAATAAGTTTATTACTTACAAGGCAATATTTATTTTAAAATATGGTTAAAGAATAAAAAATGGCTGAAATGAAGAAGTAACTATGGCCTCAAAAGTGCTCACAATTTCTAGTGAACAGCCTATAAAAGTATTGCTGGGAGAAGTAGTTGGCAAGACATTCAAATCTTACCAGACTTCTTAGAGAAATGCGCAAGATTCCCGGTAGATGTTTATAATGCTAAGTGCATATATCCGTTTACGATGATGGAAAGTCATATCATTTTCTCATTCACGTAATTTTAAAATATTTCATGTTTACGAATTCGTTCATTTCGAACATTATTAATGAAACTGCTACAAGTGCATGAATTTAGTTGTTGGATTACGTTTAAGTGATTATAACCATGTGTTCACAATTATACCTACTGAATGTTACCGTATCGTAAACGTATCAATACGTTGATTGACACATGTACGCACATGCACTGACAAGTTTGCACGTTCAGAGTTTTATAAATCCAGTAGAATTACTTTGTTGAAAGGTTTCGTCGTGATAATCGTTAGTGTCCTCACACAGCTAAAATTGTGTTGCAATATGTTTAGGGTTTAAAAAGTTATTATATGCGACATACACACATACAAACTAAGAGACAATCTACGGATCATTATAAGCCTCTCTTTCCGTGTAAAGTAGGCTTAAGAAACCCAATATTATTTTCAGAGTTGCTGTTAGATAAATATTAACGGCCTGTTCCCCATCTCTCCGTCCTTCATTCCAAACCAGGTTTCTAAAGATGGTTACTATTTGCAAAAACTGGATTTTTTTTAGATTAACAACCACGACGGTATTCAGCAGCTGCTAATTAGCATCCGAGTTTAGGAATTCACGAGGAGGAAATTACTATTTCAGCAAGATCCCGCCGAGATGAACTTGCAATTCAGCATGCACAGACGGAAATCGTGGATTCGGAAACCTATTTTCGTCCATGCTGCAGCAAATTACCCGTGGGTAAATGAGAGGCAGTTTCATCCACTTGCTGAAACATTCCTCCAAACATTTGCTATTTTAGGAGGAGAACCTCCGTAAAGAACGAGGTTGTGTATACTTTGGGGCGAACACACACAGAGGACATGTTGAAAATAAACTCGAAATCTCGATCACTCCCGCCTGTCTACATTTTGCAGCATAGTACCTAAACGTGCACGAGAAATATGGTTGTGTGTGTGTGTTGAAGTATCTAGCATAAGAACAAAGAATACACATGGTATAATTTTCTATAGACTATTCACGGTGAAATGATAAATTTTGAAAGCCCCGCTTTGTATCTACTTGTATAAAAATTGTGTAATCTTCCGCCCTATGTACAATAATATAGCCATGGGCCTCATTACTTTATTCATGCGTTGGTCAAATGGAACTGCGAAATTATTAAGAAAATAAATACTTTACAAAGTTGCTTATTTTTAATCTTCGATGCATTAAAAAACAGAAAATTAAAGAAATAATTTCAAGCTATCACAAATGGTTACCTAGCACTATTTGTTTGACGTTAAGATATGGAACTATTCTCCATCCATCGTTACCAACTTTACTGGGCGAATGTCACTCAGTGCGCTCATTAAAATATAGGCAAGCAGGGGCAGTGACCTTTCTCTGATATTCATTTCTAAAGTGTTTACTTTATCGTGAACAGCCTTTAGTAACACTGTGAAACGTGCTTTCAGATAACTTTTCAATGGGAACATCACTGCACCTTGCTTCTGTGTGCGCGCTTATTATGGGCCTTTACACAACTGATTACGTTAAAAAAAGTCACAACGCATAGTCCATTCATCAGGAACAAGTAACACAAATTTAATGCCGTAGACCTTACTTAAATGAAATGCTTGTGTTACATCCTGACTAAATACTTGCTTTTTGAAACTCAGTCAAATATAAATTCAGGATGAAATGATTAACTTGGAATAAGAGTTTGACGGTAATCTGCAAGGCAGCGAAAACCCGCTCAATACTGTACTTGGCGGTCGTATCCCTGAAAACCCATACGAATACGATTTAAAATTTCGACTTTGGGAAATTAACGATTATAATTTCTTAGCGAGGGAAAAAATTATTCTTTCCAAAAGTAGTTTTTGAAATGTGTTACATATTTAATACTTTTAAACATGGTCGAGAAAATCTGTTAACGGGGCATGCTTAAGTAATAGGCCTATACCAGTAAACCATGCGTTAGAAAAATACTTCAAATATTCGCTAACGTTTACTAATTTCCATGTGATGTTGATTCATTCGAGTTTTACGCCTACTTCACAACGTAGAATTTATTGCGTAGTAAGAGAAACATACACAACGCAAATAAAAAGTATCTTGCACATTAAGTTAGAAGTCTCTTGTTAACGTAGCTGTTCATTTACAGAAAATTTGAAAAAAATTTTCACAAGCAATTTTTTAGAATAAATAAGGACAATGGAATTTTCATATACATATGTTTCGGATTATTCGTATTTGTATTATTTCTTGGTATTCAGGAAATAAAATCTATACGGAAATCTTCTGAAACCAAAAATATCCTAAAAGTGATACCGCAAAACCACTGCATATTAGGAGCAAATCTAGAGTAACGTTTAGATTTGTATTTCACTGAAGTGCGGTATTCTATAAATTAAAGAGAAGACATCCAAAAGCATGAAATAAAACTAAAGTGGTGAACGCCCACATTATGGGCTGAGTAGAAATTTAAAGAAGCTGATATTCGAGTGTTTGTTGCTCGCATGCCTCACATTTAACTATTTTTTCCTATATATTTATGTATATAGACACATTCAATTTTTCACGGTTTCTAACGTTATTCTTATCACAATGGAAAATTTTTTCGTTTATTTGACCGAAGACTTCAGACAAAATGACCTCTATGGTACGAGTTGCTTCGTAATTTTATGAGCACTCATTATTTTATTTAAATTATATATCGCTAATCACGATGTCATCACGCGGAACTATCTCTGGTTCTACAAAACTTCTCATAAATATATTACAAATATACGAATGAAACACGCAACAAAACTTGCTCTCTCTCTCTCTCTCTCTCTCTTTCTCTCTTTCTCGCTCTACCTAAAAATTATTGGGGAAACAAATTAACAAATATTTACATATAATATTATGTATGTGCCTGCCTTAAATTTTTATTTGTGATAGAAATCCTTGGAGTCAGTGACACGGGCGATCAAAAATATTCTTCATACACGTAGGACACGTAAAATTTGTGCTTAATGACCGTCGCAAACATGAACCATAAAATCGACAGTGAATGATTATAGTGTTACTTCTTAATTTATTATCAACTATCCATTTAATGTTGCTTGTGTATAGTATTTTGACTCATATTCTCCTTACAAATTATCGAAAACACAGATATTAACTAATTCGAAAAATATATAAGCATATAAAATTTTTACTTCCAAATTATTTATTCAAAATTTAAAATTGCTTAGGTTAGCAGTTTTTGTATAGACTATTTATAAATATGTTAAATGATTATAACTTGCCTTTTAGAAAAAAAGTGTATCACCTGAACAATTTATCTTTGAACCAACACATATGTTACAAGTTATCTAAATATTTACTGTGCAGATTGAAGGTGAGGCATTATCTAGGTTTTAAGTATGGTCCTATAGATTTACTATAACATATTTACTGTCCAAAAGGGCATAAACATCAATGTTTGTGGGTTAACGTGATACTTTTTAAACCTGGTAGTATAAACTTTCAAATCAACATTTCTTCTATACAACATAAAAGAGATTTTCTGTCGGCTAACATGATCGCAAAGTTTATCGCACGAGTGCACCTAGCTGTAAATAAATCAAATAACCTGGTAACAAAACGTTCTAGAGAGCAATAACAATGTTTAATGACAGTTGCGAAGACTTTTCCTACTCTCTTTTCCTACTCTCTTTTTTTTTCCACGAGTAAACACGTGTTTCTTTTTGCTTGGAACAAAACTGCGCTAGGCGTTTTCGCTTTGAGGAAATTTGCATTATGTAACACTCCAGCTTTCCTGTCTCCTGGAAACAATTCCTTCTGCCATAAATAGCGTGACTCGACGTCGACACGAGGAGAACCATCGGAGAAAAAAAATATTTTATTGTTTTTTTTTTTTGTAGAGCGGCCGAGGTATCCATAGTAACCGAGAATACCTCGAGGAGAGCAAGCTTTACTGGGGTACGGGATAGAGAGTAAACGTGCCCTCCAGAGCCTTCTATTTTTACGAGAAATGTTTCAAGTCCGAATTAGCTTGTTCTGCTGAAACCCTTTACCGCTTTCTAACAAAGACACGTTTTCCCCATGAATTACTTCAGCGTTCCTCTAGGGAATTCCCTTTTCAAAGCAAAACGCCGCTAAACGTGTACGTAGGCCACATCATTTTTCAACGCTTAATGTTTTTCAACACACACAAATAAGGTTCCGCTTTCCTTTCTTTGCAATATTTTAAAAAGTAATTTTAATCTGGAAAGATGGCGTAAAGTCGCGTAATTTCATGCTACGGTTGTATTCCCTAATATATGTGAATTAAAACCATAAAAATAATGATCAGGGAAAGGGTAATAGCTCGCTTACAAAACTATTAAGAATATGGAATAATGAGATAAAATTAAAGAAACCACGTATTTAAAATTTTCACAATATGATACAAAATTACTATAAATATACGTAAAAATTTTCCTTAGTTAACGTTAAAGATACATTTACCCCGTAATCTAACATACAAAAAATCACAATCTTTCCTTCTACAAAAATAATGCCCCATTAAAATATTACTAAGACATTTCACAGCTTTGAAGATTTTGACCGAAAATGACCCGAGTTTTCTTCGTAGGACAGTAAAGTATTTTATAAGAACTTCTTAGGAACGCTTTAAATGTGTTCATTCGATTTTTGCAACTGGCTAAGTAAATAGTGACCTTGCTACACAATGACATGGTGACAACGTTTAATTTTACTTTGACTAAACTGTAGGGATAAATCTGTACAGATAAAACCCAGGATTTACCTAGAGTAGATAATTTACAGAAATGAAAACTTACAAGCCATCCAATTTACAAAACAGCAGAAGTATTATCCTAAGGACTAACCGAAGCATTTAATACACGCTTATTAAAACTTACCTGTAGAGCTCTCTTGTGTTTATTGACTTCTTTATTTAAGTTTCCCATTTTTATCTATCTTCCTTTCTTGCACATTTTTGTGTGATGTGAATAGCTGTTTAGCCTACTTTCCGAAGGAAAGAGAAGCTTAAGAGTTCACTTTCTTTTCTGTATGTGTGCGTGTGAGTCTGTGTGTTTCTGTGCATGCATGAGTATCCCCTTTCGGTCTTTGAACGCATGAACCGAATTTCACCAAACTCTGTATATATATATATATATATATATATATATATATATATATATATATATATATATATATATATACAGTACATAGTAAGGAAATCTTAACTTTTATAGTTTTGAGCACGCTGGGTACTTACTTTACAAATGGCGACCATTTTAAAATTTAAGTTATATATCATATCTCGGGAACTATTCAACAGATTTAAACCCAATTTTGTATGCTGGAAGATGCTTCGTCTAAGCAATAAAATTGGAAATGGATATAGTTTTTTCGTAATACATTTCGAAATATAGCACAAAATGTAAAAATAATGATTTTACATTATATTTCGAAAACTATCAAAGCAATTCTCACCCAGTTTTGTATGTAAGTAACACTATGACAGGTCAGGTAAATGTAAGTCAGTGGCGTCTCGTTAGGGCAAGCAAGGCAAGCAGAGCTTGCCCAGACAGTTTCCTGACAATGTTATATTTAAAATAAATATTAAATTCTAACTTGTATTTACTTTAAGACAACTTTTCACTCATGCAGTACACATTCTACTCGGGAAACAATACTGTACGTTATATGAAAACAACTCGTTGGCTAGTAAAACCAAGATGCTTGGAAGCGCTGTAAGTAATGCTTTCAGCAGGTAAACGGTCGCAATAGTTTCCCGGCCGACGGAGGGGAGGCAGGGTAGGAAGACAACCCGGAGAGGGGCGGGGGCTTGTGGCTTCGTCAACCTGTGTTGGAAGTTACGATGGTAGTGCTTTCTTCACCGAACTGAACCGGAGATAGCCGAAGCTGGCCTAGCCGCAGGCAGTTGGCGTCGTGTAGTTTACAGTAACTATATCGATGTGTGGGCAAGTTCGTGCGCACAACACGAATCGTATTGTTTTTATTTAATTTAGTTTTGGTGCTGAGAATGTTATACATATCCGTGCGCGATGTATACCCTACATAAAATTATAAAATTACCTAGTGAGACTGAGAACCGAGTAGATATAATGAGTGCAATAGAAACATGTGGATGTAATGGTGGTGTGTGTGGTTTATGAGTGAAGCATTTTTTCGGCAGTGCTTTCACTTTTCAAGAAAATTGTGACATCATAAAAGAGGGTAGGCCGACACCTGAGCTTACGATCACGACAACACACAAGAAATATAATTTCGTATGTCATTTACAAAAAAAAAAATGTTTTATCAGAAACACTCGTGGTTAGCTGGATGTAACAGCCTAAACAAACTGATTTGCTGGCCATGTTTATTGTTTTGAAAAGATGTTAACACGTGGACTTCAACTGGGCGTTATGACCTCAACAATCTGTGCAATGCTGTTCAAAAATACGAACGTTCTGAAGTACACATAAATTAGTTTTTGTCTCTTAAAGAATTTTGTACAAATAGTTTATTTTGGACTAGATAGATCCAAACTTCTTTCCATCTTTACACAAACAAATAATAATTTTACCTGTCTACACTTCTGTACAAGCAAAATTGCTCCGTATGTAAATACCTCACTATCGACGGGCATTAAAATAATATTGATTTTGAGTGGACAAGGTTCCGGGTTTGATGAAGGTATCTTTGTAATATTTTTCACTCAAGCAAATTTTTTGTTAGAAAATATTAATATGTTTACAAGCGGTGTAGTTCATATTTAGGTACGAAAAAACTTTTAAAGGGCGCCATTTTGCACCTTGAAATCCCAATTTTGCCGGGGGAGGATCCCCGGAACCCCCTCCCCTTAATCGGGGAGATCAACACCACTACTGTTCCCTGCACACAGTAGCTTGCCCATGAAATTATAGCACGTATCGCCAATGATGTAAGTTTTTGAAATTGATAAGGTACTTATTTTAAAAATGACGGCGGTAGAAATATTTCAGGTTTATTTGGTATATCTACTATACTTTTTAACTAATTCCGACCGAATTGTGTATGCTGAAAGTATATATTAAACGCATTATATACGCCAACAGATAGCCACTTTTGCCTGCCATTTTGTGAGAAAGCGCCACATGAATAAAGGAAGGTTTTTATGACATATCTCGGAAAACGATAAACCGATTCATACCAAATTTGGCAAACAAGTAGTACTGCTGCACATTATGTTAAATTATATGTTTCAGGTATGTTAAACACTTATTTTCAAAATGGCTGCCATATAGTCTTTCAATTTTAGAATGTTATATCGTCGAAACAATGTAATAGAATCCTTTTTATTTTGTATGTTGACGGTTACAACTATCAAATATGTCTACACAGAGAATCTCTGTATTTGTAAGATAGCGCCACATGAATACATCAATTTTTACGTAATATCTCGGGAAACAATAGTCCGATTTTTACTAAGTTCGCCAAGCAAATAGTACTGTGGCAGCTGATATAAAATTGTATGTTTAAGGTATGTCAGACACAAACGGTGGCAACATAGGGATTTTAGCTTCGTTTACTTTATCGTGGAAACCATGTAATTAATTCCAACCCGATTTTGTATATTTACAGTATGTAAAACAAACTACTAAATGCTTCTACATGGAGCATATTTCGTCCGCAATTTTGTAAGATATGCCACATGAAAAAATAAAGTTTTTATGTAGTATCTCGGGAAACAAATGGCAGATTCCTTCCAATGGCAGATTCCTTCAGCAGTGGGCGAAGACGGCTGTGTTTTAAGTAGGTTATGCACTTGTTTTCGAAATGATGGTATTATAAATATTTTAGTTCAGTATATATTATTAATGAAACAAATTCCAAATTAACTTTGTATACCTGTGACGGAGTGATTTCCGCCACGATAATGGCAAATGTACATTTTGTGTTTTCAACGTGCCCGGTGCCTATTTGTGCTTGACCCCTTGTGTTGCTGCTGTGCTACAGTACGAAGGTTTTTGGTGGGTGGTTTCGAGGTGACACAAAGGCACACAGGGTTTGCTCCATCGACTTTGTGCTCATTGAAGGATCTTATTGCAAATTTAAGATATTTGCTTGAAAAGAGTCCATTACTGTCGATGATGGGTGATCTCATGAGAGAGGGCGTTCCTAGTGGGGATAGTTGCGGTTACAAATACCAGTGCTAGGCACGGGGATGATCAGAGCGTCGCCGGCGATGGCTGGAAATTAGCGAGGAGGGATTCGCTGCTGTTGGTAGCCAGACCAGGAGATGCTGCGAGAATGCCTGCCGAAAATGAGAAGATAAGTAATGCTTCTACGGACTTAGTCGAATTTATAAGTGAGTTCATACTTGAAAAAATTCTGAGGAATCGGGCGTTGGACTTAAAAAATTTGCGAGCGGAAAGTGAACTTAGTTTATTTTGCTGGTGATAGAAGAACTTAGAACCTTTGCGAGTCAGAAATTAACTTTGAAATTTTCGCTGGAGATCGTGTGACTTAGAAATTTACAAGAAGAAATGAAAATTTGAATCATTTTCTCTGACGATAGTAGGACTTAGAAAATGTTCAGAGTGATAATGGACTTTGAGTTTTGCACCTTGAAATGGCACTTAGTTTTTACAGTTCGCCTGAGGACATAAGAAAAAAAATGGTTTTAGTCGCGCTCAGACTTTGGAAGTGAATTGGATATGAGTATTGGGCTGTTTATGAACTGCGCGAAGACTTGAACTTTAATTGGTATATTGAGGATATGGACTTAGGCTCTGTGGCTGAGTGTTCTAGGCTTTTACGAAGTGTTGGTTGGGGTAAGGGAGAGGTCTCCGATATGGGAAATCAGGACTTAGATCGTTTCCCACCACAGATGTAAAAGTGGAACAAATGATATGTCAGAGTAGAGTGAGAGGGGATTTTCTGGAACTCGTCAAGGGACGACCCGGTTTTGCTTCGGCTTTGAGCAGTTGTGGATGAGTCGCCGAGAATCTGTGTTCGGGACAGGGATTGCCGTCAAAGTGAGGAGGAAGAAGAATTGGTCGGTTTACGAGTGAAGGACCGGGGATTCGTACGATATCATCGTGAAGATGTTCAAATGCATGTACATAGTTGAACAGTGGAAGGACGATGGAGGGTGAGCATATTTTGGTATGTGTGTGGATGTAGTGTGTGGTAAATAGACAAGACCACTACCGACATTTTCGAGTGTCCTGTTGGGGAGAATATTTTCAGGCTCACGTCTAATGTGTATGTATGATCTGGACGAGATTGATAGTAATTGCCATAGCATTACCGGCACTTTCGGGTGCACAGGTGAGGGCAATATACTTGGGCTCTGTGCAATGAATGAGTAGTGTTTGCAGTTTTCAGCAATACCGATGCTTTCAAGTGTCCTGGCGGGGAGATTATCCTCAGACTCAAAACTTGTCTGGCTGGAGTGTTGCTGCAATTGTGTGTTGATGTGGCGTGAGTTGTTGGGACCGGGATTGGGGTTTTTGGACATATAAATTTTTCGCTTGTGAGACCACTTTAGGTTCGACGCTCTGTTATTGTAAAGAGCGTTTTGAGTGTAATTTTGGTATAAAATACTATTCTAATAGCTTGCTTGTGAATAGCGTATTTGAGAAATAACAAAGGAAAGATATGTAAATAATGATTTGAGGAAATATGTATATATTCAGTACTGTTTTTTTTCTGTAGGTTGTTTTAATGGGATTTATGAAGTCTTTTAAAAGAAAATTGTTACATTGAGGTGTGTTCACCATTACCTTGATCAAAGTGATCATTGAATGTATATTTGTCATTGGAATTTTCTTAATGTTCTAAAGTGTGGCAATGTTTTAATTACCGGTTTGATTGTTTATGGTCAGCCTTTGGTAATTTTTGATTTGTTTAATGTCAGCCATTTGTAATTTTGGATTGTTTTAAAGTGCTCTATTTGTATTCTTGGATTGTTTTAAATAATAAATAATTGGTAGTTTGGAATATGTATCTGAATTTGAGATGAGGTAAAGTAACGTACAAAGAAAACGAAGGTTGTGTTGTATTGGGTAAGTTTGACACCCATCAATTTTGGACCGTAATGCAGGACTTAACATACCTACTCTGCTGCTACTGATGTTCAGCTATGTTGGGTGTTGAGGGTCAATGTCTTCCCTTCCTTCCTTTTTCTTATAGTGAAAGGTTTCATGGTAGGGTTGGGAAGGAGAACGTGTCGGTTTTGAGACACCGGGCCCATGCTGGCAGTATCAATTAAAATCATCAAATTGGTCTGTACAGAGCCTCATTTCTCTGTCATTTTGTAAGTTAGCCCCAAAATAAAAATTCCGTTTTTTTTTTCTTATCTCGGAAAGGAGTTGAATTGTCGTAGGACATAACATATGAGTTTTTAAGTGTGACAGACACTTATTTTCAGAATGGTGACTGTAAAATCATTATAGCTTTGTGAGCTTTATAAGCGAAATTATGTAATCACTTTTATCTATACTTTGTATACTGGCGGTGTACAATCATCGAATGTGCTAAAGCATAACATATTAGTCCTCCATGATTTAATATGGAGGTTTTTTGCAATATCTCAGTGACGAATAAACCGATTTGCACCAAATTATTCACACGATTAGCGCTATGGTAGGCCATGTAAGCGTGCGTGTTTTAAGTTGCTCAGTCACTTATTTTGAAAATGACGGCCCTGTAAATATTTTACGTTAGTAAATTCTATTGCTCGAAACATTAGACGGATTAAATTCGAAGTTGACGCTCTAAACCGACCTCCGTAATGTAGTCGATTGCATACTAGCATATGGTACGAGGAATTCTAGGTTCGAGTCCCTGGTAAGGCACATGTTTATTTGTAATAATCTCACTACAGTTGCATATTTTTCTGGTTTCTTCTCTGATGATATTGCTTTCAACGAGACAAGTCCTACCTACCAACTGAAATTTTAAGAAATTATTGAAGAATTATTGCTACCATGTTAAGAAAAGTAGGCTCGTTAGTTATATCAGTAACTTCCAGTTTCTGATATCCTCCTTTGTTCATTATTTAGATAAACCTATACTAGAACGAATGTTTCTCTGACATTTTTACTGTCCCAGAAGTTTCTATACTCGTGCGTTCTATAAATATTTAGTTTTTTATTATCTTTTAACGTTATATGATCATGGGTCTTTTTATAGTATTTGTTTTAAATCCTATAAATTCATTTATTTTTTCTTCGGCTAGTCCGTGTTTCATCTACATAAAGAATATACATTTGATATGGCTTTCTTAGCTGTTTAACATGCGAAGTGTTCTAATTTATTCACTACGTAAAACATATAAGACATTAAATTGTTCCTAGTTCACAAAAATTCTAATATTAATTTATTTTTGCCTTATAACTTGGTTCAAATAAACCTTATTGTAACCCTGTTATTCACAGGTATTATATCAAAGCTACTGTTACCTATTCTGTTCCCATTCACACTTTCAGTTTATTCACGGTTGAGGTAAAACCTCATTCTTGTCAAAATAGAATTCATGATTTGTGATTTAGAGGAAAACCTTGGACAAATGCCGTACGAACTGCTTGATAAGTTCACGGATGTTTTTATTTTATTGAAATGTTGCGTACGACAGCGAGACGTAAATCCACGAAGCTATCTGGGAATTTGTGTGGTACTTACCATAAGTTCATTAATGTATTTTGTATCCAGTTTTTATGTATTTTGAGTGACGTTTGGAAATTTATTTCTGTAATGCGAACTTGACGCTGGTCAAAAATATTTAACTAACTGGAATCCCGCTTTACGCTTGTTTTGATGCGTCAGTATTCCTCGCAAGAATAATAACGAGCACAAAGACAAAACGGAGCCAAATCCTACAATCTCAAAATGTTACCTTAACCAGACCTTTAAATACAGTACCTTTAAATAAAGTCAAAATAATAATTAAGTCTCCTACGGCAAAGTTACAAGTCATTTATCAACACGTTAGATTTTTCATAAAAGTAAAATATTTCTAACCTTACAAAACATTGATTTTATCAATCAGTATAGAAATATGCTATAAATATACTATACAACAATAATCCTCGTAAATTAAATGCAAATAACCACTATTGATACTTTTTTATATAAAATATAGAAGTTACAATTCCTCACAATGACTTTGTGGTAGAATACTTTACTTCTGTACTGTGCAAGCAAATACAAACGGCCGTGAGGCGGCAATACTAAATGCAATGTCTTAAACCTTGGCCGTGAAGCGACTTTTACGTGTGTATCGTTCCATGATTTCGTCATCGTCATAAGCAAACATTAAAATTGGAGGTTTAAAAATGGTCATCTGCCTGACCTACTCTTAATTTGTTTTCTTTAGAGACACTTATCTGAACACGCGAATGCCGTTTTCCTCTGCTGGTCATCTCGGTACACAGCATCAGGTGAACCTCTTCGTGTTGCCTCGGCTGGCCATCTCACCTTTCGGAACGGCTTTTCTCGGCTCTTTGCAGTCGAATACCGGACCAAAAACTTTCAGAAGTACACACTTTGGCAACAATGTCTATGATAATATTTAGTTGTCGAATCAGGAAGGCGAATTCACAAATGGTGCGTGCGCGCCCTACCTCAACGCCGTGACAGTTCGGCAACACAGCCTACAAGCTCGAGATGTCACATCACTATAGACTGTTCACAGTAAAAAGGACCCTTTTGAAAACCTGCTTAAGATATACGCGTATGCACGTCGTGTATTCCTCCGCCTTAGGTAAAATAAACATTGTCATGGGCCTCATCACTTTTTTCCATGCGTTGGTCAAGTTAAACTGTAAAATTGGGTCAACGGTACTTGTTTCAGATGCAGTTCAAAACGTACGAAATTATTTTCCACAAACTAAAAACCTCCGTGAAAGGCAGGCGTCGAAAATCACGTTAATGTTCGGGTGAAAATCCGGTAAAATGGGGAGATCAAAAGACGCAGGGCGTCTCAATTCAAAACAAATCAAAAGTTTCGTAATTCAGCAGTATAAGGTCTCTTTAATTGGAGTCACATGGAAATATTCGTATAGAGATTGTTAACGCAGTCGAATTTACAGTTTATCGTCTTGTTAATTTGTTTGAAGTAGTGCTCTCTGCTCTAGTTCACACATGATTTCCAGTATATTCAAATCTGTAAAAGTCCTCGGTGTTTAGTGACGTGAATAGTATAACCAATGTAGGGGCAGTATTGTTCTCTTTTTCTTCGGCGAAGAACGCTTTGTATTGTTCCAATCTTAACCAAGCCCGACATACAGATCTTTGGAAAAGGTTCCATGTTTTCTGAATATAAAGAATATTTTCGTTTGCTAATTATGTAGCTCGTTTGTGTATATCAAAAGTGCATATCTGTAGATTTTCAGGTTAGTTGAATGATATTCTTATTTTTTTGTATTTCCGTAGCAAACATTCTATTCTTCCTTAGATAATCATTGCATAGTAAACTATTCACTGTGCTTTTATATATATATGTAACTATTCGCAAAACAGTGTTTAGCATCACTATAGGCAAAACGATTTTGATTTACAGCGATCAGGTACATCTGTGTGTAGTTTCTGAAGATAGTTTATTTTGTACGTTGGTATAGATGATTCGTTGACGGTTCGAAGGCATTGGCACAGTGGTGGGGACGTGTCGCCCCGGTCATCTAGGCACGATTATCTAGATATGGTTTCCCATTGCCTTCTGCAGTACGGAGGTGAGACAGTCTTACCAACCGCCTGAAAAGTTCCAATGATCGGCGCCAGGAGTCGGATCCAGAGCTCACTGGGAGAGAGGCACCAGTGATACCAACTACACCAAGGAATTGGTGTTAATAAATAAAATAAACTATTAGAATTTAACTGAATTTATCAGTGTGGAATTCTCCTACCATTAGTGGAAAACTTGTCTGCAATTTTGAAAATGTATCCGCAATTAAATTAATTTTGGTAAAGTGCCTGTATTTTTTTGCAGCGGTACAGCTGGTTTCTGTTGCGAATGCACAAATTTAACAGGTTTACAAACCTATTTTGTGGATTCGCATGTGTTATTGAATATAGCTTTTATTTGTGTACTTTTTCATCGGCAATACGCAGGAGACCCGCGTTGGCCAATGAAATCTGTTTCTCCAGAACTGCAGCGAGGGTAGCCTATCCGCTGTCGCTGGTTACCAACAGAAGGAAAGAGTTCTTTTACGGATTTCCGTTTAATTCAGAAAAAAATCTTTTCAGCTCTGAGGAAAAATTTCCTGTGGTTTCTATGCATGTGAAGTACCCTATCCCAATTCTCCTTGCAGACAGAACAGTCGTACTGGGCATACCTAGTTTATAACACACGAAAACAACCCCTGTAATATGAAGTATGTCTTTTCGGTCTTTCAAAGATCCAATGGAATAGTTTATTTTCTTTTACCATTGTTATTTGATATCAGTTAATGGTAACTAGTTCATAGGCAGCAAAAATAATATTAAAAATTATGTTTCTTTCCTTTCGAAAGGACACGAAAAAATGCTCAGCAGATAATTATTTGTGGAGCAGCTCTATAGTTGTAAAAGCGTTAGTTAATTAACAGTTACTGCAAGCATCCATAGTATTTGCACAGTGCAGCCAGAACAAACTGTGTAAGTCACTGATAAGAAAGATAATGTTTATAAAATGGCTTGGCTTCCCAGATGTTAGCTAGTTCGAACGTGGTGCTATGATCCTTGCACATTTACTTCAACGCACCACAATACACTCTAGTTGGACACTGTCATTAGCTGTAAATGTGGATATAAATGTGGATAATATCTCGCTTAGGGGTGAGTGAAGAGATTCGGGCGGCTCTTAACAGCGAGGTCTTGAGAGCCGATGAGGGTGACTGAAGTGAATATGGAGCGGCGCCGGAATGAAGGGACTGGGGAAACGGGAGATCCCCGAGGAAACCCGCCTATTAACGTAAGTAGTTTGACTCAAAATTAGAACAAAATAACCAAGTTCGCCATTTGAAGGTATGTAGGACCATCTTGTTGGCAGTGAGGTCAATAGGGACTGAGAAAGTCGCTCAGAGAAGCAAGAACGAATAAGGTATCTACCATAGTGGGAGACCACCCAAGCATTCGAGTAGAGTGATCAATCAACGACGTCTAGGTTAATGTGAATGCAATAATTTGAATCTCCTGGTCGACAATTCAGTATGATGCACAAGCAATCGGTGACTTGGAGCAATCTATTTCATTGCAAATGGTAATGAATCACTGGCAAGCCTGTGGAACTGGTTCGCTGAAGTGATTCGCAGGTTCTCATTTTCTTCAGTGGTACAATTTTCATTCATTTTTAAATTGTTACTGATCACGTTTACAGTACGTAATGTGTATTTGTCTGGCATTTATTATACAACTCTGGTTGACGTTCTTATATTAGAGTATGATGAGAGAATCGAAATGATATTCATATTATTATCGTATTTAAAAGCGACTCTATAATCAATTTACATGGTTTCTTTGAAATATCATTGACTAACTGTGATACGATGAGAAACTTGTAAAATTTATTCAGGCTATTTTTTTTTTCGAATATGCCTTCGCAGAAGAAGTTCGATTTCCATGAATTCAAAGTAACTCTAAGATACGATGATCGATATACTTAAAAGTTCTACAGGAATTGAGGTTTTGAGTGTCACATAAACAATGCTTCGAAAATTTAAAAAAAATGTTTTTAGAGCTATGAGACTAACATTTTTATTGCATACCACAATTATGTAGCCAGCAAACAAATTTGCCATTGCTATTTTTTATTTGGATCAGTGCACACTTATTAAAGGGTTTGTTAAGCCAACAAAACTGTTATTTGTATAGGGCTAAATATATATATTTAGTAGCCCCAACAAAATATTGTGTTGAGTAAACAGAACTTGGAAATCAACCAAATTGATTTTGTTCTTCTAAAAAAATATACGCTTGAATAAAAGTACCTCTGTGATGGGTCAAAATATAGCGCAAACAAAATATTTAGGTGAATCAATTGTATGTATTTGCTTGGTATCTCATTTTGATTGCCTTCTTTCCAACATGCAGTTTGTTTGTAATTTTTGTGAGAATAAGAATAATGATCGTGTCTGTTAGTGCATTTATTAATGTATAACGTTGGTATAAATAATCTAATACATCAAGTTCAGCAGGTAATGAAGCTAAACCTATTGAAACAGCCTTTTACGTCTGGAGTAAACAATGTGTTTAACAAATGGTGGCACCTCCAGTGCGTGTAATGCTGTACTTCACATATACATTTAAATTAATGCGGGGAGAGTACCTGAATTTCTGAATATTGATGTCGAGGGGAAATGAACTGGTGTACTGCCACGTGATATTACTCGGCAAAGGGCGCCAGCTTATTTTAAGCAAGATTAAATAACTGAAATGATATTTAAGACTGTATTTCATTGACCAATGTGATGTGTGTTTGAGCTTCTATCTACGTACATATGTGGTTAATTTCATAACTCATACACCTCCCTCTCGTATCGCATTCATTCATCATTTGGTTAGCTATATTTATAACATTTTACATGGGATATTAGTAGTCTGTTCATGAAGCTCAGTGACAAGTCCGCTCGAAGCCAGGCGGACTCCGACTCCAGACGATCTCTGCGTACCCAACTCACCTTGTTACACACCACGACGAACCATAGTTTGCCAATCAGCTGACAAATTAGACTGGCATGCAAGGGTTCTTAAACCTACTTTGCGTTCTTTCAGATTCAGTTTATATATATATTAGGAGAGGATCCAAACCAAGAAATCATGTAGAGCTGAGAATACGAAAACACGTCAGACACAATGTAATTTCCATCAATTATCGTTTTATTCAATAAAAATATTCAGATATGTGCAAAGTTAAAAATCAATGCTAGAAAATGAAATAATCAAACAACCACGAATGGTAATCAAAACAGAACCTACAATGCTGTTAGGTAGTGGCCAGGCGTAACGGTCGTTAGCATATATGAGTCTGACGTAACACACTTACACTGTAAAAATTCTCTCTTAAATGAAAAATGTCTCAGTTCAAAATATACTATACTTATGCTTCTGGCATAGTTGCTGCCGTTAAAACACTAAAGCTCTCGCTCGGGTTCCTTGTGGTTAGTAAAAATGTGCTGGATTAAGCTACGGACGCCTAGCCAACATGGCGTCGCGTTTAAACGTCTAGAACAAGCGCCTTATAATCTGTACTAGATACGTAGCAAAATTGAATACTGTACTTCTTACGTTACTGTAGAGTTGATCTCTAAGAAGAATACCACTTAATTTGTAGGAACAGGACAGGGTAAAATCTTGTAGGCTCAGGATGCAACAATAACAAGTGTAGGGGTTCTGTCTTACGTGGCTCACAGCTCACGAACATAGCGATGTCTGACTACCTGACTATCTACTAAACAGCTGCTTAATACAAAAACGGAGGAGCTCTTTCACACTCTACTCGACGTTAATACACAAATAAAAATTTAATGCCAGCTGTTAAAACTGAACACCCTAAAATATAACTTAAAATCCTAGGCCTTGTCCAACTTCTGGACGGGCATCCCGTTCTAACGTCTTGACGCTTTGGAAGATGGCGGCAGAGAGCGTGATTCTGACCGAAATGGACCTGCCTACTTTATTCTGGACTCCCCCGCCAATAGGGGTGCAGGGTTTTAACCTGCTGACCAATTGAATGGCTCGCTACGTAAATCCAAACTGCCGCACTCCAAAACGGCCTAAATCTCTAATCCATAGAACTTGAAGTCTCGTAAAAATGTAATAAAAATATATGAACATATCCATGAAACATTTACAATCTGTTGAGACCGTGAAAAAGTAATTAATATAAAATATTAATTAGAAAATACAAACAAAAAATATAACTAGCTAACTAAATGCATTTACACATGAATATTGCCATTCGTAAATTTAATTATTTAAAATCCTAACCATGTGAAAATAGACAAAAATTAATTAAATAATATATGTCACAACATACGGAAAATTACAAGTGTTAAGCATAAGCAAATTTTAACGGGTTACATAAATGATGTTGACAAGAGGTAGAAACAGTGAAAAATGTGGACGTTACACTGTATAACTTGAAATATCTGTTTAAGTAGTAACGTAATCAAACATTTTAAAGTATTTATTTAAAAACGCATTCCAACTTCATCAGTTGTCTGTTTAGCTGAGGTCACTAGAGCCTATTGCTTGGGCGAAAACGATCTGGGTTAGAATCTCAGCCTGACTTCCGCAATTTTTATTTTAACCAAAACCTTTTTAATGCACGTAAATACAAACACATATTTCATTACACTAACTAATCTTACATTTTGTGGCAACTAAAGAAGAACATAAAAATAATTTTGCTTCAACTATAAAATATTTTATGTCTCCTATACAAACAATGAAATTGTTTGCGCCAAAAACTTTGTTTGATTCAACAAAACCTTCCTTTCAATGAATAGTGCCTAAAGTGTGGAATAATTATTGTCCCAATAACTGAATTTGTATTTAGCATTAAAGTTTCCCTATTATTATGGTTGCTGTATTTATGATATTAAGCCTTCTCTTTGTTTTTATAATGCGTCAGGCATGTAAAACGTTTAATGATGTTAAATACGTAAAGTCTACCACGGTATTTTAATAGTATGCTATAAATGACTGAGTGTTCGCTATGAGAGTATAAGTATCAAATTTGATAAATAAAAATTAAGTTATGTGGCGGCCTGCACTCTAAATTTGTATTAGTGAAATTTTAACTGTTTGAATCAGTCAACCATATCTAACAGATTCAACAGTCACTTTAATGAATTTAATTGACGAATCAGTGAAAAAATGCCAGATTTCCTTCACTTATTGATTCAGTGATATTTTCCACCGATTAATCAGTGATATTTTTTTCTGTTTTCAAGTGGTTTGTTTTTTGACTTATGGATCAGTTAAACAGCGTGTAAAAATATCCGTCAAACAACGTTTAAATAATGGCGGGTAACAAAGTGTATCAAGTGAAATAGCAAAGAATAAACTAATAAAACCAATACAAAATACTTTCTAAAATGTGTTTCGTCTTTAAAAACAGTCACCCTTTCATTCCGTTTTACGTCTTTCATTTCGTTTTCATGTAACACGTAAATTTTCCTGATAACTTTCAAGTTTACTTCGTAGCTCAGAGCTTTCGTCAACGTCAAAAAAAAATGTCACAACAACGTCAAATGAAGGTTGAAAAAAAAATATATATATATATGGTAAGGTAGCGGTCTAACGGCGGCGTGGAAAGGCTGGGTGAGTTCAATCCCGGTCTCCCCTAAAAATTGACTCCTTTTTTAAATTAGGGTAAATCGCGCAATATGAATAGTAAACTGCCATAAATATGTTTGTTTCACGCAATTATTTGGTTAAATTCAATAAAAACAATTTTTCATTCGCCACTGCAGTCGGCCGTCACTTATTCATCAGTGAAATTGCTTTATGTCACTAATTCAATCGGTGAATTTTTTTCACTGAAACAATACGTGGTTTTCCACTGGTTCTTAGTGGAGCCATTTTCACTGATTCGAGTAGTTGAATTTCACTGCGAATCAATGGCTGTGTTCGACAGTGGGACGACAATGGTGGCCAATCGAATAATCGGAGAGTGAGTGCGCGCGCATCTTTTGCCGCAGACAGATTGTGCTAAAAAAAAAAAAAAAAAAAAAAAAAAGGTGAACTGTAAGAATAATACGTAATGGTAGCAAAAAAAAACCTCGGTGCGTGTGTGTATGTGAAATGCCATTTGAAGATTCCGATCTGCATGAACTTGTACTGAAATGTCAAATACATCCACATGCTCACACGTGTAAGATGAATAATGAATATTCAGCATGCCGGTTCAATTACTCGCGAAAAGAGTGCATTTTAACTCGCCTGATCGTAAGCGATACCGATTACAGACGAGTCTGTGAATGTATAAACAGTCCACATATATAATAAAAAACAGGCTAGACTAAAAAGTGCAAAGTAAATTAACTGTAATATATCTTTTAAAGCCAAGCTTTTATTTATAAATGAACTAAAAAGATAAGAATAATTATTGGTGTAATTACAGAATTTGTAGAACTTGTAAGACGTTGTCGAACCGCCGTAACAAAATTTACTACAAATATATATTTTTGAATCAATTTGTATTTAGTATATAAAAGCAGCTTGACGCGAATAGTTAAGAGCCTTGCCCAAAATATGTGCTTGCTACGCTTACTCAAATGAGGTATACGTTCTTTATTGTGCCATGCTTTTATATACTAAATATAAATTGATACAAAAAATATTATTCTGTAGTAAATTTTATTACAGCTGTTCCACCGCGTCTTAGAAGTTCCACAAATGCTCTAACTGCTCCTGCACTTATTTTCATCTTTTTATTTCATTTATATATAAAGGCTTGGTTTTAAAAGTTTTTTTACAGTAATATTTGACTCTTGAGTCCGGCGGACAAGTTCACAACAAGGGTTGCGGCCCTTCGCAAAATACCTTTGGACACCACTGGTTCAACCAAATGAATCCCCTTGTCATGGTGGAGACACAAAGCCCTGACGTGCGTGACACGACACGATAGAAATGCAACAACGGCGCAGCCGAAACCTTTTGAAAGCGACTGTTGAGTTTACGGTATGACAATTTAAACGAAGGTTGGCATTTTTCTGCGCCATTTACAAGGCACTTGTAGAAAAAAGTTGTTTCAAAGGTGTGTGATGGAAGGTAAATTTGAAATACATGATGCTGACAAGCACTGCAGATATTACGCTGAAGTACTACAGGCTATGAATGTTAATTTTGTGAGTTCAATCTTGTAAGTAACAAATAATTTTTCCTATCTAGAATACAAATATTCCACTGTAGGGAAAGTTAGAATGTTTAGTTTTATAACGTTGGAACATTTTGCCGTGCTGCACGACACGACAAAAATATAAATCGCTTATAAACAAAAATTGCTATTTGTGTGACAGATTTCGTCGCTCTGACCTCAGAAGTACCTTTCATCTGCGTGACCGAGCTGTGTTAATGGTCGTATCAGATGTGTCGTGATTGTGAGAGCTATGCGAATCCGATATCATTTACTACATATCATTACATCTCCCGATATAAGGCAACTACATTTACAAGCTAGCCATCTAGTGGCCTCTGTGCCCTTCGTTATCATTGGCCAGCGGCCGTGCTGAAATAAATTATGCCGAATCCATGATGAAAAATTTTATCCGATTCCAAAAATCACTTTTAATTCGATTGATAAGTATTTCTTTGTTAACAAGAGTAAGTTACTAAAGCTAAACTATCGTTAAATACGCGAATAATTACATTTTGAAAATAAAGTTTTAAAATTATTTGACTTTTGGAATCCATTTTGTTGTTCAGCAGTATAGCCACGCAATGAGCATGCACATAGCTATCTTTCGTTAACTGTTCCATCAAGAAGTGTGTTTAATTGATGTTAAATATTAAATAAAATAAAAATTTTCTGGCTCATAATTTACTAATGCTGTTATGCATGTTCTGCTACCCACCAGATCACTAGATTGTAGAACTTCGATTAATTAGAAGCGCCAAAATAAAATTTATGTTTCTGGGTACTTATTTCGAGTGTACAATCGATAAAATTGACAGGTTTATAAGTTTCAGGTTCTCTCTGCGGTATCTACAGGTTGTCAATAAAATAATATTAAAACCCATACAAATCAGGCCGTAATGCTTTCCTGTAGTACAAGTTCGCCTTCTATAGGCTTGTCACGGTAAAATCAGCACTTTTCTGAAGCCCTGCTTAAGATCTACTTGAATACACGTTGTATGTTTTTCCGCCTTATGTAAAATTAACATTGCCATGGGCCTCATTACTTTATTCATGCGTCGGTCAAGTGAAACTGTACAATTATTATAAAAGTAAATATTGTACAAACATGCTCATTTTTACACTTCGATGCGTTAAAAAAATAAAAAGGGAGAGAAATAATTTAAATTTTCACAAATGGTTATTTAACACTTTTTGTTCGGCGTGATTATGTGGAACTACTTTCCACTCCATCGTTACCAACTTTACTGGACACATGTCACTCATTGCGCCCGTTAACACATATGCAAGAGGGAGCAGTGAATCTTTTCTAAGGTTGATTTCGAAAGTGCTCACTTTATCGTGAACAGCATTCAGCACAGAAGTCTTGCACGCAGTGTTCATGAAGGCGAAGTCATAAATCTATCAGAAGCGGTCATACAGGTTGTATATGAACATTTTGCTATAATCTATTCACGGTTTCTTCACAGTTTTTGAATTAAACCTTTGAAAAAAGACAATATATGAAATGTTTATTTCTTTCCTAAATGTGCAAGGTATCATAATCGTTTAATACTACTGTTAACATAAAAATATTTTATTTTTGTTTACATGGAACATTTACTTATATTTATTTACGTTTAAAATAAATAAAACAGTGAAAATATAATTACGTGTGTTTGCAATGCCTATCAGAAATAGTTCTTTTGTAAAATGTATTATTAAAGTGACTACGCACGAATGTGGTGCATTGTACTTTGGTGTGATTTTCTGTACCTACTTAAACTTGTTAGCAGGAAGCGCAGGGATATTCTGAAAGGAGAACTTGAGGAGGACTTCAGAGAAGTTGGAAGTAACTGCAAATTGACCACAGCAGACAAATTCTATTACGTCTGCTCTCTCAGACTTCAAGAAAGGAGGGATATCGGAGCGTGATTCGTCGACGTCCGAGTAACGAAAACACTCAACCACGCGGGAGTCACAAGTATCATTGTGTCAACTGTTATGAAATTCTACACAAAAATGGTATGACCAGCTTAAAATAAAAAATCTTGCTCGTGGGGATAGGAGTGTTTTGAAAAGAACATTGCAGAAAGCACGATAAATGGTGACCTGGATGACCTTCGAGATGAAAAACAATCTCCGAAAGCACTTATCGAGCAATTATATCCAACGGTAATTACATGTTACGAAACTTCGTGGAATAGCAACTAATCCAAAAATACTAGTGACACCGCGCACAGGGGCTGAACACGGCAGAAGTGAAGATCGATATACACTTTTTTTTTTATTTTTTAAATTTTACTCAGGATAGCACTCTAAAATCACCAACTTAAAGAACAATGCAGAATTTTTGCTTTAGCATTCTAACTGTTTGCTAGTATTTTCTTGTACAGTTTAATTATTTACATACATAACTTAAAAAAAACATAAAAAATGAATAATATAAATATTTCGCACTAAATATACTGAGATGAATAAATGAGTTCATTACTTTAGGTTTAAAGCATGCTTGAAAACGGATTTTTATTTTCCTCTGTCTTGGTTGGGCTAGCTGTGTTCTTGTATCTTTTGCTGAACCATGTGCCCTTAGCCAAGATGTTACATATGGCGTTGGATCCAACTCTCGCATGGAAGGTCCAGGCTAACTCGTGTGCGTTTATTTTATATTGTTTTTTTACTTAATAAAACTTATTGTTTCTTGCTCTCACAATCACACAACCAGTGACGGAGCTGAGCTCCGGCGTGCTCCAGCACCACTTAATCACTGCCCTTTGCTCAAACCTGTGTTTCCTGGCTAATGGGGAGCATGTTTTAAGATCGCGATGCCTTCATTCATATTGTTCGGCATATCCAAGTTTCGTTCACTTTGAACGATGTTTAAAAGGAAAATTCCAACCTGGTTTTGTCAGGTTCCTGGTCTGTACCTTCTCCAGATTTCACTATTAAGGAAAGAAACCGACTATTTGTAGGCACAAATTCTTATTAGCTAGATTTAAACCATAATTTATTTATTTACTAAATATGTTTTTGAACATTACATGTGACCAATTTTTGTGATACACTCTAGTAGAGGATTTCAGATGACATGTTGCAGTAATACGAATGGAAACAGCTATGGGGTACAGCTAAGATTCAAAACTGCTAAGAGAACTGGCAGCCAACAACACTTTTGAATGTTCAGTAAAATTAATTCATGATGCTGCTTGGCAACTGGAGGCATCTTTCAAATATATGCAATGTATTAAACACAGATGATGCCATCATATGGAATCGTCTATCTGTAAAGGTTTGCGAGAATTGAATATTTTTTAGATATTCAAAGTGCATGCTAGGTTTCAACCTCCAACCCATTTTCTCAATTAGAACGAGTTCTGCTCGGGGAATGGAAGTCATTTCATTCGAACGTAGTGCAGGACCTGTGTTCTTCAGTGCAACGTCGTGAAGAAGCAGTATTCCAGGAAAAAGGCATGCAAATCAACTAACATAGCTTTGTGTTGTATCGCAGATGTTAATATTATTTTGTCCACCACATGTGAAAAGCTATTTGAGAGTCAATAATCACTGTCTCGAAATCAGAGGTTCATAGTTGACGCCATTTAACACGTGCTTCGTTTTTCTTTAATAAATTCGTAGAATACGACTTCTCTCAGTTGCATACCATTCGCAGGCTTTGTACATGCAATAATACGGCAGGGTGCTAGATACTCTCGCTTTCTACCATTCACTATATACAGTTTGTTTTGCAACAAAAATCGCTTCACATTCTCTTTCCTCATTCATGATACAGTAGTATCGTGATATACGCCACGTCCTCCAAGTATAACTAATTATTTATACAATTATAGTGTGTTCACGGTTAACTGAGTACTTTTGAAAGTCCTGATTACGATATACTTTATGCACGTTGTGTATTCTTCCACCTTATGTAAAATTTACGTTGTCACGGGCCTCGTCACTTTATTCATGCGTCAGACAGATGAAACTTAAATTATTAGAAAAGGAAATATTTTACAAATCTGCTCAGTTTTACACTTCGAAAATAATAATTTAAGTTACTACAAATTGTTATTTAATACTTTTTATTCAGAGTTAATATATGGGACTACTTACTATTCTTCGTTACCAACTTTACTGGACGCATGTCACTCAATGCACCTGTTAAAATATATATAGACCGAGACAGTAACTTTTCCCGAAGGTTGATTTCAGAAGTGCTCACTTTATTGTGAACAGCCTTTATACCTATTCGTCATGCATACAACACGCATTCAGCCCGTCTCATGTGTAGAACAAAACTTACTCACCACATACACACTCACACACACACACACACACCACAGCCTACGATTACCTATAACAGACGCACATTGTCTGCATGGAAAGCGTTATGTATTAGGTATAATACATTCACGGTTATTTCTCACTTTTCTGAAGCCCTGCTGAAGTTCTATTTCCAGGATATTCCTCCACCTCGTGGAAGTTAAGCTTAACTAAGTCTAGAAAATTGCACCAAAGGACAACGCACCTAATTCGTGCACACTCAGTAGTAATAATATTATGCACGAGAACTATTTCTTACTTGGCGCTACTAACAGCGATTTTTTATCTTGTTATTATTAATAATTATTATTAATGAAATATTATATTTAATAAATTTAATATAGTTAAAACTTTAATTTAACGAAAAGTTAGAGACTTTTATGTTAACAGAAGTATAAATCGCCTGTGATACATGCCATATTTAGAAAATAATTGAACACGTTATACATAGGGTGATTTTACAAAGATTTAATTTAAAAAATGTGAATAAACCGCTTTGTGGGCTGACCCAAGCTATTTGCGAGAGTTTACCTTTATAAATATTGTCTTTTTATTTTACGTGCAGAATATCGAAATTCCTACTACGATCACAAAGATCGCCAATCAAGAGAGAAAATATTTTCAGTTTCGTGAGAGTATGTATACTAGAAGTCTGTTGGATTTAAATTCGTACCACGCAGTGTCCGTCACTCCGAGTTCTTTCAGGCAAAAGGAAATCTCTCTCCGTTCATACGATTGCGACTTACCAGTGCTACTTGCCTCATAGTTCAATACAATATTGGTTTATAAACCTTACAAGTATTGCTATCAAGAATACAGTAAATGTGCCAGCACTGCTTCATAAAATATGCGCAGATATAGCTGACAGCTCATAGTAATTTGAGACAAAGCATTAAACTTTTTGCAAAAATTGATGGAAGAGATCAATTAAAATCCAAGAATACGGTCTTCTGCAATCTCGTTTTTGTAATATCTTTGGTTCTAGAAATTACTTGAGTATAATGGAGTCTCGATTATTATTCAGATAAATTTTGTGTGAGGTAAGGCGTTTATGGGTCAAAATAAACACTCAGTATACATAAAATACTTTCATTCATATAGTGTTTTGTCCAAAAAATTTCAGTTATACTCCAGGAAGAACAGTAAAATCCACAATAATGCAAAAAATACATATTAAAACTTTAATTTAGATTTTTTAAATCTAGATGGCAGATGACAGAATTTGTCACGTTTCCTAACGTTACAATGGAATTGTTCCAAAGAAGAATTTCAATGTGACAGTTAAAATTCTATATTTTGTTAATCTGCCTTTTATTTTCTATTAGCATCATAGTCCACGACTCTATTAGGCGGCCATATCTTTATCGGATTAACCGTGCGTAGGCTATCGTGTGAATATTATAATTTTGAGTAATTTTCGGTTGGGCATCCTTTCAGGAGCAGCACTTTCCCTCTGGCTGCTGTATTGCCAACTGTTTACTGCTGGCTGGAAGTCGTCGTTCACGGGGTTACAGAAAAAGGTCCGCGCACACAGAGAGGTGACAGCCTTGATGGTGATAGCAGTGGCAGTGGCGGTATAACGCGAACTATGCAAACAAACAGACGAGTTCAGACCGTAGAGTGAATATGGGGTAGAGCAATCGCACTAACAAAACAAAATCAGTACCCGTGTTCCAACTCGGGACTGCTTTTCTGCCATTAGGACTATCATGACCGAAGCGGATAGGGTTTGATGTTACGACAACGTTCAGTAAATAAATACTTTGAGATGTTTGTATACTTCCTGTAACAGATTTGTATCACTGTTTGATTAAATTCAAGTTGGTGAAGGTGTTAAAGATATAAACAAACACGTTCGCTACTGTTGACCATGTTACTTTGACAGATGTTTTGGCGTGGGACGGAAGACTCCCGATTGATACCGGGAAGGTACATCATGAAAAACACAGTGTCGAAACCCCTAAGGGCATTACTGTGGTATCATTTGTTGGCAGTAATTCGTTATCTTGCTAAAATTCCCATCAGACCTTGAGGTATTTCCGGAAATATTCCTCTAAAACTAATTTAAAACTGCCATGAAGCTGAAGGCCTATTATATTTCTAAAAACCTTTTGCACTGTGTGCCATCCCTTCTGTTCCTTTTATAATACATGGCAATATTACGTTTAACTCTTTCTAGGCCTCCAATTTTGGGCTTCGATCCCGGGGGAGAACACAGGTGCGGTAATCACTCAGGACCACCCTAACAAGGTGGCGGTCATTTCATTACACTGGCAATCTATTCTGTCTCATGAAATATTGTATTCTTGAAACTGTGACACTTATGTCACCCTTATTCCATACCTGAGCCATTTCCTTTTAATCAACTTACTCTGGTACCATCAATGCTTCAAATCAGTGAAGCTACATCAAGTAGTTATCAGCCAGTTCGACGTACCTATCATGACTATGTGGAGGAGTTTCCTAAGGTATTCACAACTGTAGCGCCAAGTCCAGCGTTTCTACCCCTCGTCGCGGCTCCTGTCTTGTAGAAGATGGTAACTTCACACTTTCCAACCCCTATCCAACATGCAGGCCATCAGTGCACTTTGGTCACAGCTGTGCACCAGGGCACTTTCCACGTCATGACAGGTTAAATCATTGAGTGAGCCTAATATCGGACTATACTATACCCCATGAAGGGTTAAGTGTAGTCACATCTCAAACGTCCATAGGTCCTCACTGCGTCGCGGTAGGCCATCACCGGGTCAAATTTATGATCCCTATGAAAAAAAGGTCTCCGTCAAGTAATGTAGTAATGTCTGTTAATCTGTGGACATGCTGTTCTGGGCGATCAGCATCCTGTCCACAGTCTCCATTCTCGGAAAAAGCTATCTTGTTTCCTCCCTCCATCTGTCGAACAAGCACGGTCAATGCCACTGTAAATATGGCGGGCTCCTTAAGCCGGGAGAGTTTATTATCCCACTCCGTTTCCTTTTAAACCTCCGCTAGAATCTTGATGTCCGCCCACACTGGTGCAGTCTAAACTGGCACATCGATCCTGTGGTTAATAGTACAAGCAATGTGTACAACTACATCTCCAGTGCAAACAAATCTCCGATATTTTGATTTGTTTTCTCAGATATTTATATCTCTTTCGACCTCTGCGTTTATTGGGTCCACAACTACAGCATTATCCTGTACCGCATTGGGGCCTGGAGTGGGTTCATCCTCCAGCACCTCTCCAGTTATAATCTGATGATCCACATACCGCCTGGCATCACAAATCATCCTGGCGATAATATGGAATACTACAGAGAAGGGCTCCCTCACCAAAATAACAGGATCCCACGGGCACAACCAGCCGCGGGAATGGCAACCAGCACCCTCGGTAGTAGTTTCGTCTTCAGCAGCACATGTTTCAGTGTAGCTGTCCAGGTTAATCACTTTATGCCTATTATTCTTCCCCGGTGTCATGAAAATCCATAGACCCTGAGTCTTCCATACTAGACCACCAGGCATTGAACTCTTCCAACATCGTTCTCATATCTTTGAACTGCTTCATCAAATTCATGACACTGTTCTTATCTCTGAGTGTTCCCTGTATATAAATCACTCTGTGCGTTCTTATATATGCCAACCGCACATCCTCAAACCTTCTACTGTTATGCAATACATGGTCTACTGTATCGGGAACACCGCACACCATACAACCTGACGAATCAATCAGTGCAAATCCAAACAGTTTTGCCTTGAAGTTTTCATGCCCTGTCAGGTACTGAGCAGAGTAGTAACCTATGTCCTACCATTTCATTTTTGGCGTTGGACAGATCAATGTTGGGTACATGCACAGATGATTAAAAACAAGGTACTTTCATGTTGAGAGAAATAAAAACCCTTGTAAAGTAAAGAAAGCAATTATGAAATCAACATTTGAAAAAAAAAAAAAATACTTCTTTGCATTGCGCATAATTCCTCATTAACATTGGTTGCTTCAGTGTCTGTAAAGTGTTCCTTGTGCTGGAAAGAGAAATATGGATTTTTGACGATCGGTAAGGACTGTCTGCTACATAAGGGAAGGTACAGGCGTGGGTTAGATCAATTCATAGCTGTCTGTCGAGAGGGTTTGTCTACTGGGGACCAGCAAGTGACGTCATCAATAACTCCTCCTGCATCGACGGGTACTGTTTCCGCAGACGATTGTGACGAGACAGTTAATGCTAAAGACGGAATGACTGAGTGGGTTGTATGGAATGTACACTTGGAAGGTGTGCGCGTGATGACGACGTACTTCGAAATAAACGATCATCAGCTCTAAATATTGATAAACATACAACTTCCACTACAGAGTAAAGTAACTTGATATTAAGGGTGAAGCAGGAAGTGAAGATGATCATGAAGACAGCATCAATTATGACTATGGCGACAGTGATAGTGTTGAAGACGATGACGATTCCCTCGACGTTTCCACACATTTCACCAACGAGTTTCCTTCGACTAGTGATGTGAAGAAGGCAGAAGACGTCGAGTATACAGACTATATATTATTGAAAATCCCAACAAACTTGTAGACAGACTTAGATCTTTGCTCGATAAGCAACAACACTGGAATTACTGGAACATGAAAGAGGTTGCTTCGATAATAAGAAAACTTAAGGATCGGGGTTATATCAGATTATGCGATGAACTGCTTTCTTCTGATAATATTTTCAAGGTAATTGAATGGCACGGGTTATGGTCGAGGTAGTCTGCATATAATATGATAGTAGTAGTCTGTATTGTATTATGATTGTCGATTCATGTATTTGTCTAGAGGTTTTGTTTTCAAGGTCATTCCAGTTCATGGGGTCAAGGTCAAGGTCACTGGTTATCAATATGGCGGATGGGTGACGTCTACCAAGTTGGCAGTCTCCAGTAATGTGTAAATAAATGACGAACGAAAAATCATAATGGCGGAAAGAGTATTGGCGAAGGGAGTTGGGGTGAGGGAGATAGTCGTCCACTGAGCGAGGTGCTGGGAGGACCTCCGGAAATGTAATTTTTTAAAATAAATTTTAGGTAAGTTTTTACAAATTGTTCTGGGATTTTTTATAAATTTTTAGGAAACGAAGGGACATTTTAAGGGAGGAAGGGAAATTCTAAGGGAAAAAGGGAAATTGTTAGGGAAAATTGCTGCAGAGGGGAATAAAATTTTTAAAATATTTTTTAATGATTTTATAATAATTTTTAAACAAATTAAAAATGTTTTTAAACAATTTTTATAATACATTATCAGTAATTTTTTAGTAATTTTAATAACCAATTTAAAAAATTTTTGTGATTTTTTTTTTGTTTTTTTGGGGTCAATGATCAAGGTCACGTTTATATGGGTTCAAGATTACAGACGGTGACATCACAACATGACAACCCATTGGCTCCTGTGCTCCTATACCCGATGCCTTGTCTCCTACTCATCATTTCCCTACTACATATTCCGAATTACTTTCTGGCAATGAGAAAATGTAATATCTTACTTGATACGGACATGATTAGAGTCAGTGTTTATTACGATGAGTGTATTGTGTTGTGGTTGTGGAGTTAAACGTACGCACGTTTATTTACGTACGCTACACTGGTAAACGTTATTCATTAGTCTGGGTAAAACAAGGAACCTCGTTTGTATGGCAGTATTTTTGAAAGCAATAAAACCGCAGGAAATTAAAATGTAATTAACGCGTGACAGTAGTTTATGTGTTTCTAAATGTTTATTCAGTAGTTCATTGCACTTGGGCTGACATTGAGAAAAGTGTAAGGTAGGCTGCTTATAGTCAAATTATGTGGCAGTTCATGGCATTTTCAAAGCATCTGGTTGGATGTTGTTGCAAACGTTTTTGCAGAAATTTTCCGTAATTTCACACTACATGTCTGCTTTTTGATGAGCTAAATAATGAAAAATCATAATTTTATCTACGAGCGTTTTGTAAACACAGTGGCAGAAATTTCAGACCACACTCAAAATGACGTGTGTTTACTAGGATAAAAAAATGATTACCATGATAGTATAGTACGACCTTTACTATTTAATACTAGGGGTTAGCCCGTGACCTGTTTTTGTATTGTCACGGGGCTAGAACAGTTACCATGTTAAAAAATATTATCATACAAAGACTGAAAAAATTTTTGCATAGATATATGTAGGTAATAATGAAATTATGTGAAATTATTTCAACATTAAAGCGACTACGGTCCCATTTAATATTTCTCTATCCACTTTGCAACTGCGGCCTCATTTAACATGTTTATATCCACTGAGCCACTAAGGCCGCACTTGGAATCGCTCTATCCACTGAGTCACTAAAGCCCACTTGTAATCTCTCTATCCACTGAGCTACTAAGGCCCCATTTGATATTTATCTATCCACTTGGCCACTGTAGCCCCACTTGATATAGTTCTATCCACTAAGCCACTGCAGCCCTACTTAACATAGTGTTATCCACTGAGCCATTAAGGCGTCAGTTGGAATCGCTCTATCCACTGAGCCACTAAGGCCCCACGTGGAATCGCTCTATCCACTGAGCCACTGGGACACCACTTAATTAACTCAACATTGAAGCGAGACATTTAAAATAAACAAAAATTATATTCCATTACCTTCATAACTTTACGCAATATTCTCTAGGGATTAATACAAAACTTTCATATGTCAAAAGTAATAAAAAATTAGTATTTAAGGTAAAAGATAATGAATTCGTAATCTGATCTTGCTGAAATTCGAACTTGGCCTGTATTTTACCCTAACGATTCGCTCTGCAAAATTCGAAGAACTTCTGTTGAGTTTCAAGGGACTTAGAGGTATTAAAGACGGACAGACAGACAGACAGACAGAGATCGTCTACTTATATAGTAGGATGATAGCGTAATCAGCGAGATTATTCCAGCCTTGGATGTCTCGGGAAAGCAGAATAGAGAACGATTGCTTTGTATAAAATAAACAATTAATGTACACAACGAATATGAGAAGACACAAATTTTCAGGTACTTATAATACTCTCAATCACATTTTCCACTCGTATTTAATTGGGTAAGTACAATATACTATAATTTTCTGAGAAGTGAAATATAAAAATATTTTTAAAATAATGTACATGGAAGTGTTTATATTTACACTTAGCGGAAAGATACATATTGGATTCGAAGAAAATTAACTAAGCAGGGATTTGAAAAGTGCTCACTTTAACGGGCATATTAATTTATAAAACCTTATCTAAATAGTGAATGTACACGCTCTCTTACGTTCTTAGCAGTGAAAGTCACCCATTAAAGGAACGAAGGCACAGTCTTATTAACACTTTAAATAAATTAAAATGTTCGTCATGTATATGACAAAACTCGTTTACTGCTGTGGGGCCGCGGTGATATAGTGGCAATGTTACTCGCGCCCTACTTCGACGAACCCGGCTCGATTCCCGGCGGAGTCACTACCTGCATGTGGGATCTGTGCTGGACGATGCCTCTGGCAGGCGGGCCTTCTCGGGAATCTCCCGCCTCCCCTGCACCTTCATTCCAACCCTGCTCCATTCTCACCCCGTTTCACCCTTGTCGGCTCTTAAGACCTCGATGTTAAAAGTCACCTAAATATCTCCACTCATATGTTACTTTATTGGTTTTGGCGTTTCTAGAAGTTGCTGAATGACCCGAGTAACTTTTTTTTTTACTGCAAATAACTGTGTAGGATCATTCATATTTTACCTTTGTTCTACCATGCGATTAGGGTGCACTGAAACATTTTTTGTGAAATAGTTGCTTGCGCGAATACGCGTGTCTCGGTAAATAAATGGTCTGCAAATACGAGTTTTTGCCAGAAAAAAAAAATTAATTGTTGACCCTATTTTTTTTAAAACTTTATTCCAATTAAGTGTATTTCTGGAGAAAATAAATTCGTGAAAATGGTCAAATATCGCATTTTTAAAGCTTGCCTATACAATTTCCTTAAGCGGCAAGAGAAAAGTACAAAGATACGGATAAGGATAAATACTGCGATGTTAAAAAATTTATATTTTTAATCAAATCTAAAGGACAAATATGTTTACTGTCGGCCATCTTTAAAGATAAACATATGCTGTCACGGATTTTTTGTTAGACCTTTTTGAGATCTACAACTCTTCAGTACATTCATTTGGGGTATCTCTTACGGTTTAGTCAGTGTAAGCCATGTAAGAGCCCGAAACCTTCCTAAACCTTCCTCAATAAATTCTCTAAAATACGCATCAAAGTCCATCAAATAGTTTATAAGCCTTAGCTGAATACACAGACACACGCGGCCGGGTGACTTTGGTTTGTACTATGTATTGATTTAAAATAAACATAATATAATCCATTCACGGTTACTTCAGCCTTTTTTGAAGCCCTGCTAAATTTCTACTTCCAGGATATTCCTCCGCCTCGTGCACTCTAAGCTTAACTAAGTCTGGAGAGTTACACCAAGGGACAACGCACCGCATTCGTGTGCACTAAGTGTAACAGTATTTTGTATAAGGATTATTTCGCACTAGGCGCTATCAACATACCTATTTCCCCCCTGTTTTTATTCAAATTATTTATAAATGAAGCATTATAATTTATAGGTAAAATATGAGTAACATTTCAATTGAACAGAAAAAAAGTAACTTTTATGAAGACAAGTATAAAACGCTTGTGATATAGGGAGTATTTAGGAAATAACTAATCACGTCATACATGGGCTTATCTTTCAAATGTTTGATTCAAAATTGCTGAAGAAACCGTGAATGCACTATACGTAAATAATTAACATTACTAAAACAAAGTGAGCAAACAGGGGTGTTGGTAATGCCGAGTAAGAAATAGTATTTATGCAAAATATTATTACAGTGGTGCGCACAAATGCGGTGTATTTTCCCTTTGATGTAATTTTCTAGACTTGGTTAATCTTTATTTGCAGCAGGCGTAGGAATATATTGAAAGTATAATGTAAGCAGGACTTCAGAAAAGTTTTAAATAACCGTGAAAGTACTATAGAGAAATTCTTTCTCAGTAGGCCTACATCAATTTTATAGATCACTGTTTCAAACAAAAAAAAAAAAACTATTCATTGCGAATTTCTCAGAGAACACTGTTACATTAAATATTTAGCGTTCTTAAAGTTCAAGTATTCCTTAATAAATACCACGTAGGACACATTTTGTTTGAAATTGTTATCTTTAAGACTGACGCATTAAGAGCAAATCTCTTAAAAGTTAATTCTTTATTCAAACAAGGTGACTGCAGGCTTGGTATGTAGCGCCCTTAATGCAGAATTTAAGCCCATACAACGAGCAAATTAATTCTTAAAATAGTTTTTTTCCTTAATCGTGCGTGTATCAGCAACATGTGCAAAATATTTTCAATATGGGCAGTTACATAATTATCTTTGGTTTGTTATCATTTTGGCTCAATGTCCTCTAGTACTTATGCTATGGTTTTATTTTGCTTCGTCCCGCTGAAATAACAGTTTTGGTAATCATTTTGCCAGTGTGGGCATGTTTGTAGATACCTGAATTGAAGCACAATGTGATTACCAGCTAATTAATAAACGAGATCGTTAACCCGTTTCTTGATAGCAAAGTTCACCAATTACAATCGTGAGCGGACTTACGCATCCAGCACATACCAACTAACACTGAAGTTGTGGCAACTAAACGAGCTCATTAATTCGTCCCTAGCAACATCTGGTTGTCGGCGTAGCAACCACTTTGCAGCAATGCACAACGGGTCAAGTCGAGTGGGAGACAAATTAATTTGCATAGGTCAAAAATCGGAAAATATTACAAATTAATTTTTGTAGGAGATTACGTAAACACTATTATAGGTTGTTCACGTTAAGATGAGCACTTTTGAAAGCCCAGATTCAGATATACTTGTATGCACATTGTGTCTTCTTCCGCCTTATGTAAAATTAACATTGCCGTGGGCCTCAGGGCTTTATTCATGTGTCAGCCAAGTGAAACTGTGAAATTATTAGGAAGGCAAATATGTTAAAAACATGCCAATTTTTACACTTCTAGGCATTAGAAAAGCAGAAAGGGAAAGCAATCATTAAAGTTATCACAAATTATTACCAAGTACTTTTTAATTCGACGTTAAAATATGGAACTACTTTCCATCCTTCGTTACCAACTTTACTGGGTGAATGTCCCTCACTGCGCCCGTTAAAATGTATGCAGGCAGGACCAGCGACTGTTTTCTAATGTTAATTTCAAAAGTGCTCACTTAATCGTGAACAGCCTTTACTTTTGGCTTTGCAAAAGGGCCACAGTTATTTTCGACAAACGCTTAAGAGCATGTTCCACGGTAGTATTTAGTGGTCAGGTTACTCGCCTCCCATCTTGGCGAAACTGGTTCGATTCCCGGCAGGTTAGATTCCGGTTTTTCGCATGTGGGAATCGTGTTGGATGATGCCGCTGGTCGGTGGGTTTTCTAGGCGATCTCCCGTTTCCCCTGCTCTTTCATTCCGGCGTTGTTCCATACTCACCTCGAAGTTTTCAAGGCTTGTGTGTCTGTGTGTGAGTTGTGAAATAGTTTTACTGTCACGTCAGGTGCTACGAAGTGGCTCTGTAGCCGACATCACGTCAAGCGTCACAGCGTGCATGCTCGCGTACATACCTAAGCTCCGAGTTACATTCGTGAGTCGTTATACTTCAGCGCGACGTTCGAGGATAGTTTACATTTGACAGGATAGCCAGAACGCCGTAGCGAACTTCGCCAACAACCACTGCCGGACAGGACAAGAAATGTTCTTTTCGTCAATCAGCTACTGTAGGCAAACCAATGGAAAAATAAACCTCCATAACCTGACCTAGCCTGTCAGGTTTTTTTTTTATCACAGAACCTATCAGAGCACTGGTACGGCTGCACTGAAAGACCTCCCATGTTAGTATACCTACTTTCCCGGTGAATTTCGGTTAGTAGTAAACAGTTTTGATGATTACTGTTTTATGATGTTGTATTTAAAATTTATTATTACTTAAAGCTTGCATCACTGCAGGCCTAGCTCAGCTGCCGTATAACATCTGCATATGCGTGTGGGCGCGCTCACACCATAAACGGGAGTGAAAAGGGAAGAATAATATCAGTTTAGCACTTAAATTTACTATACCAAGCGGCAGTAACTTCAAGCCATCAGCTGACAGCATTTTTGTGCACCTCCAAAATGCTATATGTGTGTGCAGTGCGCTCGTTCTCGAATGATTACTCGAAATTTTCAGTGGTGAGGATGGAGTTCGAAGCGACAAAGATTCTTATTTATATTGGATTGTTGGTCTTATTAGGACGGAATGACAATTTGTGCACAATGTTTATTTTTAAAATCATTTTAAAATGGCCAGACAATGCATTTTTAATGCAGTTTTTATAGAGTTAACAAAAATTTTCCAACAATGTTGAACGCTATGACCGTTCGATCAGAAGCGTTCCACGTGCAATGGTACCTGCATAATCCTCCGAGTCCTGTAACTGATTTAACTGGCATGTGAGGCATGCTGTTAAGTTTTGCATGTACAGATAAGAACCAGTGAGAAAACTTTCCAACGCTTGTATTGAACTACCCTTTCGGTGGCCCCATTCACAAATCCCAGAATTTGTTTCTGGATTAGCCGATCGGTTTGTCCTACTCCATCTGATATCACTAAGAGTTCTTAACATATAACTTAGGCTTATTGGAATAATGAAAAATGTGTTTAAACATGAGACCCAATTACTTTCGTATGTTTATAATTTATTACAAACAATGATCTGACAATATTAACTATTTTACACATTATCATATTACTTATGTGCTGAGCACCAGCATTCTAGGTATGTTTACTACAGTTCTTTAAGCGGTTGGATCCACCCTTATTATATCGGCGCTTCCTATCCCCCAGTTTGGTCAACGAAACTCCTTTTCGCTTCGTCTATTTTGAACAATGCCCCAGTACACCGCATGCCTCTTGTATCCATTGATCTTGATCTGGGGTGCAATCCTTGTTGCCTGCTGCCGATGGTAGTTGAGCGAACCGCACCCACGACCACCATCATATCTATAAAATTCCCAGCCAAACACAGAAAATGTTCTCATATATTTTGCTATCTCTTCAGCGTTTTAAGGATTTCTTCCATTTACTTTATTTAATGAACCTTGCGAAAAGATTACTTCAGGAGACTATCTTGCTTTTACTAAATAAATAATTAATAACAAAAAATTTACTTCGCAAATTTAAGCTGCTCTCTCAAGCAACAATTTGCTATCTGACACTCATTACAAAGTTCAATCCCTGCTGATAGTAGCGAAAGGTGTACTCCTCTATCCACAGTCCTAAGCACAAACAATCCGGCTGCAATTCATGTATCCCAATACATACAATTTGCAAGCAGGTTATAGCGCGGATTAACTGCGATGGCAAAAGTAACATTGCTGATGATCTTCCGCACCTTTTTAACAGTGGCGGTTGCTGAGGTATTGCTGCGGGGCGCAGCCCTCTTAATAAAATCTCAGAACGCATACCTCTACTTATCTGCTACTCAGTAATCAATTCTACGTATGAATACGGAGGTTATTTCGCAGCCAATATTTTTGAGATGGACGGGACTCTTGTCACGAGAGAAATATTTTTGGAAATGTCGAGTGGTGGGGCGGCAGATTTTTCGCCCCGAAGAGGGTAGAGCTAGTAGAGAGAGATGACCGTAACATAAGAATAGGGGCGCTTCGGCAGGGAGGGAAGACTTCAGCGGCTAGGCCCTTTTAAGCCAATCGCATAATGTAAATCAGAAAGAGTTGGGCGCGCCCCTGCTAAAAAAAAATGGGTTCCTGGAACATGACAAAGCTACCAAAACTACATGTTTTGTAAGCACACTTTCGCACTCCACTCTTTTGCAGTTGTTAAACACATTTATTAACAATGCTTGTATTTATCTCGAATATTTTTTATTTATAGATATCGTTCAAACTCGCGTGAGCTTGAAATATAGTGTGTAGTGTGTAATACTGTGAATAAATTTGTTGTGAATTAATGATGAGCTATGAGCATCGGTCAAGAGCAGGGTTGAATTGTTATTAATCTCTTGTTGTGTAAACTTGTAAATAATTGTTAATTCGGCGAGTAACATTATAAACCTTATTACGACAAATATTTTCAATTACGAGAATAAACTAGAGCTACAGAATCTGGGACCAGCAAAGCCACAGTTAAATATAATTCAACAACAAAGCCAAGGTTCGTATACGAGAAAATTCGATGACAATTTCGTGGACTGGCTATGCGGGTGTGAAGTTGGAAATGAGTTGTTTTGTTTAATTTGTTTTGCTTATGAATCCTAATGATCTTGCGTGGACTGTCAATGGGGTAAAAGATTTCAAACATTTGGGAGACAAAGTTAAAAGGCATAAATCATGTTCACAACGTAAAAAATGGCATAAAATCTTCATTGCTTGGTAAGGTGAATATACATTGCTAGTTAAATAGCGCGAACAGGTTGACGAATGGATTTTTTTTACAAATATATTAATTAACATATGCCACTCTCATCCTCTAATTTAAATTCGACATGAATTATATATGTACTGTAGGCTATGTAAATTAGTATTTGGTTTTAAAAATATTTGTTTTAGTATATTTAAGTTAAGTACGCAATATATTTATCACTGTGCCAATTTAAAAAAATTATATTTGTAATGATATGAGTTAGGATCGCTACAGCCCTCCCAGTTTCAGAAGTTACCAGCCACCACTGCCTTTTAACAGCCAGAAATAAGTCTTGAAGAACTCTTCGGATGGTAACTCGCTGGCGCTGGCGGTGCCGAAACTCCCCCGTTGCTTGCCTGTCGGCCTCTGCTCCTCTCTCTGTTCACGACTCTTCCTTAGGCTTAAAAACAACAGCGCAGTAGCACCAGCGTTAGTTACAACACATAAAATAAAGCATTTATACCTTCTGTTCAAAATCCTAAGTCTCCGATAATTTCCGCCACCCAGAAATAATTTTTTTCTATTAAATTCGCTGAATTAGGTGTCTATAGGTCGGCAAACAACCCAACAAGTTCCCGAACTTGACACCAAGTCCGACCTCTGCAAACATAAAATATTGAACACTGTTTTTCTTTCCTGGCTGTCTTACGACACCTTAAAGCGAGTATAGATTCCACAGAACCATCTTGTTTGCCACTTTACTTTTCTTGCATATCAACCACAGATGATGAGCCCATACTACGCTCGTACATAACTTTTTTTTGCTTCAGTCTTAAACATTTATATTCAATACCTATTTGAATCCGAGTACATATAATCTAGATTTTTTCGTAGGCTTTTTCCGACATGCAATACACCTTCCATGGATTGCTCTTATTGCGGCAACGATTTATCCCGATTGCAACCAACTTCAGCACTCCGAGTTTTTTATGGGCACTAGTCCTTTAGCCACAATATAATACGATTTACATGGATTGTAACATTTTACTAAAGGCTGTTCACGATAAAGTGAGCACTTTAGAAATGAACCTTGGAAAAATGTCACTGCTCCTGCATGCATATATTTTAATGGGCCCACTGAGTGACATTCACACAGCAAAGTTAGTAACGATGGATGGAAAGCAGTTCCATATCTTAACGTCGAATAAAAAGTGTTAGGTAACCAATTGTGATGACTTAAAATTATTTCTTTCGTTTTCCGTTTTTTATTGCACCGAAGTGTAAAAATGAGTAGGTTTGTAAAGTATTTTACATTCTTAATAATTTCGTAGTTTTATTTGACCGACGCACGAATAAAGCGATGATGCCTATTGCAATATTAATTTTACATAAGGCGGGAGAATACACAACGTATATACAAGTAGATCTTAAGCAGGGCTTTCAAAAGTGCTCACTTTATCGTGAACAGTCTATAGAAACATATTATTGCTACACGACTTATATCTAGCAATATAAACAGTAACGTAACTGTTGACATCAGGTGACACCCGAGTGTCACAGTTTGGAAACAAGATAATTGTTCTAGCCCACAGAACAGCCGTATTTTTACTATTCAGCAGAGGAACCGGTGATGGTTAGAGGCCGTGTAATTAGGTTCAGCATTCAGAAAACAACTCTCCTATCATTGAAATTCTCACTCGTGTGACTTAAGAATAGTTACACTGCTTGTTTCCCAACAGACCTCAGCGTACTTTCGCCTCGGGACGAGAACAGACTGCAGTTTCAAAAACATCTTCTCAATTCATTCTGTATGTGTCTCACATTTGTTGTGCATTATTGTCCCTGCTGCCGTTATTTTGTCCTCTTTGTTTGTGTATTTTGGTTTAAGAACTATTTAAAGTCTCTCAATTCTATTAGAATTTGTACTTTTTTTTTTTTTTTGTAGTCAATTTTTCAAGTATGTTGGCCGATTGTTTGCGGTGTTTTGAACTTACGTTGTGCGCTGAGCATAACAATAGAATATTTCATTCACTTTTACAGTAACTTTTTTTTTTTAGGAAGAGCGTTGTATATTCTAGTCAGTTTTGGACGACGCAATTACGCATATCCAGGTATCTGGACTCTGACATAGGCCTGTAATGTAAGTTAAAGTGTTTTTGTATCAATTATAATTTAGTACAGTGTCATTTTTATCCCATGGTTCTATTCACTTTTCTTTTGCAGTAAGCCTGAACAACGAATAACAACGAATTAAACATGAATGAATTTTAACATGTGTGTTACGATAAAGTAACATGTTGACCTTTCCACCACAAGTACCACAAATTACGGGCATGTTTCAAAGTGCTCAGATGTAGGAGAAATTATTAAATAGACTCGTATTATCCTCCCTTTACATAGAGGTGGTGGAAATTTTATGTGGTGTAAATAAAACGCGATGTGACTGTTAATGTAGATATGGAATAAAATATAAATTAACACAATTTGCGATACGGCCGGCTAAAATTTACGTTTTAGAACTATTTATCTCCTATGTTTTTTTTTTTTTTCACATATGAATAGAATTGGACTATAGAAAACAGCTCTTAAAAGGCTCAGCATAAACTGAAATGTACGGGAATTAAAAAATGTAATGCGTAAACTAAATAACAATTTTGACGTAATATACAATAAGGATTAATATGTAGCATCCTGTTATAACTCTTTTTATAAATTCAACTCCCAAGTTCACAGGATACGCGAGCAAAGCCATATATTATTTTACTCACGATTATTAAGATTGCTGTAAACAAATGTTTATTACTAAAATGTCAGTTTATATAATTAAGCAACGCCATTGAGGCTAATGGTTGAAACTTAAATTATAATCTTTTCTACACGGATGGGCGACCACTAGGAACCGATTGATTGGCTTTTTAAGTGGTTTCACTACCCTATTCCGGACAAATACAGGTGAAGTTACATTTTAATTTATTTGCTTTTTCAATACTGCACCTTTTAAATTACAAATCTATTTAGCATTATTTAACACTGGTGCAGAAAGGGAAGTAAAATTTATATATTCATTACAGAAAAAAATCGTGTTATTTTATCAAGTAACATCTTGCTGAATAAACTGAGAAAACATAAATTGTCAATTTATTTATTTTTTACACGCCCGTGTTAAGTAGGATAGGAATATTCTCATAAAATGCCATATAAGAATATAAATATATAAATAATACTCACACACTCGTTTTCAACCGTCGATTCAAGGTTTCTTCAGATTCCTGCCACGGTTGTAGATAGCAAAGTCTATAACACAGCCATTTTGAGCGCGTGTCAAGATCCTACGAAGGAGTCGATTTACACTCTCCCGTGCATCCTCGGCTAGAAGACTCGATATCGCATCCTTCTCGCTCCCTTCAGCTTCGGAGCGAGAGTGTCATTTATTTACTGAGGGGCTTACATTTGTTTGGAATAAAACATTTCCTGTGTAGTTCAGGGTTAAGCCACGAGACTGTTGACGAAAAGGGAAACCCCTTTTCCTCCCACTGTTGAAAATATAAATAAGGGAAAGTGTGAACATGTGTGATTACCAGTCGTAACACGGTACGTAAAGTAAATATTATACTGTAGTAAAAGAAAAATAGACGCGAATGAGATCCCGTAGAGAGGAATAATTGACGTGCAGCAATGAAATTAGTAAAGAAAATTACAGCATTCGGAGAAATTCTAGACGTAATCAACAAGGGAAGCCTCAGCCGAAAAGGCCTGGTCTTAGGAATGAGCCGAGAATTTCAGAAAATAGTTAGTAATTAACTAATATATACACAGTGTAGCCAAGGCCATTTAGCTTGTTGCCAAAATCACTGCCACGCATTCGACAAGACACGTATGGAAAGTACACTATCTTTAAGTTTGAAGTTTGAAGCTGCTTTGTAATGACTGCACGGTTTTCCTCCCTTTCTAATCAACTTCATTTTGTAAGTTACTTGTATGTTTCATGAATAAAGTACGACACTGAAATTAACACATAAATTATTATCAATTGTAATGAACTTAAAGACTTTTTCTGTAACTTGTATTAACATTTTCGTTCTCATAGACAATTGAGGAGAGGGATGCGTTCTTCGTTAAAATAACATAGGGTAAGGTTGCTATCGTTGGATCTACCATAACTATGAAACAGTTAACATTAACATTTCAGGAAAAATGCTGTGAACAGCTGCATTAAAGTAGAAACAAAAACTACTGGTTACATTTATAACAAATACCAAAAGTAATAACAAAAAATGAACGAAATTTTTACTGAAATGGTCTAACCATGGACACCCATAGCCATGAATGGAGCACTAAGTTGCTACGAATGAACCCCTACAATATGTTTAAAAATTTAATTGTTGTTTAAACATTTGTAAAACCAACACAAACTATATTATTCTATTACGTTTACTGGGTAAAAATGGCATGATGAAGCATCACCGTTACCACAAGAAAAATCTTGCCCATTTGTCTTTAGTTTTAAGGCGTTATTTTGTCCATAGAAAAGAGCAATTAAATTATAGCTTACTTCAAACATTAAAAGTCTCAAGATAAGGCCTAATGAAGGCAGTTTTCACAAAAAAAAAGAAATAGTTTTGTCCTTCGACTTACACCTGCACAGTTTAAATGGACCGAAATTTTACATGTCATGCACTGGAGCATTTATTCAACAGAAACTTCTTGGCACAACTCACAGTACCAGTCCTTTTCAACATTTGGAAGCGTTCTCGAATCAGCAAAGTATAATCTTTTTGTTGGCTTCAGAGCAGTAGTTTCTGGTGCGCCTACTGCTTGATTACTCTTTCTTTTTCAGTTAGCCTTGGATCCACACCTAGGCTTAGAAGTGGATTTTTTTCAGTTTCTTCCAAGATCTTTTTATGAGGGGGATCTGTGAGTATTTAAACTCTTTGACTTCCTATCTTTTCTCGATCAGCTACAACAATGGCTGATCTTGGAAGTGGGAGAATCGACTGTACTGAAACTGGAAGCAAATTCCTATTTTCTTCAGCGCTAGTACGAGGAATACTTTTTCCTTTTCCAGAGTTGGCTGTTTCGTTTCTCATGAGATTTGCAGTGGTTGGTAAATTCTTCGCACTTGATGGTCCAGGCTGAACTACATTGGAAGCTGAAAAATGATGATCTTTAAGCACATCAGGATCAACTAGCCACACACCTGAACGTGCAGATCCACTTATCGTTGTCCCGACAGTAGCTGCTCTGCCATATATCTAACACTATTTCTTAAAAATAATAATTTTTACCATCAATATTAACTTTTGTTTGTTTTTAATTTCCTTGACTTTACTATTAAACACATTATACGACATGGAAATCTTATGCTTACCGGAGGAGCAGAGGGGACGCGAACCTCCACCCCTTGCAGTGACAGCAGCTCTGCATGCTAACCATTACTCCACGGTGTACTTTCGTTTTTAGATAAACTTATTTAGAATATATTCGGACTTCAACTATTAACAAAAACAGCAACATAATATAAATTACACCAGTTATTCCATAGTCTTAAAACACATAGACCACATATAGTGAAAAGACCTGATGTGAAGCGTTTCAACCTTATCTGTACTCTTTTGCACTATGCATGCGGAAGCGATTGTATTTCTCCTTAGGTTGGTTTGTTCTATTTTTGTTGTGCATCTGTACGCACACTTTACTCAGTACAGTTAATGACTAGGAAACAAATCTCCGGAATTACGTTGGTATCTGAATAAATTGTAATGTATTTTTATGAAACTTGCACTCACATTGCCCGTCTTCCCACGGCTGCGGCGCTCACCTTTGTCCAATATCGCATTCCATATCCCTTGCCACAGTAAGGTAAGTGCTACGCTGCTGTAAGGAAGCGGTCCCACCAGGATGAATCACGTCACAGTTGCTTGCTCACAGCTGTGTGTACATGTCCACTGCCCCATGCTACCAGCCCACTTAACTTATCGTATTTTGCCGACCTCCCGTGGCGCAGTCGGTTGGTGCGCCGCCGATCTGAGATGCGAGAGGCTCTGGGCTCGATTCCTGGGCAAGGCACGGGCGTAAATTTAAGTTAGGTTATAAGTTAGTTTGTAAGCCGCCCCCTGCCAAGCCTTGAAGCATTAAACCTGGGGGCGTTAAAAAGCCCTTACAATATAATTAATCCTGGCGCCTCTCCGTTACCTTCCATTGCATATGCTATATCACAGAATTACTCTTTGCAAGTCATTCAAGTGCCGTTGAAATAAATATATAATTCCTGGGGGAAAATCATATGTGTTTTAATTATTTGCCCGCGTACGTAATTTCATTTTACGAGAACCACATTTCGTGATCTCCAACCATTCCGTAAATTTTGGGGGTATCCACATCAGGCGGACTACGTGTGTATAAATCCTACGAAATTGGTCATTAAAGTTATTAAGATGAACGTTTATATTTAACTAGTATTTAAGAGATATAACTGATATATAACTATATATAACACATTTTCAGTACAATAATGGCGCAGCGGTGGCACAGTGGCTAGGGTGCTCGCCTCCCAACACGGCGATCCGGGCTCGATTCCCGGTGGGTCCACTGCCGCATTTTCACATGTGGGACTCGTGCTGAGCGATGTCGCTTGCCGGTGGGTTTTATCGGGGTACTCCTGTTTCCCGCCCTTGCATTTCAGCGCCGCTCCATCCTAGGGTCTCATTTTATGTCATATCCGGGGATGACTGACACGTACGGGTTCCAGCTGGAAAGCCTGTCTCTCGGAGAGTGTTACTCGCTCTGGATTCAATCCGCTCTCGGATACAATAATAAAAAATTTCATTGTAAGCTCAAAAGAGTCGAGTAGTGTTTAACGGGCACACACACACAAGACGGGAATCGTAAAGCTTTTCTTTTTAAGGTGAATTAGCATAAAACTGATCTAGCTGCGCAAATACGAAAGAATTATATGTTCTGGAATAAGTAAATTTTCCCAGAAAAATCACTGCCCTAACACTCGGATTTCTTTGATACTCACTGGTTCTGTAGAAAGGAGTTCTTCAAGCGGATACAAAGTTTGTGACTGACGAAGATGTCACTTCTCTGCCGCGATGAATAAAAGACAATGAATAGGACCAAGTGGCCTTTGCACGCTTGATTACTCTCCAGACGCGAATATTGACCCAGGAAAAAAATTGCAGCTCCCTTCAGTAACGCCGACATTCAGGCAGAACTAGCTTTTGAAGGATTTATCTCAAACTCCGAGGGTTAAACATTCCTCCCTTCGCACGCTGTTTCGCCTAACAACCAGTCTGTATAAGGAGCGCATACATACATACATAGTGTTCGGCAACTCAGTGACCAAACTCCAGACATAACTAATAGGCTAATAGTACCGCAAAACCCTGCACACTGATATACTGGAACGTATTTTTTAAATCAAATATTTGTGTTCAAAGTTGCGGCGTACAGCACCTGCAGAACAAGGCGTTGCGATCGTTCATGTAGGACAAATTTCATAGGAAGTAGGAGTAAGGCGCTGAGTAGGTAATAGTTTACTTTCGCGAGCCTACGAACCATGCAACTTACCCTTCATGCGTGACCGCACAGCATTTATCTTCAGGCGTTGTAAGTCGCAAATTTGAACGATTAATTAATATAAAAATAATTTTCCGGATATAAGTGCATAGGGCTTTTGTGTTACTATTGGTACAAAGAAACTATGTCTGGAAATTTGGCACCGAGTGTCCAAACATCCTGTAGATATCTGACTTCTTTTCCAGTGCGATAATATTTTATTGTGAAAATTCCAACAAATTTTATTTGATAAATTATTTTTTAGAGGAATTAATCTCACAGGGTTTCACATAGGCTCACTAACTATACCGTAGTTGTAAATATAATGTTTGCAGATAATGCAGTTAAGCTCTATTCAGCGAGGGAACACTCTACAGCCATGGTAGCGCACTAGTAACGGGTGAGAGTTAAGCAGGAGTGGAAAATGCTATCGGGACACGAAGCACTTCTCTGATAAGTTTATTGAAATCACGTGGGATAGTCATGAGGGAGTGAGACTTAAGTAAACTCAGGGGCGGAGAGGAAAATGACAACTTTAATACTTCTCCAAGTCTCCGTGGCAAAGCTATTCTAGGAACTGGTTACACACGAACTTAACGTAAACTCTGGACTGCTCAGAACTCCGCGAGACTCGCTCCCAAACGAGCCAGAGATTTCGAACTTCAGTGTACTTGTGAACATGATTGCTGTGATTGGCCGGTTCGTCACACTGGGGAAGTTGCAACCAGATCAATGAATTATTACCACAGATGCGAACTGAACTTACTCTCGGTTCATCATTAACGGATTGGTTAACCAAAAATTCTCCCTATATGTTGAAGGAACTGTGAATAAATAGCAATCGCTATTAGTTTTGTTTTATCACATTTATTAGTTATAACGCATATTTCAATACAGCTCTTGGCTCCCATTATCCGCATATGCCATGCGCCTCAACACTGATCATGCACCGACAACTTCACAGCGGTGCACTGGCCAATCGTAACAATTTCGTGTACATGTGCACTGCATATTGAAACTTCTAAATTGGGCGGGCCAAGTCGCTCTGGCAGTTCATGCTTATAAACTCGCTCATTTAACGACATTTCCTTTCGATTCACAGTTTACTACCACCTCCGCATGCAGAAGCTCCCACTGAGTAGCCATTTATTAAAAGCTCATTAAATAAATTTATACTCATTTCTCTACTGAAATGACAGTTTTGCTTTCAGAGCGCACAAAAGGACTGTAGCGACGGAATCATTTTAGTGTGCTCCTAATTACTTGCTTCTCATCGGAACAAAATAATATCGCCGTCATATGTCATTTGACTACAACATATTTTATATTGAACATATTTGTTTTAAAGTGCGAGGTATAAAAAGCTGAAAATATAAATATTGTTAATTACATTGTTTTCATTGTGTATTCACCACTCCATGGGTGAAAGGTTTTGTAATTACTTTAAGCAAGAATTTTCCCGCTTGTTTTGCTTACGGTGATAGTATAATTAAATATTAAATGGAAACATTATTGATTTCTTGGTCGCTGATGCCTCGGTGGTGGCTTGTGGATAAAATTTTATTATTTTTAAACAAACATAACATAGTAAAATATAAATTGAGTCAACCAAAAATAAGCCTTATTTTTTAGTTCGCCATAATAAATATTTTGTAAGAATAATTTGACGTTCCCATGTCACTAACAAGCAATAAATGGTAAAACGGCTTCTATGAAAGGTAATTAGGTATAAATCTAAAGTAAATCTGTTCCAACCTGAGGCAGTGTCGACAGGTATAAGATGAGAAGAGGCAGGTGCCAAGAGAAACCGGCTGCCGTATTCTACGATGAGATCTGTAGCTCTGGAATTACACGAATATAAGTAGGGGAAGCCAAGGAATTAACCCTGAACAGGAAGCGGGATTACCTGGACAAAACCCTACATAGTAAGATTGTGTCTGACGCACTCCGCCCGTAAGGGATGGCCACCTTAAAACTTTTCTACCCGTCGCGACATGGGCTCGAATTGGTGGACTTAGGTGAAAAAATAGTGAACTATCCAGTTAGTCGTTTTATGTTTTGATGAGTATTAAAAGAGATCTTTATTGGGAGTTGCGAACGTGTATAACGACACTTGAATATTGGATCGGAAGTCTGTCGACTCAACATTCAAATGATCGACTATTTTTCAGCTATAAAAATGTTATTGTCTTTTTCTTGTGCTTTTACATTACGAAAGGCAAAGGAAAACCATCATAAAATAATTATGCAATGATTTCCTTGCACTGCAACACATCTCGATCACTGCAACGTGTTCTGGGGTCCAGATTAGTTTTAGTTTAGGATGCTCGTCACTTTCGACATAAATAAACCAGGTTAAATAATAACGTTTATTTATAGCAATTTTCGCGGTGATAAATACTGTTAGCACGAAAGACTCCGTCAGGCGGAATATTACCTGTGTTACGTATTACCAGTCTCAGCACGGTGGCGGGGAAGGGGGATGAATCCTATCAACCCGCCTTTCCACCAGGCGGACCCAGCCACCACTACCACTTCCCTATTGAGAGCACGTGCGAGAACCTTCTGGTCGTCACCTGCCTCGGCGCAATACGATGTGTAAAGTCGACTCTGGGTCAGGGTGCCTTACCTATAAATACCGGCAGTCTGTGATAGCGAACAAGTAATACACACTTGATTGAAAATACTGGAGCTTTCAGGCATCAAATATTTAATATTAGGAGTAACTCAATAATTGTTTATATTTGTTTATATTAATTTCAGTTAGATGGCCGATGGTTATGTAAAGAGCAAGTGATAGTCGTTAATGTCAATAAATTAAGATTTGAATAATACTTTTGTGTATTGTTATAAATAAATTAAGGAATTGTTATTATCTCTTATTTGACTAAGACTTCCTTCCATCCCTTAAGAACATTGTTATGCCCAAAGACTTTGAAAAATTGTAACAAAGCTGTTGATGAACTACAAGTGATTTGTGACGTATACTATTTTAAGTTCGAATATTGTTTCATCTATTCTTATACCTTGTGTTATGAAAGTTATTCAAAAAAAGAGCATCACGGCAACTTTCATTCAGGTTTATGCAATCCACTTTGAAATTAATATGTATTAAAATTTTGCATTTCTTTTCTGGCAGTGTGGTTAACTGAAAAAGCAGTTTTTAAGTCGCCGAAAGACTCCTCAACCATCTTTTCCCTTTCACACCGACGCGAACAAAATTAAAATTCAGGGCATAAATGAATAAGAACAATATCGAAAAAGTGGAAAACACTCCGAGAAATAATATATTTGTGTATACTGTCCACAACTTTTAATTTAGCCAAATTTAATATATACTACCTGATACCCAAGTAACCTTTTCACGCCACGGATTTTCAAAATTTAAATTTAAGTATGGCATCGCTCCCAGGCTAATTTTGGCGTTTCTAAATAGAGTTTTCAATTTTGTTTAGTTTACACTGCGCATTTAATACAAATTGTTATGCTAGTTAATAAAATAATTGACTGAATGCTTAAACCTCGAAACTGAGATTGAGATATTATGGTCCCCCTAATAAGCTTGCACATAACTTTGGCTGTATAGTTAGAGCGTCCTTTGATTAAGATCAATGAAAACTTTACAACCTCATCTTACTTCGTGCTCATAAACCACATAATCACAAACAGTGCCACATTTAGAGTAAAGTGCTTTATATGCCCCTCTCCCCCTTCATCACAATTCCTCTTAGTATTCTCTTCATAGATACAGCCAAGCAAAACATATTAAGGCTGGCATCAACGGACATAACTTGGATATACGTGATAGCTACAAAGTAGTATTACGTAACTTTCGCAAAAAATACAGAAAAAATGTTCTAGTGTATTATTGCAAGCAACATTTGGAATTATGCGTCTCATATTCATGCTTCTGTTCTGCCTCACTTCTCTTGCCCCGTTTGTTAGAGCAATCGAAGGAGTTTTCCAAGACCAGGCGAGCAGTAACGGGAGAAGTGCATGGCGATTAACAAACTTGAGTTGCTGCGCGCGCGAGATAAGTCTATTGAGACTTTTGCACCCCTGACCTTCAGCGGACTGATTTTCTGAGGATTATAATTGGAAGAATGTTCTGGTTATTGCCGTAGCAGCTTTCAGCGATACTCGGGATGCGGGGAACCTACTAGATCGGACCGGCGATACTACTTAGCTCGCGACGAGCCTCCGAGGTAGGGTTGTGCGACCTTAAGCTGGTTCCATAATAGAGCGATACGTTGCGTTGCGATGCGTTGGGCTGCGACGAGTTATACTTGCTGTGTTTCACAACTAAGTGATTATCTGTCGGTGACGGACGCCGTCTGAGATGGTGCTGCCATTTAGTTTAAGGGTGGAAATTACATTTTCAGACATCACGAATGTAAAATAAACACGCGAAAAAAGTTGAAACTGTGTGTTTAAAGTGGTAGAAGATAAAAACAGGGTAGTATGAACCCGATGTGTGACGAAAACTAGCGGGAACGAGACATAGTAAGACCAAGGATAATTATTTTGATGTTAATAAACCAATTTTATGACATTGTCCATATTTGTAAGAAGCCTTGTCTTCTACTTTGAACATCCACACAGCAATAATAAAAAATGCAAATAGGAAAACGTCGGCGTAAATGCGATCGTTGTTTTCAAATTGTAAAACAATATATGTTTATATTCTCCTTGCCGCAGGCTGATGCCGACAATCGCAACTTAAGAATTTCACGCAACGCACTCGACGCCGACGCGCTGCTACGGAATCTGCTACATCCTGATTGGCTACCGCTCATCGTAAAACGCATCGCAACGCAACGCTTCGCACTATTGTGGAACCAGCTTTACGTGCCAGGTGTGCGAAGAGAGAGAAGCGACGAGCCAGCAGAGCGACGAGTGGCGGCGAGTTTGAGCAGCGGATGTGAAGGCTGCGGACTACGAGCATCTCTACAGTAACGAGAGAAAATGACGGACGGGAATACTGAACTTGTTGCATAATTGACGGATATTTGGAATTATGGTAATACGCAGATTTAATATATGTAAATAATGACTGTGAATTAAGTGACTGAAACCAATATTCAGGCATTGATGAGGACTTAAAATGTGTATTAAGATATATATTTATTTAATATTTATCTCGCTGAGAATAACAAGAGTAACAGTAGAGATAAATAGTTCATTGTCGTAAACAATAGCTGTGTGAATATATTAAAAATAAAATTTAGTTATTTTATTTTTTATTAAAATCTACATTCCTCACGAACTCGGAAACGCCCTTCTGGTGACTTGTAATGTTGAGTTGTTCAAATGTGATTATAGGCTTTTCACGATAAAATGAGAACTTTTGAAAGTTCTGCTTAAGATCTATTTGTACGCACGCTGTATCATCTTCCTCCTTATGTAAAATTTACATTGCCACTGGCCTCAGCACTATATTCATGCGTCGGTCAAATGAAACTGTAAAATTATTACGACAGTAAATATTTTAAAAGTCTACTCATTTTTACACTTCTATGCACTAAAAAGCAGAAAGGAAAATAAATAACTTCAGTTGGTTACCTAACACCGTTTATTCGACGTTAAGATATATAACTACTTTCCAACCTTCGTTACCAACTTTTCTGGGCGCATGTCACTCAGTGCGTCCGTTAAAATATATTCAGACGGGCCAGTGACTTTTGTCTAACGTTAATTTCAAAAGTGCTCACTTTATCGTGAACAGGCTTTACCTCGACAAATTTTTACGTGACTTTATTATTATTCAAAGTTACGTTGCATCTGCGACTCTGACAAACTAAGAAACATTGAGAGAATGTGATACATTCTGATCACTTTAATTGCGAAATTTTGTTGGGTTGTAATTCTCTTTGTGTCGATTCCTGCTAAAATAAAACACCTCATATAGTTGAGAGGCCATTGTTTATTTTAAATATTTCACGAGTTATCGAAGCTCGGTAAAATAGATGGCCGTCCAGCGTTGGCGGTCATGCACCATTCTCGTATATGTTCTAAGATGTTGAATCGATGTAAAAAAATTGGCAATGATTCTGCATATTTGTGGTATGTGATGATCGTAGGCCCTGTATTTAAATGTAAGGATTTTTACCCTAGTATCGGATGCCAATATGCCTGTGACTGTCATAAACGCACTCGTATCGACGTTTAACACCCATCTGTTGAAGTTGCGAGAAAATGACAAGTTCTGTACGTTTTTATGAGAACGGATTAACAGTTTTGCTAATGTGATTCGGTAGACTAACGATTCAGCTAAGAATACATAACTGTTAATATAGGCTATTCACGGTAAAGTGAGCACATTTGAAAGCCCTCTCATCTGGAACAACTGTCAACAAATGTATGTTATTGTAGCCTTATACGTTAATTTCCTAGTGCAGTGGAACATACACACTGTGTTTATTACTTACATGTCAATATTTATTTTTAAATGTGGTTAGCGCATAACATACGGCTAAAAGAAAAAAGTAACTAGGGCTTCAAAAGTGCTCACTTTACCGCGCACAACCTATACATAGAAAGCCTATTAACTTTCTTTCAATGGTCTGTTTGTTATTTAAGTTTGCCTGTTTTACTACCTACCAAAATTTTCACCAGTAAAAATACCAAGTCTAATGACAGCTGAGTCTAATACATTAAGGCTAAATCATTATCGTGTTTTAAGGATGTGGATTTGTTTGCGAATCACTCCAACCACACCATTATTTTCCAACTATATGAACAGACTTAAGACAATTTGAATTAAAAAATTTATAAGTTATTTCAATTTTGTATACATTTGTAACTGCTATTTAGAACGTGTTTTGGCGTAACAATTGAATTACTTGCATTACCACACTGACAGGTTTTTAACACAGCAAAAGTAAACACATGGGGAAAAAAAGTGTTTATATTTTGCTTCAACATGTGTCAGTCCCCGTCATTAAATATACCCCATTTATGAAGTATTTCGTACCCTATTTTTAATTGAAGTTCGAAACAGATGGCCCCAAATATTCCATTCTCTTTTAAAGATCACCAGAAGACAAGCGGATATTCTTTACAGTGAATTCTATTACTATAGCCTTCGACTGGGGGTTAATTAATGGGTCCATCTAGCAATGGTACGGGGAATAGTAAAGAGAAAAACTCGTTATTTAGTGTTGTTGGGTATATTACTAATATAATTACAGAAATGTCGCACAAGTGCCTTAAGGCAATTCTATAGAGTTCTCCGTGAATTGTATTTTTGGCAAGTGAAATAGGAAAAAAATAGTGGTATAGTAATCACATTTAAGGTAATTAAATTCCGGTCCAAGACTTTCAAATTAGCACAGTCATGCAGACCTTAGTGACTTTACGCTACCAAAGACGGTTTGACAACCACCTAAAAAATTTAGTGTATGTCCGTACTCAAGGTGTGACGTAAAAACGCAAGTCAACTTTTCAAAGTAGTTACATAACTCACCGCAACAATTATCAGTAAGTTTGCATGTCTACATATAAAACTAATTACCGTTGCAACTTACTTTTCTATAAACAAGTCATTTTTGACGATTTAGCTACTAAGTTATGAAAAATCATAAATCACTCTCCGACGCAGTTGATGATCAATTGGAAAAGTACATAATCTTATTTCAACACAGGAAAATCCACGCATAGCATTTAATTAGCATTAATTTTATCTTCCTATTGAATAGCTCCTGTATTATTTTTCAGTTTTGTCCCTGGATGCTCGAAAAGTTAGGTAACAAAGTGTGTGTGTGTGTGTTTGTTATATATATATATATATATATATATATATATATATATATATATAATATAATATAGATGACCACATTTTGCATCAAATTCTCCATTTACTTTATAACATTCAGACTGCGAAAGAAATATCCTAAACCGGCTACATTTAATTTGTTCCATGTAAATTATGAATGACCTTATGGAATTGCATGGTGTAGAGTTACAAACTTGGGGGTTACACGTGGTTTAGGTGTGGCGCTCATAACCATGAAAATTATTTAGCAAACTAGAAGCAAGGAGCGTTAAGGGATCATAAGAACGTGGGTTATACTTTTTATTGCCTCTAAACGCAATGCACTAAAGTGGCTTGCATTCTTGCGACCATGGGACTTAAAGTTGGACGCGTGTAATTCAATGACCCAATAATAAATACTAATGTATGCTAGGCATCCCTACACTACTATACAAAGTCTCTACCAGAAAACAACCGTTTCAACCATTTTCATCCTTTAAAAAAGCACGTCATAAATAAAACACAAACATACATTAATTCAGCTATTCCTAAATGATATTCGTAGACAGAAATTCCAGTATAATCATAAATATTTTTATAGCGGAGAACATATTTTTAAAGCTCTTCACACTTCTTTGTTTTGTAGCAGTTGAACCTATCTAATACACCTTAAACCTACTCACCAGCCAGCAACGAACACATCACGTAAACTCGTAACACATTCTTGGCAATCGGCTCCATCTTCTTCCCCTAAATTTGGTTTTCTTTCTGTCGGTGATGGGCGAAGGTGTTTTACCTCGACAGGGATATAGGGACCTTCCTGTTGTTAAATGCGAGGCTGCTAGGTCGCGACGCGAGGCCAGGCTCGACTGCGCGTGTAAGAGGGAAGGCGTAAGCAGGCGTTCGCTTCGACGCACCAACCTGCACTCCGCCGCGTCCCGACGCACACAGAGGCCGTGCGGGCCTTGAAGCCAGCGGGTCGTGTTCCCGCCCGTCATCCCGCGCATGCGTCGTTCTGAAGCGCGCATGCGCTGTCGTGATGCGCGCGCTCGCCCCGGCTACCACGGAGCAAGCTCGTACACACAGCCCTCAACTGCCGTGTACAAACACTCTCCTGACCCCCGCTCGCACTTGCTCTAGTCGAGATTCATAAACGCACTTAAGTTCATATGCTCAGTCGATTTCAGTTCAAGCCTGAAGAGGAATGATTAAGTCTAGATTGGGCAACTGTCACTTTACAAATATAGTATATTCGCTGTTTCTTCACTTATTAAATCAAACCTTTGAAAAATCACTCCATGTATGAAGTGTTTATAGTTGTTACCTGGATACGCCATTCATCACAACCGTTTTATACACCCTTAACATGAAAGTAACTGATTTTTCGTTAAATGTAAGTTTTAACTATATTTTATTTATTAATTATAACATTTAATTTATAATAAATCTGAATAGAAACAGTGAGAAAACGTGTGGGGTTTTTAGCGCCTAGAAAGAAATAGTTCTCATGCATAATATTATTATAAATTAGTGCCCACGAATTCGTTGCGATGTCCTTTGGAGTAATTTTCTATACTTCGTTAAGCTCTTTTTGCATGAGTCTGAGGAATATTCTGGAAGTAGAACTTTGGCGAACATTCAGAAAAGTGTGAAATAACCGTGAATTGATTATAACACGTTTGTGTAATAGCCACTGCTAGAACTTCAGAATTTATCTCGATTAACTCTTTTATTTGGGGCAACGATGATGATAGTTCCACAACGGTTATTGGATTGTTTTTGTTTGCAGTTACTAACCATATGAATATGTTAAAGCAATTTAACGCCATTTATATAAAAGGAAAATAAAATTGCAAAAATAATATAGAAAATTATACTTTATAAAAATTATAATTTTTTTGAATATCGCTTTGTAATAAACGTGGAGTCTCATGGTGTTTATTAAATATGAAATTGTGGGAGATACGCCCCTGCAAATATAATTTTTTTTTTTAAATTTAATTATATATAAACTATTAAAAATTGAGCTACGTAGTTGTTAACAGCTTTAAAGGTGTATTTGGTGGTGATACGCACATTTTCTCCTTTAGTATCAAATAGGGGATCGACACCTGCTTTTGGCTTTAATTCCAAAATGCAATGCCACAATTCATGTTTCGTTACGATAAATTAATCACCTTGAGAAAATTAAAAATAATTGTCTTGTCTTGTATGTACTCACATAGCTGTTACGAGATATCAGCAGGTTTATGTTTAAATGTGTGCGTACTAACGCCTGGCATGTATGCAGCCTGGCGCTCACTGTAACTGAGAAACCAGGTGTTTCCCAGGCGCATTTTACAAGTAGCAATGGAACTGCTTTGTTAGTGGTTTGTAAAGTGTGCCACAAACTTACCACAGATACGGAAGTTGTCGCTAGGCTCTGAGAACAGCTGCTGGTACTAAGGTGATACCAATCATTGCAGCGCTATATGATCAAGAGGATAGACTGTGAGATGTTAAATTTGGCAGCAGAAAATGTGCGGGTTATCCTCCACGTGTCCATAATGGCGACATTGGGAATTCAACTGCAGTCGCGGCCTTCATGTTCTTGATTAAGATAATGCAGAAATGTTAGGATACTGTTGAAGAAAGTTACCAAAAGCTTGGGAAGTTCAACCTACGACATTAGTGAAGTAAGAACATGATTGATATTGTTAAATGCTTAGCAGTTTTCTTACGGAATGTACTGTATATCAAGTTTGGTTTGTGATATAATTAGTAGTGCATGGGTAGTTAAATAATGTGAAGCAATTATTTTGATGGTAGACAATCGGTCACATAAAAAATGGGAGAAATGCTTGTAGCATGGAGGCATCTAAACGATACCAACATAACATTATCTTGCTGGCGAACTTCGCATGAGGGAAACTTGGTGGAATTTGCCGCGGAATGCTACCCATTCCACCACCCTTTCATTCCGCCGCTGCCCCATACTCGCCTCATTTTACCCTCACCGGTGGTCAAGATTTCGCTTTTAAGCGCCGACCAAATCCTCCTATCTCAATTAAATTTTTTGGCGAACATTTGGTTATGACTAAAGCCGAAACAGCACACAGAAAAAATATAAATATTAGAGGGAGGCAGTATTTATATCGGCCAATCAGATCTTAAGTTTGCAAGTAGCGAAACAAGTATACCGTTTGTTTGAACAATTAGATACATACATCATAGCAAACACTGCGTTGTAGTCTCCGAAAATCAAATAGGTAAAATAAAACTGATTGTTTTTGTGCTTCCCCATAAAATGTTTTACAGGCAGTTTTTTTTACAATTGTTATGTTAACGTTCCTCATTATGTGGTTGATTTATTGTTATCCATGGCCATTGTTTATTTATAAGCGGCCTTATGAATACTTATGTTTTATTACAACGTATTTGTTACGGGTCTATGAAGGGTTATTTTGTTATAACTTTGTGACGGGCGACCCGTCACCGCACGTCTGTGCGTAATGTTTCAACTTGCAAAAAAAGTAAAAACACTCTTAAAATTAGTGGGCTGTGACCACGTCGCGCACGTCCTCAAAAAGTGCTTATTGTGTCTGCCTGGTAACCTGTTGAATTGTGCAGCGTACGGCCCGTTACGCACGAACATTTATCACGCGTTGTTTTGAGGTTTAAAACTCACTGATGTGGCTTGAAACACTAATCAAATTAAACTGTGATGTTCCTGCCAGCTTCACGTCACTACACAAAAGACTTTAAAACATCTGCGGTACGGGGAAAATAATTGTAAATATCCGCGCCTATTGTTCACGTGCTGCAGCAACGAGGCCTGACAAAGAAGTGTGCATCGGATTGATGTTTCAGTGATTCGTAGTAGGAGCGCAGCACAGGCGACAGCAAGCTAGGTGACCACCTTGGGATAGTGCGTGCGCCGCCGAAAACGTGACATTTCGTTACGTTATTTCCGGCATCTGGGTAAAGAGGACGGAAGTTGAGGGCATTTTGTAATCTTATTGGGTGTTTTAAATTTCATTGTGTCCACTGCGTCGGTCACCATAAATGCTAATGTTTTCTGCCTTTGACTGTAATATGCTTGAACCCTCCCAGGAGTAATTGAAAACCCCGACGATATCTTAGAAAAACGGCTTTTGAGAGTAGCACAAGAGAGCGGAGCAATGTATTTAATGCCGGTACGCGCTGCGCTCGGGGTCAGTTCAGCGACCTCGAGGGGGCAAGCATTTACAATGAGATAAGTAGCATTCTTATTGAAGCACTAATGTAGGTGTATAAAGCGAACAGGTCACTTACGTCACTTTGACTTTAGGCAGGGGCCATGATGGCGGGAAAATAATTTTAAGTTTTTTTTTTAAATTTGCGAAATGTTGGCCTTTTAGCCAAAAATCCAATACTATTACCTTTTGTAACCAAGGTTTAGTGGCTATGTCATCACCGAGACGTAAAGTGGTGGTAATCACTAGAAAACCATGGGTAAACTTTTGGAACCACTTGTAAACATTTTCAAACACTTGTAAACTTTCGCAAACCTAGGTAAACATTTGTAAACACTTGCTAATAATCGTTAATTATGGTCTCAGCCGTTGGTATCAAGTAGGAGCTATACGAAACTTCTTGTTTTTATGACATTTTAAAGAGAAACTTTGCGATGTTTAGGTCTTGTGCAACAAACATATTTACTCGCTGGTGTTAAGGCTGTTGTAGCAATTGCTCACATCCACTTTTGTTTGATGACCAGTAATGTGTTACCAAAAGGGGTCATTCCTGGTGTAGGAATTAAAAATTATGAAGTAATGTCAAGGGTAAATGTAAGTGAGACAAAAAAATAGCAGCCATTTTGTAACCATGGTAATTTGGGGTCTCTTGTCCAATATATTTTGTGATGGCCTTTTGCAGTTTTGTATTTACTTATTAACATGTCCAGTAAGGAGCATAAATATAACCTGAATGAAAAATGTATAAGTATTAGCTGAATACCAGCGAAAGTATTGGTACCTGTATCTGGTTGCATTTTATTCTATACTTTTGGCAACCTGGGTTTTATGTAAATGTTTTTAAATATAAATTTGTTATATAAGGGAAAGGAAAATAATAATGTTATCCTCCAATATGATATGTACGAATGATATTCAAAGAAGATTTCCATGTGTAATATTTGTGAAATATGAATGAAAAGAAAACTTGAAAAAAAAAACGTACTTAAAATAAAGAACATGACCACACTTCTTTGTTTTTATTACAAATCGTTTCAAACGTTCAACTTACCCTTACACTGTAGCGAAAAATGTTTTTTTTTTCATGGCTTTTGCCATTATTAGTGTTCTGATTGGTTTTGCTAGGTCTTATGCAAATCCTGCCTTGCCGCGCCCTTTGTTTAGGACGCAGCAAGGTCAGAACTTGGACAAGACTCACAAGTGTTATCACGATATTTTCTCTACGACATAACATCTCGTAAAGTTTGAAACTCAAAGAAAGAAATGTCATTAGCAAACACGCTTTCATAAACCATTGTGTAAGACAGTGACAATTTTCATTATAACGGAGTTATATTGAGTCATAATTCATAGTTTAGTAAAACTTCAAAAGTAGACAACTGTATATAGACTTGAAACTGTAGCGCTGGCTCAGAAGTCTGATACTTTACTCATTGACTTTCCAGCACTGCAGATTTCTCAAAGCTACAATATATTTGCGCAATTTGAATCGAGCTAGTGCTTTTAATCTGCCATGTTAACATGAACAGTACGTCAGCCATCGTCAAATGGTTGTGTGTAGTAATTATAAGTTGATAATGTTGAAACAACCAAAAAGGTATTTTGCCCATATGATTCAGGGCAACGTATGAGGGTGCTCTGGGCAAGAGAGGCGTGGTTGTGTTTACTAAATATTTTGTAGACCCATGTAAACAAATACTCTCCAAGTAAATATATTTGATACTAGGAACTATTTGTTTTCTCAGTGCACCCTATTAGATCAGCTGGCTTGCCACGAAGCTTATCAGATCGTCAGCAGCTATACTCCATTCTCTGTTACTTCCAACTTTTCTGAAGCCCTGCTAAAGTTCTACTTCCATAATATTCCTCCGCCTCATACGAACAAAGATTAGGCCGTGTCTCAACTCGAAAGTGTGCTCACTCTCACTCGCCGCTCTCACTCTGGCATACACTGGCTCACTCTAGCGAATTGAGACTTGTGCCCTCTATAAGCCTTCGGCATTATTTCTCTGACAGGAAAGATAGCAAATTGTGAAAAATAAAATATTGATGGCCTTTCACTTTTCTCGAATAAATGCGCAGTATATTATGAAATAGTAACTTATTTTATTTGTGCCATTTTTTTTCCTAATTAAAAACGTTCTTTTCAAAAAATGTGCACACAATTAATCTAAATTAAACGTGAACATAATACCATAAGTTATGTTTCATATACAACGGAATGTTTTTGTTATTACACATTTCACAATCGCGATGATCAAGTTAAGTCAATAAAATATTTCTAACACTGCTTTAGAAACAACAAAATATATGCCTGGATATTTGAGGTTATACTTGAAAACAACGTGGCTGCCAGAGAGAGTGCGAGAGTGAGCACCGAGTGTACATTGTCGTTAACTCTCCCTCTCGCGCTTTCTCCCTTGGAGTTGGTAAAGCGGAGAGGACTCTCTGTGGCGTCAAGAGTGAGCGAGAGTGTACTTTCTCGGTGAATTCAGACACGGCCTTAGAAAATTGCACCAGAGGGCCAACGCACCACATTCGTGCGCACTCAATGTAATTATATTTTGCACAAAAACTATTTATTGTTAGAAATTACCAACACATCTATTTTGTGCCTGCCATTATTCATATTAGTCACAAATGAAAAAATTATAATTTATACGTAAAATATAAGTTAAAGTTAAATTTAAATAACAGTAAGGTAGGTACTTCTATGTTAACACAAGTACAAAACGCATGCGATGCATCGCATATATAAGAAACAACCAAACACGTCATAGATGGGGTTTTTTTTTCGAAGGGTTGATTCGAAAAGTGTGAAGAAACCGCGAATAGACTTTTTGGTCGTGTTGATAATATACATAGGGTTACGCATTACTCATGATGTACTGGAGTAATGTAGAACTTAATGATATTTTTGCGTATGGCGAAATGTTATGTAATGCAGCGGTTACCCGTCGGAGATATTCAGCGGAAGTCAAATACCTTAGATGTCAAACATAGTAGGCGAGGGGGGAGGGGAATTGCTATTTTCTCGAAAACGGAGCGAGTCAGTTTGTTACATTAATGTGATCGTTCTTTGTACAATTGGATACGTTTATTAATAATCTGTCTTGTGATTTTAGCAAATACTCAGGACTACAACATTTAATGTAATGTGAAAATAACAACAACTATTTGGTTTCTGAATACGGAACTTATTTACAATTACAATCTCAGAGGTTTGTGATCATCGTTTGCAGATACATTGTGCAAATTTGTTTTATTTCATCTTAAATAGTATCTGATATTTTAAATTAAATGCTTGTTTTTTTCCTAACTTTTTGGTTGTGAATATTAACCTTAATAATCGCTTTGGGCCACACGCCGTGCTTATTTTTATACCTGATTTATAGTATGGAATAGCCACTCAACCGTTGTTAGCAAGTACTAGTGTAAAGCCCATTTTGATGTATGGCATCTGGCATGAGGAGGTAGGAGTTTTCCTCCATCTTGGTAGGCGTCACAGCCAGGGCCGCCATAGATGTTCGTCCCCCCCCCCCCCCCCCCCCCCCCCGACATCCCAAGAAATTAGTTTAATAAAAATGAGTTTAAAAAAATATATTTTGATAAAATTATTTATTTCAATAGAAATTTTAAAAAATTAACACCAACCACCACCCATCCCCTTGCCATTGCACCCCTCACCCCTCATATTGCCATCAACAACCCAGTGGCACTTAGCATTGACCTAAGTCCTTGACCTTGACCCCTGTGACCTTAAAATTAAAAATCGTGAGAAATGTAAAACAATCCTTAAAAATAGAAGAACATATGCGACCCCACTCCACAACCCTAACCAACACTCCCACCTTCACCCCTTGCCACGCCAAATTAATAATTCATCTTACATAACAAAAATTATCCATCCACCGATATTAATCAAAGGTATGTGTCTATTAGCCGCTAAATTAAGACTTTAACCATAGTTTGTAAGTATTGGACAATATAGATGGTGCTAGTTATTTATTTTTTTTTAGTATCTACTACCATAGAGCTTCCACATGTTGTCCATTTCCAAACTTTTTTTGGCGACTCCAAACATAAAATATTTACTGATATTATTTTACATTAAAAAATAAAATAAAACGAAACATAGTAAAAAAAAATTTCAAGTTGGCTGTACTCGAACTGCACTTTGAATATTTATCTTTCACACTTCGTTTTGTGCATTTCAAGGTACTGTTCCCCAGTGAGTACTGATTTCTTTGTGTTATCGATATAATGCTTAAAACATTGTTTACAGAAATGAACGTGTTTCCATGCGAAATAATCTGCGAGTTAACCAGTCGTGAAATTTTTTTATGTAACCATAATGAGAAATATTCCTAGTTTCATCCTTCACCATCAGAAGATCGATATGTTCAGGTTTATCGTTCTTAATCACGTATGTTGGTAGCACTTTTCCCTTAACATTCAGCGAGTACATATTTTTATACACACCAGGGCTTTTGTTCTCAGAGATCCTTATTTGCTGTAGAGGAGTGGGAAAATCTAGTCCTCTAAAGTCAAACTTTTCTTCCAACTCAGCATACCTCTTGCCTACACGCTGAGGATTCGATGACTTAACAAATCTGGCCAACACTGACCACTTGAAACATTGGTTGTCATAATCGTAGTGATTGATAATGGCATGTTTGTGATTGATAAAGTCGGGAATGTCAACATACATCTATATACTTGTTACATGGAGGAATCCCTTTGCACATATTCATATGCACCATTAGATCATTCCTCCATGAAATCGACACACCATACTTCGAACACGTGTACTTTATTTGAGTGGTGTGCTTTGTACAGTCACGCCTCTCACGGCAATGAGCACTGCTGCTGCAAGTGAAGGTCTTTTCATAGAATAGACATTTATAATGTAGGAATGGTACAGCAGAGGTTGTTGGCCATAGAGTTGTCGCTGTAACGGAGGTCTGTGACCCAGTTGGCGATGCAGTTGTCAAAGCTGAATAATTGGATGGCACTTCTGCTGGCCCTGTGCCAAATGTTCCCGAAGATCCTGGCAATTCCGGCAGACACAAATGTACATCAGCGGAATAGGTAGATGATATGACTGAAGAGGAAGAAGTCAATGGCACTGCTGGTAAAACTCCCGAAGAAATCTATGGCACTGCCATAGTTACCGTTAGCTCTGAAGTGTCCAAAGACATCTCAGATGCAAAATATGTCGTCGACTATACAAGCTAGATGAGACAATCCAAACACTTCCTTCGACGAATTGGAGATCCCCCACAAGGTGTCATTATTTATACTAATTTCACCCCCTCCTCCCCTTCTTTTTCTTCCCACCACAACTCCCACCAGCACAACTCTGTCCCCCAACCCGCCCTCCTCCCACTCACCCTCTCCCTCCTTCACTCTTCCATCCGACACACTGCCAGCTTCAACCAGAATGCATGTGTACATTACCTGGTACATCTGTGCTATCACCTGCAGGTTTCGGCCTACATCAGTATCACCCCAATACATAAATAAGTTATGTAGCATAACATGTGTGTAGATTTTCTTTACTTAAGGTTTCTTTAAGAAAAAAATGATAGGCAAATGAGATAGGGCAAAAATCAACATTTAAATATTTTACACACACAATTTATGATACCGATAAATACATAAATGCCATAACACAAATTAAAATTTCAGTCTCAGATAATTTTTTAAAATTGTTCTTCGCAACCGATGTCGGGATGCCTTATTGTTTAGTCGTAGCCACAAGATTCACGGTTCAAGGACGACGCACACCATTTGCGGAGCAGCTGTGCATTCCTCCACACGCATGTCCAGTTAGGTTCTGACTTGTCGCAGACGTGCCACTGCTGGTCGTCGAAAAGTTTCGTCAACTTGCGCAGCAAACGACAGCCGTACTCGAACTACATGTCGATGATTTCAAATGCGTTTTTACACAAGTCGCTCAGCCATTTTTTCTGCTCTGTCTCCGCCATGTAAATAAGTCCTTGTGATTATTGCATCAGCTTGTCACGCAGCACGTTTCCCACTTGGTGGTACGGAATCTTGCCTTCGTCCCACTCCGTCCGTAGTGGTACTTGGTCAGCCAGTCGTTCGTTTTCTTGCTTTCCTCGTCCAACATTTTCCACCAATAATGAGGGTAGAAGGAGTGTGTGCATATTTTGCCATCGTTGTCGTAGGACACTGCGATCATCATGAGCATGTAGCCACTCTGGCTCTGGAATCCTTGCAGATTACAGTACATCCTGTTAAACTAAACATATATCGGTTATGTCCCATTATATATATAATATATATAAGGACATTTGAGGACATATATGTCCTCTGCAGCACTCACGAAGGTATCTTGACTAATTTGTCTCGACAATTGTACGATGTGAGTCGGTCGTGAAGTATCAGGAAGAAAGCGTAAGTGCGTGGGGGAATAGTTCCATGAGTAGTGAATTCGATCCTGCAGTCGATCAGATTAGAACTGATACACTCGTCCTGTTTACTCGGGTCGAACAACATGAGCGGGGCTAATCACTTGAAGGTATCTGGGCTCAGTATTGGGGATTGGGGCTGCAAATAATATACATTTTGGAATTGAGTGTATATTTGATATGCCAATAGGTAGTGACCATTTTCAAAGTTCATGTTCATGTCCACGAACGGGTAACTTTCACAATTCAAATATATTTTCACATTTTCTATGTGACATGTGTCGAACTGCGAATGGCTCACTCTCACGCTGTGCTGTCTTCCGGTCTGTAGTCTAACGATAATGTACCTCGGTTTCTCAGTGGCAAAGCTGGACTTCGTCATCCAGTTGATGAGCTGGCTTGGAGACAGTCTTGGGGTAGGGCTCAAGATTCCACGACCTAAGAGCCACATCGATGTTTTTGCCAATTTCCATATTCTTCAGCATATTTATGTATTCGAGAATGTGAGGCATCCATTCGATAGACTGTAGATTCAGTTTCACTCTCTCCATGTTTTCTCCCATACCCACGATGGCATCTGCGTCCATATTGGCTAGGAGCAGTGCCATTTCCTTCTTATAATTGATGATAATCCTTTTGTAGTCTTCGGCGAAATCCAGTAACATCGCTAGAGTAATGCATACTTCGAATTTCCCTCCAGGGTATATAGGAACACTGTAGTCGTCTTCTATCCCCCAGCCTGCCATCTTGACTGTAGACAGCTCATTCGGCATGAGCGAGAGGTATTGTTTGATCACAGTCGTTATGCCGATATCTCTCGCCTGGTTTACCTCGATACCTATTAGCAAATACGTGATGTTATCGATGAGGTGGAAATACTATTGCTCGTTATCTTCGTCGATGCATGGTTGGATCCATCTCCTTTCACTAGTATCCTCCTGAATCGCAGGGATAACTTACAGGGATGGTTGCAGATACCTTGTTTTGGACCGCTATCAGAACTTCCGATATTAAAGTGTGTGGCGGGACACAATGAGTTTTTTTTCTCACACAAACAGAAACATTCACTTAGATCTTAATTTTATTTCACAAGAAATACTCAGGACTCTACACATTTGTTAACATTACCGTTTGAAAATGATTATATTAAAGATACAACTCTTTAAAAATTGCTTCTCGGGCGCCGCTATGCGGCCAAGCAAATCCGAGAGCGCAAACACAATTTTAAAAATGTAAATTTTAATGAAAGTGAACATGATTTCATTAAAGCAGCCCAGTACAATATTCCTCTTTTCTTGGAATTCTAATAATTCATAAAGCAAGTTTGGAAAAATTGAAAACTTGGAAAATAACACCACAATAAGGAAACATTTTTAATTCATTGGCTTTAAGTTCACTTGAATACTATAAAAGACTCATTAAAATACAAATAGTGAATCGGGGTGCTATAGCCTACAAAGTCCCGATCACTTAAAAACCTCCCATTAAAATGATTAAAAATTGAACACATTTAAACATTTCTTAAAACCAAACCACAATTTGTCTTTTCTCTCAGACCAAAATAAACGTGAGGCTGACGGAATGTTTAAAAGAAAGGTGGGTTACCTGAAAACTATTGAACCAAGTATATGAGGAGTTGCGCGAGCATCATCTTACTGCCATCAACTTTACAGGCACTAGTGCATTGCTCAAACATTTACCGTACTAAAATGAATACATTCAAACCAGACAAAGTACACTACGTTAGCGGGCTCCACAGCTGTACAAGTTAAAGCCGAAATGAATTTATCGCGGCAATCTAACCATTACTTAAGCTGTAAGGAGAAAAAACTTAAACTCTAGCAAAATAGCGTTTAAGGTGACTCACGTGAGTTTTACGAAAGCCACGAGAAGTACCTACAGCGCACAGTATTACAGAGTTTCTACCCAAAAAATTAGAGATCCGAAATTGCACAAGGAACTTGGTGATAAACTTGGAACCAACATCCTTACTACTGGCAGCCAAAACAACCAATACCTGGTGCCCAACAGCAAACGGGGTTTAACACGGCTATCACCAAGATGCTTCGCAGCGACCAAGCGACGAGCTACGCCGTCGAGGAGTTTATCCAGCGCTTGAGGAGGAGGGAGGAGGACCCAGGGAAGATGGAAGGGGTAGGGTTCAGAAGTTTACTAAAGGATGAGAAAGGTGGCGTCCAATAAAGGGAAGTGCGGGAGACAGAGCGAGTAAATTCGTGAATTGCGGATTTAAAACCCACATTAATCAACTCGCTATCACGAACCCATTCCGTGTGGTCCTGATTATGAAATATCGCCAAACAGGCTTTTATGATTTTGTTGATGCTCTCGACATTATTTCCCTTGGGGAAATAAGGGCTAGATGTAAAGAACTTTACCGCCTGTCTAAAAAAATATCTTTAAAGTATGTGGACTGGTTACCAATTCCGCAGGGGCACCAAACATTTTCCAAACCTGTTCTAATGTTTTTACGGTGGAAGAAGCTTTCATATTTTTCAAAGGAATGAAGACCTGAAACCATGTAAACGTATCTAAAAGAATTAACCCTCTTCGACCTAACCAAAGGTCCAAAGATATCAATGTAGACCACATGCCACGGACAATATGGAACCTGAATATGAGTCTGAACAAAATTGGTGTGTGGTGCCTACTTGCATCGCTAACAACGTCGCACGTCCGTACGTAATTGGTAACATCCAACCTCATATTAGGGTAAGCAAAATTACCTGAAATATCATCAATAGTTTTGCGAATACCCAAATGCCCACCAAAAAATGAATCGTGAAAATACAGCAAAAGCATGGGCCTAAATGCCTCCGGCACTACCATCATTTTTGCACGCCCGTATTTCCCAGAAAAATACAACAAACCATCGCGCTCAAAGTAAGGACACTGCACCCAAGAACTGAAATCTCGCTTCATTTACTGACACCAGGACTCCGCTTTTTGAGCTTCACGAAGTTGTACAAAAAAACTCCGGAAACCCTTGACTCATCCCAAGGGTGGCAGGAGGGTCGACAGGAATTTCTTCGAACTCCGTATTATCATACATACGGACAAGACGTCCGCGACTAGATTGTCCGCTCCTCTAACATGATGGACCTTGAACCTAAATCTAAACAGGCGGAGAAGCCACATGCCCAGTTTTCCTAGTTCGTGAGGATGACCAAGTACCCAACTGAGGGCCTCGTTATCAGTAAAATGGTCTCACTCATCATATTCAATGTAGGGAGCGAACTTCTCCAGCCCGGACAAGCATGCCAAAGTTTCTTTTTCGTTCGTTCCTGAAGATCGTCCAGGCCTCGTTAAAGATCTACTTGCGAATGCTACGAGGGCGATGTGACCTTCACACCACTGCCGTAACGCTGTTCCCAAATTTAGAGCGGAGGCATCCACATGGATCACAAAACGCTGATTGAAATCGGGTAATATCAAAACGGGCGAATAACTCAAAAGTCTTTTTAAATTATTAAAAGCCTGCTCCTGCGAGAGGTCTCACACAAACTCGACACCCTTTTCCTTCAAACCGTTTAGGGGGCGACAACTTCTAAATAGTGTGGAATAATCCGGGCATAATATCCCATAATGCCCAAAAATTATTGAACCCCTTTCAGGGCACCCGAGAGCGGAAAGTTCACTATAGGAGCCACTCTCTCTGGATCCAGCAGCAATTTCCCTTCGCAAATTACGTAGCCCTACAATTTAACCTTAGTGATTGACATCGAAACCTTGTCGGGATTTACGTTCAAGCTAACCTCCTTGAACCGTTGCAATACTTTGCGTACGTGATCCAAGAGCTTCTACATACTCTCGCTATACACTATTGCATCATCAATATAATTAAAAACAAAATAAAATTTAAATTCTGAAAGCACATGGGCCAACACTCTAGACAGGGCCTGATTGCCGAAATTAGCACCCATTGGAACCTTAGTAAATTGATACGGGCTCCAATGAGTGCTAAAAGCGATATACTTGCGACAAGAAGGGTCTAAGAGACACTGGTGAAAACTTTGATTAAGGTCTAAAACAGAGTAACCTTTGCCCGCCCCATTCGCTGCAACCCATAATCTACTGTAGGCAGGGGAAATGGATATAAATGTATTCTGAGATTCGCCAGGGCATGGTTTACCACTAATCTGTACTTGTCGCTGTCACGTTTCCGTAATAAGAATCCCGGAGAACAATAAACTGACGTCGAGGTGGTAATGGCGCCTTCGCACAGTAATTTATCAATTATTTCTCTTGAAGCCTTGTGCTTGGGCAGAAGACACAGGAAATGTCGGTCCCTCACCAGCACGTCATCCACTAACGCGAACCGGTACGGTAACTCGTCACACCTCCCTATCTTTGACGTAATCACGTCACAAAACACTCGCTTCAGCTGTTCGATAGCGCTCTCCCAATTACCATTCCCGCTACAAACACTTTCAGAATTAACCTGATTTTCAGAATTGACAAGATTTAATTGCCTAAGTTCACCGGAAAACAAAGGGATATTAGTATTTGGAGCAAACCCAAAAGACAACGGAAGATCATGGAAATTTATTAAGGCCCTTGTCTAACCAAGAAATTCCAATCCAAGAATAAGTTTATGATTCTGTACTGGGAGGATCCAAAATATTGAATTCTAGGAAAAACGACCAATTTTATATGCAATCTCACTACGTAAGACACAGTCATCACATTACCATTTGTAATTCATAACTTCAATTCCGGGATAGGGCGCACGCGCGCCTTAGAAATCACATTCTGTTTTATTAATTGCTTGACAAAATGCCAGCTCGCAATACAGTGCGTCGCACCGGTTTCGAGCAAAACTGGGAACAAATCGCCGCCACACGCGACGTTCACCATACAACCTGCATGCGGATGTTAATTATTTTTACGAGCCGGTGGACGGCTGGAAATCCCGCACCTATTTCCAGCCATCAATCGTTTCCCGCAGCCGGACAAAAGGCTCGTCGGTGACCCGTAGAGCCGCACGGGAACACTCTCTATCTCTCCAATCAACTAAACGGCGCAAACATTCACGACGCAAATGCTCACGCTCGGATTAATTGCTACAACTCACGTTCTCATTGCGTTCGTCCTCGCCAGCCAGTGTTCGCTCCGTTGGCTGGACACGTTCATTTCCCCCTACTATTGATTTTACGGTACTGTCACCGTGGACAGTATAAACACCGGCACCACAGTCTGCCACTCGTTCGTCATTCAAAGAATATTTCGACTTAGAGTGCAAAGATAAAAATTATTTTTCCGTCACACAACAACTCTGTATTTCAGTTGCCCACGTTCGCAGCTCACCCATACTATGTGGCATTGGAGTCAACGAGCACGAAGCTCTGACCTGAGGTGTGACATTTTTGAGAATGAGTTTTCATTTCTCTGCTTCGGTAACCTCTAAGCCCAAAACTCTCTGATGTTCAAAGATTGAATTTATAAATTCATTTAACTTTTCGTCATGTCGTTGAATGCGGCAAGCAGTGTCGCGTTCGCAAATGCGTATATCGCGCGAGGAACAAACCTGGGCGAACACAGTTTTATGAAATCGATCAAGACTACAGCCGGTGGAATTTCCTTTCTCGGTTATCAGCTGCACCGCAACAAGGTGACGTCATCGGCAAGCTGCAGTTTACGACCTTGTTCACTGCAATGGAAAAAAGGAGGACTGCATGCAGATTGGCAAGATTCAAAAAGAGCAGAGCTTGTATGGCTTGGCAAAACATTTTGTTGGAACAGCTGGAAAAATTTATCGATACGTTTTCTCCCGCCGCGGGATACGTCGCCTGGTCTCTGGACTTCCAAAAGGAAACAGCTCGTTTTCTAAGCTGCTCCATTATAGCATCGCCTTCAAAGCTGACTTCGTGTTCCACTAAGAAGGCAGTAATCTCCTATTTGTTGAGCGTATAAGGGAAGGCAGTAGAAGCACTCTCGGCCATTCCGGAGTTGAGCACGAAACAAAAAAAGCACAAGTTAGCAGAGTTCTGCGAAGCTAAAACCCTTGCGGTGGGACACAAGGAGTTTTTTTTTCACACAAACAGAAAAACACAAGATATACTCAGGACTCTACACATTTGTTAACATTACAGTTTGAAAATTATTATATTAAAAATACAACTCTTTAAAAGTCGCTTCTCGGGCGCCGCTATGGGGCCAAGCCAAACCCAGAGTGAAATAAAATTCTAAAAACGTAAGTTTAAAAGAAACTGAAGCTGATTTCATTAAAGCAGCCCAGTTCAATATTCCTTTTTTCTGGGAATTCTAATAATTCATAAAGCATGTTTGAAAAAATTGCAAACTTGAAAAATTAACTCCACAATCGGGAAAAATAAAAAATCCATTGACCCGAGCCCTGGAAAAACAAGCTCTAAGTTCACTTGAATACTATAAAAGACTCATTAAAATACAAATAGTGAATCGGGGCGCCGTAGCCTACCAAAACCAGATCGCTTAAAAACCATCCATTAAAATGATTAGAAATTGAACACATTAAAAAATATTTCTTAAAACCTAACCACAATTTGTCTTTTCTCTCGGTCCAAAATAAACATGAAGCTGACGGAATATTTAAAAAAAGGTGGGTTACCTGGAAACTATTGAACCAAGCAATCACGAAGTGGTGCGAGCCCCATCTTACTGCCATCAACTTTACAGGCACTCGTGCATTGCTCAAACATTTACCGTACTAAAATGAATACATTCAAACCAGACAAAGTACACTACGTTAGCGGGCTCCACAGCTGTACAAGTTAAAGCGAAAAGGAATTTATTACACAAAACTAAACTAAATTTTGAATGCAAGCTAAGAACACGTATAACAAGTTTCTCTCAAACCACAATAAAGTTTCTACATTCCATCAAAAGGCAAACACACCTCAAACGTTTGCTGCCTACAACATGGTAGCTTGTCAGCTCACACTATCAACCATGTTTCAGAGTCCTGAAGGGACCTCGCAGAGCTCAATACCAGAAGGGTATTGTTAGGAAGACGAGAAGACTTGAAGTGGCAGAGGCCTGCGCTGATGCAAAGCTTGCCGATCGAGAAAGATTTGAACAACCAATTATATGATTTTAAAGTTTGCATGAGCAGGAGGGAAGGGTAAGACAAGGAGGTTGAGGGAAAGTAGGGAGGGAAGGTCTTCAAAGCACACGGGAACGAGACCGTCACAACTCAATTTAAAAAAACCAGCGCCATCTATACTGGCCAGCACAGTCCACAGTGCACGGCGCAATCCACATTGCGCGATGCAGTCCACATATGTGTATGGTTCGGACAGGAATGGTTGGTATGCATGAGGCATACTGATTGCCGGTTTGATGTACTGCTTTGTTTTATTACATCTGGTTACTATAAATATTATTTCCATCTTCTCAAATGCAAGCATAGTGTGATTTATTCGTTTCGAACGTTCACCAACTCTCTGTACTGGTCAACGATCGTCACTACCACCTCGTGTGCTCTCTTCACAGCGACCGGAAAGTAAATGTTGCTTTGCGGAGCCACGACCTGTTTATAACCTGGAGACTCAATTGGCAAAAAATCGTGCTGCGTATTTTTTGGCCGGCCTTTGAGATATGTACCGCTCACTAAATTGCAGTCTATTCGTATCACATTAGCAGGCAAGATGTTTACAGGTCGCAACAATTAGTGGATTTACCCACCTTCGAATATGCATGGCTCAAACCCCACTATCATTCCGATGGAGTCCGGTTTTTTAAAAGTCGATATCTTTGCTGCATCTGATGATACTCTTCAGAGTAATGGAATTTCCACGTATTTTGAATTCTGTACCGGGAACCACGAAATCTTCTATGTACCTTGCAATGTTATCTAATTTGTAAAGTCAACGGGCAATGTTACCTCGCGGGAGACATTACCACTTTTCACGAGACACATGTTGCAGTTTTTTTCATCGATGTTCGTTATCGCATTGTAGGTTTGAAAATTGACCAAACTTATGCACCGTCCCCCTCCAGGTCGAGTGGTAGAAAGTGCGCAGCATGCAGTTTGGAGCTTCGACCTGTCAAGGTAAGCGTTATCAACATGAATGATGGTTTCTTATCCATGAATAGCCATTTTATTAAATTATTTGTACGAACGAACAAGGAAGCGAAGATAACGGCATCTGCTCCATCTCGTAGTTGAAAGTTAGTTTGCAATTTTTCAGGTACAGTCGCAGCTCAGGTGAAGGAAACATATTACCAAAACTGTTGTAGTAATCTGAACGTTTTCCATGTTTTACATATGTTGCCCAGTGCGTACAGGGCCCGGCCATTGTGTCTAGGTTGCTTACAGCACATTCGTCATGTTTGGGACTAAGGGACAAAGCATATCACATGAACACTCAGCGAAATTTAGGTTAGCTTCAATTTGCCTGCAAACACTTCCAAATCCAAGTTCGTGAGCTCCCATTTCGGTAGATATTTCATTATCGTCTTTTCCTGCTGTGTCACGTTTTCACACATCGTCATCCCACTGGATAAGGCCTTAAGTAGAGGACTTGGGCAATTTTTTACCCGTGACGATAGCTTCCATATTTGCATTGTGCATTTAGGTCTCTGTCAACTGCTTCCATTCGTTCGATGCTGTGTTGGCGGCTCGGACAATACCACATGTGTCTCCGATTAGGCCCCCTAGGGCCCTGAGTGCAGGCAAAAGTAGTGGAAAAAATCTGCCAGTAGATGTTTTCTTGGACTTGCATGCTTTTCTACCCTTTTTCACCACTTTTAGTTAATTTGTTCCTTCCGTTTGCTCTTTGCACCCATGCACACCTTCAATTGACTTCCATGCTGGATATGCCCTACACCGATATTTTTTCTCCGAGCCTGGTATCAGCAGATTTTATTATCTCGTAAGTATTCTGTGCAAGTATATTGTCTGTATGGTGCCGAGCTTGTAGAGCCTTGTTCCGGGAGTAAGCGATGTCGTATTACTTGCACACTTCATCTAATCCGTTCATACCCGTATCATCGTGTTCCAGACGCTTAGTTATCTTCGTTCCCTGACCACAGAACTTATATCTAGGAATGTGCAGCTTGAATAGTAGATTGTTGATCTGCGTATCGATGATCCCGCTTCCAGCTATGGTTTTACCTCTTAGAGACATCACGTTGAGCTGACATAAAAACTTTAAAATGCACTCATTTTATACATTTTTGTTTCAGTATCATTGTAGGTTTGGAGCAATATGGACGTAAAGTGCTAATAAATTATCTGCTTTGTCGCTTCTGCGGTAAAGCATTTACAGTTCTGCGCAATTTGCAATGGCGTGAAGCAACTACACGCAGGATGAAACCTCTGCATACTCCGCAATCAGCTCCACGTGCTCCGCAACCACCTCCACAAGATATTAGTAGTAACATATGTATTATAAAGCATGCTGTTACTCTATTCATACTCATTACTACTGAAGATGAAGCTATCCCCCTCGAATCACGAAATGGAAGCCTACATCCGAATAGAAATCTCTCCAGCAACCGAAATACGAGCCACTAGCACGAGTACTGCAAGCCATAGATGGTGAGGGTTGTTTACTTTGCAGCGATAACGAAGCCATCGTGCCACCGAGCAAAGCAATGCCAAACTCAGTGTTTATTTTCGACTATGTGACATGTGAAAAACAGACTTGCATTCAGGAGTACTTTAGCATTGGACGGCAAGTGAGTGTAGCCTACGCAAACCTCGGCCACATTTATTCGCGCATTCCCAAGCAACTCCTTAGTGATAGTGCTAATGTTTTGATGCTTTTTCGCATGGACGACATGAATTTGTGACATGTGTACGACGACCACGTCAATACGGACATGCCATTATTGGATTTCAAGGGCCTGTGTTCTTTGTGCTGGAAAACAAGTATAGATTTTCCTGATCATAAAAGATTGGCCTCTCTATAATAGCAGGTACCAAGGCGGAATCGATCAGTTCATCGTCGACTGTCGAGAATGAGTTGCAGCACATCGAAATACATGCAGAGTAGCCTCAAGCTACTGCTTGACAAAGACGAAGATGGAGGTTGTCTCGTAATAAGAAATGATGGAAATTGCGATGTTGGTATAAGAATAATTCGAAATGCCGGCGAACCCGAATGATTCGAAGATGCTACTACTAAACATTTCGTCCACGGAACTGGCAATAGCTTCATCTCGGAATTACACAATGTGTTGGCTGATCAGAGCAAATTCTTTCGCACTTACTTGTCCGAGCTCGGGTCAAAAAGGGATCGTGTGATGACCGAGATTATTCGCTATTGGATGGCAAAGGACGAGCACGTAACGTGTGTACAAAGGCAAATTACCGACAGACTGAATGTCGCATCGGCACGAAATTATGAGAATCTAAAAGTTCTGAAATATTCCATTGACCATACATTCGCTTCCTCAATTGCCCGCCTCGCCACAAAAACGGATCTTCTAAACAATTGCAAGGATATATTGTATATCTGCAGCGAACACATGGAAATGATCGAAAACTGTTTGCTGAAGACTCACGACTAAACCTATAGAAGATAGCAACAGTAACCATTTGTATTCAGTACGATGTCGGATATTGCTTGCGAGTGCATCGAGTGATTCAGTCGGTTCGTTTGTAGTGTTTGCACTCCGAGAGAGCTGAATTTTGGTGCGACCTTATAAAGGAAGAAATCTTGTAAGCCCATTACTCGCGGTATTGATGTACTAAGAGAGAGCGATGGAACACCCATAGCCGTGATGGCTGAAGTCGACGATACTGCTGAGCCTACGAAGGAAAGAAAACATTATGATGTGCAAATGGACCGGGGTGAAAGATAGGATGTGAATTTGGCATACAAGAAAATGGCATGGAAGAAAGTCCTGATATCTAATTCTCTTACTCGACATTACCTACTATCGTACACATCTCGTAATAACGATACAATGTACGGTGTATAAAGGCAAAATAATAAATGGTTCCTCGATGCTGATGAAATAATATTTGTACCAGGTGGCATAATCCAAGTAGGTGGTTACAGGAAATGTGGAACACCCAGGCTTTACGAACTTCTATTCGGCAAGGAGCCCAGAAGTTTACAGTATCCGACCTGCTGCAATACAAGATGTTGCTCGAACTCACGCATGTGCTTTACCAAGATAGCAATCCCACGACCGGTGCTTATAAGAATGAAGATCAAGAAAGAATCTACATTCTCGCCGACCTCTTCAGTGGCCTAGCTGAAAAGTGGGAAAGATCTGAAGTAGACAGATGGTGACATGAACATCGACTATGTGTTTTGGGACGACCCGAACAAACTCGTCGATAGACCACAACTACAGGTAGCTTTGCAAAGTGTTGGAAATTACTCTCACACCAACAAGATTATGTACATCGTCGAAGAACTGAATGAGGGAGGTTACAAACGATGAGTAGGTTGGGAATCGCCATTCAAAATGCATGCAGCCGCCAGGCACAACTACCATCATCGCAAGGTCATGATTTTTGGGATGAACGACCTTTTTCAAGTCGACTTGTCAGGATGATACTGTATGCTCGGGTCAACAAGGGCTACAAATACATGTTGACAGTCATCGATGCCTATAGCTAATTCATTTGGGCCAGGCCAGGCCAGTCAAGTCAAGGTACGCGCGAAATGTCACCGAAGCCATTGCAGATGTGTAGCGCAATGGACGAATCCTTACTAATTTGCAAACAGACCTGAGCAAGGAATACTACAATTTAAAGTTCAAAACCCCGAAGAAAAAAATTACATAAATTATTATTCCACATACAGCAATCTCAAAGCATCTGTTTTCTAGAGGATAGGACGTGGAAGCATTTCATAGCGAACAGAAACTACAAATGGCTCGAGCTACTGTCGAAACTCGTCCACGAGTATAATTTTATCATTCATTCTACCACTTACCTGAAGCCCAAATATGTCTCTAACGGCTCCTTGGTTCTGACCGTGGATGTCATTCTAAAGAGAAAGGACCGACGCAAGCTTAAAACCAAAACCGGACACCTGGTGCTCATTTCCTAACAGAAAGGCATTTTCGAGAAAGGGTTTACAGCGAACAGAATCCCGAACTGTTTCGCGTGTGACGTATAAGTAACTACACTCCAAGCACCTACTACCTCGAAGATCTAAACAACATACCCATCCAATGCAGTTTATACACCGAGGAGATTCAGCCTACGAAACTGTTAGACTTGTATTTGGTTGAGTAGGTGCTGAAACGACGTAACAGAAGGGTATACACCAAGAGGTGGTGTTTCTATGCCCACTTCAATTCCTGGATGGCTGAAGCGGACATCGAGAGGTGAACTCGCCGTGATGATTATGGACCAAGGTCATGGGGCAATGCCAAAGTTATGGGTTTGGGTCATGGGTCAAGGTTAAGAGTCACTGGGTTGTTGAGGTGGTTAATAGCGGTGCGAAGTGTGATTGTGAGGGGATAGGTGGTGGTCGGTGTTAATTTTTTATTGAAATTTTTTAAAAATTTAATTGAACTAATTTCGTTCAATGTCGGTGGGATGAACATCCGACATGACTGCCCTGGCTGTGACGCCTACCAAGATGGCAGACTGCGCCGACCAACATGGCCGCCGGCTGCGTTTACCAAGACGGCGGAAAACTCTTACATCTTAATGCCAGATGCCATGCCTCAAATCGGCTTTAAACTACTACTGTAACACATTTGAGAACATACTGTTTGTGTATATTATCATTTTGTAAATGCCTGAAAACTTATTACCAAATCAATTAACAGGTAATCTCTTACATGCACTTTAAAATATGTTATTGGCTTTTTTCATATTATATATTTATGAAAAAATATATTATGCTCAACTGCGTATAATTGCGACGGTAAAATAATAGGGAATTTATTTTTAAATGTCGTATTCATCTGCTTTTAATCTTTTCTTAGTTTGGTTTAGGGATGAAATAACAAATACCTCAGCTATGAACACAACATCGGATAGTGCAACTATTCTTTCAACAAATTCTACCAATTTGCACATGGCCAGAGAGCAGTTGACGAAAACGTTCGCGTCTCTCAAGCTATTTACGCTTTCAAGGCAGAGAAGAGAGAGAGAGCTCTTGCAGAGAAACCTGTATCGTCTCTACGTTCCAAACAAAGAACTGACATTACGGTTCTCGAACACACCAGTATGGAAATGCGGTTTCTGGTTTATCCTCCCAATTTTATATTCATGTAATAGGTTTATAATAATCTACGGAAACTGGTAAAAATATAGCAGTAGCATTCGCCGAACTCACTGTTGATGGGCGGTTTGCATGAGACGTAGTTGGAATTTAATGTTTTTTTATATAGCTAATTGGCGTTATTTCACTAATAAATATCGTTTTAACGGTTTGCGGACTTTATGTTGAAAAAAAGACATTCACAAGAAAGGAATGAGGACAACGTCTACCAAGAATTCTCCCAAAGTCCAAATGTGTAATTTGGTTGGGATTCACGTAAACTTAGTTTGCCACGAGCAAGTGTGTAAATAAATAGAGAAAAATATCCGTTCTTTTCAATGAAACAAATATTTTGTACAGCAAGAACAGAATATGTACATGTACTTCAACCAAACAATTAGCCTGTTACGTTATTCTTTGTTTCCTGACTAAAAGAGGTAGTTTATTTAACTGTATAGTTTGTTGACCTAAGAGCTACTATTTAATTAAATTGAAACGATTTTCAATCGACCAATATGCGTGGAAAGAGCATGTGTAGCTAATAAGGGGGTTAATTAAGATCTTCTGGAATCAGATTTCGTAAAATTTCCTGCAATAAGCTCCGTGCATTTGGACAAACAAGAACGGAAATTTTGGTACAGTTTTGGTATAAAATTATTAAAAGCGGTATTAATTTTTAAACTAGTGACCATTTAGATTCGTTTCTTTGTTTTACTTCACCCATTTTACGATGAGAATTGTCATAATGGCAACAGATATTTATTGAATCAGTTTCACAGTGTTACCTGATAGACTTATTTGTACAAGTCATTAGATACGTGGCGGTGTTAATTTTGCTGGCGATGAAAAGATACGCAGTGGCATAAAAGAAGATACTAAAGCGAAAATCCAAACAATTTCACTAGCCATGAAAGAAATGTGTATGTTATTAAAGTAGCATCGAAATAAAGTGAATCACAATAGAATAAATGGTTTGTCAATAGTTGAGTTTGCCAGTTCGATCTTTGGTTTGGCCAGAGAATGATAAGTATACAGGCATGGCGGGCAGTCTGCTCAAGGCTCTGGAACGATTCGTGAGGGTGTGATGCTAAAACTTCTCTATTGGCCGAGCTGCCGGCCGGCAAATGCTTTACCAGACGCTGATTGGCGAACGGCATTCCGACATGTGGTTGGACATCGCCACCATTTTGATGGTGTGTGAGAGTAGAATTCATGGTATAAGGGACAGTTTCACTCCTGTATTCTTAAGTATTCTGTGATTTAAAGTTGATAATTATCGAAAGATGTAAAACAATCAAAAGATAAAAAACAGGTGCTTTATTTTCCTTACATGGTTTTTCCAAATAGAGCACATCTCGGAACTAGCAAATAGGCCTTATATTCCAAATTGCATGTCAAACAGCATTCCGCACCGTGCCTTGAGACACGTGCATGTCATCATGGAAACAAATTTTTAATCTAATTTCATCAGAACGTTCTTATTTGCAGAGAAACCTATTACAATCAGAACATATCTGACATTTTTATATATGTGACAGAGTGGTCTGGGACAACACCGGCTAGATAGAAGGCCCTCGCGCTCTCGATTTTCGAGCGTATGACGTCACGCACTTTAGGTCGACGGCCACGGGATGAAATCGTTCGACTGGCAGAGGCAGTTGCTGAAAGTAGCTTTGTGCGTACAGACGCATTGTTGTGGTGTGGTTTTTATTTGTAGTTTAAATAAAGTTTGATACGATGTATAAGGAATATACGTTTTTATACTCGTATTGGAATGGTTTTTAAGTGTTGTATTCCCCAGTGCAGGGACAATTACAATAACGGCCCAAAAGTACACGTTTTTAAATTTCCAAAAAACGAAGAACAGAAACAAAAATGGATTTCGACTATACCACGGGAAAATTTCCTACCCAGCCAACAGACGAGAGTAAGTCTATGCTTTTTAAAATTAATAAAATGGAAAACGTATCCTAACATATTTGTGATAATTCGAAATAAAATATTTCTGGATACAAAACATTTGATAATTCGAAGTAATATTCTTTTAATATACAGCAAACTTTTTTTTCTTTAAACTATTTTCAAATTTCAAACGGTTGAAACTTCTGATTCTTGTTAATATCTACTTTTCAACTTATATTCGTAGTGTTCATTCATTTATTAAATACGCAAAAAGTTTTAAGAAATACTTATTTATTTATTTTTAAAATTTTTATGTTTGTGCTCTGAATATAACGTTCGTATTTATAAGCTCATAAGCAACAATGTAGGTGTAAAAATGCGAAAGATGTTTGTAATTTGAGAGTAAATAGTGCGGTATGCCATTAAAACCTGTATTATAATATAGCAGTACGAAGTCTTACATGATGATAAATGTGAAAAATCTAATTGCACTATACTAAAGATAGCTTATGTCTCATTCATTATCATAGGTATTAATGCCTAAGATTAAGCTTGTGATGATTTCTGGCGAATAAGAGTGAAATTAAAACGAAGGCACCTCGCCAATTACGTAAGCAACGTTATCAATAAATGTTAAAAGTGAGAAGATAAAAGCATAAGTATCCAAAGTTAAATATTTTCTGTATGCTGTTCACGGTAAAGCGAGCACTTTTGAGGCCCTAGTCACGTTTTCCTATCAGCCATTTTTATCCTTCCACCACTCATTTATATAAATATTGCAATGAAAGTAATAATCACAGTGTCTTTATTTCACCCGAATCGAAAGTAAGTCTAAGGCTACAAAAGAAATGTCATTTATTGACTATTATTCCAAATGAGAGAGAGCTTCGAAAGGTGCTCACTTTATCGTGAATTGCCTACAAGATTATTCATCGCATTTCATCTTGTTAACCACTCAATGTATGTGGAAGAAGTGTTTCTGTTCTATTGTTCCATTCTCATATACCAATGTTGGCGACATTTTGCTGCAGCGGTGCACTTGAATGAAACTTTCCACAACAGAGACGGTCCGACCAAATTCGGAGCTTAATTTATTGTAGAACCTCGTAATAGTGAACAAATAATTTATAGAAGCTAGCGCCATAGACTGTGTTGTTGGGCTGTTGGTTTGTAATTAGCTAATCTGTCACTACACCTATTTTGGAATTTTTAAGCATTTAAGAAAACAGCTTATTTTTGGTACTTACAACACATCACCCCCACTAGAAACACAGCTGTGATTAACTTACTGAAATAAATTTATGTCCATATGAATTAGAGACAGTAATTTCGGATTTAACACAAGTATAAATATTTTTATGTTGTTTTGTGGTCCTGTATCCCCTGGAGGCTTTAAAGGACTTAACGTACACTGTAAGTCTATTTTTGTGCTTATACAATAATCGTGCCGCTCAGCTACCAAAACAATTGTTACAATGGCTTTTAAAGTTTCCTTTGTAATAAATACATCACAGAATGCACATTGTACTTTACAAAAATAATGTAATCGTATTGTTCTTGTGTTTTTTTGTTAATTATGCTACAAAAATAAAACTAAGCTAGTCTGTTAATCCTGGCAAAATATGCACGTTGAAAATATTCATATTTAAATTAAATAAGTCCCTATAATATGTAAATATTCTGAGATTTGGATTTGCTTTTCAAAGTTACGACCTAATATCTTAAGCCATTTTAAATTAAAAAATTTTCTACCCGCGAAAAGTGATATACGTGTTAAGGATATCATCATCGAATAAAAAAAACAATATTCAAAATATTGCAAAGATGTACATTCCGGCTTCAAGTTAATGTGGAACAGCAATTATATATATATATATATATATATATATATATATATATATATATATATATGAACTGTATTAGTACGGAAGCTCTGGTAAAGTTTTGTAGGATTTTACTGTGACTAAAATTTGTCTAATTATATTGAGGAATAAGTGTGTATTATTAGGTTTGGTGTGGGTCTGAAACAAACTTGGAAAAAAGCAGCCGATCTTTTAGTACTGTAGGAATCTCACGACACTGAACAAGTCCGCTACATTGTAGGGCTACCTTTTCCATTATAAAGAGATTCTAATCAATGCACACTTTGTTTCCAGTTAAATAATTATGGACGCTTGTAATATTGTCCGGAATTCATAGTTAGACGCTTCTTTGACAATGAAGTAATGTTTTTTTCTTCTTTCATTTAGGCTATAGGTAATGTGTGCAAATAATTCACAGATTATTTCCCAGTGAAGTAATGATTGTGTACATACAACTTATTTTCCCTTAGATTCACTTGATACAATTCTCATACAAGCCAAAGTATCATTTCAGTTAAATGAAATTCATAGTCTCTACGTTACGTATATTTCTCAGGCTGTGAGAGAAATATCCTTGTTTCGAAAAAGATTCTGTATGGATTGGCTATTTTCACAATATAAGTAAGCGAACAGTTAAGTTAATTAAACCTAAAAATAAATAAACAATAAACATGCTTGTGAAATACTCAAACAATACTTTTCGATAAAAAATTTTATTTGCCACGTAAACAAACAAAATTGCCGGTAACTTACTTACAGTGCTTTATTAGCTAGGTAATTTAAAAATTAGTACCGAAACTTACCACAGCAATAAAACTGCAGTGAATGTCAACAAAATAAAAACCGAAGGGCAAACATTAATCAAATGTAGTAAGAAGTCTGCTCAAAGAGGTAACTGGTGGCAATTTAACCTTAGTTTCAGTAGTCTTATTGCGAACGTATCATATCTTAACTTACTTGAATTAAGACACATTTAACAGTTGGCAGTAGTTAAGGAAATTACAATAGCTGGGTAGCGCCAGGTAGTTCTAGTAGATTTTAAAACACAGCACAGATAGAAAACAATAAGTGATACTTTTTCAAACTCTATCATGTGAAAATAGCTAAAAAAAAATTATATTCAATAATTGTATGAAGTATTGCTCATTTGCTGGTAGCTATTTCACCTTTTCTTCTCGAACTATAGGATTCCAAATCAGTTATAATCAATTTTTTAAGATCATGAAAATCATTAAAAAAATACACTTCTTACGATGTTACAAACAAGTTGATATTACTAGGGAAAATAATGTTTCGTTAAATTTTTTGTAAATTAACATACAACTTGTGCAAGAAGTAAAAAATATTTTCCGGCTTAGGCCTAAATGTACTTTATCAACTTATTTTATCTAAGCATCGTTTTGGCTGCTTTCACTTTATTTTCAAGTGAGACAACAAAGTACTGACAAGATTTTCTTAATTTATAGGTATGCCACGTTCATTTCAACGAGACTGATGTTCTTTGGAAAACACTACTATGATGAGAGAACTTGAAAGCTCTTAGAAGCCCCATTATCAAAACCTAAACTTAGGGATGGTGTCATTGCATCGTTGTTCCCTGGTTGTCCATCATATTTATCCAAGAAAGGAGGCAGCCGAGAACCACCCGAACAGAAAAAACGATAAGAAAATGTATCCCTAGAGCGGGTAATTGAAGCTAGTGTCGAATCAACGACAGATTACAATGCCAAACACAAATTTTCAACTTTCGAACAGTTTTTTAAATGCAGTGAAAATATAAACATTTCACCATTTTGGGATAAGATCGTTAAAGAAAATTGTGTGATTTACGTTAACATTATCAACGTTTCAGTCATACAAGTACCTTAGTGTAACTGTCGCATGCAGAGGAGATTATCAAAGTACATTAAGGAAAACTCAAATTCCTGGAGAAGTATAAGATATCAGTGAGATATATTTTATTCTAGAACTTATTGAGTCACTTTGTGACACTTACATTGCAATATAAATGATACACAAAGCAATACGCATTTATACAACATGCTGCAGAAATTATTGGCTGCTTTAGGAAGAAAATGTGAAGAGCATGAGAAAACGTTCAAATTCATAGCTTCTCAATCGAAGTTAATTGAAAATTTGAATCATTTAAGATATTTACCTGAGGACATCGTATTTGCATCACTTCATTTTTTCGTATCACCCTGTGCATACAGGTTCATTAGTATAATTCTTCCACATCCCAACACCATACAGAGAATTTCTTCGTCCCTTAACATTGGGCCCGAGAATGAAAATCTAGACAAAAACTTTTTGCTCTACATAAGAAGAAATTCTCGGAGCTTAAACCATATGAACTTTACGTTACTCTGATGGTCAATGAAATACACATCAAACAGTATTTGGACTACAAATGCGGTTACGTTGTTGGTTCATCTTTTGATGGACAAAAATTGGCTTCTAGTGCACGTACATTTATGATTCAAAGTGTTCTCTCATCCTATAAGGACGTAGTTCATATATTACCAGTAAGTTAACTGACAGGTGAAGTTTTGCACAGCATTTTGAAGAAAGTAATCCTTGAATTAGAAACGATTGATTTCAAGGTAATTGCTGCGTGTTGTGATAACAATGCAATAAACAGAAAAGCCGTATCATTATTTGCAGGTAACCATGAACGTAGTATTGTATATCCTCATCCTGCAGATGCCACAAGCTCTTTATTCTACATAGTTGATGCAGTTCATTTGTTCAAAAATTTCAGAAACAACTGGTTGAATCAACGCAACGATGGACATTGTTTTTTGTACCCCGAGTTCGAAGTTGAAGATGGTTTAATATTCACTACCTCATTTTCTGTTTTGGGAGATCTGTACATCTTAGAGTCTGAAAACTTACTTAAGTATGGACATGGGCTCTCCCTAAAACCGCTTTGGCCATCGAATTTGGAGAGACAGAATGTAAAGTTGGTTTGCCAAATTTTCAACAAAAAAATTTCTGAAGCTTTAAGGGTATTAGGATAGGAACACAAGTTGATGCAATATGAAAGCACTGCACGCTTTGTTGACATGCTCACTACGTGGTAGAAAATCATGAACATCCAGAGTCCTCACAAAGGCGAACGCTTAAAAGATGTTATGCAACAGCCACATACTAACGCAGAAACTGATGCTAAAATTATGTTCCTTTGTAAGTAAATATATTTGCTAGTTGGACAGGTGGGATGAAATGCATAATAAATCCGGGAGTTTAAGCAAAGAAACCATGACTGCACTGAGGCTAACCACACACGCTATCATTGAAGTTGCAGATTACTGCAAAAGTGAATTAGGAATGGAATACATTGTGGCCGGAAAATTTCAGACTGATGCACTGGAAGACAGATTCGGCAAATATCAACAAGTGGCAGGATCAGAGTACCACGTAACAAAGCACCAAGTATTCGAAGTTGAAAAGAAACTGTGACTTTGTAGTTTATTTCGTTTATCACTGAGTTCAGAAAGATACGAAAAAATTGAAGTAATTTCATTTTTTGAAGAAACTGTATGGGACACTGTCAATCCAACAAGCGACTCATGCATATTATAAAACCAGTTTAGAGGTAACATAACTGTAACAGAGTCTGACATAGAAGATGCAGAAAAAAAATATTTACCAGTGATCACTTATTTGGCAGGGTATTGTGCTCGTTCTGTTTTTAAAAGACTAAAATGTGACTCTTGTCAGGAGTATCTCACAATAGATAAATTAAAGAGCGCGGAAAAAAACTGTGAACTTATGACAAGCTTAGACAGATACGGTCTTTTGTATCCACAAAAATTTGTGGTAAATATTGTGCTTTACAATTACATTATTGTAAACAAACTTGTAGGGTTGGAAAACGAAAATCAGTTTTTAGCTTGTTCTAACCAAAGACAGATTGTCACAAGCCTTACAGCCAGTGAACTGTGCCATGAATACTATTTCAACTGGTATGCGTGTGCTAATAACCATTTAGCAGAAGACATTGTGAAAATGTTGATATGGGCTTCCACCATCACACTTTTAAAAAACTACTGTAAGAAGAGAGTAGATTTAAGGAGCAAAGCAAGTGACGGCGGAAAGAAAAGAAAATTACCAACGCTGAAAAAAATGTAATGTCACTTACTTGTCAGTTCCAGTTCAGCTGCTATTTTGATAAGTTTAAAAATCTGTGATATTAGTTTTATATTGTTATTTATAGAATAGTTTTCTAATATTTGTGAAAATGTTTCAAAGAACTGCAGATCCTGTGCATGTGGATGACATTGCTGATAGATAAAGGTCTATCAGGAACAGTATTTTCAGTTTCTTACTCTAGGAGAAACCATCTTCTAGCTCAGTTCTTTACATATTCTCTATTTCACATGACTTCAGTAAATTTTCGGTAGAGCTGGAGTTAAAGGAAACGTCTCAGTCCGGCGAATGCCATTGAGCCCTTGTTCATAATGATGTGTGTGTATGCAAGAATTATTTGCTGGTGGTGTCGGAATATTATATCTGCAGTTAATTATTTTTGTATTTGTATATTTTATTAAATGTAGTTGGTCATAGGCACCTTTTCTAGAACAGTCATCCTTAGTGATATGAAATATCGACACGTGATTTGCTTAACCATCACGAAGCGCGGGAGACAACACTTTTAAGTTCTAAAGTTTGAATTTGTTGATTTAAAGAAACAGCTCCAGTATTTTCCCCATTGATAAGTCAGAAAATAAAATATTTCATATTAGTGGCCGACAAATATTATTTTATCTAAGTAATCGTCCAAACATCGCCACGTATTTAAGAGTTTCGAAGCGCACAGTAAATTTGCGTTTTTGGTAAGTAACGTTTTTCGAAACTGTTGCTAGAATATTTGGAATTTTACATGGCGTTAAAATGAGCGTTTCTTTGACTTTAGTTAATTTTATTTTGAAATCCAACGATTTTTACGTAAGAAATTAAATCTGTAGGAATCTTTACATTGTACATTTCTCTCATCAGTACGAACAATGACACGTCTAATGCGTTTTGCTCTTTTGGTGAAGTTACAGCATTCAAGTTATTGTAATTTGAATGTTATTTCCGCACGAGTAAAATTTCCCTCTGCAGTACCAAAACCGTGGGCATTTATAATTGCTACTCATAAAAAGAGCTACAAAATAATTCCATCCGACTAAATACAATAAACTAGAGTTTCCCATCCCGCCAATAAAATAAACAGAATTCTTATTAGTACATTACTTGGTCATGACAAAAATAAAACTGGTGGTATTGGTAACCAGCTGTAGTAGGCTAAGTATTGGGCTGTAGTGGCCAGTCTTTCAGTGCCTACCATTGGATTCGTAGAGTTTGTGTACAAAGAGTGTTTGCAAAGATTGTTTTCCTCACTGACAGAACAGCTGTGGCGGAGGGATCTATTGTGGTCCCACTACTTTTCGAGAACTTTAAAATTTTACTGCAGTTATGTGAAACGGAGTATAGTCTAATAAACATGGCGTTTGTTTGGATGAATGCCAATAATGTATCACGTTTTATCTTTCGTTTCATTTATTAACATAGTAGTGACTATTTTATAAGAGAATAAATTCTACAATATTTTCTCCAAAAATATAAAACTTTCGTGAGAGAACAGTTACACGTGAACAGTGAAACTTACCAGAAATGCATGTGATAAAGTCGTGCGCGTTAGTAGAGCGATGGCAACATCGGTGATGGAGCCATCAATACATGGTACATATCGTATAAACGTTTGTAAGATTAATTAGTGTAATCAGTTCAGTTTCCGTTGATGACGATCTCGTATATTAATCAAATTGCTTCCTTTTGATTTTCTGTAATGGTTTTATTTCGTGTGTTTTATAAAATATTGCTTATTATGATTATGTATATTTAGAATGTAATTGAAGTATTTAAAGACTTTTTAAGCAGTAACTCAATATTAAAAATTCTTACGTATTAAACACGAAGTGCAAGTGACTATGGTCTTACAAATATAATATTGTTGAAATATGTTTTATTAATATTTATTTTGACTAAGCCTATTCATTCCAGCCCGATAATAAAAACACAAGGTATTTTCTATATATGGATACAAGTATTGCTGATAACTCTTTAATTAGTTATATTTTACTTGTAATGCATGTTAAAATGTAAGGTAGAACTCAAGGAAATATTAAAAAAATTATGGAATATTGTTGATAAACTCTTTCATTAAAGAATGCTTATTCTTGTGTTAAAAGAAATTTATATTTACAATAAGTATTACTAACTTTCATATCTAATTAACCTTACATGTACCACTATTAACACATACCTACCTATGGGCTGAATATTTAAGGTGAGTATATTTTTTGAAAATAATTTTCAGAGTAAAATTTTTTCAAATTAATTTTAATATTTATAAAATATTAATGTTATTCGCATCAAATTTACGTTTCGCCTAGTAACATTATTCTACCCCCCTTTTTTTCTCTCCCCCTTTTTTTTCCCCAAATAAAAAATAAAAGTGTTGAATTCTTCATGTCCACCTTTGTAAAGCTGTGTAAATAAAAAAATTAATCAGTAATGTTTACAGAGATACTAAACAATTATATTTAAAGCAAGAAGCTGGGAATATCCATTTGTTGCGGAAATAATAATTGCTGTCTAATGCAATATTTAAAGGTCACGCCTCTTTCGTATTATTGTCTGCTGTCCCATGCGTATAAAATATTTAAAATATTGCACACAATCCACGTAAAGCCACGCAGATGTATGCCACCCGCTTATTACCCGCGCTAGCTGAGGATAGCCCACACGTGATGACGTCACAGCAGTGCACGCTGGCCTTCTATTTAGTCGGTGTTGTCTGGGGGTCACTAAGGACCCTCTGCTGCAAGCGCTTTACCCAACCAGGCGTACGGTTTCAATGAGATGGTTCTCCCCCCTACTGGAAGTTGGGCGTGGTTTAAATTATTTATTTAAATTCGAACTCTATGCGCGATTCAACTAGGGGTTGATTGAATAATACCGATTGAAAGCCACCGTAAACACACTCAGATCGTACTGACACAAAAACGGAATAAGAAAACACGGTTCATTCACAGGCATGTAAATGGAGCGATGAAACTGGAACGATATTTTATTACCGAAACATGAATAGACCGAAATTAAAACATTCCAATCGTTAACTCATTCACAAGTTGTAGCCAATCACAGGTTACAAAAAAATTTGAATTTTTTAAGACAAAAGCTATCTACTCAGATGTCTCCAAAATTTCAAACTTTTTCTATTAATCAGTGAATACCTGCAAATTTTGAATGAAAATTAAAACGTCATGGGACCCATGAATAGAACCACTGAACGTTTGTTCTCGTTTTAAGTTTTTCTGTAGTTTATAAGTTTCAGACCTCTTTTAATATATAATAAAATCTTTAAGCGTGTTGTACTCAAACGTGAGTCATCATTAGGGATTTTAAATTGCATTGAACTTTGCCACGTACAGTAACTGCCCAAAATAACATTTGCGTTCCTCACCACGTACACAACGGGCCTGGACACGTCAAATTTTAACACGGGATAATCATTCTAAGTTCAATTACATATTGGTTCTGAGATAAACTGTGTACTAAACGGAGAGAATTACACACTTCCAGTTCGTCACGTAGGACATTGGCTAGGGGCGTTTGCCTCTACTTCCCTGTGGGGAAGTCGGCGGTTTTTTTTTCTCCAAAGGGCTGTGTGTTCAGAATTCATGCGATCGTGAAATGGTACCTTAGAGACCACCGTGCTCAGATTGCGGATATCATCGGTACCATCGATCCGGACGTGATACGGCGGATGTGGGAGCAGTCGGAATACGGGCCGGGGCCGCGGTTACCGCGGCGGGTAGAAAACTCGCCTCCTACGAAGGCGAGCCGGGTTCGATACCCAGCGGGGTCACTCCCGGTTCGCGCACGCGGGAACCGTGATGGACGATGCCGCTAGTCGGCGGGTTTTTTATTGCTCTCGGGGCTCTTCCGTTTCCCCCACCTTTGCATTCCGGCGCTGCTCCATATCCACCTCGCTTCACCCTCATCGGTTTTCAAGGTCACGTTGTTAAGAGCCGCACAAATTTCTCCACTCTACTACGAATACAAACCGTCTCCATATAAGTTGATGTGGAAGTACACCGACTTTTTTTAAAATGCTCGTAGTGTCGTGTCCTTTGGACCGCATATTAATCACTTACTTCTAATAGCAGAAGGAAATCCGGGTGTTAAGTTGTCGGCATGTTGGCCAATCAAAAAAGGTAAGGCTTTTCATATTATTTCATTTTAAAAGGCTGAAATATACATATATTCCCAATTTCTCAAAATCGATTAATGGTATCTAAAGGATTAAGAGTTAAATATATTCAAATTCTTTACATACCGACAAAAAATTCGCGCTTACAGGAGACGCAATAATTTTTAGTTTTAATTTTAACGAGCACCTTACCGAAATTTTTTAACGGGGTTTTCTTGTCTACAACTACGTTTGAAACACACAGCACGTGCATTTTTCACCAGAGTTGGAAAACTATTTCATACCGTGGTGAAAAATTATGTTTGAAATGAGGCTATTAAAAGAAAATAATTTTTTCAACATAAAAATGATTTCTATTTTGTAATTATGTCAATCTAAATGTAAATATCAATCATAACGTAAACCGGGGTCACAGTGAACCGGTTCGGGTAATTCTGCTCCACTCAAATTTTTTCTGGTGCCATCTAGCAGAGAAACAGAGAACTGTAGCATGGTATTTTAAATTTTCAATGTTAACTACTCAGGTAAAGTTTACTACCACTGTACCAATTTGCACCGAAATAAACATTTATACTGGTGTAAAGAAGTTACCCCAGCAGGAGCAAATTCTACTGTATTTGATATTTCTGTATTTTTTAATACCAAACACATATATTGAGTAAAAATCATGAAAATATATTTTAACCATGCAACAAAAATAAACTCAAATAACCTTTTCTTGATCAACACTCGGATATTTTATGGCAGTATTAGGAATAACGAATAGTATGTGTGTATATAAGACTTTATATAGTTTTAGACCCTATATTGTTGTTAGACCTTCCAAATTTATTCCACTATACGAAAAAAATAATTGAGACAAGGGACATGTTTCATGCAGAGATCCGTTTATGTTTAGAGGTCTCTCAAGTCAGTCTAAAATCATAGTGAACCGCAGTGAAAGACATGTCAAAGAAAAAACTCGTTTCTGTCTTCAATTGATTTTCAACTACCAGTACACACTACCAGTAGTGCTGCTTGTGTCACAGATACGTAGCAGTTCATTACCAAATTGGCAGCAGCGCTTCTGATATAACCGTTACACCACGAGTATCATGGTACACACTAACTTGTAGTGCTTGGTGTTCTAAAGTTACAGTCAGGTACAGGAGAGGCACAGGCTCAAGCGGTGACTGCTTTGCTTGAATATTGGGAGGTTTTTCAACAAGAAAATGCAATGTGCTTTGACACTACTACCAGCAATACAGGTCACATAAATGTAGATTGCATTCTTTTGGAACAAAAGTTACCGAAGGACCACCTCCACCTAACACGTTGCCATCACACATTAGAACTCATCCTTGCAAGGGTGAGCAACGAGGCTATTCGATGCACATCTTCTGGCTCTGATATAGCCATTTTGAACTATTTAATCACTCTTTAAATAAGATTGATCAATCAACTTACGAAAAATCAACCAGCACTGCAACATTTATGGCAGCTATGGGCGATAATGACACTGTGACACAATTTGCAGTTAACCAGCTTCAAGAGACTCGAGTCAGAAATGATTGTAGAGAATTTCAAGAGCTTGCAATAATCTTCTTGGGAGGCATTCCTCCACGAGGAGTATGCTTCATACGTATAACATGGCGCTGTTCATCATGCTAAATGGATGGCAAAGGCATTGTATTATTTCGAAATTTGGATGTTTCGTGGTCAATTTAAACTCACTAAAATGGAAGGAAACGGACTGTTATGCACGTGGATTATTCTTGCGCGTGTTTATATTAGAACTTGCTTTACTGCTTCTTTTACAATTTCAGCAGCTTCTAATGACCTCATTTTACTGCAGCAGCTTGGTGCTTATCAAATGGCTAACACTGCTATCTCTAAAGTTCCCAGCAACACATTTGAGCGGCAACTGTTGTATTTAAGCGAAGAGCTTCTAGGTTTGGCCTTTTTTTATAATAAAGTATCTACAAGTTCATAAAAAGGTACGTTTTGGTCCCTTAGGGACGGGGTCGATGAACCTCTAAAGCACACAAACCGCGTGCCAATAACTTTCGTGACATGAAGGTTGAAGGATTACGTGACAAAAACACTATGAATTTGTTCCATCGTCTGAATATCCTGAGACATTATTTAGATTGTGGTCCTGAAACATAGCATCTCAGAGCCGACTTAAAGCAAGCAAGGGCGACAGCTAAACATTTAAGGGTTATTAATGACAATGCTGAAAGGAGTGTAGCTTTTATGAAAGATTACGATGCCCTTATAACGAAGAATGAAGATAAAAAAACAATATTTATTACAAGTTCTAGGACAACATAGGCGTCGTTATCCTGACTGCGGGAAAATAACCTTACCCTCAAATGAGTAAACTTCCAATGTTCTCAATAACTGGTAGATTTTCTTTGTGTTAACAATGCTTTTTGATCTTTGGCAGTCATTATTAATTTATATAATGGCATGTGTGAAGAGTTTTTTATACTAATTAATATAGCAATAATTCTGAATTATGTGATCAAAGATAGTATCGTGTGAAAGCAAAAGCAAATCTTTTAGTGCATTCAGTTATCTCTCGTGAGTTAAAATGGGTTAAACTATACACTTGTTATTTTTTTTTTTCACCGAAGAACCTCTTTCGTGGGTCAGAAACCATAAATTACAGAAAAAATCCGTCGTATTATGAGGACCTTCCTAATACATATCTACCAATATACTAACCCCAAATAACAGGCATGAGTTTAAACTCATTTTCGATAGTATGGCTGTGTTGCGGAAGTAATACATTACAAAGCAAAGACAGGTTATATACAGTTTGAAGTTGTCCACGCTCCGAATGAATGCTGTCACATTGCTTGTGGTTTTCGTCTTTATGTAACTTACTGCATGCACAACGTGTTCTCCTGGGAAATTAGTTAGCGTATCGCGGTAGTTGAATTAAACCTCTTGGTATATATTTTCACTTCTGTTTGCACTAATTTATATTTCATTATCTACCAGTTGGATAATAAGAATTCTATACAGTTTTCGGTTGTAGTGGCAACACAGGTTTTAGTTCCAACATTTGTAGGAATAAAAAATGTAGCATTTCAGTACCGGACCATAGATAAACTATTTTACAATATAAATTACTGACCACTTGTTTCGTGATAAAAAATCCTGTATAATTTTTTTTAAATTGAAATAAATATAAATGAGTCGCAATGATTCCCAGCTACTCCTCCCGTTTCAGAAGCACAGCGATCGTGAAAAAATGTAGATTAAATACTTGGATATCATCTCATTGTATTTAATTTTTTATAGTAATTACTTATAATTTTAAAAGTTTATTAAAAACTGTCCGTATTTCTCGGCAGAGCTGACAAGAAATATTCTTTGATGTCTGTGAATACGCCGCAGATGGCAATAGAAGATATATATTAAAATTAATTGATAAACTTTTAAGGGAAGTTAGTTTTAATGTTATAATTGGTTACCAAACTCGTAAGTTTACAAACATGAACTAATTATAAAAATATGTATAGCTTAACTCTATTGAGAGCAGCCAGTTATAAAAGTTGTGTACTCCGGCAGCGAAAGGCAGCATATTCCAGTGAGTTGCTTTGAATTGATTGACGCTGGTTTTTGACCGTGTACAATACTAGTCGTTCATAGCTTTCATGGAATAAGTGAGTTTATGTACAGAGGTTACTTTGAAAACATCTGTTCGCCGTTTGACTACGGAAGTAGACAAATACTAAAATTTTGAGGCTAAAATATGATTTTGTAGTTGCCGCAAAGCTTTTTCGAACGATTACAAAGTGGGGCCGCGGTGGAGTAGTGGTCAGACTAATCGCCTCCCACCTAAGCGAACTGGGTCCGATTCCCGACTGAGTCGCCCCCGGATTTTCGCATGTGAGAATCGCCGAACGTTGCCTCTGGCAGGCGGGTTTTCTCCGGGAGCTCCTGTTCTCGCTACCCTTACATTCCAGTGCTGTTATATGCCTAGCTTCACCATCATCGGCTTTCAAGACCTCGATGTCAAGAGTCGCCCAAATCTCTTGACTACAGTCTTCTGTTATAGGCTATTAACGGTAAAATAAGCACTTATAAGAACCCTGCTTAAAATATACTTGTATGCACGTTGTGTATTCTTTTGCCTTATGTAAGATTATCATTGTCGTGGGCCTCGTCGCTTTACCCATGCGTCAACTGAAACTGTGAAATTATTTGAAATGTAAATATTTAACAAATCTGCTCGTCTTTACACTTCGGTGCATTATAAACAGAAAGATAAGGAAATATGTTAAGTTATAAAAAATGGTTACCTAACACTTTTTATTCGGCGATAATATATGGAACTACTTCTCATCCATCGTTACCAACTTTACTGGGCGCATTTCACTCAGGGCACCCGTTGAAATATATGCAGGTAGAAGCGGTGAATTTTTTCTAAGGTTCATTTCTGAAGTGCTCACTTTTTCGTTTACAGCCTTTACTTGTTATTTGTGTATCACTCACTAAGCGTCTTCACGCCAGCGTGTTTAATATACTGTGGCCCAAAAGGAAAATTAATCGAAACACACACGTCAACTCTAGTCTCTTGAGAAATAAATCAATGATTTTTTTTCTGTCCCTGCTGATGAGAAGAGATGTCGCTGGCGGGGGAGGAGTTAACACTAGAGGCGCAATTTACTGGCGCCGTACAAGCCGGCAATTACACGGGGCGGGATGGTGATGAATGTGGACATGGCAAACACTTGTGTTGATGGATGGGCAGCTTGTACACGCGTACTGCGGCGTCCGCCTACTTGGCGTTGCAGCGAGAGGTAGTTGTATAAACATTCCCATACCAAACTACTTAAAAGTTTTCCTTATGTGCTGGCATAGCGGAATAGAGAACAATTCAGACGATCGGTGTGATCTGAAATTTCTACATATCACGAACATGAAAAAACTATGTGAGTTCCCCCAAGAAAGTTTTTTTTATATTCCAAATCGACACATCTGAGCTAATTAATTAGTTATATCCCAGACTAGAATGTACAAATACAGAATGTCCCAGCGTTCACCTACCATTGCGAAACACATGTAGTATGTTCAAATAGAGACAAAATTTATCGACGTTACAGTAAACCGAAATATACATGCCTGCCTTGTGTGACAACACAGCTGCCCTCACACGGTCGATGTTCTCCTATGTCCGCACAGATTTCACACTACCACCCGGTTTCTTGTCTGCAACAGACGCTGTAGCGCGAAACTTACCCACCCAGTTCGTGATGATGTGGCGTTCGGGTACCCTCCTGTGTCTTCCAATATTGAGATGTTGCCTACGCAATCGCTGCGCGATGACAACAGAATCGTTATGTTTGAGATACACTTCCACTGCGAACATGTGGTGTGCAGGTGACAATCGCTCTATGCTTACTGACAATATCACTCGCCGGACAAGTCTGGCCGTATCACGTCATCCCCACCCTAGGGACACACAAGTACTAGGCGAGTCAAATTGTTAGGTGAATGTTGGGACATCATGTACATTTCTATTTTTTAAAGTGTTAAGATATAATTTTGATGATAAGGATCGGAAAAATTGGCGAAAAGGTTACAGGATAAGACCGATTTTAAACAAGTACACTTACGTTACGGTTGCAGTTGTATTGTAGTTGTAACGGCAACAAGAATGGATCAATGCGCAGACTTGTTTAATGTAGAATTTGGCACTCACTGGAGTAGCAGTCAATGAACAAATAGCTGAGGTTCGATAATACACAGGACAGTGAAACCTACAGGCCACTGTACTCGTGGAATCCTGTTCCTACGTATAAGTGGTGGAAGTGATTAAATCTGTATGCTAGAGGAGATCATGAGGGATCTCCTTCGCTGAGAATGGTCGGATGTTGAGCTACTTTCCGATTATAACACGAACCCAAGCTGTAAGCACTTTTCTCTGGAGGTTTCTGCTGTGGTGAAAACAATTATTTACATTACTACATCCAGTGTCGTCCATTTGTTAATGCTTACTTCCTCCTAGGAGTCACGGTGGCTGAGTGGTTAGCCTGTTCGCCTTTCACCAAGGTGATTCGGGTTCAATCCCCGGCCGGGTTACTCCGCATGTGGGAATTGTGCCGGACGACGCCGTTGGTCGGCGGGTTTTCTCGGGGATCTCCCGTTTAATCCCAGCACTGCTCCATACTCGCCTCAATCACCCTCCTGGGACTAGTGCTTTATTGATTCGTGTCATTCACCAGCAGTTATTGCGCACACCGACTGCACTAAGACGCGCACCTCCCTCAACTTAAAAATGTTATTGTGACGAGCTTCTCTCCGAGCTACTCGCGGCGGAAGACGCACTCGACATTTCAGCTACACGTAGAGCAGATAATCTAATTCAACTTTGGATACTGCCGTGAAAGCTAATTAAAATGATCTCAAGCAGTTATCTTTCGGATACATTTTAACGACACACCATTTGAGCAACTGTAACATGTATTGGTCATATTGTCAATTTATGTAATGCTCAGTTGGATCTCTTGCCATTAAACATGTTTTGATGATTCAATATTACGATAATATTTCAAATAGCACACAATACATTTAATTGCAAAACTACCTAACCAAACAATACCTAAATTCACAATATTACCAATGCACACAGACTCACACACACAATTTTCCAGTGCGAATCGGCTACGCTTGAAATTGATTTCTGGGGAATCTCCAAGCTTCGCTGATGCGTGAATGATTCGCGGTCGCCACCTACAAAAACAGTCCGGCGTGCCTTGAATCACTCATTTGGGGATTAACTCCCCTACTGGTGCTGAGGACTCTGGCTCGCTGCGTAATGTTCGGCTACGTTTTGGCGGTGTTTTGTTGGATGAAAAGGTAGTTGATGTGTTTTTAATGGAGACGCGCCAGAACCGTGGGAAATATAATGTCGTCAATCGACGGTGCATGTGCACGTCACAGCTAAGAAGCTACAAATAATTTCGAAAGAAAGCGTGCGGAAATAATTAGTAAGCCCCTACAGAAACACCAAAATTTTTATACCAGTGACTATCGCCGTCAAACAATTATGCCATCGATGGTGAAGGACTATTAATGGGTCGCATCAACTGAGGCAGAAGGTACTTGACTAGATACATTTGGAACACCAGACGGTCCAGCACAGGGGAAAATCTCTGAAGTTGGACCTTCATAACCTGCATGAAATTGTAACAAACGAACTACTGGTATCGCTAGAGATTTCAGTAACATCAGGTTTGGTCAATATTTCTTTGACTTTTATAGCGGGCCTTCTGTCGTATTCACAGTAGGAGAGAATAGATTCCACAACTGCCACTTTATTTAGAAACCGACCCATGAATGGTGGCAGCTCATTCGATACAAACAATATATATTTTTTTTTACCTTGTGTTAATTACATTTACAATAACAAGAACACAGTCAATAAGTTCGTGGACTAACTGGCACCCAGAAAGTAGGCAGCCACGCACCACAACGACGTTTAATATGTTCGTTGACTGGAGCTGCGAGTGTAGGCAGAGACACAACAACAATGCCCACGAGCCTATTGACAGTGGTACGCAAATCACACAACATGGGGTTAGTTCAATTTTAATCATTTGGAAGTGTTTACACAATACGTTTACTAAAATGCAAATTACCTTCACGTAAGTTTTGATACAGTCACATAAGACTGACCCACGTGGGTATGTTTATTCTAGTCATAAATAAAGAGCGAAATAATTATAGCGGTCAGTACGAAGGACTCGGTACTTGTAAAGGCTGTTCACATTAAAGTGAGCACTTTTGAAATTAACCTTAGAAAAAAATCACTATTTCTAATCGCATATTTATTTTAATGGGTGCACTGAGTGATATGCGCCCAGTAAACCTGGTAACGATGAAGCGAAATTGTACCATATGTTAGTGTCGAACAAAAAGTTGTATGTAACCATTTGTGATAACTTAAATTATTTCTTTCGATCTCTGTTTAATTCATTGAAGTGTAAAAGTGAACAGATTTGTAAAGTATTTACTGTTTTAATAATTTCACAGTTTCACTTAACCGATGCATGGATAAAGTGACGAGACCCATGGCAATATTAATTTTACATAAGGCGGAAACTCACACAACGCGCATACAAGTAAGATCTTAAACAGGGCTTTTAAAAGTGCTCAGTTTACTGTGAATAACATACAGAAAGGTGTAAACGTGCGTATTTGTGACTCAGGTTGGGGTTTTGGATCTGGTCAACATAAGTGAGAGCCGGGCCCACCTGCGATGAAAGGGCGAGGATCATATCTCCCGCCTATTGGACGGTCGAGGCGCCGCATGGCAGCACGGCTAAAGGTGACCGTACAAGTGCGAACTTGGCTCGGGAGTCCGTCTCGGCGAGCTTGCCTCGTGAACCAGACTCGCATATTTGTGCCCACACACGAGACAAGTTTCCGAAGTTTGCTCGTACACTTCAGTACTCAAAATCAGTTTGTCCAAGAAAGTTGCAGCTGCCATGATCGTTCTAGACAAATATTGTGTTTTCCAGAAAACAATGGATATATAATAGAAAGAGAATGATTCACGCATTTTAATTTACTTTACTGTGTTATAGAGTTCTGGCGACAGCAAAAACTGCTTTAGAATGCCCAATGGAGGTGAATGTTGTTTGCGATGGAAGCCGACATCTTGTGTGATTACAACACACAGAAAAAAGAATATATTACTGCCTGCGCATTCCGACGAAGTAATACGGCTCCTGATTCATTACGTTCCAGATTATAGCCAGCCAGTGGCAAGCCGAACCGACCCAAGCCCCATCAAATGCCCTGTCGATCTACGGCGGACTTTGCTCGTCGGAGCCTGAGATCGACATGTTATCTCTCACACACGTGCGAGTTTAGCAATTGTAACCTGAGCGAAACCAGACTCGCGCGTGTATGGGCCGCATAAGAAAGCTGCGCGAGAAAGAAAAAAAATAGGGGAGGGGAAGGGAGATGTTGACAGATAATGTGTTAATAATTAAATAATAGATTGTCTCTACTTGTAATTGCAGTAAGCGTAACGAAAAAGATTGTACGCGTTGTGCATACTTGCGCTGCGCACAGAGTTAACAACGTGTAAGGTGCATCAGCTGGTCACACAGTTATAGGTTCTGCGGTTCGTTCTCAAACGGAAACCTTAAGGCAGGAGTCACTCCGCTGAGACGCCTCAGTTGCGACAAGAATAAAATAAAATCTGAAACTCTTTGGCAGTTCGATCTTTACTTGATATTAATTTGTTGAAAATAATTAAATACGAAATTTCGACGTTGATAATGGATGTGTTCTTGGTTTCATTTATGTTTTTTTGTGAATACTTTAAAATTATAACATTGGCTGTTTAAGAAAACAGTTATATATACTTTAATTAATTTTCCCAATTTGATAATACAATTACATAATATATTACTCTTATATGTAATAAGTCATTCAGTGACAGGTAGTACCAATGGTCTAACAGTTTCGTATATAAGAGAATAATTTTATTTGTATTGATTATACTAATAAAATTATTACTTTGCAACTATATTTTATATACTTTCCTGCTTTGTATTATTCTGTTGGTCGAACTGCATATCTAAGTTCAGTTTCTTGCTTAATTTTTGTTTCTGGTAAAAAAGTCCTAATAACTTTAAATTTACTCTTTCTTTTTTAAAGGCGGAGAGGAAATTAAACTTAAGATCTTGACCGGTTCCATAAATTGTATGACAGATTTAAATATTATTAATATTGATTCAAGTTTACTTTATTGAGATTTAAAGGCAGGCTTCGAACTTGAATGATAAAACTATATAAATGGCACACATTATTTTTAGGATCATATTTTCTTTCTGTATTTTTGGGGAAAAATTTATTGTGTAAAAAGTAAATAAACGACACTCAAAATTACAGGTGTTCAAGAAAACTGTCATTGTCATAGTCACCGAAATGTTGAGTCCTTTTAAGTTCAACATCTTCGTTGGGCTTAGATCGCAAATTTAATAAAACCGAAACCACTAGATCACAAAATCATAATCTTCTTTAAACTGTATTATATCAGAGGTAATCATACACTCAAAGTGCACTTTATTTTACAGAAGTTAACTATTGTTATGTCAATAGAAATTAGTCATGACATTGGCAAAACATTTCGCAGTTGGCTTTGTACATTTAAAGAAAATCGTAAGTGTAGCTGTTTCATGCTTCCAACTGTAAGGAGAGAAGCGTCGTTACGTACAAAACAAACATGTATTAATGTAAGTACGAAATTAGCACACATCTTCATGGCTTACCTAGGACTCTAGCTCGCTACCTCATATGTCTACACTAACGCTTTCGCGTCCTTGACAGGGGGGTCGCCGCCATTACAGTAAACCAGCTTAGTTAACAAGCGAGAATTCGTGTCACTTTAGGAAGATAAAGTGGTGCTTATTACGTTTGTCTTGAGGTGACATTGCTCGGTTGTATTCATAGACTGCGGGTATTACATATGGCAGGCGTCCCATTAGTATCATTTTGAGGCACAGTCATGGGAAACATTGCAAAAGCGTTAAAATCATTGCCTTATCGAAGAAGTTTTTATGTACTTAAATAATTTCTATAATAATTACATGATTTTGCACTAGTTTCTTAAAGTTATTGGTAATAGAGTCACCTGTGGATGCATAGTTATAGATGATTTTGTGGTAATGCTTAACAGGTTGGAAACAATTTTGGATGCCCATATACACTACGAAATTATCAATTGCGAATTAAAATACATATTTATTTTTTAGAGGCACGTACTACGCATGATGTAATGAAGTAAACTCGAAATGAAATAGAAATCACTGTGACGGTGTTGCTAACACACACGGGACGAGATCTTTGTCTCAACTGCTTCCTGAATGTAGGTGTTTTAAGTTATAAAACAGCTGAGAGCCCCCCAATGATGTCAAAAAGGGATTTGGGTTGGTTCCAGTGAAAAAGTATCGAAATATACGTCGCATTGCTTTTAAATTGGAAATTCAAATCATTTACATTGCTTTTATACCAATATCACAATAAATAAACTTTATGTAAAAGTATAAATTTCCCATTGATTACATTTAGTATAAAAATAGTTATTTCCCCAAAGATTTACATAATATATAAAATATGCCTTTACCAACATTTACATGATATATAAAATATGGCTTTACAATTATTTACTTAACTAAAAAATGACAGAAAGCTGCCCCCCCCTTTTTTTAAATGTTAACGAAACCATCAGTTCCTGCCCAAGTGAATCCCCTGTGCTGTCTCCACGAACCTGGGCGAGACACCTGTATTTATATTTTATTTAAAACCATCGAGAACAATACAAAATGATCTTCACGCCGTTGAAATCCGGAAGTCCTGGAAGGGCATCCTGGGGGTACGTTACTGACTGGCGTCACGTGGTCAAGGTGAAGTACGTGGGAGGGGAAGGCTGCCCAAGATTTCACGGGTGGCAGCGGACCCGCGGCGCCCACACTTGCAGACCAGCAGGCTCGCCCAGCGGACGTGAGGCGTGGAGCTCGGCAAACAAACCCTCGTCGCAGCGAAAGTAAGCCGTCCCAAACGGCAAACATTTTCTCAACTTTAGTATGGCTCCGTCGGTTATAACTTTCGTTCGGTGTGCAGGGATACCAGTCACATCACGTTCGTCGCATTAAAAAATAAAACCAGAAACAGAATAACCTAATAACTTCCTGGCTTCCGCACGTTCGTTCGAATTACTTCAACGTAGTATACAATACGCCAATATTTAAGGCCCTTAAAAAGATGTGGACATATTTCCTGTGCAATTGCAAATGGCTATTATTCATAAATTTCACTCTGAAGGCGAGACACCAGTAAATATCATTTACTAATAATATTGAAAGAATGCGTATTGGAAAAGTAACTAAGTTATTTTAATCCACAACTATTAAACTTTTCAATGGTGCGTAGGTTCTGCTGAAAGTATAACCCAATAAACGAAGACATTATTTGGGTTTGATAAATACTCAATGCTTATTCTTATACACCAAACATTTTCAACGCTAAATTAATTTTATATGGAAACACAACATTTATGATATTCAAATAATTCTTGCTGTGGGGGAAAGTGATAAACCGAACTATTAATATCAACACGTGTCATCGCTGCGCTTTGTTTTAAGTCGCAGGAAATACACAGCATGACAAAGACATGGACAAAGAAATAATAAAACAATAATAAATACCTGTCAGTGTTGGCTGTTTGTTACCAAATGCGTGACAAAAAAATCATAAAATGACCGACTAGATTCCTTTTGGAATTATTTTTAATTTACATAAATGCTAGCGTGCTGCAAAACTAGAATTTTATCATTTTGTAATATTTGTGTAGCAAGGTTTTATGGAATGCAAACACTACCACCTGGAGTTTCCAGGTATAACAGAGCATTGACAGATATACGGCATTGTTTTATAAGTTTCCGACCCAATGTGGGCCGAAGTCAGTATTGGCCTATACAGTATTTTAAATGGGGCGCTGAAGGGCATCATTATCAAATTTGGTCCAGATCCATTTAACAATGCAGAATTGAGATACACAACCCCGTCTTAGAAGTTTTGTGAGTATCGGACCTAGTCGTTGCGGCCGCGTTGGCGGGTGGTGGTGAAAGTGGGGTGGTCGGTAGCCGGAGTACCTTTTTGGCACTGAGTACTGAAATGCATTCCTATCAAAATTAGCCCAGACCTGTCTAATGGTGTAGGCTTGTGTAGAGAATGTAAATATATACATACATAGACAGTTTACTTACACACACACACACATATATATATATTACACACACAGTGGGGCTTCTATGACTTATAGCAAGTGTTGTTATTATGACATAGGGCCAAATTAAACCTCAGTACATCGAACACTAGAAATGTTTAACTCATGTGTGTAGCACTATCTGATAATGTGAAATAATGTCTCTGCGGTTTAATAAACAATATTTCAAGCACTTTGGCTTTGTATAATTAAATTATATAGAAGGATCTGAGTAGTTACTCTACTGACACTTAAGTATCTTTGAAATAGCTTATTTATTGGGACTTTATCTGCAAAGAATCATGCATACAATCGTTATATTCATTATCCAAATGAAAGTAAAGTAAATGTCTTTACAAAAATTTACAAGATGCCAGAGTGGTGTATACTGGTCCGGCTGGAGGGAAGTCTTAGCAAAACGAAACATAAAAATTTTATTTTTAATTTATTTACAATGTTATTAATATTCACACAACACATATTTACAACATTAAACTGCATATCTTCACTATTAATTTTGTGAATCTCAATAAGCGCAGTCTTTAATATATATCTCAATTCTAATTCAAGTTTTTAACACTGTTTCTATATTGATTACAGTCACTTAATTCGAACTGATTATTTACACATATTCGATATGTCAGTTGCAATCAGACTAACTCTACACTGTACCGAAGTTCGCAGTCCACACATTTTACTCCCGTTGGTCACTATGTTGGCCACTCGCCGCATCGCTGGATCATCGTTTCGCTGTCTTCGCACACGTGGCTTTTAAGACCATGCAATCCTCCGAACTATTGTTAACTGTCGACTCGGAAACCCATCGTGGTTTAAATTAATCTCACTGGTCCGAACCAGAATATTGCCCCCGCCCCCAAATCTAGCATAGAGAGTTGGAGGTGATGCTCCGAACATTCCCATAACGATAACTCCGGACATTCAATCCCCTAAACGACAAAAGGCGGCACGAGTAATACCGATAGGTTTATCGAGGCAACGACACTCCTTTGTAAATCTCCGCGCACTCTATGGATTTCTACTATGACCTTCGCACACTGCTTCACTCTCTCGAGTGAACGGGGAAAGAGAAGCGTTGCAGAGCAACATGTGACAATACTTTATTGGATCTGGAAGTCGCTACTTTAATCGATGTCAAATACAGAGACCGTGCAACATTTTATTTATTCCAATCGTGAATTAGTTGGTCTCCAGGTTACTAAAGACTGTTCCCTATGGAGTGAGCACTTTTGAAATCAACTAACACTAACTGAAATAAAAATAAATACTTATGTTTTTGGGATATCTAATACCACTTACGAAGAAGCGCTTTACAGGCCAAACACACAGAGGTGGTTGGTTCAGCTTCAACGTATTGGATCTGCAAGTAGTTTATTTTTGGCGTTACGATCAATTTGTTTGTATGCATTTCCTGTGATAGATACAGCGTGTTCTTCTAACGGTCAAATAAGGTTCACCTTTCCGTTCGTCATCTACCTTGGGAAGTGGAAGGAGTGAATGAACAAAGGTAAATACACAGCGCGGAAGCAAAGTACTCTTTCAATAATAATCATGCTCACAGAGCGTGTTTATAGTTTAAGGCGAAAATTCTTTTAAATAGCTGGCAATCACAATGCAGTCAGAGTGGAAGGATTTGCGCGGACCAGCTTATTTGGGCGTGCCTTCTGGTTTTAATCCCTGATCAGACAGGAAGTGCACCGTGCTTAATATTTCTCAGAGCAGAAGAGAATTGCTCATAAATCTAATTATTGATCCGTGTTCCCAATTAATTGTTGTTCGGGACGGAAAATAACGTATTATCCCGGTAGTAAAGCAGACAGCACCTACTAAATGCCAGAATTATGTCATCTGTGTTGACCCGCCGCTGCCGTGTTGAGTTGAGAGGTTTTGGTGTCGCTGAAGTCAGGTCAAATGGCGCAGCTTGGAAACGGAAGGGCTCCGAGTAAAAGCCTGCCTACCAACGCGGAAACATCCGCCTTGCTGGGTGAGCCAGCCGATAATGGAATTCAGTTATCCTTGATGGGATGCGAGTGATCTGACTGTAGTCTCTGTTCGCGGTTTTTTAACACTTTTCAAAATCAAACCTATGAAAAATCACCCCATGCATGATGTGGTTGGTTGTTTGCTAAATATGCCATACAAAAAGAGTTTTATACCTCTGTTTCCATAAAACCATCTTACCTTTCGTTCAGTTGGACTTTTACACGTGTTTTAGATATAAATTTTAATATTTAATTTACAATTTTTATAATATAGTTAGGAACAAATTATGTGTCATGATAATGCCAAGTGAGAAATAGTACTTTTGCATAATATTATTACACCGAGTGCGCATAAATGCGGTGCGTTGGCAGGTATGGTGTATTTTTCTATACTCGGTAAAGTAGGCGGAGCAATATACTGGACGCAGAATATTGGCAGGGCTTCAGAAAAAAAGGAAGTAACCGTGCAAGGAATATGCTACACTACTACTAGCTCACTCCACCCTCCCATTACTGCCGGGCAACTGCTTGCAGATGGTTAAAATGGCGTTGATTACAAATTAATAATACACACTTTTTTTTTTTTTTAATTTTACGAGTTTTTGGCAGCCAGTACTCCAAATGAAAGAGAGTAGAAATTTTGCCAACTTCGCGGAGAAATATTTAGCGATAATAATGCATTCCTGCTGATATATTTCTTGTGTCGTCTAGTGGCGCAAGACATTATGCCAAAAGAAAGCGTCACTCGGTTGAAATACTTGCTCACAAAATTGAAAAATCTATTATATAAGATTGACGTTCCTTCGTTTAAAGATGGTTCTCGATCAAGTGAGCACTTTGGAAATCAACCTTTGGAAAATGCCACTGGTCCTGCCTGCATATATGTTAATAGGTAAACTGACTGACATGCGCCCTGCTCTAAAGTTGGTAAAAAGGAAAGTGAAAGTAGTTCCATGCCTTGTATCTCAATTAAAAGTGCTAGGAAAATTTTGAGAGTACTGAAATTATCATACAAATTTATGAATTAGAAAAACCGTAAAATATTTACTTTTCTAATAATTTCATAGTTTTACTTGACGTACGCATGGATAATGTGACCTGGCACATCGCAAAGTTAATTGTTAATGTATATAAGGTTGAAGAATACTGAATGGGCATACAAGTAGATCTTAAGCAGGGCTTTCAAAAGTGCTCACTTTATCGTGAACATTCTTTATCAATACTGGCTACCGTATACCTGTAGACCAGTTAAAGATTTTAGATTTAACTTAGGTCCTGCGATTCTTAAGAAGCGACTGCAAGTGAGATTGCTGGTTGTAATCCTGCCTTAGATTTGATTTTAAGCTCCCAAGTAACTGTATCATCGAGGAAGTAATATTAAAGGTTATGATAGCTGATATACACTACTGACCATAAAAAATTCAACATCAAGAAGAACGTACCTGAAGGACCCCACATTGGGGAAGTGTGTACAGGAGAGAAGGGAAATAACATGCTGATTGGTTGTTCAGCCAAATGGCGTGGCAAGAGGTAGTGGCAATGTGTTTCTTCGCCGTTCGTGTGTACAGACGGAGTAAGAATGCCTTATCGGAGATGACGACAACCATAAGAACAGGTTCCCGCCTTTGACGATGGGAGAATCGCCACGAAGTTGATTCTCGTGTTGGAATAAATGTAATCTCTACGAAGAGGATTTGTGATCGGTGGATCGAGGAGAGACGGGCTGAGCGAACTGCAGTGAGCCGATGGACCCTTCACACCAACGAGTGCGAGGGCAGAGACCTGGACGTGGCGATTACAGACCGTAAAACCACATCAAACACCTTCGTTGAGGAGTGCAAGCGCGTGGCACATCAACCTGTTCCTGTACGCGAGGTTCTTTTCCAGGCGCCCATTACTGCTGCTGCCGCTGACTGCTCATTCCAGGCTCCTGGGGCTGCGATGGCGCGTGGAACGTCGGGCCTTAGGGGCGAATCACACGTCGTCGTCTTCTATGAATTTAGCTTCTGCTTGGAGTACCACGGTTGTTGCATTCTTGCCTGACGGCTCCTTGGTCCTCGTCTGGCTGACTCCTACTTTATTCACTGTCACACTGACCCAACTTTCAATTTCCTGTGTCGTTTTAAATAATTTCAAATTAGCTGCAAGTAAAAATCATTTAATTTAATGAATGAAATTTTTGTCTTGTAATGAAGTATAAACGAAACAACACAAAAATGTTTGTAAGAGCTCACTAATGAGGAAACAAGGACTATTCAGGAACTCTGACCATTGTTTTTCTGGGAGACTTTGAAAAGTCTACATCAGAGATCAAAATATATTATTTTCTAGATAAGTGTTAAGGTTACATTCCAAAGAAATCAAAGAGGGCTGCTTAAACTGACCCGTAAATTTTAATGTAACATTTTTTAAATCTACAAATCCCATTTTTTTTCATCCATGCAAATCTTACAGCGGGCAGGATTTCGTGAAGGCGCCACACACCGATGTAATTGGTGTAAAACATTTTCGTCATATTATCAATTTATCACTATAAGTGCAACTTATCATGGTAACGCACGGGAAGTATTAAGAAGAAGGAACTTCCTAATTTCAATATGTTCCTTACAACTAGGCAACCGATTCTAGGCTTGGGTCTTCTCACCTATCTTTAGCATGGCTAACGAATGTCGCTATTTGCTACCTTCACTTGAGGTCCACTATATGATTGTGAGTTTTGTTTCTAGTTAGTCAGCTTGCATAAATACTGTCACAAGCCTCGAGAACGTTTAAAGGCGGGCAGGAGCACACGAATTTCTGCAGCAGCGAGAGTTGACACGAAACTATACATACTTCGACGCACGACAGATATACTACGTCTCCGCGGAGCAACGCCTCACAGCTTCACCGTGGAGACTGCATTGCGGTGGAGTTTTATTGTCCGCCTGTGTTGTTTCAAATCTAGGATAGATATTTATATTTTTTATGCCAGCCCGAGAAGGTTAGTTTCTTGCGACATGGCTATTTCGAAGACTGTGTAGCGGTGGATAACTACATCTCCTGCACTGTAACGTACTGATGGGCGGTATTTATATATACAACACGCCACTCAATAGTTTATAAACATCGCATCTGTGAAAGAATAAATAAATATTTGTCGAAATATTGTACATTGTGTGTTGTGTGTATGTCTATTTTACTATTGTGAGTTTTGCAATATTTCGTTAAAAGCTATATATATATATATATATTATATATATATATATATATATATATATATCAATGATATTTACAATACTGAAAGCATTCGTTCGTTGACAATATTCAAATATTAACGATTTAGGAGTGTACAGTTTTCTGTCAGTGAACCTAGAAACGTTTTCAGTTCTTATTAAAATGTAGTATTTTAGATATTTCAAGTGTTAGTGAACTAGGATATAGTGCGTGATGCTTAAACTGCCAATTGTTTAGTTTATGTCATTCCGAGACAATAGAGACCAAATAGATTTTGGTGAGCCTCACCTTGATCCTGTTATGACCTTGAGAATCGGCCATAATCACATGACCTTCAAAATTATGCTAAATTTGAAAAGTTAGGGAAACATATTCCGCACATACCTTTGAAGAGTCGTAAATATTACATGTTTGTGTCCGCATGTATGTTATCCTGCTCGTACGAAGGCGAATAAGAGTTTTCTCAGAGCGATTATATATTTTCGAATTATAATTAATATTGTTTTTATGTGTGCTTCCTATTTTTATACACCGTTTTTAGATACTTGCATATTGTAAAGTGTTTAGGAGATTCAACAGAAGATTGCCAGGTTCCAAGAGAAATACTGTACAAGCCTGCTCTCTGGTGCACAGCCTGCAGTCGCAACGCAGTGATGGACTAATGACACACCTAGGTACGTCTCCCAGGGCCTAAAGCATATTGAATTAATTGGACAAGGTATTTTATACGTCGCTTTAATTTAATCAAATCCATTCGCTTTTGCTTTGCGGAAGTCATTACCTGACCCCACTAAAACCGCGTGGCATCACTAATCAGCTAGTGCTTCGCAATATTTGTGCCAATCAAACATTTGTTTCAACGCGTACGCCATTGAGCCACGATACGCTTTGACTGCTTCATAATGCTTCTGATCGTATAATTCAACTAGAACCAGTTTTCATGTGTCAGCTGTCTACAGCCGTGACAACCAGTTGTTACATCAATAAAAAAGACGTATGGATATAACGTGTCATTTGAACGTTTTTATCTCTGCCATTACATATTTGCTGCCACGGAATTCGTCATTGCTGAGGCCGTCCATCGCCGAGGCAGAGTTTACCGTTACGTTCTTTACCCAAGCGTTTGCGTCAATCACCGCCGTACTTAGCTCCGAAACAGTTTATTTGGTTTCCGTTTGTATTTTACCAACAAAACATGTTATTTTATTTCAACGGTACAAATCGGTAGTGGACTCGTCGAAATCAATATAATACTTCTCTGACTCTGTTACTACTATTAATAATGCAAATTTCAAGGAATAAATACACGAATTCGAAATTAAAGTACTGGAATGCTTAGCAGGTGGGCAATATGCAAACTCTCAAACTGATACGTGTTGAGCGGTACAAAAAATCTAAAAAAAAAAAAAAAATGTATGTATACAAATAATTCATGAGAAGAAGGTATGTGTGAATGTAGTTTCCATTGCCATCCCAGGCTTGTAGCGGTGTACTAACTACACTGAAATTCTGTACATGTTCACATAATTACTGTGGACGACGCTATTTATCGCTACATTACGAATATTGGTTATTTATGACTCAAGCTTACATTGATACATGTCTACTATGTGAAGCTAATTTAGCAGTAAACACTCTCGTGTATGGTCCACATACACGCAACACAACTGCACTGTCATGCCAAGTACGCTACTGCACAGAAGAGCAGTTAAATACTTCGTTTATAATATCAGCATAAATTCCTAGAAAACAGTGGAGATTTGGGTTGCACCTATGACATTATTTTAATAAATACCGATGTACGCCGATTTTAAATTATATTTTTAAGTATCAGTAATTAATATAAAATAACTGCTATAGTCAGAATTTAGTTCATAAATAGCTGACTACTTATCACCTAGGCAATTAAAGGTTCAATAATCCAAATTTTTAATATTTATAATAAACTAGTGGCTCATCGCAACTTTAAAAGTTTTACAGCAGCCTTACGGATAACTTACAACCATGCTCGTTGCATTTCAGTAGAGTTCATTTTCTTCCTCTGTATGCCGTCAGCCCAGTAGGTTATTTAGTAAGTACAAATGCTTCTGTTCTAGCGAAATTTAGTACAGGTGAACTTATGCCTAGCTTAATTCCAAATCTAGTGAAACGTATTATTTCTGCGCAACGATACGAGTCTGTGCAGTGCCGTATGCGCTTCATAGATAGGGATTTATGACATCGTCCCGTGTAAACATTTTGTCCCCAGAATTTTCAATTGTTTATCAAAGTGCGAAAAAACAGACATTCGTGTGGAATCATCGAAAGCTGCACCACTAAATAAAATGAAAACTTGCGCACTAGTTCAGCGGCGTAGTTCCACAAGTAACTCAGTGATTTACTTTGATTTACAATTAACTCACCTGCATCAAATTGTGTCTTTTAAAGCACTTCGCTAACTCAAGTGTCAGGATATGTGTAAAAATGAATTTCCATTGACTCTAAGAACAGTGCTACAATTGAAAGAGTAACCCATAACATGTTCAAATTATCGTTTCAAAATCGGCCTTGAACACCTCAAGCAGATAAAACAACATATATCACAGTCCTTGTTTACTCCATTACTAATCTCGGTAGAAACAAACTGAAAATCTTCATTACCAGGAGAAAAAGTTAAAATCGTTTTTAATTTTTGGATTTACATCTGCACGGGGCAACGTTTGGTGTATCGATATTGCGATTGAAGAAATGTATTTAAAAAAAAAGGGTACATGTAATGAAGACAAGGTGTAATAACATAAAAATCGGCGTACCGACATGTAAAATAAGCACCTTTGTACACATCCTGTTTTGTTAAATTATGTACATTACGTAGAACTATACTGTCCTGTTTGTATGTTTGCTGCCCTATAATAAAATAATTTATTAACACTGCACGCATGAAATTTTACAGTGTTGCTAGAAAGGTTTTGCGGTAACACAAAGTAAAAATTCACATACAAGGTAAATATAAGGCTACCGAACCTGCAATTTCAATTTGCTTGTATCAAGTCAGAAAACATACAATGACGACATTCCGCAATATGAAAGTGATAGTACACAAAATACAATTCTAGTTCCGGGAATAATATCTTCTAAACAATAACAATCTCCTGCCAAAAGCAGTGTTCTGTAACGAGTTACAGTGATGACGAATTCCATCGGAAGAATATTGATAACGAAAATAAGAGGTTGCGCCACCTATAGTGTACCGAATTATAGGTTGTGTATCTTGTTAAAAGCGTTTTACTGGTCATTAGGTACGGCAGACAAAACTAATAAAAATAAAATAAATACATTTGATTTTTAGTTTAATAATATAGCTATTATTTAAAGTAAAAAATATCTGTCTCCTCTGTTACTCATTTTTATTTCACAGTGAGCGCAATATTTAATGTATATTTCAAATCTGATTAATACCCTTCTTTATGTCTCTGATTTTTTATTATCAATTAACTAATACGCATTATTAACACACCTTCGGTCTACCTGATGCCATCATTTATAATGTCTTTCACTCACGCATCCAGTCCAATAGTCCAGCCTGCAGTCGTACTCTTCACTGCTCTAATGTTCGCAGTCGTAGATTTTCCTCCCGCTGGTTACATATCTCGCAGCGCGTTTCTCTTCTCGCTAGTCGTCTATAGCTGAAACTCCGAAGGCCCGGCACGTCTTTTATAGCTACTGACCTTGACCTGGTAGGTTCGCCGCACCCCGAGTCTAGCTGAGCGAAGCGAGGTCAGTGATCCAGAGCATTCTTCAGATGTCTCGAAAACACCCGATATCCAAGGCCGGGAGCGGCACGCCCTGATAGGCATAACAGGCACGCTTTGTAAACTTTCCTTTGACTTGGCACCGCGTCTTCGGTTGCAACTGATAGCACGCGCGTGTCAATAAATCTACAACTACTCTGTCCTTCACTTCCACTTGCACGCGCGGGGAAAAGCAGCGTGTGCATAACAATAATTTTATTGTTAGGCGCTAAGTTTAAGTTATTTCGAACAAACCTTGTTCATCGACAGCTACATTGGAAAATTTTGCTTGATAAGCTTTTTGGTAATTAATTAACAATATTTTGTGCGTATCTTAGAAACAAAGCAATTAATAAAAATCTTGAAAATATACAATTTTAAAAGGGGGTGTTCTGTAATTATTGTAATAACAAATGTCATACAAAATTGTAATTAATCCTATGTACGTACAAATAAGCAAAGGCCATATATGCAGACAACTATGTCACAACATTACTCAGTTATTTAAACTTTATTCTATAGTTGATGTTAAAGCATCCAGACAACTGCACGCCGAATTTAAAACGAACAAATGTCTTATACTAGTGAAATGCGAAATCAGCTCAGGCATCGTAGTAGCATTTTTAGCAACCTCATTAAATTTATTTGCATTATTTGAAGCGTAAAATATAGAACTTTCGAACATATCTATCGAATTGTGATGTTTTTAACGTCACGAAATAATATCGCTGCGTAAAGATCCTGAGCTAAGGAACATCATTTAGCAAATACTATGTATAACAGACAAATGTGAAATGCATAATAAATGGAGAAATAAGATACTGAACAAAGTGAAATAATAAAGTTCTACTAGGGAAAATAAGACGTTAACTGAAGTTTCTCGCTGACGTTTAGGATTACATAATTCGCAGTCTTCGTAACAATTCCGTCAGGTGCGACGTAGAAACAAAATTCGCCAATTGTAATGAGACTCCTTACTATTGTAAGGTGGTTACGTAACCTGCGGGTGGGAATATCAACCGATATATTTTATAATATTTTGAGAGTACCGGCAGAGCGAAAAAAAAAATTAAGACATCTTGATTTTTTTATGTTTGTAAATGGTATGCTTATGTAAAATAGGCTAAGTACTCTAGAAGTAAACGATTTCAATTAAGGTGTATAATATTTCCTATGTACACCCATTGCAATGAAAAGTTATATCTGATAGTCTTACGTGCAAATAAATTATTTTATATTACTTCAATATAGACATTATGTAATTCGCAATGTGCTGTGGTAGGATGTACATAAAACGCACACCTTAAAAATCGATAGCAAATTTTGTTGTAGATACCTATTGAATTCATGGCTGATAATTTAAATTTGTAAGAAATATGTTTAGATTTCTGCATTGATTTTACAACGAGGTAACAAAATTACGCAAATAAGTTATTTTAGGCATTACTTTGAAGTATAAACAAAACGCGCAATATTAAAGAAAACTTAATAAAATTTGTTATTTATGCTTGGGATAAAATTTTAGTTTAACATTAATAAAAGAATTACTTTTAGACTGATAGAATTTTTTCGTATTATTGTAAATGTTAAGGGTTTGAACAACATTGGAGGCATAACTAACTTCGATGAATTTATTCGAAACGAAAGTATTTGTATTTATTTCTATAAATGGCCAAGCAAACCGATACAGAAACATCCACGATATGGATGAATCATTAATTATTTAAATCGGAATTTAATTGTTAAATTTAAATCCCAGGTGTGTAAATTGTAGAACTGTGGTAGTTTACATTACGTTTAAAAATCATCATAAATTTGATCATTAACTTTTGTGCATAGACAAACAAAAAAATAATTCAGATTGATCACACAACGACGTACTTTACGATGCAGTGTTCCTCTGAAAATCGTAAGAATCTAATATTTCGTAACAAATGAAAGGGAGGATTTGGTAGCATCCAATAATTTCTTGACGAGTTGCAAAAGTTCGTCGGAGAGGACAGATATAGGAACGTGCTAGTCTGTAACTCAAACTTTTAGTGTGTAACTAACTGCAAATAGCAGCTGAAAAGTTCCAGGATTGTACTGCAAGTCTGGATTACAATCCGGATCCCTTCGTTTAGCAACTAAGCGTCTTCGCCAGCATACCATTAGGAGTACAGGTACTGCAGAGAGTGTGACATTGAGTAATTATTGGATGACAAATTTACCAATTATTTTGTCACATTCCTGCCATTTAGCGACACATAAACGTAACTAGTTTTCTCTGGTCTGCCATATGGTGATGTAATAACGAATCCATCCATAGTTTGTTTATACCCACCGAGCGTTTTTTCTCTGTCATGTAAAAATAATAGAGGAAATTCGGTATAAAGGGGGGCAATGATGTTTGCAATTACGTTCTCTCGAACCGCCTTGAAATAAAATAAAACATTTTAATATCTATCCAATTTTCACAGGAAAATGTAACGTAATTTTATATTTCATCAATTTGTTTTTTTATTTATATGTACAGGGAAGCTAAAAGAATCATGGAAAAGTTTGAGAAATAATATTTTCTATTGTATCAATTACACTAAAACATAAACTGGTTATTCGTATCCTCGAATTTCCGCAGTGGTATAGCACTGTTATTGAAAAATAAATTGTAATTTAAAAAACACTTTATAAAAATTTAATTAATGTTTTAGGTGGCTGAAAATAGCTCGCGTTGAGTTACTGTTGTCTAGTTTCAGAAAAAAAACTAATAATTATTTGTACAATACGGGTACTTCAAGTTTCCCTAGAGCTCTTCTATAATTCCACTTGCAGGCTGTTCCTACGCCTATTAAAAACAAAACTATTGTCTATGAAATAACACCAAAGCGATAACGCATCGAATTCATGCGCACTCAGTTTAACAGGAGTTTACAAGAGAACTATTTCTTACTAGCCATTATTGACACACCTATTTTCTATCTGTTTTAATTCATATTAATTACAAATTAAATATCATTACTTTTAGATAAAATTTTACAGTCTGACACCTCAAAAAATATTTAGAGAGAATGTTACACAATATATTTACGTGTAAAAGGGATTGTAAATACTCATAATACAAAATTTCAAGGACTGAAACGTGGTGTGGACTGTAATGATGCATGTTAAGGTTAACTTTCTTAGATTTCACTACACTTCGATACTTATTAACGGCAAATGATTTTCAAGGCTTCTATATTAAACTTCCCTGAATGCAGAATGGAGAGACTTTCCCTTTCATAATAAGAACCCTTGAAAAATTTGCAGTATGATTCAAATATAGCAACATGAAATATGTCACAGTATGTCACTCTTTAGCAGGTAGAGTTACGAAAATAAAAAGTAATTCTGAAAGAAAATCCACCAACAGTAAACTAACGTTCTGAAAATATTGTACGAAACACGATACCGTATTAAGTAGTATCTTATAAAAGGTGCGAAATAACAGCTTGGAATACCCGCCACAGTGGCGTTGGTCTCCTTGCATTACCAGATTGCTTACAAGGGTTTTGTAAATGGTTCGCGTGACCATAAACTGTTTACGGAGCGCATCAGTGAAATCGCGTTATCTTTTTACGATTATAAATGGGCAATCCCAAATGACGATGCAACTAACCACTTTGCCATGGGCTCACTTTTCATAAGCAAATATCGGAAATAAAAATAACTGGTTTGGTAGAAATCTGTATTTTTGGACGATCCGACCACACTGAAATTACAATGAGGGTGTGTTTACATTCAAATCCGTCTGCTGCAATTAAAATCGAAATTCTGATGCGAGAGTGTTAGAACTTCTGAGAACAGAAACAAATTTTTAATGGAATAATTAATTGAGCTTTACCGTTCTTATACTATAAGCAGCTGCGAAGTATATTTTTTCTGTTTCTTTACCTTTACAAATTTTTCTTCCCTGGTTATACTAAATATTCGGCAATTTTTCGAAAAAATGTTTGTGTCTCAACTTGATAAAATTACATTTGAGTATGTAAATAAGTCTAAGAATTGTTGCTGGCTGGAAATCATCTGTGAAAGAAAAGAGAAATGAAACTGTGTTTAACGGAAAGAAATAGAACAGTTAATCCCATGCGTATAACGCCGTGGGGATACGATTATCGCATGAAGGTCGCGAAAAGAGTGCTCAGTTTCTGTTCTTCCCGACGTGTGTGGAATTAAACAAACGCTCTCTTTCCTTGCCTACGTGGAGGGAGGTGAGCGCGGAATTACTATACTACTCCACGAACACAAGATAGGTATTGAGAAACCAGTCCTATTCATCGGCCGACCGAGGGGTGTTGAAGGAGTCCTTCGAAGACTGAACGTGAGTGAACGATATCTCGTTATTCGGTGACAACCAATCAACTTCCGAGAAGACAAAAGGGGAGCCAATAAGGTTATATCAAAATGCAACGTGTGGGAAAATATTTTTCCAACCTTCTTGCGATAGTAAAATAAATAAAAACAAACACGTTCTGCTTATTAAAGAGTTGTGGAATATACTCCCTTCATAACATGCTTTGAGAGAGTTTTTATGAGTAGACAATATATTTGTTTGTCTACGACCAAGTAATACACATTTGTTTACTCAACAAAGTATTTTCTTGCGGCAACTTCATACTTCTTCGATCATATAAAAACAAACATTTTGTAGGTTGTATCAAATCTCTCTCGGTGCAGGCTTTGGAAGACGAATGCAAGTAGGAAAACGTAGATAAATAAAGATGTGGACCATTATTTTAGAGCAATTTGATTAATTGCCTATAGTAGAAAATTCTGAACAACCTTCAATTGTTTCAGCGCTCAAACCGCGATATGCAGCAGAGACTGTCTTGTACGGTCACATAGCTTTCTTGTTCGTCTGATGCCCGTAGCTGTAGCAGCTCCTCTGAGCTGTACGTGGCTTCTGCATACGTCACTCTTTTCATGTGGCCCCTCAGGAAGAAATTCAGTGGCGCGAGATCCGGCGATCTAGGAGGCCGTGTAACAGGCCCACCCTGTCCGATTCATCGCATGTAGAATGTGTTGTTAAACCATCCGCAAGGTCGCAGTGCTTGATTACGTGAAGCTTTGTCGGCGGACAAAAGGGGCAAACGTCGTTGGAGAAAAGCTTCCTTCCTGTTAGTATATCGGTATGCTATCTCATACATAGTAAATACACTTTATTTATCTTAGCTCGACCCACGTGAAGGTCTCCGTATTAACTAACAGTCATTTAAAAGAATGCATTATACTGACAAACATTACAGGAATGTTCCGAAAACGAGATCCGAGCGATTACTTTTTGCGGGTCTGTATCCATTCCGTAACTTGTTTCCGAATCTGTGTTTGTTAGTTATTTTCTTGTTGTATTGCCTCTTCCTATTTGAGCATGCAGTTTTACCGCATGTTTTATTTAAAAAAATATGTAAAGTGGTAACCGACTAAGCCTCTAACACATACTATGAAAGTTTCGAAGAAATACGTGTGTGAGCCCATCACGTTACACAGAATATACATCACTTATATTTAAGGGATTTAGTACAGGCGATTAAGCCCTTATATCATACACGGAACTAAAAGCCATGGATACGAATATTTATAGTAGGGTAATGACTGTCATGGACAGATACATTGATCAGATTAAATATTTTAATTCCAATTTATTAGTTGCTGACTCTGAGCAAATTGTGTAGCCTTGGCTTCTAGGCATGTCGCAGCACAGCTAGAAGCATTTGATCATTGAGTGTCTGAGCAACAATAAACACATTTGTGCGTCTATTACGTCCGTGCCTCAAAACAAGCCATAACTTTCGTACAACAAGTTATTTTGCTGGTCGAGTTCAAATAGACGTGTCGGTGAGTAGAAGACTGATGTATCAGAGCAAAAAATTATTCTCAATAACTCTACAAACCAGTAAATAAAATTTAACTGCTTAACACAATCGACACAAATATTTAAGCTTTTACTACAGAAACATTCTGTTCGCCCCGCGATGATCATTACTTTCACTTACGTCAGAAATGAAGGCCCAACTCCCAAAGCTGGTTGTCTGCTGCGTGATAGAACATTGATAAAAATGTTGGAATTTAGAGTGTTTTTTTTTGTCCTTAACTGAATTATACTCTGTCTGACATGAAGAGAAATGCTGTGGCCGTTTTTGAAACTTTAGAACTGACTCAGTATAAGGATCGATAGTGATAACATTTTACTAAAGGATGTACACTGTAAAGTGCTCACTTTTTAAGGCCCTCCCAACAGCCATTAACCACTAATAAATATATCTTATTGCAGCCGCAGGCATTAAATTTTGAGGGCGGTAAAACGTATATACTGTGTTTATTGGTCACATTGCAATGTTTATATTAAAAAAGGAACAGCAGGAAGATAGAAATTGGATAAAATGAAAAGTTTAGAAGGGCCTTAAAAAGTGCTCACTTTATCGTGAACAGCCTATATTAGGATGTCACCAGTGAAAATAAGTTCGTTTTCTTTTTAAGTAATTGGCCGTCCTTACGCACTGTTTTTTTTACGCAAAAATGCTTTTCGCAGAAGCTTTAACAAAACGCTCCCGGCGAATATGTTTTTCTTGTCATTCGTTTCACCAAGGTAAGCCGGGTTCGATTCTCGGCGAGGTCGTGCGGATTTTCGCATGTGAGAATCGTGCCGGACGATGCCGCTGGTCGGCGGGTTTTCACGGGGATCTCACGTTTCCCCCACCCCTGGCATTCCGGCGCTGCTCCATACTCGCCTCGCTTCACCCTCATCGACTCTCAAGACCTCGATTTTAAGAGGCGCTCAAATCTCTTCACTCACTCACTTGTCATTCGCAAAGAAACTATAGCGCGTTAAACATCTGGGGCGAGAGGAGCAATGTTTATTTGAACTTTAAACGTTTGTTAAGGCACAGAATTTACATGAAGTTAAAAGCCAGGACTACGTACTCAAAATCTCGGGAAAATCCTATCAACAAGCGACCACGTATTCTCACATACACACCTATCCCAGCCAGCCCCTTACTCTGTAGCTCACATATACGGTCGCCCGGGGCATAATGGAGTGGGCCCACCCTGGGAGCGAATATACGCGGTGCTTCATCAGTAGGAGATGAAAGGCAGCCGCTATTGGAAAATGCCGCCTGGAGACTGTCCAGTGCCGGAAATTAAACCACACGTTGCCCATTAATTCGGCAGCCCTGATACTAGGGAAGTTCTTTGAGTGCAGTTACCGAAATGGTATCGGGAGCTTTGCGTTTTAAAAAAATATACGTGTGCCCACAATTCATTTCCATTAATCCAAGCTTGATAAAAATTCAAAGTACTTCGCTTGCCTGAAAGGTTATTTCGTACATTTCATAACCAATTTAATCGAGAAAAACGAGGTGATAGACATTCTGTGAAAACGGCTTCGTCGTGTATATATTGCATATATAAATTAAACAATAATCCCCTATAAATTACCGAAAATATAATCTGTGGAATTTACATAGTATTTCACTGCGGAGTCACCATTCAAATAGAAGATAAAGCGATTAAAAGGTTTCAAAGACGTCTTTACCGCGAATTACTACGTGATTATTTTTACGGATATCAGGGATTTTTTCCTCAATATTCCTACTGTTTGTGTGGAAACGCAAATGTAATATAATTAAAGAAAATAAACCTTTTACATATTTTGCAATATTTGTTTAAATTGCAGTCAAGCCCAGAAATTAAATAAGAAAGACGTTATTATACCACTGAAAATGTTTGCTGTTGTGAGACATATCAATGACGTTCCTGGGAGATAAATCAGAATAGCTATTCACGGACGTCAAAAATTTCATAAAATTTAAAACAATGGAAATATTTGAATTAGTGTATTGTTAAAAAAAAAATTCATATTCCAATGGCGTATTCCAATTGCTCACCATGATAATTTTATACACTGTTATTATAGTTTGTTAAGTGCATTGGTTCTTTACGTCTGAAAGGTACAACTGAAATTCTAATTCGTATTTCTGCAAAGCATAAAAATTATATTATATATTCGATTCATTTCAGTGGACATAATTACAAAATAATAAGTTATGGGCAATCGTTTTCCTTAAACTACGATACTCTCAAACGTAACTGAAGGCAGAGATTAAGGTTGAAATTCAATAAACGACCGCCTGAAGTCACAGTTACAAAACGAACTGGCGGGGGGCTGCGGTAGTGATTCAATACGCGAGTGCCTTTTAATTAAAACTTCTCTCCGTTAACTGGCACAGCTGGCAATGCACGCATTCATTTGCTTTTTCCACTTGTTACGTTTCCAGAGCCATGAAGCTTACTGGAAATGTTCAGTGCCATGTCGTTAAGTTGAACACTTGGCTTCGATTACTAACAACAAACTTGTTTAATTAAATTACTAACCATACTCGGCAGCACGTCTTTATATTGCATCAAATTAAATTAATTAATTTAATTTTGTACTATACTAACTAGAGCAATTTTTTTCACATTTAATTGAAGACAGCAACATACCCATTAGAGGAAATATTTCAACACGTCTGTATTATTACAAGCCGGAATGTATTTATTATTTTCACCGATAACTGCTATAACTTGCTAATGTATTTTTTTCTGCACAAAAACGAAAAATCAAATCATAGGAAAAATCCTACTTTTGTAAAAAAAAAAAAAAAAAACCATATTCATACTCAATGTAAAACGTAATTTACTTGCCCTTGCAAATAATTTTAATAAACAAAATAAATTAATTTAAATGTCAATAGAATTCGTTTTATATGACCCTTAAATATTTATAATATGCTGACAATCAGGAAAAATGCCAGAATGTAATGTTACATTTGGTTAAAAAATTAAAAATTTGTTAATTGCCCATGGCAGCGGTTCGGCAATACAAAAATTATGAAAACATTTAGTGATTGTATATGACGTTACTGAGCTCTCTTGTGACTTTAGTATCGTTCTAGTCGTATTTAACTATAAGAACATGTTATTAAATTTACATTTATTTTGCTAAGAAATAAATATCGGATGTGTAATAAATAAGCCTTTAGACCGCGTTTCTTACAAGCACGTGTAAACTATAATTTTACAAGGGAAAGATATTTGCAATTTTGATGGTACAGTTATGGCAACGGGAAACGCAATTATTTTTTTACATAATTTTCCAATCTCGCTTGAAGTTTATGCAGTTACTTATAAAAATTAAATGTGGGCTCTGTTCGTATCACGCAAAATATTAAGCCTATAATCCAGTTATTGCCACGTTTGCACCAAGATGTTCAAATCAACCTGTGTGAATGCAGCAGATATCTGAGCAAGAAGTTCCTGCAGGTCCTTCAGTGGTGTTTTTTACGCCACATAATTCACAAATCCTTACAGTTAAATACATCGAATGTATACGTACAGTGATAAAACGTGAATGGTAAAATATTTTCTCATACATCCATGGTAACGCTCCTACAGTTGCTCTGGAAAGAGACAAATGCGTAGGGAATTCCCCAACTTTGTATAGTCGTGATGTCAAACATTTACATATTTGCAGCCTGATATGTGGTGTTATTTCCATACACTATAGGTTAAAAACTTCCATTACAGTTGAGAAAATTAACCAGAAATCTTTTTAAAGTGCAGGCAATGTTCTTTTAAGATTGTTCGTAACAATGAAGGGCTACTGGGCTTTTGTAGGCGAAAATTGATCCAACGTATCCAAGAAAACCGCTGATGTCTTTCAGACCTCTGCCTAGAAAATGAAACCCAACATATACGGTTATGAAGCAAACCACGCCAGACATTAAATTTTGGACTATCGCGGTTAATTCTCTCTCTAAGGTACGGGTTTTCTGAGCCTCGGATCTTTGCACTGTATCTATTCACCTTCCTTGATATAGGCTGTTCACGGTAAAACGAGCGCTTTTGAAAGCCCTGCTTAAGATCTACTTGTATGCGCATTGCGTAACCTTCTTCCTTATGTAAAATTAACATTGCCACGGGCCTCATCAATTTAGCTATGCGTCGGTCAAGGGGAAAGTGTGAAATTATTAAAAAAGTAATTATTTTACAAATCTGCTCGTATTTATACTTCGATGTAATAATACATCTTAACCGAAAGAATTAACTTGAGTTATCACAAATGGTTACCTATAATTTTTCATTCGATGTTAAGATAATTGAACTATTCTCCATTCATCGTTACCAACCTTACTGGGCGTATGTCACTCATTGCGCCCGTTAAAATATATGTAGCTAGGAGCAGTGATTTTTTTTATAAGGTAGAGTTCAGAAGTGCTCACTTAATTGCGAACAACCTTTACATGAAAACAGACTTCGTGTGTAGACACCGTCTTTATGAGATATTCGTTTACATCGGTGCGACCCAAAATGTGTCATCAGGGAATGTTTTGTATTTTGGCCTGTCATTAGATTGAAGCGCACGTAAAATCTGCAGTTTGTGTAAAGCTTCAGTCTTGTAATACCTCGTGCGTATAAGCAGTTTGTATATATATTTTTTTTGGAAACATGTCAAATTTATTTTGTATGACTCAGCAGTAATACCTATTTCACCTGTGTACGCCTCCAGCACTCTTGCTTGTTGGCCCTGGAGTCTTCTTCTTCATGGCACTTCCGATCTCCTTCAACTCTGTGTATTACTGTCTACTATTCAAGCGAGTTGGTGGATTACTCTTGTATCTTGAAGGGAAACAATGCCGAACCAGAGAGTGCGATTTGGTCATTACGAACCATTGCACGCACTGGGACATATGATGCGCTGTTGCCACTTTACTTCTTCACGGAATCATTTGCACAAAAGACAGCTTAATGTGTGTCGAAACATTCTTTCCACAAACGTTGTCTTTATATAATTAGCTAATTCCAAAATATATGCTGATTTTGTAAATACGTTTCTGCAATATTCTTATTACCACAAACAATAATAATATTAATTAATTAATTGATAATGGTCATTGCCCGAATTAATCTCTTTCATATGGATGGAAAATCACGAGGCGGAAATGACACTCTAAAAAAAAAATTCTGGTAAAATACCTAAACTGAATTGGAAGTTGTTAATCCATATATAGTATGGAAATAATACCATACATTTGGCTACAAATATGGAATATTTAGCGTCGCTACTATACAAAGTTGGGGAGTTTCCTACGCATTTGACTGTTTCCTGGGCAAATGTAGGAACGCTAGATTGAATGTATGGGAAATAACTGTAGCATTCGCGCTTTCTCACTCTATGGACACACTCGTATAGTAAATTTGTGAATAATTTCTTGTAGCGTATTCCAATTACTGCTCTGGACTGCTCTCGGTGCGCACTGGCCGAGTGCCGCATGTTCCAATTACCGGAACTCGCTCTGAGAGCAGTCAGATTTTCGTATTTCGATTGCGAGTTGCACTCAAGGAGTGAGCACTGAGAGCAATTTTTTCCGCTCCGTGTCTGGAACCGGTGCGGATGTTTCAGAGCAATATGGCGGCAACCTGTAATTACATAAACAACAAGAAAATTACTGCAATGATGTAAATTCTACAAAATATAACATTTCGGCAGCTGAATAATACGTAATAGTCAGTATGGAACAAATATGCTCTTGGTATATCGACGATATCGTTTGTCATTATAGTGACGATAAGGTTAATTTCACCCAGTGACTCCTACATACATTTGCCGACAAGTTAAAAAAAGAGAAATTAAAGAAAATTTATCTATGGAATTTCGTAAATCTAAATTTAAGTCCTTTCATAAACATCTTATTTCAAGCATTTTCTAGTGACAATTACATGTTGTCGCAAATTTTTTTCACATTTATCGTGGCGTAGTGCATAAATAATATACACTTGTTTCTGGCAATCACGTAACATATTTACTTTTTTCAGTTCTCAGTACGCACCGAGTGCGCACCCAGTGTAGTCAATTGGAAGACGCCATTAGTGTGTACCATTGAGCAGACTGTCGAGTCGGGAAGGAGACTGCGCGACCAGACACCTTCGGTGCGCGGGCAAGAAGCATGCTTTCAGCGCGAGGGTGCACATGGAACCCAGAAAAACATGCATTTTTCTGTGCTCGTTATTCCATACACTGATGAATCATTTTTCGGCTTGATCGGGGATTTTTCCATTGTGAAAAATGTTCTGTGTGCTGTGTGAACGCGTGTAAAGTTGTAAAGTTACCATAATGTGAATGCGAAAAACTGAAGGTAATGCGTGTCACTGCTGACTGGCAAATAATTTTCCTGCCTTCTCAAGTCAGTAGTGGCAGCCGACAAGTTCTATCCACAAAACATTACTTATTTCTATTTGTAACTAAGTTAACGTAAGGCCATGAATTTAATTTCAAACTTTTTTATCCGTTCGAAATTCAATTTGTTAGAAAAATAAAAATGTACTTTTGGATCTAGGTCTCAGTCGAGAGTCTATTAATATGTCTATGCTTTGCATACTTTTAAAATAAATTTAAAAAAATCACGTGTTTAATTTTAATAACTAAAGTAATTTGCTCGCCGCAGGGGATACGCATTTCTTATAATTTAAAGAAACAATAATATAATATTGAAAATTGTGCGATTAAAGGTACAAAGAAAATTTTACTCCAACAAAATGGCCGGGAGAAATTTTAAGCCTTTCAATCTGGTTTTATTCCGTAATTTATTTGCGGTCGTTTCTCCTTTACGTGTGCGTACCAAGAAGCTTATTGAATTGAGGTGTGTAGTGGCTGAATTTCCATCGGGAAACTAAATCATTGTAATTAATATACGAGATGACCTTTGCAGACGGAAATACAACCGAAGCAGTGCCAAATACTTCGCTGGGAACATGATCAGATGTGTAAAAAATAATGGTTATTCTCATTCATTGTTAATTCAAATCCTTGAACGTCAAAAGCAATTGAAGAGGTATGTGGATGAAGGTATTATGTTACATTTCCCCGAAAATAAAGCTACGTCTATGGTTGAAGGTGTTACGATGTATTCTATGTAATGGTCAAGACGTATTCCCTGTAACTTCAAAAATACCCCAATTAAGAGTTGATAAAGGTGTTATGTATACCTAAGCAATGGATTCCAAAAGTAAATGAAGGTGACATGAGCCCATAGCTAGAGCCCCGAGTATTTCGCTGATTGAGTTGGCAGCAAGCCAGGCTGGACAGCCCTCTATACACTCGATACTTTATCGTTTGTTTATTGGTTGCTGTGATAAAGTGAGGCCTCTGTACAGGACTGTTACACACTGCTATTTCCTGCTTGCTACTGGCTCGTAGTTGAACGCGGGGTGTGTCTAAAGAACTGTCGTATAATCACAACAGTAGGAGAAAAGAACAAGTGTTTGGAGTCTACCTCGCATCCGAATGAATTCGCGAAATACTCGTGGCTCTACCCATATCACTTTCATCCACAGATAACTGCTCAAAGATAGTAACATAACACCTTCATTCAGGAGCAGCTGCGAGAAGAACGTTATTGTGCATTTGCTATTGTCTGCGATGTTAATACTGTTTGTTCTTTGTTTATGATTACTAACGCGATATATAATAATGTTGTCAAGAGGAAAGCTACTATTGAATTTAGCAAAACAACAGGCTGCTAATTCTATTCAATTTAATGCACAACGTAACATTGAAGAAACGAGGAATGTATATAGTAACCTAAACATTTGTGCTGAAATGGATGCAGATGATATTGGAAAACCGGAAATTAATGATCAAATTGCAAGTGCTTCTAATTAATTGAGATATAGTACAAAATCAAAGTAGATTTTATTAGTAGGCCTGCGCAGGAGGTTGTGTTTAGTCCCTATAGATTTGGTCTATGTATGTTGAACACTGTGGTAAAAAACTGATCCGCTTTTAAACTGTAATTGTTATAACAAAACACAGTTCAAAATCAAATTACAATCAAGTAGGTTTATGCTTTACATTGCCTTCAGTTCATCTGTTTGAAGGTTATGGCAGATGCCCATTATAATAATATACGCGCTATCCTATCTGTGGCAGCAGTACGTCTGTGTTCTATTTCAGACCGAAATATGGAGAATACTGGCAGCAACGAGTTCAATACACCATCTGAACAAAGTACGAAAGACCTCTTCAGCGATGTATATGAATATGTTCCTCATGATGACGACTTGTCTAGTTCATCACAAGAAAGTCAGACTGAAGCGGTTCTCGAAGCCATGGATGATGTTAACTACGAATGTTCTCACGCAGTTCAAATGTAAATCTCTGACTATGGGAGCATTCTAGGATACAGAATCATTACCATGTAAAGAAAGAAAAGCTATTTCCTGTAAAAGCGAAAACAAGAAGAAAAAGGTAAATGCTAAAAATGCTTTAGTTTTTAAAAGTATAACTACGGAGGAGATGAAAATGCCAAAGAAAGGTGCAGTCAAACACAATAGTGCTTATTTTCGGTACTACATACATTGCGACCAACAGCAAATCAAAGCCTGTAGAAGTGCTTTCTGTTCTTTATATCAAATTGGCAGGAAAATATATGATTTAATAAAACCTCACGTACAAAGGGAATTGTCTGCCCACCTCCTGATAAACGTGGGCATCATAAAAACATGCCACTTAAAATAGAAAAATTTGTGTGTCTGATTACATTATTGAACACATAGAAGAGTTACCAGCTGAATCTTCATATTATTAATGAAATATTAATACCCACAGGAGATATCTATCACCTCTTATGAATATTTCTAAAATGCACATATTGTACTTAGATAAATCAGGCAAACCACCTAGCGGATAAATTTAAAAGGAAAGGTGCTCGAATTCAAAAATATTTTCTACTGAATTTAATCTTTAATTTGGACATCTTTGGAGTGACACATGAAGGATGTGTGAAGCTGGTCAAAGTAATGCCCAACATCAAGAAAATTACCATGCTGCATTTGATCTACAGGAAAGTAATATAGGTAAGCTACAAGCACAGTCAGGTGCATGTTACTGAAAAGTGGATTTGCAACAGACTATGCCATTACCCATCAAAAATCTTCTATTTAAGTCAGTTGTGGTTCTACAATTGGGGATTACATATTGTAACATAGAACACAGAGAAAGCAGCATTTTTCCCTGGACAGAAGATGTTACTGGTAGAGGTAGCAATGAATTGTGTAGCTCTATTCTGACACTGATTGAATTTGATCAAACTGTGAATCAAAACGAACATCTTGACATTTCGACAGATTAGTCTGCAGGTCAAAACTAAAACTTTCAGTTAATTTGCCTGTATCATTTATAGTTCTGAAAGGAATGTTTAAGGCTGTCGCGCACAAATATCCAGAAGTTGCTCACGCGTATTTGGACTATGATAGCGACTTTGGAAGAATAGAAAAGAATCTCAGACGCAATGAAGTAATATTTGTGCCAGAGAAATATCGGGCAATTATTGCAATAACTAGTAATAAACACTACGTTACTGATATGAAAAATCACTTCCGAGATTTTAGGCAATTTCCTGAAAAGTGTAAATTTGTTAATCGTAGGTAGACTAGTTTAAATGAGAAAGTTCAACTTAGGGATAGGATAAAATGGATTCGAGTGGAAGAATGTGGATTGTACTTATACAAGGAATCCTATGATGAATATATGCCATTTAAGAATGTAAATTTATTACGAGCCTCAGGACGTCCTGCTAGTCCAGATGAAGTTACCATAGCCAGATTTGGTAGGGAAAGAACAGGAAATCTGTCCGCCGGAAAAAAAATTCACAATTTGAGGGTGTAAGTGAAGTATGTGAATGAAGAATACAGATGGTTTCATGAACAATCTTATCCTGACAAGTAGTGATATGAATGTGCTTTTATCCTGAAACATACAGACATGAATCTGGGTTTTTGTTAAAACTGACCACCAAAACTGTTTTCTTGTGATGTGCATGTTCGATTTCGGATACATTATGGAATATAATCCAGACAAATATTGAAATAAATGTGTTTTTATCCTGAAACACAGAGATATGGATGTGTTTTTGTTATAACTGACCACCAATCAACTCTTTTCTTTCGATGTGCGTGTTCAATTTTGGACACATTTGGAAAATAATCCAGACAAATAGTAATGTCAAAGTTACTCAAAAGTTATGTTTTGTATGATTTAACTGTATTCTCATGTGTTGTGCATAATGGTATAATAAGAGATCTTTGATATAATGTGTTAGTCTAGTACGTTTCATTCATTAACTTCAGCACTACAAGAAATATATTATTATATACCGTCAATGAAGGGGTTATGCACATTAGAATTTAAAAAGAAAATTGTTGGTGGATGTTTGTTTCCTTGAGTATGTACTAACAAACAATTCGCACATAATAGTAACGTGAATAAATTTAGTCTGTCGTTAAAACACTACTGATGTAAAAGTAGCAGATACATTATTTTAGTGCCCTTTCTACAAAACTACATTTTTGCATCATAACACTTTCATCAACTTACCCCTTTAATTGTTTTCCGTGGCTGTAAATATTTTAATGTAATTACTGACTGGCGTATCTAACGTCAGTGAACTTCAAAACATCAAGTGAGTGAAGAGATATGAGCGGCTCTTGATATCGAGGTCTTGTGGTCTTAAAGAGAGGTGAGTGCGGATCAGCGCCGAAATGCAAGGGCGGAGAAAACGAGAGATCCCCGAGAAAACCCGCCCACTCGGTTCGGCTTGGATGGAGGATTGGGGGGGGGGGCGAGTAAACTAACCACTACGCCACCGCAGACCATTCGAACAATTCGAACAATTCGTATTTGTGTTCTGTAAACGTTAGAGAAATAAATTGAGTTTTTATATTTCTCAACAAACAATTGTCACTTATTCAACTCGCGGATACAGCTCCTGGGGTCACGAAAATATTAATTTTTTCATGTTACTGAACCCTGAAAAACAGTTTTGTAGTGACCCAAGAAATGTTTGTTTCTAAATTACTATGTCAATTAAAAACATCACAAAATATTTTGTGTCACCAACAATTATTTTTCGTAATTTCGGTACTGAGTGGCAACGACAAAAAGACTTTTTCGCTAACTTACTTTCGGTGTGTTGACAGGCAATAACGTGTAAGTTAGCCGCAGTAAAAGTCGTATGACATTATAGCCTATTCGTTGTTTACTCACACCTTTTGAATCAAACCTTTGCAAAATCACCCCATATAAGAAATACGTAATTGTTTCCTAAATATGTCGTGTATCGCAAGCGTTTTATACTTGCGTTAACTGCAAAAAAAAATATTATTTTTTCTTAAATTTACCGTTTACTTATGTTTAATCTAAAAAATATTCTCATTAATTTATAATTAATATGAATAAAACAGGCAGAAAAAGGCGTGTAGGTAATGCTTAGTAAGAAATAGTTCTTATGAAAACTATTATTACACTGGGAGCGTACGAATGCGGTGCGCTGTGCCCTTCGTGTAATTTTCTAGACCTCAGGTAAAAATAATCACTAATATTAGTATTTCGTGAAACATATGTCTGGAATATTTTTATGCACTTCGCTCGTACTTCAATTTAAGTTTTTTAAATAAACCTAGAAGTTAAATGGTAAGAAGTTAACCGCTTACCGCCGATGAACAAGGTGTAATATTTGAAAGAAATTTCAACAATTCTTTTCTGTGACAGCAACTAAAATTTAGCTGAAAAAAAACTTTGTATTAAAAAAAAATTTCAAATCCTACGAATCAATAACGTAATGTTAAAATTGTTATATTGACGATGAACATTATTTTTGAAAAAACATTTGGCATTCTTTTCGAGTTGTCAAATCATTACGTGACGAAACCTTTAAATATCCGAAATACAAAAGGAAAATTTTAGTCCGTGTGACTCTGGAATGGGGCTGCATAGCCTAGTTGTCTATATGACCTTTCTTGTTGCCAATGATCTGTATAACATGCAGCTGAAGTATGTCGGTTCAGTAACGGAACATTCTGTACTATTAAAATCCTTGAATCTCAGAGGGGTTTCAGTGAAAAACGAAATGTGTGCGAACGCACGATCCAGGCGAGAAGAATCGATAGGGCATCCCTCCGAGCGTCGGAAGTTACTTACCGGGTTCTAGGAGGGTAGGGAGATGCAGTGCGGAGAGAGGGGCGAATGCTGGCCGGATTCTGGGTACAGTGGAACGGTGTGCATCAAGCTGGGCGGCCATTGGCGCAGACGCGCTTGACGAGAGGGGAGGGGAGTTTTTTGGACACCCTCACCCCGTAAACAGAGCGTGCATAATTCAACCCGCCGTAACTCACCAGCCAGGCGTCTAGGTCCCCAGCCATTACCCTTTGTGAGAAGGGGAGGGCTAAGGCTGCCACTGGGGAAAAAAAAAAAAACAATTTAAAGTTGCTACAAAATGCGTTGTTTAAACATACCGTGCCAGTTTTTTCTGGTAAAAATAAAATTAATTGGTTGTGAACACTAATCGATTTGCGAGTGATTAAAACAGGAGTGTTTAATTTTTTGTAATGACGAACAGCCTGTTTTGTGGTTGTTTCTAAATAATTTCGTGATCATTAGAATATTTATTTTTCCTCTCCCATGCCTTCCCCCTTTGCGAAGAAACGGTCACTCGCTCGATTATTGCTATCCGGGAGGACATGGGTTCGAATCCTGGTCCGGCCATCCTGAATTCGCTTTTCCTTGGTTTCCCGAAGTCACTCCAGGCGAATGCTGAGATTGTTCCGTAATACAAGCCATTGCCGCTCCCACCCCAATTTCTGCTTGTCTGAGCAATTTACTTTGTCTGTGATGGCATCGTCAATGAGACGAGCCCTGCATTTGCCTACCTACATCCCCACCTAATACCGTCGACCCCGAGAAGTTGAAATTATAGTCTTAAGTAATTTTTGCTCAGCCCCTTCAAACAATATCTTAAAAACATCAGTTTGGCCAACACGCTGTAGGTAAAAACTCTCTGACCTTTATTGTAGGTGGTAGGAAACCAGCGCCAGTGCAGGCAATAATCTTACTCTGTCTTTGAAGTTTAATGGCAATGGAGAGTTCATGTTATTATGATGGTGTGATTGGACTATGTCCATTGCTGACTCCATGAGACTAAATAATAATAGCACACACAGAACTCAGCAAGGAAACAGCTGTTCCTAGTTATCTGTTTATGGTGTTGTGATAGGGTTTTTTTTTGGTTTTTGTCTTGCCGCGTTCTCTGTGTTCTCTGTGTAAGCGATTTTTATATAAAGACAATCATACTGTAGATAATTATGTTTATCTCTGCCGACATCCTGCGAGATTTGTGACCGGCTGTGTTTAATCAAGGTCATTTACTGAAACACATCTAACTACTTTCTCCGTAAAATGTAAGTGTAAGTATTATAAATCCTTCCTTTTGAAAAAAACTGGAATGGAAAATAACTCCTGAGTTAAGGGTTTCGATTCGCAGTTAGGAGAGGTTCGGAATGTATATACACACCCAAGAAAAACACCTCCGTTATTGCACCATTCAGTACATAAAGTTAAAGTGTACACAAAAAAATTATTATATACGTACATCAATAATATTTTTAATATATGTACAGGATTGGATGTCATGCAAGCATGTTATCTTTCCATCTTCCTTCCAGGTTCCCTGTAACCCCGTCCCTCATGGCCATGAAACATCCTCGAGTAGGCCATGTGCAATTATGATTAAGGCGTTTTGTATTTGTTAAAAAAAAATTAGGTGGTGACGAAGAAATATACACATTTTATTCGAAATCATTATTAAATAATTAAGATTACATGCCGTATAAACCTGAAGCGAGATCCTGAGAGCCGGTGAGGGTTGTATGAGGGGAAGATTGAGCGACGGCGCAGTGCAAGGGTGGGGAGAACGGGAATGTCCCGAGAAAACCCGTCGATCAACGGCAACGTCCGCCACGTTTCCCGGTAACCTGGGTGACTTAGCCGGGAATGGATCCTGGCTCGTCTTTGTGGGAGGCGAAAAGCCTGGCTGCTGTACCACCGCGCGGCCATCACATGGGACATCCATGATGATGATGGGCTACGAATGACTTTCAACGATCACTTCACTGATCAGAGATCTAATGATCCTACTTCAGAACCAGGATCCAGCATGATCTTGGTTCCAATGTAAAAGTGTTGCACCAACGAAATTTAATGTTTATGAATCTCCGATTCGTCTATCTTTGGTTCCAAAGTGAGAGATCGAGATTAAGTATGAGACAAATTTGGCTATTGGTTCGTAATATATGACGTCATGGAAGTTGGCCTTCACTATAGATAGAACTAGATGTGCGATGTTTTATCTGTTTTAAGTGAATTATTGTTGTACGAATTTTACTGAATAATATTCAAGGGCGTATAATGTTGTTTTAATTTGTCAAGAAAACAATCGAATGTAGTTCTATCTGTTGGCGTATTTTCCAACTACATTTGTCGATGATGGCTGCTGATCTCGGAAAGAGATTTCCAACCGTCTATTTCGGCGGTCCTACTCTGAACTCGAATGGTGCAACAGTTTTCTGTGTTAATCTTAGATCCTATCTTGGATCGACTTTCGAAACACGGTGGTGAAACTGGGCATAAGTGACGCCGGAAGATGGGCGAATGAACTTCGAAATTCGCGTTAATTTGGGGCTGCAGAATAAACTCCAAGATGTTGTATGCCCGATTAATTTCTGCCTTTGTTGACAGCTTGCGTGGGATGTCCCAAGGACACTTTCAGCCAATAGTTATGTCTTGAAGGTCGAGCGACCAATTAACAGTGAAGTGGTCACAGGGGTAAACGACTCCGTACAGCTACCCGTAACCAACGAGATCGTGAATTGCGCTCAAGTAGTACAAAGCTGTAAAGTTCAGCATGTTACAGAACAAGAAGGCGAATTTCGCAGATATTTTAGTAACTACTGATCCCGCAATTAACTTAAGACACTACTTTGAAATTCTTAGCGAAAGTATGAGCCTCGTTTAAAACGTCAGTACTAGAGGTATGGCTATTCGGTTGCAAGGGGCTGGGACTGGAGTATCAGGATCTGGCCATGACGTCAGTTTTTTTCCGTTTATTTCCTCGCAAAAATCACTCATTTTTGCACAAAATCGTACGTTTTAGACCAAAATACCTTACAATTTCCCCTTTTCCCTAAAAACTTCCCGTTTTTTCCCTAAAAATTTCCCGATTTCCTAGAGCACTTATCTTCATTGCGGGAACGTAACCCCTCAATGCGAGAAAGGTACTCGAAATCTTGCCCGCATAATGAGAAGTCGATGAAAATATAAATAATTTAAAAAAAATTATTTCTTTAAAAATTTAAATATATTTTTACTATTTAAAAAAATCAGAGGCTTAAGTATTAAGTGTTATATATTATCGGACTCTTCTTTTCAAGATGCATACGATCGAAATATCATAATAAAATTATTTAAATATATATATTTTTTTTTTTTAAATATTTTTTTTATTAAAAACTTTAAAGAGTTAAGAATTAAGTGTTACATATCACGAGACTCGTATTTTCAAGGCTCATACAATTGTAATATCACACCACCATACTGCCTAGTTTTTTCATGCTCTATCATTCCATGCTCGCTCTCTCGTTCTCTCTATCATTTCTCTTTCATTCTCTCATTCTTTCTCCTTCTCTCTCTTGCCTCCCTCATTCAATATCTTTCTCTCATTCCAATCCTTACTCCCTCTCTTTCGTTTCTCTCTCTTGCCTCCCACATTCAATATCTTTCTCTCATTCCATTCCTTTCTCCCTCTCTTTCGTTTCTATCTCTTTCTATCATTCCATCTCTTGTCTCTCTTTCTTTATCTCATTCCATCTCATTATCTCCAACTGTCTTGTCTCTCTTTCTTTCTCTCTTCCGTTTCTCTTTTCCCCTCCGAGTGTTTCCTCGGAGTCCTCCATTTTTGTTATTTCATTCTCTTTCCTTTCTCTCTCATTCGTCCAACCCAATTACTCACACTTATTCGATTAGTCACATTTCCTCCATCAATAACTTATACATGTTCGAGTAGTTGCATTTGCTCCATTCCACAATTTAGATAGTTCCTTCATTGCCTGCTAGAGTATGCAAATCGTTAGTGCGTATATTTATTTACGAATTTAAAGATGTAATTTTCCGCACACGAGAAGGCATTTAAAAATTATTGTAAAGTACATTCCAGGCAGGACTTAAAAAACGTATACGAATTTTAATACTTTATATTTCGAAAAACAATATTTTGTCTTAATATTTTACTTTATTCAATTCGTTTTTACATTTGTCACCTACCCCTGTAACCAGATATGCACGCACCGATAGGCCTGCGACTCAGCTGCGAAAGGTCCATCAAGACAGACGTCCTACAGCGACTCGCAAAGAGTGACCTCATCGGCATGCACGAGCATTGATGCCACCTAGACATCATATGGGTAAGGAACAGAGTATAGATGACCGCGAGGCACTGGGGCTAATAGCCCTGCTAATCATACATCAAGGAATCGATGCATTAATAAATAGATTTATTTCATTTATCATTTGAATACTGCGAAAAAAAAATTCTTTGAAAATGTAGTCAAATGTAACAAAAAAATATTTTGCAATGTAAATTCCATTCAAAGATTTTAAACTTTGTACATTTCACACTTTCCCATGACACCTAATAAAATTTAAAAAAAATTGTTATTCTTGAACAGGGAATCTAACCCAGAACCTTTGGATTAAGAGTCCTGCATGCTAGCCACTAGACCACCGACCTCATATTTAGTAAAGTGCTTAGAACTTGTATTTAATAGTCAATCGTAGAATCTACATTCCCTCTTGCAGTTACAGAAATATTGTTAATGCATTTTTTTTCAACCAATTTATATATGACTTATGAATAATATATTTTAGAGCAGTTTTTGTTTATGTAAGACCTTGTGATTTGTTGTATTTTAACATGTCATTATTTTCACTCTGAGTCTGAATTCTTAAGCTCACATTGAAATTTTTTTCTTACATATTCTTTTATCAATAATTATCTAGCAAGTCGGGCTAAAAGGAAATGAATATTTATAGTCGCAGGTGAATATAATTTACGATATATCAAGACCAAACTCGCAAAATTCAATTTCCAAGTAGATTTTAAAATTTATTTAATATTTTTTAAGTTGTAATAAAATCTTAATGTAGAGTATGAACAAAAAAGATCGCAGCTTCATTACAGGACTTCTACCTTCAAGACTAAAAACTATGCACTGTTAATTACTTATTATTTCAATTTTTTTCGTAGCAGAACTTTCCTACTCGGATTTTATTCAATGCATGTATATGTGACTAAACAAAACACAATTATATTCTTCTCGACAAAGTTTCACGACTGCCACTGTCAAACAGCTTCATAAAATGAACACGACGCCTTATATACTCACAAGCAGGCACCTTAACATTCAGTGTTCAACCCACTGTAACCCATTCATGCCAACTGCTCTACCTACCATCACCAAACTTATATAGGCCAGCAATAAGTTTCGGATTTTCAGTATATGTATATTTGAACCTACATATACATAATATTCAAGCCATACATTTCGACCTTCTATACCAACCATCACGCCTGTCATATTATCTCCCGCCCTCTTGTTTAACAGCCATACAGGCACGCCACAATCAGAGACAAAGTTATTCCATCAAAATAATCTCCCTCCTACCAGCAACCAAAACTATGGAAATATCTCCCCTTTTTTCTTTAAAAATTGGTCAATTTCACCTTGAAATAAGGTCTTTTACCCTAAAAACCATTAACTACTTAGTATCCACATTACCTAACCTAATCATCTTGTAAGATATCTGAATATATTTATTTTATATTCTTTATTTATTTTATATTTTTCACCATCCATTTAACCAAACTTCACCTAACCTAACCACTACACTCTAGACATGTACGTACGAACTTGGAATTTTCTTTGTTCTAGAGAAGACAGTATAATGTGCAAGTTAACGAGGTCTTGAGAGCCGATGAGGGTGAGTGAGGTGAGTATGGAGCAGCACTGGAATGCCACGCTGTCATCCCAGTCAAGCAACCGTTATCTTGGATTCCAAATATTAAAAAAAATCGCATAAAAACTAACAAATTTTTACACAACTCGCATTTTTTGTTTAGAAAATGTTGAAATCACAGAAAACATTATACGACATTAGCAGCTGAAGATGTGGTTAGTCGTCTTCAGCTTCGTAGAAGCTAACATCACTGACGACGAAGCTAAGGTCCTATAATTTTTTCTGTTATTTAAAAATTAAAAACTAACTCGATTTTTCTAAAAAATTTGCTACCTTTTCTGCGGTTTTTTTTTAAATTAGGAATCCAATATGGCGGTCGCATGACGAGAATGACAGAGCGGCATTCAAGTGCAGCTCTATTTTGACCTCACTTCACCCTCATCGGCTCTCAAGACCTCGCTAACTTACACATTATTCTGTCTTCTCTAGCACAAGAAAAATTATTCCAAGTTCGTACGTACATGGCTAGAGTGTAGTGGTTTGATATATGTATATATATATATATATACCATATATATACCATATACCATATATATATATATATATATATATATATACACACCTATGTGTATTCGTCTGGGTGAATGTGTATTTTTTTTAGGTTTTCTCACAGTGCTCTCAATCGTGAATGTTATATAATTTTCTGCATATTTGACATTTTGGAAAAAAAAAAATTTTCTTTTTGTTTTGAATGGTACATTTTGAACATATTGTAAACAAGGTTATGATCCTACGACACCATCCAAGGATAAGGTTTAAAGTTTTTACTAGACAAGCTTTTGCTGAACATGTCAGGCTGTCGAGAAGTCTAAGACATTAGATTTAATTCTAGTTTCTTGTAAGGGTAGTGGGGGTTCAAATTCTGGGCAATGCAATTAATTTGCAGACATATATTGAAGACAGTCGAGTTGGTCTCGTTCGCAGTTCGTCTGTCGTTCGAGTAAGAGTTCTCTTTCTCTTACTGAGTTCGAGTGATTTGAGACTTAGCTACATCATTTTTAGACATATAAAGGCAGCGTGTGTATCGTCGCTACAAATAATCCAAAACATATTTCTCTCTCGCGAGTAGAATAATCTACTATGATCGTGTCCTCTGCTAAAGATGACGTCAATGGTATGCTGGAGGGTTGTCACCTAAAATGTTTCGGTCGGTGGGGTTAATGGATGACATAGGAGTGGAATGAAATTAAAAGTTGTTATGTTTCATATACAATGTGATATGTGTGGCATGACTTAAGTATGCTGGGGTTATGGTTGGTATAGTACCCAGTACTCTTGGTCTGCAGGGCTAATCATATTTGGATTTGTACATCTGAGGTGTGGTGGCCAGCATTTTTTATTGGTATGGGTGGTTGATAGAGTGATTTATATTAATGTCTAGTATGATATTTGGATGATGTCTGATGGTATGGCAAACCTGTTGGATTTGTGATTTTTTTTGGTAATGTCAGTGTGGGCTGAGGTCTGCTTGAATTCTTGTAAAAAAAGAGTGTTTATTTAGATGAAGGACTGTTGGTTGGCCTGGTATGACTTGGGTTACAATGGTTGGTATCATTGTATAGTAACTAGAATATATTTGGCTGGTGTCTGATGGTAATATGACAAACATGTTGGACTTGTGGTGAGTCTATTTTAGTTTGATGATGCTTGGTATAATCAGCTAGTTTATTTATGGGTGGTATGATAATTGACTGGTGTCTGGTCGTATGACAAACATGTTGGACTCTTGTAATTTTTTTTTGTAATTTCGGTGTGGGCTGTTATATGCTTGACTTATATTAAGAGGGATGAGTATATTTAGTCTGGTGACAGTTAGTAGAGCAGATGGTATGGATGTTAGGTTTTAGGTTGGTCTGGTCTTTAAAATTTGCTTCGATCACTTGAGTTAACATAGATGGTATCTTGGTTGATATGTTTTTCCTGTATATCTGTCTTGTGATTGTTGGTGTATGTCAAATTATGGGGAAATTATGTGTGTGTGTGTGAGTCCTAAAATGCTAAGTCATTTTTGAGTTTGGTATGGGCTGGTCAGTATATTTTTACTGGTGTCAGTCAGCATGGTGGATAGTATGAGAAGTTGATTATGTTTCTGGTATGGGCTGTATGTTTGATTTGTATGGTCTGTGTGGACGAATGGTTGATGTATACTATATTTATAGTGGGTGGTATGGTTGTTAAGTATAAGTGGTGTTGGTAGGTAGAACAAGTTGAATGGGTGTTAGGTTATGGGCTGGCCTGAGCTGTATAGTTGCTTGGTACACCTGAGTTATGGTGGATATTGTGATTGCTTTATTGGGTGGTGTGGTTGATTAGTATGTCTGAATTGTTCTTTGGTTTTAGGAGATGGTATGCCGGTTGGCATGGTATTACTTGGATTATAATGGATGTTTGGTTGGTATGGTGACTATATATATATTGGCTGGTGTCCACAAGTAGAGAAGAAAGTATAAGCAGTAAGTAAATTATTAAGTCAATGTAGACTGAATGGTTGAGGTATGCTTGAGTTACAGTAAGAGGTATGAACGATGAGTATATTACTTTTTCACTGGTTGGTTGAGCAGATGGCATGCATGTGTTATAGTAGGCTGGTATGGCGTGTTTAAATGTGTAACTGGTGAATTTAGATGGGCTGAAATGGTAGTCAATATAGTTGACTGTTATGGTTGATCACTATGTCTGAGGTATGGTTTTGGCCTGTATTGTTAATAGCATGACTGAGGTATGCTTGGGTTAGGGCAAATTATATGGTTTGAGCTGTATGTTTTGGTTAGTATGATTATATGATGTGGTAGTTGTTGATATATTCAGATTGTATAGTATGTTGGTACGTTGGAGGGTTGTCACCTTGTATGTTATGGTTGGTGTCTGGTGGCAATGGTGACATGACAGGCATGCTGGATTACGATATTTGTATATTTTTCTTAATTTTAGTGATCTTTCTTTGTTTTGGAGTATTGGAATGTGGGTACATAAGGGTAGAGGTTGTTGTTTAGTATGCTGGGGTGAGGGTGATGTTGACGTGATATGTTCTTACAGATTTTAGATTTTTAAACAATGTTTTGCGATTTTTCTTTGTTTTATAGTATTAGAGGATGGGTTGGGAAGGGTGGGAGGTTGAAGTTTATGGTCGTGGGATGAGTGAATATTTTATATAAATTCATAGTAATATGTGAATCTGCTTCGCTGAAACACTTATTAATTCAGTTTAAATCAAAATTCATGCAAGTGCATGTCGTAGGAGGGCTATAGTACTCGTAATATTGTCAGGAGGAGGAGGCATAGCTTCATAGCTCCATAGCTCCATAGTTCCATAGCTCCATAGATCCATAACTCCATAGCTGCATAGTTCCACAGCTCCATAGTTCCATAGCTCCATAGCTCCATAGTTACACCTTTCCATAATCTATTCTTAAATAATATACTTAATGTTTTTAAAAAGAAAAAATCTATTCAAAGTTTTTACAAGATGATTAGGTTAGTTCAAGTAAGGTTAATTGTTACTGAAGTGGAGTTAGGTTAGGTTAACATGTCTTTCAAATTCCTGGCATGGGGAAGAATGGGCGTGACTCTGTTAAATATCAGACTCCGAATGAAAGTTACGAGATATTAAAATACAGCATATCACAAGGCTTTACACAAACAAAAACTGCTCTAAAATATATTATTATAAGCCATATATAAACTGGTTGAAAAATATATAAAATACATTAACAATATTTCTGTAATTGCAAGAGGGAGTGTAGTTTCTCTGTTTGAAACATATAAAGAAATTTTAAGCACTTGACTTGGCATGAAGTCGGCTGACTAGTGGTAAGCATGGCAGACTTCTAATGCAAAGGTTTTGGGCTCGATTCCCTGTCCAAGCATTAGAATTTTTTTCTTTTTTTACATGTTACCAACTGTCATGGGAAAGAGAGAAATGTACAAAGTTTAAGGTCTTTGAACGGAATTTATGTTGCAAAATATATTTTTGATTAATTTAACAATATTTTTTAAGAATATTATTTTATTAATGCATATATTCCTAGATGTCTGATGAGCATGGCGATTATCCCCAGTCTAATGGTCATTTATACACTGTCCCTTCCCTGTGTGATGTCTGTGGGTGGCGTCAATGCTCGTGCATGCCGATGAGGTCACTCTTTGCAAGTCGCTGCAGGACGTCTGTCCTGATGGACCTGTCGCAGCTGAGTCACAGGCATATCGGTGCATGTGTATGTGGTTACAGGGCTAGTCGACACATTTAAAAACGAATTGAATAAAGTAAAATATTAAAGAAAGTATTGCTTTTCAAAATATAAAGTATTGAAAATTGAATATGGTGTACAAATCCTGCATGGAATGTACTTTACAATAATTTTATATACCTTCTCGTGTATGGAAAATTATATCTTTAAATTCGTAAATAAATATACACACTGATGTTTTGCATACTCTATCAGGCGACGAAGGAATGATGTAGATGGTGAAATGGAGAAAATTGTTTTAAGTTGACCTTAACATCATCTTAAAAGCTTTTAATACGGAGAAGAAAGTAAGGGTTATACTAAATAAGAAAAATTGTGAAGGTAAATTGTACTAAGTTATTTTAAATTATAAATATAGAATTACAACATTGTAATTAAATGACTGGCCAATAAGAGATAGAAAGAGAAGAGTATAGGATAAGTTTATGAAACTGATAAAAGCATTGAAGGAATAGCACTCGCCAGAGCCTCGCCGACCTTCTGATTGTAACTCCAGCTGGCTGCTCCGGTCACCTGTCGCCGACTGCACTCTTGGCTGGCTCCTTGGTTACCTTCACACATCTCACCACACCTCACGTGCTCGTTTGCAAAATGTCTTCCTATATGTTCCCGCTGTTAATCGAGGGCGGTGTTTCCCAGTAGATTGTTAGTGTTTAGAAGGAATTTCATGAGGTTTGCTGGGCCCATATTTTCTGTTGACCTTCGCACATTTCGTAGTTAGTTTACGGATTGCCGAAGCAACTCGTTGTTTTGACTGTGTATTTTATAAACCTTCTTGTGGCCTGCTTTTCCAACTTCGTTGTATAAACCGCAATGTGCACAGTGGGATGCTTTCGAAATATCCCCCCCCCCCCCGAAGTCACATGTCACCACCTCAAGGGGGGTGCCGGATAAGAGTATCTAGAAGAAGAAGTGAAGAGGTAGTTGTAAGAAATTGATTCTGTTTGGAAAGAATAATGGTTGAAGATTGAAGCATATGTCTGTGTTTAGTGTGGGTACGAGTTTAGGAGAGTTTGGGCATCAGAAGCAGCAAGTGTAACGTTGGCCACACTGCCAAGTCACTAAACTGAGCACGCGGAGGTCTGATGTGAACGTTGTCTGTCAGCACGAGTCGTCCCACTTTCCGGAAATCTTCTCCGACTGCTTGTGTGCGAAACAATGGCGTGCTTGGGAAAGGTTAGGGTGGGTCGTGAGAGGTAACTGGCCTTTTCAAGCTATCTGCTTTATATCTTGCAATTCTACTTTTGGCTATTTATTTTTAATGGCGGTAAACTGATTACTGTGGTTATATATTAACTATAATGACAGTCTTCAATCTCTGGCATTTGATTCATATTTACATATTTACGGCATTCCAATACACAATAACACAATACATTTTTTGCTTGTGAAAAAAAAACTGGTTATATTAATAAATTATATACAAAAATAACACTATTCACTGTATGATTAAGAAAATAATTAAAAAACAATTTAAAGGTTTGCTATTACTAAACTATTAATCTTTCTTATATGACAATAAGATACATATTTATTTTCACAGTATATGCACCTTAAATTAATATTGTGTATACACTCGTCAAGTTTATTTTGCATTATTGATTTTTTTGTAACTTGTATTTAAAAACTCGTTAACACTATATTTGAGGTATCCTTAAGAGGCATAATAGTTGTCTCTAGTGTCAATATGCAGCACTGTTTTAATAGTTATCACTTTTATTGTACCTGTCACGATTCACCTTATAGCAGTTACTTGTAGTGTCCATGCATTGTAATATCGAAGTATCATAGAGTCTATGCACAACTAGTTGTTGGAATGTTTATTACTTAATTTGGATGTAGCTGATCAATAAATTTGTATATACTTTACTTGTAATATTTTGTACATTTATATTGGCAATAATTTACAATATTTGTTATCTCTATGTATTGTACTACATAATTGTGGACCGGTCCATCGTAAATGTATAATAATAACAATTTTTTCTGGTGCACTGAATAATATATTTATAGCTACAGCTTGGGAATAATGTGGTATGGATTTTGTTAAATGAGCCTACTAGTGAAATTGTAATATACTTAGAAAATAATTTCCTCTGACTTATTTGAGTAAACTTTTCTTAATGTTTCTGCCGGTGATCTTGTAAGCGCTTTTAACGAATGGAATGGATTTTGCGGGCTGTTGGTTTTCGTGCACATAAAACCGTTAAGATTATTACTGAAATTTTGATTTTCAGATCTCGGCCTTAGTATTACTATTAGATCCGTAATTTTTTGTCTATTAAAAAAAATTTAATTAAGTGGCCATGAAATACTGTAGTACTACTGTGCGGCACTGGGAGTGCTGTTTGCCGCAGTTGGCACCCCTGGATATCACGTTGTCGACGGGTGCTCGAGATATGTGCTGGCCCAGCTTCGTGTAGCCATGCTGTGCCTGTACCGGCGTCCCTGCAAAACTTTTAGTGAGGTACAAGAGTTGATGCCGGTCGGAGAAGAATTAGCGTTCGTGCCTCTGAATGCTGGTGTATCCGGGTTCGAGCCTCGCCGAAACTTGCCTCTCCTCAGCGGTCGCTCCAGTGAGTTGCATTATGCATCGTAATAGGGGAAGAAACATGAATTAACGTGATATTGATAACTATTTATTATGTAGCTCGGGCTGCTAGGTACGGATTGTACATACTGGAATTTATTGCTATGAAAATGTTTTTGTTTTTTATTGTGTACAACTGTTCTGTGTTTGTCTTAGGATGTTTGCCGTTTGACATATTCTAAAGTAGAAAAAGATACAGACACTGATTAATAGTGCAATTATCGTCGTCATAAAATACGTGTAATTTGGCAGTATGATCATTGGTGCAAAGACATAGTTGTTACCATAGGGTAATTCATTTATCTGGTCTTACAATTTCGTGTGTATTTTAGCCAAATTGTTTGTCGGGTGTCAATCGGTATGTAATAAGTGAGTGATATTGAATATGTGTATACCTGTGGTTAACTGAAATTGTTCCGTTTGAAAATAGGCATTTTTCAGCCATTGGAATGGTATTCCAATATGTATTTGTGACGTGTTCGGAGTGCGTGTGTCGCAAATCTGCCTGCTGTTTATAATGACATTGCGTTGTGTACGCAATTCACACTGGCATGGAAGATGAATTTCAATTGTTCCGATGGCTTCATGTGATGGAGATGCTACATTACTAACTAAAAATGTTTGTGGTAACACTTCAATAATTTTTTAAAAGAATCTTCAATACAATGAAACTTACATGTGCGGATATTGAAATTTTGCAGTGCAAAGAACATTTCTTTAAAACAAGTTGTAGTGTTCGTTACTGACACCGCACATGGTATACGATAAATATCCTCCTGTTGTTCATTTGTTTTAGGAAATACAACGATGTGTTGTGAGTGAAATTCCAGTGCTCTGTTTTGTTCTGTGTTGTGTAAATAACATGACCGTTTTTGTGATTGAAAAGGTGTAGGAAATATGTGATAGACGTGCCAAGCTGAGTTTTTCTGAACTAACGGAATTTGAATTTTAATAACAAACCTGGAAGTGCTTATACTGCATTCTGTTAGTGGAAGTTGATAGTATTTCGTGTATTTTTCAAGTGAAATTACTAACTTTAACAGTGTTGTTTGCAATCCATTATGCAACTCCTGAATATCTTTGAAAAATGTTTCCTCCAGAATAAGTTTGATTGGAAAGTGATTTATTTTACATTGTTTCAAATGGGTTAATATTTCTTGTTCTTGATTTAATGAATTAAGTAGGTGCAAAACTCTTGAAAGTGTTAGTTGTGTGACCGCAAACAACTCTGAATTGACGGGTGAATCACGTCAGATCAATACCAGAGTTATGTTACTTATTGTGGCGGCAAGTAAATTCATTCCGTCGTCCGTTTTGTGATGTAATGTTTCTCATAACCTTAACCATATCTTTAATGGCTTCATTGTTCGTGTGTACTGAGCCGTGAAGATTTTTGAGATTTTTAATCAGTGTTTCCTCGTTTGAAATCAATTTTTCAGAGTGCGTGTTGGTTCATGTATTACACAACCAAGTGAATAGATCACCGAAAACCTGTATTCCTCACTTAATTTTTACTCGTGATTCTTTTTCTGCTTCAAATTCATTGAGAAGACGTGTTTGTAGTGAGTCAATAGTTGGTGCAATTGTGTGTCCATTATTGCATAAATACGTTATATTTGAATAGCAGATGTGCGTAATCCATGTGTGAGTGAGCAATGTTGTTTGTGGTGTCTGCAATGGAATGTTGTATATTAACGGAATATTTTCCTGGTACACAATCGGGTTCTTAATTTCTCACCAATAAATTCCAAAATGTATCCTGAAGGAAGGAAAATGAGTTGACTGTTTTAAGACAGGACTGACTAATACAGAGGAAAATAAATGCACACTGCAATGCAATTCGTCCCATGTTGTTTACTGCAACAACGTAACATGTGAGTGCATGGTTTATTTACTTCTTATAGCTTACTTAGTAATACTTTAGTTTTATTCATCTTTTTAGTATGTATGCTGTTGTTTTTTCCAGTGTTAAGTAGTGTGACAGTGGCGACAGGCTGTGTTGACTGGTTTTGAATAACTGAACCTTGTGAGTTATTGCTAATTGGGGTTGGTTTAGAAGAATTCTTTCGCTGTTGTCCCCTTAAAAAAGCCGGCTTTAAATGTCTCCTATTCACTGTTTCCCCATGTTTAATTTCTTCGTCTCCGTATTTCTAAGAGAACCATGTTTCCTGATAACACTTTTAGAATTCTATAGACACCTGTGAATTTAAAAGATAATGTTTTTCTTCGAGGATGTGTTTTGACCCATACTAACTGATTCTCTTTAAAAATACCATGCTTGAAACATTGTTTGAAGTACTGTTTCTGTTTGTTTTGAGATTTTACTATATTTTCAGCTGTTGTGTTTCTGATCTTTTGTAGTGATTGGAGCCAATCCGTTGTGCATATACCGGGTTTATTCAGTACTACATGCGAAGACTGCATTGCGTTGACTCCATGAATTAGATAAAAGGTGGTAAATCCTGTGGAAACGTTAATTGTAGTGCTGTAGTTGAAAGTATAAATTCTAAATATTTATCCCAATTTCAAGGATCTGACTCCATGTAAATTGCTAACTGTTCCCCAACTACCTTGTTAACAGTTTCTGTAAGCCCATTGTACATAAGGTTGTAAGCTGTAGTAGTTAACCTTTTAAATTTGTATTCATTTAGCAATTGTGAAATTACCTCATTCTGGAAAGATGTGCCCCTGTCCGATAGTAAATATTTTGGACAGCCAAAATGAAGATTCGCTGTTTTAATACATTTTGCGCATGTTTTAGCATCTATTACTGGAACTGGATTAGTCATAACATATCGGGTTGCATGTTAAGTCATTACCAAAACATACCTATTTCCTGACTTTGTAATAGGTAGCGAATCTTGCATGTCAATAGACCACATTGAAAATATAGGTGGAGGGATGGGTTGTAATTCACCTGCAGTTTTAGTATGTGCCCTTTTTGCACAGTGGCAATTTCACAAGTTTTAACATATTCCTTTACATCTTTTTGAATAGTATCCCATATATATATATATATATGCTGTTTAATTTTCTATGGTTTTCTGCACACCAAAGTGTCTACCTCCTACTAAGTCACAATGTTGAGCCATTATTATTTCTGGGATATAGTGTTTAGGTAGTAAAGTAAGCTGTATTTCTCCTGTTGGCGAATAAATTTTATAAAATATTTCCCCATTCGCTGTTATTCCATACCAACGGGATAACCTGAGAATAGCTGGGGCTACACAATCGGGGCTGAGGGCTTGCTTTATTTTTTAAATAAATGGATCATTTTCATTTTCGCCCCGTAATGGTGAAGTTTGCGAAGGGACATGTTGTAAAAGGAAAATAAATAAATTGTTACCTGCGTCAATCCTTTGCTCTGTATCGTGTGTTATTACTGGAATAAAATATAATTATTTGTTATATGTAGCTGCATACATGGAAACATTAGCAACGGGTATTTGACACTGCACTGTTGCAATATTAACTTCTTCCTGCGAGATTATGTTTATCTGTACTTGATAATATTTTGATGCAGCTTTCAGAATAGAATTAATTGGAATTTTAATGGGGTCATTGGAGGATTACTGTTTACTTTGTTTATTGTATTTTTTCATTGGTACCATTTTTATAATCTTCCCAATTTTGTGAAATATATTTAGGTATTGTTTTCTTAGTTTCCTCCGTCTTTTCTACATTATAAAATATTATTACTGAAAGTTCCTGAAAATATATTATCTGCATGTGGGGGACTATGAAATAATTTATATACATTACCATTAATTTATTTCTGATATTTTTCTTCAATTCCTTGTTGGTATTCGTGACAGTTAGTCGGTTATGACATAGTTTTTCCCTTTTATTATTTTTGTATCAAATGTGAAGGCCACTAAGGGCAGTTGAAAATTTTTGGATTCTGTAATTGTGTTCTGCCATTGATATTAAATATTTAAGAGATGTGTGGTCTGTTTCGACTATAAATTTTCGACCACATAAAAACTGCCTAAAGTACTTACAAAAATACGTTACTGCTCCTAATTCTCATTTGGTCGCTGACCAAATTCGCTCGTTCTGTGCCAATGACTTTGATGCATATGCTATAATGTACATTTTACATTCTGAATCCTCTTGTTATAATGATCCTCGAATGGCTGTTTTGGATGCGTCACAAACTAAAATTGTATTTCTATCATCCTTAAAATGTGCTAAAATGGGTACTGAGGTAATCACTTCTTTTGGTTGCAAGAAAACTGATTGCTGTTGAATATCCCCGTAAATTTTTTTATCCTTCTTAATTAATTCTGTTAATAGTTGTGCAGTTTGAGAATAATTACTAATAAAAAGAGGCCTAGAAATGAAAATAATTGTTTCTTTTTATTGGTGGTGGCGTATCAACTATGATTTTAATATTTTCTGGGTCTGATAACAATCCTTGTCGTATTAATTTATGCCCTAATATTTTCATCTCCTGTGTTGCAAATGAACACTTTTTTGGATTTAGTTTAACACCGAATTCTCTCATTTGTTGAAACTATTTTTCTAAGTTTTTCAAATCCTCCTCAAAATTTTTTCCTATTACAAAAATATCAGGTGCATAACACACAACTGATTCCCATCTGAGGTCTCCTAACAGGTTATCTACGAACTCTTGAAAAAAATTTGATCTGCTTTTGAGTCCCATTGGTAATCTATGGTACTGGAATAAACCTATTCGATCGATTGCAAACACTAATTAGAGTTTTTCTTCAGGTTTAATTGATATTTCATAAAATCCTCAAAAGATATCTAGACTAGTGATGTACTTAGTGTTCTGTAAGACTTGTAAAATATCGTCCATCCTAGGTAAAGGGTAGTTTGATCTGGTATGAAATTATTAAGTTCTCGAAAATCAGTAACCATTCTTATAGATCCATCATTTTTAGGTACTACTAGACATGGGGCTACATAGAAACTTGTTGATCGTTCAATTATTTTTGCTTCTAACATATCCTGTATTTGTTGTGTAAGAACTTCTTGCCTTCTAGGAGATATTCGATATGGCTTACAGTGAACAGGTTTGTCATTTGTTAATTCAATCTTAACTTCATATTGTCTAGTTTCTGTTAAGTCTGTAACTTTGAATGCAAATCTGTCTTGGTATTTCTCTAGTAAATTTGAACTTCTGTCTTTCTTTTCTGGGTGTAAAGCTGGATTATATTATGAAATGGAAGCGTATTTTTTGAGGTTCCAATCTTTGCATCTGCTGTATAGTGTTCAAAAAGAAAATATTATTTTCATTATCTAAGTCAAAAAATGGGACCACAATAATTTTATCATAAGTAGACTTTAGAGTTGCTATCTTACCATATAGATCTGATATCAACCTGTGTTTCCTAATAAAATTGCACCCTAATATGGCATCTATTTGTAGATTTTCAATCACTATAAACTTGTGTGTATAAGTGTGCTCTTCAATTTGAAATTCTAAATTTATGTAGTGTTGTGGAGTTGGTAATTCCTCTGTTGCTGTAACTATTTTAAAGGGTTATGCCATTTTTTCAATTTATTACTTTCTACCATATTAGCTGCTATGCAATTAAAGTTAAAATTGTGTTATCTTTCAAGTGCACAAGTATCTTGGGTGTGGTTATAAGGTCATCTGTTATTTTCATGATTCATATTCTTGTAATTGTTTCCCTAAATTATTTATTTTGTTGTGTTGGATTTTTCATTTTGAATTCAGATTTTTCGTTTTCTGAGTCCTGTTGACTGAATGAGTTGTTACTTATTTTGTGAAATCCATCTAGTTTGTTTGCTATGTGTTTCCTTTGGAAGTTTTTAAATCTTTTCCAAATATCTATTTGCCATTTAATAATAGTATTTGGAAATAATGCGCATTTGTCAAAATGATGCCCTTCATAGAAGCATAGCGCACAGATTTTTGAAAATTCTTTGTGGGCCATAAGTAACTTGTAGTATGTCTCGTGTAGTACTCTTATCTTTCCCTTTGTGTTCACTTTGCTGCTTTCCATCGTGATTATAACTTGCCTGTACCTTCCTGACAGCATTATAGTTGGGGTGCTCATTATCCTGATTATACTTATTTTGTACCTTTCTAACATCACTATAGCTTGAATGCTTGCTATTCTGGTTATACTGTCTGCTTGTGTGAGGTGCACCTAAATAATTATGCTTTATTATTGCCTTATTGTGATTACTATACTGTGCAGAGATGTTGCTTGGTGCAAAATGAATTCTACTCTTTTTCTGTATCAGATTTGTTGCCCTTACGACTTTGTTGTTTCTATCTAGGTATCTATGATTCCACCATTGTGGTGTTGAATTTGGTTGACAATATTTGCTAGCCATCTGTTCATATGTAGCTGTTTGAAATTCCCCTTCATTACTTTCACTGTGGTAGGATGTGCAGGGAATGTTTACAACCTGTAATACCCATATTTTACTGAGTGTTATTGTGGTTATACTGATAAGGAAAATGGCCATGTAGGCAGTTGAGGTGGGCAGTAGGTAACTGGTCCAACTGGGTTATAGAATGGATACGATGGTATGTGGAAAATTGTGTTGGTTGCTTCTAGGTGGTTTATATGAGTTGAAATTGTTTTTTCATCTAGGCTCTGTTTCTCTACTTTCCCTGTCTACTATCTGTGTAGTTCTCTGTGGTTGAGTAGTTTCTGGTGGTTGTTTAGTTTGGTTTTGAAAAGAACATTTGTTAATTTCTGCTTTAAGATCTTTAATTTCTTCTTCCATATCTACCTTAGAAGCTTCCCTGTGTTATTATAAATTTTGTTTGTACTTGTTAATACCCGATTCAATGTGTCTGATGTTTTCTGTCATTTCTGCTAAAGTATTATTATTCATGACAACCATTTCATCTACTATGGATGGGGTTAGTGAGTTCCAAAAAATTTCTCTAATTTCCTGCTCTGGCATATTCTTTTTAACTTCGTTTGCTAAAAATATAATTTCCTAGACAGCCAATGTAGCTGATTCATTAGGTTCCTGTCTTTTTGTGTACAGTTGTCTCTTATATTTTGTGATGTTCCCTTCCTTATTGAAAATGCTTATTAGGTGTTGTGTGACTGTCTACCATTAAATTATTTGTGGTTCTGATTGATTAATTATATTTTCGTATACTTTTTTCGCTGGCCCTTCAAAGTATACATGTAACCTTTTAATTTTGGTTCCTCATTCCACTGATTTAATTTTGCTCCTATTTCAAATTATTTTTAATACTTTAAAATATCTTCATCTTGTGTCCCACGAAACTTTTCTATGATTACTGGTTGTTATACTGCTATATTAAGTTGTGGATGGTTCTCCATTTTACTCTCTGTTTGTGTCTATAATCTGTTCAGAAGTGTTAGGTATATTGTCTGTAACTGGTCACCTATCCCTTGGTTATTTATATTTTTGGAGCTTGTATTTACTATGTTATAAATAAGTATTTCATACCCCTCTGTATTTGTATAAAATTGATCTCTATTTATACCTGTCTAAGATAACTGTAAAGTTTGGAAATAATGTCTAGTAACTGGTCTATTACTTTGTTGAATATTTTCCCCTTGTTCAATTTCTTCAGTATTTAAATTTATGTTTACAATTACCTCTGATTTCTATGATACTGGACTGGCTGTTATGGCATCAAAGAATTTTTTCAACTGTGATTTTTGTACTGTACTACTAGTAATTTTAATATGTTGTCATGTTCTAAATTATAGACAAAATCAAAGCTATTAAGCTACTGTAATATTAAAAGCAATTTACTTCCCCAAAGTGCATGAATTTATTACAGCTGGAAGTGTGTTAGTTTGATATAGCATAGTTACTTGTACACTTGTTAGTGTTTAATAAAATACAAAGGGTGGGTGATAGGGATAACTCTGTGGAGGTATAGCTTGTTTGTTGGCTAAGCAAGAGGTAGTGCTCTTTAGGCTCCTCCACCATTGTTATAAGTTCACCTTAACATCATCTTATAAGCTTTAGATAGAGGGAAGAAAGGAAGGTTATAGCAAATAAGAGTAATAGTGAAGCTAAATTTTACCAAGTTATTTTACTTTATAAATATAGAATTACAACATAATTGTAATTAAATGACTGGCCAACAAGAGATAGAATGCGAAGGGTTTAGGAAACAAATAGAAGCATTGAAGGAATAGCACTCACCATTGCCTCATTCGGGACTCACAGCCCCGACCTTCTGATTGGAACCCCAGTTGGCTGCTCCGGTGACCTGTCGCCGACTGCACCCTTGGCTGGTTCCATAGTTCCCTTCATACTTCTCACCCCACCTCACATGCTCGTTTGCAAAATGTCTTCCTATTGGTTCCCGCTGTGCACCAAGGATGGAGTTTCCCAGTAAATTGTTAGTGTTTTAAGGGAATTTCATGACATTTGCTGGACCCACATTTTCTGCTTAACTTCGAGCATTTCTTAGTTTACAGATTTCCGAAGCAGCTAGTGGATTTGACTCTGTGTTTTATAAACCTTCTTGTGTCCTGCATTTCCAACTTCGTTGTGTAAACTGTAGTGTGCACAGCAGGATGCTTTGTAACAAAATGCAACTAATCGAAGTTGAATAAGTTATCAGTGGAGCAAATGTGACTAATCGAACAGGTGTGAGTAATTGTGTCTGATGAATGAGAGAGAAAGGAAAGAAAATGAAACAACAAAATTTGGGAGGTCTCCAAGGAAACCCTCGGAGAGGAAAAGAGAAATAAAAGAGAGAAAGAAAGAGAAACAAGAGAGATGGAGATAAAGAGATGGAATGAGAGAAAGAGAGAGAAACCAAAGAGAGAGAGAGAAAGGGATGGAATGAGAGAAAGATATTTAATGAGGGAGGGAAGAGAGTGCAGAAGATAGAATGAGAGAATGAAAGAGAAAAAGAGAGAGAGACAGCATGGAGTGATAGACTATGATAAAACAATGCAGTATGGTGGTATGACATCACGATTGTATGCACCTTAAAAAGACGAGTCCAGTGATATATTACACATAATAACTACGCCTTTAATTTCTCTAATTATAAAAATATATTTAATATAGCTACTGAGCTACTTTAGTGTGAGCGCAAGCAAGGGAGACAATCAAATCATAGTATGCATCATGTGTGTACAGATTTTATTTACAACTTCCAAAGAGTGCACTAGCACAACTGTTCTGCTCGACTGGCGGCTATGAACTGGCAGGTTCTCTCTTTGTCGCGATGAGACGAGTCTCGGGGCAGGAAACCCCCCGTCGGCCAAAAAGAAACTTGTCCTTGCTCATGCACACACACCCCTTGTATCTAAACAGTCTGTTAGTGCTCTCAACAGTCCATTAACACTCTGCACTGTGCCAACAGCTTATGCTCACTTACCAAGTGACCGTGGTGGCATGCTACCACATCCCCCCCCCTTGCCAGTGATGGACCCACATCACGAAAAACCACCCTGGAGGTGGTCGGGAATGCGGATGCATCGACCGGACCAGTGTAGCTGGTGTAAGAGGCAGAGGTTTGCTATCGGCGACCTGGGGAGGTGTAGGTGTTCCCAGTTTGGTGTTTGGGATGGGTGTGGCAAGATCGTCAGGCAGATCTTCATTTGTGGTGTACACCAGGATTGAGGCAAACAATAGAGACTGTGACCTGCCGGCCATTCATCTGGATGGTTGAAGTCTTAGATGTTCGATGCAGCACTGGGAAGGGGCCTTCATATAGAGGCTGACGACATCCCTTGGGCACCTCATGGTGGATGAAGACTTCTGTTGTTGATGCTATGTCCTTGTAGAAAAATGGCTTTCGTTCACCATGATGAGAGGCACCAACAGGTCGGAGTTCACTGAAGTGCTGCCGTAACTCTGTGATGAGACCTGTGGCTTCCATATGTTGAGCACTGGGGTGAGCTACCAGGAACTCTCCAGGCAGCCATAGTGGTTGCCCATACACCATGTCAGCAGAAGATGCATTCAAGTCCTCTCTCCAGGCCGCTCTGATTCCCAAGAGAATGGTGGGCAAAATGTCTACCCAGTGCTCTGTCATGTGGCAATGTATAGCTGCCTTGAGCTGCCGATGCTTTCACTCGACCATGCCATTAGCTGCAGGATGGAATGCTGTGGTCCTTAAATGAGCCATGCCTGTCATGTTGTGATCTCTGAAAAACGTAGACTCGAACTGCCTACCCTGATCAGTTGTAACCTGTAGTGGTGTGCCAAAGAGAGCTATCCAGGTGGTGCAGAATGCTCAGGCCACAGTCGAGTCTTCGATGTTCTCTACAGTCACTGCTTCTGTCCACCTGGTGAAGCGGTCAATGATCATCATGCAACAGTGGAAGCCTACTAAATGGCAGTGGACCAACCAGGTCTTCATGGACATGGTCGAAACAGGCAGAGGGTGGCAGTAATGAGCCAACTGATGATGGTATATGCCAATAAATTTTAGCATGCTGATAGGAAATGCAGAATGTGCCCATCGCCAGCAGTCAGACTTAAATGAAGCCATATAAAGCGTCGAGTCACTAACCTGGGGGTAGCTTTGATGCTTGGGTGTGCGAGCTGGTGAACTACATTGAAGGCTGTCTGGCGAAATGGCACAATGATGTATGGCCTTTGCAGTCGGGGTTGAGACATCACAGTAGACCTCTAATGGCGACTCTTGCAGGCGTAACTTCCTTAGCTGCAGGCAGGAATCCTTCTGCAGGAACTGCTTAAATTCTTCATCCACTTCCTGTGAAGCAGCAAAAGCCTGGCAATCGAGTTTAACAGTGACAGCATCAACCCTGGACAAGGTGTCAGCAACAACATTTGCTGAACCTGCAATATGTCAGATGTTAGCTGTGAATTGGCTAATGAGGTGCAAATGGCGGGACCGATGGGGTGAGCACTTGTCCAGGTTTTATGAAAATTCGAAAATGAGTGGCTTGTGGTCTGTAGAAACATTGAAGTCTCTCCCCTCGACCATATGGCAAAATTGGTGAATTCCAGAAAAGAGGGTGAGAAGCTCCCGATCACAAGCCCCATGTTTCTGCTGAGCAGGACTGAGTTTATTCGCGAAAAAGGCTAAGGGCTGCTAACCTCCTGGTACATGTAACTGGAGCATTGCCCCGATTGCGAATTCCGATGCATCTGTTATCATTGCCAAGGGGGCGGTCGGGATGGGATGATCCAGGAGGGCAGCATTAGCAAGGCTAGTCTTGCATTTGTCAAATGCCTTTTTACTGGCAGGCATCCATGTCAATATAACACAGCCCTTGAAGTCACCTTTGAGAGGCTCATGCAAGGGAGCCTGTGACACAGCAGTATTTGAGATGAAGTAACTGTAGAAATTTAGCAGGCCAGTAAATTTACTCAGCTGTTTCGATATTTGTTGGTCTGCTATACTGCAGGATAGCCTCCACTTTCTCTGGGGGAGGCTTCATCCATCAATAGAGATGCTGTGCCGTAAGAACATCACAGCATCAACAGAGATGCTGTGGCCTAAGAACGTCACTTGTGGTTCCCTGAAGACACACTTCGAAGGGTTGATAAGTAGACAGTACATACTGAGGCATTTGAAGATCTCCTCCAGATGCTGCTTATGGTCTGCTTCATTACACAAAGACACTAGGATGCTGTCCAGGTAGGATACACAAAAGTCTTGGCCTATGAAAACTTAATCTATGAATCCCTGAAATGTCTGTGCAGCATTACAATGCCCAAAAGTAATTAAGGTAAATTCATAGAGTTTGAATGGCATAGTGATTGCTGTCTTGTGGATATCTGCCTCAACAACAGGAATTTGGCTATAGGCCTTGCCAAGGTCAATAACAGAAAATATATCTTTGCCATGGATAGTGTGGGAGAAGTCCTGGATGTGTGGAATGGGATATCTGTCTGGAATTGTACGAGCATTGAGCATGTGGTAGTCCCCGCAAGGCCTCCATTCCTTACCTTTCTTGGATACCATGTGCAGGGCCGAAGACCATGAACTGTAAGAAGGCCGAGCTGCCCCAAGCTTGAGCATAGCTTCGAACTCTTTCTTCGTAATTCACAGATTGTCTGGAGCCAAATGTCGTGGCCTACTGTGCTCGGGTTGCCCAGCGGTGGTATTGATGTGGTGAACTGTGGTATGCTGGGCAGACTGCAATGTTCCAGATTGGCGAGTGATTGTAGAATACCTTTTGAGCAAATCAGAATAGCAGACTGACTGATGAAGTGTCCTGATACTGCTGATATCACACATGGCCTTGCAGCAGTCGGCAGCCGAATATGTGTTGTTGTCTGCAAGGCGCCGGTTTCTGATTTCCACCAGGAGACCATAATGGTGGAGGTAATCTGCTCCAATAATCGGCATAGTCACATCAGCTATCACAAAACGCCATACTAAATCTCGCCTGACTCCGAAATCAAGCATAAATGTCAAAAAGCCATACATTCCGATAGTTGAGCCATTGGCTGCGAACAGAGAGTAGTTACTTTGGACGCCTGCCTGGTAACTGAGCACATGAAAAAACACAAATATCCGCACCTGTGTAAACTAGAAAATGTATTTTCGTCCCTGTATCAATGACGAAAAGGCGGCTACTAGAGGTTTGAGAAGAATCGCTGGCCACCATCAATGAGTCCCCTGGTAATTTCCCATGGAGTAAGTACTGGGCATAGAACATTTCCGTGCCTCATCACCGAAGTGTCGATGGTACCAGCAGTCGCCAGGTAAACTCCTGCTGTGGGAACACTGGTGGTGTGATGCTGATAGAGAACAGTCCCAATGGCCATCATGTCGACCATAAGCTGTGACTTCTATGATCTCCTGTCGTAATGCTGTAGCAACTTCAACAATTTTGGAGGTCATTAACAGCGACATTTTTCAAACATGGCCTCTAGTGAGGTGAATTCTGCCATTTGCAGCCTCGGATTGGTGCCCGCAATGGCAATTGTGAGATCAGCTAGAGAATCAAGGGTGGAACTTACTTGGGTTACCAGGATCACTTCCGTCGGTGGTGGAAGTTGGCCCAGCCACAACAACTTGAGGAGCTCATCAGAGACAGCTATCCCTGCTAGATTTCGGAGGTGCTGTAGGAACTGTGAGGGACTTCGGTCGCTGATTTCTTCATGTTCTAGCAGCTGTTTTCTTTTCGTTTCTTGCGAGGCACTCAGTTGTTTAATAAGTTCTGTTTTTACTTTAGTGTATTTGCCCTGGGCTGGAGGACGAATCAGAATGATACACACTTCAGTAGCGTATTTACTGTCTAGGCTGCTTGCCATAAAATTAAACTTCTTCTCGTCGGAAGTTATTCCAGCAAGTGTGAACTGATTTGCCATCTGTGCGAACCACGTTTCTGGGTCTAGGGCCCAGAAAGACTGGATCCGGAGAGCGACACGATCGATGGAGACAGTTGACGATTGAGGGACGGACATGACTGCTACTGTGTTCCAAGACCGACAGCAAAACTACCACAGGGGCAGGTGCGATGGTTCGTGGGTGTACGAAAGTAATGAACCGATAGTGTCCCAGAATCACTGTACTCCTTCTATACACTTTTGCACCCATGCATTGTAGTTCCACGTGGTGTGGAAGATAGATTCAGTACGTGACGGATTGCAGGAGCGTGGGTGGTGCGGAAGACCGTGCTGCTGCAGGACACTTGAGATTGCATCGGCCCGCGGAGTTATGTTGAGGCTCGCGGCGCGGACAATGGGTGTGTCGCGGAAGTTGGTAGCTCCCTCTACTCGCGAGCGTGGCAGACCGCGGGAATGCGACGGTGGCTTGGCGCGGGTGGAGTCCCTCGCGCGACGTGACGAGGGCTGAAGAGGCCCTGCTTACGGGCGCGTGTCGTCCGTCGTGGCAGGCTGTTTAGTACGGCGGTTTGCTACCTCCAGCGACGCGGCGTTATCGTGTGACACAAGTCACGAACCCTGCATCCCTACTTGCCTTGCTCACGTCTGGGTCACCACTGTAACTGCCGAGCTACTTTAGTGCAAGGGCAAGCGCGGGAGACAATGAAAACATAGTACGCGTCACGTGTGTACATATTTTATTTACAACTTTTAAACAGTACACAAGCACAACTGTTCTGCTCGACTAGCGGCTATGAACTGGCAGGTGCTCTCTTTGTCGCGACGAGCCTCGGGGCAGGAAATCCCCCATCGGTTTAAAGATGCTTGTCCTGCTCACGCACACACATCCCTTGTGTCGAAACAGTCAATTAGTGCTCTCACCAGTCCATTAGCACTATGCGCCGAGCCAACAGTTTATGCTCACTTACCGAGTGGCCGTCGTGACGTGCCACCACATTGAAAATTTTTAAAAAATTATTAAAATAATTTATATTTTTATAGACTCCTAATTATACGGGCAAGATTTCGAGTAACTTGCCCGCATTAAGGAATTACGTTAACACAATGAGGATGGGTGTTTTTTTGAGGGGAAATCGGGAAATTTTTAGGGAAAAATTGAAAATTTGTAGGGAAAGGGGGACATTTTAAGGCATTGTTTGGCTAAAACGTATGATTTAGTGCGAAAATGAGCGATTTTTGGGGAAAAACCGGAAGAAAATTGAGGTCAAGGTCAGATCCCGATCTTCCACCCCCAGTCCTTTGCAACCAAATAGCCATACTCCTACTACTAACGTCGTTATTGAGCCCGCAAATATGATTGCACTAATGATTGATACGGGCCAAAACTCAGTCACAGTTCAACTATCTACGCTGCGGTTTTATAATTAATAACGTACTGTATTAAATTTTACTTTTAAAGTAGGAAAGAAACATTTTTAGAAAACTATTAGATCGTTTTAAAGCATAAATCTACACTAATAGAATGTTCTTCGTACAATCAACACACGAGCTAGCAGTAAAACTGAACAACCATTGTGGATTGTTGCGAAACGGTAGCAAGCGTTTTCACGATCTATTGTTGTCACTTAGTATCACTGTTTTCAGTTTAACATTGCTTTGCATTGCAGTGTGCTGGCTGATTTGCTGCTGCAACGGAAATTTCTACGAAACGCTTCTGATCGTACTAACAGGCATTAAAATCAATGGAGTGAATAGCTGCATTAAAAGCATGAGTCCTCCAGGGGTCGCTCGTTCCGGCGATGCCGATTTCACTATGCGAGCTGAAAGGAGGCAGCTTCGAGTGCCTAATGTGATGGGGTTTATCTAATAGTACACCACACTTCTTGAAACGAGGAAGATAGCAGCCTACGCGTCGTGATATCGCTGTCATACCAACAAGAGCAAGAGTTATTTACACATGTGTTTGACACCAAAAAACAAGTGCTGCTAAAATGTTATTACTTCCGACCATTCGTACTATATATTGTGATATATCTTTGCATTATTGGTATATAGATTAATAATATAAATTTCAAAACATAAAAACTTTTTTATGAAAAATTCTCTGCTGTTTTTGTTTACACAACTGACACACACTATGTGCCTAAAAATAGAAATGCCAACTAAAATTTATTCACACTTAATATGTTGCTCTGTTCGAAACAGTGTTTCTTTATATTGTTTGTTTTTATCCACTGTCCTCCCCTGTCCTCATCCAGTGAGCTTGTTTTTACCTCACACGGAAGGCTGCGACTCGGCGAACGGAACCATGTCAGCTTCCTCGTCCAGTAGGAGTCTGCGCATCTCGCCATCGCATTCTTCACTGAAGCGAAGCACTGTTTCCTGCCCCCTTCATCGTGTTTTGTAGAACCTATGCAGTATACCTTCTTAGATGATTACTGTTTCGCCCTTGTTCAGCTCCAAGAGTTCATCGGTGCTGCATGGTAGTGTTACGTCAGGCCTCAATTTGAACACTGTACAGGTTTCACTATCGCACCAGATTCTATCCATAAAATAAACTTTTGACTTACCTTTGGCATTCATGATGCTTGGGTTTTATGTAGACACCAGGGCGTAGTAGAGGCAGGCATGATTCACACCATCGTAGGCCACTATGTTTTTCACAGCATCCTCATACGGTGAGTCACCCAGCCAGTACTCTACTCGCCGGAATACAATGATGGCATTGGGATAACACTTCGCCTTACTCGACTCGAAGGAGCTGGTGTACATCACCTCATGCATTGAATATTGTGGTGGTGGTGCGATAGAAGTATCTGTGGCAAGTGTCAACCAACTGCTGCTGTTGGCGTTACTGGTTTGCGTGGAGTTCTCATGTGCTGGAAGCCAATCGTCGAGCGTCTTCGCGATGGAAGTTGTTCACTGTGCGGATCCTTCGTCGATGGAGGAGGTAGTGATGGTGGTGGCTGCTGCTGATTTGTGATGCAGCCCCTTGCACCAGCTGTGGAATAAGGAGTATCCAGAATTGAAGTGGTGCAGCCTTTGAATCACTCCTTGCAGTGCAGGCAGTCTCGAATATCTTCGCCCTGCTGCAGGTAGGCTGGAAGTCTCGTGTACACGTACCGAACCTCGTGGTGTGCGCACATCAGTGGGAACTATTTCTGTAGAAAGGCCAGTTAGGGCCGCAAGGGATTATAACCTCCCGTATGCGACGACCGCCAAAATTATTTTTTGCCCACTGGGAGAGCACGCAAACATCTGCTGCTTGGCAATGAGAAAATTTGAGACGAGAAATAAACTGTATACTTTAAGACGGGCAGGTGATGAAGATGGCAGCATCAGGCAGGATACTGGGTCCCGAGCCTTTTATACACTGGCATATGAGTGCAATGGTGGGGGTAGGCAAAGGCGCTGGATTGGCTCTGATAAACTAGCCGATAGGGAAATAGTTTTGGGCTGGAAAGGAAGGGGGGTTGAAGAGGCATTTGAGGTGGGGAGAAAGAGGGTGGTGATGGTGAGTGTTAGAGGATTTGGGGGACAGAGGACCAGGAGGTCCAAGATGGGGATATGGGTGTTGTGGTGGGTGGAGGATGGATGACTATCATACACAACCAGAAATTTCACTGATGAAAATAAATATTTTAAAGATTTAACTAAACATTTACTAAATAAAGTAAAAAATAGATAACTAAAATAAGTTTATGTTTTATTTTTTAAGTAATAATTTTCATAAATGTTAATAAGAAAAACATTTAATGAAATACGAATAAAATGTAAATACAAATTCTTATCATGGAATAATGATGTTAACAAAAACGTACATTTCTTTCAGTCTTATTTTTTCTCATACATGTAATATTACATATACACTATCTACCAAAAAGTAATTGGGCACGCATGAAGATAGGTAATTCAATACGTCAGTTGACTTGTGTTTCACAATCTTCGGCGTAGGACGGCTGGTGTTTGTCCGTGGTAGCATAAACACAGAGGCCTATTGTAACAATCTGGATAATGAAATGCTCCCAACATTGTGGCGTTTTTAGGGAATGGACCCATGTTACTTCCAGGATGCCTATGCCAGGTGCCATGTTTCAAGTGCTACTATGCAGTGGTACGCCGACAACAATGTTCGCCGATTGGACTGGCCCTCCCAGAGCCCCGACCTCAACCCTATAGAATATCTATGGAACGAATTGGATCGCCGGGTGAGGGCTCGTCAGGCGCGGCCAAAATCCATTGCTCAACACATGGAATGGTAGCAAGAGGAATTGCGACGAAATCCAGGATAGAGACGTGTAGTAACCTACCTTTTCATTAATAGTTAATGAAATACTGGTAGTATGGGGGCGGGACTTCTGAGTTGTGATTGACGCGGGTTTAACCATTAACCAGATTACGTCCAACTCATCACTCTCGTGAGGGGAGTGGCACACCGGACTTACCCCATCCCCTTCATACCTGGACCACCAGTCGATTTCGTAAAAATTTAAAAGATAATTAAGTAAACATACACACCAGTTAGGCCAGGACCATGGTTGGCAGACAATATAAAATTCTAGAGGAATGACTAATATACATATAATTTGTCTAGCATTTGTAGATTGTAAGTTACAATGTAGCTTACCGCAAGCCAGCCACTGTAGCTACGGACTGTTACAGAGTATTTTTCTACCTGTAACGTTGTGAGAACACATTTATTCGCGGCGTGTTTTTATCTGAGCAGTGCTATTCTACTAAGGTTGGGTAGATACTTCGGTGTGTCATTATAGATTGCGTGCCTCTCGCATACTGACTCCTGGGACGAATTAAGGCCCCGCTGGGCCATTGCTTTATTCCCGGCCACGTCAGCAACGCTAACTGGCACACTCAGGTCGGAGGCACAGAGAGTCGTGGGACACAGTTCGGTTAGTTAATTTGGTTTAAGTATGTAATTAATTATGTATTAATGTCTTATGACCCTCCACCGAACTCTCCCTGTGGTATAAATACACGCCCTTCGTCTCCTACCCACGAACCACGCATCTATATCTGCATGGAAATGGGAACGAGGGCGGCCAAAGCTATGTCTGTACAGCAATGTCAGCACTTTCAGTAATCATAAATATGATTAAGTGTAAATTAATTTTAATTTGGCACAACACATAAACACCGGTGTCGCAATCCCCTAGATTTCTTGAATTTTGCAACTCGCAAGGTACTTCTGTTGTACAGGTATGGGCGTAACCAGGCGATGCAACTTCTCTGATTCTCATTCAATTGAACAGCTGACTGAGCCAGGATTTCCGTTTGCCTCTGGCAAACATCCTGTCACACATGCTGCAATGGGAAAAGCAAAACACTTAAGATTACAGAAAACAATATGCTTACATTTTGATGAAAACTGATGGAGCCTGTTGGAAAATGAAAGCAAATGTGACGAAGATTGAATTGGAGAGGGGTTATTAACCCCCCCGTGTTATGACTGAAGACGTATCAGGGATCGGTTTATGAACTAACTTATGACCTAACTTAAACTTACACCCAGGCCTTACCTAGGATTCCGACCCAGAACCTCCCGCCCCCCAGACCGGCGGCACACCAGCCTACAGCGCCACAGGAGGTCGGCAAATGTGACGAGGAACATCAAAGTGATTCAAATGATTACGATCCATGTTTGCTACTAAATTTAATATTAAACTGGCCTACTTTAGGAATTGTCGGCAATTCGGTAGGAAAAATTGATTGGCTTGGGTAAAGCTGTTTACACTTTCATGACAGCAATGTAGTAGTACAAATTTTACAGAAATCAGACGCAATGTGAAACCATAGAGTGACTGCAGTATCTGTAAATGTTAGCCTTAATTGTGATATTATTGTTATTTTGTAATTTGTTGTAAGTTTTTTTTTTAAATAACACTGCAATAGGCTTGCTAACAGTTCAGCTTACATCACAATATATGTAGACTGTCAGAATAATAAACCCCATTTCTACGTCGGACGAAATATGAAAATTGTATTCAATATTTCTCCTAAGTACACATAAACATAGTATGGACAATTTTTTTCCAATGTCACACAGAGTGAGCAAAAAGCATTGTGTTCATTAAGGTACGACTCGTAACAAAATAAGTCCAGAAATACTCTCGTATTATCCTATCGCCCTTAACATTATAGTGTGAGAATTACGTGTCCGTCAAGATATTGTATTTCGTTAAAATACCATACGGTGTTTCCAATTTAACCAAAGTCCCTGAAGAGTGTTTAAATTTATAACTTAAACTTGAGCGAATTTTGGTTGGGCAATTATTTCCTTTCCTTATGTAAATGTGAGTTGACACTTCGCCGAATTCGTACACTTAGAAAACCGATCGGGTTCCAGTGAGTAATTTCTAGTAAATATTCGTTGGAACAGTAGCTTTTCTTGGCTTCGTGAAATACAAAAATTCGAGTAGCACTCCAAGTTTACCAACAAAACTATAGTCGAACATTTACGCACTCTCTAGCACCTAATATACACTATCTACCAAAAAGTAATTGGCCACCCATGAAGATATGTAATTCAGTACGTCAGTTGACTTGTGTTTCACGGCTTTCGGAGTAGGACCGCTGGTGTTTGTCCATGTTAGCATGAACACAGAGGCCTATTGCAACATTCTGGATAGTGAAATGCTCCCAACATTGTGACGTGTTTATGGAATGGACCCGTGTTACTTCCAGGGTGACAATGCTAGGTGCCATGTTTCAAGGGCTACTATGCGGTAGTACGACAACAATGTTCGCCGATTGGACGGGCCCACTCAGAGCTCCGACCTCAACCCTATAGAACATCTTTGGGACGAATTGGATAGCCGGGTGAGGGCTCGTCAGGCGCGGCCATAATCCATTGCTCAACTCATGGAATGGTTGCAAGAGTAATGGCGACGAATCCCTGTGGATGTTCTGCAAATATTCGTAGAGAGCAAGCCAGACAAGGTTGCTGCTGTTATAGCAGCTAGAGGTGGCCCTACGAGATTCTAACGGGGTGACAATCACCGAGCATACATTTTAGACAGATGCCCAATTATATTTTGGTAGATAGTGTAGTATACAGCCATTAGGAGCAAACCACACGTTTCTAGGCGCTTGGAGGAAGGATAACTGAAAACTCCAGTCGAACTAGATATATGTCTTGCGTTGTGAGCCACACAGGCAAGAGGCGCTACGGAGAGTGACATTCGTACGTTCATCAAGTAACCTATCTTCTCTACGTGCAGGGTTGTGGACTTACGCGCGGTATATTCGTCTTGCTGAGCGTTCCTTATGAAACTTAATTACGGGGCTGCTAAAAATGTAGCCTTTTGATATAAAGTCTGTAGCAAACGTGAATTCAGTGTTCTTTACAATATTCGTAGACATTTAGTTATAAGCTATTCCCGACAAAGTTAGGAATTTTCAAGGCCCTTTCAACATTCGTAATACCAAAACTTATGTTATATTCTGGCCTCAGACATTAATTTTACAGAGTTATAAAAAGTGTACACTGTGTTCGTTAGTTCCATGGCAATTTAAATATTAACAATTGGCAAAATAACACAAATAAGCCAAAAGGAATAAGCTAAAAATGTTCATTTTGTCGTGAATAGCCTATATTAAACTTCAATATTTATTAGTTCTCTGAAAATTCCATCTTTGTATATAGTAAATTGTTTTAAAATATGTTTACATATGCCAGATATCTTCAAAGATATATTGTGGCATGTCCAGAAGCGTGGTTTTCTTGTACGATAACAAATTGCAGACAAGTGCGGTATTTAATTATATTAAACTGGCCATTCTAATTCTTCACCGATATATGACACAATAATACATTTTATTTCTAGGCTAATTTCTTTACTTATTATTTAAGCAATAACATTAGTACAAATTTAGGAACTCTCTTTATATTATTTGAAAGGTGCAATTGCTCCTGATAGAAACCCCTTCTCCAAATCATAAAAAATGAATTCCTTAATCATTATTTACGAAATGCCATTATTAGATTTTGTAATAATGTCATCGCTGAAGCATGATTTCGTAGAACACATCGCAAACAATGCAACTGCACCTACAGTATAACCCAAAGAAAAGTTATAACATCGTGTTTCTTTTGATTCCGGAACCAGGACGAAAATAGCCTTTAGTTAAATAGTGTTAGTACGAGTTGCCTAGTGGCTATATAGCGCAGTGCACATGTATGCGGGAGCATTAACAGCATGCCGGGATACCATCCCAGCGATTCTGGTTGTTGGGAGATATCTGCCAACCTAAACATGTCAGTGGGAGTGTAAGTGTTGGCAAGAATAACTCTGTACAAACCTCTATGCTGAACTTCATATATTTGCTTACTAATTTTGAGTATGAACGAAAAAGACAGTGAAGGCCAAACTAAAGTTGCTCTGGGGATAAACATTATTTTACATCGCAGATATTTCTTAAATGTGTTACGTAAATTGGGATGATTAGCCAAATTTAATTCAAAAGTGTACTAAAAAACGATGTAGATTCTGGTTTAAAAAAATCAAGAACAGGAGATAAGAAAACAATTCGTTTAATTCTAACTGCAGTTGTTGCTGAGTGAGTTATGCAGCGCGGCGAGACAGCTTTCCCGCCACGATCTCTCAGAAGTAAACACACGAAATGATTCAGAACTATTATAGAAACATTAATGTATAAAATTGTCAACATAGTAACAGATCATCAAATTAAATCAAGCATCTAGTAATACCTATTCAGTTCCGAACAAAAAACTTATCTTCCGCAATGCCTGAAACATATGATTTAAAAGGTTAAGACAGAATCGCTGCCCTATAAATTAAATAGCTTGCATGAAAACAACCACGTCACTTCAGATTTGTTAAGTTCTTTCTCAATAACTTTTCGCTTGGGTGTGTTACGCCAAGGCATTCTTTTGGCAGTTCGAACATGATTATTCGTATCGTTCACAAAAATTATTATTTCAGCGTGGAGTTTCAAAATTTTGTTCCATCCTCTCTTCATAATGATATCGGTAAGCCATCAAAATTACATAGATTTTAAACATCAATTAAAGAACCGCTCTTTCTTCATTGTTTGTTTTATTTCAAGTGCTATCTACTATAATTGGGTTAATTTTTTAAATTAACATTTTCATTCGTTAACAAACACATCATATATTTGTTGTATTGTTCTGTAATACATAGTGCATAAGGAATCGCCTGGAAGTGTTTTTACATGTAGTCCGAATAATCATAAATAATAAAGCAGGTTGCTGCATTGGCCAAGTTTGTTGAACACTGGGTGATTACGAATTCAACAAAGAAACAAAAATGTTATCACACTCAAGATGCTCGTAAATATTATTTCGAATACAAGTATATGATTTTTCTTTGAATTGCATTACTGGTTTGGAAATTGTCAAACCCCGCTATAGTTGTGTGGTTTCTTGCTCATTATTAATTGAACACTGTAGTATATATTACTAACATATAGAAGGCCGTAGTTTCGACCCCACTGTTAGTACTGTAGAATGATTTTCTCTGATAATGCTTCTATCCTCGTCCCAGGTTAATTGCTGGCAAGGTTATTACAGTGTAGTTCCTATTATATAACCAAAACAATTTCCCAATAATTTCGTTACAATCCCGATCGGTCTAAGCTCTTGTACGTGAAAAATACAACTCCAAAAACAAATGTGTAAATAAAACAAAACTTATAGGAAATAGAATGCGGCGTATGATATGCAAATAGTTATAATTTGTTATAGAATAGTTATGCACGCCTATACGCGGCAGCTCCCTTTGAACTAACTTTTAAACGCTTATGAAAAGAGGATTGTCGATGATCCATGCAAGTATAGTTGTTCACCGTCAGTGATCTGTAAACGTTCCTAGTGGAGTCAGTGTGCCTCATCGACGTGAAAGGCCATATTTCAAGCACGCTACGGAATTTGAATGGGGCTAATGACCGGCTTGCCTGAAGGATGATGTTCATACCGAAACAATTCTGCTCGTATGGGGAATAATGCCACGACAGTGACGCGGGTATGTAGCAGTGGGCTGGAGAGTAGAGATACTCGGGCGGCTCTTAACATTGAGGTCTTGATAGCCGATGGGGGTGAAGCGGGGTTGAGAATGGAGCTGCGCCGGAATGCAAGGACGGGGGAAACGGGAAATGCCCGAGTATACTCGCCGACCAGCGGCACAGATCGGGCACGATCCCCACACGCCAGGAGTGACCCCGCCGGTAATCGAACCCGGTTCGCCGAGGTGGGAGGAGAGTAGTATAACCCCTACATCATCGCGGATGTGGTTGTTAAATAAGTTCATAATGAAGTTTTTTAAATGTAACCTGAAACGGGATCACGAAATGTGACATCACGAGATGACGGGCATCTCGTCCGCATGACAGCTACAGACTGATCAGCTTCGCCATGGCTGTTGACAGAACGTTGGAACACTGCAAAAGATCTGATAGTGTCTGCTTCTACGGTACGAAGGCATCTGCTTTGCTGAGGACTACGTGCATGCATTCCTTTGCGGAGGATTCAGGCCACAACGGGTGCACGAACACATCCACTGGTGAGCAGAGTTGCAACACATGTTTTAGGACGAATTGTTGTCACGATGCCGGCTGCTTCCTCTAATAATTGCCATATTCACAACCCACATCGAAACATATGTGGAGTTGGAGCGTGGTTCCTTTTAAATCTCAGCTCAGATGGTGAAACGCATTCTTGGATGATTGTACACGGGCGAGGGGTGGGGAAGCTTAAACACCAGTAAGCACTCGCTGTACAAATTCATACCTCATCAGTTTCGTACGAGAGATTTTTTGTGGAAGTTGCTTAGTCTACCCTTTCAATCCTTAACTTATATATTTTGGCGAAGGGGGGGGGGGATATAAAAACCATAAAATATCATACGATACTCTTTGTTTACTTTGAATTCTTGTTTAATTGGTCAAGGCATTTTAATAACACACTGACAATGTTTATCACAACTTTACTTATTAACTCACGGAACAAAATATTAATTAATCAGTTTAGGTAAAGAGTAAGACGAATTCAATTTATCCTGAGCATATCTAATCTTGAGTGCCGATGCCAGTGCGGCCCGTATAGAATTACCTACTAGATGCTGTTCAAAGTAAAGTGAGCACTTTTTAAGGGCCTTCTATAATTTTACTTTCACCCAATTTCTACCTTCCTGCTGCTTTTTAATATAAATATTGCAATGTGGCCAATAAATACAGTTCAGGCATATACATTTCACCACTCTCAAAAAGTTAACACCAAAGGCTGCAATAATATATATTTATTAGTGGTTAATGCATGTTGGGAGGGCCTTAAAAAGTGCTCATTTTACCGTGAATTGCATATATACACAATAACGTATGTTTGTCATCTATTGTAAGGTGACATACGTTAATCTAATCTTTACCAGTTACTAATCTACTGTTTATGAGTCCCACGCTGACCATGACTGAACCCTGTCATCCCTCAAGAAGGGGGAGGCACCTCCTGCAGCTGGACCGATCGTACACATCTCTCAGCTCGTTGTGCTACACTGCATCCAGCCATTTTCTGCGCCCGCACAGTCTTCTCCGCATTCCCGCGGTGCACGTATCGTACCCGAAACAAACTCCCGCGCCTAGGCTTAAACTGGGTCCCAACTCAAACCAACACCCAAGCATCCGCACTGGCTGGCGCCTGGTCACCGACTCTCCATAACCTCTCACTAACACCTGTTGAGTTGTAACACCCCGGCCGGTAAACTCCGGGTCTGGCCAGTAGCCTTGACCACACACATTTCCCAACAGGCTGCGCCTCATCGTGCCCGCAAAATATTGCACGAACCGCGGAAGTACAACACTTAGTTCCTTGGTAGCCAGTGCCCTCCGCAAATTGCCAGCTCGACATGCACATCAATGCCCTGCCACCTGTCGATTTCCGGGTCCCGCAACTTCCTCATTCGCGGCAAAGAAAACTTGAGCACAAAATTTCTACAAAAGTAGATCAAAAGAATGTCTGTCCTGAAATTATGCTTGAACCTGGTTTACAACGATGGCCGCAAACGCATTCGGCGATATGAAGGCGAGAGAAGTCTTCTAGTATACATTGCTCAGCGGCATGCTGCACAAACCATGGACGTGATGGCCTGGGTGGCAATGGGGTATCATAGGCGATCCCGGCCCCTGCGGACTATGGACAATCTCAGGAGCAACCACTACAACTGGGAAGTAATGAAATCCAAAGTCTTGCCATGCCTCAACACAACCCCTGACATCATATTCCAACAAGATAACGCCCCAACACTTGTAGCCAGAAATGCCCAGGCTGTCTTAGAAGCAAGGCAGATTCCACTACTCCCCTGGCCAACATGTTCAACCGATATGTTACCTATTGAACATGTATGGTATACAATCACTCAGTAACTAGCTCGCTTTCCTCATCCAACTGCCAGTACTGATGAACTGTGGAACCAGGTAGAAGCGGCCTGGAAGAGGAGCCCCCGGAAACACGTTCAATGCCTGTTTGATTCGATGCCATGGCATCTCCTGTAGCAGCGCTTAGTGGAGCTCATAAAGGCTTTGCAACATATTGATTTTTTGCAAGAAATTCTGTCGAATTGGACTGAAACTGTTATTGTTGTTTGTAATACTAAAGCAATAAGTGTAGTAATTTACTTCAGTTAAAATATATTCTTTATTTTATTTTATGTGACACTTTTTACCCACTTATTCGTAATTTTTTTTAATAGTTTGCTTATAATATATGTTTAATCGGCTACAGTGCGTACATGTTAGTACTATCTTAATCCACGTGAGTGGCGGTACACGTGATCACCGACTTTTCAGTTTCTCAGCTAGAAAAGTGATTGAAAAACATCGGGAAGACTTTTAAATATTAAGATAATCCTAAGCAAAATAAAAAGTGTATCTAGTGCCATAAAAATTTTCTTATCCTCAGAAAAGAAGACTACTGCTTACAGGATGTGTAGTACGTAATAGTTAAAGGTAAAAATCATAAGTAAAGACATGGCCGATTATCTTCCGCTCCGCGTAATCGTCCACCAAAGCTAGGGGGATTTGATACGGCGAACGGAGTGTTCATGGTAAGTACACTGCCCAGTGTGTGTGGCGTGATACGGGAAATGTCCAAAGTGCTCACCGTGGAAATATAAACAGCCTTGCAGACGTCTTGCAGTGGATGATCGCACCCTGTAGCGGTCTTCCTGTTTCCCGTAGACAATCGTAGAGGAGTTGAAACGTATTTTCGTTCGGGTGTCTTCGATTTGGAAATGTGTTCACGCACAAGCGTCTCACCACCGCGCAATCACAGTTAGCTCACCAATGCATTAGGACCATGCTCGTATTTCCTGCATAAGTGTATTCTATTTCACTGCTGACGCATGTACCTGGCGATACAACACTTCCACCGCTATTACCTTCTGTGCAACCACAACCGTTCTGGACGGAACACAGCTTGGGCGTCCTTTAGCATCGACGGCGTGCAGAATGCATACTGTTACGAAAGCACCCTGTTGTGCACGCCACTGTCTAGACAACAAAGTTGGAAAAGCAGGCCACAAGGAGGTTTATAAAACACAGGGTCAAAACAACGAGCTGCTTCTGCAATCAGTAAACTAGCTAAAAAATGCGCGAGGTTAAACAGAAAATGTGGGTCCAGCAAACCTCATGAAATGACTTCTATACGCTAACAAAATACTGGGAAACTGCGCCCTCGGTGCACAGCGGGAACCAATAGGAAGACATTTAGAAAACGAGCACGTGAGATGCGAAGAGATGTGTGAAGGGAGCCAAGGAGCCAGCCAAGGGTACAGTCGGCAACAGGTCACCGGAGCAGCCAGCTGGGGTTCCAACCAGATGATCCGGGGGGGGGGGGAAGCCCCGGGTGAGGCAATGGTGAGTGCTGTTCCTTCTATGCTTCTATCCGTTTCCTAAACTTACCGTATACTCTACTCCTACTATCTCTAGTTGGCCAGCCAGGTAATTACAATGATGTAATTCTATCTTTTTAAACAGTAAAATAAATTAGCACAATTTAGATTCACTATTCTTCTTATTTACTATAATCCTACATATATTCCTCCTTTCTAAGAGGTTATAAGATGATGTTAAGGTCAACTTATAACAATACTCCGTCCACCGTAGCAAGTCCCGTTGGTTATGATGGGTGTTTTCGCGGGGAAAGTGGGTGAGGAGGAGCTGAATCGGCAATACGTTTGTTAAATTTTTTCCTTCGTATATTAAGTTCTACACATCCTGTAAGTAGTGCCCATTAAAAATCGTATATTGTTTTTTATATTTTAATAAACTAATAAATGAAGAGATTTACGATATTCCGTTTCACTTGAAAATACGAGATATAGATAGTAAATTTTAGTATACTGCAATACTACTTTCCTTAGACAACATTTTGTGAAAATTCCGGTTATTTCATAAAACCCGCCGCTAAAAATTTCAGCAAAGAAGTGGATAATAGGAAAATTTTTATAATGTGGTTTCTAAACAAGCTTTTTAACAATATAGTATACCACAATGAGGTAGTAATATGCTTCGCTCACTCATTCACCCAACTCTCATATTACTTTTTTCAGTAAACAACAACTACTAAAAGTTGGATAAATTGGCTTTATTGAATAAGATTTTCATTAACTATTTGCAAGAACTTTATGAAATGAGCGAAGAAGTTATACAACATTAGATTTTTTTTCAAAATTACATTATTTGGGAGAGGGAAAAAATTGCCTCTTTGTCTCCAGGTAGATACGGAGATTTAGCACAATAAATGTTATCTTATAGGGCTAAAGTTAGGTAATTCCGTGATACTAAGACTTTTTTGTTACGGTTTAGAAAATATTAGGCAATGGTTATTTGTCTTTGTTTCATGAGATAGAGGAATTCTTTGCGTACAATTGCATACAAACATATTGAAAATAGCGAATTTTTTCCCCAGTTATTGAATAACGAAACTTGGTAACAAATGTAGGTAACTCCTTGATATTCTAGTTACTCCATGATAGTATTCAAGTTACTTCGTGATAGTATGATGTTTACCACTAAAATTATTATTTGACTGTAAAAAATATTTTTTAATGAGATGAAATTCACAGTAATGAAGGCCTTGTCCATTGACAGACCATAACGAAAAATCACTTTGCACAACATAATTCACAAAAAGTAAAAATATTCAAATCTTCCAAATAAATGTACACAACCAAAATGTTTGCCCTTATCTGAATAGAAAGGGTGTTTTTTGAGTACTGCAGCTTCAGCAACCCTATACCCTATGCGTCTGACCTGATTAACTGTAAGCACAAAGCCTAATGACTGCATTGTTGTTATGTAATTCACTACTTCAAGTTCAATTCCATGCTGCATAACAAAAGGCTTTCGAATTTTTGCAAGAGTTGCACTATCTGGATTTGCTAAAAATTTGGTGCAATAATCCTCAAGTGTACTCTACAGGATACTTAAACGTTTACTAGCCTCGTAGAATTCCCATCCTTCATCCCTCACTGAAGTGGAGTTAGCTTCGAATAATCAATGGTTTTTAATTTGAGAGCACTTAAACATGCCCTAATTAGCCCTAATTAGAAGTTTGAAATGCAAAGTGCGATGTTTCAATGGCTTTATCAAGAAATTCATGTGCCGTCCTCTCAATGTAGCTGCATATTTTACTACTTCGAAAAGGATTTATTAACGTGCTATAGTTCTATAACATGTGAAATTAAGGGTTTTTAATTTGAGAGCCATTAAATATGCAACTTTATTACAGGTTTGGGGTACAACGGGTGATGTTTCAATGGCTTTATCATGAAATTCACGTAACATCCTCTCAATGTAGATGGATATGTTATTACTCCAGCAAGGTGTTACTATCGTGCTGTAGTTCTATAGCATTCCCAATTAAGGGTTTTTTAATTTGAACCCTTTAAACATACAACTTTCTTACAGGTTTGGACAAAATGCGATGTTTGTATGCCTATAGAAAAAAGTTTGCAACACAAATTAGAACTTGGGATTCGAAGCTAACATCATTTTAGTTCATCCTTCGCCAACCGCAAAGCTTCTTTCAGGATTTCAGACTTGTAGGAGCGTCCTGGTTTATTCCACTTCGGCGGCATGTCAATGCGAAGTGTGAAGGAAACAATCCCAAAACTTAAGAAAAACCATCACATTGCTAAGCTCATGAACCTTAAACACGTGAGACTACGTCAATGTCAATTTTATACGTTAATTATATATGTCTCACCTTCAACAGTTGTTAATATGAAATTTATACACCGGAAAGTTTATTTCTGAGAAATAATATTGTCCACTACTGTTTTCATATGCAGTCTCGTCCGCGCTACTCCGCGGAGCGAATAAATTCATAGAACTTCTTACAGTTGTCTAGACATGGAGCTCGCGAGCTTAAAATATTTCTTGATGTTTCTGCCATCAGTCGGAAAAATCTCAAAACAGTGTGTAGTTGAAACTACGGAATGACAGAGACCATTCTATCCATCACGGAGTTACTTGATGTCTCGGAGCTACCTAACTTTACCCCTACATTATCATATATATATATATATATATATTATTTTGAAGCAGCTCAAAGTTCATCGAAATCGCACACGTAATATATTACGTACTAGATAAGGACAACCAGTCACTACAGGTCTCCTATTAATAGACTTTGCATAATTTTTCTTAACTTAACAGCATTGTATTCTTCTTTTATTTTCTTTTCTTCCGATTTCACAGTTCCATTATAAGTAATTTTTAGCACAGCAAACTATCACTTGGAATGATGTGGTTTCCATCTCTGCCAACTGCACTTTAATGGATTTTCCCACATTCTTTAATATTTCCATTTCCGGCTGTTAACAGATGAGATTCTTAAATGTATACCTTATAATTTTCCTATCGCTTCTTAACTACTGGATTGGAACTGGCCGAGAGCTGGTGGCCAGTACTGAAAGTATAGAATAAATAGGGCTTGTTCCTAAATGTCACCAAGCAATACGTAGTAAAATTCTCTACACATGATATGTGATCATTTTGTCCAATTTCGAAAGACAGTAGCATTGATTCCTCGGAAAATTATTAGTACGAAATTTAAAATTTCGTCACTTACAAAGGGAAAGATGGCAGACAGTACTAAGCCGAAAATGTCATGAACTGTATTGCGCAGCACACTTGACATCTGCAGTTGAAATTTCTTAATTTTTCTCTCACATTTGAATTGGAAGCTTCTGGAAATGGTTTTACTCTCTAAGATCACGGAATATGTAAGGACCTCCCACCACAGACCCTTTCTCTGTTTATGGCGTGTTTATGCTTCGGAGGTTTATCTTAGATCAAACATGGCAATACAATCTTCCCTAGATGCTTTCCTTTCTCTCCGCCATCTCCCATTAAAAAACATTTTATTTTGCTCTTCCGGCAGATAAAGAGTTTCTGAACTGCTCCGGGACCTCGTTAACTCACAAGGTTTAATGGCAGAACAGAGATATTGATTTCATGAGACAAATATATTTACGAGTCCAATTCGTGACAAGCCATAAACATTTGTCATGACGGCGGATATCTCAGTCTGCAATGTATTTGTGATGGTCGTTTTTATGACTGGCCACTTTGCCGCTGTGAGGTGGGCGGAGCTAGACAGTAGCTCGCGTCTTGTAGTTTAGGCTGCACCACAAACCTTAGGTTTGTGCTGAACAACTGTTACTTTTGGTATAGTTAAATTCGCTGTATTTCAATCGTTGCTGCAGTACAGGCCTTGGCACCTGTTGTCCGTACTTACACAGAACTCAAACCTGGTCCCTGTCCGGTGTGCCTAGCACGTGGACACGTGTAGAAACCGTAATTAACAATGCAGTACTGAAGACTGGAATGCAGAATCGTCTCATGAACAAAAATATATTTATTTCACTATGATTACATGATGACATGACACCAGCATGAGTAGCGTACTGTGTATCTAAAAATGATTCGTGTTCGCAGCTCATATCGAATTCGAACACGGAACCTCGGTATAAGAAGGCAGAGCTTACCTATAAGCAAGTTAATGATATAGCTCGCTCGCGATCATAGGCTGTTGACAGTAAAATAAGCACTTTTGAAGGCCCTGCTTAGAATCTACTTGTATGCACATTGTGTATTCTTCCACCTTATGTAAAATTAACATTACCAGGGGCCTCGTCACTTTATTCATGCGTCAGTCAAGTGAAACTTTGAAATTATTAGAAAAGTAAACATGTTATTAATCTGCTAATTTTTACACACTGAGGTGTTAAAAAAGAAAGCAAAGGTATAATTTAAATTATCGCAAATGGTTACGTAGCACTTTTTATTTGACGTTAATATATGGAACTACTTTTTATCCATCGTTACGAACTTTACCAGGCGCATGTCACTCTGTGCGCCTGTTAAAATATACTCAGGCAGGGGCAGCAACATTTGTCTAAAGTTGATTTCAAAGGTGTTCACTTTATCGTGGACAGCCTTTAATTGAACACACTCTGAATTGACCTCTGACAAAAACTATCGTAATTGCGCATGCTCAAACGGTCACAGCTTACTGACATACGCCCAGGAAAGTTGGAAACGCTGTAGGTTAAATAGGCCCTACATACATTTGTAAACGTTGCATGGAATTTGTGATATTTACGTTGGTAAACGCTGAATTTGTTTCATTAGCTGGTGTGAGCTGTACACACATAATAATCATACTAATAATAATAGGCACATTTCTACGAACTTAAAATTTCACAGTTTCACTTAATTGGCGTATAAATTAAGTGATAGGGTCCGTGGAAGCGTCACGTTTACGTAAGGTGGAAGGATACATATTAGACAGTAATGTAGATACAATGAAGGGGTTTCAAAACTATTCTATTAATTACGAACAGTCCACAGGAGAGCTGTCTTACTTCTGAACTCTGAAAATATGTCGGATAGTATTCTTCAAATGAACGAGATTTGATTGCCTATTAATGAAACTGGAATCACTGTCGTCCTACCGATTGTTATGCACATAATTTTATTCAAGAGTATTGATACTTTTGTTAAGGAAACCGATTTCGAGGACGTTTCGGTGCGTTTTACATGTCAGTACCAGTTTGTTAACAAAGTTACCAATGCGTAAAATTTTACTATCTGAACTTCACTGACTCATTTTAGCCTCTCAATTGAGCAGAGATGAAAAAAAAATTGATTAAGTGGTTTGTGGACTAAGATTTGAAGATTATTTTACACTTAAGCCTGGAGCAGCCGACATTTGTTCTTTGACTTCCCCGATTACGAGGAAACGTTTTTGACTCTAATTCACTTTCGTGTAAATCAGTTCTAGTATAGTGAATAGTTTCTTACTCTCTCAATCATCCGAGCAATATATAACGAGCCGTGGTAAAATCGCTGAAGTTAGACGAAGGTATAGTGTCCTAGGACTAGCGTGTAAATAGACGAATTCGTGCGACATTTCCGGTCTATTCTGATGAGACAAGCGCATCCGACAACCGGAGCATTCACGGTACCCGCTCGCCGACGCAACTGCGTGGGCAGTAATTAAACCAGCCCTGCCGTTGACGAACTCGCTTGTCTCAGCTGCCGGACAGTGCACGGGTGCAAGCCATTCTCCCTCTCTCGCGTGAACAATGCTTGACGCCACGCCGGCCTTCGCGTGGTCCAGAGAGCAGAGAAGCTGGACAATGTGCCCGCGTCACAATGGACTCCTCCTGACGCTCACCAGCAAGCCATGCGCGCCGTAGTGGAACTGAAAGGCGCGCGCCAGGTAAACTGCCTCGCTTTACAACTACGTGAACATTAGAGTCAGAATGAGGGGAGCTAAGGGGCATTTGCCCCTCCTACTATCTCACTAAGGGCCGGTTTCACCACTCGAGATAACGATGTTTTATCGGGATTAACTGACAAATAATCTCGACTATCTGTATTTTATGTTTCACCACGCACATTAATCTCGATTTTCTCTGAATATCTAAATAATCCTCCAAAATCGGCGGGTTAATATTATAAGTCACAGTATCGGGATAAAACTGTAAAATATAAACAAATACTTTGGGAAGGTAACGAATAGGAAACGTTATTTCATCGAGAATAAAGAGAAAATGGCTCAGGCAGTGTACAATTTAATTTTTGAAGAAGAAAGTGATGGCGAGGATTTTATTGTTCGTCGTCCACGATGTTTACATAAAAGAATAAATTATTTTCTACTTTATGATGAAGAGGATTTTAAAGTACACTTTTGCCTTACGTCAAACACATGACTGTCTAAGTCAAACACATGATTGTTAAACAGACTTTTAATATATTACCTGTTCCAGTAACTATTTGAACACGTTTGTCTGCATATGTTTCTCGCGTAAGTTTTTTTTTTATGTTATCCCACACGGCCTTCAAGTTGTCTGCTATCCTTTAGTGATCACGAGATGTACAATTGATACTATTCGCAATTGTTTGCCAATGTTTCGCTTTTTTGTGTTGTGTCACAGCGTAAGTTTGTTTATTTTCAGTGATATTGAAATGTTCTATTACTAACTCTAACAAAATGTGTTTCCCATGGGATGAAAAATTTCTGCATCGCTGTTGCCCTACTACCAAAATACCTTCACGACTTGCCATAATTTTCTCAACATGAATTCTCCATGCAAGCTTGAAGCAAAATCTCTAATGTTTACCGAGATAAAATCGCTATTAAGTCAGAATATCGAGATAATTTTAACGAGATATTCTAGACGCCGATTCGACCTGGTGAAGCACGCTCATCATTCTCGAGATTAAAATCCATGTTGAACCTCTCATCTGGATAAAATTATATCGGTATTCTGAAAATTTAATCTCCGTTGGTGAAACCGGCCCTAAGGGGCGCCGAGGACTTCATGTCATATATTTGTATATTTTTCTACTTTAACCCTTACATTCGCACTTTTCTTTATCGTGGGTTCTTGCAATTGCAACGACCTAGCAAAGAGGTAGCCCCTTAGTGGTTCTAGAGGGTATTTTGCCCGCTAAGATGTCATCAATACTATTAAAAACATTAAAAATCATCTGATTCTGATTAAAATGTTAAATTGTTATGTACAGTTACGCATTTTACTATACTGTGAGGTAATTGTCTCCTATATTTTTGTCCTACTGAATGCATGTGTCAGTACCACTTAGTAGACACAACGCCACGATTCTTATTCGGCTACAGTTATATGAACTATTCGTAACCTAAGCCAGTAGAAATATTTACGAATGAGTCAGCCAGCCACACGTAAATTCATTGGAAACTTAGCCTCGCACCGTATAGCATCGGCAAAAATAGTGTTCCTATGCTCTATGCACACAACAAAAACACTCTGGATATGAATAGGTTGTTAAATGTTGGAAGCCACTAAATAATTTTACACGTTAGTTTTTTTGTTGGTATAAGATTTTGATGTGAAAAATATATATTTAAAGAGTAACGTAATTTTTTAAAAATTTAATTTTGGGAATGAATATTTTATTTATAGGCCAAATTCTCAGCGTTATATCCCCCCTCCTCCTCCACAAAACATAACCAACACTGAAAGATTCCAAAACACTTGAACATTACAGCATGTCGTTAAGTCAGTGCTGAGGAATATTTTTCCAGGCACACGCAGTGCCAATAGGGATTTTTCCGCAGCTCGACATATCCAAACAGACGCGAGGCTGGGCTTCCGGTGTAACGAGAAATTAATCGGCAGACGAGTAAGTGCTTCAAAAGAACCAGACTTATATTTTCCATGTTTATTATTTTTTTTTATATCGCGTGTTAATGTCTTCCTTTCATGCTGGCAAACTAATTTAGATGGTAAGTAGGCTCTAACATGCAGACATAGCTAAAATGTACATGAAACGGCATAAATACACAAATACACACTCTCGTCTTGCGCAGAATTCGAACCCGGAACCTTGAAGTAATCCCTTAGCTACCTTGGTCAATTAGTTTGTCTCTTCTACGTTGACGGGTTGTTCAAAACCAAGAGCGGTTTGGATGCCCAATGCGTCCTTTTTGGTTGTTTTCTTGGGCAGGATGAATATATGACAAGTTCCAAATATTTTCTTTTGCTATTTCTTTCATTGTATTTTAATTTCATTTATTGTTTCTTGGCGCATATTCTTCTCTTATCCTTGTATAGTCCCTTGATTCTTATATTCGTAATTTTTGTTTTTAAACTACATTTTAGAGGTTTCGGATATTTTCACCCAGATACCATCAATCTTCTGTTTCCTCACTGAAAGAAATCAGCAGAGAGAATTTAGCAGAACAGTTCTGTAATGGCATTGTATGGTAGCGACAACTAAACTTTAGTACCAGCAACAGAATATTCTGTAATGCACTATAATCCAAACAGTTATCAGAACAATCTAAATATTATTAAAAATTATTCTGTTGTGGGAACCATATTTTCAGTAGCAGGATCAGTGTTTTCTGTAGTAAAAAATGTAGAAATAGTTGTAAACCCAACCTGACAGTATTGTTACCATAAAAGAACAACATATTGTAAGGCCAACAGTGTTGTTTGGTAAATGCAGTAGAATGTTCTGTAGAAATCACCTCGTTTCTTTTTGTCAAAAGTTTACAGAGAAAGGATTGTTGCTACAACTGTATCGTGGACTTTTTGAGGTACCGTCCGATTCCATTAATATTACAGAACTAATATTGTAGAGTTATCAAACAAGTATGGTTATTACAACAGTGTCGCGGACTGTAAAAGGCACTCGCTATTTTTTTTAAATATTTTGGAACTAGTAGAATTCACAATACAGAATATAAATGGGAAAATGTTGCAGTTGTCAAGTAATATTTATTTACTGAATGCTGTTGACAATATGTGAGGGTATTGTGCATCCTTTAAAGTGTTGGCAGACACCGCCATGTTAGGCATTAAAAGTAATAATAGGAACAAGGGTGCTGAAATGTCCTGTTTGGTTTTTTAAAGCCGTATATCACTTACACAAACAGAACATAAAACGAAATAAATATCTAAGGCCATATTGTTATTGCTACTACAAATTATCTGATATGAAAGGAAAACCTGTTTACACAAACGTAACACAAACATTTATTTATAATGCAGTACATGGCCATGCGTGCTCTACGGTCATCGTGGTGATGCAAGATGAAGCGAATTTTGTCGGAAAAAATTAAAGCACTCCATGCGTCCCTTCAGGCCCAACGTTCTAAGTACCATTTTAGCCAGACGCCTGTGGTGTGCAATCAGTGGCAGCCACAGCAACAGCGCCTGGAGACGATGCCTTGATGCTGTAGTCGGCGACGCACCCTGCATTCAGTTATGATGTGATCAAGCATTAGGCGAAGTTTCCGGTGGAACCGGCGCTGACCTCACGAAACCTCTCCTCTTGGTGGCCGATGCCTATTAAAAGGTCATACCTACAGCACTTCTTTCTAACCGTTACTTTAACTCCCGCAAAGCATAAACTAAATCGACTCTTTGATCTCCAGAATCCACCGGAAATTTTTCAATTTTGAAACCGTCTTGCTGTCCGAAATAATTAAAAGAAACTACACTAAACTACTACTCCCGCGCTTGTCCTTCTTTCACGTTAAATTAAGCATGACGGTACCCCATTATCTTCTTTCGCCGCCCAGTGCGTTCGACTGTGCACGGACTTAATTTTGGGGAATGATCGTTAACCAGAGTCATTCCCAACACCTCTCCCCCAAGCGCAAAGGGCGTAGTCATAACACACTGCAGTCTTTCGCTACGATTCTGATTCACACACACACACACATCCATTCAATTAATTCTTCTGGTGATCTCATTGAGGCCCGATTCTTTCCATTCCGTAGTTTGTCCATCATCCATGCGATCGTTCCGTTTTCATCTGCCAAGGTCGTCATCGGGTAATTCCTGGACAAGAATAAGTCCTATTCAGGTAAAGGGCCATATCCGGGAATTGTCTTGATCGGTGTGTCGAGGAGGGTGGGAGAAAGGGAGGTGTGGCTCTTTGTGATGGTAACTCTCCCTTCTCTAGTTATTCCATTCCTTGATAAAGGCCACCGATCTGGGGTGCGAGAGGCTCTAGGTTCGAATCCCGGGTAAGGCATGGGTGTTAATTTAATATAGGTTATAAGTTAGTCTCTAAGCCATCTTCTTCTAAGCTTTCAAGCATAAAACCAGGGTAAGTTAAAAATCCCTTTACAATACAATAAAAATACTCTTCTTACAGCAACTGGAATGTCGTTTAGTGTTAGCATACGCACGAGACCAATATTGCAATACCTGTACCTTTCCCTTCTTTTATAACCATCATCACCTTTAGCCCCCCAATAAGTAAAGGAATCGTCCATTTTTAAATATTTTTGAGGGTCTGCTCTGTAACGTCCATTGCAAATCAACAGTGCGTTATGACATGTGTAATAATTATAACCATTACCAAAAAAAAACAGCCACACACACACACACACTGTCCTCATATACGAACACCGCATAATTTCTCTAAGAAAATAGGGAATATGACGACAGCCGCCAATGTCTTCAATAAATTCAGGTCAGGCATTCACATTGACTCCAGCCATTTATTCGCTTTTTGGGCTACACAAATAAATTACAAAATATGCATTTTGAATGTTATATTAATTTTTACGGTTATTAACAGTATTGATTGTGTTTTTTGGTAGATTTCATCCTCACATGAATCGGAGGCGAATTCGTTCTTCTGGTTATTAACCGAGGAAGGGTTATCGTAATATTGTGTCTTTTGCTAAGGATGTCAATAAAGATTATAGGTCTTGGACAATTAAGATCCTTGATATAGAAGAGTGTTATATTATGTTGTCTTTTTGTACCGTTTTGGTCTTCAAGGAATAACTGTTAAAGCTGGCAGTGGTTTGTTGGAAATGTGTTTCTTCAGAATGTCTCATGTCACGAAGGAGCCTTCACCAAAGGAGATTGGTAAGATTTATCCAAACAAGATAATCTGTTGGAAGACTTTTCCAGTTCATGAGAGTAAGGCAGACAATACTGCTGTAATTAGCGCTTTTGGTAATGCGTCTATGTATTCACGTAAGAAGATGAAGATGGAACTTGGTGATCAGATTTGGTTTATCGGAAATTAGTTGGTACTACTGGCGATATGCATATTCTTGGTCATGTGGAATTGTTTTTCAATCCCTGATTATGTGTTATGTATTTTTTTTATTTTGTATATAAATGTTTTTTAGGTACGAAATATACTGCGGCGTTTCTTTTTTTGTACTGCACGGCCGCATCCACCATATTCCGTTCATCTAGCCAGTTGATGGTTACTTTTCTCTTAGTAGAAGGAGCTGCTTCACTCCTTCTCACGACCTGCTTATGGAGATATACTTCTCTGTACACCTCGGTTTTCTTCGGTTGTACAATTCTGTCTTCCTTCATAGGTACTCCTGTCCCCCATACCTCTTTGGTACGGTTCATGGCGTAGACTGTTCTTCGTATGTTGTCCCTCATGAGCTTATTCCAGTTCTTGGAAAAACAGGCAAAGCCCTCCCGGACGAAAACCACCGTGTTCCTTTTTAGGGTTACCTCTCCCTTCGTCAGGCAGCAGCTGGGAGGGGGGCCTGTTGACCCTTTCTGATTCCCCTCCTTCCACTGGGATCATGAACTGGAAGTTTTCTGTCCGTGGACACGAAATGCTTCTTATCTTGAGTGTGAGGCGAGAGGGCACCCTCACTCTCCTTTAAAATCAACACTTTGTGGAAGATGTGTTCAGCCATCATGTTCGTTCACGTCATCCCCGTCCTCCGAACTGTCACCGATCTCACCGCTCAATCTGCGGCTCGACCACCAAATGTAGAAATTTCTTTTGTCTTTTCCCTACTGACGTGAGATACTTCACCACCTCTGACGCCAGATCCCTATCTCTGAGCATGTCGCAAAGTCGGAGAGGTCCATGATTCCCCATAAATTCCAAGCAAAGGTCTTCTATCTTGGGGCACTCCACCACATGGGCGGAGGTGTCTGGCACTCCACACCACCACACAGTCGGGATGATCAGCCAGGCCCATTGAGGAAAACTTCTCTCTGAAGTTTCCGTGTCCAGTTAAGAACTGTGCTGAATAGTGCCCTATCAAGAGCCACTTCCCCAACCGAAGCCTCTTTCGGACATTCAGAATGATGGTATAAGTGGATCTACCCTTGTCAGAGTTTTCCCATCTAGACTGCAGCGTTCTCATGGGGGGCTTCCTTTCTTGCCATTTGTTCCTCGGGAGGGGGGGGGGAGACCTCCCGTTTTCTTCTGGCAATTTCACCTCTCTCTATCACTAGTAGATCTGGTGGGATTTCCCAGGCAACCACTAGCAGGGCTTCGTTGGAAGTCGTCCGGTATGGATGAGGCCTTAGGTAGACAGCCTACCTTATCACACCTTTAAACATTAAACCAGGACGCGAGCGGGACTGCAAAAACTCATTGCGGTAATCAGCATTGCGAAGCCGGTTTCAGAAATATCCTCTACCGGCCAGCAATCAAGAACGAGTATACCAAACAACGCGCCAATATAGACCAACGTCACGCTGGACGCGTCATATTTCCTCATTAGGCTATCAACGAGAGAAGATCGCCAGAGATAGGTGAGTCCGATCGTCGATAACCGCCTATCAGGACAGCCTCCGGAACCGCCTTTAAGGTGGTCACATCCCTGTTAGTTTATCATAATAGTAGCGTCTGGTACACATTAATAACACATTATTTTGTATAATGAATTCATTATAAGCTCCCCCGAGAAAATAATATTCACGTTATATGTTATTGTATCTTCATCATGTTAATAAACCCCATCATTCAGAGTTGTGCTCTACCAAATCATATCTAATTTTTCAGCTACGACCCTAAGACCTTTCTTGTGTGAGTATGACTATAATTTTTACCCATAACATGCCTGGACTCCTGAGTGAAGGTGTTTGATGTGGCTGTATGGTGCATAATAGTCATGTGCACCAGATTTCTGTCATCGCACTTCGCTCAGCCCGTCCTTCGTCAACCTACTGATCCCACGTCCGCTACACTGTGGTTGCATTTCTTCTGATGCGAGAACCAGTTTCGCGGTAGAGTGATCCACAACGCAAACAAATTCGACTCTCCTACTGTTAAAGTAGAATTCTCCTACGGCTTAAGTCGGAAACCTGTTCGTATCGGTTTTCGGGTTCGTCGACGTGGCATGTTCGCTTCGTACGTGCACATTTACGACAGGGAAACACAATTGTACTGATTCTCAGCCGCTCCCTGTCCTATAAATACATACCGCTTTCCGATGTCGCTATTGGCGCATGTTCTCCGCTACTCGGATGAACAACTAAAAACGTCGTTGCCCTGCCCTGCCCTGCTCTACGCATTCCCCCGATGTGAGGTCCTTTAGGTGCGTACTTCTAGGTGTTGCAATTTTATTGGCCGGGAGAATACATTTGTTTATCAGGCGTATCTTTTGCACCCACAGATGTGACGGCATCTTGGGTTGTAACCATGAGCTGCCGTCATCCCTTGCAACATGAAATGAGACCGTGTTGCTGATAAGCGAAGAGATATAATCTTTCAGGTAACCTAAACATCATGATAAAACCCAAAGGCTGGAGAGAACGTCCGCCATGTTTCCCAGTTCGAAAATCATGACTCTTGATCCATCCGGGTTTCAAACTCCAGCCGGTGCCGCGCGGGAAGGCTGGCAAGCTAAACGCACTGCCACGCAAAGTGTCGAGGAAGTGAATGTTATTTACTATTTTCACATATTAACGCTACATGCCTATCATCACTCCGATAAAACAAAATGAGACAAAATTTTATTGCATATCTCAATTCGGTTTTGCATTGCAATATATCGAAATAAGAAACTGTTCTTACAATTTTTTTAAACTTTGCTGCTGAACTAACTTAACGTATATTTATTTTCAGCTACTATTTCATTAATTTAAATACTAAATTATTTATTAAATCGATTTGATTTTATAGTTATAACGCAGTTGTTAAATTTTCGCTCGATTTTCCAGCTAACATTAATATGCACTACTTATAATTAAAATTAATTGCTTGTGTCAGTACTTCAGGTTTCACAAAATATTTCACTTCACATGTTGAATTAATTTGTGATTTATATACACAGAGTTGATATTTAGATTATCAGCGGACAGTTTACACTCACTGACAAAAATGTTTACATCAAGAATAAACTGTGAGTCAATTAAAATTTTACCAATGTGATGGTTGAAACAAAATAAAAAAGTAAGTTCAAAATATGTCCTCTAAAACAACATTGTGTTCACCTGTGACAGTAGAGAAGTGCGATACCTCGTTGGACTGTGTCGTGCTTGGACACGTGCGTCGATATTACAGGGCTGGGATTTAAAAAAATCCGTGTGTTATCCTGTGACAGATTTACCCACAGTTGCTGCATATTATGCTTAAAATCACGAACACTTCGACATGGAAGAAGCTGATTTCCCATCTGGTTCCACAAATGTTTATTGCTTGACTGATGTGGTAAGCAGGCATCCTAGGGTGAATTGAAACATGATGTGAACATTTTGGGAAACCAGAGCGGTTTACAAGCCAGCATTATCCTCCTGGAATGTGGCTCCTGGGCACTCAACCAGAATAGGTGGCAATTGGGCCCTCGCATCACTACCAGTGACGAACGACTATATGGTATTCACGGTTAACAGGGAACTTTTGAAAGCCCTCTCATTTGGAATAATAATCAATAAATATATATAATTTTAGCCCTATAGGTTAACTTCCGAGTGCCGTAGAATATATACACTGTCTTTTTTTACTTACAAGGCAGTATTTATTTAAAAAGGTGCTTAGTGATAAATAAATCGCTGAAAGGGAAAGTAATTAGGGCCTCAGATGTGCTCACGTTACCGTGAACAGCCTATATCATTCGTGATACCAGATCATAATGCCAGAAATAGGGGCATGTGCTGCTGTAAAGTGAGGCAGGGATGTAGCGCCCAACTGGCGCCTTCTGAACTGTGGTAATATGATTATATTTTCCCAATAAAAGAACGATACGTAGCTAAACACAATACATCGCCAGTGCGTGACATTCTGCATTCTGTTCGTCTTATACCACTGCAAACGAGTGTGGCAATTTTCAGGTGTTAATGGCCGAACATGTAAACGTCGTCGGGACTGCGCATTTGACTGCACTACGCATGTGGAAATGCTTCTGGTAGACAGACTGAGATATAGTGTAGCTGCTACGTGTCCCTGGTCGGCTGTATTCGTGCCTGTCCGTCAGGCAAACGGTCCTTCCAAATGCCGGCCTCATAGAGTCGTCCAGAACCGTTCTGTTGTGTGTGGGTTATATCTCGTGCTAGTTGCTCCCAATGTTTCCAGGATTTAAACCTGTAACTTCTCAAACTATGCGTAAATCAGTGCACCATCCACAACGCCACTTGCAGCCTAATTATACCACCTCTGTCAAACTCCACCAATTGTTCAAACGTCTGTCTCGTGAGTTTATTTCAGCATGTTTATGACTCACTTAACACGCCTGGTGTCTATCTCACTTCACATGTACTATTCCGAGGACTGTTTACATACGCCACAATATGAGTACCGCAGCTTCCTCACAAGGCAACCTCGATAATTTGCATATTGTTAATCGATGTGTTTATTCATCAGTTTGCACAGTTACTGAATTATATTTATAGGATGTGTAATTCTTTATGGCAATTTGTGTACATTGTTATGACAAAGAGGCTGGCATGGCAACAAGGTGTTGCTGGGTGCCAATTTGATACAAAGGTGCCACTCAGCCACCGACGAGAGGAGGGGAATTGGGGGCGCGGTCAGACTATATAACGAGGCCACGAGTGTGTAGGCCATCTTTCCTTCATCCAGCTACAGCCTTCTCCACTTTGGGTTACTAACGGCGCAGGGAGCTGTCGCCACTGATCGAGTTCGAGTCGAGGTGAGGAGAAGTGACATCGTGAGAGGAATCGATCCACCACGAGGGGGATGCTGAGGTCTTCTCCGCGTGCGGGCCTGCACGTCACACAATAGCATATTCCAGTTGTGAGTCCGAATTGGATAGCTGAGGATATCGTAGGGGTTGTTAGGAAGCTTCAGTAGCAGCTGAGTTTTAAGAACTTTAATATACATCATTGTAATTGAAGCCCGAAATATAACTAGCATTTTATATAACTCTTGGGTAATCATTTATATAAGCACTTACCTGAATAGATACTCAGTTTATATAAATTGGCCTGTCAGACCACAAGTCCAGATGAGAGAAGCTCATAACTAGGAGGTGTTGAAATAAGGGGAAAATACGTCTAGCTACGACCCCTATTGTCTATTTTAGCTATATAACCTTTTGTAAGAATCGCTGCGGCCACAGAAAGGTATAGTTTGAAAGCTGTAGGAACATCGAATAAATCCGTGATACCAAAACAACAAATAAGCTGCCTTACAAAATACAGAAGTATGTTGTACGATAAATTATGCAGTATGTGACTGGTTCGTGCTTCGTAGCAACATTTTACTTAATTTTCTCAAACTATTACATTTCGTGAAATCTCTATACACGAAAATTGTTAAGTGTGTTTTGTATTCGCGTCTCTACGTAAATTTGTTGGAGTTATGTATTTTTATTTCACTGTCATCTATTTTAATGTATTGGATGCTCGTCGTCACAAACAGTGATCTTTAGCGACTAAAATAACAGAGTAATAATTTAATCTTGTATTTTCAACGTACATGATAAACATAATTATATTATCTATATATACATAATATTTTAGGATTTTCATGGTTATCTGAACCCTTTTGAACTCGAGCAATGGCAAAAATTACCCCATTATTAAATTCTCATACCGTATTTTAACGAAAACATTGGCTATAGTTCGTACTCTGATAACAGAAAAATACAAAATAAAAATAATATTTGCGCGACAACGTTTGCAATTTTTAATTAGGTCGACACCAAAATTTGTTTTTTCTTTATCACGCGTTTGAGATAGAACTGGCGTTAAAGTAATCTATTTTAACTACCATAAATTTCACAGCGCGTGGCTAAGCTCGCCGGTGTTCTATAAGGCGTTGGCGACCCACAAGGTCAGTCGATCGTGGATGTGAACCGGAGCACTTGACGGCTCGGAAAAAGACGGTGGCGCTCATGATGTGTTTGTGCATGTGTGTTAGATGAGGTGGCTGTAGCCTCGCAGAGCGGCTTGCCCCATAAGTTGGGATAATGCCAGCAATGGACATCAGGCAAGTAGTAGTTTTTATTTGCTATAACATTTGTGTCATTATAAAACTATAAAATTTCGGTTCTTAGTTTGGGCGGTTGTTTTGAAATCATCCCATCTCCTTCATTTCGTTTGAGTTAAATTAAATTCACCAGTAACTTAGGTGCAAGTTGCCCTCCCCTCCCCTTTTCATCTTTAACTATAAGGTTATAAAGAATGAGCTAATTAATCTGTGTTGATAATTCGTGTGTTTCACTTAAGAGACAGATAAATTTTTTATTTGATTGTTGACTAAAAAGTGTTATTTAACTTGACTGTATGATAATTATGTTAATTGCCACTTATTTGTCTGCAGTTAGCGATGTATAGAAATATGACAGGATCGCTTCGCTACGGAATTTTTACACTTTTATCCCTCCTGTAGTTACACCACTTCCACACTGTTTAACTGTTAAGGTAACTAAAATTACATCTTGCTTTAGTGCAAAGCGAAGATATAAATAGCTCAGTTACGGCCTGTTGTGTATCGTTTAAGATGTTGGAGTAGCCTGGTTTCAATACCGGGATTGTGAAGGGAAGGAAGTAGAGGCAGTTTTCACGAAGAAACGTGATTACGGAAGCAGCTGTCCTGCAGGCCTCCACTCCACCACACTGTGTGTGTAGCAAGTATAGTCTATCCGCGGTTACTTCGCACTTTTTGAATCAAACCTTTGAAAAATCACCCCAAGTAAAATGTGTTTGGTTGTTTCCCGTGTTTCCTATACAGGTTGAATCGAGAGGAAAGGGAAATATTTTGGGAGACAGCAGTATAGGTCTCCATAAAGAGAAAAGTGTATATGAATATGGTGTTTATTCTCAGTGGTTTCGGAGGTACAGCTCCTTGAAATGAGTGAATGGTACAGGTGTTACGTTCACAGTAAAACAACGTGAACCGTGAACTTCAAGACATTGTACAGCGAATCCCTTGTGCTTGTTGCTACTCGTCTGAAATGTCTTGAGGTTCACGGTTTGATTTTTGAGCATTTTTTTGTGCACGTAGTACCACATAAATTATTCACTAAATTCAAAGAGCAATCTCTCAGAATCCACTGAAAATAAACACCATAGTCAAATAACCTTTTCTCTTTATGGTGACCTATAATTTCGTCTCTCAAAATATTTCCTGTTACTTCCGACTTATTCTGTATATTTCGTGTATCACCAGCGTTTTGTACTTGTGTTAACGTGAACGTACCTTTTTTTTTTGGTAGGTTTAATGTTTAATTACATTTCATTTATAAATTATATTATTTCAGTAGTAGAAAATAGTTTCTAGACTTGCAAGAGGATCGGGGATTGGATTCGGATTCGGGGGAGCCGCCATCTTGTTACTTCACTGTCCGCCATCTTGGATGTCATTGACCTTGACCTTTGACCTGTGACCTTGACTCCGGTGACAACCAACCCCGAAACCCAAATAATGCGAAAATATTTTTAAAAAATATATAACGAAAAGTTTAATTAAAAACCGTTCAAAAAATTAAAAATCAATTAAAAATTTCTTACTAAAACTTTTAAGCAAAAAATCGTTTAAAAAATGTAAAAAATCGTTAAAAAACTGATTTTTATACAATTTTCTTTACAAATATCTTAATTAAAAAACTTTTAACTCCGTCGGCCTTTTTTCCCTTTTTCCCCTCGAAATTTATCTTTTTTCCCCTAAAAACTTCTCTCAAGAAATTTTTGTTTAAAAAATCTTTTTAAAATTTATTTTTATAAATTAAAAAAAAAATCTCTTAATTACAAAGTTTTTAGCCCCGGCGGCCACTTTTTCCTTTTTTCCCTTGAAAGTTCCCTTTTTTTCAGTAAAAATTTCCCTCAAAAAATTTTTATTATAAAATTAGTTGGAAAAAATTTCTTTATTAGAAAGTGTTTAACCCCGGCGACCATTTTTCCTTTTTACCCTCAAAGTTTACCTTTTTTCCATCTAAATTTCCTTTGAAAAAATTGTTTTTATTAAATAATCCTTAAAAAATTTTAATTTAAAAAAATTTACGTACATATGTTACTGCCTCTCATATGCCCGTTTCAACACTTTCGCTCGACTAACCCTCGCCACTGATAACGGCTAGTTAGTCGCGTTTGCTCCATCCCCACCAATGTTTCTCATTGGCTAATTATTCGGTTCCCCTCCACCACCACCGCTCCCTGCGAATGTTTCTCATTGGCTTATTAGTTACCTTTGTTCCATCCATAGCAATATATTTAAGTGCACAATTACCCCGCCAATGATTCTCATTGGCTAATTAGTCGCTTTGCTCCATCCCCTCCATCGATTACTCGCCTCTGTTCGATCGCCGCCAATGCTTCCCATTTGCTAATTAGTCGCTTCTCTCCAACCCCTCCAAAACCGCCAATGTTTCTAATTCGCTAATTAGTGCGCCAATGCTTCCCATTGGCTATTTATACAATCTGTTCGATCCCCACCAATCTATCCGATTGGCTAAGTAGTCGTTTCGCTCCACCCGGCCAATGTTTCTCAGTGGCTAATTAGTCACCTTTGCTCCATCCCCACTATGTGACAATCCTCCCGATTGGATGACTATCTCGAGTATCTTCGGAAAACTTCGTACCACCAATGTTTCTCATTGGCTAATTAGTCTCGTCCGTTCCACCCCCTCCAATTTCTTCGATTGGCTTTATAAGACGTATCCGCGAGGGCCTCCGGGAAAAAATTGCACCTCGCTATTTCGAGAGGAGAGCCCGATGATCATTTCTGAACTTGTGTCAAACGTCTGTTACGGTAACCATGTCATTAAGTACAGAAGAAACCCTCAGCAACGCAGAAGACACTGGAGACAATATTCTTCAGCTCATCCGTACGATATTGACACGAGGAGCAACGTCGTCTACGGATACGAACCCACGACCATCAGGAAACCAGCTATCATCAGTCAACCCGCACCCATCGGTCAACTTGTACCAGCTCCCAGGATATAATGTATTCTCACCCAGATTGGCAGAGAGTCCCATCAGCTCCGACTTCAAAGGCAGAGACATCGAAGAAGTGACCGTCCCCGAGTTTTCTCCATTCAGGTCAGAAGACGTGAGCAAGAACAGCGAAATAAAATAGGGACACCGACGCATTAGTTTTCGAGATGCTAGAGACGTTCTGCAAATTTGAAATTGTGATGGCACAATTCACTGGCTATGCTGCTATGATGAGTTCGAAGGCAATGCTGAACACACTAACGTGGAAATACAAAAACTGTGTTGTGTACAATTTATGCCCCGACTCTACGTTCCCCTGTTCGCTGGAGGAATTGGTAATACAAAATTGCTACGTTCCTGTAAGCAAGGTAAGAACGTACGAAAATGTGTTGTACTAACTGTTCCGAGAAAATAAAAATAATAACATATGCAAATGGCCCCAGAAATGCGATGGACGTAACCACGTCGTGAAAAGGCATGGATTTCCAGACTGGACCTCCAATTGCACGCCGTATGCATGCGAAGTGCACCTAGGCTCGAGGCCAAGACCTTTCACCAAATCTTCTCGCAACGACGGAGTGCGCCCAGGCGACAAGTTTAATCCACAGAAATAATACCCAAGTATATCTCCTCTACTGCACGGCGTAACCTACACGGACCAGCCGTCAGCTACCGCGACCATGGAGAGATGTGATGAAAATGTAAATTTCCTCTTCCACCTCGAAAGAAGAATAATCTATTGTAAGGTGTTTGAATTAACAGTGCAAGATTGCGATAGTGACGATTGCGCGGTTCATATGTGCCGTCCACAAACTAAGTTCCCCACAAACATTGGAAATATGACAAAAGAAATTGCGGACGAAAGACGTACAACCAAGTACGACAGGGAAAATTGCGAAATTATTCACGAAATTAAAAAAAATGACAAACTCTTTACCATGTTCGAAACGGTGTGACTGCGCTTGGCACAGTTTGGAGGTTACAACACCTTACAACCCATGGCCGGAGGTACTAGTAAGTGCTTGCGCATACCAGCTTTGCTCTACTTATAGAAGAAGCCAAGTGATGAAAACCTCCCATTCCCCCCGTAATTGTTTTATGTTCAGTTCAAACATACTATGTAAACAACATAATGCTGTGCGTGATTAATAGTATAGAGGGAAAAGAAAAGTATCTTAGGCATAATAAAAATCATTACTATATCATCATTTTTTTTTTGCTGTAAAACGTTCGTTAAATATATATTCATCTTGTAATATTCATATTTAACAAGTTTGTCAGAAAATATGCCTATTACGTAAAAAATGACTTTCTTTTCAAGTGGTTTGTGTGTAAATACAATGTATATATATAATTTTATTTCAATTATTTGAAAGTACGATGTAGTTATGTATTTATATTATTTCTTTCAATTCTTTTTTGTGTGCAAGTATGATGTATCTATATACACGATGTAAAATAAATATTTTTATGTTACAAGTGCGTGTGTAATATTTTCTATTCGTAGTAAAAGTCACATTAAAAAATTGCAAGGTATCTCTGTCGCTGCTGCTGCTGCGTGCAAGTGATACAGAGAGAGTCGGGTGCCATCCTTGCACCGTGTGGTAGAATGAAGGTCGCACGCAAGTACTTCCTCTCTCTCTGTCAACATTCTTGTTCCCCTTCCATCTTCACACACACACACACACTTGCATGTGCTAGTTAATATAGGTAAGTTCCATAGTGCAGTGTGTAATTTTATTTAAAGTGAATGACGCGTCTATAAATGGCTATTTATTGTCCTAAGAAAAAAGTGCGATAAATTTAAGAGTATTTTTTTAAAAAGATTGTAGGTAATATGCACTGTTTAACAAAAAATAAAATAAAATATTACGCGTACTTGTTCCGTTCTCCAAGAAAAAATAAAGTGCAATGTATACTAAAAAAACTTACTTACGTTTCTTTATATTCAGGAGAAAAATAATAAAGTACTAAACATACACCACACACAGCTATAAGATAAATAGCACGTAGTTGTATTGAACTTTAAAAACACATACAAATAACACACTAAATAAAAAATATATAAATGCGTGTGCCTGTCTCTTTAAAATCGCATACGTTTTACAATCGTACAAATGTCTCGATTGGAATGAAGATTCTCGCTCGGTAGAAATAATTTCACAAGTCGTTCCACATTACATTTCACTTCTGTAAGAATACGCACACAGACAGTTCTAGGTGCACATCGGCAACATCGTTACTTAATGCGAGTAATCCTGTTTCAAAGTTGTTTAAACACTAGCGAATCTCATCACTATCGGTTTGAAGGGAGGGTGTGATTGCATCGATAGGCGGTGGAGACCACATGGCCTCCCATATTTTGCTATTGATAGCATCAATATCAGAGACTGGCGAGTATCGTATCGGCACAGGCGAGTCCGTCACTCTGTGAGTCTCTGTTGGTGTTATTTGCACATGTAAAATAGACATTTAGGTCGATCAACGTTCTCGCTGTGGTATGTTGACAGCTTCCAACAGCAGTGAACCCTCAGTGATGGTGTTGCCACATGTAGTCAACTCACGCGTCTGGAAGCCACGAAAGGGCGGCGACTGAGGACCCTGGAAGGACGTCGCCGTCTGGAAGGGTGCCATCTGGGTGCTTCGTAAGGACGTCTGGGTGCTCCGACTGGGTGCTGCCCGGAAGGGTGCCGTCTGAATGCTTCGTAAGGACGTCTCCGTCGCGATGTTGGACGCTGCTATAGGTGCAGCGCCGGATACTACCATGGTCTCCGGTGGTGCTGTGCCGCGCCGTCCTGAGATGGAGATATCCATCTTCTCGAATATCTCTCCCGCCGCAATTAGGAGGGCATCGTCACACTCGGACCAGAAATCAAGCAGCGACGTGGCGAAGATGGGTTCTAGCTAATGTCCATAGCCACAGCATAAAAAAAATCTTCAACACCGATACGATGACGAAATCACTTGTTGGCTCTAGGCAGCGGCCTCAAGAAAAATAATTGGTGCATCTGCTTACACGTGTCACACCAGGGCACGGCATCATCGTTCTTTGGCAGCACGTCACCCCGTTTCTTCGCCCGACGCGCCTCGCACCATACACGGGGTGCAATTGCCGAGGGTACCTAGGCTTTATTTCGTACCAATTACAGCCCGTCCATATTGCGTACCCTCCAAAACACGTCAAGCATTTTGTAATATTCACTGACATACATTTCATTGCCCGATGCTGTACAACAATGGCGCATCAACGTCCAAACTAAAGCTTTTAAGCTAGGGACCAAACCCGCCCCCCTTCCTTTAATGCTCCATATGCTCCCACCACAACCTGCCGCCCCTTCAGGATGAGCTTGTTTGCTCGTGAATACAAAAAAAAGTTACCTACAAACACGGCTTTATTTCTAGATAGGAAGAATCCTTAAATAAGTTGTCATTCTAGTTTGTCTTTTTTTTTAAACCGTATACATTTGGTTTACCATTGAAGTATTAATATTTTATCGACGAAATTCTGCAAATAGCCAATAGCGACGTAATGTTGTTAGGGAGGGGGGCGGTCACAGGCAGGTAAATCGAGTGGGAGGTGTACCCCACCATAATAGCCACGTCACATCTCCCAGGAGAGAGGATACTGGCGAAACTGCACATAGCGCATAAGAGCGGAAATGCAGTTAGCTACCAGGAAACACCTATAAATTCTAGCGGCAGGTTTTTTCGATCGGTTTAAAGTACATTCCTGACAGGGCAGGGCCGAACGGATGTCGTGGAGAATTACTTTGCACAAGCTTTTCCTGTTTCCTGCAGGCCGTCCAGTATCTGATGGCACGAGAGTGACTTCTGTTCCCGCCGGCCAATCCTTTAGATAAAATTTATTTTCTCCAAACTTTATTTATTTAGCAAAAACAATTTTAAAAGTAGTAAAAAAACTTTTAAAAAATAAATAAAATATACATCCTATACAGTTTTTATATACATGTATATTTTATTTACACAAATCACAAACAAACTACAAATGCGACAGTTTTATTTTTTAAAAATTCAATCTGCCACTCAAAATACTTTCGTAAAAAATTAGTAACAGTCTTTGAAGTTCGATCCAGCGCAGTAGAACTGGAATCTTCGGAACTTCTTCTTCTTTCAAGTTGAGGTCAGCTGCGGTGGAACCCATGACGGCGACGACTGCAGCAGATGACGTCACACTCGAGCGTTTGCGAGGACGTACTTCACAGCCCGTTGCAGGTCCCCTGGAAAATTTTTTCTTATGCATCGTAGGGCCGACACGACGGCAAGACCTTTGACGTTTAGTGGAGGCAGTTTGAGCCGACACGTCGTTGGTAGTATATTTTCCTCGACATACACCATTTGGTACGGAGCCATTGGTGTGAAACAATTTGGTGTGGAACAATTTTGTGTGAAGAAATTCTGTGTGGTGCAGTTCTGGGGGGTGCAGTCCTGGGTGGAGCAGTCAGGGGCGTAACATTCGATGTTCGTAGAGTCACCTCGGCCTGAAGTTGCTGCGAATTCAAGAACCGGATTCACTGTTGCTGGAAGAGGCGTATCCCGCTTCATGTGATGAACCAAGCAATTTCCAGGAGTGCAGCACGTTATTAACTGTTGCGTAGGTTCGCCCGACGTCGTCGAATATAGCCAGTGGTCCCATCCATCGCATTTTTCTTCTTAAGTAAGTAGCAATCGAGACTCCCAGAACAAATAGGCGATTCTAGAGCCGTCCGGGAATGTCAGGGCGTACAAGTACTCCGGGTGAAGTGGTGTCATCTTACTCCCACGGTTACTCCTACTCGACTAGCGAATAATTTATTTTAGGGTTCTATGAATATACATTTTTTTCGCGCCTTGGAATGACGTCATATTTCACTCTACCAAATATATATATATAGAATATGTTAATATTTGTACATACCACTCGTAAAGTAGCTGTACATTTTTCGAAGTGCTCACCAAAGAACTGAGATCGGTTTCTTTCCTTAGTTTACGAAGACAAGGACAGCCATGTTCGATCTCTAAGTCGATAACCTCCACTTTCACAAATTACTCGATCATTTATTTTTCCTGGTCATGAAGCCTTTCAAATTACAGTACATTATTACGACTGAACCGTACGTATCCACAACTTACATATCTACGTAAGTAATTAACTTATTATTTTTACCAGGCCGGAAAAACAATAATACTGAACAATCCTGTCGTGGAGTATCAAGAAGTAGGCAGCGGTGTTTGCGGGCACATTTTTCCTTGGTGATTATCTCGATGCGGCAGTCGACCGTGCCATTCTGTACGCGCTCGTTTTGCTTCGATGTATCGAATGCTAGCAAAGGTGCCATATCTCAGAAATCTTCGGGGCTCAGCACGGGATGCGCCTCCCGTCCGTAGTACTGTCCATTTTCAAAGTTTGCGTTCAAATCCAAGTAGGGGTAGCTTTCAATATTCAAAAATATCTTTACGTTTTCGACCTTGCAGTGGTCGAACTTAGACCTGTTGAACCCGCCTTTCCTCAGCTCAGGTTGGGTCAACCACTACCCCAACTCTCCCGCCAAACCTAATTTTATCACGGGATAGGCTGAGGATGGGGTCACCTTAAGTTTCAGCAGAAAAATCACAAAATCTCCAACAATGTCCAGGTATAAGTAGTGTGTAATTCCCCTGATCGTGTCAGTTCCACTCCAAAATATGATATAGCTTCCAGGAGAAGGTAACTACACTACAGCAAAACATAAGGCACAGAAAATTGTTTGGTTTTCTTTCCTTCAGAATTTACTAAATGTCCAAAATTCACACTTGACAACAACTGTAACTTTCCACTGCAAAACTTGAGATTCACAATACAATCCACTCTATATCTGGGTACAACTCAAACTTGCCCCTTTTGGATCTTCAGATGCACTTAAACATCAAACACCCAAGTAAAATATGGTTCCTATATTGTCCACTTAAAAATTGCTGTGGTCCCCAAAGGCCACTCTAAAAATTCCCATAAACTTCACTTTGAAAACAAAGGCTACAGGAGCCATTTCACATTTCTCCTCTTATGCTCAATACTAAGACCAGGGATACTCATAAATTTCCATTCTGAATAAAATCCCATTAAAATTAACAAACAACACAAAGGGGTTTTCTACAGTCTTTTCGCCAAACTTACAACCATTTAAACAACTTTCCTCTTATAAAACTCACCGAGGTCTGGCTCTTAGTAGAGGTTCACTCTTACTAAACATTTCCTACTTCCTAAGCCTGAACAAACTCTATTAACAAAAATCACCCTCGCAGTCGTACTCCACATCTGAGCTTTCATACAGGTCACCATTCAGGTCCAGTACCCAGGAATACTCTTCCCACCGGTTATGACTGGCACTAGGCCTCCACACTCTCATCTCCACTCTTCCAACTCAGAGTGAGGATATTGTCCTAATCGGTAGCCGGGGTAACCCTGAGCTGACTTTCAATCGCTCTCTCACACACACACCACTGGCAAAGGAGTAGGGCTGAGGATATTGTCCCCACACTTTCCCACAAACGGGCTGTACGTCCCTCTCATTTACCCCAACACACCAACACCACACACATATCCATAACCCACCCTTTCGCTTCCCTTTCTCACAACATCCCATCTAACCAATATGTACAGGTCTCCACCGATTCAATCTTCTATCGCTCCCTCGTGACAATCTCCCCAACCTCAAGCTGCTGGATCGCTTCTTGACTCGAACGTCTCCAAAATTCCCAATGATTCTCACTTGAGGAAACTTCTCCCTCCACACTGTCAATGGCCTAGTAGGGAACTCAACCTTTACAAGAGCCTCACACGCATTCTGGGCCTACCGCGACGATGAGTTCAGAAACACCAACACGTCTCACCGCGTCACCAAGCTTCAAAACTCCATCTCACATTTCCTTGCCCAATGCCATAAAGGCTGTCAGCTTAGATTAAGTTGTATCTCGCCCATAAGTTACCCGGCCCAGCTCCGCATAGGGAAATCCGTAAATACATTAAATGTCCTTCCAGATGCAGGAAACAACTAAGTCCACTAACGCCATGCAACGAAAAGTCAAAGTTCCGTAAAACTCCCTAATTATTCACTGTGGCATTCGGGTTCCATCTGCCATAAACTATGTCCCCACTCATAGTGGCTTTCCAACAACATAGTCCCAGAAACAATACGGCGAAGAAATTCTAAGTCCCGATTCTAGGAACCCAACTATCTTCCACAAATGCCGAATTCTCCCAGTCGTTCGTCTAAGTACAACCCCGACGACCTGGTTAATTATCAAGGTCCCACATACTACTATCGATCGGAATGAACTCTACCAGCATCCCGACGTCCATTTACTTATCATGGGATCTGCGAATCAGCATCCCGTTCCAAGGGCGGATAACTACTCAGACCCAAGGAACCTCACTCACTGGTGCGCGTCGAATTCCCCGACTAAGACTCACGCCCCTCTATATATACCGGCCACCCATCCCTACTCAACCCTCCTCCCTCCCAGGAGCCAGATCCCTGCTTCCCCTATACGCCAGCAGCATGCTCTTTACCACCCGAGCACGATCTATTCGCTCGCCATGCTATCTACAACTACACAAATACTCGGAAAGCCCACGAACTCACCCCGCCAATAGGAGCTTAGTGCGCGAACAGAAGCAGAGTCCTGATAACACTGCACCTTGCCAAACAATTACGATGGACGGGTTGCCAACTCACAGGCATCCCACTGCAGCATAAGAGACTTCAATGCAACACCATTGCTCTCTCTCAATATGGGATGGAAAACTCCGGCACACTGTCGGCTCTGATGTTATGCTATTTGTTCGTCTGAAGCCCCAGTACGACTTAGTGTGGTTTTTCTGTGGTGGACGACGTCTTCACGACCCAGTGATTTCGCGTGACGGCGGGCAAGGCGAGGCAAGTGACCAGACTCCAACTTTTGAATGATATTTCGATCACTTTGTCTTTATTGGCATAATTCAACAGCTTGACATGTTCACGTGTGCTCGGGGTCACTTGTGGGACGAACCATTTTATGGTGTCCAAAGTAAGAGAGACAGGTTGCGGGTTTTCTCCTACTCCCAACACAGCATCCAAATGCAATGTGGATAGCATTATCACCAGCTACTGCCTCGCTCCTATTATTATTTTTTTATAATCGTTGGCAAATCCCAGCAGCATGGAGAGCGGAAGCACACTTCGAATCTGCCTTCGTCGTAAATGGGAACACTGAAGGCGTCTTCGATTCTCCAGCCAGTCATATTTCCTACGGGGAGATGGATAGACGTGAGCGATAGGTTATTTTTTATGGATGAGGTTATACCCACATCACAAGATTGGTCGATCGTGACGCCATTAATCTCGTACATTACTCGCTCGAAAACGTGCAGGAGTCCATTTCGTACCAATGCGGTGGTGGTTGCGTGGGTCCCCTCCACCTTCGTTAGCCTGCCTCTTATGCGCACAAAGGACTGGCTAGGCAGGGTGGAAATATCTTGTCGCTGTATAAGTATTCTAACCTCCGTTCCGAGAGCGAAAGGTCCGGCAAGATGCAGTTCCTAACAGTGCATTTCAATTTTGTCAAGATTTTCGTCGAATTCTAGGCGCTGATCCATGTCGAAAATTTTGTCTTCCATGTCGATTTACTTTTAAAAAGAAGTAGACACGGAGAAAATTTGCGTTTTCAGGTGTTAGAACAACGTTACCTCACAGCTTGCTGACCTTGGATTCGATGTACTGCGGGTATTTATACGATTTTGTCTTTCCAGCGAAATTTAGTCCTATCGTTTCAGGTGTAATCTTAGCGTAATTTCTTCGTTTCAGAAATTAAACAATTTCTCGTTTTGGTCCACGATCGACACGGCTACTTCGTGAACGCTGTTTGCAACGATCGGAACGTAAATGAGCGTTCTCGGAGATCCTACGATTTAATATACGGGACCTACGGTGGGAGCAAACTCGTAAATAGTACTGCTCGGTTTCTCATTCATGTAACTGCAACTTGCCAAGTTACAGTTTATCCGTATGATGTTCACTAGGAAGATGTTCACGGTCCATGGCGACTCGTGTTTCATTCCCGCTTCGTACAATCTGGCTTCGAACCCCAGCATGGGTCCGATGGTATCCAGTTCCATGAAATCTATATCTGCGGTGCAAAACATTTCAGTCTTCAGAGTATTCGGATTCCCATGAAGTTCGAATGCAATGCCAGACGGTTGCGATTTCTTTATGGAGTATTCCATATCATTCAGTTCATACGCTCCAGTGGGAATGCTGATTTATTTCGCTTCTCCTACCACTGTGTATCGAAATAAGGAATTCACATATTCTTCTATGTTGGATATGGAGTTATACGTTTGAAAGTCCATGCTCGTTAGTGGACGTCTAAGCAGCATCACTTTAATTTTCGTCTTCGAATTTTTTTTTCTCTATTTTCTTCCTCCTGGCATTTTATCCCCCTCATCCTCTTTCTCAATATGGGTGGTGAATAAAGAGTAATTTGCCGTTTTATTCCCTATGGCGATAGCTTCCAACATTTTCTTATGACAACAGTTTCCTCTGCCTGTTTTAGATTGTTTGAAGCCCGCTTCACGGCACTAACGATATTCATTACTGCCCCAGTGATACCGACCAGAGCGATGATTGTAGGTATCAGTGCGGGCAGGAACCTTCCTACCTTGTTCTTCTTCCATTTCCTTTTGGTTTTTCGAGGGTTGTTCTGCAATGACTCTTTGCTTGTACTTAATTTCACGTATAGTTTCACCTTGGCTTTCATGATATCGGCTAAAGAATCTGATTAGTGTTCAGATCCTAGTTTTGGGTAGGTTTTTTTGTTTGCAAATAAACCTCATCCAGCATATTGATAACTGTGTCGTTGATCTAGCTTGGTTCCACAAAAAAATCTGGCAGGGACGATGATCCCACGATCGGATTTCACTGTCTTCACCTCGCGACGAATCGAATTAGACTGACCTACAAATGATACATATTCTTCTTTTATGCCTTTTTTTCGTCCCATAGTCGCATCACTCCATAGCTCCATCGGCCTATCGTCCCATCGCTCCATAGCTCCATAGCCCCCTTACTCTATAGCTCCATAGCACCATCGCCCCAGTATCCCATCACCCCATAGCTACATCGCCCCATTACTCCATCACCCCATCACCCCGTAGCTCCATCGGCCCATCACCCCATTGTCCCATCGTTCCATAGCTCCATTGTCCTATCGCCCTATCGCCCCATAGCCTCATCGCTCCATCATTCCATAGCCCCATAGCACCATAGCTCCATAGCTGCATTGCTCCATAACTCCATTGCCTCATCATCCCATAACATCATAGCTCCATTGCTTCATAGCTCTACGGACCCATATCTCCATCGTCCCATCGCTCCATAGTTCCATAGCCCCATAGCACCATCTTACCATCGCTCCATAGGTCCATATTCCCATAGCTCTATAGCTCTATCGCCCCATTACCCCATTGCCCCATCGATCTTTCACAATCTTTTGGTTTGTGCCCTTCATACATATGTGTAGATATTACATTCGTTCATAAACTGTATTGTGCATGTATATATTAGTATATATATGCAGAATTCAATGTCAACCATTTGTCGTATGGCGGATGTCCGATGCTGGTTCAAATGTATAAATACGATCCTTTTGTACATTTTTGTTTCAGTATCATTTTAGACTGGGAACAGTACAGACATTAAAACAGTGCCAATGATGATGCATCTACTGTGCCACTTCTGCGGTAAAGAATTCACAGCTTTGCGGAATTTGCGGCGACTTGAAATAACGACCTGCGGAATGAAAAGTTCTAGTGTGACTTTTGAATGTAAATTCTGCCAAATACATTTTTCTAGGAGTGATGCGTTAAAGACGCATTCTAAAACTTGTAGCACTGGTTCTCTGCAAGTACAATCGGCTCCAGCTGTTCCAGAAGATCATAGTGGTAACATACGGATCGTCAAGCAAATGTAACTCTACCCATACGCATTCATGCTGACGATGAAGCTATCCCCCACGTATCACGACACGGTGCCCTGTTGCCTACTTGTGTGCGAGGTCTGATTTGTTGTCCGTCGGGTTGTGGCAAGACATGCGTCGTACTGAGCCTGCTGGATGTACCGAATGGGCTTCGGTTCGAGAACGTGTACATTTATTCGAGTACTGCAAGCTGTTGAAGGTATGAAATATTTCTCCTGCAGTGATAACGATGCCATCGTGCCACCGAGCGAAGCTATTCCAAACTCGACATTTGTCTTCGACGACATTGCCTTCGAAAAACAAACTTTCATTCAAGAATATTTTTGCATGGGACGGCAGGCGTACAGGGACTGTGTGTACCTCTGCCACACTTATTCTCACGTACCCAAACAACTGCATCAAGATAGTGTTAATGTGTTTGTATTGTTTCGCATGGACGATACTAATTAACACCACGTTTACGACGAACAGGTCAATACGGAAATTACATTTGCAGAATTCAAAAATATGTGTTCCTTGTGGTGGAAAGAGAAATGCGGATCTGTGTCGATCGTAAAGGAATGTCCACTATATAATGGGAGGTACAGGCGTGGGTTCGATCAGTTTATCTTAAGAACGCAACGATGAATCATGGAAGCATTTCAAAATATGGTGAAATCGACCGCCACAATGACCACAAATGTGGCCAAAACCACTTCGTCCCTGCACGTAGAGAAGACTTGTCTCTTATCGTTTGAAAATTGGAAATTGTAAAGAACAAAGTGGTTGAGGATTTGGTAGCTGTCGACCAGCACATAGGGGGTGAGGAGGCTCGGATAATAGGCTTGATCAACGTATCGAATGCGCAGAGACGAAAAGAATTGAAGGAGCTACAAAACATTTTACTGTCAAACCTAGCTATGAAAACCGACGTAAGAATCACCTCGATAAAGCAATTTCTGGGGGGGGGAAATATCCTGAATGATTGACTCCAAACGAAGGTGATAAATATATATATACATGTAAGAAAAGTCTTTTCCACTCAGTTAACGGTGGATAACCGAGCCGAACTGGTGAGCGAACTTCAGCGAGCGATCGAAGCGGTACAGGCCAAATACTTAGTCGCAAAACTAACAGAATGGCTGTCGAGACTCGAAGGGAGGAGGCTCTCAAACTTATTACCCTCCGGCTAGATGACATTAAAAAAAACCGAGTGATGATGTTTACGTTGATATGAAACGTTAAATCAAGGTGGAAGAACCGACCTCCATACATAAACGGAAACGAAGTCACGAACTGAATGAATCGGAAGGTGCCACCACTAGCGGCGAAGATTATTTGCCACTGATCGATTTACTACGTGCACAGGAAAGGAACTGAAACCGGGAGCGTGGAACTGAGTTGGGTACTCTTCTATCTCATTGCATCGCTTCCTACTCTGACCGTACTGCCGACAAGACTTGTGGTTTGCAGAAAAGTGGGGGAAAATGGTTTCTCGGAAACAAGGAAGTTTTGTTTTTACCTCGGGATATACTGCAGATCGGCAAGCACAAGGTGAAAATAACGCACAGGTTGAGCGAACTTTTGTTTCGAAGGCGACCCGGGTACTACTCTGAATCGGATTTGCGCAAGTACCGCCGCCTGCTACAGTCCAGTCGTGCTCATTATGACGAGAATAACCCTTCAACGCGGCGATATAAGGATTTGACGCACGCAAAATTTTCCATTGTCGTTGAACTGTTTCCCAAGGTAAGTGAAATTGACGGATTGGGATTGACTCTGAAATTGGAGAGTGGAGAAAAAATTGACTATCAGTACTGGAACGATCCGAAAGAGTTGGTAGATAGGCTGACACTTTTGGTCGCTTCACAGTCTGCAGGAAACCGCTCGCACACCAACGAAATAATTTCCATCATCAAAGAACTCTCAGAGGCGGGCTACGTTTAGAGATGAACAAGTATGCAGTTGCCGACGAGATGCACATACGCCAGGATAAATTACCCACGAAGAAAATACGCCGATACTTTCCAATCCGACCTGATCGAGATGCAAGACTTTGCTTGTGCGAATAAAAGCTACTGGTACATTTTGACCATGATCGATACCTATAGCAAATTCGCCTGGGTCAAACTGTTCAAACCGAAGAATGCACGCGATGTGGCGACAGCTGTAGCTAGCGTATTGCGCAAAGGGCGCTTACCGAAAGATTTCTACACCAACGACGGAAAGAATACTTTAACGCTATTTTCCATACCCTGATGAAGAAACATAACATCAACAACAATTCAACTTTCTTGAGCTTAAGGTTAGCATCATCGAACGTGTTCACAGGACTCTAAAGGCTAAACTGCGGAGACATTCCACGGCGAATGGAAATTACAAATGGTTGACACTACTCCCGAAACTTGTACGCGAGTATAATTCCACCGTTCATTCTACCACTCGCATGAAGCCTGAAGACGTGAAGAACAACTCCCTGCTTCGAACTGTGTACGCTATTCCGAGGAGGAGGGACACGCGTAAGCCCAAAGTCAAAATCGGCGACTTGGTACGGATAAAAAAAAAACGAGGACTTTTCCACAAAGGCTTCCGTCAGAACTGGTCTGCAGAGCTGTACAAGGTGTTGCATATACGACATTCATACCCACGCATGTTTTACCTCGAGGACGTACATGGCGAACCTATCATTGGTGGATTTTACGCCGAAGAGATCTGGGCTACACGGTTTCCAGACGTGTACTTGGTGGAGAAGGTGCTGAAACGACGGAAAGGTCATGCCAACGTACGGTGGCTGGGTCACTCGAAGCATGATGATTCCTGGGTTAACGGGAAGGACATTTTGTCGTAACACTCCTGCTACAACTAACATTTAATATAAAACATATAATTTTTTTACTATAATAAATCTTTGCTTGTTTTACTGAACCGTTTTGCTTTCTTTCATTCATGTCCCCTCCCGATGCTTACGGGGCTGTTGTGTATGCGCTCGTGGGGTATGAACAATGTACTGCATGTATTGTACCGTGGTGGGTACCAGGTGTCAAACCTAGACTTTCTGTATTTCTTGGTGATGTGTATACTTTTTTTTCATAACTGAGTTTGTTCCCCTGGCTATATAAAGAGTAGCACGTATTTAGTTCCACCTGTATAATTACAAACAAATACAAACAAATGTTTCCCCACTAGTACTGTACCATATTTTTTTCGTCGTTCTGAGGTAATTTTTTCTTAGCAGTACTGTACCACTGTATCTCTCAACAAACGTAGGCCTTACTTATTTCCCGACTGAGGCACAACATAGTACATGCTAATTGCCTATGCAGCCGCTCGCTGTTGGAACGCTACATGCGTACACAAGACATTAAGGGTGAAATATTTTTCATGCATTGGTTCGTGGCGTGAAGTCGCCTCTGAAGCACGGGTGTCTCTCTGCCGGCCGGCCAGCGTCCGGTCGGCGAAGGATGCTGCATTTCCGCTCAGGTGTAAAAGTGTTGACTTTGCAAATTTCTTCCGGTCGGCACGATCGCCCGCCGGCGATGCATGCGAGCAGAGACAATTGAAGTGGCTTGGAGCCTACATGCGCTCTTGCTTCGTTTTAAAAATACATTCAGTTCCGTTCCTAAAACTTAATATATATTTGCTTGTTTGTGGAGGCTCGCGCCTGTATCTTTTCCTATAAATAGTACCTCCATCTAGTATACCTTTACGATGTTGCAACTTTTAAACATTATGTATGTATACCAGCCGAGTTTTTTTTAACCACTGATACTAAATATTTTCTTTACCAGTCATGTTTTTTAAACAAAACATTATTTACAATATGGTAAGACTCGTACAAAACATTTTCTTTACCAACAGTCTATGTTTGAAACGTCGAAACAAAACCATTTTTTTAACTTACGTGAGCAAGGTGTAGCATGATTAGAGACCCGTAAATTTCGCCGGTTCATTTATAGACAAGTTGGAATTCATACACTTATACGTTCATGCTACTTTTATAATTGGTGGACGTGTTGTTTGACACCTACTGGAGATAAATGAGCCAATAACAAACATGCAATAAATTGTGCGCCAAACCACTACCTTTTACTATCACAACAATAAACCAATAAACAGTTTATATCTGTATGAGAGTATATAAAACTGTGAAATCTAGCCTGCACGTCATTCAACTCGCGAATTTCTCGGGGGTCTAAACATGGGATACCAATTTTTTTAAAAAACCTAAAATTATTTATTTACACACATATTACAATACTGTTCTGTTCTACATACGTATCATGCGAAGATTCTTCTCCTCGTCAGTAAAAATACGGAGTTTTTTTTTCAGTTCTGAGGCCATTACATACACATAATAATGTTTTATATGTACCACAGATTATCCCACATCCAAAGCCTTAATGCTTGGGCATTGCATGACGCACATCGTCCATTTTCACAGTCGTGAAACCATGATACATACGTCTCTACCAGCTGCCTGAACGGAGGACATCATGGTTGTTTTCGTTTGTAGAGGTCTACAATTTTCGTACCGGCAGGACACACACTGCGCATCGCCGGCTCTTGACGATACACGTACACGGGTAATCGGGAATTACGGCTTCCTTTAACACTTTGTGAATGTCACAGTACGGAATATTTCCATCGTTCCACCTAAGTCCGTACATCTGTTGCAGTAGGCGGCATGCCTGTTGCGTGGTGTGGTCGAGGTGCTTCCATTGGCATGGTGGTAGAAACGTAAACTCTTTGGTTTGCTCGTCGTCGTCGCTGTATGAGATACCCATCTGCTTGATGCTTGATGGCGTACGAGTCCAGCGTGCTAAACCCTTGGATGTCGCAAAACACTTTTTTTTTTCTTCCAGACACTATACATTCTTTACAAAAGTTATTTCACACTGTGTTCACTCGTGTGCTGGGCTATTTTCCTCGTCACTCCTTGCCAGTAGAAGACTTGTACGGAGTCTTCCAAGGGGAAGTTGGTTGTTGCCAGGGTTACTCTGCGTGCCTTGCACCAGCACCTGCGGTGTGGCGTGTCGGGAACGGAGGTGGTGATGCAGCCCTTGAAACACTCCTTGCACGGGAGGCAGTCCCTTATATATTCGTCCAACTGTAGGTAGGCTGACAAATACTTGCATATTGTCGAAATTTCGTACGGTGCGTACGTGAATAGGAACTCTTTCGGCAGATACGGTAACTCGTCCCGTTTGTGCAGGGCACTGAGTGATCCTACCTTCCCGAATGCCAAAATCGTCAAAATGATTTTATGACCATTTGGACAACATGCGAACATTTCTATGAGCGAGGTGCAACTTTTTCCCGGAGGCCCTCGGGGATGCCTTTTATAAATCCAATCGAAGAGATTGGAGAGGGTGGAACGGACTTGACTAATTAGTCAATCAGTAACATTGGTGATACGAAGTTTTCCGAAGATACCTGAGATATTAATCCAATCTGGAGGGTTGTCACGTGCTGGGTATGGAGCAAAGGTGACTAATTAGCCAACGAGAAACACTGGCAGGGTGGAGCGAAGCGACTAATTAGCCAATCGGATAGATTAGTGGAGATCGAACAGAGTGTGTAAACAACCAATGGGAAGCATTGGCGTACTAATTAGCCAATGAAAAACATTGGCGTTGGTGGAGGAGTTGCAGCGAAGCGACTAATTAGCCAATGGGAAGCATTGGCAGGAATCGAACAGAGGTGAGTAATTGGTGAAGGGGATTGAGCAAAGCGACTAATTAGCCAATGAGAAACATTGGCGGGGTTGAGGGGGTGGAGCAAAGCGATTAGTTAACTAATTAGAATCATTGGAGGGGTAATTGTGCACTTAAATATATTGCAAGGGATGGAACAAAGGGGACTGATTAGCCAATGAGAAACATTGGCGTGGAGTGTTGGGGTTGGAGGGGAACCGACTAATTAGCCAATGAGAAACATTGGTGGGGATGGAGCGAAAGCGACTAATTAGCCGGTATCAATGGCGAGGGTAAGTCGAACGGACGTGTGAGAGACTGTAAAATACATGTTTTTTTAAATAAATATCTTTAAAGGATTTTTTATAAAAAAATTTTTTTTAAGTAAATGTTGAGGGAAAAAGGGAAATATGGAGGGGAAAAAGGGTGAAAAGAACACCGGTGTTAAAATCTTTTTAATTAAGAGATGTGTAAAATAAAATTTTGTAATATTAAATTTTTAAATATTTTTTTTAATTTTTTAAACGATTCTTTCCTTATATTTTTAAAAATAAATTCTTCATAAATATTTTAATGATTTTTTAATTTTTAAACAATTTTTTTGCAATTTATTGGGTTTTGGGGTCAGAGATCACCGCGGTCAAGATGAAGGTCATGGGTTAAAGGTAAAGATCAATGACATCCAATGTGGCGGACGGTGACGTAACAAGGAGGCGGCTCCCCCGAATCCGAATCCGAATCCGAATCCGATCCCCGATCCCCTTGCAAGTCAAGGAATTATTTCCTACTTATTTCGTTTATAAATAAAATAAATAAAAACGGGTAGAAAATAGGGGAGTTGGTAATACCTAGTATTAAATAGTTATTATTCAAAATTGGATTATACCGAGTGCGCACAAATGCGTTGCGCTATTTCTTTGGTGTAAATTTTTATACTTGGTTAAGCTTTGGAAGCAGAGCTTTAGCAGGGCTTCAGAAAAGTACGAAGTAACTGTGAATGGCGTAAATACCATTTCATACTTGTAACTTTTGTAAATATGTACATCTGTAAAGAAAACCCGTGAAGTGTTATACGAATTTAAAAGCGCATTATTTCAGTAAGCAAACGAAACGAATACGTTTCGTTGGTAGATGTACGTTTCACTTTCCACTTTCTATTCAGTATGGTTCTAAGAGATTACTTACCCTACGGCGGTTCTCAGAAAGCACGAGCTCCTCTGGAACTTTGTTCTCATATTAACGAGTATTTCATCGCTTCCAAGTACTCTGATTTCAGCGGCCCGAGGAGATGAGGCTGAATGCCCCTCTCTGAATCGATATGGTTCTGCGTAGTCGACACAGTGTCTGAAGTCGTGAATGTAAGCGGTGCACCTTTAATGCAATCGATGAATAATAATGAGACAATTATAACAGATCTTACATAAGGATGATCTGTTCATAAATAAACGTGGTATTGTGGCCGATCAGGCTGTGTACATTGGTAGATTCGCATTTTAATTTTATCCATTGTTTATCTGTAATTAGCAAAGATTACATTGCCAGGTGTTATTTATTACAAATGAATTGGAAGATGGCAAAATAATCATTTTGCATTTTTTGAAGAATTAAATTCTTACAGTACAATTACATTTAATATTAGCTCAAATCAAATTTAACATTCTGAATTTATCTACATATCTTCTCTGTGGCGTTTCCCCATCATTACCATTTTCTTTCTTTTTCAAAATATTGTAGCATTTTCAGTCGGTAACTGTGAATCGGAGGAGCACAAGTATCACAACGAACTTCACAATGAATTATAAGTAATACCTAGAGACGTGCCTGATATATCACCGAATAGAACCAGATTTATTGTTGACACTTAGTTGGCAGCGGTCGAGCAGATATGCTGCAAGAATTAAAACAAAATATGTATATTTATTTATGTCTCGATTAATTCCGCTCAAATCTATAGATGTGTGTGGTATTGGTGAAACTAAAGAACTTCCATCAGCTTCGCGCTAGACTTAACTCAAATCAGCAATTCCTGTACCTTTATTCCCTTATACGCCGTTACTATTCATGATCTTTATACATGTTAACGTAATGTTGTGAATTGCGTGTGTTTTTCACCGCACCTACATTGTCTAAACATTAACAGGAAAATACCAATGATTTTCACCTCACCACGGAAATTAAGGGAGGGGCAACTTCCCCCCCCCCCTCTTTGCCGGCGTCAAGACTACACAATCGTAACAGAATATCACCTTGTTTTCAATTAAGTAGTACGATAATGTATGTCCAAGGACAATGGCTGGAGGCTGTGGTGCCATCGCATGTACGCCATCTTGTATTCCGTCATCTTGTGTCCGTGACCATGATCTTTGTCGGTGATCTTGTTCCCGCCCTCCATCTTGTTTTCACTCGCCATCTTGTTTCCACATGTTATATTGTTTCCAACCACCATATTTTTCCACGTGCCATCTTGTTTCTGCTCACCATATTGTCTCCACCTATCAGCTTGTTTCTGCCCGCCATATTGCGTCCACCTGTCATCTTGTTTCTGCCTGCCATCTTGTTTCCTCCTACCATCTTGTTTCCCAATTGCTCACCTTCGCATCTGTCGCATACAATCCACATGCTATAGTTCTCTCGCCGTTTGCTAGAGTGCACCAATGATATATGTAATGTTGTTTATTGCTGCTAGAATGTGCCACAATTATCCGCCATGTTGTTTACAGCTTGTCCTTCGTTCAACTGCCGCCTGCTAGGGCCACTGGTGTCGCTCTCTCTCTCGGCCACCATGTTGGTTCTCTCATCATCTACTAGAGTGTGCCTGATTACTAAACATTCCATTTCTGATTTGGGGATTTGGCCACCTGGAGCGCTGATATTTATTTTTTTCGTAGAGCTCAAAATTTTGTCTGTAGGAGGGCTAGATGGAACTGCAGAAACCTTGTGTCGGCATGCAGATATGCCTTAGACCATTCAGCTATCACAATGTGTGTCTATAAGAAGGTTTAAATAAGGGATATATAAAATTTAAAAAATGTTATTTTAATTAATATATGTTTTATTTATCTGCTTCCATTTTTCTTAATTTGGCGAAATAAAAGAGTTCAGAAGCAGGAAAACACAATATATTACAATGACTATCTTATAATTTATTTTTTCTGTCGAGGGAAAATGTGGTATAATAAAAAAAATACTATAGATAATATATGCTTACTGCCTTCCTGTAACCTTTCTATTTAATGCATGCAATAATTTTGAATTATTTCCTGTCGTCTGGGTTTTTACGGCGTCTATGCCGCTTTTTCCCAGTCTCTTATTAGTTATAGTTTTAACTATAGGTACACTCAGGGAGGTAGTCGTAGCCTTTATTGCCGCCATGGCTCCCCAATCCCTCTCTGCTGCGGTACATGTCATCTTACATGATTTCTCTTTGTTATAGGCGTAAGGGGTTCGCCCTGAGATACAATTATCTCCTGTCCTACCCTCGGGACTAAAGTTTAGTAATAGGGTAGGTTAGAAAAATTATACTGCTTGCTGCTGCAGTCGTCGTCACATGTTTGAGTAGCTCGCAGTAAATTATACAGTTTATTTCTCGTCTGAAATTTTCTTATCGCCAAGCAGCAGATGTTTGCATGATGTCCCAGTGAGCAGAAATAATTTCGACGACCTTCACGTATGGGAGGTTACAGTCGCTTGCTGCCTTAGATCCAGAAAACGAACTCGCATTTCTGCCAAAAGAGTTCCTGCTGACGTACGCGCACCACGAAGTACGGTATATGTACAAGGGATTTCCGGTCTACCTACAACAGGACGAAGATATTCACGACTGTCTTCCCTCCAAGGAGTGTTCCGAAGGCTGCACCACTTGCGTTCTGGACACGAATCATTCCCACAGCTGGTGCAAGGTGCTAGGTCACAAAGCAGCAGCAGCCACCGCCGGCACCACCTCCTCCATTGACGAAAGGTCCGCACAGTGAGACACATGAACGACTCTGCAGAGCAATTAACCACCGAACTCATATGGCTGATCGTATCAGGTCTCCGATCCAGCACCAGTACCACCTTCATCTCGACGACATCCGACGATTGGCTTCCAGCACATCTCTATGCAGACCACTGTTGGCACCAGAAGCAGTTGGTTCATGCCCACCACAGTTATTTCTATCGCACTGCTAGCGCCACCGCGATCTTCGATGCACAAGGTGATGTACACCACCTCCTTCGAGTCAGGTATGGTAAAGTGTTATCCAAACGCCATCCTTGAGTTCGGGCGAGTAGAGTACTGGCCGGGCAACCCAAAGTGTCAGGATGCTGGTGGGATAATGAAACCTACACAGTGTACAGCATGAGGCCGGACATAATACTGCCATACAGCCCCGACGAACTGTTGGAGTTAAACATGGGTTCTTCAGTTATCATGAAAGAAGGCATCCAGCTTAGGGACTGTGAAATAAGACGAAGGGAGCAGGAAACAGTGCTTAGCTTCGTTGAAGAATGTGATGATGAGATGCATAGATTCCTACCGGAAAAAGAAGCTGACATGGTTCTGTTCGTCAAGCGGACCACAACTTGTCACAGCCTGCCATACGAGATAAAGACAAACTCACTGGATGAGAACGGGGAATGAGAGTGGATAGTAACAAACAATATAAAAAACAGTGTTTCGAACAGAGCAATATAGTATGAATAAATGTATAGTTGCTAATTATATTTTTAGGCACATGATGTGTGTCGGAGTGTGTAAACAAAATCAGCAGGGAAATTTTAATAGAAAATCTTCATATTTTTAAAGATGATCTTGCTTATTTATGTACAAATAATGAAAAAATATTTCGCAACATAAATGCAAAAAACAAATAGGACTTTAAAAAAATTGCCAGTCAATTTAAACTAATACTGCTTAACACTTAGGTATGTGAAGACATAAAATAGTTTGATGAATAAAATATATGTATAATTTCGAAGCAATTTCTCCTTTTATTTTATTGTTTGTCATGCCCCTCATCAATTCAGAAAAAATATATTGTATAACGTGTTGGTGGAAAATAAAATCAGTTAACATTATGTTCTTCAAAATGAAGATAATAAACTAATACCTTAAAAAGTTGTCAATAAAAAATACTTCCTGATGACTATATTTATACCATGTAGGTTACTGGAGTTGAGTTTGCGAGCATGCATAGACAGGCTCACAAGACAAAGGCAGCTGACCTTGTCAGAGTTTAAAAAAAAATTTGTGCTTGCATGGCAAGAGTAGTGTTAGTATTTCCACAAGCCTACACCTGCACTGTGTCAAGTAATGGGAGTTAAGTTAAAATGGAAATTAGAATGAGTCAGTGGGCATCACGAACAAACACTGGCACATCCAGAATGGCAGTGGAGTGTAATGTATAGGGAAGAGGGGGAAACTGATATAAAAGTCGATGAGAAAGCTTGTAGTAATAGTAATGACCTTACTTTTATCACATAATGTCTGCTTAGTTCTGGCCTGAAGATGTAGCCATTTACTCTGATATTACCGTGGGCTACCACAGAGATCACTTCTGGATACCTGGTATGCCAGAGCGAATAGAAAGCTGTGATGGACTGGAGCATTGGGTTGCATTCAATATGGAAGACCTTGTCTCTGTGGAATCTATGATTTGTGACTTCAATGTCTGCCCTGTTTAACATCTTCGACCAGACAGCCTGCTGCCGACTACACTGCAAAGCTTGGTGAGTGCACGAGTTGAAAATGTGACTGCATTCTGTGGTGCTAGCAGCATTGCATATAATTTGGGATGGCCAAAGAGCAATGAAGTACGATTCTGGAAGGAGTACTGTGATGGCTATAGTTGCACATCCATTCTTAACAGGGACAGGTTAATTTGGACTGCCATGTGCTTACCACTTGTATGGGAAATATACCAGTTATCTTTGTACTGAGTCATACATTCCCATCCATGACATAATTCAGTTGTGTACCAGTCTGCAACCAGTCTTCTTCTGCCCAATCTGCAGTCAGCAGCAGTCCAGCAGTTAGCCAGCCCAGCCACCATGGACCCTGAATACGATTATTACGAACCAATTTCTGAACACTGCAAGGAAGATGAAAAAGGGTCCTTGTTGTGTGATCCTACTAGCACCGAGTCGGCGCCATGCATAATGTACAAACCCAGCACTTTGTACGACTATGTGCATGAAGTCTTACATTTGTGTGTAGTTTTATATAACTTTTAAAAATGAATTTCGTAATATGTACAGCTCCATATACTTTGAAACGTCTAGCGAGAATGTACATTTCCGTCTACAATGGAATGGATTTTCATCATACGAAACCTTCAGGGTAGTATACTGCTTTGGGTGCAAAGATTTTAATTGCGCCTTTTATCTCTGTGCTTCGAAGCTAGCACTGTCTTATGCTATGGCCAGAGACCCCAAAGACATCAAGTACAGGAAATCATGTTATGGTAATCAACATTATAGAAGTACTAAGAAATATATACTTGGTCGTTTACCGACAATGGATACATCATGGGCATCAATTTTGTGATCTGTATATAGGAAAGAATTGCTTCGAGAAACTATATTTTCCCCAAAAACATTTATATAAATTCAAGCTGAACTATATAAATAATGCAGATATGTTTGTTCATACAGCATGAACCAAAACCGCAGCTTATGTACTCCAGTAACAGATATCCCAGCAGTTACTCCACCTCCAGTAACTCATCCTCCAGTGACTTCCATGTTAGTCCACACAGCAGATGATGATGTTCCCTTCATAACATAAATAGACTATGAAACGTCGACTTCATATATACGAAAAGTAGTGAAACAGAAATTAATTGATGTATTAAGTTGTAAATAAATTTATTTACGGAAAAATTATTTATTTCTTAAAATAACCAATGTGCCATAAGTATATTCAAAACTGGCATACACACAAAACTATTTGTAAAGAAAGTTTAACTAGCGAGTGATATTGAACGTTTTCATACTAATTTCAATTTTAGAGGCTGATAAACACAAAGTTATTACTGCGATTCTCATGTCGGTCGATATCACACACAAGTTTTGTTACATAACCCCACCAAACCTCTATGCGTCTCCATTACACTCGAATGACTGGCCCAATTACTTGCATTAAAAACATTTCTTAGTTAATTCGTTCGTCATATAAAAATCAGCCTATTTTAATCGACTCGAATATGACATAATACTTCAGATCCTACCACAGCCCTCCTCCTGCACATGCTCGCGTACATTTTATTTAAAACAGACACTCGAAATCGATTATATATCCACTGAATTAATACATTTTTCAGAGAAGCAGAACATACTATATGATAAATGAAACACACATTACTAAGTACGAAATAATTAAATTTATTTACTTACTATTTATATTCTATCTTTCTTATTTTTTCATAAATACAATTTTTTCATTTCCCTGTTTGAAAATTATGATTAGTAGACAATAGTCTCATATGATCTAACACTAATCATTCAGTTCATTATCGATTGAAGATATCTCAACAATCTGTGAGAGATATATGCATTTTTGCAGGTTAGTCAAATGCCTGAGTCTATCAATCAAGTCATTAAGTTCCTCGTAAAACAAATAGATAGATTTAACTAGTTTCTTCATTGAAGGTTCACGATACATTTCTGCACATATGTTCATTTCATCTCGATCACAACAATAACACTATTGTAATCACATTCTTCATAACTATCAGTACATATGTCGGGGAAACTAAATTCGTCACCTTCATCAGTACTCTGCTCAGAGTCGTTATTTTGGTAACGAACGAGTAAGAGTAATATCTTGTATTCCTCTAACTCTTCTTCAGTGCATTCTTTTAAGTTTCACACAAAATAACAACTCATATAGTCCTCCATTCCCATGGGTTACGAATTGTTTACTTGTATAATTTCCCTAGCCAAAGAGTTAATTTCCTTGGGTCCAAGAAACAATTTATTATTGTACTTATACACACTGTGACGTATAGGTTGAGAAATACCTCTGGGCCGAAGTACTGGGTTTGAATCAATGTTTCTTCGGCTCCAACTTCAAATTGTCATTATATTCAGCAACATGTTTACGCTTTTACTTTGCAGATGTCACCAACTCATTATCTGTAAGGTATTTCCATTTCTGTTTATTTTTCACAGCGCCACAAGCAGTCTTGGAGTTCACATTTTCACTCTCCTCATCATGACTAGTTATAACTTCTTCGTTTTTCACTTTACATGTTAGCAGTGCATGTTTTTGTTTACAACTTCTGCAGTTCCGTATGGATCGCACTTTTCTTAGTATATTTCTGAAACACTTTTATTTCTTTCATCGTCCACTGTTTTGAAACATGGTGCAGGCCCCTCACCCGCCAGCGACCATTCTCAATAACTGACTCCTCGGAGCCACCTACTCCTCAAAAAAGCAGTCTCCTTACAAGTTTACTGAGGTTCTTTTTACCCTAGAAACATGAGTATCTACTAGGCACAGCTGTTACTTTTGACATCTTTTATCAGTGGTATTTCAACTTTTATGCATGAATTTATCGAAATATTTTATATACTAATATAATCACATTATTATGCATGGCAGTTAGCAACAGTGCTATATGAAGGGCCGCACAAATCACAGGGTCGCTATGAAAATCTTTGACACAAGCATCAGCAGCAGTAAATGTCCCTGATTCACCATCTATCAAATTATCATCGCAGTGTATACTTGACTCCTCTTTGATTGATGGCACTATGATGCCATCGTCCAGTTCATCGACACCAGGTCTGTCAGTAGCAGAACCGACATCAGCAGCCTTGGACTTTGACAAGTGGGTGCAGATTCATCTCTTGAACTGGTGGCAGAATCATCCATCTTGGGTACTGACACAAGTGTCTGGCATCTACGATGAACTCAGCGGTGTGTGGTCGTCTGGCTGGCAGCATCCTTCTTGGACCCAGGTTGCTGAAAGTGGTCCGATGGTTCGTGCCCCACCTATAGTGAATCCATGGTACAATCTGGTGTGCAGATGGTAGCATGAGTCTGTGATGAGGCGATTATTTGGTCCACAGAGCAGGGAAACTTCATCTGTGGGGTCTTGTGGAACATGATGTAGACCAATGCTCCCAGACAGTCCAATTAAAACTGTCCTGGTTCATAGACAATTGGAAAATGTTACAATTGTCAGTGCTGCATGCCGCTACCATAGAAGGTCTTAGTATAGGTGTGCATATATCCATCTTCTGCGATGAAACTATACTCCATGCTACTATAGTCTGGTTTGGTGCTTGCATAAAGGTTCATAGGACAGAATGGAGTCATGCTGACAATCAGACCTCTAGGTATCGACTAAACGAGCTGGTTGATTTTTCCCACTTGTATGTAATACAGATGTCGATCAGAATTGCCACCACAAAAAAAAATAATTTATCTCACATTTCAAGAAAATCTGGTGATTTAGTGCCTAGTCATAGGCAGTCGATTCCTGGTCCAAGTACAAGGCACACCATTTGTGCAGCAGTTACATGTTCTTCAGTGCACAGGCCCAATTAGGTTTTGACCTGTCGTCGACATTATGATGCGAATCTAAAGTAAAGTTTTGTCAGCCTGCGCAGCAAAGGACATCTGTACTTGACCTGCAAATCGATAATTTCCACTTCAAAATTAGAAAAGTTGCTAAGCCAATTTTTCTGCTCAGGTCCTACTATGTAAATATGTGCTTTGGGTACTGCATCAGAAAGTCTTGCAACATGTTTCCCACCTAATAGTATGAATCTTGCCTTCGTCCCACTCTAGTCCTTGGTAGTACTTGGTCATCCAGGCGTTTGTTTTCTTGCTCTTCTCGTCCAAAAGTTTCCTCTTATGGCGGCGGGAGGGCAGGAGGTGTGTGCAGATTATCTTCCATCATCGTCATAGGACACAGCGATATTCTTGAGTACGAAGCCCTTTTGATTCTGGAAACCCTTCAGGTTACAGTACATCTTGAAGTTGAAGATGCTTGTAGACGATTAAACAGTTATAGTGCTTGAAAGTTATATTCTTATATTCTCAGCTGTGCTCATAACAGTATTTTGATGGTCTTATCCCGGAAATTGTAAGATACGAGCCAGTCATGAAGTATTGGGCAGAATGCATATGTGTAAGCAGGAATGTTTTCATGTGTAGTGAATTCGATCCTGCAGTCGATTACATTGGAGGTAATATGCTCGTCCTGTTTACTCACATTGAATACCATGAGGGGAGCCAAACACTCGAAAGTATTAGGGCTCAGTATCATTGATTGAAGGCATCCATAATATGCATTTTGGAATTAAGTGTACATCTGAAATGCAAGCAGGTCATGCCCATTTTTAAAGTTCATTTTCATGCCAAAACATTAACAGCTTTTGCTATTCAAAAGTATTTTCAAATTTTCTATTTGACACGTGTCGAACTGCGAACGACTAACTCTCACATTGTGCTGTCTTCTGGTATGTAGCACAACAATACTGTAACTTAGTTTCTTGGAAGCAAAGCTGGAATTCTCCATCTAGTTGATGCACTGGCTTGCTGGTAATCCAGGGTATGTATGAACACTCCATGACCTGAAAGCCACATCGAAATTTTTTCCATATTCCACATTCTTCAACATTTTTATGCATTCAGCAGTGCTCAGCTGTATATGAGGCAGCATCCACTCGATAGACTGTAGTTTCAGTTCCACTGTCTCCAGATTTTGTCCCTTGCACATGATGGTGCCTGCATGCATATTAGCTAGAAGCAGCACCAGTTCCTGCTTCGAATTGAAGAAAATTCATTTGTAATTTTTGTAAGTCCCAATAGCATGGAGAGTGGGATGCACACTTCTAACTTGCCTCCAAAGTATATAGGAACACTACAGTCATCTTCGATTCCCCAGCCTGACTTCTTGGCCACAGAGAACTCATTCGGCATGACTGAGAGGTAATTTTTTTTTATCATCTTGGTTATGCCCACATCTCGCAACTGGTCAACCTCGACATCGTTGAGAAAATACATGATGCGATCGATCAGATGAAGAACTCCATTACTCGTTATTTTTGTCGATGTCGGGTTGGACCCATCTTCTTTTGTTAGAGTCACCTTAATTCACAGGAAAGACTGACCAGAATAGAGTATAGATCTTGGTGTTGGAACACATTCTGAACTCTGAACTTCTGATGGTAGTGTGTGTTCCGATCAGGAAAGGCTGGAATTCATGAAGTTCCGCCTTCGTTACACTGTCTTCAAAATGACGTGCTCTTCGATGTTTAGGTATTATTCAATGGCGATTTACTTTGAAGCCGATAATGCAGAGGAAAATCTCGTTAGCATGTGTTAACTCCTTGGCGACTTGTGATGTACCAATCGCAAGTATTGCACGGCACTTTGTTTTATTAGTTCTGGTTGTCATTATTCTTATAAACATCTTCTCAAATGCAGGTGTAGGGCGATTGCTTAGTTTCGAAAGTTTTCTAACTCTCTGTGTTGGTCGACCACTGTCACGATCACCTTGTGTGCTCTCTTCGCGACAACTAGAACATAAATTATGCTTTGCAGTGCTACAACTGGTTTTAAACTTGGAGGGACAATAGGCAAAAACCCATGCAGCATATTGCTCGGCCTACCATTGTGGAATCTGCCACTTGCTAAATTTCAGTTTATTTATATCAAATTGACTGCCAAAATGTTTAAGGGCCTCGACGACTCATGTTTTTTGCCAGCTTCGTAGATGTATGGCTCGAACCCCAGAATCGGTTCGATTGTATCCAGTTTCATAAATTCGATATCTCGCATCATATGATGACACTCTTCAAAGAATTGGGTTTCCCATGTCGTTTGATCCATGTTTGGGGACGGTGACTCTTCAATGTACCTTGCAAATCCCATCTATTTCATAAGAACCTACAGGCAATGTTACTTTGTTGAAGAAACTGCCTTTTTTATGAGATATGTCTTACAGTTTTTTCATCAACGTTTGTTATCGCATGGTATCGCATTTATACAAATACTTGTACGAACGAACCAGGAAAAAAAGACACAAACATCTCCAGTACCATGTGTTAGGCATCTGCTCCATCTCATAGTTGTAAGTCAGCTTCGTTCCATTTAAGTACCATTGCAGTTCGGGTGGAGGATGCAAATTCATAAAACTGCCGTAATAGTCTGCATTTTTGCCTTGTTTGTTATGTAAGTCATCCAGTGTGTATCCAGCCTCGCTATCATGTCTGGATTAATAATGGCACACTTATTACACTTTGGTTTCTATGGCAATTCGCCCCTCATAAACACTCCTATAAAAATAGGTATTCTCAATTTGGGTACATACAGTTATAAATTGATGTTAGTGAATGGTTATTTCGGTAGAGATTTCAATATTGCATCTTCCTGCTGCATCGCTTTTGTACAGTTCTACCTCCTACTGGGCATGGCCTTAGGTAGAGGCCTTGGCCTTTTTTTACCCGCAGTGATAGATTACATATTTGCATTATGTTTTTGGATCTTGGAAGACTGCTTCTGTTCGTTCGATGCTGTGTCGATGGCTTAAACGATACCACTTGTGGTAGCGATTAGGCCTTCGAGGGCCATGAGTGCAGGACAAAGCAATGGAAAAAACCCGCCATTAGATTTCTTTGGCCTTACATGCTTTTCTTCTTCCATTTAACACTGATTTTCGTTTCACTTGTGCCTTTCTCTTGCTCTCTATTCCTGTTTCCATTTTAACCTGTGCCCTTCTCTTGCTTTTATTTCCCATTCCCATCTTCATGTTGGCATTCATCACATTGGATATGCCCAACACTGCAATTTTTTTCTTCGAATCCAGAGTCTGATGATTTTCTTATCTCGTCAGACTTCTGCGCAAGTATCTTGTCTGCCTGGTGTCGAGTTTCCAGGTCCTTGTTAATAGAGTAAGTGTTATTGTGCTGCTTGCACACCTCTTTCAGTTAATTGATGTCTGCGTTACAACATGACAGCCTCTTAGCCAACTTTCGTTCCTGGCCTGCAGAACTTATATCCGGGAATGTGAAGCTCTGAAGGTATATTTATGATCAGTGAATCAACGATCCCGCTTCCAGCTACAGTCTTACTCCTTCGAGACATAGTGGTGAACTGAACGGGAAAAGTATAAATACACCCCTTTCGTACTTCTTTTTTCAGTTTCGTTCTAGACTTGGAACATTATGGACATAAAGTGCTAGTGATGCATATGTTTTATCGTTTCTGCGATTAACCATTTACAGCTTTGTGCAGTATTCTTCGACGCGAAATAACGACCTGCAGAAAGAAAAGTTGAAGTATGGCATTTCAGTGCAAACTCTGTCAGAGGCAATTTATATATAGTGATATTTTGAAGAGTATTTATAAAACTTGTAGCACTGGTTCTCTGAAACTATAAGCAGCACTGCAGTTAGCACCTCATGCACCACAGTTAGCACTACACTTAGCACTGCAATAAGCACCACACTAAGTACTGCAAATCAGCACTGCACTTACCACCACACTTAGCACCCCAATCAGCACCGCACTTAGCACCACACTCAGCACTGCACTTAGCACAGTAATCAGCACCACAATCAGCACTCTACTTAACACCAAACTTAGTACCATGCTTAGCACTGCACTTAGCATGACACACGCCACAATATACAGTATCATTACGAATTTTCTTTCCGATTACAAAAATTAATAACTTAATAAATTAATAAATTAATAATTAAGTTTGGTGATTATGCACCCAATGGGACCAGTATCGGTAAGTGGTACACTGACTTTAAAGCAAATGGATGCACCTGTAAGCGAATGTCAACCCGCCATCCACCAGTAAGCGAGGCAACTGTGGAGTGTGTAAAAGAGAATTTCGTGCGAAGTCCACAGATATCCACCGCAACAGCGAGTAAAGAATTGGACATTACGCAACCAACTGTGTGGAAGATATTATGAAAACATTGCGGTTCCATCCGTACCATCTGCAATTGTTGCAGGCCCTGAAACTGGACGAAAAGTCAAGCGACTATCTTTCTGCGAGGACATGCAAATCGAAATGGAAACTGATGGTTTCTCGGCATTGCTGGTGTTCAGTGATGAAGCCACTTTCCACCTGTCGGGCAAAGTATACAAACACAATGTCCGGATCTGGGGTCTGGAAAATCCTAAGGGTATGGGGAGCATGTGCGCGTGCGCGACTACCCCAAGCTGAATGTTTTTGGTGCCATCAGCCATCAAAAGATGTACGGCCTTTCTTTCTCGACGAGAACACAAGCACATGGATCTCGTACCTGCAAATGTAACACGCATGGCTTGTTCCACAACTGGAACAGAATAAACAAAGTTACATTTTTCAGCAAGATGGGTCACCACCCCATTTCCACTTGGGTGTCAGACGTGAACTCAATAGGCGACTACCAAACAGATGGATTGGGCATGCTAGTCATGACGATAATGAACGTTTGCGTTGGCCTCCATGTTCCCCCGATCTTACACCCTGTGACTCTTTTCTTTGGGGTTTTATTAAACAACACAGGTATCCGCTACCTTTACCATCTACAATACAGGATCTTTGTGTTCACATCGCAGAGGCCATTGCATTAGTGGATCGTCCAATTTTACAACATGCATGGTAGGAATTGGACTACAGACTTGCTGTGTGTCGCATGACAAAGGGCGCTCACATTGATCACAGATGATGTGCTGTTGTGAACTAAATTAAAAATAAAATACTTTTTGAGTTTCCCTTTCCATTGAGACAACTTTCGTGTATCTGAGTGTTATAACATGCAAGTTGTTAATTTTTGTATTAGGAAAGATAATTTGTAATGACACGGTATTATTGGCAACATACATATTATAAAGCAAGATCTTACTCTACCCATACACATCACTATTGAAGATGAAGTTACTGCCTCTGAATCTCAATATGGAAGACTTTTTCCGAATAGAGTGAGGTGCATCATCACAGGACCATCAAATTGTGCGAAAACATATGCCCTGCTGAGCCTGCTAGAAGAAGAAAATGGTCTTATTTTCGATAATGTGTACATGTACTTCAAATCGCTTCAGCAACTGAAATACTAACGACTGGCATGAGTATTGCAGCCATAGTTAGTGTGGGTTATTTCCCTTGCAGCGATAACAAAGTTTCCATGCCACCAAGCGAAGCATTGCCAAAATCAGTGAATATTTTTTTGATGATGTAGTATGTGAAAAACAGACTTGCATCCAGGAGTACTTTAGTATGTGACGGCATACGAATGTAGACTGTGTGCATCTCGAACAGACTTATTTGTGCATGCCCAAGCAACAGCTTCGCGATAATGCTAATGTTTTGGCGCTGTTTTGCATGACCGATATGAATTTGCGATATGTGTACAGTGACCACATACTATTGACATGATATTAGCGGATTTCAAGAGCCTGTGATCGGATTTCAAGAGCCTGTGTTCTTTGTGCTGAAAAGACAAATAACGAGTTTTGGTGATCATAAAAGACTGGCCTATATATAATGTCAAGTACCAATGTGGAATCGATAAGTTCTTGATCGACCATTGAGAATGAGTTACAGCATATCGAAATTCGGGCAGAGTAGCCTCAAGCTGCGGTTTTACAACGATGAAAATGGAGGCTGTCTCATAACCAGGGAATGATGTTGGCAATCCCGAAGATACGGGGATGCTCCTGCTAAACATTTCGTCATCCAAACTGGCAAAGCCATTATCTCGGAATGGTGCATTATGTTGACTGAGCAAAACACATTCTTTTGCAACTATCTGTCCGAACTCGGGGCATGTGAAGACCGAGATCGTCTACATTATGATAGCCATGGACAAGCACGTGACGAGTATTCACTCGTAAATTGCCGACAGATTCAATGTAGCATCTGCACAAGATGAAAAGAATCTAAAAGGACTAAAATATCACATAGATCAAACATTCATTACCTCAATTTCCCATCTCGCCAGGAAAACATATATTCAGAATCACAGCAGGGACATATTAGATGCCTGCTGCGAACGGCTAGCCAAGATCGAAAGTCTTTTGATAGAGATGCATGACTATACCTATAAATGAGAGCAACCATAATTTTTTTTTATTCTGTGTGATGTCGGAAAATAGCTGGCGACTTACATTGGACGATTCAGTATGTTCGCTCTAAGTATTTACTCGCCAAGAGGACTAAAATTTCGCGCGACCTTATAAATGAAGAAAATTTTTACCCCATTACTCGTTGTCCCGAAGTGCTCAGGGAGAGCGATGGGTCACCCATAGTCGTGAAGAACGAGATCGATGACACTGCTGAGACTATGGAAAAAAGGAAATATGATTACGTACAAATAGATTGGGTCGATGGATAGGATGCGGATTTGTCACACAACAAAAAGGTACACAAAAAAGTCTTCAAACAAAATGCTCTTGTGTATCGCTACCTACGATCTTGCACATATCGCAATAATAATACGACATAAAGCATATACAGGCAAAATGATAAATAATACCTCAGTGCTAGTGAAATAGAGACTATACGTGGTGGAATCATCCAAGTAGGCGAATAAAAGACACATGAAACACTGGGTTTTACGAATATCTATTCCGCAAGTAGCAAAGAGAGTTTGCAGAATCTTACCTGCTGGAATACGAGATGTTGCTCGAACCCATTTATGCACTTTACCAAGATAACAATACTAAGACAGATGTTAACATGGTCAAATATCACGAGAAAATCGACATACTCGCAGACCTTTTCAGTGGACTAGTACTGAAAAGTAACAAATGTCGGAAGAATACAATTACAAGAACACCGACAATGTATTCTGGGACGACCCAAACGAGCTGGTCGATAGGCTGCTACTACAACTGCTTGCTGCGCAAAGGGTTTGAAATTACTTCCAAACTAACAAGATGATTTCAAACATTGAAGAACTGGAGGAGTGATGCTACATAGAATGAGTCATTTGGTAATCACCAATGAATTGCACACATCTGCGAGATGCAACTACCGCTGCCGCAAGGTTGTGATATCTGGTATGATCGAACTATTTCGAACCGATCTCGTGGAGGTATTACAGTATGCTCGGGTCAACAAGGGCTGCAATACATGTTGGCCCACATCAATGTATTTAGCAAATTCACCTGGGCCAGGCCTGTCAAGTCGAAGAAAGCCAGTGATGTCACCGAGGCCATGGGCGATGTGCTGCATGAAGGACACATCTCAAATAATCTACAAACCAACCAAGGCAAGGAATTCTACAAAGCAAAATTCAAGGCCGTAATGAAGAAATACAATATAAAACATTATTCCACATACAGCAATATCAAAGCTTCTATCATCGAGAGGTTCAACAAAACTTTGCCAAAACTTGTACGCAATACAATCCCACCATTTACTGTAACACACATGAAGCACGAAGTCTTGAAAGTCGACTCCCTGCTTCAAACATTGTGCAAGCCTAAAGCCAAGGTTGGAAACCTGGTGCTAATCTCTAAACATATAGTTATACAAAAGATATGATTTACAGCAAATTGGAGCTCTGAACTATTTCGTGCTCGACATATATGCAGCTATAATCCGAGGAGCTACTTTCTCGAGGATCTGAATATTGTTCCCATCCATGGAGGTTTCTATGCCGAGGAATTCTCGCCTACAAAGTTTCAAGATGTGTATTTGCTCGAGAAAGTGCTGAAACGATGTATTGGACAATCGTATATCAAGTGGTGGGGCTTTCCAGCCCACTACAATTCCTGAGTCACCGATGCAGGCTTGGAGGGGTGAACACTAAAGATTGCAATTAATATACCTTTGCATATATATATTTAATCATGTCGTACTTTACTTAATAAATGTTGTGTAAAATATGTTGTGTTTTTTTATTAACAAACCCCCCCCCCCCCTCCACACTAAATATAAAAATATTTTGTAAAAATTAATAATTTTAAAAATAAATCAAAAATTAAATACCACGATTTACACAATTATGTTACCATTCAGTGCAGATCGATAGCACACTTTTCAATAGTAAACTATATCTGGTGGGTGAAACATGTTACCAGTGTGTTCTAGTGGGTTATACTAAAAATAAATGGACAGTAGATATTGCATGGCATGGAAGTGATGAAGTGAATATAAGTAATTGACAGATAAAAACGCTAATAAAAAAAATTGACGAGGGTCGGTTGTGGTGGAACCTAGGGAAATGTATGCATTCAATAATTTCTGACAATTTTTATAAATATTATTAATACATTTTAAATAATCTTTTGGGATTTTTATAAACACTTTAAAGTGTATGTGTGTGTGTTTAAAGTCAAAGGTCAAGGTTGAGGTAATTTAAATTCAATATGGTAGTTGGGTGACGTCACAACATGGCGGCAGACCGGCGCCGGTGACAGTTTTGTCCCATATAAAACACATTAAGGCCGAATCGGCTGTTTCCTAGCCTGCCGTCTGAGTTCTTAGTAAAGAAGACATCCAAGAAAGGTAGTCTCCCTTCCTTTTCAAATTCCATGGTGAAGTTAATAGTGGCGTATTCCAGAAAGAGCTTCAGTTTTTCTTCCCCATGACTCCAAATTACGAATGTGCCATCTACATACCTAAACGAATGCTTGGGCTTGTGACGACTGGAAGTAGGACTATGCAGTACCCATGTATCAATAACATTTCTGTAGCTACGTGTTAATCATGGTACATGGCTGGTTCAACTCAAATTGAACTTTAATAAACCTGAAAAGTTTATTTTCCTGCCATTTATTTATGCTACACACTCCTGTAAAATAATGTTTCTATGGCGTAGATCTGCATTAATTAACTGAAACTGTGAAATTATCACAAAACTTAATGTATCACTACGTCGCAAATTCATATTTACAATATTGGAACCACAACTCACTAGACTGAAACAAAGACCATCTTCTGTTTCTACTTATGTATACGTCGCAAACTTAGCAAGACGTTAAGGCGTAGACTTCTTTTACTTTTTTCGCTGCCAACTATTATTTGCAATACATTTCAGTCAGTTTTCAACATTACTTCATCGATATCGATATAGCATGGTTAACACGTGCCAAAATTATATTGAAAAATGGATATTGCATAGTCCTGCTTGCCGGCTATGCTCTTCAGAAAAATTTCCATGATAGTTACGAAGAAAACCATACCAGTATTCGAACAAGACCGCAAGAATACGAATCTTCCTGCGATATGGTCCTGAAATGTGACGGTAACACTACATCAAGGAGAAACTGAAGACAGCGCTGCTTAAATCCATCAATTCATGCAAATGAATAAAAAAAACAGTATTTGATACGTGCTTTGTCTTCTCCTTTCCCACCCCTGGTCAGCTGCTACAATATAGCCCATGCATGCATATACTGAAATATATCTTACCAAGTGAAGTAATCTCATGTTGTTAAGCCAAAATTGGGATTAAAATGTAAAAAGATACCTAAAAGCTTAGGAATAACATAAAAGTCATGCAACAGAAAACGAGAAAATATTTTAAATTTGGATAGATGTTTAATGAGATTCGGAAGTTTTAACAAAATTATTGTACGGTAAAAATTAAGAACTCCATAAATATTGTTATTTAGTTTAACAAAGGCAGTTTTTTCAGGTGCATAATAGTACCTCAATGAGCTGTGGGATTTTTATTTTCTTTCAAACCAAATTTTGATTATTAATAATAATCGTGTTATTTTTAACCTATTTAACGGCAATAATAAATTGAAATTGTTGTAGGAAAAATTTCCGGAATTAACAAATATATTTTTTTCCATTTATCCCAGTTAGAGCTTAAACTGCAGTTAATATGATGGTAGAAGATATAAATATTAGTTAGTAGATTCTTAACACAAAAAGAAGCCCTATAAACTCGCTGTAACCCGAAAAGGAGCTATGTAGGATAAGTGGTCCCCATTTCTTACACCCCACTGCGTAGTTCTGCACCCTCTGCTATTGACAAGGAGCTTTCTCTTAGTTTATGAAGGACTCTGTCCTGCACACGCTGCGATGGGAATAGCTGAACTACCTTCTATTATGCCTAAGGCTGTGGTCATTTAACGCCGGTCAGACTTCGGAGGTTGGTTTGGTCCCTGAACAAACATTATACCTCCCCTCTCCTTTCCAGCCCAGCCACCCTCAATCCTTTTCCCATAGCAATGCTAGGCCCAGATGTTACCCTGGAACACGTCCTTCAGGGCAATTCATTTCCTCATCTCCTCTCTAGCAGTAATTCTCTCCCGTCTGCGTAATGAAAGGGAGGTTGGACAGTCCGCGCTTATACAAATTATGTCTTTAGCTGAATCAGAAATTGAGCTGTTTAGCATGCACACTAACGTATAGTGTTTTTTCACCAAATTACGAAGTTGTTCAAGTCAGATGTACTTGGTCTCTCATCTGTCGATAAGTTAGTTCGACAGTACGCAAAATTACAAGAAAACTATTTCAATCTGTCGAGCAAACAGAATCTTAAAACTAGTTAAAATATTTCGTATACTTACGGTGTATTTTGAATCACGGTTTTGGTTTATATTTTTATCACATAAATTCACAGATAAAAAAATCTAAATATTTAGAATTCAATATATACCTAATTCTATTCAAGTTGATAAAACTGAAAGACATTAAAAATATACAAGGCAGACTACAAATTAAAGCTCTTGTAGAGCAGTGTTACTAAAATTTAAGCTAGTCACCAACTACCAAAAAAAAGTTGGTAATATATTGTGAGTGCATGATTTAGAGGTGTTTCCTAGAATGTTTAGCTTCAGAATATTCGAAACGCAGGTGAAGTTTTTTTGATATGATGCCGGGGCCACGGTGGCTGAGCAGTTAGCATGCTCGCCTCCCACCAAGGCGATCCGGGTTCACTCCCCGGCCGGGTCACTCCGGATATTCGCATGTGGGAATCGTGCCGGACGATGCCGTTGGTCGGCGGGTTTTCTCGGGGATCTACCGTTTTCTCTCGCCCTTTCATTCCGGCACTGCACCATACTCGCCTTAATAACCCCCATGGGCTCTCAATACCTCGATGTCAAAAGCCATCCAAATCTATTCACTCACTTAATTGACATGATGCCCCGACACAGGCATGCACTGTAATGACACGAAATTAATAGATATGTGAAAACACGAATGGAATTGACTTAAACCTACCAGAAAACATGCACAGCTTCCATATTTCTTGTTAAATACATTCTCTTAAGACTCTTAACTAACAGGCGAAATTTAAAATGTCTGTAATTATAGGAAAAAATAAATAATCTCATTCACAACATCGTTACTTCAAAATATAGGCGTTCAACATCAGAACGTGTCATGAAATAATCAGCAGAAACCCACTGGTATTTAAGAGCAACGTCGTTTGCAGATCTTGCTCCCGCCATTATAACAGTATAGGCGATTTTCCCAGACGTCGGTCGATAGTGACAGATGAGAAGTGCATTCGGACTACCTGCTACTCGGGATACACGTGCTGTGCTACTCTGAGATTCCGTAGCTTCACCATTCACAATATACACGTTTGGTAGTTCATTATATTTGTAACTTTCCGTTACAGGCTGGGATGTATATACACCGCACATTATAAAGGCTAGCACCGTATAACATTGTAGGCTGTTCACGGTAAAGTGAGCACTTTTGAGGCCCTAGTTTTTTTTTTCAGCCATTTCTTAACCTTTAAAACATCTTTTCACGTGGATACGTCTTTAAATTTGCGGCCATAGTGGGAGGCACTCCAGAAAATCCGATGATAACAAAATCGGGGGATACAGTCTGGCATTGCGGCTCCGAATCTATAATCTACGTTCAAAATTTAATTACATATCTCGATTGCCAAAGGATCAAAGAACATGATACGTTAGGTGAGGACTGCGAAGCGTCATGCGCCCGCCGGGGGGGGGGGGGGGGGAGGAAAGGGAGCGCAATTTCGAGTTCGTTTCGAAGCGTCTCATAACTTCCGCGTAGTATAACTTTTGACTAGGAAAAGGTACTTCACTCGTTTAGGTTTCAATTGACAGCTCTCGTCAAGAACAATCGATAGCGTGTATAAAAAAAATTGTGTAGTGTGGTTATGTTGAAATTATATGAGTTTAATGTGAACAATTAAGAAAACGTAACAAAATGTCGGCGTCTACTTGTCAAAAAACCAAGTCGAAATACAGAAATCTTATACGGTTGTAAAGAGCATCTCAAAATCAAACCAGTGATGCCCATAAAAGCCCATGTGATCGAATAAAGCTGTGTCGAGAACGTAAAAAAAAACGTCAAGACGTCCGAGCGCGTCAACGTAGACGTATTCACGCAAAACAAACGGCCGTGCCCCTAACACAGCCAAACCAAATTTTTAAATAAATATTGCCGTGTTAAAAATGAACAAAGTGTATATATTTCACCACACTTAGTAGAAGTTTACGTCAAAGACTAAAATAAATTTATTGATTATTATTCCAAATGAGTGGGCTTTTAAAAGTTTTCACTTAACCGTGAGTAGCGTATAGTTTAGATGCCGGCGGTTCGAAAGCGTGATCACTGCGATGAGTCTTCAGTGTTGGCTTCCTGCAATAGAAACACGAAAATATAGGCTGTCCAAGGTTAACTGAGCCCTTCTGTAGTCAATCTTTGAAAAATGACTCTGTCCCTACCTGCATTTATTTTAACGGGCTGACTGGCTTGGCGCCCATCAAAGTTCGTAACGACGGAAAGATAGTCGTTCCATGAACTGAAGTTGAAATAAAATGGTTAGGTAAACACTCATGGATATTGGAATGATTTATTTATTTTTCTGCTTTTTAGCCTACTTTCCAAAAGAAAGAGGCTTGTGCAATCACACAAATGTCTGTACTGAATGAATGCCCCCCCCCCCCCCCCCCCGCCAATCCATTAAATTTTTAACGCGTGAAACTAATTTCGCCAAACTGGGTACAATCATAGTATTTAGTAAGGTCATATAACTTGTATGGCTTTCGATCAAACCAGGTAGTTATTTTCCAAATGGCGGCAATTTTGAAATTTGTAGCACTGTGTTTTGTAATTCGCCATCCGTTCAGCCGATTTACACCAAATTTGGTACGTCAAATGAGCATGACACAAGTATTGGATTTAGAAAACGATGTTATTGCGTTGCCATTCTGGAAGAAACTGAAAAATAAATCTTTTCTAATCTCTTGGGAACCATTGAACATATTTGAACTTAATTTGATACTTTGACATTTTATAATGTAAGTATTGAATTCATAAAGCGATTATGTTATTAATCGGCAATCTTGGAAGTCAGGACTACATTAACAATAGCAGTTTTTTTCGTTATATTTCAATAACAACAAAACCGATTCCTGCCATATTGGGTATCCAAGTCGTACTATTGTAGGCCAAGTGCATATATGCAATTGAATTACGTGTAATAGTGGAATATGAGGAAACTGATCGCAAATCCCCTTGTTCGTTCGATGATACCGATAGAGGAAGTATGCGTAAAAGAGCGTATAAAAATGAAGAATACTATTCTAAGTAGGCCAAATAAATGCATACTCATCAAAAAACAAATAAACATTCTTTGAACCGTAATATTGTGCTGGGTGTAGCCACCGGGATGCCATTAATACTCTCAGCGCTTGTGTATATGATTCATTTGTATCCGAAAAACGAATGTTATTTAATTTTTACAATTCAGAAATCAACTGTCACGCTGTTCGCTAAACCCATACCACATAAAGGTGTTGAATATTTAGGCGTACATATGGATCGAAAGCTTACCTGGAAAGCTCATATAGACGACAAATGCGTAAGTGCATACGCCAGACTCTCCACCCGTATATCCTATTACTTAATAGGCAAAGTGCAATAACACGAAACACAGCTATATTTCCATATACCATGCTCTTACGGACTGTTATCGCTTATGCTGCGCCCACATGGGCACATGCAGTTAAAACTCATATCAAGAGACTGCAGATTGCGCAAAATAAATGCCTGCGGATTGCGGCAGATGCACCTAGATACTGTCCCGTTACAGATCTGCATACCGAACTAAAAATTGAAAAACTAGACGAGCACTTCGTAAAAATGGCGGGAAAATGTTACAATGATTGTGCCACAAATGCCAACCCGAAAATATATAGTCTCGGAGATTATGACCCCAACGAGACTCAGCATTTTTGCTCACAGGCCCCTTAAAACACTGAAATTCGAAATGATGGCCTTTAACCACGCAACCGAATAAAATTAATCCCAGAAACCCGTATTACTGCAATACATTTAATTACAAAATGCACTTCTTGACAAAATATTTTACACAAAATTAGCGAAGCACTATGTGATCACAGAACAAGGCAAAACATACGCCGTATAGCCCTTGGCTGGCGTCGGCTTTGTGAATTACATTGCATCCATACTGCACCACACACACATGTGCCACAAAGCTTCTCTCATCCGACAGCTGTTTGTATGTATGGTCCGTCGTCACTGCAGATACCAAGGTGGCATCTTGTCAGTTTATCAGCAAAAACTGAGGAGACTGTGGCGTAGTGTGCTCTCTGCAGCAGCTGGTGAGTGTTGTGGAGTGGCACACCTACACTATTATTGACTAGTACCCACATCAACACCTAGTTCTAAGTTTCCTTTTATTTTTCTGTAACTCATTAAAACTCTTTTCTGTGTTACAGAGTGATGGCTATCATCTGTCGGGTGGGTGGCTAGGTTCTGTCCCCCAACACCCGGGCCGCACAGCGCGACCCTAGTTACACACCAGTTGCGACCTCATTTAATTTCACCCTCCATCAAACTCACAAAGTCTATCTTCGCTAACGAACAACTACCCTACTTTCTCCAGTGCTAATCCAATAAAGGAATTCCATTTATCCTCCGCGACTGTTGCATAGTTTTTTCCCAGGCTCTCTCTGCTTTGCCTGGTTTTCTATGCCCTTATCTAGACCCTTCTTCTTTCGGGGTGTGACCATGGCTACAATTGTGGCTGTGGCACCAGATAACCCTGCTACAGCTGCGATGCATGCGCCCAATATTGTTAGTTAAACCCGACCTAAGGCGTAAAGAGTTTGCCCTGAGACGCATCCCATTCTCCAACCGTCTTAGCTACTAACATGTATGCCGGAGGGCACACAGAACTGTGAATATGCTCACACTGGCGTAGCGGGATTTGGGGGCTCGCCAAAAAAAATCGTATATACTGTACACAAATAATATTATATGACGTAAATAAAATATGTGGTCTGATACAATGAGTAATAAATGGGGTGGTCTGCCTAACGTGGACACCCCCGAAATTCTCGTAATGGTTGCAGACCACGAAATATTCTTTTAGTTTAATGAAATTACATACGGGGGCAAGTAATTTGCCGCAAAGTGACTTTTCGTAACACATGGATGGGCATAAATAATTAAGCCACATATGATTTTCCCCCTGGAAACCTACATTTATTTCATCGGCATCAGAAAGTACATGCAAAGAGGAATTCAGTGATATAACACATACAATGGAAAGTAACACAGAAACGCCGCGAAAAAATATACAAATATGATATAGTTAGGTGGGCTGGTAGCATGGGCAGTGGACATGTACTCACAGCTGCGAGCAAGCAACTGTGCCGTAACTCATCCTGGTGGGACCGCTTCCTTACAGCAGCGTAGCGCTTACCTTAATGGGGGAAAGGGGCATGGAATACGATATTGAAAGGAGAGCACAGCAGTGGAGGAAATACGAGCAATGCGAGTGCAAGTCTGATATCAATACATTACTTTTTAATCAGATACCAACGTAATTCAGAAGATTTGTTTCCTAGTAACTACCTGTACTGAGTAAAGAGTTGTTTTGATAGCTTGAACATGCCTTAATTCGACGGCCTGCCTTATTACTCCATCACACGTGAGCTGTAATCAGGATAGCCAGTTGCCGCAATAGGGACTCGCATCGCCCAACCCCGGTAAGCAGGAATCCCCTCTACCAACCAAGGAATCAGGCCATGTTGCATTATGCCACCCCAATATGAGGGCAGTGCAGGGCGGCAGCAGGGGTCTTTCTCCATGTGACGTCGGTCGAGATGGACATCCCAAGAAGCCTGGTGTGCCGACCGCCATAACGCGTCATACTTCATCAGCCTCCGGGTACTTCTCAGGATTGGACAAGTACTATATACTAACGTGGCTGTAAGTAAGGTAGTTTATGTAGTTAACTATGCTCCCCCGACCATATAGTATTTTATGTAATATCCGAATGTTTAAATATATAACCATAAATAACCTATAGCGCATTATATTTATATACCCCACATGCTCTACCATCATGAGATCTGCCCAACCTTATCATCAAGTACACTGTAAACAAAGTATAACGTTGATATCCCCCATCTTCCCTTCACTAACTGCTTAAACTATGTAGTGCTAAAATAATATATTGTGTCAGACATATCATTAACATATTTTCATGGTAATATTTATATTACACACTCAACGCTTTTGCTTGATTATCCTACACGTAAATATCATTTTAAAATGTTTTGCACTTGTAATATGTCAAATGGTTTGCATTTTTCTGTACATGTGATCATTTTAACATTTTCATTTTTATTTTATTTTTAAAACACGTTAGGGTATTTCAATTTTGTTGTAAGGTGGCAAACTTAATTCTGCTTAAGCTAGGGTTTAGTTAGGTCTTTATATGTCTGTGTTACTTATTTTAATAAGTTTATTAGCTTCCTTTTGGTCTCATTTGTAAGTCATTCTTATTAATTAAATATTGTATATTTTGCTTAGAGACCCGTTACTCTAGGTCTGTTAGTTTAGAACGGAGAAAGTGGCACGTACGGGGTTGGTTGACAGTTTCAGGATCCCATTGGACTACAGGTTTGATCCTTGCCTCCCATTGGCTGAAACCTCTAGGCCCTGTGTGCATGTTCCAGCCATATGAGCAAGAAGCTCTCTTCTCCTTCGCACGACGCCATACTGGTAAGATGTAGAGACAGGACTTTACCTTGCGCGTGGGTGGTATGTAGACATTTTTATTAGCGAGTAGGGTGTTAATTAATTTCCCCGACTTTTCTCAGTGTGCCAGCTGACGTGTGTGAGGTTTTACGCTCCAGCTAAGATCCCTAGAAGTCAGGAGGTAGAAATAGTTACGTTTGCGTTAGAGCTAGGACTCCGCAACGCCTAGGGTGCCCCATCGCCTTCATCGCTGCAGAGGTCCTTTTGACTTCGCTAATGACAGACTACGAGAGGAGATTACACGTCTACAGGAGATGCAACGATTTCTTACTTCAGGTCCAGTAACAATTACTCGTATGTACATGGTTCTTCTTTTTTCTGATAGTTTTTTTTTGAGCAGTGAAACGACGCCATTTTTCATAACGTAATTTTCTTAGCTGACTTTTGCTTACGTATCAACCTGAGTAGATTCCTTACTTTACCCTGAGCTTGGTAATTAACACTAACATTTTTAATACAGAAGAAAATTTTATTTTATTTTTTGTAATTTGTAATTTTCTTTAAGTTTCAACTTATCCACTTTAGTGACAGTCAGCGAACTACGTTAGCAACTATATAAAGCCATTGGAAGTTAGGTACGGCCATTTTTTCTTCGTCGGTAGAGGGTATGTGTTTATTTAGATTTGCTGTTTGTCAATAGGTTGTTTTTTAGAAATTGGTCTAAGTAAATTTAAAAAAATTTAAAATGGAACAATAATGAAAAAAAATCAGTTAAATAATCTTGAACTTTAAAATTATCATCAGCGGTCGCCCATCTTATTTGTAGTTATCATATGTTGTGTTTACAGGGTTACTTCATGCAAGTGTTTTGTCATATTTACTTACAGGATATGTTGCTTATTTTTATGATGGGCCTTACATGCTCGAAGTGTGTTCTTGGTCACTGAGTTGCTTAAGGTTACTATATGAGGTGTGGTAATCTTCCTGACTGCCAATAAATCTGTCCAAATAAAAAGTATTCAACTGTGGCAGTTACACTTGGAAATGTTACGTGCAAATAAAACTGCACCACTGTATCTGATTAAGGATACACAAAACAATTTTTTTAGGTTAAACCGTCGAATATTTGATTGTACGAGGAGATTTTTGGATATTATTTGCGTACATTTGATCACACACATCACAACTTAGCATGAGTATATTTAACCTAACATATTTAGCCTTTTCAGATCTCTTACATAAAGAGGCTTAAGAAAGAAATAAAGAGTAAATATTCTGCAACGGAGTGTCCCCTCCATAACAACTATATTCCCCTTAAGGACGTATAAGATTGGTGGAGGCTTGGTTTCTCCCTACCCTCTCACAAGCCATGCATCAGTTACTCTCCATACACCTCCTCATTTAAATCAATTCCCCAACCACCCTCGCTTAAAGTTGTGTGTGAAAATAATAAAAATTTAAAGCTACGTATTACTTGTTTTAATTACTTTTACATATAAACAATTGCATATTTAAATTCCAATATACTTAATAGATTCATTAGAATATAAGATTAATCAGTTTTCGTTCAAAACAATTTGATATACACACTAATACCCCTATGTGCGTCGGTCGTGAGCTATTTGCCGTATGGAAAATTGATGCAGTTAAATTAATACTTGTCTAATAGATCAATTCCCCATTATTATAAAACAAAATACAGTGCTTACCTTTAATTGCACAAACTGTTGAAATAAATAATAAGTAGTGCGAATATATCTAAGAAGTGCATATTTTACAAGCAAATGATTTTGGGAATTTATATTAAATGTTATAAGGGAAACTTAGCAGTAATTATCCAATATCCTATGGAAATCAATCGCAATAGCATATAATACGCGCTAGTTTGCATCCATATATATGGAGGCAAAGTAGCGCGTATTAGCTGCGTATTGTCATTGCATGCACGGAGCAGTGCGACCAGTTTAAAGGAATTGCTGTGCCGGCAGTCCGCGGCGCGCTCAGCGTTTTCGAGCGGCATGAGAGCCGACATGGTTATGCCACTGTGTGTAGTGACACACTTTGTTTCAGCACATGTATCCTCCCCCAACCTCTCTCCTGTATATTCACACTTAATTATAAGTTAAAATAATTTCCCAGGCCCACATCCCGATTTCTATAATGTGTATATTACACCATACCCCACCCCCATGTTCTTGCTACACATGTCATTCCGCCCCCAACCACATGTCCTCCCCGCCCCTTTGAATACCAATAAGTAGTTATAAATTATGATAGTAAGTTATACTAATCTCCTAAGTCTCTAATCTAATGTTTTGCCAGCACATTCTCCCAGTTCAACATATACATATAAATTATGAAGTTATACAATAAGGTAGAATAATTGCCCAACCCCAATTTCAAAATTATGACACTCTTTCTATGAATACGAATAGGAACACAGTTGGAAAGAATCTCGTCTGAGCAAACCAGTTCTGTGCTTCACGGACTTATTCCATTACCCGAGGCTTTCGGATGTGCAGAAATGCGCACCAGCCCTGAAGTTGATATGCAGACTGCTAAAGACTGGAGTGACATTCCAGAGTATTTTACGAAATAGGAATTATGCTAATACTCACCCTTGTCTGCCGCATCTGCCCCAGTAGAGTGTAGCGTTATCGAGGAGGTCATACTCATGTTTCGCGTGAGACACAGAGCAATCGTAGAGCCTCTGGCAGAGTGGTGATCCGACCAGAGCAGCCTGTCTTCTGTACTCTACTGGCCTTGAATGAGTTTCGGGCACTGGTCGTACAATTTGGATATGTTTTGACCTTTTGCTGTGGGTACTTCTATGCGACACGCCTTCGAGGTGTAACATAAGTGCACTTGATATTTCCCGACCTCCTTGGGGTAAGTTATGCATGCAGTAATTACCTTGTATTGTATAGCAATTATGTTGCCAGAGTGTGATAATACAGTGTGTTATTACACGTTAGCAACTAATGTGAACTTTCCCCTCCCCTCTGTATAATTTCTATACCAATGTGAACAGTTTGTGCTATATGTACACAACATATTTTATGTTCAATTTATTTGTTCTTATTGAATTTAACAGTGTCAAAGGATTACTTAAAAATCGCATTATATTTCTTTCTCAATTGCCGCGCACACAGGCTTTAATAACAAATATGGAATTTACATTAAATTTCCACAATTTTTAAGGCAAGTTTCACCCCCTTTCTCAACAATTGAATAATCTGTAAATATACATTGTATTTAAATTTCGAATATCTACATTTTCATTTTTGTAAACAAATTAAAAAAAAAAAATTAAGAAACAACTCGGCAAGAGAATATACCATTTTTGGAATAAATTCTAAATTAAACATCATTTTAAAAGAAAACTCCAAAATTACTTACAATTCACAAGGTAAACCCAACTCATTAACCAAACGTAATAAAACCTGCATAGAGTCCCATTATTACTATTTGAAAACAATTATTAACTCCCAGAAGGTTATACAATATGCCAATGAATATTCCACTGATACAGTTCTTGTAAGTTTCAGACAACCGAAACACAACTGCAGCAACGAGCTCGGTGACAACACACGTCATTCTCCGGAGGGCGGAGCACAGGTCATTCTCCGGAGGGCGGTGCACAGGTCATTCTCCGGAGGGCGGTGCACAGGTCATTCTCCGGAGAGCGGTGCACAGGTCATTCTCCGGAGAGCGGTGCACAGGTCATTCTCCGGAGGGCGGTGCACAGGTCATTCTCCGGAGAGCGGTGCACAGGTCATTCTCCGGAGGGCGGTGCACAGCTCATTCTCCGGAGGGCGGAGCACAGGTCATTCTCCGGAGGGCGGTGCACAGGTCATTCTCCGGAGAGCGGTGCACAGGTCATTCTCCGGAGGGCGGTGTACAGGTCATTCTCCGGAGGGCGGTGCACAGGTCATTCTCCGGAGGGCGGTGCATAGGCGGCGCACAAGCAGCGCTAATAGCAGCGGCAGCATAATACCTGTCGTGACATCATGCAACAACTTCAGCACTGTCAGGGGCGTAGCCAGCAATTTACTTCGGTGATTGGCTGGGGGGAGGGGGGGGGAATTTAAAATTTTCACATTTGAATATTATCAAAGGAAAATATTGGGAAAATTACTTGAAAAATTATTTACAACCAATGGGCTTAAAATACAGAGACAGAACTACAAATTCTTTAATCCTCCTTCATAATCAAGGGAAATAACAAACTAATTGCGTTAAAAAAAATTACAAAATGGATTTTTAAAGACGTACATTACAAAATGATATATACAGAGATAATATACAGAGATGCAGCTACGAAATGCTATAAACGTGGTTCAGATTAGGTTGGATTACAAGTGCTATGTATTTTATATATATATAAATTTACTAATGTTATGTTGAAAAAACTATTTTCTGCCGATGCGCTTATATACAAAAATAACACCACAAAATGTTATAAAACTCCTTTGTGTTCAAGAATGACCGCAAATGTCTTATATTTCATTTTTAAAAAGGTTGCACAAACAATAGACTAACATATTAAGATAAAATGATAAATTATATAAACCTAATTAATGTTTAAGGGTTAGTACAAAGTTCTTATATTTGAAAAAATAAAATTGATAATATTACATTTTATTAGTTTAAAAAAAATTACGCTTAACGAGATAATAAACAGAAATGTGTAAACACCGATTATATATATTTTTTTAAAGTTATAATTTTACATGATTATAGTCCAATAAGTTGTTTACACTCATGTGGGCTAATATAAATAAATGGAAGAATCACTAAATGTTACAAACCTCTTTCATGCTTAATGGAAATTATAAATGAAATATATTTGTATTATATTATAATTTCACATATTATTAGGTAAACAAATTATTTACAACAAATGGGCTAACACACAGAGATAGAACTACAAAATGTTCATTAATCTCCTTCTACTTTATGATAGCAGTGCATTTCAAATATCTCAAAAGTTCAAACTCTTTCCATAGTAGTGTTCTCATAATCATAGTCTTGTGATTTTCGTCTTATCCCGAAAGCATACAGTAAAATATGATTTATAATGAAGTAAAAGTATAAATTGAGTGCAACTGCTAATTTAAGAGATGGTCCGAAAGTTACAGTAAACAAGGCATTCCGTTTTAAGTATGATTCGGGGTCCATGGGGTTCATTGTAAAGTTCATGGTACGGTTAAAGTGACCACTTTTGAGGCCTTAGTAACCTTTTTCCTTTCAGCCAGTGCTTATCCTTTAATCACCTTTTTAAATAAATATTGCCGTGTAAGTAATAAACACAGTGTGTTTATTTCACCACACTCGGAAGTTAACATCTGAGGCTAAAACAAAATATATTTGTCGACTATTATTCCAGATGAGAGGGCATTAAATAATGCTCGCTTTACCTTGAGTACTCTTTATCAGTGGGGATACATAAAACCCCAAGTGAGGGTTCAGACTAGAGATGGGCATTATCTAATATAATGGTTATAAAAAAACTGTTACATTTTCGTAACACGTAACACAAGTAACACGTTCCATTGTTAATAACGTAATTTTTGGAACGTTTGGCTTGCCTTGCCGCCTGACTACTGCGTATGCCTTAAACTAATTTTTTGGAACGTCTAGATTTTACTTTTGTTTCTAACCTAACGTCGTATATCAAAACTATATTTAAGCAAATCATTATTCAAAGGTAACTTTCTCTTATCGGAGAAGATTATTTTTTCTAACAAATATAATCGTAAACATGTGCACTCATACGGTTTGTAGTAATATGTATACTTACATTACTGTAAATGACAGTTTCCCGCCAACAACTCAGACCGTTCTGTTCTGATTTTTCCCAACCGCACATGTTTCACTTTCGTTTCGGCTCGCAACTCTGAGTGTGCACATACGTAAAAGTTAATTTTTGTTACGTCTTGGTTTGCAAAGGTGCGCATGTACGAACGTTATTTCTTGAAACTCGAAGCCTTGGAACACTGGACAACGTAATCGTTGTATTCCGGAACGTCAGGACAGGCGATAAATGTTTTAAAGTAACCTGTTACAAAAATAACATGTTTCTGGAACGTGTTACTTTTTGGAACTGGAACAATGGCATACTTTACAAGAAAGTAACTCTTTGGCCCATCCCTAGTTCAGAGCCGCACGTCCCCTTAACGTCCCGCACGCAACTTAATATGGCACGGAGATAAGTCGCCGTGTAACTCGGACTGCCAAACGACTATCTCGGAGCGACTTCGTAGCACCGCAAGCTGCTGTGAGGTTATATCTCTCCACAACCTGAAGTGCTCGTCACGTGACTGACCGCTGACACTGGGCTCTGCGCATGTTCTCATGTCCTTTGTCGTACTACATTGAAGGTTCACGGTAAACTGAGCCCTTTTGAAATAAACCTGTGGGAAAAAAAAATCACTCTCCCTAGCGGCACGTATTTTAACGGCGACATTGACTGCCGTGCTCGCAAGTTACGTTGGCGAAGAAAACCAAAAGTAGTCCCATATCTCGAAGTCGTAGTCAAGACGTAACTTTTACATATGTGGCCACCGAATTTATTTAAAATATTTTCTGTTTATATTACGCAGATTATACATACATTGAGCAATTTCTAACATAATTAAATTCTTACCAATTTCACATATTTTTACTTGACAGATGCATGAATATAGTGAGAGGGTCAACGCGACGCTAATTTACATATGGCGGAAGTATACAATCTGGGCAGAGAAGTAGATCCTAGGCACGGCTTTCAAAAGGGCTCACTTCACATATGAACAGCCTATATCTGCATATATTTTAACTGGTATGCCGACTGGCATGTGTCCAGCAAAGTTGGTAACGAGAGTTGGACAGTAGTCTCATGTCTTAACGTTGAATTTAAAGTGCTAAGGAAACGTTTGAGGGTAATAAAAGGACTTATTTTGCCTTCTTTTTATTTTTAGCTCCCCTTATACCGAATAAATTTAGTTTGTGTAGAAAATATGAACGTGGCATCTGCCAACAAAGTAATCCCTTGATTCGTATATAATATTTTTTAAAGACTGTTCACTGTAGAATGAGCACTTTTGAAAGTACTACTTAACATCTACTTGTGTACACGTTAAGTATTCACGTTGTGTATTCTTCCGCCTTATACAAAATTAACACTGGTATAGGCCTCATTAGTTTATTAATATGTCGATCAAGTGAAACTTTGAATTTATTTTAAAAAGTAATTATTTCATAAATCTGCTCTTTTTTACGCTAAGATGCATTAAAAAACGTACAAAGCAAAAATAAATAATTTAAGTAGTAAAAAAAAAACTTTTTATTTATGGAAATATTTTTCATCCAGCGTTACCAACTCTACTGGACATATGTCATCAAGATGGGCCGTTATAATATATGGATGTGAGGACAGAGACATTTTCCTAAGATTGATTTCAAAAGTGCTCACAAAATCGTGAACAGACTTTAATATTTTTACTGTTGCTGAGATGTGTGTGACGCGTGATACAAGAGATGATAAATTACTCGCAGTGACGATAAAGAAACTTGTTCCATAAAAATATTATTTAATTTATTTTTAGATTTCCTTTTCATAATTTAGTAGTTACACAAACAAGCGAATTTCGTGTTTTTTTTCAAAGGGTTGCTCTATTTACGTCAGAATTTTCATCGGAAACGATAACGAAGTACGATTCTTTTAAAATTAATTAAATTTTCCAAAATCTTATAGTAATACTAGCTGATCCCAGCGAACGTTGTTGCACCTCTTTCACGTTCAATTTTGCCTTCTCAATGTCTCGTCTCTATTCTGTCTGGTACGTCGACAGATGTTTGACCGTGGTATCGCTGGCATTTTTCTCTTTTAAATCAACAAACATTTCTTGCAAGTATAAGCAAAATCGGCCCATAAATATAGAAGTTGATTCCAGCGCCACCTATCGGAATAAAACATAACTAAAAACCTTACTCGCCACCTCAATAACATATGGTGTGAATATGGTCTCAATTGGTCCAGTGGTTTGCCAGTGATGTTGCGGTTTAGTCACGCACAAAGGATTTCATGTATAAAGATTTAGTGCAAAACTAATTGCTATAGTACAGTTTGCTTTCCAAGTATAGGGGATATGTGAACCTAGTCTTATTAGTTCAAAGCTATAAATTATAACACAATACAAGCCAACAAGTTTGGCTTCTGTGGAATTTGTGAATGGTCGAGCCAGCGCACTCTTATCGGTACTTGAAACTTCTCACTCAAAGCTCTTAGAGTTTGCGTGTTTACGGTATACCAACTTCAAAGCCGTCTTATGACGACGGCACAATGTGTTCGCACATGTAAAATTTATATGGCTTCTCGACACGACGATAATGATCCCGAAACGAGTAAAAGACAAGAGATTCGAGAATTTAAAGACAAGTCCCTGACTTAAGCATGTACAGCTAGATGAAGAAACTTGGCAAGCGCATGTCTTCTCTCGATTGTCAGTGATGTTTACATGAACCTCTGCTCGTAATGTATCCACATAAGGAGTGATTAATATTAAAAGCCCCCATATTTCTGGAAGACCGCATGTGCGTACGTGCAAGGGGAAGGGTGGTAAAAATCAATAACATGCTAATGATCAAATTGTTTGATGCTTGTATTCATAATCGCCTTGCACAAGAGATCCTTAATTCGTGTGTAGTCTTTTCGTCAGGTAGCATAATTGTGGTGCTTAGGTGATGAAATTATAATTTTACTTGCCTCAAATCTACAACATATTTATTTGTAGTAAACTGTTATGGTTTCATAAGCATCCGATTAATATATTTTCATATACAGCAGTCTAATTAGGCAGCTAAATGGCGATGTTGTAGATCTACAGGAGTGAGCTTTTGACATAAGCACCAGTTAGGCTGGCACCATAACAAAGGTAAGTATATTGCTACGTGGAATCAACCTAAGTGCTTACACTACCTGACGTTACTAATTAGCTTTGGAAACATCTGATTTGAGAGAGGTTGGTAGGGGTAGTGGTGTAAAGAATATGGGGAAAAGTGATAGGTAGAGATCCGAGTATTTCGCGGATTGAGCTGGCAGTAAACTAGGCTGAACAGCACTCACAACACTCGAGGCATTATCGTTTGCTTATTGGTTGCTGTGATGAAGTGAGGCCTCTGTACAGGAATGTCAAACACTGCAACTTCCTGTTTGATACTGGCTCGCAGTTGAACGGGACGTGTCTAAAGAACTGTCGTCCAATCACAACAGTAGGAGAAAAGAACAAGTGTTTGGAGTCTACCTCGTCTCCAAATGAATTCGCGAAATACTCATGGCTCTAGTGATAGGGAATGAAAAACCCCAGAAGACCACTGCACCAAGGATGTGTGTCCGCCTCATTCCCATCTGAGATTATCTTAAACATATCTCTGTCACAGATTGAATTGAGGACCCCAACAATGGAATGATTAACCATCAAAGCCAAACAGTTATATTTTTACTGATGGCTTAACTAATGAATATAGAGCGAGTTTTCTTTCTGTAAGCTCTCACTTTCATAGTCATGTATTTAAAATAGCTCGACAAAATATTAAAAAATAGCAACTGCGGAAATTAGAACATTTTTCTATACTTTATGTTAATGTCTGGAACATTTTGGAAAAAAACTACGTGAAGTATCATGTACATTCAGTTACACTTTGAAATCATATGAAGGTGGATGTTTAGCCTAAAGGAGACATTAAAGACTTGTCCTAAAGTATAATGCACCGTTATTTTGCTATTTCCTTACGCAGTATGAGGATAGGGTGAAAATTCAATTTCAAAAGCTATACCTAGAAAAGAAACTTTCCACACTTTAGGAATCTTTAACTTTGCCGGGATTCAAACCAGGGTTATTTACATTAATGGAAATGTTTTATCAGATTTTATTTTCGTCGCTACCTAACAAGCAAAAGCAATCGGTTTATAGGGATGATGGTGGAACAGGGTACGTTTTTTACTAATATATTTAACACACGAGAGAATTTCAGAGTGCTTAAACGATTTATGAGAGTGACCTTAGAACAAATTTTATTTTTTGGGGGAATATTGGTCGTAGACGGTGATGGGACATAGGCGACTTTGAAAGATGAGATTTGTGTGTAAGTAACGATAAACGATCTCTTTTTCGAATGATATTAAACGTTATAGAAATTCAGAGTGTTCTAAGTATGAATAAATTACATGCACCGAATCGCAAACTTTCAACCGACTACGTAAATAATATGTGCAATTACGCTGAGTCTTAAACGTAATGTGAGTCTCGAGCTTACAAATATAATTTACACGAGAGAGAATTTTAACTATGTGAATAACATCTGATGTTGAATAGTGCAAACTCAATAAATGAAATGCAGCTTGTCAGTATGAATAAATAACAAGATTACACGTAAGAATTACATTATTCAGCCTGGTGAATAATATCTTACAGCAAAAAAACTCTGAATATGATTTAAACCAAACAAAAGAGCATATGTCTATTCTGATAAGTAAAATATATAATGATAGAAAATCATACCCCAAATGATTTATTTAAAAATAACCAACTTGTGTAGAGCTTAATCCCACATCACTTTATATATGTAATATAAAAATGCACAATTATCCTCGAAGAGAAAATTATTTTTTAAAATAACAGACCCACTACAAATTTCCATAAATATAGAACAGTTATTAACCCAAACTGTATTTTATGAATTTTCGTCTACCGGACACAGAAATTGAAAGTCTTATCGCAATATTTACTTAACACCGAAAAATTTATATTTTCCCAATAACATACTTTTATATTAAAATGTTAATCGTGGCTATCCCTAGAGATAAAGGTTGGTCAGACTCTTGGCAATTTTAAGGGAAAATATACATAATTTGAGTTGAATTTTATTAACCAAAAATGATTTTAAATATATTATATTGTATTTGTCTACTTCTTCTCCAGGCATCATCTTGTTGTATCTTGAACAGGAACTCTTGTAATCTGTGTATATGTGAAAAATGAAATATTTAAAATGTTTGCTGGATTTTGTTCGCTGGTTTCTGTTGGGTGCAGTCGTAAATGTTTTAGATGGAGAAACTTTCTTGCAAGCAAGGACAGACAGTGGTCTTTGCTACTTGCCTCTGAAAAGGTATTCTGGGCTCACATTGAATATGTTCCCCTGGGATGTCACAAAAGTTGGTCAGTAGAATGTCGTGTTTTCTCCACCAAGCTTCTACTTAAGCAGACCAAGTTCTCTCAAGCTACTAACCTGCTGCTTTGTTCCTTTGCAAAACTTCATTCATTCATCTATGTTTGATTTTCTCCATATTTTTTGTAACTTCCTCTCAGCCCTTCGAAGTTAGTTTTTATTCAAATTTAAATTTAAATTATTGTAATATTTTTTAGTCAAGAAAATTATCTTTTCTTCATGAAAGGAAGCAGAAAGTTATCCTGAATTTAAATACAAGTTATAATCTTGCCATTACTGATGGATGCACACTCTTAGCATTGCAACAAGGGATTGTTTTCTTAACACTCATTATACATAAGATATTATTGAAAAAAATTTGTGACACTAGGAATTAAAAAAATTACAATACACATGTTATTCCTCTTTAACATTTTAATATAAAATATTCTTTTATCAAAGTCATCCTTAAACCTAAGTATTTACATTATCACACAAAAATATTCGATTTGCAACAAACAATACATTATTCACAAATTTCATTTTACTAAATTAATGTCTTTAGGATAAAATATATTAATTTACAAAATCATTATTTTTAAATATTATGAGCCACAACAACATAAAGATACTTACTAAAACATGTTTTAAACATACATTATTTTGTCTTAAAACAAACATTATTTACACACACTAAAACACATTTCCACATTTATATACTAAAATCTATAATTTAAAACATACATTGAGTTTACACATTTTTCTCTTTTTTACAAAAAAAGACATTACACATTCTGAAACACAATTTAAGAGAATTCATGAACAGAAAAATATATTCTAAATTATAAAACTATTGTTATTTACACACTCACACATACACACACTAACACATAATTTAACAGAGTTATATACAAAAATGTATAACTAATTACAACAATCATTGAGTTAAGACATTTAACATTTATATACAAAAAGCACGAACAAGTATTTACATGAAACATTGAGTTTACACATGTAACTTTTTTTTTCTCTTTTCAAAAAAGACATTATTTTACATCAAACTAAAACACAATTGAAGATATTTATGTACAAGAAAATTCTTCTAAATTATAAAAATATTACAAACTATAGAGATGTGAAAGTCATCTATTTCCTAATCATTTACAATATTTATGACACATTCTGGAGGTTTGTTTGTAGACACTTACTGTGGATTGTTATTTTGTAGGTATCACATCCAGTATTTTTATCAGACATTCGCACACACACACACACACCAAAGACTAAATGTAACACACACTCACATGCCAAAGACAGAGAGTAACACACACTAACACACAAGCAGTTTCCAATGTGAATTTCTTCTTCTTTGTATTCGAGAAGGGGTAAAGATAGTAGTAATCTTTTTAGGCAAACAGGGAGCAGCGGCATTGAAAAGAAATGCAATTTGTAGTTGGTGTAGTCAGCTGCGATGAGGATTGTAGTCAGCTGTGATGATGATTGCAGACAGCTGCTGTGAGTGTGGAACAGGAGGTGTGTGTGTGGTGTCGTCAGATGGATGTGCTTGGTGTTGTGTGGTGCTGGATGGCCTATAAATTTATTGTGGTGTTAAAACTGCTATATGGAGATAAAAATTATACTCAGGTATTTGATAGTGACCTCAAGGTAAGGTTGATATTCCATCTTTTTCAATGTACCACTTATCATCCATACCTGACGACACTACCTTTGTGACATGTTCGGTATACACTTGATGAGCATGCAAATGGAGCTGATATTGGGTCGCCATTACCCTTGTGTAATTTTTGTGGCAACCTTGATAATTTTCGTATCTGAGTGATTGCAACACGTTGGGTTTTACACCCTTCGCCTTACGAATACATTGCTCATTCGCAACAATGTATGCATAAAGCTTAGAACATAAATCCACAAAGTGTGTGATTATGCACCCAGCGCATTCATCTTTCATCACCCTGGTACTGCCTTTGCTCCTCTGAGGGAATCCATGCGGGTTATCGAGGGAAATGTTGGATGTATCAAACCGCACCTTTAAATCTGGGGTAATTACACTATATATGTCATCACAAGCAATAGAATAGACTAGGGAATCGGTGTCACAATAGAGGAGGTATTAAGCCAGCAGAAGGAATTTTGTATGCATGTACTGATAGTTAAATTCATAGTGTTAATTTTGAAAGGTCGAGAATGGCAACACCAGTGTTCAAAGGTTTGTTGAATGCAACAGAACTCTTTGACATCTCGATAAGGAGCAAGTTTTTATTGATAATCTGCCGCACCTGGAATGTCGGACATCCTATCAGCTCTGCAGCCCCATAGATTGTGTCATACCTCGAAATGACTCTGATGCCACTTTCCTGGTTAGGATTCCGCAAGCTTTTTTCATAAACTGAATTATTCATCAACTTGAAAAACGATTTTTCGAATGTGTTCGCAGCATAAGCATGTTTCTCAATGTTAAGCTCGATGTACAGAGCCATCCATTTCTTCTGCTGACAATGCAAAACGCGATGAACAGAGTCAAGTTTGGGCCTGTACATCAAGAACTGCCTCAGTGTTTCCCAGTGTATAACATATTTCTTGCACGGTGTGAGTGTTAAAAAAGTTTCTCATGCAAGTCGTTCGGGGGTATGCCATTTTCTGGGGCCAAAGGCAGATCAGATAGTTTATCATGACACTCCCCCATAAATGACAGATCAACTTCCTCGAAAAAACAAGTGTCGCCGTCATTCACAGTGTTCGCAAAATCCCATGAAGAGAACACATCAGACTCAACTCACTCGAAATTACCCGAATCTTGAAATACTTTGTATGACTGTACAGCCTGCTGACATCAAAACAGCATATATATTTTGATGCCACAGTGGAACTGCAGTCCTCACCCATGTAAACATTTTTCACACCAGCACACTCCAAAAATATACATGCCAGGACCAGTCAACAGCTCTAGCCACATGCGTGTCATTACCAATAAAGCATCCCATGAATGAGACTGAGCTGTGACGTACATGGTGGGGTCAATACCTTAATGAGCCAAACATAAGTTCCTGAAATTCTCAAAAACATCAGCAAGCAAACAAGTGTCCATGCGTAAGTAATGAGGGGCATACTGCAGCAAGTTTATGCAGTTGAACACATCTCATGTGTCTTGGGCATGAGTGTAATCATCATCTCTAATGCCTTTGCCTCTCATCACATTATGAAATGTGTCCTTTGGTGTTAGTGACTTGCGCATCAGACTGTCTGGTGACTCAACAAACTCATAAGGAAATACTTCCTTCCATTTTGCCAATTAGAACTGGGTGTTGTCTGGAAACATCGAGCAGGTGATACTCAATTGCACAGGTAGTAAATTGCCTGCCAAAGTTTCCAGAGAGGCGCTCATGAATTGGAATGACTTAATAAATTTTTACTTGAAATATTGTGCCTTTCCATTGCAATCTGTCACATTGGAAATATGTTTGGTGATACATTTGTATTTTTCAAGGGTCATTCCAATCACTTGAATTTTTCCAGGATTTTCAATTACCACGATTCTGTCGTGTAATGTTATGTGATGTTCAGTCAAGGGCTTTATAAGAAAGTGAGCAACATAATTATGCAGGTTATGGAAAACAGCAACAGGGTATCTTTTGGGCAGTCTGAAATTCAAGTTGCACTCATTATGTGCACTGCCTCTGATTTCGCCCATCAGATGTTCATGGTTGACCACAATATAATCTGTACCCAGCAGTTCTTTACAAATGTGACAACTTTTCTGAGCAGCCAACCTAGCTTCATCAGCAGGTGTTATTTGGCTTCATCGGAACAATGATGCTGTAAATTCCTGCATCCCACTTTGTAAGTTCAACTAATTTATCAACCATGCAATCAGCGCCCTAAACTCGAAATACTGAGATAAACTTGGATTGTATGAACAAACTACCAAAATGCTACAAGCATATGGAATATGTTGGTTGATGATAGTTGTATTAATTGTTTCATCATTAGGCAAGCAAATGGACATGGGTTTCAATAAACTTTCTATATCACAATAGCCGACGGAACCCAATATCTGCTGTTAGCTGTACTATTTAAATTCCAAGTACTTGTCATTCCTAGTGGGGAAAGTACTGTGAACAGCTTTTTGTTCCTGGAAAAGAATATTGTGACTTGCAAGTTTCTCCTCAGTTCTGAAATACTGAAGACAATGCTCGCAAATATGTTTCTTACACTTCATATTACTCAGCTGACTGCCACCCAACTGTGACAAATTTCTAATTCATTCGAAATGTAAATGAGTGTTAGTTCCACTCGCCTGAATCGCCAAATATTTACGTGTATGTAATGGTTTACAGGAGAAATACGCATGGGTACTACTACCCACCCTTTTCACAAGTTTCGTCAATTATATTGCTATCTTTGTCTACCACACAATAGACATCAGTAGAAACAGAATTATTCTCCTCGAACTTGAGAATATCCTGTATGACTACAGGTGTTGACAGACCTTCGATATTGAAAACCTGGTGAGGTTTTGGATATGAAGTAGTTCTCTCTGCAGGTTATGAGTCAGGAAACAAAAATGCTATGATGGCATAGTGGAAACACATTCCCTCCAGGCAGTCTACATCGACACAAGCAAGACAATTGGAAATAAACTTGGATAGTTTTGTGTGCCCAGCACCGATGGTGAACAGCCGATATTGACTCACATGGACATCCATGTACGTCAACATTTGGAGACTCAAGCCAGTACCACATGCACTAAACTCCTCGAGTATATTTGTGAGATAAGGAACAATGTCATCATCATTAGATGAATGGAGGGCAGGGAGTGCTTTACTTTGAAAATAAACCATCTTGTAGCGCCTTATTCTGCATTGAGGGACTTCAAATACATACCTGCTGCAGAAACGGATAATCTAACTGGCTGGGGTGATGTTATAAATAAGCTTACTAAAGGGACCTTACACCTCGTAAAGAAACAAGAAAAATCTGTGTCAGACTCTAATTGATCAGTATGCATCCGTACATCATTTAGTCTTCCTGCGAATGCTGTAGCCAATAGCTGGTATGCCAGGTCTGGCAAAGCTTCCACTGAGACTTGGGAATCAGAAAAGGAATTATTTTCCTGCTCCCTTGCCGAAATATCTCTAGTCGATTTGCAAGTCGGTTGTGAAATGGTCGGAGCACTTTCCGAATCACAAGAATCTTCCGATTCAGATAGAATTAGGTCATCATTCAAAAGATCAACCTTCTCATGATTGTAGCAAGCAGACACGTTTTGATCATTTGATTTAGACAACCTCTCTGTAAACAAATCCGTGCTCGAATTGCTTAAGTATACGTCGTCCTCCAATAGATTAACTCGTGTCTGCTTATGCGAAGGGACACTGTCTCAACAGCTTGTTTGTCTTTCCATCTGTGATTCCGAATCGGAATCACTTACTTAAAGATCTTCAAGCAAGATGCCAATAAAGGATTGATTACACTCACCCATTTTCACTGAACTAAAAACTTTCATCATTTTCCTCGATATAAAAATCCAACACCACAATAATTAAATTGAAGTAACTCCCTTGTTCTGAAAAAAAGGTAACTCTCTTAATATCAAACACACACCAACACACACACATACACAATATATGTGAAAAAAATATTTTATTATTAACATCACAGACAGAATGTAATTTTTAAAATTTGTGTTTGTTAGGTAATTACAGAAACGAGAGCTGTAACTAAAAAGGCAGCAAGTTCAAAATACTTTTACACAGACAGTTATCTAGCAGGCGGGGAGAAACCAAATAGGCAATAGCCGAGCCAAGGTCTCGGCCGGCCAACAGACCGTGTGCACAGTGAGGGTGAATGATGCGATAGTGGAACAAGGCAGGCCGGTCCACGTACAGAGCTGCTACCGAGAGAATGGGAACTCTACTAACTGCCACTAGCGCCCATGTGCACCACTGTCTAGCTGCTCTATCCCTCCTGTGCCAGTCTGACAACTTCCCCTTCGCCCCTCCCCCCTGGTCCGCAAAGCCTGCTAGTCACCTCCGTGGATGCACGACAGAGAAAAATCTTCCCCCTTCCCGTTCGACACTCTCCCTTTCCCCTCTTACGACACATCGTGTAGACCCTGCAGGCATCTCTATGTTGTGACAAGGGATGGGAAAATCAGAAACTTAGCTCTTCCCCTCCACCGTGCCTCCTCCGATTTTCAGTCCGCAGGGCGTCTCCAGTAATGAATTGACCGTGTTTTGCAATCTGTCCCACCCTTGTCTTTCACAAAATTTTACTTTTCGCTCCAGGCAATCTTGGCTTTCATTTAGAATATATAATAGTGAAGTTTAAACTCATGCTATTGCATTTCAGTTCAACACCAGTTTGAGCTATATATTTAATTTTTTTTAAATCTTACACTGTTAAAAACATTTATGAAATCATTTTCACTTAAAAAAATTACATTTCTACACCATTAAAAATTTTAATTTTAACATCGTCGAAAATGCGTTCAATGTTACCCCATAATAATCATTTACTCTATAAAAAATATTTTTTAAATAAATTTTCTCATACTCTCAACATCCCTCCCTTAAACATTTCTAATAACTATGTAAAACTAACTAAAATTTACATAACTTTTCCCCACACTCACACTTAGTCATACAACTACCTAACAAAAATTCCTCAGAGTACTTGGTGATATATTATAGATACTTTTTCACATACTTTTGCAAATATTTAAAGAGTGAAAAGAGACTGCAGGTATGTGCTATTGATGCACCCTAAATCCATTTAGTGCCAGATGCTACTACTGATGGTTCACCTCTCCTCTCACCTCTGCTAAATATATTCAAAAGTACATGAAAAAATTACATCTGGAGTTAAATTTACATAACTTATCCTCTGCACTCACCCTCAGTCATACACACATACACACACCTATTTGTAAGCTAAACCCATCCTTAAATATCCACCCTTAAACATCACTAAACAGCCTTAAACTTTGCTAAACACTCTCAAACTCTTAAAAAAATACTTAACTTAACAAATATTCAGAAGTGTGAAATGATTTCATTTAATTTTAAAGAAAACTCATTCAGTTTTAATGATTTTAAAATAAAATCATTTAGTCGTAACAATTTTTAAAGAAAAATCATTCAGTTGTAACAATTTGTAAAGAAAAATCATTTTGTTGTAATGATTAAAAAAAAACATTCAGTTTTAATAATTTTAAAGAAACACATTCAGTAGTAACGATTTTCAAGGAAAATCATTCAGTGGTAATGATTTTCAAAGAAAAATCATTTAGTTTTAACGATTTTTAAAGAAATTTCACTCAGTTGTAACAATTTTTAAAGAAATTTCATTCAGTTGTAACGATTTTTGAAGAAATTTCATTTAGTTGTAACGAGTTTTTAGAAATCTCTTTCAAATTATAAAGATTTAGTTAAAGGTTGAACGAAATTGAAACAATTCACTCAAAGTTTAAAGAAAATGCGAAAAACTTTAAACATAACAGCGAAAACCCTAAGCTTTGATATTTAAAATTATTGATTTACTTAAACTCTTGTAGCAAAGATGGTGGTTGATGAAGGAGACCCGAACCTAGGTGAGTCGAGCTGACCACTACACTGCTCCGTCAGGTAAGCATCGGGGAGGTCAGACGCTCGCAATCCCCTCGAGAGCTCCGTGCGAGCCTAGTCTGACAGCCTAGGAAGTGGTCGAGCGAGCTCCGTGGGCAACTTCTCCAGCAGGCAGGAGGGTTGATTTCAGCATCGCGGCAGAACCAATTTACGGGCGAACGGGTCCCTTGCTCTCAAAGCCCCGTCGCATCTGGTCCCGATATCGGCTGGTTGATGGGCGACTGGTGCCCTTGACATAGGCACTGTGGACTGATTCACCGGATGTCCGCATGTGAGAGAGTAGGAGATGTTAACCCCATGGAGTCACAGGAGCAAATGAGCTCCAGTGGGTGGGGAGTGCTATTTATATACTCGCCAGTCTCCCTTATTGCATAAATTGAAATAACACTGTTCGCCTGAAATGGATATCAAGTAGATGATTAATACATTTTAATATTTTGAGAAGGATTTAAGTAATTTTAATGCATCAAAAAGAATTATACGTGTTTTTTTTTATTTAGCAGGGATATGCTGTATTTTAGATTTTATAACTGAATTTAACATGTAATTGTCTGTTTTTAAGCCATTTGGTTGGAATTGCGTTCCTTTTTAACGATTTATTACATAAAAAATTGTCATTACAATACGAACCTTTTGTGTTACGGGGTGAAATCTATTTAATGCTACTATTCAACACTCTTTTTTTACGTATACAAATTCATGTTTTTACTATTATTTATTTGTAATTTTGATGTTTAGTTCATGAATTTTTTTAGTTAACAATTTTTGACTTACAAATTAGCTATTATCATACAAGACCTAGCCTGGAATCGAACCCAGAATCTATATATACCCAACACTGAAAGTGAGAAACTAGAATACAATTGTACATGATCCAAGTGGGATTTTAACCCAGTTTATATAAACCTTGTTTTAGCCGGGATTCGAACCTGCAAAGTATACATTAGAATTACCCATGCCTTACCCAGGATTCGAACCCAAATTCTTTACATTTAACAACTTATTTTAAGTATTTATAATTTTTCCAGCAGACATATTTTTTCAAATTCTAATATATATCTTTAGTTGATTAGTATTTTTTGGCCAAGAGACAGTCTGATATAGTTTTTTTTCTTTACAAGACTCTTTCTTATTAATGCAACATACTTTCAACAGAAAATTTAAGAAACACACACACACACACACACACTCTCTCTCTCTCTCTCTCTCTCTCTCTCTCTCTCTCTCTCTCTCTCTCTCTCTCATTCTCTCTCTCTCTCTCTCTCTCTCTCTCTCTCTCTCTATATATATATATATATATATATATATATATATATATATATATATATATAATTACAATTTATTTACTTTTCCCTCTCTTCCCTTTTCTAAAATAAGTTCACATTTAATAAGGAATAGGATAAATAAAAAAATAATTTTAACAGTAAGGCAGCATATTATGTTCTAAAACCTATTTAAGCAAGTAGATAAATTTTGCAACAAATCATATACAAATTACACACTTGATTCAATCATTTTAAAACTATAAAGTACAAGACATCCCAAAACATTTTAACACTAGCAAGTACAATTTGCTCCAAACATTTCAATGCTAAACAAACACAAGTGAATGCAACATATTAAAAAAAAAAATTTATACTAGCAATACAAAACATATTAGACAATTATTTAAAAAATACAGGTAGATAAAAAACATTATGTACAACAATTACACCTTGCTCCGAAACAACTTCAGGGTAACATAAAACATTTTGACACTATCAAATACAACATTTATTTCCCTTAAAACAAATATTTTTATAAACTGTTACCAACTTGCATTAACAAAGTTTTCATGCATTTTCTTAAAATTGGTTCAAGATACCCTTCTTGGCCTGTGCTTTCAAGGAGTGAGCATTTCTTATGCCCTGGTTTTAAACTGTCTGTTTGCACACAAACATCTTGACAAATAGAGGTATGTGTAAACAATGCTTTCAACCAAATCAGGAAATGATTCAATATAATGAAAGTACACATCTTCAATTCTAGATGGAAGAGGTATGTTTGCAGTCATATGAAACACTGTACATTTCTTATTGTCACCATACTGTATCAGTTCATGACTCTTTTCATCTCTTAGACGAATAAAATTATTTCAAAATGGAAAATATTGTAACAGGTTCCTGTAAATTATTGCCAAATTCTGTTGCACCATAGGACATAAGTTATATTGGACTTTCCTTGTTTGAAACTGACAAAATTATTTGCAAAATGAAAATACGTCATATTGCTACTATGATATCCAACACTTGACTGAGAAGATTTATCATGGAACAATGTACGTATATTAATAAATTCATTCTCCAAATTTGCAAGTTGAAATGTGTTTTAGGGCAAAATTTTTTTTGCTAATTTTATTACTCGATATACATAACATGTTTATGAGTAACACTCAGTATGAGACTTGTAACCAAACTTGTGTTTGCTATAATGAAATAAAGTATAATGATTATTATCACATTCTTCGAAATACTGATAAGGCAAAACAGTGTCTGTATTATAAACAAGATGTTTCAAACATTTTTATTCCTAACAATATGAATTTACAATGTGTTCGCCCTTAAATTTTCAGTTATAATCTACTACATGAGGTCTGTACTGGTTTACAAGATATTTAGAACTGTTACAGTTAGTTGAAGAAGCATCATAAGGTATTTGGTTTACTACATGCTCTAAAAGCTTGAGAGAAATATATACATTTAAAATGAATGTCTGACTCACACATATCCTTTACAACAAAATTTGAATAATAAGCTATAAGTTATAGAATGAAAACCTTTAGTAAAACATGCATACTTGTTTTTCATTGGACACAGTGGGAACATTGGGATCGTTATTCTAAATTAGCCACTTCAAAAGCATATAAATCACACATAGACAGAAAGAACTAATCCTCCTTGTCCGAAAATAAAGTTGTGAATATCCCTGTTGCAGGTTTCCTTCCAACGATGGGTGATTCCTTGGTGAGGTCTGGTGAGCTGGTAGTCGATTACCCCGTATCCCAGTTTCTCTTCAATCCTCACTAAGACTGGCAATCATCAAATCTTCTAATGGTGAAGGCAAGTCACTGTTGGGGTAAAGATATTTCACAGCACAATCGATGCATGCTATTCTTTCACCAAAGCAAATGCCGAGACTGCTGTCGAAAGTGTAGCACCAATGTTCTATACTATTGCAGACTTGAACTTGTAGAAGACCATCATACGGTTTAAAGAACACTCTTCTGTATCCAATTTGTAGGACCTCGTATACGACTGTAGTATTGAAGGTCCTAGCCATGACTGATGATTTTACACTAGGCACACTCCTTTATATAGTCTGCCAGATGTTATTGCTTTGAAAAACATTGCATTGCCACATACCACAGGGATAAGTTAATTCTTGGTCACAGATGTATGTATAATGTTGCTTCTTGTTGCATTCTTCTGTCCAAACTGTAGTAAGAGAACAGCAACTACACCCCTTCTGCATAATTTTTTTTTATTTTGTTGTAGGATTTGCATTTGGTAATGTAGCCACTGTGATCTTCAAATTCCAGTTTACCTTCATTACAAGGTAGCTTGCTGTCATGACGTAAATTATATAAAGCACAATAATTTCGCCCATAATATACGTCGAAAACTTTAAACGTTTCTGTTGAGTTGGTTAACAAGAAATGGCAATATTCATCCCCATTGCACATCTGTGTCTGTAGTGGACTATCTTCACCTTCAATTCAAAATCACACTTGCCTGAACCCTGAAGTAACACTAGCATACTGAAGTAATGAGTCGAACCTCTCCATCGTAACTGACACACTGCTGTACGATTGTCTCTATTTATATAGACAGATGTTCTTCCAGTAAAAAATAGTTATTCAATGACAACTTTTTACATCAAATTTGTAGACAAAAACAATACTTTTCCAAACCTCATAGTCCCACATTCCTCATGGTGTCCTTAAAAGTGCGCTAATGCCTTGTATTTGCATGATGATTTCCTTATTATTACATGTTTAAGTCCATAAAGTTGTGGCAGTGTCGTAAAATTCTCTAATCAATTTATATTATATTTGATAAAAACCTGGTTCTTTGGTTTAAAACATAGGTCCCAAGAAGAACAGGGCAGTTTACTGACAGGCTGCATATTAAAAACAGGACAGTCTTCTTCTTCAACACTCAGCACTCATTCTGTATACAGGCTTTCTCGGAAAAGTTTTGCGAAATTCCAATGTTCATTCCCATTACACATCTGTGTTTGAAAGTAGATGTTACCAAGAGACTGGAACCATACTTTCTTGCATCCTCGAAAAATAGTAGAGTACATCTTCCCTGGGTTGAATTTCTAAATTTTTTCGAAATCTTATGGTACCTGGAACAATTCATTTTTCGAAAATGAATATATCTACACGTAGGTAGGATGTTGGTAAAAACATTCTCGTAAAGTTTCACTTTAACATTGTGAACAGAACATTTTTTCCTCATAATGATTAGTATTATAGCATTAGACCATTGAATTAAAACTCGAACAGTCATGATATCTTCTGATATTTATTATTTCTACATTTATAAACATTTTTAAAGTTTCCTTCTGTGTTTTTCCAAGCACATACATTAGATAGTCTTCGAGTAATGCATAATTTACATATTGAAAACTTTTTTCATATTCTATGTCACCAGAGTCCCATTTCAAGTTATGTATCTCGTAAGTCTGTTCCCGAAACATCGTTTTAACTTCAGGTTTGAAATTGTACCAAGGTCTGGGAGATTTAAAGCATAATACTTTAGAGTCATTAGCATCAGTTGCATAAGAAATAGCAAGCTCCTTAATTACAAAGGAATTGTCTTGGTAGTTTTCGAAACCCTGAGCATAGCACATCATTTTTACATTATTTCTTTATACACTATTTACAAAAAACCTCTCGCTCTCTCTCATATAACATTTTATAAGATGACAGAGCTCGCCTCAGAATCTACTTCATCAATTCTAGAATCGTCCATTACTACATCCAGAATGATTCTATCTTAAAGCAAGTGTTCCGGCCTGCATGACATACAATCCCTCTGCATATGTTGTAGGTTCTCATCATTAGCAAAGGCAGGTATGCTGTAAGGACAGTTTTCACAAGGTAAATAGGTTACGATAACCTCATCAGCTTTTAAATGTTCAGCCAGGAACGGATACACTAATTTTATATCATGGCCCGCAAAAAAAATTATCAATTCTTTTGGTAACACTCGCAGTTGGGAACACTCTGGACTGAATAAGGTTTTCGCGTTCCCATAAGCTAAAATAGCATTGAATGTTTCAACACATTCAGAGTCGCAATTCTCGCAGCAGTGCCCTTGATTCACTGTACCTGATGCAAAGATGAAATGCATTGTAGATTATGCATTGATGATGATCTACATGTAGCGAAGTTGTAGAAGACGCCTGGCATCATTCTCTGTGTGGACATCTGGAGCTGCAATAATTGTGATGGACATCTGGAGCTGTAGTAATCGTGATGGACTTAAGTTGTTGTAGTGGACACATGATGACATTCATGTTATGAATGCTTGACGTAGTCGACACTTCTCGGATGCCCGTAGTAGACACCTGATGCCATTATCTATGCTACTGAAATGCACACACACACACAAAGTGACCTTAGCAGATGTTGAGTTCAGACTGACGAAAAATTAATTTATCCCTCCTTATATAGTGTAAGGATTCAAAATGGCCACCATTTTCCCAGAATGTACAAGAATTTCGACCTTTTAGTAAAAAAGTAAGAATAACGAGGAAATCGCTATTTTGAAACTCCGAAAAACATTATTTCCACCTGTATTCATACTAATTCATCAAACTTATGCCAGAAACTGGTAAAATATTAAATAAATTCAAATATATACATTTCATGTTATATGGAATACATTTTGCTGTTGGAATATTTTTGGTTTGACGTAAAGAAAAGGGAACATGTTTGTTAAGAGGTTAGCATGCTCATCTCCCCGGGCGAGTTACACCCTAAAACATTTTTTTTTTTCGCTATGTGTGGATATCGTGTTAGACCTTGCCATTGATACAAAGGTTTTATCGGATATCTCTCTCATTTCCCTAGTCTCATGTAGGCGACCCAGTGCTTCTTGCCTCGCTTGCCCTCATTGATTATCTCATGGCTTATATTGGGAAGTAGATTTTTTTCACTGCTATATAAGTCAACCTGTTGCGTAAGTTTGAAACGATTTTGAGTCAGGTGAAATCTCTTGGGGTACAGATTCAGAGGGACAGGGGCTGGCGAGGCGAAGCAGGTCAACCAACACTAGGAAAAAAAAACACTTTCTGAATACTGTAGTGTGGGAGAGGTGTGTATCCGTGGTCTTGGAGAAGAACTCACATTTCGCACTAAAATAGCTTCTGGAGTAGGGGGTGGGAGGGGTGCTTGAACATGGGGTATGTTCCTCTAGACTTGGGCCATTTCTGAGGAGTGGGGGTACGGGTGGGAGGGGCGCCTGCTCCGCCCATCTGCATGCATTTAGGCAGTTGTCGCCATATTGCCTTTAGAGCAGAAAAATCGACAATTGAGGGCAGGCAGGTGAATGACCCCAGGACATGCCGCTCTGGTGAGGGGTGCAGGTTAGGGGGAGGAGGTTGGTGTGAGAGGTGGTGGTAGACAGGTTTCTCCCAATCGGAATGCAACTAGACAGTTGATACCATCTTGCCTTAATGCCGAAAAATTGACAATCGCAGGCATCCCAGGGTCACACTTTGGTGAGTGGGGAGGGGGTGTAGGGAACTCTGGAGTGAAGTAACCTCACCTACCCAGTCACTGCCATTTTCATTTGCTCATGAATTCTTGGAGGAGATGTGTTCAGTTCTCTCTCATCTTCACTGCATCTCTAGAATCATGGCGGCCGACGAGTTTACAATTGTGGGTTACCTCAAATACGAATTTGCGACCATCATTTGTGATAGCCACGATTAATGTTTTATAATGCACGTGTTTTAATATAAAAGTATTTTATCAGGAAAATATAAATTTTCATTTGTTAAGTCAATATTGCGATAAGATTTTCGATTTCTGTGTGCTCTGTTTATGGAAATTTGTATTATGCCAGTTATTTTAAAAATTAATTTATCTTCGAGGATGTTCGTGTATTTTTTCCATTACATATATAAAGTGATGTGGGATTAAGCTCTATGCAAGTTGGATATTTTGAAACAAATCATTTGGGGTAAGATTTTCAATAATTATATATTTTACTTATCAGAAGAGGTGTACACAATTGCGTTTGATTTAAATCGTATTCGGAGTTTTTTTTTTGCTGTAAGATACCATTCACCAGGCTGAAATGTTTAAGTTGTACATGTAAACTTGTAATTTATTCATACTGACTAGCTGCATTTCGTTTAGTGAGTTTGCACTTTTCAACATCAGGTGTTATTCACACACTTAAAATTCTCTCTCGTGTAAATTATATTTCTATGCTCGAGACTCACATTATTGCACTTATTATTCACGTAGTGATTTGAAAAATTTGTGATTCGATACATGTAATTTATTCATACGTAGAATACTCTGTATTTCTCTAACATTTAATTGCATTTTGAAAACAGATTGTTTGTCTTTTCTAACATGTCAATCAAATCTTTCAAAGTTGCCTATCTCCCACCACCGTCTACGAGCAATATCCCCCCTAGAAACATAAAATTTACACTTAGGTCAATTTTAGAAATCGTTTAAAAACTCTCAAATTCTCTCGTGTGTTAAATACATTCGTAAAAACGCCTATCTACCACCATCATGCCTATAAACACCTCGAATGAGAAAGAGTTTTAAAAAAAGACCCTTATCCTACTCTTCCACTAAACTCTACGCCTATATAAGACATTGCAACCCACCATTCTGATCAGTCACCTCTAGGGCACCACACCATCAACATCGTACAGAGCTCCTGCTACGCCCACCCAATAAGAAAGAAAGACAGGAAATCAAGAAAAAAAATCATTCGAATTAAAATTAACTCTTTCAATCCATTTAACCCCTTCAATCCATTTAAACTTTTCGGTAAATTAAACCCTTTTTTGAATTATTCTTTTTTTGATTAATGCTTTTTAAGAAACAAGTCAATCAATGTAATTAACCCTTTCATATCAATCTAACCCTTTCAATTAATCAAAAGTGGGATGAAACCCCTACCGCCCCTACTACTGAGGACTTCAAACACACACACACACACACACACACATACATATATACATATACATATATATATATATATATATATATATATATATATATATATATATATATATATATATATATATATATATATGCACACACACACACACACTTCTTGAATTCTAGAACTCGCAAGTTTCGGCTATATACAATAACGAGTGAGGAAATTTGGGCAGTTCCTAAGAGTTGGATGAACTCCCGCACAGTTTGTGGAATAGTTGTTTGCGCGAATACGCGTTTCTCAGTAAATATATGTTCTGCAAGTACAACTTTTCTTCAGAGAAGATTTAAAAAAAAAAAAACCATTTTCTATGACCCTATGATTTAACTTTTGTCATATTAAGGGTATTCTCGGAGTAAAAATTGGTGAGAATGGTCAAATATCGCATTTTCAAAGCTTGTTTGTGCAGTTTTCTTAAGCGGCAAGAGTAAATTACAAAGATGTAGGCGTAGTTTAATTTGTGTTAATTCATCGCGTGTAATTAACCTGCACTGTTAGAGATCTAATTTGCTCAGTACGGAGTTACGACGGAAACGTTGTACGCCTTGCGCGTAGGACCGATGAGGCACTAAGCGTGCGTGTTAGTGTAGCCCGTATCGCTCCCTCGCTTCTTGACTTTGGACGCTGGGTCCCAAGGGAATCCTTCTCACTTTTAATATCAAATTCTTGAGAGCCGATAAAGGTGAAGCGAGGTGAATATGGAGCGGCACTGGAATGCAAGTGCGGGGGAAACTGGGAATCCCCGAGAAAACCCACTGACCAGCGGCATCGTCCGGCACAATTTCCACATGCAAAAATCTACGGGCAACCCCGCTGGGAATCGAACCCGGTTTGTCTTGGTAGGAGGCAAGTTGTCTTATCACTTTACCGTGGCCCAGAACCGATCGCTGCAAATAACAGTGGTACTTGTATAGATTTCTCAGCGTAATTAAATTGCGCCTCCTAAATACTGCTGAAAAGTTGAGACGTTGAGTATAGGCTGTTCACGCTAAAATGAGCAATTTTGAGGCTCTACTTACGTTTTCCTTTCAGCCATTTTTTAGCCTTCCGTTAATTTTAAAAATAAATATTGTCATTAAGTAATAAACGCAGTGTATATATTTCACCGGACTCGACAGTTGACGTATAAAGCTGCATCAAAATATATTTATTGACTATTATTCCAAATGTGTGGGTTTTCAGAAGTGCTCACATTAGCGTGAATAGCCTATATCCCATAAGACTTAGTACTATATATATATCCAATAAGACTTGGTATATAATAATCATAATTGCAGCAGGTAAGATCAGTACGTTTTAGAAAAAATGTTTTCTCTTGTTCTTGTTTTCGTCGCTCTCTCTCTAAAACTAAAGAGTAAACGTATTTTTTTTAAATTGCTTTCTGTTGTATCTTTTTTTTAAATATATGGCCTAATTTAAAGTATTCGTTTGCGACTATTCGAGGAAATTGAAATTGACGCAGGCATATGTATTTAACAGAAAATATAGTTATTTTATTACTAGTGGGTCGTTAGTCATTGTCTCAGATAATATAATACCCTCCACATGAATTTTGGAAATTCGTCAACCGCTGTTACCGGTACATTCACCACAGGAGGAAAATAAAGTGTACTTAAGTTAAATGTTCATTTATAGTTATTGCCATAAAATCTGCCCACTTTGACAGAGATAGTTTTAAAACTGCTATTCTAGAAGCTGTAGACCCACTGATGGTTGAAACTGTCGTCCCAGTTGGTTCTATTTATGTTATAAAGGCGACAAGACTTAAATCAGACTGGCCAACGAAAGTTGTCCAGAGCACGAAGATAGTCTTGAGAACCACGTGCTGAAAGTGGGCAAGTATGAACCTGTCTGGCGATTGACCTTTGTACATGCGGCTACATAAAGTCCTCAATGCACTGCTGTTCCGTCAGTATTCCCCCGATTACTGCCAGTTAAGCACGATAGTCGTAGGAAATTGTACTTCGCAACATGATGCCACAAGTTCTGGAGGCATATTGATCAACAATAAAGTCCGGGCTGTACATTGCCCTTCACACATCTGTGCCCAGACAATAACCTGTATTCGTCACACGACAACAACAAAGCTGAAAACAAATTTGATTTTCCGGCGTGTCACATAAACGCCGTGTAAGCGAGGTCTAGAACGAAAGTGAATAAGTGGGATCGAAGAAACCTGTGGCTAGCTGGAGAATAATTAATTTTGTTACCAAGAAAAACAGCTGTGTCCAGGAAAGGTATTCTGCCTGCCCTCGAATACACAACCCAGCAGTATGTTTATAATTTCTACGACAAATAAATGATACCAGTGTGTTGAAGTGTATTTAGTGGAACTTAGTGCACGAGAAGGAGCACATCGATGAAACTCCTAATTCGCGAATCCCTTTGAGTATGACTCACCTGCGGGTAGGGGAACCGGCGTGTGACAGCAGATATTAGTGGAAATAATCACCGCACTTAAGTTTGTCTGAGAGAATGATATTCACTGGTCTCCCACTTTTGATGTTCTAGGTTCGATCCTAGGCTGACAGAGATTCTCATTTGAGGAGTGCCGAAGACATTGCCGTGGTGTGAGGAGTTTCTCGGGCCGTTCCCGTTTCTTCGTTCCTTCGCTGCTCCAACCCATCTCATCTCACCTGACCCGTTCTTCGGGCTGGTCGTAACAACTCGCATGTCCTTAGTATAGGGAAGATGGATCCTATCAGCCTTTTCTGATCCGTGTCAACCTTGCGACAGGCGAGGAAAACGTGCACATAATCGCAACACAAACAATAATCTGCATATAAAATTCTTCAAAAATAATGCCAGATTTCAAGATTTTCTTTTAACAAATGGGCACGCGTATTGCTAGTTTTAAACTGTTAGACTGATAATCATGCATTAAATTATTTCTGAACACTGCATTTCAGTAAACCTTTTGTGTAGCCCAAGTAATAATAATTTAATTGTTAAAACCATTCGCGTAGCTGGATAGCACATTAAATTACAGTAAACCTTTTGTGTAGACCAAGAAATAACGATTTAGATATTTTAAAAGCGATTCGTGTTACGGGAAAATAGGTATAACAACAGTATAACTGTGGTATAGTTTGATTTTATTTACCTTGCGTGTTTAAAAACCATGCCAGTTTCAACAACCAGGACCGCAGTTGAATGTTTGGGCGATAAAGGCCATTTGGACATGACAATGCGTAGAAGTAAACCATCACGGTATTAAGCCCGTTTCAATCAACAATATCAGATAATTATTGTAAGAAACAAAGTGCCTTGCATAAAAGCTGCTTCACTATTGAATAAGGCGCTATAAAATTAATATAAAAAAAATATTTCCCTAACAGTTTCATGCGTGCCTTAAACACAGAGGTTGAACGAGAAATTTTCTGGCAGAAAATAATAAATAAATCAGCTATATTCTAAAGGCTCGTGAAAAATGAAATGCTTAAGACTGCAGCTACCCATTAAAGTGAGAACTGGCGGCACACGAATACCTGTAATTAGGTTACTGGCAAATTTTAAATTTACATAAAGCGAAAGGATGCTCAATGGCAGCTGACGGCAAATAGTTTGGCACTCTCCTGCGGGGCCACGGCCACAAACAGCTACACTAATGTAGCAAACGGTGTTCCTCTCCCAGTACTTCTCTAGCTCACGCCACATTGTTACCGCACTTCATATAACTTGAACTACTTTCCTATGTAAGGTGCGAGTTGCATTCGTAATACACTCATCGCAAAATAATAATTGCACCCACAAGGAAGAGTCAACTTGCGATGCTATTTAGAATGAAGCCAAAATTCTCCAAAAAACAAGAAATTAGTAAAAATTGGGACTGGTGAGAGCAATATTTATTGCGCTGCATATACTTACATCAGTATGACGTCGAGCCGCCATGTATGCAAACACATTCCGCCAAACGTCGCGGCATAGAGTTTTAGAGGTCCTTAATGATGTTCTGCGATAATTCATCTATGGGTACTGTCAAAATTATCCGAAACATTTTAGTTGGGAATAGTTCTGACGATGTGGCTGGCCATAACAGAGTATCCGTGGTTTCAAGGCATGCTCTTAAGGTGGTAGCGATATGAGGTCGAGCGTTGTCCTGTTGGAATAGAGCACTGACGAGGGCGTTCACAGACGTACTGTTGTACTGTCAAAGTGTCCACGAGGATTACCAACGATGATCGGGCATCGTATGAAATCGCACCCAACACCATTATACCAGGCCATCTGGACGTGTGACATATGACAACGAACTGCTCGTCTTGGCGCTGACCACGTTGCCTATACACCAGGACGCGTTGGTATTCGCCACCAAGAGACAAGCGGGACTCGTCACTGAAGATTACCAGCTGTCATTCTACATGGCCCCGCCGCAGTCCGTCACGACACCACTGCAGTCCGTGGCGACGTTCATGTGGAGTTAACGGCAGTTGTAACGGTCTTCGTGCATGTGGTCCTGCGTTGTGCAGCCGCCAGCCCATGGTACTGGCACTCGCAAAATGCTGTAAGGGTGAGCATAGCTGCTCGCTGAATATCCGCAATCGTGGCGGTTGGGGCACTCCAAACATGTAGGACAATCCGTTGGTTTTCCCTCCGTGTGGCTGGCGGCGGTCTCCCAAATTCTGCGTGTCGTGTGTCCGTGCTTTCCTCTACCCACTGGCGCCAGCAGTGTGCTATCGCTGTAAAAATAATTCTGGTAAACTTCCTAGACTGTGATGGATATTTTTAACATATACAGTGTATGACAACAGTACTGCGCGTCAGGCTGAAAATATGGGAATGTTTAGCATTCCTACTCTGTAAAAGTTGGGGACTTACCTACGCTTTTAATTATTTCCTGGGTAACTGTAGGAACGTTACCATGCACGCATGGGGAAATATTTTACCATTCGCGCTTTGTCATTGTACGTATACACTGATATGGTAAATGTACAAATAATTTCTTAGAGTGTACGGTATATCCGCACGACCGGAACGGCGCGCAATACGGCGAAATGACCATCCCGTTTCCTGCAGCCTACGATGACTCCTTTCGAACGGGTCCAACTGTTCCAAGTGCAGTCGAACTCGTTTCCGCGGCATACTGAAACTTTCAATGGGTGCCGCCGGTCCAACAGCATGACGTGAATCATCTCTATGTCTCATATTTTCAAAATTTCCCACCATATTCATTTTCTCTAGGTTGCTTCCTTGTGGGTACAACTATTTTTTTTTGTCGACAATTGATATCGTTCCTCTCAAAAATTACAGCGCAGTGCTTCTAATTAACCTGGTTCAAGAATAACTGAAACGGAATTTGTAAAAAAATTTCTGAAAATGCACGAAAATAATTCTTTCGATTGCAAATGAAATTAATCTTAACATATAAATCGTTTCTAGGAAGTATTATTTTGTTTGGATGTTAGAAAATTTTCGTGCATGAAGTATTACGCACCCGATAGCACAAGTTTAAGATTCTACAGTACACAATTTTAGCAGCTTTATTGTAATCCTCTTAAGTAGGACTTCCAAAAGATATTCGTTTTAACTCTGACTCAAACATGTTTGTGACAGAATGATATTGTGTAAGAACATTTGCTTCAGGTACTTGGTCATTACTTGCTTTAATACATGAGCGACATCCAAGTAATTGAAACGAATGTAAGCTACAATGCAGTGGAGATCTTATAGTGTCCAAATTCATGCATATTATCTTCTCCTGGGAAGTGTGACGTAAGTGTCTTGTTATTTGCAGTACGACTCCAGCAACCCCATTCGTGTACTTCGTTTTTTTTTTCCATTTGTTACTTTCGTCAAATTTCACGTAATTCTGGTTGTTACTGATCTCTTAAACTCGCACTGATGCTGTTACCTACCATAAAATAAAGCTTCCTTATTTCGTTGCAGATTGTCATCAGAATGCGGCTGAAGCGCTAGTTAAAGAATAACTTTCGTACTAACGAAATAAAATAAACTTTACAACATCTGTAGAATGTGTATTTATATTATTATATGCATTTACTTATTTAATGTTTGTTTATGTTTTGGATTGTATTTTGTAATTTATGTGACTTAGTTATGTTTTGCACAGAAGCTGGGTTTTGTGAACGATATAGAAATTTTGAATATTGGTTGGTTTTTGTGACTTTAACACAATACTGATGTCTTGTAATATGATTGTATTTTAATTTTGTAATTTTCTGTTTGATTTATTTAATACTTATGTGTTGGAAGTTTTTTTGTCTGATGTTTGAAATTTCGACTTAGAGATTTGGCCAGCTGTCAGGTGCTCAGCACTTACTGTCTTTAATTTAAGTCTGCTATAAAGTACGTGCAAGCAGAACTTGTTTTAATATTATTTATTATAAATTTAATTAAACTAGGAACGCTTACTTGCATAATTTATCATGTGCATAAATTTATCATGTAGCGTTGGAATAGACGCTGCTAGAAAGTGCCGCTATCTTTTCTAACGCACAATCGGTATTCTTCGACTCTATAAGTAGCAGAAGTGTAAGGCGTCGCTCTAGTCGTGAAAGTGCCGCTATCTTTTCTAACGCACAATCGGTGTTCTTCGACTCTATAAGTAGCAGAAGTGTAAGGCGTCGCTCTAGTCGTGAAAGTAGTAAATTTAAAGAAATAATATTAAATTACTTGTAAATGTGTGTGGACGTTGTGCCGCACATGATTGACTTCAATAATCGCAGAATTTTGGCACAACTTTTATTTTTGTGCATAAGATAATTTTTTTTACATCTGTCTTCTATCAAGCATACCTGGTAAGCAACTTACTTGTGTGTGGCAGGTTATACTGCCTATGCTAACTTTGTAAAGGCGCTACACAGAGAAACTTTTCAATGTGTTCCTGTGTGAATCAATTGATGCCCACGAAAATCTATGATGATAAGTTTTTTCATGTAACAAATTACTGAACACAGGCGAAAATTACCGAAATTTATACAGTTAAGTAAAACGGAGATTTTCGAACGATTTTAAATTTTAACTTTTGAATAGTAACTCTTAAACTGATGTTACCAGTTAAATAATATATAAATGGCCATTTTGAAGTATTTTGAATTGGATTTCAGTCGTTCTTTTTAAACAGTGCAATTTCTACTTTCGAATATCAATAAATTTGAAAACGAATTATTTAATTCACTGGGGCTATATTGAGACATCTAGCAACACTGTATACATTTCCACACAATATATTTGACCTGCTCTACGCTTTCTTGCTATGGACTTTTTTGTGTGTTATTTCGGCCTGTGTTTTTGTGCCACCCCTTGGAATTTTTTTCTGGTTGACTATGTTATCTCTATCGCTCTAACATGAAACATCATACTACACACCAGGCACACACAAAATACAATAAGTATTTATTTTAACTAATATATACTGAACCCCTTCCTAGCATGGACTATTACTACCTAGAGCATCAGTACTATTTCATTTCGGTTTTATTCGTTCTTTGTAACCTTAAAATACATTATTACAGTAATTCCAGAAATAACAATTATGAATATTGCTGGATACTTAATACGAAAAATATAAATGTCTTAAATAAGGCGGGTTACCGACACGATGTTGGCATTCATTCCCTTTAAAATTGTAATTACCTGAACCTTTAATTACTTGTACTTAAGAAGTGATATGAAACCCAGATATATTACTGGCTATTGTACCCTAAGCGGTGCATCGGCTCTCAACACCTCGCTGTTAAGAACCTCCCAAATCTCTTCACTCACTCTGAAAGCAGTGCATCTACTACACTCTAAATTTGAATCAGTGAGAATTTCACGGTTTCAATAAGTCAACAGCATCTGACTGATTGACCAGTCACTTTAGTGAATTTAGCTGATGAATCAGTGAAAAAATGCCTGATTCCTTTCACTTATTGATTCAGTGACATTTTCCACTGATTCATCAGTCATTTCTTCACGGTTTTTCAGTGGTTATTTTTTTTTACAGCTTGATATTAATTGAAATAACAACGAATAAACGAATAAAACCAATGCAAATACTTTCTAAAATGTGTTTCATCTTTCAAGACACCATTTTACGAGGTAATATGAACATTCAGCCTTTCACATAGTTTTTACGTCTTTCATTTCGTTGTCATCTAATCATCATAGCTCTCTGTTTGAAGGTTTAAACTGCACATAAAGTGGCGAAGAAAGTGTACTCATATATAGTATCCATTTTAACAATCCTAACGGTACCAATTAAACTAAAAATGAAAAGTTAGGGTATAGAATTTTAATCTTCAAATTTTGACTACAATTGAACACATACATTTTCCTCTCGTTTTTCGACTTGACTTCGTAGCTCATATGGTAAGGTAACAGCTTAGAAGAGAAGTGGGATGGATGTGTGAGTTCAAACCCAGCAATAAATAACAAACTGTCGTAAATAAGTTTATTTCACGTAATCAGTTAGCTTAATTCAACAAAAGCCATATTTAATTCGCCACTTCAGTCAGCCGACACTTATTCGTTAGTGAAATTGCTTCACGTCGCTAATTCAATCAGTGAAATTTTTTCACTGAAACAATCAGTGGTTTTCCACTGATCGTAAGTGGAGCCTTTTCATTTATTCAAGTGGTTGAATTTCACTGCGAACAGTAGTTTTCAACTGATTCGAATTTAGAGTGTACAAGCTGAGGGCCACTGACATAGGGCAGCTAGTATCATATACCTGTCTTTCCCATGAAGCACACTAAATTATTTTCGCAACTTATCAAATAACGCTTGATCTATATAAATATGAAAGGTTTCTCTGTGCATGCCCATATGTACACTAAAAATTGGGATTTTTAAATTTGCACCGGTATCCCGATGCTTCCTCCGCACATAGCATATGTTAATTGGGATGTAATACCCTCCCATTTGTTGTGTCTTAGTTCTCTTTTAGGCACTACTTACAGTAGTTATTATTAGTAAAAGACCAAAACCAGCAAAACAAATAAAAAATCTACAAACTATTGTGTATTTATAGAGTTATATGAATGAAACTACGCGATACGTCACTTAAAACTTACAGTATGTACTTTTCGTTTTCATATTATTTTTTTTAGATAATCGCGTAACACAAAATGAAACATTTACTCGTTATGAAAATCGCAATTATGGGAATAACCACACAATAATTCGCAATAATGGGAATATTCGAAATGAATATAATGTTATGAACTTTAGTTGTCATTCCCATATATGTGCTTTTAATAAATAGTACATTTATAATGATTTAATGGGATTACGACAAAAAATAATATGAAATCAAAAACTACATACTGTAATCTTTAAGTGACGTAGCACATAATTTCGCTCAATTGGCTTGTCATATCACCTACGTTCACAGACGCGCTGCCGACTGAAATTAAATGTTCATTCGATCGCAACTCTGGTAGAGGACACAGCTACAAGAAAATTAAAATTATGTAAAATTTCGAAAAATAAATCCTGGAACAAGTTGACGGTCTTTGTGCGCGGCAGGGCCCGTTAGTTTCTCGTTACGTGCTCGTTAACGTACCTTACCCGAGACCCGAGGAACTTGCTAATTGCGGAAGTTGTCAAGAACGTCGTCTCTTGTTAAACAATGTCTTCGTGAATCTGCAAGAGGCTCCTCATAATGTTGGCTGAAACAACACACCAGCGTTCTGCGAACTTAGTGAAAAGACATACTTAAATTGCTGCTTTCTGCCTCACTACTTAATGCTACCTTTGTATCATGCGAGAACGAACTTAAAGGACGTCCTTCATTTAAAATTATTTACGAGACATTTATCAAAAAAAAATTACAGAACAGACAAATGTCTTGTTTCCTCGGGATTTTGTTAAATGCCCGCGAATAACAAAACGCTCATTTACACGGAATTTTTTTCTGCCAGAATGATACTGTGTTCACAAAGCACAATAAAATAATTTTTGGAAACCACATATTTTTTTCTCAATCTGCACTGTGGAGATCACTGCACTTTGGCGTGTTATGCGGCGACGATCGTCATTCAGACCTTACTGACTTCAAGTGTTACACCCCCCCCCCCCCCAACGAGGAGATAACCAAAAACATTAGGAGTTATGTTCATTCATTCTCGAGAACGAAGCAGAAGATGGCACTTTTCTTTCACTCCTGCTTGATCTTCAGCGACTAGACCACGCTTTTTCTTAGTGGGGAGATGGACCATCACAATGTGAGGATATACAGATTAGAGTAGCCGCGTGCAAGAGTCGAACATGTAAGAGAAAAAGTTCATGATGGACCATTATTTTCTTTCTGGAAACTCTGTCACGTAAATCGCATATTTGTAAATGTTACAGAACTGGCTTCTCCCGCAATTGCACAGTGGTCGAAAATGTAGTTGACAGCCCTAAAATTACCCAAATACTTACATTCTTGCACAAAGTTCTAAGTGGGCAATTTTTTTCTCCTGCACATACTTTATATTTCCACAAAATATAAACCGAATAGTAGTAGGGGCGTGGAGGTTCTAAATACAAAGGGATGCCACATTTTTATATCAAAGGGTTAAATTGATTGAAAATGTTAATCAAATTAATTGAAAGGTTAATCAAGTTTATTGAAACGGTTAATGAAATTGATAGAAAGGATGAATTCTTAATACGATTAAAAAATTTAATCCTATTTCAATCCGATTAATTTTTTATCCGATAATTTTTTGTGACAATTGATGTGTATACACTGGTGCAAGAGTGTAGTAAAGGCCAAATATATTATTTTCTTTCTTTATTTTTGTGTTAGCGAGCAGCTGTAGTACATCCTCACTCTTGGAGCTCTCCCACTCGACATAGGTGTGGCGTGTTGGGGCAGGATATATAATTATGTACTGAGTTTTGTGCAAGAGTGGCATAAGTGTTAATTTTTTTGGGTTTGGAGTGGGGTGTTGCTCATAGAAGGTGTTTGGAGATAGGCGACTTTGAAAGATGCTATTATTCCGAATGAATAACAGTGCTGACGTAATACACAAGAGAAATTTCGGTGTGTTTAAACGAAATATATTTCCAACAAGTTCTACATATGAATAAATAACACAAGCGAGAATTTTAACTACGTGAATAACCTGGTGTCGACAAGTGCTAAATGATCACAATTACATTTGTCTCCAGTATGAAATGAATTAATTATCAAAGCAAAAAAAAGTCTCTATAAATTAAATGGCTAACAGACACAATAACAAGATATTTGAATAATGACACTACTTGACACCTCTCGCATGCACCTTACATGATTTTAATACATATACGTTTAGTCGGGAGATGGCTGAAGGAGTGACTGTAGTGTATTATGTGCGTCAACTTGTAAGCTCTTAGATACGTGGAGTGCAGTCGACATCTGGCAGGCGACTAATAATATAGCTACTCGGAAAGAGATGTGAATACAATTAACGTGAAAAATGGATTTAAAAAAAACTATTTTTATGATGCACATACTAATATAAAAACTACACTAGTTGAATTTAAAAAAAGTAACGAGAATCGAGTTTTACATTCAGTGATATTAATAAACGACCATTCGCTCAGGAGGTCGCTGCATCATTGACTTGGATATACCCCTTGTGTCAACTTACAAGCTGAACGAGGTGTTCAGAGCAAACATAACCTGCATCGGCCTATGTTTGATTATAGACTGAGGGGAAAAACTCGGAAATGAGCTATAATACAAAACTAATGTTTCCAAATAAATTAAACGGCTAACGAATACAAATACATGGCAATCACTAAACGAATTTTGGAACACAGCTATCCTGTTTTTTTTATGAAATTGCACCAGGAGCTCTCCCAAAACACATCCATCCACCTGGGAGGCTAGTGAACGAATGTCTGTAGTGTATGATGTGCGCCGGCTTATATGCTGTTATATCCGTGAGTCTCGGCCGATAGGCAACTGAGTTGAAATTACGGCAAGAACTCTGAATACACTATGTCCTACAATAGATAAAGAAACAATCATTTTTTAAAAATAATTTACCCATCATTTTTAAAGAAAGTTTTACTATTGTAAGAAGAGGATTTCATTTTTAACTCAAATTTCCGTCGAAGTATAAGGAGATTCGGATGGATTAATCCCGCCAACACTTTATAGACATGTACTACATATTATTTTAAATTCACAAAAGTTGGTCGAAGAAAAATTATTAAAAATAATGGACGAATTACACATTTTTCTGTTAAGTCTGTGAAATTCAACGGTACTAGTTAACGAAACGATAGTTGAAGATTCTATGATGTTTCGTCGACCGATCTCAGAAACAGGGTTTACACGATAAACACACTATGTAGGTTTAACACACCGAAAATGATTTCTTCCCGACAAATTAAAAAAAGTTATAAAATTTGTATACAATAAAATGCTTATATAATGTAGCTCAATGAGAGTTGAAGCCCGCTGGCCGCCACATCCTGTGAATAGATGCTTCAGGGGACAGAGCGATGTATATGTATTTCCTGGACAAGTGTTGGCGTCAAACTAAGATGGCACCAGACAGCTAGAATTGTGCACATCGATCCTGCTTGCAGCTGCCCTCTCCCCCAAGTCTAGAGCACATTTTCGTCCAAAAAGAGAGTTCTTTTATAAGGCCATGCACCCCTGCTATCAATCCAACATCGCACTTTGCAAAACCTGTCCACGGCCCCATTAAGGTGAGAATGCATTTTCGGAGGACAGCCCTGTCCACGGTTACGCACCCCCAACCCCGTCCCCATTCAACAGCTCAGAGCGTATTTTCTGCTGGCTGGAGAACTGCCCTTTCCAAGACCATGCACCCCGCTATCAACCCAATACTGCAAAACCTGTTTAGCGACACAGCCCCTCCCCCTTCACCAGCCCAGAGTGAGTTTTATGCTGGCCAGAGGACTATCCTTTCCAAGGCCACAATCCCCGTTCTTCATCCCCAGCCCACAGCGCATGTTTTCCGAGATGATAGCTGCCTCGACCAGGACCAGAGGCTTCCCTCATGGCCAAAGTGAGTCTTTTATGCATCACATCGGGAAGGCTCCATCTCTTGGGCCAGCGGATTTTGAACTGACCTATGCTATTTCCACTCCGCCCTCTTCCCAGCTAACGGTTACTTTCGATCGAACACTGAACCGAAGAGAAAAACTGTTTATCCCAAAGTCAGAGCCTGGAGTATTCCTAGCCAAATAAAATTTATCAACTCCCACCGGTGAAATTTATATCCCTGAAACTAAATATTACCCGATATTGTAATCCCCAGATTTAATATTCCAACAAACGCTTTATATTTTAATCCTGTAACGTTCATCTTGTTTTCCAGCACACTCAATACCATTTTCCAGCAAACTTATTAGTTTTAAATAGATCCATGATTAATTTCATACCAACATGAATACAAAACATAATTTTACTCGTTAAATTTTTAAGTAATAAAAAATACACATCATTCGATTTAAGCAATACACAATAAAATGTTTTACTACCAACCATTGAAAACTTACGTTAAACAAACTCACGGTAAAACCAATTGTCTTTAAGTTCAGGGGAATAGTAAATATATTCAATCTGTTATATATATATATATATATATATTACGTGTAGATTTATCTGTAAGTTTCCCAGCCAAGAATTTCAACAGCACAAACATATAGGAAAATAGAATATAATCTCATTGAAGTTTAATATTCTATGTTAAGTAATAATTTGTTCCAAACTTATTGTAAATAAATAATTTCTGTGTTTAAATAGCAGCGTGATTGCATATTTTTCAACAGTGCGAAGTATTTACAAAAGATCCCGAGGATGAGAGTGGAGACAGGTAGCAGACGGTCGAGAATTGAGTGTGTGGGGAGAAAACGTAGTCAGCATATTTTGCTTAAATGCTTGCTCCTACATTTTAACGCACTTTCCTTTCAGTGAATTCTAAGAGTTGGTTCGTCTCTCTTCTGGGCCACAAATTTTCTAGAGCTAGCTACGTTAAATTACGTAGTGGGTGAGTAGGAAGTTGCCATAATAACCTTGGAACTATTTAGCGAGGATATTGATGAGCACTAATAGCTACATAAATTAGCCCGTTTCCTGGAAACCGCCGGCGACGAACACTGGGTGATGCTTGAGCAATCAAACCGCGCCCTTTGAGATCACATTGTCTAATTACCTGGTAAGCAAACAGCCAATTATAATAGAGGGAAGCATTTTCTCGACTTCAAGAAGTGCCAGTAAATTGTAATCGTTTTCTTATTAGAACTCTGCGGAAAAGTGCATTGTTGTGCATTCGAGACTGAGTTTTTAAAATCATTTGTAAAAAAATTGTATACTTATTTTTAACACTTATTTAGGAAACAAAATATATATTTTGAAACGTATAAAGTGCGTAAAACACTCATAATTGCTATAGTTCTGCAATAACTAAAAAAAAAATTGTTTTTGAATAGTTTAGTTGTGTGAATGTAGTTTACTACTGGCGTTAAAAAAAAAAGTCCTAATGAAGTACACTACACATGTGAATCCAATTTTTGAAACATGTTAGTTACTAAAACAAGCATTGTTATCTAGAACGACATGTGATTTGAAGGTTGATCTTTTTTCTGAACTAATGCACATTTTGAAAGATAGAATGTCACGTGTAGTTTCATCTTTACTCTCTCAACACGTTTGAAAATAGTAGGCCTATACTAACAATATCCAAAATATGTTCTGCTTCAAAATCATGGACAAAAATTCCCTGTTGTTTTATTAAAAGTCAAAGCACAGTTTTCCATCTGCCCTGAAACACTTACGACAAGATGGCTCTACTTTTTCCTACGACAAAATGGCTCTACTTTTTCCGTTCCTTAATTTAGATGTACGTTTTTTTTTTTTAGCGGTATGGTTCAATAAGTAATCTAAGCGCGTATTTTGTTTGCTCTCTGCTCAGCTCAATACAGTTTAAATATGTGTTTGCTCTATGCTGTAACGTAAAAATGATTACATACATAAATTATTGTAGGAGAAGAATATGGAAATGCCGCATCGTTGTGAGCCAGCATGAAATATAACGTAGCGTAATGCTATGCGGCATAAAGCTACCACGTTGAATCAGACACTGAAATTTGCCATAGCTGTGCGTGCTGGTTACCATATGTAAGTTAATTGGCTGGGTTTTACTCATACAGAAGTGTACGTATCAATGAACAGCTATTTGCCAACTTCTACCTTCATGACCACATAATATCAAATACTGTAGGTTATCATTCAATATGTGGACTAAAATAGAAAAACTCCAGCCGGTACGAAACTGCTTATGATACTCACTAACACGTTGATTTTGTGTACGTGTGGTAGAGTGATTAACCTGGCTGCGTAGTGTTCATTTACTCATGTGAAGGTCGCCATATTCATAACCACAACAATCGCGTACATTATAGCAGGTGCTTGATATGATAAATGTAAAATACTGCAAAATATTAATGACACTATCAGTGTCGCCCGGATAGCAGCGAATTTGCCCGGACGAATCCGAGGCTGAGAGGAATGTGAACTTACAGTATGTTACTCTCTCACACGGAAGATCAGCTGCCACACACACGCTTTGTGCGTATGCTAAGCACAACCTATGACTAGAGCACTTAGAATTTGAATAACATTCATAATAGACAGGAGGACAAGGCGATTCTATTCTAGACGAAGGTAGTCAACACTGGCCATATTTGTTTTTCGAAATTGAAATAATTCTTTTATTTTTCAACATTGATTTCAGAGAAACTAGTAGAAAATATCGTAATGAAATACCTGGACGGCAATCAGCAAAGTAGCTAGAAGACACAATAACAGTCCTAACACCGTTGACAGTGGTCGTGCCTAGACGTTAATAATTATCCTTATAAATCTTATACGGGAAAGCTTGCCAGTGTCTAATAACAAATACTTCTAGGAATTAATATTACTTTTTCACAAAAATTACGTTGAAAAGTACTACAAACTAAATCGGTTCACTCAGGGAGATCTCTTACCTCCATCTTCGTTTTCCGTAGTTAATTATAGACTGGGAACGATGGATACTACTGATTCAATATGGCGCCGTGCCAAAAGCTTCTAGAACAAAAGGTGGACGTTCTGATATATCATTACGCAGTAAACGCGTAAATAACTTACCTGAATGGTGCTTGCAGCTCTCGTAGAAACGATCTGCTTTATTTCACGCAACAAGACGTGTAGCAGGGTACTATCGTAGCAGGAACGGGGTAGGGAAGGGTGCTTAATTACGTGGAATGCTTCCTCTTCAACGCCTAACTGACGTCTCGACACTCTCTACCTCCTAGAAGCTAAACCACGCGAAAGGGGCTATATTAAGCACGCAAATAAATCGCTGGCTGCAAGTACTAAACTAACCGACGTTTGGAGAGCTGTCGCACTGCCTAACTTCCTAAATTAAACCCTACACTTCACCCACTCTGGGCGAGCGTCATACACTGCGTCCGTGCATCTTGGGAGCTGATGGCGGAGAGCGTTTTAGCTCGATATGCTGGCGCTTACAAAGAGGGCCAGCCAATCACATGGCAGGATTCAAACCTGTGGACCAATGAAAATAGAAGTACTTCAAAACCCTTCTTTAACGAGCCACTTCCAACGGCCTAACCGTGAAAAGACATAGAATACGGGGTCTCTAAACGGCCATAAACATTAAATTAAACCCTGAAGCGTTAACAAAAAGTGAGACCAAAAATAAAAATAAAAATAAACTGCACATAGAAATACAAAATAAAAGCTGTCTGACCTAACCCAATTAAATATAAAAGATTGCTATAGCAACATCTAAAGTTAAAAAATCCTATACCTGAGAACAACAAAAAAAATTAATTAAATTATGAACACACACAAAATATTTACATATTCGTACATAGGAAATATTACGTAGAGGAAATGTATGAATAACAATATATGCTAGTTCAGTATGCAAACGACGTACATTAAGGGATGTTACAATATCTAATTCAGTGAAAACTCAACACTGAAGAGAGCGAATTTTTCCGAATTATTTCATTTATCAAATTTAAAACTTTAGTAGTGATTTTTACTTATTCGCAATTAATTAAACTGCTCCGAATCAATGATAAAATTGCATCTCACTGATTAGATATCCACAAAAAAAATTAATTACTGAATATAGAGTAACCCCAATACAAATAATTAAAACGTCTATTTCAAGTCTGTTTCAATGCTCTGAAACATCTCATTCCCTTGATAATGTTGTAAGGAGTAGCCTAACCATAGGTTACACAAAATTGTTTCAAAATTGTATTGCTTAATTCAATGCCAGAATATCCTTAGGAAATTTGTCAATATTATTATTTAATGTCTTTTAATCATAATAATTTCCGTATGTGTCAAATACAAAATTTATATTATTTTAATTTGAAGTAAAGCAAATAATTATAGGTATGATTCTACATGATTAATCTATCAAGGTTGTGCAGAAGTGTTATGCAAATCCGTGACATTCAGGCAAAGAAGATGATTATTTTGTCTTAGTGAAATTGTTTTCTTAGGAACACAAGAACAATGTATCAGAAACTTTCTGTTAAAAAAGAACTTTCAGCGAGAAAGTTTGCGAACGTTTAGTAGTCGTATGAAGGAAGCCATTGAACGTGGAAGTCCGTCGACGCAGTGACTTTGACGGGACAGCTTGCATCACCCAGGATCGAGAGAAGACATCGTCCTGATATTGCAGAGGTGCGGTAATACCTTCCACTACAGGAGTATGCAGAGTTTGGTAAAGATTCCGACTTAATTGAGGACTTCACAAATCTCATGTCGTCTGGGTACCAGCCACCCGCCATCTCCACCTACATTTGGTTTTAAGTAAGCTCAGAGTTTTGCCAATCTAGTCCTTCCTTCGAGTTATACCGTCGAGGCTTACCTTTCCAAGATAATAGAGAATGAAATATTTATTGCAAACTTTAAAGTTGAACTTTCTCAAAGACTTTACGCAGTATCAAGATTCTCCTAATTCATACAATATGAAAAATTAATTAATATAATTTTCAAGATTTTCCTCGACATTTATCCGCAAGTCCAGTGGTCTAGGTGTAGAAAATCTCATTTGCTCCCGAATTGAACATTAGCTGGAATATGCTATATTTGAACTTATTAATTACAAGAATTAATTTGAACCCTATTCTACAATCACACCATGACCACACCATGTCTACCATATAATATTTTGGAGATAATATTCTGATGTCACTATTAAATTCAAATTCAGTTATATTTTATTTTCTGACAGCAGGGTTTTGTGTATATATTTAGGATAAGATTATATTTCAAGGGATTTGAATTGTCTTGTAAGATCGTAGTTTTCAATTTCGCTTTAGAATACACTTAACCTGATTGATTATTATTTCCTTGACATTATAATTTTGAAGGTGATTGATATTTCTTAATACAAAGTTATAATTTTATTCGACTACTCCCACTCAATATATTAAAGTGGTTAGTTTTATATTAGCCACATATATCATATATATATATATATATATATACTTTATAATGTTTTTCAAGCAGTTTATCTATCTTTTTCATTATCTCAGGTTCTGGAATAGCAGACGGTGGAGTCAATGCTTTACTCTTGATTTCAAACGTAGTTAATGTTCTAATACTACTCATCATACCATCTGATTTGTAATCTTGTCATGATTTCTTGCGCTCCTGGTGTATTTTTTGAGGAAACTTAGTAGTTTTCATTTAGCAGGCGACTTTGGCAATTTATAGTCTCTTGATGCGAAATTTGCTCTTACTGGAGAAGGCTTTTCAATACATCGTATATAAGGATGTCCCTGGTGTGCGTCTGTCATTCTGTATGACTGCGCTAATCTCTAATCTCGAGAACCACTGAACGGATTTTGTTGCGGTTTTTACTGTTATGGTCTGCATTTATCGAGGAAGGTTTATGTATATTAAAATTGCCGCAGCACTTATAGGAGCTGAGCATTAACGGTATTAAATAATTAAGTCGGAAATGTTAAGCTATTTTGCTGCTTTCTAAGAATGCTCTGCCAAAACTGCAGGGCCGATTATTATAATTCCTTAATTGTTAGCAACCTACATTATTATATATAGTTATATACATATATCAAGTAGGACCACGAAGGCCCAGTAGGTAGAGTAATCTCAAGTGGAGCCCCAATCCAACATTGGGTAGAGCGATCCCAAGTGGGGACGCAGTGGCTCAGGAGCTAGAGCACCCTCAAGGGGGTCTGCAGTGGCTCAGTGGATATCAATTGGGGCCACAGAGGCCCAATGGGTAGAGCTATCCCAAGCGGGGCCACAGCGGGTCAGTTCAAAACAAATCAATGTCCAACAAAGTGAGCGATGACACAGCTAGTTCGTTGTAATACTGTACTTTATGTTCATATTTAAGGCAAAACAAAGATATGAAAAATGACAGTGGTGATCACGACGTCGGTTATTAACCACGAAAGTACGCGAGCTGTCGTGCATCCACCCAAAATAAATTCGGCGCTGTGGTGTTACCAACAGTCCAATTCAATGAGATCCTAGCCTCAGAGAACCATACCTCAGTTTTATTTTATTTATTCTCTAAAAAAGGGAATTACATAGTTTTTGCAAAATTTTCTTCTTCATTATATGTTTGCAATATTTTTTATGCACTTCAGAAACTTATTATTTTATTACCCAACATAGGCAAGTAGATGGGAATAGTACGTCCGAAGGCAGAGGTGCCGAAACACTCTCCGCTATCTTGGATTCTGCCAACTTATATGATATCAGGGCTGCCATCTTGTCGGCATTTTGTTTCCGGTCGCCATCATCGTTCTAGTTACCATCCGGTTTCTGCACACAATATTGTATTCCCTGCTAGCTTGTTTCTGGTCGCCATCAAGTTTCTGCCCACCATCATATTTCTGGTTGCCATCATGTTTCTGCCTGCCATCTCTTGTTTCTGGTTGCCATCTTGTTTCTGCCTGCCATCTTGTTTCTGGTTGCCATCTTGTTTCCCGATTACTCCAATTCATTCGACCACGCCAAATTGTTTTCCAATCATTTAGCTTTGTCCGACCCCTGCCATCTTAGATGACGTCTGCTGTAGTTCTCCCGTCGTCTGCTAGGGTGCAACACTGATTCCTATAACATTATTTATTGCTGCTGGTGTGTGCCATCGTCGTTTGCCAACTTTATTCCATTTATCGTTAATTCAACTGCCACTGGCTAGGGGTGCTGGTGTCACTCTTGCTCGACCACCAGATTGGTTCTGGAGTTGGCCATTAAAAAAGCTGCTGTTTTATTATTTAATTTTCGCAGAGCTCAAAATACTATATGGAGAAATGCAGGATAGAAATGCTGGACCTAGGGTCTTCAGCATAGTGCACACCCTAGTTGACTGAGCTATCAGTTCATGTAGGGAAGTAAGGTTTTAAATGTGGTATATGTATGACAACACCCCTGAACACCTATAACAAATGATGACGAAACTCCATTCAAAAATGTAGGGAGATTTTACTAATAATATTTTATTTAAAAATAATTTTTGAGGTGAATCTTTCAAAAAATAAAATTTAACACTACTTATTAAAAAAAATACTAATTCTGTTCATTAATGCACATTATGAGAAAACATAAGCCCTTAAATAAGTCTTTATCTATCCATTGTCCTCTTCCGGAATTGTTGCAGCAGGGAAACCCCACCACTTGAAATACACCCTTGTATTCAACTGTTTCAGCTCATTCTCGACCAAATACACTTTTGGAAATTTCGTCGGCAGGAATTTCTCGGTGTAGAAACCACCATGAATAGATATGTTGTTGAGATCTTCGAGATAGTAGGTCTTCGGAGCATAGTTGCACATACATCGCACACAAAGAAGTTTAGGGCTCCAACTCACTGTGAACCCTTTCTTGAAAATGCTTTTCTGTTTGGAGATGCACACCAGATTACCAATTTTGGCAATTACCTTGCATTTGCCATTCCTCTTCAGAAGAGAACACATGGTCTGAACCAGATAGTCGTCCTTGATGCCTTTGGGCTTAATGCGAGTGGTAGAATGAATGGTATAATAATACTCGCAAATGAGTTTCGGCAGTGACTCAAGCCACTTGTAGCTGCCATTCGCCACTAAATGCTTCTACATTTTGCTCTTCAGAGTTCTGTTGAACCTCTCAACACTAGATCATTTGACATTGTTGTACATGTAATAATGATTTATGTTATATTTCTTCATCGGAGCTTTGAACTTTTCTTAGTAGAATTCCTTGCCTTGGTCGGTTTGCAAATTAGTTTTGATGTGTCCTTCATGCAACACATCTACCATGGCCTCTGTGACATTGTGTGCATTCTTTGACTTGACTAGCTGCGCCCAGATGAATTTTCTATAGGCATCTATGACTGTCAACATGTTTTTGTAGCCCTTATTGACCAGAACATATGGTAATATCTCAATGAGGTCGGCTTTAAATAGGTTGCTCATCCCACAAACCATGACCTAGTGATGGTGTTAGTGGTACATGGTGGTTGCATGCAATTCGTGGGTGATTCCCAACTGACTCATTTTATGTAGCCTCCCTCCTTCAGTTCTTCGATGATGGATATAATCTTGTTGGTGTGCGCATGATTTCCAACCCTTTGCAAAGTGACTAGTTGTCATAGTCTTTCCACCAGTTGGTTTGGATCTTCCCAAAACACGCAGTCAGTGTCTTTACAATCTATGTTCTTCACAATTTTTGCCACTTTTCATTGCTAAGCCACGGAAGAGGTCTGCAAGAATGCCAAATGTTTTCTTATCATCATCCTTATAAGGACCAGTCTTGCTATACTTATCTTGGTAAAGCACATGATTGAGTTCGAGCAAAGTAATTTATTCTAACAGGTCGGATTCTGTAAACTCTCTGGGCTCCTTGCGAAATAGAAGTTCGGAAAGCCCAGTATTTCCACACATCTTATAATCACCTGCTTGGATGATCCCATTGGGTATAAATTCTGTTTCATAAGCACAGAGAAACAGTTTATCTTTATCCCTGCATACACTATACATTGTATCATTATTATGAGATAGGTACGATATTAGGTACTGATGAGCCAGAGCATTAGATTTCAGGGCATTCTCACATACCTTTGTTTGTGTGTGCCAAATCCAAATACGATCCATCATCCTCATCCATTTGTACATCACCATCTTTCCTTTTATTCATAGGCTCAGCAGTATCGTCGACTTTGGTCTTCACGAGTATGGGTGTTCCATTGCTCTCCCTGAGTATATCAAGGCAGTGAGTAATGGGCTTAAAGATTTCTTCATTGATAAATGTCAAGCGAAATATTGACTCTCTTGGGGAGAAAATAATTCCAGTGAACCAACTGCATCACTTGATGCAGGTCGCTAGCAATGTCCTACATCGCACTAAATTAAAATTGATACAGTTGTTCTCTTGAGTCTCTAACAAAAGACATTCGACCTTGTCCAGGCATTCGCTGCAGACATCTAATATGTCCTTGATGTGGTACTGTTTATCAGTTTTCTTGGTGAGGTGGGAAATAGAGATAACTAATGTACATTACACATATCCTTCCAGGTGTTTCAGTCACTCTTCATTTTGCACGTATGCCACATTCAATCTGTCGGTAATTTACATTTGAACACTCGTAACATGCTTGTCCATGACCATCACATTGCAGACGATCTCGATCTTAACATGCCATCTTCATCCTGAGCTCAGATATGCAGTTCTGAAAGAATATGTTTAATGGTTTTTTGTTAAGTCAATATACTGCACAATTCCAAAATGATGCCATTACAAGTTTCAAGGACCATATTTAGCGGCCTCATCCTCAGACTACGAAATGGAGCAGATGCCAAACACATGGAACTGTGGACACTTCTGTCTTCGCTTTCTTTTTCGTTTGTACAAGTAATTAAATTAAATGGTCGTACATCGACAGGTTACAATCAGTCATGTCGACAATGCTTACCTTTATGGGTCGCAGCTCCGAGCTGCATGCTGTACACTTTCCTCCAATCGACCTGGAGTATAGGTTTGTTTGATTTTCAAACCTACAATGGGATGCGAACTTCGAAGAAAAATCTGCAAGACATATCTTTTGAAACGCAGTAATGTCTCCCACAAGGAAACATTGTCATTGGCTCTTCGAAACTAGCTGACATTACAAGGTACAGCATAATACAAAATTTGAACTATGGAGAAATTCCAATGTTCTGAAGAGTCATCAGATGCAGTAAAGATATCGACTTTATGAAACAATATTCCATTGGAACGATTCTGGGGTTCGAGCCACACATATATACAATGCTGGCCAAACTCACGAAATGTCGCGTCCTGCAAACATCTTGCCTGTTAATGTGATGAATAAACTGCAATTTGGCGAGTGGTACATATCTTAACTGTATGCCAAGCAATATTTGCACAAGTTTTCGTCAATGGTCCCTCCAGGTGTTAACCTGGTTGTGGCAACACAAAGCATAATTTTTGTTTTCTTAATTGCGAAGAGATTACACGAGGTGGCAGGGATGATATTTCACCAGTGTGGAGAGTTGGTGAACTTTCAAAACAAAGAAATCACAGTCTGTTTGTATTTGAGAAGATGGTAATAAGTTTTACTTCGACCAGAAGGAATAAAGGAAAGCACCACATCAAATTGGCGATCAGTACACCACAGGTCACCAAGGTATGTACCAATGAGATTTTCCATCGCAGTCTTGGATTCGAGGTCGATCGCCATGAAATATTACATAAATGGAACGAGCCAGTAGTTTTTAAAGACAGCATCACGAAAGGATAACTTCACACATCCCAACCATTCCTGACCATACACATTACCATCGGAAGTTCGGATTGCATTCCAACACCTAGATATCTGCACTCTTCATTGTCAGTTGTTCCTGTGATTAAGGGGGGCATCGACAAAATAAGATTGATCCAATATGGCAATGACGAAAATAACTAGCAGTGATATTCTCCACTTTATCGATGGCATCACATTTTTGCTCAGCGGTGTCGAGGTAGACCAGAAGAGAGATGTCAGTATAATGACCATGATGAAAAATTACCTCTTGCTCATGCCCAATCAGCTGTCTCCAGCCAAAATGGTAGTTTGGAGGATAGAATATGTATACAGTGTTCCTATAAATGCTTAAGGCAAGTTCGAGGTTTGCATTCCTCTAGCGATGTTACTGCGATTCACCGAATACTACAAACAAATTATCAATTCGAAGCAGGAACTGGTACTGCTCCTAGCCAATATGAATACAAATGCAATTATGGGTATAGGAGAAAACCTGGAGACAGTGGAACTGAACCTACAGTATATCATATGGATGCTGTATCATGTTCAGCTGAGTACTACTACTGAATGCATCAGGACGGTGAAGAATCTGAAAGATGATAAAAATATCGATGTGACTTTGAGGTTATGGAGTCTCGAGACCTACCACGATTGCCTGCAAGCCAGCACATCAATTTGATTTGATTTATATTGGCCATCCATAAGTTGAACCACTCATCTGTGACTTTCCACCACTTGGGAAATGCAGGGTATAAATTATTCTTTGGCTTTACTGATGTACCTTTTATTTATATTTTGTCCTGTGTCTTCTTGTTGCTGGACCACATTATTTTTACATTTTTTATTTATTATATGCATTTCACCACGTAAGTTGCTTGTCATTTATATATATTTACATCATTAAATTGTTGCCCTTAGTGCCTGGAGTATGGAAGTGACGCGGTTTACCTTCCATCCACCACTGTTTCCCACACATCAAGGGATTCTAATTCTATATACTATGCCTTATATAGTGGCACTAATTACTACTACTAATATATTTATGCTCTTCATTACAACTCCTTTTAGCAGTGTTGACTTAGTAAGTTGAGACTACCTTACTCGATCCCTATCCGCCTACCACCAGTCCTTTCATTCGGAAACTTGTACTTATATCTCAAGTACCATTATCATGCCAAGTCGTCTTTAACCAGGTTCGTTTCTCTTCTTCAATTGCTACTTCCACATTAGTCTCGATGCTTTTTTTTCCATATATATTTCTTAAGTTTCGTTATCCTTGATCTTTTCTGCTATTCATTACTGGTTTTTTTGTATGGGTTGGGGGGGGGCATCAGCCCCCTCCCGCCTGTCTTTTCAAGCTACCTATATTGTACCTTAATAAATTTCATTCAGATTTTTCATTGGGAAACTCCCAGTTTTCGTAGTGACAGTGCTCCATATCTCTAACACTGCCACTACGTGCTGGGATCTTATCACCGGATGTACTTCAGGGCCCCACCAAGCTGACACTTCCGGGTGATAAACAACTTCTGAGCGATAAACAACTTCCGGTTACAACCAAGCGCAATGCACTATTGCAACTGATAATAACATCCTGTTACATACAACACAATGCAAGTGCAAACATGTTGGCCAACATAAACATTTGATCCACTAACTTAACAAACTAATTATTCCTTTGCATGTTAAAGGATCAGATGAAAGTGGTATCACACATGGTAGGGGGAATGAATTTAACTCTTCTTGTATGTCTTTTGTCATTCTAATGTTATTTATATATATTTCTGTATACCATGTTGGATGTTTCCTTAAGGAAGCTCAATAAATTTCACTATTAATTTTAATAATAGTATTTTTAATGGGTGCACTTTTTGAGTATCTAGTGTGATGTCCTTGACATGTATTTATATCTCTCCATATATTTAATAGCATAAAATAAATGTTCAAATACCCCCCCACCCCCCCAATAAGCCCATTTTAAAATATAAATGAAAGGAATATTAAAAAAAAAAAAATTTAAAAAATTCAGCAGTACATTTCGTACCTACAAAACCTTTATTTATAAAAAAAAAATACATAACACATAATCACAGCTTGAAAAACAATTCCACATGACCAAGAATATGCATGTCACCAGTAGTACCAACTAATTTCCAATACAACCAAATCTGATCACCAAGTACCATCTTCATCTTATTATGTGAATATATAGACTCATGGCCACATTTAATATTTGAGAACATAAAATTATAGAACCCACCAAGCCTAGGCCTTGGGCACAGGGAAGGGAGAAGGGGGTATTGTTGGGGCCACAAATAGTGAGCACTTGACAACCTGCTAGCGGGATCACGTGAAAAATTTAACAGAGTAAAATGCACCACCGTCTGTCTGAAAGTAATAATAAAAAAAATAGTTTAAGTTAAAGTACTATGTGCCATTGTTAACATTCTAGAGAATAATGGAAATACTTAAATCGGGAAATACAATGCAAAATAAAATAGTTGCCCTGTTGTTGGCAATGCGCATGGTGCTTAAATACTATTTGACATTCTGCAATTGGCTGCACATCGTGCACGCTCAACTGTCGATAATGAACAGTGATGTTTTATTGTACATTGTGTAATAAAATGAAATAAAAGTGCGGGTTTTATCATGTTGTGCACTCTTTAATAATATAAGTTATTGGACTACCTATTTCTACACCAAAAGCTAAGTAACAATTACTTTTATAATTTGTTACCCAGCCAAGTTAATTGAACATTTACAGTTATACTACACATATGTGTGAGCTACGTGTACGCACTGAGAGGAAAATTATTGCTTAAAGTTATTTGGCTTGCATATTAGGTTACATGAATTAGTGATCATTTGAAGGAAAGCCCAGAAAATACAAGATTAAAATTGCCATACTTAAGTAAAGTTAACATTCTGCATGTGGTAGCCATGATATAAGCATTGATTGTTTTTCACACATGTACCATATAAGTCTGTGGAGTAGAATTCATGTTTTAAGGAAAGTTTGTCCACACTTACAAATTTTTATTGGAGCACTTTGATGTTCAGTTAATGTGAAGCACTGTCTTTATAATTATTTGGTCGGCAAGTCTTATCACCACTGATATCACTGACTTCTATAACACAGTATCCGTTTTAGTGACTACATGTAGGTATTACAAGCAACAGTACTTACAAGAGGGGTAGCAGCGTACAATTGATCTTCAAAATTAAAAAATATATGATTCAATAAAATTATGTCAGAATACAATTACACAAAAAAGGTAATGAGCTGGTTGGAAAGCTTACTTACAAGTAAACAAAATAAGGTAATGTTAAAACAAATATGGAAGTCTAAAGTGTGGATAGTCAATAATGATAATAAAGGTAAAAGCACACAATTTAAAGGGGATGGTATGCAGCACTATAAGTAAGATCTTATGAGGCAATAAAAGACAATTTAATGGAGCGAACAAAATTTTGAGATTATATACTAGGGGAATTGGAATTAGTGAGTGTGTGGAGGGGTAATGACGGACTTGTGATGACGTCCAACCACTCCGTGATGTAGCGACCGCCAGCATGTGTGCAGGCCATGGGCGGGCGAGACTGCAGCTGTGGGAATAACACAAAAAAAATGCTGATTTTGCCATGGCACTGGTGTTGGCGGGTGAAAGTGCACTATCACCACAAGGTGGGGCGGCCCTGGAAGGCAGTTGTCGTTGCAATGCCCGGTGCCAGCGCCGTGAATCCGCCCACCCAGTGCAGCCACCTGTGACGGCCATCATGACGGACATCGTCGCAGGCATACGAACATAGAGAGAAGCGAAGTAGAGTGGCACCCCTGGAGTGCGATTAGTGGCCTGCAGGTGAGAGACAGTTGATCACTTGCAGAGGGAAAGGCAGGGGCGACATGAACACCGCAGCCTGTAGGCTGTGCTGGCAGCCGAGAATGCGTGCTGACAATGAAGTGGAACATGTACAGTTTGGCAGTATGCGGAGGAAGGAAAAAAGTACACTGTAACACATTTTCAAATTAAGATGTGACAAAGAACAAATATTAGAAATACAAACACATACGTATCACGTTAACGGCAATATGCAAGCTTTGTGTGTCGGACTGAGATAGTCATATTTAGGCACTCCGGCTTTATTAATTTAAATTTGAATAGAACATTCCCTCAGAATAGCGGACACAAGATTAGGTCTGCGGTAGCAGTGGGCGAGAGCCTTGTGTATGCTGCGGTTATGTATCCACACATAATCATTTACGTTTAACGTGTTTTTCCTGTGGGTTTTGTCGAAGGAGGATTTTTGGAGGCTCTGAGCCTGGAGTAAATTTGTTTAGCCGCTTTGCGTACGGCAAGAAGTTTCTAAGACCAATCATGACAGTGTTCAGAAAACTTGGTAGCCACAACTTGAGCGGAGAGGGCAGCTTCCACACAGTGAAGGAGATAAAATGACGTGAATTTTGTTGAACTATTAATGCTGGTGTTTATGTTGAATTAGATGAACAGGAATTAAAGGTACAAATTTAGGGGATCAGCACTGGTACACGCCATAAGTTGCTCGCCGATGGAGCGATTATTTAGTTCGACCAACCCATTACACCGGAGGTTGTAATCGGTGGTGCTGAGCTTTTGGATACATATGGATTTAAGGCGATTACTTATAAGCTCATTTTGGAAACTGGTTCCCCTGTCTGCGAGTATTTGTTGGGGGTAGTCAAATTTTAATATCACATGTGGCTGCATCTATAGCCCGAACAGGTTTGTCGATGACGTAACATGTGGCGTACTCAGTCATGACGAAAATATTTTTGTTACGACGTGCCATAGGGGTAAAGGATCTTTAGCATCCAGAGACCAGGTTTGGAGGAGGTGTTAAGTTGGGAAAGGAGTGAGGTGACCCATGGTTTGAGATATAATAGTCTTTACTTTTTGACATATAGGGTAAGATTGTACATAAGACTGTTTATCTTATGGAGTGTCTTAGTACCCCAAAATGCCCACCCCCAAAGATGACATCGTGGTGTTCCTGAGTGACTTCCAGGACATCGTGGGAACAAGTGTCAACTTAGTTGGTCCCTGGGGTGTGTTCACTTTCAGAAATATCTTGCAGATGATGGGTGTCAACCTGTTCTGGATGTAACAATGCTTGTTTAAGTTTGGAAACATGGGGATCATTATTGTATTCGCCATGGATTGGGTAGTGAGAAACTGTAGCGGGGCATAAATATAATTCGCAGTCGTCATGAATGTGAATGTATTCCTACTCATGCGTGTGCACAGGGAGAAAATGTATAATATCGGCGAAGCGGGCTGCAAGAAATGTACAATTGAGGATGGGATCGATACAAGTTGACATGATAATGTGAGTGAATAGTGCGCGAATGACATGAACGTTGATATGGTACAGAGCAGACACAATTTTCATGATTAAGTATAATGGGCAAATGTCTTAATCTTGAATGGCCATAACAAGTCTATATTTGTCCACTGGCGACGAATATGAGATTAAATAAAGTTCAAATTCGTCAAAATGCATCCTAAAATATTTTGCAACATTAGTATCTATTTCTGCCGTCTTGTGTGTGTTTTGAAAAATAGTCTCTGCTAAGGCTGTGAAAAGTGACTGACATGACATTAGAGGAATCTTTATATCATAAGATTTTCCATTAACAGTTATCGACTGGGTACGGACCTGAGGTGCAGTGGATAGCCTACTTGATGCATCAGGAAGTGTATTGAGTGTTCCCTTAACGACATGTGTTTAGAAATCGAATTCACTTAAGGCTAGAGCTATTTTCTGAATACAAGCATTATAGTCTGACATTGTGTGCAAATACTTTAAATTCGCTTGGTCCATTTCAATAACAAACTTACACCCATAGACATATTGACGAAAGTGGGCACACTGATATTTAATGGCGGATAGCTCTCTCTTCGTCGTGGACCATTGTTCCTCTTGAGCAGAAAATTTCTTAGAAGCAAAGGCCATGATGTTACATTGTTTAGTTTTGGGATCAATCTGAATGAGCAACCCCGAAAGCCGAGTTACTGGCATCACAAGCAAAAATGATTTAGTGGCCTTTGTAAATTTTTGTAAAATTAGAGCTTGAAGAATAGCTCGTTATAACTCCAAAAAGGAATACTTTTGATCTGGGACCCATTTGAAAGAAATGGTGTGTTTAGTGAGGTCGATCAATGGCTGGGTGATAGAAGCATAATTTAGGATATACCTACGTAGGTACGAGGTCATTCGAAGAAAATAGCGAAGTTGTTTTCCAGTAGTAGGAGGGGTCATTTGTTTGATAGCTACGACCTTATCGGGGTTGGTGGACATGCCGTGTGGGGTAATTATATGGCCTAATATCTTAACTGTCTGTTGGGCAAATAAGCATTTATTGGTGTTGACCTTCACATTGAAAAGACGTAGTCTCTGAAAAACTTTGCGAATATTGGTGATATGTTCTCAAATGTATAACCTAAAATAAAAATATCATCAATATATGCGAAAACAGAAGTCCACCTGAGGGGACCTAAGAGTTTATGTATGAACATTTGGAAGTACTGTGGACTGGTACTTGGGCCCATTGGCATTCGACATTATTCAAAGAAACCAATGTTATCTGTCATAAAAGCCAATTCATTGCAATCCTGGGGGTGAACAGGTATACTATAAAAATCAGAAAATAAATGTATGCTAGTAATGAAGGTGGACTGTACGAGGTTGTTCAAAATGTCGTCATTACGCGAAAGGGATATTGGACTCTAGTTAAATGTTGGTTAAGTTTACAAAAATCAGTTAAGAAACTAAGACTTCCACTGTTCTTTCAAATTACTAAACTAGGGGCAGAATAAGGAGAGTCAGCCTCTCGAATAATGCCAGTGTTGACCATGTCATTGATTTGGACCAAAAGTTCATACCTTACTTTGGGGCTAATGCATAATGGCCGTGTGGCAGCAGGCTTATACATATCTAATTCTAATTTAATTTCAAAATATTTGGCCTCAGTGAGCTCAAGAATGGACTTGGCAAAACGGTCACTATATTCGGCAATGACATCTTGAATGACTTGCTTCCGAGGGGGTGTAAGGTTTTCATTGATGTCAGGAGTAAAGGGGTTTGCTGTTCAAAAGCTTCAAGAGTGGTCTAGTGATGGAAATTCTGTTACTTCTGAGTAATTAGATACAAGTAGGATTTCAGTTATCTGATTCTCATCATGCACATGGATAAAGAGAAAGTTGTTTTTAAGTACTGGGATAACATCGTATTTTCTAATAAAATCGACACCTTACATGAGGTCTTGTTGAAGGTTGTCGATGACCAAGAATGTCTGGGTGTAAGTGTGACCTTGAATGTGCAAATCGATAGTGGTTTCGAATTGCAGTGGCGATAGCACAGGTGTAGCAGCAACTAATTTGATGAGCTCTTACAAGGGAGAAAGGGGTTGAGTAGATATAACGGTACTGGGAATTCAACTACATGAGCATCCCATATCTAATAGTGTGTGATAGTGCCAGCCCTTAATAATAAGGATGATATGTGGCATGGCTGAGCTGTCGTGGGCTTGGTGAGGAGAAGGAGGTGCAATACACATGTGTTTGTTTGTGCCACTGTGTACCACGGCTCTGCTAAGTTTGCTGGTCTTTTCATTGTGGGCCTTGCTGGTATTGTTGAGAAAACATTTGACACGTGATGCATCAAGAGTGGGAGTGGAGCAGGTGACAAAAATGGTCAGTGGACTCAACGGGAACTTTTTTTTAAAATGGCTGAATCTATCAGCTATGTCTATAGGGAATTAAAAATATTGTTTAGGAAATAGGGGACACTGTATACTTTTATGTCTGACATAAAGGCACGATGTGCAAGTGTCGCTAGTCAAGCTGCACACGCTTTGTACTGTAAGCTGCACGTTTGGCATATGCTGTGAAGTGGCAACACTGCAGTTTTGTACACTGGGCATGGGAAGTGTGGCAACCACAACCTGCTGTCAGCAGGCAGGAGGAGTGCTGCCCTTGTGCGGGATGCTGAAATGAGGTTACGTGCATGGTTTCAAGATTGTTGATGCTAAATGTGACTGCAATAATGGCAAATACTTGGACGTATGTTTACGTGTTGGTTGGGAAACTGGGGCGTGCATCGAGATAGCAGAAAAGCGTACTCTGTGAGGTTGCTCAAAATGTATGCGTAAGCAGTGGTCGTCCGCGATGTTGCTACTACCAAAATGACATGATGATGTGGAAATGGGCAGAATGGAATATGCTGGCAATTTTTCTCCCCTAGAGTTAAACAAAACTATCTCTGCATAAGATCTGTGGGTTACTACTTTATCGAACAAGGCATTGCACTTGGCTCGAACCCGGGCCTCTTGCTACTGGATGGGGGAGACTTGTTTCCCAGAATACTGTCCCCTGTACTGGTTCCCACGAAAGTACCCCTGTGCACGTTCATTACCCCCCACCCCCCCCCTTTTCTGCCCTGAAAGGGCCTGTCTGGTGGGTTGTGACATGTGGTTTATAGTGTGCTTGGTGTGCTTGATATCTGTATTTGTTTGTGTTCTGTGGCCAATGAAATACCGTGGAATGGCTGTGCGTAGGTGGGACGCGTGTGTTCCTGTGAGGGGGTGGTGGAAAAGAATGTGGGTGAATGTATTGAACTGGTTGTGGGGGTGACGGGGTATAATTTTGTGTGGTTTTGAGTGTCTGCATTTGTGCTTTCAAAAGGTCGATTTCTTCGAGAAGCTTAGTGGTTTGGGGATTTGGTGTGTTTTAATCAATATTATGTTTGTAATTGTACATGGCACACTCGATGTTTTTGATGTTCTGTAGGTTGTCTAGGGTCGTGTTGTCGAAGGGGATACGTTTATCTGGTAATGGTGGAAAGAGAGATCTCCAAATTATATTCACAAATTCCTCTTCAGGCAACAGTGGCGTACATTTATTCTTATAAAAAAGTCAAATTCTCGATATGTACCTGAGCACTTTGACTGTGTTGCTGTAGTGTAGAGTGTTAGAGGTGTTTGTATTTACTATGTGTATCGAGTCGTATAAATGTGGATAAGAGGTTATCTTCAACTTGTTTCCAAGTGAGCTCAATGGGGCTGCAGTAGTAGAGGTTTTCATAGGTTCTTTTTGCAACCCCAACCAAATATAACTTTAATCACCGTTGCTTCTCAAGTTCTATCCAGTGATTTAATTTGCTGACAGCGTTAAAGGAATCTAAAAAGTCTTCAACACTGGCATCGGTTTCTCCGGAAAAAGTAGAAATGTGGTGTGTTTCTGGAAGAACAAAATTATCTGAGGCTGGCAGTGCATGTGTGTGTGTGGGGAGTTTATAGGGATGGTAGTGTTCGTGGCAGGAATATAAATTTGATGTGTATTGGTTGTGTACAGTGTCTGACGAGGGCATAAGAAATAACCGCTCATACCTGATCGATCAAATTTTGGAAGATGTTGTGATGTGTGTTCGATGTGTGTAATCTGTTCAGTAATAGGGCTGGTTAAATGTACTAGTAACTGTTCGTGTCTGTCAAGTGTGGGTGCAGGTGTGGCTGAAGTACGCATCAGCATCTGAACAAATTCTTGAATTGTTTGAGATGTGGATGTATGAGTCGTGTTCATTAGAGTATGTGAACGAAGTGTGTGCCACCAGTGTACATAGTGACACACACTGTTGTGTAAACCTAAAATTTAGGTCAACTAGAGGGAGGGAAAAGATAACCCACTCCGAAAGCACACAGTACAACTGGAGTTGTGTAGCGAACAAATGAACAGGTTGTTCTGCATGTAATTAAAAGCTGTAACATTACCCTACACTAACTACATAAAAGAAGCACTGTAAAGGGGAAGTGGGTGGGCGGTGAAGGGTAGTCGCAGTAAGGCGACAAGGTTGCTGTACAAGTGCTGCGTCGGACAAGTGGTACTGACCTAGACGAGGCTTGCTTACTGCGTGGAATGAAACAGCTGCTAGCATGGGTGGCCGGGGGTGTCTGGAAGAGACGGGGGACAGAGGTTTTCTCGTACAAGTTCTCACATTTACTTCTACAATAATGACAATTAAATATTCAATTAGTATTACTCGCTCGGTGTGCAGAGAGGGGAAAGATCAGTGCTTCCGCCAGTATAACAACTCCCTTTCCTCCTAGATACTAAATAGCTCTAAACTCTGTATCCTTCCTTACTTTGGCTCTCAATACTCATTTCACCTTAAGTGGTAGTAAGGGGTGTGTGGGGGTTTGTCTTACTGGAAGCTGAATAATAGATGGAAGTATATATATAATACAAAAACAATTACTTAAACACAATTTACACAAATGGACAACAATTACTTAAGACTCACAATATACTTACTTTGCCTTGAACAGCAAGCTACATTACACTACTCAAACAATATGGTATGTTCTGATATTCAAGGATGCAGCTAATCCCAGTCTTTGCCAATGATAATTAATATAACAGGCTATTGGGGACGATGTCGCGATACTAGAATTGGTCCCTACTACTACGCGATTTATATTCACCCTTATATTCTTCTCAGTTGGCCTCGGAACCCATATGCCCAGGGGTAGTTAGATGCTCCCGTTTTCAGCCTCAATCACACACTACTCTCGTCGAAGTCTTGCAGTCAGCTGGGGGCGAGGCGCCGGCCTCCATGCCTTTTATATTGCCAAGCGAACTGGGTCATGTTTGTAAAACAATCCCGCACTCTCATAAACTATAGTGTGCTCCACCTAAGGTGGTGTAACACCACCATATGACACTACAACTCCCATTACCACGTTTCTATAGCAGTTTTACTGTGTCACTTCTGGGATTATCTGTTTAATATGGGAAAACAATGTGTTGGTTGTGAGTTAACCATTCCTCGAACTCTGCCGACCTTTTGATTATGTCTTGTAAAATCTGTAAATGTCTCAAATTTTTCTTTAGTTTTCAATATATATCTAATGTTAATATTTTCATTTTCTGTTGTTGCTAGCTTCATTTTCAGTTTGACTCTTATATCTTCAATTCTGAGACACTCTTAAACTACATACTAGACATAACTTCCAGTTTCACATATTGCACAGTTGAGGTATTCCAACACGTTCAACTTATATAATTTTGCTTCGAAGTTCCCATGTCCTGACAAAAGCTTTGACAGGTAACGATTTGTTGCAATCCAGGGTAATTCAGTCTTTCTTCTACAGCAGGATATACATTTTATTTGATTCTCAGTATGTTCCCACCTCTCCTACCACAGAAGTACTGTTCTCTCTTCTCCTTCTTCAACTGGAGTGATAATTTTCTACCTTCAGTGACTCCCATTATCTCACCTCTTTCTTAAATCAAAAGGTCCAGGGATGTTGCCCCATCTAACACTTGAAGAGCTTCCGTGAATGTTGTTCTATATGCCTTTGTAGCTGCCAATAGTGCTGCTCTCTGGTATTTAAAATAAGGTTTATCATCCGCACCTGTGATGCGGTTCTGTACCATACTGCTGCTTTATAGATGGCAATTGCTGTGATGACACCTTTATATAGTGACATCATAGTTTTTAAGACAAGTCCCCGAGAAATGAGAAATGATAGACACAGATTTCACCTTGTGGTAGATTGATATTGTTTTATTCATCGAGTATGTGATGTAGTCGTGGAATCGTAATTTACTATCCACAACCACACCAAGATACTTGACCTTGCCATTCAGCTTGATAGGCCTTCCTTGAAATATTTTTATCGGTACTCTCTTGAGGTCACCCTTCATAAGCATTGCATTTGTCTTGTCTACTGCAAATTTAAGTTTCACTGCATCCCTCCCCCCTCCCCTTGTTAACTATTTTATTTGGTATTTTCTCAGTTTTGGCTTCTAGTTCTCTCCTGCTCCATGCTGGTACGATGACTAAGATATCATCTGCATATGCCAAAACCTAACATTCAGCAGGTATGGTGATCAGAAGTAAACAGTCGAAAAGGATGTTCCATTGGAGAGGCCCTAAGACTGAGCCTTGCAGGCATCCTCTCGTCAAAGTTTGCTGAAATTCTTTCAATTTGTCTTTATATATTTTTATTATATCTCCAAAGTAGCTAGGTATTAGTCCAAAGATGTTTCTTGGACATTATTTCTTTTTTAGTTGCCATAATATTTCTGACCACCATGCATGGTCAAATGCTCCTCTTATGTCTAGCACAATTCCTAGGGAATATGTCCGTAGTGATAGTTTTACTTTCTTTATCACTTCAAGAACTGCTGGGCCTGTACCACTACCTATCCTGAAGCCATACAGCAGCTGTTATAATTCATTTGTAGCAGTTAAGAAATTTATTAGTCGTTTGTTGACCAGTGTCGCCATAATTTTGCCCACCCCTGATAATAAATAATCAATACGATTTGGGACTTGTAGGATCTTTTACTTCACCTTGGTAGAGTATTCTTACAATGTCTTTTTTTCCACATTCTTGGGCGACATTATTGTTCCAATCCATCATTTATTATGCTCAGCAGATATTTGTCTTATTCGAAGTTAAACACTTTTAATAATTTCGGTTGTTATATTGTCATGCCCTGGAGCTTTCCTTAGTTTCATAGCTTTGATTACTTGGCTGAGTTCTTCCGTTGAAACCTTGTACGTACGTTCAGTTTCTGGCAGTATTTTCATGGCATTCCTTTTCTCTTGATTGACTTCATTTTTGTTTTCGACGATGTCCTCTAGCAGAAGCGCTTTTATTAGTTCTTCTGAATTTTCTCGCATATCAGTAATAATTCTGCCAGTAACCTTCAGGCTCTTCATGACTTGTTTGACTTTCAGTTTACAGGCTAGTATCTTTTATACAAATCCACATGTCTCTCCATTGTCCTTCTCTGTTACGAACTTTCTCCATTTAATATTTTCTTCTATTATGTTCGTATAATTCCACCTTTTTATTCTCCAATAGTATTTCATCAAATTTTCTCCATTCACAGCATCGTGTATTCATCTTGTCATAAAAGTGCCTTTGCTTTTTCTTCCACGATTTACTTTTACTACAATAATAATTAATCGGTGATCGTTGGTTTAGTCTTCTGTAGCCGTCTAAAAGTCAACAAGTCTGGCTGCCTTCCTGGTTACAACAGTAATGTGCAGCATATATTGTGTGACATGTGCAGGCAAAAATATGTGGGAAGGTTACCCAGTTGCTTCACAACATTAAGGTCGTTCACTAGGAGGAAGCAATCAATCACCATGCCACGGTCGTCTGTTTCTTCTGCATACCATTCTCACGATCTTGGATTGACATCAACTCCAATGACCATCTTTTCCCTCCTTAACACATATATCACTTCGTCAAACTTCTCTAAGTGTATTCGGATCTCGTCCGAATATTGGAAGTAGCTCATTGTGTATATTTCATTGGTACTTGTTCGCAGCTGGACACAGATATGATATTCATAATTTAATGAGCTCATACTCATTAGTGCGTAGTTAGATGTTCGAATACATATTGCTATCATTGGTTTTTCGCCTGTTGTTATTACTTGTCCTGGAATCAGTATTATTTTTTCTTGCAAGAAGTACAGTTCTTGGATGAGTATCACATCTAGGTTACTATCTTTGCAGTAGCTAGTGCAGGATGTTGCAAATTAATCCGTCCTATTCCTAGAATGTTTTCAGATGTCTCCATAGTCAATCTTCTCCAATTCCAATGCAAGTGCTTTGTCAAAGAAAGGACAGGATTTGAGTCTACGCTGTGCTGGTGATTCTGCCTTTTATCCCATATGCAATTTGCACATACTGGATTCTTCTTGTCTCTTTTACATTTGGTCGTGTCTGAATACCTGTGCCCGTCTTCTCCATATGTTGAGCATTCTTCGGTTCCTTTACATTGATTTATTTTATGCTCAAACTGCTGGAATTTATAACAACGCATTGGGACTAGGAAGTCAGGTACTTTAGATGAAGCATGTACCACATACAGTGTTTATTACTTGGTCAAAATGTTCCTAAAGCTGGCTGGTATTTACATGACATTTTCCTTGCTTTTGCTACTTTAAAACCTTACTGTCATCGCTTTCAAAAATTCTTCCTTGATGATTCCTTTCTCATGTAGATTTTACCTCCATATCTTCTCGAGTAGTTGACATCGTCTTCCTTTCTTAGACTGTCATAAAGTATTATTTTAGGTAGTCCTTTCATTGGTTGGTCGAGCTTCAGTCCAGAGATCTTAATTTTCTCATTTGCTTTTTTTTTTTAATTGTCGCATCATCTACTGCTTCAATAAAATACCCCTCCTCTTCGAATTCGATGCAAATTCTTTCATTTACATTCTTCTTCCACTAGGTCGATCTTCGCAGTTATTTGGTTTTTGGTTGTTTCACTGGTGTGGTCTTCCTTTGTGGGATATTACTGGTTTTGTTTGTCCAACCTCTGGTTGTTTCTTTTTACCTTTGAGTACTGTTTGCAAAGGTATGTTTCGGTAGTTCTTCTTCCTGCACTTTGTCCGTTGTTTTGATTTCAGTTTCGATTCTTTTCGCAAAGCCTTGTAATTTAGCGTTTTCTTGCAATACTTTATTGAGTAGAGTTATCCTATTATATAACTTTGGTAATATATAATTTGCATTTTCCTTGTTAACCATCTTTTTGTCCAGTGTACAGTAGTCCAGTAACGCTCCGAAGAGAGCATCTGCTTCAGCTCTTATACTTTTCAGGTCTCTTTCGTCAATGTCTTGCCATACCTCATCCTTCCCACCATCATCTCCATCGTCACTAATCGGGTATATCTCATCCATGATTTGTAGTATATCATCCAAATCCCGTTCACATATGAGAGGATATACTATTTTTATCCAGTTCAGTATGTGTTTGTTAGGCTTTCTTGTTACATTCCAGTTTGTTTCTGGGTTCATCATCATCTTTAATGCTTTCATTGCTTTTTTTTCTTCGATTGCCATTGATAATTTATCTAGTCCTGCCTTCCTATCTATGGGGGTCCCATGTCATTCCTGTGTAAGATCTTCAGTGAAGGAGTCCCCTAGTCCGTATCACTCATACTGAATAGTTGTCAAATTATATTATTACACACAAAACAAACATACACACTTGATACCAGTTGATAAAGGTCAATGTCTGATCAAAACTTAGTTAGAAGTGTAAACTGTGTTCATTCTTTCCAAGGGGCATGTGCCGCACACTGCGCATACATGACCTAGATTTACTGCTTTATTGTTGATCAGTGGTATTCGTGTTCATTCCTTCCACTTGACATCACTGCGCACTGAGACTAAATGTAATTTAAGCACCATATGTTTCTTCGCTATTGAAGATATAGGTTCTCCATAAATATAATATGATTTTTTTTTCTCATTTTTGCGTCACTATCGAGTGCAGAATAATATAAATATTCCTATTAGCTTTCTTCTGAATCTAAAGTCTATTTCTTAATATTTTCGGCCCAACAGTGGAGTACTACACCGACACGGTGATGTGTCATGTGACAAACTGTTATCATATATCAACTCGACGCTGAAGTCCAGGTTTGCCACCGAGAAACCGAGGCTCTTCATCACTGGACTACAGACCGGAAGACAGCGCAATGCGAGGGTGCGCCATTTGCAGATCGAAACATATAAAATAGAAAATTTGAAAATATATTTGAATGGTGTTAGCTATCTGCACGTGAGCATGAACATGAATTTGGATCATGGTTAGTAACTGCGAGCATATCAAATGTATGCACAATTCCAAAACACATTTTATGAGCGCAAACCAATCCTCGATATTGAGCTCAAATACTTTCAAGAGTTTGGCCCCGCTCATTGTGTTTGATGAGGGTAAACAGGACGAATATATCGGTTAGATTGCGATCGACTGCAGGATCGAATTCACTATGAATCGAAATATTCCTCAACACACGTATGCTTTCTGCCTGATACTTCACGACCGACTTGCATCGTACAACTGTCGGGACAAATTCGTCAAGTTACTTTCGTGAAAGTCGCAGAGGATTCAATTACAACTGCCGTACGTGATAACTGTTTATTCGTCTTCAATCATAAGCAGCAACAGGGTGTCAATGCTTCCAGAGTTAGAGTGACTATGTTCTCAAGGAGATCCCAGTGTCATATGACAACGATGGCAAAATGCGCACGCTCTCCTTCCGCCTCCCTTATTCGAGGAAACTGTTTGACGAGAAAAACAAGAAGACAAATGACTGGCTGACCAAGTATACCACGGAATGGAGTGGGATGAAGGCAAGATTCCTTACCACCGAGTGGGAAATGTGCTGCGCGACTTGCTGATGCAGTATCCGCGAGGACCGATTTACATGGGGAAGCCCGAGTAGAAAAAATGGCTGAGCGACTTGTGCAAAAGCGAAGTTGAAATCCTCGACGTGGTGAAGTTCAAGTATGGGTGTCCTTCAGTGCGCAAGCTGACGAAACATTTCGGCGACCTGCAGCGACAATTCTGCGACAGAACCTGACTGGAAACGTGCTTGTAGGAATGCACAGCTGCTCCGAAAATGGTGTGCCTCATACTTGGACCATGAATCTACCACTAGACTATACAAGAAGTCAACAGGAAGTCGGTTCCAAAGAACATTTCTTTTTTTTTCAAACATGAAGAGTGACAATATGTTTTGTTTCATGGAATCATGCTTTTATATGTAAAGTAAAGTTTGTGTGTGTGTATAAAACTATTTTCTTTATTTTTTGTCCTTACTCATTAGACTTAATGAAACACTATATAATCTATGGGTTAGTACTCATGTTGGTGGAATTCACACATATGGTCTTGGGAATATATGTAGAGTTTTTTTCAACAGACTGACGATAAAATACAACCTTCTTTTATATAAAACTTATTATAAAGTAAAAAAGCTTACGTTGAAAATAATACGAAAATTCAATATGCCGATATATGTATATAGCAGATACAAACCTCGTCGCCATTCGGTACAGGTCGGTAGCACTCTTGGCGACAGTAAATTATCTCTGGTAGCTGAAACTTGAAACATGCGTTACAAACACATTTTTTGGTGTTCAAAACTGGAAAAAAAATGTGTTAAAGATGTTATTTAGTGGCCACTGTGCGGATACAATTGAATGGTATAGGTGGAGGGATAATTTGTTAAATAAGACAAATTATTAATTTGTGGAGAGGAGGTTGGTGGTAAGGGTTGTGTGTGTTTGTTGGTTAGGGTTGTGGGGTATTGGGTGGGGTAATATCATATGTTCGTCGGTTTTTAGAATTACTTTATCTTTTTCTTTTTGCGATTTTTATTATTGGGATGGTTGCGTTGATGGAGGTTGGTTGTTTATGGTTGTGGTGCGAGCATGATCTTAACATTATACTTTCCTAGATTTTTAAATTATTGTTTTTACTGTCGAAAGAAGTTGAGTAATCGGGAAACAAAATGACGGTCGGAAACCAGATGGTGAGCAGAAAAAGATGACAACTGTATACAAGATGGCCTACAAAGGTCAAGATCAAGGACACACAATATGGCGACCATGACGTAATGTCAGATGGTGGAATCCAATATGGCGGTTAATCCTCTAATCTACAGCCCCCAGCCCTTGCCCTCGAATTTGGTGAATAATCCATATACTTATGTAGTATTACGAAATTTAGATCAAGAATAATACATAAAGTTTGTTTTCAGTTGTAATAATATAGTACCGTTTAATGCGCATTTGTTTGTTAATTTGCAACTGGTCTGTTAAATGGAAAAATCTCTTTGTTCACAAAAACATGAGTACAAAAATTATCAAACTATATACAGATCCGAATCATATATTGAACAACTATATATTCTAAATTCCTTTTCAAACTCAGTATTTATATAATTAATTTGTTTATTATATTTGACTGGTTTAGAGTTATTTTATGCGCTCTGTTACCTCATTAGAGCTAACCCCTTAACAACTTTTAGTAACAATTCATATCACAATACCAGGAGTGTGGTTGTAGATTTAGCAGTCGTGGAACGCTGGTTAAATTGAAATGAGGTTAATAATATGCACCACTTTTATGTTACATGAAATATATTATTAAAATAGAAATAATGTATTTAAATTTAATAACCAAGTAACTGAAGTGAAGAATCGAACAAGTTAGCTTGAGTTGTACCTTGCAATCATACAGTCGCAGGAACAGTGAACAGAGTAGGAGTGTACGTATGAGGGGTGCACTGCAATGTTGCCAATTGCAACACGATAAATAAACACATTTGAGTTTCGTGGTATTGTAACTCATGCCTTGAAGGTAGTTTAACAACAGAAATTTTTAATTTATTATTTTATTTCGCCTATCTAGTGTGTCCTTATTTGCGAATAGCTCGTTCGCGTAATTAAAACTGCTTAAATTGTCTGTGGTTGTAAATCTGTTTTCATAAGTTTACTGAATAATAGTAATAATTATATCCTGGAAATATATGCTTGGACAGCAAAACAAATATTCTCGCAAAACAATGCCGCGAAGGTGTTGCAGCGCGTTTCTGCTCCATTACATCCCCTCACAAAACCATTTTCTATTATTATTAATATGGAGTTTATATTACCGTACTGTAATTATATACACTCCTAAAAATTTGCCAAGATATATTTTCATCAACAATAAAAATATTTAACTTATTTTTGTACATTTAAATAAGCAGAAAACTGAGTAATCATCCCAAGATCGAACCTACGACCTCTTCAATGCGAATTAGGGTTCACAATCGCTTCACCACTCACGCTCAGTTAAGTCCTTAGGGCCGTTCTACAATGACACAGATACGGATCACGGAAGCGGAGCGCGTAACACATCCCGTGTTCATTCTTCAACGAGACGCATACGGACACGGATAACGTACGGATATATGTTAAAAAGCAGGGCAACTCCCAACAATTCCGTGTTCGTGAATCCGTGTAGCCTATATAAGTATCTAGTATTTGGTTTGTTTATATTCGTTTTAGTGGCCATTGTGTTATACATGGCAACAAGTGTGTGGATTTACCGTTGTTACTATCACTTTTGTTTTAATAAACATGTGCACAAGGTTTGGCAATAGTATTTTCAGACTGTATTAAAAACCAGTAAAAATAAACAAGATGAGGTTCGTACATTATGAAATTTATACCAGTAATTTTCCATTGCTGAGTAGTTTTGATTTCTTGAATTGCAAGACTGCCTGTTTCTTATTGTAGAACAGTTAAAAATCCATCCAGTTTTGTCCGCTCGTTCCGCTTACGTGTTCCGTGTACGTTTGCTCGCACATCCGTGCATTGTGCCACGCGCCTTAGTGAAATCTTACGGCATCCCAGAGAGACGTTTAATGTAACATGTGAATTGTTTCATTCTTTCTTCTCTAATGCCTTGATAAAAAATAATAAACTGATGGCAACGAATTTCCTTTCAGATTTCCATAAACTTGGCCGCCCAAGAATTTGCAGGAGGTCGTGAAGGGTGCGTGTGCGTGTCGTTCGACCCAACGGGTTTCGTTTGTATCGGCCCTTTTATTCTCCGGCATCCAGAATAGTCCGGCCAAGCTGTCAGTAACGTACTTTCCCTCCTGCCCTTACACCATCAACTCCTCGTGCATTCTGCCACGCGGAACTCCTCGCTTGCGCCCACCCCCTTCGATCGGGATGTGCTGGAGAAAAACGCCTGCGGGAATTCCTCCATTTCCCCTTCGTCCCACCCATCTATTTCCCTCCCCTGCCTCACCATCCTCCACCATCCCTGCAATGAAACACAGGGTCCTGGGATCGCTGCGAATTTTCAATTACGCGCTTGGCAGCTAGGTGATCCCCGGAGAACAATTCTGGACGCCCGGTCTATTGGTATCCCGACAAGTGTCTTGGCAGGATCCCCTTTATTGAACTCAGAGGACAGCATAAATTTCAAGCAGACAAAGTCGGAAACTGAGAAACGTTCCTAAACCTATAATACAAATCTAAACACGAAATATTTTGAGAAAATTTACATATCGTCCTTTCGCAGTTTCATAACAATTTTGAATCTAACCTTTGAAAAAACACCACTTGTGTGCCCTGTTTGGCTGCGTCCTTAATATTTCATGTATTACAAGCTCTTTATACTTGTGTTAACATAAAATACATAACTTTTGGTTAACTTGAACATTTATTTATAATTTATCTATAAATTACACCACTTTCTTTATAACTAATGTGAGTAAATACAGAGAAAAAATACATATGTTGGTATTATCTAGTAATAAATAGATAATTTATATTAAATAATAAATATGATTTCACTAAATGTCCACGAATATGGTGCGTTGGCTTGCTGGTGTCATTTTCTAAGCTTTGCTTGCAATAGACGAAGGAATATCCTGGAAGTATAACTTTAGCTGGACTTTAAATATATTGTAAATAACCGTGGACGGACTATAATTACTTTGTTAGCTGTTTTACAGTGATGAAGAAAATTATATTTTGTTTTGTATTTACCAATAAATTTTCATTGCAAAATTTTAGTACGATACGTTTCTTTAAAAAAATATATGTACAAATTTAGTGCAATACTTATTTCGGTGACACTATTTATACGCCACATTCAACAAATCGGGCTTGCGTTTTCTTGGGAAGGTAAAGGATGATGGTGTATTAAGTATTGAATACAATTTTAAAAATTATTAATGCTCCAATCAATAACTCTCAAATGTACCTACTGTTGAATGATAACCTTCTTTAATATCGAGATTAATTTAATTTTGCACTTTTAAATTTGTGTTTTTTATGTGCGATTTAATTTGCCTGGTGATTACTTTTATGCTGAAATGATAGTTACGGCTTTAACTCAAAAAGGATTGAATATGTAGAACTTATATTGACCCTTCCAGTGAAAGATAAATCTATAATTTTAATCTTAGAAATCAAACGAAATATTTGTTTGGGAACTGTACTAATTTCAGAATAACATTTTCTATAGCGACAATTTAAAATGCGTTTTTGTGTTCGATTTTTTTGACAACTTTTCTTTTCAATTTACTTAATATGTTTTTTTTACATGTGGCATTATAAATAACTAGGTAGTGACCTGGGGACATGTGGCTCCCTGATTCTACCATCCTGGGAATTGGTGCTGTTTTGGCAGCTACTCTTTCAATCATCGTGGCGGTGAGTGGTTGTTTTTGTGGCTCATAAATTCATTACTGTGGCTTACAGTCGTGGATCTTGCATTGAAAATTTTTACAGTCCGCAGTTTGGGCATGCAACATGCTTCTCCAGGCATAGGCGTGCGCGAAGTTAGTTAGTTGTGTTTGTGAGGGGGGGGGCGCAAAATAAATATCCACATTTATAAGTTTAAAAATACAAAATACCAACATATTTTAACGTATTCGTCACAAATAGAGTATGCCACACTAACTACACTTTTAATTCAGTAGTCATTGAAACATATATACTGTCTAGCGAAAATTTGAAATTATCAAGATTCTTCTTGTTTTAAGTTTTCTAATGACATGATGCAATGGGGGTGAAACTGCACCCCATGCACCCCATGCACCCCACTTGTACACGCCTATGCACTCCAGGCCGGATCCGTTCTGATAGTTGATTGATTGTTTCATTTGGATGTGTATGACTGTTGGTTTGGCATGCGCAAGAGTCGCTCCATACTTTCTCGTTTCGACAGCGGCGCACATTTATGTTTCGTCAGGCGTGTTACAAATTTTTGGTTTCTGCCCACGCGTTGATGCAAGCATTAAGGAAGATTGGATGTTTTAACTGGAATGATGTTGCAAACACGTGGAGTGGCAGTCTCGGCCGCAATCCTGTAATCATAGCGCTTCGTCATTGTTGCAAATAAAAATTTATCTTGATTATTTCGTTTGTTGCCGTGTCTCTTTCGCTCGCTTGGCATCTGGTCTTCTCGTTCTCCAATTAGTGCTAGTTATTTATTGAGGATTTGGTGAAGTGGCACGCTCATGACCAGTTAACTTGTTCATCTTCCTGACGAACCTAACCTAATGATGGCAAATATATGTTTAGCACTTGTTATGCATTTGCTTGACAGAAAATCGTACCAAGTGAGTAAAGACCTCTGGTAGGCACATAATTTGATGCATCAGAGCAACCTTTGTTCTTGGTAACTCAGTGAGATCTTCCCAAGCTCCGTGACAACTTGTGACCACTTCAATGAAGACTACATGTCAGTCGAGGCAGCAGTCAATACAGCCACAGACTTCGACTTTAACAGACGTACTGCCTGCATGGCTGATTTTGAAGATAATACTTCTGAGTTATGGCAATCGACGACTATCTTAAAAGTCAACCTCGAGAAAATTCTGAACCGTCGAGTAGTCATAGTGGTAATTCATGTGTAGCACTCCCAAAAATCCTGCTTCCCACCTTCTAGGATGATCGAAAACAATGGTGTAACTTTTCAAACTTGTTTCCCATATTGGTTATAAAATTGGTCATATATTATAGTGACATCACTCAAGTAGAGTAACTTGTCTATTATAAAACTTCGCTTCGGAGAGAGGCTTTGGCTATGAATCAACCATTACCTTAATATTAGCTTGGGATTTGCTAACCAATCTTCACGAGAGCAAACTTCTCATCTTTGGAATGTATGTCGACGCATTACTTTAAATACATGTTACATTTGCTGACTGTCCTAAATCATAGCGTCAGTTACTTCTGTCGTAAGACAAAATTTATTGGTTCTTAAGGTTCTTGGTGTTCTTGTGGCCCAATGTGAATTAATACTAATTCCCATTGTATGTAGAAGTTTGGACACAGTCCTACGAATACAGCAAAATATAACCATTTTAAATGAGGTTCCTCTATTCGTTTTTCTAGAGAATCATTGTAAGGTGAATGAGGCGGTTAGCCCAATAAAATCCAGATCTGCGAACCCATCTTCCACTAAATCAATACCACAGCCTTTGCCTAAGTGGATGTTTGATCGTGGACAAACTTCTAAGTGTTTTGTAAATGCATCAAAAATGTGTTGCTTGTGCAAGAGCCCTCAAAGCTTACATAAATGTGTGCAGTGTCATCAGCATCCCCCATCAGATCGTTACAATGTAGTAAAAGTCGCAATTGCCTTACAGGTTCTCATCAGGAAAATCTGTATCCTTCTGGATCATCATGTCGATGCTAGTTTCCCGACATTACTCATTGATACACTTTGAAAAGGTTGCTGATACTCAAAGATCTAATGAGTATATGAATGCTCGAACTTCATATCAGAATAACGAGTTAAGCTTTGTTGTTTCTGCTGTGGCATCCATCACAAGCTTAGTATCATCTGTGTTGCTGTCCACCACACGGGTGCATGTTTTCAACGCACCTGGAGCTTGTTTTGTTGTTCGTTTTTGTTGGTTACAGTTAGCTAAGCCACCATTATCAAGGAACGTTGCCAGCAATTACTGGATCTACATCGAAATATGTCTAACCTGCCTGTGTAAGAACTGTTTAATATACCAGTCAATATGGCTATAGCAAACAAATCATTGTATTTGCACCATGTGAGGCAACTCTTCATTTCTCTCTTGATGCCTTTGTTCTTCCCAGCCCATCTACTATCTTCCACATCACAGTGTGGTAAAACCTAACAGTTACATCACACATCTCAGGGTGGTTTTTGACACTTGAATGAAGGTTCTTCTGGTAACTCATTGAATTATACCTTAATGATGGGGAATAAGCTTCAGAAGGACATTGTTAGTATCTTGTTATCCTCCAGGTTGCATGAAGTAATTTTTATAGCCGACATCAGGCAGATGTATCACCAAATCCAGTAGCATCCTCACCATTGGGATTTTCAATGTATCGTGTGGCATTTTAGTGACAATGATCCAATTTACGACTTTCGACTCAAAATTGTGACTTACTCTATTTCCTCAGCTACTTCTATTGTCCTCATTAGAGAGGGAACATGTTTTTTTAGGCAATCAGTAGAGTGGAATAATTTTCTATGACATTTACAATGAAAACATCAAACAGAAAAATTCAGTCAAGAGGCTGGACCAGGAATAGAACCGAGATCCTCTAAAATGCAAATCCAGAGTTGGTATCAGGTCCTCGCCTTGCTGGAGAGATTATGTATAGCACATCGTCAAGACTTTCCGGAGTCACAGGCAGGTTACCATATTCGGATACTAGGGCATAGCCTTGTCCCGACACCTAAAGTATGTGGATGCCTTCTTCCCAGTTTTTGGGAGTCGTGGCTCCTCCCTCCACAAAAAGGTTACAGTTGACAGGACATCGAGTTGTGTTTTGATACCCATCTCCCACTTGGGTTTAAGGAAATGAGAACTTTTCCAGGAGTCGCTCCATGCCAAATGGGATCCTCACTACTGAAGAAGGAGATAGCTGCCTGGTTGGCTTGGGCTTGGGCCCGACCACTAGACGGGGAAATGGACTTCTGAGTTACAAAGCGCTTAGGCCGTTCGGGCCAGGATTTCAACGAGAATGGAGTAGAGAGATCATCGGGGGTTTTGAGAGCCGATGAGTGTGTAGCTAGGTAGGTATAGGACTAGTGCAGGAATGAAAAAGTGGGGAAACAGTATATCCTCGAGGAAACCCGCCGACCAACGTCATCGTCCAGCACGATTACTATATGAAAAACCTGGTTGTAACACTATCAGGAATTGAACCCAGTTCGCCTTTGCAAGAGCAAAGCACTCTAGCTACAGCACCGTTATGGTCTCTTTCAATGAGAATAAATTATTTATGTTCATGGTAATGGACACTGAGACATAAAACCCATATTATATCATGAAAACTTAAGTTGGTTGAAACTCGGTATGCGGGAGAAGACCCAGAGGGGTTCCCAACTATTAATGGGTAAGTACAGTGAGTGATGAGCCAACACTAGTAATAGTTCAGGACAAATAGTAAAACTGTAGATAGCAACTCGGCCACGCCATGGATGGATCTGAATGAGAGGGCCTCCGTGAGAAATAGGTGAAGGCACTAAGGCACGAGAGTGTACGCGCTTGGATGTTGTGTGTTGTCAACTGTTGTGCCAGCTGGAATCACCTTTACTGGTTGAATAGCATGCTATATTATAGTCTTTCTGTATAAAACCACGCGGCGTAATCTTGCAAATTTTAATTGGTATCTCAGACAGTAATGTTCGTTACAGGGGCAGCATAAGCAAGATTTTCGAGTAATTGGCTGGCCCTGACTACTCGACCTTTGATAAACCTACGATGCTTGAAACAAGCGCCTCTTGACGGCTGATCCTTCTCTTTCAGCTCTCAGAAACGGGTCCACGGACTCTTGCTAAGCGGCTTACCCTGGTTCTCGAAGGGCTTTTAAAATAATTGGCGAGCCAGTAACGGCCGGAGGAGTTACGACTGCTGAAGGACGCCGCTTCACGACTGCCTTTATGTGGGTCTCCCCTCTACGATGCCCAATATTACCGGAATAGTGGTTTATCCACCCGCCATTTTCTATTGTCGTTTACAGGAGGGAGGCTGCTTAATTTGTTTACGACATGCAAATGTTCATCTGGTAATCGATCCGATACGCCTACGTTTACCTCAATCAAAGGATGTGTGTAAAAGGATTGTTTATTTGTGTATGTGTGTTCGTCGTAGTCATATACGTATTTTATTCGTATGGTCACTTGAATTCATTTGGAATGCCTGTCTATTCATATTTTATTTTCCACTATGTGTACGCCTACTACACATAAAAATTACCACTGATGTGAGAGAACTTCAGTTACTGACATTCTTGTGTTGAACAATAGATTGTGTAAAATTACTAGAAGTATAACTATCATACACTGTTCAGGGTAAATTAAACACTTTTGAATATTCAAGCTTAGAAGAAAATCACTCCCCGTAAACAGTATATGCGGCCTTACACACTGGCATTCATACTCTTAGTCAAGCTGGTAGTGAATCAAGCAAAACTCTTCTCAATCTTGAGTTTGGCTGTGTCTCAATTTGCTTCAAGTACATACTTATCCGTACCTGTCCTCGAAAGTGACGTCGCAAGTTCTGTCCGAATTGCAAGGGAAGTATGCAAGTATACAAATAAACGAAGATGTATACTTCTCGCGTAATTGCGGAATATGTGCCACCACACTGAGAATCAATTTGTTGGTTTCAATTTAATCCAACATTATTTTATTAAAATTTAAATAGGGCAGCACTACTACTTCATAGGCATAGCATTTTGAACTGAGGTAATAATTATCGCAAGGTTCACCTAAAACAAAATGTCTGTAAACAATAAATTCGTATTAGGCCTATGTTCCTAATCTAAAGAAGCTAATGTAAAACAAGCAATCGAAATTGGAAACTCACGTAAAATAATGCAATATTATAAATATTACGTAAATCAAATTGAAATATTATTTTATAGTACTTGATTTAAACCCTACAACTTTTGGTAATTATCAAATTCTTAGTCGGAATACATGTACATTAAAAGTGGTTACCTGGCTGGTAACTGTTACTGAAGTAAACAAGACTGCTTGTCCGAATTCATCAAGTTTGGTACCAAGGGTAAGTGAAGTATGCAAGGATGCAAGTACGCCAGTACGTATCTGAAATTGGACATGGCCGTAGTTCTGCGAGTGGTGAATTTTTATACATATTAAAGTAGGGACTGCGATATTATTTTCAAATTTAAGTTCCTAAAAACTTAATCATTTCAATTGACTGGAGCATTATTCTCGGTTTCATATTACTTCAGTATATGTGGACATTTCTCGAAAATAATTGCGGCCACAACTTATCCCTCCGCCAAAGCTGTTCTGCCGGTGAAGAAAACGATATTTGTGAACAAACTCTACGAATCCAATGGCAGACATTATAATACTGACAACTTCAATCCAGTACTTAGGCTACTATAACTGGTTGCCACTCCCACCTGTTTTATTTTTATCAGGATCACGTGTTGTACTAGTTATGGTTCTGTTTATTTTATTGGTCAGGTGGGGGAGCTCTAGTTTACTGTCATTCGTGAGACGTAATATTTTTCTGTTCGTCTTATTAGTTTGTGGTAGTTTGAACTTGCATTGTTTTGATGATGCAGCGGAAAATTTTGTACGTACGGAAATAACATCCATATTTCTATAACTCGAAAGTCGTAACTTCATCGAAAGAAGTAAATGCGATAAACGTGTCGTTGTTCGTAGCGATGCGACAGATACTGAACATTTTTAGTGAAGTTAAACTGGCACACAAAAATTGTTGAATGTTTTATGTAACGAAATACACTTAAAGGGTGTTTATTTAGGACACGTGCATACATTTTAAAACTTCAAACAAGAACAAAACAAAATAAATACGCCAATATTAATATCGACGTGCGAAATGCACAATGCAAACATTTTAACATATTTTTCAAATATAAAAATCGTTAAATCATCAAAAAAATAAATAAGGGTAAATAATAGGCTTCCTTTTGAAAGGCCAGAAACATTTCAAATATTGCGAAAAACGTTATTTACGAAACAATCAAATTAACTGTTAATTTCGTAATTCAAAAACACGTGGCGAGCATTGGGCGATTCAATTAACAAAACACGTGAGCTGTTTCTTGAAAACAACAAATTTAAACTTCACAACGTAAATACTTTGTCACTCGCACTAGATAATCATGGAAAATGGCGAACCAAAGCACGCAACAAACCCTTTTACAAAGCGGCAGACATATGTAGATAATTAATTTCACTGAGGAGAGTGTTATAAAAAGGCATCAACTACCAACTACATTTAATAAAGTGTACAAATGCAAAAACAATTAATTGCATAAGCAGCGTGTTTTGAAAATATGTATACAAAATCGGGCACAATCACTTTAACCTCACGGTGTAAATTTTGCATGCAATCAAATGGTGCCAACCCCTATTATTTAGATGATAGGGGCTTGTACGACGGACCAATCCTTCCTTTTATACAAGATGTTCGTTTCATTAATCCGTATACCAATTAGTGTTCCTCTAACGCAAGTGCTTTGCTTAGTATCCCATGTAATATGTTTGTCGCCCTCCAGGTTTAGGAGCCTTTACAGCCCTTAGAATTTGAGATGGACCACGGGTGTCCTATATAAACCTTCCTCTTTTCCGGTCATGAATCACGTGCCCGAATTTGTGCACATGTTTCCTAAACACGCTGCATAACACCCCGACACCATAAGCAAGAAATTTTCACCTATATATAAATTATGACAGCAGAGAGCTCAGAGGTAACGGAATTCACCAGGAGGGTGACGTTTTACATAACCGTAATGTTCACATAGCATGTTTTTAAAGCCTTTACTATATAATTTAAAAAAAATTACATTCTTCTAAAAGCATAGTTTAAATCATAAATATTGTGATTATCATTAAATTTCTAAATTATAATTTTTAATGCAAAGTAATATTTTCTTCCGTAAATATCGCAAAGATCGCCAACAAAGTAATACGTAGTCCAACAATCATCAGCTGACACAGTAGTTTGCAAAGGGGGGTGTTTATGGTTTACGTTCTGTGATGGTTCGTCACTTTCCATTTCGTGACTTTACATTGCCTTCCGCAGTATGGAGACGAGTTAAACCAGTCGACAAATCGAGAACTATCAACGGTTGATGCTAGGCACTGAACCCAAGCAAATAAGCGTTTAAAAGAAATTAACTGACATCATTGTTTGTACTCAAAAAATACCAAGAGATGTACACCTTTCCTCGCAACTTGTGCATGCGATGGTCAAACATTCGTATTACACACGACCCACTCCAAATCTTTAGAAAGAAATCCCCTTCAAATGAAATGGGAATGAACGGTAATACAAACTCAGTTTATTTAAAGAAATGTGTGAAATACCCTAAACCTTTCATGTGATACTGAACGTGTCAGTAAACAACGAAAATATATAGTCTCATTTGGTTCTTGATCTTCGCTGGGAATGATTTATTGTATATTGACGGAACAGAAGTGCATTAAGGAGGTTCTGGGACCCAAAGTGCTTCGCTTTATATAGCGGAACCAATGTGCAATTTTCCAACAGTATTAACGTCCGAACACACGCAGTACTAAACGCGTGGTGTCGATACCCTTTCCTGGCCAGCCTGGTGCCCAGACTTATAGCTTACAAAATATGTATGGAATCAGTTCGGACCGATTCAGCTGACACTACAATGGCTTCAATAGGTTTTTCCCCACACTATGATCCCGCCAATTCTGACGGCGTGTCGCTCAACAAAAAAGTTCCAATTTGTGCGCTCTCCAACGTCCCTCCATATTCGAGTATGATTAAATTTTGCGTCGAGACAAAACCTGAATTCATCACTAAGGACGATGTATCGGCATTTCTCAGTGGTTCATGCCATCCAATTACAGCAAAACGCAAAATATGTCACCATTTTTGGCGTGCCAATGGAAGACGGAGTAAGGGACATCAAAAAATCAAGACTTCTTCTGCAACGGTGCGAATGGAGAAAGGGGTCATTAATAATGGCTCTACGTGTATCTTGATGTTTGTAACGGACACTGGCGAGTCCGTGTCTGTCGCACGAAGAAACGTTCCTCTTATCTTATGATAATTGTGGGCCCCCGAGTGCCTTCTCGGCGTGTATATGTTCGCTCGTACACCTGCTGCTTCCACAACCGTTGCAGGTCGGTCGCAACGATTTAAGGGACAGGCAATTTGGCGGAATGACCACCCTGTCTCACATAGTCCTCTCTCATTCTCTGTTGTGTCGGATATGTCGCCATGGTGTGCTAGTTACTCACTGATATTTAGTCTACAGCCACGTTAATTATAAACTACGTAGCATTTTTTCGCTAAACTTAAATAATTTGCAATATTGCCCGTGATATTTCTTTCTGGGTGCAGATTTTTTTATGGCAACGAGTGTACGTGCAATTTCCATAAGGAATCATAACCCGCGTATAAATTAGTGAATCTTCTCAAACCTTGTTTAACAATTTTACTTTATATTTAGACAATATTGATATTGCGACTTATAAACTGTTGCTTCTGTGGCTACAGTAGAACCTTGACGTGTTTTTATCACTACCTCGGGATCAAAGTTCTGACACGCTTATAAGTATAGTAAATAAATACATTTCTTCAAATAACTTTATTCATTCTTAAAACTCATTCTGGAGTAACAATAAATCAGCCAAATTTGCAGTTAAAGAGACCAGCAGTTTCGATAATCTACATAATAATTATATAAGCCAAATTTTCCTAACATATGTCATTTTTTTCATATCATTTATTGTTGGGTTTTAGTTTTTTGTTTCAGTTTTCAGTAACGTGGCTGTAGTGTTGCACTTGTAGTGTCCAAGGAACCGGACAGTTCGCAAATCAGGACAAAGGTCAGTGCTTCCTCTGGTACCACGAGGCCCAGTCACCAATAACCGAGCAGAGGAACTTCTAGACAACGTATGGGAAGAAGCCGGGCGATGTCAAGACATTAAGTCGTTAAGAACACCGGATCTGTTGATGACTTACCTAGAATTTACTGACCATCAGCTGGAAGCATGAAAGCAATAAGATAGTCTTTTGCGCGAAATTCCAAAAAAATCGGTATGTAAGGCCTCACGTGAATTACCGATGCCAAAATATTTTCTTCATTATATCTTACACAAATGTTGATTGTTTCGTGCACACAAAGTGCACATTGTTCAAGCTTTGTTGCTCAATGACGCCACCCGTCGGTATGACTTTGCATTCGAAATGTTGTCATATATTGAAGGGGATAGTAACTATCTCTAACGTGTTGATTTTTCTGATGAGGTGTCCTCTTTGTAAGTGGTGTAGTGAACTGGTATAACGTGCGAATTTGGGGTTCAGAACCCCCTGGTGAGATGTCAGAGTCTACCAGAGGCAGCCATAAGGTGAATGTTTGGTGCTCACTGGCCTTACGTAGATATTGGACCATTCTTTTTCGCTAACGGCACATCTCCAGATTACATGGACTTGTATAAATTGTTTGCTGTTCCTCAATTGCTTGTCTCACTCAGATGTCTTTTTTCAACAAGACGGTTCATCACCTCATAAGGGTTCGTGCCTATCTTGATACGACTTTTCCAAAATAATGGATCGGTCGTGATGGCCTGACAGCTTGGACTTCGCGCTCTCCTGGCATAACCCCATTACATTTTTATATGGGGGTTACGTCAGGGACTTTGTCTATACATACTTCCTGTATCAGATCTTGCAATTCTGAAACTACGGATATCCACAGTCACTGCATCGGTTCCTCCTGTGATGTTGGTTAATGTTTGGACAGAAATTTAATATCGACTAGATGTGCTACGTGCTATCAGGGGTACTCACGTTGAGATTTACGGACATTTTGTCCTGTTGCAACAAAAAACTTGGTTAGTTTGCCAACATTTTGACATTTTTGGATATACTGTAAGCCTATGTGTCCTGTATAGGTACACACATATTAAATCATTTCGCTTAGGAAGTGTGTGGGTATTAAACTCTCTGTTATTTTTTGGTAAGCATATATTTCTAGGTAATTACAGACTTAACCATATGGTGATCAAAATCAAAACTTAAATTTCTATATTTCGAAACTATCTCAAAAATTACTTCATCTGCTATTTAATGTATTTTATTTATATTTGGTAAAAGCTTTCAATTTTTTTCACAAATTTCCTATACATAATCTCATTTAATATAGCACAAAATATTTTGGATTATGAAATATATGGCTTACAAGGTCAAAGTACGGGTGAATACCTAATCAGTTAAGTACTTGGTTAATGTTTTACTGCTTCCGATATTATAGTTAAATGTCGCAATTTCTTGCCAAAATATTCCCTCGCATACATAATAAGTAGATACCCGAGTATTTCGCGGATTGAGCTGGCAGTAAACTAGGATGGACAGCCCTCTATACACTCGAGACATTATCGTTTGCTTATTGGTTGCTGTGATAAAGTGAGGCCTCTGTACAGGACTGTTAAACACTCACTCACACTACTGCTTCCTGCTTACTACTGGCTCGCAGTTGAACGGAGCGTGTCTAAAGAACAGTCACCCAAACACAACAGTAGGAGAAAAGAACAAGTGGTTGGGGTCTACCTCGCCTCCGAATGAATTCGCGAAATACGAGTGGCCCTAATAATAATAAGTAATCGTGATATTACAGAGTGAAATGTCATTTAAATGTAACTTTGCGTCTGTGACTCATTGGTATACGTTTTAAACTTGTAAGAACTTCGTGAAGATATGTTTAACAAAATAAGTTCACAAGTAGAATGTAAATTTGTGTTTTAATTTAGTTGACTGCCATTCTTCGGTCTCAGGTTCAGTAACAGGCCAGTGAGGCTAACACTGGTGAGGTGTGATGGTTTTCTCGGGGTGCTTTCCCCACCTTAACTCCGCCGAATTATCATCTCAGCTCATATCATTCTTTCTCCATGGCGGGCGAGAAAGCAGGTGCGTTTTTCGGGTAGGAAATGCGATTCAACGTAACGTTATACTCATCTTGTCTCATCCATTTCGACCATGCTTCAGGCAGGAAATTATGTACCTATGTTTCTACTCAGTTCTGGTTGGCATGCGTTCCTGTATAGTCTCTGTTATTTAACACATCTTCTGATTTACGTAATATGATTAAGGTGGTAGTATCCTTGCCATATTATGATAGTTTTTATTTTTTTTTATAGCTGGCTGTAAAATTTGATGTTAAAATGCAAGCCTTATTATTACCTACACAACTACTTTACAGAATTCCCGAAATCAGGATGGACTGATTTAAGTTATATATTCTCATTTGTGAGAAAAAGGATAAATAATTACTTAATTCTTATTACGGTTACATATATAGAAGAAATGACATGGGCAAAGTATCGTGGACTAAATAATATCTGTTAATATGTGCATGCCCTGAAAGCACGCGTTTTCAAATATATTACCTGAAAAGCATGCTACGGTGAAACTAAAATAAAGTCAAGATGGAAGGGATAATACCCCTTTAGTTACGTTAAAATATATCGTTATTGTGTCTTGGCAAGTCAGCTGATTGTGTTAAAAAATGAATTCTCTCCTATTAAGATAAGAAATAATTTTGGGCTCGTAACACCTTCCACTCACAGTGCAATACCGTATAAAATGATTTACCAACTGAAATTAGTTTTTTATATTATAATTCGCTGCGATGTAATATATATTAAGTGTTACTTTATCAAACAGTAGCAGTTAGCGCTATATGATGGAAACACGAAGTATGGGGAAGAGCGGTAACTCGTGACTTTTATGGGTGCAACCTATACTGACATTTATTACATTTACCGTCAAATCTGCTACCGTTAGAAGCGGGAATTGGTGATTTCAGCGTTGCTCATAAATATTCGTTTGGCTCTGTTTCACTGTGTCTAAACTTACTGGCTCACAATGGTTTAAATTGTAAATTATGTTTGAAGTTCGTTCGTTTCGCGCGTAGACGCTTCTATAGCACAGTGATAAAGAACATAACACTGTTTTTCAATGAAAAAATTTGCATAGCGTGATATCTTTTTATTTACCTGTCATAATGTTAATAATGTAGCCGATTTGCGCGTTTGTGTTTTATATGGTTCACCGTTAACTATGCTCTTTTGGAAACCAATTATTATTTTATTCTTTCTGTTTTCGTGTATTGATAAGTTAGTGAATGAATTATTATTACTATGGTCTAAGCATCCATGCGTCAATCAAGTAACATTTTGAAATTATTAGAATTATAAATATGTTACCATTATGTTAATTCTTATTACGGTGTGAATAAAAAAACACTTTCAGACACATCGATATGATCAGAGAACTTGAAAAAATACTAAAGATATGAAAGCACTTTCTATAATTCGTCGTGAATATTACTGCAACTATTCGGGCCAGGGATTACGTAAAAACAAAGCATGCATTACGTGCAGGAATTATTTTCAAACGATAAATTTATAAGCGATCAAGTAACTGTGTACGAATTGATATGAGTTCACAATGCTTGTGCAACTGTACGTGGAAACGAATGTAAAACTAAGTGTATAAAATGTATCTACTCGACGGTAACTTAATTATATTTGTTGGCTGCGAGCGGAGGCCTCTCTTCGCGATAGGTAGCTGCCGAGTACCTCGCAATGACACCTGCTGTAAATTGTACAAAACTTTTAAATACAATATATTTGCGCTTCATTCACACATTTTAAATCAAACCTTTGAAAAATCTCCCACGTTTGATGTGTTTGGTTATTTCCTAAATGCGTCGCATATCACAAGCGTTTTGTACATTTTGTTATGGACGTCAAGGATAACGGACAGGCATAACTACGCCTAGGGAGAGCTGGGCTGCCAGGGAAGAGAAAGAGGAGAAATCGACGACACGCGGTCAAGACTATATAAACGCTGAGACAACAAAGCCGGCGCCCCGTTCCGACACTGCTGATTTCACTTGTCCAGCAATATCAGTAACGTGAGCTATCTTTCCGATACTGCTGACGGCCACTGATGGTGACTGGTAACCTTTTTTGCGAGTCTATGGGTGGCGCCCTGCGCAAGGCTAAAGCGAGTAGTGAGAACACTGAGAATTACTGGAGCTGGATGAGGTTATGTAGTGTCCGTAAAATATTTGTTGGCGGGACTTTCAAATATGAATACGAACCAAGAACTAAACGTTGCTACAGAGGACGGTGCAACTTACAGGATTGTTGCGCCCATAGAAGACGCACGAAAAGTATTGGAAGGTTGGTAAGACACTATTATAGGTTATTGCAGTTGTCTCTCTCCCCACCCCGTTATTTGTAGCGGTTAAAATTCGCATGTGTGGAATGAACGTTTTTATGTAAGTAGATTACAGGCAGGTTTATTTATAAAATATTCTGTGGCAAGGTCGCTTGCATTACTTTGGTTTTGTTTGTTTATATTTACAAGCACGCTTTCGTTCTACTGCTAAGCGTCCCGAAACTATCAAATCACTGCCACATGCGAAATATTGACTGATTACTGATACTGTTGCGTTACTGCTGGCAAACACTGACGAAACACCAGTGATCTCAGTGGCAGTAATAGAACGCGGCGTGGGGGTCGCCATTGCTGCAATACTTCTACGGAAGTCGGATGCCGAGGCGCGGCCGCTGGGGATGATATACCCCGCCGACGTGTGACCTACCTTCAAGGCGCAGCGGAACTCATCGAATCGGTCCCAAGTGTCTCTTAACAGTGGTGAGTCAGACGGATATTCCTGATATAGAGAGCTTGAGTAGAGCTGCCTATTTAGGTGCGTTTAACCACGTCCCTCAGACGTGGCTGTATGCGATTTGCGTATTGTTATTATAACAATAAACGCTATGTTTTGGACTTGAACAAACTGTATGTTGCTGACTCGTAATTTTGGTAAAACTAACCCATTACCAAAATGTCTAAGCATAGCAATCTGTTAACATAAAATTAATTTCTGATTCAATGAGCTTTTACTTATATTTTATTTACATCTTATATTATTTCATTCACAATTAGTATAAATAACAAAAAGTTATTGATAACAACTGCGCCTACTTTCCTCTTCACAGGTGCAAATCAATTTTACTAAAGTTCTTGAAAACTGAGTTGGTAGGTAGGCATTGACATCTCGTTGAGAATAATGTCATAAAAGACGAAACCAGAAACATGTGAAACTGTACCGAGATAATTAAAATACGCGAGTGACTTTCCCGGGATTATAATAAACGAAAACTCGTAAAATTATGCTAACTTGCAATCAACTGCATTACGGAGGTAGGGTTCGGAGCATCAATTTCTGATGTAATCAGTCTAATGTTTTGAACAACAAGGTTCACGAACCTGAAATATTTACTCCGCCATAATTTTTAAAATAAGTGTCTGAGCCACTAAAATACATAAGTTAACATGGCTTACTATAACGTCAATATTGTGAAAAATTTGGTGGAAATCTAGTGGTTCGTCTCCGAGATATGGCATAAAAACCTTATTTTCTTAAACGGAGAAATCTTACAAAATTGCTTTAAAAGGTGCTATGTACATGCATAAAATGCTTGATGTAAATAGGAAAATATCAAAATATTTATAAAGCCTTGATTTTGAAAATCATTGTCTGACTCCATTTAAATCATATAACTTTACATGGCCTTCTGTAAGTGTGCAAAATTCTGTGGAAATTATTTGAATTATTCTGGAAATATAGCAAAATGTTCAATTTACTCCCCTAACACTACATTGATGTTTCTAAATAGTAATGTTTCTGTCCAAAATTTTGTTGAATTTTTTTTAAATATTTTATAGATATAACAAATTAATCGAAATTATTCATATTAACCGCATTAAAATATGCCTGCCACACATAAAACGTGTTAATTTACATAGCCTACTGTAGAAATACTTTCATAAAATTTTGGTATTAATCGGTTTATTCGTCCTCGTGATACGGCACAAAACCTCCATGATTCATGAGGCGATCTTCATAAGTGGAGGACAAAAATTAATTTATTATCACATTCTATGATTGTCATAAAGTTAATTTTAATCTCTTACATAATGCCATAGATAAGGTAGACTAAGATAAAATGTTTGTATAGGTGACGTCACAAAATAAGAGATACACACTTAAAACGTATAAACGTATTAAGTTAATATGGCCTACAACAGTGCAACGTCTTCGCCGAATTTGAAATAAATCTGTTGATTGTTTCCCGAGATACATTATAGTAAGCATATTATTTCGTTTGGGGGTATCTTACAAAATGACGGAGGAATTAGGCTTTGCACAGATAAATTTGTTGGACATAACTGATACTATCAGCATACGAAGTTAAGTTGAAATTTGTTCTGCAGTTTCATAGATAAAATATTCTGATCTAAAATGTTTACATGGCCTCCATTTTGAAAATATGTGTCTGACCCGCTCAAAGTTTATCAGTTTACATGGCCTGCTATAGTGCTACTTGGTTTGCCAATTTTCGTTGAAATCGTTTGTTTTTCGGAGATATCGCATGAATTTAATTTTTCATGTAACACTATCTTACAAAATGGCGGACATACTTGATGGTTGTAATATATACAGACAAAATACAAAGTTTTATTGGAATTAATTACATCGTTCCGATGATAAAACTTACAAATTAAAAATAGCCACATGACTGCTATTTTGAAAATAGGAATCTGAGATAACCTATATCATATGTGTTAACATTACCTACTGCAGTACTGCTTGTTTGCCATATTTGTTAAGAATCGCTCAATTGTTTCCCTAGATATAATATAAAACTACAATTTATTCGTGTAGCACTATCTTACAAAATGGAGGACAAAAGAGACTGTGTGTAGACACGTTTGATGTTCGTTGTATATACTTCCAGGATACAAAGTTTAGTTGGATTTGATTAATTTATTTCAAAGCGATGCATACTATACTAAAATATATAGATGCCCACCATCTTGAAAATATATGTCTAACATAATTGAAACATATTTGTACATTTCAACTGCCGCAGTACTACTGATTTGCCAAATTTGGTAGGAGTTTGTCAATAGTTTCTCGATATATTACATTAAATTCTATTAATTCATGTAGCACTGTTTTACAAAATGGCGTACAAACGTGATTGTTTTTTTTGTGTTTAAGTTCTGGTCGTATATGCTGTCATTATACAAAATTTGGTCGAAATTGGTTGAGCGGTTGAACGGTTATACCAAATAAACCTAAAATATTGTATGGCCTCCATTTCGAAAATGAGTGCCTAATGATGTTCAATTACTCATATTTATCAGGCCTGTCATATTATTACTTATGTGCCAAGTTTGGTGAAAATTAGTTCAGTATGTTTTTAGATATAACATAATTGATTGATTTTTTTATGAAGGGCTATCTTCCAAAATGGCGGACGAATATAAATATTCAACTTTGGATACAATACATAAAGCTTGCACTATCAGCAAACGAAATTTGGTTAAAGTATATTAAATGGTTCCCGAGATATGACGTATCATCCTAAATTTTAAAATGGCGGCCATTTGGAATTAGGTGCTTGGTGTGGTCGAAGACTATAAAAATCAGGGTGTCCTTACTTGTATGTGTAACGAGTCTGGAGAAATTCGGTTCACGCGTTCAATAATTGAAAGGGACACACACACATGCACCAACTCAGAGACTCACACATCCACATACACACGCAGAGAAACCTACATACACACACAGTCACACACACACAGAGGAAATGGTTAACTGTTTCGCGACGTATGACATAAACGTTTTTATTCATTTAGGTCTAACTTTCAAAATGACGCAGAAATTGCCCTCCATATAGAAACATTCTACTGTCCTGATAGACACTGCCACATGCAAAGTTAATTTTAAATTTGTTTCGTAGTTTCGCAGCTATATAATGTTAAACGGAAATGCTTACGTCAGGGCCATTTTGTAATTAAGTGACTAACTTATTTAAAAGATACAAACTTACATGGCTTGCTGTAGATGTTTGCCTAATTTGGTAAGTTTTTTTTTTTTCCACCGGAGATATGGCAAGAACATTTTGTTTATTATGTAAATCTATTTTACAAAATGGCGGGTAAAAGATTTTTATATGGATAAATTTTTTCGTTATAACGTATACTTCCAGCATGCAAAGTGAATTTGAGAATGTTTTCATGGTTTCTACGAGATAGCATAATAAATTAAATCACAATAAGGCCACTATTTTGAAAAAAAAAATCTGTGTCATCCACTTAAATCATATCAGATTACGATATCCGTGGAGTAGTATTTGTTTGCCAAATTTAGTAGCAATCGGTGAATTCTTTCCCGAGGTGGAACATAATAAATTTACATGTACTGAATTAGCACTAATTTACAAAATGACGGATAAAACGACATATTTTATGGCTGTAATAGAAACAGTCGGCCCATTAGGTACGTTAAAATGTAATTGGTATCATGGTTTTGTTAATTAACCATACCTATCAAAAATTTTAATATGGTCGCTATTTTGAAAATAATTGCCTGAGCAACTTTAAATATATATATTTATGTTCCTACCGTAGCACGAATTGTTTGCGGAGTTTGGTAATAATTGGTAGATTTTTTCCCCAGATAGGAGATAAAAATTACATTTTTTGATGTGGAACTTTCCTACAAAATTGCGGACAGAAGCAACTCTTTGTTGGCATATATGATACCCGAAATAGATACTTTCAGCATAGAAAATGTGGTCGAACTTGGTAGAATGGTAAGGTAGATACACCAAATAAATCCAAAATATTTAAACATTCGCCATTTTGAAAACAATAAGTTTCTGATAACTAATGATCCTACACCCCTCTACATGGGTGCAAATAAATTTTTTTGACGCTCTTAAAAGCTTAGAGAGTAGGTAGGCGTTAACGTCTCATTGACAGCAATATCGTTAGAGATGAAACTGGAAATATGCGAAACAGTAATCTTACAATTAAGATAACATACACGAGTGACTTACCAGGGTTTCAAATTCAGAAAAACTCGTAAATTAAGATTGCGTGCAACAAACAGCATTACGGAGGTAGGATTCGGAACATCAACTTAGGGTGTAATCAGTGTAATGTCTTGAATTATAGGGTTCATTACCATAAAATATTCACTCGGCCATAATTTTGAAAATAAATGTCTGAGCCATTAAGAAAATTTACATGGCCTACCATAACACTACCTGCGTGAAAAATTTGTTGCAAATTGGTTTATTGTACTCCAATATATAGCATAGAAAACTAATTTTTGAATGGGACTATCATACAATTTGCTTAAATAGAGAGTGTGTACACGATTTTTGTAATAGGTAATGTAGGTCTAGGCATAAAAAGTGTGAATGCAATTTTAAAATTGTTAAATGGATATGTCAAACATAATAAAATATTGACATGGCCGCCATATATGAAAATCACTGCCTGGCCGCAATCGATCATGTAACATTACATGGCCTTCTGTAGGCTTGGATAATTTTATGAAAATTATTCGAATTATTCTGCAAATATAACATACAATTCAGTTAACACACCTGACACTCGTAAAACCTCCATTGATCATATAACGATCTTCATAAATAGAAGGCAAAAAGTTTGTATATTAAAACAGTGGATTATTGTTATAGATACAATATACAAAGTTAAATTTAAATCTGTTACATAGATTTGTAGATATAGCACACTAAGCTAAAATGTTTGTATATGCGCGATTCTGAAATTAAGAGACTTACATACTTAAAACAATTAAATTAATATATCCTTCGAGAGGACAACTTATTCGACAAATTTGAAAGAAATCGGTTATTTGCTTTCCGAGATACAGCACAATACCTATATTATTTCATGTGAGGCTATCTTACAAAATGAAGGAGAAATAAGGCTTTGTATAAACAATTTTGATGGCTATAACTGATAATGTCAGCATAAAAGTTAACATAAAAATTGTTTTGTAGCTTCGTAGATAAAAAATTCGAAGCTCAAATGTTTATATGGACATTTATAAAAATCTTTGAATCTGACATTCTCAAACCTTATTAGTTTACCTAGCCTGCCATAGCGATAATTATTTGCCAAGTTTGGTATCAATCGGTTGTATTTTTGGGAACCGCATAGTTTTAATACGAAAAGTGACACAGTTTACAAAATGGCAGACAAAAAAGATTTTGTGTGTACACGTTTTTTTCTTGTAATATATACAGCTATCATACACAGTTTCATTACAATTAATTGCACGGCTTCAACGATACAACATACAAAATCAAAATAGCTGTAAGACCGCCATTTTGAAAGTAAGTGTCTGACATACCGAAAACGTATCAGTTAACTTTAGTTACCGCAGTTCTACTCGTATACCATATTTGGTAGGAATCAGCTAATTGTTTCTGAGATATTACATAAAAATTTTGTATATTCCTGTGGCACTATCTTACAAAATTGAAGGCAAAGGGGCTCCATGTATATACATTCAGTGATTTGTATATATACTCCAATAGTAAATAAATAAGTTGTAATTGTTTAAATGGTTTCGAAGATATATGATAATAAGATAAAATAGCTAGATGGCCACCATTTTAAATAGGTGTCTGTCATACTTGATACATATGTGTACACATAAACTGCGGCAGTAATACTTGATTGCTAAATTTATATGGATCTCTCAATTTTTTCCCGAGAAATCTCATAAAATCTTGATATATTTATATAGGTCTATTTTAAAAAATGATGGACAAAATATTTTGGTTTAGTTGAATCTTGTAATAGCTACTGTCAACGTACGAAGTGAGTTTGAACATGGTAAAATTGTATGGTAGTTGTACCAAATAAACTTAAAATATCTGAATGCCTGCCATTTTGAAAATAATTGCCAAAAGCGTTTTTTTTTACATACGTTTACTTAGCATATCATAGTGTTAATTACTTGCCAAATTTGAAGAAAATTGAGTGAGTGGTTATCGAGATATAACATAAAAGCTTTATTTTTCATGTAGCGCTATCTTCCAAAATGGCGCATTAAAGTGTTTGTCGTTTGGCTTATATAATGCTCGTAATATATATATATATATATATACTGGCATCGTACAAAATTTTGGTTGACATTCGTCAAACCGTATGGTATTTGCACCAAACAAAATCTAAAACATTTTTATGGCCACCATTTTAAAGATAAGTGTCTAGTTAAGTTCATTTACTTATCTGATCAATGTTGGTATTACTTACGTGCCAAATTTGGCAAGAAAAAAGTCTGAGTGGTTTTCGAGATATATATTCGAGATAAAAGCTTAATTTAATCCTGACCAAAAACCCTATTCTCCTAAGAATGTAACGCATACAACTTAGTATCGGTTGAATGGTTTTCCAGATATGACATATCACCCTATGTTTTAAAATGGCGACCATTTTAAAGTAAGTGCCTGGCTTGGTAGAAAACTATTACAGTAAGGTGTCCTTACTTAATTCTATATGTGTACCGAGTTTAGCCAAGGTCGGTGAATGCGCTGAAAATTTTTAATATAAATGGATGGGTGGGGGGGCGCATTCGTGCGCGCACACACACGTACACATGGACATAAGCTTACGTACATAGCTAAACATAATGAAATTCTAGCACAGGGCTAGCACCGGTAGATTGATTTACTGAATGTTAACAAGTTCCCGCAAAAAGAGGATAATTAAAAACGGCGGCTCGTGTGCAGAATAACGATTCTGCCATCTTGTGTCCAACAGCTGCGTGGACCTAATTTTTCTTTTTTGCGGATTTCAAGACGCGCTTTCTATCCACCGTCAACGATTCGGTAACGACGATGGGCGTGTTTTTCAGGGCTCTTTTTAAGCATGGAATACCATGAGACGAAACTGGTAACTCACAGATTTCGCTATAATCGATCATCTTCCTTCTTTGACGGCCTGGGCAGCAGATCTGTTTGGCTTGCCTATTCTGTATGCACGGCCGATGGCACTTTGTTAGATGTTGATGTTCAGAGTTTCTTTCATTATTTTGAGAACCGCACCAGTCACAGTTTCGCCTGGTTTTCCGGCAACGTCATGGAAAAGAAGACAGTTCCGTCTACTGTGCTGTTCGAGCTCGTCAATTCGCTCATCCTGGCGCAAAACACTGTCGGAGACGGCTCATAGTTCTTTACGTATGGTGTCATGTTGCTTCTGGAAGACGACAGAGAAGGTGGCGACTTCTTCTTCTTGCGTTCTGGGCACGCCTTCAATGTTTGTGGATTTAGGTCGCTCCTGCACAACAGAAGCGAAGCGATCCTCTAGCTCCCTCAGTTGTTGGCACACCAGATGCTCGAACTCTTCCAACCGCTTCAAAACTTCCTTGGGCATCATGGCGTGCTCGAATTACCTTACAGCTTTTGCTGACTAAAGTGTTCACAACGCGAAACCGACTCCAATAATACGCTTAATGGCGGCGGAAGTGGTTCACTGACCTCAAACAAGCACTTTCAATATTAAATTGCTATGACAGAAAGGCCAGAATTATATTTCTTACCGGAGCTACCCGAGCGCGTGCTACTATCTCTCCGCCATCTATATGTGGATTCTAAGGAGCGGAGGATTAAGACAATCTAATTGATTGGGCCCGTGGGTGGGAGGGTGGTGGCCGGGGGGGGGGGGGGGTCAGACGTCTGCTGGACATGGTACCGGGGAAATTTAAATTGTATGTAGAGCCACCTGTTTTTCGCGAAAAGATTCCTGAACTACTTGTACTCCAAAACACTAAAGTTCAGATCAACTTTTGTGATTGGGTGATTTTAACTGCTGCGCATTCCAGGTGTCTACTTGCGAATCACAGACACTCGGTGTCGGAGTTACGTAATTCTGATTGGCCCAATCAGGTAAGGAACTGTCTCTAGACAAAGACACGTAGCCAATAACAGAAGGAAAACTGCACGTATGCCATAAGACATTGGAGTCTAGCCTTCGCGTGAATCTTTTCGCGAAAAACAGGTGGCCCTAATTATGTGTTATAATTTTATTTAAAGTTTTTTAATTTTGTAAAATATTTTCAGTTTTTTATTTTTGTTTGACATTTTTTTAATTTTCAAACCTAAAGTCACCGGATAAAGGTCAAAGTTGAAGGTCAAGTTGACCGACATTCAACATTTCGAACAAGAAGTTCACTGGCCTTCCGGAATGACAGCATAAACAGCTCCAACGCTCCTGCGCCCCGCTCCCTTGCATCAGAATCGCCCTTTTCACCGAGGGTGAAATATTTCTTCAAGGCATAAATTAAATATAGTCTATTCACGTTTTCTTCGGCCTTTTGGAATCGAACATTTGAAAAATCACCCTAGGCGTAACATGTCAACCTATTGTGTTCAATCACTTGTATTCCACGATTATATAACCCTGTGATTAATGTTACAGTACTGTGTTCTTGAATAGATTAATAATCTACTTATTATCTTCTATACCTTGTAATATTCATTTCGTATTAATACGAATGAACAACAGTGAGAGAAGCGACTTGTTGGAAACGGCCGGTAAGAAATAGTTCGCAGTTACAATATATTTTAACCTTGTTTTTATGTATACTATTTGTAAATTAAACGTTGCCAATTGATATAATTGTATTGTTAGGTAGCACTGACGGAAACACATTTCATTGCTGCAGTTTAAAATGTCAGCGGAAAATACCGTGCGTAGGCTCGCTATAATGACACGGTGGTTTTTTTTGGTCCGGAATAAAAGTTCAATAAGCGAAGCGGATCGTGTCGCTCTCTCTTGTTCTCTCTCTCTCTCTCTCTCTCTCTCTCTCTCTCTCTCTCTCGCTCTCTCTCTCTCGGGAAGTTCGTACCACGTGTCTAGCAGGAAGGTATAAATCTTGTTATTTCTAATTTCAGCACATTTCATACTAATAACAGCAACAATAATTATGTTTAAAATTGTAATTTACAACTGAAACGAGATTGTATTGTTTAAATACCTATTAGAAAGTTATTTAGGTGCGATGCACGACGCTTACAAATCCAGCAAGTTGGCAGACGTGGTGTGGAAAGGATAATCTATAATTTGATTAGCTTTCTCCTAGCCTCGTGCTTGTCCCAACACGGCGGGCGATTATTCACAGTTTTTACTGTGCCTTACGACTGGCAGTGGTGTGGCGACATGTTAATGACACGGCGTATTTTTGAACGAAGCACCAAGTTCGTACTCATGTTTTCGAAACATCCTAATTAAGTTACAATGTTGTGATAAATATGTGTTTCCACGGCAGGGTTAAATGTGTTGTGATCGCTGCATAGCGTGTAAACAAGCGCGGTGTCTGCGTTGTAATCGTTATACCAGCTAGGTGTGTGTGCATTTCAGATATGTGTAAAGTTTATACGTTTTAACCATGAACTGATGTTATGACAAAGTCAATTATTTATATTTACGTCTGTTTATCACAACGTTGTACTTTCGCTGCTAGGTGTTTGAAAAACAGTTGTGTAACGAGCTTTTGTTTCTGTGATTCGAATGTCTGCAACAATCCCAACGAAATACTAAGCCCACCCAGATGAAATAAAATAAATAATAAAACAAACCTATAAATCAGTAAGTACCAATGCATGTAAATATTAGCGGAATAAATGTTACGGTAAGCCTATGTGTTTGCATGTTCACCATTACATTTTACGTTTGTCGATGTACGATAAATAAGCGACATGAGTTGCGTGCTTGAATTTACTGCACAGTTTCATTGGACTGGTCGTCCCTTCGTTTTAATTTTTATTCCAAACACATATTAATAACAACAGGTTAAATACTATTGTTGTTTCCGCCACAGTTGTAGCTAACACCGACGTGGCAAAATATTAATTTGTATTATGTGTAACGTACTATATCGTGTGTAACAATAACGTTATAAAGCTGATCTAAATATTGCTATAGGCCTAAATTGAGAACATGGTTTCTGCAGTATGACATAATTCTTTGAACAGCTGTAAACAGCAACCAATGCATTTGACAGTTATAAAAGTAGAAGTCATATGGCAGTGTTTATGTTTACGTGTAGCGGAAGGATACGTAATTAGTAACCAAAAGTAGAAATTTAGTAGGGCTTCAGAAAAGGCCGAAGTTATCGTGAATCAACTACAGAGACGATAAAGAGGAATATTAATGGTTAGCATGACAGCTGACTACAACTGGATGCTGACCTGCAGAAATCCGCATAAGAGCACAAGCGTAAAAGATCAAACGAAGCCTTGACGTAAAGAAAATAGGATGTAATTAAGTTTAATATTGTGTTAAAATTATAATTTAAACGTTCTGCTCAAGTTTTAGCTACTCATTTTGTGATATGTGTGTCACTGATAGCATTTTTTAACTGCGTGAATTTTTTTAAATTTGATACTTATTGGTAACAAATTCTGACATGATAAAAATAACTGAGGTCATATTTGAAACAACACCAGCAAACTATATCAATCTGTTTATAAACCAACGTATGGTTTTCCATATGTTGTACATGTTTTGTAAACCTTTCTTAATTTTTACCGAACGAACTACCACACATACTGCAAATCGTAAGTATATTTTAACAGATTTTTCATGATATCTTGTATTCAAATTCTTTAGACATTTCAGATTTTGCGAATGTTATCCTGTAGAAACGGCAAATATGGTCAGGCATAAAGGCTGATCACGGTAAAATGAGCACTTGTGAAAGCCCTGCTTAAGATCTACTTGTATGCACGTTGTTCTTACACCTTCTGTAAAATTAACATTGCCACGGGCCTCATCTCTTCATTCATGCGTTGGTCAAGTGAAATTGTGAAACTATTACAAACGTAAATATTTTGCATATCTGCTCATTTTCACACATCAATGCATTAAATTAAAAAAAAGTGAAATAAATGCATACTTTAAGTTTCTAACAAATGGTTACGTGACACTTTTTATTTAACATTAAGATATGGAACTATATTCCATCCATCATTACCGACTTAACTGGGCGCATGTCAGTCAGTGTGCCCGTTAAAATAAATGCAGTCAGGGGCAGTGACTTTTTGCTAAGGTTGATTTCAAAAGTGCTCACTTTATCGTGAACAACTTTTGGACGAGTGTATTAAGGTAACATCTTTTTTGTGAAACATCAGCATTAACGGTAACGAAGTAGATCTACAAGCAGTCAGTTACATTTCACGGAGAATCGAGTTACAAAATTCTAATTCTTATCACACGCGCACACACACACACATTATATAAATATATATATATAAATTCATGATGTGTAGCATAATATAGTTTTCGTCATACGAGTATTGATTTCCGAAAAATAATACATCTATCTATTTTGACAATTAATGAAACACCATCAATTTTTGTTTTAAATTAAAACTTGGTGAATGCAAAGAAATACACCTGCGAATGTGCGAAGGGCACAATTATTGCATGTGGTGTGAACAAATGTTTACCATAAAGCATAGCTGCGAAAAAATACTGAAAAAGGAATAATTTAATAATGTCTATTTTTATAGCACTGTTGCATATATAACCACAAACGTGTAGGCTACATAATATCTAACACCAAGTTATGCCAGTCATACCTAGAATATTCGTTCTTCACCACGTGAGCAATTCTAATCGTTTCAACTCAGTACCTTAATTGGTGTAACATACTTCCAAATAAGTTTACATTTGTGAAACAGGGGACAAAGAACGTTGCTTTTATGTGTCATGTTATGGAAGTAGATGGTTATATCGAATATATAACATTCACGAGCTTGAGGTTCCGAGCCCTCTAGAGTGATATTAACAATTTCAGATTTAGGTAAATTGAAGCGCAAAATTATTGCAGCGTCTTTAACACTACTTACATGAATTATAAGTGTCTTCTCGGGTTCCTGTAATCTATTGAACAATCTCAGCTGAAGCTGAGCTCGCAACCTTGAAGGGATGATATATATATATCTGCATGGTAGGTATCAAATGACATGTGTTGTAACATTGCTATTGCTAGACTTGTCCGTTGACTCAGACCTTCGAGTGAAAGGGAAAATTATCTCAAGAAGTTGTGCTTATGATAACATTTTATTTTATGTTGAAGTTTGACTGTGACCTTTAGAAATTTCAAAACCTTGGGGACACTCAGACCCTCAGTGGCAGGGAAATTCAGCATATTTTAAAGAGGGGAGTTATTTTGCCGAAACTGATGAGTACACGCATGACTGTGAGTGTGAAATGTGCACATGTGTACTGGAAACTGTTATGGGATGAAAGGAATATGAGGTTTGTATTGATGTATTGTTGTGGGTGGATTGCATTGGATGGAATGGTGTTTGAGGCTATGTTGGAAATGGGTAAGTTTGCCAACCAATTTGACAGCAACGGATTTGCTAGTGACAGGTACACGTTCTGAAGGCGGAGTAACATTAATACTGGCAAGATTTTGGGTGACCGAGGTGATGAGATGGTGGGAACATCATCGTTACTCTGATCAATTACTGAGAGTGACTCCAAATTCGAAACAGCCTCAAATAGTGACTGGGTTTGAGCTATAATTCTCTGAAGTTGTCTTAACTGAGCCTCTCACAAATGATCGGCAAATAGGGTAAGGATATTATGAGCATGTATTTTGAGATAAGCTAAGCGATTCTTTACCCGGGATTAAGAATAAGAATCTTCATCGGTGGGATTATCAAATATTTCCTGCAAGGATATAATTTTTGTAGAGCGGGTACGATACTCTGTGTCAACATTAATGTTAGCTAAATATTCTAATGGAATGGGGGCATTTGCATTTAAAGCCGCACGCAAGGCATTTCTATAAGGCGCTGCATTATTTTCTGAGACATGTGCACCTCTCATGGTGCACTCGTATACACAGTCTTCTTTTAGGGGTAGTTCAGGCACAATGCAAAATACCATGGTGGTGAAATATACATGAAAGTTCACACAAAAATTATTAGAAATAAAATGCACTGACACTCTTAAACCAACTAAGCACAGAGCTCTTACCAACGCCGTGCATGCCCAAGCTCCAAGGGAACACATGCAACAAGCATGCACATAAAATAAAACTCCTCTCTACTACAGGAACAGCCAGATACTACTACCACTCGTTATGTTATCCACGTGAAGTAAACTTAATCCCTTAAGGTACTCTCGCTACAACACGCGGATGGCACATAAAAAGAAGGTGGGATCTAGACTCCTGTGTAGATTAGTATTTTGTTTACAGAAAGACTTTGTTATTAGAGTGCCCCTGAGGTGCATTTAACATGATACATAGATGTATGTGTAAATAGTAAACTGAAGGCGTACACAAAATTTAGTTCCCGCCACATGTTCATAGCAATATTAAAATAGACAGTATTAAACAGCGCCCTGATAATGTATTTAAAAAAAAGTTATGAGTTATAACCACTTGTTCAATTCAAGTATAAATAGGCAATACATGGGCACAAATAAATAAAAACTCAGTGTTTATTCTGTTTTTAACAACGTTTTTATTAGTATAAAAATTAGGCTCAACAACATATAAAAATCTGCACAAGAATCAACGTAATAAAATGAATGCCTTTTAGCAATATCATGACCCAAACAACATTTGCTATCGGTATGACTATCAAGACAATTACGACAGTATTTGCATATACTCCATTAAGTATAACATTATTTTTGTAATTTTTATATCAATGTCAACTGAATACTGAATTTACTATATAAGTATGCCATTCTCAAATTTACTGGGTACCCATGGCTTTAAAAAAATTTGCTTGATAACATCAACTCATTACAAAATAATATGTTTGTTAAACAATTTTTTTTTTCCTTTTTAAAACGATATAAAAATCACAAAATTTTTTTAATAAATTTTTGTTGACACGTTCATGAATTTACTTCACGACAGAAAGCAGTTACGATGAGTCTCTGAGTGCGTGCAGGAGCATTCCATACATGCAGGCACAGCATAATTTAAACCGTTTTTACTTGAGAGTAGTAGAAATAATTCGAAGTCAACGGTGCCAGCCAAGAATTGGAAACATGATTCCCCTGAACCACGCCACGAGCATCAGTACAGCTCACATCCCAGAAAGGGTGCAGGCAAAAATGCGGATACTGGCAGCACTATGGGTAAAAAGGGCAATGCTAAAATTTTACGCGACACACAAACTAATATCACGTCGGCAAAATGAAGAATTCTCCGCAAGTGCACTTACCTAAAAGGGCGGATGAAAAAAGATAATTACATCAGAAATACGAGCAGAACAAGATGCAGCAATTTGTTAGTAGACTACATGTTGAGAGTCAAGATGGAGAAGAAGGCAGTACAATTGAGACCAACGTATATATACGAGAGTGTGTTCAGAACTTCATCGAGAGCGTCTTATTCATACATAAGAAGAAAGTTCAAAAATAGTTGTAATTACTGACAATAAAGTTATAATTTCTAATATTATGCACTATAATTAAGTTTTAAATCTTATCGTTTACATAAATCATTAGTAACATAAAGAAGTTAATCTTTTTAAGACAAACATATACATATATATGTTTGTCTTACAAACAAATATATAAAAATAAATATATATGTATATATGTGTGTGTGTATAACTAAGCCAAACAAAACAATTTATTTGGCTGTTATGTAACATTATTAATTAACAAATTATGATGGAATAAATGAAATAATAAGTATAACCGGAGAACATTTTAAGGTTAGTTGGATAATTAATGAATTAGAATAAAAGAGCGGGGAAACGGGAGATCCCAGAGAAAAAACCCGCCGACCAACGGCATCGTTTGGCTCGATTCCCACATGCGAAAATCTGGAGTGATCCAGTCGTGGATTAACTTGTTTAGGAGCCGGCGAAAGAATCGCCCGTCCACCGGGAGCCCTACGCATTACTACAGTTGTGTAAAGTTACGAGGTTGGCCGTCTTAATTCAAAACAGTATAAGTATAGCAGTATGGTTCTGACAGCCTATATGGCTCTAATGTAACCCTACGCACTTTATCTTGCTAGGTGCTACGCTAAGCATTATACTGAGTTATGTCACGAGGAAACGCGTAAGTGGGCAACATCTCGATGGGAGAACGGTGAAATACGAAATGGATTATAGAAAACAAAATATCCTTCAGTACCGGACTCTTGCAAACTAATTGCCAACGAAGCGTTTTAAAATATGTTAACACAGAAGAGCATTCTTCAGTTTAGAATAAGCGATAATGACGAGGGTGATATAAAACACAAAAAAAAATACCATTCGCCAATATTAATAACTCTCCTACCGGTTGCAAACGAAACACTGAAATTTGTTATACCTAAATTGAGTATTCTGCAATTTTAGAACAAGTGATTGCAAATAGATTTAAGGATTTAACATAATTTATAAATTGTGTATGTAATGGCATTTATTTACATATGAAATATTCTGTAGAGCGCCTTTCTTCCTGTAGATAATAACATCGCATTAAACTCGAGCATGTAGTTTACGAAAATTTGTCTACACAAATAAAATTAAAATAAAATCAATCAATCATTTCATGCATTATACTGACTACTGGATAGAAAAAGACCGAATATTAAAAAAATTAAATGAAAATAATCTAAAGACAAAATTTGATTGAAAGAAGATTGATGCTGCTAGTGATATACATTAGAAACATTAATGCTTTCCTTACAAAACACATTTTTGAATGGGAAGAATATAAACAATATTGCAATATTTTATTACTGTTGTAAAATATGTTGCTTGGTCTCGAAATAAAATATAGATTTATCACAACTGTCCAAATATTTAAAAAGTTGGGTTTCCTTAACTAGCAGTTGGCAGAACATATTAATTTTTCTACTTATCATACCACTGTAGAACGGGATATTTGTTTTGGTCCCAAAACTAAATCACAGCAATATAAATTTATGTGTATTGCATGACGGAAACGATGACAAACGACCATTATATCGTAGGATCGAAGTTGACGGCGTCAAACGGCCCCATTCTTCAGGGCCACAAGAGGTAGAGACAAAACAGCAATATTCATAAACCTTCCGTCCTGCTTTATATCTCCATGACAGCAAAAATCAGCAAATCAGACTACAATTAATGTTTTCACATATAATAAAATGTCCGCTGGAATATCTCCTCCCGGTAAATATCATAGTTATTACCTTCGGGTACAACTAATACTTATGCGAAGTATTTAGTAGCAAAGAGAAACAAAACTATTTTAAAAACATAAAAAAATCTATAGCATTACTTTACAATAAATTAAAACATAAAATTAAATAAAACTTTGGAAGGCCGTCCTAACATTAAAACTATAATAATTGTATTTCCATTATAACTAACTAGGCTAGTTATTTAAAACATTAATTCGTTAAACTTTAAAAAAATTCAGAACATATAAAAGTTGTTTACATTAATTTTCTCTTCCCCTTTTTATTTGGAGAAAATTATTGCATGTAGATACAAATTCGTAGGTATATTATAAGCATGTACAATCTACTAGAAATTAACTTTTACTTGCTTGTTTTCCCATTTTGAAGAAATCAAAAATTGAATTGGAACTTCTTGGCGTCTTATAAACTTTATGTTTAATAACAAAATTATCACAAATATTTACACTCCTGAATTCCACTGTCATACATATAGTGTTAAGCTCGTTCTTATTACTGGAGTCATCATAACTGTCCATAGAATAACAAAATCCTAGCTTTATATATGTAGAGTTAGCTTCAATATTTCATAAATGCTTTTTACATTCTCAGGACATGTGTGCAAAATATTCTTTCGCGCATTATTTTCTGTGTGGTCAAGTTATTATTCATACAGCGACATAACAACTGTTGTCATAAACGTGATTACTCTAGTTTCATTGGGCCCGAATTAGTTTAATCGAGAGATTCAATGGGAATGGAAAAAGGAAAGAGAAGCACTCTGTGTTATAATAGAATACACAGCTTTATACACAATATACTTGTAATGTTTATACGAAGTCTTAAAGCACTGTGTTATAATGATGTGTTGTGTCCACTTTTCATATGACCGGATCTTACAACACATCTCCTCGTTGATATTGACAATATACCTACATGAAATAGTAATAAAGAGTAATAAATCTTACCTTTTGCGACACAATAGTCTGTAAGTGTGCTGCATGTGGTGAACAGTTGGTTTGCGTGTGACTTGGAAGTCACAAATCCCTCTTATAAATTATTTTGTAAACTCTAGTTAAAACCAGGAAGTAACTGATATCTTTGTGGAACAAGAAACATCTGTCTCTACTTTCGACAAAACGAGCAAGTATCATTAATTCACTGAAAGGGGTCCCTGATTGCCAGTTTCAAGGCTGAACGTCATGCAGTGGAACACAGGCTGGTTTTATCATCCTGTGATAGAACTGTTACTTCGAATACCCGATACAAATATCCAACTTAACTGTTTTCTAACATTATTTTTCTTTTACGAAATGTATCGAATTTCCTTAACATAAATTTATCATTGTTATATTTCATCGTCATGCAAAATTGCCAATAATGCAGAAATATTAATTTTAACGTCTCTTGAAGTAATTAAAATAATATTGTATTTAATATATCTTCGTTTAGACCACTTATTTTGCATTATTCAATATAAAGTTCCTAATAAGAGTGTTCATAATTCAACAAACACTAAAATTCCGGAACTTGAAATAAAAAACATTAAAATTTATTATTGTTTACTCATGTATATTTAAAAGACCCTAAAAGACAATAGCTTGTGTATTTTTATGTTTATATATAAATGTCCTTTCCCATGCATAATTTTGCATTGCCTGTTTTGTGCTATTCCATGCTTTACATATGTGCAATATATTTAGATTCTTTAGTTTAATGATAGATTACTTTTAGGAACAGGCATTATATTAAAATAGCCCTTCCTTAAGTGTAACTTCTTGTATGAATATTTTCCTTTTGAATTAAAAAACAGTAATTATTCATGACATTCTAATATAAAAACTGTCTTTAAATGACTAGATAAGTGGGAAGAAAGAAATAGATTCAACGTATAATAAATAAATAGCTTTCAAACAAACATTACGTGAACACGTGTTGAATATCATTACAGAAAATGATTGTTACAATTATACTTAGGCCTAGATCTCTTGATTGATATATGAATATAAATAAACTACGTATTTTATATCAGCCTACTGTCCGAAGGAAAGAGAGAGGCTTATGTATCACTTTCCTGCCTGTCTCTCTTGATGTGTATCGGTGTGTGTGTGTGTGAATGTGTATGTCTGGATCTTGTGAGTTCCCAATTTCAATTTTTTAACGCGTGAACCGAATTTCACCAAACTAGGAACGCATGTAGTACTTAGTGAGGACATCTGACTTGTACAGTTTCCGACCACACTGGACGCTTCCTTTCAAGATGGTGACTATTAAAAAAATTTAGTGTGATATGTTTTATATCGGGAACCGTTTAACCTATTTAATCGAAATTCTTTATATAGACAGTGCATAATGTAGACATCGAATTAAGAGATAAATATTGTTGTTAATCCGCCATTTTGGAAGATATACCCACATGGAAAAATAAATTTTATATGCAATAACTCAAACTACTGAACCCATTCAAGATAAATTTGGCAAATATGTCATAATATGGAAAACTATGCAAATGTATGTAATTCAAATCTATGCAAATGTATGTAATGCAAATCTATGAGCAGTTTATTTTCAAAATGGCGGACATGAAAACATTTTAAGTTTATTTGTTGTATCGGCAATTCTTTATCACCAGTTTTGACCAAATTTTGTATATTTTCATATATTCCAACACATTACTACGTCTGTTCGCCATTTTGTAAAATACACGAGTAAATAATTTTTTTTAAATTTCATATTTCAGTAAACAATAAAACGATACCCACCAATTGTAGCAGACAAGTAGCCCTGTGGCAGATATTGTTAAATGGTACGTTTAGAATATGTCAGACACTTATTTTCAGAATGGCAGAAATGTAGTCATTTTTGCTTAGAATGCTGTATCGCTGAAACAATGTAATCAATTCCAGCTTAAATTTATGCTAGCAGTAAATATTAAAGCTATCAATTGTATCTACATGAAGCACTATGTCCGCCTTTTTAATGTGGCTTTAAAGTTTAGTTTGATTTATCGACGAAAGCATGTAATCAATCCCAACTTAATATTGTATGCCGGAAGTATTTAATACAACAATCTAATGAGTCTACACGGAACGCTTTTGTCCGCAATTTTGTAAGATATGCTACACGAAAAAGTATGTTTTTATGTAATATCTCGGAAAACAATCAACAGATGAATACCAAATATGGCAAACAAATACTACTGCAGCAGATGATGTAAACTGATATTTTTTAAGTAGGTCAGATATTTATATTAAAAATTATGGCTGTATAAACATTGTAGCTTAGTATTTTTTATGACTGAAGTAAATTCCATCTTATCTTCGTACGCTGGCAGCATCTATTACAGCAATCGAATTTTGGTATACAGATCCTCATTTCTCTGTCATTTTGTAAGATAGCCCCACAATTAAAAAAAATACAGTTTTACGTCATATTTCAGGAAACAATCTCACCTAATGAAGCCAAATTTATATATGTATTAAGTGTGGCAGATACTTATTTTCCAATGGTGGCTATTAAATTATTGGATATTAATGTGCCACATCAACGAAAATATGTAACAGCTTTACTTTAACTTTGTATAATGGCAGTATACAATCATTCGAATGTGCTAACACACAATTTTTTGTCCCCCATTCATGAATATCGTCACATTAAAAACGTGGTCGTTTTATGCTGTATCTCGAGGACCAATCCACCGATTCAAACCAAATGATACACACAAATAGTGCTACATAATTGCATGTTAACTGACATGTTTCAGGTGCATCAGTCAATTTTTTAATTGTGTTAATATAAATAAGTTAGTTTAGTATGCCGTATCTATGAAACTAGTCAACAAAATCGCATCAAATTTCGTATACTTACAGTATTCTTTCGATGCATCAATTATGCATAATAAGAACAATTGGTTCCAATATATTTGCAAAATAGTGCTAGTTTAAATAATTGAATACTTCGCCATATTTATGGAACAGTTCAGATTTATTATTACAGTATTAATTCCACGTTAACAACTTTAGTTTAAGAGTACTCATTTAAATCTTATTTACAATTTTTTATGTGTTGAAGTTTCCCTAATTGCTGTAAAGATTAAATATTCGTTATTACATGCCATGTAATTATCACCAGTGTTTCAATTTTAGTTTCAGTGTAAATCGCATGTGATATCTAAAATAATTACAACTACACTACTAGAAGACTTGAAGCGTTTCAAAAGTTATCTATATTTTTTAAATTGTATGATTATTGTGTTTTCTAAACAGATTTAGTGCTATTAAAACACATATTCTTATTCAGTAACGTACCACACTTACACACACACACACACACACACACACACACACACACACACACACACACATATATATATATATATATATATATATATATATATATATATATATATATATATATATATATAAGGATTTATTAGAAAGGCAAATGTGGGTTCATTGTATGAAAACATGTTCAATGGTAGTAATTCGTTTTATATTTGAATTCACTTAACTAAAATACTACATTTTCTTAATGAAAATTCATATATTTGACAGGAACATCGAGTATAGCACATATATAATTATTATCTAGTGATGAAGGTTACGCACATGATATTCCTGAGAATTATAATAACAAACATTTTCTCGGTGACGGAAAAAGCAAGGTTCCAAGTGTTCTTTTGTCAGCATGGTGTTACGAAAGTGCGTCTTTAACTTATAGAATTTCCACATATGAAATATCTTATATCCGTCTGTAAATAAATCTACAATTATTGCCCAACAGTTAAACCTTACGGCCTCTAAAAAGAAATAAAAATGAGTCGAGCAGCCCAGCAGAGAGGGTTTCTTACCTTTGCGGCACAGTAGACTGTCCGTATACACTAAGTAGTGTACAGTGGTTCGCTTATGACTGGGGACCCTCGAATGCCACTTATAAACTGTTCGGTAATCTCTTGTTGACTGCGGGGTGTAGCTGATATCGTTACAGAACGGGGAGAAAAAAGCTGCAGTAAATGATAAATGTACATAAATTCCCGTAAGAGATCACCGATTGCGAATTCCAGGCAGCACGTCATGCAGTGGGACTCCGGCAGGTTTTATCATTCAATGAAAGAAACGTAACTTAAGGTATCCGTGGCGGGAACTTATGTTAACTGTTCGGGTGTCCTTTTTCTTCTTCAAGTGGTGATGTTTTAATATTTAACATATATATATATATATATATATATATATATATATATATATATATATATATGTGTGTGTTTATAAAGGAAATCTCACAGTTAAAAAAAATGTAAAATTCTGGATGATATAAATATACAAATTTGATGAAAACTGTGAATTATAATTTATTTTTAAGGTACTGAAAAGCAACATCTTGCATGCCGCTATAACTATAGGACAATATAAAATTTGTTTTGAAAATATAATTTTGTATTTAGAGAAGGAGAAAATACTTTAAAATTTTCTTTATTTAAATACGGCACCTAGAAAGTACGTAGATGAAGTAAAAGCTTTAAATGAAACCTTATAATTAGTTAACAACAAGACCGTTCGATAGTGTTGTAAACTGCAAAAATTTAAGGGTTCAATACTTTTTTTTACAGGTTTTTTCACTGTACATAATAATGAGCATTTCTAAAGAAATTATTTATAATCCCTCTAAGCCCTCGATATTTTATATATTTCCAACATTTGCGTTTTTTTTCCTGGTTATTGCACTGTGTAAATTAACTAAAATATAATCAACGCTGATTTGGAAGAAAGCATTGTCAACTGCTTAATTCCTATCGAACGAATATTTTTACTTATTTCAGCGACTTGATAGCGCAGAATAATTATTATGGTACGCTATAACTTACAGTAAAAGTTAATGTATTCGTCTTTGATTTAATGTAATTACCATGAATTCACCATATATTATAATGATTTATTTTACTTCTAGAGTAAGCTGAACCATCAAAGTGTGTGCATAGTATTTTTCCCAAAATTTTTCTAATTTACTGTCGTAATCACTACCAAAATAACATTAATTATATTATACTTTAAGAACAGTGTCGACATAAATAACCGCTTTGAATACTTGCACATTTTCCTTGACTGAGTTTTAATGCGACTTGGTAGGTAAAATTAATTGGAAATATTTCACTTTCGTAAAAAGATGCGTCTGATGAAAAATTAAAGACTTAAAACATTTATAACTATCTTTTTGGCTCGATTTTGATAGTTCTATTGTATTTGGGTTAGTTATTGTTGCAGAGGTAACTAGATAAAAAACTCAATATTTCTCGGTTTTTTCTATGATTTTCCTGGTTTCTCTCAGCGATTCATCTTTAGATTATGCTATCATATCGAAGTGTCATTATTTTACCATTAAACAATTCATACTTAAACGTATCAAATATAATACGCCCGTGATCACATAATTACCACACCTAATATTAAATCAGGGCTTTTTCTTGAAAAAAAAAATTGGCAATTTGAAGCTCGCTCCATTCCATTGCCAAGGTTTAATACAGGTTTTGAAATAGCGATAGTGGAGATGTTTTATACAGATTCGCTTTACTTTGCACTTCGTTATTATTAAATGCATGTTTTTACTTGTTGAGAATATTACGAAACAATATTATTTTAATAGAATTTCTCAATCAATGTTTTTAAATACAAGACATATAAATATCTTTATCCGTGCTGTGAATTGTACTTTGGTAAATTTGATACTGAATAATGTTTTACATATTAAAGGTTTTGAGATTATTTACGAAGCCTTAGCAGAGGCAGTGACTGTAAAATAGAAAATCAGGGGTGTTTTCATAACGGCAATATTAGTAACAAGTTTACTGAAACTCAGTTTTAAGTATCAGTAAATCTTTCAAATAGGTTCTAATATCGGAAATGCACCTACTTTTATCAATTTAAGAAAGTTTTTAAATATCTTTGGTTTCAAATAATTAAATACAAATAAAAAATGCAGTAGTTAGTGGGCGGAAGCAGATAGATTATTCTCGCGTATTTGTCCAGAAGGGCCGAGTTATGGTACAAAAAATTTAATTTTCTTATTTGGTGACAATAATATATGGTCTGTATATCATGCATCTGACATATACTATCAACATAAAAATTTTATTCGAATTGCTTTAAATTCTTAATATATGAGACAAAATAATAAAAACTTTTTTGGAACCGCCAATTTTAACATCGTTGTCTGACCTTTTTTAAACCATGTAAAATTACACGACCTTCTGCAGCATTTATGGTGTGCATAATTGGGTAAAAATTAGTTGAACTGTTCCAGAAATATGGCAAAATTTTTTTTTCAACTGACCTGGCATTATCTTGTAAATGTATAGAAAATATTGTATATCTGTGTGCATAATTGATGCTTCTAAAAATACTGCTAGTGTACAAATTACAGTTGATTTTTTTTATGTGTTTCTTATATACAACATAATGAACTACATGATTTACACCGTCATTAAAAAATATGTATGCGGTACTTGAAACATGTCAGTTTACATACTATAATGCAGAACACATTGTATGTAGCATTTGGTAGCAATCGATTGATTGATCCTTGAGATATGGCATAAAACCTCCATATATTTCATGTGGCGATATTTCTAAATGGAGGACAAATGTTATGAATTAGCACAATCGATAATTGTATACTGTCAGTATACTAAGTCAAGGTAATATTGATTACAAAATTCCATAGATTTAGCATACTAAGATAAAATGATCTAATAGCCGCCATCCTCAAAATAAGTGACTGTCACACTTAAAAATACAAATGGCATACCACAGTGCATCTTCGCCAAATATGGTAACAAAGTGTTGATTGTTTCCCGAAACATTGCATTAAAAATTTAATTTTTTAACTTTGTCGTTATCTTACCAAATGGCGGAAAAAATGAAGCACTGTGTAGATAAAGTTGATACTTGTAATATGTAATGCCAGTATACAAAGTTAATTTCGAATTAAGTACATGGTTTAGATCATATAGTATTCTTAAATGAAATAACAATGCCAATTTGAATATATGTTACTAGCATATTCTAAACATATTATTTAACATAATCTACAATAGTAATATTGTTCGCTTGATTTGTAGGAATCGATTAATTTTTACCGTTATGGCATAAAAACTTTATTTATTGTTGTATGGCCATCTTAAAAATTGTCAAACAAGATTTGTTACGCGTTGGCATTTATGATGCTTGTTATATACACTTTTAACATACCAAATGTGGTCGACATTGATTAAATGCTATGGCATGTTTACCAAATAAACCTAAAATAGTTGTATACCCGCCGTTTTGAAAATAAGACCCACATCAATTTTAATCGCAAAATATGGTCTTTCATAGTATGACTAACTTGTCACATTTGGCTAGAATTGGTCGACTATTCTTCCATTTATATTATTAAATATTTTATTTTAATGTGGTTCCATCTTCCAAAATGGCGGACTAACAGCAATACTGATACCTTAATTCTATGATTTCATTATGCACTATCAACATAGTACAAAATTTGTTTTAAACACGTGGGATGGTTCTTCAGATATAATATATCACCATACATTTTGAAATGGCCACCATCTTTCAAGAGATTTGTGTTATCGAAAACTATATAAGTCAGATGTCTTCAGTAAGTACTATATATGAACCGAATTTGGCAAGAATCGTTTAACACGGTAAAGAATTGAAAGTGGTGTACGCATTCACACACACGCACATTCACGCATTCTTAAGTTAATAAGCTGTTATTTCCTAACGAATCAGTGGAATAAAATGAAGATTTGCTGCCAGATCAGCGCAGTTTACTATGCATCAGTATAAGTCACTGTATAATAAGTGGATACCAACGACTTAAATGCAAAGTTGAATTATACTGATTCAAGTGGATCAGTTTCAACAGACCTGCAGTCAAATTCGCTGATTTGCAGTCGTTTAAACTGTTTCAACTCCATAGTGCAGGATCTACATTACGCCACTATGAATACGTAGCTTGACTCTCAGTGACTGGAGGTAGTAGGTGTAAAGATTTTAACCCCACTGGTATTGCTTGAGGGGGTCGAAACATATGGACGTGTAACAAGTAAGCAAATTTTCTTCCCCAGTGTAGTTCTTATGCATTCTTCCAGCAAGATATTCATGTCGAAGATTCTTCCCATTTGTCTTCTGGATCTTTGTGAGGCCTGCTTCGTACCCCGCCACAAACAGTTCCGGTATTGCTTCAGAAAAACCCTTAACAATTATTTATGTCCATATTTAAGCAACTAAATCGCAGAAATGCTTGATCTGCGGTCAGACTACCCCTCATTCTCAAATATTCTGAGAGCGGATCGATGTTGACTCTGGGAAACTGGAACAAATATGTCCAATTGAGACAGTACTAAGCGGAATTTCTGGAAAGGAAACTATTCCTTCCACCAAACCGGCGTAAGCTCCCCCCATAAAAAAAAAGTGATGTGCGATAAACTATTTCGTTTCCATTTAGTTTGGCCAATGTTTAGATGGCATTTTATACAGAAAAGTCACAGCATACGGTTCAATTACAGATCACAACTCTACTGGTTTCACCTGAGAATTAAACAAGTGGAGAGCTGAGTTAAGAGGTTTGGGTGGCTCTTAACAATGAGGTCTTGGGAGCCGATTAGGGTTAAAACGAGGCAGGTATGGAGCAGAGTTGGAATGCAAGTGCGGGGAAACCGGAGATCCCCAGAAATCCTACTGGCCATTGGCATCGTCTGGCACGTTTCCCACGTGCGAGATCCTGGAAGCGACCCCGCCGGGGATCGAACCCGGTTCGGCTTGGTGGGATGCGAGTAGTGTGACTACTACACCACCACAGCCCCGATAACAAAACAAGGAGACCCTTCTTAAGACTATGGTTTCAACGCGCATTCTCTGATGCATTCCTACATTAAAAAATTTAACTACCAGCTATTTTCGACGTGACTATCATTGCTATCGAGTGGCACAGTGGATACAATTTGACATACCTGGTAAATACGTTTGGTACTATTAATAATTTTCGAAAATCACCTTGACATATAAATAAAGGTCCATGCAGGTCAACAGTAACAATTTTAACCTTCACTGTGGCTGCTGTACATACTAACTCCACTTTGAACAGTCGCATATCTTGCATAGTTCTCTGATATGCATCTTAAAATTTTATTACACCTTATGCATATTTAATTGAGTGGAAACGGCCACCACCACAGCCTTTATTGCTGCCGCTGTATTGTTTGTACCAAAGTGGAATAACCGCATGTGATATACCGCCATTATTTCGTTTTTTCCCACTTCCGGCAACGGATTTTCGGAAGTGGAAATCTAGTCGGACTATGCCGTTGGTCGACGGTTTTTCTTGTGGATTTTCAGTTTCCCCGCCCTTTGCATTTGGGCGCTGCTCCATTCTCATCTCATTTCAACCTTACCAGCTCTCAAGACCTCGCTGTTAAGATCCGACCAAATTTCTTCACTCACTTCATTCACTCTTTTCCTGTGCGAAAAAAATAATTTCCCTTTGTGGACACGCCTAGTTGCGCATACAAGGCGATACTATTAAATCGAAACCTCTTAACATACGTAGAATCCCCGCGACAAAACTATCGCTACAGCAGAGGAAACACAAGGTATCATAAGACAGAGTTTAATTCCCCTCAATATTAAATATAAAATAAAAGACAGACATGGTTTGGCAGACCTGGAAAGATTCAACTTTTTTCTCATAACCTACTTAGAACTGTTTTAAAATGCCTTAACACGCAAGGCTACCATATGTATAAATATGTGTGCGAGAGTGTGTGTGTATGTATTTGAAAAGAGATTTAAAATTTGCAAGTTTGATTAGACATTTGGATTCAAAGATTTCAAAGTTTTTATTTTATATTTACATTTAACTTACAAAAATTCAAAAATCACACACGGGTGTTATATTTTCACCCTAATTGCTATTTTATAAATACTTCTCTAAATTTTCAATACCAAAATTATTATTTTTTACTATACAAGGCTAAATATATGACGCTATTTCATAAAAAAAGTTTTATCATTTTTTTTCTTGACTACTAACTTTAAAAATTAAGTATAAATCAATATTTCTGATTTTACAACAGCGTTTACAATGATTTTATAATTTCAAAGTACTTTAAGTTTTTCAAAAAAAAAAATCCTTACTTCTAATACTTCATTCTTGACAGTAAGTTTGGATTTCTTTTAAAATATGTCATCATTTTTTAGAGCATTTACTAGAATTTGTAAAATTCTAAGACTTGACATTCTGTTAAAATTATGCCGACTTTACACAAAATTATTTAACTTTAAAAATCATGCTAAGAAATGTTCAGAGTTCGACCTTCATAACTAATTGCCTCAAGCTATTTAAGGTTACATAGCTATATAATCAAAGATACATTATCAAATATTGTAATTAACTGGCACGATCCCAGGAGACGACTTGCCCAGAGGCAGGCTCCTGGGATCGTTAGATACAGGCATTTTAAACAAAGAAAACCCTTAATTGACCAATGAGAAATTTTTCAATCACCACAGGTGGAACTTTTGATTTCTTCGTTTATTCCAGGAAAAACGTGTGAAAGTGAATCTGCCTATTTTATATTGCTGCTAAGCGGAGCGCTCCAAGCGTCGGCTATGTCAGACATCGAGTCAATAGCTAGCTGTGCAGACATGGCGCCACTTCCTGGCGGTTACATTGTAGAAAGTTAATCTCTCGTGTCGCAAACATAATTCATCTCTTCAATAAGGTAAGAAAAAAAAACAATATATTTTTTACTGCAGAGTCATTCTTGGTGAAGGTATAAATATGAGTTTTCAAACGAAGATGGTGATTTTGCGTACGTGCCAGACACACGTCAGGGCTCAGGTGACAAATGGGTCCATTCCGCTAGGCAGTCGGGAAGTTAAAGTTGCGTAGTTTCGGAAAGTTTGAGACCAGCTGTCACAAAATCGCCTCCTCTTCAAGGAGACCAGATGAAGTTTCTTGAAGCAGGCAGCAGCCATCAGGAATCTCGTCGAGAATGGTCAATTCTCAGCAGGACCCTCGACAATCCTCCATCTCAAAGGTACACCAAGATGTAGATGGACTAATTTCTCAGCATCCAGCATGGATCAGAACAATACCATGTCTGGAAACATCAAAAAATTATATCTCCTATTCAGGTATGTTACTGAATCCAAAGAACCCTACTCACATCATTTGGGGGGGGGGGGAGGGAATTATTCTACCTCCTAGGAATTTTTAGATAAGTTAATATTTTATTTTTTGGGGAGTGGACATTTATAAACATCAACAACACAAACCAACTTAAATCTACATGAGCATGAGACACTATCAAAACAAAATGATCATAAATATCTTACAAGCTAAATGGAGATGAAAACCCCAATAAAAATGAGCATGAAATGGCGAAGTCGAATCCTGGAATCAATCCAGTTCTAAAAACAAACATTTAAAATACAAATTATACAATTGGATGATGCACAAAAATACCCAGAACATTAAAAAAAATCACTTACATTAAACAAAATCCTCACACAGGTCCCACGGAGAAAACGCTGGGCCACATTTAAAATTTACATTAAGTAACACTAGAACTCATCTTTATCTGGGATAAACGTGCCTTCTTAAAACTCCCAGGATTCCTACAATACTACAGCAGAATTGTAACAGGGGTCAAAAATCACTTTATTAAGAAGGGTCCCAGGAATTTTAAGAGCTTATTTAGCGCTAAAGTGTGCCGTCTTGTTTCTTAAAAAATGAGTTTCCAAGAGCACACTGTCTGCTACTTTGAAAGAGAAGGAACCCTTATTACTATTATGGCGAACAGCTAACTTAGTATGATATTTACGAAGGTTCTGGATAACCTCCTCCCATACTTCATCCAAAACCCGCTCATTGCTTACAGTATCCCAACAGAATTCATGCACACCCCACACGTCAAATAAAGGATGAATTCTGCTCTGTCAAAAAAATTAAGCAGGAATCTTCTTCGTTGCGTGACTAAAAATATTGTTAAACGCTAAAGTGAGTTGTTATAGCACCATATCCCATTCCTTATGGGTCCCTGAATGAAACGCTCTTTAATCCTACTTTGAAATTAAGGTTATACCGCTCTACTAAATTTGCCTTGGAATAATGTGTTGTTTGTACTAGCTTTATTCTCCATACAAAACCTAAGTTCTTAATCTCACTAGATACAAAATATATAGCATTATCGGTAACTAGATGGACAGGTGAACAAAAATAGGGAATAGAAGTTGACGTAATACTTTACAGATTTCTGCAGATTTCAAGGATCTCAGAGGAAAGAAAAACACGAATTTGGTGGAGCGGTGAACAGCTACTACGATGGAGTTAAATCCCGCAGATGTCCTGGGCAACGGACCAAAAATGTAAGTAAACACGCTCCCAGGTGAGTGTTGCTACTGCCGAACTGTAAAGACTTATCACCTAAGATTACGATGTTTTGCATTTTGACAAGATTCACGCTGTCGGACCAGTTGATCGATTTATCTCGCCATACCAGGCCAATAAAACATTTCCTCAATTCGAGAAATTGTCCTTTCCTTTCCGAGGTGACCACCAAAGTACGTATTATGGTAGCAGTGAAAAATTTGTCCTCGCAATTATTTCGGCACATAGAATCTAAAACGGCGTGATTTAGGATCCGTATACCCTACCAAACCCCTTCTGATATCATAAGGTCCCGCCTTCCCAGCTTGAATATCAGTATAAATGGCAACACACTCGGGATCTTTTCCTGATACTGCTTGAGAGTGTAATATGCTAGGTGAAATTCCTGCAACACTTTAATCTGGTTTTTTTCTGAGTATTTTCTAAGGGCATCGGATTATTTGGTTCGACTATTTGCATCGCCAGGACACTAGGAGAACTAGATGGAGGTATCTCACAAAACTCATCTCCATAGAACATTATGGATAAGCAATCCGCTACACCATTTTCCACTCCCTTGATATGTTGGACAGTAAATTTAAACTTAGTGAGGCGAACCAACCTCCTAGCTAACCTACCAACAGGTTTGTTCGTAGAAAGAAACCAACTTTATGCCTGGTTGTCAGTATGCGAAATAAATTCGCTTGCCTCTAAATAATCGCAAAACTTTTTCATACCGTATATTACGCCTAATACTTCTTTTTCATATGTTGAAAATTTTTGTTCCGCTGGAGTTACCAAACGGCTAGCGTAAGCTGCAGGAACCATAACATCGTTTTCCGTCTGGCAAAGTACATCACCAAGTGCTTTGGTCTGGTATCGAAGGGTAAATATTTTATCAAAATGAGGGAGGCGTAACACCATTGGTAATGATAACTTTGCTTTCAGTATGGCCTAAATTAAAAGCGTTTTGTTGTTCCAAAACCCAAACAAATTCAAACTTTTTCCTTTTCAATGCATTCAGTAGTTGAGCCAATTTCGTAAAATCTGGAATGATTTTGGATTAAATTCCCATCCTACCTCTAAATCTAATCAGACCCCTTAAATTTCTAAGTGCGGAAAGGTTACAATTGGACGATTTTTTTCCGGATCCATGACCAGCTGAGTATATGGGTAGGCCCAGGTCAATTTAATTTTTTCCTAAAAATCCTTGATTTTTTCTCCAAAAAGGCTTGTTTTTCAAGGGTTTTTTTTTCATTTTATTTAAGGTTACCCACCCCCTCTTTTTCAAGTCTAAATTCTACCTACAAATAGCCTCGAAAATGGGTAAAAACGACTCCAAAACAAGTTTTTTTTTTTTTTTTTTTTTTTTTTTTTTTTCCGAAACGAGAGTATGGGACAGGTAAAAAACAGACGTATTTTTTCCTTATTTTCCATGAAATTTCAAGACTTTCCCTTAATTTTCTGTGGCTTTTCTTCAATTTAAAAAATGGAAAAAATAAACTGACTAATTTCACGCAAGGCAGCTTCCTTGCTAATTTTCAAAAGTTAATTAATCTTAATTATATACAAAGTAAGCAAATTAAACCCAAATCTACGAGCGAAATGAAACAAATTTAAGCTAAAAGGAATCGAAATTTAAGCTAAATCTGCCAGATAAACGAAGTAAATTTAAGCTAAAATCAAGCAAAATATTAAGTTATCATTCAATACAATTTATATTCAAAGCTCTACTACCTTTCTATACAAATTTTTTATCTGCTCGAGATCGTCACACATTTCCCGAAGAGCATTCCCGTCGTGAATTATTTCTAGGAGCAATAACTCTAAATTTTGTAGCTTTACGTGGAATTTGAATACTTCTTCTCTGAGGTCGTCAGATATGGCATCTAAAGTATAGGAAGGGTTGGTTGAAACACAGACCCCTTTTAAAATGTTATTCAGGCTGCAAGGTAACACAAGTGGCTTAATATGTAAGGAATAAATTAATAATGTGCCAATATCGAAACATCTCATTTAGGTTTAACAAAATGATTTTTATTCTATAAAACAACTCAACTATATATCTAAAAAGTTCTTCAAGTTTAAAAAGATCTGATGTATCCATTTAACTATACGTCTTAAACTTTGTATTAAATTATCGGAGCAATTTTTTTGCTCCATTTTTATTAAAAGTAATTTACATATCTTCAGTAATCCTTTCTTTCAAATAATCATAAGTTAGATTCATTTGGCTAATTAGAACAAGATTACAAATTGTTCCTGCTTCAGTAGCTATATCAAAATCCACACTAATTTTCATGTTTGTTTTTCTTTAACTATAGTTGTTTATCTCTACAAACAATCAATAACATATAATGGCCTTTCCCCCAAAAAAGAATTATAATTTATATCACCCTGAAAGTTTACAGTTTGCTTATAATAAAGTTCATTATTTCTATGTATAGTACCTAGTTTCGATTTTGAATTTCTAAAATCAAATATAGACAAGAAACATTATTAAGCCATCATCATTTTCAATATCTAGATTTCAATTTTCTTTTGGTCAAATTTCATTTCTACCATTCCTAACATAAATATTTCTTACATTACAGTGGTCAAAGATAGAAGCGTGTACATACTGTTCAGCACGATTGTTTCTATTAGTTTGAAAACGTACAATTACAAAATGCGGCATATAAAATTGTAAACTATTAAACTAATCTTTTATCAAAGTTAAAAACAGTTGATCAAACAGGAAGATCTTTTTCAAAAATTTGCCAATAATTAAACTAATAGGCATTTTAGTATGTTTGATAAACAAATAAATTTTGTTATCAGATTAATTACGAAAAAAAGGAATTTTGTAACCTCCTTTATAGTAAATTTCATTGTATCTCGAATAAATCCAAACATATATCTCAAAGGATAGGTTATGACTATGAACAGATTTAACTCGGTATTTATTATCAACATCAGTAAATTCTAAATAATTTTGTTCTCTTGGAGATCTTAACAAATTATTCATCATTGTTGATGTTATTCCTGAATTATCAACAGCTTAAATAACATTTCATGTTTTCAGATTTCTACTCTAGAAAACTGAAAGGAAAAAAATTAGCACATACATCAATATTATCTAATTTTTCGTATTTTGCCTCATTTACTTCTTTATCTCTCTTTAGTAAGCGGTATTGTTCATTAACATAAGCATAATTTGGAAAAGAAATACCGTATCTATAAGAATATAAAATTCAATTTTAATTATGTAAACATTTAAATCTACCCTAGTTTTTTCTGTTTAAGTGTGCCTTTAAAAATTCTGAATAATTTTATAACTCTTTTATAAGAAAAAAAATTAATATATAAATGAAAGATTCATCAAGGGAAGTTTCTCGAGTTAAATCACTCATTGATATATACAAAAATGTTATAATAATCTTGAAACAGATTATGAAAGAAATAAGAACAGGGATCTACCTTTAATTCGCGAATTACAAAATATTGGTCAAAAGGTAGAAGAAGTAAGTGAAGAAAATAAAAATTTAATAACAACGCCAGTTTCAGTAGCAGCAAAAAATTTAGATTATTCACCAACACCAGGAGAAACATCATTTGAAAGAGAATTATTCTCAGAACATAAAGCTCCTAATTTCGAAGAACAAATGGAAATTATACTAGAAAGTCCGCTTTCTTCTAAATGGAAATAGCTTCACTTCATTATTCCTGGCCCATTACAAAAATATTCAAAACACTTTGAATTCTCGCCGGATATAGGATTATTTGAACCCAAGGCTTTCCTCAGAGCAACATTATCCTGAGAAATTTTGGTTGTGCCGTCTTTTAGTTTTTTTACAGTGATTCTTTAAAATGGGGTTGCGACACTCAGTTTTGTTGACTGTGATATTTTCGTAAGGTATTATACGTTGTAAAATATTTCTTGCACTTTTACAAGAAAAATGTTTGGAAACCCACTTGTCAAGAAAATCCTTTCTAGAACTACTAACAGGTTTTCTTGTAAAATCTGCAAAACATACAGTACACTCTTGTAATATTACAAATGGTAGGCTTGTATTACAACTTACATTATTGTGACGTGGGCATTAAATTATTATTTTTCTTCTAGTAAACAATAGTGATGAATTAATAGAGAATAGGAAAAAAATGATTCAAAATATAATTTCTAAAAATTTACGCTTTGCCAGGACGGGAACTAGAACCCACTTCCCTTGTGTTATTATCGCGCATGCTAAACCAAAAGACTAAACTGACTAACGAGCTTTGCAATTATTTTTTAACTGAATATAGCAGTGACTACCGACACCATATTAGTGAAGTTATTGGGTTAAGAAGAACGCATTTATTGAATTATAATTGTTCTGTGTAGAAATAAAACATTAACATTAACCGTTAATGAGTAATACCGTCGTGTATTATTAAAATTGTAGTTATTTAATTATGATTATTTGAGTTGTTTTAAATGTTTTTCGTTATTAAACTAGGAATAGATTTATTTTTGTATACAACTACACATTACGCGGCCCTTATTTTTTACAAAAGGAGCTGTATACGGTTTTACGTTGTTGAGTGTCCACCATTTTGCTTGAGTTCGTGGATACGGGCCAGTGCAAGACAAACCTTTCACTAGATCTATTGCAAACACAGCGCTTGTAGTTTTAAAAATGAGTTATTTTACTAGAGAGATTTTTGTACTGTTACAAACATTTGTAAAATTACAAAAAAAAAATCACTGTACGTATTGATATTGCCATTTGCAGTGAATGTACCACATTTTATTCCGTGTATTTAGATGCTCGATTAAGAACCCTCCATTCCGGACCAATTTTTGTGATCCATGACATCCTTTCCCGTATTATCTGTATGTGCGCACATTGCACAATATCTGCTCGGGTGTGAAATCCGATGATTGCTGAAACTCCTGATAGTGAGCTGACATTACTATTATTATAAGACCTATTGGATCACTGTGTATTTGCAACGACTGTTACAATAGGATACCATTGTCGTCTATATCACCTCGTTCCAGATGTAGCTGTGCTACATGTTCGCCTTCGATTGTCATCTCATTTACTGTGGTTTCTTCCCAGCCATCACCCACTCTGCCATAGTAATTATAAAATACTTTTGTGGACACTGTTGGTACGTTCATGGCAGCAGCGAGTTCTTTTAACTGCCTGTATCTGTTCCCAGTGCAAACTGCTCCTGTCAAGCAGCTGTATTTATTTCCATATCCATACTTTTTGGGTCATTTGTGTGTAAACTATATTGGATATTACACTGCATGCTGAAAATTGACATGATTCATTTACTTGCTTCATTTTTATTGTTAAATTTGGTATGCCACATCAAAATGTTCCATGATCACACAAAATTTTAGTCTATTTAGGAACTAATTCTCATCAGTTATCATTCTTTCAAACACTACACACACACAGGCAATCTATCCACATTGCTAAGCTATCTGTTAGTACGCTGTTCATGTTGATGCTCACCAGAGGAACATGGTTAGGGCTATCTAAGTCTGTGAACACGGTGTTGCTGGAGCTCCGCTCGAAATACACTTATCTGATGAAAATTTTCTGGTGCGTTCTTTGACAGATCAACCAAGGGAGTGTCGGTCTATCTATCTATCTATCTATCTATCTATCTATCTATCTATCTATCTATCCCTCTCCCTCCCCCTCCCTCTCTCCATCCCTCCCTCTCTCTCCATCCCTCCTCTCCTCCTCCCTCTCTCTCTCTCTCTCTCTCTCTCTCTCTCTCTCTCTCTCTCTCTCTCTCTCTCTCTCTCTCTCTCTCTCCTCTCTCTCTCTCTCTCTCTCTCTCTCTCTCTCTCTCTCTCTCTCTCTCTCGTATTCTAGAAGTATTTCATTCATTTCCTCCACAAACAGAGATATTAATTGCAATGTCAATTAAAAACAATGACGTGTCAAAATTTTTGTTGCAAATGCAGTTACCATTTAAGAACAAGTACATAGCCTTTTAAAACATGCCATGTTCAGGTGTTATAAATTACTTATCTCTGTGACATTTACTGCCTCTGAAATCTTAATATATCTCAATTTTTTTTAAGGAAATGTTTTTTATAGTTCCGTTTTTGGTTGACATGCTAAAGAAGAGAGAGAGAGAGAGAGAGAGAGAGGAGTGGGGCATAAATACGTAACTAATTGACAATACGGGATTTCAATTTCAAATTTTTAGGCAAAAAACAGAAATGTCAGAAGATTTCATAAGAACTTACCTGAATTAAATTGATAGCCATTTTTGCCCGTGCAAAACTATTGAGACAACAATTGTTTTTTGTCTTTTAACGGGGCATATTCTTAAATTTTTTCATGTTTTCTTACCATGTTATTCGGTGCGTATTTGCTCTAATTAATTGGCTATTCTGTCTTCCATTACAGCGTTTCCCAAACTTTTTTTTCCCGTGGCCCGGTTATTTTTAGGATTCTTTTTCGTAACCCACTAAAAATGTATTGCCTATTTCTCCCGTGCTACCCCGCATAGCTTTGTGAGTTATGATATTCTGAGGCGAAGGCGAGGCGACCCGGCAAATTGTTTTTTGTGGCCCGGTACCGCGTCACGACCCACCATTTGTGAAACGCTGTATTATTTCACTTTCTTTCGTATCTATTTCATGTTCTCGCTCTGAGAATAAATATTTTTAAATATAAATTTAAAATTTCCTTCGCATATTGTTACGTGCAGCAACAGGCATCCGAGCCTGATTGCTGTAGCACAAACATATTGAGAAGAAGTGGGAGGAAGCGTTGAGCGCTTCTAAACAAACCCCGCGAGGCAGACCGAGTGCGCCAGATATTATGGCTGGAAACCTGGCGAAGGATGTTTTTGTCGTTGTGACAGTGCACCAGCAAGACGTCCAGACATGGGGCATGCCGTCCGCCGATATACGTTCAGTCTTCAGCCGACGGCATCATGGACAAGGTTAATTTGAACCATAGAAAACTTGTAACGACATGTAATTTGATATTGATTTCAATTCAGGGACGATAATTCATTTTGAATGTGTTCACCTTGGAGTACGCCACATTAAAGTCCCACTCTTTTAAAAACGTTACAATATTATTAGAGGTAACGTATATTATTATTATTTACAGCACATAATTTAAATATTAATACATGTGTGCAGGCCGCAGTATCCGTATGCACACATGTTTCATACATCCATTCACAAAAGAGGTAACTCCCAAAAACAGCAAGAGTTAAGGGAGTTGCACCAATCTTTTTTGTTGATTTTTATCCTGTGTTTCATATTCTGCTGTCAGACACAGATAATACTTCGTTTGGTGCATTTATTTACGCAATCAAAGTTGCCAAGCCCTATTTATTAACATAATAAGGAGGACACTATGTACATTACCTTAGTTTTATCGAGGATTATGGTTAATTTTGGATAATTAAGGATAATTTTGTTGTTCTAACTCACGTACTTTTCATAGTAACACACATATTATAGTTTTCGTTCTTCACTTTTCAGGGGTTCTGTATTCCTTTACATTTGAAATCGACCATGAGTGTTCGATAGTTAACTATTAATTATTTCGTGAAACATGAACTGCTCAAGATTTTGCATGTCTTTCTGAATCACGAGTGTGTATGTGTGTATGTAAAACGCATACACAAAGAAAATGTAATATTGTTTCTAAAAATGAATAAAAAGTTGTTACGTGTTTTTTTTTACAGTCAGGGAACATATTATGCAACCACTCGGTACAATTACTTAAACTTGTACGGTATAATAAATATTTATAAGTTTTACTAAAACTAATACAATATTTTTGTGTGTCAAAGCACATGGATTAAATTTATTAAACTATTTACAATAATGAAGTGATAATCGCATAGATGTAAGATAGGGGAGTCGGAGACAAGGAAAACCTGGAAAAGTCAGAGAATTTTATAATTTTTATGCAACCATGTAACACAATCGATGCATAACCTAGGATCCAAATTCAGGTCCATTGCAGTTTCTGCGACACTGTGTGCAAGAAGCGAACTCACTTGGCATAGCACCGACGACTAGTGTGGGTATTAGAAAGCCTGAGAAGGTCGAGGACCCCTGGGGTGGCAGAGTGAGGATGGACAGGCAGGCCGGACAACTGACGCCAAAAGATAAGGAACTCTTATCTCCGTAATAGCACTCGCTTAAGTTACAGTGTGCATTGGTTTATCACTTATAACATAGGTGAAAATCAACCCAGACATTTTATAGCTATAATGATCGGAAGGTAGTAGTCATAACAATTCCATACTGTTTTAATATTCACATATTTTTTTATAAATTCTTGGGTTAGTTTTAATTTATGCCGATGGATCCTTAAATTATTGACATAATTTTTGCTATACTAAGAAGATACCGAATGATACGTAAATTTGAAATATGGATAAGTTGCATGTATATTAGATTTCATTCTTTATAATTTCATACAATTGCCGCCTATGGTTTTCGAGAAAATTCAGTTTTCAAATTAACATGCAAAATATAGGGAAACAGGTTTATGAGATACTCCGAAGGTTAAGGACCCCTGGGACGTGACTAAGTACTGAGGGGAGAGTGAGGGAGAGTGGGCTCTCGATCCGGGATGCTACCACCAGATCGTAGAGACACAGACTGAGAAGCGCCTATCTCCACAACAACAGTCGCGAAAGTTGTCATACGATCATTCGGGTTGTAATAATATGCACCGTAATCCATCCAGCATATCCATAATAGTATTGAGAGGAGGGTAATATACAGGACATTAATTCCCCTTTTGACTTTTGTGTAATTTTTTAGTAAATATTTGGCTTAATTTTTACTTATTTGCTTGTTCCAAAACGGTTCCAATAATTTTAATCATAGAAAGAAAATAATTAACGATAAATAAATTTGAATTAAGTGGAGCAGACAAGTCTATTATAAACTTTCACTATGTAAAGTTTCATATCTTTACCGTTTATAGTTTTAAAAGAAAACCGTCGTAAAATATAACATTTTAACAGATATGGGATTGAATTTGTGATACGGCCTCTTAAGAGTGTCTGTAAGATTCTCTTTATGTTTTCTAATACAATTATACATAAATACAAAATAAAATAATCCCTAAATAGAATATCAATTATACATAAATATTAAATAAAATTATACATAAAACGATTTGATTAATATCCCCACGGTAATGTATCTATAATATCATATTTTTCATTCAATACCATATGTTTGTCAAAGTCAAGCTTAAATTCCTTCACCATAAGATTGATCACAAGATTTTTTGTTTTCTTATCCCTTGTAATCATGTTTTTTATAATCACCTTTTCCTTAGATCTTTGCACTAAGTCATCCATCGATTTTATGTTTAACTTCAAAGAATTTTCATAATTCCTTTTATTTTAGTAACTTGTTTTCCCATAAAAGTTTCGTAACCATAACTTTTTGGACCAGTAATTATCAATTTTGTGCCATAATAATATTTTCAAATTCATCTGTCCATTCGCCAAACATGCAATATGTTTTAACAGTATTTTTACCATCGTAAATGTAAACTACGCTGTTTGTATCATAATATACTACTTTATCATTTAATCTATCAAGCATTTCATATAGCTTAATGTAGTATTTGAAGTAGTAAAAGTTGCTATAAATTCATTTATTGCAGTATTATCCCATACATAATTATGGTTGTGTCGATATGTCACTTCAATTATTTTTTTGTTGGTGTAAACAGCATTATTTACCTTTATTCTATCGTCCGATAAAAGTTCGTACCAACGCAGATGATTAGTAATGTATTATGTTTCTGTCAAATTTTGTATTTGGCCAAATTTTCCTCAAAGTGAATTCAAACAAATTTTGGCAACAGCACGTTTCCCGGAATTTTGTTCAATATTTTCAATGGATAAATCGATATTTTGTTAATTTTTAATATCACAAATAAAAACCATCTTTTTATTTACTATCGTTTTCCCAAGAACTATTTTTCAATTTGATTTTCATAATTTTTTTTATGTAATCTCTAAACATAATATTGCTTCTTTGCTGGAAACGTCATATTTAGCTTTATTTAGTTCTAATGTTGTCCATGTTCCGGTTATTGCTCTTTCTTCGTCACTGTGTTTATATCGTCTTTTCCTCTCTTCAACACATTTTGAACATAAAGTAACCAATAGTTTTTTTTTTTGCTTAATTGGAAGCTGCGGATGATATAAATTTCGTGGTGGTAAAATTTTACATTTTATCAATCCAAACCTATTTTCGTCGTACTTTTTAGGATAAAATATTTTAATAGGATGCCCAACAGGATAATAATAATAATAATAATAATAATAATAATAATAATAAATACTGTTGTATACAAACTACATGTATCTATATATCTTAATTTTTTCCTGGGACTTTCAGTTTTGAAGCATATGTCCTTCCTCCAAAAAGTGCATCTTGAGGTTGTAATGTCTCTCTTACATTTATACTTTTTTCTAAACTCCTTTAGCAGAAAATCGATTTCTCCCACTTGCAAGACCACATTTCGACTATTTTGCATTCATTTTGTCTTAAAATTATAGTTCGAGTGATTGTTTCAGAAAACAAATCATTCATGCGTTCATTGTTGCATTTAATTATTGTGTCTGGAGAATAACAATCTGGACAACCATGCCAAAAACAGCCATGATATTGATATATAGATTTTAGATTTATCGTCATAACCGTCAACTTTGGCTCGACAAATTGTTATTTCTCAACCATTTAAAGCGTGACGAACATTAGGACATGTATTTAACCACGAAATTGATTTTTTATAAAACATTTATTTTTACTCTTCTTTAACTACATTTCATAAGAGAAGTAACTATGTAAATATCTATATAAACACTCGCTATTGTTATGTATTGAAAAGGATCTATATTTGCTATTTCAAGAAACGATTTTTTTAAATTTAAGTCAACCAACCACGTCGTAAAGTTTCAACATCAGAATCAGAATATTCAGCAGTTTCTCATTTTAAAATCGAAAATATAGTTTTCTTTTACTCTTTCAGCATGCCATTTTAAGAAAATCTTTACGTTGTTCTTGTTTCATTGTTTAGACTCCATAATATTTTGTTGATGGAATTTTTCCAACGTAATTTTGATTTTTTGGTTTATTGAAAATGTGTGAAAAAATTAATTTTTTAAGCTCTTATGAACAAAATGTTTTGGGAAATGACGCAAGACTTCCTTGAATAAAGTTTATACTATCTATAAATTTAATATTAAGTCTCGATATTTCAAGTTTTATAATTCTTTAACCTTGGTGTATAGTTTTAGGTTTTATGCCGTTTCTAACACACTGTTGTAAAATAAAATATGAATAGTAACCTTTGGATTTATGTGCAATAAAAGTATATCCAATGTTTCTTTCAGCTATAGCTCATTCGCAAAACTAATCATTTATTTTCAAATGTATTTTGACGGCGCCGTGAAAATCTTGAACAAATGTAAAGTTTGGTGTGTGAATACCAATATCTTGTTCGGCTTCGTAATCAAAAAAGTAGTATTTTTGATTGTAAGTGCATTCGGCACGACGTGTTGGTACTCTGCTATTACAACAACAGATTCTATGCATTGGCCTCCCTTCTTCAGTTTATTTTGCACGTAACAATTATGCCTTTCTACAATCACAAATTCTTCATAATTTCGACATTTGACAATTCTACATGCGGGTCGATGATCCCTCAAACATATTTTGTTACATATTCTAGATTTATAGAGCAACTCACACACCTCGTCGTGATTATTAAAACAATCCTGCTCAAAACAATATCTATTACATCTTTCGCAATATATTCTAATTCGATCTTCACCTTCGCAAGCTTTTTTTTGAGGTTTTTTTACAGAAATTACATGTATTTTTTTATTTCTTCTATTCAACGAGTTGATCTTTGTATGTTAAAGCTGCGAATATTGCTCTGGGCCCACATAGATTAACTATCAATATGCCTAATTATATTAATACGTTGTTTTGCATTTATATCTTTGCTAAATTGAAAATTTTGTTACCTCTGCATCCATTTCCTCTTGGAACACTGTAAACATCGATGTCGAAAGTAGTTCCGTTTATGTCTACATTTTCATTAGATGTAATTATTCTTTCAATTTGATCGAATACATTTTAGGCGTTTAAATCGTAATTTCTTGCAGCCGAAATTGTATGGTGAATATTCTGATTTTTTGCATATATTCTCATTTAATCACCATGTTTAAAACCAGTTATTTTTACAGCTTTCAATGTAGTGTGAACAGCATTTCGCACAGCGTTTATTTTTTCTATCGAATCACTTTGTAAATTATTTATTCGAATTCTGTATTTTGTATGCCAAATTTTGAAGTTATCAATTAAATTACTATTGAGTTCACGAATCGCGAATAGAGAGTTCCTTTACATACTATCATTAAATATATATTTTTTAAAAGGGAAAATTTGACCTAAGCGTTTATTTTCTTCTTTAACATGGGTATTTGAAAAAGGCAGTTTTTTTTTAATATCTATTACTTTTATCTCTTGGGTTTAAAAAATTCATTATTAGAAAAAGTAAATATTTCTTTCAATTAATTTTTAGCTTTATTGTACATTAATCTACATTTAGGAAAGGGTAAATTTGTAAAATTATTCTTTTTTCTTTATTTAAAATATACGGTGTAAAAGTTATATTTAAATAATTTTTTCTTTGTCACTCTATATCTAATATTTTAAAGCTTTTAGCATTAGATCTTAATTCCGCAACTTTAAAATCATTTTGCTTCTCCGTAGATTTTTTTAAATTGGTATTCTCGTGTTTGAAGATGCATAATAATACTTTTTTTTTCACTCAGCTCACTTGTTGGAATGGTTGACACCATTATTTATAAGAAAACAAATTTATAACGAGAGAAAAAAAATATTAAGATAAAAATATAAAGGATAAAAGACCTGAAAAGTTTGTAAATTCTTAATAATAATTTGTTTGTTATTTAATAAGAAAAAAAAATTATAAAGAAGCCAAAAAATATAAAAATAAAAACATATAGAAATGAAATCGACAAAAGCGTAAAAAAAAATTTATAGTAATTTTGTAACTATTTAACTTCATGTTGTGTTAAAATATTTCTCACTGTAAATTTTTTTTACATAATGTTGTATGTTTGTCAATAGTAGTTTTACTGAGATAAAATGAATCGACAGATTTATTCAGATTACACAGTACACATGTCTAAGTTGAATGGTCACAATGCCCAATGTCGAATTTCATATATATTGTGTAATTTAGTATTTTTGTGTCTTTCGAGAGATACATCAAAAACGTATTTTCAACATTCGCAAAGTACTTTTTCTTTATTTAACTCATAACGTCTTCTGGTATATCTGCATAGTACTATTTCTTTATTTAACTCATAACAAATACTAAATTATTCAGCGGGACAATTTTTACAGGTGTTAATATGGTTATCTTTTGTATGTTTATGCAGTGAAACACTTTCTATGTTTAATATTTCGCTACACTTGTTGCATTGTTTACATATTGTATTATTTTCCCTTTCATAAGAGAGTGTCATTTCCCTTTTATTTATAAGGAAATAAATTTGTAAAACAAATGTAACTATTGGATAAAATTCAGTTCTTATAATTTAAATATTTTACATACATTTTGTTTTCTTTAGCTTTATAAATTATTTCTTTATAAACTTTTCTCCAGCTCTCTTCCTTTTCAGAACCATGAATACCTGCAGCGACCTAATAGTACCTCAAATAGATAGCCTCTTGTTGCCTTCTCAACCTACCAGCCGTGTTAGGCACTCGCACTGGCTGATTGTTTTCACGGACAGTTCGTCTGTGGCGTGTCTACGTCAGGCAAATGTTCCTTTGGCTGAGAAGACGAGTTTTGTGTTTTGTCCCACCAATAACAGTGGTCTCCCGAGTAATCCGAACACAACATAACTTTTTTTTTATTAGGGTAGTTGATTGGAGCACTTACCTGACACAGATGTTCCCTCGTCGGTTATTCCGCTGCATTGTATCATTTACCTTCATTTCTTTCAAAATACGATGAAACCCACATGGTCTAGAAACCATTCATTTTTCACCCTGCATTCTGGGAACTCTCTGTCAAAGAGAAAATCCTGTGGAGTCCACTGCCTGAGCGGCGACCATGGCTAAACGCCCTGTCAATTGAAAACTAGGTGGGACTGTGGAAAAGGATTGCCGAGGGCCAGCTGTTATCCTAAACAAATTCCGCACATACACGGAGACCGTTACCACATGAGCTACATTTAACTGTTCCAATGCACTTTGCATTAGAAAATCTCGCTCCAATAGCGACGACCAGTACCTTGTAATACTAGCCTGCACCTTTATCCACAAGACCAACTAGACATATGATATTGATGGTTATTTATACCATAAATATACGTAGAAGTACTTACGAAATAATAAGTACTTTTTTTTTAAGATTTCAGGTGTTCAGTTAAGATATTTGGCTGCCTCTTAACAACGGGGTATTAAGAGTCTATTTAAGAGTTATGTTTAGCTAGGAAATACTAATAAATAGTTAATAATACGGTTACGTTTTATTGAACTGTCTTTTACTGTGATTATTTTGGTTTTTTAAGAGTTTAACGAAATTCAAGCTTGCAATACATTTCTTTCTGAACCCACAGTTTTTGCACAAACGGCTTTATACGGTTTTACGTTGTTGAGTGTCCGCTATTTTGCTGAAACTCGTGGATACGGCTCAGTATAGTACAAATATTTCCTATGATCTATTACAAACACAGACCTTGTAGTTTGACAAACGAGTAGTTTTGCAAGAAAAATCTTTGTACTGTTACAAGCATTTGTAAAACTACAAAGAATTTCTCAGTAAGAATTACCAAACTTTTTTTAGAGAGTGAAACCTTGATGTTTTCGCTAGACGTTTTGGCAGAAAAACAGTTCACGGAGATTGGTTATGTGCAGTCAGTGAGATCGGCTTGCCTCATCTTTAATGTATGGACGAGTCAGAGTTGCGTAAATGCGCAGAAGACGAAAATCTGTCTCCGTCATCTTTAGTCTTCATGGGTGCACCATCCATGAAACTGCGGAAGCTGAATGATTTCCAACGTTAAGGCCCCTAGCGGACATCGTGCGGGTCCCATCTCAGGGCTTTCCAAAACGTCGCTTTGAGAGTAAACTTTTCTCTCTGGCTGTCCCAAAACACTTCGAGTAACTGTTTTACTTTCTCTTGGCACTATTTCAGCGAGTAACAATGGGTAAACTGAAAATGGCGGGAAGTGTAGCAGAACTAAACAAACTGAAAGGAAATGTGGATATTCTGTTTACAGACACACACGGGAAAATAGTAAATGACGAGTATTTAATTCGTATTTTTATTTTTAAATTTAATTTGAAATAGGTTGCACTTATAGACGTAATGTTAATTATCAATTTACGGTAAATGAAGCTGTTCATGAATATTATGTATGTAACAATTTTTTTTGGAAAGAAAAAGTTGGGGAAAGTGATAAATATCTAATTGCAAATTACGTTGGTTCATTAATAGGCATATATTTGTAAACACAGCATGCTGTTAACATCATGCTTGCTCCAAAACCGTGTTTAATCAAACTTTCCTCTGCTGTTGCGCTCTGATACTTTACTCTACTCTCGGAGTAACGTATTGGAACGCCGCCTATTAGACGTTCACCAGGTAGGCCTAGGAGGGTTCCTTGAGGCTACAGATTAGCTAGAGCTTGTAGTGTCCGCGTGTGAGACCGAGAAGCGCAGGAGAGATAAAAAACGACACAGCCACACGCATCAAGTGACCCATCGCTGTTAAGAGCAAGGCTCGCATTTGGCGAGCAATGTTATCGTCGCACTGCGTGTATAGGCTGTTCACGATAAAGTGAACACTTTTTAAAGCCCTTATAAATTTTTCCTTTCATCCAATTTCCATCTTCCTGCTGCTTTTTAATATAAACATTCTAATGATACCAGTAAACACAGTGTATATATTTCACCGCCACTAAAACTTAATGCCTGAGGCGGCAATAAGATGTATTTATTATCGGTTAATGCCTGTTGGGAGGACCTTAAAAAGTGCTCACTTTATCGTGAACAGCCTATACCTAAAGGAATTTCAGAGGTGACCCTATTATTTTATTGATGGAAAGTCTGTAGGAAGGTTCAATGCAGCGCCCCCGGATACTTTTGTAGAGGCTGTTCACGATGAAGTGAGTACTTTTGAGGTCCTAGTTACTTCTTCCATTCAGCCATTTTTTAAACATTAACCACTTTTTAAAAATTAATATTGCCATCAAAGTAATAAACGCAGTGTTATTATTCTACCTCACTCGATAGTTAACGTCTAAAGCTAAAATAAATTATATACATTGACTATTATTCCAAATGAAAGGGCGTTCAAAAGTGCTCACTTTACAGTGAACAGCCTATATGTATTCGAGGTGTTTATTTTGAAATACAGTGCTTTGAAAAAGCCGTTTTTAGCCATTTTGGAGTAGTCAGAAATGGTGTTTGTAACTTGTGTGATTCTTGAAAGCCCTCGAATAAAGTGCATGTTCTTTTCGTAGATCAGTTTGTTGGACGAACGTTTCATAGTTTCGTGGAAAAACGGGGGCCACGGTGGCTGAGCGGTTAGCCTGCTCACCTCCCACAAAGGTGAATCGGCTTCGATCCCCGGCGGAGGTCACTCCCGGATTTTCGCAAATGTGAATCGTGCCGTACGATGCCGCTGCTCAGTGGGTTTTCCCACCCGTCATTGCATTCCGGCACTGCTCCGTTCTCATCTCATTTCACCCTCGTCGGCGCTCAAGACCTCGTTGCTACGAGCCACCTGAATCTCTCAATTCAACTCGACTCGTGGAAAAAAGAGTATTTAAAACATCCTGTAACGTAGTTCAAGCGGGAGCCTTAATTCGACGGAGCAGCTCCCCAGATCTCCGAGGAACGAACGGGAGTAACGAGTATCGCAGTTTCCGGTCGTATCGCCGTGCGCAGACGGCCTCACCTCAGCTGCGTCCCGAGTTTATGTCCCGCCCCGTATCACCTCCAGAGGTGTAAAAGTTTCAAATCACGTACTTAATAGTTACGTCTTCCCCCGCGAACATACGTTCAGGGGAGATATATTGAAAACGTCGCTCTAGAACTCGTCTCATCGCGTTTCGGAAAGAATATCCAAATATTAAAGGCACCGGAAATGCCGGGTAAGTAAGAATATGTAACAACGTGTTCGTTTTTCTTTCGCCAGAAATCTATCTGCCACGTTCCTTAGAATTTCTAAAACATTAAGTTAACGTCAATTTCGTGCAAAATGTATTATACACTAACTATTTATCTGAATGGATGTAATAAAGAATATTTCTATGCGTTTTCCGAATTCGTTGTATTTATAATCTATAGATAAATGGGGGGGGGGGAGGACAGCACACCGCCAATTGAACCAGGTTGTAATCACCAAGATCCAGTTGTGTAAACCTCCTGTTGCTAAGTGTTGGCACGTGATCTGCAGATTACTACCTGTTTGTAACATTTTTTTCGGTATTTGTATGTTCAATATTCTTTCCGTTGCTAATAATTCAAGGTGGGTTTTTACAGCTTTCCAGTAGTTAATTTTTTTAATATAAAGTGATTTGTAAATGAAGCGTCCCCTAACTCCCGGCAGCTTTGTTACGGTTAGGAACTATGAACAATTAATGCTGGTTTATTGAACAGTATGATCTACGAAACGAAAATGGTCCTCTTGTTGCAACTGCCGAGGAGACACCATTTTCGTTTAAAACGCTTACAAATATTCCTCTAGTTACCGCTGCAGCGATACAGCGCCTCGTACGTAGGCAATGCGTCCTATATGCGTGTATGGTAAGCTGCCGTTCCCACAGTACAAACGATACGACATCCGACAATGTATTACAGGCAACAGTTGGTGTGAGAATCCCTACATGAAGTATTGGTATTGCCCACGTGCCTGGAACCGTATTGCTGTCACTGTTGTGTACTGTAAAGACTGTTGTTTATGCGCCTTAACATGTATCGCTGCAACCGAAGCTTTATGTATGTGCGTTTTGTACGAAAGCGGTTGTCCTAGGGAGTTTCGACTAAAGACCATGTGAGTTATCTAGATCATAGTGTTAAATTAACAAGCATCAAATGTGAACGAGTCTTGACTTTACGTATAAACATCTCCCGTAATTAATAAATCAGGGACCGAGCGAAGTGGGGCATCATTATCACGTTGGACTCGCATTCGGGAGGATGCGGGTTCGAGTCCTGGTCAGGCCATCCAGACTTTTGTTTACTGTGGTTTCCTGAAGTCATTCTAGGCTGAAACATTGCTGACACTGTTGTTTCTGTTGCTCGCGTTATGAATTCCCGATGATGGCGCCGCCACTGCCTTTCCCGTGGTCACTTGCCTTCGCTTACCTTCTTCCTTGGTCTATCCCACCTCCATTCACGTCACACATGATAGGGAGGGGAGTGACCAGTGAGTGAGTATGCAAATTGGCCTGAGGTCATTCGCTTGGCTTCATCGTCTCTCGTCGGGCATCTGATGTGAGCTCCCGGCCTTCGACTCAATTCATCGGCTCTGCACTTGGGCTCCATTATACTTCGGCGGGCCACTTCACCTACCTTACCATGCTTCGACTTCTGGTGTGCTACACATGAATCCTAACGAGATGCAACGAACTATACTTGTGGAGCAGCTCACCGAGCTATGATAAAATGTGGGTATATTAGTTTCAGTGTATTCTATAATTTATTTAACTGCTGCCGACTCGAGTGGGGAGGTGAACTGGTGAGTGGTGTAGTGTGCTTATATGCGTACGAAATGTTGGGGCAATTAGAGATAAATGTACCATAGTGTGTGTTGTAGAAGTGTTCCATAGTAGTGGGCCTCGCAAGGTGCTTAATTTTGTTGAAATATTTTGGCTTGGCACCATCCAAAGTTTATCGAGTCATTTGCGTGTTTCTGAGAGATTGAATGTGCAACTAGTAGTTTGCTTAGCTGTGTCAGTCGTTGGGGGTCCATTTTCCGTTGCCCTGTTGCTGGTGGTTATTACCTATCGCCACTCACTTCTTCGTTGATAAGATTCTAATATGTGATAGTTGGGAAACATATTACGGTAGTACGATAGATAGTTTTAGTTAGCATTTTTTAATTAATCGCCCCGACTTTAAACATTTTACGGAAGTTTTTACTTCGCGTATAGTGTTAATTTGACGCTCGGCGTGCTTTGAATAGCTTCTTAATTGAGGGTCACGTCATTGTTTGCAATATGTGATATGCGGATTTTAGATTGCAGCGTGAAAACGCTTTTTAATTATTCCGTAGGTGAAAATATTATAGTGCCAGTCACGGTCCCTGATTTACAACGAAGTTGTTAAACTGTGTTCAGACACAAACCCTGATTTGTTGGAATAAGAGATTATACTTAAGAGGATTTTGGGTTATACTCACATCTAAAATGCCTATTGGTTAGGGTCGCGTTTTAGTAATATTTTCGCAAAGGTTATTAATTTGCCATATTTGTCAAAAAAAAAACCTACAGGTTAGAAAGTGCCTTAACTAAATGTTTTGGAGCAAGCACGTTTTTGTCTAGTAAGATACCTTTTGATATATGTTTAGCTACTTTCCTTTGGTATTCCGAATTCAAGATTGTTCATTATACGTACTGTGCTCGATCGTATTGAATGTCACTGCTTACACGAACTGGTATCGTAATTTGTGGTGATACAAAATGCATCTGTGGTGCGAGATTGTTGTTGACCTATGGGCAAATCTTTATACAAATTTAAACAAACAAATAATATGACATGGGCGGGATAAAAATAGGCAAACGTAAACAGCTAATATCTCTTGTATATTATGAGCATTTCCGAAAGTATTTTGATAAGAAGACTCCAGAGATAATACTGCGAGTGGGTAGGGAGGAACCAAGCCTCTGCCAATGTTATACTTCTTTTATATTGCGGTCAAACTGTACTTGGTATAGGTGGGGGTATCTCATGATTGTAGAGCATATGGGGTAAATAAATACAAGGAGCTATAGGTAAATATTTGGTTATATGATTAAACATCACTTATTGCGTCACCTGACTTGCAAAGCTTGAATCGCAATCTACGCTGTAAGGTTAAAACAAAAGTTATTTAAAATATGGGAAATTTTAATAATGAGCTTTGATTACTTCTGCACTAAAATCACTAAATACGCACTCATAATTTCAGTGATTGACTTTGTCTGACTCCGCAATAATTTCTAGTGACTGCACTGAATCGAGCTACAAAACGCACTGACTCCCGTTACGTTAAATTGATTAATCAGTCACGAGTAGGTATAAAATATGTTTTCGGTTAGAAACATTTTACTAATTTCAATCACTCATTCAATGCCATGCCAAGAACCCCACGTCATTGATCGTTGATCAAGCGCAGAGAACGGTAAATAAATCTTTAGCCTGTGTTTTAAATAGAAGTGATTCAACTGGGAGATTTTGTATCTACCACGGAATATTTCTTTCCAATGGAATATTTCATCCCTGGGGCGCACAGTGCACGTTGACAAATGAAAGAACTGACCCCGTTTCTGCCCAAGTGTTCTCGAAAGATTTGTGACAAATATTTTCTACGCCATTTAATTTTACTTTCCTTCGCCGTTTAATGTAATTGCCTGAGCACCGTATCATCTTCTGGGAAGCTGCAGACGAGCGTTTAGTCTTCTCAAACGTGAAAACTCTAACCATAATTATTTCCGTCCCTGTTAGCCCAGAATATTCTATACAGAAGCTCAGCGTGTCATTTAGGCTTAACAAGATAGGCAATTGTGAGTAAAAGAAGAAATTAAATAACATGTGGGTTCAAAAATCGTTTTGAAATTACGATTTCTTAGTTAGAGTCCCGAGTATTTCGCGTATTGAGCAGGAAGCAAGCTAGACTGGACAGTCCTCTATACACTCGAGACATTACCGTTTGCTTATTGGTTGCTGTGATAAAGTGAGGCCTCTGTACAGGACTGTTTAACACTCACTCACTCACTCACTCACTCACACTATTGGTTCCTGCTTACTACTGGCTCGCAGTTGAACGGAGCGGGTCTAAAGATAACTGTCGTCCAATCACAACAGTAGGAGAAAAGAACAAGCTGTTCTGTCGCGGCCTGGCTGCAGGATCGGGCAGACCATATAAATGTTCTGGTTGCTAGTACAGGCTTCTCCGACTGTCTTATACGAGCCTGTTAAGAATGGGTAGCCGTACTCAAGACGAAGACGGGTTTCTCCTTAATCGTCTTTATATAAAACGCAATAACTACAAAAGTACAACACTTTACAATCGTTACGTTGGGAGAGTAACTATGTTTACTGCTATTCATTTATTCAAAAGCCACATTGCTAAATATCACGTTAATATCTCTCTGGCGTAAACCATTGGAACCAGTTCACCTTAATGCTTGTTGCCGAAGGCTGCGTCTCTTCGCGTATCGGGAGCGGCAGTCCCCGGTACACTCCTCTCGTGTCCCTTCTTGAGAGGTCGGCCACTGACTGACGTTCCGACGGCGTCTCACGCACCTGTCTGGCGTCTGGCCCCACGACGAACCTCGCGCTGGCCTATATCGGCGCGTTGTTAGATGTGTCGCCATACTGTTTACTGGTTACCGTTTGTCGCAATCACTGGCGTCCTAATTCCCTGCTGAATGTGTTGCTAGGTTCACGCGAGCGTTAATTAATGGTTCGCTCACACCACAACAAAGTGTTTGAAATCTACCTCACCTCCGAATGAATTCGCGAAATACACTTGTGTCTATTAAAACATAGGTGTGAGAAATAAAAAAAAGTGCGTGTAGTTGCTTATCATGTGCACTGATGTGACAGGAAAACTGTAGAAGCCGAGGCCTTTCCTTCTACAGCATCGCTTTTTTTTTGTATTTCTAATGTTGCAGCCACCATCAACGTACATAAAACAACAGAAAAATCTCAGAGCTGACTGCGCCGTGATGAAAGCAGGTTTTCATGATCGAAGCATTTTTTTAAGCGGTGTTAGAAGAGAAGCATGTGTGATGTGTCACAGAATTTCAGAGATACAGGCGAAATTTTGGTTTATTCCTTCGACCTTTTGAAGGGTGTACCTAAACAATAATTTCTGTAAAATGCTGTACTTACGATGCAGTGTGGCCGTTGGGAAACTCTGAATGAACGTGACAAGCATTGGCTATCAAATATCGTTCCAAAAGACGTCGGGCCGCGGTTGACGTAGTAGCTAGAACTTTCACTACCCGTCGAGGCAAACCTGGTTCGATTCCCGGTGAGGCCACATGTGGGAATCGTGGCAAACGATGTCGCTGGTCGGCGGGTCTTCTCAGGATTCTCCTTCATTCCGCCCTTGCATTCCAGCGCTGCTATATATCCGGCCAGCTTCACCATCGTCGATTCTCAAAAATCCGTTGTTAACAGCCGCCAAACATCTCCATTCTGCTCAAGCACGACAACGTGCAACACGAAAACACATAACATTGGAATTAAGAGCTCCGATCCCGGAAAACATCAACGCGAACACGTAGCCATCATGATGTGGGCTTTAGAAGCCAACGCCGTCCATGAGTATCATTTCTAAGCCCACTGCACAGTGCCATACGCCTCGTATGGGCTCGGAAACATCACAGATGCGCAATTAATTTTGGGAAACGTGTACCCTGGCCTGATGATCATGATAGATAAGCAGGCTTAAATTTCCGTCGACAGCGCGGTCATTAGAGACGTAGAAAGTTAAATAAAATAAATTTACTTTCCAGGAACCTCAATGTCAAACTTATAATACGACGTTAACACATGGAATAATTTTTCGTAAGTCATTGTCTACATACAGCATGCCAGTCAGTATGTATGTTGAAAGGACAGTAATATTTGTCAAGGATTAGTTTCTAAAGTGCTCACTTTACTAAACAGCCTACAGTGTAGAACCATTCCAGCATTCTCCATGACTTCGGAAAATCATGGGGAACCGAAGTCAGCACGGCCGGGCCAGTAATAGAACTCATGTCCTCCTGAATTCGAGCCTAAAAGTTTACTATTGCTCCACCTCGCTCAGATCGTACTGATTCGGTAAAATGCAAAAGTACGCATGTCAAGAAAATCCTGTGAATCTATGGTTCCTGTATGCCAACGATGGAATGCACCAGATGGTGTTGGCTGTAGTGATATGTCTACAAGCGTCTATGGACAATAAACGAGCGCACTGTTGAAAGTATAAATCCAACACCTCGGAATAATACAGAACTGATGATCGTAAACTAAGAGGTATAATGGTTTCGTCTACACGGTACTTTAGAAAGCTTGCTTTGTGCGGGTCCCGTCGTGTCTATGCAGTTTTTGCAAACCATAAGTGGACTTATGTAGCATTATATGTGTACCAATTTTTTTTTTTTTTTTTTTTTTTTGCTTTTCTGTATACACTGATAATTTAATTTATTTCATATGTTTACGTCCTTTGTACTTGCAATTTACCGATGTTGGTCTCAAAATATTATCGAATCGGTATAGTCGTTTTATCACTATCTTAGAAAACAATATCTACACAAATTTCGGGCAGAAGGGGGGTACAGTTCCCCAAATATGGGCTGGGGGAAGGTGCCCCCCATTTCATCCCCTTCCCCTATCATTTATTAGTCTTGTTCAGAGCAAGATACAATACGTGAATGCTAGACTTCGCAAGAATAATTAAATGGGAATATGTGCAGTGGTTAATAAAAATTAAGGTTTTTTTTATGAACTGCCTAATTTTTTTGGAATTAACTCATTTAACTGCACAGACTCGCAAAATATGAAGTGAAATGAAGTTGAATACAATATAATACTCTTGTTAAACGATTACATGCAGTCCACGAATTGAGCACATGAAAATACATCATTAAATTATTGATCGAGTAGGAAGTTCCGCAACACTAAACGGGGATAGGAAAATTACAATTTAAACTCTACATATTATACCGGATACATTAGAAGAAACAATACACACGGTTATGGCAAAGGTGTTTACGTGAAACATTTTTCGACGAAGAACCAGTAGTTAGATCCACGAGTATTTCGTGAATTCATTCGGAGGCGAGGTAGACTCCAAACACTTATTCTTTTCTCCTACTGTTGTGATTTAACGACGATTACGTAGACACGCCCCGTTCAACTGCAAGCCAGTAGTAAGCAGGAAGCAATAGTGTGAGTGAGTGAGTGAGTGAGTGAGTGAGTGTCAACCAGTCCTGTACAGAGACCTCACTTGATCACAGCAACCAATAAGCAAACGATAATGTCTCGAGTGTATAGAGGGCTGTCCAGCCTAGCTTGCTGACAACTCAATCCGCGAAATACTCGGGGCTCTACCAGTAGTGTTACGAGACCCCGTCTCTAGAAAACAGGCAATGGTAACGTGCAGAGGCACGTATGCTACACATGTGGTTGTCCCAGTAACGTGCAGAGGCACGTATGCTACACATGTGGTTGTCCCAGTAACGTGCAGAGGCACGTATGCTACACATGTGGTTGTCCCAGTAACATGCAGAGGCACGCAGGCTACACATGTGGTTGTCCCATTAACCGAACCGTGCGTATTGGTGAAATGACGGTGTGCAATAAGTATTTCGAAACTAACGAATGTGGTACTTGTGTAAGTATATGGAAACATGTAGAAATGTTAGTAGATCAGGCAGACTGTGCCGTTCACGGTACCTCCAACCATGACATTCGCGCCGCATGTTACGTGTCCACAACTGGAACGGAGACTGCGAAAACATGGCGCTCTAGCGGCAATGAAGCTCGATACGAGGCACAATGACAATCCGCACTTTTGAGTGCAAAGCATAGAGTAAATATGAGGTAAGACGATCTCGCTGGCTGCGCACATCCCATCTCCGTGCCACAACGTTGAATTGCTTTTCTGCCTATACTAATGGTGTTGATTGAGTTTGAGGTTAGCACACTGTTTAGCTAACAAGAGCTTTGAGGCGTTGTAATGCTTCCTCTAGCTATTTTGTAACCCAGTTTGATTAATTCAAACTGGTCAATGTATTTTATTAATATAATAGTGCTTGTCATTTAAAAATTATTATATACACTATCACGTTCAGTCTTGTTGACCACGTGACTTTGACGGTTGTGTTCCTTTCGGGTAGGTCAATGTTGGGTACATGCACCGAAGACGAATAAGCGGTCTACCTCATCTTTAGTATATGGTTCAAAGTGGCGGTATTGGAGCGTCTAGAGGCTGAATTGGGAACTAGCACGCGAGCCACTGCACGAAAAATGAGAGTTGAACACACAGCCGTGAGGAACGTCGTATACGAGCAACTACTCAACCAGTAGAACGTACAGCAGTTGTAGACATTGAGTTCAGCGGACTTTGTGAAAACTTCTGCAGTTCTACTGTCATAGTCTATTCGCAGTTCCTTCACTTTTTTTTTTTTCTTTTTATTCAAACCTTTGAAAAATCTCCCCACGTATGGCGTGTTTTACTGTTTCCTAAATATTTCATCTATCTCAAGCGTTTTATACTTCTGCCAAAATAAAAATTATCTTATTTATTGTTCAATCAGGCATTTACTTATACTATATTAATAAATTATATTTTGTCTATAATTAATATGAATAAAAAACATGGAGAAAATTGGGTGTGTCGGTAATGTCTAGTGAAAGTAGTTCTCATGCAAAGGTATGAAACAGAGTGCGCACGAATGCGGTGCGTTGTCTCTTTGGTGTAATTTTTTAGGCTTTGTTTGTATGAAGGGGAGAGGGGGGGCAGCATTAAATTAGAACTTTATCAGGGTTTCAGAAAAGTTTGAAGTAACCATGAATGGATTATATACGTTACTACAGCAGTATGATGAATATGCCAATTCGTATTATGGGTCCCCTTTAGAGATGAAGCCTGGAGAAGTACTTCAACATTAATAAGTCGTTCGTGTGATGACAAAAACCCGCGTAACAAGCACACTAGAAGCCAGCAGATGACACTTTCAAAATGGAAGGGCTAGCATTTATTTTTGTCCCAACTTGTCTCAGTTACATTACGTACTTCCGCTTTCTGCAGGAGTTGTTGGTAATCTACTTGGAGTACTAGGTGCCTTGGGACGCACATTAAGCGACGTGGTTCCAACAGGATGGGTCTCCGCCTAACATCGCCACTGCGATTCGTCAACACCTCGATGAACGGGACCCGAACACGTGAATTGGCAGAGGCTGGGCCCAATGCGTGACCACCACTTTCCCCTGGCCTCACCCCATTTGACTTCTGCCTTTGGACTCACGTTAAATCGTTTGTGTTTATGTGTGACACCTGTTGACACCAGTTTGGAGCTGACTAATAGGATACTTGGCGTCATTGACAATATCTGTGCCTCGCTGGAGATCTTCTAAAGTGTACGTCGCAAAGTACAGCGACGCTGACCAATGATATTCCGAACATACTCTGTGAGCAAGTTGGCTTCTGTTTATGTACTGAATGTGCAGAGATACATTCCTTTTAGGGTTCGTTCCGATGTTTTAAAACAAACCTTTGAAAAATCACCCTAGGAGTAACATGTCAACCTATTCCTTAAATAACTCGTATGCCAAAAATTTTGTTTTTCTGTAGTTAAATTAAATTATTATTATTATTTTATTTTATTTTTTAGTAATTTAAACTGAAAGTTCGTATCTTCAGTAACTTGTAATATTTATTTCGCATTAAATATGAATGAAAAATACTGAGAGCAGCGAAGTGTCGGCAACGGCTATTAAGAAATAGTTCCCAGTTAAAATATTGTTTTAACCAATTTTTTTGGTATGCTGCTTTTAAATTAAGCGTGGAATTTGGAAATATTTAGATTTTTGATTGAAACATATTTTATTGTTACAGTTAAAAATAGAAGCGAAAACTACGGTGTTAGTGACGACATGGTATATTATTTTGTCCACGGAAGAAACTTGAATAGGCCGAGCGGAACTTGTCGTTCTCTCTTTCTCTCTTTCTCTCTCTCTCTCTCTCTTACTCTGTGTATCTTTCTCTCTGTCTATACCTCTATCTCTCTCTCTGTCTCGGGAAGTTTTGCACCGCTAGTAGCAGTAAGAAAATTATAGACTACATGGTTTCAATTTTAGCATATTTCATACTTATTACAACAAAAATAATTATTTTTTAAATTTTAATTTAAAACTGAAAAGTGATTTTAATGTTTGAATATTTCTTATATTAAATTCACCAGATCGGTGGGATGGTTACACATCTGAAGTTGGCAAAATTGCGGTGACATGTCACGGCATGTTTTTTGTTGCTGAACGAAATGTTAATTTTTCTTCCAGCAAAAATACCTTTAAATTTCCTCATAGAGTTTATATACGTTGTTTTTTAAACCTACATAGGCAAGTTTCTATGTTGTGGAAAATCTTTTCCCACGGCAGGGAGGGTAAGTGTAGAGGGTAAGTGTGCACAATGGAAGGAAAGTGTGCGCACTTAGTTGATATTTTACCACAAATCTTGACCCATAATAGTTTTTTAAGTATTCTTGCTGCTTGGAGACAAGTAAATCATTGAATAATATCAAGGAAGTGCAAAGATAATTATATTTTGAACAGTTTTTTTACCAGGCAAAATACAAAACTCGGCAAATGCGCATACTTACACGACCAATGCGGGTAAGTGTGCGCAGTGTCATGTAAGTGTACGCAAATGTTATATTTTTTATACACTTTATATTACACCAAACAAAATCCAGTTCGTATAGTTTTTATGCAGTTTGATGTTCTTATTAATGTGTTACTGCTTGGCTTTAAATTTTTGCTAATGAGTCAAAAATATTTAGGTCACAAAATGTTAACAATAATCACAAATAAATACCCCACTTCTTTCATATAACGAACATAGCTCATGTCATCACTTGCCACAATCGCAACAACCTTGTACCCAGTCATTATCATTGCACGATTCGTCACATCCAGGGCAGATGTAAACAGCTAAATACGATTATTCACCAATAACATTTTTAGAGCTTAATGTCAACTTTCGCTTCGCAGAAGTTGCTGACTTTGTGTTTCCAGATTTGTCATTTTTTGGTTTTTCGCCGACTGAAATTTTGTCTTCGCCAGCGACCCTTCAGCTTTTCTTTGTGCTCTCGCTGCCTTATTTTCCAGTTTAGATTTCTGATCCTAAACGAGCTTGTCTTTATAGGGTGTCGATGTTGAAATTTCAGAGTTATGCACGACCTGTTTTCTCTTGATTTTTCTCTGAGCTGTTGGCAAGTGATAAATTGCTATAACTCGAACAGTTGGTGACATGGGAGTAACTATTTTGGAATATTTTCCACCTACGGTTCTTCTTTTGGGCCTCATTCAATAACGACAGAAAATCGTCTTCGGGGGAAGCAACTGGATTAAAACGGTAAATACCAGTGTCACTGAAATCTGCTGCAACTTTCCCTGCTCCCGCAACTATTCCAGAAGCCATACAATAAACCAGACACTTTCATCTGTGTGACTGCCTTTCCTGGGTGACTACACAACTATTCTTTCAATTTCATTGCGATTCGCAATAAAATGTCTTTAATGGCGCGCAGATTACTTTGTCCCGAGGTTGTAACATGGGACTTTCATGGGGTGACAGAGCCAAAAGAACTATGTTTTTTCTCCTACAAAGTTCAATGGTAGAAAGTGAACGATGAGAAACATGGTTGTCCAGAATCAATAGGATGGGATTCTCCTCAGAAGGCTTCACGTGTTTCACGTAGTGCTGCAACCAAACAAATAAAAGCTGCGAATGTATTTAACTTGATTCACACATCAGTCCGAGGATTCCTGTGGGAGCATTGTTGTTGTAGAGATTTGCGTTATTACGTTTACGTGGATAAGTTAACGCTGGTGGCAGGAAATTAACCTGCCATCTCTCAGCTGACTTAATTTTGTTCATTGATTTCTTTTTTTGCTACAACTTTATCTGATTTGTTAGGAACAGTTGACACACCACTCTCATCCATGTTAAATATTCGGTGAGGAAGGAATTTGTACTTCTCCAAGCATTCTCGAAGATTACCAAAATATCATTTGCACTTTGAAGCCCATGGCCATCCCTAAGATACATTGCTGAGGTGTACTTAGTGAGAGACCAGAATCTTAGAGAAATCGTTAGACCAAGTCTTTACCTGAAACTGTAAGTTTATTATCAAATCAATGCCCCAATCCGTTTTGTTCAGCGAATTCGTACGCCAATTTCATCAGTGTTATCATAGTCATCCCGTAGAACCTAGCCTCTAAATCATCACCATGCTTCGCCAGTTGGGCTACCATTTCTTTTCTGAACACCTTTGTATATCACCCTATAAAATCAGCTACGAAACCCTGAAATCACAGTAAAACCTAATTAATAACTTTTTCGATCTCTCGTTTCGTCAACAGGACTTGCATGACATTATTTTATTAATAGACTAACTTCTGACTAATACAGTAGATAGTATGACATACACAGGTGTTCTCGCATGCGGCAGGGTCAACAGGAGGGACGAGAGAAGGCTGGTGCTGCGAGGAGCTAGCTGTGTGTTTTCTTTTAGTAGATTTGCAAATTCGGTGCACGTTTAGTTTCGTAGATAAACGTGGATTTCGAAAACTCTGCAAGGCAGTTGAAGCACCAGGTAGACCAGTTTATTGGAGGCTAAGATTACTCAAGTGGCTAAGTGTGTGCAATATCGACAGTAGCGCGTACACTTACCCGCTTCTTACTATGGTGTACAAAATTCACACTAGATGGCAGAACAGGTATTATTACCCGACCTGACCACCAGCGATGCAATCTTCAACTGTATTCTACTGGACTGCAACAGTAAAACGGTCGCATTATTATCAAAGTATTATGTCCTTATCTAAATACATGGATAAATTATAGTCTACTAAAAAAAAATGTAATTTATTACCTGTGTAAGTCGCAGAGATTGACTTAGACACAACGCTTATCGTTCGAATTCACTCTTTATCCAACTCGCCATTACGCCAGCCAGCATTCTGTTATGCAGTGGTACTAATCGCTGAGAAAAAAAAACTACTTACGCTTACCCGCCTACGTACACTTACCCTCCATTACCTACTGTAATGTGTGTTGTGATCGCTGCGTGTGAAAGGGTATTGTTGTATCTCTGTTGCGCTGGACCAGTGTGTGCGTGTGATTGCAAATATTGGACGTGCGCAATGTATACATTTTAACCGTGAAAGGTTTTATCATTAAATTAATTATTTGAAAGTTACGTCTGTTTATTTATCACAACTTTGTGTAACTTCGCCATAGGTATCTCAAACATAATTGTGTAGTGTGCTTACGTTTCTTTGATTTGTATGTTTGCCACAATCCCAACAAATTACTAAGCCAAGCCAGAAAATTTTGAATAAGTAATTAAATAAACCTAATACAAAGTTAGTACCAGTAAGTACCTATGTAAAGGAATATGAGCGGAATAAAAGTTAGGGTAGGCTTATTTGGGTGCATGTTCACCACTGTCTTTTAAGTTTGTCGCTGCTGTCTTTTTCGTTGGACTGATTGCTCCTTCGCTTTAAATTTATTCCAATTGAGGCCGTCCTTTTTACGGAATAACCCAACACATATCAATAACAAGTCGCCACAAAATATTAACGTGTACTATGTATTAACGCGTATCAAATATGTAAAACAAAATGTAAAATAATAACCGTTGGAACTATCGTCTATACAGACATTGTTAAATAGTCAAAAATTGTGAACATTCTTACGTAATGGTATTTTTTTAATGAAAGAATTCTTTGAACAGCTGTAAACAGTAAACAAAGCATTTGACAGTTATTACATCTGTCACTTGAACTCATAGCTTTAACTTATAGTATCTTTTTCTGTTATATTTATTAATGCATGCTGATTATTATGTGAACTTTTAAATATCTCTGTCCATCTTATTTCGCCAGATTTCATGAGTGTCCTGTAAAATGAAAATGTTGTTCTCAATATTGCTTACTAGTGAATGTTATGTATAAACACTTATCACATTTATCACTTGATCTCACCATTGTTATGGATAGTGTTTATAAGGTTTCCTTTCGTTATATATCATATTAATGTGTGCTGAGTATTATGTGGACTTTAAAATATCTCTGTCATTCTCAGTTTTCAGAGCTTATGAGTGTTCTGTGCAATCAAATTTTTTTTTAATATTGATTTCTACAAGATATGTATCAACACTTCTATATTTATGTTACCTATTAATTTTTGTCATATTTTCTATAAATTTTCACTCATAAATGGCATTTATTATTTCAAGTGTCCTTATATATGTAAGCGTTCTTATGAATGTATACTAATTGTTGCCAAAATTATGTATGTACTGTTTCTAAAATAGAGCCCAAAGCTATCAGGAACATTCAAATAATTGAATAAAAATAAAAAAAAAGGAGAAATTGCATGGCAGTGTTCATTTTACGTGTAGCAGAAGGATACGTAAACGGTAACCAAAAGTATAACTTCAGCAGGGCATCAAAAAAGTTTGAAATAGCTGTAACGGGCCTATATCATTAAATGTGCTTGCGTAAGAGTGCTGGTTTCCCATTCAAAAATATTTCACATACATCCCTCTGAGTCACCTTTCAAACATTGTTTAACACTTTCAACTGCATGTATAAATAAGTAATAAATTATAAAGTATATACACGAAATGGAGAGTAATGAATTTGATCTAATATTATTCGTTGGTAAGTACTATAAGTTTTCTATAATTAAAAATACAATTTAAAACAAATTAAAAACAGTAAAGCTACTTCCCGAGACTGTACGAATGAGCAGCAATTAAATATAATGGCGACGTTCTGAAATATCTTTAAAGTAGTTTCTAAGCACCCTGGTAATAATTAGGTGGTTCCTCACATAACAACATTTCGGTAGTATATTATAATTCCAGCAGTAAAAGCCAACATACATAGATTGTTTGAAACAATTTTAATGGTTCAGAAGGACTTAAATGTGTAGCTACTATATTTATATGCCCACCATTCTTAAAATAATTATCTGAAGTACTAATGTTTCATAACTTTATTTTGGCCTACCGTAGCACAATTTTATAGCCGAATTTGGTGAGAATCGTGCATTTGTTTCCAGAGATAGTAAAACGATGACCATGCAAGTCTCTAAATTTTGTGCAGACATCGTGAGTTTACGACACAACATTTTTAATTTAAATTGAGATTGAAGTACCCAAAATAAAGTTCAGATGGCAGCCTTTGGGAAACGTATAATAGTTGGGTGTCCTTGCTAATTTTGGTAAAGTTCAGTTCACTGGTTCGAGATTTGAAAAAAATGGGAAAGGGGGACACAAAAAGACACAGGGAAGTGATCTTGTAAGCTTGTCTCTTCTTTATAAAGTAGGTAGTAGTATTATGAAGTGAGCTGAATGTACATAAAACACGTATTAATTTATTTGACCGCTAGAGTTTGTTGGCGTTATTTCTAAATGCCGGTAGTGTAGATGATACTCGTGCAAGGCTGTCTGGGAGCGGCACGGGTGACCAAGAGAGCAAGGAGGACGTCAGACAAGCCCCCAGAGCGCGGAGCGGGTCCGGCACGGGAAATGCCTCTTCTGGGAGAGGACTTGCACGCCCGACGCCAGCACCCTGCTCCTGAACAGCTTCGGCGTCTCCAGGAAGATGCAGCTGTGGTTGGCGACGCCCGGGTAGTGGCGCCGGTTCTTGCGGGCGAACGTCGCCCCGGCGTTCCACATCGGCGGATCCGGCACTGGAAGCCGCGGCCTGCTGGGACAGACAACGGCGTTGACACTCCGCTCGCGGTCACTCCCCCCCAAAATTTTCCCGACGCCCTGCTGAAGGTCTGTTTCCAGGGTATCCCTCCGCCTCGTGCCTAACCGAGTTTAGAAAATCACACCAAACGGACAACGCACCGCGTTCGTGCGCGCTCAGCGTATTGACGTTTCGCATAAGAACTATTTCTTAACGGCTGTTCACGTTAAAGTCAGCACTTTTGAAATAAACCTCAGAAAAAAGTCACTGTCCCTGCTTGCATAACAGGCGCACTGAGTGACATGGACCCAGTAAAGTTGGTAACGATGGAGGGAAAGTAGTTCCATATCTTGACGTCGAATAAAAAGTGTTAGGTAACCATTTGTATTAAGTTAAATTACTTCTTTCGCTTTCTATGTTTTTTTAAGCACCGAAGTGTAAAAATGGGCAGATTTTAAAATATTTGCTTTTCTAATAATTTCACAGTTTCATTTGACCAACGCATGAATAAAGTGGCGAGGCCCATGACAATGTTAATTTTACATAAGGCGGAAGAATTCACAATCTGCATACAAATAGATCTTAATAATCAAAAGTGCTCATTTTACCGTGAACAGCATATACCTGGCATTATCAACACACCTACTTTCTCACTGGTTTAATTCATATTAATTATATGCCAAACATTATAATTTATAAATTAAATTTAAATAGAGTTTCAACTTTACCAAAAATTATTTTATTTTATGTACAAACAATAATAAAACGTTTGTAATGCATATCATATTTAGGAAACAACCAAACACTGCTTAATGAATGGGGTGATTTTTCAAAGGTTTGATTAAAAAAGTATGAAGAAACCGCGAATATACTATACTAATCGAACACTTTCGAAATACCTGCTAAAGGCCAATTCACACGATCAAATATTTTATTGAATTCGACCAATCGAATGCCACTTAATGGATACAGAATATGTTCACTTGCAATTCAGTGGATTGAATTCAATAGTATTTGAATATTACTTCGACGTTCTGAAAGACTTTTCAAACCTACAGTTGTACAAATATTGAAGTGACAACTGAGAAATTTTTGCAAATATTTCAGTTTAAAAAATTATAATTAAATGTTTTTAAATGGAGAAACTTGTACTACGCAAAAATAATTCACCGAAACCAAAAACAAAAATATTTTATACTTACTTTACATGAAATAAATATAGCCTAATATATGCAAATAATTATGTAGCGTAAAGTGCATAAATTATTGAATTAAGTACACTGCTATTCATATTTATGCTGTTTTTCTGAGTGCTAGCTGAAAAAATGGATTCAAGAAAATGTTTAACAGGTTCCAAACGAAAATATTTGAAAGAATTTGAGTCATTCGATGGCTTAAAAAACAAAATAGCCGCTATTATGATGTCCGAGTACCGTCACTCAACATTCAAAGAATTGAATTCAATAAATATGAAGGAAATTTTAAGTGGTCTTTGATTTTGTGAAAAGTTCTTCAGAATCTAATTTTCTTTTCTTTTTGTATGTTTCCACCATATGTAAAATTAGCATTGCCAGTGACTTGATTATTTTATACATGCGCCTGAAACCGTGCATTTGTTACGAACGTAAATCTGTTAATATATGCGAAATGAAGTGTTCACGGTAAACTCCAGCAACTTTGAAGGCCATACTTCAGATCTGCTCTTCTCAGTTTGTATCATTGCCATGAATGTTAGATTTACATGTCCATTAGCCTAGTAATTTTATTCGTGAGTCGGTCAAACAAGTGAAAATCAAGTGAAAACGTGATATTCTTAGGAATCAAAATTCGCTACTAATATGCCAGTTCTTGCTCTAATATGTGAAAAGCCTAGTTTACACGATATTAGCAGCTATCACAATAGTGTGTGAGCGGTAACTGTCATGATAGTACCTGTTTACACACACGATCGAAACATGCTGTGATAGTTAGCCTCAAAAGGAACATGAGCCACCTGGTACGTTGTGTGGCCAAAGTCGTAGCAGAAATGGTAACACTCAAGTGTAAAAAAAGTGACGGAAAAAAAGTGTATAAGACATTGGTTTGAAAGGAGAGAATATTTGGACGCTTCAAACACACTAATTAAGAAATTTGTATCACAAGACCCCAAAAGTTATGCCAATTTTCTTCGAATTAATAAAAGAATGCCTCACATATTGCACTTTGCTTAAACGTTGCTGAAATTTGCGTTAATTTCACATAGTAAACCACGATGTAATGTTTGATGATGTATTGTTTTATTTTTCGAGAAACTATGCTATGTCAAACAGCGACATATTTTAAAATCCGCGAAAGATGTTCATAGAAACAAAATAATTCTGAGATGTTACTGCCAAATTGAACACATGTACCAATTTGTGACTCGCACTATTACGTTAGTGGTGCTACACTCTTTACGCTACGAAAGTACACGAAAGTTGCACGTTATGTCACAACAGTTTCCATCAACTATCTAGCTCGAGCTGATATCGCGATAGTGCTATCGCGACACTGCGACAGTAACTTACGTGCAGTTTACACGGCTATAGTAATGCGACAGTAGCTTTCGTGATAGAAACTATCTCGATTTTATCTCTTTTTCCTTATTTTTACTTCTTTTCCCCGTGCATGTAAACCGACAAACAAATGGTGTGGTGTTATCATCCATGGGTGTTTCAAAACAAAATTATTCTACCACTTCTAGATTATGTACCAGAATTAGTTAGGATTCTACGTCGTATGCTGAAAGTTACAAATTAGTTACAGATGCCTCAACCTCCTGGTTATAGTGGTCTCCGAATGCTTCTACAACACTGTTTTGAGAATCAAGAGTTATGCCGTTGGGCTGTGTGCGAACTCTCACCTATCCGACTTCCTCGCCACTACAACAAAAGACCCGGAGTATTCTAGGTTCTTTCAAGAGGATGACGTTATGTTGGTTATTTCGGACGCTGTACTCCTCGTGCTATGTAATTTCTGTAAGGCTTTAGGACGTTAGACAACAAAAATTGCATTAGGTATTTCATATTTGTATGTTATAATGCACTTGCAATTATATCTGATGTGTTTTTGAATCGTTATTGAAAATAGGCACTAGGCCTACAAGATTCTACATAATTTCACTATAAATCATTATCTTTCCGCTAGGCAAATTATAAGTAATGGAGGAAATAATGGAAGTGTAACTAACTAGCGAAAATTGAAGTAAATACATCTTCTTCTTTGTTGATGCCCTGAATATAACTAGTATCAAAAACATTGTGTACTTGTGTTAACGTAGAAGTACTTTATTACTAGTTAAATTAAATTTTTACTTAAATTTATATGTAAACTAGGATATTTAATTTATAATGACTACTAATAAGAACAGGGAGAAAATGGATGTGTTGGCAATGCCTAGAAATAAATAGTTCTTATTGAAAATATTATTAGAGTGCGTACGAATGCGGTGCGTTGTCCCTTTGGTGTTATTTTTTAGACTTGGTCAAGCTTTGTTTGTTTGCACGAGGCGGAGGAATGGCCTGAAACAATGTGTTTAGTAGGTCTTCAGAAAAGTAAGAAACCCGTGAGCAGACTCTACTTAAAAGCCATCTGTAAACGCCAATACAAACGCAGGAATCAAACACGACGCTACACACCACACCAGTGCATAGGAATGATACAAAAACTGTTAGGTTGAAGTTTTTCCCTATACAGATGTGGTTCAAGACTGATCACGGTAAAATGAGCACTTTTGAAAGCCCTGCGTGAGATCTACTTGTATACACGTTGCGTATTCCTCCGTCTTATGTAAAATTAACATTGTTATGGGCCTCATTACTTTGTTCATGCTTCGGTCAAATGAAACTGTGAAATTATGAAGCAAGTAAATACTTCACAAATCTGCTTATTTTTACACTCCGACGGATTAGAAAAACAGAAAGCGAACGTAATAACTTTACGTTATCACAAATGGTTACCTACCACTTTATATTTGACGTTAAGATAGGGACTACTTCCCATCCATTGTTACCAACTTTACTGGGCGAATGTCACTCAGTCACCCATTAAAATATATGCATGTAGGGGCAGTGACTTTTTTCTAAGGTTCATTTCTATAGTGCTCACTTTATCGTGAACAGCCTTTATCGCTCCTGAACAAATATATGAAACAGCCAAACGGGCACTTTCATTACCAGATCCACCGTGTAGCCGTGCTCAACACTACTAATGAATATGGTAATGCCGGAATCACATAACCTGACGCGCACGACACGACGGACAACAGCCAATGAAATACTATATAGATCGTGGTAAGGCCGACCGATTCTGTCGTACGATCAGCAATTTTGGATTAGAAATTATTTCTATTCTTCGTGGCGTCTTGCAGCATGACGCACAGAACATTGCAAAATTAAATTGTATTGCAAGCTATCCCTACAAAGGTAAGTACGCAGCTTAAAAGAAAAATAAATTGAAAACTACTGCATCTAACTCTTAAAAATAGTAATTTTACCTATGTATGCATTAGCAATACCAATTTGTCACCATTATGTATTGCAAATTTCCCTCTTGTTCACCGCCTTTGAAACTAAAGTAGCCTATCAGCGCCTTCTAAATAGTTAGGTTAAATTCCGAGAGCGTCGTGTCGGTCGTGCTGTAAATTCAAGTAGTCACATTGGAATGTGTCGTGGTTGCGTTTTTGGTCATGTCGTGCTGTGTTGGTCGGGGCTGTGTGCCCCACACTACGTATAGGTTAAAAACTTCCATTACATGTTAGGAAGTTTGCCAGAAAAATTCCTCACGGTGTACAGAGCCGTGCTCGCGTGACCTCACCTGTAGCGAGTGCGAGGCGTCCTGACCTCGGACCCGGGGCCCTTGCACTGGCAGGACGCCACTTCGTCCCGCTGCCCCGTGCAACAGCAGTTACAGCCGCAGTGGCCCCTGCAACGGCATTGGCAGTCGCACTGCCCGGCGCCGCCCATGGCGCCAGCCACTCCGCACCAGAGAAGACGAGCACACTTACACCAACTTCTCGACACGGAGCTCTGATAGCGTGGCAAGCCGTGTTTGCGCCTCTTGCTGTAGAAGGAAATAACGAGCTGTCGGAGAAACAACAATGTTGTTGTTACTATGCCAGCGCCATAGATTAAATATACTGTAGAGCAATTTGAGTCTTCTGTGCATGTCCCCAACACTGAATCGCACAGAGCCAGTATAACTGTTAAAATTGCCGTGCATGGTCAACAGTGACGAACGTGTTTATTTATACTTTGACTTTTCAACAGACGCGTCCTTATACATGAAAAAAATATTTATTTATTAGAAGCATTCAGTAGATTCAGATTTTGAACATGTGTTCACTGAATAACGGGTTTGTAACAAATATTAAAAATGGATAATAAAAAGTTTTAAGAATTATCAAATTTTAAATGATTAATTTTATAAGCACATAATTTCACTACGACTATGAGAACAACACAATTTGAAGGGAAAAAACCTGAAACCTATACCTATATATATCTATATATACCTATGTATACATAGATATATACCTATATATACCTACATACCTATACCTATATATACTCATATATACCTATATATACACCCATATATACCTATATATGCACCTATATATACCTATATATATACACATATATTTATAGCTATTTATGCATTGTGCTACCACCTCTCAGGAAGCGATAGAATCTCGAAGAACAGTTCGTGCTGGCTCTGCTCACATTATGAAACAGTCCACTGTAGCATTTTGTAGCATGCGGTAACCATTTCTCTGTTTCTCGTCGTTGTGCTATTATTTTTATTCATTTTGGAAAGGCCAACAGCTAAGCTACAATGTCAAAATATATCAGTTTTGGTATATTACTGAATACAGAATTTTGTAAGCTACTTATTTTCGTAATCGTGGAACTGATTAATAAAAGTGTTAAGATACTATAATTCAGTTAGATTCCGTATACCACTTGGGGCAAGACGGGGACGTCCCCATCTTGCCCTTAAAAACTTCCCCATCTTTCTCCTAAAAATGTTCCCATCTTGATTTTGATAAATTGCAGATATAATTCAGATCTAAAAACTATGCCCGCTGTTTTGTCATGGCAAAGTAGAGCTAACAAAGTAAACTTGTTGGGGTTTGGTGAAATGGAGTACAACGTGTGTAGAGTTATGTAATTTCACCAAGAACATTATTTTGTTTATGGTGTATCTACAAGCTTTATTATTGTTGTCAAGATTGAATTATTGTATTTGCTAAATTAAGGGAAAATCTGAGTGTGACCTCACCAGGAATCGAACCCGCATCATCTTGATGGGAAGCGAGCGCCCTAGCTGCAACAACCCCTTGGCCCCCCACAATTGTTACAACAGCGCCTATATTCTGGTAAAAATTGCCTTCCGCCAATGAGATAGGGGGTGTAACCTTTTATGTACGTTTAAGAATTTTAATATAGGCCCTAATCTAGATAGTTATATTTTCAGACTGATTGATACGGTCATATAAAACAAATACAGAATAACAGAGCTGGTCCGAAGAGTCAATGCGAAAAACTATTGATGAAGTTGTGCAAAAAAAATTTGGGTTATCGCAAGGAAGTAGCTGCTTTTAACGTTCCAAAACAACACTGTAGAGGAAAGTGACTCTGTTTCGACAAAATTCTCATCAGTAACTCAAGGTAGGTTTGGGGCCGCTTCAGCCTGTGTTTGCACTTGAAGAGGAAGCGGAGGTGGTTGGTTACCTTAAAGAAATGGAAGGCATGTTGTTTGGTCTAAGCACTGATGATCTAATAAAACTGGCTTTTGAGTTAATTGTGAAACGTGACAAGAAACACATGTTTCATATAGCAAACGGTGAGGCAGGCTTAGACTGGTTAACACGTTTTATGAAGCGACATCCAGACTTATATCTTCGAAAATCGGAAGCTTCTTCCTGAGCGAGAGCTATGGGCTTCAACAGAGTTGTGGTTTCAAAATTTTTTAAACTTCTGTTCTCGGGCAGCTATATGACAAATACAAGTTTACTCCAGACCAAGTGTATAATTGTGATGAAACAAGTGTGTCCTCAGTGCCAAAGTCAAAATCGAAAATCATCTCTGCGAAAGAGAGAAAACAATTTGGGGCTCTTTAACATCCGAAGAGGGAGGGCAAACAGTAACTGTCGAACTTTGTACTTATTAGTGCATCAGGAACTTACATGTCACCGATGATGATCTTTCATCGGCAGAGGATGAAGGACGAATTTTATTGATGGTTCTGCACCTGGAACTTGGGCAGAATGCCATCCTTCAGGCTGGATGCAGTCTGAAATATTCGCCCGGTGGTTCAAACAGTTTGTACAGTTTACGCACGCCTCCAAACACAATCTTGTTCTACTTATATTCGATTGCCATGCTACACACACAAAAAATCTTGAACTCATTGATATGGCAAGAGAAAACGGAGTTATATTTCTGTGTTTCCCGCCATACTGCACCCATCGCCTCCAGCCCCTGGACGTAACATTCATGAAGCTACTTAGCACCTCTTATGAAGTTGAGGTTACCAACTGGTTGCGATCGAATCCAGGGCGTGTTGTCCCAAGGTGTCTGATCGCGAAATTGTTTGGTAATGCATATCAACGAGCAGCCACTGTGACACCAGCCATCAATGGATTTAAAATAACAGGCATATGGCCAAAACACACTGAGGTCTTTCAAGATAGAAATTATTTGCCTTCCAAAACTACTGACAAACCATCGCCTGAAGTTAATGAACAAACTGACGTTACAGAATCTTCAGGACCTCTAGTAAATCATAATGATGCTGTTCCTAGCTGCTCGTTCTCCAATGCACAAAATAAAACTAGTGCATTTAAACAAGCATCACCAAAAGACACTATGTCATTTCCCCATGTCGGTAAAGAGAAAGAAAAATCCAAGTGGTCGCCGCTGTGGGAGAACTGCTGTTCTAACTGTATCACCATACAGAAATGAATTGATATCTCAAATGTAAAGACGTGCTGTTTCTTGTAAGAAGAAGCTGAACCTTGAGCACAGCAAGTTGAAACTTAAGAAAAGTAAGCCCACCCTTCAACAGAAAACAAAAAACGGTTCTGTAATTACAGAACGTGATGATGCTGAATGTATTTTTTGTGGTCATTTATTCTCTGAATCTACAGAAGAGTGGGTTGAGTGTCTAGAATGTCAGGGGTGGGCTCACTATGCATGTGCTGGGGAGGACGAGGAAGATCTGGGCATTGCTTATGCATGTGACATGTGTAAATAGTTGTACCCCATCTTGCCCCAAGTCCTGCACCATCTTGTCCCATGCCCTTGCATGGGGCAAAATGGGGCATCGTCCTCAGTTTAAAAAAATATATCTTTTGTTGTTTTATGATCGTAACTTGAAGATTTGATTCTATTTTACATTGATTGTCAAATATTGAGTGCACTTGTAGAATTATGTGTGATTTTAATAACAATAACAGTAATGTTCTGGAGTTATTTTTCTTAGCGTCCCTGCCTTGCCCCCGGTTCCCTATATATAACCTAACTGATCACAAGGTCACTAAGAATTTATATATTAATAAAACAAAAAAAAAAAAAAACGTCTCGGGAGCATAAAAAATATTACAATCTCATTTAAAAACTTTATAAGTGGTCTTCAATTTCCTCTATATTTACTTTAACGAACTTCAATATAATCTACCTCCATTAAAGCTAGGTTAAAGGAAGATTATAAACCACGCCCATAGAAGACAGGTCTGGACACTAGCTTGAAAAGTTGATGCCCTTATTGACCCATCTAGTTCACAAGCCCAAACACAGAGTGCTGCTACCGAAGTAGTGATGTTTGACATAGCTAGCATAGGGAGGGGAATTGCAATTTTTTCTTAAAATGGGAAAATGACGTTCATGTCTCTATGGTATTATCCATATACCATCAACGCTAAAAAACACTAGTTTGCTTGAAGCTGTAGCAATCTCCTTCCTATCACTCACAGCTGAGATCCAACTTCTAACTGTCTGTTAATACTGGGTTCACCATAAGTTATGTGATTACTGCAAAAAGGGGTAACGCTCATGGGGATGTAGACTGACTGAATAGAAACTAATAAGACAGTTAATTCACTAAACAAAAACACTTTATTACACCTTAATTTCATTGACGTGAATTACACAAAATACATTAAACGGATAGACAAAACATTACTATTCTGATTCCTCGACACAAGATCGTATTCGCTAACAATATGCTACCGTTGATGTTATCTGCCTAACCTTGCCAGTGATTAATTTCTTATGTTCTCTGGATAACGGGGTCCCGAAACATAACATAGTGCCTACTGTCAGTCCGGATTATGCTCACCGTAAAAGAAGTGCTGTAGACTGGCCCAGAGCTTCTCTAGGCCTGGATGGTGATGTTGCTCTCTTCTTCAGCGTCGTCGGCTCTGACAACGGTGAATCGTAATACTCTGATCACACTGGTGCGTGCCGTTTAGGGGGGTGGGGGGTCAGTGCGACACACTCAGTTATATACCCCACAGTCAGTGGGTCACAAGGATCGTGTTTTATAAATAAGCGTGTCGCTCTTGATGCTATACCCGGTAGTACCTTAGGCTAACCATGTGCGGCCCATAGGTGGCTGCTACACTGCCCTCCCTTGTCGAAAATGCAGCCGGCCCGGCTTCTGTAGTGGAGGAATGAAGCTGGAACCCTCCTGGTTACAGTGGTTGGGCACAGGAAGGAGCCGAGGAACTCATGGGCTGGAGCGAAGAGCGTAGAACGATTGGTGGCATACGTGATTTGACTTACTGGCAGATGGAAGGCACAAGAATAAGTTCGAAGCTACGTTTTACAATTGGTTGCGTTATTATTGGTACAAAAAAAAACTGGTTAGAATTGACTGCACATTATTGGCAAGGCAGGTAGAAAAATTGAAGAAATACAATATGTGATGTTATAACATGGAATTAATATATGAATCATAATTTGTAACAAGTTAAAATAACACTAATTAAGTTGATCGACCAGTACTTATGAAGAGCTACGCACTTTAAGTAGCAGACCACGGGAAAGATGGAAGTATGTCGAGTGTCACATTTAAATTTGAAATAATAGAATACCCCCAGAAACTAGGCGGTGGACATGGGTAAGAGGATGTTTGAAAAGTGCACATATGTGGTACTATGTCGTTCTACAACGTGCCAGGAAAATTTAAAAATTACAATGCCCCAAGTTGGTATCCCGGCTGGCTGAAATGCCTGATTGTTATTAAAATGAATATAAGATACATTTTTACACAGATTATGGCAACGTGGCATATAAAACTAATATCAGTATTTAAAATCTAGGTGATTTTACTACCTTTATGAAGGGTATAAGAGTCTATGTGGTTGGTAGTACTGACTACTCTTGCGTTCTTTGTCGGCAGTGGCACATTGAATAACACTTACATTACTAGTTTATCGCTGTTCGGTGTGGACATTGTCTTTACACAGTGCAAGCGACTTGAGTGACAGATGGATTAACAAACCTCTCTTTCTTTTCTTACATACACATACAAGTAAAAATTATACATAAAATGTTGAAACTCATTTCACTAATTACAGTGGTCAGTTAGTTGTGATGTAGGTTATGGCGGATGCCATATGTTACTATCCACATACATTTAGCAATATTATCATACACGGAAATACATATTTAAAATTATAAATCTATCTTAAACCTAACATGAGTAATTGAAAATTTAGTTACAATAATATAACTTTCCCGTAGGAATTATGTAAAGAGGTGCTACCAACATACATTTTAATTATGTGTTCTAGACATTTACACATTTGCCTTCGGCGTTGAAAAGGTTTTAGAATAGTATGTAAACTGTTCATGTCATTAGTATTTTGAGCACTGTTATCACATCAGTTATCACAGTTCACTAAAAATTCTCTAGATATTTGGCGCTCTGTTTTTGTGTAGTAGTATCTGTCATATTAATTGTTCATACTCATGAGTGTTTTTGCACTGTATCACTATTTCACCCTCTGCTAAAACTGTAGTCCATTAATGTGCAAGCTTTATTAGATAAGTTAAAAGAGAAAATGTCATTTGATTTCACTTTTACAAACGTTGAATGGAAATTCACATAATCTTAAATATTAAATACATAAAAAATTGAATTACTATAATACTTGTAAGGGTATTGGAATAACATTGTTTCAATCATATGCAAATAGAGTAAAATCCTTTTCTAATACCTAGTAGGATAATTGAAATTGAAGTAATCCTTATTTTACAATACATCCGAGATGTGTCACTTCATAATAGAATATATAACAAACAGATGTTGAATACTGGTCCCTCTATTCCTCGTTCTTTAGTAAACATAATTAGGAAAATGGAGAACATGCTCATTTGCTATTACTCACTAATAAATATTTTATTCATATATCATGTACATAAAAAAATTGTATTGACAGTTATTACCACATGAATAAGAAAAATTGTATGGCACTATTCTATTTTTTTTACTTGTGGTACACAATAAAGATATGATTACTTTCTTTAGCCATGTGGCTATATGGGTGTGTGTGTGTGTATATATATATATATATATATATTCCCTTTGAATAGTGTGTATATATATACACTATTCAAAGGGAATTATGGTGACGATTACAACAGTGTTTAATGCTATATTCATTATAATAATTGTACATGTTGGCTTTAAGGAGCCAATATTTAAATGTATTTAAGTTGAAAGAGAAACAAGCATGCTAAGAGGTATTCACTGCAACCGAAGTATTAATACTTGTGTTGCACTATAGAGACCTGTCAGTTTTTTTTAAATAATAAAAAAGCAATTAATATCCCTTATAGTATCCGAACTACCGGTCCCTTCCTGAGGGCCTGAAAGCTTCGCCCTTGCTTGTATAAGAAAATTATTTTATTCAATCCAAGGTGTATAAGTCAATGTTAAGAACCTTAAGTGTAAACATATATATATATACTTACATAACTTTATTTCTTCATCGACTGCTCTTAAAGTATCATGTAGCTTAATTTAAAGTATTCGCATGCAGCTCAGCGAATAAAATTTCATGCCATTGTCATACTTACTATGTCGTGTTCATTCGTGAGAGAATGATTGAGAGCTTGACAAGCTTTACATACAATGTAATAGTTGTGAAATTAAGTACAAATATGACTGCCATGGTAATAAAGTCATTTTGATCTGGTTCTAATATGGCAAACAGTTTGTTTCCCCTAAAATTAACATGCAAGTGATATTGGTCATTGTTGGCAGCACTGGCAGCTCACTGTGATTCATCTGCAAAATTGTATCAAGAGCGGTACTGATGTTTTAGAAGTGTATACCAGCATTTATTTCCAACTGATTTAAGTCAAAAGATTTCTGGTTAAACCAATATATAGGTAACACAGTCTGTTGTAAGGGTATTGTAGGTGCACGAACATCCCACAGACATGTGATGTGGCTTCAACAAGAATTTGTTCTTGTGTGGCAATCTGGCAGCCACATGGCACAAACAATTCAACACTACCTAATTTGTGGTGTTACATTTACATTTAGGGAAGTGTTTATACACTGCAAGAATGTTCCATCAGGAGGATTGGATAGCACACATTGATGTGGAAAAATATGGTGGATGGAAAACGAAGTGTTGTGGGAGCAATGAAATTTACATGTGGAAAACAATTAATTAGAATCTGATAGGAGGATAGCTTCTTTTACACATTTAGAAGCATCACTTGTCAGTGATTATTTGGGGATGAGTATAACATCTGCTGGCATGTCTGATGAGGGTGAAATGGCTTTAACTGTGCCCTTGGGCGGATCTATGGCAATGGTCGAATGTGGTATGCGAATGGTGCAGGACTGGTTGGCGAAGTGATATGGCACAGGGATAAGATGGAAAACTTGCGACCTGGAATGAACTCTGGAATTGGGTATCTGTAACTTTATGATCATTTGAGTTGCCGTGAAGGAATAATCTGTAAATTCATAAGCGTAATACTTAATAATGTCAGTTATGCCAATACTTAAAATTAGATTGAGTTTGAGCATATCCTCATTCAATTTGGTAAGGTCATTACTAAGCTATGTTTTATTAACTGCATTAAGGGGTAGTTTGTTTAGTTAACATGAGTGTATATAACTTCGAAGTTGGTCTTCAAGAATGACATTATTAATCAGTTGCAGAAAGCTAATGGATAGCAATTGTTATTGAGCCTCAATGTTGTCTATTTTCCTGACAGCAGAGTGTTGTGTTTGCAAAACTTGGGAGATTCCGTTAATTGTTGCCGCCAGTGAGTTTATTTTTCCTTCCACTTGGTGTTGGATGTCATTAATGATCGTAAAGGTCACATTAAGAGCTTTGTTTGTAGTTTGTATGTTACTGGCAAGCATGTTGTTCTTATTATCAAGTTGTACATCATTATCAAGTAATACACATAGGTGTTTATTCGTGAGTACGTTGCAGTACCATGTACTCACATCGCCCAGGAACTGGATTCCGGCTTTGGGTGGAATTGCGTACTCCCGTCATCAATGAATTCTCATAGTATTCCGTGTTCTACTACTTTTAAATACTCATATATGAATTTTCCATTCTTAAATGAGGTGGGAGTTAATTTTTTAATACTTAATCACTTCAGTAATTGACTAATCAACTAATTCTGGAAGCTAGTACCACGATCTGTAAAGAGTTTTTCTGGACATCCAAATTGTAAATTCACTTACTTTATAAATTCTGCACATGTAGTTGCATTTGTGGATGGAACTGCCTTTGCAATAACATAGCGACTGAGATATTCGTTCATAACCAAAATGTATTTATTACTGCACGTGGGAAGGGGACCTTTTGCATCAAGCGTCCATGTTTTTAAGAGAGGTTGAGGTGGAATAGACATAATTTGGCCTGAAGGTTTGGTATTTGGTGCTTTTGTCTTTTGGCGAACCGGACAAGTACAGACATGATTTTTCACATCAGTGGACATAGTATTCCAGTAATATGTTTGTTTAATTTTCTCTGGCATTTTAAATGCACTGAAATTTCCACTTCCAAATATGGCATCATGATGTGCTTGTATGATTTTGGGTACATATACTTGTGGTACTAGTGTAAGTTTCTTGGTCCCTTGCGGTGTGTTAATCTTAAGGTAGATCTCGCCTTTTGCCGCCATTCCATAACGGCGACTAAGCCAATGGTATTTGGTGTCTGCAACCTGAGGGTATTCTAGTGCACACATAAAATGTTGAATTTGCAGGTCATGTTTATATTCACTGGCAAAAGGAGAGGATAACGGCAATAGGACACAGATACAGGATAGAATCATTGTCAATCCCTATATATTCCTGCTCGTGACTGTAGGTAGGTAAGGAGTGTGGCATCCCATTTTTGTTCAAGATAATAATTGTGCAATTTAAGAGTGGGTCGATACAATGAGTTTCTATTTTATTAGGGCGGTTTTCGATGATGACTTGTATGTTGACTTGGTACAAGGTAGTGATGGATAGGAAAAATTTCCTCATCAGTTCTTGATTTTGCAACTGTTCAGTCTTGTGACTGAATGTTGTTTTTGAAAAAGTGTTTAATGTCATCCCAATTGTTAATTGTGTACTTGACAATACTTGATTTTATTTTACTGTGTTTATCAGGGTTTTGTAAGTTATATTAGATAATAGCTGTGTATAGTGATGTGCAATTGACCATTTGTTGTTTAACCTCGTATTTAGTGTTGTTTGCTAAGATTTTTTCTGTTGTTGTTCCTGTATCTGTGGTAATACGACTTAAGGCATCTGGGAGGGCGTTTAACTGGCCTTTGACAATATGGGTTTCAAAATCATACTCGCTAAGTGCAATTGGCATTTTCTTAATGTGTATGTTATGTTCCACCATAGACTATAAATATCTGAGACTGGCATGGTCTGTTTCATTTTTAAAGTGGCACCCCCTATAAATATAGTCGAAAATGGTTACAGAAATAACGTATAGTCCCAAGCTTTTGTTCTGTCGCATTCCATCTCGATTTGTTCAGTGATAACTTTTTGGAGGCAAAGGCGATGATACTGCATTGCTTAGTTTGGAGATCCTCCTGCATAAATGCCCTGCCTACTACATCGTTACAGGCATCACAAGCTAATATGATTTTCTTTTTCTGATCGAATATTTGCAGTACAGGTGTGACTAATATAGCTTTCTTAAGATTAACAAATGCCTGCTGGTGGGTATCTCCTCATTTGTATATGCTGTTATGTGTTGTTAAATCAACAAGCAGTTGAGCTAAAGTAGCATAATTCATAATGCACCTACTAAAGTAAGAAGTCATCCCTAAAAAGTTACATAGCTGTTTAATGTTTGTTGGTGGAGCCATGTGTTCAATGGTGCGAACTTTTTTAAGGATCTGTAGTTGTACCCTGTGGGATAATTATGTGGCTCTCTGAAGGTAATTTTTTTGTATTTACTTTTACAGTGAACATATGCAGTCTCTCAAAAACTTTCTCTATGTTAGTTAATTGTTCCTCAAAGGAATTACCTAAAATAAAGATATCATCGATATATGCAATGGCTGAAGTCCATTGTAGGGGTCCTAACAGAGAATTTTTAAACTTCTGAAAGTACTGAGGTGATGTACATATCCCCATTGGCACTCTTTTATGTCGGAACAACCCTACTATACTGATGGTAAACGCTAATTTATAATGGTCTTGGTGCCTAACAGGAAAACTTTAAAAGCCTGAAAAGAGATATAAACTTGTAATATAGTGGGAGTTTTGTAGAGCATTCAAAATGTGTTCAGTGCGGGGCAATGGGTATTGCACTCTAGTTAAATATTGATTTAATTTCCTAAAATCAGTTAAAAATCTTAAATTGCCAATTTTTTAGACTACTAAACTCGGCACAGGATATGGTCAGTCAGCTTCCTCGATAATTCCCGCCTGTAACATTTCTTTAATTTGTATTAACAGCTCGTAACAAATTTTCGGACTAATATGTTACGGCCTGGTTGCTACTGGCTTATCGGTGGTCAACTCTAATTTAATTTCAAAGTTTTTCGCCACATTTAATTCCAATATAGAATTAGCAAATCTATATTGATATTTATCAATAATACTAGTAATCACCACTGTCTATTTAGCATTTAATTTCTGGTTGATATTCGGTAGTTTGGTTTGTTCACCTTCGAAACTATCTAAGGCATTGAAATAATGTTCTATGGAAGTAGATTTTTCCTGAGCCATCATAGCCGAGTGTATCGGTATCTCGACTTCTTATCAGGGTTGTGAGAATGGATAAATAGAATGTTATATTTTAATATAGGAATGATGTCATACTTCTTAATGAAGTCAACCCCTAATATTAGATCTTGCTTTAGGTTATCTACAACTGAAAAGTTTTGAGAGTAAGTACGACCGGCTATGCACAAGTTAATTGGGGTTTTAAATTTCAGTGAAGTCAGAACAGATGTAGCACCAACTAAAGTAATTTGTTCATGTAAAGGTTGAAGGTGATGAGTAGATATTAATGTACTCACTATGCTACTGCGAGAGCACTCGGTGTCAAGCAATGCATAATATTTTCTTCCTTTGATCGTAACAAGAACGTGCAGTGTCGCAGTGAGAAGTCCGGCATGCTGACATTCTACTTCTGTTGTGGGGAGTGCGTGTTGACATGAATTAGATTGAAGCACAGGCCTGCTCAGTATGTTGTTAAACCTTGGTTCATCATCGAGTGTCTTGCCCCTTGTGTTTTCCAAATAATTACAGTTGGCGACAGCATTGTTTCTGGGCTTGTATTCTAAAGAAACAGTTCGTGTCAGCTCGGATTTGTTTTTGAACTGCTTAAATCTGTCATCTATTTGTGTTGTGAACTCAAAATTTTGGTTAGGAAATAAGCTACACTGACAGGTTTTATGGCCCTCATAAAAACACATGGTGCACGTGTCCTGGGCGAGGCTATGAGGGCTGGCGACTTGTTGTGTGTTCACAATATTTTGTGGCGACTTGGCAATATTGCTTTGTGGGGGGCACGGTGGCGGAAGTTTGCCAATGTTGACCTGGCTCGCGCGGGGGGCGGAGTTTCATGATGGCGTTTCGCGCACTCGGCTGGCAGTGCACGCACAATATGCTGAGGCGAAACTTTTCTTGGCCTAACTATGGTAGCCAGTTGCACCAGCATTAAGAAATGTATTTTGGCAATGGAGGGTTGTTCAGTATTTTTGCTTGTTGAGCACACATTTGACTTTAATAATGCTGGTGAGGTCGATACTGGCTGGTTGGAATACGCATTGTATTAACAATATCGGCATATGATCTCGTGGGGCCACCTTGTTGAATATCGCATTGTGTGCGTCATGTACCTGGATGTCTTTTTTTGTCTGTGGGGAAGATGCGCTTTACCCCTCGTATTGAAGTTTTTTGTCAGCTGGCTACCTCCTTGTTGTACATTACTGTAACATCGTCCTCGGATGTTGTATTGCCGGTTTGTGCTGTACTGTGGGATGTTTTAATTCTCGTGCTGCGAATTATTATCTAGGTATGTCCCTCTGCAGAAGTTAGATCTGCCTCTTTGAAATTGTTAATTTCCATGAAACTGACTTGAGACAGAGGAGTTTTCTTTGATTAAAAAATAGGTTGGCCATTCATTTGATAACCATGAGGTGGTTGGTAGGAATTGAGCGGTGTTATGATGTTTGCGCTCGCCGCGAATTGAACTGAAAGTTATTATGCGGGTTTTGTGTTTGGGTATTGTTGCCATTGTTAAGTCTGCTGTGGTGGTTTTGTAGTGAGAGTTGGGCAATCTCTTCTTTTAGTTTAGTGATCTGCCATTCGAGGCTTTCGGATTCGGGATTAGGGTGGGGTTGTGTGAGTGCCTGGTGATAACGGTACATGCCAATCTCAATTCTTTTAAGATTCTCTATCATCTGTGGTGAAGTGTCATTAGACAGCCCTATCAGTTTGTCAGCAACGGACGGCAACAGTAATTTCCATAGCCCTTTAAAAAATTATCGATCAGAAATATGGGTATTGTATTTATTCCTGTAATATTTCATGGTCTCAATATGACTCATTGTGTTCTCACCTACCTCCTTGTCTCTGATTATAGTAAATGTTTGTACTGTTTGGTGTCCACAGGGGTGGTGAATGTGCCGTTTAATGCTGTTTGTAAGTTATACTAAGTTATTTCCTGAGGGTGGGTTCTTATGAAATTCTCAACCGCATGTTTAGCTGGTCCAAGGAGGTGGAATTTTAAGTGGAGACAATTCTCCGCATCATTCCATTGGTTAATATATGCTACTGCCTCGTACGTTTAAAGAAATTCCGCAATATTTTCACCTTGTACCCCAGGGAAGAAAGATGGTTTTTCCGATTGACTGATGACTATTTGAAGGGGCTGTTGTGGGTGAGGGTGTTCCATATTGCTCTGTGTTAGTGGTGTTGTTTGTGTGGTGGTAGTTACGTAATGGTGGGGGGTGGGTGGGGTGGGAATGTGTTTGAGAGTAGTGATTCGAATGCTACCTTGTTGTATGTGTGGAATCCAAGAAAGCCTGACTGGGGGGCTTAACGATCTTGACTGTGTTTGTTGTGTGAGTGGTGGTGTGTCGTTCTGGTAATGTTGTGGACTAGTGTTAAACGATAGGTTTAAATTTTGATTCAGTATTTTACTGGTGGTGCTCTGTTCTGTGTTCTCTAACAACTCTCGATTTCTATCACATTCATCTAAGGCTCTTTCTAATTCAGTTGTGTCAATAACCCCATGTTTAATGAGTTTGGTGACTGAGGAAGGTTTGCTCTTGCTGCATGTTTCCATAAACATGTTGTGTATTTAGTGTACGTGGTGTTTTACAGAAACACACATTGTGATATTCAAAATTACTTATAATTAGAAGAGTTAAAGAATGTGAAAGATATCCGAAGCACACACCAAACGAATGGAGATCTTCTGGCTTACAAAGGAACAGGGGTTCCCACATGCAGAAACAAGCGGTAATCATGCATTAGTATAAGGAAGCAGAGTTAAGTTATTCTAAGGCTCTTGGGCGGATAGCATGACGTCAAACTGCTAGGCTGGCAAGGCCTTCTGCGCGATCTGCTGACCCTCACTTGTGGCGAACTAAACTTGCACACTTTTGCTTGCTGTGCTTGCCTTGACCACGTGGCAGCTGTCACATAAGCTGGTGTGGATGCGTTACTTTTACAGACAATGAAACATATATACTGGCACACTAAAACCATTCTGAAAGGTATATTCACTACTGCAATGAAGTTATTTAAATATACTTGAAGAGCGAAATAAAGAATGAATAAATTAACTATCGGTGAAATACTACGCGTAAGTGGGCTGTGGATTGCGTGAAACGCAGCCACGTTATGCTCTTCTACTTTTCTGTAGCATGCAGTAAAACAGAGTGATGCACAATTTACTGTAAAAATGCCTAAATAGAAGTTTACTCGACTCGCATAATCGCGAGGTGAGTCGATAGGTGGCTCCACCAGTGTAGCATTCCCATTCCTCCTATCACTCACAGCTGAGATCCAACTTCTAACTTTCTGTTAATACTGGGTTCACCATAAGTTATGTGATTACTGCAAAAAGGGGTAATGCTCATGGGGATGTAGACTGACTAAATAGAAACTAATAAGACAGTTAATTCACTAAACAAAAACACTTTATCACACCTTAATTGCATTGACGTGAATTACACAAGATACATTGAACGGATAGATAAAACATTACTATTCTGATTCCTTGACACTAGATCATATTCGCTAACAATATGCTACCATTGAGGTTATCTGCCTGACCTTGCCAGTTATTGATTGCTTAAGTTCTCTGGATAACGGGGTCCCGAAACATATGCTTGTGCCTACTGCCAATCCGGATTATGCTCACCATAAAAGAAGTGCTGTAGACTGGCCCAGAGCTTCTCTAGGTCTGGATGGTGATGTTGCTTTCGTCTTCAGCGTCGTCGGATCTGACAACGGTGCATCGTAATACTCTGATCACACTGGTGCGTGCGGTTTAGGGGGGGGGGTGGTGGGGGTCAGTGCGACACACTCAGTATATATACCCCACAGTCAGTGGGTCACAAGGATCGTGTTTTATAAATAAGCGTGTCGCTCTTGATGCTATACCTTGTAGTACTTTTAGGCTAATGGTGTGCGGCCAGTTGGTGGCCCCTACACAGCGTTCTGCGGCTACTGCATGAACTAAATCAGTCAGTACGGGGGTCAATTGGCTAACATTGTTTGATACGCGAGTGTCCAAACCTGTCTTCTACTCCCGTGGTACAAACATATCGAAGCACTTGCTCACGTAAACAGTCGTTAAACCTCAAATCCTACTCACTTTGTGGTTGTTACTGCTTCTGGCAGAAAACAAGTACAACAACAATATTAATAATAATAATAATAATAATAATAATAATAATAAGGCTTTATTGAGCATAGTTTAACATTTTTGCCCACGTGGGGCATACATCAGTATTAGGTAATCTGAAATTAGTGAGTCCCAGTGCATTCGCACTCTTCCACACTCAAAGTCCAAGATAAAAGAAGAAGATAATATAATTTGAATATTTAAACATTAAATATAATGCAGTGGGAAAAGTTTCAAAATCCCACAGTTCAGCTGAAAAACACAAGACCGCAAAATGAATAGTACAGGAGAAACCCAAAGTTAAAGTTATTGCAAACAATAAACAATAAAATTATTAGAGCCCCTTGTATCACTTAAAAACAACAGTACAGAAAATGGGGAAGATAAACAATACACTGAAAAATCTTTATTCATCAATGAAATTACAAGTAACTTAATCAAGTAGAACGCAAAAAGGGGCAGCAAACAAAAGCATAGTAAACATAAAAACACTGATTTATTTACTCTAGAAATGGTGGTTGTAAGTAATCCTGGCCTGCAAGGCCACCAGGAATCACGTAAGAGACATAGGGCGGGGTGGGGTGCCCTCACATAAGCAGCCGCGAAGGTCGGCATCCGAAGCTCGACCTCAGCCAAGTGTCGGGGAACCACCCAGAAACACGCTGTGCTCTCATTTGCACATGTACACATCAAAATTAAACATAAAAGACACTAAATTAAAAAAATAAGCAGGAAGAACATACACGAATTCATAAGAAATTCAGTACAGTCCCTGGGGGCACAAGCTCATAGGCTGGGCCCACGGGGGCCCATATGCAATATCTTCGGCCCATGGGGGCCCACACGCTAAAGCTCATCAGTGAGTGAAACGAAAAGGCCATAACCGCATATGTATGAGCACCGCAGGGTGCTGCAATGATGCTATGGAGCACATGCACTGGTTCTCTGGATAAATGTCCCAACATTAGGGCAGGTCGTCTCGCAGGAAATTACAATGTAAAAACACGAATAATGGCTACTGCGCAGCTCGCATACGCACTCTGTCTCATTTTTTCCCCCTTTGCGTTAGGCGCAGCCTGTATCTCAAACGGCTTAGTTAATGTTATTGTTGAGACATAATTAAGTCCAAATACACACATATATGGCTATCTCAAAGAATCTTCCAAATTTTTGGAAAACTAAAATTAAAAGAAGAAACTTAAAAAGTTAAATAATCAGTAATGACTTGCAAAACAATTAACCTGATGGAAATATACTGTGAACTCTACAGGTTGTGAAATTCGTTTACAAAAAACCTCATGAAAGTATGAATTTGAAAAAATTTCTAAAATATATTTATGATTTTAAAAAAATTCATAGTGAAGTATGAACAAAAGTGATCCTTCCCTCTTCACATTCTTTCTGCATGTAAAGCTTGCACAATAAACTATGGCGCCCAAACTTAAATTTGTAGATGAACTTGTCGTGGGATAAGGTAATCGTGTGAGCTTGGTATACATCATAGAACAAGGAGTAGAGTATATTCTAGTATCCTTTCCGTCCTTACGCACGCCACCTCATACTCTCCTATTTTTTTATATTTTTTATATTACTTAATTCTTTTTACATTATGATTTAACATTGCTCCATGAAACCGTTTCATGCCATGGCATCATAGTGAGACAGTACTTTTTGCTAATATTCACGAAATATTTTTTATGTAGAAGTTTTGTAACATACTTGTTTCAGTTTCATTGTCAATTCACAATTTACAAATATTGGCATTCTTGACCTGTTCCGTCGGTGTTCTATGTTTCATGTAAATATTTTGTCTTCAATATGGTCAAGTTAGATTCATTGCCTGTAGTCTTTTGTTCTATGAGCCTGCCATATAACAACATAGTACAATGGAACTTAGTAAATTTCCCAGTTAATGAGTAATTGTAGATTTATAATAGTATTCAATATTTTCCACTAATGCGCATTACAAAAATTCACTTCCATTTATTTTGTAGAAAATTAAAATAGTAATTCAGCTCTGAAATAATGCAGCAAGAACGATCCAGTGCAAAGAGAAGATATAAGCTGTCGGTTTGTAAAATGTGCAAAACCATTTTGTTTAGAGTTGTATATTTTTATTACGTTTATGCAGTCTCGATAGTGTTGTTTCTTAACTCTGTTTCGTTAGGCTAGGCTAGTCTCTACAAAACGAAGAAAGGAGGATTCAGTAAATGGTGACTTAACTACACTGGGCAGCAGCTTGAATGAGGACACAACAGAAGCAGCCGATTATTTGAAGATGGTTTTCATCGTGAACACAGAAGTGGTGAAAGATGCTGCCCAAATGGTTGCAGAGGTAGGTCTTTGAGAAGAATCACTCAAAGTGTATCGTGCACTGATTTATAATTATTCTTCTTAATTCTTTACGAAATTTCTGTCCTATTAACTAAGTACCTGTGTTTTAGAGCTGTTTGCGGAAAACAGGCCGTCATTTATGATAGTGCAGTTGAGTCTTTCGATTGTTACGGGCTTGACCAATATTTGGTTAAAGGAACAAAATGACAAGTGTTACCAAATGCATAACTGGTAGACATTTGGAAACGATATAGTAAATACCTACTTACAGTTACATATTTGTTGACCCATAATAACTGTAAATTATATTTATGGTACATATCTTATTTAAGGAAAGGGGGAAGGGGAAGACTAAATATTACGGATGTGACAAAGTTGTCCATTATCAATGCGCACCTGCAGTTGATTCAGTAACTCTGCCTGTTAGTAAGTTCTCAAAAGTAGCTTCCTTTTGTTTCTATAGGTTTGACAGCACAATTTACTTTTGGCGGGCGTACATAAAATGTTAAATATATGTTAGGAATGTGACAAAAGTGACCGTGCATATGAAATATTTAATGTTTTAATATTTTGCCCCAAAAATCTCAACATGTAGACTAACTAATCTAATTATTAATGCCATTACCATATATTTATGTTTGATTTTAAAATTTAAGTAATTAATTGAAAACTAAAACGGCTTATTTATATCACTTGAATGTTTCATTTTTCCCACTGTCACAGAAGCATTCTCTGTAGACAATGCTTCCTTCTGTGCCATATCCATGAACAAGTGTGCATAAATTTTAGGATATTTGAATCATTTGTTCCTCCAAGATGAATATTTCTGCATAGTACTTTAGTTCGCTGTTTAGTTTCCCGTGGACTTCTAATATGATAGAACACAATCTAAGTTTTCAATATGTTTGCTTAGACCAGCACCGATACCGTGACGTTCAGGTCCTAACATCATCTAAGAAAGCTGTATTAAAAATCTCTCCACACTATATATCGAACATGCCCTTATAACACCTTGTCCCATCATGTGAAAACATGGATAGTATTTTTTATCGCACACTTATGGCAAGCAAGGCTTCAATTCAGTCAGGTAATTGAGTAGTATTACTGAAATTTTCAATCGATAAATGCATATTTGAGTGGTATTTGCATCGTGGAACGTCTGTGACACAAGACAAATATGTGCTGGTCATAAAGTATAAAAGTTGGCTTTTTAATTTTAACAGCAGGTGTTTCAGCTGTTAATTAATTATTCATATGCTTCTATTCTTGACACTGTGTCCTTTTAGGACACTGAGTTTCCTGGCTTTTCTTTTTCCACTTGCTTACTTTGTTGGCTATATGAGGCAATACTTCCCACACTTTTTTTAGCAATTGCAGCATATTTTCTTGAACTTGAAGGAAGGTTCTTTTGGCCTTGCATATTGTTTTCCCTGGAGAACGACTAGAACTGTAAGTCTCTTTCAGATGTAAGTCCAATTTATATTATACCCTTATGTCTAAGGGCTACTTTTACAGGTTCGCGTTAAACTGCTCGTAACTTAATCTCCGCATTATGATGACAGCTTTAACGTGGACTTCCATTTTACAGTAATTCCTCACATTCTTCGTTTCATTACGAAATGGTTTATTCGTTTTAGTTGCAGCTGTAAGCTCAACTTTATATAACAGGCATTCTTATTGGTAAGTATATCATGTTCACTACAACATGAGTCGAAAAAAAGTTTATTGCTATTTTTCCTATGTTGTGGTAGTTTAGGAAGGTTTAGTTTATATTAGTCGTGGGAGGGAGTCGTGGGAGTTTATATTAGTGAAACGGTCAAGGTGTACTAATTGTACTCCTGCGGAAGAAAGTTTGTTGGCTGATTAAACAGCCAAAAAAATAAAAAAATTGAAAACCATCTAACAGATGCCATAAAATGGCGTCAGAAAAGTAAAGCCTGTGATGAAGTAATGGATTTTGAGTTCTAAAAAATTTGGTATGAATTTACTTGTAAATTGTTTAATTTTGTGGCTCTGTTGATATTGGGTATAGTGTAGTTATTCGAATTGCTGAACAGGTCAATCGTCAATTTAATAAAGTTATTCATCTACTACTGCACATTCTAGAAACTTACCTGGGCCTATCCCAAGAATACTAGGTTCGTTTAATATTGTGTTACCTGAGTCACATTGAAAATCCATTGCTTTCGTGTAGGTCTGAAACAATTTTCTTTTTAGTATTTTGTAATATTCATTAAGTATAACTTTCATTAATCTATTGCAAAAGTTACTCCTTATAAACATTATTTACGCTCAAAACTCTACTCAAAACCATTCGTTATACTCTCTAACAACAACTTCGGGTGACAATTAGTTGACGAAAACTTTAAATTGAACATTAATATTAACAGGGACCTATAAGACACACTAACGAATGGATCGAACTTAAAGTTCTCATTAAAGTCTAATAGGATTTTTAATGCGAAGCTGCAAAAGTGGCCCTTAAGTCTCCTTTGTCTTTCTGGATTTCTTAATTTTTTTTGTTTTAAGATTTTTTGGACATTTTCTGCTAGAAATTGATTTGCCTTCTTTCTTCACATTGTTACGCTCTCTTAATGGCCTAGGGTGGGAGGAGGGCCGGGGGGGGGGGGGGACTCATCAGTTACCACAAAACTAGTCTTTTACTAAATCACTTTAACTACAATTGATTGAGATTTATTTGACAGTAAATATATAACATTAGTCATTCGATTTCGTGTTAAGATCTCAAGATGCAATAAATGCTTTAAGCTTTATTCAAGGTTAATAGCGACCGTCTGAGTTGAAGAGCAAAGACTCTACTTTAACGTGCCACACTCTACTACTGACGAGCCCCGTCTTACACTCAAGTGGATGTCACTTACCACTGGTTGTGCAGCTCTCGCTTATCGAACACTCAGGGCATTGAGTAGCCTCCATCGTAGACCCGGCCGGAATCCCGACGGCCTGGTGATGTCTCTCCTCTGACCTTGTATCCCTTTTCATACTAGCCCTGCTGACCTCCTTTCACGTTCCAACCCTTCAGTGTTTATTGTTACCTAACTAAACACCGCATATCGTCATGGATTCCATGGCCTGGCACCCGAGGCTGCTCTCCTCGATATGCTGCTTGTTGCGACCGCAATATGGCTTCCCCACTCAGGAGACTTGTCCTCGAGTGCTGTGGAAGGGCGGTGTTGTTTGGGGGTAACTGTGAGGGTCGGTTTCGTAGGGACGTGTGCGCCAGTCGCCTGTCGTGGTGCGGACTGGCAGTGCCCCCTCTTCCTCGCGTCCGCGGTCGTCGCGTGGTTACAGTGCAGTGGCTGATAATTGTCTTTGAAGTGTTTTTCGCACACTTGTTCACTATGTGTCCTTTAAGCGTGAGGTGGGGCTGTGTGGCAAGTTACCTATTTTTACAATACTACCTATGTTTCGTTAGTACAATGTGGGAGATTTATCTCATATAATGAGGTTCTATCCGTTGTTACATTATTTAGTAAAAACAATAATTCCCAAGTGACTATCAGCACAGGTTTTTTTGCATGTCTAAAGGCAGATATTTGAGTTACAATACTATGTTTTTTGCCATTGACTTATGAAAACTTAAGTATACTACTTAAAATTTGTAAGTACAATTTTTATTTTGAAGTTGTACCGGCACTAATTAATACATAACCTAAAAATATTTTTCTAACATTGTGACAATTAATTATAATATATGTGATTACTTTGTGTCGTGACTTGGATAATCGAGTGATGGTGGGGCTGTATTATAACCCCAAAATAATTTATGACTCGGCGCCGACCACAGGGATAAGTAGTAAGGTGGTATGATTTGCACGCCTCCCGCCGTGACACTCCATAAAAAGGCTATATTTTATTATAGCTAGTGACTGGGACACTTATCCTTAATATAGAGAATACTTTTGATATGTCGTGCTAGAAATTTTTCTTCTATGCTTGGCATATGATAGCTACATTAAAGCTATTTTATCCTGCCACTTAATATAGACGTTACAACGTTTCTCTTTGGCTTAACTAATTATACATTGTTCTGTAGTACATTGAATGTGGTTGTATATTACACTTTTTCTAATTACTAACATATTTTTGGAGTACACAGATTTGAATATTTACATATTACTTGTATTTCAACTAATTATCCCTGTCTATTACAACTTTCTACACTCTACTTAACATATATTGCAGTACATGGGAAAACTTGTCTGGCGGTATTATAATATACCTTGATATCTTAGTCTATGTAATGTATTATGTGGCCAGTAGTACTTATTAGTTTATAATATTTTGTAGGAACCCCTGTGTATTGTGAAAAATTGATGAAGCTTCACTCGGCCGCAGCTGCTGGCGCACTCTAGCAACGGTTACCATTCGTGTGAAAGAAAAGCTTAATTGCATTTTTCTATGACGTCATTAATGTGCTTGCGGCATGCGACTGCATGGTTCTAGCCGCCTTGCAAGAATGCGTTTAATATTACGTGTACTGGCATTTGCCTTGAGTTTCTGTTGTAGCTCTATACGAGTTTGCTTTGGTTACTTAACATTACTTCAAAATACGTGTATGGACCTTCTTACTATGAAGTTAACATGTCGGTCAATACTCTTTACTGTAATGTTGTGGCCTTGACATAATTTTATTCAGCAACGGTATTTGCCTAGCAAGCTTGCGTGAACATTACGCTGATATTCGTGGGCAAATTCTGGGGATGCCTGCTGCACTAATTTAAATATGTGTGTAACTTGTGTGTGCGTGACGTCACAGCACGTCACATGTTGCTAACGTGTACCGCTTATACATTTTCGTTGTGCTTGCTCTGCTGCGCCATGCATCATCTTAGGGATTCCCCTTACGGGCGGACCATCTGCAAGTCACTGTGGTCCTGGTGCAGCTTTGGTCGCCTGAAACATTCTTAGTGCTGCCCCTGATGGACCATACACAACATGTTTGTTTTGTAGTCTGTTTCACTGTAACGCAACATTAAAACGCAATTACTCAATTGTATGAGTCATTTTTACATTACTGGTATTTACACTGTAAATAGTTTCCGGTTTTTCCCATGCAGATTTGTATCATGGATGGTCCCAGAACATCCGTGACATAATAGAGGCCTTTGTATTTAAATGTAAGTACTTTGCTTCGAGCTCTGTTGCGAACCCTGTTTGGCTGGTGCGTTTGATTGAAGTTCGTTTTTTTTTTGGTTTTTTTTTTTTTTTGTGCTAAAATTAAATTGAAATCTACATTTGCTTGTTCCCTATCTATTAGCAATTTTTCTCACCAATTGTGTCCTCTTCCTGAATATTTATTTGTTAGGACATGAGTGGGTTGTGTTGCTTCTACCCCGTGTAGTAAATAAAATGGGGTAAATTTTGTACTGGTTTTAATGGAGGTGTTACGATTGAAGATAATAAACCCAGATATTCGTCCCAGCTAGCGGGATCTTCGTGGGTGTATGCCATCAATTGTTGCCCAAGAAGTTTATTGAAAGATTCCACTAAACCATTGCATTCCGAGTTTTAAGATGTTGTTTGCGACTTTTTAACCTGAAGTTTCTTTAGTAGTTCTGAAATAAGTTCATTGTTGAAAGATTTCCCCCTGTCGGTTAGTGTTTGCATAGGGCAGCCGTATTTAAGAATAACCTCTTTAATAAAATTGGCACATATTACCGCATCAATTTATCGTACGGCTTTTGCGATTACATATCGAATATAGAATTCAGTCATAACCAGAACATATTTATTTCCACTCCTCGACGTTTGAAGAGGACCTTTCAAATCTAAAGCCCAAGATTTCAGAATCTATGGTAATTCGATTGGTTGTAATAGGCCCATAGGCTTCTGGGTATTGGGCTTTATTTTCTGTCATATGGGGCAGTTTTTGATATAATTCTTGATATCTTTATTCTTATTATACTAAAAATAAACTTGTTTGATTTTTTGAATGGTTTTAAATGGTCCGAAATGGCTACCTCCTAAAAGAGCATCGTAGTGGGCTGAAATAAGTTCGTTAGTGTAGTACTGTGGGACGAATGTGAGTTTGGTTTTATCCTACGGGCATATTAATTATTAAATATATTTCACTGTTGGCCACTATTCCATGACGCCTTGCTAGCTTGACATACCTAGGCTCGGTCTTGGCTAGTTCCGTCAGGGCTATCTTTGACTTTTGAATGTGAGGGTCACCGCCACATTCACCGGCAAATTGTGAGTTTGCTGTGTTGTGTTGTATGGGACCAGGGGCCAGTCACTAGATAGGGCTTTCGCTGCTCTTATTGAGCACTAACAATTCCGTTTGTACCAACATCGAAAAGTCATTCAATTGTGAAATTATTTATTCATCGGATTGGCGATTAAGCAGCGTTATCCTTTTTATATTTAATACCAAATCAACTATAGTCGTACACACGTTAAGCATTAAGCAAATAATTTAATGAATGTTTTCAATTGTCTGTGCTGTAATTATTCCATAAAGTTGGCATTCTTAAAAGAGTTGTTTACAAGCTTCATGCGTGAATTGAATTCCAAATATCCAATTTTGAAATGGGGAAAATTAAAAAGAAATGTGTAACAAGGTGTTACTGCGTTCCTCGCTGTGAAAATTCGAAGCCAAACACACTTTTGAAATACTTCACCTTTCCCAGCAATCCAGAAAGGTAAGTTCGTAAACCAATTTTGTTTGTTTTGACTGGTATCTAGGTTTTGGGCTGTTTATGTGGTTACGAACTTTCAATTATTTTCTATAATTATACATACTTTGCCTATATACTTGTCTCTTTTATTCAAACACTACAGTTAACTGTCAAAACAAATAAAAATTAGTTTTGAAACTTAGCTTTTTGGATTGCTGGGAATTTTGGATAGAAATACCGCCCTGAAAAAAAATAGATAAAGAGAAGAATACAACCTAGTTTAATTACCGTACATCAGTTTGGTAATTATTTATGCTAAAAAAATCCTTACCATGCCCTCTGAAATTTTTTTAAATCACTTTAATGTTATACAATAGCCACGACAAAAAAGATTTGTTTTTATGTTGGTCACAAGAGAAGCGTTAGTGGCCCGATCGCAGAGAGGTAATAAGCAAATAAATTCAACCTGGCAGTGAAATCTCTTTTCCCTTCCATACTCTTTGTATGGGACACATGAATAAGTCGTTACAATTTTCTATCTTTATGTTTTCTTGCTATTGTGTATATACTGGTATATAATAAGTAGTGCCCTTGGCTCTGTGTACAATAATTTCGCATTTGAAGACACGGGCCATGTTGGTAGTTTTATGTCATCGAATATGTTTTCTTGAATAAATTTTAGTGTGACCTGAAATATTTGTGCGATGATTTTTGTTATAATGCTTAACGGGATGCTCTCTCCTTTTAATATTCCCTCGCTAATATTTCCTATCAGCTAAGTGATTCTCTCTGAGTAAAAAGTGTTTTTTTTATGTCAGCCCAATAGTAAGTAATATATTTAGAGATAATATTTTGCATTTCTTGCTCTTACTGCAAATTCTGGTGTAAACTTTCTGCTAATGCTTGATATATGTTAGTGCATTAGAGGGCTTCTGGTTTAATGTTTTATTTGACATGATTAACTTTTATAGTTTCGAGTTTTGATGTCCTACCATGGGTATTCTGCTCATAGCATCAGCTAATGTATTAAATCTGCCTTTAACTATTATCACCTCAAAATCATACTCTACTAGACTGATCGCCATCTTTTGTATTCTGATGTTGCGGTCTGCCATTATTTTAAAATATCTAAGACTTGCGGTATCTGTTTCACTGGTAAATAGCCTGCCATACTATTATTGTCGAAAATAATTGCAGAAGTACTTGATCATCCCTAGCTCTCGTTCTGCCGTCGACCAACGCGATCATTTAATGCTAATCGTCTTGACGCAAATGCTACATTACTTATTTGCTTGCCATCATTTTGTTCTTGCATTAGAACCGCTCAAATGGCCGTTTAAGAGGCATCACATGCCAGTATAGTATGTTCGTTTTCGTCAAACTTTTGTAATATAGGGGTGTTTTGTATCGCTTTGTTTAGTTCTAGAAATACCCTGTGTTTTTTTTCACTCCAGTTATAATATGTAGTCGCCTTCGTGAGTTCAAAAATGGGTTCCAATATGGCTGCATAATTGTGTACATATCATCTTAGATACGATGTCATTCCCAGGAATGTTCGGAGTTCTTTAATATTTCCCTTCTTGGGTGGTACAGACTATGTTTTGTGTATCTGTAATTCTTGTCCTTATGCAGCTCTCTGGGGTGGTCCAAAAATATCTCTATAGGGCTAATTCTGTGCTTATAATGTGTATGTGTGGGAGTTGACCTGTACCACCATGTTTTGGTGTGATTTCTCCCTTGATTTGCTGTATATGGTGTTGTGTTTTTCAACTCCAGGGTTAGTTTGGCTAACTGTCCCTTTAATGTGGCTATCTCCTCCTGGAGTTTTGTTTTTCCTAGATCTCAGGAGAGAGATTCCATAGCTCGTTTACACCGTAATATTCCTAGCTCAATGTTTTTATGTTGTGTAACTGTTGCTTCAAGGGTGTGATTTTGTAATGGTACAAATTTTTCGGCAAGTGTTGGCAACAACGATTTCCAAATAATTCTAATAAGCTCGGCCTCTGGCAGGTGTGGATCGCTATTATTTTTGTATAATTTTAAGTCTTCTACATGATCCTGGCAACTTTCACCTTCTGGTTGTCATTTAGTGGGGAGTAGTTTTCTGTACCTGTCGGTGTTGTCAATAGGGTGTAAATGTTTTATTGGTTGGTTTTCAATGTGTTGCCATGTTATATCCAGTCCATTTGTGTAGTATACGTTCTTGTACACTCTTTTGGCCGTGTCTTGTAAATAAAATTTCAGGTGTCTACATTTGTCTATTTCCTTCCCTCCATTAATTTCACTAGCTGTGTTGTATACATCTAAAAAGTCTTCCAACTTTTAATTTGACTGACCTGCAAATGTGGGAATGTGTTCCGGTTGTTTTGCCATAGTCTGAACCGGTTGAGCTGTGTGTTTGATCTGTCATGAGTATGCGCATTCTGTGGATTTACATTCTGATAATTTTGTCTGTTGGTATGTCGCTCTGCTGTGCGGGGATAGTGAATGTAAACGTGTCGCTTGCTAGCAAGTGGTGTAGCAAACATAGTCTGAGGTAACCCTCCGAACTTTTCTCAGATGTGCGTGTATCTTTGTTGTTGGGCATAGTGTGTAAGGTGTTTTCTGGGTTGTCGTGAAATGAATAATCTAGTGCCTTATCTTGCTGTGTAGTTAAGCTGTGTCCATTATAAACTGACGTGCTGCCCTCATTATTTAATTTAGCTTGTGCTTCTAGTTTTTGTTCTAGTGCGCGCATTGTGTCGGTCAAATCTGATGTAACTGTTTTTAATATTTTCTTGGCGGAGGACGCAACTGACGTGCCTTTATTGATAATATATGTTTAAAGTTGCATTATGGCTACCGCATGTGTATCCGTGTAGTGTAATGTAGGTTTTAAATGTTGTGTGACATGTGGTGTTCACTACGTGAAATAATATGGCGTTAATGACTAAGTAATATTTCCCTTTTAATATACACACACACTTATTTACTACAATTCCACAAAGCGGAAATATTTGCTGCATTCTATTGGATCCGAAAAGCGGCTCCAGCATGCATTAATATTACAAGCAAAAGCCTTTAAGTCTACTGAATGAGCTGGGCCGCATTGGAATTCTGCCGCGCTGCGTTTCTCGTACTCTGTTGCCTACGCAAGGTTGACTGCACACAGTTCACTGCCAGCTATCGTATTGTTTACTACGGCTTACACACGCGAAACCTCTGATGTAGTAAGACGGCGTTAACCTGCTTATTAACCCTGCAGTTTAGCAAAGTGGTAATCTTCTGCTGTGTTTTAATTTACTAACGCGAAAGCTACTTGATTGACATCCTGTTAAGCATTTGATTCAAAGTTGCCTGCAATCCTGTGATGAGTACGTATCTTACATGTAACTACTGTAATATTCTAATAATATTTCGCTAGCTGCGAGAGTTGGGGAAGGCCGGTGCCTCTACCAGTGTTACGCTTTCGTAAGGGGAGCGTGCAATTACTTGAAGGCCTAGGGGGTGACGTACTCAGTGAGACTCATCAGTTACCACAAAACTAGTCTTTTACTAAATCACTTTAACTACAATTGATTGAGATATATTTGACAGTAAATATATTACATTAATCACTCCAATTCGTGTTAAGATCTCAAGGTGCAATAAATGCTTTAAGCTTTATTCAAGGTTAATAGCGACCGTCTGAGTTGAAGTGCAAAGACTCTACTTTAACGTGCCATAATCTACTACAGATGAGCCCCGTCTTACACTCAAGTGGATGTCACTTACCACTGGTTGTGCAGCTCTCGATTATCGAACACTCAGGGCATTGAGTAGCCTCCATCGTAGACCCGGCCGGAATCCCGGCGGCCTGGTGATGTCTCTCCTCTGACCTTGTATCCCTTTTCATACTAGCCCTGCTGACCTCCTTTCACGTTCCAACCCTTCCGTGTTTATTGTTACCTAACTAAACACCGCATATCGTCATGGATTCCATGGTCTGGCACCTGAGGCTGCTCTCCTCGATGTGCTGCTTTTTGCGACCGCAACAATATTTGATCAATTTCTTGTTTGTTTCTTAGCAGGTATTGCTCTCGTCTTTCATCTTGTTTATTTTTTAGTTTCTCGCTATATTTTCTTTCTCTCTCGGCAGAAGACTTGTTGCTGCTAATCTGAAAATTAGGTCACAGCTAATACTATGTGACATATTTATGATTTTCTTGAAAATGTACGTATTACTGCGATGGTAATGGAGCTTTAATATCACACCTGTAACACTCTTTTATCAATTTCTTAATTATTTAAATTTGAAAATGATTCCATAAAAAGTTGTAAATTATATAACTTACCCAACTTCTTTAAATTTTTTTATTGCAGCTCTTACTCTTTCAGTAAACATTAAGCTCAATAAATTTAGTGTGTTACCAGTGTGACTTACGTTCTTTGAAAATTATAAATTAATAATAAACATAATTAATTACTTTAATTCAATTGTGATGGTGTGTAATAACGGCTCTAGCATAGGTTTCCGATATAACAATGAACTGTTAGTTTGGATATCTCTTTTATAGATACCGGAATTGCCATCATAAGAAATAAAACAACGATAAAATAATATTAATCAGTTTACAAAGTTTTACTCTTGTAGGTAAAAGTAATTTTCGTATTCCTTTTGATGATGATAATGAAGAAGAAGAAAATGAAGTAGTAGTAGAAGAAGAAGAAGCAGAAGAAGAAGATGTTGATGATGATGATGATGAATAATAATTGGGTGGAAATCTGAAACCAAATTGAAAAAAAATTGATTGATAATTTATTTTATCTTTCACAATTGTCAATGATTTAATTTACTACAAACAGGACGATTTTGAACTGAATTTAAAAGACCTCGAACCGTTTTTTCGCTGCAATTATGTTACAAAAATTAAACTACTTTCCACTGAGACCAGTAGTGCTGTCTAAATGACCACTTGTATAAAACAGTATTTGCATACAACTTCTTCATTTTTATATGGGTATCTCAAATTATTTTGTCCGAACGCCGGGAATTGGCTATGGAAATTATTTATTTATTCGTTACCATTTAAGTTTTAAATTGTTGTACTGTACTCTGCGACAGTTCAAAATATTTGCATTTTAATCCAAGCCATCGTTGAAGTTTACATTTTTCTGTAGAATATTTTCAAATTTTTAAAGAAGAAGTGTCAATGCCTTCGTCATTGTTTGTACTTCGTATTCCAATGATTTATAAACGAACGGTCTCTTCAGTATACCTATAAATTATTTATGAATTTCAATACGATTTCACGTATTTTCTTACGAATTTTCACTTATTTAGATTTTCTATTGGTATTTTTACACCTATCGGAAAACCGAGTGGCAGCTCACTATACTAAACTAAATTTACAATAATTATTGCAGTACGCCAATTCCCTACCCCAGTTTCTAACCCATAAACCTCAACATAACATGTTTCAACATAACCACAAAACTATCTTAGCCACTAAGATTGCCTCAGAATAATGTAACTGGCAGTGTATAAAGAAGTTCTTCCAGAGGTCGTTGACAAGAAAATTTTCGGAATGCTCTAAAGTTCGTTATCAGCATTTTGTAACGTCTTTCCAAGCCTCCTTTCATTTTTCACATAAACTGAATTACATTTGTGACATCAGTAACGCGGTGGTGTAGTGGTTAGACTACGCGCCTCCCACCAATGCAAACCGGGATCGCGTCACCCCCGGATTTTTTCGCATGTGAAAATCGAGCTGAACGATGCCGCTGATCGGTGGGTTTTCTCGGGGATCTCCCATTTTCCCCGCCCTTGCATTCCGTCGCTACTCCGTACTCACCTCGCTTCACCCTCATCGACTCTCAAGACGTTGGTAAGAGCCACCCGAATCTCTTCACGCATTCTTCAACTAGCTTGCTGGCCTTTCAGCACATCCACGCAGATTCGATAGCCGGCTCATCCAAATCCGAAATTTTGTATGTGGACGTTGCCAGTAGGTTAGTCTAGGTTCTCCTGTGTCACTCGACCACTCACTGGGAACATTTTTATGGAATAAACCAAAATTTGTTTGTGTCAGTTGAAGTAATTAAGTTATGTGTTTAAATAACTTATACCGTTTAATCAGATTATTCCGTGTTTTTTTCTGAATGTCTTAAACGTGTATGATTTGGATGGCGCAACTAAATATTTATGTGCCAGTAAGTACAACAAAGATTTGGTTTTTATCATATAAATGAGTATCCGAGATAATAGCTCAAATGTCTCGTATCTCATGGGATAGAATGTCTGATTCCCTCACGGGAGGTCGTGATTTCGGTGCTGGCCGCATAAACAGGGCGTGATTCCTCCGGTGTGATTTGCCACTTCCACACTCGGTGCAGGCGCTTACTATAACTCCCCAATTTTCTCATTCATATTAAGCTACCGGTAACCCCCCCCCCTCCAAAAAAAGGGGGGATATTATCGCTCTTATCTATTTATCAGCTAAACTAAATGTGTTGGTTCCATTTTCTCTAACACTAATAATACTGTATATATCAGAAATATTATCACTGTGCAGGCACTTTGAATTTCTACTTAAGTATTGGTTTCAGTTAGGGCGACTCCTTACCTTTTAAGTGCAAACCAAACTAATCGTACAATCATCCAGCGTTTCAGAGTGTAGTTCAAAGAGAAATAATTTATCTTTCATATATCCACTTCTCTGCCCCATATAATGTATACATCAATTATCCTCGCAAAATAGCATACTATGACACTGGGGATGAAATAACAGCGAAATCTCACACGATAACGTTTGCTTTTGTTAAGGGGACCACATGCTTGGTGTTTGCACCGCGGTGTAGTGTGTTTTGAAGTATATGCCGGTCAGGGTAAAATGAGCACTTTTGATAGCCCTGCTTAAGATCTACTTGTATTTACGTTGTGTATCTTTCCGCCTTATGAAAAATTAACATTTCCATGGGCCTCACCACTTTATTCATGCATCGGTCAGGAGAAACTGTGAAATTATCGAAAAAGAAAATATTTTACAAATCTTGTAATTTTTATACTTTGATGCAAAAAAAAAAAAAACAGAAATTGAAAGAAATATTTTAAGTTGATATCACAAATGGTTACCTAATACTTTTTATTCGACGTTAAGATATGGGACTACTTTACATCCATCGTTACCAACTTTACTGGTCACATGTTACTTAGTGCGTGCGTCAAAATATATATGAAGTTAGGAGCAGTGACTCTTTTCTAAGGTTGTTTTCAGAAGTGCTCACTCTATCGTGAACAGCCTATACGCATTTTTCTACGGAACTGTTAACCGTGCCACCGATGTGCTGACCTACGAAAAACACACACTTCCAGCGAGATCTCTTGAGTGCTCTCAAGACGTTACGGACGTTATAAATGCTATTTCTGATAACTCCGATATACCTTTATAGTCCAGGAATATTAGGGGTTTCACCTCGGAATGAGAGATAGTCAGCTATAAACTTGTATAAACCTTTATTTTGACACCCTAAAACTTGTCTCAAAACCTACCTATCGTAGGGTGTCCGAAACCACAGATATTTCAAGGTCAAAGGTCAAAAAATCGATTTTTTACACATTTATTGCAAATATCTCGTTTCCTATGGGTTTTATGCTATTTGTATTTATTATAAATATTGTAGAGAATTAAATTTTCTACAACTTTTGTTTAAACATTTTTGTTATATCTTGAACCATTTTCGAGATAGAGGGCAGAGCGCGCGCAGTGTTCAACTATTTAGAGTATCATTCGAGGTCAACCTGTAGTCCCGATTAAAAACACGCCGTATAAAGTTTATAAATTATTGATAAATATATAATTCTAAATAATTTGCATTTTTTATTAACTATTACGTTACAATTAATAATTTTTTTCAATAATTCAGTATCTATTCATTTAATAATACTTACCTACTCGTGTACTTATAAAGATATTAAGGGAAATACTTTAATTATTTTTTAATTCTAATCTTATTTATACTAATTACTTCGTAACTAAATAAAAAGAAAAGAATTAAATTTTTAATTAATGCTTTTATTGAAAAATACCATTTCATACATTTATGAACGTTGAAATTAAAAAAATTGAATAATAATAAGAACTGCAAGTTCTAATTTCAATTTTCTTCTTCTTCATCATCGTCTTCCAGTCGCTGTAAAATTTCAAATTCCTCCGTGTTCTCTTCTACAGTTCTTAGTCTTTCTGCTTGAGGATTTAAGTTTTTATTATCGTACCAAGCTTTTGATAAAATATTAGGGTGTGAATCACGAAAAGAAATGATCGTAAAAGCTCCTACTTTTTTCGTGATTATTATATTGGTTAAGTACTTTTGTTGTAGCCTTGAAATAATAGTTTTATCATCTGGTACATACCCTGTCAAGACATCTTTAAGCTCTTTTAGTGTAAATTGTGAATCGTTATTATTTTCTATGTAATTGAAAATCTCTATCATAGCTTCTGAAACTTGATTATCTTGACGAAGTTTCGGATGAGACGGTGGTACTTTAATTGTGAAGAAATTCGTATAACAAACAGCATGGTATTTAGCTTCAGCAGCAACTAAATCATATTGAAAAAATATACGATTTTTCACCAATTCTCCGAAAGTATCACCACGTTCTTCTGCTTTTTTCATAACATTGTCTTTAAACTCAAGAGTACTCACTGCACTTATCTTGCGTCTATACTTTTCTTTTTTATTTGTCTCTGCGGCCTTGTCAGCTATTTCACCACAAAATAAACACTGCTTCTTGAAATCGAACACTTCACTTAGTCTTTTATGCGGTACAGTTGGAGAAGCTGTAGTTTCATCTTGTTCTAGTCGCCGTTTGCTGCTAATATACAATTTTTGCTAATGTAAACAGTTCGGCACTTTTCATGCACTTGTACAAAGGTTACGGTTTTTAAATAATCAATAAGACCGTCGTTTCGTTCGATACTTGCAGTTCTCAGAGTTTTTATACCACGCACTAGATTCACTAATGATTCACCTTCCGAATCTGACTTTTTACATATAAAACACAAATTATCCATCACTCTTAAAATTGTACGTCCCTAGTTACCAAGATACGATTCAAAACGAACGAATAACAGTGGTTCCTTGAAAAAGAAACCGGTCGTGAGTAAGCAATTGAACATCTGTCCTTTCTGACTATAAATAGAAAGGTTCGTACTATACAATAGAGGTCCGTTGCCCAGGTATAATTTTTAACGTTTTAAAAGAATCTATAAGTTTACGGATTTCAATATAGATGTACTTAATTATTTTCTACTTAAAATGTAATTAAAGTATTTCCCTTAATAACTTTATAAGTACACGAGTAGGTAAGTATTATTAAATGAATAGATACTGAATTATTGAAAAAAATTATTAATTATAATGTAATAGTTAATAAAAAATGCAAATTATTTAGAATTATATATTTATCAATAATTTATAAACTTTATACGGCGTGTTTTTAATCGGGACTACAGGTTGACCTCGAATGATACTCTAAATAGTTAAACACTGCGCGCGCTCTGCCCTCTATCTCGAAAATGGTTCAAGATATAACAAAAATGTTTAAACAAAAGTTGTAGAGAATTTAATTCTCTACAATATTTATAATAAATACAAATAGCATAAAACCCATAGGAAACGAGATATTTGCAATAAATGTGTAAAAAATCGATTTTTTGACCTTTGACCTTGAAATATCTGTGGTTTCGGACACCCTACGATAGGTAGGTTTTGAGACAAGTTTTAGGGTGTCAAAATAAAGGTTTATACAAGTTTATAGCTGACTATCTCTCATTCCGAGATTCTTGCCCTCATTTGACTAATATTCCTGGACTATTAAACGGCTTTTTTTTTAAAAGCGATGTGTCTCAAAATACACGCATCAGATACATAAAAAAAATAAAATTCAAGGTCCCTGCATTAAACGTTGCCCTGTAATTCTCACCGATGAAATGATAGGGTCGCAGCTTAAAGTCCCATTAGTTCGCACTGCACGATGAAGAACACTGAACTCCAGTTACAAGCCTTGTGCTTAGTGGCGACGACGTATTTGAAACGCGCGGTAGTGCCATCCATATCGTTCCCGCGCTGCTCTGCCTAAAACACGGAACATAGATTCAAGTATGTGGGCCTCTTTCGGAAGTCTTTTAGTTTTACATCATTTTGACCACAGCCTTAACTGCGGATTTTGTACTAAGTTTTATGATGTACAGGACATATAATACGGATTTTTATATTTTCCGAAATTAGTTTTTCTTGATTACTGCAGCTGGTATTACTTCTGTAACATCCGCAAGTAAAGGCTGTTCACAATAAAGTGAGCACTTTTGAAATCAACCTTAGAAAAAGTCATAGGAGTTAGATTAAGAGTCATAGGAGTTAGCGACACTACTAACAGACACTCAGCGCAATTAACTTACACTCTAAATCGGAATCAGTTATATTTTACCGATTGTCAGTTGAAACTGCTCCATCCGGAATCTGTACAAAAATATCACTATTTCATCAGTTAATAGAAATATACTAGTTCAAGCAGTAGAAAACTAGTTATTTATAGTTGGTTAATAAATAAGCACACAGCATTCCTTTGTGATGTAAGTTAAGTACGATTATTTTGTCGCAGAACATAAATATTTTCTACACAAAAAACGTTTTTGGACGTGGTTGGGCCGGAACCTCCGCCCATAAAGCAAAGCATGATGAAGCTTCCATTATCAGCCATATACACTGTCCTACTTTACCACTGCCAAATGTGTGCTCGTATTATGGGTACTGAACCACTAAATGTAATGTTAAATATTGCTTTAAGTTTCGTGACGTGAAAGTATTTCTCGTTGTCGAAATATATAGATTTTCTGCGCAAATACATGTGTTTGCAAAGTTTGAAAGTCAATCTATCGTTAGTTTAGTTCGGATTCTGTGCTTTAAAAATTAAATATAGAGTTTCAATGTACGAGGTTATTGATGTCCACTAGTATCCTTCATTTTACAATGCAACGAGACATTACAGTTGTAAACTGTTACTTTTAGTGACAGATGGATCAGTGATAATTTTACTGACTCGAGAGTGCGATGATTCAATAAGAAAGGTGGATTTACACAAACAAAGTTTTGTGTTCTGCAAGTTAGCAGATCAAATAATGCGGAAACGAACGACAAATTTTATAGAATATTGCATTGTTTCTAACGTTCCACTGTCTAATTAGCACAGTTATTACTAGTCAATCTGTCTATTCAAATTAACAGTTTCATTCTGTAAAATCTCTTTGCGTTGTAAACTGGCAAGTACACGAAAACAACGACAACACTGTTAAAACCAATATATTTTTCTTTTAAAGCACATAATCTGAACTAAACTTTACTTGGAATGACTTTCGAGCCATACAAAGACATGTACCTACGTACACATAATGTGTGTATATTTCAACAACATTAAGCACTTTTATATTTCGAAACTTAAAGCCGTTCGCCATTGTAAGTTTATGTTACTTCGTAAATGCGAGACCGTTTATCTCAGTGGCAAACTAGCAGAGTTGGTAGAACGTCAGCCAAAAGAAACAAGAGAATGTGTTGCGTTTTGGGGTGGCGGTTCGATACCAACAACTTCCAAAATTTCCTTGTACATGTATTAGTTTTATTTTGTGACAAAATAATTGTACATCATTTATTTCAAACAGTAATGCACAGTTATTTACCCTTGCGCTTTTTATTAATCGACTATAAATAACTGACTTTCTACTGTTTATATTAGTGGATTTCATTTAACTGAAGAGATTAATAGTTTTATTTTTCTACTGATTCTGGATGGAGAAGTTTCAACTGGCAATCAGTAGACAACCACTGATTCCGATTTGGTTTGTAACTGTTCCTTTACTGTCAATCACTGGAACTATAATTCGTACAATACTTCGACTTCACTTGCTTAATGGTGAACATTGGCTATAATTACGTGACAATTAATAAATAGCGCACTCGTGCCGATGGTTAAAACATATATATTAAAAAGATTGTTTAAAATACTTAGCTCGCACACATATAAAAGCAGTCGCCGGTCGTAGGCAGCGCGAGTGAAAAATCTCAGTGAAAATCGGGGAACATTTCTGATGATAATGCCAGCGATGTTCTCGGGCAATACACGCTTAGACACAGTACCTTATTTCAGTTGGTCGAAGATACCGTGTATGCAAACCTCCTGGCATGCACGCGAAACGAACAACGTCCTTAGAAGCTGCGATCTCTCAGGCCTTCCAGCCTGCCGTGTAACTCCAGCCAAATGGGGCCGCCTCCCTGGGTGACAACAAATGCACGCCACTGGGCGTGGCGCAGGAAATTCTTCAAAAACTTGCCACGTCTATGCATACACACAAATTACGTGCTGTCGTTTCCGTAACTTTAACTCACTCACAAATACGTAGCAGTTACTAATGTGACGTCATAATAACAAGCATCGATTTCATCGAGTGCAGCCTAAATGTACGCAAAAATTATTGCAAAGTCCGCGGAGGCTACACATTGATATACGGTGCGATAAAGTAACAAAATTATGCTCAATAGCACATCAACGCCTTAAGCACCGTTCATTAACCCGCAACCGCCGATCCACAATTACGCCCAAGGGGTATTGTACCATTGCCTTCCGCTTCTACATGTACAGCCAAACAGCTGTTTCGAGAGCACGCGTCGCACACCTTTGTCAAGCCAGCCAACGATTTCGGCCTGCAACCTACCTCTCACCAAGGCCATCACTTGCGCGCTGCGAACAGCGACCACGTCAAACAAACACTAAATTGCAAAGAGCATCGTCGGTCACGCTCAGCTGGACAGTGGATAATTATAAATACATACGTTGATATAAAAAGAGGCTTAGAGTATAAAACAAATAAAAATGACGTGTCCATAATGATGAAATTTTAAATCGTAATAAAACAATTAACCATAATAAAAGCTCATATAAAAGTATGAATAAAAATTGGAAAGAGTTTGGTAATGACCAAAACTCGCCCACGCAAGGTTACCAACTTCAATTGGCACCAAAAAACACTCGTGAAGATACAATCGTCACACATTATACTCACATGACACAACTTTGCAAAAAATCAGGCAAAAGAGGATCTCTGTATGGATAAATGTTACTTCTAATTACTAGTATGTGCAAAAAATTTTGTTGAATTTTGATGGAACGTTACATAGATATAACAAATTAATCTAAATGAGTTACGTAAGTAGTAGGGGCGTGAGGGTTCTAACCCACTTTTTATTAATCGGATTATCGATTTTATATCATATTAATCGGAGTAATTCTTTATCCGATCTTAATCCGATAGAAAATTGTTATTTCTATCTTAACCCGATCAAAAAAATGCAATCCTAACCCGATTTATTCGGATGAAATAATGAGATTAAAGAAAGTTGTTCGACGTTTTTTCATCGAATTTTTTTGATCAAATTTCTTTGATGTAATTTATTTTAATTAAGTGTCTATTGTGTATAGTTTGGTGCAATAGTGAACTAAGGGTGTTATTTTTATTTCTTTTTTGGAGAGCACCTTGTTAGGTCCTCATTCTTGGAGCTCTGTCATGGTACTGAGGTGGTTGTGTGTTGGGGTAGGGGTGTATATTAGGGAGCGATGTTGTCTGCACGACAACTGACACTCGACTGAGGGGACTGGTATATTGTATACGGTTTATATTTGTTGAGTTTTGTGCAAGAGTGTCATAAGAATATTTTGGAGGGATATTGTTCATAGACTGTGGTGGAAGATAGGCGACTATGAAATATGCGATTTACGTGGTGTATATTTGTAATGACAAACAGAAGAACTTTAGTGTAAACGATTATTCCAAATTCACAAAATAAATTTAGGAGTCTTTAAACATAGGGCAGCTATGGAAATTAATTAATTGATGGGTTCTACCTACAACAAAGCCAAAGAACAAAATGTCTCTAGAAATATATAAATTGAATAACTTTAATTAAACATTACAGTAAATATGGATTTGAAAACACGTAGTAAACACGTCTGTCTGGCTATGAGGTTAGTGAAGCAATGCCTTGAAATTATGCAAAAAATTCGGAAATGAATGAAAAGAGAGTTGAATACGATTTATGTGACAAAATAAATCAAATTTTGGTAGCAATATATAAATTACACTACTTGAATTAACAATGCATTAATAAACACGTAATGAAATCATACAAGCAGGAGAAACTCATCTGGTCGGCTGCGAGGTCAGTGAAGGAATGTCTTATAAGCTGTGTGTGTCGAGAGCATGACTAGAGATGTGGAGCCCGGTCGGCATCTGTCAGGCAACTGAGCTGAAAAACTCGGAAATGAACCAAAAGAGAGGTGAATACGATTTACATCTAATTACAAAACGACTGTTTCCAAATAAATAAAACCGCTCTCATTACCCATGGGAGAAATTAATGAAATGGAAAATTGTAACACATTAAAAGTATATGGAATGGACCAGAAAATAGATATATATTTCAAACAGCAGAATGAACAAACACAACTTCCTAGTCTCATAAATAAATTAAATGTTAACTCACTAAACAAATTGCAGAACCTATTTCCCTACAAAATGAGAACTCATTTACTGCCTGCATGGATTGAATTATATTTAATTAACAAAACGTATCAAATAATTGTCGTACGAGTGGGACATCTCAATGTGAAATGCACAGACAACTTTTCAAAATACTTAATAATAGCATGAACAAACTAGTACAGCGAAAAACTTACCTAGATGGTGTATTCTTTAACCACTCGTTTAACTAGTTCAACATGTTCAAAACAAAACTAAAATAACTGAAACAGCTTCAAAACTCACAGACTTGTAGTGGAGGGAGATGTAGGGGAAACTCAAATAACTTACTTAAAACTCCTACAACCCCTTAACTCTCTTCCTAGGGGTAAACAACTTAAGTTGAGGTACACTCTTTCAACTTCACAATTTCCTATACAGCACAGCTCCTCTTCAGCTACGCCTTGTCGTCTACTCTACAATGCGTATAATTAAAAACCATCCTACAAGTTTGCTACATCAACTCTTCAAGTAAAACTCTCTTTTGAACCTTTAACAAACCTATTTCTTTTTTATAGGCATCATATTACTTAAAATCGCTTGGCGACATTTATTCAATTAGCCTTCATAATACAAATATTTTTGGGCTTGTCTGTAAGGAGATGTTCGGCGAGATGTGCAGCGATGGCTTGCAGTAGGTGCCTTGCAGCGAGCCGTGGTGAGGGGTTGGGTCGAACTCAGACTCTGCATCTGCTTCAAAGACCATCACCACGACATTACAGTATGCCCTTCCCTCCACAACAGGATGCTCCACTGGCATTCGCTGTATAGTCAGCACTGTGGCTCTCCTCTCACACAAATGGACACCTAGGACAGACAGTAAAGCAGCAAGCCACAGCACAACCAAACAATTTACAACTAAATATCAATGCATTGTATCGCTTGATTTCAAAAAACTAAATTTATTTAAATTCAAACATTTTCTTTCTTTAAATTTTTCCTCTCTTAGAATTCGTCTTCTTAAAACAAAATCTATAAAAACATCACAGTACTTACTCGATAGATGGATGGGACACTGAACTTTATTTCTTCCTAAAATTAACAACATGTCTATACAAAGGCACAACCACCTCACATGAAAACAACTGATTACTAATAGCAGGCCTTAAAACTGGGCAAACACCTTGTAAATGACAGTTCATCACCACTTCTGGTGCCGTGGCCATTACTTCTTCTTCATACAGAGCTCCATCTTCCTCATGGTCTCGACCTATTGGTAGCGGACTCCACTGGCTAGCTGGTCACATCAGGCAAGGGGAAAAAAGGCATCCAGGACAAGCCCCCTTTGCTGGAATGGCCAGGAATCCATGCCACACCATAGATGACCACCCACAGGAGCTGGAGGCTGGATCGTCCACCTCGACTAAGGGACTCGACTGGTCTTGATGTTGGTTTCAGGGGAAGGGACTTTGGTGAAACCCCCTGAAAGGACCGGGAGTCACACCTTGACGACAATGGCTACAGCATCGACCAGTCCTTTGCAGCACTATGGTACTGCGGAGCATCCCAAACACACACAACTGGCACTCGCTCTGAGAGTTCACGAATGTCACATCTACAGAAACCACTTTCCAAAGTGTCCCATCTCTCACACCTGTAGCACTGTCACCACTCGAAATCTTCCATCACTAAGGGATGTAAAGGGGGAGGGTAAGGAGAGGCAGTCCAGCCTCCTCCTATATCGCACCCCATATATTTTACCTAAACTTTAACACCCTTTAAAACAAAAAAATTACACAACACAACAAAACCTAAAAGGCTAAATTAAATCTTAACTTAAACTTACTTGGCCCAGTCCAGTCTATCACCACATTCATTTGTTACTCATTAACTTGTGCTTTAACTTGTAGGAGGGGTGTCTTCCCACAGCAATTAACAACTTATCAGCTATAATTATATCAACTCACAACTCTTTTCTAGAACATTTATTTCCTATAACATATCTTCTCTATCTTCTAGATTCCTTTTCAAGGGTCTAGGTAACCTGTTAACTTAATATCCTTTGTTGGTGGTTTTCAAAGCCCAATATCTGGCACCCACGCTAAGCTCTTCCACTTTTTCTGGCATCATCTTTTCACAGATGTCACACCTTCTCTAATCTCTATTTAAAACTGGTTATCCTCTCTTTTCTCTTACTAATCAAATACAATTGGCAATAACATGGTACTGACACATCAATGAGCACCAGGGGGCTCATTGGTACTCAAATATTTAGTCACATTCTTACTCATTGAGTACCTCAACTCTTTCTGGTCCCACTTTAGTAATAAGCTGGCTCTTTCGCTCAGCCCATCCCCGTCTTGGCAGGCACTCCCTTCTAGCGCCAATACCAAAAGGAGGTGACCGTCTTTAACTGGATATCTCTCTCTCTATCTATCTCTCTCTCTCTCTCTCTCTCTCTCTCTCACACATTGCTAACTTAATTTCAATAACCATATTTCTTCTAGCATTGTCTTATCTAGAAAAGGTACCCTACAACAGCAATGACTTAATTTAATCTTTTACTTCTATCTGACAACTCTTAACTCTCTGTTTCCACACTCTTATTAATTTTCAACTAATTGCCAACAAAGTTCCAAGGCTATCTGTGGCCCATCTCTTGGCCCTAACTGCTATCTCTTATTCAAAAACCTATGCTGTTCCAAACAGCTCAACAACAAATAAAAACAAATGAAAAAGAATTAACTGAAAAATGTCAACACTCTCTTCGTTGGACTGTTACTCAACAAAAATAACTTTCTTTTGTGGCTGCTTTGTGTCTCTAGGGTCCTAAATCTCGTCGATCAACATAAAATTCATTTCTTAGTTCCATTTGACATAATTTTTATCTACCAGATTCAAAAATTAGTTTTACTCTTTATTGCTGTAATTGGACTCTGTAACCGAGCATTTGAAAACTCTCAGAGCGCACAAACAATAACTATCGTCAAAAATTAAAATAAATTGTGGTCTTTCAACCACTTGCAAATAACTACCACATCAGTGAAGGGAGAGCTATTTTCAATAACAACAATCATAAGAGAGATTAAGTCATTAACTACTAGCATCAATGAATATTAACTTATCAAGACAAATAGTAAATAAAAAGAACTAAATAAATTTTAGCCACAATTTTGACTAAAAATAACTCTCCTACCATCATCAACTCTGCCAACCTCCTATGAACAGGAGAAAACCCAGCTTAAATGGGTAACATGCTTCTTCTCCAGCACACCCTGTCGTCTCGTGGCAGGCTGGACGATCGTCCACACCCCCCCACCTCTTTCTAAGAGAGCATGTCATCCTCTTTGTCTGTTCCCTCTCTTGGAACAGCACTACTTCCTACCACGGCCAGGCATGGGGTTCCATGGCCCACAATCCCCTTCAGGCCAACCACCCTCTGGTTGGTCCCATCTGGAAGTCCTGCTGTTCTGTACCTACATGACCACTATCCCTAAATCGCTTCCCAAAACAAAGCCAAACACAAAGCCAAAGCACACCACATTCCCAAATAAGAACAAAAAAATAAAGTTACACAACCACACATAAATTCCTAATTTCCTAAAACTAATTTTTTTTGTGAAAAGAAACAGTAAAGTGACCATGTTTACAATATTCCATAAAACAATTCTTTCTTTGAGGCTTCAACCCAACTCAAATAATTACTTGATTTTCTACGTGGCTCGCTGTCCTCTATTTCCCAAAATTTGCTAACATTTTCTTCCAATCCAATTTCAAAATTTATTTATTTTTGGTACTTTTTTCGAATTTCTGCGTTTTCAATTTATAGTATGTGGGTACAATAATTGCTCAGCATTACCTGAAAGAAAAACAATATTAAACAATCCAGATAAAAAAAATACTTTCACCTTATCTTATTCACTGCCAGTCCTGCATCGCCCATTAGGACTAGGTCACTGGACCATGCCCACACCACAGCTCTCAATTGTGGGCTGCATGATGTCAACATCGAGCTAAGCGGCTCATCCGACCACTACTTGGACTCTTTCAATGTCCATAGTAGCACCGTATCTTCTGGACTGCATATAATACCGACACCTGTAACAAATTCAGCATAACTGTAAAAGGGTACTATTCCTCAAAAATTATTTAACATATTTTATTGCATCAAAATTTTATTTTCCGCTGTTGCGGCGGCAAAATTCAAAAACTCTGTCGTGATTGCGTTAAACGAACACAAATAATCGAAAGTACATTGACCATTACCCACACAAGTACTGCCACCTAGTGGCAACCTATGAAATTACAAGCGTTGAAAGTTACAGTGCTGCCGCTAGAGCGCAGCAGCACAGCTCTGATGCCGTGCTGCTCAAAAGACAGTGTCCATGACTTACACCAGTCATCAACAAACAACTCTCATCTGACGTCCTGTCCTAAACGTTTCTTAGAGTTGATGTAAACCATAGCTACATTATCTGTCTAATCTGAAATTTCAAGTAACCCTTGGTCTACAAAAACATTCAACACATATAACCGAACGTTAATTATACACCTATCCCAAGGGTTTATTCTAAAAAATTATGTAAATCTTATCTTACTACTTAATGCCTACATAATTACTACATAATCAATAAATGAAAATACACTAAAAAATGAATCTAATAGACTTATTATCTAATTAGCATCCAGTAGGGGCATCTGTGGCTAACTAACCTGGCTATATAACTAATTTTAAAAAACAGTTACAACATGTATGTCAGTGAAACCTGCCTACCGCTGACTAGTGAAGGCTAGAAAAAATACAGAATTTAGAAACTAGTATTACTTCTACCCGGCGCCTCCACCAACTGTGAAAAAGGTAGAAAATAGGAAAATGAGGAATTTCGGGGGGTTGGGGGGGGGCTAGGAAAGAAGAGGAATGAAAAAGGAGAAAAGGGGAAAATGGGGTAAATGGGAGTAGGGTAAATGGGGGAGAAACGGGAGTTGATGTTTGGGGAATTTAATCTATTCAGTACTTATTTAATCTTGTTAATCAATTTATTGATCGCAATCTTAATTTTTATTGATTTATTTTTTAACCACTCGTTTAACTAGTTCAACATGTTCAAAACAAAACTAAAATTACTGAAACAGCTTCAAAACTCGTTGACTCATAGTGGAGAAAGATTATGGGGAAACTCAAATAACTTGATTAAAAGTCCTACAACCCCTTAACTCTTTTCCTAGGGGTAAACATCTTAAGTTGATGCACAGTCTCTCAACTTCACAATTTCCTATGCACACACTGCTCCTCTTCAGCTGCACCTTATCTTCTATCTACACTGCATAAAATTAAAAATCATCCGACAACTCCTCCCTAACCATCTCTGAAAGACTTCTGCATTATCATCTGTTTCAAATTCTGCTCTGTATCAAATTCTGCTGGGGGGCTGCCCACTACAGGGCACTTTCTACAAACAGAGGAGGCCTTGAAGTCCTAAGATTAATCATTTCATCAATTTTAGGTAGCGCTCAAACTCACTTTCACTGCATGCAAGAGGTCGTGTACGATCTTAGACAGGTAATCACTGACGATGTAAAAGTAAAAAAAATAATAAAAAATTAATAAGTCTGTTTAGAAGTAAAAAATTATGTTTTTGTTAAAATGTTCAAATTTTAATATAAAAACAATTAATAAAAATGCATACAAAAATAGATTTTTACATGAGGCAAATGAACAAGAGTACTTTGGTAGTACACTTTGGTATGAAATTGGAGGGAATTTAAATAAAAATTGTTTTCTTTTATAACCAAGCTGTTAACATTCTTTAAGGTAAAAATTTTAAGCAGCCCCAGAATTACATATCTATTCATGTAAAAATTACATTTAATTATCTAAACAAATGTGTTAATAGAATTTCGACTTGGTTGTAACTTACTGCACAAATAATTAAATAAGAATCTATACCTCAACAACAACTGGAAAAATCCATTAATAATTCATTGTTTCTTTAGGCCAACTCAAAAATAAATTTAAATAACCAATATTATCACGTACAATAAAGTCACTATTACTATAAATCATGGATGTCATTCAAATCATTGTAATTCGGTCTTCCAGCCAATCACTGCCCTTCTCGGACACATGCGACCATCCACAAAGCAAAAGCTCAGCATGAGGCCACTCCATTGTCCCCTTAGCTGTCTAGACTTTGTTCGTGAACTGCAGCACTACTTCTCCCCTCTTCCCTACTGAGGCCCACAAACACACAGCTGTCGACTCGAAACGTCGACATTGACAAATTACTCCAGGACCTTTTCGACACACATGCGGCTCGAAAACAGTTCCGAACCACCGCTGGACAACACAAAACAATTCGGGATAATGATGACTGCTACTTTACCATCGCAGCCGTGAAGGCAAACACCCACAGCTTTGGCCAGTACCAAAAATGCTGAGGCTGATTTCAGCACGATACTAACGACAAGTAACTCTTGTAGCAACTCGGGAACTATCGACTGAAAGGCTAAGATTCCCAAGATGACAAAAGGAAACAACCTAACCATCTGAAAACCCAATCCCTTTTAAAATAATTGAATTCTATCCTAAACATGACCAAAGTACAAGGCTGAATGTTTCACAAAATTTGAAAAGGAATAAAACAAATTATAAACTGTTTCCAATAAAAACCAATTAATGACCCTGCCTAGAAAAATTAATAAAAATAATTTATCAAAAAGGGTAGTACCAATCTAAAATTCAAACCAACCACGATTACTAAGTTAAGGACAAAAAGACCCTAGACCCTAACACCAAAACAGAAGCAAAATTACACTTCAGAAGTTATAACCAAAATCCCAATTAAAAATAAAAATAAATAAATCATTACCCAAAACATCAAACAGAAAGGATTCGCATATGAACAAATAAAACGCATGGTAAACCTAACCTCAAAATGACAACTGAACTATGCCTAGGATTTCTCTGAACAATAATCCTAACCAAAAAGCTATAATTCAAAAATTCCTAAAATCCTATGAAAATTAATCAAATTACCTCATGGATGATGACAAAAAAAGGGAACATCCCGAAAAATTAACGGTATTATAACAAAAACAATAGGTTTCCGAACAAAAAACTAAAACCGCTCAAAAATCGCCAAACTACCATTGTAACAATATTGTGTTTTATCTTCCATGTGAAGACTGTCCATATGGTATGCGTACTTTCGTTAATGATGAGAACTTACAACATTTGAGGACGGATTGTATGTCGCGAAGGCTAGAACAGTTAATTGAAGCCAGAATTATCCCAGTTGTAGTAATGTACGATTCAGGGGTTGATGAAGTGGATTTCGAGGTGAGCACTTAGATCATATAAATAAGATGAGTGGAGATGTTTCATACATACTGTATGACTTGAGAGTGTAAAAAGAAGTAATGTAAAAAAACGATGTGATATGTGAAAGGTTTAAAAAATTATCAACAAAACTCTTTTGTAATTAAAGAACTTGCTATTTCTTATGGAGCTAATGTTAATGATTCAAAGGTATTAAGCTTTCAATCTCTCAGACCTTGATATACTTTAATACCTGAAGTAAAAATGATGTTTCGGCAACAAACTTACGAAATAAATGACCTAAAATGGGACTCTGGTGATAGAGCTTACAAAGAGCGTTTCCAATACGTGAATGATTTCTCCTCGAAGATTATTCAGCATACGTACTTAAAAATATGCAAAATGAAATTTTAAAAAGGTTAAGAAAAAAGGAAGTCATAAATATCAGAATATATCACAACTGTTCCACTAATAATTCAACAGTCAAAGGCTATAACACTAATCAGTGCGAAAAAAAAAATGTTTTGTTCACAATGCAAAAGCGAAGCTTTAAGAGAGTATTTATATAAGTATCCTACCTACATATAGAGATTATAACTTCGAAAAATGGTTTGTTACAGGTTTATACCTGCATAAGACTTTGAAAATGGAGACATTCAACCCAGAGAAGACATACACCAGTGTTACTCCAGGCTACAAGAAAGTGTGCTTCAAGTCTCTAAACAACATGTTCTTCCAATTCCATATGTGCAACAGAAATAAACACTGGAGCTTTACACAAAGTTTCGCAGGAAATACGTATCAAGAAGATGGTTGTTAGGATTTTAATATGCGCTACAAGAGAGACCTGCTTTGTTATTCTGTGGACCTATGATTTAAACTGCAAGTGAAGAAATAACCAAGGAACCAGGATTTAACAAATAAGATATTATTTAAGTAGAGAGTTTTTATGACAACCCTACCTTGTGGACTGAAACTTGTAATAATAAAGAACACATCAGCAAATGATTGGTAGTAGCTGCCTTCAAAGGTTGACTTGTGTAACGTGGGACTGCAAAGTTTGGGATAGCAATGTTTGCATCTGTAAATTAGATTTAACCAAGTTGTTGTTAAAGAACTAATATTATCGCTAACTGGAAGAAAATCTCAGTATATAAATAAAGAGAACAGTACACCGGGCCTTCAGTTACAATGGAGAGATTCGACTCATCACATCCTTATGGCAGTGTTACTCCACGATACAGGCGAGTGTGGTTTCGAATTGAAGAAGAAAATTGTCCACTACAGAATCAGATACGTAAGAGAGATGAACATTGGCATTTCTTGTCAATCAGTCCTGATTATACTTTTAAAGTTTTCGATGTTTGTTTTGGGCGAAGTTTTTTTTTGTATAATTTATGCCCTGACAGCAAGCTACCTAGCCGTGAGAGTCAACTAATATTCGAAGCTCAAAGTGTACACATCAGGAAATGTACATCCTACAAGAAAATAAAATACATCATGCACAAGGATTGTAGATGTCGTTCTCTTACTACAGTACGGAGCGAACAATGTAACAAGGAACATTTTACAGACATAGGAAACCAAGAATTAAGTACTCTGTGTGGCATATGGAATAGCAAAATTTGGCTAAGTGAGAACACTTTAAAAAAAAATATAAATGCAGTGACACAACAGATATATAAAGGAGAGTATTTAGTAAAAAACTGTCAGTCATGGCTAAAATCTTCGACCCTACAGATGTAAACGAGGTCCTTTAAATAGGATACAGAAGAGTTTTCTTTGAGCTATATGATGGTATTTTACAAATACAAGTATGCAACGATATAGAACATTGGTGCTACACTTTCGATAACAGTATCGGCACTCACTTTGGTAAAGGCATAGCATGCAACATATGTGCTGTGAGATATCTCCGCCCCGACATTGACTTACCATCAACATTAGAAGATTTGATGATTACCAGTCTTACAGAGCAACTTGAAGAGGAGCATGGACATAGAGTAATCAACTACCAACTGACCAGACCTCACCGGGGAATCACTGTTCGTTGGAAGGAGACCTGAAATGGAGACATTCACAACTATATTTTTGAACAAGGATGTTTAGTTTTCCTGTCAATGTGTAATTTATATACATGTGAAGTGGCTAATTATAAATAATGTTATCGCCAAATTCTAAGTATGCATTTATTGATAAATGTTTGTATTCTGTAACTTATATCATAGCATATTTACATTTTGTTGTTAAGAAAATCTGTTATTTGGACATTCATTTCAAATGTACGTATTTCTCTAAACCTTTGTCAGCATGTAGTAAGCCATGTATTTTTTATTTCAGTTTAACTAACTGTAACAGTTCGAATTGTCTTGTAAACCAGTACATACTGCACAGAGTTGATCAAAAGTGTAAGCTTAAGGGCGAGTGCATTGTAACGACATTTTGTGAGAAAGAACAATGTTTAACATGTCTTATTTATAATTAAGACAACATTTTGCCGTATCAGTATTTCGAAGAATGTTAAAATGATCTTCATGCTTTATTTCATTACCGCAAAAAGTTTTGTTACACATCATGTACTGGGTGTGTATCATCAATGAGCATCAAGCTATAAAATAAGCAAAAATAAAATTTAGTACAGAATCACTGTTTAACTTTAAACAATAGTGGATGATTTTATCAATATACATACATACTTCTTTACTAATTGGTCTCAGTCGGGTGTTGGATCGCTTAAGTGTAACTTGACGTATTTTCATCCTGGAAACCATTACATCAGTATCAAAACAGAAAAGTCTTATGTAACTCACATACTATGGCGAGAGTGTATTCCATTTTAAAGTGATTTATTTTCTGCTAGGAAATGAAAAAAGCCATGAATTGATTCAATGCAATGATAGCACAAAATGTTCTGTGATTTTATATGACTGATAAAATACCTTTTCCATCTAATACTAAGATGTGCACTCACATTATGTTGAAATATATCCAGTCTTAGTAAAACTATTGTTTTACACTCCCCAGAATGTAAAGACGTATGTGTACGAACAGACAGGTTAAAGACAGGGCATAAGAAATGTTCCCTCCTTGAAAGCAGAGTTCGTGAAGGGGATCTGGATCCAATATTACAAAAATACATGAAAACAGTGTTTACAGAGGTTCCCAATGGCTTATAAAATATTTTTTAAACACCTTGTGTGTGAAACTTGCCTGTGAAACTATATTGTGTAAAATCCTGTATTGACTTGCGTATGTTTTAAAATAATATTGTAACTTAATTTTTGGATCAACCTGTATTTGTATATATTTTTTTAATAATGTTATAATAAGTTATATGTTTTGAATCAACCTGTACTGGGTAGTTTTAAAATGTACATAAATTTTTGGAGCAAGCTATACTTGCTTGCTTGTTTGATGCTGTGTCTGTGCACGATAATTGTCTAATTTGTGATATGTTTTGGAACATCCTGAACTTAGTTATGTTAAAATTATTTTTGAAACAAACTCTTACCTGGCAACTATATATGTTGAAAAACGTAGTATTATATTACAACACACTATACATACACAATAAAGAATTAATTCTTTCACCAGCCTCCATCGCGTAGTAAGTTTACACATTAGTTCGAGGCTCTGGGTTAGAATCCCGGATAAGGCATGGTATAATTGTAATATACTTTCAGGATTCGAGTACCAGCTAAGACATGTTTGATTGTGATTTAGTTTCTGTGATAGAGTCATGGCTAAGGCATGTATGATTGTAAGTCAGTAACCTCTGAGCATATTAAACAAAAGGAATAATGAACTAATAACATAATTAAAGTATAGAATTAAAATTTAAAAAACTGTAATTCATTTGTTCATGTATAAATATATAACAATCTGGGTAAAAAATCTTGTATTACAAAAAAGGTTGTATCAGATTTATAATTGTTTGTATATGAAATTGTTAAATAGTAATGTAATTCAAGTCTAATCGCTTAAAACTGAATAAATACACGCATTCAATGTTAATTTTCAACATGTATATGCTAAAATTTAGAAAATGTGTTAAAGTCTTTTAATTTTAATTGGTTAAAATTCACTTAAATACATTTTAATATGTAATTCTTTAATTGTTATGTATTCAGGAAGTGAATTAAGAAATATAAATTTTTTCGACAAGTTAGTGTTTCGCCTATAAATAGAGGGTCCTGCCTGGAGCTCGCCATTTACTGTTCTGACTTCACATGGTCAACATCTCCCCTCCAGTCCTTGGGTATATAGTCTAACCTGTGAACTGGTCTGCACTGTTCTGAGCTGCTGCCGGGGTCGATTTGTTCGGGGATACCGGCTGCCCATTTGCCACTTGGTTGCCTCTGTAGGGCTCTTCTGTGACGGTCAATGTACCCATCTCCCATCGCTTCCTAGCTTCTGCCACGACTGTAAAAGGAACCTGAGCTTACCGTACACCCAGCCGCTTGCTAGTCTGCTGTTGAAGGTATCCCCGAACTCGCTTCGGATAATGGTTGCGTGCCAGAGCAGGGACAGTGGCACTTGCCTGTCTGAGCAGGGTACCACTCAATCTGCCTGACCTAGGTTCAGGTCTTGTTGAACATCAACCCCTTTTGCTTTTTCTATGATAAAAAATTTGTAGTGTAATTTGTATTAAGTTTAATATATCTTTTTCTGGTCATAGTAAAATTTTCTATAAGCCTTTGCAAATTTGAATAAAATTTGAATAAAATCATTACAACTTAATATAATTTGAATGGAATTGTCTTAAATTAATTAAATTTCTGTAACAAGCTTTTGCAAATTGAATGAAATGTTCTTAATTTTTTTCAAGTTTTAGACTTTTTATTAGTTTCAGTTAAACATTCTTTGAAAATAGTTACAATTTGAATGAAATTTTCTTAACTTTGTTTCAAATTTTCGATTTTTTTATTAATTTCATTAACTTTTGCAGCAATTAGTGAAACATTGCAATATTTGGTTATTTATCTACTTTTTAAGTATTTTAAAGTAGTTTTAAGATTTTTGTAGGGTGGGTATGGGTTATGACTGTGAGTATGAAATATGGAGTGAGATATATGAGAGGGGACTATGCCAAACCATGCACAGTGTGTTTGGAGGTTACATAGCCCTGCCCTATTCTCTCCTCAGATTGTCGTTGCCTGGTGATCATTGTGGTGGTCGTTGTGTGATTTGATGGATGAGTGGACCTTGAGTAACTCTAATAAATGAAATGTTTTTGATGTATGTGTGATGGGGTGGTTAGGGTATAAAATTTAATTTTAAATAGTTTTAAGATTTCCTAAGGGTGGATTATGGTTATGACTGTGAGTGTGAATTATGGAGTGAGAAAAAATGAGAGGGAACCATGCCAAACCATTCACAGCATGTTTCGAGGGTGCACAGCCCTTCATTATTCTCTCCTCAGAATGCCACTGCCTGGTGAAGGATATGTATTTTATGCTATTAAATGTACAGGGTGATATAAATATGCATCAAGGGCTTCACACTAGATACTCAAAAAGTGCTTCCTTCACCAATCCTATTTTTTTAATTAATAGCAAAATTTATGGAGCTTCCTTAGGGAAATGTCCACCATGGTATACAGAAATATAAAAATAACATTAGATTGACAAAATACATGCAAGAAGAGTTAAATTCATTGTCCCCTCTATTCGTCTTGATGTGATCCCTTTAAGATACCTGAAAGGAGTAATTATGTTTAAGTTGGTGGATCATATGTTTATGTTGACCAACATGTTTGTACCTGTGTGTGTTGCATGGAACAGGATGTTGTATTCAGTTGTGATGGTGCATTGTGCTTGGTTGGAAGTGGTGGCTTGGTGTAACTAATGAATGAAATGTTTAATGTATGTGTGACAGGGTGGTTTGGGCATACTATTTAATTTTGAGTAGTTCAAAAATTTTTCAAAGGTTTTTGTTTTGGTTATGACTGCAAGTGTGAATTATGAAGCAAGAAAAAATGAGAGGGAATTATTCCAAACCATGCATGTCATGTTTGGAGGATGCACAGCCCTGCCCTATTATCTGCTCAGGGTGTCGTCTGGTGAAGGATGTGTGATTTTGATGGATGAATGGACCACGAGTAACTCTAATAAATATTTTTTTTATGTATGTATAATGGGGTGGTTTGAGCATACAATTTAATTTTAAGTAGTTTTGAAATTTTTTAAGGGTGGGTTTTGGTTATGACTGAAAATGTATTATGAAGCAAGGAAAAATGAGAGTAAACTATTCCAAACCATGTACAGCATGTTTGGAGGGTGCACAACCCTGCCCCGTTTGCAGCTCAGAATATTGTCAGGTGAGGGATGTGCAATTTAATGGGTGAATGGACCTTGATTATGTCTAACAAATGAGGTATTTTTATGCATATGTGATGGGGTGGTTTGGGCATAACATTAAATTATTAGTAGTTTTTAAGACATTTCATTTTCAAAGTTGTTGGGTAACTGTGAATATGAGAGTATGGGGAAATGTATTGCAAGTCATTCCAGGTTGTTGTCTTATCTTTGTGAGTTTTGTTTGAGTAGAAAGCAAGTTGACTAGTTTCAAGTTATTTTTAAAACATATGTCAATTTTAAGTAAAATTTTAACAATTTTATTAGTTTTAAGTTAATTTTAGAAGTAATCGAATGTCTAAGTTTTAATAGTGTCAATCAGTATGTAAGTGTGTGTTACTAATATAGAGTGTAAAACAGTATTCTCTTCACAAAAAATGTTTTTTTGTGAAAATCGTTAGGAAATTTGTAAGAAAGTTTTGACAGAGAGAACTACTTTAATTTTTTTATGGTGTAAACTACTTTAATTTTTGAAGGTGTCAAGTAATTCACTTTTTTTTCAACCTGCATTTCTACTATAAAGATTTTCTTTTAAATAAACCTTTTTCAAAACTATGCTTAAAATTCAATGTAATAGCATGAGTTAAAATTTCATTGCAATGTTGTGTTGGAAATGTAGTCCACACACTCTAAACATGTAGCTGGGAAAGATATACTAGGCCTGACAGGTGATGAAATATTGTGTATAGTGGAGGTGTGCTGCATTACGGAAATTTGCTTCAGAACAAGTGAGAGTCGGCAGAGGGGTGTCTGAGGGAAAGTGGCAAAACTTTTTCCTAGCTTGATTGCACAGGGGACTCCAGCACATGCGTGGTGGGGTTCAGGAGGGAAGGAGAGCTGGCAGGAGGAGGGGAACAGGTCTGGATGCTAGAGCTCGATGAGACCAGTGGCAATTTTCTGAAACACAATTCATGTTCACTGTCCATTCTGTGCGCAGCCCAATCTTTCATCTGCTCCCTCCATTTCACACGTCCTCAGCTCTTGTTATCTGAGTTCTGCTCACTCCCACACTCTCACCTCTAGGCTGCTTGCTACCTGTCTCTACCCCCATATCTTTTGTAAACAGTTTGCTCATTCTGTAGTTGACTGCCTTTCTTAAACACAGAACCTCGTTCCCTCGTAAAATGTTATTTGTGATGTCCTATTGTTTAGGATGTTACTAATAAAACATTTATTTCACATGCATCATGTTAAGTGAGTAAAGTGGGATTTTTTTCTTTTTCAGAACAATGCAGTACTTCACAATTATTTATTATGGTGTTGTAACTGTTGTACCAGGTAAACCAAAGAAATTTTGTTAGTCAGTATACAAAATGATTGAGCATAAGCATAAGAGTATTGACAGCTTGCTTGAAGCTCTTTACATAAGTGATTCAGATTCTGAATCAGGCAATTCAGATTCTGAATCGCAGATCGAAATACAGCCTACTGGAAGCTGTTAAAACAGTGTCCTTTAATCTAAATGGACACAAATCGATCTCTTGCAGGATAATCTCTACTTAAGCGAGTCGAGCATGGATTCACTCACAGAGAGATCATTAACACCCAAAAGGACGAATTGTGTATGATTCCCCCAAACCAGAAACTGTTGATCTTTTGATGGATTATTTATTTATATCTGATTTGGAAAATTCTTATTATTCGGACAGTGCTCTGTCCGTCTCAAGTCGACTTTCGAATCAATTAGAGAAATTTCACCTAGGGAGCCAGACAATAATTCGTTTTCTCAGTTACCAGAAACAGCGGAGCCCATGCCAGATCTGACATATAAGCTAATGGCTACAGTGTTCACGTGCAGGCTAAATGATGCATGGATAGTTAACAATAGGCTTAAGAGTGATTAAGATTTTTCTCAATTTTTCGCGAGGTGTAAAGTCTCTTTGTTAAATATAGTATTGGCATCACCCCAGCCTATTAGAGTTTCAGTTACCATAGTGTATAAGTACTTGAAAACCCTCATGGTGGAGGAAGGTGCTACTGAAACCTTCTATTTTCAAAGCAAATCCCTCCCTGTCCTGCACTCTTCTGATGCAAATTTAATCTATGATGATGATATCATCCCTTATCTTACTAACAGACTTGAGGAGTTTAGAGCATGTGGATCTGGCTGGAGTCTGCAATTAATGGCATACATGGATGTCTGTGTATCTCAATACAGGACATTCACCATCAGTGCTGCACACACTAAATTACCAAAGTTTACTGCTGATAAGCAAGTTTGTGTCGATGTACATTGCCTGGAGGGAATGTGTTTCCACTACGTCATAATAGCAGCTTTGTTTCCTGCCACATCACATGCCAAGAGAATTACTTGATATCCAAAACCTCACCAGTTATTGAATACCGAAAATCTGTCGATACCTGTAGTCATAAAGGATATTTGCAAGTTTGAGGAGAACAATTCCATTTCTATCAATGTCTACTGTGTGTTAGACAAATATAGCAATATAATTGACATACTTGAGAAAAGGGTGTGGTTATCATACCCATGTGTATTTATCCCATACATTATGACAAATATGTGAATAATTTAGCGATTTGCCCTAGTGGAAATGCTACACCTTTTCATTTTTTATGTATCAGAAACTTTTCCCAGCTGGTTAGTAGTCAGCTGAGTAAGAGAGCTAACAAGAAATTTGTTTGCGATCATTGTCTTCAGTATTTCCAAACTGAGGAGAAACTCGCAAGTCATACTATTCTTTGCCAGCAACAGAAAGGTGTTCCTAGTACTTTTCCCACTGCGAACAAGAAGTATTTGGAATTTAAAGATTACAACAAACAGCAGAGATTGGGTTTTGTCGCCTATTGCGAAGTTGAAAGTTATCTGAAACCCATGTCCACTTGAGTATTACAACTACCATCAACCAACATGTTCTATATGATTGTAGCATTTTGTTGGTTGATCATACAATCCAAGTTTATGTAACTATTACGAGTTTATGGGTGCTGCTTGTATATGCCAATTAGTTGATAAACTAGTTGAACTTACAAAGTCGGTTCCAGGAATTTACAGCATTATTGTACTGATGAAGCCAAAAACCCCTGCTGATGAAGCTAGGTTGGCGGCCCAAACATGTTGTCATATTTGTAAGGAAACACTAGGTACAGATGATATTGTGGTCGACCATGACCATCTAATGGGCGAAATCTGAGTTCGCGCACATAATACATTCAACTTGAATTTCATACTGCCCAAGAAACAATTTGTCACCTTTTTTCATAACCTGCCAAACTATGATGCTCACTTCCTCATAAAGCTCTTCGATGAACATCATGTTACGCAACCTGATGGAACCATGGTAATCGAAAACCCAGGTACAATTCAAGTGATTGGAATGACTGTAAAGGAATACAAATGTATTACCAAACAAATTATCAATGGTGTTAACACCCAAGTTGAATTGGCAAAATGGAAGGGAGTTTTTCCTTATGACTTAGAAAGTCGTCAGACAGTCTGATCATGCCCAAGCCACATAGGATGTGTTCAACTGTGTCAACTTGTTGCGGTAGACCATTCACTACTTATGTGTGGAGACTTGTTTGCTGGCAGATGTTTTTGAAAATGTTAGGACCGTATGTTTGGCTCATTACAGTCTTGACCCCGCCATGTACATCACAGCTCTGTCTCTTACATGGGCTGATTTATTTTCAATGACACATGCGTGGCCAGAGTTGTTGACTGATCCAGACATGTATCTTTTTGTATAATGTGGGGTTAGTGTGGCATTACCCAGGTTTCCAGAAGGCATGCAGAATCCAATAATATTTACATGGGTGAGGATTACGACCCCAGTGTGGCATCGAAATATATATGCTATTTCGACGTGAATGGGTGGTACAGCCACGCGATGCGATACAAGGTTACAATTGGCAATTTTGAGTAGATTGAGGCTGACATGTTCTCATCATGGGATTTTGCAAACACAGTGAATGACGGTGACACTTTTTTCACGGAAGTGGTTCTGTCATTTCCGGACAAGTTTCATGACCCACTATCTGATCTGCCTTTGGCCCCATAAAATGGCATATCCCGAATGGCTCACATGTGATACTTTTTATACCTATGCTGCAAAAGAAATGTGTTATACATGGGGAAACACTTAAGAACTATTTTATGTATGGAGCCAAACATGACTATGCATTGTGTTTTGCGCTTTGAGCAGAAGACATGGATGGAGCCATACATTGAATTTAATATTGAGAACGTACTCAGTCTGCAAACAAATTCGAAAAATTGTATTTCAAATTGATGAATAATTCCTTTTATGGAGAAACTTTGCAGAATGTCCACCGAGAAAGGGACATAAGAAATGTTTCGAGGTATGACACAATCTATGGAGCTGGAGAGCTGATAGGGCATCCTACATTCCAGCAAAGGCAAATTATACAAAAAACTTGGTCCTTATCGAGATGTCAAAGAGTTAAGTTCCATTCAACAAACCTTTGTACACTGGTGTTGTCATTCTTGATCTTTCAAAATTAACCCTCTACGAATTTAATTATCAGCACATGTGTAGCAAGTTTCCTCCATCAGCCTTGAACCTCCTCTATTGTGATACCAATTCCTTTGTGTATTCTGGTGCTTGTGATAGCATCTATAAAGTAATTACCCAACATTCAAAGGCTCAGTTTGATACTTCCAACTATGTGCCCGACAACCCGAAAATTTTCCCTCGAGAACAAAGGCTGTACCAGTGTGATGAAAGATGAATGTGCTGTTCGCATCATCACACACTTTGTGGGTTTACATCCCAATCTTTACACGTACATTGTTGCGAATGATCAGTGTATACGTAAGGAAATAGGTGTAAAACTTAACATGTTACAATCACACTCATATGAGGATTATCGAGATTGCCTTGAAAATTGTACAAGGGTTTTGGGGATCAATATCAAGTCTGTTCACATGCTCACGAAGTCTACACCGAATGTGTAACCAAGGTAGTGTTGTAAAGAATGGACGATAAGTGATACATTAAGGCAGATGAAGTATCGACTTACCTTGCGGGCACTACAAAACACCTACATATTTTTTTTATTTCCTCCCAACAATAGCTAGAGCATCATAATAAATACAGCCCACTCACAACACCACAACTTTCAGCACCACACTGCCAATGACGCCCATCTGTCACCACCACACACCTACTGTTCCATAGCCAACATCACTTCTATCTACAGCTATCTACAATGTGTACAAATGTCTACAACTGTTTGCATGACCTGCTGAATAACCATCAATGCTGCTACATGTTTGCCTAACTGTAAGGCATGACATAACTTCAGTATCAACAATCTTGATACAATTGTCTTCGATCCAATTTCCCTTGCCATTTTTCAAATAGGAAGAAGAAATTAAATGCTATTCACAATGCGACATAACATCTTTATCATTGAAATCTGGAATCTATTAGCATGTGAGTGTGTTGTAAGCAGTCATTTGGCATGTGTGAGTGTCTGCATACAAACCCGGATGTGACACATTAAAATAATTCTCCTAATTTAGCATCTTAACGATCACAGCACTCAAATGTGTCAATAATTGTATATAGTTACAAAAGAGACGACCTCCACATCGATCTAGTTAGTAAATTAATTTTTTTGGTAATTTTTTATATCTGTATGTCTTTTTTGTGCTTGTCTTTTCTCTTAATATTATAAGTGTAAGAAGATTGTATAATAATAGTGTTAATATGTATGAATTATGTATATAACTTTGAAATAGGATATTGTAAATATAGTAATATGTATTTTGTTGCACATAATAAATTGTTATTTCTCAAAAAATTTGTTTTTTTCTTATGTTTAGCTATTTAGTTCCTAAATTGCCTTCTAGTTCTTATATTGTTTGTAAAATAATACCCTTTTTTTAAATATTTTTTTGCATATCTTTTAGTGAGTAAATATTTGTAACATGAATTATCTTGAAAAGTTTTTTGTAAATACTAACTTGTTTTGGATCATAAAGTCTTAGATAAATGTTTACTGTAAAGTAATCTTGTATGAGCATTTGTAAATAAAAGTTTGAATAAATAAATTTTCTATTTTAAAAAGCAGTAATGAGTCTTGTTATTTATTAGTTAATAATTCCTCATGTCACTATTTTTATTAATATCTTGTTTTGTTAATTATGAGTAGATAAAATTTTATATTACTAAAGAGATGTTTGAGAAAATGTTGGTAATCATGTAACGAGTCAGTGACTAGCAGTGATGGTAATTTGATGATTCATATTCTTCCCCAGATAACAGGATGCCTGCTTGCTCACTTCCCCAAGAAATACAATATTCTCGCTTCAGTCTTTGTGAGGGAGAAAAATATTTGTTTATAAATCAAACCAACAATTACATTAAGGACATTTGATAAAAACAACCATCGAAGGGCTGAGGGGGAAATATAATTATACATATGATGGAGAAAAACATTGGATGTCTGAATGAATGAATTTGAAACAAAATAAGGGAACTTGTAGCATCTTGAGAAAACCCCATCAGCCGAAGTTTAACACAAGTGATGACAAGAAAGGTAGAGGGGAAAGTGTTTTGACAAAAATTACTTCTCAGAGCCAGGTACAAAAGCTCCTAGCACCTTATGTGAAAGAATGTTTCCAGTTGACCTTATATTTCTACAGCAGTGAGAGCTGGAGACGACCGACTTTTAATTGTAACAAAAATATTTTATCATACAAAACAGAATACTACTTCGGCTGGGAATCAACATGCTGCTTAAACACACTCATACTTTACACAAACCCAGAATACATATTTGAATGTTTATTAAAAACGAAACTTGTGTTAAAATCTGGGTAAGATTTTTTCAGTAGTAGTTTGTCGATGCTATCATTGCATATTGTGAAAAGTTGTCTGAGCATTTCGCATTGAGATGTCCCGCTCCTACGATAATTATTTTATTTGTTTTGCTTAGTAAATGTAATTCCATCTATGCAGGATTTCATGCGGGCGGTAAACGAGTTTTCATTTTGTAGGGAAATAGGTTTCGTAATTTGTTTAGTGAAGTGACACTTAATTTATTTACGAGACCAGGAAATTGTGTTTGTTCATTCAGCTGTTTGAAATATATATTTATTTTCTGGTCCATTCCTTATAATTTTGTCGTGTTACAATTTTATATTTCATTAATTTCTCTCGGTTGGGGGGGAGGGGGGATGACAAAGGTTTTATTTATTTTGAAACAGTTGTTTTGTAATTGGATGTAAATCGTATTCACCTATATTTTGGTTCATTTCCAAGTTTTTCAGCTCAGTTGCCTGACAGATGCCGACCACACTCCACATATCTAGACATGCTCCCGACACACACAACTTATAAGACATTCCTTCACTGACATCGCAGCCGACCAGGCATTTTCTCCTGCTTGTACGATTTCATTACGTGTTTATTAATTCGTTGTTATTTCAAGTAATGCAATTTACATATTGCTACTGAAATTGATTTATTTTGTCATGTAAATTGTATTCAACTCTCTTTTCGTTCATTTCCAAATTTTTCGCGTAATTTCAAGGCATTGTTTCACTAATCTCACAGCTGGATATACGTGATTTTGGAGAGGTGCTTGTACAGTTTACTACGTGTTTTCAAATCCATTTTATTGTCATGTTTAGTTAAAGTTATGCAATTTATATATCAATTTATATATTGCTAGAGACATTTTGTTTTTAGCTTCGTTGTAGGTAGAACTCGTTACTTAATTTCTTTCCATAGCTGCCCTATGTTTAAAGACTCCTAAATTTCTCTCGTGCATTACATCAGCACTGTTATTCATTTGGTATAATCGTTTACACTTAAGTTCTTCTGTTTCACATAACTAACATACACCACGTAAATCGTATCTTTCACAGTCGCCTATCTCCGACCACCATCTACGAGCAATACCGCTCCAAAATACACTTATGACACTCTTGCACAAAACTCAACGCATATAAACCCTATACAATATACCAGTCCAGACCCTACTACTTGCGTAAACACCGTTAAAACATGCCTGCTGCAAATAACACATGTTAATTTACACATCCTACTGTAGCAATACTTACGTGAAATCTTTGTATGAATCGGTTGATTGATCCGCGATACCATAATACCTCCATTGTTCATGTGACGAACTTTACAAATGGAGGGCAAAATTTTTATATATAACCATGTTCCGTGGTTGTCATAGATACATTATAAGAAGTTACATTTAAATATGTTATATAGTTTCGTAGCTATAGGATACTACATTTAAATGTATATAGAGGCGCCATTCAGAAATTAAGAGACTTATAGACTTGACTTATGCAAAATTAATATAGCCTATAACAGTACAACTTCTTCCCCAAATGTGAAAGAAATCGGTTTATTGTTTTCCGAGATATGACGTAAAAAGTGTACTATTTAATGTGAGCCAACTTTCAAAATGGCGGAGAAATGAGGTTTAGGATAGAAAATTCTGGCGGATAATTGATACTGTCAGTATACATATTTAAATTGGAATTTTTTTCTGTAGTTTCGTAGATAAAACATTTTGAGCAAAATGGCCTTCATTTTCAAAATTGTGTATCCGACCCTCTCAAAGTTGATCAGTTTACATGGCCGGTCATAGTGCTTTTTATTTGCCAAATTTGGTATAAATCGGTTGTTTTTTTAGAAATATCGCATAATTTGAATGTTCCGTGTGATAATACTTTACAAAATGGCTGACAAAAGAGGCTTTGTGTGGACATATTTGATTGTTGTAATATATACCACCATAATGAAAAGTTTCATGGTAATTAATTTCTTGATTTGGACGATTTAACACATAAAACTAAAATAGCTATATGGCAACCATTTTGAAAATAATTGTCTGATGTACATAAAACGTATCAATTATCATTACCTACCACAGTACTAGGCCCCTACTTGTTTTGCCATATTTGGTAGGAATCAGTCAATTGTTTCCCTGCTGAAGTTCTACTTCCAAAGATGCTACCCCTTTTCATTCAAACAAAGCTTAAACGAGTCTAAATATTTCACCAAAGTGACAACGCACCGCATTAGTGGGCACAGATTTTAGTAATATTCTGCATACGAACGATTTATTACTAGGTATTACCAACACACCTTTCTTCGCACTGTTTTCATTTATATTAATTATAAATGAAATATTATAATTAATGTATGTAATATTAAGTAAACGTTCTATTTAACCAAATACAAGTAACTTTTATGTTAACACAACTATAAAACGCCCGTGATACACGCCATATTTAGGAAACAAACAAATACTACACGCAATGCGTGATTTCTAAAAAGTTTTGATTTCAAAGGCGTGAAGAAACCACAAATAAACTATAATTTGCGTCCCACTCTCACTTGTCGATAAAATTAACTCGGTATGTAACACCCGTGAAAAATGGCGTTTTTATGCATACAATTAACTTATATTATTTTTCCTGTTCTTATTGCTACACATATTGTCATTCAATATTTAAGGTAATATTTTTCACACATGTCACTTATGTGATTTCAACTACCTATTTAAATTTAATTTATTTATATTTATTTTATTTCTTTATCACGTAAGATTTTAGAAAACTTAGATGTATGTTGGCAATAATAATTATGTGTAATTTTGATAGCCTAGTTCATTTTTCATTGTGTATTTAATTTTATTAAATTATTATTTATTTTTGTTGTGATCTCAATTTTGTAAGTCTTTCTACTCTTTACTGTATTATATCTCAGTTCCGAGATCAATTATTCATAGGTTTTTCTTCATTTAGGTCGTTTGAAGTGGTTCATGTGGGTGGTTTGAATAGTTTTGATCTCCATTGGCCGACAGGTTTAATTCCTGATTGTTGATTGGTTGGCGCTATAGGCCCCCTTAAGCTAGCGTCAGCCTGCAGAGACTAACACTCTCTTCGCTAGCAGCCTCCAACGACGTCAGACGTAGGGCAGCACCTCCCGTCTGCAGTGGGCGGAGAGGTAGGACTTTAAATTAGTTTTAGATTGTGTAGATGTGTCCCTGAACCAACTTTTAAGTAAATTTGGAACCAGCAATGGAGCTTGTGTCAATGGTCGCCCATTCGCGAGGTTAAGTGGTCAGGAGCTAGATAGTTTTAATACGCCGTCTACGTACGTGTAGAGCGGAACTCCACGTGTCTCCACCTTAATCCTGCTACGCCAAATCCTGCAAGACCATCCTACCTTCGATCCATTTGGTGATTAAAAGATAAGTCCTACAAAAAGATCTGACAGTTTCATCTCGACCTAATTTTATTTACAGTTTGATTCAGCTTGATGTCCGTTAGCATCAGTACACAAGCGACGCCATTTTGACCTATATAAGTACGTAAATTTCCAGCACACATACGCCCTCTGCAAAATCTGTGATAAGAGTAGTTTCTACCAGAGCTAGATTGTTTAGTGAGAGCACAATTTGTTTTATCATAATATTTACTACAGAGAACGGTTTAATCAATTTAATCTTGAAACCAGTATATTCAGACACTGGCAAGCTATGTCACGTAACCGTAAAAGGGTTCAAGTAGGCTAGGCATGACCACTTTTAGCGTTGTTATGATAGTGTGCTGTCTTTATAGTTTTTTCTCATGTTGCCATCAGGGTTTTTGATTATTTCTGATTTAAACAATTACAATACAAAAGGAAATGAAAAGTATAATAAATGACATTTATTCAATGGGCGTATCTGTTTTGTCGTTTTCTCTACTGTAGTGTCAAGTTAACCTATTTCTTACCCAGGGTCTTACATATGTGTTTACTAGAGTTCTCGACTTATTTTAACGTACGTACTTAAATGGTGTACGTACCAAATGTTAGTTTCTAGAGGATGCTAATGGTAATAAACTTGTTCCCCTACCGGCCCAGGACTGCACCTGGCAATTATACAAAGGCAGCCTAGGTAAGATCACATCCTTTCCCACTGATTTATTGCAAGTCAGCTGTGCAGCCTGGTCACTCAAGTGCTATATGTGTTGTCCCATTGTTGCGTATGCAAATTCTACACCATACACAGTACATATCTATTTGAAAATAATAAAATTATATCATATTGGCTATCGCAACAAGGCCTTGTGTGTATTCTTCACAGCTCCCTACACGCTATATTACATTTTTATATTAAATATAAGTTATATTTCATATTGGTGCCCTTACGCGGGGCTTTGTGGCAGTCGGTACACATTAAACGTCCGTTAACTCGCTGTTGCAGTATATTTCATATCGTCGCCCTAGCGTGGAGGTATAAACTTGTTTACATACCAGACAAAGTTCTACAGTATAATATTTCAGGTGTTTAAAAATAATAGATTAAATATAATTTCTAGAGTAAAGAAAAAACATATATATGATAAGTACTCTTATTGAAAATTTAATCTGCCCCCCCCCCCCTTCTACCGTCTCAATATACTTGACCCTGTCTAGATTAATGACAATGGGTGTTCTACAGAGGCCCTATATGGTCGCGTAGTCCAGTCTCATTCCTACATCACAATCGTGCGAAGAAAAAACCGAAAGTTGGAACGTAATAAAGTCAAGCTGAATTAGCACATTGAAATGCTATTTTATTGAGAGGAGTGTTTTGCCCGGTGAGTATTTGTGAAACTATAAGCCGCTACGATGATCCAAAATGAAAGCAGAAAGGTCCCGACAACGGCTCAAAGTCAAAGTCTTTTGAAAGTGGTGAGTTGTGTTCCAGCACGAAAAGTAAACCGCTGGTATTCCATTAATGTGAACAAGACTTTGCTGTTACCCGCGAATGCGTACAATGAAAGTTTCGTACTCTTGACAAGTTTTATTAACGACGAGAAGGAAACGGAGAAAGGTGTTTCAAAAACCGCATCTAGCGAGAGCCGACGAAAAAGAAAGGGCAGTTAATTGGTTGTACGATTGACAGTTTTAATTGGGGCGCGAGAAAATTAACTCTGCGTACGAGGAAATATTTCCCGTAGAGAGTTTCCCATTGTTCTCGCGCTTTTTTAAAACCGTAGAGTGCAATATGTATTTGTACACGATTAAAAACTTTTTTCAAATATGATCTTTTTCAGGAAAACGCGCTCTGAGAAAATTTAATAGCTGATTTAATATTAATTGAACACTTTTGAAATCAAGCGTTGCAGAATAATCAGTGCACACATTTGTACTTGAACGCTGGAGAAGTTTCAGTTAACAACATATTAGAATAATTAACTTCATAACTAAACACATTGTTACAAACTCGATATTTCAATTACTGTCTAATGGAATCCTGGAATCCGCTTCTTTAGGCTTCGATAGTATAATAGTAGGAACTGGCGTGACATTGGCCTACTTAAAATTCAAACAATTTAGGAGTGTCCACTCGATCGATACAATGACAAGTGGTCAATTTACCACAAAAAAAAACTAGTTATGCTAGTTTTCAAACTTTGTTGATCACTGCAAAATACAAATGCCAGAATGATTGAGAAAAAATTGTACTAGTGAAGAAGCTTGGATAAGTTTTAGCTATTTTCCTAGTATATTTCACCACTTAGTCAACAAATTGCTGCTCCCATTAAGAGTTGGATGCAGCTGCGCGTCCAAGGTCAAGAAGCGAGGGAGCGATACGGGCGACACCAACACGCACTTCTAGCGCCACATCGCTCCTACGCGCAAGGCGTGCAGTGTTTCCGTCGTGACGCTGTACTCTGTAAATAAGATCTGCAACAGTGGGGTTTTAATACACGCGATGAAAGCCCACAGAGGAACTAGGAGCATAGATAATTGTTTTTTATCTTTTCTGATAAAAAGTCGTATTTGCAGAACATTTATTTACCGAGATACGCGTATTCGTGCAAACAACATTTTTACGGAAAATGTTTCAGTATAACTTCCTCTTAGTGTTGGCCACGAAAAAACAATGTTAGCGAATCTACATCCTTATTGACTGATTTTGCTCATGCAGTAACAACAGAGAGCTGCAAGCAAACTAGTGTTGTTAGCGTTGCTGGTAGAGATAACGCCATAGAGATATGAACGTCATTTTCCAATTTTAAGAAAAAATTGCAAATTTCCCTCCCTGTGCTAGCCACGTCAAACAGCACTGCTTCGGTAGCAGCGCTCTGCGGCTGGGTTCATGAATTAAATGAGAAGATAAATCTTCGCGCAGCTTTGAGGGAGGGAAGGTAGGGGATGCAGTGTACGGGAGGGCTCTCTCGAGCGCCTGCCGTTAGAGGGAGGGAAATCACGTAACAATGTTGGCGCTGTACACACCAAACCGATAATATTTCTACTACCGCGCTGTGCGATTTACGTTTTTCCGGCAGGTAGTATTAACGCACGGAGCAGCTCTCGCCCTACCCGATCTTGACCACCGTCCGTATTGAACTGAACCACCTGGCCCCCATCGTGCGGCGGCAATGGACTCGTCCGACATATTTCGGTCTTCTGCGCATTATCTCATCTGGATTTCATTATACCGGGACGGAGAACGGCGATGTAAGGTACGGATGTGATATATTCCGACACTTACAACATTGTAACTAACGAAATGATTGAAATAATTGTGGTCGCGTTATATCGTACAATACGAGTGCGATACTAACACGATCCTGAGTTAGTGCCGTGTAAGCAAGAGGCACAGGAATGGGCCCGCAGCGACTGGCTGCAATTTTAAGCGTGGGTGAATATTCCCAGACAGTATAACGCGATTCCCACGTGCTAGCGCGCTGGTTCTGGTGACAAGTGAAATATCTCGTTTAGATCTATCGATTTAAGCCATGGAATCCAAGTATAGTCAATTCTCCATATTCGTGGGCAATAAGTGTAACAGTATTTTACATAAGGATTATTTCTCACTAGTCATTACAAACATACCTATTTTCTCCCTGTTTTTCATTCGGATTATTTATAAATGAAGCATTATAATCTATACATAAAATATTAATAACATTTCAATTTAACAGAAAAAAAAAGTAACTTTTATGAACACGAATATAAAACGCTTGTGATACAGGGCGCATTTAGGAAATAACTAACCACGTCATACATGGGGAGATTTTTCAAAGTTTTAATTTAAAAGCCGGAAGAAACCATTAATGGACTATACCTATTTCGTTATTTCTTTCATTATCATGTTCCAAAGAAAATACTACCCGCTAAAGGCAGTTCACGATAAAGTGAGCACTTTTGAAACCAACCCTTTAAAAATGTCACTGTCCATAGCGCCGTGTATATTTAACAGGCAAGCGTAGTGGCGTGTGCCCAGTAAAGTTAGTGACTACAGAGAGAAAGTAGTTCCATGTCTCAGCGTTAAATTAAAAGTGTTCGGTAAAAATTTGTCAATACTTCAATAATTTATTTTTCTTTTCGGTATTCTTGATGCATATAAGTGTGTAGATTACAAAATCGGTAAAATATTCCCTTTTATAAGAAGTCTACAGTTTCCCTTTAATGACACACGAATAAAGTGATCAGGTCCACGGCAATGTTAGTTTTACATATGGCGGAAGGATACTCAATGTGCTTACAAGTAGTTCTTAAGCAGGGCTTCCAAAAGTGCCCATTTTACAATGAACGACATACGTAAAACCCACGCCCATGTCCCCAACGCAACAAATCCCGAATTATTTTAATTCCCTCTGGATTTATGGCACGTGGCTTGTGGTGGCTAGACAGAATAATCCGAGCTGATGGGATAATCTACGCCAGAATTCGTGTTGACATACGACCAAGGTGGCGCGTTATGAAGAGCGCCTACTGTTCCAGGCACTCTCCTCCGGCCGTGGTGTCATCACGTGTATTAACCCCAGTAGCACTAAAGCCCCTGTTACACTGTCGAATTTCCATCTTCAAGTATATTTGACAGTAAAATTTGAGGACGGAATACCGTCATCAAATTATTCCTTCCAACAAATTTAGCAAATAATCTTGAATGTGATTAAAAATGTGACACAAGATCTATTTTATTTTACTACGGAACTATAATATGAATTTTTATTTTAAAAATATTTTTAACGTGAGATAGGTACTGCTGTTGTGTTTCCATGCGGTCCAATGTAAAAATAAATGTAAGAAATATGTGACTTCTGTACTTAATTCAAAATTGTATTAATTTATCAGAGGTGTTCCCTGCACAATGAAAATTAATGTCTCTAAGTTCTTGATGTAAAGTACAATATTCACTTAAAATGGCATTCTTGCTCAGACAGCTTGTACTTAAGTTAATTATATTCGTAAATTTATTTCGTTTTCAGCAATTGTACGTTATTTTAAAGTTTTGTGACTTCGAAAACGGCATATTTTCGTCGTGCTCGATTCTGATGGGCTGAGCACGTCAGACATCAAAGAAATGTTTGATGGAAACTGGAACCATAAAACATTTTCGGACAAGGGGCACGGTGGCTGAGCGGTTAGACTGCTTGCCCCCCCCCACCCAAAGGCGAACCGGATTCAATCCCCGGCCTGTTCACTCTGGGTTTTCGCGAGTGGGAATCGCACCGGACGATGCCGCTGGTCTTCGGGTTTTCTCGGGGATCTCCCGTTTCCCTCGACTTCTCATTCCGCCGCTGCTCCATACTCACCGCACACGGCTGTCAAGACCTCGCTGGCGCCCAAATCTCTTCACTCGCTTTCTCAGACAAATGTGACATCTCGGTGGCGTCACAACTGTTCTTACTTTATTTGAACCAAACTTATCGGAAGCAATCTGACGGGGACAGTGTGGCATGGGCTTAGGGCATCGGGTGGAGGCCCAGCACTCGCATGAGGAGGCGTGCAGTGAAGAGGTGCAACGAAGTGCCGCCCGACGCGTCGTTAAGCGCAGCCGTCCGCAGCACGGCCGTAGAAGACAGGTCTGGACACTAGCTTGAAAAGTTGACGCCCTTGTTGACCTATTTAGTTCATGAACCCAGCCGCAGAGCGCTGCTACCGAAGTAGTGCTGTTTGACATGGCTAGCATAGGGAGGGGAAATTACAATTTTTCCTTCAAATGGGAAAATGTTCATATCTCTATGGCGTTATCTCTACCAGTAACGCTAATAACACTAGTTTACTTTCAGCGCTCTGCGGCTACTGCATGAGCTAAATCAATCAATAATGGGGTCAATTCGCTAACATTGTCAGATAGGCGAGTGTCCAAACTTGCCTTCTACAGCCTGTTGCTAACCCTACCGATTTTTCGGTAGACCTACCGAAACCGATTTTTGTGTACCGAAATACCGAAATAATTTAATTTCTACCGAATTTTTTTAACTCAGTTATAATACAATAAGTAGCAAACAATCCTTAAAGAAGCAGCGGGCAAGCTACGAATCTGCACTTAGTTAGGAAGAATATTGCAAGCAAACATCTTGTAGATTTATTTTAGTCGTATTTTGATTTGTAAAGTTTCTGTCTTGTGTAGTAAACAAATATGAAAAGTAACGGTGACAGCAGTGGCGGTAGATAAAATTACAAAATAATTTCCAGAATTTCAAAATAGGAAGAAAAAAAAATTGTATATAAGAACGAACAGCCATCGACGAACTTGCGCACGTGTAATTGAAAAAAGTGCAAACGCGCTGATGTTCAGCGTAAATGAAGATATAAAAATAAGTGAAAACATTTATATATTATATATAATCCATTTGTATGTATATTCGCCATCGAAACCTACCGATTTTTTCAGCAAAGTCTACCTATATTTTTTTCGACAGAATTGGCATCATTGGCATACAGTGGAGTCGCTCAATTCGCAACAGTTGTGACACACAGCCCCGTTTTGCACATTTCGCAACTACGTTTATTAATAACAATATTAATTATATTATGATACAAAATTATACTTGAGTTCTGTATATTGTTAATGTTAATAGATATATCTTACCACTTAGCCTATTAGTCTTACAGGAGGTGTAAGTGTAACAGCGAAGAGCCGTGCCCATAGTTTGAAGCTGGGAGGCGCTTAGATTCAATAAAAATATGCATCATGATAAAATAGCCCATTTCCATTCGGATTCAGTTGTATGTATAATCAAGGAAAACTCGTGTAGGGGAGATAAAGTAGTAAATCGAATGCTAGAATGATTAAATTACTATAAAAAGCTACACGCGTATACATTAGTGTCTCGTGTCGAAAATTATGACTATTAATAAACAGTAAAAATTTGTATGTGGAATATAGTTATTTGTGAGATGTTCATTCCCCATCCGGCATGTTTCTGTAACACACTTTTAACTTATTTACACATTTGGGGGGACAGCAGGGTGGGAGTGTCATTCGGATGAGGATGAAGAGATTTGAGCGGCTCTTAACAGCGCGGTCTTGAGATCCGAGAGTGGCGTTCGGACTTCTGAATCGGAGATCACTCGTGCGCTATCACGTTTCCCGATATCGCGTGAGAGGCATTAGTCACTCGATACTCCTGCAAAATTCATCCTTAATAGTTACAAAATTTCCTTTCCCTCTTAAGTAATATTGACGTGGAGTTGATAATATGGGTTATGTGTTGTTCACGGTATGAGCAGTTTTGAAACCAACCTTGGAAAATGTCACTGCTCCTACCTGCTATTATAACAGGCACGATATGGTTGGCATGTGCCCAGTGATGTTGGTAATGACGGAGGGAATGTATTCTTTCGCTTTGACGTTGAATTGAAAATGTTAGGTTAAAAAATGTGCGCATTGGAATTATTTATTTTGATTTACATTTTTTAAAATAAATATATGCCTAAGAATAAGAAAATTTGTAAAATATTTACTTTTCTAATAATTACACAGTTTCACTTAACTGATGCATTAATAAAGTGACCAGACCTTGGTAATGTTAATTGCATATATGGCGGAATAATACACAATGTGCATACAAGTAGATCTTATGCAGTGTTTTCAAAAATGCTCGTTTCACCGTGAACAGGCTTTACATAGATGAATAATCTTGAATTTAATTTCATATTTGATAATTTTTCTGGGAGAGGCCAATTTTTGTCTTTCCGCCACTTGTTAGTATAAGAATTGTCATGTAACTAATAAATACTGTGTATACATTTCACTACTTCCAAGGTTAACATATGAGGCTACAATAAAATTCATTTATTTGCTTTTATTCTTTTTGTGGGGGGCTTTAAAAGTGCTCATTTTATCGTGAACGGCCTATAACAGAGTGAACTTTTCCAAGAAACACGTTGTCGAGCACAGACATTCAGTTAGAGGTGTTGAAGTCATTACGTCATGTTTCTTTTTGTGTTTCCGTTTTTACCAGCGGCCGCTATATTAAATAACGTTGTTGCATTAATTTAATAAACGTTATTCTGAGAAGTAATACACCAGCTCGTTACCAAATTATATATTCATAAGAAAATCAGTATTGAAAATTTGCGCGGTTTGCATTTGTATGTATAAGTGTGTGTATCAGCTTTAGGTTCCCGGAAAAAATGGCTGAAGCTGTATGGTTTTTTGTTTTAATTAATTTTTGTCGCCCGTAAATGGTGACGTATATGACTTTCCAGGTATTATCTGTAAAACCCAGGAAATTCGGTAAAACAATGATCAAATTTTCCATTTTATGGTCACTCTATAACACACATCGTTAAGCAACAGCACTTTTTATAAATCTGTGAATAAGCCATTACTATCCTCGGAAAAGGAATTCGAAATTAACGCGTGGTATCGGGGAAAGAATGGGATTTAATCCTCCAGTGGAGAGAAGGTAATAAGTGTATTTTATCGTTATTTAAATTCCATGAAAAAACGAGCAATTTTTGATAGCTGGTTCGTGATTTACTAAAAACTTTAGAAATCAGACTTTAAAGAAAGTTGCCCGTAGCTATGCATAGCGAGTAATTTTGGAGGGTAACTATGAAAAGTAGTTTTCTGTCTTAATTTGTTATCAAAAATGTAAATAAAAAAATTATTTGCTTTCGGAATCGGTTTATTTTTGTTTCAGAAATAGAAGGGTAACTGCTGGCTTAATAATAACATATATGTATTACTGATAACTTCACAGTTTCACTATCGATGAACGGACACAAGTCGTTAGGTCCATGGCGGAAGGATACATAATTAACAAAAAGTAAAAACTGATCAATGTTTCCAGACCGTGATCCACCTGCAATAATTCTCTGTGTTCAACATTCAGAAAATCTGTCTATATTAGAAAGAACTTTTCGTAGTTAGCCCAATGGGAAGTAATGTGTAATAATTATCAATTACTTTGGTGGGCAACTCAAACACCACAATACGCACAGCTAAACAGACTGAATTAACAGTCTAAATTAATTTTAAAATGTGACCAAGAGTGCATTGCAAATCAGTAATTAACTAAAAGTGCTGTTGTGAGAATTAAAAATAAGTCTGTGACACGCAAATGAAAATTTTCTGTGTGTTCATCGTTTGAATTAAATAAAGATGATGCTGTTTGTGATCATATTTAGACCATTTTAATAATGTAAAAATCTGTCATTACTTAAACCAAGTGTGACTGGAAACTCTACGACGTGCTTACGTCGTAGTGACGTAAGCACGTTTGTTGCTAAAATATGGAGGGATAGTAAAACATAAAGCATACAAATTTAAGAGAACTGAATTGCATTTAATACGAATTTTATCTAGAGCGTAAACATTGTATGTCGACTCACTGAGTGATTGTTGTAATGCTACAGTTGAGTTTACGGATGTTAAAAACACACATATTGTTTTTCTTATAAAATCGTTGTCTTCCTTTCTGCGCGTTTTCGTTTAGTATCAACGCAATTCTCTGAACAGTTGGACATTTTTATTTAACCCACATTTGTCAACATTACAGAGTGCGCCGTCGGTCATAAATGATCCAAATTAGCTCGAAATTCAGCAAATCCCTCGACTTGGACGAAATCACCAAACTTGCAATGTTTACAATGTTTGAGATGACTTGCGACTTTACCATGATGCAAATGTCACTCGTTTGACTTCATCAGTGTCTCGTAAGACGCGTGTAAAGAGGAGAAGTGGCTGGGGGAGAGGGGCAAGCGACTCTCACGACGTAAAGCACCTATCACACTGCCAAATTTTTCCGTCAGACTGCTTCCAATAAGTTTGGTAAAAGAAACTTGGACAGTTGTGACGTCATCGAAACGTCATAAACGCCGCCATATTTGTTTGGACAAGTTGTATGGCTTCAGTTTCCACCATAAATTATAAAACTGGGCCCTGTTCTAAAATTTCTTGATGTTTGACGGGCTCAGCCAATCACAATCGTGCACGACAAAAATGGACGTCATAAAATTATAAAATAAAGAAAAACTGCTCGAAATGAGATAAAAAGTCATAAAGATAATACATTTACGTGGATGTTATCTGAACATGAATGCTATTTTAAGTGAGGTATCAAATTATCATTGTGCAGAAGACGTCTCTGATAAATAAAATTTGAATTTATTATAGAAGTGAATATAAATCGCATCATTCTTTACATCTTTTCCTGTTAACGGACTCCGTGGAAACAGTGTAGCAGCATCTCACTTTCAAAATAATTTTTAAATAAAAATTCAGATCAGATCATTCCAGTAAAAATAGTTGGCAGTTGTGACACATTTTCAAACACATTCAAGATTATGTACTAATATTTGTTGGAAGGAAAAATTTTATAGTCTCATTTCGTCTTCAAATTTGATTGTCAAACATATTTAAAGGCGAAAATTTGACAGTGCGACAGGGTCGTAAGGCACCAGTCACGTGCAGTGTAATCGTTTTGTCACGCAACGAGCAGCCGTCGCTGTTAAATTTCGTTATGTCTGGAAGAACGGTCGATACATGTGCCAAAATCTAAACAGTAAATATTTCACCAGACCGTTGACATTATTTTAAAAACCAGAAATAATTCGTAGTTGTAGTAACTAGTAGCACGCTGAATTTGTGATCTCCGTGGGTTATCTGTGTAGTATGCCTGGTTCACATGTACGCCGATCACGCCGAACAGACAGAGCGGAAAACTAGAAAAGCCAATCAGAAGCCGTCCTCGGTTTCTATTCGACTCGCGCGGAAACCAAGGACGGATTTTGATTGCCTGTTATAGTTTTCCGCTCTGTCTATTCGGTTTGATCGGCGTACATGTGAACCAACCAGGCATAACACTACCCGGAGCATTGTTTTTCTTATTTACGCACTAGCATAGCCAGAACTTTCTCAAGGTGGTGGTTACACTGACTGGCGAGAAGGGATGGATGTTACACCAACCGGTGCTAACGCACGTGTTAATTACGACAAATACTACACTCTAAATCTGAATCAGCGAGAATTTCGCTGATTCAATCAGCCAAGAGCACCTGAATAATTCAACAGTCACTTCAGTGAATTTAACTGATGAATCAGTGAATAAATTCCAGATTTCCTCCACTTATTGATTCAGTGACATTTTACACTGAATCATCGGGCATTTTTTTTCCCCAAAGTTTTTCAGTGGTTTGTTTTTTTACTGATGGGTCAGTTAAACAGCGTGAAAAAATGGCCCTCAACCAACGTTTAAAAATGGCCGTTAAACAACGTATATCATGTGAAATAACTACGAATGAGCTTATAAAACTATACAGAATACTTTATAAAATGCGTTTCGTCTTCCAAACACCATTTTACGAGGCAATACGAACATTCAGTATTTTATTCAATATTTATGTCTTTTATTCCGTTTTTATGGGATCATCACAGCACTCTGTTTGAAGGTTTAAACTGCATATAATGTTGTGTCGTTTTAACAATTCTAACGGTACCAATTAAACCAAAAACGAAAAGTAAATGCTTACAATTCTAATCCTAATAATTTCGATAGGTATATAAGACATATATTTTCCTCTTATTTTCAACTTGGTTTAGAAGCGCAGATGAGGTGGCCGACTTGTAGTGAAGGTGTTGTGGGTTCGCGCCCCGGCCACTCCGCGGCAGATTTTCAGTGCGCTTGTCGCACTAACAATTTGTCATCTAGTCGGTCTAACTTGAGCTCGTCAACGTCACTTCAACACAACTATTATAACAACGATAAAATAAAAAATATGTAAAAAGATGTTAAGGTAACAGTCTAACGGCGAAGTGGAAAAGGTGTGTGAGTTCAATCCCAGCAACCTCCGATCATTCTAAGTTGAGCCATTTTCGCTGATTCGCGTTTTTTAATTCCACTGCGAATCAGTGGTTATCCACTGATTCGAATTTAGATTGTTGGAAAAAAAATGTCACATATAAAAGATGCATCACGGATTTCAATTATTACGTATTCATCACAATTAAATGCTAATGAACAACTTTGATACTATTTTATGACAGCCCTAGGGACACACGTCTATATGCCTTACACGATATGTGCAAGCGGACTCTCGCAATCACAAGGTGCGCCTTAAGGGCGTACAAGATGCTAAAATAATTTTATATATTTTAGCCATTACGTCCTTTTTCGTTGTGATATTAAATAATAGTCTGTAAAGTGTATGACAATAAGAGAATTGATGGAATTGTTAAAATATATATTTTTCATGCGAGTCTTAAAATGAAAAAAAAAGTAATAATTAAGGCTACGTCTCATATAAACAGCTAATGTTATTAGAATTTAATGAATAATATCATGTAGTTTTGCTGTGCGTTTTACCCGTATTTCAATTTTGCCTTCAGGCATAAAATTTAAGGTTAAAATAATTAAAAATTATGCCATTACCGCAGGTGAAACAAGGCACCACACCATAAATAAACTGCACCATGTGACTTTAATAAACGCTTAAGTTGGAACCAAATTATGTATTTTAAAAAAAATTTTAATTTGTTACTAAGTTAATGTTCTAATGTTTTCACTAAATGAAACGTCAAGAATGTTATATTTTAAATGAATTAGTATTTTCATCAAATAATCTTTTGTAACATGTCACGAAACTGTAATATTTTATGAAAATTTATACAAAAAATTTTGGTTTTTGAACAGCTTTAAGCAACCTCGAAGGTTGCCTCTTCTTCAGGAAACCTCAAAGTCTTCCTGCGGCGCAGTTTTCCTTTGTGTCCACGGCTCATGTAGCAGTGAGACAGGATAGTTACTAAAACAGCATGAACTTTAAAAGTATTTATTTGTAGTAAGTTGTGAGACTTTTACTGATTTGAGCAAAATTAAAACACTTTCCTGATGAGTCAAATCCGTACTCACCCAAGAAAAGTCCTTTTTGAACATTCGTAAATAAATATGGGGAGATATTTAAAACAAAATCTGTTTTCTAATTTTAAACTTTGTCGTTCTAAAAGAAGGGATCTTCGTTCAGTTTGTTCTTTTTAATTTTTTCATCATATTGGTTGTAGCCAGCCATATTTTTTTTTACCTTTATTATAACATTAAAATATTTCCCTTCTTTAATTATTTCGCATTATACGGTTTGCACTATCACTTTCACTTTCAGCATTTACAGCATATACACTCTTAATAAAATAGTATTTACGTGGTAACGTAACACTCTAAATAAACCCAGTATGTTTACGCCAAGTCATCGCCTTTTTCTAATTCCACTTCAACTGGTAACTTAACTGAAAAACCTTCACAAAGTATCTTACTGGAGCTCTGGCAATGATAATCATGCCTGTATTATTGGAACACAATAACAAAAAAACAGTTCGTCTAAATCCTGAAAAGAACATTTGTAAACATCTGAGTAAAGGACTCTAGTTCCAATCGAAAATCGTTCACATTAACAGGAAAAATATCAAATTCAAGAAATGTGTTAGAAATTTTGCTTAGCCTGTGCTGTTTGCTAAAAACAGAAAATGATTTATTGCAAAATTCACATCTTTTTAGTTTTTGTTTCTTGTGTTTGTCTGATTGTCGCAATTGAATCCCTTCAATCTAAAAGGATACATAAAGTTGGTTTTCATTACTCAAATTTTTTGTATTAGTTAACAATGCCATAATTAATTTTGTGCATTTTTTCAGATGAAGAAAATGAACGTATTTTTTTAAAAAGTACAATTTAATTCTCTTTTTAAAATATTCATTTATTCAAACAAATATTCTTTAGTTTTTAAAGAATGATTTGAAAGACTATAGAGGGTAACTCATCAGCCCATATAACTGAATTGCTTGATGTAAGTTATTATATAGCAAGTATTCCTGGATACTATTAACAAGAACAATCGTACAACATGAAACATGACACTAATAAGATGATAAAATATGGTACACTTACACAGACGATATATCCTTAAGACACCTAACACCCTTGATTCAAAGGCACAGGGCATAACAAAACACTACTAAACGATCCTCTAACAAAATATGTTCTCTCAAAAATCACAAGTTGGAAAATAGGAATTCTTACTACAACTTCTTCCAGTGTCAGACCATAACTAACCAAAATAATTTTCTCTTATAAGAAACAGAAATGATACAACTCAATACATATTTGTAAGTGATGAACCAGATATTAGCAAACGTAAATGTACTGGCGAGAAAGGTTATTAGTTGGTATAGCTCTCTTAATAAACTGTGAATTTTGCTGAGAGCGTGTAATAAAATACTACCGCATATTTGAGAATCAGAATACCGAATATTGGCCTTAAATAAAATAAATAGTATTAATTAGAACACAGGACTAGAAAAATTATGTTCTGGTAAATGCTGACCATTATAAAAATTATTAATTCTTAATTTGAATATGGTGGTTGGTAGAATTGTATTCATTAAAATTATCAATAAATTAATATGTTACATACAAATAAATGCAGCATATATAAATTAACTAAACTGAATAATATTAACAAAATTCAAATATTCATTTCTTAAAACATTATACATCTTTAGAGTCGTGATTGCATACCCGGCTGTAGTAGAATATAAGATGCATTGTGATATTGAGAAAAATCTACACTTTATCATTGAAATTAATTCTTTTTAAATATACGTAATTTACTTGAATGACAATTTTGCTAGCCATTTATATTTCCTTGCCACAAAATTTCAAAATGCCATCAAGTCAGCGAAATTTTAAAATACCATGGTAGAGAATACCATTTTTGAAGCTATAGGCATCTTGAAGTGGTACCCCAAAATTTAAATTAGTAATTCAAAATAAATTTATGCACTAGGGACTCTTCTTAACTTTACCTGGCCAAACAATTGAAACTTAATCTTTCGGCTATAAAATAACATGACAAATTATAATAATGCGGTCAAAAAATATAAATTTTAGCCCCGCCCTATATTATGATGGACCGCATTATATGATGACTGAAGTCAAAATAAAATGTTTTAACGGGAAACGGAAATTACATACATTAAAATTTTCGATCATAATAATGAAGTTCGTGATTTCAATACATTATACGTAATTTTGAATCGTCCTCTAAAGAAATCACGATTAGAATAATCTGTACTTAGAAAAAGCAAGAAGTTAAAGATTAACATGCGTTAAAGAGATATCTCCAAAACAAAGTTTAAAACAGTTGACTGAAATAAGTACTGATTTAACATGAGTAATTTAAAGTAAGAAAATAAATAAACATAAAATATCAACATAATAAACCTGCAGCAAAGAAAAATAAACAAAACAAAATTTGGCAACACATCTGTAACAGTAAACAAACCAAACTGTAAATAAATAACAGAAAACTGTTTTGCAGTATGCCCAGAATTCAATGAAGTAGGGAAGGGGGGTGACCCAGAGGGTCGTCCCCTTCACTAAGGTGTTAGTAGCTGTGTGAGCCACAGAGCCAAGTTCAGTGAACACGCAGCATGCCCCGGCGACGGCGCATTCGACAAGCCTTTGCCCAACTGGGTGAGTTTGAGTGAGGTCGCATCTTCGGGCTCAGAGAGGCATAGTTTAGACGTTTCGGAGCATAATTCGCCACTTGAATCCTTCTGGTTACACTGTGAGTTGGTGGTCGGACGCACCGGGAACAGTAGAGTACACCACACCCGTCGAGAAGGCTCGCGTCGACCCCGACGGACGACCAGTCAGGAGGATCGTTTCATCGTGCGAAGGCGTCGCTGCGCAGCATCCAGGCAGCTGTGTATAAACCTGTGTCCGCCAATACCACATCCAGGCGGCTAGCAGAATGGGATCTGTCATCGTTGCTTCCCTTACGACGTCCACCATTACAACCTGATCGTCGCCGAGCACGGGTGGCCTTCTGCCGACAACGGGGAGCATGGCAGCTTGCATATTGCCGACGAGTGGTGTTCAGCGACGAGTCTAAGTTTTCTGTCTGGATACAGGCGACCGCTGAGTTCGAGTCTGGATACGCCCCGGCCAGCGCCGTGATCCACGTTTCCTTGTAGAGCGGCACGACATCCCAACGAGATGTGTCCCGGTGTGGGGTGCAATTTCCTACGATTCCCTCGCCCCACTGGTGGTTATTGAAGGAACCCTGATGGTGCAACGATACGTCCAGTAAATTCTGCGATCATGTTGGCTCCCTTTCATGGTGCAAGTAACCAATCCCATTTTTCAGCAGGATAATGCTTTACCTTGCCCAGTATGCCAGCCTTCGTGATTTCAAAATGGTTCCTTGGCCAGCAAGGTCCCCAGACCTCTCACCCATCAAGAACGTTTGGGACCAGATTGTACGGAAACTTCGGTCAGAGGTAACTACGATGGACTTGGAGGGTCAGTTGGCCAGCTGTGGAAGAATCTTCCTCAGGAGAACATCCGACGTCTGTATGCCTCCATGCCCGACTATATCACCCCCTGTATCCAGCTTATGGGTGGTCCAACACCATACTAAGGGTATCCTGAAAGAGTTGGTCCCCTGCAACATATGCTTGTTGGGAACGATATATTGATGTTTCCTTTATATAGGCTGTTCACGGTAAAGTGAGCACTTTTTAAGGACCTTCCAACAGGCTTTAACCACTTATAAATATATATTATTGCAGCCTCAGGCATTAAATTTTGAGGGTGGTGAAACGTATACGCTACATTTATTGGTCACATTGCAATGTTTATATGAAAAAACAACAGGAATATTGCGATTGTATGAAAGGAAAAATTTAGAAGGGCATTAAAAAATGCTCACTTTACAGTGAACAGTCTATACTTACTACTGTGTCCTGTGTATGTACCCACTTACATGCCCCTTCGATACCACATTTAGTGTAATAATTTTTTTTTTTTACAAATGAGTGTAGTTTGCGTGTGTGTGTGTATATATATATATATATATATATATATATATATATATATATATATTCAGGAGAGATATATATATATCTCCTGAAAATGACCCAACACAGGAAATGTACTATGTACAGTTGAAAGTGTAGGACATGTACGTTTTAAAGGTGACACCACATTATGTATGGATGCAGGAATGTCCGGCAAGGTACAAAGACAAACATGGTTGTTTGAAATCACCGTTTAGTTGATATACTTTCGTACAAACTTTATACATTCATGTGAACTGGTACGTATCGTACGTATACGAGTTGTTTAACACCCTTCAAAGTAATCTCCGAGCTTGTCCACGGTTCGTTGCCAACGATGAGGCAGACATAGTCACAGCATTTCGACGAGAGATGGCGCAGTATGACGTATCGAATGCAGCCAATAAGTGAAACCTGCCTCTTACTGAAAGAAAGAGCTGTCATTTTCCTTATATGCACAGAAAATAAAAATGTCAGATTTGAGCACTATGAATAATTAAATAGTCAGTGAAATACATTGCGCTGTGTTATTTTCCTTATGAGGTTCTAAAAACTCGTTTGGTTCTCATTTCGCACTGCGGTTAATAATTAAATACGTCATTTTCGATGAAAAGTGAATTCGGCAGTAGTGCCAATTCCAGCTGCACAGTAACCGCATGTTTTGTTGGAATCGGAAATGTCACTCCCATGAATTTGCGAATTACGTAGAGACTATCGAAATTACATACATATAACAATTGTGAGCTTTTTTGTTTATATTTTGTTTTCCGACAAACCTGAGATAATTATATTCAAATCAGAAATAATGATATTTTTCATAGAAAATAACACACTAATTTTTTTCTAAATGAAGTTCTGTGTATTAGGTTAGGTTTTATTAGGCAAAGCTCGCATTTATTTGCAAGTGGAAAAAGGTTTTCAAGTTCCCAAAATAAATCAGAAATTTAATACATTAATTTTATAGAATATTATCGTAGTGAATAAAACCTCACGTAAAAAAAAATTGTGATTTCATATATAATTTCCTAAAATATATAAATTAATCTATTGAATTTCTTCACTAGGTATACATTTTGTACAAAATGCGTTTAATAAATAGTGTGTTTTATGTGAAATTGATTCTTCTTTTATTGCTCTAATTTCATTTTGAACATTAAACTTTATTTTTATAAGGTTTGTCTCAAATCACTCTCTTTGCTTGTTTGTTTAATACCAGCTTTATTTGCTCATGTTATACGCTAAATGAGAAAGCAATGTAGTATTTTTTGGTATCTCTGTGTGCAAAGGTTGCTCGCGGCATGTTGGAAATGATGCGCTTAGTGAAGAGACATCGCAAGTACAAGAAGACATTATATATTTGGAAATATAGCGGGTAAGTCGAAAAAGTATAAGTTTATGCTCATAAGCACCCCCTTCTTCACCATTGTATGCCTTTTGCTTAAACCGATGAGCGGCTTGGACACTAAACTGACACTTTACCTACATTAAAATAAACAGTTACTACACTCCACAACTGAAAACTGAAACAGTGATAATTTCTCCAAAATAAGTTGAAGTTAACTTGTTTCAGTGAATGTGAGGGAAGTGATCTGGGCATCTCTTAACATCGAGGTCTTGAGAGCCGGTGAGGCTGAAACGAAGTGAGTGTAGAGCAGCGCCGGAATGAAAGGGCGGGGGAAACGGGAGATCCCCGAGGAAACCCGCCTACCAGCGGCATCGTCCGGCACGATTATCACTTGCGAAAATCCGGTTTAAATCGAACGGGGATTGGACCCGGCTAGCCTTGGTGGGAGGAGAGCAGTCTATCCGCCCAACTACCTTGGCCCCTTGATTCAGTGAAGTGTGGTCCTATGAATTCTGTGCGATTCGATTTCGAATCACTGACATATATTGTTAAATGTTAATTGCAGTTTCTGCTACAGTTTCAAGCACTAATTTCATTCTATTTGCCTACTGGTCAATAGCATTTTTATCACTAATAACCATTTCTCTGACCTTGTCACGTGACAGTGTCCCCTGACCGACCTCCACTTTTTACGTGGCGAAGTGCACTGCCTACAGGGACTATGCTATGAAGAACAATAAGGAAATAGTGGGACGAGTAATAATACTTCACAGGACCTCCACCACAGTACTAACGGGTGAGTCCCATGGAAATATAGCACCCCAGCCGGTTTGGGCTGTTCAGAATAGCCGCAAAACATCACCACCTCAATTGTTTCAGATACATTTCGAAAGACGCTCATTTCGAAATATTTACCCCTGCACATAGAATCAGAGCTTGATTTGCATTTTCTGTATGAACTTTTTAATTGAAAACTACTGGAGCTGTATAACATAATCTTTTTTTTTTTTTAATTTATCTGTTGTATTACCCGAAATCTGTATTACATGTCGTCATATACCAATAATGTGAAGACCTGTTGGATAATAAATCATGACTTACACAACTGAAGCAATAATATTGTAAGACTTCAGTTGACATTAAAGAGCTCATAAACAAAGATGATTCATAAAAATGTCCAAAACTATAGGAAATGTTTTCAAATAAAAGGTCGCCATGTATTTAATTATAAGAGTTTTTACATGAAGTATCTTGGAAACCAAGTGATGTTTGCGTCACAAGTCATAAACTTAATGTGCATGGGTCACATTTGTATAAGATTGCATGAAATTTTCATAACTGTAATCGTTTCAGTATGTCGTAGTTAAAATTATCCACAAATATTAAAATTGCACATTTTACCTCACACATCTAAAAACCGAGCACTGAGAACTTAATTCGACTCGGCGAGTGCCTTGCAAATCAAAACCCACGGGTAATCCGTAGATTATCAGCCATTTCAGTCAGAAACCTTCACACATTCTGAATGTTGACTCACCTGCAGCTTCATTCTTAGCTGAAATGTAGACATTCACCATTCGAGCATTAGAAGATTTACATGGCGACCCTAGCTGTTGAGGTCAACTATGTGTTATCTCCACAACGCGACGTTGCAGTCCAGATCCCTTTAGCCACGGATTTATGTGCTATGCTTCAATTTAATCACAAAGTTAGTTGTTCATCATGTAATTCCCATCCCGACTAACTTACCAGCATAAAAGCGGCGAAGTTAATACCTACACCTTGCTAAATAAAAAAGAAATCTTTTATTCTGAATTGTGATTACGAAAAACAAAACGCGCCTGTATTTCAACATTTTCCTACAAAATAATTTTCTTTAGTAAGTTTACATAATTGTTTTTCAATTACCACATATCGATGTCTTTCCTAACATTTTGTTTAGGTTATGGGGGGAAAAAAGTATGGAGTGGGAGGGGATATGGATACCCATTTTTTTTTAATTTGCTGGACACAGGGCCTGAAAATATCCCCATACGTAAAACTGCCAAGAGCATGTAGAAAGTTTCGTCGAATGTTAGTAGCTTTGTAATTCCAACCCGTGACACAGAGTTGCAATTTAAATTAAAAATATATTTATTAAACTTTTACAAAACAAACATAACTTAGTGCTTATCAAAATATTCATATTTTTAGTCAGATAGGAATATGTCGTCATAAAAATGATTATGCGACTATAACCAGCGCAATATTGATATTTAGTAAACAGAAACACCCTTTTTTTATTTTAAAATTAATTATGAAACCACTCCGAGCATCAAACACAATGCATCGCTTACCTTTCAACAGGTCATTTAGGTCCTAAATTATTTCTGGTAAGGCCAATTACGAGATTAAACCCTTTTATAAACATAGTCGTAAACTCGCCAAGTACATACTCATCAAGGACATATTTACCCACATAATCTTATTTTCGATTTTAACCAATTTTTATTTCTGACTTTAGTAGGAGCTAGGCGTAATTATTGTACTGTTATTTTTTTTTTTATTTGGGTTCGGTTCTTGCACAGCGCAAGTAATAATATCCCGAACGAAATCGAATTTTATATGTGAATTGAGTAGGTGTTAGGCTTACTTAATGTAATGTTAATTTCGGATTTCGCTTCGATTCTCGGCCAGAGCATGTACTATTACTTCATTTCCGATTTTAACCAAATTTTAATTGTGAGTTGGGTAGGTGCTAGGCATAATTAATAACATGTTAATTTCGGAATTGGGTTCGATTCTCGGTCAGGGCACTTAATGATATTTCATTTCAATCTAAACCAAATTTTATTTGTGAGTTTTGTAGGTGCTACGTTTACTTAATGTAATGATATTTTTATTTATGTTCGATTCTCGGTCCGGGCACAAAATATTATTTCATTTCCGGTTTTAACCAAATTTAATTTGGGACTTGGGTAGTTGCTAGAGGTAATCAATGTAATGTTATTTTCGGTTTTGTGTTCTATTCTTGCTCAGAGCATGTAGTATTAATTTATTTATGTACTTAATCAAATTTTATTTATGATTTGGGTAGGTTCTAGACTTACTTAATGTAACATTACATGAAGTAAGTCTAAACCTATCAGTTTCGTATTTGGGTTCGATTCTTTGTCAGGTCTCTAAATAATATTTGATTTTCTAATTAACCTCATTTTATTTGTGAGTTTGGTAGATACTAGGCGTAGTTACAGTAATTTTGATTTTGGATTAGGGTTCGATTTTCGTACAGGGCATGAAATATTATTTCATTCCCGATGTTAACCAAGTATTTTTTGTGAGTTGGATAGGTATTCGGCTTACTTAATGTAATTTTAATTTCAAATTAGGGATTTCAAGTCTCGGTCAGAACACTTATTTTTAATTAAAATTCGAATTTTATAAAAGTTTTGTTTTGATTTATGTTCCTGCTTAGAGCAACTAATGTAACGTTACTATCGGATTTGGGTTCAATTCTTGGGCAGAACCCTTATTATTATTTTAATTTTGAAATTTAACAAAAATTTATTTTTGCTTTGTATTCTTGGTTATAGTAATTAATTTAATGTTATTTTTGGATTACCGAGATCGATTCCCAGGGGGTGTGTGTGTGTGTATGTGGTGTTTTTTTTTTTTTTTTTTTTTTTTTACTGTTCTGGGAAAATCATTTTTACGCATTCACTTACGCTCGATGTCAATCATATTACCTGTTTTGTGTATATTGCTCAACTAACATGTTATATGATTGATGTCAACTGTTGAAGATTAAGAATTGTGGAGGGAATGCAGTTATATGATGTAATTGGGTGAATACGTAATCGTGTAATTAACGTAATCATGAAAATCCATACTTGCTTAAACATGCAAGGAATATTTACTAGGTTTGCACATACACAAAAATAATTAACAACCAAACATTCACCAAAGTAATATGTCTTCTCAGAAAAACTGCCAAACTTCTAATGTCATACACCTTTACATTTGTTTCAGAATTTGTAATTAGAATTATAATTAGGAGTGGAAGGTATTACACTTACACTATGCTAGCAATTACTATACACACTTATCAAGTATGCACACTATATGTTGAGAGACATGTCCACTCCAGAGGAACGACAGCTCAAGACTGAAATCTTAATATAAACATGTTGTGCATAGGATATTTTCTATCGAGAACAGTTCCAACTTTATTCCTGTCAGGTCAACGAACCCTAACAGGAAAAACAATCGTGTATGTGGTTTCAACATATACCAACACGCACACAGAATATTTTATTAATTATTCTGATAAAGCATTTCATAACGCAATAGTAAAACACACAGACATGCATATACACACATGCACACACTTACACTACTCATTTTCACATAATAAAACAGATAATTGCAAAACCCCATACCAACAAACTTTACAAGCAAAACTAAATACTTGACAACTATATCAACATATCATACAACACAAATGAACGAATCTAGATCATCTGTCTTCCAATACACGTTATCGCACATATTTAATTTAAAGTATAATGATATACAAAAAGAAAAAAGGTTTAGCAAGATTCCGTTTTTTTCATATACTTTATAACATCATTAAACCTAATTAAGATCCAAATAAAACATTTGTCACACTCAAATCGTGCTATCCGATAATACATATAGCAATCAAAACATGTTTGTTACATAAAAACTCCATGATCAAAAAATATTTATAAGGATCTGCTCTTTTTAATAGTTGATTTGATCCTTCCAGGGTACTTAGATCTTATCTGCGTAGCAATTATTTACACAATTAAACCTCCTTTCATCTCACCAGAAGCTTAATTGTTGTTTAAATGTAACAATATTTATCTACTTCGAAAAGCGTCAAAATTCAAGCATACGTACTGATTTAGTCAATACTTGAATCTAAATGCAGGCATGTACAATTATAACAACATATTCTTTGTTTCAATTCCCAATGAGGTAAATACGCGTACTTGAATTATTATGTGCGATATTCGTTTAAGCCTACTTATCTTAAACATTAAATATGAAATAATTCTTTAAAATTAATGTTCTTTTTATCAATCATTAAGTTAAAGACACGCTAATTCAATATAGTGTAATATCACACATGCTAAAGTACTCATTATGCACAATAAACATCAATTTTACATAATGCATTACCTTACATACCCTATCACGAGCAAAGACAACTTAATCTTGTTAATTATTCTAAGAAGACTGTTTTGTAAATGATTGACAATCACTATGTTAAATTGTTACCTATGCAGCTTAACATTTTGAGAAACTTAAATTATATTGATCATGATAGGTTAGGCTACCATCGGGAGAGTGGGGCACGCGTTATCAATCATCAGGAGTAAAATATGTATATTCGCATGACAAAAAATACATATTGAGCTAGAATATTTACATATAAATATTATATACATAGCGATTCAAGAAATATACAGGTAAGTAAATATTTATTTTAATCATGAATCAAGCATTGGCGTAATGAATGTACAACTGCAAGTAGTATGGATATAACGAGATGGAACCAAATACCCGTCGACCAATGGAAACAAAAAAAAAACAAGAAAGGAATGCAACTGTAAGTTAGAGAACATACGCATTACTTCACTGCAAGTCAAACTTACTTTTTAACACTAGTATTTACATATTGAATAATTAACATGATTAATTTCACTCTAAGCATACATCTTACCATAACCAAAACTAACGCCTGACTAACATATGTTTGATGTTATTGCACATAACTTATATACATTACATCTTGCAACACACTACACAACAAACACCTAAACAATATACCTTTCCATTAACTATCTCATTCTATATTCAACCCCATATAGCTTTCACAATTTCTCTACACAGCTCATCGACAATAAAGAACCACATATCTGGAAGGACAACGAAGGTCTCGTGTAAAAGATACAAGTGAGTGCTTTATCAAGGAAGGCTACGCAATTACAAACTGCATAACATATATATGTAATTAAAGCTTGCTGTTGTAAAAGTCTTTTCTCGAAAATTCATACAATTTAGAAATGACACATTCAACACAAGCATGTATGAAATTACTACTCTACATATCATTCCTCAATCCCATGTCCTCAGTCCTTAGTTCTCAATCCTCAATCCTCTATCTTCAATCCTCAATTTTCTATCATAAAAAATAATTCCTTATTCCTCAAATATTGTTCCTTATTCCTGAAAAAAACATATCTAACAAGCTATCACAATATTACAAAACATAAATAGATCTATTGAACAAATACACACACTCAAGCACACCCATACACACACAGAATAACACAATCACAAACACAAAGAACCTAAAATATTCCAATTGACAAACCAGTTACAATTAGTATGTTTGCTTGAATTTTTGTGCTTTTCGCAGTATATAAATATAGTTACATTTAAACAACTCGGATTCTGGTGAGAGGAAAGGAGGTTTAACTGTGTAGTTACTTGTTACACGGATAAGAATGAAGTATCAAAGTAGGATAGAATCAACTATAAAAAAGTGCAGATCCTAATAAATATTCTTTGATTATGGAGTTTTTGTGTAATAAAAATGTTTGATTGCTATATGTATTATAGGATAGCACGATAAGAGTGTGACGAATGTTTCATTCGGATCTTAATTTATTTAAATAATGTTATATTGTATATGAGAAAAACGGAATCTTCCGAAACCTTTTTTCTTTTTGTATATCATTATACTTTAAACTAAATATGTGTGATAATGTGTATTGGATGACAGATGATGGAGATTTGTTCATTTGTGCTGTATGATATGTTGATATAGTTGTAAAGTATTAGTTTTGCTTGCAAAGTTTGATAGTGCTGGGTTTTGCAATTGCCTGGTATGTTCTGTGCAAATGAATAGTGTGAGTGTGTGCATGTGTATATGTGCGGTAGTATGTGCCTGTGTGTGTGTTTTGCTATTATATGATGAAATGGTTAATCAGATTAATTCATTGAAATAATCTGTTTGTGGGTGTTGGTATATGATGAAACCGCTTACACAATATATCTTTTTATAAGGGTTTGTTGACCTGGCATGATTAAAGTAGGAACTGTTTTTGCTTGAAAATATCCTATAGACAGCATGTTAGTGGTAAGGCTTTAGTCTTGAGCTGTCGTTCCTCGGGAGCAGACATATGTCTCCCCTCATATATTGTGCATACTTGTGTATACATTGAATGCTAGCATAGTGTAACATTAACACCTTTTACCCCTAATAATAATAACGTTAATTACACATTATGAAACCAATTAAAAGGTATATGACAGTAGAAGTTTGGCTGTTTTGCCGAGAGAATGTGTTACTTTGGTCAATGTTTAGTTGTAATTTATTAATGTGCGCACGTGTATACCTAGTATATTCATTGTATGTTTAAGCAAGTATGGATTTTCACGATTATGTTAAATACACGATTGCGTCACTGCCCGATTACATCATATAATTGCATTCCCTCCACAATTATCGACCTTCAACAGTTGACATCGAACCTACAACTCGTTAGTTGCGCAGTAGGCACCCAGCAGGTAATATGATAGGCATCGAGCGAAAGTTAATGTGTAAAATGAATTTCGCAAACTATTTTTTAAAAGCATTAAGTGAGTGGCCTGGAAATCGAAATCAGTAGTCCACAAATAACATTACATAAATTTATAATTAGCAGGAATACAAAGAAAAAATAATTTTTTGTTAACTTCGAAATTGAAATAATAATAATAATAATAAGATTCGCCCAAAAAACGAACCCTAATCCGAAAATAACATTACATCACATGCTCCAAGTAGAAATTTAAATCAAAACTAAATTAGGATATAAAATAATAATATTTGTTCTGACCGAGACTCGATATCCTTAATCCGAAAATAAAATGACATTATGTAAGCCAAGCACCTATCCAACTCAGGAATATAAATTGGTTAAAACCGGAAATGAAATTATATTATCTGCCTCATACGAGAATCGAACCCAAATCCGAAACTAACATAACTTTAACTAAGCCAAGTACCGACCAAACTAGCAAATAAAATTTGGATAAATTGGAAAATAAAATTATATTTAGATACCTGACCAAGAATCGAACCCAATTACGAAATTGGCGTTACATTAAGTAAGCCTAGCACCTACCCAACTCACAAATAAATAAGATTAAAATCGGAAATGAAATAATTATAAGTGACCTGATCGAGAATCTATCCCTAGTTTGAAATTAACATCACATTACGTATGTCTAGCACCAGTCCAACTCATAAATAAGATTTGGTTTAGTTCGGAAATAAATTAATATTACATGCTCTGAGCATGAATCGAACCCTAATCCGAAAATAACATATCATTGATTACATCTAGCAGCTACCCAAGTCTCAAATAAAATCTGGTTAAATTTGAAAATAAAATACTATTATGTGCCCTGACTGACTATCGAACACAAATCCAAAAGTAGCATTACATTAATTAAGCCTAGCACCTACCCATCTCACAAATAACATTTGTATAAAATCGGAAATGAAATAATATTACGTGCCCTGTCCGAGAATTGAACCCAAATCCGAAATTAACATTACATTAATTAAGCCTAACACCTACAAAACTAACACATAATATTTGGCTAAATTAGAAAATAAAAATAATATTAAGTGACCTGACCGAAAATCGAACCCAAACCCGAAGTCAACATTACATTAAGTAAGACTAGCCCCTACCTAACTCACAGATAATATTTGGTGTAACTCGTAAGTTAATTTAATTTAAGTACTCTGACTGATAATCGAACACAAATTAAAAATTAACACTGCATTAGGTAAGCCTAGCACTACCCAACTCACAAATAAGATTTGGTTAATTCTGGAAATAAAATATTATTACATACCCTGACCAAGAATCGAACTCAAACCCAAATTTAACATTACGTTATGTAAGCCTAGCACCTAACCAACTTACAAATAAAATCGGGTTGAATTCGAAAATAAAACAATATTATGTGCCTTGAAGGAGAATCGAACCCAAATTCAAATTACATTAAGTAAGCCTAACACCTATTCAGCTCATAAATAAAATTTGGTTAAAACCGGTAATTAAATCATATTACGTGCCCTGACCGAGAATCAAACCCAAATCCGAAATTAACATTACATGAATTAAGCGTAGCGTGTACCCAATTCACAAATACAATTTTATCAAATTCGAAAATAAAATAATATTTAGAGACCTGACCGAGAATCGAACTCAAATTCTAAATCAACATTACATTAAGTAAGACTAGACCCTACCTAATTCACAAATAATATTTGGTTACATTCGAAAATAAAATAATATTATGTTTTCTGACCGAGAATCGAACCCGAATCTGAAATCAACATTACATTAAGTAAGCCAATTCACAAATAAAATTTGGTGTAATTTGTAAATAAATTAATATTAAGTGCCTTGACCGATAATCGAACCCAAGTTAAATATTAACATTACATTACGTAATCCTAGTAACTACCCAAATTACAAATAAAATTAGGTTAAATTCGGAAATAAAATATCATTACAGACCCTCGCCAAGATTCGAGCCCAAACCCAAATTTAACATTACATTAAGTAAGCGTAGCACCTACCCAACTCACAATTAAAATTTGATTGAATTCGAAAATAATATAACATTACGTGCCTTGACCGAGAATCGAACCCAAATCCGAAATTAACATTACATTAAGTAAGTCTAGCACCTATCCAACTCATAAATAAAATTTGGTTATATTCGGAAATAGTTTAATATTACATGTTCTGAGCAAGAATCGACCCCAAATCGAAAAATGATATTACATTAATCTCCCCTAACACCTATAATGGTATAGATTATGAAGTTCATTTCCAATAACCTCTGTTTTTATTTATACCTGTGGTTTACATGTACTACCAGTTTATTAATATTTTTGTGATTCTCACGATATTATTAGCCACGAGTTGAATATGTAGTAACTTTAATATAATTTTGATCACCTCTAAAAGATTTTAATTACTTGTCTACAATTGTAATTTTTGCATAACTTATTACGTTATTATTTATTTTTTATGGACGTTAAAGTAATCTGAACTCAAAGTCTTGAATCATTTGTGATCTGATAAAGTGTGCTCTATGAGCTGTTGTCGATGTTGTTTGTTAAGGTCTAGCCTAAGAGAATCAGTGTAGCCGATCTCTAGGCATGACGTCAACGGACGTGACGTTTACGTCTTTTCCGAAAAGACAATACCTTGGAGTTGTGAACCCCGTATCAAGACGAGTTCTGTCACCAACATGTAGATACAAGGGCGGTTGTAAGAAATGGTTCCAGCGTGCTGCTGTTTTTATTGAGGCCCATAATCCTTAGGCAGGGCTAAGGTAGCTTCACAGAACTAAATAAGTATGTAGCTGTGCAAGGGTACGTTTTATAATAAAACCCTGTAGCTTTATCTAGATTGTTGGTGCGACTGCCGGAAGCCGACGCCATCGCCTGCAACAGCACGTAAGAATGGTACCTTTTGATCTAGGTACCTCTGTGCATGATTATGTGTATATCATGAACTTATACAAAATATCTGCGAGTCAGTGTTAAAATGCAAGATAATGTGGTTTATTGTAATATAGAGGACCAATTTAAACTCAGTTGATAAATGGAGGAGTTGAGCTATTTTCTACAACTGAACTGTAAGCCAAGGTTATGCCTAGTATTTTGCATAAGTAATACTGAGCCAGATTTTTAGCTTAACTAACTTCATCTATATTTTTTCCACGTAACCGGCTTATTGTAATAGCGGTTTGGAGAGGTTAATTTTGATTTCTATCTCTGCGAAAAATAGTCTCGTCGCTATACACGTGTTTTTCAGGAAATATTGACCGTTCAAAACTTATGAATGTTGTGTGTAATTGCTCTCTTTCAGTGAGAGGTTTGCCGATGCCGCACGGTAAGTGCTGGTATCCTGAGAACATTTGTCACATCGGTTAATTTGAATGCTACATTTTAGGTTTGTCTTTTATTCCACACAAGATTGTTAATTTTATTTGATTTAGAAAGTTTAAAATCATTGTGGTTAGTTCTCCATATATGAATTCCGATTACATGAAAGACGTGTGTGGCATCAGTGGCGTGCCCCTCCTTCATTATACTCCCCCCCCCCCTCAACCACCCCTACTCTAAACCCTCCCGCCCCCCAAACACGATGCGTCACTCCCTGGCACCTAGCCGCAGCGAAGCCGCCGCTTTGGCTGTGAGATATATTTTATAGTCTATCCTGAATAACTAGGACATGTAAGGAAAATACGGGATATTTTTCTCTACTCCAATTTTTTTATTTCTATTTATTTTTAAGTTATGTACAGGTAACACAGCAATCGTCCCCTTACACACCTAACCAAGTCACAAATAAAAATTGGTTAGAATTTAAAATAATATTACATATGTAAATATGTCCTTGATGAGTATGTGCATGGTGAGTTTATGACTAACTATGTCTATAAAAGGGCTTAAATGCATAATTGGTCTTGCCAGAAAAGATTTAGCACCTAAACGACCTGTTGAAAGGTAAGTGATGCGTTGTATTTGATACTCGGAGTAGTTACATAATTAATTTAAAAACAAAAAAACCTTATTTCTATGTTTACCAAAATTCGATATGGCACTGGTTATAGTCACATAATCATTTTTCTGATGACATATTCTTATCTGACTAAAAATATGACTCTTTTGATATTTCGCGTGGTTATGGTTGTTTTGTAAAAGTTTAAGAAATATATTTTTAATATAATAACATATGACTTTTCTTTAAAAAAAATGTGATTGCTCAAACGATATTTGTGTTATCATATAGTATAAAATCGTATCGAATATACGAGTACATATACAGTTGGTTCTTTTTATATATAGGTACATCAATAAATGCTTCACTCTCACTAATGTCTTGGCGGCTCAGTCGGCTAGAGAATTTAGTTATCGAGCTGAGGTTTGGTGGTTCGAGCCCATCATGTTGCAGAGTTTTTATAGTGTACTAAAGCATTACATATATGATGGAGAAAATTGTCTTAAGCTTAAAGCCTACCCCAGCGCTCCTAAATAAGAAACATTGGCTCTTGGAAGGCGAGCGACTGTGGCACTCCATCTGGCAGCTATTACGAGAACTTGTGCGTTACCTAGCGAGTTATGGCGACATCAAGAGACACTTGCGCTATTTAAAGAGCTATGATAGCGGCTGATGATGACATCATTGCTGCTTAACAAGCAAGTATATAACTGAACACAGTCTACCTCGCTGGGAAGGAGTGTAGGGGGAGAGGTTAAGCAATCACAGGACAGAAGAGGGGAGGGTGGGGTGATATTGCAGCAGCCCTCCAGAATAAACAACCAGAAGACCAGAGAGCTTAGAAGTGGCCCAATTAATTCCAGAAGTAATCACAACACAGCTTAGTGTAAGGGAGGAGGGAGGTGTGGGGTGCAGGAGCAGACTGCATAGCATGCGGAGCTAACTGCGAAGCAGGTGTAACGAGTTGCGGAGTTTAAGGGGTTTTCTAAGTGAGATGAAACCCTGCCCAGGTTAATCTTATGGGACTAATAATGGGGTTATCTTTACAGGATTGTCCAGGATATCGTTTTCCCCGCTTTTGTATTTCGGACCGGCACGCTGGACAAAATTTATTTTTCCCAATATAATAATGGTTTTCACACGTCTAAAAACAACGCTTGGAGACTTGAAATTAAAACATTTAGGCTAAATAATGATCGAGACAACAAATTTTATTGCGTTTTCTAAGTATTGGTTTTATAATGAATGATATCGACACTTATTCATTTGAGCTTAATGTGGTTATAGTAAACAGCATTATTTAAATGGTGTTCGAATTTTTGTTTAATATTTTCGTTTGTCTCAAATAAAAAGTAACTATGCAGTTAGTTTCTACATAAAGTTAAACCCAAATGTAATTAAACTTGTTTATTAACAATTGACTGACACTGAAATAGGGGCATATCACTATTTAAACTCTCATTACTTCGAACGATGTTTAAATTAAACGAAAATATCGTTGCATTTTATATCAAATTTACACTAATTAAAATCAAATTTCATTTGCATCTGCTGGCCCGAAATATTATCATGTACGAAACTAGAAACATTTTCACAAAATTATTATAACACAAATGCCGAAAAAATAATAATTTTGTGACCATTGCAAAACATTTTGAGCTGTCCTCTGCCTAAGTTATAGGTAACGAAGTCTTGAAAAATTTATTGCAAACATTAATTTTTAGTCAGTGAATTGTACTCAGAAATTCGTTAGACATCCTTACTTGAATTCAACTACACTTTTGCCACAAAACAAAATATTTCTTTGCAGTAGTTCAATACACAAAAGGACATATTTTATAATCACACAATTTAGACTTGAAAAACAAATTTGTGGGCATCACAAAGCAATTGTCTAGAAGAATTTAAATTTTTATTGGCCATTCCTACTATAGTGTACTGGCCGTCTGTTTTTTTTTTTTTATGGGGATCGTGTTTTGTATTAACTTTATTCTTTTGTGTGCATAATTTATATGGATTTTTTTCCAAACGAAGTAAGTAAACAACACAGGACAATGTTTCAGGAGAAAGAAGACTATTCTGGATGGCGTCAATTACAAGTTTCTACAGCAACTTAAAGAGAATGCATGGGCGTTTAATTTGCCAGCCGTTACAATTCATGATCCCCACTACAGCTTGCTTGGTGAAGTGCAGGAGAAACTCGCCAACACCGTTTTGGTCATGTATGGCGAGGAGAAAGTCTTAGACAGGATTACACGTCATTTAGATATGATTTAGAAATATGTTTCTGCGGTATTGCTAATCAAAATTGTTATCTGATATCTGGTGCAGTTGTTTCAACTGTGTAGTATAGAATTTGGAAAAATATAGAAACTTCGATTAAATAAAATAACGTATACCTAAAATTTACATATAAATATAATGGAATATATATATATATATATATATATATATATATATATATAGAGTGTTTCGAACATAAGCTATATATATATATATATATATATATATATATATATATATATATATATATATATATATATATATACAGATTCATATAGCATGTGTATAGTCTGTACATACATGGTGTTCCGCAAATAGAAAGTATATACAGGTTGTTCATATAGGCTATACATAGAGTATGTTATGAACAGAGACTATATATATGTTGTAACGATTATAGTCTAATTTCACTGTGTAAAGCTTCAATGGAAAAAAGAGTAAAATAAAGAAGACACACATCAATTTTACAAAATCGTTCCATTTATGGAATGTTAAAAAAGAAATACTGGCAGAAATAACTAAAAAATTTAGGCAAGAAATGTGTTCAGCGTATTCAATAAGGAGTTCCACATGATGATCGGGAGATTGGAGACACCATGATCTACTGCAGCGTTAACCATCGTAGATTGGATTGAGAATAACTATTCAACGACGGAGGACATATTTTCCAGCTGTAGAACGAATTGTCATCTTTCTTGATCCGCATAACCCTGCTCTTCATGTTATCAAGACAACGGATAAGGTAATCCTTAATTTAAATATCGATCAGCTTATTAAAATTAAAATTTCTTTTCGACCTTAAATTCCACAAAATATTCACAGATCGATACCTAAAGTTAGTGCTATTTAAAAGAACACTTTTATTATGTGCAAAAATTTGCTGATAAAATATTTAATATGGACTTCGGAAAATTAATTATAGGCCATTCATAGTAAAGTGAGCATTTTTGAAAGTCCTCTCATCTAGAATGATAGTCAGTAAATATATTACATTTTACCATTAGACGTTAAATTTCGAGTGTGGTGGAATGTACACACTGCGTTTATTATTTACATGAAAATGTTCATTTTAAAAGGTCCTTAAAGAATAAAAAGTGACTGAAAGGATAAAGTAAATAGGGCATCAAAAGTGCTCACTATACGGTGAACAGTCTATAGCTTTTGTTAATTGAATAATATAAATTTTGACACAATTGAATTACTAGTGCCAGTCAATTTAATTATCACTAGTCAATATTAGTTATAATAAATTTTAATATCTCTACAAGTTAACTTATTTTTATTTTCTCTAAATTTTACACATAAATATTTTATCCACAATGTATAGTTTTGTACAAGGTAATTGAGGTTGCCCATAGCATACAGGCAAAACAGGGTATGTGTGCTAGACCGGGGCGTTAAAGATGGCTACACAATACTTATGGCTGCACGCACGGCCGTAGAAGACAGGTCTGGACGCTCGCCTATCTAACAATGTTAGCGAATTGACCCCCTTATCGATTGATTTAGCTGATGCAGTAGCCGCAGGGCACTGCAAGCAAACTAGTATTGTTATAGTTGCTGGTAAACGGATAATATATTAACGTTATTTTTCCCTATTTGAGAAAAAAATTGCAATTCCCCTCTATGTACTAGCCAAGCTAAACAGTACTACTTCGATAGCAGTGCTCTGTGGCTGGGTTTATGAACTAAATGGGTCAATAAGGGCGGCAACTTTTCAAGCTAGTGCCCAGACCTTTCTTCTACGGCCGTAGCTGCACGCCTAATTCAGTATCCGAATTCAGGTATATACTCGCGTACTAGTAGTAGTGCGGGCGTGGGGGTACTGAAAAAAAGGGGATGCCGCCTTTTTTGATATCAAAGGGTTAAATTTTTTGAAAGGGTTAATTAAATTGATTGAACGGCTTAAACTGATTGATAGGTTTATCCTTAATCTGATCTTAATATGATCAAAAATCTTGATCCAATTTTAATCTGACTAAAAAATGTTAATCCAATCATTTTTTTTAAATTGATAAGTGTATTGTATGGTGCAAGAGTGTACAAAGGGTCAAATTTATTAGTTTGTCTCTTTCTAATTGTGGGTAGGGGACCAGCTCTGGTACATCCTCACCCATGGAGCTCTGTAACTCGACTGAGGTGTGGCATGTTGGGGACAAGGCATATATGTGGTGAGTTTTGTGCAAGAATGGCATAAGTGTAGTTTTTTGGGTTGGTAGTGATATTTCTATTAGACAGTGTTGGGAGACAAGCGATTTATTGGTAATAGTAACTAAACATAAAGAGAAAACAGCACATAGTTAACACACCAGAGAAAAACCGGAGTGTTAAAGAAATTGTATCAATAAACACAACAATCACAATTACGTGAATCTCCAATATGAAATGATTTAACGAAGCAAAAATGTCTCTATAAATTAAATGGCTAACAAACACAATAAAAAGGTATGTGAAAAATTTCACTACTTGACATCTCTCGCACATCCCTGGCATGATTATAAAACACATCCGTCCGCTTGTGAGACTGGTGATGAAAATTTTGAAGCGGAATCCACACATTAAAATTAAATAATTTACTAACATGCATAAAAAAGGTTTAACAGTCAGGGATTTTAATATATGTCCATTCACTCAGGAGGTCACTGCAGCACTGACTTGGATATACTACTTACGTCAACTTATAATCTGTGTTGAGGGCAAACATAACATGTGTCGGCCTACGTTTGATTATAGATTGGGGTGAAAAACTCGGAAATGAACGAAAATACAAAACGAATGTTTCCAAATAAATTAAATGGCTAACGAATACAAGTACATGACAATCACTAGACGAATTACGGAACCCAGCTATCATGTTTTTTAAATAAATAAAATCGCACCAGGAGCTCACCCAAAACACATCCGTCCACCTGGGAGGCTGGAGAATGAATGACTGTAGTGTACGATGTGTGCCAGCTTATAAGCTCTTATATACATGGAGTGCAGCCGATAGGTAACTAAGGTGAAATTTACTACAGAAACTCTGGATACACTACGTCCTACAACAGACAATGGAACAATATTTTTTTTAAACTTACCCAGATTTTTAACGGAAGTTTTACTATTGTAAGAAGAATAATTCATGTTGGTGAAAGAGTTGAATTTTGTTTTTAAAAACTTTCAATCTTGTTTTTCTGAATTTGTGTAAAGTATGATTATGCTTTACCAGCAGGCATATTCATGTAGGATCCTCAGCTGCAGTAGCTGTAATCTGGTTGATGTGAGAAAATATTTTTATTTCAAAGTTCATTGGATTCTGCCACTGCTTGCTGTAGAGTTGAAGGGCAGCAGGAAACATTGTGTGTCACTAAGAGATCTTTCTACCTGCCTCTGAAAAAGTTATTTGTGCCACTTGACTCTCGGTTTTGTTATGTACGTAGGGTTTCACAAGTTGACAAGCAGGCCAACAGAGGTTTTCTGAAGATACTTGTCTGTTTTTTCTTTTTATTTTATTTAAAATTCATTCATTCAGACATGTTCGATTCTCTCCAAAATTTGTGTAATTTCCCCCTTCAAATGTTTGTTCTTATTAAATTTCTTCAATGGAGATAACATAATTTAATATTTTTTCTCCCTCATCAAGAAGTAAATGATTAATTTGTATTTTTTTCCTTGAAATTCAGCAAACAAATAACCTGCTACCTGACTTCAAAACATTTTCCAGCCCCAGACCTCAAAATCTTACCATCACCCACTCGTCTCAAGTTACAAAAGTTTTTGTTTAGTAACAGTAAATAAACACTCATCATTCGCAAGAGATATAAGTACATGAAGTATTTTCATACTAAAAAATAACAATCACAGTATACCATTTTAACAAAGAAACATTTTATGCAAAATTCTTTTTTTTTATATAATCCTTAAAACTTAATATTTACTATGTTCATACAAAATTACCTTTATCTAGAATTTTTTTCAATCGCACTATGTTTTACCAAATAATATATATATATATACAAAAACCATATTTTAATACTTTAAAACAAATATATTATGTGTATCAAATATATAATAAACATCTTACAAACTAAATTACCAACCATATTTTTCAATGATATTTTAAGAAAGACAAGTTGTGTTGTGTCAAAACAAAATTAACTATTACATCAACAAACATTATTAAAGTTATGTACATCTTAAGATTTTGTTCTGTTTAATATTACTACTACTACTACATTCCAAAATCTTCTTAAATAGATTTCATAATATATACAAAAAATGATTAACAAATATAATACAGCAATCTGAAGATCGTATTTTTTTACCTAAAACTATCTATATACATTTATTTTACTCATCATTAACGATTTATCAAAGACACTCAATAAGGAGCATTTTTTTATTAGGCCACATCTGATAGTATATTTTCCAGACACCTACACATGCCAATAACAGAGTATAACACACTCACACGCACACAGTTTCCAGTTAATGTTTTGTCACACTGTGAGTTTTTCTTCTTATTTTGTAAAATTTACCGATAACAGTTGTATTCTCGATACTGTAGTTATGTCATGCCTTACAGATAGGCAAACAGGTAGCTGCAGCATTGGATTATAATGCAAACGGCGTTGCAAACAGTTGTAGATATTTGTAGACAATTGCAGATATATGTAAAGCTAGTTTTAGGACAGGAGGTGCATGTGGTGGCAGCAGGTGGACATCATTGGCCTGTGTGGTGTTGGCAGTTGTGCTGCAAATGGGTGAGTATTTATTGTGGTGCTATAACTATTGTAGGGAGGAAAATATTCTTTTTTTACTTAGGTATGCTGTAGTACCTCCAAAATAAGTTTGATGCTCCATCTGCCTCAATGTACCGCATATCATCCATACCTGACAACACTACCTTTGTTACATGTTCGGTGTAGTCTTCATGAGCACTCGAACAGAACTGATAGTAGGTCCCCAAAACTCTTGTGCGATTTTCGAGTCAATATCGATAATCCTCGTACCTGAGTGATTGTAGCACATTAGGTTTTACACCCTTTGCCTTAAGTATATATTGCCCATTTGCAACAATGTATGCATAAAGCTTAAGACATAAACCCACAAAGTGTGTGATGATGCGACCAGCATATTCATCTTTCATCACCCCGGAATGGCCTTTCTTCTCATGAGGGAATCCTTGCGGGTTATCGGGCACATAGTAAAATATATCAAATGGAACTTTAAATCTGGGGTTATCACTTTATAGATGTCATCACCAGCAACAGAATATACCAAGGAATCTGTGTCACAATAGAGAAGGTGTGAGGCTGGTGGAAGAGATTTGGTACACATGTATTGATAATGGAATTCATAGAGGATTCATTTTGATATATCAAGAATGTCAACACCAGTGTATAAAGGTTTGTTGAATGCGACAGAACTCTTTGACATCTCGAGAAGGACTAAGTTTTCATCGACAACCTGCCATGCCTAGAATGTTGGACACTATCAGCTCTGCAGCCCCTTATATCGTGCCATACCTCGAAACAACTCTTATGTCCCTTTCCGGCAGACATTCTGTAATGTTTTTCCATAAATGGAATTATTCATCATTTTGAAAAACTATTTTTTGAATTCATTCGCAGCCTGTGCACGTTTCTCAATGTTAAACTCGATGTACGGACCCATCCAAGCCTTCCTCTCAAAACACAAAACACAATGAACAGAGTCAAGTGTGGCTCCATACATCAAAAACTACCTCAGTGTTTTCCAGTGTATAACATATTTCTTTCACGGCGCAAGTGTCAAAAGAAATTTCTCATACGAGCCATTTGGGGGTATGCCATTTTCTAGGGCCAGAGGCAGATCAGATAATGCATCATGAAATTCCTCCGGAAAAGACAGATCCACTTATGTGAGAAAACAAGTGTCACCGTCATTCACAGTGTTTCAAAAATCCCATGTTGAAAACACATCAGCCTGAACCTACTCAAAATTGTCAATCGAAAGCTTGGATCGCATTGATGTCGAAATCGCATATATATTTCGATGCCGCACTGAGGTCGTAGTCCTTGCCCATGTAAATATTGTTGGCTTCAGCACATCTTTTTTTAAATCTGGGTAATACCTCCCCTAGTCCCGCGTTCTACAAAAAGATACATGTCTGGGTCAGTCAACAGCTCTAGCAGCACACATGTCATTGACAATAAAGCATCCCATGAAAGAGATGGAGCTGTGATGTACATGGAAGGGTCAAGACCGTAATAAGCCAAACTTATGTTCCTGAAATTCTCAAATACATATTGAATGACATAGTGCAGCAAGTTTATGCAGTTGAACGCATCCCATGCAGCTTGGGTGGGAGCGTAATCCTCATCGCTAATGCCTTCGCCTTTCATCACATTATGAAAAGCGTCCTTTGATGGGTGTGACTTGTACATCAGACTGTCTGGCTACTTAACAAAGTCATAAGGAAAAACCCCCCTCCATTTTGCCAATTCGAATTGGGTGTTGTCTGGAAACATCGAACAGGTGATACTCAACTGTGCAGGTAGTAAATTGGCTGCCAAAGTTTTCAGAGGTGCTCATGAATTGGAATAAATCAATAAATTGTAACTTGAAATATTGTGCATTTCCATTGAAAACATTCCCATTGGGAATTTGTTTGGCAATGCATTTGTATTTCTCAAGGGTCATTCCAATCACTTGAATTTTACCCAGGTTTTCGATTACCACAGTTGTGTCGGGTTGTGGTACGTGACGTTCAGCAAGGGGCTTTATGAGAAAGAGAGCATCATAGTTTTTCAGGTTATGAAAAACAGCGACAAGTTGTCTTTTGGACAGTCTAAAGTTGAAGTTGCAGTTATTATGTGCACGACCTCTGATTTCGCCCTTCAGTTGGTCATGATCGACCAAAATATAATCTATACCAAGTTTTTCCTTACAAATGTGATAACTTTTCTAAGCTACCAATCTAGATTCATAAGCAGGGGTTTTTGGCTTCGTCGGAACACTCACACTGTAGATTCCTGCAGCCCACTTTGTAAGTTCAGCTAATTTGCCAACTAATTGGTACATACAATCAGCACCCACAAACTCAAAATTGTTAGATGAACTTGGATTGTATGAGCAGACCAACAAAATGCTAGAAGCATATCGAACATGTTGGTTGATGGTAGTTGTATTACTCGTTTCATCATTAGGCAAGTTAGTGAAGACGGGTTTCAGGCAACTTTCAATGTCGCAATAGGCGACGAAACCGAATCTCTGCTGTTTGCTGTAATCTTTAAATTCCAAATACTTGTCGTTCCCAATGGGGAAAGTACTGCAAACAGCTTTCGGTTGTTGGGAAAACATAGTGTGACTCACGAGTTTCTCCTCAGCTTGTAAATACTGAAGACAATGCTCCCAAACAAATTTCATACTTTACCTCTGACTCAGCTGACTACCAACCAGCCATTACAAATTTATAACACAGACAAAATGCAAATGAGCTGCATTTTGCCACTCGCGCGAATCACCGAAATATTTACATGTTTGTCATGATGTACAGGAGAAATACACATGCATACTACAACCCCACCCTTTTCGCAAGTTTCGTCAATTATATTGCTATCTTTGTCCACCACACAGTAGACATCAAACAGCTGTAGCCACTATACAATGAGTTTCCTTAACCTGCCTCGCCTGTCTTTCACAACTTTTGCACTTAAAGCAAGCGGACTTTGTTTACATTATTAGAATTTAAACTCACACTGTTGCATTGGAATTTAAGGCAAGTTTTTAAAAAACTTTATATCTTAAATGTCCTTTTTTTTTAATATTGTAAATTACTCGACAGCTTCAAAAATCGTTTACACCATAAGAAATACTTTCTAGGGTACGACGTAAAAAAATCGATTACACCATAAAAAAATTCATATATTTAATAAAGAATTTCATCTGAATCTTTTAACAAGGGATAACACACTATATTAATAACATTAACTAAACAAACACTCTTAAAACTAAACATTTTAGACATTTTCCAAATAACATAAAACATTACTCAAATTTTATTTAAAGAAACTACTAATTTCTCTATCTACTCGTAGTATTTCAAATACTTTGTAAATGAAAAGAAATCTCTTAATACTACTTACGATCTAAAAAAAATAATATTGCTAAACCACCCCATACATACACGCCAAAACATTTCATTTGTTAGAAATACTCAAGGCTAATTAATCCATCTCTCAAACATCCATCACTAACCAGCTTATACAGAACGAGCCTGAGAGCTGAGGTTATGCCCCTGCCCCTAACACTAGGCATGAGCGGCTTAGTTTTGCCTTGTTTTAGCTATTCCATAATTCACACCTCATACACACAACAATCCACCCTTAAACATCTCTTAAAACTATGTAAAACTAACTAAATTTTAATTTTATTTAAGCACCTTTCCCCTGCACTCATACTCCCAGTCATACGCCTATTTTTAAAAAAAATCTCATTGTACTTGGTATTTTATTCTAAATGGTTTTAGCATACTTTTGTGAGTATTTAACAGTGTATAGAGGGCCTGAATTTATATATTGTCTCGCCTTAGGTTTATTATAAAGATAATGGTGGTCTTTCAGTATCTCCTTCCAAACTCTATTAAATTTCTCTCAAATATACATCAACAACTCACCTAGAATTTATTGAAACACATTTCCCCTGCACTCATACTCAGTGTCTCACACACACACATCGTCTCAAACACCCATTTGAATTATCATTATTTAACACTAAAAATAATAAACTATTTAACCAATGGGCGGGAGCACATCGCCTCACGCCATCGAATTATCATTAATTAACACTAACAATAATAAACTGTTTTACTAATGGATGGGTCCATGTCACCTCACGCCCTCGAATAATTACTGGTTGAAATGAAATGATTAGGTAACAATTTTAATTAATTTTATAACATTTCATTTTCTAAATAATTTCATTCAAATTTTTAAAAATTTTGAATGATTTTTTTTTAATTTCAAAGAATTCTATAACATTACAGTCAAATACTCAAGAATTTAATTCCATTTGTAAAAAATGTTTAACGATTTGTTAGCAATATTAACGAATTTTATAACATTTCATTAAAGTTTTAATGATTTGCAATTATTTTTAAGAAAATTACAATCAAGTTGTAAACGATTTACTAAACGTTTAAATAATTTATTTAAAAAATCATTCAAGTTTTAATGATTAGAAATGATTGTAAGGAAATTTCAATCAATTTGTAAATGATTTACTAAAAGTTTAATGAAATGTATTAAAAAATTCATTCAATTTATAAAATTTTGCAATAATTATAAGAAAATTTCAATCAAGTGGTAAAGGATTTACTAAAAGTTCAATGAAATTTATAAGAGATTCATTCAAATTTTAATGATTTACAGTTATTTTAAGAAAATTTTATTCAAGTTGTAAACAATTTACTAAAAGTTTAATGAAATTTATAAAAAAATTCATTCAATTTATAACATTTTGCAATAATTATAAGAAAATTTCGTTCAAGTGGTAAAGGATTTACTAAAAGTTCAATGAAATTTATAAGAGATTCATTCAAATTTTAATGATTTACAGTTATTTTAAGAAAATTTTATTCAAGTTGTAAACAATTTAGTAAAAGTTTAATGAAATGTATAAAAAATTCATTCAATTTATAACATTTTGCAATAATTATAAGAAAATTTCAATCAAGTGGTAAAGGATTTACTAAAAGTTCAATGAAATTTATAAGAGATTCATTCAAATTTTAATGATTTACAGTTATTTTAAGAAAATTTTATTCAAGTTGTAAACAATTTACTGAAAGTTTAATGAAATTTATAAAAAATTCGTTCAAGTTTTAACTATTTGCAATTATGTTAAGAAAATTTTATTCAAGTTGTAAACGTTTTACTGAAAGTTTAATGAAATCATATTAACGTTAAACGATTTTATAGAAAAATGTTAAAAGTTTGAGCGGTTTGGTAAGAAAGTTACTAAAAGATTTAATGAATACGCGAAAAATTTTCCTAAAAGCTTTAACAAAATACCACAGAAGAATTAAAAACCCTACATTTTTTTTAATCATTCACTTACATAAACTCTAGTAGCGAAGCTGGTAGGTGTGGAACGAGACCTACACTCAAGGTGCCAGGCTCGTTGATTGGTAGCTCGCTCCGCAAGGTGAGCGCCGGGGTCTCTACCCCAGCAAGCGACCGTATTCTCCAGCAAGGGGTAAGCTACCAGCGAGGCAGAAGGTCGGATCCGCCCGTTCCTTCCCCCTTGTCACGGAAGAGTTAGGCTAGCGGCGGGCAGGCGAGCAGTGTCGAACAAATCAAAATCAGGCAGGCAGCACCCAGCAGCGCGGACCGGCTCACAAGATGTAGGCACAGTAGAGGGGAGATCTTGGCCCCATGAAGTCAGAGCAGCAAATGGCGTGGTGCGCGTGGGAACCCCTATTTATACCCCACCTCTCTCCCTCCTCGCAAAAATTTAAATTTCCTAATTCGCTTTCAAAATACATAAAACGAAAATATTACGTATTTGAAATGTTTTTTTAAACCAATTTTAAGCAAGTGTTATGTAATGAAAAGTATTTAACGAATTTTTTTTATATTTTGCGTTTATATTTTGGAATTTAACGTGTCGCACGTGTATTTATTTGGTTTTACGCGATTATATGTTAATTATGTTCTTATTTAACGATTTCGTACATCATGGAGTGTAATTCCAGTACGGTATTTTTGCATTGCGAGGTGTTTGTAAACTGAATTTAATACTACGATTCAACTCTGTTTCCACCCTGCCACGTACAAACAATTATCAAGCTATTGTATACATTTCAATTACATGATTCGTTCATTATTACTTTTATGTTTATAAACTAACTATTATCAAACGTACCTTACCCGGGACTTGAACCCGGAAACTTACTTACAAATTCAAATATCTTTAGTTGAATAGTATTTTTGCTGAACTAATAGTTTATATTTGATTTATTTATTTTTTACTCTTTGTTTTGTTCATTACAACACTCGTATGTGTTAATGCAACATATTTTGATGGAAACCAAACATATTTATTGATAAAAATGTATACAAACACAGTTATTTCATAAATTTATGTACATCATTTTGACAAAATGAAATATAAAATGTTCCAAAACACACAAGCAAATACAAATTGCTCCAAAACATACACAAGTAACTACAGGAGGTTACAAAATATATGCACACCATTAAACAATAAAATATAGGAGCTTACAAGAATCATAAGACAAACAGATATAGGATGATTCACAAACATAGATACCAAAAATTTAATACTGGTTACACATTATTCCACAAAACCATTCCACAAAATATACTTTATTCCTCAAATATGCCTGTTTATTCTTTAAAAAAAACTGTTTATTCCTGAAATAAGGCTGTTTATTCCACAAAACATACTTTGTTCCTCAAAAAACCTAACTAACATTCCAACAAAATTCAAACGATTTAATTTTTTTGAGGAAGATATAATATTTCAAATTGAAAAATATTCCTATCACGCAATGTTTACCTGAAATATTCCTTTTTTTTTCGGTCAAGTAGTAGGGTTAACTAAAACGTATTATCATACTTCTCGGGTGTTTGTAGATATTACTTCGTTCGATGTAACCTCGTTCCTTTAAGTGCTCTTATAATTAAAACCATATCTTTTACTCCGGAATAATCGCCGTGTTTTTGCAGGTCAATCAAATATCTATATTTATTAACAAGTTCATTCGGGTCTTCGGAAAATATGTAGTCATTATTCACAGCATTTGTTGAAGGGAATTTTTCAGCTGTCTTTGCATCACTTATAAAGGACAACTCGTTGGTGCAATCATCACTGCTGTCTTCGCCTGATGTGTCATTATAAATATCGACTTTACTTAGCTTAGAGAGAGTAGGTGTATCGTTACCAACACTGGTCTCGTTACATTCACCTTTTAGTGTATATTCCATACAGTCCGATTCTATGTCATTTATTGTAATTACGTTAGTACTTTCTCCTTCTGTGTTATTATGTAGTGTAGACGGTATATTTACTTTCTCAGGAGGAAGATTATTTTTACAGATCTTGACACGACGATTCAAGTTATCAGTTCGTGCGAACTGGCGAAAACAGTTTCTACATTTAAGAATCGTACGAGATGAATTCTTCAAACATTCGCTCCTATCATGCCTACGAACACTGTAGGCGAAAGTGAAAATTTTCCCGCAGTATTTGCAGTGTAGTTCATTCGGTGATGTCTCAATTTTCCTCAGTGTGGATTAAATTATTAATATTCGGTGTGCGGAGAAAGTTTACTTCCGAACAGATGTTCACCTCACAATGTCAGAATGACAACTAACTTGTTTCTGTATGGTTATACTATTTTAAACAGTAACATGTTTAATTAACGACCATAAAATGTCTTTCGCTCTAACATTTGTATGTTAATTGCAGTAGTATGACTAATAATTTACCACGTGGTTAAATCTACGAACGTTAGCTGGAATATGTCTTTACTGGTATTCGATTAAAATGAATAAAGATTAATTGGATTTTAGGAATGTATAAGAGAGAAAGATGTATTTGGAAATATTTTGTAGAGAATTTTTAAAGACTTTGTTTACTAAACGATTGTGTTAGTTGGACGTTAGTCTACTGAGTAAGCCATTTTTAAATGTGATTGTTTTAACGATGTTTTAAACGTATGTATGTAATACGAATTTCGTTTTTCCCACTAAATTTTTGTCTTATAATTCGTAATGTAATAAAGTTATTTGTTTCGTGTATCTCTTTCCGATGTAAATAATTTCTTGACTGTCGGATTTTACTATCCCAAATGATGGGTTATACGATTACAAAATGGCCACGATTTTCCTTTATCTTTGCTCAAGTTTATTGAAATATCATGAAAATTTACAGATTTCAGCTTCGAAAGCAGTCATTTCAAGCTGGATACGTGCAATTTCATTAATATTATGTCGAAATTTAGTATTTTTAAAAAAGTTCACATATATACATTTTATTGTAGAAATTCTGGGCTAGGAAACTTACGGAGAAATCCACACGTAAAGTATGTATGTTTCTCTGCTATACACAAATATTTAAAACACATTGAAAGTAAAATAATTTTCTTTTCGAACAAGTTTGCTTTAAAGTGATAGTTGAAACTTGTGTGAGTGGAATGATGCGTGTTTTTCATTACTTAAAAAAAATTTAGCGAGTGAAAAATATGTCGTGTATTTGTGTTGGTATAAAAATTAATCATTGATTAGTTTAAACTTAAATATGTTTGCTGGAAAACGAGATAAGGTTTACAGGATTAAAACATAAAGTTTTTGTTTCAATGTGTAAATCTGGGGATTAAATGAAATCTCATTTTAACTTCAGGGATACAAATTTCATCGGTGGGACTTGTGAAATTTTATTTCGCTGTAAGTAAGACAGGTTAACGCATTCGGTAGAGTCCAAACTTCGCTGCACCAGGATGCATGACCTTGGATCGACAGCGAGCGCGGGGTGCTCGGACCGAGCAGTTCTCCAGCCAGCAGAAAATGTGCTCCGGCTTGCTGTATAGCGGCGTGGGGAGGGGGGGTGCATAGCCGTGGAAAGGGCAGTCCTCCGAAAACACGTTCTGACCTTGAGGGGGCCGTGAGCATGTTTTGCGAAGTGTGTCGTTGGATCGATAGAGGGGTGTGTGACCTTGGATAATAACTCTCTTTTCGCACAAAGATGCGGTCCGGGTTGTTAGAGCGGGTGTGGGCAGCTGCATGGAGAACTGATGCGAACAGTTCTCGCCTGTTGGCACCATGTTAGTTCTTCGTAAACACTTTTCTTGGATGGACGCGATGTTGGACACAAGCTCTCCCGACATCATCGGGTAGGTCGACGGTAGACGAGGCTTCGTGCCACGATCAAGGGGTAGCGAGGTCCCCGATTTGCAGTGTCAGCCAGCAGGCTTCGGAGAGTGTAGACATATCATACACCTGAGTGCTAGCCACGATTATTTTTAAGCGATATTATATACGCGTTTTAATATTTAAAAAAAAAATCCTTTATTTTTAATTTATCGGGAAAAAAATCCTTTATGTGTGATAAGCCGATCTAGTGTGTTTATCGTGTAAACACCATTTCTGAATTTGATCGACCAAACTTCGTAGCATTTTCAACAATCGTTTCCGTAACTAGTGCCATGAATTTCGCAGACTTCACGAAAAAGTTTGTAGTACGTCCATATTTTAAATAATTTTTCTTCGACCAAGTTTGCGAATTTAAAATCTTATATAGTACGCTTTTATAAAGCTTTGTGGGATTAAGCCATCCGAATCTCCCTACGCTTAATCGGAAATTTGTATAAAACGTGAATTCTTCTTACAATAGTGAAACTTTTGTTAAAAATCAGGGTAAGTTTTGAAAAAAAAAAAAATTATTGTTTTGCTGTCTGTTGTAGGATGCAGTGTAGATTGGTAGGGAAATAGGTTCTGTAATTCGTTTAGTCAGTTGTATTCAGAGTTTTTGCCATAATTTCAACTCAGTTGCCTACCATGCGTTCTCCACATATATAACCGCTTATAAGCTGGCGCACGCCATACACTACAGTCATTTATTCACCAGCCTCCCAGGTGGGTGGATGTGTTTTGGGAAAGCTCCTGGTGCGATTTCATTTATTAAAAAAAAAACAATTTAACTGGATTCCCAAATTCGTTTAATGATTGTCATGTACTTGTGTTCGTTAGCCGTTCAATTTATTTCGAAACATTCGTTTAGTATTCTCGTTCATTTCCGAGCTTTTCACCTTTTCAAGTGTAGGCAGACGTATGTTATGTTTGCTCTCAACACAGCTTATTAGTTGACATAAGTGGTATATCCAAGTCAGTGCTGCAGAGGCCTTCAGGCAAATAGACATATATTATAATCACTAACTGTTAAAAGTTTTCTTTTTTACACATGTTAATACATTAATTTAATTTTACATGTGGATTCCGTTTCAAAATTTCCCTCACCAGTCTCACAGGTGGATGGACGGATATGTTTTAAAATCATGTCAGGTACGTGCGAAATGCGTCAAGTAGTGTAATTTTTCGAATACCTTGTTATTGTGTTCATGCCCATTTAATTTATAGAGACATTTACGCCTTGTTACTTCATTTCAAACTGGAGACTCACGTACTTGTGATCATTGTGTTCGTTTGAAATATATTTTGTTAAAACACACTGAAATTTCTCTCGTGTGTTATTTATGTCACTTTCACTTTTTGTTTAATTACTATTACTAAAAATCGTCTATCTGCCAACACCGTCTATGAGAAATTTCATTACCAACCCAAAAAAATTGCATTTATGTCACTCTTGCACAAAACTCACCAAATATATACCGTGTCCCCAACACACCACACCTCGGTCGAGTGCCACAGCTGCAAGGGAGAGGACATACCAGAACTGCTCCCAACTTACAAAAAGAAAGAAAGTAATCTTATAGATTTGACCCTTAGTACACTTTTGCGCCAAACTATACACTTATCAATTTTAAAAAAATTATCGGAACAAAAGAACTTTAATTGGATTAAAATCGCATTGGAATTTTTTGAATGGAATAATATCAGATTACCGATTGACCCTTTCAATCAATATGACTAACTCTTTCAATCAATTTGATTATTCAATCAATATAATTAACCCTTTCAATCAATTTAACCCTTTGATATAAAAAAGTTGGCAACTCCTTTCTTTCAGAACCCTCACGCCCCTACTACTAGTACTCGCATCCTTGCATATTTCACTTAACCTCGGCACCAAACTTGATGAATCCGAACAGGTATTCTTATTGGCTTCGGTGCAGGTTATTAGCTAGCTAACCACTTTAAATGTTCATGTATTACGACTAAGAATTTGATAATTTCCTAAGATATGAGGTTAAATAAAGTATTAAATAATATTTAACTTTGATTTATATGAACTTTTACTGTCTTGCATTATTGTATGTAAGTGCAGTTTGGATTGCTTTTTTTTTTATCTTACATTCTGTAGGTTAGGAATATACGCCTAATGCGAATTTATTGCTTAGGCCTTTTTTTAAAGGTGAAACTTGCTATAATTATTTACTCAATTCAAATATCTTTGTCTACGAAGTAGTACTGTTGCCCTAGTAAACTTTTAATCAAATACTTATATCGGAAATATATTGTAACCTACAAATGTTTTGTCGAAATTGCGGCATATATTCCGCAAGTATGCGAGAAGTATACAACTTTGTTTACTTGTATACTTGCATACTTCACTTGCAGTTCGGATAGCACTTACGACGTCACTTCCGGGGACAGGTAAGCACAAGTATGTACTTCAGGCGAATTCGGACACAGCCTAAGTTCAAGAAGGAAAAGCAATATGTTTACTAATAAGAAATTTATGAGCGATAGGAAGGGCAGTAACCGTTATTTTTCACGGAGCTCAGAGAAATACTCTGACATGGAGGTAAACCAAAGACAAATTATTCAAGTTACCAACTTCAACAACCCTGTAAATAAAGGTATGCAAGGCGCAGGTAGAAGCCAACATGAAAGTGGTATGGACACAGGAAATTTTGATTTCACTAGTTCTATAAATGTGCCTGCGGGGGAAATAAATAGTAAAATTATGGGATTCTAGCAACTTATGCATGTGATGCTTGAAAATGTGATGGCGCAGAATGTAGAAAATTTACAATTACAGGCGCAAAACACACAATTGGCGCAAAAAGAAATGCAAAAAACACAATTACTAGGCGCAAATAGAACAGCAAGAAACACGATAACGCCTGGAGTAGTGGGAGCGTGCCATCTGAGACATAAAGTGCAGGAGTGGCCTATGTGCTATAAGAATAATCTGGGGAGAGGGTGGGAGGGCGAGCACACAAACTAGTGCTATCCCTTTTGGAGGAGATCACACTAACTGGTGCTACTCAGGGTGCTCCCCCACCCCCTTCGCTCCCCTGAGGTGTGTTGTGATTAGCTACACCTCTTCCCCCACCCCCCTTTCCCTACGAGGTGTACTGTGATTGGTCAGCTGGTTATTCGAGCAATAAAGGGACATTTGGGGAGAGTCGATTTTGCTTCTTCAGAGTCCAGAGTACGACTGATCTCTAACAGTAAATTTGGAGAGGGAAGGGGGTAATTCGGATGCATAGGTGCTGACTCTTCGAACTCCAGAACACTACTGAGCTCGAATAATGGGTGAGGGGTGGTGGAGAAGGTAGTGTAGTTGCATAGGTTTTGATGTGGTTCGTGCATTTAATAAATAATTCTATTAATTAATGCATATAAAAATGTAATAATTTAATTGCACACTTGCATATGCAGTAAATGAAGTATCACAATCGCAATTACCAATTACTAAGTACTGAGAGTATATTTGCATGTCCGTCTCCAACAACAGCTCACGCTCAACTGAGCTACATTCACCAGTATGAAAGCTCATACCAGGGCGGCCATATTGGAACACGTTTAGTATTTAAAACACTGTGATACGTTTAAATAATTTTTATGTAAGGTAGTGGAGATTAAATGCGCGCACTTAGTGGATATTTAACATAAATATTGACCAATGCTCATTTGAAGAGTATTCGAAACACACTGCGAAAAAGGAGATATTGGATAATGATAGAGAGAGCCAAAGTGAATGTACAACAAGAATTTTTTTACGAGCATAACTATAAAATTCGACACTTGAGCACACTTGCCCTCTGTGGGGGGGGGGGGGGGTAAGTGTGCACAGCATGTCGAGTGTGTGCATAATTATTTTAAGCTGCACATTGTATACTATATATTTCTATACCCACTATATAAACTCGTACATATAATAACTATATGAAATCATACTAGACGAAAATTAACAAATAATTGCATCATATTCTTTTGATAATTAAGACATAAAAATTTTTGTTCTTCATAAAATGACAAAATCTCGTATCAACATTCACTACACTGCTATCATGCACCCAGTCATTATAATTGCATATTCTTTATACAATAATCACAAGAAAAAACTCTGTGCCATTCATAAGATGAGTAAAGCTCAACCAACCATTCACTACACTCACAACATTAAACCCAATCATCATCGCACGATTCGTCACATCTAGGGCAGATGTAGACTTGTGAAGGAGATGGCTGATTAGAAGCGCATCTTGTATAGAATTTTAGCTTATGTTTGGCTGTATGTAACTTTATCTTTTTACGTTTCTCTTCATTTTTGTTTTTCACCAACTGAGTGTTTGTCTTGATTAGTTTTCTTTCAGTACTCTCTTTTGCATTTTCGACTTTTTTTTTTCTTCATCTTCTTTCAATTTCTGTTTTACTGTGAGCATATTTTTGTAAGTGGTTGCAGTTAAAATCTCTGATTTCTGCCCAATTCTTTTCCTTTTGGTTTGCTTCTGAGCATTGAGTAAGGGGTAAATAACTGTGACTGAAATAGTTGGCCCCTAGGAAGTACCAGCTATTGGAATTACTTCTATTTGTGATTCTTCTGTGTATTCTGGCATCTGTGCTTCATCTTCTGTTCTTCTATCCTCCAATTCATCGTCCAGTCTTCCCTCATTTTGTCCATCAGCATCCTCAGGGGTTTCGATAGCAACTGATGAGTGATCAATGTCTTCATAAACTGGCAACTCAATCCTCGTAGGCTCAGGACATAGAAAATCATCTTCCGAAACAACAGCAGGATTAAACAGCTGTAACTGTAGCCACTCATTTGAAGGCTGCACGAAATAGGCCAGCCACTTCCATCTGTGTAACATTTTTCAATTTCGCCTGCATAGAATTTTTTAATGGTGCAAAGATTACTTTGTCCAATGGTTGCAGCATGTGACTGGCATGGGGTGGCGATGTCAATAGGACAATGTTATTCTTTCTGCAGAGTTCTGTGGCTGAAACAGAACAATATGAAACTTGATTGTCCACAATGTGCAGGACAGGATCGTCCTCAGAAGGTTTTGTGTGTTTGGCAAAATGCTCTAACCAATCCAGAAAAAGCTCTGAATTCACATACCCGGATTCACTTATTAGACCAATACAACATGTGGGTGCATAAATATCGAGTTCTGGTTTGTTCCTTTTATGTGGGAAGATTATGGCGGGTGGGATGAAGATTCCTGTTGGGTTCACACAAAATACCCCTGTTACTAGCTGCCCCCTCTCAACAGACTTCACTGATCTTTTACCTTTCTTTGCTACAATTTCAGCTGTTTTGTCTGGAACTGTTGACATGCCAGTCTCATTCATGTTGAATATTCTCTGAGGAACGAACATGTACTTCTCTAAACACATTTTCAGATTATCAAAATACTGTTCTACCTGTATGTTATTGAAACCCGTTGTTCTTCCCAAGCTACATTTCTCTGGTTTAAGCGGTTAAAGACCGGAAATGTCAAGAAATCTATAAACCCAATAATCCTTACCTGCAGCCTTCAGTTCTCTAAACCATTCTGTACTATATAATCGTAAGCTACTTTCATTAATGTCTTCCTTGTCATTCCATAGAATCTAGCCTCCAAATCTGTTACATGCTTGTCTAATGCCATTTCCATCTCTTTGCTGTATCTCCCCATGGAACTAGCAAGGCTGCCCTGAAATTAAACAAAAATTACCTTTCAAATTAATTAATCTTTAGTATCTCATTCCTTCAACAGTACACTTCTCAAACTAAAGGCTTCTTAAGAACACATAAAAATATTCCATAAATATAAGCTCTGTTTGCATTACATGTTATATTGGAGCAGTGGTATGTTATAGTAGTGCAATCAGGTAAGCCCTTAGTTTATAATTTAGATCCAGGCAGCAACGATTTTGTCGTTAACTTTCTTTTTATTTCCATTGTCTCTTTATTTGTTTATCAAAACCAATCTAATAAACTGTACACAATTGAAAACTTTAACATTTGCATTTACGTCTTTGACTCTACAATAGATCTTCGTATGTTGTTCCCTATGGAGATTAAAGTTACACAGCTAGATTGTAAAAGTAAAAATAAATGATTCTGGAGTTTATTTCATTTTCAAAATGTTGAATCGTAAATTCAAAGTAAGTTGCTAGTTTGTCGAAAACCTAATAGAATTTTTTACCATAGATAATACTTTCTTTATAAGCATTAAGATTCTTTATTAAAATATTTATCTTCTTAGCTCTTACAAATACATAAAACTTACAATTTAAATACTTGATGTTTGTTTTGTGTATTGCCAACTTCGGAAATGTAAAAGTGAAATGTTAAAGTTTTCAATTGTTTAAGGGCCTTAAACGCAGCATAAATACGAATACTTACCAATTTAAGTGTAGATCCTTTGACTCCTATTTTTTTGGCATTAGCGTTCTGACCCATCCCCTGGTCAATAAGATGCTTTGTTTCTTAAAGCTGATGTTGGGTAACACATGATCGGCCGGTTTTTCTCTTGTATTTATCAATATTGAATGAAAACTGAAAATTAAATTTGCAATACAAGAGTTATGTAGTAATGTCATAGCAAAATACAAATAACAAAATAATTTCACGAGGTTGTCGTTGGCAGGAGGCTAAGTGTACGCAGGCGGGCAAGTGTGCACACGAACGGAATTGGCACGCACACTTGCCCATCTACTACATTTCACAAGCGAACCACTGCCAACATAACCTATGCTAACCATTTTCTACATGACAATGGTTAGAACATGATTGACATCTTTTAAAATGCTCAAGCCCTAATTTAACATATCATAATATTGTAATTCAAATAGTGAAAACTATTTTATTACCTGTATAAATGCATAATTCGACATGAAACATTTGCTGATCATTCGCCTTACTTCTTTTTCAACTCGCTACAATACTTGCATGTTAGATGTTGCACCAGTGCTACCAACTACTGAAAAATGTTACTGCGCACACTTTCCTGCCTGCGCACATTTACCCTCCTCTACCTTATGTCTTGCAGTGCTAGAATGTCGAAAACGCAGATTTATTGTTGTTCATTAGTAAGTAGAATACGTAATTAGATCAACTATACAGTACAACAAATAATTATCCACTCTTGCATATAGAGCATTTAAATATTTATTACATGTGCAGAGGGAGAGCAAATACATGTTATCAGCTTGGGAGCTGTTAGCAAACTGAGGGCTGTAGAGAAGCTGGAAGGGAAATGCATTTGCAGGGTATACTTGCTTACAAAATGTTAATACTCTCTCTTAAATTTTCCTTCAAACACACTGGAAAACTAGAATATCTTTGTAAAAATACAATAATCTTAAAATTTTAGGATGCTTAAAAAACAGTTTTACATCCCTTAATGAAGACGGTGTGGATTTCACAAAAGGGAAGGGTGGGGGACATCCCTTTTATGCTGTTGGTACGTGATATATTTTACATTGGGAGATATGAACCTTTTCGTATTTGTTCGGAGAATGTGGATCTTCGATCAATACTGTCATAGACGAAAGAAACCTCACTATCTGAAACGAATGACCTGGCATCACAACTTCAGTAAACCAGGACGCCAGAAATTACAACAGTGTATTACAAAAGAAGGGTCGACAACAATGTCCCCCTTCACCAGCCGGCAATCGTGGCAGCTATGTTTAAACAACGCACCGATATAGGCCGACGCGAGGCGTGACACCCCATCTTTCCAACTCCAGCCCTTCTACAGGGAAAATCACAACATGGGTGTGTCTGTGTCTGTCCGCGCAATCCGATAATCAGCTAGTTACAGCCTCCGGCATCAAGAATAAGGTGGGTACTGTACGATTTAGATATAAACAGAAATGGTGTGATATAGTCATAACATAACTTATGTTAGTAGCATAATAAAACATTTTAAAGTCATTCCCTGTTTCTGTAACACTTTCTTTATTGTATTGTTTGTGTCTCACATATCATAAATAAACCCCCTGAGTTAGCATGAAAGCTCTAAAATAAACTATCATTTCAGCTACGCCCCTAAACCCATATTATGCAAATATGACCATAAGTCAAATTCCGTAACACTGGTGGAGGCTAGGTTACTCCCAACCTCTTGCTGCCTTGCACAGGCAATTATCTACCTCCCCTCCCCCTTAATTTCATTAACGTCCCCACCCACACTAAATTACGGAATATTAATATTAATATTTTCATTCACGTCCTTGTCACCTTCGGTTCAGATTCACGTAGCAATAGAATTATTTAATGTATTCACTTTCTTTTATTTCTTATTAGATTTAAATAATAATTTACTTGTACCACTTGCTATCACAATGAAAGGCAATGAGTGGAACTGTAATTATGAACACTGGTACGGTGTACAGAATTTGGTATGAAAAGAAAATGCCTGTTAGCATATAAAATATTTTGACGCAATTTGGTTTGCAGAATTTCAATATGATCCGCGAGTAATAAATTGTATAATTACTGATTGATGATGCAAACTTGTTTACATTATTTCAATATGATTCGCGAGTTTCCTACTAATATAAATATATTATATATTTATGACTCACTTCAGAATTAAATTTTCATAATTTTATGAAGTTGCAAACGACCTGTGTGCATTGCTCTCAGTATTTTAATTACTGTTATTAGTGTCACAGTAAATAATAGTTATGTGAAAAGTACTATTAGAATAATTTAGCAGTATGGCTATTTTAATAATGTTCAAGCAGTCGTACTGACGCAATATAGAAATACTATAGTATTTTATGACAGTTGTCAGTAGTTGTTATGGATACAGGTTTTATAAGCTATAGCCTATATGGTTTTCAGATTTTAGTCTGGCAATACAATTAAGTTAAGAGTGCTTTGGGATATCACAAACGCGCGACCCAGTCGACGGTTACATAAGGTATCATGCCTTAACCCCCCCCCCCCCCCTTGACCACTTTTCTTCCTCGCCTCAGACTTCTCCTCAGTGCGATGTTTGGCGGCGCAGTCACCCTCCCCCCTCTCATATGTACCATCTCAGCACTCAGCGATTCTACATGAACAGATTGCAGTCGTGCTTGCAAAAAAAATGCATGGCATACGCACTTCGCACTGACTCTTCCACGTGTTTATATGAAGTACAGTCTGCATAGTATAGTTTAATGTTTACAATAGTTTCAATAGTTTACACACTTCCCATGCTATGTTGACATGCGGACAAGGGCAGAACGAAGTCCGTTGGGTTTTGTAGCTTTGTGATCCCCTCTCTCTCTCTCTCTTTTCCTTTCGCAAACTGTAAAACTCCAACATGAGAAAGTCTAATTGTGTGAAATGGCAAAGATGTTTGCGGAATGGGAGTTATGCCCAGGACATACCTATTTCGACTGCTTTTGTGGGTGGGCAGTTTATCTACATATAACGCAATCGAATGAGTCCTTACAGCCAGGAGGGCGAAATATTTTTGTTTCATGTGAGACGTGAGGCAACTTCCCCTTTAAGCCCCTGACAGAGTGGTGACCCGTTCAGATGGGCTTTCTCTTTGTGTTTCCTAGCCATGACAGAATCTGGTAGGAGGGCGCAATTTGGAAGTGCATACGAGTGTACTGGCTGTCCTGACCTTGCCTGTGTAAGACACTACTTTTATTAACATCAATTCTACTGCAAATCAAGACGCGCCAAAGGTGTTGCATTTACTACATTACATCAATTACTGATGCATTTAACCTCCCATTATAAGAGCAAAGCTAAATTCAGTTAATGGTAATTTGCTCTTAAGAAGCACTCAGAGCCAGCCTTCGCTATCCCGCATTTCACACAACCTAGAACGCCCAAACGGGATATATATTTACCCTGCAAATCGTCGTCATCTACGCTGAGGCTTTCTCAATGGCAGCTTCCTCCAAGCGTCGAACTCGGACCGCAAGGATGGTGGTCCTCTCAGCAGCAGTATCTCGGGCAGGGCCTCCGGCGTAGTCGGGAACAAGATGGCCATGAGCTACCACCGCTCAGCCATTATATATGCTGATGCCCGGCCTTGTTTAGGTGATCAATCCCCCGGCTGTTTCCATAACTCAGAGCTCTAGTTGCCGAGGCCGGCTTGCTTCCTGCGCTCGAGCTCGGCCTGGCAACACGATGCAGGGTCTTCTAAACCATGAACACAATGTCTGGATCATCTGGTAGAATGTTTTCTGGGCTTGGGTCTGAGCCTGAAAGGCTATTGATTTCTAGCACAGGTGACCTCATCAACAGCCATCGCTACCCACTTATGTCCGCACTCCCGGCGCATATGTCACACCAGCCTCAGCACTTCAACTCAGGTTTACGAAAGCGTCAGAAACATCTTAAAATTGAATATAAAGATGTGCTTACGTCAAAGTTAGGGCATTGTACAGAGATTCCAGTAGAATTATAACTAAAAGATAATGGGCCCATAGTGTGTGTACCGTATCGTGTGTCAGCAACCAATATTTAAATATTAAAAAATTTTATCACTGAATTGTAAGAGCAGGGAATCGTGGAAAATTCCACAAGTCGGCACGCAAGCCGGTTTTTTCTAATTCCTAAGAAAACTCTCGGACAGTTTAGAATTGTCTGTGATTATAGAAAAATAAATAAAAAATTGTATGTGGATTCCTTGGTACCTGTAATGGAAACGGTATTTCAACATTTGCGCAAGTTAAAGTATTTCACTATTTTGGATTTAAATTCGGCATTCTTACAGTGTGAGCTACATCCCCAATAGTAGAGCACCGTTAGCATTTTGTACACAGTGGGGTTTGTACCAGTGGACACATTTACCGATGGGAGTAAATTCCGGACCCCAGCGTATGTCTAGAGTGTTAACTCACATATTAGGGAAATATCTATATGAGTTTGTATTCACATACATGGATGACGTGTTCATAAACAGTAATACGTTAGAGGAACATCTTAAACACTTGCGGTTAGTGTCAGATGCGTTGCGTAACGCCAGACTGACAGTGAATCCGGAAAAGATCAGTTGGGCACAACTACATGTGCATTATTTGGGATTCACAATTTCCGAAGGAAGTTTGACAACAGATCCGGAAAAGGTAAAATCAGTCGAGAAATTTCCCGCAGCTTAAAAATGTAAGAAGAGTGAAAAGGTTTTTAGGTATGGTATCATTTTATAATAAGTTTATTTAGAATTTTTCCGATCTTGCAGAACCGTTAAATAAATTGAAAAGAAAAATCGTGCCGTTTCAGTGGAACGAAGAACAGGAAAACGCTTTTTAAAACTTGGAAGATATGTTAGCAAATCCTCCCGTTTTGCATTTACTCGAATTTTTCCGAAGAGTTCTTTTTGCACTGCGATGCCAGTTCTGTAGCAATAGAAGATTATTTAAATCAAAAGATTGATGGTAATTTTATACCGATAGTATACACCAGTAAATTATTGACTCAAGCAGAATGTAAATTTACTATTTATGAGAAAGAATTATTAAGTTGTATTTGATCTATGGAAAGGTTTGCCGATTATTTGCAACACGCACCGTTGACGTTGTACACGGACAATCAAGCGCTCAGCTGGTTATTAAAATCTCAAAAGCCTGCAGGCAGGTTGGCACGTTGGCTGGTGAGATTGGCCCATTTCAAATGTAATGTGCAAACACATTCGCGGGATCGATAGTTTGGTAGCATACACGTTGTCACGCATGTATTGCGCAGAAGAGTTTGAGCAAGACGACGAGCAGGTGAAAATTGGGGCACCTGTAGAGATTGTAGCGAGCGTCGATAGTCAATTGTCAAGGCCAGCAGTAGGAGAAACAGACGTTTCAGAATTGAATACGTTACAAAAATTCCCAAGTGTGTTTACTGGCAGTAAAGAATACCAAAATGCTAATCAGGAATGTAAGCAGTTTTTGTCTGAAATTAAGAATGTCACTTCGCCATATGATATCCATAATGGTTTTCTAGGTGAATGGACGAAACGAGGCAAATTCAGAGTTTTTGTACCTGAAAATTTGAGAGCGATGGTGTTCAAATATTACCAGGTATCTTATTACGGAGTACACCTAGGGCGTCATAAAATCATATGTCCATGTTAGAAATTTTTACGTAGCCGGGAGTTCGCACTGACCTTGAAAACTGGGTAAAGGGTTGTAACGCGTGCCAACTCGCTAAACCGAAAAATCAAAAACCAGGAGGCCAGTATGCGGGTACGATAGCCACATATCCATGGGAACGTGTGTATTTAGACGTCATGGGTCCGTTGCCCCGGAGTACATTGGGTTATATCTATGTCCTAGTAATAATAGATTGTTTCAGCAAATCTGGTATATTTTTCCCGTTAAGCACCATAAAGGCAGTTGAAATCTGTAAAGTTGTAATGCTACGGTTGTATAATTTTTTGGCGCACCCGTATGTGTAGTAACAGATAAAGTTACATAATTTTTGTTGCAAGAATTCAGAGATCTCAATTTTATATGAGTAAAAATGGTTCAAACTGCCCGTACCATCCACAGGCAAATTTTGTGGAACGTTTTAACCATAATGTTGAGATTGCCTTACGCAGTTTTCAATCAGATACCCAACGTCACTGGGATGACGTATTATACCTCTTGTTTTTGTGTTTCAATAATTTGAATCATAGAGTACACAAGTATGCACCAGCTGAAGTGTTTTGGGGCGGAGATTGATGCATCCTTTTATAAATGTGTAGTCAATCCACGGTATTTGTTTGGAAAACATGAATGATAAAAAACTGGAAGAAATATGGGTGGATGTGACACGCAATTTAATTGCGTGAAAATGGAACAAAATGTAACTTAGCTTACAAAGATGCAACTTTGAAACCTGGTGATTTAATTTTAGTCGAGGTTCACCACCTCAGTTCAAAAATTGATTATTTTAGTGCTAAGTTGGCGGTGAAATGGCGAGGGCCGTTTCAGATAGTGAGGTTTCTTTTGCCTATGACAGTATTGATTGAAGATCCACATTCTCCGAACAAATACGAAAAGGTTCATATCTGCCAATGTAGAATATATCACGTACCCACAACATAAAAGGGTTGTCCCCCGCCCTGCCCTTTTGTGAAAGCCACACTGTCTTCATTAAAGAATGTTAAACTGTTTTAATAAGCATCCTAAGATTTTAAGATTGTTGTATTTATATAAAGATATTTTAGTTTTCCATTGTGTTTGAAGGAAAATTTAAGAGAGAGTATTGACATTTTGTAAGCAAGTATACTCTACTCATAAGTTAAAAGAGTACATATTTGAAAATTTGTACAAATAGGTAAAGTTAAATGAGTACATAAGTTAAATTGTACGAATGTGTAAAGTCATAAATATTTAGAGGTATACTTGTGTATATAATGAGTGAAGTGTTAGAGATTTTATATGTAAAAGGAAAAATAGTTTACAATTTAAGCAAGCCTACCCAAAGTTAAATTTGAAAAGTTATGATTTTTCCTACGTCTTCGTCGAGTGAGCGCTGGTGTTTGTCTGTTTTATGGTTGTTGCTAACAACGTGACCTGTGTCCCATGCGGGAAGGAGCCTGGGGTAATGGCCTGGCCAGCCTTCGCCTTATGTTCAGGGCGCGTGTTCGACACCTACTTCGTGGGTCTTTCTTCAGGGGAGGAGGGACGTGAAGGCTATCCATGCGCATTGAACGAAATTCAAACCGACGGTGTCATATGAAGTTGAGAAAATGTTGGGCGTTTAAGACGGCTTATCTTCGCTGTGATGGGGGTGTGTTTGACGAGCTCCACGCCCCACGTCCGCTGGGCGGGCCTGTTGGTCTGCAAGTATGGGCACCGCGGGGCCGCTGACACCCACGAAAACTATGACTGCCTTCCCCTCCCTCGTACGTCACCTTGAACACGTGACGACAGCCAGTCAGTCACGCACCACCAGGGTGCCCTTCCTGGACTTCAGATATCGACGGAGTGAATATCATTTTGTAATGTTCTAGATGATTTCGAATAGGTCATTTGAGAAACCCCACATGTCCACTTTTTGGAAAAATGGAGTTATCCACATGATCGTATATATATAAAAGCAAGCTGCATTAGGTCATGTCAAAACCACACATGTCCATATACAAATAACGCAGATACTGAAGGCTACAAGATTCCAGTGCATTGAGAAACACTTCATGTCCTGGACATGAGGGATTTCTCAAATAACTACCACTGCAGCCTATAGAGTGCAGCACTTTGTGGGGCATATGGTGCTACAATCTGTACGAGCAGTTATCACAACTCCATTGTAACCATCTTAGGCGTCTACTATGGATCTTTGTTGCTGTTGGTGTTGGTAAAATGTTTTCAAGTAGTGAAAGTGATACGAAAGATCAAAATAAGAGGAAAAAGGGTATAAAACAAGTAGAGTACAAAAGTGAGAAGATAAAAAAGGCAAGCGTTTAAAATGAACAGTATGTGAATTGGAAAGGAAAAGTTGTGCAACACAAGGACCATGGAAATGACTGCAATTAAGTAACATAAAATTGTTTTAATAGTACATATGCATACAAGGTTTTATAGATCTTGAAATTTTAAAATTATTAGGTACCAATCTTCTAATCGAAATTTGGCTAATTTACACTCATCCGATCGAATTAAAATGTTGCATTAGTTCTGGTGACAAAACAATATTGTCATGTTGTCAATCTTGGCGACCATCTTGGTTTAATAGGAAATAAATAAATAAAATTCTTAGTTTTAAAGTTTAAAAACAGCGGAATGGGTGTCACAAAATTAATATTGAAATATATCCACATTGTGTGTTTTTGTGTACAGTGTAAAGGAAGAACATATTAGATTAATTAATAATAAAAACATTTAAAATTAAGTATAGTAAACTTAAACTTAAATATTTGTTTTAGGTGTAAGTGTAAGTGCATGCCATTAAGAATGTCCGAAGATGATGTACTAGAGATCTACACGAAGTTTATTGACTTTGATACAAAAAAATGAACAGGATGCATATCTACAAAGTCTTATTGAGTGCCAACCAATCAAGAGGAAACGTCCACGATATCCTGTTGAAGCATCTGATGGCCCATGAGAAAAACCAAAATTCCACTCTTTCAAATACGCCCTATCAACTCCCAAAGGTCGAGTGCAAGTGTGTAAAACCGCTTTCCACTCTAGCCATGGAATTTCCAGTGATCTTGTTAGCCGACTGTGCATCTTGTTGTCTTAATGTAAATCACCAAAAGATGCAAGAGGTAAAAATACCCCTGGAAATGCAAAACTAGGAAGTGTAGTAAAATGTATTGAAAATCATATTCCTTATTTCCCTACAAATGAAGCACATTACACAAGAAAAACATTTCGTTGCCTCAGTGCTTTGCTCAATGTAAAGAAGATGTGGCAGTTATTTAAAGAAATAAACACTGGAATTTCTGTAACCTATAAATATTACTTGAAAGTGTTTCAAGAGAATTTCAGCCTTACGTCTGGAAGACCGCAAGTGGACACCTGTTGTCAGCGTGAAGAGTTATCTGTGAAAATTAAAAGTCCTGCGATTAATGACGTTGCTAAACGTGTTCATGTAGCTGATTTATTAGTGCACAAAAGGAGAGACAAAATGTTTTATAAAACTATTGAGAGAGTTAGAAATTAGTGTTTAGAAGTTTATGAAGTGGCTGGTATATGTATGGACTACATGAAGAACTTAGAGTTGCCAGAAATTCCTGTTCAGGAGACGTTTTTCATGTGGCAGCTCACCATGAACGTTTTCGATATACATGATGTCGAAACACAGCGTGGTAAATTTTATGTATACCATGAAGGTATTGCGAAGAAAGGCCCAAACGAGGTATGTTCATTTCTGTTAGATTACATGAATAATGAAATTAGCCCCAATGTTAAACATTTGAATCTGTTTTCTGACGGAGCTGGGGGTCAAAATAAGAACAACACTGTAGTGAGGTATTTGTTGGCAGTTGTGGAGACTTGGCGATTTCAGACAAACCACCATTACTTCCCGATCAGAGGGCACTCATTTTTACCTTGCGGTAGAGATTTCAGTGTAATTGAAAGGAAAATAAAATAACTGATATGATATACACACCGAAAGTATATGTAGAGCTCATTGCACAGTCTACAGTCACTCCTGGAAAATTTACAGTGCAAATGGTGGAGTCCAAATACATAATCAATTTCAAAGACTGGTGGCCTAAATTTTACAAACGAAATGTGGAATCAACAGATTCTTATGCAAGGAGTGTGCCACGAGATCAGAAACAGCATTTCAATGGCTTAACGTTTATGGAATTTGTCTACTCTTCCGACCACATCGGAAGAGTTCAAGCTAGACCATTCATTAATGGTCTCATTGATCAAATATTTTTACTTAAGTCTTCTAGTGATAAGCCAGACATTCCAACAGAATTAGCTTACAGAGAAGGTTGTGTGCCAATAAACAAAAAAATCCATGACATCAAGAAATTGCAGATATTTATTCCTCCTGAGACAGTGAATGACATTTATGCAGAACTTTTTCAGTAGCCAACAACTGACGACATTGAGCTCATAACATAAACCCACTTATTTAGTTAGATATGTCCATTATTATGCTTTTTAAATTCAAGCAGTAATGATTCACTATCGAACTCCCCAAAGTGGTGTGTGTTATAGATTGTAAATTTTTCAGTGGGCGATGACTGACACCTCCGACAATTAGATCTTAACTTAAACCCACTTATTTGTTGTATTGTTATTGCTTATGGTGTTAAAAGTTCATGGTATGTACATATTATTAGTTTAATTTACATTATAGCATTTTATTCGCATCCAAACGAACAGAGTGCTCCATTTCTTGGTCAGTCTTTTGATAAACCCCACATGTCCACAGGATTAATTATGCCACTGTAGCCACAATTTTAAATATTTCTGTATCTTATTTGGGAACACTATTGCAGAACTGCTGCCCCAACTAAGAACAGTCCTAGAATATTTATATCTGCTATCAAAGTTAATTTAAAATATTTTCTTTGAATATCTCACAACTCACTTTTCTGGACATGTGGGATTTCTCAAATGACCGATTCTACCGGTGTCTCGCCCAGATTCGGGGAGACAGCACAGGGTTTTCACTTGGACAGAAACTGCTGTTCCGTCAGCATTTTTAATTTGGGGTGGGGCCTTTGCTGCAATTTTAGTTAAGTATGGTTTAAAGAGAAATAATTATATGCAACCTGCATATAGTTGGAAAGAGATGTAATATTGAAAAAATGTAGATTTTGTGGGAAGTTTTAAACATAATTATTTTGGTACCCTTTAACACTTAATGTAATCAGTGTGAAAACTATATTTTTATATAATGTTTATTGATTGTAAATTTTGGGGAAAAACTATGTAAATGGTTATATTTTGATATGAAAACCAAGGCAACGAATAATTTTTAAACCTTTTCACTGGAACCAACCCAAATCCATTTTTTTGACATCATTGGGGGATCTCAGCTGTTTTACAACTTAAAGCACATTCTTTCAGGAAGCAGTTGAGACAAGGACCTCGTCCTGTATATGTTGGAAAAAAACCGTCACATATTTATTCAATTCGATATGTAGTCTCGGTAACTGTTGTAACTAGTTCGGCGGTTGGAGGGCGGAGGGCGGTGAAAGCACACACACAAGACCCGGCAGGTCTAGCGAGACAATTGCTATACTGGAAGTAGCTCAAAGAGTGGCAGTGGAGCGGTGCTGAGGCAAGAGACATGGGGCATCAGCAACCCGACGTTCAGGTACATGCAAATGTGCGTAATAAGCTATTGCAGGTGGATACTAGGTCAAGGTTGGGATGGGGAGACTGTTACGCAAATCCTTGGTGACCCGACAGACTGGTTCGGTGCATAACCCAGGGAATGGGAGTGGTAAGGAGCTAGCACACAATACCTCGCCGCAGGTGGTACATGGTAGCGAATGCAACCCCTCGGGGAGGCTGGAGGGGGAAAGTGCATGTGCATCGCAATGCCTGTCTGCAGGAGGTACCTGGCTCCTACCAGTGAATGCAATTCCTCCGGATGGCAGGAGGGAGGGGGAAAGTGCATTCATAAGGGATACTCGCCTCCTCTGTAATTGCATTCCCTCGCCTCCTCTGCAAATGCATTTCCCTTCCAGCTTCTCTACAGCCCTCAGTTTGCTAACAGCTCCCAAGCTGATAACATGTATTTGCTCTCCCTCTGCACATGTAATAAATATTTAAATGCTCTATATGCAAGAGTGGATAATTATTTGTTGTACTGTATAGTTGATCTAATTACGTATTCTACTTACTAATGAACAACAATAAATCTGCGTTTTCGACATTCTAGCACTGCAAGACATAAGGTAGAGGAGGGTAAATGTGCGCAGGCAGGAAAGTGTGCGCAGTAACATTTTTCAGTAGTTGGTAGCACTGGTGCAACATCTGACATGCAAGTATTGTAGCGAGTTGAAAAACAAGTAAGGCGAATGATCAGAAAATGTTTCGTGTCGAATTCTGCGATTTATACAGGTAATAAAATAGTTTTCACTATTTGGACTACAATGTTTTGGTATGTTAAGATAAGGGCATGAGCATTTGAAAATAAGTCAATCATGTTCTAGCTTCTGTCGTGTAGAAAATGGTTGGCGTGGGTTACGTTGGCGGTGGTTCGTTGTGAAATTGTTCCATCTTATGCCATCTAGCAGAGTTTTGTAAAACAATGTAGTAGGCGGGCAAGTGTGCGCCAATTTCGTTCGTGCGCACACTTTCCCGCGTGCGTACACTTAGCCTCCTGCCAACGACAAATAAATGAAATTAGTTTGTTATTTGTATTTTGCTATGACATAACTCTTGTATTGCAAATTTATTTTTCAGTTTTCATTTAATATGGATAAATACAAGAGAAAAACTGACCGATCGTGTGTTACCCAACTTCAGTTTTAAGTAGCAAAGCATCTTATTGACCAGGGGATGAGTCAGTGGGCTGCTGCTAAAAAAAATAGGAATCAAAGAATCTACACTTAAATTGGTGAGTAATCGTTTTTCTGCTGTGTTTAAGGCCCTTACGCAATTGAAAGCTTTAACATTTCACTTTTACATTTCCAAAGTTGGCAATACACAATACAAACATAATGTATATAAGTTGTAAGTTTTATATATTTGTAAGAACTAGGCAGGATAAATACTTTAATTTAGTCACTTGATTCTTATAAACAAAGTTTTTTTTTTCTACTGCAAAAAATTCATTTAGATTTTCTTCAAACTGGTACCTTACTTTGAATTTAAGTTTCGACATTTCGAAAACATAATAAACTCCAGAATCCTTTACTTTTACTTTGACATTATAGTTGTGTTACTTATATCTCCATAAGGAACAATATATGATCTATTGTAGATTCAAATCGTAAATTCAAATGTTACAGTTTTCAGTTGTGTAAAGATCATTAGACTGGCTTTGAAAAACAAATGTAATATAATAGCTCCCTTGGGTTTTGTTGCGTCAAGAAAATCTCATGTTTTTTGGACAGTAGGCAGAGTGTACCATACAGAGATTATGGCAATGAAAAGAAAGTTAACTGCAAAATCGTTGCTGCCTGGATCTAAATTATAAACTAAGGGCTTACCTGATTGCACTACTATAACATACCACTGCTCCAATATAACATGTAATGCAAACAGAGCTTATATTTATGGAATATTTTTATGCGATCTTAAGAAGCCTGTAGTTTGAGAATAGTACTATTGAAGGAATGACATACTAAAGATTAATTAATTTGAAAGGTAATTTTTGTTTAATTTCAGGGTACCCTCGCTAGTTCCATGGGGAGATACAGCAAAGAGATGGAAATGGCATTAGCCAAGCACGTAACAGATTTGGAGGCTAGATTCTATGGAATGACAAGGAAGACACTCATGAAAGTAGCTTACGAATTTGCAGTACAGAATGGTTTAGAGAATCGCTTTAATGATGAACTGAAGGCTGCAGGTAAGAATTGGGTTTATAGATTTCTTTAAATTTGTGGTCTTTCACTGCGTACACCAGAGAAATGTAGCTTGGGAAGAGCAATGGGTTTCAATAACAAACAGGTATAATAATATTTTGATAATCTGAAAATGTGTTTAGAGAAGTACATGTTCGTTCCTCAGAGAATATTCAACATGAATGAGACTGGCATGTCAACAGTTCCAGACAAAACAGCTGAAATTGTAGCAAAGAAAGGTAAAAGATAAGTGAAGTCTGTTGAGAGGGGACAGCTAGTAACAGGTGTATTTTGTGTGAACCCAACAGGAATCTTCATCCCACCCGCCATAATCTTCCCACATAAAAGGAACAAACCAGAACTCGTAATTTATGCTCCCACATGTTGTATTGGTCTAATAAGTGAATCCGGGTATGTGAATTCAGAGCTTTTCTGGATTGGCTAGAGCATTTTGCCAAACACACAAAACCTTCTGAGGACGGCCCTGTCCTGCTCATTCTGGACAATCATATTTAATATTGTTCTCTTTCAGCCGCAGAACTCTGTAGAAAGAATAACATTGTCCTATTGACATCGCCACCCCATGCTAGTCAAATGCTGCAACAATTGGACAAAGTAATTTTGCACCATTTAAAAAGTCCTATTCAGATGAAATTGAAAAATGGACGTGCAATCATCCAAGTAGAGCTGTTACACAGATGGAAGTGTCTGGCCTATTTGATGCAGCATTTAAAAGAGTGGCAACAGTTGGTAAAGCAACAGCAGCTTTTCGGGACATACGTATTTACCTTTTTAACCCTGATGTTATTTCTGAAGATTAATTTGTATATGCTGACCCTCCGAGAATTGAGTTGCCCTCTGCTGAAGACATTGATAACTCATAAGGTGCTATCGAACCAGCTGAAGATGCTGATGGACAAAACGAGGGAAGACCGGTAGAAGAATTGGAGGACAGTAGAACAGAAGTTGAAGTACAGATGCCAGAGTACACAGAAGAATCACAAATAGAAGTAATTCCAATAGCTGGTACTTCCTAGGGGTCAATTGTTTCAGTCACAGAAATTTACCCCTTACTCAAAGCTCAGAAGCAAACCGAAAGGAAAAGAATTGGGCAGAAATCTGAGATTTTAACTGCAACCCCCTACAAAAATATGCTCATAGATAAACAGAAATTGAAAGAAGATGAAGAAAAGAAAAATGTTGGAATTGAAAAGCAAGAACTGAAAGAAATACAAAAATGAAGAGAAACATAAAAAAATGAAGTTACATACAGCCAAACATAAGTTAACATTCTATACAAGACGTGTTTCTAATCAGTCATCTCCTTCACAAGTCTACATCTGCCCTAGATGTGACTAATCATGCGATGATGACGACTTGGTTTAATGTTGTGAGTGTAGTGAATGGTGGCATGAACTTTACTCATCTTATGAATGGCATGGAGTTTTCCTTGTGATTATTGTATAAAGAATATGCAATTATGACTGGGTGCAAGATAGCGAGTGTAGTGAATGGTGGTACGAAATTTTGTCATTTTATGAAGAACAACAATTTTTATGTCTTAATTATCAAAAGAATATGATGCAATTATTTATTAACTTTCCTCTAGAATGATCTCATGCAGTTATAATTTGTAAGAGTGAATATAGTGGGTATAGAAATATATAGTATACAATGTGCAACTTAAAGTAATTTTGCATACACCTGACATGCTGTGCACACTCTTACAGTTATCCTGATAAGAAAATTCTTGTTGTACAGTCACTTTGGCTCTCTACAACATTATCCGATATCTCCTTTGTCATCCTGTAGCACTAGTTAGTGTGCTATCCCCCCCCCGCAGATTATTATTATGCCACATAGGCCACTCTTACACTTTATGTCGCAGAAATGGCGCGCTCCCACTACTCCATACGTTATCGTGTTTTTTTTTTCTGTTCCATTCGCGCATGTAATTGTGTTTTTTTTGTATTTATTTTCGCGCAAATTGTGTGTTTTGTGACTGTAATTGTATGCTTATGTATTCTGCGCCATCATATTTTTCAAGCATCAAATGCATAAGTTGATCTAATCCCATAATTTTACTATCTATTTCCCCGAAGGCACATTTATTGAACTAGTGAAATCAAAATTTCCTGTGTCTATACCATTTTCATGTTGACTTCTACCTGCGCCTAACATACCTCCATTTTCAGGGTTGTTGTAGTTGGTAACTTGAATAATTTGTCTTTGGTTTACCTCCATGTCAGAGTATTTCTCTGAGCTCCGTGAAAAATAACGGTTACTGCCCTTCCTATCGCTCATAAATTTCTTATTAGTAAACATATTGCTTTTCCTTCTTGAACTTAGGCTGTGTCCGAATTCGCCTGAAGTACATACTTGTGCTTACCTGTCCCCGGAGTTACGTCGTAAGTACTGTCCGAACTGCAAGTGAAGTATGCAAGTATACAAGTAAACGAAGTTGTATACTTCTCGCATACTTGTGGAATATGTGTCGCCAGGTTGAGAAAACATTTGTAGCTTACAAGATATGGAGGGGAGGACTCGTGCCATCAGCTAAAGATGTTCTAGTAATTATAGTGCCTCAGGTTTTACGTGGTACAATATTTCACTATTACCATAACACATATTTTGGTGGTCATTTGCGACAGGACAAAACTCTCATATCAAGGAAATGTTCTTTTGGCCAGGGTTGGTGAAGGATGTGGAATAATTTGTAAAACACTGCGAGGATTGCCAAAAGGCAAAACCGCAAAATGTTAGGGATTCCTTATAGTGCCACAGTAGCCAGTTTTCCTTGGGAAAAACATTATTTAGATGTTTTTGGACCATTACCCAGGACCACTACAGGTTTTTCCTCGATACTTGTAGCAGTTGATAGTTTCACCAAATTTATATTTCTGTTTTCACTTCGGACCATGAAGTCAGTTGAAATACGTAAGCTACTTTGCCAAAAGCTTTTCCCTATTTTCGGGTCTCCTGTACATATAGTGACAGATAATGCTACATATTGTGTTAGCACTGAAATGGAAAATTTAGATTTTTCATGGGGGAACAAGTTGATACAGACTACACTTTATTACCCCTAGGCTAATTTGGTGGAAAGATACAACCGGAATCTGAAGGCAGCGTTAAGGGCATTTCAGACCGGTTCCCATAAAGACTGGGATATGGTGTTATACCATTTAACGTTAGCCTTTAACAATGAAATAAGTTATGCAACCAAAAGTGTTCCAGCTGGATTATTTTTTGGGAGGAGACTTTTTCATCCACTCACTAATTCATGGAGACTCCATGAATTATTTTGGGATACCATTGATCAAAATGATCATAAGGAGATATGGGAGGAAGCCTCTCAAAATCTGAATAAATGTCCTGCCAAAATAGCATCAAGGAATACTTATCATAGTGGGTCTGTCTCGTTAAAGGTTGGGGACATACCTTGACACCCACCTTTTGAGCAATAAAGAAGCTCAATTTAGTGCCAAATTAACACCCAAATTTTCAGGTCCTTATAGGATAAAATGTTTTCTTTCTCCAGTCATGGTGTTGGAGCCCATGTAATAAAGCCCATGTGCTACAAGTTAAATTAAGGCCTTCTTAGAGGATTTTTCACCTAAAGCCGCTGGATTGAAATTGTGAAATTTGAAGGGTTGTCTAATATGACTTGTAAGAGATTTGACTTGCATATGTATGGAGTTGTTTTTATCCTGTATCATCATGTGTATCATCTTTTGAAGGTAATTTGTTTTTAGGTATTTTCCTTGTAGGGAAGCCCAGAGGAAAAACCGATCTCTCACTTTCATAACCATTTCGTAAGTGTTTTCATCTTCATGTAGCTTATAAGATGTTTATCCTCATTGATTGTTTTATTTTTCCCCTGGGGTTTTTATTACCATATAGTGTGTAAGGTGGTTTTAATGTCCTTGTAGTCATTTGTGGCTCGCCTTTATTTAGGTGTAAGAGCATATGTATATTCTTATAGTTTGGTAATTACCAATACATTCTATCCATTAGACTAGTCTATTGGATAGGTCCTTTTCCAGGAGGTTTTTTGTCTGGAGTTCTGATGTGGAAATCGCATAATACTGAAGATGAAACAAGTTGCATCTTCTGGGAGTTGTGTGATGCTTGCACTCGTCTATCTTGCTTGTTCTGGTGGACCTGTCGGAGGCTGGAGCTGTTTAAGATTTCTCCTGGCTGGTGTTTTCCCTGAGGATGGTGATTCGAGGCATATACTGGGTGTGGCCAGCCCGACATAGTTCCTGGCATTTTTCTCCAGATTCTACACCTAGAGCATCGTTTCAGGAGGGGAGACTAAGACAAGTGACTCCGTGCCCGCCTTTGACTGTCCACTCAACATACCGCTTGACTACGAGGTAACGGAAAACTACTGTGTTCTTCGGCCCGACAGAAAATGCGTTATTAAACATGAAAGACAGTGTTATTATTAAAACTTAAAACTACATATCTACACGAAAATGTAACACCAACAATATTTGTGTATTTACTGAACGATTTGTTACATTTACCCTTGTTACGACAAGGGACTTTACAACTGACAACACTTTACTCCGCGACACAACATAGCCTCCGGCCACAACCAGCTCCAATGGTATAATGACGAGCTCGTGGATGGCTGACCTTTGAGCGGCAGCCATGAGTGATGTGGTCGCCGGAAGGGAGGCCACGTGGGCCAACCAAGAAGTTTTTTGATGTCCCAAGACTTTTATCGAATTTTCTCTTCGGCCCTGATTGGCTGGATTTAAAATATGGTTTCGTGGAGTAAGGGCAACGGCCCGGTCCTAAAGTATAAAACATTGGGAGGTGATCGGTAGCTTCAGAGACCGACTTTCCTCCTGGACTTCTCTACCAGTTACGTATTTCACCTTAAATGTAACTTTGACCCTTAAGGTCCGTTCTTAAAGACAGGGCGTTTTTAAATGTATTTAAAGATAAAAGTCCTTGGTAATTGGCAGTTAGAAATTTTGAACAAGCTGTTAATGCTGGAAGTAACAGCTATTTTGTGATGAAACACGATTTATGGAAATTCAAAAGATTGTTTTAAGTAACTCAGCCATTTGTGGAATAAAACTATAGAATTCTATATGACGGTTTTAAGGCTGAAATGCAGCAATGTTTTTAAAAGATGTAGTCCATTTTGCTAGTAAAATAATAGGTTAGGTTAGGAACATTAATGAGTCTGAATAAATTTTCAAGAAAGACCTATAAATTGTAGAACACTCGTTTAGAAAATTCACTTTTGAGTTAAATCTAACATTATGATAATAATCGAAACGTCTAAATCTTTGTAGTTGAAACCTTTTTGTGAGAATATTGGAATGATAGAAACTTCCATGAGAAAGTTGACTTGTTTAGTAAATGTATTTAACCTGAAAGTTTAATCACATAAAAAAAATATATATGTGTGTGTGTGTGTGTGTGTGTGTGTGTGTGTGTGTGTGTGTGTGTGTGTTCATGGCTGTTTATATTTTGGGTGATTACTTATCACATTAACTTTGGAATGTTTATAACAGTTAAAATATCTAATTTTCTTCAATATTGTCATTTATAAAATATATTATATGTTATGTCTATTTGTTAACCCAAAATAATATGAATAGGCAATAGTATACCAATACCCCGAATTGTTGTATTTTCTCCTGAATGCCATTCAAATGAATCAATTTGTATTTTATACTAAATAAATTATAAAATGTCATGAAAGAATTCATGTGTGTTTTTGCCAGATATGCTTACACTAAGTGGCTCTGTCTTATAAATTGGTTTTTGAAAGATTTTGTTAACTTGCATTGCTGCCACGCCTTTTTACAACGGCGTTGCAAGTTGTAATGTCCGGGGAGGACATCACACGCGCAATCACTCTGCTAGACCATCACGACACTACTGCCTATACCTTGATGTGAAGCTCGCTCGTTGGCCGGATCTCCTGCCGCATTTCACGTGACTTTTTGCAGACCCGTTTAATTCTTAACTAGACAAATGAGATGCACGATAATGAAACAGATGGAAAGGTGATCTATAAAACACTTGCATTAATTCTTATATAAAATAGTTAGGCACAAAATGCATAAAAGAAAATATTTGTCGGTAGCAGGGTTGCCACAATCTACTTAACCTCGCTTTTACCGCTATTATATTTGGAGCTGGAAATCCACGGGAGTATCCCCATATCATATTTAATACGCACACACCATTAAAAACTCTGGCAAAACACAATAGAAACAGAACAAAATTACAACACATTCTTAACCTCTATTTACTTACTTTTGTAGGTTATCCGGCCACATGCTAGCCATGTTGCCAGGTGCGGTGGCTGGTCGCCAGTAAACAGGTTACCATACTGACCGAACCAGTATGACTACTTTTTTTTTTATGTTATTTGCGATGGCTATTTACATGGCATATTCTAAGAAGCCTGAAATATTCTGCAATAAATTTCTGTAACGTTAAACTACCATGTGTCTGACGTGTCGCTATTACGTTACTTGAGGTCACACTCCTGGAGGGCAAACACAGCACTTCAATTACACAACTCTACACTTCAAAACAAAACACACTTGACTTAAATGTGCACGTAGGCTTTAGCATACCTATGCCTATAATGCATGAATAAAATGTACACAAACACACTTAATATTTGCCCTAACAAATAACACACACAGTATCTAAAAATATTATGTTACGAGATGTCAACATTTCAATATAAACAAACCTACATGGTCTGCTCTTGACCACATGACACACTAGTATTCTTTATTTATTAACACCATGTGACCTGAACACATGGCGTTCTGACTGGCAAGCTATATACGCATTCATAACACAACATAAATTACCCTTTATTATTGTTCTAACAAACATGTGGTGACGTGACACTTTAATGCAAGAAGAAAACAGACTTTGCTCTACTGTAAACACACAACTGTAACATCTCAACTAAAAAACAATATCACACAATGTATAACCCTAAAATACTATTGACGTGGCAACGTAAACAAATTCACGTGGGTGTGTCCCTGGCTTGTTACGTTACACAAGTGATTCAAAACAATTACAGGTGACTTGAACACGAGGTATTTTCGCTGGTTTCACTAGTGCACAGTTTGTACGACGTGGAACAGGGCTTGGAACTTACCTTTCTGACACTAAAAATTAACAAAACATAAATACACATTTTACACATGAGCACTCTGAAGCACTTGTACTAACACTAAGAACACGGGGCACTGCATGGCGCAAATGCTCTCCTGTGCTGAAGGGTAGACTGTGGTGCTGACAGAAGGCGTGGTGAATGGGCTAGTGCTGAGCTGCACACATCAGTTGTTACATGAAGCTTGTGTTACAGAAACAGAAAATAATTGGTAACCTTATGTTTTTATCATACAACAACACATCACAAAATATATGGCCAGTTAAAAAAGAATTATTTGATGAATTTTTTACTTAGAAAATTGGAATGATTTTTTCGTATTTATATATAAAAGTGATATGTGAGACAAAGAGAAAATTTCAAAAGCTGTATACACAACCCATAATACCCAACTCTTTTGATCATAAAGTTTTCTAGCCTCTGAGGAGTTGTAATACAGGATTTGTTGCCACAACTAATATTACCTGCGTGTCCATCACACCTGCGCATACACATGCATATGCGTGCGAGGATGCATGTGCGCATTCACACACGACTGTGATTGTGGCTGTTGTAATGCAAGAAACTAAACTGCCAAATGCACACGTTTCTTTCAGAATAAAACAAAAGTACCATTAGTGCAGTTTTCGGGAGAAAAATAATCTTTGCATAATTTTTATTATAACCTGACTGTTCGTTATTTTTATTGTTTTGACAACATATGTTTCCTTAAGCCCGTTTGCCCGCCGTCACTGGCGACCGCCGCAGGGAGCAACACTCTACCGGGCACTCGTGCGCACCAGTACAGTAGTGCGCCGCATCAGTCATCGGAATTTGCTACTTCACGAGTGCAACGTGCAACGCAAACAACTGCACCCGCCCGCACGTGTTTGAAAAGGAGATCCTGTGAACTCTGGCGTAAGTGAACTTGCGTTAACTTTGAGACACTCAAGGACGCCCATACACACAATAGATCTGAATGAAGCCCTACAATAATTTAAGCGCCCTGCGGTCCTAAGTGTACTTGTTATCATTTTTCTCTTATTTTCATTTTACACGAGTTTCACCCCCATTTCACCTCATGCAGTGTTTTATGCTTATTAAAGTTTTATCATGTCAGGTGTAAATGTTTATGCAACAGTTGTAAGTAATTAAGCAATGTGTATATATTTTTGCAGAGATTTTGGGTGTAAGAAAGTAGTCCGCGCGGCTTGCTTGCCTGCCAAACTGGCCAGCACTCCGCACCAAAGTTGTTAGTCATTCTACCATGTCTCGAGGAGGTGGACGTGTTGACCGATGGGGTCGTTTTCGCGTGCTTGGGCGGCGCATCAAATCTTGAACTGATCATTTTCACTACAATAGACTTTTAACCATCGGGACCTCATTTACTTTTGCCGCCCAAGATTCTCCACTCCTCCTTTCCCATGGAATAGCATTGCCTGCGAAGGCTTTATTTTTCAACCTTAATTCTTTGTGGCCACGTGCTGTTTTCCTCAGTGCTACCCTGACGGCGGGTTAAGCCTGGCAAGTATTGTAGGTTGTTTCCTGGAGGAACATTTTATAAAACCCCTGAAATTATGTGAGATGTACTTTACTTGGGTTGCCTACGGGCAATAGGGGCGCGGGCCCCCGCCTTTCCCACAATTTTATAAGTGTACTATGCAAAGTGTTTATGTGTATTTTCAGAGTGTTTTGTATCTTCGTTTAACTAAATATAGGTGTGTGAGTCGCCCCAAGACCTCACTGCGTAACGAGCATTGTACTAGTACGTGTTTTATTAATCACGACGGACAGAGCGCCAACGGAAGGATATCGCCATGGCTGTCGGCACACGACCCTGGAAGGAGGACTCTGCTCTACATCACCGATTTGGCATTGCATCCTGCAATGTCTGGCGCCCACAATCAACACTAGAGGTTTGGTGACAAACCACGGTAAAATACTTACCCAAACACCCAAACCTTAAAGTTAGCTATTTTGCTCCACCAGCCTACTGTCAGTTTGCACTAAATGTTGTTTCATTTTGAAGCAAAAGTGGCAGCGATTGTAGCATACTTGCATGCACAAGTAGTACAGATTACTTATTGAAATTTTCTCTGCGACTCATATAAATTTTCACACAGTTGCACTTTTGAGTAAACAGTTGATCAGAGAAATTATTTCAGGGCAATAGTTTACATTGAAGCACACAATTTTTCAAAGATTTACGAAAACAGACTGGGGTGAATAATTTTTTTGTGTTTGGAAACAAATCAAAGGGAAAATTAAAAACAATAAATAAATGTGTGTTTCCTGCAATAGTGGTCTGATTACAAATGTACTGCAATATGTTTTAGGTCCATTATGGCAAGGCGACACATGACTGATGAAGATGCCCTGAAATATTTTTATTCTCTTGGGAGCAGATATTCCATCTGGGTCTGAAGCCAGTTTCTGCAGTGACGGAGATGGTGGTGATTGTGAAGAAAGGCAAGATTGTTCGGGTATTTATGATGTTGTTACTGAAACTCCACAAATGTGGGATCTTCATCATTTCGATTCGGCCACCAATGAAGCAGCATCAACAGCTTCGCCAATTGCAGGAACCGACCAGGTTGCTGTAAAAACTGAATGGCATGCCGGAAGAGACAATGCTCACAGTGGCGATGTTTCTCCTCCAACATTTACAGGAAATCTCCTAGAGAATGTGCAGGGAGATGACCCATATGATTTTTTTTACATTTTTTCCCTGATCATTTCATTGATAAAATTGTTTTGAGACCAACCAGTATGCCTTCCAATGTGGAAAGGTCCATTTCAAAGTAAGAAAAAAGAAATACAAGAATTTTTCGGCATAAACATTCTAATGGCCTGCATTCCTTATCCAAGTATCAAACTGTATTGGAGTTATATTCAGATTATGCGGTTAGATTTGATTTCAAATGCAATGTCCCTGACCCGCTAGGCAGAAATAAAATGTCTCATTCATTTTGTCAACAAAAAGTCTTAACCTTATGAAGACGCTTATGGAAGCTGAAGACAGTCATTTCCACCTTACGCGACAGTAGATGTATAATGCGGATCTTGGATCACCCCAATTTTTAGCGACATTTCTTCTAAAATTACAACAAAAAATGCTGTACACTAAATGCGGTTATTTTATCTAAAAGTATAGGAAAAATTTAAAAACTCAAAATCTGAAATTCTGTGAAAAAAAACTGTGAAAATCATGTAAAAAAGCCAAAATCAGGGTATTTGGGGGCTAAATTTAAGCCCTAAAATCTTTTCTTTTAAGTAGTTCTCAAAAACGGAAATAAAAAAAAAAAACAAGAAAATTTTAGCAGTTTTTCAAAAATGTGCGCACGCGATTTGACACAGGTAAAAAAAGCAAAATTATGCAAAAATCAAGAAAATTTGATGCTAAAACAAGCAAATCGGACGAAGAAATTATTGATAGAATTTATAAATTTTATTCAACAAAAGTAAAACACCTATAAGATTTTTTAAAGTCTAAAAATAAAGAAAAATCTGAAGCATAGCCATTACTGAATCCATAATACCAACCATCACAACAATCCAAACCATAAATATTGTCTTTGAAATTAGAAAATTTATCTGATCTGAAATCATATTTATCGATTTTTAAAACAATTCTGAAATGAGCAATGTCCAATTCTTTATCAATAAAAGTTTCTGTTTTTATAATTTCATATCCAATATCCCAAACTTCTTAAAGTTCTATAATTTAATCAATTTACAGTATTAAACATTTATATATCTTTTATAAAAAATTGATACTATGAGAAAATTTTAATTAAAATTATTATTTCTTATTCGATCAAATAATTCATTTATATTTCTAAGAATCCGTAGAAATTTTAAATGCAAGCACTCAACTATGAGTCTAAAAAATTGTGTTAAAATATCGAATCAATTTCTTGTTTCTGTAAAATCGTATACATTATCCATTTAATAAAATTAAAAATTTATATATCTTCAGTGATATTTTCTTTCAAATTAAAACAACACTACAACTTGTACCAGCCTCGACAGCATTTAAAATCTACACTCGTTTTTATATTTGTTTTATCCATAACTACTGCTGTTTTTCCACATAGGGAGTCAATAACATATAAAGGTTTTGTCCCCAAAATTAATAATAACTGATATCGCCATGATAGTTTAAAGTTGGCTTAAAATAAAGTCCATTATTTTTATATATAGTATCTAATTTGGTTCTTGAATTTATAAAATCCTTAAAAGCGAGAAACATTTTAAGACAAAGAAGATTTTTAATATCTAGATTCCAATTTTCTTTTGGAAAAATTTCATCTCTACCATTTTTAACAAAAATATTTATCACATTACAGTGATCAAACCATGAAGCATGTACAAATTGCTCGGCCCGATTATTTCCATTAGTTTGGAAACCCACAATTGCAAAATCAGGCATGTCAAATCGTAAATTATTATACTGATCTTTTATATCAAGTTAAAAACAGTTTTCCCAGCAGGAACTTCTTTTTCTAAAAGTTGCCAATACCTAAAACTAATATGAATTTTAGGATTTTTATGTTTTTAGTTGAAATTGATGTGTTAGCTTCAAATTCAACAATGGGCCACATAATTTCTAATTTTTCAATAACAATTTTACCTGGATCAACATAAGTTTTATCAACCGCACCATCTGCATTTTTTGTTTCATAAACAAATAAACAGTTGTTAGACGAATTTCGGAAAAAAAAGTTATTTTATGACCACCTTTCCAGTTAACTTCATTATTATCGCGAATAAAACCAAACAAATATCTTATTGGATAGATTATTTCATTTATTTTATCACTACGAACAGATTTTACTCGATATTTACTATCAACACCAGTAAACTCTAAATAATGTTGTTCACCTGGTGACCTTAGCAAAATATTGTCGAAGTTATTCGTGGATTATCAACAGCCTCAATAATCTGTCCGTGTTTTGAAATTTCTACTCTAGAAATCTGAAATGGAGAAAAATTAGAACAAACATCAATATTATCTAATTTTTTCGTATTTTGTCTTACCTCCAACTTTATCTCGTTTTATTAGACGATGTTCTTCAAAAACGTAAGCATTGATTGGAAATGAAAAACCATCTCCTATTGGAATATCAAATTCTATTCTATTGTTGTAAACATTTAAATTTTTACTCGTTTGATCAGTTGGGGGCAAAGTTTGTCTCTCAAAACTCTCAATGCTTTTATAACTCATTTATAAGTAAGTGTGTGTGTGTGTACATGTATATATATATATATATATATATATATATATATATATATATATATATATATATATGAAGGATTCAGAGGGAGTTCATCGAGTGACATTGTTCATCGAGAAGTATAAAAATTATAATAAGAATCATGAGGTAGAATAATTTAAAAAAAAAAAAACAAGAAAAAATATATATCATTAATTCGTGAATTACTAAGTATTAGCAAAAAAAAACCAAAAGGGAAGAAAATAAAAATTTAGTAACAGTACTAGTGCCTATTGCTGCAAAAAAAAATTAGATTAGCCACCAACACCAGAAGAAACATCATTTGAAAATTAATTATTTGCAGAACCAGAATCTCCTGATTTGGAAGAGTAAATGGGAATTGTACCTTCAAAGAATTTACCGCCTATAGCAGGTGTTTCTACAAAAAAAACTCGGAAATTATATTTCTGAAAATATTAATGTTATTAATGATAAATTTGGTTTACGAGGAGTTGGTCAAAATTTTGAAATTGGCGATACAAAAGTAAAAATAGATGGTGATTTTATATTTGTCAACGATAAAAAATATGAATTAACAGAAGGTATCATTAATTTGTTAACAAAAAGTACCTATGAAGAACTCCAAGATAATTTCAATAATGTTGACCTTAAAAATTACGCAAAGATATTATTTTATAAATCAATGCTATATCTCAAAAATATATTCCTAATAAAATGGAATAATCCAAGTTCAAGTAGTAATACGAAGTATATTAAGATAATTAGTGTAATTTACGAAGAATAAAAAAAAAATTAAATCAGAATCATTGCCAAATACACCAGAAAGAATGGTTTCTCCAAGAATTCCTAAATCTGGAGAAGGTATAAAAAATATATAATAATTTTCCCAAAGGATACGTTTGGATGGATGATTTTAGAAGATTAATTGATAGATTATTAGTTTTTCAGGGTGAAGAAAATGCTGGAAATAATAGTTTTTACAGTGAAAAAGTGAGCAAAACGTATATGTTAAGCAATAAATTTTCTGAATTTGTTATGAATAATCCAAAAAGTATATCATATCTTATAAGAGTTTTAAATGTTATTCCACACTCATTATGATATTCTGAACACCATGGTAAAGGTGTGATAAACTGGGCACTAAACAATTTAAATTTGTCCGAATTACGTTTGCCCGGTTATAATTATTGTGGTCAATTTACAAAATTAAATGAAAGACTTGAAAGAGGTGATAAAAGAGTAAATAAATTTAATGAGCATGCAAATATCATGATATTACTTTACGAGATAATAAAGATTTAGAATCTATACTTGAAGCTAATAAAATTTTACAGAAAGAATCAAAATAAATTATGTTAAATAAAGTTACTTCAATTGGTGAAAAAATTGCTTCTGTTGCTGTTGCCTCAACTATGTTTACAAAAATAAAATTAGGATGAGGCATTGACATTTATTAAACAATTAATTTTTTGTACTTATAAATGAAGATATCAAATATAACCTTTGATATTCCTTATGAGGAATCAAAAAGTCTTGGTATGTATAAATTTTAACAGATTATCCAATTGCAAAAAAAACTGCAAGAGGGCAAAAATTTCAAATTAACTTAACATTACCAAGAGTTAACAAAAATGGCTGAAGAAACAACTGGCAATGATTTACATCATGGAGAAATTATTTCCATTGTACTCACCGCTTTAGGAGCAGCTGCTGCAATTTATAGTGCTGTTGATCAAACTGGTAGAAATAAAAAATAAATAGAAAAACAACAGAGATATAATTTAGCAATGGAAAATATATCTGGAAGTGGATTAAAATGAGGAAGACCAAAAAACATTTAAATATATCACCATTATCTAATGTCGATATTGGAAAATATGTAAAAAAATTTAATATTAAATATTTCAGAAATGTTTATATGATTGGTGAACTACCAAAAAAATATACACAAAAATTAATGTGCTGTGGTTAATTTTTATATTTCAACAAATCCTTGCACTCATTTGAATTGCTATTTTTAAAAAAATTATGTTTATTATTTTGAATCATTTAGAGGCAATATTCCTACTAAATTAATTAATTACTTAAACCATAAACATTTATTATAATTATGATCGAATTCAGAATTTTAATTCAGTTATAAGTGGACATCTATGTTTAATTGTATTATATTTTTTTCGAGAGAGAATTTTTGTTTAACGATATAATTTCTATACTATTAAATCGCAGTTATATTTGGGAAACCATTAATCAAATCTTTAAAAAAATCTTTGATAACATTGCTGAAGATTTTTAAAAATATGTAGATTCACAATACTATTCGAGTGTTTCTTCTTTACAAAGTGAGTTAAGCACTTCTTTGGATTTTACAAAATCGTATGTTTCATTTTTTGGACGAAGAATTGTTAATATAGGTTAACCTATAGATAAAAAAATATGTGGTCAATAAAATTTTTTTCGTTTATATATATATATATATATATATATATATATATATATATATATATATATATATATATATATATATATATAATCAAAAAATATTATATATATAGCAGATTATTCAATTAAAAAAGTTGATTCAAAATACAAAACTATTGTTTTTGGTTATGTTCTAAAAGAAGATATAAATTTACAATTCAATAACACTTGCTGATTGTATAAAACAAATAAATAATGCAAAACAGACATTAAAAAAAGAAGCAGATTCAAAATATAAAACTAATGTTGCTGATTATGCATAAAAAATGTAGATTCGAAATATAAAACTATTGTTTCCGACTATGCATTAAAAAATGATGTCGATTCAAAATATAAAACTATTGTTTCTGACTATGCTTTAAAAACTGATGTCGAATCGAAATACTATAATATAATTGTTTCTGGTTTGCGAGATTAAATTAGTAAAGTTCTTGTTTACAAAACAGATTATGTTTCTCTTTAAAATCGTACAATTAATAATATAGCTGATCCTATTGATGGAAATGATGCTGTCAATAAAATATATTTCGATAAAGAAATAGCTGATAAATTATAAAATTTAAACCAATCAGTTTTGAATATTTGTGACACACTTGTTAACTTAAAGATTAAAAAATGTAAGAAATAAAAGTCTCATATATTTTATTTAAGTGCAAAGTGGAATAAAACTTATAACATTTTTCACTTAGAAAATAATTCAATTTTTTTATTTTTATAATGGATTGTACCATTTATAAAAAACTACTGATTATGATATGACTGTTGTTATGATAAATACAAAAATATATTATAGTAAGCCATTTGGTGCTAAAAGAGACGATAATTTATCTTTTAAAATTAAAAATAATAAAATATCTCTTCATATTGATGCTCAGGTTATAATAATATGAATATTCGTTAAATATAAAGATTAAAGTTTTTTTCTATTAAATAGATAACACTTTGTGCTTGAAGTGTAAGAAGGTTACTTAAAATATTAATATAAAAAATTTAAATACAAAAATGGACGATTAGTTCAGAAAAATATATTATCGTTGTGCATTTCTAAAAAACCAACATTCTTAAAAAAAATTTCTCAATGTGAGAGAAGGAATAATTATTTTGTTATATAAACCTGCACGAAAAATTTTTCCAAGACATAAAAATGTTTTCAAATGGAATTTATGATTTATGGCAAATTGATCTTGTAGAAATGAATACTGATAATTTAAAGGGCACATCACACATAAATAATGGATACAAATATATTATAACAATTATTGACTTTTTTCGAAATCTTGCATTGGCTCTACCGGTTAAAGATAAAACAACTAAAAATGTATCAAATGGTTTAGAAACTATATTAATTAAAAGAAAACCAAATAATGTAGAAACTGATCATGGTTCTGAATTTTCTGTTAAAACATTTAATGAGCTTATGGAAAAATATAATATCAACCATTATTCTTTGTTTTCTGAATTAAAAGCTAGTGTTGTTGAAAGATATAATCTAACTTTAAAAAATATAACATGTAAAAAATTGCTATGGTTGGCAACAGCAACTGGGTAAATATATTGGATGAATTAGTGAAGGAATACAACAATTCAAAAAAAAACTATTGGTATGATGCCAAATGAAGTTAATAAAAAAAATGAAAAAAGTTTATTGCAAACAAATGTTGTGTGTACTAAACCAAAATATAAAATTGGAGATGTTGTTCATGAGAGCAAACTGAAATTTTTTTTCAAAAAGGTTATACTGCTTATTGGCTGACAGAATTATTTACTGTTATTGAAGGTTTAAATTATGATGTGTCAACTTACATACTAAAATATATTGATAAAGAAGAAATAATGGGTAGTTTTTATGAATATGAAATTATGAAAACAAACTACCCCAATGAATATTTAGTTGAAAAAGTTTTAAAAAATAATGGTGGAAAAATGTATGTAATGTGGTTAGGTTTTGATAATTCTCACAAATCTGGGATTAATAAAACTGCAGTTTGCACAGCCAAGTCTGCTTTAGCTGATGCTTTATAAATATTAAATATATTTTTTTATAGTTATATAATTTCAAAAAGGCAATAATGCAATGCTCATTGTATTTAAATACCATTTTAACATTCGTTCACCATTGTTGTTGTGTTGTCATTGTGTCATTGTTGTGTTGTCGTTAATTTAAACATAAACATATTTTCAAAAAAAATTTAGTTTAATAAAATCTTTAATTTTATTTCTATACTTGCCCTCTTTTATTTTTCTACTCAAATCTATTGTAAAGAAACCATTATCTTCATCCCAGCATTTTGAACAAAATCATTAAAAAAGTGCTTTAAAATAGTTTCATCTTGTCTAAATATACACAAAAAATTTGTATTATCTCTTACCAATTGTTTAGGTATTTTTGTATATCTTTGAGCTAAATAAAATACATCGATATTTTTTGTCTGCCTCGAGTAAAATAATCTTAAATAATGTCTTGATTTTCTAAAATAACATCATCAAATATAACTAGTGATTTTTTTTGCATTCGTCTAAAGAAGGCATTTCATCTGTATTATTTAAAAAGTGAGCCATTTTAATTTAATTTTTAGTTTTTTGGCTGCCTCAACGATATCATTTTGTTACTGAATATATTTCGGTTGGTTTAAATTTTTGAGCAAACATATTGTTTATTAAAATGTAACCTACCTGTTTTAAAAATAAAATTAATTATCAAATATGTTTTTTAACAACTGCTGAGGCTAATAATTTCTGTGCATATATTATAAGGCAATAACTCACATTATTTTTAATTTTTTATGCCATTTCGGAAATTAAAATGCCAACAGCACAGTCAGTTTTTTTGCATTTAGATGTTAAGATATTATATAAATGGATAATAAAGTATTTAAGTTGACAAGTAATAGTTCTATTTTGAAGAAGATTTCATTATGATATAATATATAATGTAGAATATATCGCATTCATCAGTTTTCAAACAAAAATTTTAACACCATATATAAATAATAATACTCTAAAAACAACTGAAAAAATGAGTCCTGCTGTTGATAAAAAATGAAATTATAACTATTCAAACAGGTCGATATTATATTGAATAATTAAAAGATACTATGCATTCAATTGATCCATTTTCATGAAATAATTTTCAATTAATAGCAGATAACATAAAAAATAGAATATCTATCAAATCTAAATTAGATTTTAAACTTGGTGGTCGATTGCCTGATATTCTTGGTTTTGAAAGAAGATTAAATACTGGAAATGACAAAATAGTTGTAGGCACTAAATTACCAAAATTTGTATCCATTTAAAACAACAGATATTCACTTTAATTTAGCATGTGTTATCTTCATAAAATATGATTAATCTTACCACTTAGAAACTGATATAATTGCGAGTTTTCCACGAAAAACTATGTTTGGTTTTAGAGATTATATAATTTATAAGCCTACATATCCAATTTTTTATATAAGTAATAATGAGAGGTTTAATCATATTGTTTTGTAAATTAGAGATGAAAATTACAAACTGATTGATTTTGATAGTGCTGATATTGATGTCTTAGCATCTAAATAAGTTTAACATAAAATAAAATAATATAAAAATTGATTTAGAATTATTATTATATATTATATATTATTATATGTATATCATGTTTTTCACTCCATATTAGATTCATTGTCCTATATTTTCTCTTCTAAACAAACAATTCTTATAGTCATCAAATGTTATTAACTACACATTTTTTCACACCTTTGGATTTTTTATTTTCTTTATCACCAATCTTATAATAATACATTTTTATCAATAACCAACAAATTCTTTCATTGTTTAACCATTACATTTTTCCTAAAACTTTTTTATTTATTTGAGGCAAGTTATAAATATTATCATTTGGATAATTACTTGTATCATTTTTCTACCATCAGCTTCTTATATTCGTAAAAATCATCTGTTTTTACATTATAAATATATGAATTGGTATCTTGATAACATTATTCGATTTTGTCGCCATATTTTGGTTTTATTATGTTATAATGAAAATCATACATTAATTATTTTGAAATATCTAAAATTGTCACCCACATAAATTGGTTTATTAAATTTTACATTTGTTTTATTCATATCTATAGTTGCAAGATTTTCAATAAATATAGTACTTCTTTTGAAATATGGTTTTACTACTAATTTTTATATTTTTCAGCATCTGATACTAGTTTTATACAACTCTGTTTCTAATAATTACCACAGTTTTACCGAACACTGAATTATTCATGAGCTTATAAAAATATTTTTCAAAATTATTTTTAGCTTTAGTTCTCATTGTCGTATTTAAATCTATATACTATTTTAACCAATCGACTGATCAAATGTTAATATTCTGTATTTTGTTGTAAGTTTTAATCCATTTTTTCAACTTTGTTTTAAATTACGATAGTGAATTGCATATTTTTCTTTTTTATGTAAAGTTGTTAATAATTTAGATTGATTTGTTTTTGGAACTACCTTATTTGTAGGACAACATGGTAGATCTTTATGTAAATAATGTAGTTCTTGTGGATATTCTAAATCAACTTCTAATATATAACCATACTCAGAATCATTCTCCAAATCTAATATTTTTTAAACCAGTAATCTAAATTATATAATGTATAATGAACCCAGTCGAAACCACCATATGGTAACTACCCTGACAATGCCCAACCATATAAATTATTAGCAGAAAGATATGCTAAAAATTCTGATTCTTGATTAGCATTGAAATCATCCAATTATTTGTTATTAGCTTTAAATATTGCTTACAACATTGTGATATACTGCCTCTAATTCCTTTTTCAATCATTAAAATCATATTATAATTGTGCAATAAATCTAGTGGTTGTTAAGTAATTTTTAACATTGCATCCCACAATAAACCTGGTGATGTAAAATAGCACGCAGGATCTAAACCATAATAATATAAACATGTATTTCTAAAATTTTCTAATGTATCTGCTAACAATAATACATAACTTTTTAAATATAAATCACGGCATTCACCAAGATTCTTCATATTATATTGGTTCCATAGAGTTTTTCATTTTCAAAACCAGTGTCAGTTATATCAGATTCATTAAATTTATTGTAAAGTTCGCTCTTTGGTGGAAATTCTGTTCTTTTTTTTTTCCAACTATCCATATGATCAAATTGATAAACACCTTTTTTTAATAACTAAGTTTGCATGTTCTTTTGGAGAATGTTTTTGTGTGTGGTTCATTTTTCATCTAATCTACTAGCCATAAATTTTAATGTGTCTATGAATCGCATTTTCAATTATTTTTTTTCAAACATTATAAACTTTTCTTCATTATTTACAATTAATTCTATATTTTTATCATCATACCATAACTGTTAATTAAATAAATTCGCATTATAGCCTGCTAAATTATGAAAATTAATTGGGACATAATTGGGTAATTTTGATTGTAGATTACAATCACTGCATACAGGATTGCTGAATTTTCGACATATATGATCATGAGGGTGTACTTTTTTACTGTCCTGTGTATATTCATATACACATACAGTACATTCATCTGAGTTCCTCTATAATATTTTTTCTTATTTTGTTAGTATATTCATTGGTTCAATTTGTGAATATATTTCGCCAATTTCTTCTACTTCCCTTTTTATTAATCGTATAAAAACAGTATGTGCATTCGGATCTCGATATACTACTGGAGGCTATAAATCACCATAATTGGATACAATATAATAACAAAAACCAGATGTTTCATGTAATTGATATTTCATTGTGTATGATTCGTCATTCAATTTTAAATCGATGTTATTAATTTGTTCATTAGTAAGGTTATATATTTTTTTAAGTGTTTCTTTATAAAAAAAACCATTATCAATATCATCTTCAGTTAAAATTGGATATTTTTTAATTAATTTAAATTGTTTTATTTCTCTTGGAGTTGGTTTAGTAGTTTATATTTTCTTGAATATTGATTCAAAATCTGCATATATTGTGAATGGAACCTTCATTTTATGTTTATAATTTTTAAATTTTATTTGCTCCCCTTTTGGGGGTAAAGTTATTTTTACAGCTTCATTTATAGAACAATCTTCAGTATGATTATTTAATTTTTCACATATATAAATTGTACTTTAATGATTATTTTTTTGTGTAGAAAGCAGTTTCAATAAATCTTTTATCCAGCAATAATGCAAGTTCGTAAATTTTTTGAACTAAAGTAAATTTATATGTTTTTCCTTTTTATTTTTTGTGAGTTTTATGGGACATACCATAAATTTTTAATCTTCAATAGAGTATGCATTTATAGATGTATCAATTTGATTTTCTATTTTTGTATATCATCAATTTAATAGGATAATCATATTTATATTTTACTTCATCAATATTAAGCCCCACATTTTTTATTTGGTTACTCTATCTGAATGGCTGTCTGCTGGAAATAATGCAGATTTTTTCGGCCAAAGAAAGCATTTTTGACCATTATTCTTTACATGTATGCATGCTTTATTATTTTTAATCACTTCTTGTTGATCAATATATGATGAGCGGCTTAGTGGATTGTACTTATTTATTGCTGATTGTATTCCAATTATTTTATCTAAAGCCCATCCTGAATCTCATTTTGAAATTCAGATAGTTGTGTAAGTATTGCTTGTATTATGAATTCAAAATTTTTTTTTGTATCTCCAGCATTCAATACTGTATAATTGGGTGATTGAAAAGTGAACAATTGTACTTGATCATTTTCTTGCTTATGAAAATTGGCATATAATTTAATACTGGTTTTCACGCATCTAAATATTTTAAGATTATTGTGTATTATCTCAAATATCTTATTTTTTGTTGAAGTCAAAGAGTGAATGGGCTGTACTAAATTTAAAATATTTTCAATGTTATATCTTGATATCCTACTTTTTAAAGCTTTATTAACTAAGTAATGTTTGTTGCTTCTTCTTCTATTTTATTTGTTCTTTGGGATATAATTCATTGATATTTGCATCAGCAACAGGTAAGTTTGTAAAATTATACTTTGTTCTATTTATCTGCTTTCTTTTTCTCCGCCTGTCTATAACCAGCAGCATAAAAATATTACAAGAGTTCTAATTCGATTGTTTTTCCTTAGTCTAGTTATATTATCTATTTTAAAATATTTAGCAGTACGTCTCAACATCCTCACCCCCTCACTGTTCAACATAGTTGTTATACAAGCCTCCATTGTTATAGTTGTATTTATAAGAAAAAATGTATAAATAAAATGTAAAACCGGACATACTGAATAAATAAATAAATAAAAAGTGCTTAAATTACTAGGAAACCGTATTTAACTTCTTGTTATGACGATGATTCTTCATATGATCACTAAAAAATGTTTACATGTGATTGAATATTTGTCCTTACTATTCTTATTAAGATAAAATAATTTTATAGATTTATTCTCAGTGCACACTTGACATGTTTTGTTGTATATTTATCATGATTTTCGTTTAAAATATCTAATGTTGTACTGTTTAATTTACTACTTTTTTGTGCTTTTTGAGGGATGTATTATAAATATATTTTCCACATTCGCACATTACTCTCTCTTTTTTTAATTCATAACGATTACTAGCATATTCCCTATAACATTTTTAACAGATGTTAAGATGTTTATCTTTTATGTGTTTATGGGGTCCAAAACTTTCTGTGTTTAATACTTTGAAACGCTTTTTACATTGTTTGTTATTATTTTCCATTTTATTTATAAAGAAAAATATTTTATAATGAGAAAAATATTTTTCTTTAATTTCAAAGTTTTTGTGGTCTTATTGAATTTGTTTCCTTTTAAATAACACAATCCCAAAATGGAGGCTCTGCTCAACAAGTTGAACAATTCATATGAATTGACTAAACTATATGACCTCGAAATTGATAAATGGTATGAAGCTACAGAATTTCAAATTTATGAATCTAAGTTAGGCAAAAAAATTGATTGCATTCTAGGTTGTAATTATAAAATCACTTTACCAGATCGTTATGCAAAGATAATTGATGAAAATAGCTTAGAAATGATGAATGAGGGGCGAGTTTTATAGTTTATGAAGGTTTAAAAGAAATAAAAAATTGGAAAATCTCTATGTGGTATTGACTTTAATATTTAAATTCTATCAATTATTTTTTCATCTGATTTTCTTGTTTTAACCTTAGATTTGCTTTTTTTTTTTTTTTTTTTTTTTTTTTTTTTTTTTTTTTTTTTTGCATAATTTTGCTTGTATTACCTGTGTCAATTTGTGTGCGCACATTTTGAAAAACTGTCAAAAATTTTTTGCTTTTCTTGCTAAAAATTGCCCGTTTTTGAGAGATCGTTTTTAAAAATATTTGGATCTTAAATTTAGTCCTCAAATACCTTGATTTTGGCTTTTTTTACATGATTTTAACGATTTTTTCATCGAATTTCAAATTTTGAGTTTTTTATTTTATCCTGTAGTTTTAGACAAAATAATCTAATTTAGTGTACTGCATTTTCGGTGTAATTATTACTTTTCACGGTGGTCAAAGTCCCTGAGAGTACGAGATGATGATACCATTCAAAGGACGAAGCAAAATGAAGCAGTTCAAAAGAGGAAAACCAAAACGATGGGGATTCAATGTCTGGGTTAGTGCAAGCTATTCTGGATACATACAGTGTTTCGAGATCTACAGTGGCAAAGATAAAAATCTTCGCAGCACTTTGGGTTCAGTCTGAGATGTATTGAGATTATGCCATGATATCAAAAGCAAAAATCACAAATTGTTTGTAGATAATTTATTCACAAGTTTTCCAATGATTCGCCAACTGGAAATTCTCAGAATGAATAGGGTTCCAGAGGTGGCTGCGAAACTAGTTCCTGGTAAACTTTTTCTGCAAGGATGCTTATCAGTTGCAACATCCGATGGATGTGCAACAAGAAAGTGCACACCATTTCTTCTTTTACAGGTGCTGAACCAGAAAGTGATGTACAGAGATGGTACTGTAAAGTAAAAGATGTTGTTATACCACTCCCTTTCTCTGTTGGAGACTACAACATATATATGGGATGTGTTGACTTAGCTGACAGAATGATAGTGCACTACCCACACGGACTGAAGTCCAAAAAATTGTATTACGTGTGTTTTTCCATCTACTGAACATGGAATTGGCTATCGTACAAAGAAGCTAACAGTGTTAAGATGCCTTTTGTGACCTTTAAAGCCTCCATAGCACACGCGCTCATTGTCCTTGGTAGAACAGATGTAAAGAAAAGTGGTAGAGAATCCAGTTCGGGAAGTACAGAATTACCAAGAAAGAGGGCCCTGGCCATTACAGTAATTCCCCAGGTGCGATTTGACCAGTATGAACATTGACCAAAAAAAAAAGCTGAAGGACGTGAAATCAGGTGCCGTGACGATGCCTCCAAGAAAAGAACCCATTACATATGCAGCAAGTGCCACTTTGCTGTATGCCCAGGCTGTATGCAAAGTTTCCATATGCAATGAAATGAATATATCGCATAAACATACTTTGAAGTGAACAAATGACTAATTTCCTAAACATTTTTGTAATCAATCATGAAATCAGACTTGGGACTTTAGAACAATACAATGTTTATTTACTAGGGTCTCTGTGTTATTTTTTAAGTTTCCTTTCTTAGCAATGTTTATATGTGGAAGGTTCTTTATTGTTGGGCAGAAATAATGTAACAGAAATACACAAAACAGTGTGTGAGACCATTTAACATTAATATTGTAACAGTTAAGTTATCTATTACTCACAATATTTGTATATTTTAAGTATTACTAATTTCCTTCAGAGTTCTATAAGTTACCCATTAATGCATGATGGTGGCATATGATGACACTGAAATAAATCGTATTTTTTTGCAAAAAATCTTTACAAAATGTTTACACCATTTTAGTAAATGTCGTTTAATAAAAAAAAGGGTACCGGATTTTTTTGGGTAAAATTTCATAATACATGCATTAAAAGGTTAGGTGGACTCTCCCTTCTATTCCTTTTCCCATATTCCGTATTCCTTTCATCCCTAACAGAGGTTCTGGAGTGCAAAAGTGGAAGATACAGGGAGGACCTGGCCACTCCTACCTTCTTCAGAAGCTTTTTGGGGTCCAGGCCACCAGGAGAGCCACCTGTCCCCAGCACCTAATCTGCAGTGGGGGAGGATTGAAGTCTAGCTTCAAATTTGATACGCGTGTCAACTCATCGACTTCAAGAAAATTATGTGTGTGTACTCCATTTTCCTTCAAAAAAAATTTTCTGCCTGTCCGAATTCCTGTCCCCATTTACGGTGCTATAAATGGTGAAAATATATGTCAATATATTTTGCAATTACTACGTGGAGTATCTCTTAACTGGTTTGAAATCATTATAACACCAGCTGTGTGGACTGGTATGAACGACCTAGTATGCCTGGTGAATTGGGCCAAGAGAGAATTGTACTGTCGCAGTAAATAAACTTTACAAGAGTCTCCTAAATTGTGACTGCAATACAGGCAAAGTTGCTAAAATTGAATTTGATTCCTACTTGCCTGCATACACGTATTCACGAAACCACGCGTGTAAAAAGGTGTTTCGTTCACATTAATGTTACACTCAAGAAAAATTGGAAATAGTGACCCGCAGTTTTTAAACACTGGTTATATAATGTTAGTGAAGAATCAACACTACAGTGCTGTGTAAAACACCTTTCTCAAGATTACGCGCCCGCTTCCAGAAGACGTCACGTGCGTCTAGTCTCTACCAGGCGCATGGCAATACTGGCGCGCTGCGCTCGCGAGGTGGTCAAGCATCCCCTCGTGTTAGAAACTGGAACTACAAATACGTCTGGTATTTTCTATAAAATTATTTTACTTTCATGCTCACTCCTTGATATTTTGAGCCGTATTTTGGGGTGTATAAATAATCGCCTGCCAGCCTGAATAATCATGCATTCTTCCTCTACGAGTATTGTGGGCTGACTGGCGACGAGATGACGTCGACATCGGAATCCACAGTTAGTCTTCATGGCGCTATGTGTGGCAATTTCGAAAATTGAAATTTAAATAATATCATAAGTGTTTTTTTTTTGCACGTTGATCTGCTAATTAGTAGATTAGTTACATAGTTAGGATGGTGTAGTGTAGAAATATTTATGTCTTCCCAGTGTTTGAGTGTAAGCATTTTTAATATTTAGTTTTAATAGTCTTGCGTCTCTTATGATATTCGGGGAAGTAATTCTTCGCCATCAATATTATAAACATCATAAATTGGTATCCTTATAGGTTTTTGTAAGGGGTGAACTTTCTTTACTATGGACCACGTCTGGTTTGCTGAATATCTATTACCTATAGCAATACATATTGGTAAAAGCTTTCAAAGAGTGGTAGCTACCTAAGTGTTGTATTATTTGCCAATTTTAGAAGGAATTGTAGTAATTTATTCATGTATGAATTTATGGTGAGTCTTTGCTTACTACGGTTTTGCCCCTTTGCCTGTCATGGTTGATGTTTTTAGGGTGGCATAATCTTTGGTGTGACAATACGTTTTTGTATGTTGCAGTATATCTTCCTACCTTCCCCCAATCTAGCAGCATCAAGCAGTACTATATTGGAAGTGATTATAAAAATTAATTTTGTGTCATCTATAGTATAATATACAGGGATTTTTTTTTCTTTTTTGGTCTCTCTTATGTTCACCATAGTTTTGTGTACCTCTTCCTGTCTTTCCTAATCCTTGCTACGTCCTGAGGAGGCATAACAAATTGCTCACCGATAATTATCAGTGGAAAATCTGCTTTAAAGACTATAATGGGTATTGAAGAGTTATTTTCTTACCTTTATATCTAGGACTGACGTGTGATTTCGGCGAACGAAAACGACAATATAACGTAGTCTGGAAGTTCACAAAAAAAAAATCTTTATGCACGGCACCTGGTCAGCATGAATGTACACGTAACACTGATGGTGGTGCCACTGGTTCATAGTCATCCCGCTATGCAGCGCTTCAGTTGCGCAGCCTGTATAGGAGGTCCGCGAGATTCAACGAAAAGACTGTGCCACATGTATTTTAATTCCTGGTAAATGCCTGTTTCTATAAACTACCATTATGTTTATTGGCCAAACTTGAATTCCTGTGGTTGTACCCAAATGTGGTGGGAACTTTTCCCTTGCAAAAGTTGGTGTAAATAATCGAGAGGGATCAGTTCTTGGGCACCAGACCAAAATATGACTATATTGATTGAGAAGCTTAGGGACTTCCCACACATCAAAGAATATTCCAGGGATATTCTATTTACATTCCTAATGTCATATGGATATCCCTGGAAACTCAGAGGCTTTCTGCGAATATTCTCGATATCCCTATTGTATTCCTGGGATATTTGGGAGTAAACAGGAATATTCCCATTTTTCTCTTTGTATTCCTGGGATATTTGAGAGTAAAAGGGAATATCCCCAAATTTCCTTTTTGTATTCCTGGAATATTTAGGAGTAGATGGGAATATTCTCATTTTCCTATTGGTAAACTTGGGATGTTTTGGAGTAATCAGGAAAAGTCTCATTTTCCTCTTAGTATTACTGTATATTTAAGTGCAATCAGGAATATTCTCATTTTCCTCTTAATCTTCCTGGAGTATTATGGAGTAAATGGAAATTTTCTCATTTTTCTCTTTGTATTTCTGGGATATTTGAGAGTTAGTGGGAATATCCTCATTTTCCTCTTTGTATTCCTGGTACATTTTGGAATCAACAGGAATGTTCTCATTTTCCTATTTGTATTCTTGGAATATTTGGGAGCAAACAGGACTATTCCCATTTTACTCTTTGTATTCCATTGATATTTAGGAGTACTTAAATAAAAATATTCCTATTTTACTCTTTGCATTCCATTGATATTTAGGAGTACTTAAATAAAAATATTCCGATTTTCCTTTTTGTACCCTAAGGATATTTGGGAGTAAACAGGAATATTATCATTTTACTATCTGTGTCCCAGTGATATTTGGAAGTAAACAGGGATATTCTCAATTTACTCTTTGTATTCCTGGGATATGTAGCAGTAAATAGGAATATTCTTATTTTACTCTTTGCATTCCTAGGATATTTCGGGTTAAACATAAATATTCACATCTTACTATATGAATGTCTGGAATAGTTGGGAGTAAATAAGAGTTTTCTCATTTTACTCCTAATATTCCTGGAATATTTGGGAGTAAACAGGAATATTCTCATTTTCCTCATTGCATTCTTGGAGTATTTGGAAGTAAATAGGAATATTCTCATTTTACTATTTGTATTCCTGGGATATTTAGGAGTTTAAAAAATATATAACCATTTTCATTTTTATATCCTAAGGATATTTGGGAGTTTAAAGGAATATTCACATGTTCCACGAATAATCAATGTTCATAATATAAAACACTTGGCATATATTTACTAAAACCGTTTTTATATAAGCTTATAAAACTCTAATATGGCGCTTGTCATAGTGATGTAATCATATATTCTGACGACATATTCATATCTGCCTTACGAATACGAATATGTAGACTTGTCTCTCGATACACTTTAAAGTTTAATAAAGAATACTTAAAATAAAAACAGTACACTTAAAAACTCGATAAGAAATAAAAAATCTAATGTCTATAATGAGTCTCAAGTTATTATTTATTCATCTCCAAAATATATAATACTTATAAATTTTTGTCCCATCAAATATCACGATAGTGCAGTGGTCTAAGGTGTAAGTCTGGCGACCGAAGGTTCGGCAGTTCAATACCGCACTATTCCAGATGGTATTCTAAATTCTAAAAAGCAGCGCCCCTAGAATTAATTCCAAAACTAATATGGCAGCCGAGCGCATGCAAGATCGACTAATCGAATGAGAGCGATACCAGTGGTCAATGGCAGCAATTTCCTCCGAATATCTAATAATTTCCTAGAGATCTTCTTATGCACCTTAAAGAATATCCTTGGCATATTTTGGGAGTGTAAACAGAACATTTATAGCATATTCCTGAGATATCCCTGGGAATTAATAGAAGTATGAGAAATATTCTAGGGATATACTATTATTCCTTGGGGAATAGCCCTGGAATATCTTGGGGGAGGGATAAAGTGGGACATAACTTATCCCTGTAACATTCCCTTAATATGCTCAGAATATCTAGGAATTTCAAAGGCATATTCCAGTATTCATGCAAGAATTTATTTGGAATAATCTCAGAATATCCTTGTGCTACGTGGGATAAGGCCGAAAAAATGTAGAAAAATGATGTCTTTATGTTATTTGCTGGTAGACATAAGTGTCAAAGGAGCCCATGTACTGAAATTAATGGGTATTCAGAAATATTAACATGGTAAGAAGCCTCTTGGTAAGTAAAACTGTAATAAATGTTTGCCAGCCTTGCTTGAATGGCACATAAATAAAATGATTCTAACATTATAAATGAAAGTTAAAGTAAATTAGACATGTTATTAAAAGGGTTTTAAAGAATACAAGTTTTAGCCTTGCAGAACATAAAATGAAAGTTTGAAAATAACTGTAGATACTGTTTTACTTGTATGACACATTCCTTAAAGAGACAAATTGTACTTTTTATGTAAAAATCATGCTGTGATATGAATGTCCCGAACAAGAAAAATTTTAAAGCTGTTTTTAAAAGTAGTGTTTATTCCAGCCTTCAAAAAAATTATATATACAAAAGTGGTTTTGTTATTTAAGATTTGATACTTTTAAAGATTTTATGAGTCGGGTTCTTATTGTGACCAAATTGTTTCAGGCAGTCCTCAATAAAATTTTACTATGGTTTTTAAGAGGATGATTAAATTATGCTTCAGTATTATATATTTGTAGCATGGTGAAAATAAATGTATAATTAGCTATACAAAATGTTTTATATACATATTAATTCATAAATTGTCTAGTACTTTGAATTTCTATTCAAACATAAATTAATTATCGAAACAACATGTAGGTGTTCTTTGTAGTAAATAATGTAATAAATACCCTTCTGCTTCAAAATTTCTATCCTTTTGCTGAGTGACTTGTGTCGCTGTGTTTTGCTGAAGTAAGAAACTGGTGTTGCCATGCAGTGCAGGGCGTAGCAAGGACCTGAACCTGCACACTCTGCTGTTTTGCTGTAGAAATGCCCTTTTTCATGTTAAATTACGTTGCTGTTTATTGTATGAAAACACATAAGATGTTTGGAAAAATTTGAAGGGTTATAATTTAGGTCAATACTTGTCCAAAGAAGTATGTGGTCATGGAAATTTACTGATAAAAATGTCTGCAGTTTGGGTGCAAACATTGAGCAAATTGGTGTTGAGCGATCTTTTAAAGGAAATTGGGGAGGTGGTTTTCGACACCGGCGGGATAGCAGAATTATGCATCAAGACCCGTGCTCTTGTGAGGAGAGGAGCCATATGTGATGGTGAGTTCAACCCGTTTTTAAGGGCTCTAAAACCATTTCCTTCAGGTTTATTGAAAAAGCATCCTGATTTAAAAGGTACGAATCTGACTACAGTAGTGGCATTTTTTGTAGTAATTAACGCTGTGTTAACTACATTTAAAGTGCCTGAAGAATTCCAACCTATTTTTAGTTTAGCCAGGGATGGAAACTTGGATTCAAGTCGTTTATATGGTACAATATTGCAGCTAATAGCTAGTAATATAGCTATTTCGAAATTGAGATATAAATTGTTAGAGAAATTCTAGAACCTAAACCAAACTATGAAAGAGTTTGTTTCCAAAATAATTTGGATGGTTAAAAGTGATGGGTTTACCTTCCTTGAGGAATATTTCAAGTGGGCGATGTTTCGAAATGTATTACTCCAAAATAATAGATTTTTTTTTTTCCTTTTTATACTCGGCCAACTTCTTTAGCCCAACTTTTAACCTTGGTGTCTGATGTTGGGAAAACATTGCGAAATTGTCCAGTAGCTGAGCTATTTAAAGTGGTAAAGGGAGATTCGGATGAAGATAAGAAAACTGTAAGTTGTGCCTGATTTATTTGTGGCAGAAAACATGAAAACATAATTTGGCTAAAGATTGTTTCTTTAAGAAATCTGTGAACACTGTTTCCCAGGGAAACAGAAAAGTAAATAAGAGATGTAGAAGGGTTGCTGGTTCTCAGATGGAAGGAGTAAGTGTAACATCAAATAACTTTAGTGATAGGCATAAAGAAATTCATTGTTTCTATTGTAAATAGAAAGGACACATTAGAGCACAACGCCCTCAACAGGAGAAGGAAATGGGAAAATATTGCAGCAACAGTTTGTCTTTTGAACGTAAGCATGATTTTGTTGCGGCTACCAACAGCAAGGGTTGCTGGGAGGTGCACAAACGCTGGGTTCAGCGCGTCCTCAGCAGGCTTGCCCGACTGTTGTATCAACACTCCCGGCGGAATGGTTATGAGGTCGGGTCCGCTAGTATATAAGACCAGGACAATGACGGCTCGCGTTGCCATCTTGTTCCAGTCTGCTGAATGCTCTGCCTATCCGGCACCCGCCAGTAGGACTACCAGTCCAGTGGTCCTGTAGTCATTACCATCGCCGCCAGTTGCAATCGAAAGCCCACTCGCAGACACCTACATTACCCCAGGGTAATTATAATTCTTATTAGGGTGAATTAGGTTGCATGAGGTGACGGAATAGGCGAAGGCACGTTCAGGCTCTATAAGAGCCATTGTACTCTCAGTAATTACTCAACCGAGCTATTAAACTTCTTGCGTCAAATAAAGTGATTGTAAAGGTGTTTGATATGTGTTTTAAACTGAGTCGCCTCGTATGCGATTAATTGTAATAGCAACATATTTGAATAAAATAGAGTCTTTGTATAATAGAGTGCTTTACTTCTGACTACGACCATCCCTCTTTAGAGTGTGTGGCCTTCCCTTCTGGAAGGGCCACAGCAAATGTTGGCAGCACCTTTCGCTTTCGACCTTCCACTTAATCCTGCATTAATAATTAAAGTAAATTTTAATGTAAATCATTAATTATAATAAGTCATGAATTAGTAGAGATGCTTCTCATCTTTCACCTCCCGACAGGGTTTGCATTCCCTTGTAACTTACAGGTTTATATAATCCAGCCAGTTAAAGTGCTTGACCCCATAGTAAACAACAGTAGCATTGAATCAGTTCATTCAAAGCTTACAATGTGTTTCGAGTCAGCATATTGCAACCACTCAAGAGTGAGCGAACAAAATTGCTGTGTTGTCAAAAATATTGACCGTACATTCGCCCAATGTTTTGTAGCTAAAGTGTGTGCGTGTATGTGTGTGCGTGCGCTTAAGCTTAAAATCTTTATTCATGCCAAACCACGGCTCCGCTATTCGGGCCGTTTCTCTTTTTGTAATACACAATTTCCACATAAGAAGTGCGCTAGTGGAAAGAAAGATTAACAAAGCTTTGCGTGTGCATGATAGAAATTATAAATCAACACTTCACTTGACATAATGATCAATTTCAGAACTAAGTCAGTTCCAGTAATAAAATTTAAAGAGAAAAAATGTCAGGTACTGCAAATTGATAAAATTAAAAAGATAATTCTTTCGTAACCTCGTTTCAGTCAGCTCATCTCCATAAGTTAATCACAACTTCCAGCATCTGGTTAGGAGCGTTTTGAGATTTCCCACAGTTGTACCACAATCATAGGCAGCTGTTCCACACTGGAAATATTTATTTTTCAAACTGACATGCAGACATGAGTAAGTCAGAGAAGTCTGCATCCAAATCAATCAGAAAATTCGTAAAACACGTAACACTCGATTTAAGAGACACCAATAGCGCAGTAGAAGCCAAACGTGCACAACACCTCGAGTTATCCACAGAGAATATAGACCTGATTGCATTTGAACACACATCACCCATTCAACAAAATGCAGCACTCGACTATTCATTTCCAGAAACACAACAACACAACACAGATGAGGTTAGTATATGTGGTTATCTCAGAACCCACCCGCTCAAAACACTTCTGGCAACAGACCCATTTTTTATTTCAATACCAAGTGCTAATATAGACATCACACAACAAGAATACACCAACACAAATAATGCCACAGGACACCATTATGTCAGTGTCACGAACGACACACCTCAAATTCCACAACTGCCCAACATTACACAAACAACGCAGATTAATTTAAAGCACCCAGAACCCCTCCCCACATTTACAGGGTAAAGCAACGAAAATGTCGAGGAATTTCTGGAAAACAACAATGCATCTAGCGAAATAAATTGGTGGTCCGAATTTGAAAATGTAGGCGCATAATATTTTACTTGCAAGGCACTGCTAAGCAGGCATATGAAAACATATATTACACCTACACAGGAGAGCTAACATGGCAACTTATTGAGTCCAAACTAAAATCAATTTTCACACACATTGATGAAATAGAGAAGTACACTAAATTGTTCTACGGTAAGAAACAAATACCAGGAGAAAGTTGCCAGGTCCATGTGGAGGATCTTACATACTGCAAGCACAAATGTAAACCAGACTTGCCAGACAAGGAGTTCATTAAAATTATTTGGCTATCGCTATTACCAACTGACGGCGTCCAAGTGCTCGGAGTGCCGTGAGATGTGGTTCATGGATGGTGGTCCAGGACCCAGAATAAAAATTTTGAAAACTTAGACTTTTGAGGAGTGAATGTGTCTGGATGAGGTATTTTACCCAGGGTGCCAGGCACTACCAGACTTAATGCCGTGAAGTTGTAGAGCAGACTCTTCTCACTGGATTGTGTTGTCGACAGCCAAAGGCAGCTATCCTTCCATGCTGCTGCACTCCTCTGATGAAACTTGATTAACTGTATGTGTATTACGGGGTAGATTATTGAGGGTATCCACACCCATATGCTACTTTACACTCAAATACTAGCAAACAAAATACGAAAGATCCAACACATGTGCAAATTGGCGGAAATTGTAAGTGCCCGTATCCTGAAACGCCTTGCGGCTTACCTGAACAAAACACCCAATTTATGTAGTGATATTTATTAGGCACTTGCTGAACATGCCCCTAGGACAACACTTTACATATTACGAGCCGGACAAGAACCGGTCGGAAGCAGTGAAACTGATGAGATTTGATGCGAAGCCCGTGTTTGACTTAAGGTGCAGAAATTAAGCTTCTCTGGGCGATTCAAGCACTGGGGAAGTGAGAGACTGTTTCCCCGGGCAGCTAACGAAAATGGTTCTTGAAGATTACTAAATTATTGCAGTGAAAATGGTTGGTACTAAAGCTGCATGCTGCCTGGGCGCAGAACCGAACGGCATGCTACCGACCTCTCTAAGCTCTCGGCATCTACTGTTTTTCCAACATGGCGTGCTCGCCGGGGTTGCCGCCAGAGCGTGCCACATGGAACTACTTTCTGGCACCATGCACGTTCAAAACTATGCTAAACACTGACCCACTTGCTATAACCTGCTTAAAAATTCAATAACATAGCAACAAACATAATACCCCGCAAAAATACGTGAAATGAGCTGCAGATAATGATGCGTGAATGAGTACACTTACAAAATGCTTGCAAAAACACTTAAAAATTAATATAGGGCTTTAGAAAGATTATCACGGGTGTCTTTCCTAGTGGTTTGTCACTATCCCAGCCCTTTTTATGCAATATCTTAAAAATAATAATACACGTGGTACTATTTCCTGGTATATTTGTGCTCCGCGAACGTGGCCGAATAGTCACTGTTCTCCCCTTCGTTGCAGTGTACCTGTAACATGTACTTACACTACACTACACTGCACTGTCTTGCACTTGTGTCATGTAGCTTACCGATGTGCTACCATACATGTTAGAGTGTGCCTCCTCATTGCAGATGTTGGTGGGGGGAGGGCAAAAGGTCTAACGGCTGGGATCTCGGCTCACGTCAAACAGTCAATCCTGAAAAAATAAGTTGCGCTGAACAACATATCTGTTATTTAGGATTTATTATTTCAGACGGTCAGTTGCGTACCGACTCAGAAAAAATTAAAGCGGTTGTGAATTTTCCCATTCCAAATAACATTCGTGGAGTTCAATATTTATTTAGGTATGGCAGCATTTTACGGGATATTTATCCCTATCTTTCCCATGTAACCGAGCCAGTTAATTTTTTATAGAGGAAAACACTGATTTTGTGTGGGGCCCAGAACATCAAAAGGCTTTCCAAATAACAAGACATCATGACACAGCTGCCAGCATTGCATTTGCCATATTTTCAAAAGAATTTTTATTTGCATTGTGATGTGAGTTCTGTTGCCGTGGGCGTGGTCTTAAATCAGAAAATAGGAAATGATTTTGTCCCCATAGCTTAAGCTAGTAAACTTTTGTCAGCTGCTGAAAGAAAATACACCATCTATGAAAAGGAATGTTTATGTTACATATGAGGAATGGAAAATTTAGCAGATTATTTAGAAAATGCGAATTTTGTATTGTTTATGGACAGCCAAGCTTTAAGCTGGCTGTTGAAATCTAATAAACCGGCTGGACATCTTATGCTTTGGTTAGTGTCATTATCCCGTTTTAAGTTTGATGTTGGCCATCTCAAGGGAAATGACAATTAAATAGCTGATGCATTATCGCGCATGTTCTGTAGTGATGAAATTGAAGTGAATGCTAGCCATCCCGCTGAAATCCAGGAAATTAATGTAATAAACGGAATAGTGCCTAATCATGTAACCGGCAGAATTTTTAAATATTTTACAGAATTTTCCCGCAGCTTTCGTAGATATAAACGACCACCAGAAACATGACGTAGAATGTCAGGAAATAATGTCCAAGTAGGTCTATCTGGGTATGTAATTTATAAATGTTTTATTGAAAAATTGGTCAATGAAAGAAAAATTTCGTGTTTTTGTCCCAGAAAATTTAAGGTGTATGGTGTACAAATATTATCTTGAGTCCTTTTTTGGAGGGCATGTTGGCCATGATAAAGCCATAGCCCGTATTACCGAAATTTTTATGTTGTCAGACGTTCAGAAAGACATTGAAACATGTGTTAGTGAATGTGTCGCCTGTCAACAGAGGAAACCTACAAATCGTAGACAGGGTGGGAAGTATTCCGCAAATCCTGCTACATTTGTATGAGAAAAGGTTTACCTCGACGTTATGTGTCCCTTACCAAGTTGTAAATCTGGATATGTCTATGTGTTGGTAGCAAATTGATAGTTTTAGCAAATTTTGTTTTTTCTTCCCATTACGCACCATAAAATGGAAATATTTGTAAATAATATCTTGTAGAAGACAAGAGTTATTTCAAGTTTTGGAAGTTTTTTCCCAGTAAGAGAGATTTTGTGTTTAGTGTGTGGTATTTATGAGCCCATTTTAATACTCACCATCATGGTGTATTTCAGGAAATATGGACGCAGTTTAAAGAAGATGAGAAGATTTTGCGTGTTTGGTTTGTGCTACCGACCCGACTACGACTAGGACTGGCCACCCAGCATTTTAGGCTGCGGAAAGTAGCCGACCATACTGTCGCTTTGAAGAAGGAGAGGATGTAACAGTGCTGGAAAATATCACCTTACCGACTTCAGTATTTTATTCCACCGAACCAGCTTTCCGCCACCTGAGAATGATCAGCTACCAGGGTTATGAAGACTTGCCAGTATGCTGTCCCTTTCGACAGCGAGCGAGGAGCTTACGGACAGTGTGACTGCTCTGCTCGACTTCGGATTCAGAACTGTGCGGCGCCGCCAGCTGACTTCCCCTCTGCCTGCATTTCCTCGATGGCTCCCACCCTTCATCACAGTAGGCCATCGCTAGGCAACTCTAAGACACTGTGGCAATTTTCATCCCATATCCGTTCCTTATTTTTACGTTCCTGTATTAAGGGGCCTGCCTGATTGTCTGTAACATGTTAGGTTTGCTGGAAACATATTCTATTGTCGGCAACCTGGCATGTAAAATTTTCCAGTCGTTATTTATAGTCTTGTTAATCGAGTAGGACCGTGACACAAGCAATACATGTGTGTGACATTAAAAGCCTTTCATTAGCACTTTCTCACACATTATTGCCAATCTGCAGACTGACGTCAAGTCATTTTGAAGCCACCAATAATTACCAGCTAAAAATCTGCACAAAAGACAGTAATGTGCAATTAAGAATTTTTTCCTTACTTTTAAATCTGGGACTGACGTGTGCTTTTGGCGTACGAAGACGACAATGTAAGTAAGCCTGGAAGTTCACGAGGAGCCCGATATGAGTGGCAGCCAATCAGCGTGAAGGTACACATAACACTGGCAGCAGTGCTGCTGGGTCCTAGCTATCCCGCTATACAGCACTTCAGTCGCGCAGCCAGCATAGGAGGTGTGCGAGATTCAATGAAAAGACTTGACGTTAACATGTCAGTGCTAGCCCGTTCGTCCCGCCGACAGCACAACTGCCAAGGCATCGCACGACACGTGAAGCACCAGTGCACCAGGCTGTGTCCCGTGCACCTGTATGAAGTGCATCAGTGCAGTGTAATAATATTTTGTTTATCTTTGAAGGGCCTTTTTAAAAATAATCAATTTGTGTAACAGTGTGTCAGTGCGCCATAGCGCTCTCGTGACCACATGTGTTTGTTTATGTTTTTATAGTGCAATGCTTCAATGTAATGTTTCCATTTTAATGTTATGTTTATTAAAGAGCTCCAATATGTTGTATGTAGATATAAGAGGCTAATATACCTTATATTGTGTTGTGATGACAGTTACATGTTTGTAGACAAAGCAGTAGCACTTCTTCTTTCGTGCACTAGCAAGCGCCGCACAACACTAGGGTATGTAAATTTAATATTCCCGCATGGGAAATATTCGGTAAGAGTTTGGATATTTTATTTTGTACTTTACTTATTTCATTTTAAGAGATTTTTATCCTGTCAACATAACCAAACTGCTGGCTAATTGAAACAAGTGGCAGAGGCCACGGCCCAATAGCATTTCCACTGACTTTGTCAATAACATTAAGGAAAGCATGGTAAAACATTACATATTTCATGTTTGGAGTGTTTTGTTAAATAACATATTTAATTAAAGATAAACCCCTATTAAAGTCACACAAATTAATGTGGAGAGAAATGTTCAGTACAAGAGACACAATCTCTGTGTAAATAATGTGTATCTTATATGTTAAGGGCCAAGTGTAAGGTAAAGTGGTACAATAACAAAACAGTGCTTAATGTAATATTTTTATTTTCTTTCTGAATATTTTATAGTAGAGTTTTCGGTGTTTTATGTGACATCTGGTCATTCCTGTATCATTTCCATCCAAATTCATACTTCACATTAATATTTGTTCCCAAAAAAATGGGACTTTTGACATCATGTGGGAGGCCCATGCCAAGGCGACCAGCTCCTGTGCTCAAGTTCAGTAGTAGCATCATTGTATTCAGTGGGGTAGGTCGTATGTGATCGCCCGCTCTGGAGGTTTCAACTTTATACCATCAATGTAGCTGCAGTGATTCATTTCTTAGATTACCGGAACATTTTCTTTTTCTTTCGCCTTGGAGTGAGTGCCACCCTACAGCTCGGACCGTTTGTTCACAGCCAAGCTGTAATATTTTCACTAGCCCGGCATTGCTGTTCACACAAAGGTGTTTGTACGCAAGTGCATAAAGTGTAACCATTATATAAGCAGATAACAGGATGCACTCCAACAACAACAGGCCCAAAAACCCAAAGAACCGTTTTAAACAGTAACAATCGATTTGATGGTACCCTAACCACGGAGGTCTGCAAGCAAAACGTTCATTTAGTCGTCACGGGTCTGTTTTCCTGCTGGGTAGAGGCATACCCCCTCTGCTGCATGTGAGCATGCATGATTGGAAAGACACTTAATAATGAGTTCTTTACCCTCTGGGGTTTTCCATGTGTGTTATTTAGCGACAATGGCATGCAATTCACGGAACGTGTGCAGAGAGATCTGTACACAAAATAGGGCATATTGCATCATACAATAGCTATCTATCATCCGCGACAACCCTGCACAATGTAGAAACCAGGGTTTTAAAATAGAGCTGTGTTTGTGCATGGGTGAACATCATGATTCCTGAGCCAAGCACTTACCTGTGGCTTTGTTTACACTCCGCCACAGGGTGAACCACGCAACCTGCAAAACACCTGCCTAGCTGCAGGGGCATGATCTTTCCCTTCCGGGAGAGTTCCACAGTGGGACAAGGGAGAGCGTCACCGACCCTGCTGGTGGCGAAAGTAGGGATGAAGAGAGAGAGTGAGAAAGGGAGACGAGGGAGATGTGAGAACAACAGAGGTGCTACATGACCATATGGGTGCTGAACTCCACTTGCCCTCCCCCCCCCCCCTTCGGAAGGACAACTAGTATACACAAGAGCTCATACCTCGTCTGGGGAACAGAAAGGCTTCTGCATAGGTTTCACAGCTAATTGGACGAGGGCACAACCGGTCGTCAGAGCCAAAGGCAATTCATGTTATGAGATCCAACTGAGCAGTCATTGCAGCACAACATTTCACTGCGATGCCTTGCATCTCTTAAGGGATGACACTACGATGCTTGGCATGCCGATTATGCCCTACGCCACGATATGCGATGCTTCCATGTCTACAGGAGCTCCAGCAGAAATCGCGCTCGCGTCCGGCTAATATCAAGACTACGTTGTCATCCAGATGCCAGAGTACAGTACGTCTCAAACAATGTGGCATGGGTGGGGGCACCTGAGGATGGCCAGGATCGGCAGGAGAAGGTTCTCCCTGATAGCTTCGCAACACCACTGGGACGCTGAGATTCTGCAACAGAATAAAGTAGTAGCGACATGTCAGGAGCGGAGGAGTTTTCCTCACCACTCCGCCACTTGACCCGTGCTCGTTGTGCCCAGCATGCCACTTCCATGAGCTGCGCGCATTCGCTGGCAACCACCGCAGACAGCACAGCACCACCGCCTGCTCCATGATGGCGACCACTCCCACATCCAATGCAAAAACAACATGGCAGCTACAACCAGTGACCTCGTGGGAACTTGAAGGCACCAAGACACTGCTGTTGAAGCTGTAGCGGTCGACTAGCTAACAGCCTCCGAAGAGGGGGGTGTTTTGCATAAATCCGTATGTACTAGCCTGTTTGTCCTGCAGACAGCAGCCAAGGCATTGCATGACACGTGAGACACCAGTGATCCAGCCTGTGTCCCATGCACTCGTGTGAAGTGCATCAGTGCAGTGTAATAATATTGTGATTTTCTTTGAAGGGCCTTTTTAAAAATAATATGTTTGTATAACAGTGCATCTGTCAAGTGTGCTACAATTGCCCTAGTAACCACGTGTGTTAGTTTATGTGTTGATAATGGAGTGTTCAAATGTAATTCCTGTATATTAATTTTGTGTTTATTAAAGAGCTGCACTGTGTCATATGTAAGGTAACTGCCTTTTACACAAATCGAGTACACAAGATTAGATATAAGATAGTAATATGGTTTTCATTGTGTTGTGATAACAGTTACGTGTTTGTAAACAAAGCAGTAGCACATTTTCTTTTGTGCATTAGCGTGCACCATACCACACTAGGGTACCTAATTTTAATATCCTCGCACTGGAAATATTCGGTAAGAGTTTGGATATATAATTTTTACTTTGTTTTTCTTTAAGTGTGTTATATTCTGTGTCAACATAACCAAATTGCTGGCTAACTGGATCAAGTGTCAGAGGCCACTGCACAATAGCACTTTGTAACAACCTGCCTAAATAACACCTGTGTCTACTTCTCTTAAAGCTGATCTCTCTTACCCCTCTTTCTCCTAGTCACAATATCTCTAGTTAGCTAGGGGTTTGCGTGGGTAGTAGCTTTTAATGAAAGAGGGGAAGTCAACGACATGTATTAATTACAATACTATATATATATATATATATATATATATATATATATATAATATATTATAATACATTAGCACAATACAACAATACGATTCTCCACACAACAATTACTTTACTTTACTCTAAACTGAAAAGATAGTTATGAGAACATACAGGAATACAGTTATACAAGAAACTGTCAGATTATTATACTGATATATGCGGAAGACTGAAATACATGGAGGATAATTTAACTATAAGAAGAGGAGAATACGTTTACACAACGACCCTAGCCTTGCCACATGATTATTATTTCTTAAGATGGGACCTCTATATCGGGAATGCCGCCCTACCGCCTAGCCGGATTTATGCTCACCAATTAAGATGTAGAGTGTCTTGCAGATGGGCCGGAGCTCTCTGGACCCTACAAGTTTAGCTCGTCATGTGAGGGCCCACTGGATCCCGCTACACTACCGCCAAGGTCAAACAAGCAGTCTGTCCCAGCTGCTATATGTTGCTGGTCCAATACAGCCAAGTTTGAGGTTATGTTCATAAGGTTGAGGTCCGGAAGCTCAGACAAGTCTTGACGGAGGTTTGTTGATTACCAAATATCTTAAGGACAGTTGGAGGCATTCGCAAGTTAAACTTTATGGCAGTATCGTGGGTAGAGTACCCAATTCGAGGCTTAGTGGAAGTTAAACTGAACATAGAATAATGAGTAAATTTTTAAAAAAATCGTGGCAAGGCAGGAAGAGTAATCAATATTACAGTAAAAGAGTTTACACAGTTATAATTAATGGCCAATACCTATACACATTATACAGTGAAACCACAGATTGGTGGGAGGTATGTCTATCACCACATTTAAAGTTTAAAAAGCCCCCTGAAATACTAGGTGGTGAACGTAAGTGGGAGTGGGAAATTTCCATGCATGTGAGGTATTTTCACCCACCACATGCTAGGAAGTTAATTTTCAAATAATTTAACATTATACCTGCAATTGCCTGCTGGCTTAAGTTAAGAGGTTACATTTCATTTAAACAAGGGTTAATACAAATAGTATGATATAAGGGATGTAAGTTTGTAGATATTAATATTTTCCTGTCTGAAAAGAAATTTTTAAATGCCTTAGTTGTCTATACTGCACGTTGAAAGTGTGCATTGTTAGACACAGCACTATAGAAATGGATGGTCTTTTTGCTGCAAGACGGCTTGTTGTGTTTTTACATATACTTACTCAATCTATTGGACTACATGTTAATGGCACAGGTAAATATTGAGTAGTGGCATTACAAATATATAAGACATGTTTTTACACTTAACAGAAAATGTGATGTTGGCGTTTATGTGTGTTCCATATTGGAAATCTTAACCTACGTACATTAGTATTGATAAGATTTTTAAATTTTTACATCAAAAGGAACTCAAAATTTTACATAAAACATAGTTGAATAGTACATTTAAGATACAGTAATACGATATTATACCTCACTTGCACAGATTAGAATTACTAAAATGTATTGGTTATCAGTATCGCGTGGTTGGCAGTTTTGCGCTGAAAAGTCTTTGCATGTAGTAAATCTATTATATAATTTTAGTTCAATTTACATCGCACTGAGTTTGGGAGATTGTTTTTGTACTATCACGTAGAATTCTTTGTTTATTTTGTTTGGTGTGGATTTTATAATTAGGCACACCTCGGAGACGGGGTGTCCGTAATTTGTTTACCACAGTTACACTTTTCTTCATAGTTTTTAGACGGCATCACTTAGCAAGAACATATACATGTTTTACTGTGCAAGCTAATATTTAGTGAAAATACAAAATAAAAACTTATAATAAATATATTATTAACATCTAAGACATTATTTAACCTAACCAGCTTGCTTAACCTGCAATGGTTGCCTTCTTTATTTCGTATACAATATATACGTATATTTAAGACATGAGAGTTTATAATTGTTCTGTACTTTATATTGAATTCTCACTTTATTATCAGTGAACTTTTAACAAAATCTTAAAGAACTAGGGAATATGGTAAATGAATTGGCACATACACAATACAAATGGGATAAGCAATTTACAATATCATGTAGTTTTTCAAGGTTAAGTATTGATAATTATACTGAGTTGGTACTCGTTTTATAACAGACAGTTAGCTTTGCTTAGATTTACTGATAGAATTTTCAATGACATGACATGTCCTTCATTTACCTGATAGTCTAACCTGAGAGCAATATGTAATTAAAAATAAAATCCTCAATGACCTAATCCTACTCCTTGATCCTCATATACCTAGTACTTACTTGTTATAGGAATGAAATATTTTTAATATGCCAACTACACCTGGGTAGTAATACATTAAATAATTTGAAATAGTATAATCATTGATTGCAGTGAACTTAAAGTGGTAAAATTGAATTATCTTACATTATACCTACACCCTTGGTTGATTTAATTTAATTAGGGTTATATTTCATCAATCTGCTAGGGGATGCCCCTTAATAAATATTAATAGGTTTACTCTCATTTTTACTAACTCTGCATTTACATCTCCATAAGGAATGAGTTAAAATTTGTAGCCTTACTACCTCACAGCTTGACTGTCTTTTAAGGTATTTCTGTGCCCACAATTACACAAAGTTATACTATACTGAACTTGCATATTGACTTATTAGGCTTGTATACTATATCATTCTGTATAATTAGCTATTTAATAGCTTATGAATTATGTGAACAGTAATATCTATATAGGCTGAGGTTTTAAAAAAATTGCAGAATCTGTGAGTATTGTAGCAGTAATTTGCAATGCTGTAGTAACTTCACTTTTGTAATTATTCCTGAAGAGCATAGTTTCAACTGGTTTAAGTTTCTGTTAGACTTCTAAAAATGTTCTTTATATGGCTGTACATGCAGCTAATAGTCAGTTATATAGCCCAGGAAAGTATACTCGCGGAGAATTTTCATTGAATAATTGAAATCTCATGTTTGTTAACACTCGAACTGTTGTAGGATATTTTGAAATAATTTCTGTATATATCAAGTTAGCAACATATTAAAATTACTGATTTATAACCTGTAGGGCATCTTAAAGTCTCATGAACTTTAACCTTGCTTAATTACTTGACTACATTAGCATTTTGTATAGAGCTGTTAAAATAATTTTGAAGTAAGACAAAATTAAAACGACTATAGCTGTTTACAATATTTATACATTCGTGTTTACCTGGCCACCTGTGGCCACTATGGACGTCTGCATTCTCCTACTCTTATGCTGTAACAAATGATGAAGAGGGAGGGGGGTTTATCTGGAGGGCTGAATATAGGTTATCACTAACTCTTTAATCATGTTATGTAAAAGGTGTAATATGGTCGTGGATAAAAGTGTGTGTATGAATTGAACTTTCATCTAATGTGGTCTTCGATACCAGGCAGAGAATAGTTCTCTTTTAAATTATACACCATTAGCGAGAAAATCCACCTGTATAGAAGATCTCATTTATACATTTGAATTCAATATGCTTCTTAATTACTTTAGCTTGTATAGAAGTTTTGGAGCAGAAATTATAGTGAGCATATAAGCATTCCTTGAAACAAGAAATACTTATACTAGTGCTTAAGTATGATTTTCAATTCATAAGTGTCAGATACAAGTATTGCTTATTTTGATAGTCGTAAGTAATGTTTCGTGAAGCACTGCTTAATGAAGTACTACTTATCATGTATTCACAGTAACGAAATAAGTTTTACTTATTTCTCAAGTATTCATAGTCAAATAAGCATTGCTTATTTAGGCCTATAAGTAGTACTTCATCAAGTCTGCTTCATTGTGAACTTAAGCACTGAACATTGTTTTATAATAGGACTAGGTTATTCACAACAAATTTTTATTACAAATAATGTTTCCTTAAAATATTTTATGAAAACAGGAATTTACTTTAGATAGTTATATGAGACAAATGGGAAAATTAATATCCTACAGTTTGATATGAAAACACAACCTCTTTTCTTAACCTTTTTGTGCAATGGGTTTTGGTTACTTGGACGAGTATTAACAACTTGTAAATGATGTACCTTATGATGCATTAATATGATCATCAAATAATTTTGAATGTTTCTTATTTGTAATAACCAAACTTTTTACATAAACATGTCGCACATTCAGATTCAGCAAAATGAAACAGCCTTTCATTATCAAATAAAGACAATTGAAAATTAAAACCAATCACGAAAACCGACATTAACAGTTATATGGTGAAATATTCATTACACTGAAGCAAGCAGATTTTTATACCTAAAGAATATTTAGTTAACATTTTAGCTTTAACACTAACAAAAGGCTGGTTAGAAAATCACAACATAAATTTTAGCACACATACTTGGGCCACTGTATCATTTATATTACCTAATCACAAACAGAACATTCCCAAAACAGTTAGGTTATGATCTAAGATGTTTGCCGAACGAGTACTGAAAGAGGTTATGTTGGCTGAACAGTCTATTTTTGTTGTTGTGGCTCTCTTTATTTTATATTTCGGGAGAGATATGTTGGTGGGGCATGGGGATCTTCAGCTTTAATGTCTTTCACTAGACTGTATTGTTTTGCAGTTCTTATAAGTGTGTCATTCTGAATTGCACAATGATCAAGCAATAAACACACTTTTACCGAAGTTAACCTTACACTCGTTGGCTGTACAACACATGCGTAGTAAACAAATAGTACTTTTACAAGGCAAAAGAGTTAATAATGCTGCCTTTCTAGAACATTTGTATTTCAAACAATTATGGTAACTATTTCGAAATGCATTATTTACAAAACACTTTAACTTACTGCTTGTAATTCGCAACCTCTCGAACACGTGTTTTCATATGGAAATCCTTTCACAAACACTTCACAACAATAATGTTTGTCCATCATTGATATGAAATAATTTATTTGCAAAATCATTCAGTAAAATCAACACTTTGCCCATTCTCTGAAACCAACAAACTTAAAACCCTGGTAAAAAAGTATATAGCTTCATGGGGTGTGGCACGAGTGTTGGCAAATGGCAGAATGAGCCGTTTTTGTAATACATAATGTGCCGATAATGTTACATTTCACACAATAAAAGTACTAATATGGTACCTGCAACCAATCATGTCTAATAAAAGCACATGCATAAATAATTAAGTACCGATAGCATTTTGTACAACGCCAACAAGGTACTGGAATAAACATTATAAAAATTAGCAAAGTTCATGGGCACTGAAGTACCATTTTATTCCATTATTAGAAACGGTATTCGAAAATTCCAATATTCGCAAAGGGCCTGTGTTTGCAATGCGAGGTCTGAAATGCAGGTTGTGTCGGCTGGACAGTAGCATGAGATGTAAGCAAGCATTTTTGCTATCGATAATGTCGTTCGCGGAATAGCGATTATTGGCACTCGGTGGAAATGTCCAGAATTATATTATTACAAGGTATCGTTGGTTTTTAATTTACTGAAATGTCATTAAAACGAACATACACATCAATATTAAAATTCGTCGAGTATGCACATTAACTAAGTTTTTTTTAGCATGAATAACAAACTTCGAAAAAAATAATTACATAACACATGAAAGAAGTATGTTGTTATTGCACATGCTATTTTTAAATCCCAAATATGCGATAGAACATATTTAAATTATTCAAAACAGCAGTGCAATAATTAAATAATAACAAACTAATTTACAAATTCATTTTATCTGGGTGACTGCTGTAAATAAAGTGACAAATTTATCTATGTTATGTTGGTATTGATATTATACAGATACTTATTTCCATGCTTTACCAAGCACAACATGGCCCAAATAAGTAGTGCTTATACAATAATTACTTCGTCAAGTCATGATTTATGAATTCATTCGTCAGATAAGTAGTGCTTGAAGAAGAAGCACTACTTTATAAAGTATAGCTTCTTTATCAAACAAGCCTCCGGCTATGAATTCCGACCTTAGTGTTTCAATATTGCTCAGTAGTATTTGTCAGCACAGAACTGCCGGTCTGAGTGTTGTAAAATGTAAAATAATGTGATAGGAAAATTGGGTATATAATTAACTGTGAAATCAAAATGTTATACATTACACAATTCCATTTTGGACTCGGCCTCCGACTAGGGAGAGTGCTCTTCGCTTTTTCTTGACATATTCAACAATTGAGCTCATGGTACACACCCTGTACACTGTGGTCGGCCTGGAAACAGGTTACCTTGATCCTAGCCCCTAGTGGGTCAGTGGCCACAGTGGACAGCACCGATCTAGATACATTTCTATCATCACTTGCTCGCCAATTGAATACACCACATCGCGAGTCGCTCCACGCAGAACCTCCCCACCCCCTCCACCTCATCCCTCGCGGGTCATGGTGATAGGTGGGGAGCCGACTGAGCCGAAATGGATGACAGGAACTGGCCCGTACTGTCTACAGTACCTGAGAGAGAACAAGAGATGGGTAGAACTTGCCAAGAGACGACTCAATCACCAGTCTGTGCCTGACATATTCCCCCTAGGTATCCCTGACCACAGTGATTTACGCCTTGCCACTATCTCGGCTCCAACAACACCAACCACACTCAGCACACCAGCTTCCTCCTGTCCACCAACACTGGTGGCAAAGAACATGAACATGGAAACTGACTTTCAGCATGTAAAAAGAAAGGATGACAGCAACTCCTCAGTACCTGTGAAGAGGACCGCACAGGAGAACAAGCATCTCCACTCAGTATCGTATGAGGCACAGTCCAACACCATTCCGATTTCAAACCGGTTCTTCCTGTTACAAGAGTTTACAAAGAAGACCTCAACAGTAAAAAACCCCAGCTCTTCAAGCACTCTCACCCACCAATCACAGCTGGCTGCACCTCAAACACAACAAAAAAGACAAACTCAGTTCCGTTTAGTGGTTCCTGACTCCACTAAATATAATCTCCTAATCCATAAACTGCGAGCAATTAGTAGTGACGGTTTCTCCCTTCTCCCCACTGCTCAGGGAACACAAATCATCACAAAAATTCGAGAACACACCAAGATGCTCGCACAATGCTAGAAGCAAACTCCCTCAAAAAGTAATATTTGATCTTCACCCCACAACAGAAATCACGGACTTCAAGACAGATCTAGAATGCGCTGGCTACACAATCCAGCACATATACCAGTTCAAGAAATGAATCCCATATAACACAGACCCGAACAAATTCACATTGGAACCGCAACGATTATTCTGCATTATGGCGGCGCAGAACACTGATCTCCTCCCTCTGCTCCCAGTTACCAAGGTCAACATGACCATTTTACATCCCTGAATATCAGAAACAGCCGACAGACATGGCAAAATGTCGGAACTATCTAGCCCTAGGATACACGAAAAATCACTGTTCTATGCCAACAAAATGCTCACGCTGTGCCGGCCCTAACCCCCAAAGTGCCTGCACTATGAACGCAACAACATCTAAGCCAACATGCAGCAATTGCACAGGCGACCACACGACCCTTTCAAAAGCCTGCCCCAAGTTCCTGGCCTTGGTTTCATAAATGAACGGCTGCTGCAAAAGACAAACAAACTTCTGTCAAACAACATCCTGCCCCGTCCAGGTTCATGGTCAGGACATTACAACCAGGCAAGTCATATTCGCAGGCACTCTCTGCGCCTACTCACATAAAAGCTACGTCAAATAAAAGCTGTTCACGATAAAATGTCGACCGTGCTGCTATCTCTTGAGCAACTCCGCAAGCCCTGCCCCCACAAGCTCTCTCGGCCGATCAGAGTCCTCTGGACAAGTTACAGGCCAACTTTAATACTGCGACACGTTTTCCTGGCTCTGCTTTCGAATTTTACCGGTTTGATAAATAAGCAACATAGAATCCTACTCAAGACGACTCTTGAAATATTTATTCACGCCCTCAGCGCATATATACAGCTCGAATTCGTTGAAATTAAGCCCTGAAACTGGCCGGAATTCTCCGATTGGTCCGGGACCAAAATCGCCCACTTTTAACAAAACTAGTTCTCGCTAGCATCGCGCCAGCGCCATTCTACTCTCAGACATTCACGAGTTCACGTGTTTTTACTTGTCTAACTACCACCTTAGTCGGTCGCCACAGTATATTCAAACATGCATTACTCACAATTTCACATATTTTAACGTTTCTTTTTTAACAATAACTCATAATATATTAAGTAATAACACTGCAACAACTACACAGAAATTAAATTCTCGCAAAACTCAACTTCACCACTATAATACACAAATAATTATAATCAATCCTCGCCATTTCAGTCATGGATAAAAAACTTTTATAGATATTATAAGTTCATTTAGCTAATAACTTCCGTTCTTTATACCAAATTGTCGCTAGCTCTTTCACAGGGAGTTCGTGACAGTCCTTCACATGTCATGAACTTCAAAATTCTGCGCTGATTAATTCAATTAACTTCACCAATTTCCTTTATCCCATACAGCCAAGGAAAAGGTCAGTAAAACTCAGCTTTGGAAACAGCTCCCAGGCGCTACCCTTGGAAATATTGTTTGCTCCGCAGGATTAAGTATTTTTGATGGTTGTGAAGGGGGGTTAGGTAAGCTTCTCCATACCACCACAAGCTAAATGATAACCTTCTGGGTGGCCAAGATCCCTGACAAGGGACCGATCCACCCCCTAGATGAGGGAATAGTGTCCCAGTGATGTAGGACAGGTGTTATGCGTTGTGCAGTGAGCATCATCCATAGCAACTACACTAGCTTAGAGCTAAGGAATGTGATAATTAAAATAATGAGCGGACGGCAGCAACTTGGCCGGCATCATGAGCATGTGGGTAGGCAGGTAGACCCAGCTGGTCTCTGAAATGTACTGTTGCCGTGACCTACAGCACTGTCAACTGGGGGGGGGGTGAACCCCTCACACGCTCTGTGGGTGTGGCTGGCTGGTCCGGTTGCCATGACGATGGCTGGTGCATGTGCGAGGCGTAACTCATGCTGGCGCATGTGTTTGAGTTGTCAACCTCATCTGGTCGTGGGACAGTGACTCGTTTCTGCTGTCGGCGCGCTGCTGGGACGTGAAGTTGGCAGCCCTGTGACTGAAATTGCTCCCATTCCTATTCCCCCCCACCACCTATGGGTGGTGCTGCCATGTTGTGCCAGGTAGGACAGATGACAGATGCCTCGCTCTGCATGGTCCTCCTGTGTCACACACGTGCTGACTCCAGCGTGCTGTCAGCATGCCTGGTTGCTGTGTGGGCAGGTTGCCTTCGCGACATCCAAACGGCTCTCCCATAGTCACACATTAAATATATTTCGCCATAGATATTACATTTACTGTAACATACAAATAAAATATCAGCCACTGATCGGAATTAAAATAAACATAATTTTTATTTTACCCTGAAAGGCCACGGTCACAATGTGTGTATATATATATATATATATATATATATATATATATATATATATATATATATATATGTGTGTGTGTGTGTGTGTATGTGTGTGTATTTGTGTGTGTGTGTATGTGTGTGTGTGGGGCTGCTATTGGCTTATTTATTTTATTTAGTTTGGCACTCACACATATACCACTATACATAGGAGATGTGCATTTCCAGACTTGTTTACGTACTAATTACTTTTTTAATTTTAATTACTCGGTTGTACAGACCTTTCCATTGATATTCTCACTAATTTCCTGCTAATTGTTTTGTTGTTTTATGTGTAGTCTGTGTTGTAATTAATAGTAACTGCAATTTGATGGTGTGCGAGGGTATGTAATGAAAACAAGAAGACATGCTGTGGAGGTGCGGTGTTATCGTGGCCTTGTACAAGTGTACTGTGCCACAGGCTTCCTGTTTGTGAGATGTATGTTGTTATGATATGGCAACACCACGATGTAGGTCGCACGGAGGCGGTGGTGTGGCAACGGTGTCCAGCTGCATGGGGAAGGGGGGATGTCACACTAGGGTGTGTATCCTTGAACAATTTGCTCGAACAATTTACTGAGTAGAATGTGTACGCGGCCTCGCAGCAACTTCTGTGATTTGTAGGTAACGCACGTGTTTTAAACTGTGTGTAATGTGTCCTTCACGTACTGTAATGTTTGTGTCTTCCTGTGGCGTGTATCTCCTGTCTCTCATAAATAATTTTCAATACTGGTTGCTTGCTTCAAGTAGACTGCTATAATAACGAAATTGAAACTGTAACTCTGACTTATTTACAGCATTAAATTAAAAATATATATCTCCTCAGATCTTTTATGCTACACTTTATTTTATTTTAGACTTTTGTAGCTGATATTGATACCTCTGTGTATTAAATACTTGTTAGCTATATGTTTACTTCTATTTCGTGATGTTTTGGCAATTTAAATTTATATTTTAATACTCTTCACAAGCATTCATAACTAAATTTACTGTCGTAACATTTTAATGCACTTACACACTTCATTCTCCTTTGCCTAGTAAGTGCATTAAAATGTTATGATTATATATATATATGTATATATACCATTAAATGAAGTTCGCGATTGTTTCTGGGGCCCCTAGGTTTTTCCCTATATTCTAAGTAAAAACATTTTTAACTTTACTAATTATTATTTTCTGCCTGACATTTTCACCCTGCAATAATGTTTGAAAATATTCTGTTCAACACAGATCCTCAATACAAACCATTCTTATATTAGCCTAAACACTGTACTTATTTCTTAAATTCTAATGTAGCCACATGTTACTCATTAACCTATTAATAATCTGTGTAGTCCTAATGCATTTTCAAATTCAATTATTTCTATATTAATAGGCGCCTAATTTCGTCGACCTTGCAATGGAAGTTTTCAACTTTCGTTCCGCCCCCATGCCGATGGGAAATCTCCATGTCCGCAGCGGAGTTAAGGCACTCTTTCCACACTCAGGCAAGAAACAATTAATGTCGAGTTCTACAATACATCCTTTATGTGAGGAACGAAATGAGTAGCTATTATTTAGAATTAATTTAATGCAGTATGGCAGCTGATAGAATGTATGTGCAGCACTGACTTTCAGTTATTTAACGCACACGCATCTCATGTGATCATACCATATGGTGTGCATAGAAATTGGGTTGTAAGAAATTATAATCCACTTACCTTGAGCAAGAACCATTTCTAAACTTAATTGTAGATACTTGTACATTTGTTAACGAACTAGGTTACTCTCTGAGCCCCCAAAATACACTTTTGAATACTGTATCAAATTCTTATAATGCCCCTTATTGTGTCTAATGTATTGTATTATGCCCTGCACTCGCAGGGGTTTCAAAATATTTACTCTAATGCATCCAAACGACTTTAATGTGGTACTTATCCTGTGGCCTGTATAAAGAATTTATATCTGTATTGCTATGTTACTTTGGAAAATAGTTTTGCGTGGGCGGGAGGGGTTTCTGTCTTTTTCACTGATAAGGGGGAGGGGTGGTATTCTGCCACAGTGTGGTTTTTTTTATTTTTAAGAGTATTCGCCATATTTTAATATCTATCCCTGCTTTTGTGGTGACTGTGTTTGAGATGGGAGCTCACTCAGCATGTTTCTTCCCAAACACATTTTTATCACTGCGAATTTGGCTTGTGCTGTGAAAATATCTGAATTATAGTGTAACTGTGATCTCCGTGCACTGGTGTAAACTTATATTTAATTTAACTTAGAAGAAAAAGAAACATTGTGAAAACACCACAAACTCACACAAAACACTTGGGGTGTTTTCCGCTATAGTCATATTAGCAGTATACCACTCGGTTTTATCCTGATTGTTGTGGAAATTAAGGGGCAGCGGTGCTGTGCCCTGATTAACACTGCCGCATCTCACAACTTCATAAGTTCTACATTTGTGCAAAATAACGAAATCAAACATGTTCAACATGTAATTCATTTGGCAACATTACAACGTACTGGCAGGATTCAAGGCGAAGCCAATATTACTGTCGAAATAAAAGACATTGAGATGTCAAAAACGTCGCTAGTGGTAGACTAAATCGGTGAAGATGCCCTCCTGGGACCGCCATGGTTTACCATACACAGTGCTGCAGTCGAAAACCAACTAGCTGACTACCTCTCCTGTTCGCCAGCAAGGAAACAGAGCATGACGAGGATGAGTGGGTTGGAATTCTCCCCCCTCCCCCCCCCCACCGTCGTGCGACACATCAAACCCGCCAAAAGTACAGTGTGCAAACATCACTGCTCTGCCAACTGCCATAACCTTGACTGCCCTTTGCGGCGTGGTACAGAGAGAACAACAAGGATGCCCCATTGCAAGAGAGTGGAGAGAAGAATTTCCATTGCAAACACTAGAAAATTGGCAAGTTGTGGAAGGATGTGTCAAGTCATGAGAAAATGTAAACAATGACACGTGGACTAGTGTTTGTGCCGGCCGCAGTACATGGCGCGGTACTGCACCCCGACCATGCTAGTCATTAGTCTGGATATCCGGGGGTCGCACAGAGCAAGCACAACGTGTGCAAATATTTATCCTGGCCTGGTGCTGTGTTACAAGTGAGGGCATTTGTAAGTGAGTGTCGCCTCCAATCACTTCAAGAGCCGATGCAGCGACAGGCTACAACAACTACAAAAGCCTCTGTGAGCCAAGTGAATCATTCAAGACTGTAGTGCTCGACCTGAAGGGGTCCTACCCCCGAGCACCGAACGGAAAATGGTTTGTTCTAGTGGTTACAGAACTGTTCTCTTGGTGGGTTACGATGTACTCCATGCCTAGTGTGCATGCGTGTGTAATTGGCAAAACACTTTAAAATGAATTCTTTGCCCGTTGGGGTTATCCCCGCTTTGTGTTGAGCAATAATGGAATGCAATTTACTGGGTGTGTCTCAGGGGAGTTTTGTACCCGCTGGGTCGTACAACACCACACGACTGCAGTGTTCCATTCAAGAGTCAATCCTAGAGAGCAACATGATCAGGTTGTAAAATCACAATTACGCCTCCGTGTTGGGAACAACCACACGGTGTGGGCAGGAAACCTCCTGGCAGCTCTATTTACATTGTGAACATGTGTCAACGGGACGATGGGTAAAACACTGGCCCCCATTCTTCAAGGCTGTAACCTCTCCCTCCCTGGCGAGTTCACCAGTGGCTTGAGGGGAAGCACTGCATACTGAGAAATGGAGACAGAGTAGGAAGCAAGAAAGAGGGAGATGCAGGAGGCGAGGGAGAAACAACTCCGCTACACCGCCCAGCAGACTCTGGATACCCCCGCCCCTTACCAAGTCTGTTATCAGGGCAACTTGTCTATGTACGAACCCATCCCCAGTCAGCTGGGCACTGGGGTTTCTATGCTGTATTTGCGCCCAAAAGGAGCATCCCGCACCCAGTGATGTCTGCACAAGGTAACACCTGCTACAAAGTAAGTTTAAGTCGCAGCTGACACATTGTTTTTTCCGTGATGCATTGCGGCTTGCAAATGCCGGCGTCGCTATGCCTGGTGCCGCTGTAGACGAGGTTCATACTACCCTGCCCAGCGATGTTTCTATCACATCTGGCGTAAACAGAGGGCAGACCACACCATGTGCGACCACAGCTGATGCAACCGACGTTGAAGCATCTACACGGGAACCATGTACAGAACACCATGGAGAAAACCCCCTGTATTCCAGACATCGTGCAGCTGCCTTCGGCGTCTATCCACGACGTCACCAAGGATGAGCTGGTGGGCCACATTAGGACAGCCATGATCGCCAGGTGAGGGACCCACCCAAGGGTGTCGCGATGCCAAGACAATGCCGTTCGAACACAGGCACAATAGTAGAAGCAGTAGGTCCTTTGCCAAGTACTGGGAATGCTGAGATGCCTAACCTGTGCCTCCCGCATTCTAGCAGCAACAGCAGCAATGACAAGTCCGGTGAAGGGGAAGTTTCCACCCCTCCCTCCCACTCGAAGAGAGCACATGCCATCCGGCAGGCTATAGCCTGCGGGTGTAAAGGAGCGCTCCATGTAGCTGTTACAACACGGCAGGCAACATGGGAGTAACAATAGCAGCATCGCCCACTTTCACGTCAGCATGCCTACAGCCTGTGTCTGAGGGGGTAGTTACGCCCTCCACAGTGGTGTTGCAGTGAAGAAGATAGACGACGTCGCGTGAACAGGCTAAAAAAGGGGGACGTATGTCGTGGACCGCATCCCCAGCCCTAACTCTGTTCATCACACCGGCATATAACAGCCACCATAGCCATCTCTGTGCCACATGTGGGTGTTGTAGCCGAAGCCACCATCCTGCCTGTGTACACGAGTGTGAACAGTGCAGTGCGGTTTTAGTGTAAAGTGTTGTGTATTTTCTTTTCAGGGTAATATGTTGTAAATTCAATGAATGCTTCGCACATGTCTATCGCCCGTACGATATAGTGTACCTGTTGTGTTTGTTTTGATTCTACAGTGTTTTTATGTGTCATTAAGGGATATTGTGTACCAGTGTAAGTGTCATGTCAGGTGTTATTATTTTAGTTTCCCTTGTAACTTTACCCACATGAAAGTAGGAGACAAATGGTCTCCATTTATACTTTTAAAGTGCAATGTTTTGTTCCAGTAATGTTGTTATTTAATTGAATTTTATTATATGTCACACACTATAATAGCCTATTCTCTCAGTGCACCCTCTATTCAGAACACTTGATAATGAAGACATGTAAAGTGTAAACAAACTATATCAGTAGTGACAATATTAATTGGGGATCATTAGAATATAAAGTAAGTGACAAATACATCACATATAAGAACTGACAACCATAACCTAAAAAGACAGTACTAGAATCCTGGTCAATTACGTTAATATTGAAAATTCGTCTCTCTAACCAACAGGTGTGTGTGGTGTATTCAACCACATGGCTGGAAAATTTATATATATAATAAGTTTTCTTGTGTGTGTTTCTAGGGTCTGTTATTAGTTATAGGATGTTTTGTTGTGAATATTTTGTATATTAGAATATAAGATTAAGCACAGGGAGAGCCCCAGTAATATTAAACGGCTTCTGAAAGCCAGTATAAAAGTGAGGTTAGATTGCCGCAGGAGTACAGTGGTTGAACACATGTTTTATTTTAGTAATTCTTACCAGTAATATTTTTGATCTGAAGTATGTGTTAGTGATTACATTTCATCGGCCTTCCGGTCAGACACATCAATTAACTTTTCATTTTTGGAATTTTTATTAAAACGTGTCACATGATATGTTGGCAGAAGTTGTAGCCAATGAGACGGTATCGTGCCCAACACATGTTACTCTGGTACTCATCTTCATATGAGGTGGCCGCTATGCAGAGGGCCCAGGGCAATTCAGCTTTATTTTACCAATCATATTTAATTTCAGGGCAAAGTTATTTCATCGTGAATATAGAGAAAATGGCTCAGGCTTTGCCAAATTTAATTTTTGAAGAGGTAAGTGATTATGAGGATTTTATTGTTCGTCCTTCACAATGTTTACACGAAAAAAATATATTATCTTGAACATTATGATGTAGAGGTTAAAGTACACTTTGCCTTACAACACATGATTGTCTAACAGACTATATTTATTTATTAGTTTCCTTTACTACAAATATTCTTCATTGACATTACCTATACGTGGGCGGAAGGCTTTAACCCCAGGGGGTAATTACAGGAAAATAGTGTTTTCAGTAGTAAATCCGGGAATGGGCACCAGTGTTAGCGAGCATGAGAACTGGTTGGGTTCATGAAGGCCGATGGCCCATGTGGCCTCCTTGGTAGTAACTCCGCCTGAAGAAAAGCTGGGGCAATCAAGTGGTTACCATGCTAACTCGCACTGCTGCGACGATCTCCGTTGTGCTAATAAATAAATAGTGCCACTAAAAAAAAAGGGCTGTTTGCCTCCCCCATACCCCAATATACGGTTTCAATGAGCTGTTCTGGCCTCCCAATGCCATGATTACTCACGCGATTTATTTTAGGTTAAAAGGATGCAATAAACAGATGATATGTAGATGGATAAAATATACATGCCAGTATTCTGTCACATTATTTATTTAACATTTCCCTCTATAGAGAGTACTGAAATATCAAGGTTGCCATTATAGCAAGGCAAGCTCAGAAGTGGCAAAAATGGCCATAGGCCTACATTAATTTACTGTGCAAATAACATCCCAGTTGTGTACAATACGGCTGGGTTGTAAGGTGGTACTGACTCCGGGTCAGCAAGACGATGAACGGTTGCAGTAAAATTATATTATAATTCAGAAATTAAATATGATTGTTAAAACAAAGTTGAATTGCCTGGAGCCCCACGGCACAACGGCTACCTCACTTGAAGTTGAGTACCAGACAAACTAGCATTGGATGCAAGGCCCTCTCATTGGCTGCAACTGCTGCCTACATTTCACATGGTTTCATGTAATAAAAATACCACAAATGGAAAGTTAATTGATATGTATGGCTGGAAGGCCAATGAAATGTAATCAGTAACATGTACTTCCTTAAAGATAAAAAAAAAATTACGGGTAAGAATTACTAAATTAAAACATGTGTTCAAACATTGGTCTCACGTGGCAATCTAACCTCCTCACTTTTGAACCGGCATTCTGAAGCAGATTACTTTTTCTGGGGCTCTCACTGTGCTTAATCTTATATTCTAATACACATGATATTCATGGCAAAACATCTTATAACTAATTTCAGACACTTAAAACACACACAAGAAAACTTATTACATTAACAAATTTTCCGACTACGTACACCGGTTTTGTTCGAGAGCCAAACGTTCTGTATTACCGGCATTGACCAGTATTCTAGTACTGTCCTTTTAGGTTATGGTTGTTAGTTCTTGTATGTGACATATTTGTCACAAACTTTATATTCTAATGATTCCCAATAAATATTGGTACTCTGCTGATATACTTTGTTTACACTTTACATGTGTCCATTATCAAGTGTCCTGAATAGAGGGTGCACTGAGCACATAGGGCTTTTATAGCATGTGACACATCATAACACTCAATTAAATACAAATATTGCAAGAACACAACTTTGCACTTTAAAATATACATGATGACAATTTGTCTTATACTCATGTGTGGATAAGGTTACGAGGAAAACAAGAATAATAACAAGACATGACATCACACACTGGTACACAATAACACTGCAGAATAAACACAAACACAACAGGCACACTATATCGCATGGGCGTTAAACACTTGCGATGCACTCACTGAATTTATAACATATTAACCCTGAAAAGAAAATACACAACACGAAAATGCACACATGCAGGACAGTGGTTTCGGCTGCTATGCCCACATGTAGAACAGAGATAGTTGTGGCCACTGTTAGATGGTGGCGTGGTGAATGGACTTAGGACTGGGGATACGGTCCAGGTCATATAAATATAAATAAACAAGTTACTTTTGTAGGTCTCATTAAAATCCAGAATGTGACTAACACCAATAGGTAGTGATTTTAATTAAAAAGATATTTGAATATACTGCAAAAATAACATGTTGTGAACTAAACAACGACAGATAACACATTAGTTACATAGTTCAGTCTTTAGTTTTAGTATCTGCAAAGTTAAGGGATCTGTTTGAAGTTTCTCCTGTTTATTTCTTTCTTGTTCCTGTTGTAACTTTAGTTGACGAATCTCTTTAATTGCCTTACTTTCTTCAATTGCAAGATTTTTGCTAACTCAATTAACTCAAATTTTCCTCTATGCTGGGCCTTCGCCATTTTTTGTTTGAGTGCATTGCTGGTCGTCGTTTACTAGTCCAGGGAGATTTTGCCATACTGTTTCTCACATAGCTGGCAGAGACTTTCCTCCTACCATCGGACCCAGTCGAGGCATAGTTATCTGAAATATTTGCAGGGTTACTCATTTGAGTTGTGTTTATGACAACTGACATATGCCGTGTACCCCCTTCCCCCTTTAGAACATTTGCCCGCTGCACCAGGTCCTTCAACACAGTATGTGTGTGTGTGCTCTATGAGTGCGGGTGCAGTGCAGTGTGACAAGGGACACAACTGCACCCCAAAGGGAGCAGCGGCCACGTGCACTATGGGTACACTAATACAAAAGAACACGTGCTAATTTTCTTATTTTTCACAGAAAAGGGCAAGGGTGATAATTTGCAATAGAATACATTTCATATCATTAAAGACACCTGCCCTAACAGCCTTAAAACCCTAAGTGTTTTAAATGTATGTTCGCAATGTTATTATGTTCGGTCATGTGTTTTCTTCCCCACATCCTGCCTCTTTTGCTGTAACATGTTTTACTAAATTTAAATTGAAGGGTTATTGTTGGTGATGAGGAACCAAGAACAGAACATTTCGACATTAAAACTCAAATGAAATTCGAAAATTTTACCAGGTGCATTTGTGCACCGAATTACTATACACAGGATCCGGGACAGTACCTCACAAGTGGACATGGTGTTAACCGCACACGCACAGGGATTGCATGAGCAACACAGAAGCCAGCACTGCAACCAGTTTGTGCTTTATTTGCAACAATTGTAACAAAAAGTTAAGACCATTAGTCAACAAACACATTTCCTAAGACTTGCTCACAGGATAACAACCCAGTACTCAGAAGTGCCAACTGAAAGACTGTTCGGGAGAACCTACCCAATCATTTCAAGCAAATGCAAATTGTGCCACGACTGTAAACACGTAATCTCGTGCAGCGAGTGAGGGAACAGATGAAAAGGGAGCACAAAATACGAAAGTTCACTGAGAGGCCGAGGGTGCTGACGACCACATGCCACCTGATGTTAGGACCCTCGTGACACCTGTCAGCCATGCAGTGCCGAGTGGCCAGTGTTCGCAGCCATTGCCGACCCTACCGCTGATACATATACCACTCCTGCCCATGACATCATACCTGTCGCAATTCCCTGCTTATCACCCAATGCAAATTATTCCGCAATCTGTACCAACTCTGTTTCCCACATCTTTCCCAGCACCAACACCCATGATATCACTTCCCGAAAACAGCTACGGCACACACCCTGTGCCTAGCTGGCTGATAGAATGGGAACCACAGCATGAACACAAGCAAGACAGAAGTCACACAGATATTGGCAGTGGACTGAAATGCACACCAACACATTTTCAACACCTGGCTGAGTTTACTGGAATGGCCAACAAAGATCCCAACACCTTCCTGAAATAATGCATGGTGCACCTGAAACATTATGGTGTCTGCGAGGACGAGTGGGCCAGCTACAAACAGAAGCAGGATGGGAGCATTTTCACATCACTCCAGGTGCAGAGCAAGTAACTTTGGCAGGAACTGCAGCCTGGTAAACCGTTGACTAATTTCATCATGCAGAAATCCCACTTGATAAAGTGATTCCACCCGCAACTGCCAGATCGTGAAGCCCTGGAAATCATTGCAGAAACAGCTCTGCCGGAATACCGAACACCATTACTGCCATTCCTCAATAGCAACATGGAAGAGGTTCTAAAGGCTGCAACATACTCGAGCAGAACAAGAGCTCGACACATTGTGAGAGCGGGGCTGCACAATAGTGGCACAAGCCGGACAGAAGTGACAGTAACACACAATGGGACCGGGTAGACCGTGCAACAAAGCAGTGCGGACACAAACCAGAATGGGACACAACACATATGCATAATGGGAACAGTGCACACCATGATGAAAAGCCAGGGAGTGACAATGGATGTAAGGATATGGGACAGATGCGAGTGTGGCTAGACAAGAGCCAGTCACCTTCGATACTGTGCTGTTACTGTCGGCCTGTGCTGGTTTTTCACTGGCATAGTATATGTCCGAATAACCCACACCTGGACACCTACAAAGGACCCACACCAAGGAGGCAGGGAAATGAGCAGTAGTGGCAAAGGTACCTGATGCCTCTCCTGCCCCTGTCCTGTCAACAACAATCAACAAAACACTACAACAAGCATTGATCCAGCAGGTGAGTGGGTGTAAAGCTAAATTTATCAGCACCCTAGTAAACATGAACGGCAAACCTTGCCATGTGCCAATTGACATGGCCACATCTCACAATTTTGTTCAGCCTCGTTTTGTCAACCCAAGAGACGTAACACCTAGTAAAGACGTAATCATGATCGCCACAGGTCAGGTGAAGAGCATAGCATTAGGCCAAGCAACAGTCATTGTAAAAGTCAGGGACTTGGAAACCATAACGAGCGCTATTGTAACAGCAGACGTGAAGGAGGATGCAATATTAGACGTGCCTTGGTTGCAAGAACAAAATACTGTAGTAGAACCAGCAGCCAGGCGGATTCATTTTGGTGCAAAGGAACGGCATACAGTATACAATGTAGACAGAGCAGTTGTTAGTGATTTGCCCCCGATATCAATAGATAAGTTTGACCACGAAATCCCTCAACAACATCAGGTGGTGTTCCAGCATATACTGAAAGAGAGGAGGAAAGTAAAAAATAATATGCAAGCAGGTTAAAGAGATGTTAGCGGATGGGGTTATTGAGCCTACATGCAGTAAATACAACTCAGCAATTACCTTAGCCCCTAAAAAAGATGGGAGTTGGCACTTTTGGGTTAACTTCCATCCTATATACCAGGCAACATGTAATGATCTACCACTGTACATCAGAGTGACAGACATGCTAGGCGCACTCGACAAGGCCACAGTAATGAAGTCGTTAGATCTCCGCAGCAGATATTGTAAAATCCCCATCAAGCTGGAAGACTGGGAGAAAACTGTGTTCCTAACACCTGAAGGCCAGAGATTTCATTTTTGCGCGATGCCTTTTGGCCTTAAAGGAGCACCTGTCACATTTCAGTCAATGATGGTCCGTGTCCTGGACAGGCTCGTCGGAGACTTCATACTGGCCTATCTAGATGACATGATTATCTGGTCAAGCAGTTGGGAGGACCACGTACACCATGTTTCTATGGTACTTGAGAGGCTCGTGATAAATGTACTCACCTGGGCCGCTAATAAATGCCATCTAGGAAAGAGCAAGTTGGAGTTTCGGGGACATGTAGTAGACGAGGATGTAAACACCCCTAACCCCAAGCAATCATGCTTAATAGATGACTATCCAGCTCCACAAACTCGTAAACAACTAGGCAAGATTTTTTGTTTGGTTAATTGGCTCCAGGAGTTCATCAAAGATTTGGCAAAAGTTACTACCTCTCTCACATGTCTACTTTCGCCCCAGGAGTGGAAGAAAAATAATTTAAGGAAATAAAAACACATTTCCGTTCCTGTCCAAAACTAGCACGATATATACCAGGCAAGTATCTTTATTTACAGATGAATGCCAGCCAGCAGGGTGACGGTTGTGAAGGTGTAAAAATGCTCGCCAAGGTAGGAAATTACTGTAGACGGTAGTCCAGTGATCAGAGTGAAAAATTGAAAAATTGAAAATTGAGAAGCGGTTGGGGAGGTGATTGGAATGAGGTATATTACCCAGAGTGCCAGGCACTAACCAGACCTAGTGCTTTTGAAATGGTAGAGCAGACTCTTCAATCACCCTGGATCGTGCAGCCGATAACCAATCAGATATCCTTCTTCTGCCTATGTTACTGTGCACAGTCCTGTAAAAACTTGCAAATAAAGATAGATAGGAAAGTTCCAACACACATGTGATTTGGCAGGACATTATAAGGGCCCATGCCCTGACATGCCTTGTGGCTTACCTCAATAAAGAACACTCGTTCAAACTTAGTGACGTTTATTAGGTGATTGATTACAATTCCACTCTGGGAAACACGTTACGTTAAATGGTCCGGACATTAGCCGGTCGGCAGCGGGAATGTGGTAAAAATGGCGCAAAGGTCCGTGCATTATTTACATGCGTAATAAAGCTTCCCCAGGTGATAATAGCACTGGGAAAGGTGAGAGGCAGTATCCCGGGTGACATGCAAAAAAGATTCTAGTGGATTAAAGAGTCTATTGCAGGGAAAATGACCGGTGCTAAACATGAACGCTGCCCGGGTGCGGAACCAAACAGTATGCGACCTGCCTCTCTGAGTCCTCTGCATCTACTGTAGTTCCAACATATCGTGCTCGCCAGAGATGCAGCCACAGCGTGCCACGTGGAACTACTTTTGTCACATTACACTCTGCATCTCTATGCTTACTCCTGAAATGGCGTGTGAATGATGACACGTGAATATGATACACTATAATACATTGCAATAACACTGATAAAGAAGGTTAGGGCTTTGGAATTAATATTGCGGATGTCCCTTCACTTGCATGTGACTATCACAACCCTTACCCTGTTATGTATTATTTAGGAAAATAATGCTCTGTCTCATATGGCACTTAAAAAAAAAAATTTCAGGAAAATTTAAAGTATTTTGCATTTTAATTTTGGTAGGTGTAAAGTTATTTAGTATGTGTTTTGGAAATTTTAGTTATTGAATTGAGCATAACTGGCATATTAGTTTCCTTTTGAAGATTTCGAGTTAGTTTATCTCTCGGCTAAATCCAGTAGCTGGACCAGGCTGGCAAGACGGCGAACTCACGAACAGCGCCGGTGACAGCATGGGCTGCATCTCGCGCATGTTATCTGACTAAAGCTGCAGCCATCCACACATTCTATCACAAATTCCTTATCAGAGTAAAGTTGCTGCGCTCATTGCTTTCAGTCATGTCTCCATGTGACCTTTAAGTCTGCCTCAGCTGTGCAGGCCTCAGCATTCCACGCAATAAATTTCTGTTGCCTTTTAATTTCTGTACGACGTGTCACAGTTGAAAAGGGGCCTAACTGATTCACTGTAAGTGCCTTTTATTCATCCCAGCGCATCCTAGCAGTGCGCCTTGTACTAAGTTAATTAGGCCCACTGCCACCACGACACTCACGCTCACCATGTTTTGCCGCATCCTACGCGACGAGCACTAGGCATTCCTGCACCTGCTGCCGGCAAGAGATACACGTCTTTTTTGTGCTCCAGCCAACTTCTCTTATTCACGAAGGATGTAGTCCGTTGCGACTGTGTTTACTTACCTACGATGTAGATTGATTGTGTGTGATGTAGATTAGCAGCTATAGAGATGACGTAGTTTTTGTTTGTTTTGGTGATGTGACTGCAAGTGACTGCGCGACGATGTTTTTCTCCTAGTACCTTTTTCACCCTCCCAATCGGGGTAAGTTTGGTTTCGGTTTTGTAACCGTCATTTGCGTTCATAGGACCGGTAGTTGATGTCCGATATTTAATTTTGTTACACAGGGTCCGACAGTGGCTCAAGATTTTAGTCCCAGAATTGGTTTCAAATTTTCCTTGTTTTCGTTGCCATGCGCCTCTCGCGACCTTTGCTGAGAATTCTCCATGCTGTGGTTATTGAGCACCACATCTGCTTCTTATGGCGGCAAAAGACGTTTTGTTTACTGTGTTCGGGACCAGACTAACAAAGCAGATATGACCTACCATTTTTTTGTTATTTTACCATTTATAATTATGTTATTTGCATACGAATATAGTTAAATGTATTCAAGCATTATTACTGTCGCACTTTACATATGAGAGACTTTGATTTATTTGTTTGATTTACGAAGGCTTTAATCAATTAATTAATCAGTAAGTAATACGATGTTATTTGCAACTGCGTGGGTGCAACTTTTTTTTTAACATTTCGCCTTCTTAATGTGTTTATCATTGAATAACTTATCAAGATAATTCTTTGTTTTAAATGTTATAATGAAAACATTTAAAAGAGATAATGTTGTTGTAAGGAAAGGAAACAATATATATGATTGCATCACCTAATCATTACATGCCTTGTTTGCTTTATTTTGCGTAGTGATCCCCCGAATAATATAATTTTTTTAAATCATAAATAGCAGATTTTTTGTTTTTGCCAGTATATAGTAGTACTACTTCCCACCATTTCAGTATGCTCCATCTTGAGACTTCTGATATGGTAGCAGATTTATTATTTTAACCAGTGGCAAGGGAACAAAATGGTATCAGAGCTATGGCTTAGTTTTTTTATCTAGTTGCTATCTGAGTTACAAAATATTAGCAGTCTGCGAGATTAAAAATAAATGTGGTTCTACAAGGCATGGTTAACGAGTTGGCGACAAAAAAAATATATAAGTTACACTTTTATTTACGAATTTCGTAGGGCGACATTTGTACGCTCATATATGCAATAATTAATCCATTGTCCTTGCATTTATGCCTGCTTCAAAAGGTAATGCAGTCTTTTTTTTTTTAAGTTACAGTGTTGTTCTTGTGGTGTTAAATATTTAATTAAGTAGTAAGATGAGTAGTTTATGTTGGTGTTGTTTTGTTTGCCCATCTTGTTAGCAGTCATGGGTAGCCGTCTTGCCAGATGTAATTTTTTTTGTACATTTTCCATTGCGTAATTAGTTGCTTTGTTGAGTAAATAATATTTGTGTGCATTAGTTATATGCGACATGCACATGGCCTCAGCGAAATATAATTAGTCGTATTTTAAGTAATTAGTTAGCTAGGGTGTTCTATGTTTTGTGTCGAGAGGTTAATTTTAATTAAATTTACAAACATGGAGAGTTGTGTTAACCCAGAGTACATGTTCAAGGACGAGCTGGCATATGAGTTAAAGTCTCATTATCTAGATTACTCGGGAGACACAACAACTACGCAAAAAGGTGCGCATTGCTATTAAAGATGGCATACCATCATCTGTTGAGTATGTTAAATATATAGATTGGTTTGAAGAATATAGCCTCTGTTCCAAAAAGTTGAGAAATTAACGAGACAGCTGTAATATTCCATGGCAGTACACAACAAGCAGATTTACTCAGATGTTTAGCCAGACTTACACATGTCACACACCGCCTAATGGTATTAGAGTTGTTAGGCCAGGGCCAGATGCACTCCGCATATTTAGGCGAAGTGACCAAATTTTTGCAAATGATAACAACACAGCTTGAAACCATAAAAGGGCAGGTAAAATTATTAGCAAAACAAACACAAAAGTCTCTTTTATCTTGGCCATTTCCTGTATGCACTAAAAAAGGTTTACGTGTGCGCATTTTAGGTGTAGAAACTGGCGTATCTGACTCTTCCACCCCATCAACACCCATTACACCGACATCTCCTCCCATCACAGTGGTTCCCATTTCAGGCTCACTCATTCCCACCAACGCCAACCACACCCCATAATCATTTGCAGTTACTGCTAGGCAGCAAGGCAGTACACAGGTTAGTCAGGAGGACCTAAACTCAGCAGTGGTAGTATCCACCACAGTAAACACAATTGACATTCCATCGCTACCCCTTACTAACCAGCCACCCCCAATCACACTTCATTCCTCAGTAAACATATAGGATAACACACAACAAATTCAGAATCTCACGGTCTCTAAACCTGAACAAGCACAATCAAGAACCCTCTCCCCCCTTAATCCACAGTACCAACCACTTCCCTGTCTCTCAACTACACTTCACAATGTTCCCAAATTACCACATCATCCTGCAGTGTCACAATTTCTTTCACAACAGGACTTCCAAAGAACTTCCCCCTTTCCTGCACAACAACAGTCATGTACCCACACTCAGACTTTTGGTATTCAGGGAACTGCAGGCTTACACCAATCACCCCAACTCACCACATTTCACCGCCTACCCCTCCATCAGTCTCTGAACCACACTGCAGTCACCCCACAAGCCTATTCGCCCTGTTCTGCATATGGGAATTTTTCCCGCCCTTTAGAAATAATTTTGTGGTTTTTCCTGAAACCGATGGGGTAAATATTCACAGATTGCTAAAGTTTTTAATTGAGCTGATTAGAATCAAACAGAAAGGTAACATACCTGACAGCCAACTGTTATAAATTATTATTCCTTTTACTTGTCCCCCCTTAAGTGACAGAACCACCTTAGCCATCACAAACAATTTTATAGTTCTGAAAAGTATTACCAGGACATCCTAGATTATTTCATTCCAGCTCGAATGTTGGTAAATATCAGGCTAGAATAGTTCAACAGTTACCTAATGAGCCCTTAGCTAACTACATTTCAGACATCAAAGAGTTAGCCATAATGTTGTGTTTACCAGTTTCGGAGGCAGAAATTGTTTCAACTATTGTAGATGGATGCTTATAGGCGGTATTCTCTTACAGACCACACACTTTTGCAGATATTGATAGATTCTGTATAAATTCAAGTAATGTAGCATTCGCCGATCCATCTAGAGAAAACACTTTTTTTCGCTACAGGAAACCTCCCACCCTATTCCAAAAAATAAGGCCAGATGAAAAACATAGGGGAAATGTTAAGAACTCCACTAGTGCTAATATTAGGGATAAGCCTAAACACCCACAAAACACTACTAGGCAACTAAGTAACATATGCTATTACTATAAGGAACCAGGTCATTTTTCAAACCAGTGTCCAAAACTGCAAGAAAAATTTTTTAAAAAGAAGCAGAGTAAAAAAAAAAAACAAGTAGGGTGGTGGTCTAAACGGCAGCCAAAATGGTCTAGACCACCAAAAAATATACATTTCAAAGAAAGTAAGGGCACAAAATCAAAATTAATTTAACTGAAAAATGTTGTTGAGGATAATTTAGGAAATATATGGAGGGGTTTCAGTGATACAAATTGTAATAAATGTCAGAGAAATGGGTACCTACAAAAAAAGAAAATGTCACAACATTGAACCACTCACCAAACCATTTTTACCTTTTCTTGTTACACAATTAGGTCCCTTTGAGATTGAAGATCTTGTTGATATAGTTTCCGTACGAAGTTTTGTTTCTACTTCACTCTTTAAGGAACTAGACAAAAAGGTGTATGTTAAAGGTGCACAACCAGTAAACATTAAAAGTGTTACAGCTTCAGACCAACCCTTGCAAGTCAGTATAACAGCCATGGTAAAAATTTAAATTAACTTGTTTTCATGGGTTTTTCCATTTATAGTATGTAACTCAATTACTACTGATCTCCTTCTGGTATCAGATTTCATCTCAAAAACAGGAATGATAATTGACATACAAGCCAGATGCATCATGTTCAAATTTAATAAGCAAGTCGTAATTCCATTTGTTAATGCTAGTCAACCCGACGAAAGAGAGCTGTTATCTGAAATTAATGATAATTGGGATCCGCTTTTATTTAATCATCTTGATGAAGAGAAGTAAAAGTCATAAGAGAATTGTGTGCTGATTTCCCAGAAGTCTTAACCTCAAAATTAGGCCGCACAAATCTTATTGAATATGATATCAAGCTACTTGATTCCAAACCAGTAAGGCATCGTCCAAATAATTTGGAACCCCCTAAAACGCAGATCATGAGTAATAAAATTAAAAAATTGCTAGACAATAAAGTAATTGAACCATCCATATCCTCTTTCAGTTCTCCAGCTTTTTTTGTTCCCAAAGAAACGACCATCATTTAATGGTAGATTACAGACTCATAAACAAACACATAGACATAGAAAGTGTTCCTTTGCCAAATTTAAATTCAGCATTCCATTGGTTCAGTAAAGCCAAATATTCGAGTGTCTGTGATCTAAATTCTGCTTACTATCAAATTCCCCTAACTAAGGAATCAAAATATATCACCAGATTTTGTGTACCATGGAGTTTGTACCAATACAAGGTTGTGCCTGTTGGTTTAGCTACAGGAGTTCAAGTACTCACACGTCTTCTTGATCAGGTCTTGGGAGATGTTAAGTTCAAGTATGTTTTTAATTATTTAGATGATTTGGTTGTGCATTCTAAAAATTTTGATCAGCATGTGACTCATTTGAAGGAAGTCTTAGTAAGACTGGGTTAAAGCAAGCCTCATGGGTAACTTCAAAAAGGTATAATTTGCAGTTAAAGACATTTCTTTTCTGGGCCATTTAGTTTCAGAAAAGGGTGCGTGTATATATCCAGACAGAACCAAATACATCAAAAATTTCCCACCACCCAAGGATGCAAAAGGAATTTCCTGTTTCATAGGCATGGTGAATTTCTATTCTAAATTTATTCCTAAATTTGCTGAACATGTGGTATCACTAAATTCACTTAGGGAGAAGGGAGCAAAATTTGACAGGTAAAGAGCAACAATACACATATGAGTCTCTGAAACAATCAATTGCTTGTACCCCTGTTCTCAGAACAGTTGATTTTTCGAAAAGCTTCATTTTGCAAACAGATGCCTCAAGTACAGCACTGGGTGCTGTGTTGTCTCAATAAATTGATTGGCAGAGGCAGCCCACTGCATTTGCTTCCTGGACCCTAACCCATCAAGAAAAGAAATCTTCATCTGTTTACGAATTAGAGTGTTTGGCAGTTGTCTTTGGAAATGATAAGTTTAAGCACTTTCTGGAACACAGGGAATTTCTTCTTGAAACCGACAATCAAACACTCCCTTGGTTATTAGCACATCCAAAACAATTGGGATAACTAGGACTTTGGACTGTCAAAATTTCTTCTCTCAAATTCAGAATTCAGCATATTCGAGGAACACAGAACATTGTTGCAGATGCTTTGTGCCATATGTTCGTGAACTACCCTGAGGAAATCTCGTCTTAGCAGGAAACAAACATTTGTAGTGCCTTACTAACCGATTTCCTGTTAGCTTTCCAGGATATTGGAACCCATCAGAAGGCAGACCTTTTTATCAGTGAAGTGACTGAGGAAGTTCAGAAGGGTACTGCACCAAAACAGTATAAAATATTTGAGTGTGTTTTGCATTGCAAATCTCGTTCGTCTAACCAGTATAAATATGTTTTGCCTCAGAACATATGTGACATGGTATTCCAGTATTTTTATTCATCCCCATTAGGAGCCCATTTAGGAATTTATAAAACTATCACTGCAATTAGGAGTGCATTTATTTGGGAAGGCATGTTCCAAGATATTTCAAACAAAGTAAAATTTTGTAAACTTTGAACAATAAGCAAGTCTGCACAGGATACATAGTTAGGGTTACTTTCTTCTTACATTGCTGAATGTCCCTTGCAGAAAATTTTTGTGCATTTTGTTGGACCTTTTCCCTATTCTAAATTAGGAAATACTATGCCGTTTGTATGTATTGATGCCATCACGAAATATGTGTGATTAATTCTATTGAGAAAGGCTACTTCAGATATCACAATAGCAGCTTTAAAGAATTGCATTTTCAAATTTCAGGGATTCTTTCTGTTACTGTGTCTGATAACTGTCCACAGTTTAAGTCCAGGTCATTCAGGAACATGTGTTTCAGTCAAGGCATTCAGCATATCATCACCTCACTTTATTATCCACAACCTTCCTATGCGGAGAGATTCAATAGTAATCTCTGCTCTGTTCTCATTGCTTTCCATGGAAACAGTCAGGATAAATGAGATCATAATGTGGAATGGCTGCAAATTGCATTCAACTGCACACGCCATGAGGGACATAAGGGCACTCCCTTTGAACTCACGTTCACATATAAGCCGAACACCCCTCTTTCCAATCTTTGGTCCTTACCGACCTTTTGCCTGATGATCCGAAGGACATCAGGGAGATTTAGAAACAAGCTAAGGAGAACTTAAACCTAGCATACCGGAAGTCAAAGAGAAGGTACTGTAAGGAACGTCGAGTCAACCCATTCCAAATGGGATATTTCATAATGTACAAAGCACATCCGCTGAGCAAGGCCGTGGACAAAAAGAATCAAAGCTCAGTTATTGTTGGAAAGGTCCGTACTAAATCCAGAGACTTCGTACTTCTGTGACAGTGACACTTAGTGAACCAAGTAATGGTCAATTTGTGGCCAGGGCCCACATTTCACAGTTAAAGACGAGTTGTACTAACTTCATATAGGTTAGTGCAAAGTAGTCCATTTGATGGCATGTAATGTCAGCAAGTTTCAAATGGACTGATGACCCATCTGTACAGTTATGTTGTTGGATTTAAGAATGAATTTTAGAGGTTAACCTCAAAAGCAAAAGGGTCAATCCCTTTTCTGGAGACTGGAACATTTTCAGTCATTTGTATGAGAAATCCTAGGTACTAGTTTTAAGTTAGTGTGCACAGTGTTTTGTTATGTAAAGTTAACCTTTATGTAAAAAAGACTTAATGTAAAAGGCCTTAATGTAAAATTATATTATATTATATTAAAGTTGTGCTCTATTGTTGTTTGAGAGTTTGTATACCATGGCTAATGTTTTTTATACTTTTGTTCTTCCGATCCTAGGCCAAGTGCACGTAGGCTCAATTTATATGTATAATAAGATGCATCTTGATGATGACAGTTCATGACGTATGAAACCTAGCGTCCGCTTTGGAGATGGAAATTCTGCAATTTTATAAGGCACTTATAAAACAATTTTTTTTGGGGGAAATTTAAAGTATTCTGGATTTTAATTTTGGTAGGTGTAAAGTTATTTAGTATGTGTTTTGGGAATTTTAGTTATTGAATTGAGCATAACTGTCATAATAGTTTCCTTTTGAAGTTTTCAAGTTACTTTTTCTCTCCACTAACTCCAGTAGATGGTCGGGCTGACAATACGGCAGCCTCACGAACAGCACCAGTGACAGCGTGGGCTGCATCTCATGCCTGTTATCTGACTACAGCTGCAGCCATCCACACTTTCTGTCATGTCCGTTATCAGAGTACAGTATCTGCACTCATTGCTTTCAGCCACGTCTCCATGTGTCATTTTAGTCCGCCCCAGCTCTGCAGGCCTCAGCATTCCCTGCAGTAAATTTCTGCTGCCTTTCACTTTCGTACAATGTGTCACAGTTGAAAGCGTTCTAACTGACTCATTGAAAGTACTTTTTGTCCATCCCAGCACATCCTAGCAGTGCGCCTGGTGCTAAGTTAGTTTGTCCCATCGCCGCTGCGACACTCACGCTCGCTGTGTTTCGCTGTGTTCGATACTACGAGCGCGCGACAATCCTGCGCCCGCTGTGGCCAAGAGATAAAGGTCTTTCTGCGCTCCAGCCATCTTCTGTTTTTGACGAAGGCTCTAGTCTGTTGCGATTTTGTTTACTTACCTACGATGTAGATTGTTTGTCTGTGAATTAGATTAGCGGCTGTAGAGATGATGTAGTTTTTGTTTGTTTTGGTGACATGACTGCAAGTGACAGCACGACAGTGTTTTTCTTCTAGTATCTTTTTCACCCTCCCAGTCGGGGTAAACTTGGATTCTTTTTGGTAACCATAATTTGTTTGCATAGGACCTGTAGTTATTGTCTGATGTTAAATTTTCTTACAGAGGGTCCGACAGTTTGGCCCAGGAGGTTTGTCCCAGAATTGGTTTCGAATTTTCCTTGGTTTCGTCGCTATTCGCCTCTCGCGACCATTGCTGAGAATTTTCCATGCTGTAGTGATTGATTCCCGCCTCTGCTACTGGCGGCGGCAAAAGATGTTTCGTTTACTGTGTTCGGAACTACACTAACAAAACAGATATGACCTACAATTTTATTTTGCTATTTTACCATTTCTAGTGATATTTGCATTAAAATATAGTTAAATGTGTTCAAGCATTATTTTTGTCGCACTTTAAATACGGAATACTTTGGTTTATTTTATTTATTTATTAAGGCATTAATTAATTAAATAATCAGAATGTAATATGATATTATTTTCAACTGTACAGGATACCGCCTTTTTTAACAACTCGTCTTCTTAATATGTTGATCATTGAATAACTAATCAAGATATTTGTTATAAATTTTATGATGAAACCATTTAAAAGAGATAATGTTGTTGTTGTTGTAAGGAAAGGAAACAATATATTATGGCACCACCAAATCATTATGTTTGCCTCCTTTGTTTTATTTTATGTAGTGATCCCCAGAATAATATAATTTCCTTTAACATTAAATAGCAGATTTTTTGTTATTGTCAGCAAATAGTTGTAGTACTTGCTATCATTCCAGCATGCTTCACTTTGAGACTTTTTATATGGTAGCAGATTTTATATGTTAACCAGTGGCAAGGGTACAACAAAGTGCATTGGTGCTACTTCCTTGTGTCCTTGCACAGCTGAGCACGTGGCCGCATGGCCATTATCCTTGCTCCGCTTTGTGTTGCACTGCCTGTAACACACTGCACTGCACTGGCACCTACATCGTGCTGGTCACCGACGCGCTACCGCGCGTGGAAGAGTGCAGCTCTCTGCTGCAGCTGTTGATCGATGGCAGGCAAACCATCTAAGGCCTGGGAGCTCGCCTCATGTCAAGGGGCTGGGTGTCATCCTGTATCAATATGCAGAGGATTGCAAAAAGCTAGTGATAGATTTCGCCAATGCGAAGTTAGGCCAAGTAGAATGGAGATACGGCGTGAATGAGCGGGAGATGTTGGCAGTGTTTGGCCAAATAAAAAGTACCAGCCCTACTTGGATTACAAGCACTTCACATTAAGGACAGATAACAGATGCCTTGTTTGGCTGCACGCTAAGAAGGAGGCGTGATGTTAACATACATGTTGGGTGATGCTCCTGCAGTTGTACAACTTCACTGTAGAGCATGTCCCCGGGAAAGAGAACTAGTTGGTAGCACCTTATCATGCGTGCCCGATACCAGTGTAATTGTCACAGACAAACAGAGTGGGACGAGGTACTCCCATCCGACCCGAACGAGCTATTCCACGAAATACATGTCAACAAAGTGCTAGAAGAGGGCAGTGACATTTCGGTAATTGAACTGCACCAGGAACTAGCAGATGCGCAAAACAACTGCGAAATAGCACAGAGAAGGGAGGAACAGTGTGCACAACGAACAGTGGAACAGTGGCGTGTGATGGAGGGTAGACTGGTGATCTGTTCAGGATAGAACAATACAAAATTGTATTTATTCGTACCGCCAACATGCAGGACAAAAGTATTATAACATATACCTGCAAGTAACTTGGCCAGATACCCGGATGCTGAGCAAATAATCCGAAATGTCAGATAGCATTTTTTTGGCCAGGATTATCGCATGATGCAAGGATGTACATGCAAAAGTGTGTTATGTGTTAGACTTTCAAATTATGCAGGACTGATCGAGTGCACCAGCAACAGCCCTGCCTACCGAAATGGCCATTTTACACTGTAAGTCTAGACCTGATGGGGCCGTACCCCCGAACACCTGGTGGAAAAAAGTTCATTTTAGTCGTTACTGATAACTTAACTTGATGTGTGGAGGCCTACGCAATAAGCAGCACAAGAGTAACCACCATAGTGCAGTCCTCGAACGAGACTGTTTCCCCACTGGGGATATCTGAAGCAGGTATTGACAGATAACTGTACACAATTTGTGGGAAGAAAGTGGCAATTGATGTGCAACCAGAAGGGGGTGTGGCACTTGAAGACAGCGTTGTAACACATCAGTCAACCCCACAGAGCGCCATAACCAAGACCTGAAGGCACAACTGTGACTCCGTATGGGTGAGGTGTACACCAGCTGGACAGACTACCTGCCACCCACCTTCTTCACCCTCCACCAGCGTGTGAACGCTGCCACCGGTCAGACACCTGTAGACACACTGTTAGGCCAGAATATCAAGATTTTCGGCGAGAGAAACTGCCAGCAAGAAAACCCTAGCAAGAGCATGGAGTGTAGAGCAGCAAGGAGGGAAAGAAGGAGACAGCGAGACAAGGAGCAGAGAGAGAGGCAAGAGAGATACGCACTTATGTGGGTCCTGACAAGCACAACAACTCCACTCATGCTCGAACCTGGCCAGCAAGTAAACATGAAGGCACATCCACAATCCACAGCCCACCAAAATGTCTGAGCCGGACTCACAGCATGGTGGACCAGATTACACCGGGTCGTAAAGGGCTTAGGACGTACCACCTACCTGGTCCGCATGGGCAGAAAATCCACCAAGATACACCGAAATGCTATATGCCTGTCGCCCAGGGATGTCCATGGCGAGGGCAAGGCTGGTGAACAACAACACCATAACGGCGCAATGTCTGCCGAACCCACAGTGCAAGCGAGGTAGGAGGAGAGTGGGGCAGCACCTCCCACAGGAGGTGCCCTACAGGACACCAGAATGTCGCCGATGCCGGACGAGGCCTCTTCTACAAGGTGCCTGGACAACAGAGGCTTGGATGACAGAGGGCACAACACATCAAGAGCAAACGTCACCCCAGAATCCCCTGCAGACAGGCAGTAGGAAGCAAGTGAGAAGAAATATGCAAGGCATGGAAATGATGCACGAGACCAGGAGACTCACGATGGCTCCATCGAGTATGAACTCCAGGAAGAGGAGGCAAGAGTGTGATATGGGTCAGTACCTTTCCTGAGGCCACTAGAAGTGGGTGTCCAAGGCACGATGATGCACAGCGCACTGGTGCCAGGCAGTGTGCATCCGATAGCTGGCCCTACTGTAATCGACAGCGCAGTGGCTACAAGCGCAACCCAACAACAGCCAGAGCTGCAACCAGTGGTGACACCTCTGTGAGAGAGTACCTCAGGAGATGACATGATTACCATCAACGGGATGCCACCCATCGAGGAGGGCAGAACAACAGAAGTAGCAATGGTGTCAATGCCAGCTGTGGAGTCATCCAAGGGTGACGCCAACCCCCCAGTGGTTGCTAGTCCGACTAGCTACCAGCAGCGACATGGAGTTGTGCATCAGGACAGCAGCAGTAGCAGCGAAGACAGAGGTTCATGCAGTTCGTTCGAGCTCCACCAATCAAGACATCGACGACGGCCACCTGCGGCCTGCCAAATGTGCATTGATGGCAAGATGGTGAGGGATGACGGTAATAGCCAGTGGTTCCGGATCGTGGGGGGGCTGGCAAGAAGCACCTACACCTTAGGTCCACGATGGGCAGATGCGAGATGTCACCTGTGATGTGTGCTACTTAAAATGGTCTTGTGAGAAGGGGGGACATTTGAAATGTGCTGCGTACCCCCTTCCCCATTTTACCCGTTTGCTTTTTGCACCAGGTCCTGCAATTCAGTGTGTGTGTATGCTCTGCGAGTGCAGGCGCAGTGCAGTGTGATGAGGGACGCAAGTGCAGCACAAAGAGAGAGCGACCATGTGTGGTACGGGCACACTAATACAAAAGTAGACCATGCTAATTTTCATATTTTCTACATAAAAGGGCAAGGGTGATAATATGTAATAGAACACGTTTTATATCAATAAAGACTCCTACCCTAATGGCCTCAAAGCCCTAAGTGTTTTAAGAGTATGTTTGCAATGTTATTGTTATGTTCACTCACGTGTTTTCTTCCCCACATCATTCTTATTTTGCAGTGTCATATTGTACTACATTTCAATCGCAGGGTTAGATTTTAAGCAATATGTAACAGCTGGATCAGGGAGTGCGTGCCAGGCGGGTAAGTGTTGTTTGCAAGAAAGTAGTGTGGTACGCGATGCCAGTCTGCCAAGCCTACCAGCATACCGCGTAGGCAGAAGTTAGTAGTAGTTCGTCTTTGTGCATGTTGTGATGCGTTACATCGGGGCTCGTTGTTTAGCGTGCTTGATTGGCCAGCCTCATGTTGGACTAATAATTTAACTTACAATATATTTATTTAATATACCGCAACCTTTGTCTTTTCAGCCGCCCGAGTTCTCGCACCTAGCACCCACCCAGTGTTTGCATTGCCTAGGTGAGCATAACTTGCACGTAATCTATATGTGACCTTTGTGTCTTTCCGCAGTTTCGCCTACGGTGATGGGCTTGTGGTCAGTAATCTTGTTAGTGTTCTGCAACGGAGAGATGTTATTAGAAGCACCGAATAAATCTCAGTAGTGATGTAAATTCCACGTGTGGTTTATTTTTGTTCGCCTCAAGGCATTTAATGTATGGGCCTTCTCCTGCCAAATTTCCTTCTACCTGAAAATGTGTATAATCTATGTTTAAATGGTTACGAATTTGTATTGTAAGTAACAGTATTTTGTATGGGCATGTGGGGAGCCCAGATATCCCACAGCGCCACAAGTAAGGGAAATATTCTACTTTTCACTATCATTATTATTAGAGGAGTCAACACAGCAACTGAGGGATTTCGCAATGGTCGTCGGCCGAATGATCCTGAGGAACGAGTCAACTCCCCGACTTCACGACATTGTCATCTGGGCAATGTCTGGCACCTTGAGTGACACTCCTACAAAAATTCTAATTACATTCACTGCTCCTCAAAACCTAACCTTTATCCTTTTCGAGCAACCAATCACCATCACAACTGAGTCGTTATTGGAATGACATTCTACTGGATTTACTGGTGGTAGTATACAGTGTGCATAGGTGGCTATTTGGAGTGTAGAACACAATGGACCCCTTATTTATTCACATTAGATGTACAATACTTGACTGACATAATGTGTACCTGTAATAAAGCGGGCTCGGTGCTATGGCTAGCAGATAGCCTATGCAGTTATGAGATCCATGTGCGTGCGTAACTTTTTAAGTTGCGACAGTTACTTTAAATTGGCCCTTCGGTACTTATTATGCTTACAAAATGTTCCAATTACTGATTGCTATTGATAAACTAAATGAATATGCCTGAAAGTGGAAGTACCAAAGGGCTGTGCGGGAACACACTCCTTAAAGATGTTTACCGGTTGATGGTGAGGACGCTGCCCACTCTCACCTGCACAAAGAGCCAGGCATGTTCGAAAATGAATGCTTAGTGCATTATGCTCTCACAACTTACAAGATGATTGTGATTTAATGCTTGTGTTTGCCCTTTTGCACTTTAAACATAATTATAGGCTTATTGCCGACATTTTCGCGAATCTAAAAGCAAAATTAACAAAGTTTGAAATTTTGTCATGGGAATGCCACTGCCCTTATAAACATATTGTACAACCTGATGAATCTATGCGATGATGATTGCATGAATGATGAAATAAAACCATACCACAAAACTCTCTACATTATGCACTTCCATTTTGCGTGTGGGTTGCTGGACACTCGGAATGCATCTTGCGAATTCACAGCATCTCTTTGCACAAAATGCTGTGACTTTATGACTGTACAATTGAACAGTTCTCCCTCTATGAGGGATGCAATGTGGTTATTATGTGTTGTGTCCTGGATGCTAGAGTGTGCTAAGTGTAGCTTCATTCTACACTTTCTACCACTGAATTTCACATACCACTTGTAGCCATGCAGGTGGTGTCTTAATACACTAAAGGGATTGGCACTGCTATTGCCTGTTTGCACAAGGTTGTTTGGCCTACGAGCACGCCGACACACGCCAAACTGGGGGGAATGTGCTGCACTGCTGTACTAACAGCTATCATGCTCCCTCCAATGGTACAGTCACATAATGGTAGTGACTTCACAGGGACATATTGGCAATCTGCTAACTTATCTCTCACAAGCATTACCTCTTATGAGAAATAGGTTAAACAGCTGATCTGGAATTACATGTCTTGGGTCACCGGGAAAGTTACTCGCTATTCCCACTGCCTGCACCAAAGTACTCCGGGCTGTTCGATTTGCCCCTGTCGTGCATTAATGCTATAAACTGGCTGTGGTGGTACAAATGGTCACAGAAGCATACTGGAATACCGTTCACATCAAACGTTCCCCCACCCCGGTGACCATTTGGACTTCGCAGCCTCCCACAGATCTATCACACCATAGGCGCAACAGGACTCTGGTGCCTTGAGGAGTTAACGAGGTCGTAGGCGATACTGACCATGCCACTCCTTGCTGTCTGTGATGGTGTTCTCCTGAACACTCTGCTGCCCTTGATGTCGATGTTGTCGAGTTGCGGCATGCATGTGTAGGCAAGGGATGTTCCCAATTGAGTCCACTCATGCCATGGTGACCAGTTGGCGAAGTCTTGTAGATCGTAGGGAAGGGGTCGATACCCTCTCTGCAGATAACTCGTCGCCGCTGCCTTCCCTGCTGCTGCTGCTGATGTCGCTGCTAATGATCTTGCTCCTCCCAATGCATTTTATTATGCTTCTCCCAAAGCATTTCATGCTGCTTCTCCTAATGCCTTTCATAATGTTTCTTCTATACCTTCCATGCTGCTTCTCTCAATGCCCATCATTCTGTTTCTCCCAATGCATTTCGTGCTGCTTCTCCCAATGCCCTCTGTGTGTCCTGGTTCTTCGGAAACTGGCGAGGGGGAGGAGGTGGCAATTCTGATGAGGAGCTATGTAACTCCCCCCATTGCTGTGACCACCATCCCTCATCACTACTGTTTCTGGTTGCGTTGCTGTAATTTTCACATTTGGGGTGTCCAGTGTGCTTCTCTGTGGGGAGATCAGCCCTACAGTTGCCTCTTTCACCCTGCCTCCTGCGATTTCCCTGCCTCACAGCTCTTCAGCCTCCCTGGCCTTCATGCTGCAGTCAGCCTCTGTCTGATGGTCCGGACTGCCTTCATTGTCTCCTGCTGGTTGCGATGCTTGTACTTCTGCCTCAGACTGGGGTATCTCCATCACAGCCCTGTTGGGCATTTCGATGCCAGGCATCATGTCCGAAAACAGGTGTCGAATGCTAATGCCCTCACCTTCTGTGCTATGTTTGCCTTCATTGATGAGTGCAGATGTATCTGCCTCCGGATGTTGTGTATGCCTGCCGTCGCCCTGTGTTGGGGTGGGCCCCTCTGGTGCCCGGACCCTAGGGGCTTCTACTGCTAGGCAGAGGTCGTCCCGGTGGATGGCCACCCTCCTCCCGCTGCTGAGCTTGATCAGATAGGTCGTATAGCCTAACATCTTAAGTAATTTGGTGGGCCGCTCCACTTCGATGCAAATCCTGCACAAAACTGTTTTGCGCTTTTGGAGAGCCTGTGTTCTTGGACGTACAAAATTTGTTCTGCCACGAGACTTTGTGGGGCCTTGGTTGTTGCATGGACCCATGAGACTATATAGCACTCTTGCACTGCTATTGCTGCATCTATCTCTGCCTCTCTGCGTTGCCTCCTCTCTGCCCATGTCTCTTGCAGCATCTGCCCAACTGCCTGGCAGTTTGCAGTTTTGCAAACTCTCCTGAGGCGAGCAGCTCCCTTCCCTGGAGGATTGCTGCTGGTGTTTGCCCTTTGTCTTGATTCAGGCTTCTCCTGATTGTGAATAGGGCTGTGGGCAAATGTGCTGCCTATGAAGCATTGTTGTCACCGACTCGGAGGCACAACTGGATTTTGATATCTTTGCTGCGCCTCTCTGTCTGGTTTGCTCGTAGATGGTAATTGGCGGTGGTTAGGTGCAATGTGTGCCAGCGAGTACACAGATCCCTCCATTCACAACCTGTGAACCTTGGACCATTGTTCATTAAGATGTTTTTTGGATACCCCCATCATGGGAAAAACTCTGTCTCCAGCACCTGTGCTATGGTGCATGCATGTGCGCTGGAAATCGGATATTACTCCGTCCATTCGGAGAACCTATCGCTCACCACTAAGATGAATTTCTTGCCATTTGGTGTGTGGCGGTACGAATCCATCAGGTCCAAGGAGACTGTCTGAAAAGGTCCCTGGGAACCAGTGGTTGTTGCTGGCTTACCCAATCTGCTCTGTGACTTTTGTACAAATTGCATGTGATGCACTGCCTTACAAACTGCCGAATGTCTCGGGTGGTCCCAGGCCAATGAAAGGTCTTGGTCAGGTTGCGCACTGTCTGTGCCGCCCCTGGCTGTCCAACCAAACTGCTGTTGGGCACATGTAGTAATATTGCTTCCCGTGCCCCTTAGGCACGAATGTTCTCCAACTTGCATCTTGCTTGTGGGGTCTGCTCTCCACTTGATCATCCCGAACTCTCCACCATTCACTGTATTTGTTTGCCAGTTCCTCCTTTCATGCCTGCACCTGCTCGCATTCTCTCTGTGCGATTGTCAACAGTCATATTACCAGGGTATCCCCAAGATGGCGTCCTCCTGCATGTCACTCGAAACGAGGGCTGTTTTAGTTGTCTCAATGTCGCGAATCTGCACTGTGACTGCAACTTTGCCAACCATCTGACCTGTCTGATGTTGGGTGGCTAGGCGTACTATCTACTGGAAGGGGTCCAGTTCCTGACCATGTACGAACTCCTCCCTGATGAAATTATGAGATGCTGCAGTGTTTACTAATGCGAGGCACTTGATGCAGTTGAGTAAAACAGGTATTCTGAGCATGCGATGTGTTACCTCTGCGATTTGCTGGAGAATGGCCTGTTGTGGTGTCTGTGTGTTCTGTTTCCCTGCCTGTTGTCTATTGGTGTTGGGTTGCTGGGTTTTGTGGTGTAGTTGACGTCCGGTCCATGCACCACAGCTCTTAGTATCTCGCCTGATTGTCCTTTCATTGGGGTTGGTGCCCCGCTATTGGGTCTCCTTCCTTGCTCTCTCCCAGGTGGAAAGTTATTTCCCCCTCTGTTGCCTGAATATGCCAGATGCTGGGCATTGCCAATGCCTGGTATCAGTCATGGACTGTAGTTGCCTGCTCCCCTTTCTTATTCCCTGTGTTTGTCTATGAAATCTCTCTCAGTCTGGTCTATTAGTCCTGAGGAATGTATGAATGCCTCTACTGTTCAATGTATTAATGGCGCCATTGCAGACTTGCATTCCGGATGGACCGTAGAAGCCACCACTATGTCACTCATATGTGTTTGTAACTGACTAATCATGTTTACTTTTCTGGTTGCAAATGCTGTTAAACTTTCTTCTGGCCCTTTCGCATCCAATTCTGCTCTACTCTGCAATTCCAGAGATGAAAATGTGATAGTGAAGCGACAATCAAATGCTGTTAAAAATTTCCCCTTATCCGTGTTGTAGTGTTTTATTAACCTCCACCAGGTTTGTGCCTCTCCCTGCAACTGTTCGCCCATACACTGCGCGCATTCCTCCTTGCACACTACGTATCTTCCTAAGCAGCCTGTGCTGTCCTTTAGGAATGCCTGCAGATCATCACTGCTCAATCCTGAAAAAGTTGATAATGTCAAAAATGTATTACTTATTGCTGGCCGAGCATAAGAAGCTTGAGGCTGAGCAGAGAACCCGGGGTTAGGTACCACCAGAGATCGCCTATCCCCCTCTGTGTATCTTACTTTGTTTGTCTGGTTGCCTCTTGTTTCCCCTAATTCAATGTTCGAGATGCTTGCGGATGGGCTCAGTCCCTTGAAGCGTGGCTCTTGATGCCCTGTCGCTGTTTGATGCCATTGTCTTCGAGGCTTTTGTAGGCAGTTTTCTCATCGGAAACGTCGGGCGATGGTATTAACGAAATCCCTATCCGTGTTACATAGCCAACGGTTTACATCTTTTGTATGCTGCTGTTTCACCCTGTTCATCTAGTTATGCTGTCTGATGGCAACGTAGCTGTGAAATGATGTTCCATGATACAAAATCTAGTCGTCTGCAGATATTTGGTATTAAGGTTACTACGCAAATATTGCAAAGTATTTTACCATTTATTTACATTGCACTGGTGCAAGGACCATGTTTTCCACCACTCAACAGTGTTCCATTTGCCACGGGATACTGTTCCTGCATAAACTTAAATGTACAACAAATACTGTGGGCAAAACACTCCAGGAAAGGTTATGGGAAGAATTTAAAGAGTTCTGTGAAAATTCCAGGGATGGGCACCAGTTCTAGAGGGCATAAGAATAGGTGGGGTTCTTGATGGCCGACGGCCCATATGGCCTTCCTGGTAGACGTTCCACTGATATGTGTGAAGGGGGCAACCAAGTGGTCACCAAGCTTACTCTTCAAGACGGCGATGATCACTGTAGAGCTACATACAATGGTGCCTGGTCTAGTGGGGGCTGTTGACATCCCCCATACACCAATTCACATGCGTAAGTGGGCTATTGTGGCCTCCCAATGCCATTATTAGTTATATAGTCAATTTAGTTTAAGGTTGACATATGCAGGCAAGATGTGGCTTAATTAAATCATCATGCCGATTAAACAGTCACGTAGTTTATTAAATTTACTTCCTCTATAAAGAGCACTTACATGAACGGGTCACCATTAAAGCCAGGCGAGCTCTTACACTGAACAAAAGTCAGTGAGCCTAAATGGAGTTAAGGTAGTAAAATTATCCCAGCCATGTACAATACAGCCGGGCTGTGAGGGGGCACTGACTCCGGGTGTGCAAAAAGACAAACAATTCTGGTTATGCTACATCATCAACAAAAATTAAGGATGATTGGTAAAACAACGTGAATTGCCCGGAGCCCCGCGACATGGCAGCTACCTCACGTCGAACCAAATTCCAGACTGACTAGGCTTGAGTGCGAGGCCTTCTCATTGGATGCAACTGCCGCCAACATGTCATTTGACTTGTTGTAGAATAAATATAAAAATGGAAAATGAATTGAGGTGATTAGCCATGAGGCTGATGGGATGGAAACATTAAAATACCCCTTTAGAAAATTCAATAAATCTTTATATATATAATTATTCTATGCGTGTGTATGTCACTGAACTCCTAAACGGCTGGACCGATTTTGATGAAATTTTTTGTGTGTGTTCAAGTGGATTCGAGAATGGTTTAGATTCACAATTCGGTCTACTACAAAATGTTTTTTTAATAAATTTTTTATTTATAAGTTATTGTTGATCTTGGAATGTTTTACATCGATAGGTCGAATTGTGGTAACTGTACATGTGATGACGTCAGGTATTGTAATAACTTTTTTTATAAAAAAATTCATCAAAACGGTCCAGATTGTTACAAATTATTAAAAAAAGTTTGAAATTTTCGGATTTAAGACATATGTACAGGACAACGTCTGACGGGTCCGCTAGTTACTTATAAAATATCCAGAAACTAAACACCATTTGACTTCTCTACACACATGGGAAACTAACCTCACTTTTGGGGGTTGGATTCAGGCAGTTTATAAGAGCCGCAGCTCTTCCCCATCTCATCTAGTATTTTATCTACACATAATATTAATAACAAAACATCTTCTAAATAGTCATTGTCCTCAAAAACACACGCAACAAACTTTATTGCATTGCAAAAACTGCCGGCCACGTGGTCGGCCACACCAAGTGCACCGATCGATTTACTCGCCGAACATTCAGTATTACCAGTACTGTCCAGTATCTCAATACTGTCTGTGAAAGTTAGGGTTGTCTCTTTTGTCCTTGGGACGTTCAGTCGCATAATTCCTATGTCATAGATTTGTAAATAATATGATTACATGAATTTATCTCTTATGTGTGTTCGTTTCCAAACATTCAATATAGAGGGCGCACTCAGCACACAGGCCGTTATGGCAAGAGACATAATTTACACTTTAAAACCAATACAAATACAAAAATTACCACACAAATGACCCCACAAGTAAATTAAGTAATAAATAAGGAGACTATTTGTCCCGGTACTTATGTGTTAGGTATGTAGGAAAACAATAACAGTTAGAATGCACAAAATGACATTGCCACTGGAATAAAACATAATTACAATAGAAACAAACAATTGCATGTGAGCTATACGGCATGGGCGATATAATGGCAACATATTCACTGAACTTTAATAATAATAAATAATGACATTGCCCTCAAAATAAATATAGCACTGAAAAGATAAACACTGAAGAAGCACACAATAGCACGTGCGTTGGATCACGCAGGCGATGACAGAACAATGTGCTCACTGATGCTAATAATAACACACCTTTTACTCTGAACATAAATAATAATAAAACATGAACTCATAACTCTGAACTGCACTGTATTAGACATATTCGTGTGCATGCATGGAATGGTGGCTTTGGCACAGAGATGTTTGGGCGGCTGTCAGATGGTGGCTTGGTAAACAGTCTTAATTTTGGGGTATGCAGTTCACATCAAACGCACCCACCTTCTGAGGCCATTCACTCCACATCATCAATCTTTCTTACTGCTACAATGCTGTGGTGGGTGCAGCTGGCCCCACGGATGCAGGTTGTAGACTCGCTGCAGCGAAAGTGGGCATGGCTGTTGGTTTTTACATGTGGCTGGCCGTTTGTTGACAGTTGTGCTTGGCGCTCTTATGCACCCACAGGCTGTGCAACTTACATGCTAGTTGACACTAGCTCTCTTCGAATTGCAAGAAGTTGAGGAAAGCTCCTCCTCCCCCGACTCATCGCTGCGACTGCTGCTGCTGTTATGCTGGCAGCTCTTGAAACAGTGTCTACCACTGCGGTCCTTGTACCCATGCTCGGATGGCATCATGATGGCCTCGGGAGGGTCCCTCACCTGGTGATCAAGGCCATCCTCAGGTGGCCCAGTCTGCTCGTCCTCTGTGATGTCGTGGATAGCCACCGAAGGCAGCTGCATAATGTCCGAGTACAAGGGAATTTTTGCCGCGACATTCCGTGCTGGTTCCCATATAAACGCTGTGGCATCGGGTGCATGAGCTGTGGTCGGAAATGGTGTGATATGCCCTCTAAATGCCTCACACGAAGGATATACATTACTGGGCAGAGTTGTAGGTACCTAGTCTACAGCAGGATTGGGCAACGCACTACCGGTGCTTACAAGCTGTAGCACATCACGGTGGAAGACAGCGGTGCTGCAGGAACATAGCTGTACCTTGTAGATGGTGTTGCCTTGCGCCGAAATCACTGGGTGGGGCAGCTCCATTTTGCAGCGAACCCTGCACAAAATCCGTGCTGGCCAGCTGACTGGAGATGGGTTCTGACGAACGCAAGCTGCCTGGGTAACGGAGGAGGAATGGGCGGTGGTCTCCAATGCTTGCTGGGTGGGATAGCGGAGCTGTATGTCCCTCGCCTCTTGCAATTCTGTCTATCTCGCTTCTTCCTCCTCTTCCCCTTCTCGGCACGTGGTGCTTCCCCTAAAGCCGCTGGTGAACTCGCAGGGGAGAAGGAGGTCACAGTATTGAAGAATGCGGGGATGGTGTTTTCACCATCGCCTCGTTAACTTGTAACGTGCTGGACTGCTGTACAGACAGCTATCACCTTCCCTCCATTGTTATTGTCGCCTAATAGCCGTGGCTTCACAGGGATGCATTGCAAATCTGTTAACTTGTCTCTCACAAGAGTTATATCTTGTGAGAAATAGGTTAAACAGCCAATCTGGAGATATGCGACTTGGGTCACCAGGAAAGTTAATTACTATTCCCGCCACCTTCACCATAGTACTCCAGGCTGTTCGATTCGCCCCTGCCATGCACTAATGCGACAAAATGGCTGTTGTGCAAATCATCCCAGAAGCATACCGGAATGCTCTGTTCACGTCAAGTGGAGTAGAAATGTGAATTTTATTTTAATAAATAGGTTTATTGGTACATAGACAAGAAATCAGTATATTTCTAAGTTAAAATTGTTTCGTTCATATGTCCCAGCATTGATAAAATAAGGCTTGAATATATTTTACCATTAGTTAGGCGAAGGGAAATATTACAGCCTTAATAATTAAATTTCGAATGATTTGGTATAGTGTAAAGCCTTTGGCCCACAGTCAAATCTTTCCATTGATGCTAGCCTATGCTGGACCATGGGGGGAATTAAGGTTACGTGGATTGGTGATGTCGTAAAGCTGAAGTACTCTGGTGAGAGTCAGTGCTCAGTAAGTGGTAGCGCCCAATGTCGATGTAATCTCAGGGTTGTTCGGCCGACGACCAATTGTTATTCCGCCAGTGGTCAGCAGCTTGCAGGTTAGATATCGTTGAACTTATGTAAATATACTCCATGCTACCTGGTGTAGTGAGGCCTGTTGGCCTCCCTCATACGTCAATACTCTCCAGGTGGGTTATTCTGGCAACCCAACACCATTATTTATAACACATGGTAAAATCAGTTGGTATCAAACAGGTTAAGTAACTGTGAAGTGGTTATTACAATAAAAATGCAGGTTTTTTACCATCAAGTTATTTATTGCATAGCACTCCCCCAATGGGGCACTTTCGTTCATATTTCCGCCGCTATAACCTGGCAGGCTCTTACACTGCAAAGATTACCATAGGTTCTATATGGTTAATTAGTGCATTATGCATCAGTTGTATAAAAGGCATACCAAAGTGTGAGAGACCATGTACTCCATGCGAGAAGAATGGCAGAGGTGTCGGCAAACTAAAAATTAACGATAGAGAATTAGATAATGATTGATTGCAAAGTTGATGGGCTCGGAGAACTACGATGCAGTGATCACCTCACCGAATCTACGATGCTACTTAATGGCTTCTTAGCGCAGAGCTCATTCTTTGGATGAGACTCCCGCTGATGATATCGCATGACGGGGTTAACCAATAATCAAACTAATGAAATTAATTGATGTGAACACTGCAATGCAAATCGGATGAGAACTCTAACAAACCCTTATTAACAAAGCAAAAATACAGACTTTAAAAATAGATAAGTAATTACTCTCATTTAACCATGCTAAATTACAGTGGCAACAAAACCTTACATTATGCACGTGTATAATATGGAAATATCTTTTCTTGGCCTCTCCCCAAAAAAGTCTATATATCCCTGTCAACATATATGAGCTCATATCTGGACATTGATTAACACTGCTAAAACACATTTATAATTACAAGTTGCGATTATCCATGTGGTCATATGCACCGGTTAGCCATGGTGCATGGTGTGGAATGCAAACTGAAAGGTTATTATTTCAATACTGGCTGAACTGTCTTTTTCGGGATTCAAATAATTTATAAAAGGAGAATATTTAAACAGCTCTTGATTGGCATAAATTCTATGTAAGTAATTATCAGAAATATTATTATACATAACACGAGCCACAGTTGTCATGCGTGAGGCCATTTGCAATTCACACAAGATGTCACCTCAGGAACTGTATAGCATTTCAAATAAATAAACATACACTACACTGCACTCAAATTAACTAAGAATATTTCAGAATGTAAAACAGATTATTTGTTTCGTACTTGTTTGAAGTACAAGGTAACACAGGAGACTAAAACACTGTTGAAATGACACTTGGCAAAATAAATATACAACACAAAGATGATATCACTGTAACATAAATGTTGGTACATCGTGTGCGGCTCTGCTTGCCTGGCGTATTTGTACGTTAGATTATTATGATGTGTCAAAATATATATGCACGTGGTTTTTCAACTGTGTGCATGAGTGTGCACGATGCAAAATTTAACAATTCATGACACTAAAAATGTTGAACTGAATAACAGCCTTAATCTAAACAGAACAATGGCATGTGGCATTGCAGCAATACTTGTGTAGGTAAACAAACAGGATGAATACACAATACACTCACTCACACCCTCCTAAGCATTAAAAAAGGCCATGCAAAAATACACTTCTACACTTTCTTGCTTAATTCTGCACCATAACAGATGCACACATGACACTGGTTCGGTGACACAGGTGTTGCTCCATGATGTTGTAATGCATTCTGACGTTCTAGCTTGCACGATGCGGAGAATGGCATAAAGTCAATACGCTGTCGATGTTAAATGCCCAACCCTTCAGTGGCCATTCACTCTTCGTGACATCTTCAGTCTTCATTGCAGCATCTCTCCCGTGATCGAAGTTCATAGACACATAGCTCTTCTTGTGGTTGTAATGATATGAACCCAAGTGGTTGCGAACTGACAACATCTGCTCCCTCGTGTTGTTTTCATTCTGCCAACCACGGGGTCATAAAACGTAAACACACTCTCCTTCTTGTTGCTGTTGTGCTGTGAAGTCACGTGGCTGGGAACTGTCAACACATGATACTTGTCGCTGTTATGTCACGAATGCATGTGGTTGCAGATTGAATACATTCTGTTTTCTGAGTTGTTTTGATTTTGCCGACCTACGTGATCGTACTGCTCACATTTATGGCAGTGCTGTGCGGGCTGTGGCTGTCCCAGTGGGTGTGTTCGCAAACTATGCACATGGTGGTGCCGATGCTGCCATGGACATTTCGAGTGTCTGGGAGGTGATGAAAGTTCCCCTGTTCCAGACTTGTCACTGCTATTGTCCTTTTCTACATGCGGGCGGCGTCTTTTGGTAAAGGAGGTATCCCCATCACGTATTCCTGATGTGTCTCTTCGCAACTGCTCAATTCCATGTGTTGTTGATGCTATAGCTGGTATGGCAGATTTTTTGGATTCACAGAGGCATCGTGTTTCCTTCACAGGCATCCTGACTAACTGATGTTCAGCCATGTTGCGATTCGCTCTGCGCAACTATAGCTACGTGAACAGCAGTTCCCCTTGTGGACATGTTGACATCGTGCATGACAGCTGTCAGCATGCTCAGTGGTAAGCGAATAAACTGCTAACATTCATGACATCACATAGTGGCGTCGCTGCTCTCTCACTCTTTTCATGACTGCTGCACTGTAGCTCATCGCCACCTTTCTGTCCTGCAGATTAGTGGTGTACTTTGATTTATACTGATTAGCCTGGGCTGAGCGGTGGTGGAGGTCGAGATGACACTAGTTTCCACTGTTCTATGTATCACCTCTGATTTTCCCTTGCTTACATCACTGTGCATGGGTGCCGCTCTCCCCTTCTCTCATCTCCTCCTCCACTGCTGACATGATCTCTCGCCCCACTTGCGAAATTACCTGCTGAGGGAGAGGTCATGGCCTTGGTGTGGTACTGGTAGCATGACGTCAATGTGTCGAATGCTGTGATGAGTCGATGATGATGGATGCACTGTTGTTTGCGGTCGCGCAGCGGATCCTGCACACAATGTTGTTACATTCGAAGTAATGAAAAATTGTGGTGTAGCAAAGGGTGTAGAATTCCCCTGCCTGTCGCACCGTGATGAGAAATGGTAATGTGAAGGCATGAGAGGAGAGGAAGGAGGGACAACTTGCCACCCCTCTCCTGCTGCGTGGCTGATCGATGTCTGGGTCGAATGTATACAAACAGACGTGGCGAAAGATGCCCATGCTGTTACTCCAAACAGCAGGTGTGAATGCTGATGAAATGTTGTCTTTCCGGGAAAGTCATTTTAGGTGAAATGTTATATTTTGTAAACATTTTTGGTTCGGCTCTGATGGCCAGAACACTGGTTTAAGTGTTATTAGCAGACACGTCCTCTGTGGCGGCCTTAAATGAATTAAGCCAATTTCACACATGAGGCATGGAGTACAAAGTTAGCAATGTCCCTTTGCGATGTGGCGAGCTACTACACGCAACTGTATACACAACTTTTGTTGCTGTTTGTTTCTGGACACTGACTGTTTATATTTTCGCTAGCATAGAAGTGGTTGTATAAATTGTGCCCATTTCACACAGACTAAGCATCGACCCTGCAGGCTGCAGATGTTGAAACTCGATGTGAAAATGATGATGTGTATTTTCGTCCCACACTTGGTGATTGGTGATGTGCTGACAATGTTCTGTTGTCTAGTCACTGTTCTTAATCGTTCAGTAGAACTGGTGCGTACTAAAATTGTTGTTTGGATGTTTCCTTTCCACTCGTCAGTTTGCACTGTGTTGTTGCGTGCCTGACAGTCTTGACGGTTGTTCTTTGTGGTCGATTGTGGCACCCGCTACGCCAATAGTACCTAGTTTCCAAGCAGTAGCTGCAGGGGTTGTGTGGTCATGAAGTTGGCGACGGCATCCCACAGTCCGTTGCTTTACTCTGGTGCGTAGTTGGAGTTGGTACGCTGTTACACTGGGCCGCATGCTGGGTTGGCACATCAGCTGCAGTCAGTACCGATTGGCCTGGCTAGCCATGTGTGGCATTGTATACATTCGCTTAAGTGGGCATGACAGCATAATGTGCTCGGGGTTCAAACATCTCATTCATGTCATTGCACACAGAGCTGTGGCTGTCACAATGCATGATCTTGCTGTTGGCATATCAATCTCTATTTTTCGTGCTGACTGAAGTAGTGGAACTTGAATTTGTGGGGGCATGGATGATATTTGAGCATTTTTCTCGGTATACTGTTGTGGTTGGCTATCCTGTATTGTAAACGTTAGCCATGCTGAGGCGAATGATGTGATGACTGATGAACAATAATGGGTCTGATGGTGGGCAGCGAATATATCCAATTTTGTGCATTTAATATTTCCACACTGTTTTTATATTATTGCTTGCATATCGAAATAAAACCCTTGGTTGTTTGTTTGATGAAAGACATGGATGTGATGACTGGCACGGATGGGCGATGCAGTAGTACTAGTTGCTTTGCTGGACCACATGGCCTCACTGCTTGTGGCTGACACCCACGTGCGAGATTCAGAAGGGGTGTCCTGCTGACGCAATGAGATGTGGATGGAGGGGGTGGCAGGTGGTAAATTTCCCTCGGAACTGACTGTCCAAGATGACTGCCCTACATCACCAAGCCTAGTGCATAATGACGAAACAGACTGCTTCAAAATGGTGGCTGACAATGGCATTATTGGCGCGATTTTCCACTTTGCATTTTCCAGTAGTTTCCTGTAGTTTTTCCATGTTGTGTTGATCTTTGTTGCTTGTTGAGAGAAAGGAAACTCTGCCAGTAGCGGGAATAGTGAGCAAAGCTTCAAGGAAATAGGTTATGTATACCCACGTGGTCTCACACCATATACAGGATGTTGATTCGAAACCCAGGTTCTCAGAAGTGGTAAACATGATTGATAATTCAGGATGAAATTGCAGTAGGTATGGTACTGGAGTAGTTAGTGAAAAATGGTATGCTACTAGCTGCAGCACCAATTGATGCTAGCCTGATCTAGACCATGGGCGAATAATGGTTAATTGGATAGAGGATGCCGAAAAGTTGAAGTTCTCCAGTAGGCACCAGTGCTCAGTAAGTGGTAGAGCACAATGTCGATGTAATCCCAGGGTCATTCGGCCGACGTCCAATTGTCCTTCCCCCAGTGGTCAGCATCTTGCAGGTTAGGTACCGTAGAATTTATGCAAATATACGCCATGCTGCCTGGTCTAGTGAGGGCTGTTTGCATCCTTCATGCGCCAATATAATCTGGCTGGTTGTTGTGACTACCCAACACCATTATTTAATACACATGTTAAAATCAGTTGGCATCAAATAGGTAAAGTAACCGTGAAGCGGTTATTTCAAAGAAACACATGTTTCTTACAATCATGAAATTTATGACATTCCACTTCCCCAACAGACACTTATATTCATAATTCCACTGATATAGCCTGGCGAGCTCTTACACTGCAAAGATGGACATATGTCTTATAAGGTTAATAAGTGCCTTATGCCTCAGTCATATAAAAGGCGTAGTGAGGAGTGAGAGACTGTGTACTCTGGGCGAGCAAAACGACAAAGGTTCTAGTAAACTATAATTAATGACACAGAATTACATGATGATTGATTGCAAAGTTGATGTGCCAGGAATGCTGCGACGCGGTGGTCAACTCACAAGATCCAAGATGCTACTAAATGGCTGCTTGCCACAGAGCTCACTCGTTGGCAGAAACTCCCACCGATTATATCACATGACGTAATTAACACATAATAAAATTAATGAAAATTAAATGATGTGAACACTGCAATACGAATGGAATGAGAACTCTGACAAATCCTTACCAACAAAGAAAAAATACATACATTAAAAATTTTAAAGTAATTACTCTTGTTCAACAGTGCTATGGTGCCGTGGAAACATAACCTCACATTCTGCACATATAAAAATATGAAAATATCTTTTTGGGGTCTTTCCCCAATAAAGACTATTATGTCCTTATTTATTTAATCTCTGGTAATATGTGTGAGTTAATATCTGGATTAACACTGCAAAAACACATTTATAATTAAATGTGGTGATCTGGCCACGTGCTCATGTACACCAGATAGCCTTGGTGCGCTGTTGCCGATCACATGCCAAAAGTTTAGTATTGAAATACACTCTGTACTGTCTTTACTGTATTCAAATAATTCGTATAAGGAGAATACTTATACAGCACTAGGTGGGCATAAATACTGCATAAATAATTATCAGGAATATGACTACACATAACATGTATCAGAGTTACCCTGCATGTAGCCTTTTTCAATTCACACAAGATGGTGCCTCGGGCGCATTAGCTGTCAAACACTTCAAATAAATAAATGAAGGCGTGGTGGTTGGCTCATTGGGAATATAGTGAGGTTATGTGGATTGGAAAAATATTACTGATGAGAATATTGCTTGGTAGGTGCCAGCTCACATTGTGTTGAGCACGAGACTACAGATGGTGTCGTGCGGCCGACGACCAGCGTGATTTCCTCCAATGCCCCGACGTCTGTGGAGACTGTCTCCATATGATGTTGTAGATTGCCATTTTTATATTCCTGTAATGCCTAGGCTAGTAGGGGTTGTCGGCCGTCCCTATACGCCGCACAATCCAGAATGTATGTTATGGCCATCCTACGCCATTTCATTATATAGTGATAAATACAATGATATGGGATGTTATTCATACCCAGAAAGTGAAGATGGTCACATTAATCTAACAACATGATTTATTTTTCAACCCTCATATGAGGCACACAAAATACACTTTATCAGTTGGCATTGGAGAGCACGTAAACTGTAAAAATGGCACGAAGACTACATGAAACTTAAATGAAAAGTTAAGGTTCGGTGGTGTACTATGCGGACCGAACTGTAGTGTAGCACACTCCCCATGCAAACAAAAAAGAAATTACAGTTCCAGAATAATAATTACTATTGAAAAACTACATGATTGGTGTGCAAAATGTTGATCTGCCTGGGGAGGCCATGATGTGACATCTACACTACTCGAGCACTGCTAAACTACTGTGTATGGCTGCACGGGATGGCCAGCTCAAAGCACGGTCATTCACATGAGACCCGATGAAAAAAAAAGCATAGTAAATTTACATGTATGTGAAATGAATGATGGCCATAAATGATTACTATGACAAACTATATGCTACAAAACAATTGTGCATGATAATATAAAAAGATTTTATATTAAAATGCTCAATTTTAGAATCACGTGACCAGTGTTGTCCTGGCTTTCCTGCAGCCGGTCACAATTAACCTCGACTACATAGTTTTTAAGTGAGCATGTGTGGCTCTGGTTTACGGTGGATTGTCTCACACTTACTTGCAACTGTATTTTATTTGCATTCCTTTCTTTGCACTATATCAGTCTTACAAAAGAACACTTAAATTGAAACTTGGTGCAAATCTGAGAAATCTTTATGTTTGGGCTGGACACGCACACTTCTGTGCTGTCACTGTTGGCCAATGTGATTTGGCCTGATTGGCAATTGGAGGTTATGTTTCTTACACACTAACCCAATACTAAACAAGGATATGATTAAACTCTGATCACTATTCCTAACATAAACACTTTAAATATATATGGGCTGTATGTGGCATGTGATGCTACTTTACTTATGGTTGGCCTTGTAAATGTCAACAAAACACATGGGCACAAAAATAAATATAACACTCTTATTATTCCTACTGGAGACACAAGGTGGCTTGGTGCACACTAGTGCACAAAACAGGACACATAAAAATGCTGTAACTGTCAAACCTACTAAAGCCCTCTTATTACTAAATCGTTCTCTGTGTACAGTTTGTACACAGCACTTACATTAACCTAATAATACACAAGCCCTTCAAAACATTTAATCACGCCCTTCAATAGAAACAACTCGTACATAAATCACAACATGAACCCAAAACATAAACAAACACTCTCACATGGTCTCTGTGGCATGACATCTTATGTCAACACTAGATGAGAATTTAAAAAGGCCTTAAATAAAAAACACAAATACACATTATGTGCCACTTCACTGCACTCGGCGAGGCTGCAATGCTGCTAACGTGCTAATTGCTGGTAGCGTGGTTTCACTTGTGTAGTGATGGCTGCCTTAGGCATCTCTAATGGCCCGCAGATTGTGCGCTGCACACAACAACATAGTCATTGGTATACTTGCCCCTGCGACCCTTCTCATTGTGGGTGATGTCTATGTTATGAATTTGGCAGTAATATCTTACACAATTCTGCAATTACAGCCTTTTATGCTTATGAGTAGACATAGAGTATACTTGTACCTGCGAACCTTCTCTTCATTGTGGATTGAGCCTGTGTCGTGAATATGACAACTATAACTTAGATGGTTTGGTACTTTCAGCCAACTGTGCTTTAATTAAACATAGTGTATACTCGGCCATTCGAAATTTCTCATTGTTAGGCTAATAGCCCGTGTTTCAATTTCACAATTATATCTTACATGCTATGGAAATGAACACCCATGGGACTTAAAATTAGACATATGGTTATACTCGGTCTTCGATAATTCTCATCAGGGGTGATGCCTGTGTTTGAATTTGACAACAATATCTTATATGTTTAGGGAATTACAGCAACCTATGCTTATAAGTAGACATATGAATATACTTGTCTCTGCGACCTTTCTCATAAGTGGGGGTGATTGCTATGTAATGAATTTGGCAATAATGTCTTACAGAGTTCGGAAATTACATCCCTTTATGCTTATAAGTATACACAGGGTATACTTGAACCTGCAAACCTTCTTGCCATTGTGGATGATACCTATGTTACAAATTTTTCCAACTGTATCTTGTGCACTTCGGGAATTGTTGCTGACTATGCTTATAAGTAGACATAGGTTATACTTGCCCCTGCGACACTTCTTGTCTTCGAGGATGGTGCCTGCATTATGGATTTGTACACTGGAATGTTGGTGTACTGTGTTGCGGCGTTTATTGACGTTAGTGACATGGTGGCAGGGGGAAGTATCTACTTCCATTCTTCCTCATTGGGAGTGAGGTTTCCTGGCATACATGATATGTGATTGGCAAGTTCGTTGTCTTTGCATGCGACGTGATGCACTTCGAAGTCGAAGGCTTGTTCGAACAATGCCCAGCACGTGAGTTTGCTACGACTTTCCCGCACATTGTGTAGCCAATATAAACAACGGTTGTTCATCAGGAGGGTGAATCTTTGGTATTCGAGGAGTTGAAGGTATTTTTTGACTCTCCAAATCATTGCCAAGCACTCCCTCTCATTTATGTCATAACAACATTCTACTGTGCTGAATTTGGCACTTCTGAAGTCGATGATCTGTCGACTCCCATCGTCCTCTAGTTGGAAAAGGACGGCGCCAATGCCTTGCTCGCTAGCGTCTGTTTGTAGGCACAGGTGGTGGGTGGGGTCGTGGTTTACCAGAGCTGGGCACTCACGAAAATGCTGTTTGATTTCTGAAAAGCAGTTATCTTGCTCTTCCCACCATTGCAATTTTACGTTCGGTGACATCAGGTTGGTGAGTGGTGCTGTGACAATGGCAAAATCTGCGACATTCTCTCATAGCCAGTTGGCTACACCGAAAAATTTACATACCTGTTTGTGGGTGGTGGGTTCCAGGTAGTCTTTAGTTAGACACAGCTGTTCTTCTGTCAGCCTGCTACCCTTGTCGTCCACCAGGTTGCTGAGAAATTGAATTACTGCCTTTTCAATGTGACACTTTTTGTTCGTGCGGGCGAGGCCGTTCACTTCTAAATGTTCCAGCACCAATGACAGATGGCAGATCTGGTGCTCCCAGCTCTCTTACCACACAATCGAATCATCGAGGTAGGCCAGGGCAAACTCGCCGATTTAGCCATCCAACAACCTCACTACCATGGCCTGGAATGTAGATGGTGCACATTTCAAGCCGAAAAGCATTGCGCAAAATTGAAACCAGCGCCTATCGGACGCAGTAAAGGTGGTCTTGTGGTAGTCTTCTCTTTGCACGGGCACCTGCCAATACCTACTGCACAAATATATTGTCATTAGGACCTGAGCTCGGCCTAAACTATTGAGAGCATCTTTAACATGAATGTACGACGGTGGTGCGTTCTGAGTGATTTGGTTGAGTTTTCTGAAATCCACACAAAAATGCCAAGACCCATCTTTTTTAGGTGCTAATGTTATGGTGGAATTGTATTCGATGCGAGGTGGCTCGATGATGCCATCTTGGAGCATTTCGGCTATCTGTTCTTTTATGTTCTGTCTCTGATGTGGTTGGTACCTGCATGGTCCATCGAATACGGGCTTGTCTGTTGTCAATGCATTGGTGTGCTCGGCCACAGTGAAGCAGAGCAGTGGATCGGTGGCGGTAAAAATATCCAGGTGATCGTCATGTAAACGTTGCATAGAATTGCAAAATTTTCCGGTACATCATGGTCCAATTCATCAAGTAGTACATGTGGTGATTGTTCGGCCAGTCGCAGGTCTACAATGTAGACTGTGCGACGTTCTTGGTGCGATGGTTTCCGCTACTGTGTAGTGTTCAGTGAATCATGGGATGCTCACAGTGACATCTTCCCGGATGTCGTCGGCGACATAGGTGGTCATAGGGGTGTCAATATATCTCATGCTGACCACTATGTCCAATTCACCCGCGACTTCGCCCACGTGTTGGCGGGTTACTAAGAGCACGACTTGTTGCATCGGTCTGAGTTCGCATGGGTTGATGAACAAGGTGCGGATGTAATTGTGCCTTGTGGCGGTGTCGATGAGAGCTCGACATTGATACTGATTTTATACAACATAAATGCGGATGAAGTTGCTGTTGGGGCGGATCAGTTGCGATAACAGAGTTTGTTGTGGTGTTGGTTTGGTAGATTCACTGATTGCCCTGGGGCAGGAGACGTCGGGCTGCTCTACCCCGACGTCCTGTTTCCTAGAGGGAATTTCCTGGTCGAGTTGGCACTTGATGTTTCAGTCTTGTTAAGACATTCATTGTTCCAGTGTGGTCCGTTGCACCACCGACAGGTGGCACATTCGCATGGTCCACAGTACATGGTTGTGTAGCATGTGTCATCGATGGGACACTGCCGCTAGTGTTTTTTGATGTTGCACTACTTCTCTCAGTACTTGTAGATGTGTTACAAAGGTGTTCTTCTCACATGACTGTCCAGTTTCGCAGTGCGGTTGCATGGTATCCTGGTCGCGTTGTGGTTGTGAGGGGAAGGTTGCATCTAGGAGTAACACTGTTTGTATGAGGTCTGCTTCCACTGTGTGGATGACTGGCACTAATGCTGCACTGTATTCATGTCGTACAGTACTGGTGAATACCTCGAAGATTTCCCGTGTCAGCATTTCCAGATAGTGGGCTTGAATTAAGCTGACTTCCTGGGTGGCAAAGTTCTAAAGTGACTCTTCTCCTGATCTCCCAGGGTCACTCTGCTATTTGAACGTAAAGATGAGAATGTACTGGAAAACTGGCATGTGAAGGCACTACGAAACTAGTCCCACGACATTCCATAGTGGGCGATGTCACGCCACCACAATCTGGCATCTCCTCCCAATCTCTCACCGGTGCTACATGGCCAGTCATATTCATGTACCCAGTAGCATCGTATGCGGTTGCCACAATCTTGTATGAAAACCATCAGGTCCTCGCTTGCCCACCTGGCATACATTGGCAATGACTGGAAACATGCTGATGTTGCTATAGTCACGAGATTTCATTCTCCAAGTGATGTGAGGAACTCGGCGATGCTGTCATGGATTGCATCACTGTCAGGTTGGAGCAATGATTGGTGGTGTGTGGAGTTGTTTAACACTGTTCTTGTCCCCTTGAGCGGTGTTGAGCACACTCATGTCGGTGCAAATTGCGGCATCTCCTGGCAACTTGCGTCCCCTGGCAATGTTGCTTCCTCTCTGCATGTTTGTTGTGGCAAACATAACCGGCATACACGTGCCTCTGTTTGTTGGTGTGGTTGCGGTTGTTGAGCTACTTCGCATGATTCCCTGTCACTCCTTGCACAATGTATGAGAAAAGTGTCATAAAGTGTGGCTCATTCATTCGGTGTGACATATTATTCGTGATACACTCGCAGGCATCGAACAAATGCAAGTGTTGCTGCTCCTACTCCTTCGTATCCACTGTCATCACTGCACTTTCACAGGTTTCGCCGAAAAGTTTTGTTTGTGTGTTGAGAACTGTTTGAAGTTCCGAAACAAGAACATCTACACTACTCGAATACCGCTAGACAACTGAGCATGGCTGCATGGGATGGCCAGCACCTAGTGCAGTCATTCCCAGTGTGACCCGATGAAAATAAATGGGAATAAAATTATGTGTTACGTGAAATGAATGATGAGCTTAAATGATTACAATGACATGTTATAGGCTATGAAATACTTGCACACGATAATATAAAAAGATTTTATACGCAAATGCTTAATTTAAGAGTCATGTGACCAGTTTTGTCCTGGTTTCCCTGCAGCCAGTAACAATTAACCTCAACTACATGGTTTTTAAGTGAGTGCATGTGGCTCTGGTTTACAGTGGATTCGCTCACATTTATTGTGGCTTTATTTTATTTACATGTCTTTCTTTGTAATATGTCAGTCTTACACAACAACACTTAAATTGCAGTTTGGTGCAAATCTGAGAAATGTTTATATTTGGGCCGGACACATACACTGCCATGCCATCATGGTTGGCCACTGTGAGTTGGCCTGACTTGCCATTGGAGGTTATGTTTCTTACACACAAACACATTACTAAACATGGGTATGATTAAACTCTGATCACTATTCTTAACATAATCACTAAAAAAATATATAGGCTGTATGTGGCATGTGATGCCAATGTAAACAAGGATGCTACATTATTTATGGTTGACCTTGTAAATGTCAACTAAAAACATGGGCACAATAATAAATATAACACTCATATTATTCCTACTTCAGACACACAAGGTGGCTTGGTGCACTTAAAAACCCTGTAACTGTCAAATGTACTAAAGCCCTCTTATTACTAAATTATTCTGTGTGTTCACTTTGCGCACAGAACTTATCTTAACACAATAATACACTTCATATAATCATAACCCTTCAATAATAACAACTTTTACATAAAAACACATGAACACAAAACATAAACAAACAAACTCACATGGTCGATGCAGCATGACATCTCATGTCAACACTGGATGAGAATTAAAACGGATATAATTAAAAAACACAAATGCACAAAATATGCCACTTCATTGCACTCGACGAGACTGCGATGCTGCGAACGGGCTGATTGTCGTGTTGGGGAGCGTGGAACACATCATAAACATACACTATACTGTTCTCAAATGAAATAAGAACAATTTAGACGACAAAAGATACTATTTGTGTAGTACTTACGTGAGGTACAAGGTAACACAAGAGAATGTAACATGTTTGACATGATACTTGGCAAAATAAATATACAACACAAAGTTGGCAACACTATAACATAAATGTTGACACGTAGTGTGTGTCTCTGCATGACTGGCGTATCTGTAGGTTAGATTATAATGACATGTCAAAATATATACACTTGATATTTCAACTGTGCGCACTAGTGCGTGATGCAGAATGAAACAAAACATGACACTAAAAATGTTGTACCAAATAAGAGCATTAATCTCAACAGAACATTGATATGTGGCATTGCGGCAATAATTATGTAAGTAAACAAACAGGATGAATACACAGTACACTCACTCACATTCTCCTAAGTATTAAAAAAGACCATGGAAAAATACACTTTCTTGCTTAACACTGCACAATAACAGATGCAAACGTGGCACTAGTTCGGTGACGCAGGTGTTGTGCCATGAAGTTGCGATGCATTCTGATGTTCTACATGGCACGTCACCACCAAACTGCTTCCAATAATTTTGATCAAATATAGTTGGATACTTAAGACATCAATTAAACCTTATAAACACCTCAATATTTGTCTGTAAAAGTTGGAAGGCTTCTGTTTCCATCTTACATTTGAAAATTGATCGGGGGTTGGGGCCTTTAAATACACTTTTCTATCGGTGCAATGAAAATTTGTACATGCATTGCACCAAAATGGAATTAAATATGAAAAACAGAGGTGCAGTGATGGGCATAACAATGCAAAGTGCAGAGAAATATGCACCCAGTCAAATAACTCGGCACAATTGCAATTGCTCTAGCTGCGAATGTGTAGTCGACATATGTACCTAACAAACAACGTGGCTATCATTTTGTAATAATAAAGGAATACGTTTAGGTTAAATTTGTCGGTGGCAAATTGTTTAAATTACCAAATTGAGTGATTTCAACAACAAATTGAAGTGAATAAAATGGAGAAAATATTTTCAGAAGTTGTTTCTGGCTTAACTTGTCACATAAGATAAAACACTTTTGGATCCTTTAAAACAGCTTCAGAATATGTTTTTAATGAGTTGGTAAAGATTTTTTGCTTCATATTTTAGAGGGGATTTGTTATGGAAAGTCTTGACATGGTACCATGGTGACTCAATGGAGAGAGGCAATTTTAAGGAGTGGTGAAATTTTGAAGGTTATTTTACTCGGGGTGCCAGACATTGCGTGGGACGATGTTGTGTGAGTCGGTAGAGACGAGGTTTCCTCCAGGGTCGTTCGGCCGACGACCAATGCTATCCTGGACTCCTGCTCATTATAGATGCAATGTAAAATTATTCCAAATGTGTAGTGTGCTGTGGACTTTTCAGGTCAGTTCACACACCCATGTTACATAATATTGTAGCATTAAGCTTGCAGATTAAGTTGACGAAGTGACTTATCGGCTAGTCACACACCTACATTTACACACACGATACTTGCACATTAACGAATAAAGAAAATCCATATTAATACACTGGGTAAAAAAGGCGCAGGTATTCTAAGAGCTCGTGCCCTGAATAGCCTGAAGGCCACGAAATAAAGTCCACATGAACAGTTCTCAATGCGTAATTACGCCGTTTATTTACCAAGGCTCTCCGACCTACACTTTACATATATAATCACACTTCACACCTTCAACCTGCCAGTGAGGTAATGCAGTAAAAATGGCACAAAGCCGATAAGAATTATGTTCCCCAGGAGTTGCAAGAAAGGAGGAAGAGGGGGGGGGTGGTGTCTCGGGCAGCTAAAGAACAATGGTTCCAGTGAATTAAAGAGTATGGAGATTTAATGATTGAAAAACAAAAGTTTAAGTCTGCCTGAGCACGCAAAACCTGAGCCACATTAACACGCAACCACAACCCCGAGATGCTCGTAGCTGACTGACTTGCATGCTGTGGCACGCTGGCCAAGTTCGGTGGGCCACATGGATCTGCTTTCTTAACATTGCAAAATACATAATAAACCTTTGTGTTCCTTACCTTGTGCTGGGACATGTGGAAAAAATTCTTTAAAATAACATTACATAAGGAACACTGTTTACGTTTGGGTGAATGAGGTGAGGATGGCACACGATGTGAATGATACATAATGAAACACTGAAAAACTAACTTTACTCAGTCTGAAATGCAGTGAGGTTGTTTCCTTACCTAAATGACGTAAACATATGAACGCCAGTGTTTACAAATTGCACACAAAACCCTAAATAGAAGATATCACTGAAAATAACTATCTATTTTATATTAATGCGCTACAGCGTGTGCTCTGAAGTACATGCTCAAGTTTGCGTTGCATTGCATCCGCACTACTTCCTGCTCTGCTCATCGAGTGTGCATCCCAACTGTGCGGATTTGTGGTGCTGGGGCTATCAAATGGGCTTCAGGCGGGACATGTGACACACTCCCATCCCTCTCACATTTGTGACTGCGGGACATCACACACAGCAAGGGCAGTGCTTCCCTGGCTGTTTTCTGGGTCGCAGCTGGTATGAACTATTCACCGCCTCCACGTTGTTTCGAAGTGTTCGCTATGGTACCCTCATTCTTCGGCGCTGCTCGTTGCAAGACGTGTTCCCACTCTTGCAACCTGTACAGACCGCTGGCGGTCTCCACCACCGATGTGATTCGTGGGGACAGTACAAGCCGGTTGACCCACTACCCTCGCTGTCACTGCTGCTGCTTGTGCTGTCTTCTTGCTTGCTCCCTTCAGGCATAATTTTCCAGTACCAGGTGCGATCCACGTCAGTGGCTTCCAGGTGGGGTGGACCACCCTGGCGTGGCTCTTCCGCCTCCTCCGCTACTCTTGCTGTCTTTTGCGCTACGTTCCCTGCCTCTCAGTGTTGCCTCTTCGATAGGTGTTGCTTCATCCATTGTCGGAGCTACTGTTGGCTGTGTAGGCTCCAGTAGTGGCACTGAATCTGACATGGTGGTGCTTGTCGGCGCTTCGCAGTCAAGCGTCATCGAGGCTGCTTCCACCCACGTGTATTGCTCACTTCCTGTTCTGGGCCGGTAGTTCTGGCTTGCAGTTTTCCTGCACCCCATTTTGTGCCTGTATCGAATCGACTCCTGGTAGATGTTGCCACATCTGGCATCGATGGCATTTGCACAACAGGTGGGGGCCCCTCTGGCTAAGCTGCTGGCTCACCTTCCTTCCCTCTCTCCTGCTCTCCTTGCTTGTCGGCTCTTGCGCTATCGTGGGTGTCCTGGTCACCGAAAATATTTGGTAGTTGGTGCAAACATAACCCAAATAGTTTCCCAAATGTAAAAAATAACATTCCAAATTATGAGAATACACTGAAAAGTATATAAACAATACGGATATGTACATAAAGAAAATAAATATGCTTAAAACTGGGCAATTTTTAAAAACGGAGGATTTAAAAAAAATTTAGAAAATTGTATAATTCCACTCTACTAATTACACAGAACACGAATTTACTAGGGGTAACAAAATTCGACCAATAGAAATCCCAAAAACGATAGTGGGGATGGCAATGAAGATAAGTGAAATTGTGGGGTAAAATATGTGAAAAATATGTAAATAATGTAATATTTATTTATGAAAATTCATTAAATTGTAAAAAAAATTGAACCATACATTAACTAAATTACCAGTATTACCAATACAAACAACAAATACGATAATGGGGAGGGCTATGGATATCAGGGAAATTGTGGGGGGAAAAAATCAAAATATGTACATTTTTATTATAAACTTTAACCCTTCAATTTCCCTCAAGTTCATAGCCCTTCCCACTATCGTAGTTCTAAATTGCATTGGTAAAAAATTAAGGTACGTTTCCTAATGCTCAGTTCAATCCTTTTGCAATTAAACATGTTTTCATGAGACAATATTACAGTAATATTACAAATAGTACAGAAATATGTAAAATTGCAAAACACACAAACATTATTTCTCAGTTCAAATAGGCCATATATGACAATCATTTATGGGGAAACTCCTAGTTTCGCTTATGCATTACGCTTCGCGTACCCACCTAAAATAAATTGTCGGTGCGCCTTGAATCATTGTTTTGGGCATTTATTCCCTCGCTGATGCTGGGACTCTGGCTCTGTGTAATGTTTGGTTAATATGTAAACATTGTACGAGCAATCACTGACAAATATGAAAACACTACTTTGATGTAATTAATCAATTTTATCCCTAGCTCAACTTGCCGAACTATGCAAACACTTAAGAGGCCCCAGCCAGTTTAATACACGAATACTGATTATGTAAACATTGTACGAGCTAACAACGACAGACATACCTATGTAAACCACATTTCTGAAGCAATCAATCAATTATATTCCTACCTCAACTTGCTGAACTAAACACACACTTTAACAAGAGACTTCAGCCGGTTTAATAGACGAATGTGGAATTTGTAGACATTGTTTACTTATATTTTTCGAAGGTGTCACTCCAGTAAAAACAAACCTGCACCTTTTAGGTTAAGAGCTTTCAAACTTTGCAAGGCCCTTCAGTGTACAAGATTAGAAATAGCAGCTACGACACTCAAGTGACTTCGTTCTTGGTCTTGTGGAAGTAAATTTGGGTTGCGAAAATCCTCTTTTCTGAAAAGAAAGGTTGGCACAAGCTATTCTCGTGTAGGTATAAACAGCCAGTCCCTTTTTTCTATATTACATCCAGGTCTGCTCTTACATTTCTGCACCCATTGCTTGCACCTAGGAAACAAAAAAACGCTATTTAAGAAAATTAAGTCTTTTGAGAATGGAATTTGCAATAAAAACACTAATGGAAAATGTTATCCACTACAACTCGTGTACTTACATACTTGCATCCTTTGAAAGTCTTAAAAAGGACTTGCTGTCGTTCGTAACATTGTGATTATGGCAGCCAAAAACTACACAAATCTTTCCTGGCATAATAAATAACCACTCAAGCGAAAAGTTTTAAATTAAAACGCATCCAAAATACACAACACTACCCATTCAATACACAGCTTATCATCGTGCCAACAGTACAAACCGCTAGGAGCGCTGGTATCGGTGTCACGCGTTTTTTTTTCGGCTACTTTCTCATATTGTCCTTGTACCATATTTGGTGAAAATGTGTGGCCAAAATACAGAGGCGGCTCACATAGCAGACAGGGACTTGTGTGATATAGTAATATATTGTGATAGTGGGATCCAAATAATCAGAGAACTAAGAGATGACGAATTCTGGAGAGAAAATATGTTCCCCAAGCTACGTAAATTTTATATTTAATGTTTGTTACTGGAATAAGCAGACAGTCTAATAAGAGGAATGTATGTACGGGAGCCACCATACATACTGGAGGCACAAGAAACAGCCAAAGAAAAGAAACATGTATAAAATAAAAATGCTGCATTGTAAAACATTTTTATTAGATCGCCTAGCTTTGAAATGCTATTAATACAATACCCTGAAAAAAATAGGCATTTCTGTAATTAAAAATCATCTTAGTCATTCGTTAAAATTATATTCTCCATAATTAGTGTTTTTGTAGGTAAATGTCAAAAACAGAAATGTGTATTTTGCATTAAGATTAGTTACGGAATGGTATAACTACATTGTTTGATATGTGTGTTTTTTTTTTATTGTGGTACCCGATAAAAGGCATTTACATGTATTTCGTATGAAGCAATAAATTATGACTTTGGATGTTATTAAAATAAAGCAGCTTATACCTTATGGTATTACAAATAACAGCCAAGTTTATTTCTTATATCAACAAAGTGGGAAGAAAAGTTTTCATTGCAGTAGTGATGAGAAGTGGTGTGTGACCAGAAAGAGGAAAAAATTTACTTTGTTCACAGCATTTGACAAATGGTACACAATTGGCTAACTTATTTCGGTAGCTCTGCTCTGTTCAATTTCAAGCCCCACTGTGCAGCCTTTCAAACCAAAGGTAACAATTATTAACGTTGCCATGTACCTAATAGCCCTTCCTAGAAGGCATAAACAAGCATAAATTAAAAAGAGGCACTATAACATTTTTAGAAACATAAATCTGTTATATGCATACAGATACACCAATACACACACATACACGCGCGCGCTCACACACTAATAAACACAGGAAACAAAGTGATCTCATTTGCCACTAATTTAAAAATCAATATTTCAACAAAACAGAGTCTCTCCGCCTCTCTATCCACACAAAAAATAGCACTGAATCATTAGATGATTGTAATGGTTTGGTATTGAACTTGGTATCACTTAGGCTGGCACCTGACCGCCTAACCACTATTGAGCACCATGAAGGTGAGTGGCCAGTGAAATAAGCAATACTTCACGAATGGATTTCGCGAAAGCGGTTCACCTGAGCATATCCCGACAAGACGATCTATTTTGGTTTGTTACGATCTACTGATTAATGAGCAATGCTAACAAATCGCTTACTGCTTACTGTTCAAATATTTTGTGCAAAAACTGGGTGGTAACTCCTATTTTCATGATGATGAGGGATAATATTACCAACCCCATTTTCATAGGTGTAAGAGCTCCGTTCTACAATTGACCGATTTGTCGCTTAATCGCGAGTAATTCCTGATATTTTTTACTCAATTATTTCACAGCCATGGTTTTTAGGGGTGCATATTTCCCTTAATAATCATATTATGGTAAAAATGGTACTGACATTTTCGTCTTGTTTTTTCATTAAGAATAACCGGCGAGTTCGTTGGTTTTGTCCAGAAACATGTATATCAAACATCTCGCTTATTTTTTTTGCTAATTTCAAGAAAATTGTATTATTAAAAGTTTTGTAACGAAACATAAATTATGTTCTGAATTTCTTGGACTTTGAATTTAATACTACATATTTTGCCTTTATGTAGAAATCTAGCAGCCCGGCATACCTTCGCTCAGGTTTTATGAAGTTATATAACTATATCTATCCGTGACTCCCCATGACTACCTGCAACTACTTGTGACTACCTATGAGTACTCTTTACTACCTGGACTGCCTGCGACTACCCGTGACTACTTGCGACTACCCGTGACTACTTGCGACTTACTGTGACTACCTGCGACAACCTGCGACTAACTGTGACTACCTGCGACTAATTGCGACTACCTGCAACAACTTGCGACTATTAGCGAATTTATAATATTTAGATAATATTTCTATCCACTGAGCAATTACGGCCCCCACTTGGGATTGCTCTAACAACTGTGCCACTGTGGCCCCACTTTGGATTGCTCTAGCCACTGAGCCACTGCTTTTCCACTTGAGATCTCTCTATCCACTGAGCCACTGTGGCCCCACTTAGCATTACTCTACTCACTGGGCCCCTGTGGCCCCACTTGAAATGTGCCTATGTCCATATGGAAGAATGCAGCTTTCTAACAGTGAAAGAATGATAATAATTGGCCCTGTAGTTTTGGTAGAGCATGCTTAGAAAACAAGCAACAAAGTAGCTCATTTTTCTTCGACTTGGTTAACAAGTTTTGAAATTTCTCAAGGACTTTTTTTTTAATTTTAACATAGCCTATGGCCATTTGAATAATGTAGCTTTCTAAAGTGAAAGAATTATAAGAATCAGCCATGTAGTTTCCGAGATTACCCGAGACATATAAACAAATAAACAAACTCGCATTACCTCTTTATAATATTAATATACATATATTAGTATAGGAGTACAACAAAAATAGCACTATTGAATTCTTAACAGATGAATGTCGATATATTCCAATTAAAACCTTACAAAATACTAAATGCGAAATACTTCGAAATCCAGTTGAACATGGCTTAACTCACTAATATTACCAATACGTGTAGTAATGTAACAAATTTCTGTTTTAATTTTGGTTACCATATCCTCAAAAATATTTTGTCACGTATCTTAGGTTAAAATACTATTAAACAGGATACTTCTTACAACATATTATATACATAATACTTTGTTGGGGGGAAATTGGATTACCATGGGAAAATGCACGAACAATGGCAAATTCTGCCAAGTGTTCCACAAGCGGAAATCCAGCAGGCACTTGGATCGTGTTGGTGGAAGGCAAGCAATCTGACTACTACATTATGTGTCCTCACAAACGAAAATTTAACGAGTTAACTAACGAGTCTTGAAACTGTTGTAAATTAAAATTACTTATTACCCAAATACATATTACAATCTATATTATTTCAAAGTGGCAAATATATATATATATATATATAATCTTAGATAATAATCAGACATTATATATTGGTATGAAACACAAACGATCCAGGCCAACCAATAGTTCAATTTAAATTACAGTCTCTAATACCTTTACAGTATATGCAGAATGGTATGTTGAGCATATTCAATTCCCCATTCTGATCAAACGACAAAAATTACTCATTTTAGCCAGTGTAGAGTATGTGAAAAAAAAAAATATAAACTTGCTGATTTTCTATAGCATAAGTATTTTAATGCAAGAGATTCATGGAGCAAACGTTTATGCTGAATAATGGTCAAATGTAAATATCAATGTCAGACATCATTTTTCTTTTTCACTTTGTAGGCTTACTACCTGCCATAAAATAACGTCTACTCAAATTGACTATAACATTTAGGCCTACTTCTCTTCAATGTCCCACATATTAATATTACATTTGTGAGGTGTACGTGATTTCTTTAGCCTTTCTTATTAAAAATTATTTCTTATGACATAGTTCAGGAAGGAAGCAAATACAAGCCAAAAGAATTCATGGGCGATACCCATTGTTTCCTGTTGCTGATAACTGGTAGGGGGAGAGTTGGAAGAAATGTGAAGAGGTCGTCATCAACAAGTATTTCCTACGAACCATCGTGTTGTGTATCACTGCAGGAGAATAAGCACTTACCTCCACTCCTCCCGCAAAAACAACTCTAACTACTTTACTCATCATGGGCCACAGACAACCTGCTGGCTTTTAATTCAACGGACTGGTTCGTGTTTCTTAGAAGCGAGACACATGCCTTCCAATCAATGGGGATTGTGTTTTGTTAAACAAAATGTGTCGCTGCTTTCGCCATCTCTCGTCGAAAGGCTGAAATAACAGGAGAATATTCAAGCCTCGTTTCTGATGTCTGTCAAAGGGTGCGACAGTTGCCAAATCTACCTGCCGGCCGCCGGGGAAACCAGCGCCTTAATCGATCCCCAGTTCTAAAAATTATGTTATGTTTGACTGTCTCGGCCAATCAGAATCGCGCACGACAAAAATGGACATTATGAATCTTATTAAACGAACAATTGCTGGATAGGAAGTAAGCTATGAAGATATTTAATTTATGTGGAAGCTGTCTGGACATGAATGCTATTTTAATTTAATATTGCACATAATAGTACGAGCACAAAGGCAGGAAAATTCCCCTATAAATAAAATTCAAATTTAGAAAGAACCGAAAATTAACTACAACATTGCTTACATTTCTCCCTGTAATTGTTTGTATGGGAAAAAAACGGTATCTCACTATGAAAATATTTTTTAAATAATAATTCAAATTAGATTGTCCCAATAGAAACTTGACAGTGTGAAATATTTTCAAACATGTTCAAGATCATTTGATAATTATCTATGTTGGAAGATAAGATTTAATGGCCGTATTTTATCTTCAAATTATATTGTCGAATATAGGTGGAGGCGAAAACTTGACAGTGTGACAGGAACTTTAAGAAGTGTGTTAAACGAATGCTTATTATCAGTTTTATTCTATAGTTTAAATTGTGACAAAATTGCATGAGTATGAATGAAATTCTTATCACAACATATTTTCGTATATAGTGGAACTGTAGCTACTGACAGTAAAAATTCATTGAATTAATTGAGATTAATTATATACATGATTGTTTACATCATTTATGTATCCAAAGTAACATATATATATTAGCCATAAAGAGCAATTTCAAGATTAAATAATTTATATATATTTTTTAATCATTATTTAGGGAAATAAACTGATTATAGGTCTAAATGACCCATTGTCATAAACGGTATTACTACCCGAAATAAAACTTACATAACTAATATTATTGTGAATCAGGTTAGCTTATTCTAAGTTATGTCTTTCGTATTATACCTCCAAAAATATTTTTGATTAATCTAATATATTAGCGCATTCTAGCAACTGTTTGACATCACTAAGTTCAATAAGCAAAAAAGTTATTAGAAATATCATGCTTTTGTTACAGACAATTTATTTAAACACTTAGCGGGTATATGTAACAGATAGTTTGTTGGCCCTTTGAAAGAAGAGAATCGTGAAGTAATTCGCCTTCATGCAATGTTAAAACATGAAAGTATATTTCAGAAAAAAATTTTCAACATCTCAAACCGTGCTCTTTGTTTTAAATTGTGAACTATAGTCCATTCCCGACTGAAGCAGCTTACTCGGAGTCCTGCTAAACATCTACTTTCAGGCCCGTTTCGTATCCTTCCGCCAAATGAAAACAAACATTGCCATGTGACTGCCATGTAGCATCTGTCAAAATCAATGTTTACGTGCCATTGTGTGCGTTCATGTGTTCGTATACTTTCGCTACACCTACACATAAACATTGAAATTTGACTTATACTTTTATACCTGTCAAATGTGTTGTTTAATATTTACAGCTTTTCAAAGAATTCTGTCTTAGGTCTATTTCAAAAACCATTTCGTACGAATATTCACAGTTTAGTGCTATAACATTATTTAGGTCAGCTTTATGACGTTTTAAAAATGCCTGAATTGATGATAGCTCTTATGGTTATGTCACTTTAACATATTTGTTTACCACGACATAGCACATTACATGTAATGCAAATTAACATTTTGTCGCGACTGTGTTTAACACTGTTACAACTGCGAGATAGTTAACTATAGTATTTAACTTTTTATTACTTATATGTGTTAGGTTATTTCTTTAAAAGGACAGCCTCAGTTCGAATAACGAAGGAATAATCAGCCAAACGAAAAGGGCACATTAAAATCAAGGACGAAACTCGTGTCGCTCATTTTTTGTCACGCAAACTTAAAATATGGCGGTGAGCATGCACACAAATAAGCCTACCATAACTTTTATTCCACTCATATGTATATGTATTGATGATTACTGTGTATTAGGTTTATTGAAATTTATTGGGGTTGAGCTTGGTTATTTTGTTGGGATTGGTGGTAAATCACGTTACAAGACTATGTTTCAAACACCCAGGGCCAAGGTACAATGTTGTGATAAATAAACAGACGTGGATGTAAATAAATGACTTCGTCATAAAAACAGTGCACATTTAAAACGTATAAATAGTTCACATCAAATATTCGAAATCACACACGCACAGATCCAGCGTAACGATCACCACACAGCCATGCTACACTATTTTGCATGCAGCGGTTAACGAAACACACCGTAACAGTATATTTATTACTGCTGCAAAAACACAGATTTATCACAACATCGTAACTTGCTTAGATAGGTTTTAAAAAACGTCTACAAATGAGATGTAATTCGCAGTATTTTTCAGAGTAAGTATAATTTACCCTTCGTATGGTAAAAAAAGAAGGCCATGTCATGGCTCGCCATGTCAGCAAATTACACTTTGTTTCTGCCCCGCCAGCATATCTAAATGTATTAAAATAAGTATTCAAACATTAAAATCTCTTTTCAATTGTAAATTACAAATTCAAAAATATTTATTTTCCTGTAATAAGTATGAAATATGCTACAATTGAAAACACGTATAATGTATTGGTTACTAGCGAAGTGAAACTTCCAGAGTGTGAAAGAGACAGAGAAAAAGAGTGACCGACAAGCCTCGCTCAGCAGACAGTTGCTTTCTCACTTGATAAAACAACACCGTACCATTATGACCTACTCACGATGTTTTCTGCTGTTATTTCAAACTGTAAAAATGAGATATGTTGCCATCGGGGCTACCTAAATATTTAAATTTACTCATTGCTCCTCCAGAGGTACTGGTTGTGTGTTCGCGTCCCATCTGAGAACAGGTGGCGAACAGGAACTGATGATGTTCCCGGCACCATGTTCGATGTAGAGAACAATTGCTGATGGGTGTCATATGGCCGACGGCCTACAGCGACTCTGGATACGCGGTCAATATGAAAGAGAGCTGAGTGAATTTGTCCGTAATATTACATAAAGGTAAAATATTGCCTCTGGGCGAAGCTTTCGGCCACTTCGTACGCCTATATTACCACTGAATTTACCCTGCTTGAGGGAGGCAGGCCCCGTAAATGCAAAACGTACACTGAAATACACTTGTAAATTTGAAGGTTGCTATTAGGGCGCATTACCCGATGAACTCAGGAGAGTTAAATGCAATAAAACGTGTACAATTACATTATGACTGTTTAATTACCATAAAGGTACAACAGAATGTTACTGCAGTTGTTAAAGTGTACCTTAGTTAAGCGGACCTAGCATTCTGGAGTTGCCGGTGGTTTGTAATAATGTGAAATGCATCCCGCACGTAAAGTCCTGGTATGTATGTCAGGATGAAGGGAGACCTCCCCTCAGCTGAATAGAAGTACTAAAAGATTCTTGAATTACGATAACTATATATATGAAGAAAAATGCAGCCTATATTCAATTTCCGAGGGGGGTACGCAGAGCTTACCATCTGCCCTGCAGGTTGTCTCGAGTGCTGAAGTCTGACCAACGACATGGCTTCGGTTTCGCTGCACATCTGGCGAATCCGGCGCTAAAAAAAAAATATGAAAAAAACTGAACTTAATGAATAACATGATAAGTAGAATTGATGTACATAATTAAGATTGCTAAACTAAAACACATTGGTGACATACTCGTGAATGCCGGAGCCCCAGATATGGCTAAGAATGTGACTTCACGAGAATGTAACCACACTTGAAGGGTGATATTAAATGAAATGATACCTCAGGTGGCTGATTCTCGATAGATGATTACAGGTACACTCTTATAATTAACATTTTAGAATCGGCGTTGTTATATAATTATTTTCAGGAATGTGTATGAATGTGATGACACACTGATTTCGTTACTAAGGGTGGAGCTACACCCTCTTTTCTATGGAATGTTATTGGCTCTCTATGCTGGAGTGGGCAGTTTCCCTAGTGAGTTATGGTGTAATCACCATGAATTATGCTTGAAAATGCTCCTATTAATTAATGTGGCTATGGAACCGTTCGCCACTTCACACATCCTGCAGGAATTTGATTTCCCATCTTTTGAAACCACTTGGGGTCACGTGGAACTCCGGATTCGCCAATGGGGCCCCTCGACATCGTGCACATCAGAAAGTCGTGGGAATAAGTGTAGCCAATTATCTCAGTGTTCCCTTCAATGGCTGTTCCGTCTAACGGTCGTGACTTCACGGGACACGCTCACTTAGGTCACATATCCATCCACCATGAGAGTTGCCTCTTGTAGTGAATATTAAATATTTGGACCTGCAGCCACGAGTTACAGGGTGGCAAGAAAAGTGTAATGCCATTCTTGTCGACCTGCACTGATCGAGACTAAGACATAATGTCGATCGGTCGAGTGTTGCTGTGTGGTTAATGCGTCTACAATGGAACGAACGGGCGCAAGGGATGCGTGGACGTCAGGAACACGTCAAAATATTTCAATAGGCACCGTTTAATTTACAAACAGTATACTTAAAAAAACTAGGTTAATAAAATATTTTAACTGTGAACTATTTCTTACTGGCCGTTGCCGACATGTCGCTGCTGTCGCTGTTATTAATCCATATTTAAAAAGAAATAAATATTATAAGTTATAGAAGATATTAAGGTAAAATTGCATTTATTCTGTAATACAGTACTCTTAAGTTAACCACAGTGTTATATATTTGCAGAATACTGGTTATTGAAAAATCAGGGTTAACATGTTATGCCTAGAGTGTTTTTTCCAAAGTTGATTTTCATAAGTCACTTCCAGTCGGGAATGGACTATATGTAAGCAGGGGGTCGATTAAATATAAGTACCTAACATTTGCACAGGCACAATACAAAGCAATTAAAACTCTGCTGCACTGGCACCCATTAAAACAAGTGCAATTAAATACACCGCACGCAAGTGGACGGGGCAATTTTGGCCGCACATTTTCACTCCCACTTCCCGAACAACAGTGGCCAGTGAAATAATTGGTTACAAGGTGTTCACGGCCCCAAGGATACATAAGTTGCAAAGAATTGTACATGAACTACTGTGTTTTTAAGTAGATGTAATGTTAAAGAAGAGATGCGATATCCTATATTATAAGCATTGATACGATATGTGACTGTGTTCGAAGTGTAATGGACCTAATATTGTTTTTATTTATTAAATTTATTTAGAAAACATGCTGTTCTTGATGAAACAGGGAGTTTTTTTTTTTCAGTTCATTACAAATTTCCATATATGCCTTATATTTTCTCTACAAATGCAATCGGTGCAGTGCTCAAGTTGAATGTTTAGGTTTATGTAGGCCTAATTTGTATTTGTAGTTAATGTTACAGTCACAGACTTCTAACGATATTCTTGTTGCATGTCGTGCCATAACCATTTTTAATCACCAATCGTCGCCGTCCCCTTCGAAAGTTAATGAAACCAAACTCTTTTGTGTTCCATAACAAATCCCCTTCCATAATATGGCCGCATTCCACTTGGCACTGAAAGAGCTGACCAGTACTGACGAGTGTTCCTTTAGGTAATGATTCTGCTGATCAGTAATGAATGAATAGTGTTATGGCGTCTGGGTTTCGAGACTATAATTATGGCTGAAACTGCTGATGAGCGGAAGCTCAGGTAGTCTCAGTAAAGCAGACAACGCAACATGGTGGCGATGTATAACTGTTATGTAACATCATCGTGTAGTTGATTCCAGCACCAATAGGTACACTCATCACGACATAAGGATAATACATGTGGAAGGTTGGATACAGATTCATATTGTAGTAATGTCTGCAAAACTTAAGTTAAAGATGTGCTCTGGTCTTTACAAAAAAAAAACTGATTTGTATAAATATATTATTTTATCAATAAAATTGTTTGTTGGTTGTCGTTTTCTTTTGTTATCCACATAGAACAATGGTTAAATATATATTAACCACACCTGTGTGCTTATATTTTAAGAGGAGAAATTTCAGGGGAAAAAGAACAAAACTATGACAAAAACTCAGAATATATATATATATATATATATATATATATATATATATATATATATATATATATATATATATATATATATATATATTGTGTGTGTGTGTGTGTGTGTGTGTGTGTGTGTGTGTGTAATACCGTCTGGCATACAACATAAGCATATACAATTGAGCATTTGATATGAGTAAAATAAATATTTTAATAATTAATTTAAATATCAAAGGATCTTGAGTATTCAATATATTTCACAACTAAGGCCTTCTTTTTCCAAATTAAGTTACTTTAAAACAAAACATGTTATTTTCAGCAAGAGAGCAGGTGAAATCACCATCGGGTACCCGTTTGCAAGTATAAGCCATAAGGGTACATTAACTTTTCTTAATTTTGTAAGTTACATGTTTTATCATCCCAAAAAAAAAACACAATCATGTTAATTAGTTGCCAATGTTAAACAAAATCTAGTTCAACCAGTCTATGAACATTCATGTTAATGAGAGCTGTACGCACAGAGCACGTGGAATGCCAACAAAATGGTTAGATTTTACTTGATGCTGGAGAGAATCAAAATTTCTTCTGCTGCGTAGTCCAAGAAGCAGCACTCGAGAAGAAACCATGAAAGGCAGTGAAGAAATCATCTCAGGAGGTATGTTGGCCACGATCTACTGCACTGTAGAACGAAACTCCAACATGTGCACCACTACAAGATATATCAAAGAGAAAAATAATGTGGCTCGGCGCACACAAAAATAACCTGAAACAGCAAAAAGAATCACTAATAGTTTAATTGCCCTTATCGGCAGGTGAAATTACCAATTACGTGGAAGTATGAGAGAACACAAGTAGATAAAAATTCGTAGAATTAGTACCTGCTGTATGGTTAAGTCCAACAAGGAGGCAATAACCTCACGAGCAGGATTAAATATGTAATTGATCGTGCTGAGAACTCCAGTCTGGTGTGACTAATTGATACGTAATACAATATTGAAAAAGATGAATAAAACAGATATAAATAACAATTATTTCATTATGTTACTTTAAATTATATTTTCATTTTTCAAATACTAAATACTCGTTAAATTATTAACTAAATTTTTAATTTCGGACACGACATAGACATATATCACATAGTAAAATTATTTAAATTTACAACAAATTATTTGCTTCTTCAAGTTAACAAGACCAGGGCAACAGTAAAATAATTTAAATAGCTTCTCAATGTTTTACATTTTGAATAGCATAAACTAATAAAATAAATATAACTGTAGCATGTTTTAACTAAATCAATCACTTTTGTTGAAGAAGTAATTAATGAAGAGCTTATTAAATTAATAGTAACCAAAAAGAATTGAAGCTGTGCCATTACAACTGGCTCATAAAGAGCAAGTTACGTTGTTATAAGCAGAAGTTGCAGGTTGAAAGTATATTTTCAGATTCTTTGATCCCATCATCAATTGACGAGTCTGAATCATATGAAAATGAAAAGAAAGACTATCCATCCCTGTTTATAACATGTTTAAGCCTATCATTGCTTCATTGTGTATATCAGACGCCATTATTCCTGCTGAAAACTGCTGGCGAGTGTTCCACCTGGTTCCAGTACTGGAGTGCGAATTTTTACTGATGGTATTCCTGTTGGCATGATACTGGTCAGTGCTTTCAGTACCAAGTAGAATGTAAACTATTAAGCAAAAAATGTTAAATATTATATTTGGGACTGTTTTGAAGGAAATAGAAGTGTTTTATCTTATGTGAAAATTTAATCCAGAAGCACCCTCAGAAAACATCCTTTCTCCACTCTACCCACTTCAATTTGTTGTTGAAATCACTCTAATTTAGTAATTTACACAATTTGCCACTGCCAACATTTAACCTAAACAAATTCTTCACAATTATTAAAAATGATAGCTATGTTGCTATTTAGCTACTCTCAACAGGAATATCATATTGCAGCCTCAGGCACTTATTTTTGAGGGTAGTGAAATGTATACACTGTAGTTATTGGTTGTATTGCAATGTTTATATTATAAAGCAGCAGGAAGATATAAATTAGGTGAAAGGAACAATTTTGAAGGGCCTTAAAAAGTGCTGAATTTACTGTGAACAACCTATGCTGTGCTTGCGCAGCGGGAGCATTTGCACTTGTGCCGAGGTATTTGCCTAGGCGCAGATTTCTGTATTTTTTTTTTTTTTTTTTACTTCGGCATGCAACGTTTTGCTCCTCTGTTTTTTTTCACCCCATATATATAATACTATTTTGGTGCAAACCTAGTGCAAAATTTGCGTTGTACCCATAGAAACGTGTATTTAATCGGCCCCCAGCAGAGTATAATTGCATTTGTAGTGTATTTATTATTTTATTAAAGTTTATTATTACGAAATAAGAGATTTAGTTTGTTAATCACAGGATAGGTGTCGTTTTTTTTTTTTTTTTTTTTTCGTGTATTGTGTTGTTTGTGAGCCCAGGGAGTGTAAGTGTGGGAGAAGCCCCTCCGACCGGGAGGTGTCTAAGTTTATAAACAATTCGAGATAGTAAACAACAAAAATATCGTACTTGAATAAAAAAAATAACCGAGTGAAAATTTATATCATATTGAAATTAACATAATCGTCTATGAACATGACAGCATCTAGTTGGTTGCCCATCGTTTATTTTAGAATCTTGGTATAAATAACAGAGAAAACAGCATGTTTCTAAATAGATTGCAAGCAAAACACCAAAACGACGTTGAGGAAAATCGTATTGAATTAAACAACTTGAGTTCTATTTTCTCTCTCTTATCGGCGTTAATGCAAGACTATTTCAAAACAAGGCGGTTATCATAAATATGTCTTGAGCACTGGCTTCGTTAAGACAATCTTATTTGGTGTCTCAACCTCAAGTACGTATTTATATTTCATGAACACCGCTTAAGTCTGTCTCAAGCGCAGGCAAATAAGGCGGTCTTCATGAAGACTGTCTTACTTTTGTGCATCTTAAGACTGAATATTTCTTTTCCATAGTCGCTGCTAAGGATCGCGATTTGGAACCAAATTCCATAGTCATCGGGACCTTGCAGCACGAGCATGGTTCTTTTACTTGACACTGTCCCAGTTCTAACATGGCATACGAACAATGGAAATGTGGTGACGGCCGCACGAAAATGTGAGCACGAATCATGTTTTCATAACTCTCCAGTCATTAACTAAGGGTGTCATGATTATGAATTCTTGAAAGTGTAAATATACAGATATTATTGAAACTGAATAAGAGACGTGTTGGTTTTGCCATTGGATAATCTGTCGGCAATTTTCAACCAATAGAAAATGCCCGCCAAAAATAAGCAAAAGAAATCGATAATGTCGTTGTGTTGTTGTTTACATTTTTCCTTATGCACAACAGATTTGAAGCAATGTCCACAGTGCAAGTATTTATTGTATTTACACTGTAAATTTGAATCAGTGAGAAATTCACTTTTTCAATCAGTCAGAAGTATCTGACTGACACTACAGTCACTTCAGTCTGCATCTCCAGCTACTTGCTCTATCTATAATTGACATATGCCGCGTTCCCCTTCCTTTAGACCCTTTGCACGGCCGAGCTGGGATGTGCGCTCTACAGACATGCAGGCGCATGGCGAGTTCACAGTGTGTGATGTGTGCAAGGGTAACATAAGGTGTAACCGACGTTTGCCAGGCCAAGGAGCTTGGACATCACGTGGCGGAGTGACAGATGAAAAGATAATCATATATCATACAAAGTCAAAGGACTTATGGCTCACGCCGTTACAGTTGTTGATTGTTATGTTAATAAAGAGTTATATTCTGTTGTCCTTCTGTACTGCCAGTGACTTGTTTCATTTTGCAAATGTGTATTTTCCATTTTCATTGTATGCTGTGTTCGTGCTCATATCACCAGTGTTGTGCATGCATGGTTCCTATGTGATTTTGAAGACGAAGCCTTAAGTTTCAGCATGTAGTGCAGAAAGTAGTTCCACACCTTGGCATACAAGCCAGCCTTCGACCGCTCTCGCGCCAGGGTGGGAAGTAAGTAAGCATCTGGCAACAAACAGGATGGTAGCGTGAGTCCACGACCTCCGCGTTTCCCATGCACCAGTCGGCATGCATCTTTCTTGGACTTGTCACTTCATTACCATAACATAATACTGAAAGAACCATTCGTTTTCCTCCACTTGGTACATCATCCTAAATTCCCCATGGTTTTCAGTGCTCGGGGATGCTTAAATCACCTTAAGTTCATGTGTATAGCGTAAGCCATTTTTAGTATTGTTACCGCGATGACTGGTTAAATCATCTTTGCATGTAAAGTGTCTTCCAAAGGGAAGTGTTAATTCAAACCAAATAAATACCCTGAGAACTGATCAGTATGTAAGTTATTTCGGTCACCGCAAGGCATTTAAGGGGACAGGCACTAACAATACCCGAATTCATTTGCACGTGTTTTCAGCAGGGCTCAACGTAAGCATTTGTACAGTGTTTAATTGCATTGTATCTGTATGGACGTGTGGATAGCCCCGATAATCCATATTGCGAGATGTATTTGTAAATATCAGTTTGACGCCAAAATTCACTGCAGCAGTACGGGGTGTAATAAGCCCAAGGGTTACTGTTAGTAAACACCTAACAATAGCATCTCTACAAATACAGCAGTAGAGGGTCAGAAGTCAACAATCCAACAGAAGTTTTTGTCCGGGCGTATAGCCCGCAGCACCCAGAGATCACCGAGTGTTGTGCTGGCATCACCATTCATCATCATTACATCGCCATTGACGATGGCTGGTGCCTAATCAGGTAATTCCCAATATTCCACAGACCTGACATTCACTGACCCAAATATCCAATTTAACCCATCTTTATTTCATGCACACCACCATAATGATGTTCAAACTAAATTGCTGCAGTTGAACAATGTGACCCAAATAAAATGACAAAGAATAAACTAATAAAACCAATACCAAATACTATGTAAAACATGTCTCCTCTTTCAAATCACCATTTTATGATGTAATATGAACACATATCCTTTCATTCCATTTTTATCTCTTTCATTTCATTTTCATGCAATCTTCACAGCACTCTGTTTGAAGGTTTAAACTGCATATAATGTGGTGAAGTGCTAAGAGAGAATTGTAAATGGCAGGCACAAACAACTCGCAAGTGGCAGATATTCCGCAGTTGGTAGGGGTAAAAATGCAATTAAAATATTATATGTAGGTGCAATGTGGTAAATAAAAAAAAATAAGAAAACATTTTTTTCTATGAAGAGTTCATTAATTTAAGTTTCTGAATACTAGTACTAGACTACTCATGTATGTAAAATAATGTTAGTAATGACACTAATTATGTTTTAAAAAACTAGGTACTGTATTCAGATTTTTGTACAATGGACATTTACATGACTTATTAAAACATTATTAGTTTATTGAAATATTTATATTTTAAAAGCATAATAATCTGATGTCTTTAAGTGCTCGGAGTAGCATGAGATGTAGTTAATGGATGGTGGTCCAGGAGCCATGATAAAAATTAGGAAAACTTAGAATTTTGAGGAGTGGATGTGTCTGGATGAGGTGAATTGGATGAGGTATTTTACTCAGGACGCCAGACACTACCAGAATTACTGCCATGCAGTGGTAGAGCAAACTCTTGTCACTTGGTCGTGTCGTCGATGGCCAAAGGCAGCTATCCTTCCATGCTGCTGCACTCCTCTGATGAATCTGGATTAACTGTAGGCATATTACATTGTGGAATATTGAGGGCACTTACACCCCTATTCTACATTACACTCGAATACTTGCAAACTGAATATGAATGTTCCAATACGTACAAATTGGCGGAAATTGTAAGGGCTCATACTCAGAAATTCCTTGTGGCTTAACTGAATAAAACGCCCAATTTATATAGTGATATTTATGAGGCACTTGGCTGAACATGCCCCTAGGACAACACTTTACATGTTACGAGTAGGACAAGAACTGGTCGGCAGTGCTGAAATTGTTGAAAATTGGTGCGATACCAGTGCTTGACATAAGGTGCAAAATTTAAGAATCCCGGGCAATTCAAGCACTGGGGAAGTGAGAGACTATTGCGGTGAGAATTGTTGGTAACGAACAGTGCACGACCGACCTCTCTAAGCTCTCGGCATCTACTGACTTTCCAACATGGTGTGCTCGCCGGAGTTACTGCCAGAGCAAGCCACGTGGAACTACTTTCTGGCACCATGCAAGTTCAAAACCATGCAAAACATTGACACACTTGCAATAACCTGCTTAAAATTCAATAACAAAGCAACAAACATAATATCCTGAAAAAATGCATGAGATGAGGTGCAGATGATGACACGTGAATGAGTACACATACAAAATGGTTGCAAAAAAACCTTAAAAATCACTATAGGGCTTTAGAGAGATTATTCGGGAGTCTTTCCTAGTGCACGTGATGGTTTGTCACTACCCTAGCCCTTTTTATGCAATATCTTAAAAATAATATTACATGTAGTACTATTTTCTGGTATCCTTGTGCTCAGCGCATGTGGCTGCATGGCCACTGTTCTCCCCTTCATTGCGGTTTACCTGTAACATGTAATTACACTTTACTTAACTGCATTTTCTTGCACTCATGTCGTGTAGCTTACCAACACACTAAAACATGTGGTAGAGTGCGCCTGCTCATTGCAGATGTTGGTGATGGCGGCCAAACGGTCTAAGGGCTGGGAGCGCGGCTCTTGTCAAATGCCCCTCTCCCCCTTTTGAGACGGTTTGCAGCCCTGATGCTCTTACGGGCAGCAGGCACACTGCCTACTGGCCTTCCGTCGTGGAAACTGCTGACAGGGACACCTGGTTGACTTACTTCCGTGTGCTGGTGACGGCTGTTGCAGCCGCTCTCTATCGGCTGTCCTATTCTTCGCTGGCCTGGCAGGTGCCTGAACATCCCTGCAAGTCATACACATTACCAGCGAACGTCTTCACCTCTATGACCGACGTAGGATATCTGATCCGGCCAAATCATACCCGCTGCTGTCGCTACTCTCTTGCACTCTCCTGCTATCCCATTGCATCTCCTCTTGCCCGTGTCTCTCCCGCTGCATCCCCTCTTGTGTGATTTCGTGGGCGAGACCTACTCATGTGTTCACTTGCTGTTCCCATTGCATCTGTTCTTCTGTACTGTTTTACACCCTCTTCTGGATCCATCTCGAACTCCAGTGTCGGAAGTGCTCCTCGTGCTAGTGTTTGCAGAACTGCAGACACTGGTTGCGGTATTGGTATCCAAATGGTGTCGCTTGTAGGTGGTGCGCTGTCGAACATGTTGGGGCACCCTCTCCTGATGTCGCTGCTGGAGGTTCTGACACACCTACCACGCCTTTCTGCCTTGCCACTTGCTCGGCATCAGCGATGCCGTCGAGCGTCATCGGGGCAAAACTCCTCATCTCCTGCCTTTTACCACTCTCCTGCCTTTCGCCACTCTCTTCCGCTGCAGTTCCTTGTTGGCCATTCTCATGTGCCATTTGTTCCTTGCTCTCTAATACCTCTGTTCTCCATGCTGAGTGGTATTAAGTTCCCGGACCTGATGGACCAGGTGACATCTGGCATCAGTGATAATCCTACAACCAGTGACCGGCTCCCTGTGGGAGGTACCAGACCTCCTTCCTTATTGCTAGCCCTCTCCTAGAGCTCATCATGCTGAGGGCGGTCGTGGGGTTGTGCAGTACTTGGTGTATCCTCTCTACCTCCATCTCCTGTGATGAGGCGCATTCCATCCCTGTGTGCTCTTACCAGTTTCCTCTCTACCTGAAACTTGTACATAGTCGGTCCTACACTTTATGTGATCACACGTGACCCACTCCATTTGGCTGTCAGGCCCACACAGAAATTCTGCCGGGCGGTCGACTGTGGATGAGCTCTCAAATACACACATTGTCCTTCTTGTAGGGTGGGAGGTGGTCTCGTAGGTCGTGGGACCCACCTTGCCACCTACCTCCTCTGCTGCTCCCTTTACCCGTGCCACCTTTGTGTGTGATAATCACGTTGCTCGCTGCAGCTCTCTGTTTTGCTAATTGCTGTATTTTAGGGCAGTTAAATTCGCCTTGCAATGCAAGATTCCGTCCCAATAGCACGTCCATGGGCGTCCTTCCCATGCCAGCATTCACCTTCTAGTGGAGGGTAAACAGGGCAGTGGTCAGGTGTTCAGCCCAGCTGTTGCACCTATCTCCCACACAGAGTCGTAACTGCATCTTGAGATCCAGATTACGATGCTGCGTGGGGTTGGCCTGTGCATGGTATACCACTGTTTTGAGGTGTTGTACCCTAAACTGGTTGCTTAACTGCTGCCATTTCCTTCTGGAGAACTGTGTGTCATTATCCATCGAAATCCATTGTGGGTACCCCCACCGTGCAAAGAACTCATTCTGCATTGGTTTGACTATGTTTGGCACATGTGCGCTGCTGATTGCATATTCCTCGGTCCATCTCAAAAAGTTGTTGGTAACTACAACAATAAATCTTTTCCCCCTTGCAGATCTGGGATAAGGGCCCATCAGATCTATACTTACGGTTTTAACCGGCGGCTTTGGAAATCTCGGTTGCTGCTGTTGCATGCCATCTGTGCGTCGAGACTTGAACTGTTGACATTTCTCGCATTCTCTCATGTATAGCTACACATCATGTGACAGGCCGGGCCAAAAGATATTCTCTATCATGTTTCTCGTGGTTTGGTCCATGCTAAGGTGATCTGCCGTGTTACTTGTGTGTGTGTGTAAGAATTTTCCCTCACATTTCTGCAGGTACAAATAGTCGCCATTGGCTGTTGTCTTTCGACACACACACCTCAAGCATGTTGTTTACAACTCGCCATTGCTCCACGTGTCTGTTTGCATACCTCACAATCCGCGCTCGCGTACATGTGCAGTTTCTCTGCACAGACTCGACCTCTTTGTAAAGTTCACTTACATAAACTTCTGCACATACTGCATCCAGTTGGTTTAGTCGCATCTTGCGTTGTTGTTTCTGCGAATTTGGTGGAAGGATATCGTACCACTCTGCCTTGTCATACACGACAACATCCATGTTCAGTGCTCGCGACACTGCAACTGCCAACTAATTTTCCTCCCTGGGGTTGTGCTCTACAGAAAAGTCTTAAGCTTGTAGCAGCAACACCCACCAGGTGAGTTTGCTACATGCCTTTGTCACGCTATGTAGCCAAACCAAGCATAGGTTATTTGTGCATAAAGTGAATCTTTGGTACTCGACTGGTACTTGTTAATGGCCCCCACTACTGTCAAGCATTCCCTTTCATTCACATCTTACCTGCATTCTGTCGGACCTAATTTCGCACTCGCATAATCAATGACATGTCTCTCGCCACCCTCTTGACACTAATACAACACCACACTCAGCCCCTCTTGACTGTAATTAGTCTGCAAAAACAATGGTTGTGTAGGATAATATTGTGCTAGTGTTTTGCATGCTTTGAACTTTTCCTTCACTGGTCCAAACAAACTGCTTCTGCTGTGACAGTAGTGTTGTAAGGGGTGCTGTTATGATGGCAAATTCTTTTTTGTATTCTTGGACCCAGTTAACAAGGCCAAAAAATCTCCGTAATTTTTTATGTGTATGTGGCGGATATTGATGGTCAGTTTCCTGTAATTGTTCTGGATTCGGTTTCTTCATTTCTTCGTTTACCACATGGCCCAGGAAGTCTAAATCTGTCTAGCCTAGGCGACATTTCTTTACCACGCACGTTAACCTGTTCTTGCCAACCTTTCCAACACAAACAACACACTTTCTTCCCATGCCTCCGACCACACTATCACAGTGTCTATATAAGTGAGAGTGCATTCGCCTATTAGCACATATAGCACTCGCACCATCATAGCTTGGAAGCTGGCAGATGCACACTTCAAGCCGAATGGCATAGCTAAAAATTGGTAATGTGTTCCGCCAGGTGCCGTAAAGCTGTCTTTACCTTATCCTACAATTTTACGGGCATCTACCAGTATCCACATTTTAAGTCCAAGGAGGTGAGAATTTTTGTTTTTCCTAATGATTGTAAGGCATTCTTTACACTTATATAGGGTGGTAGTGCAGTGCTTGTTATTTTATTGATAGGCTGGAAATCAACACCAAAGTGCCATCCTCGGTCCTTATTTGGTGCAAGTGTAATTGCGAAATCAAATTTACTATATGTCGGTTAAATTACTCCATCTGCAAGCATTTCCTTTATATATTCCTTAATAATCTTTGTCTGATGTGGCATGTAGTTGTGCGGTGCAGTGTAGATGGGACCTCCTTGTTTTAACGGTATTGCATGTTCCGCTACTGTGGTATGCCTGACAGTGTCATGCAGTGGAAATACTTCCTTGTGCTCATTCAATCCCCTTTCAAACCTGACCTGGTGATGTGGTGGTATTTGGTGGTCAAACTTGGTCAGCTGTACTCCCGGGGTGTTGTTTGTGCTACGCCTGTCTCTATTGTACACAGTGTGGCATTCAGTTGAACCAAAATGTATTCGCCTGGCAGCAGGCTCTAATACAGTATTTTGTTCACAAAGCAGCTTATGCCTTATATTGCCTCTTCTGTTATTTCTGCTGTTATTATCATTGTGGCGATAGTCTCAAAATCGTGTATTCTAACGGTGACTGTTGTATGACCTTGCACACTATTATTTTCCTGTTATGTTGCCATTTTAATGACATGTTTTGTGGATGTGATAACTGCTTTGTTTACGAACTGTGACTGCAAGAAACTATGCTAATCAGTGGTATCTATTAGTGTATGTGATGGTTTGTTGGTGACAAATACCAGAATGCGGAAGGATTTGGCAGTTGTTCCACTCACCTGATTAATAAGTGCTTGCTGAGGTGTTATGTCCGGTTGTTGTCATTGTGTCGGGACTGGGTTGTCAGAGGCATCTGGTCTCCTTACCCCCGCTTCCCGTTTTCCTGCTGTGACTTGTCAGGTACTTGATAGCTATCAAGGTGCCGATTGTTCGGGCATTGGTTGTGCCAATCGTATTGTTCTGCAGGTCGCCATTAGCGGCAGGGATGCTGAGGTCTCCCTGTCACTTCCCGTCGGACATCTTAATTCATGGAAGCACAGGCTACTCTGTTCTGCTTGTTAAACACAGTATTCCATGCACTGTTTACATTGTTGTTTAGATCTGAAAATTTTGAGGTTGGTTGTCCGAATTGTGGTTTGTTGAAAATTTTCTGTTCTACGCTGTCTTGTGCATTGCTGTCCTCTCGCGGCCAGTGCCGTCATTTTGCGGCATCATTCTCACAGCATAGTTGGCATGGATTCCTTTTCAATATGATTGCAGCATTCATTAACTCTTCCACAGTGCCATTTAGCATTGGTACTACTGCTGTGTGATATTTTGGCAGGACAGTCTCCACCACTACCTCCATCACTTCCCTCTCAGGTAGATGCAAGTGAAAGCGCTTATCGAAGTGTACTTTGCGAGTGATGAATGTGGTGAAAGTCTCTTTAGGTTGTTGGGCATGTAGTGTTAGTTTAGTCAGTGCTTGCAATGATGGAAATGAACCTCCAAATCAGCACAGAATTCAGTGGACGAACTCTGGTCAGGATAGTCCATAATGATTTAGTGAATTCCACCAAATTTTCGCTTCATTTTGCATTTGGGCTACCACACCTCTTGCCCATTCCTCTTCCCATACGCCGTATCTCTGTATATGTGCTATACAGTCCCAGAGAAATGCCTGTGGGTCTTCTGATGGTGCTTCTACAAAAGTGGACAACATTTGAAATTGGTCTGGTCTTTTCTTTTTGTCCGCTTCTTGCATTTGTTGACACCGGTTGCTTTGCATCACTGCTTGTAGTGTGTTGAATGGTCTGCATTGGTGTTCTGCCCTTGCTTTGGTACGGTTCGTCGACTTGAATCCAGATGAGAGTCTGTGTATTCTGTCCCATGCACAACAGACTAGCGCACCAGTTTACTTCTGTTAGTGTGGTAAAAATTTCCAAATTTTGTTTTTCGAAATGCTTTTCGTTTCCCGTTTCACTGTTCTCTCACATATGTTCGCTACATGGTAGCTCGCTAGTTGGTCTTTCGGTGGAAGTAGCAGTTGTCGTTGCCATACTCAAACTTAGACCAAAAGTCCTGTGGTCTAAGTTTCAAACAATGTGGGCAGAGGAGTGTCGGTGCACCTTCCACTGCCCGGCCAACCATGGTTTATAGTTGTAAACCTCGCGGGAGCATAGGCACAGAAGCGTGGATGCAGAAGAGCGGCATGGCTATAGCATGGCTGGCGCGCCCAATGCGGTGCAGGGTCAATGTACGATGGGTGCACAGTTGACTGCCAGTCATACTTTGAGCAGGTGGTGCGGGAGGGAGGAGAGTTTTAGTTTCTCCTTCCCTCCTTCTTCCCCTCCACATTGCATGTTGGAGGTGTAATTGGTGATGTTGTGCAGCTGCCTTTGTCATGTTGGAACGCCGGGATTGCGCGGCTGATGTCACGGTTCTGCTCCAAAATGGCTCCTCTGTCGGCAACATGATCGCCTTCCCATGGTAATGCCAGCCACTCACTGCTATTTGCCCGCGCTTTTCCTCTGACCACATGTTTGCCTTCCCCGACGTCTTGCAGGAGTCTGGAGGACGTCCCGATGCATTGATAAGTCTGTTGCAGACCCTGTTGAATTCTCTGTTGCGGGTAGTGCGAACAACAGTGGGAAAAAAAGTTCAGGAAAAATTGTAAATTTGGCTCAATTTTGCCAGAAATTTTTGCAGATTGATTTTGCGGGCTTCTGATGTTATGGAAGTTGAGAATGAAAGATAGGCAACAAAGTTGGGCGACATTTTGACTGCATCCAAGTGCTCGGAGTACAGTGAGATGTGGTTCATGGATGGTGGTCCAGGTGCCAGAAAAAAAAAATGGGAAAACTTAGCCTTTTGAGGAGTGGATGTGTCTGGATGAGGTATTTTACCCAGGGGGCCAGGCACTACCAGATTTAATGCCGTGAAGTGGTAGAGCAAACTCTTGTCACTGGGTTGCATTGTTGATGGCCAAAGGCAGCTATCCTTCCATGCTGCTGCACTCCTCTGATGAATCTTGATGAACTGTAGGCATATTACACTATGGATAATTGAGGGCATCCACACCCCTATGCTACATTACACTCAAATACCTGTAAACGTAATACGAAATCTCCAACACTTGCAAATTGGTGGGAAATTGTACAGGCCCATACCCTGAAACGCCTTGTGGCGTACATGAACAAAACACCCCATTTACATAGTGATATTTATGAGGTTCTTGCTGAACATGCCCCTAGGGCAACACTTTGCAAATTTTGAACTGGACAAGAATTGGTCGGCAGTGCTGAAATTGTTGAAAATTGGCGCGAAGCCCGTGTTTGATTTAAGGTGCAGAAATTAAGCTTCCCCAGGCGATTCAAGCACTGGGGAAGTGAGAAATGGTTTCCCGGGCAGCTAACAAAAATGGTCCCTGAAGATTACTAAACTATTGTGGTGAAAATGGTTGGTACTAAAGATGCATGCTGCCCGGGTGCGGAACCAAACGGCACACAGCCGACCTCTCTAAGCTCTCGACGTCTACTGTCTTTCCTTAATGGCATGCTCGTGTGAGTTACTGCCAGAGCGTGCCACGTGGAACTACTTTCTAGCACCATGCACTTTCAAAACTATGCTAAACACTGACACACTCGCAATAACCTGCTTTAAAATTTAATAACATAGCAATAAACATAATACCCTGCAAAAAAACACGAGATGAGATGCAGATGATGACACGTGAATGAGTACACTCACAAAATACTTGCAAAAACACTTAAAAACAACTATATGGGTTTAGAGAAATTATTACGGGTGTCTTTCCTTGTGCATGTGATGTCTTGTCACCACCCTAGCCCTTTTTATGCAATATCTTAAAAATTTTATTACATGTGGTAATATTTCCTGGTATCCTTTTGCTCTGCGCAAGTGGCCGAACGGCCACTGTTCTCCCCTTCATTGCGGTGTACCTGAAACATGTACTTACACTTTACTTAACTGCACTGTCTTACACTCGTGCCGTGTAGCTTACCGACGTGCTACTACTCGTGGTAGAGTGTGTCTCCTCATTGCAGATGTTGGGGATGGCAGGCACACGGTCTAAGGGCTAGGAGCTCGGCTCACGTCAAATCACTCTTGAATTTTCTGTAACTAAAAGTTTATACAATTAGTAGATTAATAGAAGGAAAAGATATCAAAATACTAAATAATAATCAAGTATTTGTATATGGTTTACTCCTGCTACATATTTACACTGTTGAATTGGATGAGACAGGGTGAAAATAGCATAAGCAAGGAGTAATGATTTTGCCACATGTCCTGCCAAATCGTTTCACATGTACCACGTAGGCCCCCTTCCTAGCCTTTTCGCCACGTCGCCACTTCAGCGAATCTACACCTAGTGTAATCATTATTGAGTGAATTGGCATGTGTCCTTTCAGTGTAAATTATACATATATTATTTTTTCCACTGCGTTTTCATAAATAGTGCACATCAGAGTTCACAATACGTACATGTAATGTTTATCCCACAAGGGATATGTAAATAGCAGTTCAAATTTATTTATTATTATATTATACTTTTTATTAGGTTGTGTTTGGGTAATGCCCAATTGAACCATAGTGGTTCGAAACTCGATCCTACATAGGATGTAATATTTTCACAGAAAACTGTTGCACCCTCTTCTAACTTCTTTGGTTGGAAGCTCAAATGGCCTTACACACAATTAAAAACTTACATTTTATTTTTCCATTATACATTATGTTTGCTTTCCGACATGTTGTTTCTTATGAAGCTTGACACAATGGAACTGTCAAAAATAAAGTCGAGCACTCTTGACATTACGATTTCGAATAGTTAAATATAATGTCAAAGTCAAGCAGCTATTTTGCCAAGAATCTAAAAGTGGCAATGTGGAAAGTGCGTTATTTTAATATAGGGTGATTTTAATCTCGGTATATTAAACAAAGCTCGCCTTAAATTAAATAAACGGCAAACAATATAATATGAAGAAGAAATAAATGAATTGACATTTTAATAAAGTAAACAAATGCGTTTTTTGTTTTAGAATAAACTTCTAATATAAATTTTAAGCCCATTTTTAAAAAAAGCTACATAAAATGTATTCTTGGATAGTTACAAAATTATTTACATAATAAGATACACATTTTGCAGAACCAATCTTCAAATGTCTAAACTCTGACTTCAAAATTTTATTGGTGGTTTTGTAAGAGGAAAGGAAACATAAAGTCAAATTCTAAAGTTTTCTATTTTGTAAGAAGCTTAAACTCGAATGGTGCAACCTGAAATGTTAGAAGACGGTGGAACAGTTTTTTTTAAAATCTAACATCCAATCTATGATCGAGTTTCGAAACATGATAGTGCAACTGGGCATAAGTCGGTGGAGCCACATAACATATTTGCTATTCAAGCGCAGTACCAGAGATCATTCACAGCCAACAAGGCAGAACAGCCTTTTACCGTAATCAAAAATACAGTGGCAATTTTCACATTTATATTTTTACATATTTTTATTCCAAGTGACATAGTGTGAAATAAAGATACGCTGTAGTGTCGTGTTCACTCCCTAGAGTGCATCGTCATCGTGGACGTTACTCCATACCTTCCTCTTTTGTTATCAGTTATTTGTGGAGTTAGAGAAAAGCATTATGTGTTAGTAGAAGTCAATGTGAATATATGTAATTCTCGTTCAATTATAAGAGTTAATGAATTATCAATGTGTTGTCTTCATTGTTTAATTAATTTTTTTGGCCATAACAAATTGGCAACGAGGTGAAGAATTGCTATTCAGGTTAGTGTAACAGTTTAATAACAAACAATTGCCTTGAAAAATCATCTGATATCAAGTGTGCATCGAGTTAACATCAACAATATCAATCAGTTATGAATGCAGAACAGGTTTGTCAATTACTCGAAAGCCAGCAAAGGCTAATCGAAGCATTTATCCAGAATCAACAATAAGCTCAACAGCAGCCATCAGGCAGTACTATTACATCATCTGGAACATTGAATACAGTGCTACTACCAAATTTTGATAATTACGATTCTACAGAAGAAAGCTTTCATAATTATAAACAATGTTTTGAAAATTACCTACAGATGAAGAAGGTGAGTTCCGATAAAAAGCATTGTGCTCAACTACTTCTCAACTCGATTGGTGTCAGCAATTATAACATGATCTCAGCGCTTGGAGCAACAAAAGAACCATCAGAACTTACCTATGCTGAATTTATGGAGATGTTGGAAAAACATTTAGCACCCAAGAGGAACATTCTTGTGGCTCAATACCAGTTCTTATCAAAGTATCAGACCAGTGAATGACCCCTGTGGTACAATGCCTCCTCAACAACTAGATCAGACAGAAATCCAAAGTCATTAATCAATCATACAGTAAATCAACAAAACACAAAACAGAATAATTAGAATTGCAGTACATTTAAATCAGTAACCATGCCATGCATTAACAGACACAGCAGACAGTCATAACTTAGTGTGTGTCGTATTCGTGGACACAAGCGAAATTACACCGACTTCACAGGTACTACACCTCGCAACGAAGCATAACAAGGGGGCATCAATGAGAGAGACACTGATTACCATCCAAATTAGAATTGTGGACACCATCACCACAACCCTCGTGTCTGCGGACCTATGAGAGGATGCCATTTTGGTTATCCCCTGGCTCAGCGAACAAAAAGCCATTGTCCAGCCAGTCACCTGTAGGATCCATTTCGGCCTGAAGGAAAGTCGAATGGTGTAAAACAAGTCCCGACCAACTGGTAATGAGTACAACTAGACGAACTCTCTCATGTGGTCCCTCTGGAATACAGGGAGATGGTGCAATGCATTCTGGATGAATGATGCGAAGTTTATTGCGGCAGCAGACCAACTCTGTCGAACGAACATTGCTGAGCATTGTGTTCCAATGGAACATGACCGACCGATCTACTCTGGACCCAGAAGTTACCAGCCGCATCAATGCACCATCATTAAATATCAAAATTGAAGAAATTCTAGCTGAAGGTATGATTGAACCCACTCGCAGCTTCTACAACAGTACAATCGCCTTGGCACATAAGAAAGCTGGGATGTTGTGCTTCTGTGTGGATTTCAGAGCAGTTAACCAAATCACACTGAGCATCCCGCCTCCCTCCATAAGTGTCAAGGATGCATTGCATACCTTGGGCAAGGCTAATGTTATGATATCATTGGACTTGCGCAGCAGGTACTGGCAGGCGCCAATAAAACCTGCAGACCATCACAAAACAGCGTTCACAGTCCCATATGGGAGACGGTTCCACTTCTGTGCAATGCACTTTGGCTTGAAGTACACATCTGCAACTTTTCAGACAATGATGGTCCAGGTACTCGACAGGTAGATTGGAGATTTTGCCCTCATGTTCCTGTATGACGTGGTCATCTGGTCCGAAACCTGGGATGACCACATCCAATACCTGTCACTAGTCTTGGAGAGACTAGCCATCAACAAGTTGTCATGTGCGCACACAAGGACAATAAGTCATCATTAATGACTATGGGGCGCCGCACACAAGGAAGCTACTGAGGAAATTCTTTGGGTTGGTGAACTGGCTGCAAGAAAACATATACGATTTTGCAACCATAACCGCACCACTCACTGACATGTTGTCACCCAACATAAAGTATGTGTGGGCAGTGGAACACAGAAGAAGTTTTCAAGAAATAAAGAGCAAGTTTAGGGAGTGCAAGACATTGGCTCGACACAACCCAAGTCGCCATTTATATCTTCAGACAGATGCAAGTGAGAAGGGCTTGGGAGCAGTCCTTTGTCAAATTGGACATAACCAAGAGAAATGCATCATTGAATACAGCAGTGCAAAGTTTGGGGCAACATAGGATAGATATGACGTGAACGAACGAGAGAGTCTTGCCATAGTGTGGGCCATGAAATGGTACAGGGCATACCTAGAGTACCAACAGTTCACACTACGAGCTGACAACCAGTGCTTACTCTGGCTTCACACCATGAAAGAAGACAGGAGCAAATTAGCATGCTGGGCACTCCTGCTACAAGTGTACAGTTTCGAGGTGGAGCACGTACCAGGACCTGAGAATCAGCTAGGAGACAATCTCTCACGTTCGCCAGGCGAAATGGTAGTGGTGGACCAAGAAGCATAAAATATCTACTCCTCCCCCTGCCACAACCAACTGTCCAATTACGACGAGGGGGGGAGCTATGCCATCTTCGAGGCTCCTGAGGAAGCAGAACTCGAGGTCAACGACTTGCAGGGCATAATTTTAACTGCACAACTACAGTGTACAGACACCCAACTTCGTGTCACCTCCATCATGCAGAGTGTACAGGAATGGTAGCGAACGAATGGCACATGCATCGAGACACGACCACGATGTCCTAAAGAAACCTGGAAACTGTAAATGACAAAAACTGCACGAGCACAGGTGCTACATAATGCACATGATGCATGATTTGCAGGCCACCCTGGTTTATCACGAATCACAAGAAATGTGCAGAACCATTTCCACTTGCCCGACATCACCAGAAACATCTGGCAATATGTGAGGGGGTGTGTAAAGGATAATCTCTGCAAGAGTAGGAGAGCATATGGAGTAACACAACAACAACCATGGAAGCTGAAGGAGCCATTCGAGTCCATCTTGCTGGACCTGATGGGGCCATATCCATGCACCCCTAACATCAAGAGATTCATTATTGTTATTAGCGACTCGTTCTCAAGATGGATGGAAGCATAACCAGTTTCCAATGCACAGGCACACAACATAGCCTGTGTACTGGAGACCGAATTCTACACCCAATGGGGCTACCCACATACCCTCTTAACAGCCAATGGTACACAATTTATGGGGAAATAATGGAGAGAATTGTGTACCAAGTGGGTATTTCAGCATCATACAATGGCAGTGTACCACTCATGGGCCAAACCGACTGAGATGAGAAATCAAGACCTCAAAGTTACGCCTGTGGGTAAGATCAAACCATGCAAACAGGGCTGAAAATCTGCCTGCGGCCTTGTTCACAATCAGACGGAGATTGAACCTAACCACAGGCTAATCACCAGCCGACATTCTGTAGGGAAGGGAGCTCCCTCTCCCTGGAGAATTCAGAATCCGATAGGCAAACAACGATGAAACAGAAAGCACAGCTGGCAACAACGCCGAGAGCAAGACCTGGAAAATGCTCACATTCACCAGGAGAGAAACATAGGACAATGGGTACCAGCAACAACACACCCACCAAAGAGGCTCAGGCCCAGACAACATGTTTACGTTCCTTGAGCACAGGCTGAACAGCGCAAAGTGCAACTTTTGTGCAGGGCTTGCCCCTTAGTGGAATGGACCACATGTTATATAAGCACTGGGGTATACAACTTACCTAATCAAGGTCATCTGCAGGCGAAAGGTGGCCATACACTGCGACGACCTTCGCCTAGCCATGAAAGGACCGAGGGCAGAAACTCCTGAGCAAGAGGCAGGGCCCAATGGCCAAGAGCATGTAGCAGAAAAGCCCAATGGCGAAGCAGAGGCAAATTCAAGCACAGATAGGAGTGGTCTTCGGTACCTTTATCCTACTACCACACCCGGTAGCCATACGCCCATAAGGTTGGCAGGGGAAGAAAAGGAGCACGAGGAAGTGGTCACACCATTTCAAACATATCATGACATCAACATCTCCAGTGCTACAAAACCGAAATGAGTCAGACCAATTTGTCACGAAACACAGTGTATATACATTGCCTTTGGAAGACATCGCTCAAAGCGAGTCAGTGGGGGTACCTGCAGGCCCGAACGTCTTCAGGGAAGCTGCCCACAAGACTTCGCCATGGCGCCAACGAAGACTACGATACTGGCTGACCTTGTATCGGAAGAGTGAAGGTTCATCAGAAAGAGCATCAAGTCCAACAAGGGACAGCATGCCTCTCCCCTCGCCTGAAGGAGCATCGAGGGGTCCGAAGAGCAGCGACAGCATCAGCAGCAGCGATGATGAGTCGACGGAAGAGGGGATTGCGACCTTTCCCCGCCGCTCCAAGCATCAGCATCTGCACCGGCCAGCGGGCACCACTTGCGAAGGGACAACCCCTTTCGGCAAGTACAGGCAGCGGCACCACCAGCAGGATCATCGCCCTTGATCATCGGCAGGCAGCATATCACAGCATCATTGCAATTACATTGCAAGGTTCACAGAGGATGTGATACTAGTTGTGCACTGACTAACTGAGCAGAATCAATTGTAGAGCCGGCAGAACGTAGGATACAAGTTGGGAGTAAGGAGAGGAGAACCGTCTATAATATATATAGGTAGCAGGGCTAGAGAAAACATGCCGCTAGTAAAGGTGATGCAGTTTGAGCACGATATCCTGGTTGAACATCAAGCCATGTTTCAACACGTATTTGATGAAAGGAGAATGGTCTTTGCTAAATATGATGCACTGTGCTGTACAATCGTTGCAGAACACGAGATTCTGTTCACACAAGAAGGGCTGATTTTTTTCTAGTCTCCGCAGTTACCTTCCACACCAGGCCAAAGTTATCCGAGAGCAAATTTCCGAGATGTTAGCTGGTGGAGTAAAAGAACCAACCAGGAGCCGATTTTAATCAGCTGTTATGCTTGCGCCGAAAAAGGACGGGACATGGCGCTTCTGCGTAGATTTTCGTCCCATCAATCAGGTGACACATAGCGTGCTTCTGCTTTACATAAGAATAAAGGATGCACTTAGCATATTGTGCAAATCAAAGATCATGTCCTCGCTAGACTTGCGCAGCTGGTCCTGGTAAATCCCTGTCTGCCAGGAAGACCAGGAGAAAACCGCTTTCGCGGCCCCGGACTGCACCCGTTACCAGTTCTGTGCAATGCCCTTCAGGCTAAAGTGTTCTACAGCGTCCTTTCAGTCAAAGATGATCAGAGTGCTTGATGGCTTGATAAGCAATTTTACACTTGCCGACCTCGATGATGTGGTAATCTGGTCAGATTCCTGGGAAGAGGATGTCAACCACTTATCACTAGGACTCGAACGACACTTAATGGATGGTTTGATATGCACACTCAGCAAGTGTCACTTGGGCATGGAAAATCTGGAATTCTTAGGACATGTAGTAAGCGAGGCAGGAAACAAACCCAACCCCGAACAACTAGGGTTAATTGAAAACTACACGGTCCCATACTCACGTGAGCAGTTGCGCAGATTCTTTGGGCTAATTAATTGGCTATGCGAACACATCCAAGACATTGCCATAATAATTGCACCGCTAACGTACCTGTTATCACTGCAGAAGCTATATGTGTGGGGTAACGAGACGGAGAAGTATTTCGAGGAAGTCAAAGCAAAGTTGAGTGAATGCCCAGCCTTAGCAAGTTATGACCCAGTGCGCCATTTGTTTTTACAAACTGACGCGAGCCAAGCAGGACTGGATGCAGTTATATATCAATGCACTGAAAACAGAGAAAAGCAAGTGGTTGATTTTACTAGTGCAAAAATAGACCCCAGAGAGAGACGATACAATGTAAAAGATTGTAAGTGTTTGTACGTAATCTGGGTGGTCAAAAAGTACCACACCTATTTGGAATACCATCGATTCACATTACGCACTAACGACAGGTGTCTCGTGTGGTTAGAAACTATGCTCGAGGTTCGCAGTAAACTCACCTGGTGGGTGTTGCCCCTGCAAGCTTACGATTTTCTCATAGAGCATATCTGGGAGAGAGCACCCCGGCGCAGAGCAGATGGTGCGGGATGTAAGTGTACATATTTTCTTGCCTGTCTTAACACTCGACATACAGAAATGGGTACAGCAGTGCACCATGTGAAACAAGTTAACATCTATATGGACTGACGGAACGGGACAACAGCGGGCGAGACAACCAAGGAAGCCATTTGAAATGGCCAGCCTTGACCTGATGGGAGCCTACCCCAAATCAGCTGGGGGGAAAAGGTTCATCTTGATGATCACAGATAATTTCTCGCACCTGGTGGAAGCTTATGCATTAAGGAGTGCATGTGTCAGTCAAATAGTGAAAGTTCTGCGAGAGGAGTTCTTTTACTGGTAGGAATTCCCGTGAGAGCTGCTAACAGACAATGGGGTGCAGTTTACCGGTAAAAGATGGAGGGAGTTGTTATCAGTGTGGTGTGTACGGCACCTGAAAACTGCCTTTTACCATGCCCTTGTGAACCCCACAGAGCGGCGGAACCAGGAGTTGAAGGCACAAATCTGGCTCCATGTGGGCGAGCAGCACGCTACCTGGGCCGACCACCTGCCCACCGCACTGTTCACACTCTGGAGAATGACCAATGCAGCAATGGGTAAATCGTCAGTGGAAGTACTGCTTGGTAAGAACATTTGCCTACCTAACGAGAAACAGTGCCCGCCAGTTAAGAATAGCAGCGAGACAGAAAGCAGCAGCAGTAGGGATGAGAGCTGATGACATCACCAGGAACAGCGGAGCCGGCAAGTGGAATATGCGAGTAAGTGGATACTGGAAACTATGGGACCCCCAACTGAAATCAGACCCGACCAGCTGGTCTACGTACAAATGCATCCGCAATCCACAGCACGACATAATTTTTGCACAAACCTCGTGCTAAAATGAAACAGGCCACACAAAACCATTAGAAGTCTGAGGCCCACGACATACTTGGTTCATATGGGATAAAAAGTCGTTCGGACATACAGGGATTATATACGCATCAGGCAAGACGAGGTACTGTGCGAGAATGTGCCGAATACTTTAGTGACCAACGACGGCGCAAACCAGCACGGCCACAGCAGGCAGAGAGAGAGAGAGAGAGGAGGGAGGAGGTCCAGAACCTCGACCAGAGGAGCCTCCACCTGGGATGGTACAAATTTCGGCGCCGAACACGACAGTGTTCCACAGGGAACCGGAAAATAACAATTCCGACATTGTGGACACTATAGTTCCGAGGAAAGATAGTGTACCGACACCTGAACATGCAGGTCATGTACAGAATGCAAGCAGGGAGCAGGAGCAAGTAGAAAAGCAAGGAAACAGCAAGGACACCTAGGTGACCCATGATGGTGTCAGTTCTGACGAGCACCCTGGAGATGGTAGCAAGTAAGGAGGTGCGGCAGCACTTAGCCCAGGAGGCTGCCAGAGAGTGTGGCAGGCTCGATGTCGCCGACACAAGTCGTAACACCTCGGGGAAGAGATCCAGGAATGGGAGATACCACATCCGCTGTCACCAGGTTTTCGAGGGGCAAGTTAATCGGCGTCAGCCAAGAGTCTGCAAGACAGGGATGGCCGACCCTGGGTACAGCGTAAGAAGAGCGGGTACCCATGGAGATCGTTCACCCGGATTACTACCAGAGGTGACACACTTGCAAGAGCAAGGAGGAAGCAAGTGGATACAGCAAGGGGGTTAGTGAGGGGAGAGAATCGGCAGGTTCACTACCCCCTCGCCGATCAGCACAGCAACATCATCCATGGAGGGAGTGTGCAGTATGAGGGGACGTCTCGACATACTGCAAGCAGCAGATCAGCACATGGAAGTGCCAGGAGAAGTTGGTGCTGCTATGCAGAGCACCCTACGTCTTGCATCAGCTCCACAGGGAGCAAAAGAAGTGCTCCTGCTGTGACTGTCTTTGGAACGGCTGGAAATGGCTTCGCAGGAGGGGGGTGTTTGATGCAGACTGAGACTCTACTACATCACGGCATTGTCGCTGGAGAATGCCTGGCCCCTGGGTATTGTATAATCCTTACCAACATTTTTCCCGACAATTTATTTGCTACCCCCTTAATCCTCAGTAATCCCTTCATGGCAGCCTGACTACCGTCAAGCATCTGAGACAACTTCCCAGTGATGGTGGAGCATCTGGGTGTTAGCCACGTGGGCTGTCGGCCACGCGGCCCATCATTGTCTCGTGTTTACCGACTGTGTGAACTGATGCCTTTACTGGAGTACAACCTTTACAAATGATTCCAATCTACATACCTTCCTTCCCCAATGGTCGAGCCAAACACCACGCCGTCAAATTGGCGCCTCTCCAAGTGGCTGTCACGTCCCGCCAGACCATCCATTTTCCACATCGTGATTCATAAATTCCTTTCGAGATACCACTGTGTCTGACGTCAAATTGGTGCCCCTCTGCATTGTCATAAACATCCGTCAAACCTAGGACTGTGTTTCCCGCAAATTCTTTCCTATGTACTCCTTGCAAGTATTTTACAGTATTTCATGTTCGTCTTTGTATGCACATGTTTTTTAATGTGTATGCATTTGTAGGCTCCTTCGGACTAATGGTCCATTAATTTTCGCTACTGACGAATTTTTCGGAAGGTTTCCCATCCATTTGCAAGTTCTACAGACCAGTTGAAGCCAGAAAACACGGAAAAAACAACAAGGAAAATTTTGGCGCTATGGAAATTGCCATTGTGCGCGACAAGGGAGAACAGCCACCATTTTGTCACCTGCACGAAAGAGCTGCACATGCTGTGATGGCAGTCATATCAGCCACAACCTCTGGTAAACAGCCGAGGGGTAGCGCGTTAAGTGTATCACATTCAGTGAAAGAGACACATTACACCAAACCTTTCTCATCAACTGCGCTCGATGTGACTGAAGTGGACTGCATCCTGGCCCTTTAAGCATGTTAACCACAATACCATCAAGGAGTCGTCACGACCACTCTGTGCCATGGGGGAGGGGGGTGGTGCTGTAACCAAAGTCACCATCCTATGTGTGTATACGGGTGCAGATTGATACGGCATAGTGCAGGATAGTGTTTGTTTGTTTCCTTTAGGGTAAATATTGTTTTCTTCCATCTTAGAGTAAGCGAGTGCAGTGTAGATTATCGCCCATCCGACCCAGCTCACGTGCTTTGATTATCTTTCCAGTGTCATGTTTTTGCAGTGTTATATATGTGTTGTCAAGGGTAATATTATCTGTATGTAATTTTATTAAAGTGGGAAGTGTGTCAACCTGACGCCCATGCGACCCAGCGTACGTGCGCTTGTTTTGATTGTGTGTATACATTTTCATCCAGTGCTTATTTCATATGTATATCTTGCTAGTGTTATTATGATTGTTCCCTGTAATCCTCTACACACGTAATTACAAGATAAATTGTCTTTATTATTATTATTTATTATTTACAGAGTTTTTATGGCAGTGCATTTTTATATGATTCTTTTAAGAGTGACTCAGGACATGTAATTAACTATCAGTGCGCTAAGAGCGCTATCTATAAAAGATGTTTCGTAAAGGCACGCATAAGATATAAACAAACCTGATATTTTGAATATGAATATTATTTGTGAATTTCCAACATAGTAATTATGTGACTAGTTGTCACAGGAGCAGACATGACAAATTTAACCTAAAAGACAGTACCAAAAATTCTGACCATTACTGGCAATACTGGGACATGCAACTAGCCAATCCAACTGGTGTACATGACTCATCGACAACATGGCCAAATAATTACAAAGTGTAATTAAAATTGTTATGTGTAATTTTCAGGGTTGTGTTTTGTGTTAGAATATTTTTATTATTAATTTGAAATGTTGTAAAAAATAAAATTTTAGAGAGGGAGAGCTATGGCACCCAGGAACTGTTCTTAAACAAACTTCCGAAAGAGTGGTTAGAGTACCATATATGCAGATTGGTTGAAATGTAGATTTATTTTCTAAATTATATTTAAAGTAAGTCATTCGTTGTGATTTGTGTAAACGATTTTAAGTGTTATCATTCCATCAGCCACACAAGTAGCTGCTATCATCCACTTTTAATTAAATATTAATTGTATCAGAAGTCACATGATATTTTGGCGGTCGTTCGTCGCTAATGAGAGGACTTCATACCCAAGCAAGTCAGTTTTGATCCCGGTTCGATGTGAGGTGGCCACCGTACCACGGGGCTCTGGGCATTCCACGTTTCAGTAATCAAATACAGTAATTTTTTTGGATAATGAAATTTACCCGAACCTTGTTGTTTTGTATGCCCGGAGTCAGCATCATCTCACACCCCAGCCATACTTTACACGGCTGGTATAAGTTTAACATACCGTAAGTCATTTAGGTATCCTGCCTTTTCTCAGCATAAAAGCTCGCCTTGCTCTAATGGTGAACAAGTAATGTAACTGCTTATTGTGAGATATATATTGAATAAAACTACACGACAAATGATTTGGCGAGTTTTATTTGATTCGGTTGTATCTCGGCCACGTAACTTATAGATGACCTAAAAGTGTTCTTCTAATTAATGGCATTGGGAGGTCACAACAGCCCACAGTACTCGTATGTAATGGCGTTGAGGAAACTGACAACCCCACCACTAGACCAGGCAATGTCGGATATAACCCTACGTCAAGCTTTACCGAACTGGAGATTGAGCACAGTAATAACTTGGTTGTCTTATGTCTACATCAGCGAGGAGCTACCAGGAAGACCACATTGGCCATCGCCTATCACGACCTCGGATTAATTCTCGTGCTCTCTCTAGCACTGACGCCCATATTCGGAGAATTTATGGGATATTTAGACTTTCGACATAACCTTCCAATGATCTTTTAACCCCCGCCCACAAATGGCTTGCCCTTCCATGTAGCATTTTCATACCATCACGAGCATCAAGACTGCGATGGACAGGTATGGGCGATACGCAAGTATAGGCCATGCATAGAATATCGTAGGTTCACATTGCGAACAGATGATCGCTGCCTCAAATGGCTCATCAACATGAGGGAAGCCAGGAGCAAACTTACGAGATGGACACTTTTGCTGCAAGCTTTCGATTTTGCTATCGAACACTTACTGGGACAATAGAACGAGCTGCCAGACATGCTGTCGCGAACACCAGAGGCCAGAGTAATGGTCGCATACGATGTCGAATGGGAGGAGGTATTAGCCCCTGTCACTAAGGAACCGGTGATGGAAGCGAGCGTCCACAGGATAACGGTAGGAGAGAACGACCAGCCTATAGCAGATTTGTACCACAAGGTAGTGACCGTGCAGGAGACTTGTGGGTTTGCGAGGGAGAAGAGAGAGCAATGTGGAGAGGAACCCATAGATGGATGGAGATGTGTAGGAGGGCGTATCGAGACATGCTCACTGCGAGACGATATGAATTGGGGACTCTATGTGCCACCTAGTCAAAGGGAGAAAGTATTTGAACACACGGATGGGAGCGTAATGGAAGAACACCCGGGAGCCGAACGGACGATTAAGAACATTCTAGAACAGCTTTTTCTGCCCTGGAGTCACGCATTATGTCTAGAATTGGGTACGCAGATGCCACACTTCAAATCCCGGCTGTCTAATGGAAACCAACAGCAATAGCCAAGGCATCCTAAATGGCCATTTGAAACTGTCTGTTTAGATATCATGGGGCCTTATCTGATGTCAGCCGGAGGGAGATAGTTCATACTAGTAGTGGCCGACAGATTTTCGAGGTGGATCGAGGCTTACCAGATAAACAGTGCTAGGACCAGACAAATTACAAAGTGCAAGGAGACCGAATTTTCCCCATGCTGGGGGTATCCGACAGAATTACTAACTGACAACGTATCCCAATTTACCGGGAAAATATGGGGGAAACTTTGTAGGAGCTGGGGAGTGCGGCATATCAAAACAGCTATTTACCATCCCCGTGCGAACCCCACGGAGAAGCACAATCAGGAGTTGAAGGCACAACTCCAGCTCCATGTGGGTGAGCACCACAACAGCTGGGCCGAACATCTGCCCACCACACTCTTCATGCTCCAGCGAAGAGTAAATGCCACGACCTTACAAACCCCGGCACAAGTCCTGCTAGACAGGAATATCATGCTGCCGAGAAAAAGAAGTTGTCCGCAAGTGAGAGACAGCAGCGAGACAGAAATGAGTGGCACGTGAGACGAGAGGTGCTGATTCCGTTATCGCGGGCAACAGGATCGGCTGGTCAGATATGCAAATCACTGGCTGCCAGAAACCAAGCGACCACCAACAGCACTAATGGTAGGCCAGGCCGTATACGTACGAGCTCATCCGCAATCCGCAAGAACTTTTGCGGGCGACTAGCACAACAATGGACAGGGCCTCACCAAGCAGTCATGACCTTGGACCCAACTACATATCTGGTCAGAACGGGTCGCAAGATGTTGAGAATCCACCATGACGATATTCGGGTAGTGGCTGAGAGCGCTACCAAGAACAGTGGGACGAGTCCCAGATCGGCCAGGATGGCCACGCTCATGACAAGCATTTTAGCAGAGATAGTGAAGCAGAAAGTGGTCCAAGACCTGAAGGAAGAGTCAGACCAACGAGTGCAGGTGAGGTGTCGACGCAGAACGACATGTAGTTCTTGAAGGGAGAAGAAGCTCTTGCAGGGTAAATAGAGAGAGAGGAGCCGAAACCACTGGCGAGAAGTAAGGACCACCAGAAGCCCCATGACAGCGATGGTGCTGACGAGCCCATGGTGACTGTCCATCAATGGGAGGTAATGCAGTATTTCTGGAAGGTACATCTGCAGAGGATGCAGGAGGTCCAGAGCCACCCGACATAGAGGTGCCGACAGGAAGAGCTGGAAACAGCACCAGTATTAATGTAAGAGGACGAGGAAGGGGAAGAGCAAGATCCCGCCCTGGCGACACCACCTGTAAGCCTGCAGGAAGAGCACGCACCAGAGTTTAGGGGAAGGACCCTATCTACTGGGATGCAATTACAAGGTCGAACCCAGACACGACACAACTGCAGCAGTGAAGAGAGTGGAGGAGTAAGCACCGAGGACAGCGAAAGTGGTGGGTTGGCCATCCCCTACCTCTCCAACGTCCCAAGAGGCGAAGAGCGCCTGAGCAGGACTGTGCCACCTGTGATAGTGCCACAGCGCTCCGGAGAGTGCAGGTCCGCAGACAGCAGCCATGGATCGACTGACTGCCAGCACATAGGGAGGCCTACATGCTGCATCCTCGTAGGGAGCAGAAGAAGTGCTCCTACTGCGAGTGATGGACTGTTGGGGGAGGTGGGGGTTTGATGCCATCCGCTTCCCCCTAACCCGTTTGCCCACATTCGCCGGCAGCCGCAGCAGCTACCAGCACTCTACTGGGCACTAGTGCACACTGGTTAGGAGTGCCCCTCAACGGTCGAGCCACCATGACCTACGTTACGAGCGCAGCCACAGGGGCCGAAGAGAGCGCTCGTGACATGAGCGGAGTAGGGAAGAGTACGTGCCGAACAAAGGAGCTTTAAGTAAGGAATGCTCAAGGACGCCTGTCCATGCAACTCTAAGTTAAGGAGCCTTATAGTGTTTTGATGCCCCTGCAGTCTTTAGTTACCATATTTTTTAATTTAATTTATTTTCAATTTTCTCGTGTTTCATCCTCATTTCTCAGAGTGTAATATGCCTATTAAAGGGTTCCCATTCTAAGAGTAATTGTTTTTGTCATAGTTAAAATTTTCAAAGTAATGTGGATATGTTTTCAGGGGGTTTGTGTGTGTAAGAAAATAATCTATGCGGCTGGCCTGCCCGCCAAAAATTGGCGGGCACGATGCGTGGTACAATAAGTAAGACCGTGACATCTCGAGGAGTGGGACGTGCCAATCGACGGGGTCGTGTTTCACACGCTTGGGTGGTGCTTCATCTTTGTTCTCCAATCATTTCCCAGTAATAGACAGTAATTAACCTGCATATTTGTATATCTCATAGCCGCCCAAGAATTGCCACTCCTCCCTTCCCGTGGAATAGCATCGCCCGGAAGGCTTAAGTTTCCATATAATGTTTTTGTCGCCTTCAGACATTTTGTACAGTGTCACCCTGCCGGAGAGTTAAGTCCGACAATGTGTGTAAATTTCTTCTTAGAGGAGTCTTAATAAAACCCAATGATCTAATGTAAATTGTGTTCGTTCTCATTCGGGTTGCCTATGGGCCCAAGGGGCAATTCATTAAGGGTTATGTACCAGTGTATATATTCTTTTCATTGTTTTATCTATGTACAAATAAATATGGGTACGTGAACCATCCTAAGATCTCACTGTGCAGGTTTTCAGTATTGCAATTGTGTCTGCATCAATCACGATGGTAGGAGAACCAGGAGGACACCGCCCTTAGTTCGTTGATACACGCCCATGGGAGAAGAAGAGTCGGCTCTGCCAAGCTACTTGGTATTTCGGTTAAAAATACCTAGCGCCTATAATTTACAAGCTGAAGAGTTGGTGAGCATCTACGGAAAATTTACCTGTACTGCTCCCAACCTTTACTGAACATCACTTTACTTCACTACCTTGCTGTCAAACACTGAATTTTGCGATGGACTGGGGACTGCAAACCTGGCATGCCATAGATGCTGGAGACTGTACCATAACAAATGAATTTCAACCAGAGAGCTTGCGACATTGCACAACACATGGCACATCGAATGATTACGTTGTAAACAAACCACACCATTCGCGATTGCGCAGATATGGCCAATGCCGAAACTGGTCACCATGCAGAAATTACATATACCCACTGCTGCTAACTTCAATACGAGTATTACCCCAGCTTACAACCACTTCACCACAGCCTGTTCTGGAGTTGTCACGCCTTCCTGCAAGTTCGACACCACCGCAACAGCCAGCTCACATTCCGGAGACAGAAGATGATTGTGCACCTGCCACTACTACAAGGTGCCGGTGAACAGCTGTTCCGGCTATGAGTACTTCACAGACCTGGTTTTAGCAGCTAACACACTATGACAGTGCAGCCAATGAATTGCCTGTGGCATATTTAAAATCATGAGAGATTCGTCTCAGTCATTAGGGCGTAGATCCGGAGGACTGGCCATCATGGGAACATCTTGGAGGAGACGCAAGAGCCTAGTGGCGAGGTGTCAACCAGTACACCATGACGTGGCAAGAATTCAGCCGGATGTTTATATGCTGCATTGGGAACACGTTTACGACTCTAAGTACCAAAATTAGAATCATCTTGGAGGAGCAGAGCAAAGAGTCGCTGTATAATTTCGCCACGAAGAAGGTAAGTCTGGTCGGTATGTATAACCTCGAGCTGGAGTTAAAAGATACTCTTGAAGTTGTTACAAGTACAGTGAGACTCGAGTACCGGGCTGCCTTTGCCCCGGTGATTCATTCAGCTGAACGGGACTTTGTGCAAACTGTCATGTTGTTAGATGTCAGCATCCAATCCCAGCCGCATCGCGAACAACCACGTCGGGAAAATGTGCCGATTCGACCTCGAATTCAGTCAGGAGAAGAGACTGCACCCAGGAACAATATTGAAAGAGCAATACACAGTACCCCTGCATAACAGACAGGAAATGCAGCCCGCAATACTTTTCACACGCCTCTTCCCCCACATCTTGCTGAAGGAAACCAGTGCCCTACACGCTTGTGCAAGTGGTGATCCGGGGAGCACTGGGTTAATGATTGCCCACAACAACGAGCACCGAGGAATGGACCCTACCAGGGAAACGTGTGAATGGGGTAACACCGCCAGATGCCACTTACACCAGTAAAACAGTTGATAACCCGGATTCGAAACAACTTCCTGCTTTCATCAGTCAAATTGCTAGTACGACAGACAACTTCACCCGAATCGCCGTAGAAATCAATGGACAGCAGTGCCGTACACTGATTGACACAATCACTTCACACAATTATATTAAATCTAAATTTGCTGTAAACAATTAAATCATACCAGTTCAACATGTCATACATTTGGCAACCATGCAACACACTGGACAGATTCAGCGAGAAGCAGAGATAACAGTAAAGATCAGAGATACTGATACATCAGCTGCAGTGTTTATAGCCGATGACATCTTGGGACTGCCGTGCCTCATTGAACAACAGGCCATGGTGGAACCGGCAGCATTACACATCTACTTCGGGAGAAAGGAGAGGAGGACCATTTACAACCTTGATCCGTACCCGGCTACACAGATGCCGGCAGTAATATTAGACGAGCTGGAACACACCAATCTCCCCGAAAACTGTGGAGCCATACAATGGTTGTTAGATGAGCACCATGACGTCTTCACTGTGGCAGACCCACTGTGTCGGACGATAGTGGCCGAACACCGGATACCACTGACCGATGAAACTCCCATTTTTTACAGCTTGAGATGGTACTACCCACACCAGTGCCGAATTATACGGGAGCAGATAAGAGAAATGCTGGGTGAAGGGGTAATTGAGCCTTCAGAGAGCCGATTCAATTCAGCTATAACACTCGCCCCAAAGAAGGATGGGATATGACTCTTCTGTGTTGATTTTCGCAAACTGAATCAAGTCACACAGAGCGCACTGCCACCATACACCCTTATCAATGATGCTCTCAACACCTTGGGACAAACAAAGGTCTTAACAACTACTGACCTGAGAAGCGGCTATTGGCAGATGCCAATACATCCAGTGGATTGTCATAAAACAGTGTTTACTGCAACTGACGCCCGCCACCTGCAATTCTGCACAATACTATTCGGCCTCAAGTGCGCCCTGGGGATGTTCCAGGCCATGATGGTCCAGGTCCTGGATGGGTTTAGAGAGGGAATTTGCCCTAGCCTACCTGGACGACGGTATGATCTGGTCTGCTCGTGGGAGGATCACGTCAACCACTTAGCTCTCATCCTGGAACGGCTAGCATTAAATTGACTCACTTGTGCCAATAAGAAGTGCCACCTGAGAAAAAGATCTCTGCAATTTTTTGGAGACATAGTTGACAAATTAGGTAGCCACCCTAACCCGGAGCAACTCCAGCTGATTGAAGACCAACCGGCCCCCACGACCCGGAAACAGCTAAAGTTCTCCAGACTAATCAACTGGTTGAGGGAATACATTCATGAATTCGCCATTGTGACTGCTCCACTCACCGACTTGATGTCAATCAGCGTTCACTACAGATGGCAGGCCGAACACTAGGCCAGTTTTAAAGAGGTAAAACCCAGGTTTCGCGGGTGGCCTGCCCTGGCTGAGTACCACCCTGCCCGACACCTCTATGTACAAACCGATGCTAGTGAAAAAGGGTTGGTGGGAATTGTCGCATTTCAGCTGGCTGATGACGGAAACTGACGCATCATCGACTTCGGCAGCGCCAAATTCGGCCTGGTCGAGAGGAAGTATGATATTAACGAGAGGGAGTGCCTCGCCGTCATGTGGGTTTTCAAGAAATACCATGCATTGTTGGAATATTGAAGTTTTATCCTACACATGGACAACCGTTGAGGGAATGGAAAACTAGCTCGCCGACAACTTATCTCGGTTGCCAGGCGAAGAAACAGCAAAGGACGAGGATGCATAGGAAGGGATTCTCCCCCCCCCCCCCCATTTTCGCTACACGCTAGCGGTACGTCAAGCCCGCCGACTGTACAATGTACAAACATCACGGTACTTCCAGCTGTTGTAACTCTGACCTTCTTGCATGATGTCGTAAGAAGAGAACAACAACAGTGTCAGGGTTCATGCAAGTGGAAAGAGGAATGTGCAGAACGAATAGTCGAGAATTGTAGAGTTGTAGATGGCTGTGTAGAATCACGTCAGAATGTAAACAGTGACACGTGGTGTTTTTGTCCCGGCCGCAGCTAGTGATGGCATGCTACATCACGCCTACACTAGCCACCTGTCTGTACATCCCGGTGCTACACAGACCAGATGCAATGTGTGTGGATATTTCTATTGGCCAGGAGTCGCACTACAAGTGAGAGCATTAGTAAGGGACTCTGTGACATGTAATCAGTTTAAAAGCCGAAGGGGATATGGACTGCAACAAGAACAACAACAACAACAACCACGTGAGCCTAACAAGCCTTTTGAAAATGTTGCGCTAGATTTGATCGGCCCGTGCCACGTACACCAAATGGGAAAAGATTCATTCTTGTTGTGACTGATCTCTTTTCACGGTGGGTAGAAGCGTATCCAATGTCAAGTGCACGCCTGCATGAGATTAGAAAGACACTGGAAAACGATTTTTTCGCCCACTGGGGTTATCCCAGCACCGTGCTTAGTGACAATGGTACACAGTTCACAGGGCATGTTTGGAGAGAATTCTGGTCACAAATTTAAATGTGTAAATAAATCTCATTTTTAAATTTTCTGTATTTTCCTCAAAAGTTATAAACTTTCCTTTATTATTTGCAATTAATTCTATATTTTTCATCATATCCTAGCTATTTAATTAATAAATGTGCATCATAGCCTGCTGAATTATGAATGAATTGAAACATAATTGGGAAATTTTTATTGTAGATTACAATCATTTTATACAGGATTAATGAATTTTCCAGTTATATGATCATTATGGTGTAATTTTTTATTGTCTTCTGTATATTCATATCCACATACAGTACATTCACCAGAGTTCCTATATAATATTTTTTCTTCTTTAGTTAGTGGATGCATTGGTTAAATTTTTGAATATATTCCCTCGATTTTTTCTACTTCCCTTTTTATTGATTGTAAAAGATTTAATGTGCATTTGGACACCTATATACAACTGGTGGCTTATAATCATCATAACTAGATACAATATAATAACAAAAACCAGATGCTTCATGTAATTGATATTTCATTTAATATGGTTCATCATTTAACTTTAAATCAATTTTATTTATTTGATCATTAGTAAGATTATATCTTTCTTTGACAACTGCCTAATTATCAATATCCATTATCAATATCATCTTCTGTTAAAATTGGATGTTTTCTGATTAGTCTAAATTTATAAATTTCTTTCGGATTTGGTTTAGTTCTTGATATTTTATTTAGAATTGACTCAAAATCTGCATATATTGCGAATGGAACCTTAATTGTATGTTTGTAATTTTTTAATTTTATTTGCTCTCCTTTCTGAGGTAAAGTTAGTTTTACTACTTCATTTTTAGAAAAGTCTTCTGTATGTTTATTTAAATCCTCTTGAGAATAAAATAATTTATGGCACATATCACATATGTAAGTTTTATGTTTTTGATTTTGTTTTGCACAGAAAGAAGTTTCGATAAATCTTTTATCCAACAGTAATGCGAGTTTGTATCATTTTTGAAATGAAAATTTATGTGCTTACCCTTTTTACTTTTTGTAAGTTTTAGTTGATATACCATGTTTTTTTTTACCTTCATCTTCAATAGAGTATACATGTATAGATGTCAATTAGATTTACTATTTTTGAAATGTCATCAATTTTAATTAGATATTCAAATTTATCTATTACTTTATCAATATTAAGCCCCAGAGTTTTATATTCAGCTACTCTTTGCAGCTCTTTCTCTACTGGATACAATGCCGACTTTATTGGCCAAAGAAAGTATTTCTGATCATTGTTTTTAACAGTTATGCATGCTTTTTTATTCTTAATCGTTTCTGGTAGTTCAGTATAAGATGATCAATTTAATCTATCTAAAGTCCATCCTGAAACTCTTCTTTGAAATTCAGATAATTGCGTAAGAAATTCTTGTTTATAATTTTATAAATTGTTTATAATTTCTCCTTCATTTAATATTGTGTGATTATATGACTGAAATGTAAATAATTCTGCTTGATTATTTTCCTGCCTGCAACAGTTCGTATATATTTTAATGCTGGTTTTCACCCCTCTAAAGTGCCTAAGATGATCACGTATTGTCTCAAAAACCTTATTTTTTACTGAAGTTAAAAATTGACTTGGCTGTACTAAATTAAAGGAATCTTCAATATTATATGTTGATATCCTACTTTTAAAAGCTGTATTAACTCTGTAATATTCATCGGTTCTTCTATGTCTTTTGCTAACAAACACATTAGTAGAATAGAGGGATATTTATTTCAATTAGTTTTTATCTTCTTAATATAATTCATTGATATTGGCATCTGATAATGGAAAATATGTAAAATTATTCTTTGTTATCCATTCTGTTACTCGCTTACTTTTATTTCTAGGTTTAACAAATAAATTATTTGAGAACGGAAATGTTTCTTTTAATTCCTTTTTCTCTTGTTTTACAAATATATTATTAGAAAATGGGAACATTTCTTTTAATTCCTTTTTCTCTTGTTTTTAAAATAGGTTATTAGAGAGTGTAAATATTATTTTTTTCAAATTCATTCTAACATTTGAATATAATTAATTGATATTGGCAAAAAAAAAGGTAAATTTGCAAATGTTTTTTCTCTTTACTTGTATATACTATATGGTATAGTAACTGTAATTAAATTTACATTCCTTAATCATCGTTCCTTATATTATAGCTATATTAATTTTTTTAAGCTCTACCTATAATTCTCAGCTCCCGCACTGACTTCTCACCCAACTCAAGTGCAAGATTGTTCACTCTCATTTTTGATAGTTGTATTTAGAAGAAAATAAAATTAATAAAAATTTTATTTTATGGGCTATTTAGTACCTTCCTTTTCTTTTTAAATGAAATAACACAAAGTTTTAGTTAATGTTAATATATAAAGCAATATTGATTAATTATTTAACTTCTTACTATGAGTATATTTCTTCATAAATTTATCATATATTCATTATAACAAGTTTTACGTTTTGTTGTATGTTTGTCATTATTTTTTTATGATGAAGAAATAGTTTTAATGTTTTATTCTCATTACATACTTTACATGTTTTTGTTGGATAATTAACATGTTGAGTTTCATTTAAAGTAACTAGTGCTGTATTGTGTATTTTAGAATTTGTATGTTTTTTGGAGAGATATTTTAGCAACATATTTTCTACATTCACAAATAACTTTCTCTTTATTTAATTCGTAATGCTTTGTACCTTTTTCGATGCAACTTTTTTACAGATGATATAAAGCTAATCTTTTGTGTTTTTACTAACGCAAAAATTCCCTATGTTTAATACTTCGCCACACATTTTACTTGCTAAGATGTGGTATTATTTTCAATTTTATTTTTGCGCAGCGATTCCATTTTTTATGTTTATATAGAAGGAAAAAAATTAATATTTAAAATTTTTATTATTTTATTATGTTATTATTTTATTATGTTATTTTTTTATTAATTAAAATAAATTACTTTTTTTTCTTTTAAATAAACATTAAAAAATGAAATCGCTGCATGCAAAGTTTAACAACTCGTTCGAGTTGACTAAACTACAGGACCTAGAAAGAAATAAAAAGTATGTTGCTACAGAATTTCAAATTTATGATTCTAAGTTTGGAAAAAAAATTAGTCGTATTCTTGATTCAAAGTTAAAAATTACTTTACCAGATCGTTATGTAAATCTGTTTGATATAAATGCTTTAAAGTTTATAAAGGAGAATCGAAATTTTATATCATATAAAGGCTTAAAAGAAATGAAAAATGGTAAATCTATGCATTATTTAAAATTGTCTTAAAATATATAAATTATATTATCTTTAATCTATCAGTCATCTTTTTTGAATATTTTGCTTGATTTTGATTGTTTTTTCATCAAATTTCAGATTAAAAATTTTAATTCTTTTCTTACCCTTACATTACACATATCAAGAAATTGTTCATGTTAATTTTTATTGTACTTTAGGTGGAAATTGCTTGTTTTTTATAGTATTAAAATTTCTGTATGCCCCCTTTTGTAAAATATTGCCAAATTTGTGTGATTTTTGGTACAAATTGCTTGATTTTCAATGAAAATTGCTTGTTTTTTTAATTGAAAATTGTCGTATCTAGAAACATGAAAAAGCAGCTTGAAAACGAGAAATTTACTTTATATTAGCTTAAATATGCTTGATTTTGATAGTTTTTTTATCGAATTTCAGATTTTGAGTTTTTAATTTTTTTTAATTTTTGTTACAAATAGCAAGTAAAAGTAGATAACATTTTTTGTTGTATTTTGGGCTAAAATTATCAGAAAAATTGTGCTGTTCTAGGATCGGCATTATACATCCACTCATCAATGGTCAGCTTTGACATGCTTTAATTGACACTGCAGCCTCACATAACTTCATACGACCGCACTCTGTACACAGACAAGATATGACACCTATAGACCACATGATTCGGTTGGCAACGAATGAACATTGTAGTATGGCCGTAGGACAGGCGGTAGTAACGGTCGAAATCTTTGACATTGAGACGAAAATAACTATCATTGTAACACCGGACATTCGTGAGGAGGCTATTCTGAGAATACCATGGCTGACAGAACAAAATTTCAATAGTGGGACCCACCGCAAAACGGATAAATATTGGCGCGAAAGAAAGACACTCTGTATATAACTTGGACTGCTGTCCGATGGGTAGCCTACCCGAAGTGAAATTAGGGAAATTTGACAACCAGGTCCCGCCTGAACACCAGGCCGCATTTTAGCGTGTCCTTGACGAACACCATGATGTAATTGGCAGAAATGATGCGTTGAAATGAACCACCATAGCAGAACAAGCAATTCAACTGAAGGATGAAAAACCAGTATACACCAGCCCGCGAGGTTATTTACTGCATCAGACGAGGATAATCCAGAAACAAATACTGGAGATGCTTGATGATGGCGTGATAGAGTCTGTGAATGGCCAGTTTAATTCCGCTATCACATTAGATCCGAAAAAAGACAGAACCTGGCGATTCTACATTGATTTTTGGCCATTGAATCAGGTAACATGCAGCGCGCTCTTGTCGAATATAAGCTTAAAAGACACATTGGGCGCATTAGGGCAGGAAAAAGTGTGGACATCTTTAAAGATAAAAAGTGGCTATTGGCAGGTGCCAGTAAAACTTGAGGACAGGCCGAAAACTGCATTCACTGCCCCAGATGGTCGGCGTTTTAAATTTTTTTGCAATGCCATTTGGTTTTAAATGTGCACTCGCGACATTGCAGGCAATAATGGTACATGTTCTGGATGGCGTATCTCGATGACGTAATTATCTGGTCAAATAGTTAGGAGTAACACATACACCATTTGGCAGTAGTCCTGGAGAGGCTTGCAATCAATAGCCTCATATGATCAGTTGAGAAATGCCATGTGGATAAAATAAGCATAGATTTATTAGGCCATGTAATCGATCAGGAAGGGAACCAACCAAATCCAGAACAGTTAAGGCTCATTGACAACTATCCACAATCTAAAACACACAAGCAACTGCAGAAGTTTTTCGGGCTAATAAATTGTCTGCGAGAACACATCCCGAGATTCGCAACAACCACAGTGCCCTTGACAGAACTGTTCTCACTGCAGAAAACGTTTCAATGGAGGAGTGAGACAGCGAGAGCATTCTCAGATATTTAGTATGAGTTCAGATCGTGTCCAACATTAGCACACTACGATGCGAGCAGACATTTGTACCATCACACTGATGCAAGCCAGGAGGGAATACGTGCAGTATTGTACCAGGTTAGCGACAGTGGAGAAAAACATGTTATTAACTTTGCGAGCGCAAAGCTAGGGCAGGTTGATAAGCATTATGATATGAATGAAAGAGAATGCTTGGCAGTCATTTGGGCGGTAAAAGAATACTGTGCATACATCGAATATCAGCGGTTTGCACTATGGACCGACAACCGGTGCCTACTGTGGTTGCATAGCATGCAGGGAGCAAGGAGTAAATTAATGTGATGGGTGTTGCATTTGCAAGCTTACGATTTGGAAGTAGAGCACGTACTCGGTAAGGAGAACGAACTGGCGGACGCATTATTACATAATTACAATGAAGTGATCGTCCAGGACGAAGCAGAATGGGAGGGCATTCTACCGCCAAGTTCACGAGAACCGGTAACGGAAGTATATGTACAGCAGATAACAGCAGGCAACAATTAGAACTTGATTAGCGATTTGTACAGGGAAGTTATTGAAGCCCAGAAAAGTTGCAAGATGCGTCGTAGATGGGAGTCTGGAGACATGTTCTACTCAACAGCAGGGGAAGTGGAGAGTGTATGTCCCCCGCGTGTTCGAGGGATCAAGTTTTCGCCTATTCGCACTGTGGCAGCATGGCTAAGCACCCAGTCGTTGAGCAGACAGTCAGGAACGTACGCGACCATTTTTTTTGGCCAGGCCTTAGCAGGGACGCGAGGCAATTTGTGCAAAAATGCCATAAATGCAACATATATATGACACATCATGCAGACGGAAGGCAACGACAAAAGCCATGCATGCCAAGAAAACCGTTCGAAATGGTTTGTCTGGATCTGATGTGTCCATATCCGAGGACAAAAGGGGGAAAGCGATTTTTGGTAGTAGTAACCGACAATTTTTCATGCTGGACAGAGGCGTACCCTATCAGCGGGCCAGAGCTGGAGATGTCGCAAGAGTATTAGAGGAGCAGTTTTTCCCATGTTGGGGATTCCCACAGAACCTGTTGACAGACAATGGTATGCAGTTTACCGGCAAGAAGTGGAAGGAGCTATGTACAAGATGGGGTGGTAATTACGTCATGACGTCCATCTATTATCCAAGTGTCAACCCAACGAAACGCAGAAATCAGGAAATTAAAGCACAACTCAGACTTTGTGTGGGCGAACAACACACCACCTGGATGGACCACATTCCCGCCATTCTTTATACACTTAGGAGATGCGTAGATGCAGCAACGCTGCTTAAAGACGCAATAAATAATAATTTTACAAATTAACCTTTATCAGAAGTTTTTTTCAATGAATTATATAACCAAGATAGAAAATAATTAAAATAAATATTTCCCTACTCTACTGGTGTATTCATAAGCAAAAGAAGTAGAATAACCAATAAAAATTACAGAGTTAATAGAGCTTTTAATTGTAAAATAACAAAATTTAACATTGAAAATAGCTTTAATTTAGTAAAGCTAGACCATTTTTTAACTTCGGAGAAAAATTAGGTTTTTGAGACAATACGCGATCATCTTAGAACTTTAGAGGTGTGAAAACCAGCATTAAATTATATACCAATTGTCGCAAGCAGGAAAATAATCAAGTAGAATTATTTACATTTCAGTCATATAATCACACAGTATTAAACCAAAGAGAAATGATAACGATTTATAAAATTATAAAACAGGAATTACTTACATAATTACCTGAATTCCAAAGAAGAGGTTCAGGATGGACTTTAAATAAAATCATGGAATACAATTAGCTATAAATAAGTATAATACATTAAATGGAGCAACGTATATAGAATTGCCAGAAGAAATTAAGAATAAAAAAAAGCATGTACAAATGTGAAAAGTGAAGATCAGAAAGGTTTTCTTTGGGCAATAAAATCTGCTCTGTTTCCGGCAGACAAAAACGCAGTTAGAGTAACTATATATAGGAATGTGGGGCTTGATATTGATAAAGTATTAGAAGAATATGAATATCCATTAAAAATTTATGATACACCAAAGATAAAAAATTAAATTACTATATCTGAAAATGTATACTCTTTTGAAAGTAAGTCTACAGTTTATCCACTAAAACTTACTGAAAATAAAAAGGATAGGCATATAAATTTACTTTATTAAAAAAATAATAACAACTCATATTACTGTTTGATTCAAGATTTATCGAGGCTGCTTTCATTGCAAAAAGATAATCATAAATTAAAACTTATATATGTGATATGTGTTTTCAATTCTTTACATCACAAGAAAAAATTAAATAATCACACAGAAGACTGCTCAAAAAATGAATTAGTTATAATCAATATACCTTCGAAAGGAGAGGAAATATTTTTCAAGAATAACAAACACACAATGACGGTTCCTTTCACAATATATACAGATTTTGAATCAATTCTAAAGAAAATTTCAACTGCCAAACCAAACCCAAGAGAATTAAATATGCTTAACTTAATTTTAAAACTATCCGATTTTAACTGAAGATGATATTGATAATTGTCTTAATAACGAAATACTTAAAGAAAGATTCAACCTTACAAATGAACAAATAAATAACATTGATTTCAAGTTGAATGTGAAGCATATACAATGAAATATCAATAACATGAAGCATTTGGTTTTAGCTATTATATTATATCTACTTATGGTGATTATAAACCATCAGTAGTAAATCGAGGGCGAAATGCACATAAAGAGTGTACAGAATTAATGAAGGAAGAAGTAGAAGACATTGGAGGAATATATTCACACATTGAACCAATGCATCCAATAAAAACAAAAGAAGAAAAAATATCATAGAGTAAATAAAAAAAAGTACTCTATGCGAATGTGCATTTACAAAGGACAAAAAAAGCAAACAGTCATGATTATATAAGTGGAAAATTCATTAATCCTGTATATAATAAATGTAATCTACAATTAAAATTACCCAATTTTGTTCCAATTTATTTTCATAATTTAGCTGGTTGTAATGCACATTTATTTATTAAAGAGTTAGGATATGATAGTAAAAATATAGACTTTATTGCGAATAACAAAGAAAAGTTGATTACTTTTGGGAAACAAACAGAACATTTGAAGATTAGATTTATAGACACATTTAAATTGATGGCAAGTAATTTAGATAAATTATAATCGAGTTTAACTAAAGAACAATTGAAACACCCAAAAGAATTTTCCAAAAGATCAAGTAGGTTATAAGAAAGGGTGTTTATCCATATGATTATATGGATAGTTGGAAGATATTCGAAGAAACAGAACTTCCACCAAATATGAAGTTTACGACAAATTAAATGAATCTAACATAAGTGATGACGATTATGAACATGCAAAATGTGTATGGAATTAATTTAATATTAAAAATCATGGTGAACATCATGATTTATATTTAAAAAGAGTTGTATTATTGTTAGCAGATATATTCGAAAAATTCAGAAAAACATGTATAAATGCACATGATTTAGATCCTGCATGGTATTTTACAGCACCAGGATTATCATCGGATGCAATGTTAAAAAGACTAAACAACAATTAGATTTATGACATGATTATGATATGATTTCAATGGTAGAAAAGAGTATAAGAGGCGGCATATCACAATGCTCTAAACAATATGTAAAAGCAAATAATACATATTTAGGAGATTTTAATCTTAATCAAGAGTCAAATTATTTAGCATATCTCGATGGTAATAATTTATATGGTTTGCAACATCACAATATGTACCACATTGTGTTTCGAATGGGCTGATTATCCCAAATTTAAATAAGAATTTTGGCAAAATGTTATATTAAATTTAAATGATTATTCACAACATGGATATATGTTCGAAGTTGATTTAGAATACCCACAAGATTTGCATAATTCGCATAAAGATATACCATTTTTCCCTAAAAATAAAACAGTTCCAGAAACAAATCAATCTAAATTATTAAGATCTTTAGATAACAAACAGAAGTATGTAATACACTATCGTAATTCGAAACAGTTTCTAATGAATGGAATAAAACTTGTAAAAATTCATCGAATATTAAAGTTTAAACAGTCTGATTGGTTGAAGAAGTATATAGATTTAAATACATCAATGAGGACTTATGCAAAAAAGATTTTGAAAAATATTTTTATAAGCTTATGAATAATTCTGTGTTTGGTGAAACAATGGAAAATATAAGAAACTGAGTAGATATAAGACTGATATCAAATGGAAAAGTCTGTGACAAATTAGTAGCAAAACCATATTTCAAAACAAGTACTATATTTAATGAGAATATTGTGGTTATACATATGAACAATACAAATGTAAAATTTAATAAGCCTATTTATTTTGGCATGTCAACTTTAGATATATCAAAAGAATTAATGAATGATTTAATTATAAAGTGATAAAACCAAAATATGGAGATAAAATTGAATTATGCTCTGAAGATACTGATTCGTACATTTATAACATAAAACAGAACATTTTTGCGAAGAAATGAAATCGATGTTAGATGAATTTGACACTAAGATTATCCGAAGGACAACATATATAACATGCCACAAATAAATAAGAAAGTTATACGTAAGATGAAAGATGTATGTAATGGGAAAATAATGAACAAATTTGTTGGTTTAAGAGCAAAAATGAATGCACAAGAGTTGATGATAATGAAAATAAAAAATCGAAAGGTGCAAAGAAAAGTGTAGTTACTAATAGAATATAATTTGACGATTGTAAGTATTTTTTAAATTAAAAAATACAATAGAGAACAATGAATTTAATAAGGAGTGAGAAACACAAAATATATATAATCGATGTTAATAAAATCGGACTGAGTCCTTGTGATACCAAGAGGATTATATTAAAAAATAAAATAGATACATTAGCATATGGCTATCAAAACATTTAATTTTAATTCATTTTCTAATATAGTATTATATTCTTTATTATATTTTAAACTTCTTTTGTTTCTAAAACAATATCTATATCAGCACCATTAAAATCAATTAGTTTTCCATTTTCATATCTAATTTCTAAAATAATATTATTAAACCATTCATTATTTATTTTATAAAAAATAGTATATGCGGGTTTGTAAATAATATAATTTGTAAAACCAAACATTGTTTATAGTGGAAAACTAGCAATTATGTATGTTTCTAAATGTTTAGATGCATCGTTTTTTATTATCATACCATATGCTAAAATACAATGACCATTTATTCTTTTAAATGTATTAAAATTGGGTAATTGAGTACCTATAAAATTTTGTATTTTCCAATAGTCATATTTATTTCAAAACCAAGAATATCGGAAAATCGATCATCAAATTTAATATCAAATTTAGATTTAATCAATATTCTGTTTTTCACACTCTCTGTTAGTTCAATGTTATTATTTGAAAATGGCTTAATTGAATTTATAGTTTATTTTTAATCATTCAATATTGTATTGACCTATAGGATTAATTATAACTTCTTTTTTTATCAACAAAAGGACTCTGTTTTTCAATTGTCGTTATAGTATTGTTGTTTACATTTAGTGTTAGAAATTCCATGTGAAAACTAATCACACTAATAGATTTATCTTTATGAATGATATCATATTGAAGTTTCTTATTTAGTATAGAAGTATTATTTGTGAACTTAAATACTTTGTTAGCCATTAATTATAAAAATTATCTTATTAAATGAAAAAAATGATGACAGCATCTGTGTTTTAATTACAGATCAAAATGCTAAAAATAAAAAGAATGGCAACTTTTGCCTGGTGATATAGGGGCCAATATTGTTGGTCAGAGTAGTTGTGGTTAATTTTTAATATATTGTATGTTTGTTCAAAAAGTTTAAACTAACCAAAATATATTCAGTTACAAAATGATTTTTATGTGTTATCCAAGTTTAAAGAAAAATGGCATATCATTTTATTATACTGATGAAATGATTCCCTTAGACCAATGTGAAATGATTGTCTAGTCGTTTTTGGCGATGTAATTTTAGGAAACCAAGATATAATTCGCTATTATTTTACTAGATAAAGACATAAAAATATATGTATTTTATTTAGTACAAACTTATTCAAAAATACCTTAACAATTTGTAATAGATAATACATATTTGTGTGTATATTTAAACAAGATGAAACTAATTTCATACATATTTATAATGAATTTCTTGGTGGGGACATGACATGAAAAATTTAAAGAAATTTGTGCAAAATGTTGCAGCGAAGATTATTTTATATAACATTAGGTTTGAGTAGAAAAATGAAAGAAGGAAAGTATATAAATAAAATCAAACAATTGATTAAATATTAAATATTTTTGAAAACATGTTTATGTTAAAATGAACATTAAAGCAAGCATCAAAATGAACATTAAAACATATGTTACAATGACATTAAAACAAATGTTACAATGACTTCAAAACAAATGTTACAATGACATTAAAACAAATGTTGCATTTTTGCATTTGAATTAGATAATTGTAAAAAAAAAATTTGAATTCACAAAACATCTGTTTTATTAATCCAAGAGTAATAAGAATTATCAAAACCCCAACCATTTAAAGGAAATTTTATGACCTTTAGTTGTAAATTTTTTCAACCAAATATTCATCAGGATAGTTTGTTTTCGAAATTTTATATTCATAACAATTACCTGTTATTTCTTCTCCATTAATATATTTTAATTTGTAAGTTGGTACATCATTACATAAACCTCAAAAATAGTAAATAATTTTGTTATCTAATTAACTGTATAAACATTTTGTTAACATGGACAATACTGCGAACTTTATGTTTCGGTTTAGTAAACATGTGATAAGTTAAAATTATTATTTTTTTTTTCCATGTTTATTAACTTCAATTGGTTTCATACCAAATGTTCTATGTTTTGTATTGTTGTATTCTTTAATTAAATCATATAATATTTTTACTCATTTGTAATTTCTGTTTAAAACAAAATTTTCCACATTTTACTTTTCATTGTTCTATTAAATATTTCTACAATACTAGTTTTTAATTCACTATATGTAAAATAATGATTAATGTTATATTTTTGCATAAGATCTTTAAATATTTTACTATAGAAGTCAGAGCCATAACCCTTTATATATCATTTGTTTTTTTTTTACTAATGTACATTCTAAAGTATTTGCTATATTTTTAGCATTTTTATCTTTAACTGGTACAGCAAATGCATATTTCAAAAAAATCAATTATGGTCATAATATATTTATATCCATTATTTATATGTGATATTCCTTTAAAATTAATGGTATTCATTTCAACTAGATCAATTTGTAATAGATCATCCATACCATACGAAATTACTTTTCTTCTTGCTGGCTTATATAATCCATTGATTATTTCTTCTCTTACATTGGGCAGTTTTTTTAAAAGTTGACTTATTAGACTTGCATATAGAACATCTGTTTTTTTTAAACTAATCGTCCATTTTTGTATTTGTATTTTATATTATTATTTTTAGTGACTTTTTTATACCCCAGGCATCAAGTATTCGCCATTTAATAATTTAGAAATATACATATTTAATCTTTGTATTTTACGAATATTTATATTGTAGTTTGCACCCCATCTTTATGAATAGATATTTTATATTTTCTGATTTTAAAAGATAAAGTATTACCTCTGTAAAAAGCAAAAGGTTTACTATAATATATTTTTGTAGTTCCCTTAATAACAGTCACATCATCATCAGAAAAAATAAGATCAGTAGTAGTTATTGTATAAATAGTACAATCCATAAAAAAAGTAAAGAAAATTAGATTATTATCAAAGTAAAAAATATTACTAATTTTATCCACCTTGCAACTAAATACAATATATATGGTTTTTCTTCTATTACATTTTTCAACTTTTGAGTTAACAAGTGTATCACAATAACTCAAATTAATTGGTTTAAATTTTGTAATTTATTAGCTATATCTTTATCAAAAACTCTTTTGCTGATTGCATCTTTTCCATTTACAGGATCAGCCATATTATTAATTCTACGATTTTGAATAGAAACATAATCTGTTGTATAAACAAAAATTTGGTTAGTTGATCTTGCAAAACAGTAACAATAATATTGTATTTTGAATCTACATATGTTTTTAAAGCATAAGCAGAAATAAACTATTGTATTCTGAAGCTACATCCTTTTTAATGCATAATCAGCTATCTTTATCAAAAAATCACTAATTGAGTGCATCATCTCCATCTATAGGATCAGACAGACTAGTAATTCTACGATACTAAAAAAAATATATAACTGTTTGTATAAACAAAAAGTTTGCCTAGTTGATTTTGTAATTTACCAATTATTTCTTTATCAAAAAATATTTTACTGGCCGCATCATTACCATCTCTAGGATCGTCTGCATTAACATCTCTATTCACTAAAAGAGAAACATAAGATTTTGCATAGCAAAAGCAAGTTCTTAGCGTACTTTCTAAATAAAAAAACCCGAATTGCATTGTGAATCTACATATGTATTTAATGCACAAGCATTAGTGTCAAAGATATTATTTGAAGATTTGATTAATGGTTTTCCAAATATATCTACCATTTAATAAGAAAGAAATTAAACTGTTAAACTTAAAATCTTTAAAAAAAAAAAAAAAAAACATAATACAACTAAACATAGATGTCCACATATAGCTGAATTAAAATTCTGAATTCTGTTATCATTGTAATAAACATTTCTATTTTTAAAGTTATTAGTTAAATTATTAGGAATATTACCTCAGAATGGGTCAAAATAGTAAACATAATTACTTTCTTAAAAATAACAAACCCAATGAGTACCAGGATTTGTTGAAATGTCAAAATTTACCAGAGCACATTAATTTTTGTTCATATTTTTTGGTAATTTATCAATCATATAAACATTTCCAAAATTTTTAATATTTAGTATTTTTGCATATTTTTCAATATCGATAATCGATAATGGCTATATATTCAATTTGTTGGCCTTCCCTTCTTTTTTGTAACAAAACCACTTCCTGATTTATTTTCCAGTGCCAAATTGTGTCTATTTTGTTCTTCTAATTCTTTTTTATTTTTTATCCTTTGTTGAACAGAATTATAAATTGCTAAATTGGCTAAAGCACCAAGTGCACTCGAAGCGATTAATAAAATTGGTTAATTCCTCCACGATGTAGACCATTTCCTTCTTCAAATTTAATATTTTTTTAGTATAGGTATTGATAAAGTTTGTAAGAAACTTTTTCCTTCTTTTAAAATTTTATTTTTTCTCTCAAGTTGTTCTTTTGTTAAAAAAAATTAGCTTCACCCATATATCTTAATTGATCAATGGGTATATCAAAAGTTATATCTTTAATCTTAATTTATGTAAGTAGAAAATATATATAATTAATAAGCAGCAGAAGCAATTTTTTCACCAATTGGTGTATCTTTATATAACATAATTTATTTTGCTTCTTTTTGTAAAATTTTATCAGCTTCATGTCTAGATTGTAAATCTTTATGATCTCTGTAAGCAATATCGTGATATTTGCATGCTTCGTCTAATTTATTTATTCCTGAGTCACCTGTTTCAAACCTTTCATTTAATCTTGTAAATGAGCCACAGTAATTATAACCAGGCAACTGCATGTCTAGATAGTTTAATACAAGTTTTGAGATGTATTGTTAAGTTGTTTAATCGAATAAAAAATCTTTTTGTTAAATCTAAATGAGCTTTTTTCTTTCTCTTAATATATTTTTCTTTATAAATAAAAATTGAAAATGTCTGTGTCACCTTGCAGTATGATAAGCATTTTTTAAGATGGTGATGCTTCAAATACATCTTCCTATAAATAAAATCATGCCTCTAACGTAATCAAAGACAGTTTACACATTTCATCGAAACCTACTAAGCTTACAATTATTATTCTTATAAAACATTTACAGTAAATATGTACTTCATGCAATAGGTGAAGACATTGAGAAGATAGAAGAATTTATTAGAAATTAGTAAACTTCAAATATAAACTATAGTAACATAATATTTCATCTTATTTTTAGCGTTTTTGCTTGTTTTTAGCTTAAATTGGCTGTTTTTTTTTTAATAACACAAATCTTGAAAACATATTGTGGAAAAATTGAAATTTGCTTGATTTTTAGCTTAAATTTTGCCGTTTTTTTAATTAACACAAATCCTGAGCGAATATTTTTGAAAAATTGAAAATTTGCTTGGTTATTGCTTTTTTTTTGCTTAAATTTGCTGTTTTTTAATTAACACAAATCCTGCACGATAATTTTTTGAAAAATTGAAAAATTTGCTCGTTTTTGCTTGTTTTTAGTTTAAATTTGCTTGTTTTCGAGAGCTGAAAATTTGGGTCAAAAGGGGGTTCTAGAAACTTGAAAAAGTAACTTTAAAACTTGAAAATGATAAAATTGCTATCTAGAAACATGAAAAAGTTACTTGAAAACAATAAAATTACTCTCTATAAACATGAAAAAAGGTTGCTCGAAAACGATAAAATTGCTCTATTTTTGGAATGAATTGCTTGATTTTGAGTGTGTTTTCATCGAATTTCACATTTTGAATTTTTTTTTTTTACTTGTACTTTTGTTAAAAATAATGGAGAATAGATATGTTAGTTTTTTTCTTGTACTTTTATTGGAAATTGTTATTATGAGTCAAGTAAGCCAGAATCCCCATTTAATATTTACTTACCTTGGAAAGCAAAGGGAGCGTGCAGAGCTCAGGAAGTGATAGGGGCACACTCTAACAATGGTTTCCGACCACGACACCCGGCATTGAAACGTCCATCAGGGAAGTGGAGTAAACAATGTCGGCCAATTGAGTATTACACCTGTTTGAGCAGCAAGATAAAGCAGCAAGCATTACTGCAGAGAAGGCAGATAACGACTGCAGGATCACGATGCATACCATCATAATGCCAGGCTCTAGAGTCATCGCCGAAGGCGAGTTGGCATAGACACCAGTGGGAGTGATCTCCCCAATGAAATGTCCCATGGTTATATCAGCACAATCAGCAGTGGAAGACGCATCGAGGGTCGACAGTCAATGAGATGGGGAGAGTGTAACCGGATTGCACTATCACTCTTCTGGGAAGATGTAGGCATCAAGAACAGCAGGCAGCATTAGTAGAGCATCAGAGGCTGCAGGGGCAGCAGTATCGGCAGCAATAGCAGCAGCATTGGCAGGAATAGTAGCAGTAGCATCAGCATCAGCAGCATTGGGGATGAGTCCTCAGCAGGGAGGAAGTCGACATCCCAGCTGATCCAAGCGGTTACGCTATTTGGCCAGCACGGCATGCACTGGCAAGGCCAACAGATACAGCTGGAGAGTGCAGCAGAAATCAGAGCTGACGTGCAGTGGTGTGGACCTTATTGTCTAAGACCCCGCCACCTACTATGAGCACCGCAAAACTTCTGTGCCTCATGGTGCAGTGAAGCATATGGGAGACTGCGTAGTCAAATGACCTCCAAAGGGCGGCGTTTGATGTGAACACAGCGTTCATGTGCGTCTTCCTGACAATTTCTACAGCCACAGTCATCTATCGGATTAGGGAAAGCCGAGGCGAGAAGAACAGCCCAGAGTATGTTGGTGCAGGCCGCTGGGAACAACATCTTTGCTTTTCCCGGGGACCCAGATCGCGTATCTCACATTGGCGACCTTCAGGACCCATACAGGTCTATATTATACGTTGGCAGAGGCCAACGTACTGTATGAACAGAGCATCCCGTTAGTCTATATGATTAAACTGCAATTCCAAGCCATACCTGAAGCCATTGACTAGTTCTTACACGTCGTCTGTGCCAACCACAATTCCATGTCATGTGTTAACGGAAAGATACTACACAATTACTTGCAGGGTATCGAGAACAGTGTCATAAGAGAATTCCACATCGATGTCAGCACGCACTTTAGAGGCACACATGGTACACACGTCATTGGAGATGTTGGGTCTTGGTGTTGTAATTTCCTCACCAACAAACACTTGCACATCCTTCTTGAAAATAATGCTATCCTGGATCAGCAAATCCAGGACCTCACAAATAATATACACAACACTAACAGCACCCTCAACATCACCTTTAATGTTATTACAGATATACATCATAAGATTGAGACCAAAATTAACTCATTGTCGAAGGCGATCAATGGCATTACTAGTGTTTTCAGATCACAGCAAACTGCCACGACTAACAGTAACATACTTGAAACACAATTTAACTTGCTAATCACAAGTGTTTTACAACTCATTAATAACTTGATTATTGACCATTCCATTGAAACATTCATTCATCCTTGTCAGTCATTCAAGTTGCCACTTAGCACTGTCAACCAACCTCAGCTAATCAATGATTTAACTAATTTGAACATGCAACTTTTGAAACTCGATTTGAAACTAAGTATTGGAATTAAAGAACTTTTCCGTCGAGCTTGCAGAATGCTCTTTTTCGCAATGGAAATTAGTTATTAAGCTGCAAATGCCAGTCATCAGTGTTAATGTCAGATGGAAAATCTACACTCTAAAGTCAGTCCCCTACCGATTTCACAATCAATCATGTACATACCATACCCTACTATTGCGACTGACCTTGCGACAGACATTGTAAAGGGAATCTCTCAATCATCAACACCTCAGAGGGATGTTGTATTAGCTCCCCCTAGAATCACTAACGTGTGAAAATTCACAATGCGTGTAATCTGTTATTATTGTCAGATGTTACATCATTGTTTGCCTCGTGCAAATATAACTGCACTCATGACAATTCGTTTTCTATCATTAGTATATTTCTCCATCAATATGTTCTGACCAACACATACATCTCCAGTCACAACTTTGTATCTGTCGAATTACATGTGTCATGTGGCTGTCAGGTTGCCACCCCCAACACTGCCTTTGTTCAGGCCACATATCTATGCTACGTTCGTGCGCCGATTATCCCCTTTTAACAAACTGTCATCCCCGTCCATTGGCTCACTGAGCAATCATTTCTCTTACCCCAACTCTCCCTCCAAGAAGGAATAAATTTTTATAATATAACTGCAGCACTTAACACTGATAGGCACATTAATCACATAGAGTTTCCCGTACTTCAAAAAATTAATCTAGTGTCTACGATTGGTAAGTTCATGTCTACGGAATTATTTTTGGTGCTGGACCCCACCCATTTTGACTACCTGTCTATTGACATCCTTCTGTTGCTTATATTTGCTGTCATAGCCTTTTATGTCAAAGTAATTAAGATCTCAGTGCTGCTCCAACGCATTAACACTCCTCAGTAACTACTATAGTATGCATTGCGGCAAAGTAAACAAAGAACAGATTTATTACAGTTCAGATTGTTTTTACGTATATAATAGGGCTACATAACGTTGAGAATATTTTATCATGTGTCTACAAGAGTAACAACTCTCATTTACAATATTATTTTAATTTATTTTCACTCCTGTCAGAATGGAGTTTGCATTGGTCTATAGACCTCACTATTACATGAATAGAAACAAGTTAATTATTTGTCAGGCCAACAGGTATCCACTTATTATTATTATTGACTGTATATTGATGATACTTGAGATTAAATGCCTCCTGGGATTTTGTTGATTAACACACACTCTCTCTCTCTCTCTCTCGCTCTCTCTCTCTCGCTCTCTCTCTCTCTCTCTCTCTCTCTCTATATATATATATATATATATATATAATATATATATATATAATATTTGCAATGGCCAATACTATTTACATTTAGTGTATTTCTACTATTTGCTAATATGTGCCTTAAGAGCAGTCATAACTATGTCGTATAACAATTTCTTATAATGGTTTCTATTCAAGTATAAAGAATCCTTGTGGTTTATAAGGAAAAAACATTTTTTTATGAGAGTGTAACAATTTCCTAGTGAGAGGAGTACTCCTTTTATTTTCCCTACCCTTATCTGCAGATATTTTCTATAATGTTGTATGTGTATTTGTGAATAAAAAAAATTCTCAAACCAAACACCTCGTAAGTAAGACAATTGTTGCCTAATGTTACATGTTATAAATTAAGAGTGCTAGTAACAACCAAATATTATGTACTCTTTTTGTTCACGACGAGTACAGGGTTTGAATTTTATAATTGTCACTTTTCAATAATACGTTCATTATGATCTATATGAAATATTCAGCTGCCCATATAAAAAGACAGGCTCAAAACATTATGATATAAAATCTGTATCTTGCACTAAACTTACAGTGACAAAACTCACTCACAATAAAACATAAGTATGAAAGTGACTAGACTTCACAACAGACTAGTGTTACAGTGAATACCGCTTTTTGAGCACATCAGTGTGTATAAACTGACATTACGAAAATAATATCCGAGAGCAACACACAAGTGGACTTTTACAAAAAAAAAACACTTTTGCCATAGTGAACAGTGCTACCCACTACACGCAATAAACCTTCTCATATCTTAACGCCACAGGCGTTTATCGACGTATATTGTTAACACCTTTTCAATGTATTGTACTATATGATTTTAGGTTAAGATTTCAAATTATCTTACAGAAATTTGTATAAATCAACCAATAAGCCAGTTAATATTCACCATGTGGTGACTTGTATAACTATAATGTTAATTAATTTTCATTTAATGTTTCCATTCAGTGTTAAGTATTAAGTTTCATGTATACTTATCTGAATATTTTGGAGATATTATAATTAAGAGCTATAAACATCAGGTAACTTGCAGTCGTAACTAGATACGGCACGATTCGCGTTGCCTGCATAAACACGTCACCATTGTATTACTGACAATTGAAAGCACAACCGCCCGGCGTTGCCAATTGTAGAGTCATTGTTTCCCGTCGTACTGGCGACTCAAGTACCAACTTATATTTTCTTGTTCCTCTTTTAAATTTACCTTTCTCTCATTGTATTTAATAATGGAAAATGTGGCTCGTATTAATCTTAGTAAATTTTCGGTCCCAGCCAACAGGCATTTTGAATTAATGTAACATAATCTGTAAAACGTAATATTTTCTGACACGTCGAGCATTTCACTAAGCGCGCACACTCCAAACTCCCTTTTCCCGTGTCCACCGCCTAGTTTTCGGGGGCTTTTTAAGTAATTATTAAATGTGGTGTTGGACATTCTCCTCTCCCCTACCCGCTGGTGGCGCTATACGTGCTCAAGTTGTGTGTTTTAACCCCTTCCCTGTTTAATTAATTTCACTAAAAACGTTCCAAAAATAACCAATTTTTAAAATGCTTTGCACATTGTCTACCAAGTGGAGTGCTGACACATTTTGTAGGATTACATTTTTTGGATTCATATTTTTTAAGTTACACATTTTGAAAAACTTAAGGAAAGTTTCACCCGAGTATACTCGGGCATAATGTAAATCCATTCCAAATTTGAAAATTTCACTGATGAAAAAAAAAAAACATATATACAACCACTCTGACTGCCAAAAATCTAAGACATACGTATTGTGTAACAACATTTGTTGGTACAAATTTTTGTTTTATTTTTTCACCCGGGTATACTCGGGCAGACTGTAATCATTATTTTGTCTACTTTATTTTTATTTTCTGTAAATCAATACTAAAATACTTAAACATTTCAGAATAGATAAAATAATGGTACCACTAAAATTTAGAAAGTTATTCACATGTATTGCTATACGTGAAATCAATATCACTGATATTATTGCCTTTAATGCCTGAAAAAGAAATCAATACAAAAAAATTGAAAATAATAAAAATAAAAAAAATAAAATCATAAATCAAGACAATAATAATGGAGTCACTTTTTTATTCACATTGCTCATAACCTTACATATTATCATTATCTGGCATTATTGCCTCTTGTACATGGAAAAGTAATACAATACGAAATGAAACTTCACTCTAGTAATTATAAAACACATAAAATAAATACAGAGTCACATTTGTATTGAAAAGAATCACATGGAAATCATGTTACTTTGTGTAAACAATATCATTATCTGGTGTAATTGCCTCCTGCACCTGAAAAAGTAATACATCACAAAAGTGTTCAGATGTTTGGTTCTGTGTGGTAAACCCGGAAAACGGAGTAACACACAGGGGCACATCACAATCTGGGCAGTAGTATCTTGTTTCCCGGGGTACGATTTTTCCCTTTGGCATATCTCACACTGGAACACATTCCACGCTGCCTGATCGGCTTCTCTTTCTTTTCTGTTGGGGGTATAGCTTCCGGAAAATGTCTTTCTGTCAGACGCAAAGAGGCAGGTGACGGTCCAGGCCGACCAGCACGCTTGGGTGAAATGTCAGTTGCATGATACTCGTCAAGTATTTATTGAACAAGAGCTAACCTGAAGTACAGGTGTAACTTTTACTCTCCATATTTTTGGTAAAGCACGAAATAATTGAAGATACAAATGTCAAGAAAATTGTGAAACAATTTCTTATATTAAATTTTTCCCCGTTTTCGTGGGACAGGGTAATTTGCAAGTTGTTGATCAACACGATCAACGCCTCCCATTGTATTTTTATAGGTCTCGACAACTTCTGGCTTCGTTACTGGTTATTTTCCAGCTTTCCGAACTGTCACAGTATGTGCCCCATGCACAGTTGTGATGAAAAACACCTTCATTTTGTCCTGCCACAACACTGCTGTGACTTCACCTCTCTGGTATGCTACGATCTCGCCTCTCTCCAAAGTCTTTTTTCCGAAGCGAATCAGGCATGTCTCTTCTTGAAAGACGCACTGTGCCATATGTATCAGTATGACTAGCAACCAGTAAATCAGCAAGTGCAAGAGATGAATAAAAATTATCGAGTGTTACACAATAACCTTTATTTAGTAAGGGCTTTGTCAACGCCATAACATCTTGGGAGGATTTCGGGAGATCCTGATATGCTGCATCAAGTTGTGTATCTTTCCCTGTGTAGATTACCGTGTTCCAGATATAACCACTTCTGGACTCGCATAACAAAAATTTTTTAATGCCAAAACGTGACCTTTTTGAAGGAATGTACTGCTTCCACTGAAGCCTCCCTTTGAACAGCAACAGAGACTCGTCGATAAAAATGTCTCTTTCAGGTGTGTACAACTTTTTGAATTTTTCATTCAAATCCAAAACACAGGCCAGATTTTTCGCAGCTTTGGATATGGATGTGTGTTGTCAAAATAAACCTTGTGCGCAAAATATATACACCCGAGTATTTTGCGCACAAGGCTTATGCTCAAGATAACTCGGGTGAAAGAGGGAAGGGGTTAAGCCTTGTGGCTAGCTAACTAATTATTTTGTTTCTTGTAATTAATTTCATTTACCTACTATTAATACCATACCCTACCTTGCCATTTTCAAAATAACCTAACTTAAACTTTCCAGAGTATCACTTTGTACAATGGAGACTCGTACTTAGGGTTACGTCCTCGACACCACATTAAAATCACTTCTGTGGATGCCACCTTTCATCTACGTTCGTCGTCATTGCCTTGAGCTCCTCGGCCTCATTACGTCCACTACTATGTCGACTCATCCAAAATATGTGTTTTATGAGTCACTCTGAACCAGTACTCACTCATATGACTCCAACCACTACTTCTACAGCCATGACGGCTGTTCTTTTGGTGGGGTTTGGGGGGGGGGGAGATAGTGTAGCGGCAACCAGGCGCCGCACACCTATCGCCTAAGGGGCTACGGGATATAGTTCGTGGCTGAGCGAAATGTTAGGAAAACATGCTCCAGTTCGCCAGACTATTTAAACGCCTCCCGCAGCGGCATCCCCCCACCAACCAAGTCACCAAAGACGGCATCAATATGCAAGATAGAGTCAGTGTTGTGAGCATGTCGGAGGTGACACGAAGCAGAAGGCAACATTCAGACTTGGCCTAGAAGAGCTCTAGGTCGAAGCAGCAGAAAATAATTGGTGAGCATAAATTGCATAGCGGTAGGGTGTAACATGACTTAACGAGTCCACATAACCTCCCATCTTAAGGCCAATGGTGCACGAAAGCAGTATATTCACCCGATTTTCATTATAACTTGTTTTTCAGAGAGTTTATCGCAATTTTTGGCAAGACAAGATGTAAATATTAATTTTTAACAACTTCTTGCATTGTTAAATATTCACTATCTTTATTATTCTGTGAGCACTGATGGAAGATGAGAAATAATACATTCTTTCTCATCTTCCATTAGTGCTCCGATAGAAGTAATGGTATTGAATATCTATCAATTTAAGAAGATGTTCGAAATTGTTCTTTAGGTCTTGTACCAAAAATTTTGAAAAATTCTCTGAAAAACAACTTTTGGCCAAAACTAAGTTAAATACACTGCCTTCGTGCACCATTGACCTTAAGGTAATAATTCCGGAAAGGTTAGGTCTTAACTGTGTTCAGTAGTAAAATTGTATTTGTCTTGTAATCTTATCATAACGTAATTGATATCCATTGTTTGTATGAGTATTAAATTGAATTGTCCAATATAGTGATTGTTGTAATAAATATAAATTTTTATAGAAAGAAGCTTAACTATTGTTCAGCCGTCAACAACTACCGAACCCCATGTAGGTCTCCTGATCCTAGAGAAGTAATTCCTAAGGTATCGCAGGAATCAACAAAGAACAGAGTAAGAGATAAGTGATATATTAGGAGTTAAGGAAAGAGAGACTTTACAATATGTAGTTTTGACACAACATGGGGATTGTTCATGTTTGAAGTTTTGGAACAAATTCCCGGCATTTATATAAAGTTTTGGAAAAAAATGAAAATTTTCAACCTCAATAAAAATATGAAATAGACTGTTTGCATGCAGCCACTTTGTTTTATATGGGGCAGAGGTACCATAAAAACCCACTTCCGTAGATAACTTTTTTTTTTTCAATTCTTTCACTTCTCAATATTTGGAACTCACCTCCTCATATATATATATTCCAGTGTTCCTGTAATTGTCCAGTGTTTTTCGTCAGTATTCTTACGTAAATCACAACCCGAGGCCACAGGCCTAATTTACGCAAGTCATAATGTTATTAACATGTGGCAAATTATGAATTAAAATACAGATGTTTTATGTACTTTCACATACATCCACATAAATGTACGAACCTCAAAAATTGCCATAGATAATAGGCCTCAAAAACTCTGAACAGTGAGCAATACACGCTCGATAAGAAAGTGCCCTCAAATTGAGGTTATGTAGCTTCATAAGTGCAAAGTGTTAAGTGTTAATATTGTATATTTTTCTTGCTAGTTATATTTTGATATATAGTTTATTAGGATTTTATTGCATCATCATCCCATCAGTGTATAACTTGCTCACATTGTTTTATTAACGATGACAATTTTAATTGTGCTATGCAGAAATGTTTGACCAACCAACTAGCTCTGCGCCATCCAATATTCAGTAGTGTCTTAGTCATCTTGTGGGGTGGACATCACATGCAACCTCCAGGCCTTCAAATTTATCGTACCATCATGTAACTGGAATAGTCATCGAATTAGTATACCGGAACCTTTTTTTGGGTAGTTTCAACCCAGAGGGAGCGCCACCCCACAACCTGGTCCATTTGATACACAGCTGGGGTATAATTTTTCAAATAATTTCCACATAGGCGAGTTCGCACCTCTTTACACTTTCACCGCTCTCCTGCTATAATGGAGATTTTGTAATCATCAGTGACTCAGTGGAGGAAGAAACGTAAATAAAAGGCTGTGTTATCAGATGTGCAGACTTTTATTTGCTCAGCTGCTTAACAGCTTCAAAACCTGTTCACCATGATTTTTCGTACGTGATTTTCTAAGGGTGTGGAGATAGCCCATACTATCTCTACCGGGAGTAAGTTAAGCGTCTGGAAGGGGTTCAACACCTTCCACTAGCCTAGGAATTATGGATCTATAGTTTATATATCTTCATCAGCAGGAACGAGATGGAGGATCATCAGAGGGGGCCACACATGGGCTGCTGGCACCATGACCCCTCATCACTTGTGCTCTCCTCACTGGCGCCCACTAGATTGGCAACACATCGACGCATAATTTTTACCCAACCAATCTCCATTCCTCTGATGACTTAACCCTTATCTTGTCAACACGCTTAAAAAATCACACAAAATACACTTGGACTTAAGTGATTGTAGGACACATTGCAGGTAATGTATTGCTTGTATGGTCGTCGCCCTGATTCTCCCCATGAGGTGGGAATAAATGTACTCACAACCATTAAGTTAGAAAATACTGGTTGTATTTTAGAGAACTCGAAATGATATGGTACACAAAATAAGCGACCATACGGCGTGGAACACCGCACTAGCATAAGCTGTAGCACAAAGGCAACGATAGACACAATGAAAATATTAAATTGTAGATTATGTCGGAGGGTCCTACAGGTCTGCCCCAGAAAGAAACGTCCTCGGGGGTGCACGTTGAAGCTAAATAAAAATGTCGCATTAAATTATAAGTGTATTGCAATTAATGTGACTGGTTGAAAAAGTCATTTCACCACCGAGCCACGTGACACGACCTGCGCTGATGCCTGCTGGTTCCAGACTGAAGAGGTAGTAGTGTGACAGAGGTAACGGCAGTTGACCCCTGACCAACAAAACAGGTTATCCCTCGTTCAAAATTATGTGGGTGAAATGGTACATGTAACCCTTTGAAAATAGATGGTAATCTGAATGACGTGCAATGAAAATTTCATATACATAAAAAGATGGGACAAAAATATTATGGCAATAATTTTTATAGCCTTTTTAAAAGTTTTGCACAGAACCTGTGCGGCTCCTGAAAGAGAGAGTAAATATATCAAACACTTTTGAACTTTTAAAGACAGATTTTAAATTAATATAAAAACTTTCATTTAATGTTTAGTTATACATTAATTTTGCAGTAGTAATTTTTGAGTGGTGCAGTTTTAGTTTGAGTGTTCCACTGACGACGTCAAAATACTTGATTCTACTTAATTATGCAGGGCGTTGGTAACAAGGCTAAATACTTATTACTGTATCCCTTTATTATGCGTAGCACAGCACACTACTTAGTTTTAAATAAAGCAATTGAATTTATTTGTTCCTAGTGACCACTTTGTCAGCCGTTTAGACACTTAGAGAATTACGTTACAAATGAAGGTATTTCACTGCATTCATTGGCTGGTTAAAAATTACGGTGGTAATTATTCAAAAGAGTTTATGTGGATTTTTGCACTTTGCACAAAGTTATGTCTTGCGGCATTTAAATTATTTACACTGACTCACTTGTCAAAATCTGGGCGCATGGCTGGTACCTTGGTTGGTTTGTTCCTACCTGCTCTGCTAGATGGTGTGTGTGGTTCGACAAGGGCTCAATGGGAAGCCGCAGTTGGCGTCAAACACCCTTCCCCTTGTGGGAGCCCTTTCTACGGTGTCTGGCAGCAAGGCGGCCAACACCGTGGGTGTGGCCACAGCTGGTAGTGATGTTGGTCAGCATCGGGACGCCAGCATCGCGGAATCTCGCCGGCTCTCTAATACTGGTGTTATGAGTCCATGCGGCACCCGCAGTAACGGAAGTGCTGTGGTAAGCACCGTCGGCACTGTGGTTGTCGTTGCAGAACACTTGCTGGGCAGCTGGGTACAGGACGTCTGTGTGGTTGAAGGATGTTGGGTGAGAGTTGCTGTCGGAGCTCTTGGCACTCTGGTGCTATCGGACTCGAATGCTCTTGTGGGCAGTAGTGGGGCCGCAGGCAGACAACCATATACTTGCTCTATTTCTTTCGCTACTCCCCTATCGGTTGTCAAGACGCCGGGTATCGGCCATTGAAAAGACAGAGTTGGTATTGGTGCTGCTGGTCGAAAGAATTTTTCCAGACCAATGAAGGTTTTGTCTCCCCTACTGGATTCCTATTGGGCATTGGGATGCTGGGAGTGGGTGTGGGGCTGACATGTCCTGAGTTACCACTGGTCGTTATTCGTGCCTGTGCAGGCTTATGTTTGACATGGCTGCTTCTTCTATTTAGTCCGCTAAATCCCTATTGGGTGCCTGTGCACCAGACGTCGTGGCAGTACCTTCCACTGATAAGGTGGCAAAGTTAAGTTGTTGAGTAAGAGGAGGAGATGGCTCGTCATCCACTCCATCTCTTGTTGCCATTATGTCTTCACGATGAAGTTTGTTGTTTCTCCTTGTGTCTAGCTTTATGATATAGGTGGTCTCCCCCAGTTTGGCAGTGATGGGGAAAGGCCCACTCCATTTTGCTGCTATGCCCAGATTGGTAACCATGTGTGAACATACCACTGTTGTTGTTCACCCACCTGCTGTACTGCCTCCCGGTTTCTGACTTGTTAGTCTATGTTTTCAAACCGGCTCGCAAAGAAAGCTAGCTCTCCAGGGCGAGCTAGATTGTTTCCCTGAAGTATCTCGTGGGTTTTTCCTGTGGCTGCCTTCACGTGCGTGAACAAGTAAAGCAGTGTGGCCAGCAAGTGATGTTGCCAGGTGGTGCGGTCTTTTCCCACGTGCCATCTAAGCTGAGTTTTTATATCCTGATTCCACTGCTTGGTAGGGTTAACTCTTGGATAGTATTGGGCGTTTGTGTGGTGTTCTGTTTTCCATCTTTCACAGAAATTGCATCCCCAGTGTCCTGTAAATTGTGTACTAATATCGGTTAGGAGCACTCGGGGAAAACCCAACTGGGGAAAAAATTAATTTCTAAGATTTTCGCGATGTTGTTTGTATGTGCACTGCTGATGGCACAGGTTTCAATCCAAGGATAGAAGAGCTCCATCACTACTACTATGAAATATTTCCCTGTGTGCTGTGTTGATATGGCCCCATCCAATGTTACAGTGTCGAACAGCTCAATTGTCACCTGTGTATGTTGTTGTTGGGTTCTGTCTGAGTGAATAAGTTGCAACTTTATTAAAGTTGTTTATGTTTGGGAATATAATCTACACTTAACTTACCATATCTATCTGAAACTGATTCAATCTAGATGTTATGATGTTTTGAATTGCTTAAATAAACCACCTGTTATAAGAAACTATGCTGTGTTATTTGTGTTTGGCACAAGTTATTCTTCATAACTCTGCTTCGTTTGTTCTCACATATCTTCTATTTTGTTGCATGTAATATGATGGAGGTGAGTTTCATCTATGCCCTTAAAAAAGAAGGAATTACTCGACTTATGCAACATTAACCAGATCATGGACGAGGACACGAATGTTGTGGAGATGCGCAGAACGGTGGTGGGGCTGTGGCGATGCCAGAGTCCAATGGCATCATCATCCTCTGGGCGAGCAGACCCGGTGAGTGTTACTTTGAGGCCTCCTTGGGTGAATAAACTTTTCTTCAATTATTTGCAGCTTGTTTCTCCTCTGATCTCTCTAGAACCAGCTCATTTCTTACAATTTTTTTCCATAAATAAATTAGCAAGTCTCAGCCTAAATTCAAAGGATGCACTGTTAAAGGCTATTGCCATAAGTGCCATGGTTTATTCTTCAACTACTTCGTGAGGAGGTTACATCTCTATCAAGCGGAACATTTCTCTCAGTTTCAAATACTGGGTCATTCAAGCATTGTTTCGTCCATGCCTTATGCACCAGTGCGAGCTGGATTATATATACAAATATTAAAGGCTGGGGGAAGCCATGTGTGATTTTGTAACAGTCGATTTGTGCATATCATGATGTTTCGTTTCTCCACATGAATGACAATTAGTTAGTCAATGTCATAGACAACTTGGCCCCCCTCATATGCGCCCATCGTACACTGATGGCTACACTGTGTAATTTGCAGGAACTGTGTCAGCTCGTAGCAGTTCAATGTCATTAGTGGCATCGGGTGAGTAACATTTCCACTTCCCCCTCCTGTACATGATGACCAGACTCGCGGTTCTGCATTGTTCGATCGTTTGTGTAGTATACAGGATGTCCAGCAGCATCGTACTTCATTGCGATGGAGCAATTGCACCGCTTATGGACATATTGCTAAGGACTGTCGATCTAGCAGGTGTCCCATAGAATAAAGTGTTTTCGCTGTGGTGAAGTGGAACATTTGCGTATTTTCTGTATGAGGTTGGGAAACAATTCTTGACTGGAAAGCAGCGTGGGTATTCCAGTCGTGCTGTGCGTAAAATCCTGCATGCGGTGATGAAGTGTTCTGTTTTAATTACTGTTGGGGATTTAAAAAATTTCGGCATTGGTCGATACTGGGGCCATGCATTGTGTCCTGAGTGCCTCATTTTGAATAGATTGTTGGAATTCAAGATCATTTCCATAGGGTGTGTCGATTGTCTTTCTGAAAAAGTGTATGTGACGCAAATGGTAGCATTGCCAGGAGCAATATGGTCACACAACTTCATTTCAAAATAGGGAGATTCCCATGGACACTTTCGTATTGTGATTTTTCACATCTGTCACGTGACATGATTTTGGGTCTGAATTTTTTTAGGATAAGCTGAGCTACCATCAATTTGTGACGAGTGTTTTTTGTCATTCGGGATTATTCCTATAATAAGAACAGGGTTGTAGGTAGTGGTGGTTTATGAGGTGTCCTGCCCCATCCCTAATGGATGGTGTCAGTTCTGGATATGAATTTCAGCAAAATTTAGATCAATTAAGGGAAGAGTTTAAGGACATCATTACCTCTCGACTAAGAATGTGTGATACTCTGCCCTACAAATTTTCTCTGAAAGACGATATCCCAGACCGGTATCGTCATTTTAAAAGTCCACCCCCCCCTCCCGAAATGTCATACATTTCAAGAAATAATCAGTAAATTGCTGGAAGCAACTGTCCTCTCCACTTCGGACTATTGATCACCGGTTTTTTGTCCATAAGAAAGAAAGCGACAAGTATCGACTGGTTGCTAATCACTCTCTAACTAACAAACAACTGCATAAAGACTCTTTCCCATTATCCACTATTGACTGTGCCCTTCAACATTTAGAAAATGCCCAAGTATTTTCCATGTTAGATTTTAAAAAAACAGCTTCCATTAGTGCCTCTTGATCCCTTGTACAGAAAGTATCCTACCTTTAGTACACCATGCAGCCAATACGAGTTTACTTGTATACCTAAGAGGTCCAATTTTGGCAGTCAGGCCTTATCGCGAGTGTTGCGTTTTGTCTTGTCCGATTTTAGATTTAAGTTTGTATCCAACTACATCGCTGATATTATTGTTTATAGTTATGATTATGAATCACATTTTCCCATCTGCACCAAGTTTTCCTCAAAATGAAACAAGTTGGACTGACGTTAACCCGGGTAAGGTTACTCTAGACTCCAACAAGGGTAAATTTCTGAGTTATTTGTTATGTGAGAGCCATCTGATGGTTTACCCAGTTCGGGTTGTCAGGTTCTGCATTTTCCCCATCCAAAGATCCTGAAGGGGATGAAGTTCCTAGGAATTTTAGGATATTATTCGAGAGTCATTGGCTTCTTTTCATAGATTGTGGCACCGCTGAACTTTTTGAAAAGAAGAGATTGGATTTTCATTGGAGTCCGGAGCAAGAGTCGGCCTTCCATCAGTTGAAAGAAATTCCATTTTCTCCTCTGGTACTTCATCTTCCGGATTTTATCCGGGGGGTATGTACAAGTAGACACCTCTTCTCTGGCTCTTGTGGCTGCTTTGAACCAGCAGAACCAGGTATTGCGCCTGTGGCTTTGTCCAGCAGATGCTTAACCGAGCCTGAGTGGAGGCTTGGCATTTATGAAGAGGAAACATTGGCATGCATTTTTGGTCTTGAAAAGTTTGCCTCGTACATTGAGCATGACGAGTGCGACCTAAACACAAATAACCAGGCATTGAGTTGGATGCATGCCCATCCCGAACAACTGGAAAATTGAGTCGCTGGGTCCTTCACCTTTCACGTTTTACATTTAAGGTGCATCATGTAAGAGTATCGGATAACAAGAATTCCGATGCCCTGTCATGTATGTATGACTCGGCAGAATTTGAGATGGATGAGTTGGTGGCATCCGAGGCTTCACTTAATGTCAGTCAAGGGTTTCCAGAATTGTTTGTCAAATTGTATCATGCTCAGGATAAGGATAATTTTTGTACACAGGTATTAAGTGACATTAACAGTTGAGATGATGGTCCTTATGTTTCTGAAAATGGTATTTTGTGCTTTACCAGCAAGAATGGTCAGGCTTGGAAGATTCTAGTCTCTTTATCTTTGAGACATATGGTATTGTCATATTTTCTTGACTCTGCCTTGGGTGGTCATCTTGGGGTAGATAAAAGTACAATAAGATCGCTGCACATTTTGCTTGACCGACACTCAAGTCAGATGTTTCTCAGTTTGTTTGCACATGTGACCTGTGCAAGCAGTGTAAGCATGCTAGCATGCTAACATTGGGTAGGTGGTGACACGCAATATTCAGGCTCTTTGGAGCACAGTCCATTTGGATATATTTGGCCCCTTTACTAGATGTAGGAAAGGTAATATGTGCATTTTGATTCTGTTGGATACATTTACCAAATTTGTCATCTTGTTACCATTAAGAAACATGAAATCCTTGTCATTTGTCAAGGCTCTTTCCGATCAGGTTTGGAATGTCTTCAGCGCACCTTTAGAAACAGTCACTGATAATACCAAATACTTTACTTCCGTTGTGCTCAAAATCATGTGTTTCCTTTGGGAGGTTAGGATCTTTACATCCAGTCCTTATTACCTTAATAGTAATGAAGTCTGGTGGTCTAAAAAGTGCCTCAGGGCCTGTCTTACCATATTTCACAATCACGACTATACCTTGTAGTACCATTAATTAGAATTTATAAAAGTTGAGTTTAATAATGCTGCCCATTATTCTGCTAGAGTTCTTTCTTATTTCTCTTTTCTTGATCGTCCCCTTAGTCATATGTTATTAAATTTTGAAGTATCTCTCACCCTCCTGTCCTCCTGGGTGATGCTGACCGAGACTGCTTACTCGAGGATGTCCACCATCGGCTTTGCATGTCAAAGCAGCAGGTCACCACGAAATTTAATAATAATAGAGTACCGGTTAATTTTAAATTATGTGAACTGGCTTTGTGCAGAAATAATGTATTGGCAGACCTCAGAAAGATAATAACAGGGAAAATTATTCCGAAGTTTATAGGGCCTTTTCGTATTAATAAATTTCGAACTCCTAATACGGTTAGTTTAAGTGCACCCAGCTTAAATCAAGTGTCTCATAAGGCTCATGTGATCCATTTGAAATCTTATGTACATATAAATACGTTAGGTTTTGGGTTTTGGGTTTTGGTTACCCATTTTAGCAGTGTTGTTTCTTAACTTATACTTACCTCTTTGTGCCCTTTTCTTTGTTTGTAGTTTGTATTGGTTTCTTTTGTTATTACCTTTCTCTTTTTTTGCATGACTCCTGACCCTGCCCCGAGTTGTACCGATTTAAAGCCGCTGCTGTCTTACTGAGCCCAGAGTAGTCTGGAATTTGAGACAAGGAGTCTCATGACTTGATAGTTTTCGCCAGTGTACCGCACTTATTTTACCGTCAACTCGCCACCCGCTATGAGTTTGCCTACTGCCGGCTGGTTGCCAGGTCAGCCCTTGTATTCATTAATGTTACGAATTTTCCTGCAATTCAACATATCCAAACATGATTTTATATTTACTGAATTATACACGAAGACTCCCTATCTGTAGAAGAAAACGAAGTGCGCTGACGTCGTATATGAACGAAGCATGTTGCTACGGTGACACTCTGACTCCTGGACACACACGACCGCTTGGTTCATGCACTCACACATGACTGGAAAATGGCCAGCACTAGGCGCTGTTGTGTTTGCTGGCATGTCAGCTTAGAGTGCCAGTAGTAGGACGGCCAGCTTCAGCAGCCCGCAGGAGTTCAAAATTACATAAACAGGGCACTGCTTTGGCGGAAATAGAGTTATATCGCCGGAATATTCGATATCATTTAAAATTGTTTTACATTGTATAATTGATATAGGTGGTGCTGTGTTCGCCGGAAATAATGTATTATTGGAGGAGTGGATAAGGCAATAGGATTTTGGTGGGGTGGTTCTCCCCTGTCGGATTTGTGAGTATAAATAGTCCTTCCAGTGGACAGGTCTGGGAGAGAGACCTGGCTGTTTGGGAGTGACCATTACAGCACTAGGAGTGATGAGATAAGTATTGGCATTAGGGCCATATGGTCAAATATCAGTAGATATGGGTGTTGGTAACTCGGAAAATTATAAGTAAGTTAGAATTTCCTGGTTATATAAGGATTTTACACATAAAAATTACTCTGTGTATAAACCTAAAGAAAATAGTATATTTAAATTGCAATATTGTTAAAATATTAAAATGTTACTGCATAAAAGCGTTAAAAGCCTTCAGCATTATGTTAATGCAGAATAGCTTAAGTATTTAATGAGGCATAAAATATTCAAGAGATCTAGCATCTTTGTGGATAATATATATTCTTGCCAGAACTTGTTCAGTACGTATAGTTGTAAAATATTTCACGTCTGTTAAAGTTCAGAATATTTTGTAGTATTCTTGCATTCAAAATGTATAAAATCTTAGTGCATTTTGAGACAGATACCCATGCAAGCTCCAAATATCGATTATAATATATTCCTTAGGATTCCCTGTTTTTTTCTGACGTGTAGTGATGTGTTTGTGTGGAGCCCAAGAGTGTAAGACTGGGGAGGAGCTCCTCCAAATGGAGGTGCTTGTGGGCTGAAGGGGTGTGAGAGGTGAAGTTGTTGAGGGCTGCTGGGCTATAAAATCAGTTGATGAGGGGGGGGGGAGCGTGCTTAACAAATGAGCCTGTGCACTCATGAGGTGAAAAATGTGTGAGGAGATGAGAAGTGTGTTGTATTGGAAAGGCTTAGGGGCAAAAGTGAAGAAGAGATTGGGGGCGAAAAGTGTGGGTGATGGGGGCTACAGTGCTACGTTAGCCTTGGCTCTGGCCGTCGTCACTGGTCCGAGGGTCTGGCAGGTTCCTCGTGATCCTCTTCTTCCTGTGTGACGGGTTTCAAATGCTGCGTGGAAAGGAGAGGGCAGCGAGGAAAAAGGGAGAATGGTAAGTGGGCGGCGAGTTGGTGGATGAGAGGGTTGATGAGGTGGCAGGCAAAGGGTGACTTTAAACTGTCGGTATTTGTGGCGAGGATGGAGTGAAAGTGCGGGATGCGGTAAGTGGCAAGTCTCTGTGAACTGGCAGGGGGAGATGAAGGATGAGGCGGAGAGAGCGGAATAAAATGTGGGTGGGGGGCCGTAAGGTGTGGGTGGTGACATGGGACCAGGTGGGGCAAAAGTAGGTGAGGATGGGGATGATGAAGGTGCGGAATACTGTGATGCGGGTGTCGGGTGAGGAGCCAGTGGAAGGGTGGAGAACGGGGGCGAGGTGGATCATGGTTGTGCGAGCTTTGGTGGTGACGGAGTCGAGGTGGGGAATGAAGTTGAAATGGGTGTCGAAAATCACTTGGGGGGACCAGAAAATAGTGGTAGCTGAAAGTCTAGGAGGATGTTTCTCAGTTGGGTGGTGGCGAGAGAAAAGGACGGCTTCGGATTTGAAATGGTTCAGTATGATGCCGTGGGCATGAAGTTGGGTTTGGAGGGAGGTGAGGCTGTGGCTGAGCATGTGCTCGTGGATGGAGGAAGAGAGGAAGCAGGTATCGTCGGCATATTGGCCCATGTGAGTGGTAGGAGGGACTTTGTGGTCGGTGATGTGAAGGGAGAAGAGGAGGGGGCTCAGGATGGATCCTTTGGGGACGCCGGCAGGGAGCAGAGAGCATGTCCTCCACCTGCACCCGGTAAGATTGACCATTCAGGTATGAGCAGAAGAGACTGGTGAGGTGGGGTGGGATGTCCTTGGAGGAGAGACGAGCGATGAGCTGTTGGTGGGGTACGGAATCAAAGGCTTTGGCCAGGTCGAGGAAGATCAGGCCCATGTGTTGGCGCAGGGAGAAACCAGTCAGCATGACGCGTTCACACAAGCAATGGCATGGGTGGTGGAGTGGCGGGCACGGAATCCAAACTGGTGAATAGGGAGGATGTTGGCGGCATGAACGGCAAGGAGAAGGTGGTAGTAGATGACTTTCTCAGCGACTTTGGACAGGATGGGGAGAAGAGAAATCGGTCGGTAGGAGGATGTAAGAGCCGGGTTTGGGGATCGGAACTACAATGGATGGCTGTCTTCCAGGAGGAAGGAAAGTGGCAGTGAATGAGAATGGCGTTGACGAGGCGGGTGAGGAAGACAGTTGGCCTTGCGGGGAAGGGCACGGAGATGCGGGGCTGGAATTGAGTCGTCTCCAGGGGCGGCAGAAAGGCGAAGCTGGGAAATAATGTAAAAGATTTCGGCTGGGGTGACCAGGCGAAAAGGATGGCGGTCGGGAAGAAGGGGAAGAGTCGGGTGGTGAGAGAGAGTGATAGGGATGTCGTCGTCCTCGGAAGAGTCGGGGGAGGAGAGAGAAGGAAGGGGAACAGAGGAGAAAGTGGTGTGGAGATACACCAGATGGCCTCAGATTTCTCCAAAGCCGACTTGGTTTGCAGAGGGGGTGGAGATAGGAGGGATGGTGGTGGGGGTTGACTTTTTGCGACGGATGTGGGTCCATAGGGAGCAGTTGGAACGAGGAAGTGATTGGAGACACAAAGTGTCCTGATTGGCCTTCCACCTCCTGACCAACTGGTGGTACCAGCCCCGCAGGAGGAGTTATGGGCTCCGATCCTGCAGGAAGTGGGAGAACTGCCAGTGGCCACAGAAGCAGTTCCACAGGGACAGGGGTTGTGTAGCAGATGAGGGGGGGCCGAGAAGAATGTGGGCATTTGCGGCAGAAGTGATGGCATCGGAAAGGATGGTGGTGATATGGTCGATATCCTCAGGGGTGTTGAAAGGAGAGGCGAGTTCGAGGGAATCATGCTGGGAGGTTTGCTAGGCGAACCAGTTGGCAGAGCAGAAATTGAAGCGGAGGAAAACAGGGAGTGAGGGTGGTAATGAAGGAGGCCAAGTACTGGAGAGTGGTTGGAAGAGCCGGCAGCAATGAAGTGAACATTTGTGATGATGGTTCGGGTGGTGGATATGGCTAAGTCGAGGGTGGAAGGGCGACGGTTGTGGTGGGTGGTTGATAGGTGGGGGTAGGGGGCAAAGATTTGAAGGGAATAGCATTGAAGGATTTGGTGGAGGCAGGTGCCCTGACGATTGGTAGAGGGAAAACCCTAGGATGGGTGGGATGCATTGAAATCCCTGGCAAGAACAATGTGTACATCGATCCTGCCGAGGGAGACAAGGGTGATGGGGTAGGGTGGCTGCGGGTGAGGAAGTAATGGAGTGGCGATGGTGAGAAGGGCAATCCCACTACTTGGTATGCACATATATCTCCGACGCCACCATAATTCTCTGCTACATAAGTTTCTTAATTTCCATGGAATACATTATCTGCCTCGACGAAACAATGGCTACTTACTGCACCAGCTCCAGCGACGATTTTCGGTCGGGCTGATGTCCTCGAGCAGGATGGTAGAGCACTATCTATTGGCCGCGCACATCTCTTCTTCTGGGCTGGCTGTGCTGATTTCCCCTTGCAGGCCTTCAGGTACATGGCCAAGTTGTTACGGCGGGTAAACTGGACACTGCAGTTGTTGAATTGTAATAGACTGCATTCAGTATAGAACTAACATCCTGCTACGTGACGCCTCGCAGTTCAGATAATTGCCTGTTTCAAAACTTGCAGCTGGTGGTCGCTACTTTCCTGATGGTAACTTTGCAGCTACGAAGATGCTCTTGTGTTTATCTCTGCGAGCAATAGTTTTGTCGCACCTTTTGCAAATTAGCTGCTCTACCTGATGTGGGTTGAGGCTGCAGCTCCTCTCATGCCTTAGCAAGCTGTTCCGAAATGCAAAAGCCTTACCACAAAACTTGCATTGGCTTGCTTCCATCGCTGACAAAAAACCTAACTAACTCTTGATCTAAGATCCTAACCTACACACACACAATTTAATGTGAAAAGTAATATAATATTATTTATATGTGTTGGTATGGCTTTAGATTATGCAGATGTCTATAGGCCGTTCACGGTAAAGCGAGCACTTTTTGAAGGTGTTTCATCAGACATAATAACCAATAAATACATTTCATTGAGGCCTCGGACTTTTGGTCTTGGTTATAGTGAATGTTTAAAATGTGTTTGTTGCTCACATGACAGGGTTTACATTAACAAGTTGTGGAAGGATATAAATTGGTTGAAAGAAAAAAGTAACTAGGGCTTCAAAAGTGCTCACTTTATCGTGAACGGCCTTTACATGAATGGTCGAGCCCCACACCAGAAGTAAAATTTACAAGTTCTTGCATGGGGTAGAATGGATGTGACTAAGTTAAAAAATATTCCTAGTCCTACAAAATATGAAAATATATTCTAAGTCATATATAGAGTGTATTTTTTTTCTAAGTCTTTGCACATGGTTCAAGATAACGTCCTACACCAGCGGACATACTTATAAGTTCTACACGAGGGTGATATTCAGAGCCGAGCAAGTGGAGCAGGTGGAGCAAGTGGAGCAGGTAGAGCAAGTAGAGCTATGGAGCTATGAAGCTATGGAGTGATGGAGATATGGAGCTATGGGTTAAACATTTAAAAAATATATTTTTTCTTTTTTACTTTATGTTGTTTCAGCTTTGATATGCCTGTATATAGGCGCGATCGACATAATAAATATTTATGTTTCAAACATGAAATATTTTAAGCCTTGTTAGTTAACGATGATGCAGGTCTAGGCTCCTTGTTAGTTGAGCTCAAAGGCAGGCCTTTGTATTCGCAATTCTTTACTGTGCAGCGAGAGAGAATGCTTCCTAATCGATCTTAACTTCCCCTGATACTATAGTTATCAGTATGCATCAAAGCTCTATATGTAAATTCTCCCTTCATTCATAAAAAAAAATGTCGTCCAATATTTTTTAAGACCAACAGAAAATTAATATTGTTTTAATAGTTTCGGGTCTCAAGCACAGGTTCTTACGCCGTACCACGCCTTTGGAGATGGCTTAAATCCTTATATCAGGTGCACATGGATACTACATTTCTCATTTATTATAAGTTGCTAAAGCAGTGTCCGAAACACTGAACAAAATTTCAAAATTTTTCTAAGTCCAATAGAAAAAACTAATATTTTTATGGTTTCAAGCTTAGAAATTAAGGCCCTACGCCACGCCTAACCAATGGAAACAGCATAAATGTTCATATTTGATGCGTGGACATAATTAGTCAGAAAACCACGTACAAAATTTCGTTTAAAACGATCCAATGCACAGGTCGGTATTCGAACTGGGGTCCCTAAATCATGTTTATTCTTTGTCCAAAAACATATCTAACACCATACATTTGTATTTAAGTATAATATAACAAACTTAATATGACAATTTAATTACTTTGCTGGACTGGTCAATGTAACCATTCGGTAAAGGCCGAGACACCAAGGAGGTGCAAAGACGACTTGTAAGCACGCACACGTCCTATTACCTGACACTATGCAGGTGCAGACCTGCTCTGTGCTGACTAATGCTATCCGACACCATCGAGGTGCGAAAACGATTTGTAAGCAAGCACGCATCCTGTTACCTGACACCATCCAGATACAGACGTGTGAAAATGCTATCCGACACCAAGGAGGTGCAAAGACAACTTGTAAGCACGCACATATCCTATTACCTGACACTATGCAGGCGCAGACCTGCTCTTGCCATGCCAGTAGAGATATTTTGATAGATGGAGGGTTTTTCCTAGGAAAACCAATAAAAATCCGAGGTATTGAGTTGAATTTATTTAATTTTTTTTACAGATTTTTTAGAATTTTTTGATAAGTTTTTGTAACTTTTTATAAAAAAGTATTTTTTTTAGGATAAAAGGGAAATATTTAGGGAAATTTAGTCAATTTTGAGGAGGGAATAGGGAAATTCAAGATGGTGGTCAAAAGCCCCTGTAAGGATTTTTCTGGGGGTGCTCGTTTTTGCAGCTGTGAAAAATGGAAAACTTTTAGGTGATTTTAAGGAAAACTATCGATTTTTTTTGGTAAAATAATCGATTTTTAAGATAATTTTTGGGTAAAAACACGCGATTTTTAAACGAAAAATTCCATAATGGCGGAAATTCAAGATGGCGACCAGAGCCCGTAGCCCGGACCCTGAACCCTGCTAAACGCATGCCCTATTTACTACTACTGTCGGGGTGCATTTGTTTTACAAACAGCCTGTGAGTTATGGCGGTCTAGGGTCTCGGTCTCACGACACCGAGGCCATTCTGATGGCGTATAAGGGTTCGGCGACGGCGGAAATCGCAAATGTAGTCTTAAGCGACAAAACTAAATAACTTAATATTCTAAAGCTCGTTTGTTTTATAATGAACAACGTTCTGTAGAAGAAAACAAACGAAGATATTTTTGAAGTGCTCAGCAAAGCAGGTGATTTCTTACGAGCAGATAACTTCAAGTATAATATAAATCATAATTACAGAAATTATTCTCGTAAGATGAACTGAGTTATAGGCTGTTCACGGTAAAATGAGCACTTTTTAAAGCTCTGTTTAGTATCTACTTGAATGCACGTTGGGTGTTCTTCCGCCTTATGTAAGATTAACTTTGTCATGGGCGTCATCACCTTATTCATGCATCGGTCAAGTGGAACTGTGAAATTATTAGAAAAGTAAAGATTTTACCAATCCGCTCATTTTTACACTTCGATGTATTAAAAGAAACGGATAACGAAAGAAATAATTTAATTTATTTAAAATGGTTACCTAACACTTTTTATTCGACGTTAAGATACGGATCTACTTTCCTATCCATCGTTACCAGCATAACTGGGCGCATGTAACTCAGGGCGACCGTTAAAATACATGCAGGTAGGAGCAGTGACTTTTTTCTAAGGTTGATTTCGAAAGGGCTCACTTTATTGTGATCAGCCTTTATCATCGCAAACACTGTGGTCCCAGCTTCAGTACCAGACACCGACAAGCGGCCCAGTTTTCTACTCTTAAAGTGTAAGGCGGGCGATGTAGTGACACAGCAGATACGTACACGGGGCGGTTCTTTCGATGTAGCCGCGCCCATTCTCCGGTAGGCTGCACGAGATTTGGAAATGGGCCTTGCGTCTGACTGGCTGCTGTGCACTGCAGGAGATTCCCTATTGGTTGGTCTACCTGGCTGGCAAGTAAGTTACCAGGAGCTGATCGGCGAACGGTGTTTCGCCATGACATGTTGCTGGTTGCTGCCCAGCGACGACAATTTGCTGGAGAGTGCGGCTATAATTATATATATAAAGCGGTTGTTCCACTGCTGTCTTCTTATAGTCCATCCACGGTTACTTTCATCTTTTCTAAAGCCCTGCTAAAGTTATACTTCTAGGATTTTCCTCAACATCATGCAAGCAAAGTTAACCGAGTCTATAAAATTACACCAAAGGACATTGCACCGCATTCGCGCGCACTCCCTCTAATCATAATTTGCGTGAGAACTATTTCTAACTTGGTATTACTAGCACGCCTATTTTTTCTCTGTTTTCATTTATAATATTTTTCTAATGAAATATTATCACTTATAGATCAGATATAAGTTAAAGTTTATTTTTTTCAAAGAAAAACATGATTTAATGTTAACAGACGTATAACATGCTGGCAAACACTGTGATTTTTAAAAAAGTTGGATTCTAACCGTGTGAAGAAACCGCGAATAGACTACAAATTTTCAGTGGCATTGATGTGGTGGATTCCCTCGGGAGTTTTCCCGTTTCCTTTTTCTCTATCAGCTTCATTCATTGTCTTCTTTATCCTTATCTCATCACGTACTCCTGGTTGGCCGGAGTGACTTTTATGTTCCTCAGCCTCCTCTCATATGCGTTGATCTTGCGTGGAAACACGCACAACCTACAGGATTGCATCTACTCTCACTTTCGCATCTTGTAAACAGAGGGTCAGCGGATGGCAGAACTTACCAGCGAGAGAGCGAGCGAAAGTACTGGTGAAAGCGGAACTGCACCATATCCTCCTGTTATCTGCACTTCCGAAACATAATACTGCTCTGGCAGATACTTCAAAGGCTGGCGTAGGAGGGAACCTCTCTCGACTTTCGCTGTGACTACGGCGGGAATTGCTTCTGATACATACGGTGTGCATACCCCAACATACATTAATTTACACGCAGAGGAACGTGTAGAATGACTCAATATAAGACTTCGTTGAATATCGTGTAAAGGCCGTTTACGATAAAGTGAGCACTTTTAAAACAACCTTAGAAAAAAGTCACAGCCCCTGTCTGCATATATTTTAATTGGCGAACTGAGTGATATAAGCACAGTAAAATTGGTAACAGAGAATGGAAAATAGTTCCATATCTTAACGTCGAATAGAAACTGCCATATAACCATTTGTAATAAGTTAAATTATTGCTTCCACTTTTTTTTTAAATTTCAGTACATCGAAGTGTAAAAATGAGCAGATTTTCAAAATATTTACGTTTGTAATAATTTCACAGTTTCACTTGACCGACGCATGAATAAAGCGATGAGGCCCAAGGTAATGTTAATTTTACATAGGGCGGAAGAAGATACAATGTGCATGCAAGAATAGGCTGTTCACAGTAAAGTGAGCACTTTTGAGGCCCTAGTTACTTTTTAACTTCAGCCATATTTAATCCTTTAACCACCGTTTTAAACAAATATCATGTAAGTAATAGGCACAATGTGTATATTCCACAACACTAGAAAATTAACGTCTAAAGTTAAAATAAATTATATTAATTGACTATTATTCCAAATGAGAGGGCTTTCAAAAGTGTTCACTTTACCGTGAACAGCCTAGATGTTAAGCAGGACTTTCAAAAGTGCTCATTTTACCGTGAACAGCATATAACAACATTTATACAGTAGTGGTTCAAAATTTTCTGTTACAGTTTGTCCAGTTTAGGACATTTACTATGTTTTTCTATTGTGCTGGACATCACTTTTTCGTCGGTAGTCACGAAGTAAATGGGATTGTGTGCTATTGATTATTTAAATCCAACATTTAGCTTGGAGAATACCTCGGAAGTTCCTTAACCGTATAAAGAATAATTAAAAAACAAAAAATGCATACTTTGAGATACAAGAAAATGAAGTATAAGCTACCACAGTTTCTATATGTTACTTCACTTAAACCTTCACGTCCAATCTCGAGAGTTTCTTGGGTTATAAGTTGATGTACGCGAATTTTGTACATTTTTTCCGTTGTATGTTAGGGTTTAAGCGGGTATACGCTAGTGTTCCTTTTATGATTAGACCACTGTGATTCTGATATGCCCTGTTTAACTCTTTAGCCAGTAATAAACAGGCAGATATAATGTTGCTGTATAACGTGCAACCAAGTTGAAAAATGCTCGCACCATGAGAGCCGCCAATTAATAAACAATTGTGGCCCGTGTACGTATAGGACTGAGGAGAACAGGCTGCTGCCAAATGAAAAGGCGAAATTCACGTAACTCTAGTAATACGACTGCGAATAAATTTTTTTACCATCTGAGACCTTAAATACACGCTGTTTCGTGTTATGCCTGGTTCTAATGTACGCCGATCACACCGAACAGATGTAGTGGGAAACTAAAACAGCCAATCAGAAGCCTTCCTCGGTTTTCGCGCGAGTCGCGCAGAAACCAAGGACAGCTTCTGATTGGCTGTTCTAGTTTTCGGCTCTGTATGTACGGCGTGATCGGCATACATGTGAACCAGGCATTAATCGTGATTATACAGGAACACCACAGACAGTAACAGTATAACTTAGAAAATAAAATCGTGATCGTAAAGTGGGCTTTCAAACACGGTGTTACATTAGTAAAGGCTGTAGACAGCAAGGTAGGCACTTTTGGAATCAATCGTTGAGACATGTCACTGCCCCTCTCTGCAGTTATTTTATCGGGTACACAGAGTGGTATTCCCCATGCAAAATTTGTAACGACCAAACGAAAGTTATTACGTGCCTTAAATTTGAGTTATAACAGTTAGGTAAACATTTGTGAATACTGAAATTATTTATTTTGCTTTTCGTTTTCTTTTGATGAGTACGGGTGTAAGAAGTAGCAAATTTGCAAAATATTTATTTTTATAATAATTTCACAGTTCCACTTGACCGACGCGTGAATAAAGTGATAAGGCCCACGGCAATGTCGATTTTACATATGGTGGAAGAATACACAATGTGCATGTAAGTAGATCAGAAACAGGGTTTTTTAAACCCCCCAGGTTACCGTGAAGCGCCTATATTAATTTCATATTAATCGGAAACTGTTCCAGATGTCCTTGCCATTGCAGCTAACGATCGTGAACTTCCACCAGTGGAGATGTATTGTATTATATTAATAAAATTAATATGTAATGAATATTTGAAATATTACTAACTACTTAACAAGAGTTTTGTAGTGTTTTAAACAGAAATATTCATTGACATTTGAAAACTCTTTTCTCGTTAATGCCATTGTTTTGTTGGATTTAAATTTCGTGGGTTGAGCTAAGATTTAGGCACGCTTTACTATGTATTCCTTTTGCAGATATGTGCCACGAAACCGGTGACACGCTAACGTGCAATATTGGAAATTCCAGAGGCAAATAAAAGTTTTCTACTGGGGGAAAAATATCTTGTTTCATTGATACTCTGTCATCAATAAATACGAAAACGTACAGTCAACAAGATAATTAAAAAAATACGCCTAAAGATGTAACAGTCGATGGTTGAAGTATCATACCATTTCGTAAATAAGTTATTATTTCACGGAACTTTCCATAACCTTGTTAATGTTAAATGAGTCGCCCAGTTACAAAACCCGTTAAGTCCCACATTGTTCGAAAACGAGTTAGGAACGCTCTCTTGTAGAGGATATCCGTATACACATATTTTGCACTTGAAAATGTTCCACATCCGTTATTTCCACGAGTAAATAACCATTGGAAATAGTATACAGTTCCAGAATCCATTAAGTCCACTGTGGGTACAGTTCCATGCTTCATTAAGTCCATGAAAGATCACAGAAACAAAAGTCGTTTTGTCCAATGGTCGTTTAGTACAGTTAGTACTGTCGACTGCAGAAACAAACGCCAACAAGTCCTGAACTGAGTAAGGAATCTTTTCTCTGGTGTGTTTTGTTTTTTAACAGTGATTTTATTATTGTAGTATAGGCAAAAGGAATTAAAATTTAGAAGCTATGTTGGTATACTTGTAATTTGGTTTGTTTATTAATTTATGGTTGTTATTGCCAGTTTACAGTCCAGTTTTGTGTTCTTACAGTAGTTTTTCAAATGTACTGACAAACCGGTTTTCTTCCTGACCGGTGTAGGTTAAACCTTACTCTAACTCAACACGACCGCAGCGAGGTACTGGGGATCTCTCAGTTGCACCGTGCAGGACCGGCCAGGTAGTTTTCCCGTCGAGCCACTTATGCCCGGTTGCACCAACACCTTCCCCGATCCGAGATCGAATGATCCTAGTTCCAAACCGCGATCCATTTGATCTTGGCTCCAATGTAAAAGTGTTGCACCAAAGAAATTTCATGATTCTGTATCACCGATTCGTTGATCTTGATTTCAAAGTGAGAGGTCGAGATTAAGTATGAGAAAATTTTCCTATTGGTTCGTAATACATGACCTCGTGGAAGTAGGCGTATTTTTCACTATAGATAGAACTAGATGTGCGATGTTTTATCTATCTTAAAAGAATTATTTTTTATTTTTGTACGAATTTTACTGAATAATAATAAAGTGCGTATAGCATAATGTTGTTTTAATTTTCCAAGAAAACAATCGAACGTAGTTCTATCTGTTGGCGTATTTTCTAACTAAATTTGTCGACGATAGCTACTGATCTCGGATCGAGATTTCGAAATGCCAATTTCGGCGATTCGAAATTAACTTCATCTCGATCTCCAGTCCAGTTCTGAACTCGAACGGTGCAACAGTTTTCTGTGTTGATCTTAAATCTGATCTCGGATCGAGTTTCGAACTACGATGGTGCAACCGGGCATAGCACATTATTACAATGCTCGACCATAGGCAATCGCTCATTACAAAGCCGTGGCTTACTTATGCGTAATTTATTTAATTGAATATGTAGTGAGTCAGATAATTTATAACTATTTGACACGTTTTACGCCGTTGTAATTCTGTTCAAAAATAGGCCCTATACACTTTTAAAAAGAATTGCTAGAAAAAAATACTTTTCCTACTGGCTAGTCTTGCCGTCTGGCGGACTGTGGTCCGTGGGTCACTACTTGAGTAGACTTGACAGAAAACGAGGTAGAATGCACATGTTAGCTGCACATTAACTTATATCCGTATCCCAGCATTGGTTTGCTACTGCCAATAGTGCCATCAAAACAATGTGGAGTGGATACGATGTTAGAACACTGATTATACACAAAAAACGAGATCTGGAACGTTGGTACGTTTTCCCTTAGCTAGTTTTGATGTAGGGCCTAACTAAAATGAATTCTGTTAGTCGAAATAGTTTATGTATTTAAAAGCGACGGTCTATTGAAAAATTAAACAAAAACAAAACATATTATAACTACGTGAGGAATTTCAAGTAGTTAGGGCGAACTCATGGAATGCATTAACAGAGAAGAACACGTTCATAAGTTCGAAATATTGCAAAGTTTTAAGGGCGAAATAGCATTATCGCATACAGGTGTCGTCAGATTCATGAATACCTACCACTGTGTTATTAAACAAAGTGTTATAATACGCAGTGCATTTTCGTAAACTGTTACTGATCGATGCTAAAGTTCACACGCTGCCCAAGCTGAAGTACGCAATACTTGTTATAATCACTGATCGTCATTTTTTTTGGTTGAGAAACCTCTAGTTAATTTTGCCGAGTGTTACAATAATCTTATTAGGAGTAAAACCTTTTTTCCCAAACGAAACTGAGATTCATTGTAATTCCGACCCGAATACAAGGGCGAATTACGGAACAGTGGCTACGCCTCCAGATTATTTGTACAGTCTTCAATGTCAGGACAGCGTAGAGTTCACATCTTGCACTTCGATGGCTATCGCTCATCTAAAAACCAGTCACGAGCTCACCAATTTCGTCTCAGTGTTTTTGCCCAACTACTATGGGCAAACTCGTATAGTATGGTCGCGGTTTCTTTACTCTTTTTTTAAATCAAATATTTGAAAAATCTTCCCATGTATGACATGTTATTTGTTTCCTAAATACTTCACGTACTACAAGAGTTTTATACTCGTGTTATCGTAGACGTACCTTATTTTTAGTTGAATTGAACTTTTGTATTATATCCTATCTATAAATTTCAATATTACATTCATAATTAATATGAATAAAAACAGGGAGAAAATAGGTGTGTTGGTGACGCTATAAAAATAGTTCTCATGCAAACATGATAATACATTGAGTGCGCACGAATCCGGTGCGTTGTCCCTTTGGTGTAATTTTCCGTACTTGGTTAATCTTTGTTTAAATGAAGCGGAGGAATATCCTAGAAGTAGGACTTTAGCAGGGCTTCAGAAAAGTGGGAAGTAATCTTGAATGGACTATAATGGAGTCATACGTACCCATCCATAAAGTGCATAAACACTATAAACAAAGGAAACTGGGTTTTATAAGTTCGCCTTTACAACTCGAGGCGCCTCAACTGAACCGAGCGAGGAGGAGCATTTGCAACTAGTTCGTCTCTCATGACCTCGCTGCCGACATGTTAGAAGGCCACTGCCTACCGGATGGCCACTGCGAAATTGAAATAGGAAATTCTATGCTTAAAAAAAATTTCGCTTCAGTGTTTTAATTTTTAAGATAGGCGTTTCAAACGAAATGTATTCGTCTAGAAATTTTTTTTGGAAGTTCCCTGCAGCGAAGATGTTTCAATAAACAAGTATAGCATGTTTGCAAGGAATTTTTTAAATTTATGCTTTACAAAAGAAGTACACTCTGCCTATCTATTAAGAAAATATACGCTCGCAGGGATCTTCTAAAATATTCATGTAGAATTAATTTTGTTTGAAACGCCTAATTCTAAAATTGACGCACTAGGCGAAATTTCTTTAACATAGAATTTCCTATTTAAATTCCAAAGCTGCCAGCCAGTAGGCCTTCCTACCTACCTGTTTGCCTACACATACGCTGTTCACGGTAAAATTAGAAATTTTGAAAGCCCTACTTATGATCAGCTTGTACGCACGTTGTGTATTCCTCCGCCTTAAGTAAAATGGACATTGCCATGGGCCTAATCACTTTATTCATGTGTCGATCAAATGATAGTTACTAATCTGCTAATTTTTATACTTAGACGCATTTAATAAACAGAGAGGAAAAAAAATTTCATTTTGCACAAATCGTTACCTAACATTATTTATTTGACGTTAAGATATGTTACTATTTCACATCTATCATTGCCATCTTTACTGGGCGCATGTCACTCAGTGCACCAGTTAAAATATACGCGGGCTGAGACAGTGACATTTTTCTAAGGTTGATTTCAAAAGTGCTCACTTTATGGTGAACAGCTTTTACTTATTGGTGACGGGTGAATAAATGTTGAAGCCAAGCTGAGAGGACGGAAATTTGTCTACTTCATCTTAACACTCTCAACATCATACCGTAATACCATGCGGGCGACGACTTATTAATAATACCTGAGTTTTAAAATGGCATACGTCTATCTACTCGATTTCGTTTTATAGCTTGGGGAGCAAGGAGCAGAAAACAAAATATCTGTACTTTAAAAAATATAAATTTTTTTGGCCGGAAAAAAATTCCTTTTAGGGCTTGCGCCTACAAGGCGCCTGAATTGAGATGCAGAGTGTTTGAAGTACTTGTTTTTTTAACGAAACTATTAAACGTACGACCAACGGGACTATCTACGAAAAGAATATATACTCCAGAAGAGGGCTTTCGAAAGCTTTCCATACGTCACGCGCATTAGAAGCACTATTTTAGAGTTCTCCAAAATGGCTATAAAAAAAACTGCATTTTTCAAACCGCTCTATCTTAAGATATACACTTCAGATCCATTCGGAACTACTCAAGCGCCCTGCATTGAACCTTCCTACAGACTTTTCCCAAATAAAATAATAGGGTCACCGCTGAAAATCCCATACTATTCTACTTCAGCCCCTTGGTGTCAATCCCCCCCCCTTCCCCCTCCAGAACCAGGCCCCAGTTCAAGCCCCTGCTCCAGCACAAGATGGCTGGACAAGGGTCCAAGGCAGGCAGGCACGCTCATAAGCACAGATGTTTGTGCCACCATTCGTGCAAAACAGGCCAGTGCCTGTAGCAAATTTCAGTGGGGCTTTGGCTTACTATGGCCAGCCTTCAGAAGTCTATTTCCCACCCCTGGCCAGACCCTATCGCCCAAAATGGCAGCAACGCCAAGCTCCTCTTTCAAATAAGTGGAAACAAAATCAAAATTCGCGTAAAAAAATTTCCCATGAGTCGAAAAAGACCAAGGGCCCCACCTCCGACCCCACAGCAGCCACTGTCGCCAGCGCGGCCAATCAGGAGCCTGCTACAAGCCCATCGGGCGAGCAGGTTTCTACCAGCCAGACAAGACTGGTGTGACATGTAAATCAAATAGACGCGACCCCAGCTGCCTCGGAACTAATTAATATGCAGGTATTAATTCAGGAGGCGAAGACTAGTCCCAGGAATGAAACATTCCCCGCCTTTAGTGGAGTGCTGGAGGCACTCTGTAGCTTACATATGTTTGGACTGACCAAAACGAGTTAGTTGAAGAGAAAGGGCGAGCCCTGACTGGGGCAACCCTCTCCATTGTGAAAGGGCAGCAGCAACAACAGCCTGATGGCTGTTAATTTGCAGTTGCCAAATGCTCTGCCCTTTAGGTTTAATTTAGTTGGTAGTCTAGTTTACTGGAATGCTAACGGCATTTGTAGTAAAAAACAAGAGCTGATAGATTTTATTTCTCGCCATCAGATTCCTATAACTGCAATAAACGAAACTCATTTATACCCACATCATACATTCTCTGTTCCAAACTATAAATGCATTCGAAATGATCACGACAGACACGTTGGAGGTGTCATGATATTAACTCATAATTCAGTTGTATGTAAGCCCGCGAAATTAAAACAACTTCAGAGACTTAAGCTGTGGGAGTTACCATTAGACTCGGAAATCAACATGTTGCTATTTATTCTGTATATTGTCCGCCAGGTCGCGCACTTTTGCGTGCAGATTTACATGAATTAACAAATGCCTATCCCGTTTTACTCGCTGTGGGTGATTTAAATGCCAAACATCCCGCGTGGGACTGTCTAGTGCGCACACCTAACGGAAATACTTTGGTTAGACACCAATAGCACCATAATTATATTATTTACGCCCCTAGCGAACCCACTTTTGACCCTCATAATGTAAATTATAGGCCCTATATACTTGATATCGTGCTAAACAAAGGCTATATATGTCCTTGGAATTTAATGTGCTCCATGAGTTGGCTTCGGAACATTATCCTGTCCACTTGTCAATCAATGAACTTGAAACCAACAATACACCAATTCGAAGAATTAAGGATTATAAGGATGCAAACTGGCCTGACTTTAGGGAATATATCGATGAGGAAATCAATATAACATCTCCTATTAGTACACACGACGAATTGGACTCTGCTGTCGTGCGCGTCACAGAGCTAATTCAGAAAGGAGTAAATAAGTTTGTCCCGGAGAAGATATCGCGGATTAACGCAGATAAGCTTCCTGATAATACTAGGAAACTTATCTCGCTTAAAAATAGGCTGCGCAGGCTCTATTCCCGAACTAGATCTAGGCAAATCAAAGCCGAGATTAACAATCTTAGAGAGCAGATTTATATTGGAATCACTGCCTGGCAGTCTAATATCTCGAACAATAAATTATCACGCCTATGTACTCAGGATCAAAGCCTGTGGCACATGACCAAAACGTTTACTAAGAAGCGTCCCCAAATCCCGCCTCTTCAACACAATGACGGTGTAGCCTATATGTCCCAGTAAAAAGCTGAGGCTATGGCAAATCAATTAGAATTAGCTTTCCAACCTTATAGATTTCCAGCTGATCCAACTTTTGTGACCCAAATTTATAGCGACCTCCGAGTGCGTCTGCGACAGCCCACCGTGGCTGTACCAGACCCCAAGCACACTGAGAAGGCCAAGAGCATTATAAAACGTTTGAAACCCCACAAAGCACCTGGGTTCGACTCCCTGCAGGCCATAGTTTTCAAGCATCTGCCTGACAGCATGCTTGGTGCTATAGCCGAGTGCATTAATGCAAGTTTTAATATTGCCCATTTCCCCACTTCCTGGAAAAGTGCCACAGTAATTGTGTTTCCCAAGACGGGCAAATACCTTACCCAAATGCAAAACTGCATGCCAGTTCAGAGCCTTGCGCTTAGCGGCGATGGGACACTTGATGCACGTGACAGTGTTGACCTTATCGCTCCCGCGTTTCTCGGTCTCGTACGCGGAACAAAGATGTATACGTAGGTGGGAGCCTTAACTATAGAATGCGTTACTTATCATTATATAAACTTACAAACAATAGGCATAAGTACGATCAGTATTGTAGGTGCACGTGAAGCTGATCGGACCCTCCAACACAGTGAGCCAACAGCAGACATTCGTTAGCACAGATGGTAATTTCTGAGTGGACAAGAAAAATGAAGACGCGACACGAGCAGAGTGCAGCAGCCAATGAAGTGTTCAAGTCTACACGTACATAAGTTTCGTAGCAATCCCGTTGAAAGTTACTGCTCCAGTGCATAGTTTCGCCCAGTGTCTAAAGTGTAAAGGGGTCTCCTTAGATGAATATCAGTCTGATTGTAAGGATTTGTGTCTACCATATTTTAAATAAAAACTATGGAATATTTCAGTGTGAGTCTTTTATTCAGGACAGAAATAAAAGTGGAATTTTTGTTGCCAATTCATAAATTTGGTTACTGAAACATAAATGTGGTCGTTGAAAGGTGTCAAGAGTCAGCAAAAATTGTTGTAATTGTATTTCTGTTTACTGTATTGACACTTCTGTAAAACAGGATTTTAAACTACAGCAACAATATCTGTATTAAAAGCCCATAATGGACGTTTGAATTTCTAAAGAAACAGAATATGTGCAAAGCTTGTTTGTGCTGTTTTCCATTGCTGTCATGGAGCTTCCTCATGGCCAGACGTGGACGTTGAAGCGTTTAAAATGCAGGTAGTAATTTCCAAAACGCCTTAACCATTGGCGATAAGGTATTTAGGAAATGAAAAAAAAATTACTTTCTCTTTTGTATCCACACTAGAGTTACCGAAAATCATTTTTAGCATGGAATTTCAGCCAAAAATGGCCATAGGCCCTGACTGAATTATTTTTTTATTAGGAAGGCCCTTCAAGGCTCAGCTTTCCAACTTTTGTAGAAATTCTGCGTATTCGCGTCATAATTTCGTATTCACAGTAATTACTGACAATGCACGATTATAGAAAATTTACATATTACGAGTTGTATAATATTTTTGTGTGTAATTTTAATTGTGTGTTATCTGCTTCTAGCAAAATAAATGTCATGAACATTGTTATATTTTATCACCAAGTCCCTGCTTTTTCGCCAGCAGGAAAAACCACACAGTGAAAATTAAATAAAAGCTGTTTACGATAAAGTGACCACTTTTGAAATCAATATTAGAAAAATGTCACTGCCCCTGCCTGGGTATATATTAACGTGCGCAGCGAGTGACATGTGTACAGTAAAGTTACTAACAATGGATGTAAAGTAGTTACATATCTTAACATTAAATAAAAAGTGCTATAGGTTGTTCACGGTAAAATTAGCACTTTTGAAAACCCTGCTTAAGATCTATTTGTATGCACGTTGTGTGTTCTTCCGCCTTATGTAAAATTACCACTGCCATGGGCCTCATCACTTTATTCATGCTTCGGTCAAGTGAAACTGTGAGATTATTTTTTAATTAAATATTGTACGAATGTCCTCATTTTTACACTTCGATGCAAAAAAAACCATAAGGCAAAATTCATAATTTCAGTTACCACAAATGGTTACCTAACAAGTTTTATTCGACGTTATGATATGGAACTACTTTCCATACATCGTTACCAACTTTACTGGGTGCATGTTACACATTGCACCCGTTAAAATATATGCAGATAGATGTAGTGACTTTTTTCTGAGGTTCATTTCAAAATTGCACACTTTAACGTGAACAGCCTTCAGGTGACGATTTGTGACAACTTAAATTATTTCTTTCGCTTTTTTTTGATGCATCGAAGCATTAAAAAGAGCAGATTTGTAAAATATTTACTGTTCTAATCATTTTACAGTTTCACTGATCAACGTATAAATAAAGTGATGAGGACCATAGCAATGTTAATTTTACATAAGCCGGAAGAACAAACAATGTGTATACAAGTAGATCTTAACAGGGCTTTCAAATGTGCTCGCTTTACCGTGAGCATCCTATACGAAAGTATTAAACAACTAGTAAATGGTAAATTTTCTGTAATCGAACATTTCCAGCCGAGCCTTAGGAGTGGGTTGGACCCCCGGAAGAACCCCGAGACCTAGGTCAAGAAGCGACAGAGCTATACGGGCGATACGGGCGACACTAACACACGTGCCTAGTTCCTCATCGCTCCTACGCGCAAGGCGTTCAGTTTTTCCGTCGTAACGCTGTACTGTGCAAATTAGATATGTGAGTGAGTGAAGAGATTTGGGCGGCTCCTAACAGCGAGGTCTTGAGAGCCGATGAGGGTGATTGAAGTGAATATGGAGCGGCGCCAGAATGAAGGTTGCGAAACTCCGGTAACCCGGCCGGGGATTGAGCCCGGTTCGCCTTGGTGGGAGGCGAGAGTGCTAGTCGCTCAGCCACCGTGACCCCAATTAGATCTGTAATAGTGGGGTTTTATTACGCGCGATGAAAGGCCACTGATTAAACTACGCCCGTATTTTTGTACTTTTCTCCTACCGCTTAAGGAAACTGTATAAGCAAGCTTTAAAAATATATTTAGCCATTTTCACGAACTTTTTTCTTCAATAATGCACTTAATATGACAAAAGTAAAAAGAAATTAAGGGCATAGATAATTGTTTTTTTATCATTCCAGGCAAAAAGTCGTAATTGCAGAACATTTATTTGCCGAGATACGCGTATTCGCGCAAACAACTATTTCACAGAAAATGCGGTGGTCCATCCCACTCTTAAGTGAGCGAGTGACTGCAGGCAGACTCGCAAATGTTTTGGCCCCCTCGTAAGTGCGCGTGTCGGGGCGGATAAGACAGCTCTCCCGTCCTTATCAGCGACGTCGCGGGTGTGTCGCGATTGGCGCGTGCCGCTAGCGCGCGGGGGCCCGGAGTGGAAAGCGATGTTCGCCGCGGCAAGGGGAAGTCTATATGACGACCGCGCGCGAGGCGAGGATTTACCGTTGTCTCCGCGGAGAGCTACCAGATGAAGTTCACCGCCACTGCCGTCTCCGGGAGGACTGCGAGGCCGCTGGCCGCCGTGGTAAGTCACGTCCTCAGTCACTTCCGATAGCCCCGATAAGGTTTGTGTGTGGTATAACCATGGAGGTAATACATGACGGAGTGGCAACAGCCTATGTTCTCCACGTTTATCGAGCGAAGCCGATTTCTTTCCAGACTTCTTTCAACTGCGCATGCGCATACCGATTTTTTACGTCAGCCGCCATATTATGAGTGGCAAAAGTTACATAGTAAGCAATGTAAAACATGCACCGTTTCGTCACTACTAGCCCTGTCCTTGTCTTTCATTATCGACTTCGGTTTAGTGTCTCCGCTTCCACTCCATAGACTAATATCTCCATGGGTATAACCTAAGAATAAAAAAGACGTGGTAAACCGCTTAAGGCCAGGCTTCACCATGCATGGGCGTATAGGGAATCAAAGTCTAAATTCGAACGAAGATCTCTCAATCATTTTGTGCTAGTATTTTTCAACTAAAGATTTTTTGTTAGAGATTTAACTCATCTAGATTTGTAAACCTTCAAAATTTTAATTTCTTAACTTCAAATGTACGTTTTTATTATTTATAAAAAATTAAAAAATTCACTTAAATTTTAAAAATAAAAATTTTAATTGCTTGCAAATAAAGATGCGTTCAATCTTCAACAAAAAGAATCCTTATTTGAAAATACTAGCACAAAAACTGATAGAGAGATCTTTGTCCTAATGTAGCCATTGATTCCCTATACGCCCATGCATGGTGAAGCCTGGACTTAAGTTGGATTCATAACAATCCGTCGTCCGTCAATCCTTCTGTACGGCAAAATTTTAGTGTGACAACTTAACCTAGTGATATTTCCTTCGTTGGAGGTATATTTTGGTTGGAAATAAATTTTCAGGAATAAACATTTCGGGGGAATAATTTTTTACGTGATAATAATTTATACTCAATTATTGTTAACATTTTAAATTCCTGAATTTACCACCAAAGATAAATACACACAGCCACAGACTCGCATTTTAATTGGAATGCCGTATTCTTGTCTAAGGAATGGCGTCAAAAGACGGTGGCTTATCCGTCCGTTTAAAGTTAAAGTTCGGAAAATATTTGACGGGTAAACGGATAGAAAAAATGTTTCCCTGCTATTGGTTGAAGATCACGTGAACGCCGGACGGAAGGGCGACTGACGGATGCGGCGGATGGCTTTGAGTCCAGCTTTATTCGTCTTCTACGCATGTACCCAACATTGACCTACCCCAAAGTAGCACAGCTGTCAAAGTCACATGGTCAACAGTAATGAACGTGTTTGTTTATATCTCAATTTTCAAAAGACAAGCATCTTTATGTTAATAAAACGCTTCCACCAATTCGAATTTAATCTAACTGCATTCTAAACAGATTAGAGGAAGTATACAAACATCTCAAAGTATTTGTTTACTAAACAGAGTTCTAACCTCAAAGCCAATACATGCTGTTTTAGCCACTCGTGTTGACAAAAAAGCAGTTCAATATTGGGACACGGAGACTGGTTGTGCACAGCCAGCAAGGTCAGTCTACGTCATCTTTAGTTTATAGGTATAACAACCGCGAAAGTGCATTTCCACCGTAGTTTGTAATTCAAGTCTCACGATTAATGTTAGGTTCGGTTCCCTGTGCGGTGTAAACAACCAATCTTCGGTTTAGTTTGTAAATACGACGTGAAATGAATAGCTGGTATCTGTTGAAAAGCAAAACAAGATGTTCAATTTATTCAAAATAATTTGTATTAATGCTTAGTGTTTATATAATTTTATAATAATGCTTAACGAAGCCATGCATGTAAAATTAAATAAATCTCTAGTCATATTTATGATTTTCTTGCCAAATGAATTTCCTTTTGGTATAAGCATAACATAAATTAAATATTATTATTTTGGTACTAGTGATTTCCGGAATAAATTTACATACGAAACATACGTTTTCAAAGCTAAGTTTCGTGTCATTGTATAAACACTTAACTAAAACATTAGTTTGGAAAGTTGGGTATCCGAAACTGAGGTTTTGGCTGACTGTAACGAACGTCGAGAAAATTACACCAAAAGGACAACGCGCCGCCTTTGTGCGCACTCAGGTAACGGCGGTCCTCTACCTGCAACTATCGCGTTCTTGGCCCATAATCGAGGGGGGGGGGGGGGGTGTGTGACAAGGGTGACATTGCCACGCGCTTCAAGTGCGCTGTCGCTACTACGAGCAACGTTCTGAACCGACGCGCAATATTTTTGCCCTATTGTACCTACAGTACTTCAAGCAGTGACCCGACCATTTTATTAGTGGAAAGTCTGTAGCAAAGTTCAACATATCGTAGTTTCACTCGTGTCCGGGTGGTGTGTTTTAAGATGTGGCAGTCTGGAAAAGCCGTTTTTATTAGAGTACCTAAGCCAAAATATTATTCGTAGCTTCCGTGCTCTGTTGAATGTAACATTCCGTTCTCGTCTGGGGTGTGTTTTCTTCACGTATATTGACATATCAAGGACACATACAATAATTTCGTTGAAAGAAAAGACGCGTATTTAAAAAATGCTGCAGTGCAGTCCATATGCCAGGCAGGCGACCAACTTAATAATATTTTTCATTAGACCTATTCCTCACTAGGCATTACCAACATACCTGTTTTCTTTCTGTTTTTATTCATGTTAGCTACAAATGAAATATTTTGATTTATAAATAAAATATAGACCTAAGTTAAAATTCGATTTAACCAAAAATAAGATACATCTATGGTGGCAGAAGTTTAAAGCGCTTGTGATACATGACGTATTTAAGGAACGCTCTTAACCATTAATACATGGTGTAATTTTTCAAAGTTTCGATTAAAAAATTGTGAATGTACTAAAAGTAGACGCAGACTGTTCACTGTAAAGTAAGCTTTTCAAAAAATCACTGATAATTAATGTAGACACTGGCAAATGCAGTTAAGTCTCCAATTAATTATGTAAGTCTTAAAGTTGTTTTGAGTATGTAACGTTTAAATATATACGGCAAATCAAGTTAGTGTTTTTCAAACTTTATAAACATTAAGAGCAAAAATTGGCACACTATTATCCCACTATGCAGAGTATTAGATATTTGACGTTTTCTCTCTATTGTCACATGAAAAGTAACTCTTACTTATAGCAGAAGGGTAACAAATGAAGAGAAATCATATGTTAGCAGCGCTTTCACAAGTGTTCACAGCCTATAATCGTAAGCTTACCATAGGAATCTGAGAGTACTACACAGAAGGTTCTTGATGAAAAGCTAGACTCAACATTCGTAATATGAGTAAATTTTTTTTGTGTATTTTCTACAGATTTTCTGTACTACGTTAGCTGTACAAATGCTTATAAGCTTCGCCATAAGCTAAGTAAATACATTAATGCGAAAAATTACGTGGCTATTTTCCGGCTTTTCCCGTTACAAGTTTAAGACAGCGAGGCACATAAATCAAAGTCCTTGGTAGTTTATGAACAGTAAGAAAACCAAAAATTTCAATAATTTTTTTGAAATCTAGTAGCAAAACAATTTTTGTAATATTGCAAGTAGAATAGAGTATGTTTACGACAGCACATTTTTGTATGGAAAACACAAAATTAAGTGTGTAACTATTAAAAATTTATGAAATCTGTACTAGAGCGTGTTAAGGCACAACATTGTTTATCTGCATTACACAGCAGTGTATTGTAAATAACTAATTTACTTTTAGTTCAAAAAATTATCTTTCCATTTAGTTTCCAATCAACTTCGTGTAAAAATAAAATTATTTCTTTTATTCATTCAGTACTACCGAGTACTTCGGGAAACTCCCCTTGGTTTATTTTCTCCGCCCAGTTGAACCATCCTTCAAGTGGAAAAATCAACATTGCTTAATTGACTTGTAATGAAGATAATAATGTATCTACCTAGTTCCTTATTAACTGCTTGTGGTTGCTGTGAACGTCATAATGACCACCCACGTGTCAAGGAAGTGACGCTGTGGAACTGTTGGCGGAAACTGATAAGACATTAAAAAGTTCTCAGTTCCCGGAACTGCTTTCTCGGATATATATTTCCAACACTGCAGTAACTACTGCCTCGTTGTTGACGTTGAAGTACAAGCAACATCGGTAGGAATTTCTTTTTTAGAGATTGATTTAGGAAATGTTCAACAAATTATGAACGAAGTGTAAGCACTTTTACTGACGTCTAAAAGTATTTGGAAATCACGTTAGGGAAACTACGGCAGGGTAATCCCGCTCTGCGCCTTTCTTACTGAGACAAAACTTTATCTAGAGTGACGTATTTGCGTGTAGTTACACTTTCGCTACACTTGTGTATGTTTGAGTGCGCACCAGATATTTTTTTAATGATTTTTCTGTTAGTGAATGTTACCTAGAATGCGAAAATTATACGACAAGTAACCAGGCATTTTAAGGTGATTACATTGACAGAAACTAATCGCGTTTGAGCAGTTTCTTTTAAAATAAACCACATATTTGAAAAACTTTTGAAGCACAGATTAGGAACATGTTTTTAAGACAGATATTTCTTATCAATTTTCCCTCGTGGAGTTTTTTGTTGACATATTTCTGTTTTCTAGATTTCATTACAATGATTTAACACATTTTCATAGAAATTTTTTTTTATTATGTGCAATTAAATAAGTGCAATTTTTTTTTTTTGCTATTTACTGAAAATGTAATACGTTTCCATGATTATTGGGGCCGCAGTGGCTGGGCGGTTTGACTGCTCACCTCCCACCAAGGTGAACCGGGTTCAATCACCGAATTTCCACAAGTGGGAATCGTGCCGGACGATGCCACTGATTGGCGGGTTTTCTTGGGATCTCCCGTTCCCCCGCCCTTGCATTCAGACGCTGCTCCATTTGCGCCTCATTCCACCTTCATCGGCTCTCAATACCTCGTTAAGAGCCGCCCAAATCTCTCATTTGAACTCCGTAATTAAAATGCTATTATTTCATATAGTTGTATAACGTTTAGTTTTTACTGGGGAGTAGAGTAATTAACAAGTAAATTTTTTTGGTTGCCTCCTATTTTTTCTTCAGAAAAATATTATCTAAGCAAATAAAACACGCAGAGAGTTTAGAAATATATTCAGAACATCCAACATAACCAGCAATTTCTCTACAGACTGTTCGAATAGTGTAACTGCAAACACTTTTATTAAGAAACTCTGGTTTTGTTCGCATAAGAAAGCGGTGAACACAAAAAAAAATTATTTCTGGAGATGTTATGTCAAATGGAAATAAATGCAGTTTTTTACATCACATAACTACTGAATTTTGGACTAGAGTAAACATACTTGCGCCATCCTAAATAATCTCGTCCGCTGCGACACATATTTGCCAACCATACCAAGGCCCAAACTTTTCCATGGTGAGGCGTAGCTCCCGTGGTGCAGTAAATGGGCAAAGGGTCATTTTCTGTATTATTCATTCTGACATGAATACGTGTCTAAAATCACGCTGACCCGTGAGCGGTCATGATGGGAACGGAGATTTGGTATTTTCAGGGTCGTCAATCCCGATACCATAACTTCGTAACTAATAACACGGTTGGATAAATGTGGTCTCGTTTGAATGAGTATATGACTATAATCCATTCACGGTTACTTCACTCTTTTCTGAAGCCCTGCTAAAGTTCTACTTCGTGGATATTCCTCCGCTTCACACAAACAAAGCTTATTTAAATCTAGAAAATCACACCAAAGGACAGTGCACCGAATTCATGCACACTCAGTTGTAATTATATTTGCATGAGAACTATTTATAACTATGCGGTACCAACACACATATTTCCGCAATGATTCCCTTCGTATTTATTATCAATGAATTATTTTAATTTATAGATAAAATACTAATAAATCTTCAATTTAACGAAAAATAAGATACTAAAGACGCCTTACATGGAGTGATTTTTCAAAGGCTTGATTCAAAAAGTGTGAAGAAACCGAGAACAGGCTATATTATACGAGCGTGACCTTGAATTGGTTTCACGTGTGCGTGTAGCGCGGGTGGGGGCTCAAGGTGACTAACGGCAATTACGAGCGTGGGCTCTGATGTGTTATCGTGCAGATTTTAACGCCAAACGAAAGATGTCGTTCTCGATCTGTCGATTAGAGCAATAAAAGCCAAGTATCCGTTACGTTACTTTCGTTTCGTTCCCAAACCCTGCAGACAAACTTACCCACTAACGCAGACTTATTCACGTAAAACACATAGCGATGACCCCGACGCAGCAACACAGCGATTATTTTTGATCGCCTTGTCTTCAGGAAGTGATTTATAGGTGTAAAAATGTGACAGTCTATTCTACATTTATTATACTCCCGTCTCAGCTCACTAATCTCCTTTCGCACTTTTCGCTACGTAGGTTTGCGTTGTATGTAGAGAGCGATGAACTCTTCCTACTGAGCAACCTCAACTAGTGCTAACTCAGTTGCTGGTGCGTTTCATGAGATTATGGACCGTTTCGGACAAATGCAATCGTTTTACAAGGAGGAAAGAACCTGCATTGGAGTGGAAATATTTGGACGAGGTCTTGAGAGCCGACGGGGGTGAAGTAAGCAACGCCTGAATGCAAGTGCGGGGAAAAAAAGGAGATCCCCGAGAAGATTCGCCAATCAGTGGCATCGTCCGGCACGATTACCACGCGCGAAAATCTGGGAGCAACCTCGCCAGGAATCGAACCCTGTTCTCCTTGGTGGGAGGCGAGAGTAGTCTGACCACCACACCACCGCGGCTCTACTTGTATTGGACAAAAACCCAGTTCTGTCAACAACACTAACAACAACACCTTGTGTAACGTCAATCTTATTTTTAGAAAGTGTTTTAGAGTTTCACAAGCGTCCAACCATTGCTCACTTCGTTTGCTATTACCACGGTACTAATAAAATGTTCACATGCCTGGTGCGTTTTCTGCTTTGCAAGGTGCTGGATAACACTTCTCGAAACTCTTATAACTTATTCACATCTTCAGAACACTAGGCAGTACAATACAAGAGCATGTTCGAATTTCATAAACTGTTTTGAAAGATTTTTACATTTTCAGACTTCTTTAACAAAACACCAATTTTTTGACTATTAGAAATGGATAATTGAAAATAGTACATAAAATTCTACGTATAAAAATATGAACTCGAGTAATTTATTTTATATAAAGTGAAAGTAACAAAAAATACATGACGAAGTAACTAATTAAAAACAAGGGAAATTTTAACGTAACTATAAAAATTCGGAGTAAACGGAGGTCATGTCAACGTAATCACAATAATAACACAGACAGTAATTCAGGTTTGCAGGTGTACAAAATAAAAACAATGTTCTCAAAGTGAACTAGGTCTACACCTCTGTAAAATGTATATAAGAAGAATTCCTAGGAAAAGTAAAATTTATTTTAAAAATGAAGCTGTTCAAGAACATTATCTAATAGACTAGTTACTTCTCCGGCACTTGTTTTGTTAATTTTCGTCTTGTTAGCGGGATAATCAGAAACGCAAATGAAGCTCGGGCCACCAGGAGCTAGTCACGTATTATGGAATGGCCCCGGCATCCACCTTGATTGTTTCCGGAAACCAGGGAAACAGAAACCAGGATAGTCGGGCAAAGAATTGAACCTGTGCGTCCAGTGAGTTAGTGAATTAACATTGATCTACCTCTCTAGGGGGCGATGACTAGAAATGGGGATGAAAAACCTTGTGGGAAAACCCACTACCACAGAGTGTGAAAGAGAAAGATATATATATATATATATATATATATATATATATATATATATATATATATATATGTGTGTGTATGTGTGTGCTGACATAAAGGCTTCACATGAACGGTAAAACAATTTGCAGTTGCTCTTAAAAAATAAAATAAAAATAAAAATATTTTGTTAACTTATCAAAACTTGAAATGTAATAACGCACTGATTCTGTTAATCTAACAAAATGTGATGTGATGAAAGTTCTTTCTTGGGTCATCAAAACCGTCAAAAAAACGTAATATTTGGTTCAGTAAACTTGACACATTTCTTTTGTCACATACAAACAAGTATTTTGTATGTTGAAAAAAACCTTTCAGTACAGGGATTAACCCACGTTAATCCGAACGCGAGTTAGGATGATACTACAGACCAAACACGTAGGGTGAATATGTTTAACCTTCTACGAAGGTTAACCGGGTGCGGACTTTTTTTCTGTGTGCGCCTACATCATCTTCCGTTACAGGGATCGAATCAGTTTTGATGCAAGTCATATCATTTTTAGAATTAGTTACATTTAAAGGTGTCTGAGTGCGCTGCGACTTCAGCTACTCAGGACAATATCCAGAGCGAAAGCTCGCATAAAATCTTAGAATAAAATGAAAAAATTAGACACGTGATTTTTTTCAGGATACTATACTATGTTATAGTATTTATTGTTTCGTAATTAATTACTGGTTAGTCTCGTCTAGCATTCCAAATAAGTTCATGCTGTATATTTATTTGCAAGGGTAGAATACATTTGTAATTCTTGGTGCACTGAATACAACAAATTCTGTGAAATTTTTGCCACTTCGATTTAAAGTGGGTTTCCTAGGGTGGCCTATGCTTGCTTGGATAGGGCTATTCGCTACTCTTGGATTTAGAAAACCCTGCAAATGTAATATATTTTTAGTAGTAATTATATGGGGATTGTTGTATACTATACCTGTATTTTAAAATAGCAGTTTGAAACATGCAGTATCACAGCATTCCTGAGATTTTAACTGCCGATTTCAACCAACAGTTTTTATATGTTATTTTTGCATAGCATTTTATTATGATCGTATGCATGCTGTTACTTCTTCTCCCCTGTGTATCATATTATTTAGTTATATTTCCTAGTTGTAGGTGTTCGGACACAGCACTTGGAATTCATTACACTATAACCTAGCGAGAACGTGGGGATGTGACGGATCGTGCTTATCACATAGACATGCACTTCAATTGCCCAGTGGTTAACCAAGTGACTTGGAAGCTGCTACGATCATGTCGCCTTCAAACTTTGTGTGCTCGATAAAATCCAAACTTCTACCTTTCAAATTCCCCAACACAAAACGAGCCGTGTACGTTCGCACCTTCTTCGACTACTTGCTTCACATACAGGCCTACTGTACAGGTTACCTTAGCTAACTCTCTGTGGTAAAACTAGGTTGTGGACTATCACTCGCGATAAAAGTATCGTTGGCGTATTAAAAAAATACGTCCCTATCGAGAAACAGGCTTGATCTTTATTTGAATGTTCCTAGTGTACGCCAAACAAAGGTTGAACCACTCGCTCACAGACAGGTTCACGCCGCCAGCTTGGTGCGCGTTACTAAAGGCTGTTCACGGTAAAATGAGCACTTTTGAAAGCCCTGCTTAAGGTCTACGCGTATGGATGTTGTGTATTCTTTCACTTTATGTAAAATTAGCACTCTCATAGACCTCATCACTGCATTCGTGCGTTGATCAAGCGAAACGTTCAAATTATTAGAAAAGTAAATATTTCGCAAAGATGCTCTTTTTATACTTCGATACATTAAAAAAGTACAAAGTAAAAGAAACAATATAAGCTGTAAAAAGATTGCCTAACACTTTTAATTAGACGTTAATATATGAAACTATTTTCCATCCATCGTTGCCAACTTTACTGGGCGTATGTCACTCAGTGCGCCCGTTTTAATATAAACAGGCAGATGCAGTGACTTTTTCCTAAGGTTGATTTCAAAAATGCTCACTTTATGGTGAACAGCCTTTTCACACATTAGTGCTCGAATATTCTCAAAGATAATCCGTTCAGGTACACTTTTTTTTAATGTGTCTGTGATTAATGCATTCGATTTGTTCTTTCGTCGGCGCACTTACCTGAGCTCTTGTTTTTTATTTTTAAATCCATACATCTACATACAAACAAATGTATTGCTGTAAAAAAGAACGACAAGAAAGGTAACGCATGTGCTATCAAAATCTGCTACTTTTTCTTTTCGGAACCATGTGGTATAAAGCACAAAACATATATCCAAAGAATCTTTCAGGGAATTTTCTGATTACTCACAAACTGTTAGAAGAAATTTTTCTCCTATATATTTTTGTAACGTGATTTCTCTGGCCAAGGTTACCGAGGCGTGAGCTTCAGACTAGCGTGTTCCACCTTGCTGGAGATATTTGACTTATAGTTCATTCAAGGTTACTTCACACTTTTCTGAAGTCTTGCTAAAGTTCTACTTCCAGGATATTCCTCCGCTTCGTGCAAACTAAGCTTAGCTAAGTCCAGGAAATTACACCAAAGAGCAACGCACTGAATTTGTGCGCACTCAGTTGTAATAATATTTTGCACGAGAACTTTTTATTGCTAGGCGCTACCAAAACACATGTTTTATCATCGTTTGTATTCAAATTTATTGTAAATGAAATATTTACTAAAATACAGGCAAAGCTTCCTTTTTAAAGATAAATAAGATACTTTCATATTAACAGAGCTATAAAACGGTTATGATGTAAGGGTGTATATAGAAATAACTAAACATGTCATATATGGGGTGATTTTTCAAAGTTTTGATTCAATATGTGCGAAGAAACCGCGAATACACTATATTGAGAGGTACAGAAGTGCACGAGAGTTAAAAAGGCACTAAAGCCTGATCAAGAGCCACATTCTTTCCCCTAGTTGCTTTTCTAATGGTTTTGTAACATGAAATCACATAACTAGGAAAATAGGTACAATAGGTACATTTCGTCACGTTTCTTTAACGTAAATATGAGATTTTAGTCTTAAAATCTTAATTCGTACAAATAGCACAAAGTTTTTGCAGCACGAAGTTTGGTTTTATTTAAAGTGTTTACATGTGTCAGAGAAGTGACATGCTGTAATTTATCTCAAATCCGACACCTGGTCGAGACTCGCCTCATACCTAGGCGAGCCGGGTTCGATTCCTGGTAGGGTCGCCCTCGGATTTTCGCGTGTGGAAATCATGCCGGGCGATGCCGCTGGTCCGCGGGGTTTTCTCGGGGATTTCCCGTTTTCACCGCCCTTGCATTCGGGCGCTTCTCCGTACTCACCTCTGTTCACCCTCATCGACTCTCAAGACATCAATGTGAAGAGCCACCCACACCTCTCCAGTCCACTCCACGTGGCTCAGCTGCGGTAGGGGATCAACTTCAGACTATTTTGACTTCGAAATAATCTCAAAAGTTAAAATTGAAAATACGGGTGAACCACATAATACATTTCCAAGAAATATTCTTCTTGGTGTTTTAATAAAACCAAAAGTTATTTTTAGATGTATCGTCTATTTAGTTCGATTTTGATATTTGTAGGAAAAAAAAGTTGCATTTCCTATAAATGGTTTATTAGTTTTTGAAAGATTATTTTTCTGATTTGCTATATATTTTTCAGACCATATATCACAACGAAAAAAGGATTTAATATGCTAAAAGTTGAGAAAATAATTTTAGCATCTTGCACGCTTTTAACTGGCGTGTTTTCATTCAGCAACCCTGCTGTTCGCAAGCTTTAGGTGTGGCCCCATATAACGTACTGTAATTTTCATACCTGTAATTTATCTTAAAATGCTTATAATTTTTAGAAAACATTTTCGATCTCTAAAAAATCGTTTCAGAGGACAATCGAGAAATCACTCTAGTATACAGACGTATACTTAAATTCTTAAATTATTCATGCAAAACAACAAAGAAAATACATTTATTAGTAAAACATTGATTTTCTAAGATATACACACAGTTTTGTAACCATGGCAGACAGCCACTTTAGTGCGACCATTTGAAAGGTTTTTAAAATACCGATTTGTTAATTTGGAATATTTTGATTCAACGCGTTAAAGTCGGTTCATCATCAATTTAGTTTACGTAAGAGACGTTTGATTATAAAGTCTACTAAAATGAACGATTCATAATGAACGCATTCGTCTTGTGTTCAACCAATCACACGGGGCTAGAAATTTAATTGGTTTTATTGAAGTAGTGATTTATTAGCAAATATTAGTAATTCAGACATTTTTTTTATAGGAATGAAAGAAAAACGCAAGTTACCTTTAAGAAATTACATATTCAAATAAATACAACATAGGATATTTTGTTCTTATTTTCTCCTTTAGTTCTATTTGCTGAAGACCGTAAGTTCACGACACGAAATAAAATGCCGCCATTTCGTACATGTCTACACGTTGAGGACGTTCCTACACGACACCTACTACATGACGAACTGTTTCGTAGTAATACATTCTTTCGTTTCGGTACGTACTCGTCCATTACGTACACGTTTTTCATCGTTAACCGGGCTTTAGAAATACAACGCGGAAAAAAAAAAGATGGATTGTGATACCAGAGTTGCGTAGAGAAGTGAAAACTGTGAAGAAATTACAGGGGTAATTTTGTATTGTGGGCTGTTCGGTTGCAGCGGCCTCATACATATGGCGTTATATCTTGCGTAGATTGACGATATCGTAGCAAAAAAATGCATGCCACGATTACTACAGTAGAGGAAGAGAAGCTGAGTAATGTGGAAGGTAATGTTGTGTGGTGTGCGACCGCATGTCAGAGAATGGGTGCTGTGAATCTCTGTTGTGGACTGCTAGTTCAGCTCGTGTGCATGTACTGTAGAGTGATGTTACTGTCATTACATGATGGATCACTACTGTGTATATGCTGTTCAATGTAAAGTGAGCACTTTAGAGGCCCTTGTTACTTTTTTATTTTAGCCATTTTTTTTATCGTTTCACCACTTTTTAAAATAAATATTTCTATGTAAGTAATCAACACAGCGTGTAGATTCCATCGATTTCTGAAGTTAATGTCCAAGTCAAAATAAAATATATTTATTGGATATTATTCCAAATGACAGGACTTTCAAAAGTGCTCACTTTATTGTGAATAGCCTATAGCTGGTGTGATGCCCCGCAAAAGACCACACGGTAGATTCATGGGTCTACCAAGATCAAACAGTTGGCAATAATAAAAAGGACCCCCATATTTTCTTCTCAGTTTACACTTCTTTACACATCTCACGCGTTAGAATCCGCCATTTTTTTACATGGTGTACATTTCGCTCATACCCAGCATGTAACTGTATATTTACTACTACTGCAAATAATTTTAACGATGAGTAAAGTACGTGCGTTTGGAATGTCAACATATACTTGTACACATGTAGATTTTACTTTGTTCAGTAAAAAGCTGCCATCTGTGTTGGAAACGCCAGTACGGCGTAATATCACGACATTAAACAAGAGCGGTAATACGAGACACATGCCCCAGCCCTTCTTGTGACTGCTCCCAAAGATGTGAGCAATATTGATTTCGCAAACTGTACCGACAGCTCTCGTCCGTGAAAGCCGAGACTCAAGTGTCTTCCAACTTCCGTCGTAACATCCCCGTGGGAGGTTGCCAGAGCGAAAGCGTGGGGGCGATAGAGAGAGAGAGAGAGAGAGAGGGGGGGGGGAGAAAGAAGCCACATCGAAATCAAATTATCTCCTCTGTGGGCTTTCTTGTCCAACGTTCAGAACAACTTGGCCGTAGCTGGTTGGGTTCGAGAAATGTCGAAATTGTTACAGCAGCTGATGTTTTTTTGTGATTTCTGCAGGATGCAGCCATCACGACATTGTTATTTTCCGATACGCTACTTCCAGTACTCGCAGAGATATCAAGTGCGAAACTGCTCGACGTGTAGCAGAACGCGAACTAAGCACTATAGCAGAGCACGGTGTTGAAAACCTAAGCTTTCTAGAAATTAGAGTAATTGCAATTGTAAAGGGCTCTTTAACGTCCCCCAGATTTATGCTTGAAAGCTTAGCAGGGGACGGTTTACAAACTAACTTATATCCTATTTAAATTAACAACCATGCCTTACACGGGATTCGAACCCAGAGCCTCTCGCAACCCAGATCGGTGGCGCACCAAATGAGTTAGAAATGAGAGTAAACTAACATAAATTTGATGTCGAAAGTTGTATCCTTAAGTTAATGAAGTGTTACTTGCATTTATAGGCTGTTCACGGCTAACCGAGCATTTTTGAAACCAACCTTTGGAAAATCTCACTGCCCCAAACCTGCATAACGGGTACCGAAACTGGCACACGCCAGAAAGTTGGTAATGGCGGAGATGAAGTAGTTCTATGCCTTGACGTTGAATTTTAAATGCTATATAACAATTTGTAAATACTGTAATAATTTATATTTGCTTTCCTTTTTTCTTATTGTATGTAAGTGTATGAACTGACACATTTGTAAAATATTTACTTCTTTAATAATTTCACCATTTCACTTTAATGACGCATGAATAAAATAATGAGACACATGATAATACATATGGTGTAAGAATACATAATGTGCATACAAGTAGATCTTAAGCAGGGCTTTTAAAAGTGCTCAGTTTACCGTGAAAAGCCTATGATAAAGAAATTTCATTATTTAGAGTGGTTATGAACGACATGTGTTCCCATTGTGTACGGCAACCTCTTGGTTTCGCATAGTCCCTGCCTCTGTCGCCTCATTAACAAGGATATTTATTATTTAGAGTGATTATGAACGACATGTGTTCCCATTGTGTACGGCAACCTCTTGGTTTCGCATAGTCCCTGCCTCTGTCGCCTCATTAACAAGGATATTTATTATTTAGAGTGGTTATGAACGACATGTGTTCCCATTGTGTACGGAAACCTCTTGGTTTCGCATGGTCCCTGCCTCTGTCGCCTCATTAACAAGGATATTTATTTTGAAGGCTATAGTACTTTTTCCAAATGTTTCTATTATGAGATTATAAAATATTCACAACTTACTTTAGTAATATATAGCATATTAGCAGTAAGCAAAAAGTCTAATTTTTAAAACTCAATTTCTTATTATTACTAAAGAATGATAAAATGTTGCCAACGCGATAAGGAATGTCCGCAAAATATCATTCCTTCAAAACGATAATAGTTGACGTGCCTGCATACGTCTTACATCTTTCCTGCGGCTGTCTTGTTAGTCATAAAACGAAACTGTTCATAATAATAAAACTACGAGAAATAAAAATTGAACGAGGTGGCACAATGGTTCGGGGAAAACCCTGGTTCGATTCCCGGTCCAGCCATCTGATTTCGGTTTCCATGTTTTTTTTTTTTTTTTTTTTTTTATATATCAAGATGAAAGCTGAGATGGTTTCATACTACAGGCCAGGGATTAGGTTGATTCTTGACAGGTTAGGGACGAAACGAGAATCATTATGAGATAGTTTGACTCAGGGGAAATTTCCGTCTCAAGGTGAGCTAGTGTTCCAAAGAGGTCGCTTTAAATTTGACCATAATTTAAGAAATGATATTTATTAGCATGTAAAAGTTTGTGTTTCGCCCGAATTGAGATATATGTATACTTACCCCAGCCAAAATATTAACTTTTATTTCTAACTATTATTCACGCCCCTCCCCCTCCCCAATTGTATCTACAAGAGCAATAAGTAAAAATTATGTTACAGAATGTCAGGGGCATATCAGAGTTCGTGAGGGATGAAAGTCTTAATGAAAATTAAATTAATACATTTAATTTTTAACACGCATTTATAATGCTATAATATTACACACACGCATATAATGTACAACATCTAACTACCTCTATCTACTGTTAACACTTATTATTCTCCGTAAGCGCAATATTTAATGACAATTCTCAATTTTAATTAAATTCCCATCAACGGTTTAATACGTGCTGCAGTAACGAAATTCGCGCTTAATATTGTCGGGGAAATTTTTTGGGAATTCTAGATCTGTCGCTATTCTGTGTTCAAATTTCTTTGCCGCGACCGAGGAAGTTGCGGGATGCGGAAGTTCACAGTAGTTCAGGGCATTGTCGTGTGCGCGTAGCTGACAGTTCGCGGAGGGCGCTCTCCGCCCGAGGAGTTCAGTATTCCACTGTCGCGAAGTATTATGCAGTTTTCGCTGGCGCGATGCGACTCAGGCTGACCAGGCCCAGGGTTAAGAGGTCGAAGTCTCGTAAGCAAGCGATCTCGGCTGGCGCTAGCACGAGGTCGGGCAGTCGTCGATCAGGCGCTAAACAGAGTGGTCGCACTTGGCGTGGATAGGAGATCGTTCGTGTTCTCGCAAAGAACGCGTGTTACGCTGAGGCAGGACTTGGGCCTCGCCTAGGGCCAGGTTGTTTAATTACGGTGTTGACTCAGGCACCGCGGGTAAACGCGAAGATGGGTGTGTGTGCGCGTAGAAACGGCTGGATTACAGCGAAGTGATATCGAGATGCGTAGTCAGACCAGCCGACGGAGGTTTTGCCCCCTCCCCGAGGGTCGAGTGGGACATGCGAGGTCAGCGTGGGACAAGAGAACCGTAATGCAGTATCCGGTAAATTTATGATTAAGGTAGATGACCTGCTTAGGTACCCCTTAAGGTAGATGACCTGCACTGAAAATGTGTTTTAGATAATTTTATACGGGCTTCTCTGGCAATGGCAACCAGGCTCAGTTGTTACCATCTTCTTAAATGATGCCGTGCGCAACGTATTGAGACTATGTTTATTAGTAATAATAATTATGAATAAGTAAATGGAGATTTTTGGACATTCACCATTGCGATGCAGATGCCAGTCATGGAAAATCAAGACTGAGCACTGAAGAAATCCCTACTACCATATAAATGCAAAAGTGTGTTTGTTTGTCCTTCATTCACGTCAAAACAGAGTAAGGGATCGACGTGATTTTTTGCACAGATATAGTTGAAGGGTTGGAGAGTGTTATAGGCCATTTTTATTACAGGAAAATACCTCATTCCTTCAGAAAAATTCTTATTGTAATATATATATATATATATCCACTGGGTCACGACGGCTTTTATATATATATATATATCCACTGGGTCACGACGGCTTTTATATATATATATATATATATATATATATATATATATATATCAGTGGGGCCGCAGAAACTCAGTGGGTAAAGAACCCAATAGTGGGGCCGCAGTAGCCCAGTGAGTAGAGCACACAATAATGTGGCCGTAGTAGCTCAGTGGCTAGAGAACCTAATAGTGGGGCCGCAATAGTTCAGTGGGTAGAGAACCCAATAGTGGGGCCGCAGTAGCTCAGTGGGTAGAGAAACCAATAGTGGGCTTTACAAAAATATCATGCGAACGAAGTAGCACGTGTCAGCTAGTACTTAAATAAGGCATGTAACTTATGGACGGTTATATATATATATATATATATATATATATATATATATATATATATATATATATATAGCCTATAGAACACTGGAAAATTCCAAGAGGGAATATAGTAAAAAAAACTGGACAGTAACTAATTACGAAAAATATATGTGTATATACGTGACTAACAGGCACACATAGAAAACAACACATGCCTAGAAACCTGCTTGAAAAAGGTAGGACAACACCGATAAAGTAAGTAGGAACGAAATGGGACAACACAACATAGACACGCACTCAAACGCAGCAGTTTTACCAGAAACGACAGAAAAAAGCCAAGTATGCTGTAGTCAAGAATATATAGGCACAAAGTCCAAAAATTCCATGAAGGAATAGAGACAAACAAGACAGGGCAGTAGCTAAATGCGGAGAACTAATATACACTGTATGGATACGAAAATACTATATATGACCAACAGACAACACACCGAAGACGACACAGGTTTGTTATCTACTTACACAGAAATAACACAACGAAGAAACTTGCACAAACACAGTAGTTTTTTTCAAAACCGACAGAATGCGACGTTTCGGGAACTGCTATGTGTTGCCGTCTTCAAGCAGCAGCACACAGGGTCCGAGAACACTCGTGCGACTGACGAGGAGACGCCGCCGCCGACCCCCATATGCCACTGAAAATGACAGTGTGCTGTGAGACAGGAATCCTTAGCTCTCATAACTCACTGGGTGTTTGTAAGAACAATTTCACCCCGACACTTGGCATAATCATAGGACCCGCGGCGGAGGCCGTGTCAGTGTAATTCTACGGCACCGGACCCACATTTAGGCTGTTTTATATTTTTTTACCTATTTTATATTGGAAATTTTACGTGTTTGTGTTGTCGGCGGGGGAGTGAAGTTCCCCTCCAGCCTCCCAGCTGGAGTGCATGTAAGTGTCGTGATGCCTGTCTAACGTGTTGTTCTGTTGTATACAAGTGTGCTAGTTAATCTCACGTGTAGTGTGTAGGCGAGTCCTTAGTCTCCCGGGGGCAACCCACGGAGTACGTTTCATCGTTTCAACGTGTTCTGGCATTGAAAAGAAAAATCTGTGTTAGAAACATACAATGCAATAGGAGGGCCCTTGGGACCAGAGTTTGTCAAACTCTAGTCAAAGCAGAGCTCTTCTTCATCCTCTCTTCAACGAGGATCGTCTTCTTCCCGACCTGAAACAGACTATCAAGTCGGTGCGTTATTTTAAGTAAGTAATTTTGTTAATAACAAATACAGGTATATATGTTTCTAATTATATTTTATAATATTAAATAATAGCATATTAAATTTAATTTGTCAAATAATTTAATTTATGTGTTTATGTATTTAGTATTGTATTTTCTTTATATATATAATTTTTGTATTTTTTAATTATTTAAGTCAATTCATTTTAATATACATTAATAATTTATAAAGTAAGCTAAACTATATTAAGTATATTAGACTAAGCTAAAATAGGTTAGCCCCCCGACCCCTACTTCGACTGGCATGCGTGTCTCTGGACCTGGAAGACGAGCGGTAGTTGGGTTTATTTCCCACCTTTCACGAATTCCCACATAACCAGCCTGGGCAGAGCGCTCTACTTAGTCGATGCGGTGTGTTTATAAACGAAAAGTTTTGTTTTCGGTAATTATTATTTCCCAAACTATTAGTTCGTATAATGTTTTAAAGTGGTGAGTGCTGTCAGAAGCAACATCTGCTTCTCGTGAAGTGATGTCATGGCTTTCGCCTGTGTAATTATGGGCCGAAAATGGTCCAATAGTGACGCGGAATGTGTTTCTTGCAGAAAAGCGGTCAGTTCTTGCAACTCTGATAACATGGTCGCACTTTCTGTTGTGTTGTTTTCCCTTCTCCCGTGTCTTTGTGGCTTGCCCCCGTCTGTGTTTCCTTGTTCAGTCTGTATTTTCTGAGATTGAAGGGGAGGGAATTCAGCCTTTGACTGAATGTTTAGTCGCGTATGCTGCCTACTGTTTTGCATTTTTTTTGTTGGAATTTACTCCCAACCTTTGTTTGCGTGACGAGGAGGCCGGAAAAACATTGGTTTATATAGTATTTTACCATTTTTCTGCCGCAGCAAATGACAGCCGAGCTGTCTCCTTATTGACTGTGCAGCGGTTATAACTAGCAAGTGTGGTCTTGTATGTATTGTGTTTTTGCTGTTGTTTTGTGCTGCACAGATGTCTATCTCTTAATGAGATCCACATATTTTTTACGCAATACTCTGTTGAATTAAAATATGATTATTACTATTAATAAAATCTGATTCCTTGATTTCTCTTTTGATTTTTGTCGGCTTCTTAGTCAATGGAGTTTAATTTTCTCAAAGAATTTAATGGCTGTTTTCCCAAGAATGTTCATTAAGTCGGGATTTCTGAGTTTCTCCTTTCTTGCACTTGTTTTTGTGTTCTTTAATTCGGGTCGAAAGAGCTCTGCCAGTTCTGCCAGATCTGATATACACAGTTGTGGGTTTGTAGATTGTTTGTTGCTGGTTTCACACAGGTAACTATACACTTAATAGTGGATTTCGACCGGAATGCTGTTTGTAGTCCATATTTGTTTCCCAGGCGTCTTATGTTTTCAGAAAGACCCGGAACATACGGGATAACTAGGGTCCCGCCTGGTTTTTCGGTCTTTTGTGATTGAGTGGTCCGATAGGTTTTATCTGCTGCTTTATGAGAGAGATTTATGCGAGAGCATTAATGTATGAAGGTCACACACGTAACCCAAGAGCGTGCTACAAAGGCAAAGACCAGCTTACAAAGTTATTCCACCGCGCGTGGCGCAGCGATAAGACTTTTGCACTCCTGACCTTCGGTAGATTGAATTTCTGCGCTTACCTGAAGAATGTTCTGGTTTTCGATCATCCTTGTCTCTCTCGGTGTTACTCGGGATGATAGGAATATTCTAGATATTGGCTGCTGATACTATAAAAGCGCGTCGGGCCACGTAGCCGGGAGTTTTATGAGACGTTAAGCGATAGACGACGAAACTGACCAGCAGGAGGAAAATCTGCGACTGTGAACAACGGTGCAATGAAGAGAGCGCGACTGGCAGGCTGGACTGTTAGACTGGATGCGTGGGTGTAAGACATTACAAATGATGGCAACACCCAGACTGAACATGTGCTAATGATGAATATAAGTTAGTTGACTATAACCAAATAGAGACATTGAGAATGACTTTAATTAGAGTTGAGAATTGACATTATACTCCTCTAATTGAAAAACAAAAAGAGTAATATTTCGATATACATAGATTAAGGTTGTAAATTATAATAATTTTGTGAATAAATTAAGAATCAAATTCAGTTATATTATTTTTATTAAGACCTCCATCCCTCACTGAACTCTGATACACCACTCAGGCATCTTGTAACAATATATTGTAAGGTGGATCTAAACCAGACAAATCAGTAAATGATGGAGTAGGCATATTGTGATGTTTATGAGAGAAACAGAACTCCAAATGTTCGCTTCCAGGTTTAACTGTAATACCTTATAAACCAAAACGATATGTAAAACTTAACAATATATAACTCTCTTCCACACTAACGAATTTCCAACTCCAAGTTTTGTCATCCTTATCGACATCGTAATTAGCGTCATGGTATTACAGAAAACACTGCTGGAGTAATAAGTGCTTCTGCTCGTACGATATTTGTACATTTTATATAACGAGCACACCTAACCTAACTTAGGCCCTTCGGTCTCGGGATGGGTGAATCACTGTTCTTGCGTGCAATCACTGTTTCTGGTGTGTCACTGCAGTTGGTCTGGTGATATCTCTGGGATGTGATATCCTCTTGTAGCATGGACTTATTTGTCAGCACCTGTAAACAAAATAACTGACTTACAACCACAACACATCGCAAGGGTTTATTGTCATTAAATAATTACCATAACATACCTAAATTGTAATTCCATTCACTGTCAACAATTGTGGTATATGTGAATGACAATTTTTAAGTGCACCATATGGCTATGCTATAAAACTGGTAAAGGTGGTTTTAAGCAGAGTGACACTCTGTCTAGCTCGCTTCGCTCGCCAGAACCGCCCCGATCACCGGAGAACACAAGAATCCAATTTTTTTTATTTGAAGTCACAATAATTGAATGATACATAAAATATGAGTTGTGTTCCTGTACTTGTATGATGTCCCAGTGAAGTATATGATGCAACAACACAGTGAATAGTCTGAATACAGACTACTTTCAGGCTATTCACCCGCATTATTATTGGGGGGGATGGGGGTAACTTAACCAAGTCTAGAAAATCGTACCAAAGGGACAACGCGCCATAATTGTGCACACTCGTCTTAATTATATTTTTATGAGAACTATTTCTAACTAGGTGTTACAAAGATATATATTGCCTCCCTGTTTTTATTGATATTAATTAGAATGAAATAATACAATTTAATGGTTAAAGGTAAGTAAATGTTAAAATTTAATCAAAAATAAAATATTTTTATTCTAACACAGAAATGGCACGGTAGTGGTATATGACATATTTAGAAATGAACCAAACACGTGACACATAGGATGATCTTTCAAAGGTTTTCTTAATAAAGTATGAAGATATCGCGAATGGACTATAGCTATCCACACGTCATGCGGGAGCAGAGAAGCATCGTTCTTTCTGCTCCGTGCTGCGCGGCCAAAGTGGAGGCGGGCACTTAAGCAGCACGGAGTCCACAGACTGCGGTATCGGATTTTGACAGCCGCGTGGAACTGAGTCGGAACAAGGCCGTGGGAGCGCATGCAAGTTGCGTTCCGCGTGTGGGAGGCTGGCCGGTCCAGATCTCTCGGACGCGATAGTGGCTGTACTAGCCGACAGGTTGTAGTGGGTGGGGGGGGGGGGGGGGGGTTATGCAGAGCAAGGAGGGTTGCGGCCGCTGTTGTCGATCGTGCAAGGGTATTGGTATTGTCCGGAGCACGTGCTACACCGACATATGTATAGTCTGTTCGCGGTTTCCTCGCACTTTTTTATTCAAACCTTCGAAAAAACACTCTTATGTATGACGTGTTTGGTTGCTTCCTAAATATGTTACGTAACACAAACGTTATATACTTCTATTTACAAAAAAATACCTTATTTTTGGTTAAATTCAACATGAACTTATATTTTATCTATAAATTGCATTATTCCATGTATAACTAGTATGGATTAAGGCAGGGAGAAAATAAGTGTCTTGGTAATGCCTATAGGCTATTCACAGTAGAATAAGCACTTTTGAAAGCCCTGCTTAAGATCTACTTGAATGCACGTTGTGTATTAGTCCGCCTTATGTAAGATTAACATTGCCATGGGTCTCACCACTTTAATCATGCGTCGGTCATGTGAAACAGTGAATTTATTAGAAAAGTAAATATTTTACAAACCTACTGATTTTTTACACTTCGATGCATTAAAAATGACCGGAAAGGGAAAGAAATAATTTAAATGATCAGAAATGGCCCCATCCATCGTTGCCAACTTTACTGGGCGCATTTCACTCAAGGCACCCGTTAAAATATATGCAGGTTGGGGTAGTGAATGTTTTCTAAGGTTGATTTCAAAAGTGCTCACTTCATCGTGAACAGTCTTTAGTAAGAAATAGTTCATTTGCAAAATATTACTACACTGAGTGCGCACGAATGCGGTACGTTGGCCCTCTGGCGTAATTTTCTAAGAATTGATTGGCTGAGGCGGAGGAATATCCCAAAAGTTGAACTTTAGCAGGGCTTCAAAAGTTGGAAGTAACTGTGAATGGAGTATATTTCGCTGCTTTTCCTATGCATTTTAAGTCTTGTACCGTGTGCATTATCTGGGATTATAACCAGGGGCGTAGCCATGGAGGATAAAGTTGTCACCAGTTAATACTGACGCTATCAATTAATCATTAAATCCAAAAAATACATGTAATTGCTGTTAAAATGCATTTGACTATATTACGAAGTAATTTTTCTTCTAGTATTTGTCCGAGTTAACATGTGCGTCAGTAGCTCCTCTGTCTCTCCAACTCTTGAGAGATTTCTAGTTGCGCCACTGCCGATAACTAGACACTGGCAGTTTGTGGCTAATATAATTACCTAAGTGATTTGAAGGGGTCGAAATCACGAGACAGGTTTGGACGACTTTCAATAAAACAAGTTATAAGCATATAACGTCCGTACTGTTATGTTTTGATAAGAATTAAAGAAATAAAATGTTTGGCGTGGAATATTATCTGACAGTTGCCGTTACAGCTAGAGCCAACTGTATGTGCTAGAGGTGAAAATTGTTACTTCCAATTCAATCGCATACCTCAAAAAAACTATTCTTATCCAACGCAGATTACTAACGTAAAATCCACGGTTGTGTTCTAGAGACACTAACAAATAGATTTTTTTTTGTGGAAACAGAACAATTAAAAATAAAATGCATTTGTTTTTATTGTTCGTAAGTAGGGTCTATACACTCATATGTGTCCTTTTTGCTCACAAAAGGATCATTTGCAATTTATTTTATTTTGACAAGGCAATATTACCCACGAGCTCGGCTCAATACACCATAGCAAAAACTGCCTTAAAAAAATTATAATTTTCATTCCTTCCATCTAACCTCTTGACTGATTCTCAGCAGAATAAATGCTTGACTTTGACTTTAGTTTCCCCTTTTAGAAATCCTTAAGTCAAGAGTGGTTGACTTCAACCTTGCCAGTTCCATAGTGTGATGCTCCATAAGAAAATTGCGTGTTGATAAGCAAACGTCAAAACGTAAAGTCAAATGTTTAAATTCTGTTAGTAGAGTTATTACAAAATTCCGTCTCTAAAACCTGACGAGCCAAAAGACGCACGCGCAACAGAACGCTCACTTTAAATTACAGCAAGAATGCTAAGCTAAATCACGAGTCCGGCGATGAAATAAGGAATATCAGAGTGATGTCTAATTTATGTATCGCTATTATAACACTAGGAGGAATGCATTTAACACCCCGTAGGAATAAACGTATCTTCCTCGAAGTTTGTGTACAAGAAGAAGGGGTGGTATATGTGTCTGATTATAACATCAAGTCCATGAGACATCCAGAACTAGCCAATGTTCCCATATGGGAACATGATTTCAGTAATTTTTTTAAAAATAGTAATTCTAAAATAATCACTGTTTTCACATTTTTTCTACAAGCAAATGTATCCCATATTTAAATTTAAGAATAGCTTCACGTCAATTTGAATAATCATTTTGAAGACAAAATTTTTCTAAAACCCCAAATTTTGAGAAATTGCAATTACCAACTTGTCCATTGTTTATGGGTCACATACCTTAGGTCATTGAACACACCAATGTTTTCCTGGTTTAGTAAGGTAATAAATTACATTTGAAAAATTTACTAAAGGAAGATCATATATTTCATTCACACAAGACAGCATTATATAGAAGCATTCCCAATTGGGAAAATTTGACCAGTGCCCACAGTAGTGTGAGCGTAGGCGTTCTGGACCACTGGGGGGCCAAAGTGGCACGACAGACATTTGATTAACCTCTAAAAGGGTGTTAGTGGGAGGGATACGTATTGGTGCTTTACATTCAATGTTAATTCAGGTCCCTCTTCCCCCTCTTCCTGTGAGGTGTGCTGTGAATGTCTGACGGGTTCTCCCACCCTTTCTGAGGTATGTTGTAATTGTCTGTTGGCTGTGGGTGCCCTTTTTTGCTGACAAACCACCACCCAAGCGACATTTGTGGGGTTTTGTATCACCAGTGGTCTGAGGACTCTGTTTGCTGGACTTTTGTCGATGAACCACCGCCAGATTGGGAACTGTAACGACCTGTGCACGAAACCTATCGTGAGAGAGTTCTTGGTTCGAGACCCTTCGAGGGTAATTAGGTTTTGTTAATCTCATCAGAGTAATTTCATAATAACTAATTATGCATAGTGAGCAATTAGACCTAATTATGCATAAGTACGCATCACGAGTATGAACCGAATGTAAGTGAACATGTTGACCCTTCGGCTATCGAACCTCAACTAACTAGGTTGAAAGGGCGAGGTTAGGGATAAGGTAGGTTTAGGGTCTAGAGTTGAGGATTTGGTCCTTAGTTTGAGACCCATCGAAGGCAGTTAGATTTTTTTATTTCATAGTGAGTAATTGTGTAACGATTAAGTATACATAATGAGTAATTAGATGTAATTAGGTGTAAGTATGCATAATGAGTATATAATGAATGTAAGTGCACAATTGGATGGTGTTGAGGTCTGGGGATCTATCGGGCCAGGATAACATATTTACACGGTGTAGAGGACACTGTGTTGCCCTAGCGACATAGGAACACACGTTATCATGTTTGAAGATTGGCTCCTGTAGCATACCGAGGTATGGTGTGTGGACAGAGTTGACATCATGGATGCACGACACATTGGTCATACCCCCTTGAATGAATAACAGTGGCGATCGGGATGTGCAGCTTATCCTCCCCTCCCCTCATACCATGATTCCAGTTGTGGGTTCGGTATGGCGAGTGCGAATATACGATGGATCGTTCCGCTCATCCGCACATTACTTTATCCAGGGCAGAAACGATTCGCATCACTGAACACCCCACTACTCTCCATTTGCCTCTCCAACATACTATATCCCATCACTACCGAAGACGTTCACGACTATGAGAAGGTGTCAGGATGGAACGTGCCAGAGTAACCCGAGAACAAAAACATACCTCCAAAAATCGATTGTTAATTGTTCGCGCAGACACGTGGGAGGCCACAGTGACTCTTATTCCATGTGTTGTCAGTCAAGGCGGTCCAAACGATCCTTCTGTCCAGCGTTCGTCAATGCAGCGAAGTGGTACTGGTGGTGCTAGGCGACTGCAGGAACACTCTGTCACCCATATTTTCCAGCACCGATGAACCACAACACGTCACACCCCAAGTGAGTGGCGATTCTGCAGAATTTTCAGCCACCCTCACGGAGTCCCACTATATGACCATGCTTAAGTCTCTTAACTATTCAATTGTTAATCGTCATCGTCTTCCAAGCATTGTAGACACACACTGTGATACACTCGCAATGGAATCGCTCATCCAACTGCACTCGTGTTGCCAAGTTACCTGCAATGAGACACTTAGTCTAATGGCGGCAGTATGGTACAGGCGAGTGATACTTTTCTACTGAAAATCAGTGCCTTTTTACACACAACCAGTTTGTATTGAACGATGTGTACTAGGTGCTCTTCATCGATTTCCGCTAGTGCATTAATTTAAATATGTTTAATACGTACTGGTGTTTAGCGTGTGCCTAATTTATGAATAACATTTGCACACATAAATAATATATATTATATATAAGCTTAAATGTCTGCGTAACTTCAACTAATACACTAGTCAAAATGCATGAAGAACGCCTAATAAACATAGTTCAATAAAAACTGGTTTTACAGTACAAACTGCGTGTAGCGAGCACTCTGATATCCAGTGGAAGAGCACCACTCACCTGCACCAGACTGCCGCCATTACATAGACTTAGAGTCTCACCAAGAGGATGGCTGGACGTTCCGCAGAATCGCCACTCGCTTGGGGCGTGACGTGTCAGTGGCCAATTGGTGATGGAGAATATGGGTGATGCAAGAGTTCCCACTGTCGCTTAGCCCCACCAGTACCACCTCGCTGCACTGACGAACGTCAAATATACCTTACATGTTAAGTAAAGTTACTTTTCTATTTGTTTTGACTGTAATTATTAGACTGGCAATCATTAATGGTTATCTCTTCCAACTAAACGATGGGTTAATTTGGTACCAAAATAACCCTTATTTATTAATAAGTACGATACACACTTGAGTTCTCACTTGGATTATAACTTAGAAGCTCTCACACAATACAACACTTGTAATTTACTTTAGTGTTTAAAATTACCTATTTTACTATCGAAATTATTAATGAAATGAAAATATATATTAAGGGGAACATGTCCCCGCGATATTCGATACTATATTTTTCTAGTTGGTTAATGTTCTTGAAATATAAAATTCCAAAAATACCCCTACATGCAACTAGATATTGTCCATACACAGCAGTGCAGATATGGCAACTTAATACGAACACATATTTGTATCACAAAATAGGTTTTGTACTATTTTGACAGAGTTAAAATTGTGACGTAATATGAGTTCGCAGTTCCTTTGTCTTGTCTGTTCTACAGTGTGAGGTCGATAGCTAGCTGGGTATAGGGAACTTTATAAACATGCCAGAAAAACCAAGAGACTTATGGCAAGGAATTAATTCTGAATTATCATCGTGAACTATAGGACAACTATAAATGGTTCATCTGGTTTCAAAGTGCCGTATTTTCAAGAGTATTACATTGACAATAAAGATTGATGTATAAAAAGAAGCGGAATCTCACCAAGTTTTTCTCACGCCCTACAAATGTTCTGTGTGTGCCTCCTTGGTCACACGACACACATTTCAAACGATAGTAAAGTCCTACAAATAGCTTCCGTAGCCTTCCACCATCAATGGATATCAGCAGTGCTGATGTGTTCTCTTAGCTCTGCCGGTGTTGTAGGCTCTAGTGGGACGTAAACATGTAATGCACCCCCAAAGGAGTACTTTATTCTGATTGGCCCAATCAATTAAGATGCATTATTGCGTATAGGCTGTTCACGGTAAAGTGAGCACTTTTGAGGTCCTAGTAACTTTTTCCTTTCAGCCATTTTTTATCCTTTTACCACCATTTTAAGTAAATACAGCCATGTAAGTAATAAACACAGTGTGTATGTTCCACCGCACTCGGAATTCGACGTATACGTAGCTCCTCTTAATGAATTTAAGGAGTCCAAAGCGAGTAATTATCGCAAACTAATGGTTTAATAGGACGTTCCTCCCGTGGCCTCGGGTAGGAGTTCTGATTTACAGTGCTGTAGACCGGACTTCCATTGCTGCGCTAACTAGGACAAGATTAGAAAGTCTCTCTCTTTATCTCCCTCTCTCTCTCTCTCTCTCTCTCTCGCTCTCTCTCTCTCTGCGCTTATCTGCAAAATTTAAATTGGTTTCACCGCTCGCAATAGCTCTAAAATATTCGTTTTAAATACGATATCAGTTATCCCTTCTAATCGCAGTAATGGGTTTTCTGTAAACCCTTTCCTGCCTGAAATAACATTCGTATTCCTGGTTCCCTTTTGGGGTTCGTTAACTTTTAGGAAAAGCTTCCTTCACTTAGTAGATAGCGAAGAAGAAAATAAACACGACAGCGGACTAGCGCGGGAACGTAGGGATATATTTGGAGATTTGAGGTTAATTAAAATTTTTTCTTAATAAGAGTTTTGTTAAAAAAAATAAAAGTGATTGCTGTCTGTACAGTTTTTGCGTGACTTGCGTGTAGGTAATTGTTGCGTCAAATATAGATGACATACTAGTTCACGTGGAATATTTAAGGACTATTTAATCTGGTAAACCTCATACTCTAAAGGACAACACGAAGATGGGCTCATCTGTCATAGCAAAAGAAACTGGCGACAAGAGAAAATTAGTAAGTTATATAGTCAGTTCGACACTCTCACGATCCTATATGTGAACGTGGTTTGTGTAGCTGCTACAGCGCTCGCCTCCCATTACGACGAACTAGATTTGATTCCAGGAGGAGGTTTCACTTCCGAACCCTCGCAAGTGGGAATAATGCCGGAGAATGGTGCTGGTCAGCGGGTTTTCTCGGGGATCTCCCGTTTCCCCGCCTCTTCAATCCGGCGCTGCTCCACACTCACCTTTTACTTGTTAGATAACTTTAGGCGTATGTCAGTTGCTTTTCACATTATCGCTTTCAAACTAAAGACGATTTGTACCCTTTAAAGAGCAGAAAAATGTTACGAGAGAGCAGGAATGAGAAAATTAATATGAGCTTGTGTTTTTAGGTGTTTGTGGAGTCTATAAATATTTATTAACCGCAATATCCAGCGTATTAAAATTTTCGCAAAAATGTTTTGTATAAATGCGATTTAGGCAAAGTTGTAGTTGAGTTGAGAGATTTAGGAGTCTCTTAACGAGGTCTTGAGAGCCGATGAGGTTGGAATGAGGTAAGAATGGAGCATCGCCGGAATGCAAGGGCGGGCGAAATGGGAGATCCCCAAGAAAACCCGCAGATCAACGGTATCGCCCGGGGCACGAGTCCCACTTGCGAAAAATCTTGTAGCAACCCGGCCGGGAAATGAACCCTGTTCGCCACGGTGGGAGGCAAGAAGTCTAACCGATCACCAAACCGCGGCCCATGGCAAAGACGGTCAAAGTGTATTTTTTTAAAGCGATTCTTTCACTCGGCCTGTCCTGCACTAGGCAGACGCGTTAAGCTGCACAGACATATCCACTCCGTTCGAGAATCCTCACTATTTGTCTTTTCTTTCTGCACATAACATATCCTTCCGCTGCGTGTAAAAATCAACATTGCTCTGAACTATTACTCATGCATCGGTCGAGTGATGGTGTTAAAATTAATTCTTATTCTAACTGTTTCTGAAACAATCTTTCCCCCAGAGTGAATAAATTGTAAATAAAATAAAAAATATATAACAGTTCAAAAATAATGCTGAGAAAATATAGCAAGTTTTAAATGTCAATTTAAAATTTACTATACAAATTTTAAATTACATTTCGAAGCAAGTAATTAACTTTTAACTGACACACATAATATTACTTCCTTTAAAAAGTCCTACATTTGGTATAGTTTCTCACACAGATCCCTAGGTTCCCCTCGTGATAAAACACCAAGATGTCCGACGGTCACACTGCAGGCCGGGATGTATATTGTGCCGCGGCTCCCGACCATCTCAGGCGTGGAACAGTATGCTGGAAATGCTGAGTAGGATCCCACCGATGTAGTTACAACTCGCCTACGACGACGCTGATGACAACGGCGCCGCGACGCACGGGCCACGTGACGAAACGTAGTTCAGGAGGAGGATCAGCACGTCCACGCTCAGTCTCTATGCGACCACCACGTCGTACTCCGCAGATCGCCGAGCGACAGTCTGCCCGTCTCGGGCTCGCCGCCCCGACCAGCAAACAGCAGGCCGACTCTTATTTTTTTTTCATATAGCCATCCATCATGCGTGCTCAGGAACGACGTGACCGGAAACCAGGTAAACGACCTCCGGCACAAGTTATAGGCAGGTATTTTGTTTTTCAAAGGAGGATTTTCAAAGGATTCATCTGAGAGTGTAAACCCGGAACGCAGATACCTGCTGGTCACTGTCTGTCGTTAATAGGGAAAAATTTCAGAGTTAACAAAGAAAAATGTATGTGAGGCTTTCAAACATGTGTGATGTATGACTGAATATAGGCTTTTTACGGTAAAGTGAGCAATATTGAAAGCCCTCTCATTTGGAATAATAGTCAATAACTATATTTTATTTTAGCCTTAGAGATTAACTTCCGAGTGCGATGGAATATACACACCATGTTTATTACTTACATGAAAATATTTATTTAAAAAAAATGTTTTTGTCTGTTTTGAGGACACGGCCGTTTGTTTTGCGTGAATACGTCTACGTTGACTCACTCGGATTCTTTGATGTTTATTTTACGTTCCCGGCACCGCTTCACTCGATCATATGGCGTTTTATGGGCATCACTGGATTGCTTTTGAGATGCTATTTCCAACCGTATACTATTTCTGTATTTCGACTTGGCTTTTTGTAGAGTATAGGCTGAAATTGTGTTACGCTTTCTTAATTTTTTACATTAAACGCATACATTTTCACCATAACCGCGCCACGCAAGTGTTTTTGTACACACAATCGATTGATCTCGAAGAGAGCTGTCGATTGAAATTCAAACGAGCGTCGTACCTTCTCCTAGTCGAAAGTTATACTACGCGGAAGTTATGAGACGCGGCGAAACCAACTCAAAATTGCGGCGCGCATCCCCTCTCACCGCACGATGCTTCGCAGTCCTCACTCAACGTATTATATTCTTTTATCTTTTGAAAATCGAGTGGTGTTATTGAATTTTGAACGTAGACGATTAATTCGGAGCTGCAATGGCAAACTGTATCCCCGATTTTGTTATCATAGGATTTTCTGGATTGCCTCCCACTATGGATGCAAATTTAAAGACGTATTCACGTCAAAAGGTGGTTAGAGGGTAAAAAACGGCTGAAAGGAAAAAGTAACAAGGGCATCAAAATTACCACTTTACCATTAACACCCTATAATTATATAACTGGAATGTAGGGCCTAACAGTCTCGTCGACAGCGAGATCATTAAAGATAAAGCAAGTTGCCCAGAGATGACGAAGTAGTGGGGGAAGGAATCAGCCGAGGCCTGTGGTGTGGAAGGTCGTGGAAAGGAGGGCCGGACCGGGATTCGAACCCAGGTCCTCCCGAACATGAGTCCGGAGTTTAACTACTGTGCTACCTCGCTCGGTATATCGAGCTGCAGGTTTGGTCGCTCAATAACCACTCACTTTGCGCCATTCTATCCAGGTACGTGTTCCGCTGAACATCCCAAGGCAAAATATATATATACTAGCGACCCGTCCTGGCCTTGATCGGGTGCGATGTATAAATATGGCTAACATAGGATTAATACTGTGTTGTTCACAAAGTCTTCTTAAGTTAGCCCCTAAAAGACAAAAATTGTTACTGTGGATCATCCTTAAAAGATAAACATATGCTGTCTCGACTTTTTTGTAGACCTTTTTGGGATCTACACTTTTGTAGTACATCGACTCGGTGTATCTTTTATGGTTTAGTCAGTGTAAGCCATGTAAGCGCCTGAAAAGCGGTTTTTTCCAACTTCATTACAAAAGTCTACATTTCCCTACTATCCTTAAAATTAATATTAATGTATTAAATACATAAACCTTCCTCAATAAATTCTCTAAATTACGGCGAAAATCGCATCATAATCCATCAAGTAGTTTTGAAGCCTTAGTCAAATACACACACACATGCAGCCGGCGACTTTGTTTTATACTATGTTTAGATTATAGATATATAATTTGTACTTAGGACGTCAGGCACATCCCAAACTCTGCAGGCAGGGTGATACTCTAAGCGTGTATCCGTTATCACCTAGATGTGCTAGTTAAATTAAGAAAAATTGTACGAGCCACGTTTTTATTTTCCTTTTAAATAAATTGTAATATTAGATATCTGTGTTAAATTTCAACAATAGGTATTTAATTAAAGAGGTCCCAGGATATACTTGAAATAAAAGTTAAACCGAAAAGTCTTCTTGTTTCATAACACAACAAACAAAGGTTTTAAAGTATTAAGTTAAAATAAATGTTTCAAGTATGGCATGCATACGCATGATGCCTAATATCAATATCAGAATGCTGAATCAATCCAGTCAGGATTGCTGGTCCGCTGACGAATCTGGAAGAATCCAAAAGCAGAAGGAAGTTAGTTATAAGAGGGGCATGGTGTCTCGGTTAACTGGGTTACACCCGATCTGACTCCATTCATTCAGCCTAATATCAATATCAGAATGCTGAATCAATCCAGTCAGGATTGCTTGTCCACTGACGAATCTGGAAGAATCCAAAAGCAGAAGGCAGTTAGTTATAAGAGGGGCATGGTGTCTCGGTTAACTGGGTTACACCCGATCTGACTCCATTCCTTCAGGCTTCCATTGCCAGAAGGTACAGGGACAGCAACCCGCAATCCGCGGTCTTTCGTTAACAGCTCTTTAAGAAAAACATTTTACTTCTATATAATTTTGTGAAACATAACACGTGAGTAATGTAAACAAATATCAAACCTACCCTTAATACTTACCAACAGCGTTATTCAGTAGAAAATCACAACACTATATTGTAAAAAATTTCGTAGATTTGTGGAAACCGTAATTTAGTGTAGTTAAATGGCTGAAATTTCGTTACCAAATGGAAGGATACGAAATCAGCACTTTCCAATATCAGGTCAGTAATCTTCAATATGCTTGCCACTTACAGCTACATACAAACATACAATACAGCAAAATAATGCATGAATAAAATTTTCGTTAAGTAAACAATTTTGCACCCAAATAATACCACGGAAAACATTATCCTCACAATTAATTATGACAATTCAACCTTGATTTTAAATGTAGAGAGTTGAAACTCAGTGTCAACAAAAATGTCATAATATGTGTTTACCATATTTAAACTGACCAAGAACGAAGTTTTACAAATTAAACTGCGGAATCTTTTGTCACATATTTTTCGTGAAGGAAACTACTTATCCTTTTATTATAACGTTTCAATTATTTATTAGTGGCTGCCATTTTTGAGTGACAAATTGTTTTACAAGAATTTTCCAACATGCACATCAGATGGCAGTGGAAACCAGGAACAATCTTTACCCACCAAAAAATGAAATAAATCTTACCATATTATAAGGAAACCACATTCTTATAAAGAACGGTGTTTAAAAAAAAGTCATAATTTTAAGGCGTCTACAGATGAGGCCCACGGTTCATACCCAGGAATTGGAGAATGTTTCAGATAAATTGGTTCCAGTTGTAGCATAAATTAATTATAATGTTTTAGAAATGAGAAGGAACTCCCCATGTATGCATAGTACTTTTGGATATATACCTCAACTTTACATGTTTACCATATGTTTAGGTAACATTTTATGTTGCCTGTTCACGAACACGCTCGTTTAAACTCTGCTGTCAATCCATATATTCCACACACTTTATTTATTATTATTGTTATATCTATTACCGACAACTGATTACAGTTCTGCATCTCCTAATTATTCTATCTATGCTTCAAATCTCTCATTCTCACTTATAATCCATCAAGGAGCAGTAAAACAAATTAGGAATGTTTGATGTCCACATGTTCGCTGTTTTTATCAATTGTTATTTCCGTATTCTCCTTCCAGTTTTTGCTCGCCTTTTCATTTGAATGCACACTGATAGATATTTCTTTGCACGTCTTCAAAACCGTTCTTTATAATGTATCCTATCTGGTTTATTTCGTTGAATTCGTTATTGAGTCTGATGTATTCCGATTTTTGTACATTCATTTTTTTTCAAGGAAGAAATCGTTGTAAAACTTATTGATTCCGGCGTCAAAGACGGATGAGTGCAGTGCATTATCTCTTCTTAATAGGACGATAGAATGCGGCAGGCAGGCTTATCTCAATGCCTCCTTATAGTGCTTCCGATGTACCCCGAGGCATTGTTAATTTGTAATATTAGCTTGGAGGAGATCCGTATTGTGTTTTTGAAAAAAATCTTTCTTAATCCTTGAATTTTACATTGCACTTAGCTTTGACGAGGTTAGGATAAACACACAGCCAAAAATTGTCCTTACTTTACCGAAATTATTTGTGGAAAAGTAAGTTAATACACAGAAACGCTGTCCGAAATTTGCAAACAAAAAAAAAAGTGTTCTTTACCTACTCAATCCGAAAGTAATCGGTCATGTGCCACTTACGTCATGGACTATATTTACACACACATATATGAAAATATATATATATATACACACATAAACATACTAGGGGGCCAGCCCGTGGCCTTCCTTTAGTATTGTCACGTGCCTAGAATAGTCACCTCGTTACAAATTTTGGTTATCATACAAAGACTGAAAAAGAAAAGCAGCATATATATATATGTGTGTGTGTGTGTGTGTGCGTGTAGGTAATAATTAAATTATGTGAAATTAACTCAACATTGAAGTGACTGCTGCCCCATTTGAAATTTATCTATCCACTTGGCCACTGTGGCCCCACTTTATATAGTTCTATCCACTGAGCCACCCCACTTAACATCGCTCTATCCACTGGGCCACTGTGACCTCACTTGGAATCGCTCTATCCAATGAGTCATTATGGCCCCACTTGGAAATTAACTCTAATATTGAAGCGAGGCATTTAGAGGCAACAAAAATAATATTCTATTACCTTCATATCTGTATGCAATAATCCATATGCATTAATACAAAACTTTCATATAGGAAAAAAGTAAATAAAATATGAGTTTTTATGATAAAAGTTAATGATTGCGTAATCTGATCTTGCTGAAATTCCGAACTTGACCTGTATTTGAACCTGAGGATTCGCTCTGCAAAATTTGAAGAACTTCTGTTGAATTTCAAGGTACTTAGAAGTATTAAAGACGGACAGACAAACAGAGCTCATCCTAGTATATTATAATAGGATAGGATGTACATTTACACAAACAATCAACCTATAAACGTGTAAGAGCGATATTTAAAATCTTTAAATAAAGTGAAAATATATGCTCTTAATTTGACTGTTTATATATATATATATATATATATATATATATATATATATATATATATATATATATATATATATACACACACACATACACTCTCGAGCACACTCTGCTATTATGAGCCCTGTAAGGGAATGGATATATGGTGCTGGACTACTTCAATATTTTCCGTGCTTCATTTCACTGTATTCAAAAAAAAGTTTTTAAGTTATTTATTTAAATTAACGCATATACGAAGAGAACCAAGAAATGAAAGAAATAATTCCCAAACGCGGGTTTACTAACGTAAAACAATACGAATTTACGGGATGTAGCGTGAAAAACAGAAAGATCATGTACCTACTTCAAACAGGTATCCGTGAATTTACGGTTTGTGGAAATGCACGTACTTTTCGCTGAAAGTACGGTAAATTTTTTTAAAGGTGTATTCACATTACAACATTTTATTAGTTTCGTGATTATCAGCTTTGTCTGCGTTGTGCCCTGGGGATTTTCCCCAAGTATTTTTAATTGGAGAATGCGTAACCCAAATGCTCCATACAGCAAAAATAAAAAAAAATACGCCATGAGCAGAATATAATAATTTTTCATCCTTTTCCATTCACTTTTATTATCTCCTGTTTCCATGCTCTTGTGTCATCTGACAAATTCTTCCACAGTTGTGTCCCTGCCGCCTGCGCAATCAGTGCGTGATAATTATTTTATTTTAAATTGTCTTAATTTCTAAATCTTCTCGCCCACACATATGCTCTGTATTCAAACCTGTACGATCACAATCTTAATTAATTTAAGGCCTTAAATTGTATTTACATTTTTCGTTAAAATGTACTTACTCCTTTAATTCGTCGATGCTCTTGTCTGCATTGTGAATATTTCGTTATATGTAAAAAAAAATTGTTACATTATCATTTATTCGGCCCTCCGTTTGATTATTCACAAACACAGCGCTGTTGGCAGTGTTCAACGTGTTTGTTTACTTTTGAGTTTTCAACATAACCGCTCTTTAATATTAATATAAAAATTTAATTTATTTGGATGTATTATATTTGCATCAAAACTAGGTTACAGAGAGAGTGTAAAAATAGTTCAAACATTCTAACTTCATAAACTGTACTCTACAATCAATTCGTGGTTACTTCCAACCTCTAAAAATTAACTTACAGGAGATTACTCCGCCTCATGCAAACAAAGCCTAGAACAATACACTGGAGGGTCAACGCATCGCATTCATGCACACTCAGTGTAATAATATTTTGCAAAAGAACTATTTATTACTAGCTATTACAAACACGCCTGTTTGCTCTCTGTCTTTATTCATAATAGTTACAAATTTAATATAATTCATAGATAAAATATAAGTAAGTTAAATTTAATAAAATATTATGTATTTTTAGGTTAACAGATGTAAAAAAGTCTTGTGATATATGACATATTTAGGAAATAAAGAACACCTCATACATAGAGTGTTTTTTTCGAAGGTTTGATAAAAAAAAGTGAGAAGAAACCTCGAATAGGCTATAAGCTTAAGTCATATCCAAGCTGTTTTTAATAATGCTACTGGCAAAAAAAAGATCCAAATAGAAATACGGAAAATGTTAACGGCACAGTTGGCATATGCACTAGTAGTATAGAAATGTCGATTCGAGCACAGCCCCCCAGTTATCAGAAAAACAACGGTAAATTAAATGCTCGAACCATCAGAAAACCATCAGAAAAAATTGCTCTTAATTTTTCTGATCCAAAACATCAAATGACGATTCGGGCACAGCTCCCCCCAGTTATCACAAAAACAATGCTAAATTAAATACTCGGGTCATCAGAAAAAGCACTCTTAATTTTCTGATCGAAAACATCAAATGACGATTCGAGCACAGCCCCAGTTATCAGAAAAACAACGGTAAATTAAATGCTCAAGCCATCAGAAAACCATCAGAAAAAAACCACTTTTAATTTTCTGATCCAAAACATAAAATACCGATTCGGACACAAACACAAAAAAAAGTGGCTCAAAAAGTTGCGTTTGGGAGGTTTCAAAAAATTGACTCAAAAAGTAGCGTTTGGCCAGATCGTAGACTTAAGAAAAAAATTTGCGTTAAACTTTTCGTTCGAGTGCATCTGCAAAAATGCGTGTAAAAAGTTGCATGTGGGAGCAGTTGCACAAAAAAAAAGTAGTTAAAAAAAATTGAAAATGTAAAGAATGAAATATTGTATATAATAAATGGACACAAATAAAAATCAACTGATATCAAATATGATGACCATGGCAATGAAAAAAGCTAACACAACGGGTAATGTTTGGAAAGAATATAAATTTAAGAAAGATGATTTGTGAAAAGAAAGAAGAAGAAATCTCAAGAGAAGTATGTCAAGTGTGAAACTTGTAATAACTTTTACAAACCATCTCTCATAAGAAGTCATCCTAGAAGTAGATTGCACAAAGGTCTTACACCAATACATAATAAATAACATGAACAAACAAATGCATGGAAAATTTCTAAAATACCACAACATTTATTATCAAAACAGAAGTTCCCACGAGATAAACAAGTGAAATGTGAAACTTGTAATCACTTTTACATACCATTACTGATAAGAAGTCACTTGAGAAGTAAAATTCATAAATACACACTCAGATTCAGTGTAGAAGAAATCGAAACAGCATTTCAAAGTAGGATCAAGACTTATGCTGTAAAGAATGTGAATGCATACAAAGACCCAAATCATTTCCTAAACAATGTAAAAAAAACTGCCACGAAACTAATTAATAAACATTTAAAATTAACTCAAAGTGAACATGAAACTCTTCACTGAGTACAAAAGGGGAATTGGTGGGAATATTGAATATGTAGAAAGCTCCTTTAAAACAAAGAACGAAATTATACTGAAATCGACTAATCTGGAAGAATATTATACCAACAGCATATTGAAAATCATAGCTGAGATAGGGGCTTTCTAAGCCAAGGGATCCCAGTGGGTACTCAACAGAATAATTAAACTAGAAGTGCAAATAAATATGTACCATTCAAGGGCAGTTCTTATGTTGATCTCCCACAAAAAATTAAAGATAAGCAGGTGGTAATTAATGTTAAGAATAATGATCAAAATAGGTTTTTTTGTGGTCTGTTCTATCTGCATTGCATCAAGTACAAAGAAACCCCCCAAAGAGTGAATAAATGCATAGTTTAAGAACATGAGTTTGATGATGTACGTAAGGGTTTGGAATTTCCAATGAAATTGGATGCATAGAAACCTTTGAGAAAAGAAGCAAAATTTATATTAATGTAAACACATATGAAGAAGAAGATGGTGGTAAGAAATATATAATCTGGCCATTAAAAACAACAAAAAATAAGACGGATAAGCACATAAACCTACTCTATATAAAAGACGAAAAGAACGACCACTACTGCTGGATAAAAAGTCTTTCGATACTTATCACATCACAAGTAACAAATAATGGTCACAAAATATGTGTATGCAATAGATGTTTGCAACATTTCTACTCTGTAAATAAACTAAAAGATCACGAACAAGACTGTCGATATCACAATTGTTTTAGAGTTGAACTACCATCTAAAGGAAAAATTTACATATTAAGATTTAAAAACCCAAATCATTCTTTGAGAGTTCCGTTTGTGATATATGCTGATTTTGAATGTTTGTTGACTAAAATTGAAACTTGCCAACCAAACCCCGATGAATGTAACACGAAACCATACCAAAAACACAAGCCTATTAGCTTCTGTTACTATGTAAAATACGAACATGAATACTATAAACCACCAGTAACTTATGAAGGATCTGATGCATCTACTATATTCGTTAAAATGCTAATGGAAGAAGCAAAGTCTATTGGTAATATGTACACAAATGAAAAACCAATGCTTCCACTAACTCAGAAAGAACAAATTGTTTATGATACAGCTACCCACTGTCATATATGTGAAAAGTCTTTGATTGGCGATTCTGCGAAAGATCATGATCATCTTATGGGGAAATTTAGTGGAGCTGCACACAGAGATTGTAACTTATCATATAGAAATCCATGTTTTGTCCCAGTGTTTATACACAATCTATCTGGTTATGACACACATTTATTCACAAGAGATCTTGGCATCGATGAAAATAAAATTGATCTATTTCCCACAAAGAAGAAAAATATATTTATTTTACAAAACATGTATTTGAAAATGTAAATCTTAGATTTATTGACTCATTTAAATTTATGGCTAGTAGTATCGATAAACTCTCTAGCAACCTTTCCAGAAGCCAATTCCGAGAAACGTGTAAGCATTTTTCAAATGAACGTCTTGACTTTGTTACACGGAAAGGTGTTTACCCATATGACTACATGGATAGTACTGAAAAATTTTGTGAGACATCATTTTCATCCAAAGATGCATTTTATAACAAACTCAATAAATGTGGCATTACAGACGAATATTATTAATTTGCGAGAAAGGTGTGGGGAAAATTCAACATAAAATCTCTAAGAGAGTACACAGAACTCTATAGCAAATCTGATGTATTGATATTGTCTGATATAATGGAAAATTTTAGAGATGTATGTCTCAAAACATATAAACTAGATCCAGCATGATATTTCACAGCCCCATGGTTAGTGTGGGATGCTATGCTTAAACATACTAAAATAGAACTAGAATTATTAAATGATTACGATACGATTTTGATGTTAGAAAAAGGTGTTTGTGGTGGAATTTCACAATGTTGTAAGCGATATGCTAAAGAAAATAATAAATATATGAATTATTATGATAGTACAAAGGAAATCTTTTATATTACATATCTGGATGCCAATAACTTATATGGATTGACTATAAGCCAGTATTTACCCTATGGTGGGTTTAAGTGGAGAAATACAAATATAGATGTAAAAAAAATACAAGTTTATATATTGGAAGTTGATTTGGAATACCCACATGAACCACATGATCTCCACAAAGATCTGCCATTGGCACCAGAGAATAAAATACCAGAAGGTTCAAAAAATCCCAAACTCTAGACTAATCTGGGGGGTAAAGGAAAATATGTATCACATTATGCAAATCTTAAGCAATATCTATCTCTCGGAATGAAGTTGAAAAAGATCCATACAGTTCTGGAGTTTGATCAATCAGATTGGCTCAAGTCCTATATTGATCTAAACACAAATATGCGAACAAAGTCTAAAAATGACTTCGAAAAAGATTTCTACAAATTAATGAACATTTCTGTTTGTGGAAAAACAATGGAAAATATTAAAAACAGAGTGGATATATGGTTGTGCACAAGTTCTAAGCAAATGGATAAACTAGTGGCTAAACCAAACTTTAAAGATAGGACTATATTTACTAACTCTTTGGTTGCAATTCATATGATTAAAACAAATCTGTGCTTTAACAAACCAATTTATGTTGGAATGAGTATACTTGATCCATCGAAAGTCTTAATGTACGATTTTCACTATAATATAATGAAATCAAAGTATGGGAAAAATATTGAACTGTGCTACCAAGGCACTGATTCATACATCTATTATATAAAAACATCAGACTTCTACAGTGACATGAAATAAATGATCGATCATTTTGATACTGCTGACTATAAAAAAGATAATCCATATGGTATACCGTTAGTTAACAAAAAGATTATTGGCAAAATTAAAGATGAATGTAATGGAAAAATAATGGAAGAATTTATTGGATTGAAATCGAAAATGTATTCAATAAATGTGGAAGATGGTGTAAAGACTAGTGTTTTTCACACCCTTTGCTCTTTGCAAAGGGTGTGAAAAACACTAGTCAGAAATAAGATTAGTTTTGGTGACTACAAAAAGTGTTTGTTTGATAAAAAAAGTGTTGTACAAAAGTATGAATCTTATTAAAAGTAAGAAACATGAACTCTATGCGATTGAGTTGAAAAAAAAGCATTAAGTTCCGAATATGATAAAAGGTTTATTCTTAAATATGGTGTTAATACACTACCATGGGGGCACTACAAAATTGAAAAAAAGTAATACTATGAAATATTTTTTTAAATTATATAACAGTCAAATGTTTTTAATGGATAACCATCCATTAAAAACTAATAACCATACATGTTTGCACACTATTGCACTTCTGTGATTCTTTCACTTTTAACATCATAAATTAGATTTCTTTGGCTTACTAATACCACATTACAAATAGTTGTAGACAATATTGGTTTATTAAAATCAACTGTAACTTTCAGATTAGTTTGTTCTTTTACAATAGTGGTTTTTCGGTAAGAACAATCAATAACATACAATGGTCTTCTCCCAATAAATGACCCAGAGGTGAAGTGCAGTTCATTATTTCGATAATGGGTATCTAGTTTAGTCTTTGAATTTCTGAAATCAATGTAAGCAATATACATATTATCGAAAATTTTATCATCAATGTTTAAATTCCAATTCTCTTTGGGAAACACTTCATTCCATCCATTTTTAATAGAAATAATTTTGACAAAACAAGAGTCAAACATTGAACAGTGTGTGAATTGCCTAGGATCTTCTTTTCTGTTTTGCTGAAAATCAACAATGACAAAGTCTGGCATATCGAATTAGATTGAATTGAACTAATATTTTATATCAAACTGAAATGAGTTTGCATTAATGGGGACTGGTTTTTCAAGACATTGCCAATAATTAAAACCAATTGGAATTTTGGGGTGTTTGTATAATTTTGCTTTAATTTCATCTCCATAAATAGGATCGTATTTAACAATTGGCCACAGAATTTCCATTTTCTCAATAACAATTTAAGCAGCATCTGGTCTATTATCTTCATCATCAAATCCATCTGCTTTCTTGGGGGTCTTCTGTAAAAAGAAACATCATCATTAGCATTTCGAATGAATGTGATCTTGTATCCACCTTTCCAGAATATTTCATTACAATCTCCATAAACCTAAACAAATATCGTAATGGATAGGTAATTTCGTTAGGCTTATCTTTCATAACATATTTACCTAGTTCTATCCCTGACATTTGGAAGTATGCTGATTATGATTCCAAACCTAGCAGGGTATGCATCATTGTTGAAGTGATGCGAGGGTTGTCAATACTTTCGATTATACAACCATGTTTAGAGATCTCTATTGTTGAGAACTGGAAAGGGAAGAAATTCTCACAAAGATAAATAGTTGAAGTTTTTTCATAATCTGCATTTTTATCTCTTTTAGTTAGCTTATACTGTTGGTATATATATATAAGCTTCGTTCGGATGTGAAAATGCATCGCCAATACGAATATCAAACTCAATGTGCTTGTTGTATTCATTCAAATTATTTTTTGTTTGGTCGTTTAGCGGAAACAACTGATGCTCATGACTTTCCATTTTTTGTTGATCCATGTATTATATAGAAAAAAAAATTCTTAAACAACTGCATTCTTCTAATCAGCCCAAGAATTATGACTGCTATCAAAACCTAACCATTTAATTAGAAGCTTATTTCCTTTTCTTTGCAAAACTTTTTCCACTAAGTAGACTTTATCCTATTTGGTCATATGCAGCTCTGGCACATAAAACATACCTTTAATTAGTTCATTTTTAAAATCTTTTATTCTGTATGTCGTGGGGTTTGTGTGCAATACTTCGCACACCTCAAATACTTCAGTGAACCAATTTGGTGTATATCCTTTTTCAAACAAATTTTTACTTTTACTCATACGAACTTTATCTCCTATTGCAAACTTTGGTTTAATCATTTTTCTTTCTCCTCCAAATGTGTTGATTAGAATATAACTTTCATTCTTTGCACTTACATTGGTGGGTTTCATTCCGATTTTACTGTGAACAGTGTTATTGTATTCACTTATTAATTTAGGTTATATAGCCACCCATTTATAGCTTCCCTGCACAGTAAATATCTTCCACATTTTCTCCTTCAATGTTCTATTAAATCATTCTACAATGATAGCTTTCTTTTCTCTGTATGTTGAATAGTGTGTTATGTTGTTATTGGCCATTAATGTCTTAAATGATTTATTGTAAAATTCTTTCCCTTTGCTTGTTTGTAAATGAATGGGTTTGCAATCATTCAAAGTAGTTTTAAAAGCTAATGTAACATTTTCACCAGTTTTATCTTTGATTCGTATTGCCCATGCATATTTGGAAAATACATCGATCACGGTTAACATATATTTAAACCCTTTGATATTTCTGTATATACCTTTTAAAGATCCAGAATTCATCTCAACTAAATCAGCTTGCCAAAGATAATCTATACCAAAAGGTAAAACAGTTCTTCTGGGAAAGTTTTTTCGCATTGGTTTATGAATTTCATTTACAATATCGTTTTTATACCCCCACCAGAAAATAGTGAAGTTTTTATTGCTATCAGAAAACATACATCTAAAAACGCATTTAATTCTTACTTTGTTATTATTTGTAAGTTCATATCATATTTTATCACTTAGTGTATTTTTCAAACATTTGAGACAGTACACATTTAAGTTATCATGGTACATTTTATTTATTTATATAATAAATTAATCAACAAAAGATCCTAAACAATATATAGGAGAATATAGAGAGAAGGAGACAGTTGATTGAAAAGTTTAAAACTTTTAGAAAATTTCGCCAAATGAATATAATAAAAATAAAAAACACGAACAACCATTGATATATGCAATAGAAGATTTGGGACAAAAAATTGGACAACAAATGAGAATAAGAACGTAATAAAAGAACTTGTTCCATTTGCTGTTAAGAATCTAGACTACCCACAGACACCAACAGAAACATATTTTGAAATAAAACTGTTATTAAAACAGGCACCAATGAACGCTATGACGATGGCGTTAAACGCATTGACGATCACGATGAATGCTATGACAATGAACACTATGATGATGGCATTAAATGCATTGACGATGACTATGAATGTTATAACGATGAACACTATGTTGATGAACGCTTTGACAATGGCGTTAAACGCATTGACATGTTGATGATCACTATGACGAAGCATTGGGGCATTTGAAAACTGATATCTCACAGTTAACTAACTACAAAACAACATTTATTGATAAGAAAGTGGCCGATTTCTTAATTGACTGCAAAGGCGAGATTTTTGGACTAAAGGCTGATAAAGGTATATTGTATATTGGTGATAGTGAAGTAACATTCAACAATGACAAATTTACTGTAAAAGGTCGAACATACACTGGAATTGACGGTTTGATGAAATTACTAAATAGTAAGAAAGTAGCAGAAAGTGACTACACTGCAACCGACTATGTACACTATAGTTGTATCCTAGCAGATACAGACACAGTTTTTCAAAACAATGATCCAAACTTGGGAATGCCAAAATTGAGTTAGGGGAATAAATGGAAAATTATTGTTAAAACTATATACTATTCGATCAAAAAGAAACGTCCCTCGCCTAAAAAAGGAAAGATATAAAAAAATATACAGACTATATCAAAGAATACATATGGATGGATGATGTTAGGATGCTTATTGATCGACTTCTCGTTATTTATGGCGAGGAGAATACTGGAAATGATAATTATTACAATGAAAAAGTTGGAATAATGAATATGCTCAACAGCAAGTTTAGTGACTTTGTTGTGTATAATCCAAAAGGTATACCATATCTGATACGAGTGTTGAACACAATACCACATACTTTTTGGGAGTCGGAGCATCACGGAAAAGTGATACTCAATGACATAATACATTTGCTACCTTTTGAGTTGCATGCACCCGGTTATCAGTACTTAGGTCCGGGTACCAGACTAAAAGAGAGAATTGAGCGTGGTAATATACCTGTTAATCCACTAGATGTGGCTGCAATGGAACATGATATAGCTTATCGTCATCATAAAGATCTATTTGAAAGGCATGTAGCTGACAAAGAACTAGGAAATAAAGCGTTCAAAAGATTGTTATGTTCAGATGCTGATCTCAATGAAAGATTGTGGGCTGGTGTTACTGGATCTGCAACGCATATTAAATGTAACCTTGGCTGGGGAATTAAAATGAAATGATAAACTATTTTCTATAATAAATGAAAGTAAAAAACATTGTACTTCAAGTTCCTAATGAGGAGTTGAAGGGTTTGAATATTGATTCTTTCGTAACGAAAGACCAACTGGAACGTAAAAACAAGAAATTAAAGGAGGGCAAAGGGATGACTATTACAAGTTCAGTTCCACAACTTAAGAAAATGTCCAAAGAAATGAAAACTGGAAATGGTCTGACAGTTCACAAGGGTTAATTTTTACCCTTAATTTTCTCAGCATTGGGAGCTCTAGGAGCGTTAGCTGGTGGTGAATCGTCCATCGCTACATCAGTAATTAATGCTAAGAAGAAAACCAAGAATTGGAAGAAAAGCGCAGACATAATTTAGCTATGGAGGAATACGGCAAGGGATTGAAGAAAGTTAAGTGGGGTAAGAATGTTAAAAATAAGTAACTCCACTCAGTAACTTTGATATTGATAAAATGGTAAAAAAGTTAAACATTAAATATTTTTGGGGTATATTTATGACCGATGAGCTATTTAACACACCACTTGATAATGAATGTGAGTTTGTTAATCTAGATGTTTCAACAAACTCTGGTACACACTCGATATGCTATTGGAAAAAAGCAAACAATAAATATTATTTTGATTCATTTGGTGGAAATCCACCCCGACAATTAGTAGTATAGCTCTGAAGTAATATTGTAAGTAATGATGATAGAATTCTAAATTTCAATGAAGTAACTTGTGGTAATTTATGTGTAATAGTGTTAAATCACTTTTCACATAATTTTTAATATCCAAAATTATTTCGCTCTTAATAAACAATAGATATACGTGGAAATGTATTAATGAGCTCTTGTATTGAAGATCAAATTAAAGAACACACGGACAATGATACAACTACTGAGAAGATCAATCATAATGATTTTGTTTCCTACACACAGTTCAACGACTTTATAGCCACACTGACAAGAAATATAAGATCATTGGATAAAGCCTATCTTACTTACTTGGAAGTAGATAATAATACATATTTTGAACAAAAAGACTAAGAAATGGGAGATCCCATTGCACCGATGGATGCTGTCAATGTACTATCAGAAAAACAGAAATAACATCATTCATTTAGTTGGAAAATATCGTTCAAAAGAAGAAATATTTTACTTGGGTAGTAATCAATACAGATATTTTTTTTTATGAGAGATGAATCTATAGCTGAAATAATAATAAAACCAGAAACATATAAAAGTGTTATCAAATTATACCATCAATGGAAAATAATTGACATTTATAAAACTTTTGAAGTATTCCCTGATGACATAATATTTTTTTGAAAATACCAAAAGCCCACAATGTATCCGAAGGTACAACTGTGTTTATTGAAATAGTGATGGTATATAAATGCATTTAAAAAGATCAGATTATGTTAGTTTTTAATGGAAACACTTCCATTAAAACAAAACTTAATTATGATCTAAGAATTTAAAAAGTCTTTAATTTTATTATGTTACTTGCCATTATTTAACTTACAAGTTATATCTATTGTAACAAAACCATATTCATTATTCCAACATTTTGAACAAGTCTCCCTAAATTTCTCGAACGACATAATACCACCAACAAAATCACTATGAATATGTTTAAGATTTGTATCGTCTTGTCTGGATATGCAAAAACAATTGGCACTGTCTCTGATAAGCTGCTTGGGTACTTTTGAGTATGTCTGTACTAAATAGAAACAATCAATATCTTTGTGTCTACCGCAATTAAAGTAATCCCTTACTGTATTTTGATTTTCAAGTATGTTATCATTAAAAACAACTACAGACTCTTTATGACATTCATTTACATCAACGACTTCTTCATTAGATGGAAAGAAGTATGCTATCGGTTCATTAAATAATTTTGATGCAACATCTATATCTTTCTTTAAATATATATACTTTGGTTGGTCCAGACTTTTTGAACACACATAGAGACTACCAAAGTCCAACCATCCCTGAGCATATATAAAATTTTCTATCATATGTGTAGTTTTTCCACAGTTACTAGGACCCACTATCAAACATCGAATATTATTAGGTAATAATTCTCCATGACGTTTTGTCGATACAGTCTTGTCCGGTATTCTTATTTTAATATCCCAGACTACATGTTTCATGTTTTTCTTGCTCATTTATTAATAGATTTTTTTAACAATATAATAAATGAGTAAAGTATTCAAACTAACACATAATAAATCAGTGTTGAAGAAAAGACTATATTACCCTTTAGAGATAGTGGGGCACTCATTGGCTTTAGTTCAGTTCTATACTACTTATCTAACGCATAACATTATCTCTGGGAAAAATATGATATATTTTGTGGGCCAGAATGATATAGAATCAGCAGTTGAAATTCCAGTTGGTCAATATAGCTTAAAAGCTCTTGAAAAAACTATAAAAACAATTTTTTCATTTAGTGTAGATTCAATGAATGGGAAAGAAAATGATATATCTTTCGAGCTGGATAAAATAACAAACAGAGTGAAAGTAAAATGTGTGCTTAAATTACAGTTTGTAAAACGGGGTTCAATAGGAAAACTTTTGGGTTTCGTAGAAAATAAATCTATGATAGCAAATGTGGACCATTATGGCGATACGATTCCAAAATTTGCTCCATTTTAAACAATAAATATACACTGTAATATAGTAAATGGTATGATATTAAAACATGATGAATTAATCATAGAGCAACTAACATAATTACCACTTTTAAACCAAGAACAACATTTGGATTTGGCGACACGATATATTACGAACCAGCTCATCCATTATTTTTTCCAGTGCAAACAAATCAAGTTAATGACATAACAGTTTAAATTAAGGATGAAAAAGGTAAGTTAATTAACTTTGATTTGTCCGAAAGAACAGTGGTATTAGAGATGAGACTGTAGATTTTTTTTGGGTTGGATGTAGTCATATTCTATAAATAATAATGTTAATAGTTTTCAAACTATTAAAGTTTCATGTGATAAAGTTGAATAATATTTCTATAGAAAGTGCAATGAAAGACTTAGAAAAAGAATTCAATGTTTCGGCTACTTTAATATGTCGAATTTGGAGGTGTTTATCTATATTTTTAATTAGACTATGTTGTAGCACATTGCCGAAGTCAGAGCGATAACTGTGTTTTAATGATTGGATAACCATTAAAACTTTATAGAGATATGAGCACAAATAAAAATCAACTGATGTCTAATTATACGACGACGATCATTTACTCTTTTAAAAAAACCAAATAGAATGCATTTGTTTAACACCACAATCCACCATTCCATCATATGCAAAACTTATACCTCCACGGTTAACATCATTTAAAACTTTTTCACTGAAAATTTGAACATATCTGTCTGGTAAGGTCACTTTAAAATATCAAGAAGTAATTATCACTTTGTATCAATACCGTGTATAATTTATTTCAGCATGGTTTATGGGATAAGACTGCCCAATTGTAAGTTCGGAAAGTTTCTTGAATTGTTTGGTTCCGTTTAGTACATTTAGCAACTGATCCATCTTTATTATATAAAATATTTTATTGTTTACGTTTTCAAATTTTTTAATCTACTTTTTTTTTCATCTGCGCCCAAACGCAAATTTTTACGTGCGTTTTTGCAGATGCACTCAAGCGCAAAGTTTAACGCAATTTTTTTTTTCTAAAGACTACGATCTGAACCAACGCAACTTTTTGAGCCACTTTTTTTTTACAATTATGCTCAAACGCAACTTTTCGAGCCACTTTTTTGCGTTTGTGTCATAATCGGTATTTTATGTTTTGGATCGGAAAATTAAGAGTAATTTTTTCTGATGGTTTTCTGATGGTTTGAGATTTAATTTACCGTTGTTTGTCTGATAACTGGAGGGGGGGGGGGGCTGTGCTCGAATCGGTATTTCTATACTACTCGCACTCTGCACCATAGTCCTTTTGCGGATCGGGCAGGGTACAAGGCACACGATGCCGACTAGACCGTCTCGTGTCATGGCCTCGTGTAGTCTGCCTCCACACGTGATAGAGAGGCAGGCAGGGCTGGACGTAGGACGAAAACTGGACAAGTAAGCCACCGCGCGGCTCGTACAACCGATAGCAGTAGCTCAACTACGACCACCCCCCAACCCCTTCCTTTTCACCGCTTCTTCCCGTGTTTCTTTAACAGACTTGATCGTCGTGCCGCGCCGCCGAAGTCGTCAACGCGACGATGACCGGCAGCCGATAAGTGCCTCGTGTCGCCTCGGCAGCGCGGGCGACGCTCCATCGAGGAGGTTCACGCCTATCATTTGCATATCTCCAACACAGTAGCGCGCCTACATCAGGTCCAACCAGTGTTGCAGGGATACTCCCGCTCCTGGAAGAAGACGTCGTCGCGCTCACATCACATTACACACTCCAGCAACCCTCCCTCCAAAAAAAAAAAAAAAACCGACTGGTGCCGTATCGACATCGGGCAACAACAGACTGCTGGCATGTACTTGAGCTGGATGTAGTCTGGCCTGTCGGCTCGACAAACGGGACAACTCGTAATGTTATGTTCTGCCGTTGGAGAGTTGCACGCACTAGCGAAATGTTACACTTTTCGTCTATTCACGGTTCACGGTCAATTGAGCACTTTTGAAGGACCTCTCATTTGGAATAACAGTCAATAAATGCATTTTATTTTAGCTTTAGACGTCAACTTCCGATTGCGGTGCAATATACACACTGTATTTACTACTTTCATGAATGTATGTGTGTGTGTGTATATATATATATATATATATATATCATTAAGTGGTGGAAGGATAAAAAAAGGGCTTAAAATAAGAAGTAACTAAGGCATCAAAAGTGATCACTTTACCGTGAATGGCCTTTCAACAGGTTGTTCCGGGTTTTCAGGCGCGTTACACATGCCGCGATAACCCCATTTATTCAAGGCTATATATTTTCGTTATGGATCTAGCAGTACATTACATGAAAAGTTGCAACTTATGTGTGTGCATTATACTAAAGATGCTGTCGCTCTTGTTTGAAATGCGTTGTAAGAAATGAGGCCTAATGAACGATCTCATTTTAACCTTTATAACAGCCCTTATTCCTCACGTTTGTAACGAAACCATCAAATATAGCTAGTTCCCGAGAATGCATTTCAGAATGAAACAGTGCACTCGTAATAAAATAAAAGGTAATTCCTGATAATGTACTATTTCCGTTTGCAAAACTTTAACAGAAATAACATCCAGGTAAATGGGGATGTTGTGGCTTGCGTAGTGCCCCTGAAACGCTGGAAGGGCATCTTGAAAAGTTTCTCTTCTCTTTCTGAAGAACATTGCAAATTTATTTCAAACCTTTTTGACCTGACGACGTAATATTGCGTCATCTGAATTCAACAGTTCTACGGAGTTTGCCACAATATAATGATGTCGGAAAACCTTGAAGGCATTGGCGAAGTAATATTACAGTCTATTCTCAACTTCTTCGCACTTTTTGAGCAGGCCTTTGAAAAATCACTCCATATATGACGTGTTTGGTTTTTTCTTTAATATGCAGATCTGGTGTGTTACAAGATTTGTATACTTGTTAACATAAAATAACGTTATTTTTGGTTAAATTGGAGTTCTATTTATAGTCTATATGCAAATTATAATATTTCACTTATAATAAATATCAATAAAACTAGGCAGAAAATATATGTTTGTAATGCCTAGTAAGAAATAGTTTTCAAGTAAAATATAATTAAAATGAGTGAGCACAAATGCGGGGCATGGTCCCTTTGGTGTAATTGTCTAGACTTGGCTGAGCTTTGTTTGCCTACGGTGGAGGGATATCCTACAAGTTGAACTTTATCTGAGCTCCAGGAAAGTTATAATTAACCGTGAACAGACTTATACCTCTCCAGCAGTTTTCATGACGTTCACTGCAACGCAATAACATGTCGGTAGCAATCAGTGTAAATTACTCGAATGAACCATAGATCGTGTACTATGCCAAGTAGGAAAGAACGTATCATTGGGACATTGACAAATTACCATCGTGTCGACTGACCGCCGACCAATAATGAACGTTGTACAGTTGAGAGTAGGGTACGGTTTGCTGTGGATCAACAGGACGATGCTAAGTCGGTTCACAGAGCCCATCAGAACTGGTGTTAGCGTTTTGGTAAAAATTAACGACTCTCGTGTAGATTATCTTGAACTGGCGACACACCCCGACCTCGCTCGGGTGCGATTTACAAATATGGCGATGTTTAGGTTTCACCAAGTCTATACGCTAAATGCGTAAGGCAAACGCCATAGGATTAATACTGCGTTGTTAAGAAAGTCTTCGTAAGTGAACCCCTATTTGTAAGCAAATTTGAAAAGGCAAAAATGGTTACTGTGGGTCATCCTTAGTATATAAACACATTACGCTGTCGAGGACTCTTTTGTAGACCTTTTTGGAGGTCTACAATTCTGTAGTACATTAATTGGTGTATATCATATGGCTTAGTCAGCGTAAGCCATGTAAGCACCCGAAAAGCGACTTTTCCCGACTTTATTATTAAACGCCAAAGTTTCTCTACTATCTTTAAATTAAATATTAATGTGTTATATACCTAAACCTTCTTCAAGAAATTATCTAAATGATGGAGAAAACCACATCAAAATCCATTAAGTAGTTTAGAAGGCGTAGGGCCTGTATTACGGCCTCTAGATAATTGTGTGGAGTAGCTGTTCCATAGATAAGCACCTATACTATGAACATTCCATTAGTTAAGTTATCCTTTAGATAAGTATTCCAAGATTTTTGTTATTTACTGTGTATGTTGGCAATAAAAGTCACTATATTTTAGGTGTTATGGCTTATGTTCAATTGCCAGTAATGAGTGCGATTGCGAGATGTGTTTTGAATAAAATATATATGTATATAAATGCATCTTCAGCATAAGTAAATTAAATAACTACTACGAACCAGATTTCCAACTATGAACACTGGGCTTTATAGGCCCAGGCAAGCAACTTATTTGTTCATAATTGTTACTTTCACTGGTGATATCAACCCTCGCACAGCTTGCTTAACCTCCATACAATTTATCACAATGCATGAGACTCGGTTTCTTACCAATTCGAGAGTGTTTTTAATGCTTGTGTTTCTTAATTATATTTGTAAATATTTTGAGAATGGAAGGGGAAAATATTTTATTTCACAAATTTCAAGGCATCCGATTGCTCACAATGGTATTAAGCCTAGTGCTAATACTTTTCTCCAGATTTTTTTTTTCATTAAAATACAATTTCCAAAACTAACTAAATGCAATTTCCAAAATTAATCTCCTGTGTCGTTATCGATATTCGCCAGGTTTACTTGCATATTGCATAAATATTTTACATAACACTCAAAATAGCAAAAAACTTCAATTCAGATTTTTTTTATAATCACCGAAACCAACATGGATATAAGCAAAACACCACCCCTGATGTTTGAGACACCATTTTGAATCTTATCTAAAGGTATAAATCCTTATTTACCAATTGAAGTGATATATAGTTTAACTCCTTGACAACAGTTCTAGTTAGCAATAACTATAAGTCGTAATACACTATTTTGCACCAGCTGGTAGTTAACTTTAACCTGATGTGTAACTAGAGGTGGTAATACAGGCTCATAGCCAAAATACAGAAACACGCGGCCGGCGACTTTGTTTTATAGCCTACTATGTATAGATGTCTGCAATTCCATATTGCACTCAGAGTGTTAATTGTTGTTAAGGAACTCCCCACTTCCCTCTGGTAGGATAATCGGGGTAAAGTGGCTTTAATGCTCAACCACGCTCATTTTCGACCCATAAACGTCCCAAATATTAGGCCCACCTGACTTCCCCAGGAACCGAAGCCGGAATCTCTCATCCCGAGGCTACGCCTTTGTCACCTCGACTACGAAGGTCGCCATGAACAAATATTCAGAAGTCTAATGGAGGAGAAACAAAACATAACTTATTGAGAACTCGCCAAGATAAAAGCAAAAAGTGAAATGGCATTATTAGCGTCTCGGGTTTGATCCAATCAGCTAAGCCAAGACCGGCTTACCTCTTTGCCAATACTTGGAGTCCGCTTTCAAGTTTCACTAGCATAAAAACGTGTTTGAAAGGGCATTGCGTTAAGTTCATGTTATAACATATAGTATAAGGTATGAACACATTAAGTTGAATCCACAAACAAACAAAATAAAAGACAAATGCTCCCTTTTATAGAAATAAAAATTTTTGGACAAAAACACATATTCTATTTTAAATTAATTTTCTTCGATTCTTATTATATTATGCATTTGATGGTTATTGTCAATCGTTAGAAATTTTTAAAATTTATTAGTTAGAAATTTTACGAATTTTGTTCAATGTTTTTTACATTGTAAGTGATCAAATAAATGGCCAAAGGATATTGTAATTCACGCTAGACACTACCTACATAAAAAAATGATTTATTAAATAATTTTATTGTTTCCGAAGCTATGCAGTAACAAAAAATTTGTTTAACCATCATTCTGAAAGAAAATTTGTTTTTGAAAAAAAAAAAAACGGAAGTTTTATGTCATAGTCAGGTACTTTCCGTGTACTCAGTGTTATAACAAATGAGATCCTGAAACAGTCTTGTGATGTTATCTTATTTAAGGTACTTTCTTATTCCCAGTAGAGCGGAAGAAATTAATTTTCACATCAAAATTCTAATTTCGGAATGATTTAGGAAGACTATCATTAAAAATGTATTTCAAGCAGGTGAATATTTTCCAGATAAATGCCATTCCAGTTAAAAATTGGGTAGGACAACTATTTTGGAAAATTACATCTCATAGATTACTTAAAACATTGTGGTTTGGGTTGTCTCCAGTTATATTATTCAGCAAAATTTGAGGGCAACAGTTCCATAGTGCGTGAGATCAAGCGTCCATGTATTCTATTTAGACTACTTAGACTATCAGCAATATTTTTACGTGGCGGAAAAACAAATTCACCATATAAAAAAGTTTACACTTATACCAAATGTGACCTACATTAGTCAAATTATTCGAGATCTGGATACCGCACATAAAATTTCGAAGGCAGGCTGGCATGTTAGAAATTCAAATATCTGATACAAAAAAAAAAGGAAATCTTTGTTTGCGATGTTCCGCAAAAGATAATATAATATAAATAGTCCTTGTATACGGTTTAGGCTTTGTACCAACGTTTATATGAAAGCTCTATCTCCCAAAATGGAGAAATCCAGTAATGAAGAAATAAGGTAATGTAACATGATCTTTCTAGAACATATTGTATAAAATCGATGATATGGTTTCAGCGCTATAATCAAATAAATAGTTGGTTAGTTTGAGAAAGGCTCATGACTAGAAAACAAAGGAAATAAATTGAAAACAGACGCGGGACGGAAATCTTTCCTAGACAGAGACAACAAAGAGTGGAATCAGCCATCAGGGGCTTAATGGAAGAGGAAAGAATCAAAAGATTTGTAGAGTGGCACGTCACTGGCCTTTTGAACTTGTGAACCCTAGGAAGGGCATACAATGGTAATATTGATTGTCATATTCTGTCAAGTCGATTTTCCTTTCAGAGTATATTGTAAGCGGGAGAATCAACTTTAATACTTACTTACTTTAAATTAGCCTGAAATAATGAAAGTGGTTCTGTTGATTTATTATTAAAATATTGTGATGAAAGTTTCGTGATTTAACTGTTATTAATTTATTAGATGAAGTAGATAAACGCATAAGAGTCATGTTTCGTAATACAGTAGACGCTGTAAATAAACTGGTTAGCTGAACGCTGAACTAAGATCACTCATTCAAAGGATCACTGGTTTTGTAAGAAATACGCAGACTGTACTGCATGTAACTTCTTCTTCGCCTAAATCGTGCAAAGGCACGTTGCCTTGGGCTTAACCTGTACAGCAAGCAAAAATTCAAATTTCGAATACAAGAAACGTCGAAAACACCGAAAAACGTGGTTAAACACGGCAGCAAAATCCTCAATATTCAACAAAGTCATTATTCGAAAGTTCATTAAACTCGCAAAATCGTCAAACGCCACAAACACAACGACGGCACAACCTCGACGCCGAGGTTCAAAATCCCGAACTGTCATCGATGGCGGCTACAGAAGAACTCTGTATGGAACTGTATGATTTAGAACAGGAAAAAAAAAAACAGGAATTAATTTATTACTCAGCCATTATATGCTAAATAACTAACTACACTTTCAGTATGTAGTTAAAAAGTTTAATTAAATCAACATGGCAGTAATCCGTAATCCCTTTTCTTTATTAACGAACGGAATGACATTTTTAGTGTGTCACAGCAGATTAGAGTGCCTATTTTTTGTTGTTTAAAATTAAACATTTTTTAAGACGAGTTAAATAGGTGCTGGGAATACATGCCTTACCCGTGCGCCCCCTCCCCCCTCCAATTAGAAATTTTAATAAATTTTGAAAAAAAGTGTTTATTGTTTTTAGAATCGGCAACGAACACTAGTAAGAGTCTGTATCGCTCGAAGTCTTGCTATGCTGACCTGTTATCTGTCATCCCACCACACTCGCTAATGGGCCCTGAGTGATCTGAGGGGATTAGTAAGGTGCGGTTAGAGAAGTCCCCACCCCCTCCCCGCACATACCCATGTTCACGGGACACCAGCAATACAAATTGGCGCCATTGCTGCTTCGACAATGCTGCTATCTAGCAGAAGATTGCTGAACAACTTGCAGCTAAATGCGGACATTTGTCGATACCTTTGAGTGCTTCTAACTAAAGGACTACAACACAATTCAGGTCTTTGCTTTTCTGCTGGATGTGGATCGCCGATAGACTGCGCGTGACTTAGCTGCCGAGGTAGATGTTTGCCGTGCTCCACATTCTGCTCGACATTATTGAATCACGCAAAAATTGCGGCTAGTTTGATACCGCGACAGTAGTGTTACTATGCACTTGCACAAGAATTACCGAATCACTATCCGAGGAAGGATGAAGACTCTCTTGTAAAGATCGTCACCACGAGTAAAACCTGGGCTTGGCCGTACAAACCACGCTTAAAGCAGCAATCCAATAAATGGAATAGCCTTGGATCACCAGAATGCGTGCCCTTTACAATATGTGAAGGTGTTTTTCATTGCGGCATATGACATCCATGAGATAATCCTGAACCATGCTTTACCTCACAGGTAGACAGTCATTAAAACCTACTAATGCAACTTATTGCAACATCACTCCTTCGTCCCGCACTCAGGAGAAAGCGATTGCCCTTCCTGCCAAGGACTCCTTTCATCCTTCATGACAATGTAAAAAGTTACTCTACTAATGTTGTGATGGATCTTCTGTATAACTGGCGATGGAATTCACCTGATATGATTCCGCGCCATTACGATTTCTTCACAAAAATGAGACGACCAATTCGTGAAAGGCACAACAGAATTCATCACCCGCGTCGTAGGGCGTTCAGTGCGGCACAGTAAAAGTGATGGAAGCGCTGACGATGTACGAATTCGTGTGGCAGAAGGTGGTAGACATGGAGAAGTGATCACACTGAAGGAATTTAACTGGTGTTACCTCTGCCAATAAAGCCAGGTACGCATTATCAAAGTGTCGCCATTACTATTTATCTAACCCAAATAGAACTTGCGACCGTTTGGTATTCGAGTCTGGGCCAGTTTGCTTTTAAAAGCCAATAAAAAAAATTAAGGTCGTACAGTTACTTTAAAAAAATTATAGGCATAACTGACATCAAGAGATTTCAACACCAACCGTTGGAATATTTCCCAGTCGTATAGTTAAAATTGGATGTTTTCCCGATCAAGATTAAAGTGGAAGTCACAAGAACATGAAATTCTCCTTAGCACATGTAAGTGTGTTGAGCCACTCGCCGCAGGAAAACGCCCCGGCCTGGGAAGTTTGCCGCAAAGCTGTTGCATGCCGGAGCCGCACCAGGGGATTTGGGCTGCAGTTAGCGAGCGTCTGCTCGGTGTTGGGAGCGGCAGCGACAGGGAATTGAACAGCCGGCGCGAAGGAAAAGCCGGCGACAACCCAGCGCCGGGGATTGCCATTGAAAGCAAGCTGCCGCCGGGACGTAGCGGGTTTATTTGGGCGGCTGTGCCGGACGGCTCTGCATCTCCAGCAGTATAGGTATGCTATTAAAGCTGTTAGGAGCCAATTATTATTCTTCTATATTTGCAGTACATTTTATTTATTTTTGATGTGTTACCAGATACCGGTCTAGTGAAAGTGAAATGAGGGAAGTTCATTATCAAAACTAAAATTAAGTCAACTATATGAATTTTAATATCTGTATTGCCACACAAATTTCAAAACGGTACCCAACAAAAATATTTGGCTACTGTACAAAATATTATCTAATGTCGCTAGAATTTCAAAAAGAAATTGCTTGGAAATAATAACGGTTAGCAGATTAATTCCAAGTTATACGATAGATTTTAAATAAAAATAAATTTTAGTCTAAGTTAAGATCTAATCTTACGCAAATCGAATACCACTTTCCAAAGAAATTGTTTCGTGGCATTCTCAGGATTCCAACAAACTATTTAGCTAAGTCAAACAACTGCGTTCATTCATTTTTAGAAATTTGCTTGAAATAATGTGTGTGGTCAAAATCTTCACAATACTACAAAAATGTGTCATTAAATACTGTTCCCATTTTTCTAGACATAAATCACATTATTGTAAATATTGCATAAAAAACTGCAAGATATCCTTTAAAACCTACAAAAAGTTTCATACACGCGAAAATCGTTAAAGAATTTTGGCAAATTTACGGACTGATTCTTAGAAAAAATATTATTAACGCAGAAAGCATGGCTCATCCTTCGCAGGATTACACTCAACACATTAATAATTAAGTAGGAGATGGCTATATAGAAGAATATTTTCTTTGGGCAATACGTACCAAGGCCGTTGTAGTATCAACCGCCACCATCAATTTCAAAAATTTTTGCCGAGTTTGGCTAAATATTCATTGCATGTTTTAGTGATTGAATGGGAATTTTAAGTTACTAGCTTTTATAAGGTGATCGCATTGATACATTTTTTTAAATATATGAATTTACGTTATTCGAGTCAGGTATTTTATAATTTCCAGCCGTGTCGTTTCCTTTCTGGCCAAGCTTCATCAAAAATATGCTATAATACATAGAAGCTTCGTACGGCAGATGGCCGCACTAGAATTCCTCTAATCGGCAGAGTCAGCGCTTGTTATGCACGTGATATAATGCAGTTCTGATAAGTTCGTTTTTTTTTTTTTTTGCAGTCTACTACTGCGAGCAGAAACGACAGCTTTTGCACGTACCACGCATACACCCAGTTCGGCACTGAAAATCATCGTATTTCACAAAAAAAAAAGTATATTCTCCAAACAATAAAATTGCCATATGTTAAGTCTGTAAATAAAAATATTTTTATATGTATTAAAGTCCTGAAATCTGATGTCCTTAGAGGAAGTTAAGAGATTTCCAAAACTGTTACTAACCTCAGGAACATAGGGGTATGCACAAAAGTGAAGGAAAAGAAGATTAGGACAAACATTTTGTGTAAATAGTGCAATATTTTTGGAGTAAACATTAAAGGCCTGGTTCAATGTTTAAAAGAAAAGAAAAGAACTAATTTATAATTCGTACCATTTTTGGGTGTACTAGAATGTGATACGTATTTTCTAGAAATGAAAAAAACCTGGAAGAAGTATTTGGGAAAAACATTTAATCGAATATTGTATTATTGCATGTATTAGGCCTATAAATGTTAAATATATTTTTTGGGTCCATTTATATGCTTTCACTGAAGGAAAGGAAAAAATCTATTGTTTACTACAAAGCAGTATAATAATAAATGAACCATTGGTATTCTTAGAATTCTGAAATTTTTGTTTAACTGACATCTTTCATAGATGCTATATATATTACAAGAATCCAGAACAGTGCCCGGAATTTTTGTCTAGCTCATCTTGAAATAATTGCCGTAAAATGACTTAATTATTTCTTAATTATTATTTACTTAATAAAAAACAACTATGGGATTGTATTTACTGCACAATATTTATTAGTATTTTGTGTATACAGATATATACGTAATTTTAAGTATTAGTGGCTTTAAGTTTGGTGAGTACTTTTAAAAGTAAACGTACGGTATTTTATAACACCGTAGAATCAACTCTAAAATTAATACCATGAGCCATCTGAATCTTTGCGCTGTATAAATGGAGATTTAGCATGTTTACCCAGCCATCCATTCTCAACTGCCTTGTCTTTAAGCAGACATTTTGGACGTTCCAAAGATTATTTGGGCGTTATTTTAGATCATGATATTCTTATTATTCTAAAAAATTAGCGTTTAATTCCTTTTTCTACATTCCTTTAAAGATATAATAACATTTCAGTTTAAATTTATAGGTTCGAGGAAGACCTTACAAATGTAGTAGATACGAGGATCATTACATAATTATCGGCAACAGTGTTATCAAGCAATTAAATTTGAAGTAATCGTAACACACTTACCTCCAGTTTTGCTCATAGTCTGACTGGTTACTAAGAAATAATTTAAGATACCTTAGAACATGTTTTGATGGCACTACCTTACTTCTGATAATTGCCACCAATCTATTGAATTTTTAAAATCCTATCGACAAACAATTATAAAGAACAATATTTCCCTTATTTATATAGAACCTTCATTCGTTCAGACATATACACTACGTAATCAGAAGTGTTCGTACACCCACCTGAAAATGAAGTACAAGTTTGTGCCGCCCTCCATTGAGAACGCTGGCTGACAATACGGTGTTGGACCACCCTTAGCGTTGATGACATCCTGCAATCTCGCACGCATATGCTTCCAATCAGGTGGCGGAAGGTTTCCCGAGGAATGGCAGCCGCATTCCTCGTGGAGCGCCGAAATGAGAAGAGAAATCGACGTGGACGAAGTCGGCGGGGCAGCGGTGGCTGAGCGATTAGAATGCTCGCCTCCCACAAAGGCGAACCGGGATCAATCCCCGACCGGGTTTCCGGATTTTCGCAAGTGGGAATCGTGCCGGACGATGCCGTTGGTCGGCGAGTTTTCTCGGGGATCTCCCGTTTCCCCCGCCCCTTCATTCCGGCGCTGCTCCATATTCCCTTCAATGACCCTCATTGGCTCTCAAGACCTCGCTGTTAAGAGCCGCCCAAATCTCTTCACTCACTCGCGAAGTCGGCGTTGCAAAACACCCTAGAAGTGTTCTAGTGGATTCAAATCAGGACTGTGCGCAGGCCAGTCCATTAGTCGGGCGTTGTCAAAACCACTCCCTCACACGCCCTGCAGTAAGGATGGGTGCTCGGTTATCTTGAAAGACACAACGGTCATCCCCGAACTGGTATTTGAAGGTAGGAAACATGGAAGCGATTTAAATGTCAACGTAAACTTGTGCTTTGGCAGTGCCACAGAAAGCAACAAGCGGGCCAAGCCCCCTACAGGAAAAATATGACCACACTGTAACGCACCCCCCCCCCCCCCCTCTCCTGGATTTCAGTCAGCACTATACATGGTTGCGGATGTCGTTCACCAGTCATTTGCCACATCCGCACACCACCATCGGATCACCACATTGTATACCGTGATTCATCACTACACGCAATGGTTTTCCACTGTTATTTTGTCTCGATTTACGGTGCATCCTTACACCATGCGTCGCGGCGTTTGACATTTGCCTGCGTGATGTGTGGCGTATGGGCAGTTGCTCCGCCATGGAACCAAGTTTCCGCACCTCGCACCGATCAGTCATGGTGTTGGGAGTGGATCCTGATGCAGGTTGGAATTCCTGTCTAACGGTGATGATGGATATTCGGCGACTACGCTGTACTACAACACTCGACGGTCTCTGGTGGTTAACATGAGAGGTCAGGCTGCACACTTTTGGGTTGTACACGTCCCTCCACGTTTCCACTTCACCATAACATTGGAAACAACTAAGGGATATTCAGCGTGGTGGAAATCTCGCGCACAGACTTCTTGCGCAGCAAGCACCCGAACACCTGAACACATTGAAAGTCGGTGAGTTTCTCTGATCGTCCCATTCTGCTGTCTCGCGCTATCTGCTGACTACTGCGATCGCTGACTTCGTGTTGTGCGCGATATAAGGCAGAACCGTGTCGTACTCTGTGTTAAACACACACTGTAAAAAATAATGGTAGAATTACCTGACAAGTGTAAGGTAATATTCGCAAACTTGTGGCGGAAATATAGTTTTCCTTGCGAGTAAGGTAATATTACCGCACTGTAGAGTAAAATTCACGTACATGGTAGTGAAAAATCCTGTACATGGATAGAAAAATTACCATACGTAGTGTGTATCTCCTAATCGATTGTAACTATTTGATAATTATATAATATATATTTTCTACCTAAAATATTATTTTTTGTTTTATAGTTATAAAAACTATCCAACATGGCTCTTTGTATGTAAGGTATAATTAACACACTCTGGAGTAAAATTCACGTACATAGCGGTGGAAAATCGTATAAATGGATGGAAAAATTACCTTCTGACGCGTGTATCTCTTCAGCAGCTTCTCAACAGCTAAGTGGGAGGACGGGCGGAAGAAACAATCATTTACCACACTAATATTCACTTCTAGTGTCATGTTGTCGTCGTGGTATAATGGATAACGCATCGACCTATCTTGATAGAGGTACATGGTTCGCGCTCACACTCCAACAAGTGTCGAGGGTTTTAGAGTTAATCTTCCGGTTACTATTCGTCAGAAGATACGGGTAATAAAAAATTAACAGTACTAATACCCCATGTTTGTTTAAATAACATTTTATTATACACTATAGTTAATATTTCCTTACTTGTATGGGATTTCCCCCCACTTTTGTCGGGTACTTTTCCGTGCGATTTGGGGAATAGTACCTCACTTGTAATGTAAATTTACTCCACATTTGACAGGTAATTTTACCTTACATGTAAAGTAAATTAGCTTCCCTTACATGTAAAGTAATTTTACCTCAATTTTTTTTTACAGTGCACGTTTTGCGGCGTGTCCGGATACTTGTGATCACATAGTGTACATTTCGAATACTTTCATAATACTCAAAACTACATATTTACGACGTCGCAAAAATACACTACCATAATTCACCACATTGATCAAACAATATTTGTAAATGCTGTAAAAATGTTTCCATATCATTTGTTAGTTTCGTGAATATGAAAGAAATTTAATTTAAGCATACTTTATACTAACAACTGAAGGGATTTAATGTATTTATTTGGTTAGAGTGTAGGAATGTAATTGATAAATAAGACAGGTGCATATTTAATCAGATATGAACAACTGAGATTCGATTCATCGCGAAAGCAGAAACTTACAGATTGAACTATGTCACACATCATTACGAAAGTCTGTCCAACAATAACATTTCACGCGGGATAATGCTAATAGTATTCACATATCGACCGTCACTAAGCCCAGTTGTAGTTGGTTGGACTTGAGCACTGAACAAACTGACTTCTAGGTTTTACAGTATATTTTGTAGCGTCTTCGTGGCTAAATGATTTTCATAACTAAGCGCTATATGGATGGGAGACGTAAAAAGACGCGCCGAGACGCAACATTCAGTAAATAATTAACTATCGTGGTCCAGTGGGTTTTGTAATTATTTTGCTGACTAGAATACTAACTTCTTAGTACGGTGCATCTATGTAGATGGCTCGTATTTCGAATAACTGCCCACTTCGTTTAACACTTCGCTGCTTAGAATACTAATCTTTCAATTTTTGACTTTCAAAAATGTTTTCAATGCAAATGTTTTTTGCATGTTTACGTATGATACAATTTTAACGTAGTAAGTTATAAGCGCTTTGAATAAAACTCTAATGCACTGAAATAGATTCATATGATATAGAAAGCTAATTTAATTTCTTTCATCCAGTTGATTTTGTATGTACGACACATCAAAACATATATTTAGGGAAATTGTTTGATATTTTCAGAAGTTAAGATTTTTATATTGCGCAATTATTTCACAAAATTAACCTGCTGGTATCATATATGGTTAGTTTCGTGGTACCATGCCGTACTCGCATTCGGGAAGCTGTGTATTTGATCCTGATAAACTGCACAGTGTTCTTTCTCAAATGGTTTCAAACCCCATTCACAGCCAATGTTTATGCAGTTCATTAATGTGTACCTTGCCGGTTAGCCATAGTTAATTTCGTGCACTTTAAATAACGTGTGTGTACCTAGCGACATATTTCAAAGATTCATAGTTACTATACTGAATATACGGGGAGATTATTAATTAAATAGAGAAGTCTACAGAGGTGATAGAGAGGACGGAACTAATAATACTGCATCCGGAAATGCAAGCGTTAACCATCAGATTGCGTATAAAATTTGTTGCGCAGTGTCAGCCAAATGTCACAGGCTGCATGCCTATACCCAAGGAACCAACACCTGCCATTGCACTAATATGTTTCGATGGTAAGAAATGTGTGGTGGTCATTGCCAGCCCAGACATGGGCGTTTTGTGGCTATGGAATTCCCGTTGTTTGTAGTGTACCCTAATTGCATTCCTGAATTTCCCGCTCGTCTTCAGCACTGCGTTACAATTGGACTCAAATGTACTTCACACAAGCGTAAATTTCTGTATTCTGAAATGATGGTAACTGTGCCTTGTATGTGTCGCTCTTTTTCCACAGAAAAACCCACATCAAATGTTTATTACTGGTAGACCTACGGTTAAATCAGCGTTTTATTCACAAGCCTCGCACCTTTGGATATCCAGCTCGATCGCAGACCCAGGTGGGCGGTAAATTTTGGGACGGGGGTTTTCCTGTGAGGAGTGTAGGGGTTTTCTCGGAGAGCTCCCGTTTCCCCGCCCTTGCATTCCTGCGCTGCTTCATACTCACCTCGTTTCACCCTCATCAGCCCTCTAAACCTCGCAATTAAAAACCGACCAAACATTTTCTTTCTCCATTCTCATCTTGTGTCCTCGCCTCATCCATTCTTCAGGTTGAGTGGAGTGGAGTAATTTGGGCAGCTTCTAACAACGAGCTCTTCAGAGCCGATGAGGGTGAAATGAGGTGAAAATGGAGCAGCAGCGGAATTAGAAAAGGGGGGGGGGACGGTATATCCGCCAGAAAACCTGCCAACCAGCGGCATAGTCCGGCACGATTCCCACTTGCGAAAATGAGGGAGGGACCCCGCCGGGAATCGAGCCCGGTTCACTTACGTGGGAGGTGAGTAGTCTTACCACTACACCACCGCGGCCCTAATATCAGCAGGATATTAATTTTCATGTATTGCTCCTGTGCCGCCTGTAACAGCCGCAACCAACACGACTTTTCTTTATGTATGGCTGCGTATCGGCAGGAGCTGCGTGACGCATTTTCAATACATGGGCGTACTCAGCCTGCATTTTTAGATACTGGTTTACGTATGAACTACTTTTACTATCATTCCCTTTATCAGGCCTCGTGAGTTTCTTCAGTTTATTTAAAATTATTCAATATATTTAGCCTGTAAATAGACATTTTGTTTCCGGACATTGTCGACGAGTGTGAAACAGAGAATATCGACAATTCTCCCAACGCGTGGTTCAAATGTCTTAAATTATATGCGCCTCTCGTAGTGTAGGTTGCTGGTTCAAGTAAAACACACCTCACATATGGATGCTGTAGGTTGTTCACTGTAAACACGCCACTTTTCAAAATCCTTGCTTAAGATCTACTTATATGTATATTGTGTATTCCTCCAACATGCCACCACAGGTAAAATTGACATTTCTATTGGTATGATTGCTTTATCCATGCGTAGGCCAAGTAAAACTATGAAATTATTTTTTAATGAATTATGTTACAAATTTTCTGATTCTTACATTTACATGCATTAAAAAAATTGAAAGCAAACAATAAATAATTTCAGTATTCGCAAATGTTTACCTCACACTTCTAATTAAAAATTGAGAAATGGAACTACGTTCTCTCCATCGTTACCAACTTAACAGGGCTCATAACATTCTGTGTGGCCGTTAAAGTTTATGTAGGTACGGGCAGTGACCTACTTCAAATGTTTATTTCAAAATGCTCGTTTAAACCGTGAAAAGTCAATAGATGCGCGTTAGGTTGATAAAGGCTGTTCACGATAAAGTGAACACTTTAGAAATGAACCATATAAAAAGTCACTGCCCCTGTATGCATATGTTTTAATGGGCGCACTGAATGACATTCGCCCAGTAAAGTTGGTAACGATGGATGGAAAGTAGTTCCATATTTTAACGTCGTATAGAAAGTGTTGGGTAACCATTTGTGAAAACTTCAAATTATTTCTTTCGCGTTCTGTTTTTTTAATGCAACGAAGTGTAAAAATGAGCACATTTGTAAAGTATTTACTTTCTTAGAATCTCGCAATTTAATTTAACCGACGCATGAATAAAGTGATAAGGCCCATGGCAATGTTAATTTTACATAAGGCGGAATAATACACAACGTGTATATAAGTTGATCTTAAGCAGGGCTTTCAAAAGTGCTCATTTTACTGCGAACAGCTTATACAAGCCTTTTATTGTCTAGGTGCAATGCATGGGGAGTGATGAACAGAGCACGTGCTATAATGTGTATCCCAAATTCGTGCCAAAGTTTTGTAAACACACCGGTTTCCGTTATGTGAACCTTCAGATCCGGATGCTGGGTACATCTGCTGTTGCAGAACACATGGTAGGACACTCGGGCGCTAGCAGGCCACGCAGTGTGGTTTATTCGATTGTGAAAAGAGATCGTTATCTATTATAGCAATATTGTTTCATGTTTAGTTAATGCGGTTTTGGTGTACACGGTATGCTGAAAATCGGTAGTTACAGAATTTTTAAAAGGCAGTAGGAGAGCCTAGTACAACTTAACGATACAAGACCTGTATGTAGGCTAAACGTACAAGTTCAGATTTTTCATTTTACGGTTATCTGCAGACGAATTCGGCACTTACGACTTGAGTTACACCCGAGTTTAGAAGCGAAGCACCGGAGGCCCGATCTCCTCCCCACATGAGCATAAAGTCTAAGGGTCACATGCACAGACTCGCCTAGAAATGAAGCACCACTACCACTTCCTGTAGTGGATATTCCACGCGTCACTACATTTCGTATGTTCATCTATTTTTAGTTTAAGGACTAGCGCGGATTCATGAAGTTTGGTATGAATATATGCGGAATTGCCATTTCTAAGATTTCGCTAACGAAAGTTTATGAAATAGTGTAAGTAAAAGATTTTTTAAAGGAATTTAGGACGTAAGGAATTAATTAATTATAGTAAATACATCATCCATACCTCCAGCATCAAACATAAGTTATTTTATTGCTATTTTAACCAATCACCGAAGTTTAAAAACCCTATACATGTACGATTCTCTAAATATACTTTGCGGAATCGTAATATACTTGTGTAATATGCTCAATTCTATAGAAACGTACTTTATTTTTTAAATGGAGACATTCTGCAAATCTCCCTATTTTTAATGAATTAATGCGTATACATTTAAATAATTTATACTTACATATAAGAACTATTGAAAATCTAAGGTAATAACTAAAATTGATTTTCTAGAGATTACAACGCATTTATTACTGTGGCACCCAAAATACAAGTTATTTTTGTGCACCCAATTTGTATGATTTGTATGAATATTAGAATATATTCGTATATGCAGTGTTCCAGTTCCATAAATACATTCCCTTAGCAGGAATGTGTGAAAATGCAGTCCCATGCACATTGAAAACTTTAACTCATAGTCAAATACGGTCTTGTTACCTCCATTTTGCAGAAAACCTCCACTAGATGGTAATTAAAAGAGGTCGTTCGGTGACTATATTTCTTCACTTTAAAAGTACGGGCCACTACAACTTAAAGTAACTGAGCATACACACGAGTAATGTAGTGCCGGTTTCGCTTCGGCTCTAGTACTGGTGGCGACTAGATATTAGGCTGTTCACGATAAAATGAGCACTTTTGAAAGCCCTGCTTAAGATCTACTTGTATACACGTTGTTTATTCTTCCGTCTTATGTATAATTAACATTGCCATGGGCTTCAATACTTTATTCATGTGTTGGTCAAGCGAAGCTGTGGAATTATTAGTAAAGGAAATATTTTACAAATCAGCTCTTTGTATACAATTCGATGCATTAAAAAAAAACAGAAAATTAAATAAATATTTTAAGTTGTCACAAATGGTTTTACCTAACAATTTTTATTCGACGTTAAGATAAGGAACTAATTTCCTTCCATCGTCACCTACTTTAGGGGGCGCGTTTCACTCTGTGCTCCCGTTAAAATATATGCAGGTAGGATCAGTGCATTTTTTTACGGGTTGATCTCAAAAGTGCTCACTTTATCATGAAGCGCCTTTACTTCTCTGCATACGGCCCTTTTCGTCACTTTACAAACAAGGATGACTAATACTTAATGTGACGGAGCATACGAAACGAGCCATGTAGTGACGTTCCCTGTGTTTCTAGTGTTAGTGGTGACTAAGATTATTCTCTGTGTATGGCCCTTAGCGGGCATGGACGCCGAGAAGAGAGAGAGAGAGAGAGAGAGAGAGAGAGTGAGACATTTGGGCGACATTCGACAACCAAGGCCAATAAGCGCCAATAGCGGTAAAGTTAGGCAAGTATGTAACAGCGACGGAATGCAATGCTGAAGGAAATGGGAGTGCCCCGACAAAATCCACCGGCTAACGGTAACATCCGCAAAGTTTTCCACGTGAGAAAACACTAGCTTGATGCCGCTCGGAATCGAACGCGGTTTGCTGTGGTGGGAGGTGTATAATCGGACGTGTACGGCCACCGAGAAACATGCGTTAAAGTAGGAACTGCGGGAATGCAGTATAAACTGTATGCCATTACGCGCTATTAGATACCGGATATCACCGACAAACAAACCGACATACCTGCACTACCTGCCAAGTCAAGTCGATCCGAATTATTACAATTTAAGCTATTTTTCCACACATTTCAATTTTTTACAATATCTTAAATTGTAGATTTAGATACAGAAATCCTAATAGGATGTCAAGTTTTCGATTTGCAATTTTATACCAACAACACTTTTACATCTTGAGAACTGCACAGTAAAAATACTTTTTTTTTTTTTAAAGCGGAAGTCAAAGACGTGCGAAACAGTAAGGTTGAACTTAATTTGAACTGGTAATGAAAACCAATACTCTATCATTCAGTAAGCTGAAAAAAATTGCGCCCAGCTACGCTGAACGCGAAAATATTGGAAGCCCGTATTTAAATCGGAAGTGATAAAGCGTCGTTATAAAAATGTAGAAAGTAAACTACGTCAATCTGGTACTCGCATCTGTTGCAGATCCATACAGATTGTTAATTGTTAATAAACTTTTAATGCAAGACCGCCTGTGACACGTGACCGTGGTGCATATTATGGTTATTTTCTGTGGCTTTTTCGGGAAGAGGTAATTTTTTTTTTACATATTTCGCTGCGGAAAGATACTCCAGGTAACCAATCAATTATGATTGCTAAAAATGAATTAATTAAATTTTGAAGAAGTTAAATGACAAATATGAACTGGGTAATTTATTCCACGGTGTTTAGACCTGAGAATAGCTTCTACGAAATAAAAAAGTAGAGGATGTTCAAGGTATTGTGGACCCTTCGGTTAACGTGGACCCACGCTGTACAATTTAGTGTAGATGCTGCAACCTAGTAAGAGTCATACGAACTACTCTGTCACAATAAGTTAGTCGTCTGGGAGGCCAGAAGGGTGCGCATGATTCTATGTCTTCAAGTAGTAATACGGTGATGGGAAATCGAGAATTCAAATATTTTGCAGGTATGTGTGATTGTTAAACGTGCTGAAATTATTCAAGATAACCAAGTGACAGAATATTTTAAAGTAATAATATCGGTGCCTGTGTTAATGGTAGGTTTTTCAAATTCGTAGTATGTTAGTACTTTAGTTCACAGCATCATTCGGAAAACAATGGTGTGGGTCGGCTAAAGTGGCACATGTCCACTTTACCCACCGTAGTTTACAATTCTTCAATTTTCATTAGTAATAGTTAATTTTGTTGCATCTAAGAGACTGTGATCGTGCATGTTATCTCATTTTATTTTTAACCTAGTTACGAGCAGGGGTGTAGTCGTAAATTTAGCAGTCCCGGAACGCTCCAATATAAATATCCGACGGCAAGATAAGGATAATGATATCTTGCGAACGGCGAAGGGGGGTAGGCTTAGGCGCTCTTTCAGCGATAGAAGGGTTTGGGGAGGGGGATTTTTGTAGAGAACAAGACCTAGCGGCCACCATTATTTAACAGACATTTGAGTTGACTATGTAAGAAGCCGATTAACATTTAAAATTTCCGACTTTCCGAGGAGCCCAAATAATAATACCCGAGTGTTGTGAAATAACATTACACAAGCAATAGTTAAGATTTTACAAAGTACGTGTAATATACGATTGGTTAGAAATAAACTACAAAATTACACTTATTCTTAAAATACCCTTAGCTCTGAAAAAATACACTCGGCCTTTAAAAAACACTCAACTAAAAAAATAGCTTTACAAAATTACGCTTAGCCTTAAAAAAAACTCGCTTTTTTTTAAAACAAATTCACTCAGAATTTTTAAAAGTGCACTAAGCCTCAAATAATATTCTTAGCCTTAAAAATGTATTCAAAATTAGCAAGATCATACGTGGCAAGCACTCCACAAAAGTACAAAAGTAAGTTAATAACTACGTTAATATTAAGTAATTAATTATTATTACATTTTACAATAGCACAAATTTTATTTCTGTTATTATTTTACCGATATTAACACTTTTTTAAAACATAAAAATTATGTAAATCATACCACTTTTCCATTACTTTCAAAATGCAACTGAAACTGAAACAATGTGTTGTCTAAACTGTAAAATAATTTATAGAATACTCGTTTGCAGACAGGCCCAAATCAAAAGTCAAAACGCTTAACAATGTACAGATAATTTACAAAAACTTTTCAAATATATTGTCTTCATCATTCTTAAATCTTTGTTTTGGTTGTGCTTCGCGCGTTCGCGTGTCATCAGCTGACCTAAGTTTCCGTAACCAGCTAGTGACGTATGGCTCAACATTCCACTTTCGCAGTGTAGGACCATGGAGTTTCACAAACATAAGGGATGACGACACATGTGAAGTTGTTATCCTGTTTCGAGTAGGCGATATTATGAGGTTCGTTTGGCTGAACGCCCTTTCACATTCGGCTTAACTACATGGTATTAGTTTTATGCAGTTGAACAAAATATTCAATTGTTTGGAAACGCGAGAACTGCCGTCAAGATAGTCACGGTACCCGTGTTTAATCTTTGAGGCAGTTAATTTGAATCTTAGGCACAGGCGCTCAATTTCCATTTCTCCGAAGCCGGGAGGTTTCTCTGACGGCCAATGGCCACGTTCAAACACTATCAATTCCTTCAACAGTGTGTCATATTCTTCCTGTTTCGAAATTGTACGTACAGTCCCAGACGTAGACTTTGCCTCATTACTGGAAATTGTGGTAAACAACTGCCGTTTCAAATTGTTCGGAACACTCGTCAGAAGTTGTTGTGGGTTGATAGCTGATATCTTGATGTTTTCAATAAGGGGAACTCCACAAAATTTACCTTCCTTAATAGCAACTCTAGTTTCTATACATTTAGTCCATGGTTTTTCTTTAATGTTGTCTATAAAAATGATACATCTCCTGATTAGTTTGTCAGCATAGGCAACGGTCATGTTTCTGTTCTGTAAACTTTCTGAGAGCAATGAAATTTCTGCTATAATATCATACTTAATTGCCAAGTCCATTAAGAATTGAGAGGATGATAATCGCCTAATTAATCCATTGTACATTGCTCGCTCAGTCGGACTTCTACTTTTGTTATCTTTTGATGCAGAAAAATGATTATATAAGGAGGCGAAACTGTGCCAGACCACTGAAACTGTCCTAAATGGACTGGCAACCCATCTTGTACTTAACACTTTTCCTATTTTCTCTTAATTTATTGGTCTAATTGTGCAGCACACTCAGCTAGTTGGCGCTGGTTCTTATGCGAGTTATTGTAAAGGGTGTAGAACTTATCCATAAATATCTGAAAATTACTCACACCACTTACCTCCTCTACTGCATCGCTCAACACCAACTCTAACCTATGATTCATACAGTTTCACAAAACAATGTTTGTATATTTTGTTATTAATTGCTTTGCAACGCCTGAATTTTTCCCCAACATTACACTTGCACCATCACTTGCAAATACAACCAGATTCTCTTTGAGGTAGTCGTTGTGAAAACCATGTTTGTTCAAGCAATTCAACAAATGTTCAAATACTGTTTCAGATTTCCGATCAGGTAGTTCAATAAAGTCCCCCCCCCCCCCAAATCCCTTTTAAGGCATTCCAGGAAACTTGGTGCTACTTCCTCCTCCCTTTCTGCTAAATACCAGCCTGTCGGCATCTGATCTTGTCACGGGCTTAGAAAGAGCAGAGACAAAAACGAGGAAGGGAAAGTAAAACCTTACTTTTACCGTAAACAACGTGCATTTCTCAAATTGTACATGAAAGACGGCAGCGGCAGCTTTAATAGCTTAATACATTTTACGGCTGTCACTTGGAGAAACAGAAAACGTGAGGGAAGACAGGTCCCGTTTTTTTAATGTTTTTTGTGATGAAAAAGAACAGAAATCTTACAAGCAGTACCGGAACATCGTTCCGGTTCGTTCCAGCTCCACTACACCCCTGGTTACGAGTACAGTAAGTGAACAACTGAAGCATCTGAGAAGACTACGAACAATAAGCAACGTTTTGAACTTTGCAGTATTGATGAAACTTATGCTGTGTGTATGTACTGCTGTGGAAAATTTTCGGATGACAAATACGGGAAAAAATGGAATGGTGACACGAAGAATGTACTGATAATGTAACTTTGGACTTTGTATGTAATATTTGCAAAACATTATCAGTCTACATTTTATGCATATTTATAGATGATGTGTTCAGTACGCCTTAATATTAAATTAGCAGAATATTTTAATGTTTGCCTAGAACACGTTCAGAGTTATTTTAGTTATTGTCTATGTTCATCTTTTTTATGATAATTATCGCCAATGTGTTCAAAACATGTACCAACTAGACGGTTCTATACAATAGATTACAATTGGAATTTAGACTTTAAATAATTTAAAATGGGAGAATTGGACCCATGGTTCCACTTTACCCGAACAATGCGGGTAAAGTGGACTTGTGCAGACTTGTACGAATATCAGTATATCAAGTACAAATATTTAATTAAATGTGTAAAACTATATGCATACCATATACTGATATATCAAGCTGTAATAAAACATAGACGAAAGTAATACTTCTAATAAAGTTTTGGAAAAAAATTTGAAAACCAAAAGAGGGTTCCACAAAACTGTAACTACCTGTACATCATCTCAGAGGTATGTTCAGCTATACTATAGTACCAAGTACTGTAAAGTACATATACCGAGCGAGGTGGCGTAGTGGTTAACTTTCGACTCGCGTTTGGGAGGACCGGGGTTCGAATCCCGGTCCGGCTATGTTTTCCATGCCGCTTTGCCATGGTTTCCTGAAGTCACTCCAGGCGTATACTGAGATGGTTCCTTACCACACGCCAAGGCAGATTCCTTACCCATTCCTGCTTCTCTCAGCAACTTGCTCCGTCTCTAATGACCTCGCTGTCGACGAGACGTTAAGCCGTACCCACATATAGGCTATTCACTGCAAAATGGGTACTTTTGAAAGCCCTCTCATTTGGAATAATAGTCAATAAATATATTATATTTTATCATTAGACGTTAAATTCCGAGTGCGGTGGAATATACACGCTACGTTTATTACACGCATGGCAAAATTTATTTTAAAAGGAGATTAAAGGATAAACAATGGCTAAAAGGAAAAGCTAACTAAGGCCTCAAAAGTGCTCACTTTATCATGAACAGCCTATACCTACCATCTAAAGTACATGCAGATACTTTAAATGCTTTAAGGTAGCAGTATATAAAAATATACAAAAAATTTACATCTGTTAGCGTTTGTTTAAAATATATTCTTGATACAACTTCTAAAAATATATGGACTAAATTTTTTATGATTATGATTATTTAGTAACGAAATTATCTCCTTTGAAGGTGTATTCGGAAAGCATTATTGTAAGTGCACATTTTAAAATTTCTGGCAGGAATAAAATTTAGGAGCCACACGTCGTAGCGGTGGAGAGAAGTGTAGAGAGTTTGATTAGAGTGAGTGAATTATTTCAAAAAAATTTTATACACATTCATTTTATTCCAAAACTGCCATAGTTCGGAAAGTTGACAGAAAAGTGCAAACTGGAACAAGACAGAAACATATAATAATGTAGAAAGGTAGGGTTCAGCGTCTCGTTGTCACCAAGGTCATGAAATACGGACGTAAACAATGTACAAGTCCTGCAGAACTGTAAAATATTCCTTCGCAATATATTTTGTAGCTAGTTTTTTAATACTCATGTTTGGCATATTATTAAGCAACTTGGTTAAACATTCATTCACTGTCATTACATCGAAGCAATGACTTCAAGAACCTACTGCTGGCAGATTCGGCTGAAGTCACTGTTTGTTTTTCGCAATATTGTGAGAATTATTTAGTTGGAGCCAAGGGACGTCTAGGGTTTGGGAGCAGGTACATGTAAATCTTTAGGTGTCAATGCAATTACACACATCTTACAGACCATTTTGGAATCCTTGTTTGGGTGGAAGGGATTATATGTGGAAAAAAAAAATTATTATTGGAATATACACCCTGCTCAGCAGTTAGTTGAAATACTTGATAAGAGTGAAAATTATGTTTCGTTTGTGGCTAATATTTAGCATTAAAACTATGCATTATGCCAAAAGGCTTTATAAGTATTTACAATTTGAGTGTCAATCACAGAGGATTTCACTGTTTAAATCAGTTAGCAGTGCCTGACATTTTATCAGTCACTTCATGGTCAATATAACTAACGAATTAATGAAAAAAGCACGATTTCCTACTGATTTAGTGACATTTTCCACTGATTTACCGATCAGTTCATTCGCTGTTTAGCAGTGATTTTCTTTTGGACTGATGAATCAATTATATCAAATAAAACATGTATCATCTTAAAATGGAAATAATAAGTGAATAACCTATGTGTTTTAAGTAGATAAACAGATACAAACATAAACAACACATGAACTAATTAAACCTGTAGAAATATTATTTTTAAAATGTATGTTTCGTCTTTAATAATACAATTTTTCCAGGTAACATGAACTTTCAGTCATTTATTTCGTTCTCACGTAATCAACATAGCACTAGGTCTGGAGGTTTAAAATGCATGAAATGTGTACGTATTATTTATACTAATAATCCTAATATTATCAATTGAAATAAAAACGAAAATAAATTGGAAAAAAATTTAAGCTAAAAATTTTTTATTAAGTATTTTAATACATATATTTTCCCTCTTGAAGTTAATTTCGTCTTGGTAGTCAAATTGACAAGATGGCCGTTTGACTGCATAATACCGTGGGTTCAAATCATGGGAAAGAGATTTTTTCTACTTCTTTAATTACGTTAGATTGCATACAAACAGTGACTGTCGGGAATATGTTTATTCCTCTTAATGGTTTGGCTAAATTAAAAACAAAACGATATGTGACAAGTTCCCAAAAATTGTACCATAGGGTGAAAACTTAAGCATTTCAGGAGGAACAATAATAGTTTAAAATCCGAAAATTATCGTTTAAGGGATATGAATGGAACATGCTGAGAGTATAAGCGCTACAAGGACGTGACTTGCTTTATTCAGTTTCTTGTAGAATCTACACAAACAGCCCAAAAACAAAAAATTTGGTTTTGACCTTAAGGTACCTTTTCTGAGAACGTGTCACATAATAAGTTCGCTGCGTGCAGTTGGTTGTGACACGTAATCAACGAAACTGTTGATCTGAAACAACCTGTGGTTTTCTACCGATTCTAAATGGAACCTTTATCACTGACTCGAGTAGTTGCACGTGACTGGCAATCAGTGGTTTTCCACTGATTCGAATGTTTGAGTGTATTTGGTGAAACATTTTTAAAGTTCATTTTCCTCTAAAGGAGACGACAGAGGAAGAATTATCCCCAGTGCATCCGACTGAGACCCAATACACGACTCCCCAATGCGAGATAAACACGCTGCCATATGAGCAAGAACAATCAGGAATTCCTCCTGCTTCTTCTTCTTCTTCTTCTTCTTCTTCTTCTTCTTCTTAGGAAAAACGATCTGTTTTATTACTATGTTTTTTTTAAGTCTCTGTTTCGTATCAAATGCTCCCGTGATAAGAACTAAATATCGAATATCAAGTTGTTTTGTATTAAAAACCGATACCAACATAAAACACGACCTTAGAAAACGTTTTGTTTAAAAAATAAAATTTATAATAGTTCCACCTTGCCCATCGTAAACGTCACCGTAAAAAGTTCCCGTTTGAAGTCCATCGTATTGATAATCATCAGTGTAAGGGTAATTAATTTTCTGTTTCTTCCACTCTGAGGCATACTTGGTGTAAGTAATCATATTTATTCTTGCTTATAGCCATGTAACAACTTCTAAGCTAATAGCGTGGCTTTAATAAACTACGCTTTTATACTCGTATGTTCAAAGGGTTTTGTGTTGGTGCCGAAAGCAAATATGGTAGAAGGACAATATGGGAAAGTAGCCGAAAAAAACGCGAAACACTGATGCCAGCGCTCCTAGCGGTTTGTGATGTTCGTACGATAATGAGCTGTGCATTGAATGGGTAGTTTGAGTGTTTATGATGCGTTTTAATTCAAATTTTATCGCTTGGCAGGAAAGGTTTGTTGCAATAATTACAACGTTGCAAACTGCAACAAGTCCTTTTTTATATTTTCGAAGTATGCAAGTCGGTAAGTACACGAGCTGTAGTAGGTAACTTCTTCCATTGCCTTATTGTCAGTGTGTTTTTATAGCAAATTCCGATCACACAATACATTAATTTATTTAAATGCAGTTTTATCATTTCGTAGGTGCAAGAAATGTAAGAGAGCAGACTTGGATGTAATTTAAAAAAAGGGCCTGGCTGTTTATACAGCGAACAGTGTGTTCCAACTATTTCAGAAAAGAGGATTTTCGCAACCCAAATTTGCATTAACTGGGACAACAACACAGTCAGTTGAGATCTTAGCTGTCATTTCTAATCTTGTACACAGAAGAGTCGTGCGACGTTTGATAGCCCTTAACGATAAAGGTGAAGGTTTTTTTTTTTACTGAAGCGACACCTTCGAAAAATAAAAGCAAACAATGTTTACATATTCAGTGTTAGGGCCTGTATTACTAACTCTAGATACATGTGTGGAATAGTTATTCCATAAATAAGCTATTTGATGGTAACCTGTATTGTGAACATTCAATTAGCTAGGTTATCCTTTAGATAAGTAATCCAAGGTTTTGGTTCGTTACTGTGTATATTGGCAATAAAAGTCACAATATTTGTGGTATTATGGCTTATGTTCAGTTGTCAGTAATGAGTTTAAAATTTGTTCTGCATTATATATAAAAGTTAATTAAATAGAAACTATGAACCAAACCCGGGCAAACAACACATTTGTTTATAATTATTACTGTCGCTGGCGATATCGATACTCTCGCACAGCTTGCTTAACTTCCACACAATTTAACACAATGAATGAGACTCGGTTTCTTACCATTCAAGATTGAGGTTGGTGCCCCTGTTTATTAATTATATTTTTTAATATTTCAAGAATGGAATGGGAATATATTGTATATCACAAATTTCAAGGCATCCTATTCCTCAAAATGGCATTAAGCTCAGTGCTGATATTTTATTTACAATTTTTGTCATTAAAAAATTCAATTTCCAATACTAAAATTAATTCCACTTTCAAAACTAATCTGCTGTGTCGTTATCGACGTTCGCCAGGCATTTCGTAGAACCATTCTACATAACACTTGAAATAACAAAAAAACTTCAATTCTTATTTTATATAACCTCCAAAACCAACATGCATATAAGCAAAACACCACCTTCTGATGTTTGAGACACCATTTTGAAGCTTATCTAAAGGTATAAATGCTTGTCTACCTCTTGAAGTGACAGATAGTTTAACCCCTTGATAACAGATCTAGTTAGCAATAACTAGAGATCGTAATACACTATTTTATACCAGCTGGTAGTTGACTTTTAACCTGATGTGTAACTAGAGGTCGTAATACAGGCTTTTAGTGTATTAAACTATCTGGAGCCTCTTGTTTAAGTGTGTGTATAGTTAAACAAGTTGAGGTAGAGATCAAATTGATTAATTGCTACAAAATAGTTGTTTTCATATTTAGGCCTATGTCAGTGATTGCTCGTACAATGTTTACATGGTTTATTAAACTGGGGCCAAATTTGTAAAATTTGTTTTCGAGGAAAGTATGATGTGTATGTGCTAAGTAGTGCTGTACCTTGCTGACCATTGTAAACATTTATTGTCCAAAAAATGTGTGGTGTGCCAAGTCACAGTGTTTACATTGGTAATTAATATTGCATTTTCATAATTTTGAATGTTATTGTTTACATTTGGGAAACTACGAATTTGAATATTGATTTGTACATTAATTGGGTTATGTTTGCACCAACTACGAAATATTTTCTAAGAATTGTTAAATAAACCACTGAATGAGAACTGTAATAGTTTCCTTTCTAGGTAGTCGCTTAGCCTTTATACACCCAAAGGTCTACATATCAGTACTGTTTAACCGAGCAAATATTTAAATTTCTCTACATACTGAGTTTGCAAGTAATTTTAATTTGAATGAGTGGAGATTGTTGAGTACAGCTTTTGATGGCGAGAATAATTCTTCTCCAGCCAGTGCATCAAAGTTCATTCTGAGTGCTTAAGACCACGTACTGGCACCACACACCAGGCACTTGAATTGCAGCAGTGGAGATGTCATCAGGTTGTCTACAGTTAGAAAGTCAGTGTATATATTGCAGAGTGTGAACCAGCTGTCGAGTGAGGTTTACCGTTGAAACCAATCAAAAGTAGTAGCAAAATTCCCCCCTCCTCACCATCCTCACATTTGTGTACACAACTGTGTACAAAACTTTCAAACGATAATATTTCACTCTTGAGTGTCATCGTTTCATTTCAGTGGTAGGCCTATTTATTACAATTTTTTACAAATAAATTAACGATTTTTTTTTCTATTTCACTTCCTCTTTTTTACTCCCTGAAGTATCCAATATTTTTACATTGTCCATATACCTATGGTACTAACATAAATTAGGTGTTTTTGAATGGATTTTTTGCCACATTCCGCCTTGCAGGTAAGAGAATGATGACGATATGCACACATTTCTTTTGACCTCTTAGCCTATTTACACAGTTTTGTTTGTGGTGATCGCAGTATTGAAGAAAGTACTTGAAAATCGCATTACAATAACAAGTGTCCTTAAATTTTAACAGAAAGTGTGTTAAAATCATGACCAAGGTAAGTATTTTCAGTTCAGCTGCTTTTGAATTCTGCAACATATTTTCCAGTCTTCTCTCCATAAAGCATATGAAAGTCTGTGGTAAAATTTATTATAAAAAGCATGTATTCAGGTTGGTTATTAGAAGTGACTTGTTCATGATGGAAATAAGCATTGTTGTTAAAAGTGAATTACAAAATCCATGCAGAACTTAGGTGGAGTAAATTGGCTTAATAGCTTGAGTACATATGTTGGTATGTTCTATCAAATATTTTGACCCATTGCATTTTCATCCTAGCTCCAGCTGTATTGCATAAATTGCATTAGTAAAAGTTTTTTTAAAGGGTGGGGGATGGTTATCTCATCTATAATCTCTCAAATGTCATATAAGTGGCATGATATCAGAGGCAATGCTACATTTGCATATTTGGTATAGGAGAACCATTGTGTTGTTGAAAGCTGTAAGAATTTGGCAGTCAATGTTGCTGCTTCCTCCGTGGATTATCTACATTATCCAAGAAAATGAATGTCTTAAGTAGGAAGTTGTGTTACAATACATGTATGTACTATAATATGAACACACCATGTGTGATGTTTGAATTGGTCGAGAAAAATACTGACGTATTTGATATTTTACCATGGAACGAAACTTATTAAAATTCTAAATTACCAAATCGCAAACCACTTCTGAACACTTGAATTAATAGCATTTGAATTGAACGCTACTACATACTAAACTACTGTTCTACTAAATTGTAACTTTGAACACACTCTCACTATGTGTGGTATGTTTGGGTGTTGCTGTTTATTTTTACATGCATATGTAGAAATAAAACATTTTAAAAGGCGTGAGGTGAGCAGTTTACCATAATTGATAAAAACTTGCTAAATGATGAAATTGTCACTTGGCGTCTATCAAACCAGCATTTGGTAATGAGCCGGGGGGGGGGGGGGGTGATACTCTTGCTCCTTCTGTACTCGACTGTACCTTCAGTAAAATTACAAATTAGACTGTGCCCAATTCAATGAAAAAGTTCAATCCCTAGTTGCTCTACACCACAAAGATCCTTTATGTTTTGTTGATGAATAGGCACTAAATATTGCCAAGCTACAGATTAGTCCTTTGTTTATTTATAATTTTTGCTTGCAGTCCCCAAAATTTTATAACTGGTTCAATCGGATTGTGAAGAAGTGACAGAGGTTTCAAATGTTTATTACTTATGGTTGAAGTATGGCTGTCAGTGGGTTAGCCATAGTTGCATGTGTTTCATTTGAGGCAGTGTAATTGTGTCATAACTGCACGAAAAAAAAAAAAAAAAAAAACAGATTTATATGTGTAAAGGTGGACTCTCAACCATCCATCAAGCTGTCACGTGATCTTCGAGGAATCGCAGGGTAACGTTTTCCTATCCGTCAAATGTATATCAAACCTTAACTTTCGACGGGCGGGCCACCGCCTACTGACGTCATTCTGTAGACACAAATATGCACTTTTAAATAAAATTCGAGGTGCTAGATAAGTGTTTATTGATCTTGGTGGTAAATTGAGGAGTCTAAAACGTAAACAATAAATCAGTGTACATTTTAATCACGTAAAAAAATTATTTGCCAAAAATGTTTCTCTCTTGAAAATGTATTTCCAACCAAAATATACCTTCTACGAAAGAAGAAAGCAGAATAAAAACCATATCTGTTAGGAATATAAATTTGTGAACAATTTATTTTGTTCCAAATTTAATGATAATAGCTTCAAAACGCAGTAAGTTAATATTTCGGCAACTTATTATGTTGCGAGGTTAATATTAATATCTGTAAGATATTACTGCTTATAGAGCTAATAAAATCCACAATGTTAAATAAATAACTGTAGTAGAGCTATTTTTAATTAATCTTGCGTTAATAAACCACAGATAAGTCGTGGAGATTTTGCTGTCCAAAAAAATGTTTGGTTATGTTCATTCCCGACTTTTTGCAGGAATTTAAGTTTGATGACAGCTCCATTCTCAAGAATTTATTGAATAAATGCAGTTGGTTGTGTATCTGAAAACTGATATTCCGTTTAGCATTCCATTCTCTTACTTATAATTGATTAACATTTGTCCTTTGTAATTTGCAACATCTAGGTCTGTGCCCAGTAACATGATTCTGTTACAACTGATTGTCCTTGTTTCAAGTGACAATATTTATCTTTTAAGTACATTTTTAATACGGCATAATAATATGAATAAACAACTATTATATTACAATCGGCAAAACAACACGTTTTAATACCACGAGACGACAACTGTACTTAAATCGCGCATGCCGAGCCATGTAAATTTGAATTTCCCGGGTACTCGTCGCTGCTGCAACGTGTCTCGCATGTTGACAATGTTAAAACGCTTCAGTTTCCCATATTGTCCTTCTGCCATATTTGCCGCAAGGTTTATGAATTACAGCGGCTCCGGCACCTGATTGGCTGTACATATGTTGCATGTGTGAGGCACGTAAGCAAGGGAGCACTAAGGGTCACAATGGCACGCCCATTAACTGTTTCATAGTCTCCATGCTTAAAGCATTGAATTGCCACGCATAGTCGTTCGTTATGCTGGGTGTAACTATTGAAGGAATGTTAAGCGGTGGCCCCCTAATGCCACTGGCGTATATTTAATAAATGTTGCATGGTTAAGTGTAGTTATATATGTTTCGCATGTGTTTAAGTAGCTCATTTTAAGACGATGCAGTCGGAAACTGTTGTTTTGAATTGGGTGAAGTGTTTCAAAATGTTTGTATTGTGAAAGACGTGTTGAAAGTTACGCTGCACAATATTCTTGTGTGATTTCTTTTCGTGTATAGGCCGTTCACGGTAAAGTGAGCACTCTTTAAGACCCTTCCAAATTTACCTTTTAATCCAGTTTTTATGTTTAACCATTTTTTAATATCAGTATTGTCTGATGCTGCAATAAAACATATTTATTAGTGATTAATGCCTGTTGGGAGGGCCTTAAAAAGTGCTCACTTTATCGTGAACAGCCTATAGTAACATACTGCCAACACTTACAGTAGCTCGTAGAAAATCATTGTCAGGCAAACTGTACACAGTTTTCTCGGCTAGTATGTGGGTGCTTCAATCTACAGATTGAATGTGACATAGCTACATCACCTTGTGTTAGGAGAACACGCGCAATAATTAGGCGTGACAGTTTCCTCTAGAAATGTCGCTTCTTGCACGAACGTAGGTAAAATATATTTGCTTATAAAACCAAAGAGAATTTGAGCCATTTCTCTTCTACGTCATCCCAGACATCTGAAAACAAACACCTTCGTACTAATACAATAAAATATCTACTGTATGAACATTTCGGCTTTTACTTCATTTGAAAGTTTTCTTTCGTCGAAATGTTAATTCATATCTTAAATTGTTATACAAGTCAGAATAACGGAGTTAGCAGTTAGTTCATTTAAAACATACTTCGTAATATCGGTTTGAGATACATTTATGCACTGAAAATTGCTGACAAATAGTATTGTAAAATTTGTTGAGTAATAGACGCGCTTGTGACTGCTTATATTTCATGAATAACTTTAATTAAGAAAATATTTACCAAGCAACAAGTTTTCGCGCCAGGTGTGGTTGTTTCCTGTCATGTTATCGATAGTTTTTTGAATGAAATCATACTAATGTCTACGGTAAATAATTAACGTTTTTTTCCCCTGAAAGTGTCGTTTCTGTGTGTACATATAATCAAAAGAAATTGTGTTGACACTCTTCGGATTGTTTTGTAAACGGTAATTGATAAGAAACTGCGCGTATTTATGCGTTACGTACATAACGTTATGTAATAGAACATATTAAAACATGTATTCTGCACGTCGTATAGGTTCAACGACGGTTTCAAACAATTGTAATATCATCCATAATCTCGTGGATAATGGTGGTGTGAGGGGGAGGAAAAAAGGGAAGGTACATCTGAAAACAAAAGCGCTGAACTATTTGTACTAACTGATCGGAAAAAACCGACTCCTTCACTAAGTTCGGCAGTTCGAAGGTGAATAAATTTTTAGTATTCAAAATATATTTGTAAGCTCGTACGTATTATAGCTGTAAAAAGACAACATATTAGTTTTAAAAATTAATCTAACTGTATCGTAAATAAAAAGGAAAAAGCTGTATCCCCAAATGCAGGAAATAATTTACAAAATGTTGAATTTCATCAAAAACAGATGCTAAAAATGTAAAGAATAAAAATAATTTTAAGAACAGAAATTCACGTAAAGTTAAACATTCAGACGACACAGAAATATAATCCGTAACCCGCATAATAATGTGTAGGGTTGAAAAAAAACGATGTAATAATTTTGTGTACAAAATAAATTGTAAATGCAGAGAGCTTCGTTTTTCAATGCTGTGGTAATATGGAAACGCCAGCAGGTAACAAGAGATAATCACGAGGGTAAAAGTCGTTATAAAAAATTCGTTACCAAGAAACGTGTTACAAAAATGTACCTCAGGAATTGCAGTTATCATCATGAATATCCTTATATAACACGATGTAAAACTTAAAGGCTTCGGGGAAAAAAAAAAAAAAAAAAAAACTTGAATAGTAGTTCACAACCGATATGTTGAAACCAAAATCATACGAACTCTCAATTCTACGCAAAACCATAAAAACTCAATTTTAGGAGACAAAGTGTGGATAAGAATGGTCACATAGCGCTGTAAGCTGATTGCGAGCATATACATAATCTTGAGAATGATTATTCTGGCACCTGTGAATATCTACTGTCAGGTAAACGAAATAACATTAAGTCTGTGTAGTATTGACATTGATAGCAGAGGTACTAGTTGCACACCCTCGTTGGCAGAAGATAATGACTTTGAAAATCCCACGGCGTATGAACGAAATGGTAACCATGATTATTATACTTTACATCATGTGGCTGGCTGTAATCCCCTTGGTCTCCCCAACTCCTTCGCGCTCTGTCTAAAGGATTCAAAGGATTGTGAGTGACGCCCCACTTTCTGAAGCCCTGCTAAGGTTCTGCTTACAGGCTATCCCTCCGCCTCATGAAAGCAATCTTTACAAAGTCTACAAAATTACACCAAAGGTACAACGCACTGCATTCGTACGCGCTCAGTTTAACAAAAGTTTTGTATTAGAACTGTTTCTTATTAGACCTTACCAGCTCGATCTTTTTCCTCTCTGGATTTATTCATATAAACTTTAATTAAAATATTATAATGTATAGTTTAAATATAAGTAAAAAGTTCGATTTTAACAAAAAATAAAATACTTTTATTTTAACACTAGTGTAAAACGATTTTGATGCCCACATTACATATTTAGGAAACTATCAAACACGTCATATATGGGGTTATTTTTCAAAGGTTTGGTTCATAAAGTCTGAATATACCGCGAATAGCAATATGAGGGGCGTGGTATAAATACGTAGTACGGTTGAAAAGTTCGCGGGGCCGCGGCCGCGGTGGCTGAGCGGTCAGCCTGCTCGCCTCCCACCAAGGCGAACCGGGTTTAACCCCAGGCCGGGTCACTCCCGGGTTTCCGCATGTGGGAATCGTGCCGGTCGATGCCGCTTGTCGGTCGGTTTTCTCGGGGATCTCCCGTTTCCACGCCATTTCATTCCGGTGCTGCTCCGTACTCACCGCAATGACCCTCATTGGCTCTCTGGAACTTGATGTTAAGAGCCGCCTAAATTGATTCACTCACTCACTCGAAAAGTTCGTGGTGATGCGTGGCTGCCTACACACGGAGCGCCAGACTTATCGACTGTGGAAGTAGTACTGACGATCAAAACGTCGTTTCAAAAAAATCTAGTCCCTTTAGATCAAGTACGACCTTGCCTTTGTAAACTAATGAGCACAGTGTGTACTTTGAAAACTGCTCTATACATCAGGTTTTAAGGATACTGTTCACCAAAACACTCATTATTTTATACTTGTTCAAAACTCTGTTCTATGAGTACTCTTTCCTATCATATATTGTTTTAGATCGCATAGTTTTTGCATTATCACATGTCGAAAGTCACAATTTCAGTGCTTTGGAACGTTCAAATAAAATGAACGAAATCATATACAAAAATTGAACAAGGGCGACTGAAAGATCATGCATTAATTAATTTTAAGGCACTATTATCAAAACTTATTTTACGAAGAAAAAAAAATCATAGACTGCTACAAGTAAAAAATATGCTAATGTTTCTTTATTTCAAGCTTTTTTTTTAAATCACTAATACTTTTCGTAGCGTAATGTGAACGATTATTCGAAGTAACTATTGGTATATGCGAATTACCTCATTTCAGTAAGTGACTTAGTTTTTATTATTTGTACCTACGTCCCAAAAACATAAACACTGCGATTTTGACCGGCCATTGTGTAAAACAATATACCGTCTAATTTTTTTCATGCACTCTAAAACCGAATCAGTGAGATTTTCACTCTTTCAATCAGTCAAACATATCTGACTGATTCAACAAAAACGTAGGGGAATTTAACTTAAGAATCAGTGGGAAAAATGCCTGATTTCCTTCACTTATTGATTCAGTGACATTTTCCACTGATTTATCAGTCATTTTTTTCATTGTTTACTCAGTGGTTTATATTTGACTGATGGATTAGTTAAACAGCTTGTAAAAATGGTTCTCAAACAACGTTTAAAAATGACCGTTAAACAATGAGTATCAAGTGAAATAACAAAGAATAAATTAATAAAACCAATACAAAATACTTTCTAAAATGTGTTTCGTCTTTCGAAAAGCCATTTTATGAGGTACTATGAACATATGAACACTCACCCTTTCATTGCGGTTTTTCATATTTCATTTCGTTTTCATGTTATCATAATAGCGCTCGGTTTGAAGATTTAAACTGTATATAATGTGATGAAGAGAGTACACTCATATATACAAGTCGTTTTAACAATCCTAACGGTATCAGTTAAACCAAAAACGAATAGTAAAAGCATACTATTTAAATCTTCACGATTTCAAGGTGAAGTATAAGGAATCTATTTTCCTCACGTTACTTAAACTTGACGTGGTAGCACAGACGGTAACGTAGCAGTCTAATTTAAGTCAGAGTGAGATCAATACCGGCCCTCCCCGAAAGTTGCTTAAATTTTTTAAATTATAGTCAATTGCGCAATATAAATAGTAGAATGTAGTAAATATGTTTATTTCACGATTTGGCTACATTCAATAAAAATAATATTTAATTCGCTACTGTATTCGGCCGTCACTTATTCGATCAGTGAACTAATTTCACGTCACTAATTCAATCAGTCAAATTTTTTCACTTAAAGAGTCAGTAGTTTTCCACTGATTCTAAGTTAAGCCTAGCTGAATTTCACTGCGAATCAGAGGTTTCCCACTGATTCGAATTTCACACTATATATATATATATATATATATATATATATATATATATATATATATATATATATATATACATATATATATATATACATATATATTCGGCAATCTTAAGAAGCGAAAACCTCGCGGAGAAGGAAATTTCGCTGGTAAATATGCGAAATGGCATCGCGGGCGTAACATAAACTCGCACTGCCGCCAGTGGAAAATTTTCACTGATGTAGTGCATTTTTATTGGCTTCCAGCACGATGTATACTGGGCTCGTACCTCAGTTATCGTGTGCGTATCGTTACGTTAGTCAGTTCTGCGCGCAAAACACTACAGTTGCACTCATAGTCGTAACGCGGGGACATTAGTAAACAGCACGGATGCAGTTCTAGTGGTTTCATTGTCGCGAACCTGGCAGCCGTCCATTCATTAGAACGTGTAAGTTAATTGCTCTGAGAGTGGTTAACAGTAATTTATTTCGCTATCTGGCTTTAAACAAAAACAAATGTTGTCCGAAGTTGTGTTTCGCCATGGGATTATGGGAGAGCTGATATCTTATTCCCGAGCAGATATTTCTCCCGCAGTTTTTATGGTTACGTCCCGATCGCTCTTGTGAAAACAGCGCGTTTCTACGGCACGTATACGTCGATGAGTGATTGATCGAGGCAGTAACTAATTTCGATGAAATTGATTAAAATGTTGTCCAAGGAAATAAGATGAAAAATGGTTCTGGTTGTAGCGTTGTAAATTTTTTCGTGACTTTTATCAACATTTTCTCTGTCCTGTCTGGTAATTTTAAGAAATACATCTTCTCTGGAGTTAACCGGAATTTAAATAAAAAACAATCTAGTTCACGGAAAGAAAGCTATTTGAATTTCTCAGAATCGTGCGGTAACATGTTACGTTCTAGGCATAAACAACGTTGACGCTAAAAACCTGTTTAAGTAATCGCAACAGTATCTCCCACTAGTATACATATTACGGAGAGACGTTTATAGCCCACGCCGATGGAACATTATATACACCCAAATTATTTAAGTACCTGATTTACATACTGCATGTTAGGTTGGTAAATAATGATGATTATGCAGCGGAGGTGAACTATAATGGGTGAGCAGCGGCAATTATGTCATTTGGGAAAGTTTTTTGCTATATTCCGGCGTGTAAATGAACGTTGACCTTTAACCGGGGAGCCTCGACGTCCCTGTAATCCAAACCACGAGACGATGCCAAGAAGTGTAATTTTGTTTCGGTTTTCGTTGTGTCTCACCCTCAGCGCGATTCGTTCTGCTTCCAAAATTCTGAAAGGGTGAAGGTGAATCTGATGCACAACACCGCACGTAATTTTGTGAAGGGAAGATCTCGCAGTTTAGGCGCGGTCAGACGCTTAAACTGAATTGATAGCGCTGATTAGAGGCTAGATGCTGTAAAAGGTGCTGTGGTGTAGAGATAACAACTGAACCGTAAATCTAGAATAGGGGTGAATGTAATAAGCGAAATCTTTAGGTTATTGGGAGGAACAAACCAACTTGCTTTCTGGTTTAAATTCATTTTACTTACGGCAGAGCATTTCTTCAAACAAGTACAGCCACAGAGGAAACGAAATTTAAAAAAAATTAAGTTAAGTTATAAAATGAAATAATAATCAGAACGTTCAAGATTAATATGTAATTAAATTTTATTACAACTTTTTATTTTATTTTACAAATTTTCATAACAATTTTTATTACAATTATTACGGGGGTCATATTCGGGGCATCAACTTCGGATTTAATCAGGCTAATGTTTCGAATGATAGGGTTTACAAACCTAAATTATTTGCAGGATTGCCATTATGGAAATTAGACACTGAGCCACTTAAAACATGCATTTGGTGGAAATCGATTGTTTGGTCCCTCAGATATGGCATAAAAAACTTCATTTTCTTATTTGATGCTATCGTACAAAATTGTCAAAAAAGATGCTCTATAAATGATGCTTCTAATGTATACTGTCGAAATACAAAGTTTAATTAAATTTGTTTATATATATGTGTATGGCAAACGTACCAAAATTATTAATGAAGCCACCATTTTTTAACATTATTGTCTAACTCGTTTAAATCATGAAAGTTTACGTGGTCTTCTGTAGTTAAGGATATAAAAAAAGCTGATAGGAAAAAGTAACTAGGGCCTCAAAAGTGTTCACTTTATCGTGAACAGCCTATAAGCTAAAATAATTTGTATAGGCGCCATTCAGAAAATAAAAGACTTCCCCACTTAAAACATACAAATTAATATTTGTTAACATAGTACAATGTCTTCGCCAAATTTTAAAGAAATCTGTAAATAGTTTCCGAGATACAGCAAAAAAACTTCATTATTTCATGTGGAGCTATCTTCCAAAATGGCGGAGAAATAAGATTTTGCATTGAAATTTTGATGGATATATCTGATACTGCCGTCATATAAATTTAACTTGAGATTTTTTTCTAGTTTTGAAGTTTAAAAAATTTGAGCTAAAATGTTTATATAGCAGCCATTTCGAATTTATGTGTATCTGATCGTATAAAAGTTTATCAGTTTACATGGCCTGCCATAGTGCTTTTTGTTTGCCAAATTCGGTATAAATCAGTTGTTTCCTCGGAGTTTTAATTTTCAATGCCGTAATATTTTACTAAATGAAATGGGAGACAAAAGAGATTTTATGTGGAAACATTTGATAATTGTAATATATACAGCGAGCATATAAGTTTCATAGGAATTAATTACATGGTTTCGACGATTTAACATATAACAACTAAAATAGCTATATGTTCACAAATTTGAAAACAATTGTCTGACATACCTAAAACATGTCAATTAACATTACCTACAGCAGTACTACATGTTTACCATATTTGGTAGGAATCGGTCAATTGTTTCCGAGATATGACATGCTTAAGTGACTAGATTGCCGCCATTTTGAAAATAAGTGTCTGAAATATTTGAGACGTATTTATAAATTCAACTGCCGCAGTATTATTTGTTTGCCTAATTTGGTAGGAATCTGTCAAATTTTTCCTAGATATTCTAGGTAAAACTGTATGGTAGTTATACCAAATAAACCTAAAATATTTGAATTGCCACCATTTTGAAATTGGTGCCTAATAAAGTTTAATTACTTATATTTACCTGGTCTGTCATATTATTACGTGCGTTGCAGATTTGTCGAAAATTTGTTAAGTAGTTTTCGAGATATAACTTAAAAGCTTTATTTTTTCATTTGACGCTATCTTCCAAAATGGTGGACCAATAACGATATTTACCTCTGAATTAAATACTCACTCCTTGCACTGTCAACATCCAAGATGTGGTTTTAATCGGTTGAATGGTTTCCCAGATACCTCATTACTAGAGATGATGATGGTTTATCGCGGGAAAAGTTTACTGTTTGCTAGGATTCAACGTACGGTACACATGCCCGCCAGTTTCCTTTCCTTGTTGACTGGCATGCATGAAATAAGTAACTACTCCATTTCACTGGGCCAAAGATAATTCTGATACTATAAGGCAGAACGTTCGTGATTGGTCTGCAAACAACTTAGCCGAGTCAAAAACTTGCTCAACCAATCATGAAAGAATAAACTAGTTCCGTGTTATAAAAGGTGTGTTGGCTCAAAACATTTTCGCGACTTTCCATCATCTCTACTCATTACCCTAAATCTCAAAATGGCCGCCACTTTTAAAGTATGTGCCCGGCTTGGTAAAAAAAAAACTATAAAAGTCAAGTGTCCGAGTTTGGTTCAATTCTGTTCACGCGTTCAAATATTTAAGGTGTGTGGGGGAGGACACACACCAGGCACACACACCACACACACACCTATACACCTATACACACTCATATACATATACACACAGACAGGAAGGTGATCTCATAAGCCTGTCTTTCAAATAAGTTAAGATATTTTTATTGCATAAAATGTCACAATTTACTAATTATTATATTAGCAAAATGTGTTGCAACGTGAACAGTCGTTGAGATAAAGAACAAGTCAAGCATGATCACCATTGTGATACAGACGTGACCATGTGCTCGTTTTATTTGGAAGTCCTTGTAAGAAATTAAATTGATTGAAGTTTTCGTATGTCGAGAAAGGACGAAAAAAGTCACGACTCCCCTTTCAGATATAACCTGATAAAGTAAGCAGGAAAAGGAAATTCCAGTTTTTTAGAGCTACTACTTAACATTCTGGGTTTTCTCTCATTTGAACACATTTTAAGTTACCGTTTAATAAGACGCCTGTAAATGTAATTGAAAAATCAGATGTGTAGATAAATATGTTAAAAATAACATGTATATATTTTTAACAAATTAAGTTATGTTCCTCGAAGAAACGGTAGGAATCATTAGATCCATGTTGAACATAATTTTTATTTTACTAACGAATTTACAATGGAGAAAAAATAACACTTCAAATAACACTACAAAAATTCATATTTATTTTGAAGCAAAACTGGCTTGCAGGGGTCTTGTATGAAGTTTGTAGTAGTGAATAGCTGATGCACTCAGAAGTAATATAAAACTCTTATGTCCTGTGATGCAAATTTTTGAGAAGTTGGGGAGGGGGGGGGGTATTTTATTTCAGACGGTTGTCATACAGCCAGTGACTTCCCGAAATCAACTTGTGAACGCTAAACGTGATTAATCTGCAGTCGAAGTTTGTCTGCCGAATTCAGATATATACTGTGTACAGGAAATATATATATATATATATATATATATATATATATATATATATATATATATATATATAATATAGCGCATACATATATAAAATGTATCCTACAATTACATCTCGGTATTTCAAATACCTGACTAATATTATATTGGACACAACTAGTTTTCTTTCTTGTAGTGACGTACTCTAAATAGCATCGGCATCCTCCGTGGCCAATACCGAGCCAGGTGGCGTAGTGGTGGACTTCCGGACTTGCATTCCAGAGGACCTGATTTCGAATCTCAGTCCAGCCTCACTGATATCGGTTTCCAGTTGTTTTCCAAAATCACTCCAGGAGAATGCTGAAACGGTTTCTTGTACAGGTCATTGCTGATTCCTTACATTCCTTCACCGGTCCTGTTTCTGTAAGCAACTTGATTTGTCTTTAATTAATGATATCATTCATTGTCATTATACCTCCGTGGCCACGGTTGTCTAAGCTGTTTCGAATCGCGAGTAAGCAATTTATACACATACTAGGGGCCCAGCCCGTGTCCTTAGTTATCATCTTACACATTTTGGTTAACATACAAAGACTGAATTTAAAAAAAAACATATTGCATATATATGTGTATATAGGTGTGATAATGAAATTATGTGAAATTAACTCAACACTGAAGCGACTGCTGCCCCATTTGGTATTTCTCTATCCACTTGGACACTGTGACCCCAATTGATATATTTCTATCCACTGAGCTACTTCGGCCCCACTTGAAATCTCTCTATCCACTGGGCCACTGAGGCCCCATTATATATATATTATTATATATAATAATATATTATATATAATATATATATATATATATTTATTTTTCCACTTGGCCACTGTGGCCGTTGCGGTCCCACTTTGCATCGCTCTATCCACTGAGGCACTGTGGATCCACTTTGAATCGCTTTATCCACTGAGCCACTGTGGCCCCACTTTGAAATTAACTCAACGTTGAAGCGAGACATTTAAAATAAACAAAGATGATATTCGATTACCGTCATATCTCTATGCAATAATCTCTACCCTATGCATTAATACAAAACTTTCATATAGAAAAAAGTAATTAAAATTAGTTTTTATGGTAAAAGGTAATGATTGCGTAATATGATCTTGCTGAAATTCGAACTTGACCTGTATTTGACCCTGAGGATTCGCTCTGCAAAATTTTAAGAACTTCTGTTGAGTTTCAAGGGAAGAAGTATTAAATGCGGACGGACAGAGACAGAGACCGTCTCCTTATTATATAGGATGTGCCTTTCCTACGATTAAAGCTTGCGCTATTTTAGTTCCTAAGACACCTTCCGCCTAATACCTATTTGCTTTTTCGATTAGACATCAAGCAAGGAAATGAATAGACTCAATTTACATATATACATACACAAACACAACTGCTATAGCTTTATGAGAGGTATTTCACTACCATAATGAAGCTTCGACGTTTCAAAAATGGATTATGAGTATGCAACTAAAGAGCGCAAAGTCCTGTTTACCAGTTCAGCTGAAATTGCTGTTCTCGTACAAAGCGTGTGTGTGTGTGTGTGTGTGTATGTTTGTGAATTTTCTTTATTATTTCTAATTTTTTAACAATATTTATATGGTAATATTTCTTTTGACTGAACAGGTATATTTCCAAAGGTTGAGTAGTCTTTTTAGGCCACGAGAGAAATGTTAACGAACAATAGCGTATCGCAATATTGCATGCGAGAGGCACAAAATTGGAAGCTACGCACTTAAAAGTCAGGGATGTTTTAGAAATTGTCATTTAAAGGATTTATGACTCTGTGATTTCGGAGAAAAGTAGGTGAGGCTGTTGACACTCCCCTAACTTACCACCATTCGAAATATGCCATTGTTAAGGTGGAGAAATTCCATCAATTTTGAATTTTTTTTTCCACATCTTTTCTCAGTTAAACTTCATGACCAGGCATTAAAAATACAAAGCTTGACATGTTATAGAGAACTACTTAACAGAATATTTTAAGTTTGTACAAATTTAGTTAATTACATATTTTATTACGTGGGTCATTAATCCTTACTACTATATAAATGCGAAAGTGTGTTTGTTTGTTTGTCCTTCTTTCACGTCAAAATGGAACAATGGATCGACGTGATTTTTTGTACAGAGATAGCTGTAGAACCAGGGAGTGACATAGTCTACTTTTTATCCCGGGAAAATATCTCAAACGGTTTGAAAAAAATTATGATTAGGGATGTACATAGATACTGGTTAAACTTTTCTTAGGATCGCTGAATGAAAAAGCGTTGTTAAAAATGAGTTCCGTACTTTCTCCTTTCTTTTTTGTCTATGGGCTGTCTTACATTCCTTCCCAAGAGCCGCAGTATCTCAGTGGGTAGAGAACCCGATAGTGAGGTCGTAGTAGCCCAGTGGGTAGAAAACCCTATAGTGGGGCCGCAGTAGCGCAGTGGCTTGAGAACCCAATAGTGGGGCCCCAGTAGCTCAGTGAGTAGAGAACACAATAGTGGAGCTGCAGTAGCTCAGTGGGTAGAGAACACAATAGTGGGGCCGCAGTAGCTCAGTTGGTAGAGAACCAAATAGTGGGGCTGCAGTAGTTCAGTGGGTAGAGAATACAATAGTGGGGCCGCAGTAGCGCAGTGGTTAGAGAACACAATAGTGGGGCCGCAGTATATCAGTGGATAGAGAACACAATAGTGGGGCCGCAGTAGCTCAGTGGGTAGAGAACCTAATAGTGGGGCCGCAGTAGATCAGTGGCTAGATAACCCAATAGCGGGGCCGTAGTAAGTCAGGGGCTAGATAAGCCAATAGTAGGGCCGCAGAAACTCAGTGGTTATATAAAACCCAATAGTGGGGCCGCAGTAGCCCAGTGGCTAGAGCACTCAATAGTGGGACCGCGCGCGAAGCAGCGGGTAAAAGATAGTTATAAAATAATGGGCGGACCTTTGATTACTGTTACAGATTTGAAACGCATTGTGTGAGATAATGAAAATTGGATTTCGAAATACGTAGCTTGTGCATTGAAAAACTTGGTTTTCAAACTCGGGATATGGGAATTACGTTACGGAGAATTATACGTAAATCCAAGATGGCGGGAATACTTCCTCTCTTAAGGATATTTACGTGACACTTACTAAACAACCTGTCGGGAGATCTTCGCTAGTTTTTATCTGCGGCAAAGGTTATAACCCTCTTCAACGACTCCTGTCCCATCGGCATAAAATTCCTTAAGTTTATAGAAGTAAAACTGCTACATGTGCCACGATGTACCACGTCGCCAGACAGGAAAACGCGCTTACTTCCTGCAAGCAATGTGACAAGACGTCATCCGACGTTCAACGTCTTACGCGGTTTTCACAATACTGCGATGCGTTGCGTTACGATGGTACGCGATGCGTTTCACGCCGATGATCGCAGACCGATTCCATTTGTGGTTTCACAATAATGTGACAGTTTGTCGGCGATGGGCGCTATGCTGCCAACCTGTCTCACGAACGAAATTTAAGTTTTTGGCAAGAATGTTGAACCAAACACATACGGAAAATTGGTCTGTTGGAATGAAAACAGAAAAATAAAGAAAGATAAAAAAAAATACTACGAAATAATACACAGGAAGTTTGCTTTGCACCGAATGCGTATTTGATTACAAAACACAACACTACTTTTTTTAGTCGTCAGTGCTCAAAGTAAACAACAAATCTTCTTCTTCTTCTTATCTGTCGCCGTCCGCCGCCGGCAACGCTGATGCACCAACTTCATGCAGCACCGTCGAGGCCGTCGGTCGGTGTCAACAGGCTGCTTTATTCTGATTGGCTACAACTCATCGCAACGCATCGCAGTATTGCGAAAACCGTTTTAAGGGGCCAAGTCGCAGTACACCTTCCGAACCAACTGAGACACTTGCCAGAGCGGACGGGAGGTTCGGTTCGAGAGCGTCATGCTACCAAAGGAGCGGCAGGGTACGCATATATAGCCTATTAGCAGTTTCTTCACACTTTTTAGATCAAACTTTTGAAAAATCACCACGTCTATGGCGTGTTTGGTTATTTCCTAAATAGGCCTAATTTTTGGTTAAATTTAACTTTTACTTATATTTCATCCATATATTATAATATTTCATTCTTCATATATATGAAAACGTACTGTGAGAAAATAGGTATGTTGGTGATGTCTAGTAAGAAATAGTTCGTATTTAAAATATTATTGTTCTGAATGCGCAAGAATGCGGTGCGTTGTCCTGTTTATGTAATTTTCTAGACTTTGTAAAACTTTGTTTGCAGAAAAGTCGGAAATAGCATTGAATGGGCTATATGGAAGGGACTGCCACGCAATTTCTCCTCTGCGTACGTACCATTCTATGGCCCAAGCGTAACTTGGTGTCTTATTCCCCCCCCCCCCCCATCTCTTCCAGACGTCGGAGAGGCAGGCGGATAAAACACCCGTTCACGGGGGAGAGGTGAGCACCAGCGAAGAAACAGAAAACCAAGAGATCGGAGGAAGCCCCACTTACGCGATCATCGTGGGCGGTTCCTACCAGCACCGCCCTTTAATCTTGGCCCCAGCCGGACCTGGCAATTTGCACGCCACTCATTGGTCCGCACCCATACCCTGGGCCCGACGTCATCATCATTAGGGCGATCACCACCGCGCGTAGCCTGCTTCGGTTGAAAAAAAAAAAAAAAAAAAAAAGAACATCTAATGAAAGCGAGGCTGCCAAACGTTTTGGGGCACGCTACCTTGGTGGGTTGGGTTTCGTACACCTGCGCGCTATTAGCAGGTGAATTACGACTCAACGCGACTTTATTCAGGTAGACGCACAGGGATGCGTATTTCAGGAGCCAGCTCACGGCGCCGCCGTCTTCAAAGGAAGTTTCCTAACCCCAAGTATCTAAACTGCAAGTTGTTTCTCACAACACTCACAGGGGACTACTGTAGAACGTAAGACTTTGTAAGTTTGATCATTATTTTAATATTAACATATTTATTCATCATCGCTACTGCGTCTATCCAGTCCACTTCAATTACGTACTGCATCCAGTGGCACACTTGAGGAAGGGGTCAGATCCAAGGTCCTCTAAAGACGTGAAGACTTGTGTCATTGCCTGTATTCGTAGTTATTATGTTGTTGTGTCCTCTGGTGGATTCTTGTCTCTTTATAAGTATACAGTAAGTTTTCGTTATCAGTGTGTTGTTGTTTCCTCTGCGATTGGTCTTTTGTTTGTTTCAGTACTCCAATTTTTTTTCGCTTGTCCGTGTTTTATGTCGTTTTTACTTAGTTTTGATCATTTTCCAAAAAAAAAAAACAATGACAGTATTTTTTTCCACTTGAGATGCATTGATTCTTGAAATCGGTCGGTATCCTGTCGCTGCAGAGTCTGCCGCTGATCTTCAAATTTCTGAGTCTTATTTCCCACGTGTCGAGTGTAGCCCTACTGCACTCAACATGATGAACTGCGTAATCCTTTCCAAGGAGTTTATCCGACACTTTGTCGCTCTTCAAAACACTGCATTCTGTTTTCCTCTTCAATCCGTTTTCAGTTACAGTTACTGTAGAAGACTTGCATGAATATCAAAACCTCGAAGTACGCAGTTATCCAGTCATGCGGTTATTGCGAATAATCGATAGATAAATTTCGCTTTTGCGCACGTACCGATATTACACACGTACTGGTAACACGTTACATCACGACCGAAACACTCATGAAAAACTAGCTAGTTGAGTCTGTGTTGCAACATGTGAAAACAAATGACTCACTTCACCAGAAGTAAAGGCTCTGTTCTTTTACTGACAAGTACTTACTGACTTACGCAATTTCCAGTAATTAGTATGTACATACCCTTGTTCCTAGAGCTGCCCGCATAAACTGGTTACGGTTTGAAAACAAGCCAACGTCTACTTTTTTGCTAATCTCTGCCGTTGATTTAAATTTAAACTCTGCACTACATGATAGAAATATTAAAATGCACAACGAAATAAATATGAACCACTTTGTTATGGTTTTTTTATGGCCCATATTGTATGAAAACCATATTTTAGACAAATAAGTGTGGCAATATAATGAATTATTTAACCTTATGAATAACAAAAAGGGATATTCTAGATAACTGTTATTTTCATTGCGATAATACATAGAAATTCTCTTTGCGAGTAGGAATCGCAATGTGCTATATTACAGCATGCCCTCGTAGAGCCAAATGCCGCGCCGCGCAGGATAATGTGTAGTACTGTGGGGACACATTTTGTAATATCTAATATATAGTATGTGATTCTAATAGGTCTTTTGATGTTTTACAACTTTTATAAATATTATTTTCTGTAACGAATGACCGTTTACATGTGATTCACTGAACTAGTGTAACTTTACCCACAAAAATTAAATAGATCTTTCTTGAAATGTACGGGAACCTCATAAAAACACATAAATGTGTAATAAATTTAATGCTGTTACAATCTCTTTCTCTAGAAATTAAGTGGACTATACCAAGTTCGTTAAGGGATGGAGGTCTTAATCAAATAAAAGAATTAATTATAATTTCCTTATTTTATTTACAGTAACTAGAGCAAAATTCTCTGAATTCAAATTCTCACAATGAATTGAAATCACTTAGTGTTCACAATTGACACCAATTAATAAAATTCATAACTACGGCAAAGAAATCAATGAAATTAAATAATTAAAAATCAGTCCCGATAGACAGTGTATCAACCTATTCAATTATTTTATAATTTATGCGTCCATATTTGACAGTTCGAATATTTACAATAAAATCAGTATTACACTTCCATTCAGTCTCACCTCAGTTCAGTCCATGTCCCACCAGTCGCAATGTTCTAGGAGTCCTCCAAGCGCCCTCATGCACAGTAAGCTTCACTCGTCGGTTTCGCACCCTCTCGTCCATTCAAGCCACGAACACTTCACTCGCCGTCGTCCCGAAATCTCCAGTCGTCGTCCACACTTCTCTTCTGTCGTGCACACTCGGCCAGGCGGCCTCCAACAAAGACTGCCGGCCGCTGGGTTGTGGCAGTATATATATAGTGTTCTAGAACGCCACCTAGAATCTTCCCCAACTCGCGTGGTGCGTCGCGGAAGGCTGAGGCGACAGCCAGTCTCACCAGAACATTCTTGCGTCGTCGCTAAAGGTATCGGAAACTCTAGTAGGCGAGAGGAGGTCTGTGACGCAAGCAAGTCTCGCCACTGTCGGCATTCACGGGATTCCTAGAAGGGTGTCAGGAGGCCGCGAACGCATCGTTCCAAGAAGAGGGGAGGCCGAGGCGGGTCTCCGATTACGGCGCCGGGCAGATGATCGGCGTCAGCTGCAGCACATAACAATACAATATGAAAGTAAATTGTATCACTAACATAAATAAAAAACTGCAGCTCTTTATGTCCAATAGTTTAGGTGCTGCGATTTTTTTCAATGGTTTTCGACTGAAATTCGAAATTGTGAACTTATTTTTCAAAATGGTGAAAAACCCTACATGGGATTGTTTGGGGCTTTCAGGTTGTAGCTCTGGAGGGTACCTAGAATATATCCTCAACATTTCAACTTGATTTTTTTAAATGTCTGTGCTTGAATGATATTTTGGCCTTTTTGCACTGGACTACAACAGGATTCATCACATATGCTGAATATGTGCATTGCAGACACTTTCGAATTGCGGGATGATGTACATAATATTCCAGACACGAATATTTTGTAGTAGCTGGTCTGTAGAAAATAGTAAATTAATGAATCTAGTTAAAACACTGTTGTAATACTTGTGAGTAATATTTCTTCTTTGTATTGGAATTTAGCATTTCCAGCATGTTGGACATTTTATGTACTATTTCTGGTTTGATATTTATACAGTTCGCTTATTTGGAATCATGTTTTCGCTAGAATTAAAATGCTTTCTTGTTTAATTTCTCAGTGTTGCTGTTGAAAATTGTGACAAAAAAAATTATAATAACTAAGGCGCTGCGCACTTTACTGGTGGAGTAATGGAACAAGTCTCCGTTGCAAGGGACAACATCGCCACCATAGTTCAAGGGAGGCGAGAACGAAGCCAATATATCTACTGTTGTATTGGTGTACTTTAACATGACGTCAGCAGACTGAAGGCAACATGTTTGTGGTCCTTCGGCGAGCTCATTTATAGTCTACTCGTAGTATATTCACGATATTTTTTTAACCAAACCTTTCAAAAATCACCCTTTGTAGGACATGTTTGTTTGTTTCCTAAATATACCATTTATAACAAGGGTTTTATATTTATGTTAACATAAAATTATCTTATTTTTTAGCGAGGTTCAACTTTTACTTAGATTTAATTTATAAATGATATTTAATTTATATAATAATACGAACTAACAGAGAGAAAAAAAAAAAGGTGCGTTGATAATGCCTGGTAAAATATAGTTCTCACATAAAATCTTAAAATGTGTGTGCAAAAATATGCTGTGTTGTTCCTTTGGGGAAATTTTATACACTTAGTAAAGCTTTGTTAGAATGGGGCGGAGGAATACCCTGAAAGTACAAATTTAGCTTTTCTTTAGAAAAGCATAGGTTACCATGAATGGACTGTAGCAACATTTTTGCATATGAGAATTTTGCTAAGGGCGAATTAGCTATAGCCCATTCACGGTTTCTTCGGCCTTTTATAATCAAACCGTTAAAAAATCTCCCCATGTATGACGTGTTTGTTATTTCCTAAATACGCCATGTATCACAAGCGTTTTTATACTTGTGTTCATAAAAATTACTTTTTTTCCTGTTAAATTGAAATATTATTAATATCTTATCCATAAATTTTAATTCTTCATTGATAAATAATTTTAATAAAAAAAGGGGGGGGGGGAATAGGTATGTTGGTAACGTCTAGTAAGAAACAATTCTTATACAAAATATAATTACAACTGAGTGCGCACGAATGTGGTGCAGGGCTTCAGAAAAGGCTGAAGTAACTGTGAATGGATTATACCAGCAAAGAGAAGGAAGAGTGCTGAGAGCAAAGGAGGCGTCTTTGTGGTTGCAGATGATGGCAGGGGCGCTGGTGTGCGCGGCGGCGGGCTTGTCGGAGCCCCGGGAGAGGTACGTCCTGCCGGCGCCCGTCAGACCGCAGAGCGAGCCGCAGCCTCAGGCGACGTCGCCCCTGGTGCTGGGCGCGCAGCACACTGGCCTGCCTCTGCCGCCCATCGACCCCTGGCTGGCGCTGCTGCTGCTCTCTGCGCGAGGGTCCCCGCCATCGCCCTCCTTGCCAGCGCCGGCCGTGTGCTCGCCTGCTGTCCTCAATCAGCTACTCCTGTCGCGATACGGCAGGTAAGCGCCAGCCCGGTACATGCTGTTGAACATTTTGAGAAAAAAAATCATAATATATAGGCTATTCACTGTGCAGTGAGCACTTTTGAAAACCCTCCGTAAGATATACTTTTACGCACGTTGTGTATTCATCCGCCTTATGTAAAATTAACATTGCCATGGGCCTCATCACTTTATTCATGCGTCGGTCAAGACAACTGTGTAATTATTAGGAAAGTTAATATGTTACAAATCTGCTCATTCTTATACTTAGGCGCAGTAAAATAACAGAGTGGAACAGAAATAATTCCAGTTTGCACAAATGTTTACCTTATATTATTTATTTGAAGTTATGTTACGGAACTATTTCCCGTCCATCATTACCAACTTTACTGCTCGCATGTCACTTAGTGCGCCCGTTAAAATGTACGCAGGCAGGGGCAGTGAGGTTGATTTAACTAAGGTGCTGCGTACTTTACTGGTGAAGTATTGGAATGTGTCTCGTTGCAAGCGACAAGAAGCCCACTTGTGTTCAAAGGAGGGGGGGAGGAGAGAGAGACCAATAGCTACTGTTGTACTGGTGTACGTTAACATAGGAACTACTTCTCTGCCCATCTTGTATTTCATCACACACACAGAGCTAACTCAGATATATACCATATAAAACTAAACTATCGACGATGCTCCAGAACCAATTATTTCCAGCTACTTAATTTTTTTTTAATTTTATTTAATATTTCTCTTTTTTTTGTGTAAAAAGACCAATGTGAGTCATCTATTGTTATCAAACTGATATGTTTTATACTATTATTTGTATTTAATGAATATTGTATAAGTCACTGTTTTGATGCAGTGTAGATATATGCCATTTTAGCCGGTGTTTTGTGTGAATCACTATTTCTATGTATGTGTCACTATTTTTGTGAGTTGGACAAGGCACAAATAGCTTTTCTTTTGTGTAAATTACAGTTTATAAAGACGAATCCCTATTTTTTTTTTATGTATGCATGTTATATTACATTTTACCTCTTTTATTAACCTCGATATTATGACGCGATAGTTTTCGGAGAATACCGCCTCGACAGCAGTTTCATTAAGCGACTGTGTAAAGAGATGTCATTTCGCTGACCTGAAATGTGGTTTAGGAGTGACAATAACACGGAGAAAAAAAACTGTATTGTTTGTGTTCAAAAAGCCTGTCCCATAAAATTATTGGTTTTGATTCTTGTCATTGTATAAGCCGGCCGCTGATCAGACATATTGACGGTTTAAGTGTAGGTTCGCAATCAAAGAATAAAGACTCGTGAGCCAGATATTATAGAGCTACCAAATTATTCGAATAATTCATCTCCCTTTGCTTCGGAGTGTTTTGGAGTCTTTTTGGGCTATCAGCTACAGAAGTATTTAGTTCTTGCAGACCTTCTCTTTCCGAAGTTTGCAATCTCCGACTTATAGGGTTTCGGAATTTTTTGGAGGCAATAGCGATTTTTAGGACTGTTGTGTTGCTGAGTTGAAGGATAGTCCTCAGACTTGCAGCAGTACCTTGTTTTGATATTTACTGATGTATGTAATGTGAAGTTGGTGATTGAAATGTTTATAGTGGTGTAATGGTCGCATAGCTGTATAATATAATTGATTTGTTGGATGGAATTTAAAAGTGACCTATATATTCTTTTTTATTGATAAAAGCTGAGTATCGGACCAATTAATGTGTTTTAATTATTAAGTGATATGTGTAATTTTACAAGTGCTAGGTTAGCGGCTGCTGTCGATCTGATAGAAATAGTAAATCGTTAGTAGCTAAGTATGTAAGTAATATGCCAATTCTTTCTCCTGTCTGCATCAAGCAAGAAGCTCAAAATGTATTCCCGAATGTAAAATTTATTACAATATGTGGTTACTTAGACCAGTGGTAATATGTTGATCTCTAACGAACTAAACCATTTTCTGCAATGTTAGTAGCCCTGCCATGTATTACGTAAGTTTGCATTATTTTTGACCCCAAATATGTAAAGCTGATCTCCGTGACGAAGACGGTTGGTGCGTCACTGGTCTGGGGGTGCGGAAGTTTCTGGATTCGAATCCTAGGTAAGGCATTGGTGTTAGTTTTAGTGAGATCATAAGTTACTTTATATGCCGTCCCCTGATAAGCTTTCAGGCATGACACCGGAGAACGTAATCCTTTTCAAATCCAAGTGTGTAAAATCATGTTTAAATGATCGATGCTACAGGAGTAATAATTTCGATACAACGTCAAGGCATGGAACCACTTTCCTTAACTGCCAGTGATGCATGGATTATTCCAGTAAGTATTCCGTAAAAACATACCCATTTACGGACAATGATGTTTTTCATAGCTGGATTTCAATAGTGTTCGTTTTATCGCAAACCAGCTGTAAGCACCAACCACAATTCTCTGCAAAATTTCGTACTCAGCTAAATACTAAAGCTTCCACTGAATATTCATCAAGGAGTTGTGTGGAAAACTATGCCCGCATGAACATGCATTTGCTGTTTCCTCACAGTATTCAGAACACAGTGCAGAATAATTTCAACATGAGCGATAATTCTTTATTTATCTTCGTTCTTAAAACTATTAACTTGTTACTACAACCGTGTGATCAGTTGAACGAATTTATTATCGCAAGACAGTTCGAAATTAAATACTTCCTCTGAAAATATTTAAACAATTTAAACTTTGACCTAAACCACGTAAAACGACAATTCTACGAAATTATTTTCAACATTATGGCTTAAGTGTACCAGGCCTGCAACGTTGGCTACGTATTGCAGGAAAATATACGGCGAAATGCTGCCAACTTTTCAAAATTATATATTGTACGAGTTATCGTAAAAATAAAATGTTTTATTTACACTTGCGTTATTGTAGCTCCTTGGAGTGCTTACCCCAGCAATGATTGTTCTTTATCAGCATGCATACATTAATTTTTCCTATATCTTTGTTCAGACATGTAAAATTGTGCAGAGAACTGCGTATAACGTGTACTGGTATCTACCAGAGAAACTTCACGTTTTCTCGGTGACCGTGCACAATAGCACGCTAAAGCCGGTAAATGGATTAATCAGCTTTTCTCAAATAATTCTTAGCAAAAATCCCTGCCAGTAATTGAAAATATTTTGTTGTAAACACTGACAACACAAATTAAAATTAGTCGGCATATCAACTTTGATATGTTTACTTTGATACAATCAACTGAAAAAACGTGAGGAGGCGTGTTCAGTATTTAATACTGCTCTGGAACTTTCCATGGCAAACTATTACTGCTTCATGTTTTTCAAGAAATTATTTCGTACGACATTTCAAACAAAATTGTTCGAGAAAGTCAAGCGAATCTCTTATAAAACGCATTCACGCACATTCAGTCACAGAAATAAGTATTCACACACCGCACTGTATACAAGTATCCTGTATATTTGCCCTTTTTAAAACAAAGAAACCTATTGGATTTTTGACATAAGTTCATAACATTTATAACGTTAGTTATGCATATATATATAAACGTTCACCGAAACTATCTTGTAGACTTTTTGCACTGTGAAAAAATACCCATGCACTTACAAACAAAACTCGTAACAATCCCTAAACTATTATAATAATTTGTATGCATATACCTCCGGTATCACCTCCCAACCTCATTGGCACAGAATGGACAAATTTTCTAGTAGTCTCAGATGCAATACTTCGCCATTATTTTACAGACATTATTTTAAAAGATGTCTTATTACGTATTTCGTTTTTTATTATGAGTCAAGTTTCGAGTTAATCCACAGGTACTCGATTGGGTCAGGTCTGAACTTGAGGCTGGAGTGTGGTACACCAACCACACATGGACAGTTTCTGCTTTATTTTTCGGGTAATTGTCGAGTTGAAAGTAACAACCCTTGGCAGGATCCATGTCATTGACAATGTTCTATATGTTCTCTGTGAGAATAGGCAAATACGCAAATCTGTTCATGTGACCTTCGATAAATACAAGTTTCCCAACGCCAAAGGCCACCATGCATCAACATACCATGACGCCGCAACCTCCATCATGCTTCATCGTTGTTTCAGTGATTTTAAGGTGCTGTATATTTCCGTGTTCGGTCTCCATCAAATCAAAATCGTACCATAATTTTATTTCATCAGAAAATAATTACGTAACCTTGAAATATGTTTTCTCGGATCATACTGCTGTTCAGATAAAATCTCAATTTTTTGTTCGATGGACTAATGTAAGAGTTTCTTCTCAGTACCTTGTTTCCCTATCCTGAACGGTTGAGAATTGTACGACTTATCTTTGGGGTGTTGTCCTTTCCAAAGTGGTCATTTACATATGTAGATAGTTCAGATTGTGCAAACCTAGGGTTTTTTCATTATCTGTCTTATCAGTACTCTAGTCTCTCTTGTAGTAAGCTTCCGTGGACGACCTCGTCTTTTACAGTCGATTGACGTGTTTTATATCATAACACCACTTCCTTATATACTGCACAGTCACTCGACTCCTTCTTCTTGTATTAGCAATCTAAGAATACAATTTGTATATAATATATTGGGAAACAACAACGTGTATTTCTTCCACGGTTGTTTCCTTTCCTTTTGCGGCCCATTTGCTGCTCCGCAGTGATCACGTCTTGTCATCTGATGTATTCAAGGTACGCCACAAGACTACACAGGTGTATCGTGCAATACGAGGTTCGATCAGCTGTTATTTTGATAACAACTGCTTCAGTTTTGGAACACTTCTTTTACAGTGTTGAACGCAGTACGAAGTGTGACAAATGTTATTTGAATAAAACATGCTAGCGGAATACTAGAAGCTTTACTAGTGTATATATATATATATATATATATATATATATATATATATATATATATATATATATATATGTATTACGCTCCATCATGCTAATTACAAGCCGCACTATGTTTTCTAATTTAAAACATGCTGTATGAATACTTAATTCCATGATTGCATACGTTTGGGTAACCTCCAAGAAAATTACTCGATGGAGATAAGCAGTTTATGATATCTGCAGTTTTCATAGAGCCACGATCCTAGGAAAAATGTGAAGTTCGAAAACTCATTTTATTTGTAAAATACGACTCTACCAAAATAAGAAATGTAGTTATTAAATTTTTGTTCACAGAATAAAATTGGTAATACTTCAATCTCAGTACCAGTTCAAACGGCATGTGGTTTCACAGGCTAATTACTGTGTGTCGTACATTTCATTATGTTTTCTGTTCCTGCCCGTGTTATTGATGTGCCCAGAAAAATTCGTGATCAGTACAAGCAAAACCAATAAGATTGTTAATCCGGGCAACTTCCAAGGAATACAAAATATACATTAGTTCTCCACTCTTGCAAGAAATTTTCCTGGTCCTAAAATTAATTGAATAAAGGGGCCGCGATGTAGTGGGTAAACTACTCGCCTCCCGACTAAGCGAACCGGGTTTCAGTCCCGGCTGGGTCGCTCCCGGATTTTCGCACGTGGGAATCGCGCCTGACGATGCCGCTGGTTGGCGTGTTTTCTCAGGGATCTCCCGTTTCCCCCACCAGTGCGTTCTGATGCTGATCCATACTCACTTAGTTTCATCCTTATCGGCTCTCAAGGCCTCAATGTTACGAGCTGCCCAAATCCCTCCATTCATTATGAAAAATCGGGAGCGTGTTTGTCACCTTGCACGTATTATGTACCGCAGTGGTAAATCTTGGGACTCGTATCTGAGAGGACCCGAGTAAGATTACCGATCCAACCATCCTTATTTTGATTTTCCATGTTTTCCTGGAGTTTCCGACTCCAGTGGCGCAGTCGGTTGGTGCGCCACCGATCTGGTAGTGCGGGAGGCTCTCGGTTCGAATCCCGGGTAAGGCATGGGTGTTAATTTAAGTTACGTTATAAGTTTGTCTCTAAGCCGTCCCCTGCTAAGTTTTCAAGTATAAAACCGGGGGACGTTAAAAAGCCCTTTACAATTACAATTTCTAGGAATCACTCCAGGCGAATGCTGGGATGAATCCTTACTACCTACAGGACGTGGACGATTCCTTCCCCGTGCCTGATTGTGTGCGCAACTTGCTCCGTCTAAAACAACCTCACTGTTGACGAGACGTTAAGCCCAACCTACCCACCTATTATGCTGTTCACAGTAAACTGAGCACTTTCGAAATCGACCTTAAATAAATGCCACTCCCTTTATCTACGCATATTTTAACGGGTGCATAAACTCGAATGCACCCAATAAATTTGGTAACGACGGAGAGAAGTTATAAGCTGTTCACGGTAAAGAGAGCACTTTAAAATTCTTAGTTACTTTTTTCTTTCAGCCATTTTTTTATCCTTTAACAACCCTTTTAAATAAATATTACAATAAGAGTTATAAACGCAGTCTGCATATTCCGCGGCACTTGGAAGTTGACGTATAAGACAAATTTAATATATTTATTGATTATTATTCCAAATGAGAGGGCTTCCAAAAGTGCACACATTATCGTGAACAGACTATAGATCCATATCTTAACGTTGAATTAAAAGAGTTAGGTAAACATCATATATAATAAGTAGACAATCTCTGTCTGTCTGCCCGTCTTTAATACCTCGAAGTCCCTTGTAACTCAACAGAAGTTCTTCAAATTTTGCAGAGCCAATCCTCAGGGTCACATAAAGGTCAAGTTCAAATTGCAGAAAGATCAGATTACTCAATCATTAACTTTTACCCTAAAAACTCATTTTTAATTACTTTTCCCTGTGAAAAGTTTTGTAATAATGCATAGAGAATTTTGCATTCAGCTATGAAGGTAATGAAATATCATTTTTGTTTACTTTAAATGTCTCGCTTCAATGTTGAGTTAATTAAGTAGGGCCACAGTGGCTCAGTGAAAAAATCGATTCCAATTGGGGCCTTAGTGGCTCAGTGGATAGAGCGATTCCAAGTGACGCCTTAGTGGCTCAGTGGATAGAACTATGTTAAGTGGGGCCGCAGCGGCATAGTGGATAGAACTATATCAAGTGGGGCCACAGTGGCCAAGTGGATATATATATATATCCACTTGGCCACTGTGGCCCCACTTGATATAGTTATAGATATAGATATAGATATATAGATATAGATATAGATATATAGATATATATATATCAAATGGGGCCTTAGCAGCTCAGTGGATAGGACAATGTTAAGTGGGGCCGTAGTGGTTAAGTGGATAGAGAAATATTAAATGGGACCGCAGTCGCTTCAATGTTGAGTTAATTTCACATAATTTCATTATTACCCACATATATCTATGCAATATTTTTTTCAGTCTTTGTATAGCAACCAAATTTTTTAATATGGTAACAGTTCTAACCCGGAGACAATACAAAAAAAAAAGGTCACGTGCTAACCCCTAATTTATGAATAATGAAATGATTTGTCTTGTTTTCTCTTTATTTTCACGCATACAAGTGTAAAAATTACAAATTTGTGAAATATAATTTTTGTAACATTTTCACAGTTTCACTTGGCCGAACTATACCAACATTTGCATGCACCTTCCGTCGCGTGAATACTGCATTACTGCCACTCTTCACCTGTATGTTCGTGGTGGTTGCAGGTACCTGCCGTACGGTCTGGGCAGCTACGGCTTCTACGGCGGCGGAACAGACATCCTGCATGCGGGTAAGGTGCTGGGCCAATACAAGTACGAAGACAGGCTGTGAACCCCCTCTCCCCGCCCCCCCCCCTCCCACATAATCCCTGGGCCAAACACAACCACCCTCGAGCACGGTCCTCTCAACACTGGAAGCTTCTCCCGAAGTTGGATAGTTTATAGTTCGACACAGCTTAGATCAACCTTCGAAAAATATCCCTGCCCGTTAAGAGCAACTCAGGCCAAGCATTTTTTTTCCCCGTGGCACGTGCACTTGCAAAAATGTTCGTAGCAATTATACAACGTTTTCCTGAACTGCGGATACAAACTTGGTGTATAACACGACCTGTGGCCTAACGTTATTATTAATGGATATGCACGGCTAGGAATCAGAATCAGATATTTTCAATACGTCAGAGACTACTGCCCGTGACATTTAAAAGAAACAAATTCGTGAAGAGTGTTAGCTTGATCTGTTATCTTCCATATGTGGACCTTTTTGGGTGTGATGACACCGTCCTTCATAATGAATTATCTCGTAAAGTTAGTACCCGACATCCTGGATATACTTCTATATTTATGTTTGATAGACACGAATATATGATTTCTCGAGCTCTAGGGCATTGCTAATTTTGTAAGTGATGGAATGATACACTGCAGCTGAAAGGAGAAAGAAAATATTTTTAAAATGTTCACATAATCAAGAAAAACTATATTTCATTTCATCGAGAATGAACTCGTGAAGATCTCATTAGTAGATATTTAGCTACCTAGAAAACTCTGCAATCGAATTTTAAATAATTAATATATGAATTTACCAGCAGATACGTTTACGCATTTTAACCTTCGGATAATTATTTGTATTTAATACGATGTAATTTTATAGCGAGACCTAAAAAATAAGAGACTGTCTTGATTTTATGTTTGTAATTTAAATTTAAATCCTTTGTCAAACATTCGACACTTTGTAGTAAAATGGGCAATCAGTCAATTTTATTACATATGACTTTCAGAATCAGAGAACGATTAAAGAAGCAATTTGAGGAGCAGTGAAACATTAACATTCAAACTTATTTCTTTTGCTAACATATTCCCCTAATATCATAAAAAAAGTCCTGTAGAAAAAAGTATGAATACAATAAGGCGGGCATTCGTCTTCGTTTAGCGCCCAGTGGAAATTCAAGAAGCTACAGCTGAGCGGCAGACACATCAAAACTGTCCTGAAGAATTGTGCTATGTAACATCAATCTTACATAAATTGTTTTTATTAAAAAATATTTCTTTTTGAATGTGTTCTTTATGATTTCCTTGTTTACTATCCTCCTTATATTGGATACTTCGACGTGTTTTGACATTTGTGTTTCAGTATCTTTTCTAACATAAAACTGTATTTAAGTTCTCGTGTAGCTGATATATTTAGTGCTTTTGAGTATTTCATATAAAATAAGAATATAAGCTATTCACGATATAATGAGCACTTTTGAAAGCCCTGCTTAAGATCTACTTGTATACACGTTGTGTATTCTTCCTCACTTCCTGAACATAAGGGGCTGAGTTGTAAGACGTCACGTCTAAATCGACCCCTAGTTTGTAGTGAGTGAGTGAAGATGTTTCGATGGCTCTTAACATTGAGGTCTTGAGAGCCGATGAGGGTGATTGAGGCGAGTATGGATCAGCGCCGGAATGAAAGGGTGGCCGACCAACGGCATCGTCCGGCACGATTCCCACATGCGAAAACCCGGTGTGACCCGGCTGGAGATTGAACCCGGATCGCCATGGTGAGTTTGTAGTGGGCGCTGATGCAAGCTGATCCAACGCAGAGACGCTCCTGTTTAGCACCAGGCAGATAGGCAACCAGAGATTCCGTCGTGTCACGCTGGTCTCACGCCATGGTTGTTGAAGGGGAGCGCGTTAAATTTCCCCAGAAAAACTTTCATCCCCTTAGACAAACTCCACCATTAACTTGCGATGGTGGCAAGAAGATGGAACTTACTAATTATGGATAACACGATTACTTGATTGTCAGCTGAGATGTAACGTAAAATTATGGTTTGTTGCTGTGAAGTGAATGAAGGTTTGCCACATATAATATATCCAATCGTGACATATCCCTGTCCCTTCTTTTACATTTATAAATATGTACACACGAGACTCACTTATGAACATTAGGTTTATGTGCAGTGAATTTACCAGGAATAAGTGCAGCAATAATGTAGTTGTGGCTTTATTCTAGAATATGGAATGTACTCGCAAACATAATTATTATCATTCCGCAATTTGATTTCACTTAACTGTGTCAAAGTTAAACTTTAGGACAGTACGAAATGAATCAATGCTGGAAAGATAAATGCAAAAAAACCAATCAGTTGAACAATGCAACTAAGCATAATTTTTGACATTCATTCGTAACGGCAGGAAGCTAAGTTTGGTAGTTTCGTCAACAATATATTTTCCCGTCCCATCCGAACCGTCAATGATAGCTCTTTTTGCAGATTTCATTGAATTTACAGTATATACTGTAAACAGAAAATGAGATTATATCACTTTCAAGGATTCTCACTATAAAGTGAGCACTTTTTAAATCAACCTTAGAAAATGTCACTATCACCACCTGCATATATTTCAACGAGCGAAATGAGTCACATGTCCCCAGTAAAGTTGGTAACGATGAATGGAAGGCAGTTCCATATCTTAACCTCGAATAAAAAGTGTCAGGTAACAATTTGTGACAACTTAAATTATTTCTTTCACTTTCTGTTTTATTTCATGCATCAAAGTGTAAAAATTAGCAGATTTGTAAAAATATTTTCTTTTGTAATAATTTTACAGTTGCACTTTACCGACGCATGGATAAAGTAACTAGGCCCATGGCAATATCAATTTTGCATAAGGTGGAAGATTACACATTATTTATACAAGTAGATCCTAAGCAGGTCTTTCAAAGGTGCTCATTTTATCGTGAAAATGCTATAACTGTCCATGCTATCCTGGCGTGTATGTTAATGTTTAATCGTGTAACAGCGCATTACAGCGATACAATTATTTGTGTGTATAAATTTCACCAATTTGAAAACACTAAATACCATATAAATTATTTTTGATTGAAACATGTAAACATGCCTTGGTTGTATTTTTGTCACATAAATACTTCGATAAATTACAACACGAAAACAGAGAATTTGACTCGCAAGCCGGGTAGGATTAGACCTTGTATTTCACCTTCGTAATCTTGGGTGCTGATGCGCTAACTTCAGATTACGGGGTTGCGGGTTTGAAATACGGATAAATTATACACACTACGTGTGTGCCATATTTAGCCTACTTTCCAGGCGGTAAAATAAGATTATACGACCATTTCCAAGTATTCGTGTTTCTGTGCGTGCGTCTTTACAATAAGCATAGTAGAACACAAGACGTCTACTGATTTATGTTGCACGTTGATAGTACGCGATGTCGACAGTGAATTCAGTAATTTCTATCCTCATTTTGTAAAATAGCATTGATTGAAAAATAAAATATTTTATACTTCAGAAATATTGAAATTTTTTCTGAACAAATTTGTCATAGAAATAGTATTTAATATATTCGCAAGAACTAAGTAATTTTAAATGAAGTACTTCTTTTTAAAATTCTTTGTTGAACTTTCTGTTTAATACTATACCTATAGAACCTCCAAACTCGTTAAAATGTAGAGGGCAGGCGAGGCGATAGCTCGCCAGTTTTCGTCCTTCCTGCACACGACGTCACGTGGGAACAGGCTGCGTTTCTCGCGCAAACGAGAATGGGATCTTTGAACATTTCACACCTTTACATTTAAACCCTCGGTATTCAACATATCATTGTGTATTTATCGTACATTAAGTAGTTTTCCCGTAAAAAAAAATATATATTTGATGGAGGTGAAATATTTGAACAGCGAATTTTTCAGCAATCGGTAAACATTTACCTTTATAGAGATAAACCCTATGTGAGAGAATGAAATTTGCAGGAAAGGTTGCATTTGTATAATCCGGCACACAAAATGCTCTAGGTCAAATAGCTTTCGTGAATCGAATTGAAACATTTCATGAAAGTTATATATTTAAGCATAACAAATTTTATTACCTTTAAAACATGCATAAAATGTTATGATCGTTATGAATGAATGGCCTTTGTACATAAAAGGTGTAACATATATTTTGTGTATTTTATTTATACATTTATAATCCCTAGTAAAATACATTGTAAACTTGTTAAATAATGACTTATGGATTGTTTTATATTGCGCAGTAATGAAACTACATAAACAAGAAAGCACATTTAATTTAGATTAACTTAAATTATTTACAGCCCACAGTTTCAGTAATATTATAATCACATTTCCCTCTTTTCAAAGTTACAATACAACTATACGGCATACCTTTGGAAATGGAGAAATTTATAATGTATACATTATTCACATGTGTATTATTATTATTATCTCTAAAGTTTTAGATTGTAGACATAGTTAATAACTGCTATACACACTTATTCGTAAATACTATACTATACCCTCTCCCATAAAAATGGCGATTTCAAAGACCTAATGTTTGCTCGTATACTATGCATTTAGATTTAAAATTAAAATTAAATAAAATTCTTTGATAGGAATAACGAGGGGACAACACATTTATAACCCAGTGATGCTAGCAACTTACAGATGTCAGGATGTTTTTATATATTCCGCTTAAATGTTATAAGCGTATAAACACACAAATACACTACATACTGTTCACTGAAGAACATTTCTTCCCCTTGGTCACAATTACCTTAAACTTGTCCTGTTTTACCATGCTGATTATGTGGCAATTTTTTTCATTTTGTTTCTAAGCTTCCTTTTCTCGTCATCTGAGTTTCTCGTTTTTATGTTAAACTCTCTAACCCTTATGTAAGTTCTGGTTCTGACGAAACAGTGTATCACTTCTCGATGTACTTTCCTGTCAATAGCGTTCATGATGTCATCAGTAAGAGTTTCAACTATATTAATCTCTTTGCAAACGTACTCGCCGTGCATAGCAGTAAACCCATCTTCCTCAATTCTGATGGCATTTAGAAGTTCGGAACTCTGAGTAACAAGGCCACCACGTATAAGGTGGTGCTACTGCTATAAGATTCTAATGAATGTATTCCAAGCTCAGGATACTTACTTTCAAAACAAAATGCTACATAATTCGCGATGTATTTTTACCCTTCGCGTGATGTCATATCCTCGTTTGGTAGTTCTACTTCACTCATGTCGTTTTCCAGCCAACCAGTTACAGAACTTACTCTTACGGTGCACTGTAACTTGCGGGTTAAATCCTTTTCCATATGTAACAATTATTGTGTCCCATGTGGTTCTGTTATGTCTAAGTTGGTAATTCCCGCAAATGTGTGTATTAGGCATGAGTAGTAGTGTATAGTTCCTTCGGGTACACACGGCTTCAGCTGGAGGATCGAGGATCTGACCTTGGATTACTTCGACTACAATTTTTTTCCTTTATTTTACGAAAATCGCCCATTTTCGCACAAAATCGTATGTTTTATTCCGAAAATGCTTCAAATTTCCCTTTTTCCCTGCGAATTTCCTGTTTCTCTTTCAAAATTTCCCGATTTTCCCTTAAAAAAAAAAAAAAAGCATCAATCCTAATTGCAGCTGACGTAAATCCTCGATGTGGCTGAGATACCAAAATTCAGCCGTAAAATGAAGATTACACAAAATAAAATAATTTTAACAAATTATTTCTAAATTAAAAAAAAAAAAAATTATTAAAAAATTAAGGACATAAGTATTAAGTGTTATGTATTACTTAACTCGTCTTTTCAAAGCGCATAGGATCACAATATCGTAATAAAATTATTTGAATACGTTATGATTGAAATTTAAATATATTTTTTTAATTAAAAAAATTAAAGACACCAGTATTAAGTGCTATATATCACCGGACTCGTCTCTTTCAATGCGCATACGATCGTGATGTCATACCACCATACTGCCATGTTTTATCATGCTTTGTCATTCCATGCTCTCTCTTTCTCTCTTTCATGTCTCTTTAATTATCTCATTCTACCTCCTTTTCTCTTACCTCCCTCATTCCTGCCCGTCTCCCATTCCATTCCTTTCTCCCTCTTTTTCGTTTCTCTCTCTCATTCGTTCCTCTCTCTTTCTCTTATTCAATCCCTTTCTCCCTCTCTTTCGTTTCTCTCTCGTTCTCGCATTCCATCTTCTTCTCCCTTGAATCCCTCATATATATCTTTCTCCCTCTTACTCTTATTCCATTACTTTCTTCCTCTCTTTCATTTATCTCTCATTCTCTCATTCCATCACTTGTCTCTCTCTCAGTCCATAAATTTTCTCCGAGTCCTCCCTTTTTTGCTTTTCCGTTTCTCTCTTTCATTCCATCTTGTATTTCATTCTACATCTTTGTTTATATTTATCTCTCACCTTCGTTAGACGCCATTCGTTCGGTCATTTACTCATACTTGATCGATTAGTCACATTTGCTCGACTGATAACTTATACATGTTCGATTTGTCGCTTTGCTGCTCTGATTGCTCGCACTTTCTCGATTAGTGGCGTTTGCTCAATTCCACCAACTACATAGTTCCTTCATCTCCTGGTAGAGTGCACGAATAGCTAGTGCGTATATTTATTTAAAAATTTAAATATGTAATTTTCCATACCCAAGAAGGTATATAAAAAAAGATTGTAAAGTACATTCCAGGCAGGACTTTGTTAAACATATTCGATTTTCGATACTTCATATTTTGAAAAACAATATTTTGTCTTAATATTTTATTTTATTTTATTCGATTTTACATTTGTCGCCTTGCATTGTAACCACATATGCATCACCACGCCGACAGGCCCGCGACACGGCTGCGGCAGGTCCACCAGGACACACGGCCTGCAGTGACCTCCCATAGTGACCTCATCAGCATGCACGAGCAGTGACGTCAGCAACAGACGTCGCGCGGGAAAGAAACTGCTTGCTACCTTAAGAGATTGCACTGGGCTATCGACCCTGCCAATCAGACATCCAGAAATCGATGTATTAATAAATAAGTCGAAATATTTAAATTTATTTCATTTGAACAATGGCAAAATCTATGATAGTTACAGTATTAATGTATTTTGTAATGGAAAATTCAGTTCAAAAAGCTTATATTTTGTAAATTTCATACTTTCCCAAGACAGCTGGTAACATTAAAAAAATTGAAAAATTCTCACGTCCGAACAGGATTCTAACTTGGAGCCTTTGGAAAGGAAGTCCAGCACAGTAACCACTAAACCAGCTATATCTCAACTTTTCCTTTACTTAAAACTTGTATATAAGATTCAAGCGTAGAAGGTGCATTCTCTCCTACAATTACAGAAATATTGTTAATGTATGATATATATTTTTCAAACAGTTTAGATATGGCTTATGAATAATATATTTTAGGGCAGTTTTAGTTCATGTAAATCCATGTGATGTGCTGTATTTTAACATCTCGTAACTTTCAGTCCGGAGTCTGAATACTTAACCTCTTAATCTAATTTTAGTTATATATATTTTAAAAATAATTATGTAGCAAATAGAATTTTTTGGAGGTGTAAGGAAAGTGGGGGGGGGGGGGTGTAAGCAAGTGAATGTTTATAGTCAGGTGAATATAATTTGCTAACTTTTATGGGTCTGGCAGTCTCGCGCAATTCAGTTTGCAAGTAACATTTCTAACCCAAGAGATTTTATTTGTTTAAGACCCACATCAAGCATAGTGGCTAGCTTAAAATAGTATTTTTTTTTCTGCGAGAAATGTTTATAATATACTGATTACGATACAGGATTAAAATAAGAGAAAAAGTATTCAGATTTTTTTTTTTCAAATTTTATTTTAATTAAATATTCCAGAAAGTTCTTTAAAAAATATTCGTTATCGTCTACATATTTATACAAATCTCAGACCTTCTTAAACATGAAACCGACTAGGTTAGTTTGATAGTGGCAGTCGTGAAAGACACTTCGTCTCAGCTTGTGTAAGCAACTGGAATATAGTATGGAGCCAAAGGTTCCTGTTCATCAACGCTATCAACTTCTCCGGATGGGACACCTGCGGCAGCAGCATTGACATCGACTTCTTCAGGGATGTCATTGGCTGTACCATCGACTTCTTCGGGTGGGCTACCTACGGTAGTGCTGTCATCGACGACTTCGTCAAGGCTTCGTTGTTGCTACTGTGACAAGATATTTGCCTACAGCCACAATTTTCGGAGACATGAGGCCAATTGTATTCAGAATGTGGAGCATGCTACTTTTAAATGTGAAAAATGCAAATTGCTGTTTGGTTGTCGAAGTGATATCCTGAAAACACATCTCGAAACCTGTACCGATCTAACTTCACGTCATGCTAAGCGTTTTCTGTCAACATTTCATCGGAGCTATACTGAGGTGGTAACTGGCGCGACAAGCACATGAAAATCATCGAAGCAGAAAACTTCGGCTGTGAATGTCATCGGTATTCGTTGCTTTCATCAAAACTTCCATGCAGATACTGCGACAAGACTTTCGCAAACGTCAGTGAAGCACGAAGGAATGAAAATAATGCATGTGTAAGGCGTACCGTACGCATGGGGTATCGGTGTGAGAAGTACTCTAAACTGTTTGCACGCATCGAAGATTTAAATAGGCATTTTAAGCAATGCAAAAATGATATACCATCTACCGATGCTGAACGAGCAGATCATCCTTCCTCTATGAAGTTTACAGCGAAAACTGGTGCTAATGAAGCTTTGAATGGCGAATCAGATGCTACAGCTATCAATTCGTCATTGGAACCTACGAAAATAACCTATGAGATGAAGTCGAATGAAAATGAATTTTTCCTGAAGTAATCAGCATTCAGAGGTCTTCTAAAAGATTATTTGGTTCCGAGTCTAACGGCCTGAACGAAAGATATTTGTTCATTTCTGGCATATATGAAGCAAAATTTAATAAACCTACTTACAGAGGAGGTGGGAAAATATGGCGGTGTGAAATACAATATAGGGCTGGAATGCAGCTATAGTAAACCATAGCAAAATAATGATGAGCAAGCAAGAAGGGCATTCAAGACGTCGAATGTGCCTATATATAATGTGCATGACATCGAAGAGAGGAAGAGAGTTTTGAAAGTAGCATAAAGCATGTGTGTGGCGAAGAAGAAAAAATGGCAATGAAGTGCTCTGGCCGTGCCATTCGATTCGGTTGAAAATCTACACCTGAGAACAAGCGGATTCAGTCTAGTCAACACATAGGCAATATTTAGGTATCTTTGATTTGGCATGGATTACGAACACAGGAAAATATTCACAGTTCATAATATCACAAAGTGTAAATATGCAAGGAGCCTAGGTAAGTGAGAAGTCTATGGATAAATGATGGTTACGTCTTTAAATGTCCTACAGTGCTGCGAAGTTTATATCTGGGTTGCTGCAACTTTCATCATCGGTGTGATCGGCAACTTCGTTCCTGATTCCTGCTCCTTCCGACATGACGACAGCCGAACCAGCTGGACCCGCTAGTATGATCTACATAACTTTCAGTGACTAATCGGTGCCACTTTTGCTGTAAGGACTTTCACTACAAGATTGCTGCACGACGGCAAGAAGTTTGGGGCTATAAGTGCCAGAATAGTCGGTTTCATGTTTAAGAAGGACTGAGATTTGTATAAGTATGTAGACGATAATGAATATTTTTTTAAGAACTTTCTGGAATATTAAATTTAAATAAAATTTGAAAAAAAAAAATCTGAATACTTTATTTCTTATTTTAATCCTGTATCGTAATAAGTATATTATAAACATTTCTCGCCGAAAAAAAAAATTATTTTAAGCTAGCCACCATGCTTATGTAGGTCTTAAACAAATAAAATCTCTTGGGTTAGAAATGTTACTTGCAAACTGAATTGCGCGAGACTGCCAGACCCATAAAAGTTCGCAAATTATATTCACCTGACTATAAACATTCACTTGCTTACAGCCCCCCCCCCTTTTTCACCCCTCCCCCCCCTCCCCACAAAATTATATTTGCTACATAATTATTTTTAAAATATATATATAACTAAAATTAGATGAGAGGTTAAGAATTCAGACTCCGGACTGAAAGTTACGAGATGTTAAAATACAGCACATCACATGGATTTACATGAACTAAAACTGCCCTAAAATATATTATTCATAAGCCATATCTAAACTGTTTGAAAAATATATATCATACATTAACAATATTTCTGTAATTGTAGGAGAGAATGCACCTTCTACGCTTGAATCTTATATACAAGTTTTAAGTAAAGGAAAAGTTGAGATATAGCTGGTTTAGTGGTTACTGTGCTGGACTTCCTTTCCAAAGGCTCCAAGTTAGAATCCTGTTCGGACGTGAGAATTTTTCAATTTTTTTAATGTTACCAGCTGTCTTGGGAAAGTATGAAATTTACAAAATATAAGCTTTTTGAACTGAATTTTCCATTACAAAATACATTAATACTGTAACTATCATAGATTTTGCCATTGTTCAAATGAAATAAATTTAAATATTTCGACTTATTTATTAATACATCGATTTCTGGATGTCTGATTGGCAGGGTCGATAGCCCAGTGCAATCTCTTAAGGTAGCAAGCAGTTTCTTTCCCGCGCGACGTCTGTTGCTGACGTCACTGCTCGTGCATGCTGATGAGGTCACTATGGGAGGTCACTGCAGGCCGTGTGTCCTGGTGGACCTGCCGCAGCCGTGTCGCGGGCCTGTCGGCGTGGTGATGCATATGTGGTTACAATGCAAGGCGACAAATGTAAAATCGAATAAAATAAAATAAAATATTAAGACAAAATATTGTTTTTCAAAATATGAAGTATCGAAAATCGAATATGTTTAACAAAGTCCTGCCTGGAATGTACTTTACAATCTTTTTTTATATACCTTCTTGGGTATGGAAAATTACATATTTAAATTTTTAAATAAATATACGCACTGCGATTCGTGCACTCTACCAGGTGATGAAGGAACTATGTAGTTGATGGAATTGAGCAAACGCCACTAATCGAAAAATGCGAGTAATCAGAGCAGCAAGGCGACAAATCGAACATGTATAAGTTATCAGTCTAGAAAATGTGACTAAATCGAACATGTATAAGTTATCAGTCGAGCAAATGTGACTAAATCGAACATGCGTAAGTTATCAGTCGAGCAAATGTGACTAATCGATCAAGTATGAGTAAATGACCGAACGAATGGCGTCTAACGAAGGTGAGAGATAAATATATACAAAGATGTAGAGTGAAAGACAAGATGGAATTCTCTCATTCCATCCGAATGAGAGAATAAGAGATAAATGAAAGAGAGGAAGAAAGTAATTGAATAAGATTAAGAGGGAGAAAGATATTGAATGAGGGAGGCAAGATAGAAGAAGATGGAATGCGAGAACAGAGAGAAACGAAAGAGAGGGAGAAAGGGATTGAATAAGAGAAAGAGAGAGAAACGAATGAGAGAGAGAAACGAAAGTGAGGGAGAAAGGAATGGAATGGGAGAATGGCAGGAATGAGGGAGGTAAGAGAAAAGGAGGTAGAATGAGAAAATTAAAGAGACATGAAAGAGAGAAAGAGAGAGCATGTAATGATAGAGCATGAAAAACATGGCAGTATTGTTGTATGACATCACGATTGTACGCGCCTTGAAAAGACGAGTCCGGTGATGTATAGCACTGGTGTCTTTAATTTTTTTAATTAAAAATATATATTTTAATTTTAAACATAACGTATTCAAATAATTTTATTACGATATTGTGATCCTATGCGCTTTGAAAGACGAGTTAAGTGATACATAACACTTAATACTTATGTCCTTAATTTTTTAATTTAAAAAATATATTTAAATAAAAAATAATTTATTAAAATAATTTTATTTTGTGTTAACCTCATTATGCAGCTGAGGTTTGGATATCTCAGCCGCATTGAGGATTTACGTCAGCTGCAATTAGGATGCTATTTTTTTTTAGGGAAAATCGGGAAATTTTGAAGAAAAAACGGGAAATTCGTAGTGATAAAAGGGAAATTTAAAAACTTCTTTGTAATAAAACATACGATTCTGTACGAAAATGGGCACTTTTTGGGAAAAAAAAATTGAAAAAATTTGAGGTGAAGGACATCCAAGGTCAGATCCTCTATCCTCCAGCTGAAGCCGTGTGTGCCCGAAGGAACCATACCCTACTACTGGCATGTCTAAACAATTTTATCTTCCGTATTTGTTTTGGTAGATAATACTGCTGCAGAGTGTTTACCCATAATATAGTCCCGCACTCTGTATTTGAAGTCTACTGGGTTCGGGTGATTGTTCTGATGTCCCATACCTCTTACATAAGATAGCAAACATTCTAGGATGTTCTGAGTAAATTTCGTTGTAGTCACTTATCGAACATTTAAAAATTCATTTAAATAGTCAAATTAATTTTGCATGGTTTTATTGCAAATTTGTGTTCCTTCTTGGAAAGGCACCTTATTTTTTACTTCTTTTTCCCGGACAGTTTCCTTGAGCTCTGTCATTTCATTTAAAATTCTGTCTTGCTGCTCTTTATGTGTGCCATACGCGCTCTCAGGCTGTGACGAATTCATGACATCAAATATTCATTGAAATTTTACAAAAATTTTCTGGGGGGGTAGAATCTCCTGTTCCTAAATTATTATCCTTTAAATAACCTATAGCTTGAGAAAAGAGCTTGGTAAGAGCTGAAATGCTGTTTTTACTTTTTTGGTCGCCACTGTCATTCACTTCTAAATGATGTTGTGTTAACTTAGGTGCCAGATTCAAATCATGCACTGATATCTCAAGCAGTTGCTCAACAAATATTTCGTCTACTTCCTCACTGCTCTTAGTAACAAACCCCTCATCTGAAAAAAATTATTTCTTGCCAACTTCAATAAGTGCGGAACATCTGCAAATAAGACAATTTTCTTATTGCTGTCGCTCAGGGTATATTTAGGATTAGTTCCTATACCGCTCTGTTTCCTCCACCCATGTCGCGTACTACTGCTACAACCTGGAAACTACAGTCTTTTAATTTACGTATAATTTATCTTTCAATATATGCTCGGACATGGACTGATCTAAATCATAATAAATTCGTTGTTTCCATTTACCAAGCAGTCCGCGTGGCATAGCCATTTGTGCATATTTGTGGGGGCCCAATATTTTCCCTCTTGCTCTGCCCACACATGTCTCACTGGAAATCTTCGCTTCATCCAAAAACAAAGCTGTAATTTTTTCAGTGCGTGGTATGATAAACTGCACTGCATAAAATTCCATGACAGAAGGAAACAGCACTCTTTATTAATCCTAAATATAACCCTACGTGCTGATAAAGGCTGTTCATGGTAATGTGAGCACTTTAAAAACAGACCTTAGAAAAAAATGTCACTGTCCCTACATGCATATATTTGAACGAGCGCACTGAGAACATTTGTTAAATATTTACTTTCCTAATAATTTAAAAGTTTCACTTAACCAAAGTATGAATAAAGTGATGAGGTCCACGGCAATGTTAATTTTACATAGGGCGGAAGAATATACAACACGCATACAAGCAGGGCTTTCAAAAGTGCTCATTTTACCGTGAACCGCCTATACTCCTGTATACCTACGAAATCGTTTTAGCTACCTCTCCTGCGCTCATGACTTTCCTGTTCTCTCAAAATCTGACAGTAAACTTCTAATCTCGTCCAACCGAACAAAATTTTTTTAAATTCTTTTAGCCCCTCAGAAGCTCGGAATTGGGATGGCCTGGGCCAGAATACACGCGATGAGGGTTCTGACTATATTTTCAAAAAGAAGTTGGTGCAGTGCTTGCTGCCAAGCCGCAGTGACCCGTAAAGTGGAGCATTTTGAATGTACGGTTGAATGAATGGTTTTTTGACTAATTTTAGTTTTAACTCCTAAATATTTCTTTTCATCATTATTTTTTATCATTGTTTGCTCCTCTTATGTATGTATAACTCTAAATTCTTCTCCAGCTTAAAGTACTTGTTTTCTGATTATTATTATTAGTATTATTATTATTATTATTATTGTCAGAGGCATTCGAATTATAAGGGCCTAGTTCTTTTGATTTCGATGTTGTAACTAACTAGTGTTCTTTTTTATAATTTGATTTGCAGAGAGCTATTTTTACGTGTGTATGTATGTAGACCTGTTGTGCATTTATGGGTTTGTTTAAATGTACTATATTCTTGCGTGTGTATGGTAAATATTTTGGCCGAATACCTACCCGTTCATCAGCGCTTTGGACTTGTTTAAACTTAATAATAACCTCTTAAATTCAAACATTTCTCAGTATTTATATACGCATGTCACTATTTAGTATTAATTACCTGTTCCGTCGATGTCTAATAACGACTATTGATTTTCTGTAGTGTTTGTTAATTTGTAAGCACTATATATATTTTTTTCTTTTATACTGTAATAAGCAAGACAAGTGTAAATTATAAGAATGGTTCAGTGTAATAAAAGGCAGATATTTCTTAACTGCGCCAAATAAAGCCGATTTATTATTATTGTTATTATTATACGTGCTGATATATGAATAAAGGAAACATGTGATTATTGAAACCAAAGCGAATAATTTGTATGGTTTTTGATACATAGTTTGGCTATAGTCACCTGTTTTAATGTTAATAAAATCCGACCTCTTGCATAAAACGACCCACATCAGTGTCTTCGACTGTAGGAAAACGAAATAACTGAATACCATCTGTATTGCTCCTCCTGTGATTGTTACGCCCGAACACAGCTCCGCAAAGTGCCGTTTTCCCGCTGCAAAGACATCAGTAAGCCACAGAGCAAAGCGAGCAAATCTCGACCGTTGCCCTCCCCTCCCCACCCTCTCCGGCGACTACAATGATTTCACGCGACGTGACGTCACCAAGCTGGCTTAGGGAGGGGGAAAGATGCGCGTGCCTCTACCTTCTGCCTTTCTTAGTACCATGATTAAAACCCATCTTTTTAATTTTCTAGTAATTATTATGAACACAAAATACACCGATTTATACCTTCTTTAGTTAACGATTTCAGGAGCTAAGCGCCATCTGAAAAATAAACATGAACTTCATATCTCAATAACTACTTAACTGTGTCCCACCGCATTTTGGATGTGAGTAGTAGGGCGGAAAACTACCTAAAATAATGTTTTATAGCGTTCACTTATTTTTAAAATGACACTATTATAATTGTTTTAATATATGCTACAGCCAGATCAGCCTGTAAACAAGAATTTTTAAAATTTTAAAACACTCAATTATTTTCCCTCTGTACAAAAATGTGGGTACTTTCGCAGGATAAAGAAACATTTTTTCTATATTTTAAACCCAACAACTTAGTTTTTGAAAATAAGTTGATTAATTAGGGTTAAGTAAATTGAATTGCGTAATGTTTCTTAACGTTATCCTTGTCGTGCATTTATTTTTATATAATTTTATGGTTTCATTTTCAGGATAGCAATTTCTTCCTTTGCTTTGGTAAGTTGAGAAAATTACAGCTCCATAACTACAGCATGCTATACATGCCATTCGAACATAGATATGAAGTTAACATGCTTAGGAGAAAACCTCCACACCTGTTTTTTTTAGGAACATTTTTTTTTGGCTTGGACATCGAAGCTTTGGATAATTGTTTGTCTGTTCACGGCAAAATAAGCACTTTGGAACCCCTGGCTAAGATCTGCTTGTATAAACAATGCATATTTCTCCGCCTTATGTAAAATTAACATTGCTATGGGGCTTACCGCTTTATTCATTAGTCGGTCAGAAGAAACTGTGAAATTATAGGAAAAGAAAATATTTTACAAATCGGGTAATTTTTATACTTCAATGTACTAAAAAAACCAGAAAGCGAAAGAAATAGTTTAAGTTATCACAAATAGTTACCTAACACTTTTTATTTGACGTCAAGTTATGCAACTACTTTACACCCATCGTTAACAACTTTACTGGGAACATAACACTCAGTGCGCTTGTTAAAATATATGCAGGTAGGAGCAGTGAATTTTTTTTTTTTTATGTTGGTTGCAATAATGCTCACTTTATCCTGAACAGCCTTTAGTTACTCGTTTGCCACAATACAAAAGTAAAAATTAATTCAGGCTAATGTAATATATTGTAGTACATTGATTTGATAGGCATGTACACATTAGAGTGTATAATTTTTTCTTGATACCTAAGAATTTCGCCACACTGCCCTACCTATTATTATGTTTTACAATTATGCTTGACGCACTGTTAGGTGTACGGCCCGAAAATCGAAATATTAGATTGAAAATAACTTTCGATTTTGTGGAACCACATAGAATTCGTTTTAATTCTCTGTTCGAAAGAACTAGTGTTAGTAAGAATGATTTACGGAATAAATAAATGTGAAGGATAGAGGGACAGTTGTTAGTTTCAGGAGAACAATTTTCTGCAATTTAAATGAGCTTGCAAATTTAAATGCATTTATCGATCTATTGCTAATATAAACACCCTAACAAAATTCCTGCGTGTACAAAGAAAAAAAATCATTACTTACAACGATAATGCACGCCACAGGGATATAAAAAATTAACACCAGTGAAATCCTCGATCGTGAAGATGAAAATTTTGTCTATACCCTATGTAATTTGTTTTCCATACACCGTAATTCGTACGAGGCCATGCGCGTACGTATGATTGCATGTATAGAGTCTGTAGGGAGTGTCTTAAGACCGTTCCACGCTTCCTGTTGTTACGATTGCGACACCAGCCACGAGGTGCGCTCAGACGAAAGGCGGTCAGCGGCAACCAGCTCAGGGACAGGGTCAGCATGAGCTGCACTGCGGAAGTGAAGTCGTTCCACACAAACATGTCAGTTGGATCATATTATATGCAGTTCTCGGTAAACTGAGCACTTTCGTAAACCCTGCTTAAGATCTACTTGTATGCACATTGTGTATTGTTCCGCCTTGTGTAAAATTTGCATTGTCATGGGCCTAATCACATCATTCATAAGTCGGTCAAGTGAAACTGTACAATTATTATACAAATACATATTTTACAAACCTGTTAGTTTTTACACTTCGATGCATTAAAAAATACAGAAAACTAAAGGAATAATTTAAGTTATCGAAAATGTTACCTAGCACCTTGTATTCGACGTTGAGAACCATACTTCCCCTGCATCGCAACCAACTGTACTGGGCGAATGCCACTCAGTGCGTCCATTAAAATACATTCATGCAGGAGCAGTGACTTTTTTCTATGGTTGATTCCAAAAGTGCTCACTTTATCGTGAACAGCGTTTAATTAGGTGTGGGTGACACAGAAATAAGGGGCATTGGCCGGCAACAGTGACTCCGCTCACGCCAAGCTATCGGCGAATAGGGAAGGAGTAGCATGACGTTAAGAGGAGGAGGGGGGGGGGCGAGAAGTGTGGTCTTAGGATCCGAAACTGGAATAGAAGTCTTCCTGGGGCGTCGGAAATGCGAGGCGAACGCAGGGCGCGAGGGCAGGCTCCGATCTCCAGCTATCTTCAAGGCTGAGTTTGTGAGGGAAAGAAAGCAATTCCCTGATCTCTCCTTCCCCATCCTACTTCTATTAAATTGTAATTGTTTCAATTGCTTTAAGTATCATTAAAGGGAGTAGTATCTTTATTACTTATTTCATTTCACCTTCTCACCTACCAACCTTTAAGCTGTGCTGTTGCCTTAAGTGACAACCACAACAAAGTACCATTTCTGGCAATAACGTAGGCCGTAGATGTCACCTGAACACGAGTACATCGTAAGACACAAGGGCGGTTCCCAGGGACTCGTGCAGAAACCCAGCCGTTTCCCTTCTGTTTGCTTACGTGTTCTGTGCTTTTGGTGAGCTCTGTATGTCGTTGGTGTCTGGAACCAAGCGTACGTGCGCATGTACATTCCTGCGACCAACGATGTTAAGGTCGATGCATTGCTGAGTGTTTGCGTCTGTTCTGTGGTTCCCTAGTATGGCTGTATGTATGGCTTCACTGTGATACAATACACGGTTTATTCACAAAAGGTGCATTTCTATGCAGTCCTGGTATTACAACAACGATCAATATAAATCTCGAGAAGAGTACGGTGCTAAGAACTACTCCGTCTGCGAGTGCGCAAATGCCGATAACACTTAGTATTTTCAACAAAAGACCGCCTTATCGATTCTTGACTCATCATCGTCGCGCTCTTTATCATCGCGTGTATCGTCGTTCTCTAGTAGTACCACGTGCAGCTATAGACTTTCTCGTTTACTTCATTAAAGCGTTCTATTTTTTTTTTTTTTTTTTTTCGGTGTTTTAATAGAAGCATTTTAACATTAAAATGCACGTGCATTTTAAGTTAAAATGGGTTTCTCTGGCAGATTAATCTTATATTCGTGTCATGTCCGGGGATAACGGGAACCTACGGGTGCCAACTGGAAAGCCCGTCACTCGGGGAGTGTTGCCTTACCCTGGGTTCACTCCCCACTCGAGTTCTTTTTAACTGCCAATTTCACTAAGTCCCTGAAAAGTACGCATGTGTCAGTAATTATAGTAACTATGATTGCAAAGGAGTAGGTTTATTTCAGCATTAAGGCTGTAGCACAGGGAGTGGCAGATGGATTCTCGTGTAAAGGTGATGGAAGTGTTTTTAATTCGTCTTTCAGTCTCCTGACAAGACCTATTGTCAATCTGGAACCTTAAGTGACTTCGAATAACTACCAACTACAAGATTTTTTTTTTTTACTGAGAACAGCATTATACACGGGAAGGGATGATTTAATATTTTAACTGCCCGAAATTTACAATTAGGTAGAGCTACTAACAAGATAGCAACACACATGTTGTCAGATGATATGAATTTATGGTCGCCTTTGAAATCGTAAAATCGTGGTTAACTTTAATTTCAAAGTCATAAGATAATCCTATTTCTATGATATTTTTATCATGAATATCCGCTCATATTATGAATCGTAATTAATTTCAGTGTCTTAACTACTGCAGGCAACATCATATTTTTCTTTCTCTCAAACAGGCGTAACAAAATCACGAGGGACAGTTTTAAGATGATCGGGAGAGCAGGGAGAGGTCATTACGGCACTGTGCACGTGTTAATCAAACAAGGAGGCGAGGACGATGGCACGACGTACGCGATGAAGGATCAACCAGCCAAGACAGACGCAGCAGAGACCGAGCTACGGACGCTGCAAGACGTCACAGGCGTGCCATACCAGAACCAACTGCACTATGCTTTCGAAAGCAACGGCCAGCTCTCTACTGTAGTCGAGTACTCGAGGTACGGTACCGTCGGGGACAGAACGCGAGACAGGAAGTTTGGAGTGTCTGTAGGCGTTGTCCGTATGTGCATGGCGGAACTGCTGGTGGCGGTGTTGGAGCTGTACCGCGCTGGATATGTCCACGGCGGAGTCCACGTCGAAAACATCCTGGTCGTGAGCGGAGGTCATATCGGTCTCGCGGACTACGGGAAAGCCGAAAGTGTCGACAAAGGGAAGAACTGTAGGAATCACTGGGATTGACCACCAGCTCTAATGTCGGACTTGTTTGACGTAGTGAACGAAGCCGCTGAAGATCGTGGTAAATACTTCGAGGCTAAAGACTTCTATGAACATTTAAGGAAGTTAAGTTTCAAAAACGGTCATACACTCGACAGTCACCTAAGAGAAATACAGAACCACGAATTTTTCAGGAAAGTTGTTTGGGTAGATGTCAAAATGAAAAATGTGACCGGACCATTCGCAAGGTATGTGGAATACTACGAAGCGCCTGATCATGAAATGAATCCTACGTAAGCGGAAGTGAAATATCCTATAGAAAGGCAGTGGCGTAAGCGGAAGTGAAATATCCTATAGAAAGGTAGTGGCGTAAGTCGCTCATGCACAATATGATATAAAAATTGAAATTTTAATTTTAATTAAACATTTCCTAAGTGTTCCAACTTCTTCTGTCCCTCAACAACGTTTAATTTTTCATTAATTTATATTTTCTAATATTATCACATCGGTTCACCTGAGGTTCGAATTTATCTCAATAAGTCAGAAATCATTTTCATTAATTCAACATTTCCTTAATTGATAATAGTTCAGCCATTACTATAACTATTCGAAGCCTGCATTTATCCACCCTTTTAAAACAGATTTCTTGAAACTGTCCCAGAAAAAAAATCTCACAGAAACTAACTGAAAATTATCAAAAGGAATCACTGAAAGTTTACAGATTGCTGCGGTGAAAGTGACTTGAATTCACATACTTATTTGGGTCTACATCTGATTTGCAGTGATTTCTATTCCGAGGCGGTGATCTGATTTTACAGACATTAGCTACACAGTGAGTGCATTTCCAGGATGTAGTGTGTTCCTCTGACTTAAACTACTTGCTTCTATTTTCAGTCACAAATCTTAGGGCGAATCTTTCATCATTTGGCACACACCCTATTCCTAATCTCTCTCTGGCAATATTTCCTTTCCGCCCCGCCATATTCAACAGTTCCCACGAGACAGTCTTGTCTTAAGGTGATCTATCAGATTACTTTTTTCCAATTTGCATGCTTCTCCACATATAAATCTACTCACCGTGGTCTAGACTTTCCTCGCCTTACTTTATCCACCCATAATAAATTCAGTGCTCATGGGTTTTTTTTTTTTCGTATGTTACCTCCGCCATAGAGGTTATTTTACGAATGACTTTTAGCCAATGAAGTAATGGGTTTGAATAAAGAAACGTTGTGGGCGGATTCTGCTGTAGTTTACCGTAAGGTATAACACAGTCCGTAAGTAACGAACGTAAAAGCAGAACAGTATTTAGTAGAATAGTTAACAAGCAATAGTTACAGTTACAATTCAGTATTTTACTGCAGTTATAGGTAACAAGCATACGCTCAACGCAAATAAATTTATCCCATTGTTTAATTACATTTTACGGTAAGTACCTAGTTTTTTCTTTGTAATTGAGAGCAAATAAAGTTTTAAGTATAGAAAATTTTCAAACATGATAATTTCGGTAGTGCATCGTATTTCTTGTACCAGATGTCGAATACGTACGAAAACTTCTCGCAAACAGACAGCATGAAAACCATTTTCAAGATAAGACAAATTTGATCCGACGCTGAATATCAGCAAACTATGTTGGATACACAGGAAATACACGTGTGTGCACGTATATTTAATACCACACTAAATTATTAGTTCCTGGATTGACTGGCAGCCCGAATGTAAGCAGCGGTTCATCACTGCAACGTTCAGTAAGTTTGTGGTCATGTGCCTCGTGTGTAAGCAGACAAGCATCACTGCGCCGTTCTGTAAGATTGTGAACTTGTGTCACGAGTGTAGGCAGCCAGGCTTCACCATGACGTTCATTAAGTATATGTACTTGTGCCTCGAGCGTAGGCAGACAGGCATCACTGCAACGTTCAGCTGGTTTGTGGAGTTGCGCCTCGACTGCAGGCAGCCAGGCATCACCGTGACGTTCATTAAGAATGTGGACTTGTTCGTCGTGTGTAGGGAGACATTTTTCGCCATGACGTTCGTTAAATATGTGGACTTGTGCCTCGAGTGTAGACAGACAGGCAACATTGCAACGTTAATAAATTTTGTGGAATTGTGCCTCGAGTGTAGGCAGACAGACATCATTGCGACGTTCAGTAAGTATGCAGACTTGTGCAACGAGTGTAGGCAGCCAGGCTTCACCGTGACGTTAATTGTGTATGTTGTCTTGGGCCTCGAGTGTAGGCAGCCTGGCATCACTGCAACGTTCATTAAGTTTAAGGAATTGTGCATCGAATGTAAGCAGACAGGAAGCATTGCAACGTTCAGTAAGATTGTGGACTTGCGCCTCGAGTGTATGCAGCCAGGAAATACTGCAATGTTCAGTAATTATGTGGACATGTGCCTCGAGTGAGGCAGCTAGGCATCGCTGCGACGTTGAGTAAGTTTGTGGACTTGGGCAGCGTGTGTAGGCAGCTAGGCATCAGTGCATTGTTCAGTAAGTTTGTGGAATTCCGCCTCGAGAGTAGGCAGCTTGGCATCACTGCGAATTTAAGTATTTTTGTGGACTTGGGCCTCGAGTGTAGTTAGCCATTCATCACTGTGATGTTCAGTAAGTCTGTGGACTTTCACCTCGAGTGTAGGCAGCCAGGCTTCACTGTGATGTTCAGTAAGTCTGTGGACTTTCACCTCGAGTGTAGGCAGCCAGGCATTACTGCGACTTTCGGTAAGTTTGTGGTCTTGCTCCTCGTGTGTAGGCAGCCTGGTATCATTGCGATTTTCAGTAAGTTTGTGGTCTTGTGCCTTGACTGTAAGCAGCAAGGCATCACTCGTTAAGAAAGTTTGTGGACTTGGGCCTTGAGTGTAGACCGCCAAGCACCATTTTGTCCACAATCTTAATCGACTGCACTATGTAAATGTATACATAAAATATGTATGTGCTCATGTGCCTGCTTGTAAGTTTGTTGAAGCAATTTTTTATCTTTGCCAATAGTTTTTCCTATCTTGCGTCGTAGATAATATATACAGTCTTCCTTCGCGTATTCCACTCTCCCACTAATGATGCTGCAGCATACATAGAGAAGAAAAGTTAAAAATTTCACTCAATTTTCCATGCGAATGAATCATTTCTAATATCACGTTCCTTCTGTGTGTCTGTTTGTATTATACAATAAGGTAATTGTTTCTCTAAAACATTTGAACCCTTGCACTTCATTTCTGCAAATTCGTTATAGTTAAAGTATTTCATAAGAACATCCGACTGTTATAGTTTCCGGCCATTCCGGGTGTATGTTTTGAAAACGGCGGGCGTCCTTTTAAGCGAAACTGTGAAAATTTTGAATACATAAATATTTTACTATTGCCCCAAATTGTGTTGTAATGCGTACACGTACACAAAAAAAAGAGAACTTGATTCCAGTTTTAGTTGACGCTAAAGTAAACATTACACTTAACAATGTTACTCTAAACCATATTTTCCTTAAGTTAAACTTCAACCGGCTTAAGTAAATTCAAGAGCCTAAATATGTTTTCTACGTTTCCCGTTATGATAAGAAATGACAGTCTGAAACACTATTACAATGGACGAAAATTATTTATGAAGAAACAATTAAACGAGGCATGAGAACTATAAATAATCTTTCTATCTACGAATCTTAAAACTTTAACAAAATTAACGCGTTTCGCTATAATTCAAAACACTTGCTCGTGTCATTCGATAGTCGTGTATATAATCTATAGGTACTAGAAATTCAGTTTGCTCGTATTTCAATTTCATCTTCTGAGATAAAATTTGTTAAGCAGTAAGCTCGTATTTCAATTTTTACTTTTTCAGATAATATTTAAATTTTAAACAGCAAGAAGTGAAAACTTTCTGGCAGGCGAACCACGTTTCGGATTTCAAAGGATCTGCAACATGTCACTCCTGTTACTGCAAGAAACTCATTTGTTTCATTAGCTGAGAAAATATTCTTGTGGAACAACTTGGTCGAAATTTGCCCAGATTAAGATGTAAAGTTGTAATTCTCGTATTTACGCTATAAAAATCAGTTAATGTTATTTTTACTTATATATTTATTTATTTTTTGTTTATTTATTTATTTATTTTCACGTCACCATCGATATCGTGCTGCAAAATTATAAAATATCCTCAAGACATAAATAAAATGTTCTGGCTCTTGAACAGTTAGTGAGCTCCCAAACTGTACATCGCGACGCCCTAACATGTCACCTGTCTTGTTACGGGGCGTCTGGCTATATGAAAGAAGTATAGAACTAACTGTTCAGGTCTATAGAGAAACACTTTTGCTATATGTGTGAATATTTAAAGAAATAAAACAAATCATATTATAAAAAAACATAATTTTTCTTTTTGTAAATATACCTCCTTCATGACTTCCGGACTGAAATACTTTCAAGACTTATTTGACGTAATACGTGTCTCTCTTTAGTCTCCCATACGGTCCCCAAAAGTCTGAATATGGAATAGGCCAAGGCGAAGCGATAATGTTCTGCCGCCGTATTGTTGTGATTAGCACGCACTCAAGATTCGATACTTTTGCAGCATGCATAAAAATTATAGTTAAACTGTTGTATTTTAATAACTGTGAACATTGTTATTTCCATGCAAGTTCCGTGTGTATACGAGTGCGTTGATTTATGATTTATAATAAGTTACAACTTGTTATACACACGCGCGAGAAAGGACAAGTGAAGAAATTTTAATTACTCGTTCTTGGATTTCGATTTTACATACACGCTTAATGAAGAATTCCCTTAGTGTGCTCTGCTTTGAAGTGATAGTATAGGCTATTCGCAGTAAAGTGAGCACTTTTTAAGGCCCTACCAGAAGGTATTTCCCCTAATACATTTTTTTTTTCAACCTCACCTATTAACGTTTGAGAGTGATGAAATATATACAATATGTTTGTTAGGCATATTGCAATATTTATGTTAAAAAGCGGTGGAAAGACAGAAATTAATTGAAAGGAAAAATTTAGCAAGGCCTTGAAAAGTGCTCACTTTACCGTGAACAGCCTATAGCTGGCAGTGTTACCGTAATTTGGTAACAGTATACAGTTGGTAAGCAGGTCATCCCACTGACTTTTTATCACTTACAGCAGAAGACCTACTGTCGTATAAAGGCCACAATCTCTCATCGAAGTGCTCCTTCCGTCTTATTAGGTGCCGCAGTGAATTATAGGCTGCAAGAAATATCACACAGTTTATATCGCCTTCTGCACTTGACATAATGTCGTTCATAAGTAAGCAGTCTACTGCCAAACAGCTAAAACCAATGTTACATTTCAAGCAACACAATTACTCTACGAATACGCGAAATGTTGAAAGACTTAAGTGACCAGGAGCATTTCGTATATGATAATAACTTTCATAATGATATTCTCTAAATACATCAAAGATAGTATCACAGCAGCACTTGTCTGCTATCACTGGCACTCTCCTAAGTGAAAACGGTGTCGATTTATCCACGTGTAGGAGTGACATTATAGTTGGTTGCTGTTCCGATTCTCTGGATTCCAAACACTCATCATGGAGAAAGCTCCTGCTGAAAAAAGGTCGCATTACCTCGTTTATAGAGAGGTCTTGTATCACATTAAGTCCTGATTTTAATCAAATACAGGAAACTGTAATATCACTGGTGAACTATTTCAAAACTCGAGCTCAAAAGGTCCGATAGTCAAAAATTATGTGCAATTATAAGAGAACCAAACACGTTTTCTTCCTCTACTAATTTAATTTTCGTTAATTTTCTCATGAAAATACTGCGTGTACAAGAGTCGCAAGGTAAAATTTATTTTTTCGTGACAGAAGAAAGACTTATGGCTGCTGAATGTTTCATTGGCCAGGGCTTAATTTTAATTTTGGCCTTTGTGAGCAGCATATTGTAGAGTACACATTCAGTTTGACGAATATTTTCCCCCGGAAACCGAGTTGCTTAAGACGTTTTGGTCGGCACCTAGCAGAGAGTGTAGGGGACGGTGAAATGGAGACAAGATAAAGCAGCGGAGAAATACAAGTGCAGGATAAACTGGAGTGTACCGAGAAAACATCCCGGACAAAGGAAACGTCCGTCATGTTTCCCACATGCGAAAGGCTTGACGACCCCGCCGGGAATCGAACCTCGCTCGCCGTGGTTTCAAGAAACAGATGAACAAAGGCGGATCACAAACCCGTTTACCAAATATCCACAATCAACCTTCCCTACTACTGAGCGGGTACATGACTCTTATATCAGCTAGCTTCAAAACTACTGTAAAAATCTGAAAGCCAAATGAGGGGTGTCAACACTGAGACAGATATTCATGCACTTGTTTACATACATTTACATCCGTATCACGTGCAATTATTTTATTCTTCCAGACCCCGTTTCGTAGGCCAAAGGGTCTTTATTTTGAAATATATTTTTAGTCATTATGAAAAAAATGATACTAAAATCATAAAATACAGCACTGATATTTAGATTTTTATACTCAAGTCTGTATCATTTGATATAAAAGAATACAAACTACTTATACATGACTCGTTTCCTTTAAAACTATCACCAAATCAAATACTGGCTTTTTATTTTATTTTATTTTTTTCATACAAGGGTTTCCTACCGAAAATGTGACTATGTCGGGAGGCGCAGTTTACAGAAGTTTGGTAACCCTTGATATAAAGTATCCTTTAGGTTTTGGCTGTTTTCTCCTGTGAATGGCTTGATGTATCGTCTTTCTTATAGCGCTGTTTACATATCGGTTTTATGATGTATTTATGGAGAGAAAAATCATATGGTGGCACATATACTGCTACTGTATTTTTTTTTTCCATAAAGACTATGTTGAGATACCAATAAGTGAACGGTGCACGTCACAAAATCGCCGCCAGAAGTTATCGTTGGGACGGAAAAGTCAAACACTGGAAAACTTAAGCGAGACGGCATGTGACTCCGAGATGTATAGCTCATGGTTGACTAACATCCCCTCCTCCCCCTGCCTCCTACACCAACACAAACTCACCACATTCCAGCAGAGTCTCGCTTTGCGTGGCCTATTGTGATGCTAAGCGGTGGAAGGAAGTGACCGTTTGTCGGCCACCTTTCACGCCAGTGTCGTCTCATTGACGGCTGCCCTCCGTCTCTTCAAGGCCATCGACACTTCACGAGTCGCGCCTCCAACCGTCGCCAAGGTCGACTAACTTCTTTTCTTAGCGTCTGGGAACTTTTCTGGCGAGTAAAGGCAGTTCACGGTAAAGTGAGCACTATCAACCTTAGATAAATGTCACTGCTCCTACCTGCATATATTTTAAAGGGTGCACTGAGTGGCAATCACCTAGTAAAGTTGGTAACGATGGGAGGCGAAGTAATTCCATGTCTTAACGTCGAATTAAAAATGTTAGGTAAACATTTGTGATAATTTAAATTACTTCTTATGCTTTGTTTTTTTATGCATCAAAGTGTAAAAATTAGCGGGTTTGTAAAATGTTTACTTTTCTAATAATTTCATAGTTTCATTTGATGGACGCATGGATCAAGTGGTAAGGCCCATGGTAGTGTTAAATTTACGTAAGGCGGAAGGATACACCACGTGCATATAAATAAATCTTAACCAAGGCTTTCAACTGTGCTCAGTTTAACATGAACAGCCTTTACCTTATGCCTTCGCCGGAGTTATAGTTCTTGACAGATCACGACAGGGCCCAAAAAAATTTGAATGGTTTAATGACTCTTAGTCCATGTATGGTGTAAAATACATATATAAGTATGTTCGCACATATATAAATACATACATTTGTGTATCTACCTAGGTTATTATGAATGTATACACGTAGGCTTTCTATGATGTATATGTACACAAACATGTATTTATATATGCACATATTTACGGATATATGTAACTAAGAGTGTGTCAGTCTAGTAGGCAGGATTTTACTACTGCCTTGACACCGGCATCTAGCGTAGTAGCAAGGAGCAACATCAGCCATCTTGAACTCCGATTACAATATTGTGCTTCGGTGACCACTTCAGACATTACCGTTGACGTCCTAGCCCTGGCAGAATACTACTAATAAAACAAATGGGCATAATAATATTTATTTGTATTTCACCGCTTTATTTGGATGCCTCATTTAATAAATTTAATTATATAAATTATTTTTGAGTCCTTTATTTTTGTAGTTACTGTTTTCCATGTTTAAGGATTCGAATTTGTTTGTAACCATCCTGAAATTCCTTTATATTAGTCCAATTAATCTTTTAAAAAAATTAAAGGAAATAAAAAACGAATAATTGTCAAAAGTTTTATATTTTTTATAAATATTTAGGAAACTCTTTAAAGGTATACCGTTCATAATTCCAGAAGCTAATATAATATAACACATTGAAACTTATTGAAACTCATTATCTAGTAAACATTTTAATCATATGTCTCACGAGCGTATTCTTCAGATAAACCCCGAGAAGTGAAAAAAATTACTCACTAATCACTTATCGTCACAATGATAGTAACGATGCTACCAGCATACTAAGCTCATGTGGGTAACATAAATTCCTAAATATAACACCGTTGAAGTCTCCCCCTCACAGACCCTACTGTCTCCACTAAATCTGTAAGCTGTAACAACATTCATTTTAACCATAAGCAGACGTGTTATTCATCAGGTTACTGTGAATGTTTGGCAGCCATATCGAAGCCTCTTTACACCTTGGTCTGTAAGTCGGTCGTATTAGCAGACTGTATCACTGGCATCTGCTTAAATAAAATATTTAAATAAATCCGTTACATATTTCAATTGGATAGAGTATCTTTAGACGCCATCACACAGGTTCTCATACCCAGGAAAAATATAAATACGTAAATTAAATTTCCAAAACAAAATAAAACAATACCATAGCAAGTTTCTATTTCACATTGATCAGCAACTAGTCAAGAAGGTGCATATTTAAATTTTATTACAGAATGATGGGCATACGTATATTATGATGCCGGGTGTGACTTTTCATGACAATTTAAAATTTGTTACTCATTTAAAATTTGTCAAAGGTTTTTTGTGCGTCCAAATAGAGCATATGTAAAATGCCTTATATGTGTATGTTTATTTGAACTGTGAATTTAAATAAATGGCGTGGAGTATCATTGTAATAGCCATCTGGCATATAGTACAGATATGATAGTTTCAAATAACTGTTTGTCTGGTGATTAAAAAAAGGTAAAATTAATGTTATTTAAATTGTAAATAACAAAGTGCTGTAGGTATTGTCTGTAAATGGCTGCTTCGAAGGGCTGTCTGTCTCCACGACTTCTGCCAAAGAAATTTTACAAGATGGATAAGAACTACGGGAAGAAGACAGCTCGCGGATAGCTATTTTGCGGTTAAAACGAACTTCAGTGTAAAGGGCCAACCAACTTCAAAGCGTTCTGTCTAGTCAATGTGAAGCCATAAATAATAAGAAAATTCCCTCAAGCAATACAACAGTGTGCCATAAAATGTAGTAAAATCTGATCTTTATGTGTGAATTTTTACTGGGAAATTCGTAATTTGAGATGTTGAGGAAATATGCCAGATATTGTGTAAGTTCTGGGTTATTTAGTGAATAAATCTTTAAAAAATTTGTTTCAAAGAGTGTTTGTATGGAGAAACGGTAAGTTAGATGGTAGAGGAAATGCCTACACTCTTATTGAATGAGGTTTTGCTTTGGAATTAGCTGCAGATTAAGACTGTATGCGATTTTAGAAAGGGAAGTTGGTAGTTGGCTCGCGAGGCGGTAAAGAAGCTTGAGGTCAGCTGCAAGCTAGCTTCGAGTTTGAAGACACTAAGAGGCGACAGGATTGTATTAGAAAGTATTGTTAAGGTGCGTAGTTGCTTGCAGAATCCGTTGTACGTACGCGGGAGTGTTTGCAGCAGAGTAATAGAGGGATCATGTATGCGAGTGAGTCCGTGTAGTAATTCAAGTCTGTCTGATGGTGATTCAAATCACAGGTGCCTACAGGAACAGAACTAAACCCTGTTCACGGTAAAATGAGCACTCTTGAAATCCCCCCTGCTTACGATCTACTTGTATGTACGTTGGGTATTCTTCCACCGTATGTAAAATTAACACTGCCATTGACCTCATCACTTTATTCATATGTCGGTAAAGTAAAACTGTAACACTATTAGAAAAGTAAATATTTTACAAATCTGCTAATTTTTACACTTCGGTGTATTAAATAAAACAGAAAGGGAACGAAATATTTTAAGCTGTTCCAAATGGTTATCTATCACTTTTTATTTGACGTTAAGATATGGAACTATTTTCTCTCCATCGTTACCAACTTTGCTGGGCGAATGTCACTCAGTGTGCCCGTTAAAATATATGCAGGCATGGCCAGTGACTATTTTCAAATGTTCATTTTAAAAGTGCTCACTTTATCGTGAACAGCCTTTACTTAAAGTACCTCGTATATCTAGCGGTTTATTCACACTTTTTAGTTGTTACGTTACGTACGCACGGTGGAGGTAACAGGATATTTTTTGCTGAAAAGATAGAGACGCGATAAAATTTCCACGGTGTTATCTTACGTTTACTAGTACAGGAAACAGCATAAATGCCTAAGCATCAGTATTAGGAGTCCACAATAATCGGAATATTTTTGAAAGATTTGTACGTGCATTTTACGATACGTTTAGTCTAATCCGAATAGGGTTAAAATTATTTTTGACCTTTTCTGAAAATAACACACACATCATATATATATATATATATATATATATATATATATATATATATATATATATATATTTATTTATTTATATATTTATGTGTGTGTTCCTATGAATACCTATATATTATATATATATATATAGGTATTCATACCTATATATATATAGGTATGAAGTTTAGAACGCAGGGACCTGACACTCAGGATATGCAAGATTTCATCTAAAGCCAAATATAATGCTTCAAAAATGGCCGTCTTACATGGTGAAACATTGCAATCACGTATTATCACACGGGCCTGTGCAGGAGAATACATCCTATCGTCATGAGAGTGTCGCACTTTAAGTTGATTTACCTTCATTTCCTGGTTCAACAGTCGATATGACGTCTTGCTCTGCAAAACGCAGTGATGTTTGACGGCGTCTGCGTCCGATCGCTGGTAAGTTCCCATACACGATAAAGGAGTCTTTGGATTTATTGTGCTACGTCATCAGTACCTGACACGAGCGTGAGGCACCGGCGACTTGTTCATCGAAGAGCTTTCAAGGTCGAATCACTGTATATTATGACTGATATTGATGTGAACTACTCCGTATAAACGAGGCGCGTGGACATATGTGCATGCGGAATATGACCTCACGCCTTGTCTTGATAGTAATTGGTAGAACCATTGCTTGTTACACGTGAAAAATGGCGGTAATGCCATGTAGTGAAATATGATATAATATTATTTTATTATTATGCTCGGGACATTTGCACCCATAATTCAAATGTTCTATGCACTTCCTTTTACAAAAACACAAATTATGGCACTCCAAGATCCTGAATACGAGTAATCAATTGTTAGGCCTACCACAAAGTGAAGACTTCACATCAGGAGGCATATCCTTCACATCGTTCGAGATGAGAGATTTGGGCAGTTCCGAACATCGACATCTTGAGAGCCGATGAGGGTAAAGTGAGGTTAATAAGAAACAGCGCCGGAATGCAAGGACGAGGTAAACGGGAGATCCCCGAGAAAACACGCCGATCAGCTGCATCGTCCAGTACTATTGCCACATGCCACATGCGAAAATCCGAGAGCGGTCCCGCTAGGAATCTAATCCGGTTCGCCTAGGTGGGAGGCGAGCAGTCTAACCACCACAACACCGCGGCCTCCACATCGCGAGGTGTCAAGAACCGTAGCAATGCGAATATTTTGGTCTAATGTTTACGTCGGCTCCATGCTTCACATATAATAAGTAGGTGACTGGAATACATTTTAGAGCTAATAAGTTCTTGCAAATGTCTGAGCGAGTATGTGGGTTTTCTCATAGTACATCTATATTTTTTATATGAATTTTAATGGTGGAAGGCTTTTTGTGGGCTCAAACTAGGCTCTTTACTGTTAAGCGAAACACATCTGTATAGAAAAAATGACAGTTGGTGTTATAACACCGTGAGTTGACATCGATTTCCAAGCGCTCCCTCGTCATACCACGAAGATGAATTGCAAATACGAAGACCTGCCTCTCACCTCAACGACCGCGGAGCCGCGACGTGCACCATCATTAAATGGTTGTCGCAAGAGCTGATTCTGCGATCGAGTTTTCACCTGTGGTCAAAATGTTCGTCAGCATGAGAGAACGGCCTGCACGAAGAGACCTTTTCGCGCGATGAAGCGTTATACCATTGGTCCCATGCAGTTTGTGCAAGGCGATACATTGAAAGAAGATGCCGAGATCTGCAATCATACGTCTACTGGGAGTCAGCAAGTTTTGCCGGCAATACATCTTACTGCATCGATGGGTACCAATTCAACAGGCAATTATTATGAGGCAGTTAATGCTGAATACGAAATGAGTCGAGCTGAGTCGGTTTATGTAGAATGTATACTTGCAAGACTTACGTGCAAAGTCGATGAACTTCAAAATAAACTGTTGTCGGCTCTAAATAGTGTTGAGCATATAACTCCTGATACCAAAATAAAGTAAACTGAATATACATAACAAAACAGGAGGTAAAGATGGCCATGAAGAGGGTAGTGACGAAAATGAACATGAAGACATTGATAGTACTGAAGACGATGATGGCGATATTCTCGATGCATTGACACCTCCTCTAACACGTTTGCTACTACAAGCGACATGAAAGTAGTTATAAATGCTGCGTTCAACCGCCACCTAGCATCCTCGCGGGAATCGAAGGATGCACGGCGGCCATCTTGGATTTCGCCACGAGGGAAAAATTTCACTTCATCATCTAAAAACAGAATAATTTCCCTCAAAAAATTCCCTTTTCTCGGCGGCCATATTGATGGTCCCTTTCCTCGGCTGCCATGTTGGTAGCCAGTACGCTGTCGGCCATTTTGGTAGCCATTATGCTAGCAGCGTTTCACTCATTACATTAAAAAAACGTTCAAATATCGTTCGAATTTCGCGAAACCTGGCAAAATTTCCTGCTCCCGCATGCTCTGCAATTCCACCCCGACGACCATCATGTTGGATTCTCAAAGTATTGCCTGGTTTTGCTCAGTCCATCTGCATTTTACTCAATGTAGATGAATCCGGCGGAAATTGTGAAAAAGCCATCCGGATTGAGCAATCATTGTGCAATAATTCCCGGCGGCCATCTCACTTTTCCTACTTCACTGTCCCCCAGTCATTCTGTCTGAATAATGTTCGAGTGCATTGCCCTTTCATCCATCCATCCTGTTCGCTATAAGCATAGTTGTGTCAAATATGACGTAAGCGTATTTATAATCATAGTTGGAAATAATTTCCGAACTGTTCGAGATACAACTACTAGATTTATAGGCATAACACCCAATAACGAAAAGGACCGAAGGTTCAAGTATAAACTATGTCTACTTATAATCATAGTTCGCTGTAATATCCGAACCATTTGAGATATAGTTGCCAAAATCATAACATATCCATCATTCCCGACAACAAAAAGGATCCAAGGGTCAAGTATAACCTATATCTACTTATAAGCATAGTTAGCTGTAATTTCCGAAGTGTTCGAAATACAAACACCAATTTCATAATATAGGCCAATGAAATGGACCGAAGGGTCAAGTAAAGCATATGCTTACTTATAAGTATAATTAACTGTATTTTCTGAACCGTTTAAAGATGTAGTCGCAAAATGCATAATATAGGCAACACCCACAAGTGAAAAGAGTCGCATGATTAAGTACGTCCTTAGCACACCTGTAAGCATACTGAACTGCAATTTCCAATGGTCTTGAGTGTTGGTTCTTGGGTCTTTGGTTTTGAGTCTTGAGTCTTGAGTCTTTAGTCTTGAGAATTGAGCACTGATTTTCAAAGTGACCACCACCCCCAAAGGGAGGTGTGACGAAATGCTAAGGGGGGCGCAGGTGCCAAAGTATAGAAGCAAACTCGATAGTACCAGTGATTTACATTGTGCAATTTCTTCTATTCAACCAAGAATTGGGAATCTTGTTAAGATATGCAAGTTCATCCATCTCATTGATTGATTTGTTCAGCACCATTTGTGTTCAATACGCATTAAAATTTCATGTTTAAATAAAACCTTTGAGACTTTTATTTGTTTCTGTTTTACCCTTATAAAAATAATTAAGTTTCGGTAAGAGGGTGGTGGGGGCGTAGTTATTTTTCCTTGCAAAAGTGAGGTGTGATAATCTAATGTTTGGGACCCCCTGGTCTTGAGTCATGAGTCAAGGGACTTGGGTCTTGGGTCTTGAGTATTGGGTCTTGGGTCTTAAGTATTGGGTCTTGGGTCTTGAGTCAAGTGTCCACAGTTTTTTGCGAATCTTTCATTTTGCCAATAATCTTTTTGTTAACTAATGGTATACCATGTGGATTATCTTTTTTATAGTCAGAAGTATCAAAATGATCGATCATTTCTTTCATGTCACTGTAGAAGTCTGGTGTTTTTATATAATAGATATACGAATCAATATCTTGGTAGCACAGTTTAATATTATCTCCATACTTTGGTTTCATTACATTATAGTGAAAATAGTACATTAAGACTTTCGATAGATCAAGTATACTCATTCCAACATAAATGGGTTTTTTAAAGCACAGTTTTGTTTTAATCATGTCAACTGCAACCAAAGAGTTAGTAAATAAGTTCAATCTTTAAAGTTTGGTATAGCCACTAGTTTATCCATTTGCTTGGAACTTGTGCACAACCGTATCTCCACTCTGTTTCAAATATTTTCCATTGTTTTTCCAAAAATTGAATTGTTCATTAACTTATAGATATCTTTTTTCAGAGTCATTTGAAGACTTTGTTCGCATATTTGTGTTTAGATCAATACAGGAATTGAACCAATCTGATTGATCAAACTCCAGAACTCCATGGATCTTTTTCAACTTCATTCCAAGAGATAGATATTGCTTAATATTTACATAGTGTAAAACATATTTATCTTTACAACCCAGATTTGTCAAGAGTTTAGGATTTTTTGAACCTTCTGGTATTTTATTCTCTGGTGCCAATGGCAGATCTTTGTGGAAATCGTGTAGTTCATGTGGATATTCGAAATCAACTTCCAAATATAACATTTGCTAGAATCAGCTTCTATTTTTATTACATCTATATTTGTATTTCCCCACTTAAACCCACCATAGGATAAATACTGACTCATAGCCCATCCATATAAGTTATTGGCGTCCAGATATGTAACACAAAAGATTTCCTTTGTACTATCATAAGCATTCATATATTTATTATTTGCTTTAGCATATCACTTACAACATTGTGAAATTCCACCATGAACACCTTTTTCTATCATCAAAATAATATCGTAATCTTTTAATAATTGTAGTTCTATTTTAGTATGTTTGAGCATAGCATCCCATTTTACCCTTGGCCTGTGAAATATTATGCTGGATCTAGCTTATATGTTTTGAGACATACATCTCTAAAATTTTCCATTGTGTCAGACAATATCAATACATCAGATTTTTTATAGAGTTCTGTGTACTCTCTTTTGTTATAAAATGCATCTTTGGATGAAAAGGATATCTCACAAAATTTTTCAGTACTATCCATGTAGTCATATGGGTAAACACCTTTCCTTGTAACAAAGACAAGCAGTTCATTGGAAAAATGCTTACACGTTTCTCGGAATTGGCTTCTGGAAAGGTTGCTAGAGAGTTTATCTATACTACTAGCCATAAATTTAAATGAGTCAATAAATCTAAGATTTACACTTTCACATACATGTTTCGTAAAAGAAATATATTTTTCTTCGTTATTGGGAATTAGATCAATTTTAGTTTCATCGATGCCAAGATCTCTTATGAATAAATGTGTGTAATAATCAGATAGATTATGTATAAACACTGGGACTAAACATGGATTTCTATACGATAAGTTACAATCTCTGTGTGCAGCTCCCCTAAATTTCCCCATAAGATGATAATGATCTCTCACAGAATCACCATTCAAAGGTTTTTCACATATATGACAATGGGTAGCTGTATCATAAACAATTTGTTCTTTCTGAGTTAGTGGAAGCATTGGTTTTTTTATTTGTGTACATATTACCAATAGATGTTGCTTCTTTCATTAGCATTTTAATGAATATAGTAGATGCATCAGATCCTTCATAAGTTACTGGTGGTTAATAGTATTCATGTTCGTATTTTACATAGTAACAGAAGCTAATAGGCTTGTGTTTTTGGTATGGTTTCTTGTTACATTCATCGGGGTTTGATTGGCAAGTTTCAATTTTAGTCAACAAACATTCAAAATCAGCATATATCAGAAACGGAACTCTCAAAGAATGATTTGGGTTTTTAAATCTTAATATGTAATTTTTTTCCTTTAGATGGTAGTTCAACTCTAACACCATTGTGATATCGACAGCCTTGTTCGTGATCTTTTAGTTTATTTACAGAGTAGAAATGTTGCAAACATCTATTGCATATAAATATTTTGTGTCCATTATTTGTTACTTGTGATGTGATAAGTCTCGAAAGATTTTTATTCAGCAGTTCTTTTTATCTTTGATATAGAGTAGGTTTATGTGCTTATCCGTCATAATTTTTGTTGCTTTTAATGGACAGATTATATATTTATTTCCATCATTTTCTTCTTCGTATGTGTATACATTGGTATAAATTCCACTTCTTTTCTCAAAGGTTGGTATGCTATTCAATTTCATTGTAAATTCCAAACCCTTAAGTGCATCATCAAACTCATGTTCGTAAGATGTGTATTTATTCACTCATTGGGGTTTCTTTGCAATGCAGATAGAACAGACCACAAAAAACATTTGAGATCATTGTTCTTAACATTAATTACCACCTGCTTATCTTTGACTTTTTCTGGGAGATCAAAATAAGAACTGTCCTTGAATGGTACATATTTATTTATTCGCACTTCTAGTTTAAATATTCTGCTGAGTACCCACTGAGAGCCCATATCTTCGAAAGTCCCCATCTCAGCTATGATTTTGGATATGCTGTTGGCATAATATTCTTCCAGATTAGTCGATTTCAGTATAATTTCGTTCTTTGTTTTATAGGAGCTTTCTACATATTCAACATTCTCACCAATTCCCCTTATGCACTCAGTGAAGAGTTTCATGTTCACTTTGAGTGATTTTAAATTTTTGCTAATTAGTCCCTGGACAGTTTCTTTTACATTTTTAGGAAATGATTTGGGTCTTTGTATGCATTCACATTCTTTACAGCATAAGTCTTGATCCTACTTTTGAGTCATTTTTTTGCTGTTGTGCTCGAATCGGCATTTGATGATTTCGGATGGCTCGAGCATTTCATTTACCGTTGGTTTTCTGATAAATGGGAGCTGTGCTCGAATCGGCATTTTTATACTACTAACAAGATTTAACATAATTTTGGACTGAACCCAAAGTGGGGATCCACTTTGCCAATGGCATCCGTCAAATCATCGTGCGCATATTTTCATTTTATTCCATCCAGTAATGGTATAGGCTATTCACGATAAAATAAGCACTTTGGAAGCCCTGCTTAAGATCTACTTGTATGCACGTTGTGTATTCTTCCGCCTTATATGAGACTAGCATTGTCATGCGCGCCATCACTGTATTGATGCGTCGGATAAGTAAAACAGTGACATTATTAAAATAGTAAATATTCTACAAATCAGCTCATTTTTATACTTCAGTGAATTAAAAAACAGAAAGCGAATATAATAATTTAAGTTAGCAAAAATGATTATCTAACACTAATTATTTGACGTTAATATACGGAACTACTTCCCAATCCATCGCTAACAACTTAACAGGACGCGTGTCACTCAGGACACCCGTTAAAATATATGCAGATAGGAGCAGTGACATTTTTCTACGTTTGATTTCGAAAGTGCTCACATTATCTTACACATTTTTTAACGACGGGTTTTTGAAATATTTCGTATAATGGATCGTCGTTCCTGCATCTGTTCTCAGTCACCTGAAATATTCGTTTGCTACCAAATAAACCAGAGATTTGTGTTTGTTATACAACAATAAATTTTTAAAACTTCAAAATAGTTTTTTTATGTAACATAAAAATAACTGCTAATTTGTGAAAAAGTAGCCTAATTTTCTTCTTTTCGGCATTTTTCTTGGCCCGGGACCAATTTCTCCACCAGCAGATCTTTTCTTGGAAGTTCTCCTGGTATTAGGACGGATGGAAGGGATTGCCTTGTTCACAAAATCGTGCTGAAGGTGTTCCGGGGTCTTCTCCACGTTCGTGTGTAAGACTCCATACTGTTTGCTGTCCTCCGCCATCGGTTCGTTATGATGGCATGAAGAGGAACTCCTTGTGGAATTGCAGGACTCCTCAGATCCTCGGCTGATGTGCGAGGGGGGGCTAGGAGATGGTCGGTCCGCGGGGATTGCCTTGGTCTCAGAATCGTATTCAAGGTGTTGTGCGGACTTCTTCGCGTTCGTGTGCGAGACTTCATACTGTCTGCTGTCCTCTGCCGTCAGGTCGTGACGGAATGGGGAAGAGCTACTTCTCGTGGAGCTGCCGGACTCTTCATATTCTTGACATGTGTGCGAGAGTGATGAGGGTGGTCGACTAGCGGAGTAGCTCTGGCACGGGGCGAAGGGAGCCTGCAGCTTGGCGGCCACGGCCGCCCAGTCGACGCCGTCGAAGAAGCCGAGTCGCTTGACGTCCTCGGCGCAGCGCACAGGCCCGCGCCCGCAGCCCAGCAGCCGGTCGCTCAGCTCGAGGAACCACTCTCCCAGGGGCTCCGCCACGCTCAGCTGGTCCAGCATCTTGCCCAGGAGGCGCCAGTCGAGCCTCGCGTCGTCCGCGGCGTGCGCCGAGAAGGCGTACGACAGGCCCAGGTCGCAGAGCAGCGCGTGGCCGGCGCCGTCGATGAGGACGTTGGCCGGCTTGACGTCGCCGTGGACGAAGCCGCGGCCGTGCACGCCATCCAGAGCGAGCGTGAGCTCGGCGATGAGCAGCCTCAGCTGGGTCTCCCGCAGCCACCTAGAGCGGCAGTAGTCCTCGAGGCTGCCGCCGGGGGCGTAGTCGAGCACCAGATGGTGCACGTCGCCTTCCTGGAAACTGTAGCACAGCTGCACGACGAACTTAACGCCGCTCACCGCCTGCAGGACGTCGTGCTCCGCCGCCGCCCGACGCAGACCCTCCTCGCCGACGTCGCGGTGCACTTTGAGTGCGTACAGAGTGCCACTGTCGTCGCCTGTCTCCTTCTGCACCAAGTACACAGTGCCGAACGCGCCCTCGCCCAGCGTCTCTAGGCCCAGGAAGTCCTTCAGGCTGACATGCCCTTCTTCAGACATCATGCCACTCTCTATTGTCAAATTCTTGCGAATGTCAAAAGAACAACATTTTAGTGACCCGACAGTTTCCTGGGCACCACATTGTTGTTGTGAACAATAGTGAGCAGATGTCAGGTAACAATAAAGCTACTGGAGTATTGTTTTCATTCTGGTCTTTTTAACAAAAAAAGTACGCTTTCAAAATAATTGCACAACACAACACGTTTGTTGTAAGTACACTTCCTCAATGAAGGCCAAGTACAAAAGTAAAATTGTCCACCAAAACGACGGAATGGGATTTCCATTTATACTATTTCATACAAACTTAGAACCAATTTTTACAGCTCTGCTCTAATCCGATGTACTATATCACATTACCTGGGCATTTCTCTCGTTGAAAACACTAGTAAATGCAACTTGTCAAAGGTGCTCTTCATTTTTTCACTTTCCTCATGAAAGATAATTTATTATGTAATATCGATCGGTCTTCTAGGTTAATAACTAATTTTTTAATTCTAGCCCACATATTATATATATATTATATATATATATATATATATATATATATATATATATATATATATCGTTTCTAAATTCGACCGACAATTAATTCTAAGGGAGGTACACATTTTTGAAGTTGTAATAGAATAAAACGTTTAATACAGAACCACCATCATGTACCTCCCTATGAAATTTTCCTCTCTCTATCTCTCTTTCTCTCTCTCTCTCTCTCTTTAATAGTAGCAAAAGTGTGTTATTGGGTATTGTGCTTGCCCCACCTTCCAGGTATTGGTAATTATTTGAAAGTATACACGAATTACTCGAAAACGGTGAGGTTTAGGGTATTTACACAAGGCGGCATTTTTGTTAATTGTGACATGAGGATTAATAATCCAGCCTATAAATCCCGAATATTCTACCGCGACATGGATGTTAGTTCGAAACATGTTGTTACAGTGATTATTTACATGAAATAATTTGATGACAGCGTGAAGTGTTGTAGTGTTTGAAGATGATTGTTCAGATAATCATTATCCAGAAAATCAGTATTGTACCAAATATGGTAGAAAGACAATATGGGAAAGTAGCAGAAAAAACACGAGACACCGATGCCAGCGCTCCTAGCGGTTTGTGCTGTTCGTACTATAGTAAGCTATTCATTGAATGGGTAGTTTTGAGTGTTTTGGATGCGTTTTAATTAAATTTTTTCGCTTGATTGCTTATTTATTATGGCAGAAAAGATTTGTGGAGTTTTTGGCTGCAAGAATTAAAACGTTGCGAACTACAGCAAGTCCTTTTTAAGATTTTCAAAGGTTGCAAGTCGGTAAGTACACGAGTTGTAGTGGATAACATTTTCCATTCGTGGTTTTATTGCAAATTCCATTCACACAAACCTTAATTTACTTAAATACTGTTTTGTTGTTTCCTAGTTGCAAGCAATGGCTGCAGAAATGTAAGAACAGACCTGGATGTAATAAAGAAAAAAGGGACAGGAGATTGATACCTACACGAGAATAGTGTGTTCCAACCTTTTCAGAAAAGAGGATTTTCGCAACCCAAATTTGCTTCCACAAGACCAAGAACGAAGTCACTTGAGTGTCGTAGCTGCTATTTCTAATATTGCACGCTGAAGGATCTTGCGAAGTTTGATAGCCCTTAACCTGAAAGGTGCAGGTTTGTTTTTATTGGAGCGATACCTTCGAAAAATATAAGTAAACAATGTTTACAAAGTCCCCATTCGTCTATTAAACCAGCTGAAGTCTCTTGTTAAAGTGTGTGTTTAGTTTAGCAAGTTGAGCTAGGGATATAAGTGATTGATTGCTTTAGAAGAGTTGTATACATAAATATGTGTGTCGGTGATTGCTCGTGCAATGTTTACATAATCAGTGTTCGCGTATTAAACTGGTTGGGGCCTCTTAAGTGTTTGTATAGTTCAGCAAGTTGAACTAGGGATGAAATTGATAAATTGCGTCAATATAGTGTTTTCATATTTGTGTCGGTGATTGCTTGTACAATGTTTACATATTAGCCAAACATTATGCACCAAGCCAGAGTCCCAGCGCCAGCAGGGGAAGAAATACCCAAAACAATGATTCAAGGCACGCCTGCAATTTATTTTATGTGGGAACGCGAAGCGTAACGCATCAGCGAAACGGAGTTTCCCCATAAATGATTATCATGTGTAGCCTATTTGCACTGAGAAATAATGTATGTGTGTTTCGAAATTTAACCTTATTTCTGTACTATTTGTAATATTACTGTGATATTGTCTCATGAAAACATATTTAACTGCAAAAGAATTGAACTGAACATCAGGCACCGTACCTAAATTGAGAATTTACCAATACAATTTAGAAATACGATAGTTGGGAGGGGTAAAATTTTATAATGAAAATGTACATGTTTTGTATTTTTTTTGCCCCATAATTTCCCTGATCTTCATAGCCCTCCCAAATATCGTATTTGTAGCTTGTATTGGTAATATTGTCTATTTAGTTAATGTATGGTTCAGTTTTTTTTTTTTTTTGTTTTGCAATGTAATGTATTTTCATAAATAAATATTACATTATATATTTATTTTTAACCTATTTTACCCCACAATTTCCCTTATCTTCATAGCCATCCCCACAATCGTTTTTGGGGTTTCTCTTGGTCAAATGTTGATGCCCCTAGTAAATTCGTGTTCTGTGTAATAAGTAGAGTGGAATTACAACATTTTCTGGGATTTTTTTAAAAGCCCCCATTTTTAAGAATTGCATAATTTTCAGCATATTTATTTTGTTTATGTGCATATCCGTATTGTTTATATATATATATATATATATATATATATATATATATATATATATATATATATATATATATATAGTCGCTTACCCTTTACACACCCTAAGGTCTACCTATCAGTACTGTTTTACTGTGCATATATTTTAATTTCTCTACATACTGAGTTTGCAAGTAATTTTAATTTGAATGAGTGGAGAGTTGTTGAGTACAGCTTTGGTGGCGAGAATAATTCTTCTCCAGCCAATGTATCAAAGCACATTCTGTGTGCTAAACATCAAGTACTGACACCACACACCAGACACTTTAATTTCAGCAGTGGAGATGTCATCAGGTTGTCTACAGTTAGAAAGTCAGTGTATATATTACAGAGTGTGAACCAGCTGTCGAGTGAGGGTTACCGTTGAAACCAATCAAAAGTAGTAGCAACATTCCCCCCTCCTCACCATCCTCACATTTGTGTACACAACTGTGTACAAAACTTTCGAACAATAATATTTCACTCTTGAGAGTCATCGTTTCATTTCAGTGGTATTTATTATAATTTTTCTTTACAAATAAATAAAGGACTTCTTTTTAAATTTTACTTCCTCATATTTACTCCCTGAAGTACTCAGTATTTTAACTTTGTGCATACACCTATAGTATTAACTTAAATGGGGTGTTTTTCAATGAGTTATTTTGCCACATTCTGCAATGCAGGTAAGTCACTTATAGTGATATGCACACATTTCTTTTGACCTGTTAGCCTATTTACACAGTTTTGTTTGCGATCACAGTATTGGAGAAAGTACTTGTAAATTGCATTACAATTACAAGTACCATGAATTTGAACAGAAATTACCTTAAATTCATGACCAAGGTAAGTAATTTTCAGTTCAGCTTCTTTTGAATTCTGCAACATATTTTCAAGTCTTCTCGCCATGAAGCATATGAAAATCTGTGGTAAAATTTAGTGCAAAAAGCATACTTTCAGGTTTGTTGTTAGAAGTGACGTGTTCATGTTGATCTAATGTTATAAAAATTTGGGCATAAGCTTTGTTTTTGAAAGTGAATTACAAAATAAATATGCTTAATGCATGCAAAACTTGAGAGGTGAAGTAAATAAGCTGAATGGTTTGAGTACATATGTTAGTATGTGCTATCAAATATTTTGACCAATTGCATTTTCACCCTAGTGCCATCTGTACTGCATACATTTTATTAGTAAATGGTGGGAAACAATTGATTAAAATGTTTAAAGATTGTCATCTAGTTATGTTCTGAAATACTTCCTTAATACAGTAGACCTTATTTATAATTTGTGTAGTATTTAAATTATATATCTCATCTATAATCTCGCAAATGTCACTTAAGCGGCATGATATCAGAGGCGATGGTACAATTTCATATTTGGTATAGACGTGCCATTGTGTTGTTGAAAGCTGTAAGCATTTTGCAGTCAATGTTGCTGCTTCCTCCATGGATTATCTACACTAGCCAAGAAAATGGATGTCTCAAGTAGGAAGTTATGTTCCAATGCATGTATGTATGTATGTACTATATGAACACACCATGTGTGGTGGTCAAAGTAATGATCAAACTCAATAGTTCTACGAAAATTAATTAGGGTACTCTCCATAGGCACCGACATAGTATTCTATGAGGTAACGTGACCTGAATTAGACAAGTAAAATAATGATGCATTTGATATTTTACTATGGAACGATACTTACTAAAATCCTAAATCGCCAAATCACAACCACTTCTGAACAAGTGACTTAGTAGCAGCCGAATTGAACACTACTACATGTTAAAATACTATTGTACTAAACAGTAACTTTGAACACAGTCTCACTATGTGTGGTATGTTTGGGTGTGTGATTCTTTTTACATAAATACGTACAAATAAAGCATTTTAAAAGGAGTGAGGTGGGCAGTTTTACGATAATTTATAAAAACCTGCTAAACGATGAAGTGATCACTTAGTGTCTATGAAACCAGCATTTGGAAATGAGCTGGAGGAGGAGGTGTTTCTTGCCCCTTCTGTACTTAACTGTGCCTTTAGTACGGTTACAAATTTGACAGTACACCGATTTCGATTGACATTTCCCTCAATCCCGAGTTGCTCTGTACTACAAAGATACTTTGATTTGTTGATGAACAGGCACTAGATATTATCAAACTAGAGAATAGTTCTTTGTGTATAATTTTTGGTTACAGCCCCCAAAATTTCATAACTGGTTCAATCAGATTATGAAGAAGTGACTCAGGTTTCAAATGTTTGTATGGTTGAAACAGGGCTGCTAGTGGGTTAACCATAGCTGCCTGTTGTTTCACTTGAGTCAGTGTAATTGTGGCATAACTTCACGACAAAACTGATTTATATGTGTAAAGGTGGACTCGCAACCATCCGTTGCACCCATCAGTCGGACACACGATCTTCGACCAATCGCAGGGCAACGATTTTTTATCCGTCAAACTTTAACTTTCAATGGATAGACAGATAGGCCACCGCCTTCTGACGAGATTCTGTAGACACGAATACGCACTTTGAAATAAAATGCAACGCGCTGGATATGTGTTTATTTATCTTGGTGGTAAATTAAGGAAATTAGAGCTTAAGCAATAATTGAGTATACATTTTTATCTCGTCAAAATTTATTTCCCCAAAATGTTTCTCTATTGAAAATGTATTTCCAAGCAAAATATGCCTTCTACGAAAGAAGAAAGCAGAATAAAAACCATATATGTAAGGAATAGAAATTTGTGAACTATTTATTTTGTTGCTAATTTAATGATAAAAGCTTCAAAAAGCAATAAGTTAATATTTAGGCAACTTATTTTGTTGCTAGCTTAATATTAAATATCTTAACGATATTGCTGCTTATAGAGCTAATAAAAGCCTCAGTGTTAAATCATTAACCGTAGCAGAGCTATTTTTAATTATTCTTTTGTTAATAAAACACAGATAAATTGTGGAGATTTTTCTGTCCAAAAAAATATTTTGGTTATGTATTCCCGATTTTTTGCAGAAAAATTTGCTTGGTGACAGCTCCATTCTCAAGAATTTATTGAATAAATGCAGTTGGTTGTGTATCTGAAAACTGATATACCGTTTAGCATTCCATTCTCTTACTTATAATTGATTAACATTTGTCCTTTGTAATTTGCAACATCTAGGTCTGTGCCCAGTAACATGATTCTGTTACAACTGATTGTCCTTGTTTCAAGTGACAATATTTATCCTTTAAGTGCATTTTTAAATACGGCATAGTAATATGAATAAGCAACTATTATATTAGATTCGGCAAAACAACACATTTTAATACCACGAGACGACAACTGCACTCAAATCGCGCATGCCGAGCCATGTAAATTTGAATTTCCCGGATATTCGTCAGCACAAGCCGCTAGGAGCGCTGTTGTAGCGTGTCTTGGACGTTGACAATGTTAAAACGCCTCAATATTATCTGCAATATTTGCAATAAACAAGTGTTCCAGGTCCAAGTTCAAAGATGTGTACCACCCTTAGTATTCACTTCAGACCATAGGATGTATACATGTTTTCAACTTATTTTTAAGTGATTAACCTACAGCCGAAGTTTTTCAGACTAATTTAGATACAGCCTGTATTTATATAGAGAAATAGATGCATCCTGCTGGACCGGGAATTAAACCCGATGCCTATGGCATACAAATCCAACGTGTTATAACTGCGCCACCTCACTCGTTATGTGGCTTGCACAATATTTGTATTCTACTAGGGTAATGTAGGGCAAGAACCCGCACTGAAGAAATCAGTAGTCGATTATGTCTGTTGAAAATGAAACATTTCGCCTAAAACCACATGTATATGCTAAGACAAGCATTGTGTATGATTATATACAACTGTAATTGTAATTCATTTGTGAGTACTTACAACACAAATAGAACACATTACTGCATATCAGGAAAATGGCCCCACATGTGGGGCAAGAATCCTATTAGAGTGAGATAAGTCCTATTGGCATCTCTTACATTTCGAAAAGTTCTTTCCCGTATTATAATTACAGGGTTCCTCCCACCATGATCTACATTCGTTTCACATAATCCAGCCCACAGATTGAGGCTCTTCGTACATTGCACCACATCCGCCACAGAAATAGTCCACCTTACCCGAGCTTGCAATGTGTGTCTTGCCATTGTCAATTTGCATTTTGCTCCAACGCCTTTGGTCTTTGAGATAACTGATTTTGATGTTACAGACGTTTTATCTAGGTTAGGCTATATTTTATTTCACTTTGTAATAGCAGCATTTTAGCATGTGGTGACCATGTGAGAATTTGAGAACTTTTTTGGTTTCTGCACTTTTTTGTGGATGACTAGCTTTTGGGAAGAGCCTGATTAATACTGGTGAAAATGGACACATTCCTAAGACAAGCATTGGAGGAGATGTCAGTAGAGCTACCTTTAGCAAACCCTTTACGAACATTTTCATGGCCACTTTCAGTAGACCTAACGGGAAAGTTTGTGACAGTGCTTTCCACAAATGTGAAGTAGAAGCAAGCTGCACTTCTGCACTCATATTATCAGTTCTGTCACCAATAGGAGACGATTGATTGCCATTTGAGTAGCCCATTTGCAAAAGCAGCTATATCCCAAAATATTAAAAAAAAAATTAATATTCGTATCCCTGGATTTCTTAGCTCCTTGGTTAGGAAATAAACATTTCAAAAATGTGCAAAACGTAGTTAGAAACCCTACAAAATATAGGATGAATAGTGGGTCCTGTACCAAAAGAAATCACATCCGCACTCTTTCCTGGTGCAAAACAGTTACATCCATCTGCCATATATACCAGTGTAAAAACAGTTGAATCCTAATGGAAAAGTCGATATCTTAAATTTCAAGAAGCAACAGAAGCTATATCTTTTTTATTTTACAATCAGTTTGTTTTTGGTAAATAATGATTTTAAAACATTAATATATTTACCGGTATATACAATCAAATTTACTATGGAGTAATAGGATAGCATGTCTGTCAGTAATGTGCCAGTCAAAGAAAGTAATATGTTGGTGATACTGGGGAAGAACTGGTATCTTACCAACAGCATAATTCGTAATGTTGGTTGACAGTTACTTCTCGGTTTGGTTAGAGTATTTTCCACGAGGGTATTGGGACAGGAAATTAATGAGATGAATGAAGATGAATGCATAGTTCAAACACCTTCCAACATGTCTAGGAAGAAGTGACAATGTCCACAAACTTGAAAGAGGAACACTGAAAAGAAGTGAATGAGTGAAGAGATTTGTACGGCTCTTAGCGGCGAGGTCTTGAGAGCCGATGAGGGGAATTGAGGTGAGCATGGAGCAGCGCCGGAATCAAAGGGCAGGGGAAATGAACCGCCGACCAACGGCATCGTCCAACACGATTCCCACTAGCGAAAATCCGGAGTGAACCTGCCGGAGATTGAACCCTGTTCACCTTGATGGGTGGAGAGCAGTCTAACCACTTAGCCACCGTGGCCCCAATTTCATATGGATCTGATGTAAATATAAGAGGGACCTGTATTTTGCTAATGTATACAGTATGGAATTATACTCATCTCACAAAATAATGAACACTTCCGTCTCATTCAATAGTCTAGCTTGTAATTTAGCTATTTTTGCATCTGTGCCAAAATTAAACGTATTGGATACTTAATTTGCAAAACCAGTTAGGTGAAATTTATTTTAATCAAAAGCAATTGTATTTATTTTGGTATATTATACATATTTTGCCTACAAAAACAATTTTAATTGAATTAACAATAAAGTATATTGATACCTCAATTGAGAAAGATCACATAAGTTTTTTCTCTTTCTCCGAAACACTTTTCAAGTGGATATAGCGACTTTTGCATACGGGCTACTCATTTGGGAAAGGCCTGCCAGTAGTTTCACATGGAAGAAAGTCACCTTCCGAAAAAAATATCGGGATACATTGACAGTATTCCACATGCCTGAAAGCCTTTGGCTGCAATTATAATAGTAGCTGCCTGCTCATAAGCCAGTCGAAACAAACTACCAATAAAAAATTGCGTTTTGCATCTACCAGGTTGTGCATTAAATACATTAATTTTCATAATATTTTTTTCCAGTTTGGTGTACTATTTCACTAAAATATGTTAGAATTATATTACTGTTTCTTTACTTTTGTAGTACAAAACTTGTTCCAACAGACTTCTTCTAGGCTGATAATTTTGATATTACCAACATATTTGTTTCCTTCTGTAAACTCCGGTATTTGGTTTTACTTATAATATGACATTATGTAATTTTTATTTCTATCTAACAATCAAACTGCATAATATCTAAACATATTTTAAAAAGGTTTAAAATGTTTAAATAATGTTTAGTATTGTGGGGCAAGAGTCCCCATAATCGTTTGTGCGGACTCTTGCCCCAGCAAACTTGCCCCAAGAAACGGGATACATGTAATTTACCAACTACATTTCACACATGCATGATTAAAATTACAACCTCGTATGAATACAAGCATACGTATACATGCTAAAGGCTGTTCACTATAAAGTGAGCACTTTGGAAATCAACCTTAGAAAAATGTCACTGCCCCTGCCTGTATATATTTTAACTGGCGCAATGAGTAACATGCTCTCAGTGAAGTTGGTAAAGTAGTTCCATATCTTAATGTCGAATAAAAATGTTAGGTAACAATTTTTGATAACTTAAATTATTTCTTTCACTTTCCGGGTTTGTTTAATACGTATACGTGAAAAATTAGCAGTTTTGTAAATTATTTTCTTTTGCCAATAATTCCACAGTTTCACTTGACCGATGCATGAATAAAGTAATGAGGCCCATAACATAGTTAATATTACATAAGGCGGAAGAATACACAACGCGCAAATAAGTATATCTTAAGCAAAGCTTTCAAAAGTGCTCATTTTATCGTGAATAGCCTATACGCTATATTACCCTATGTGTCGAAATAGAAGACACGGATGCAATAAAACAAACAAACTCAAGCAATAGTTGCCATGAGTCTGTAAATTTCTGGCTATAGTTGTGAAAATGTGGTAAATGTATAACTCACAACGAATTTGTTTGGATGCAGACCAGAAAAGTAAATACTCTGTTGCTCTTTAAGCGAATCACAAACTACAATTGTTTATTTCCTTTGTATAGAATATGACAAAGTGTTACCACGGAAAAATTCATTTATTTGAAATATGTAGCCATGATAAAATAATATTTACACTGCGCGAAAGAATTAAAAAAAAAATTATGAGACTATTATAATAGGCTAGTCTTGTGCTATCTAAATTATTCGCAGAACGTAATAAAACATTTTGTAGAATCTTTTTCTACGGCGAGAATGCAATTAAACTGCGAGACAAAGGAAGAGGGTTATAAACAAAAATAAAATTGTCGTGCTGTATATCGAAAGAGGAATTTTTGTAGTTTTTATGTGCATTCCATGAGAGGCGCCAAACGAAAGATTCCCTTTCTGTATATAAAAATCATGATGATATATTTTTTATACAAGATGCTGGCGGATCCTGGTGCTGCTATTTGCCACGTATTCGTCCTTGCTCGGATTTATTTAACGAGTGTGTTTTATGCTGTCGGCGCTCGCCGCCTTGCAGGAATCGATACCTGCGACAGTCTAGCGACGAAAGGAGATGCTGTAATATACAGTATTGGTCAAAATTTTATGATCAATATCTAGAATCAGAGACAATTAATTTCAACTCTGCGTAAAGTGTTAATCAGGCAATAGCACAGTTTTTTTTCTTGTAGTGTTGGAATATACTCGTTTATATCCATGGGCCCATCTTGACTGGAGTGGTTTCTGACGGATCATTCAATTGTTATAAAAATAACCTCCCATTTTTAGTGTACGTTAAAGAATCAATAAAAATTACAGTGGTTTTTGGAAGTTAAAAAATGTGTACCACAGTGACGCCTATATAACACTTCTTCTTAGCAAAATGTTTGGAGGCAAGACTTGCAAATAAATTATACTCAGCACGTCATACATCTAAAAGAGGTGAATTATTATCCTTGTCTTTCAAACTATACAAATTCCTAACTCCTGCACTACATAATTTAAGTTTTTCAAGTCTATTTCCATATTATGTTCTGACTAAAGGAAGTGCCTAGAAGAAATGCACAGCCTTGTTGTAGCAAAAATTTAGTCTACGTGCTGCATAAAACTTATTGACATTGCCGGATTATCCTGTTGCCTTAAACTTTTGATCCGTACTGTATATCAGTGCCGATACACTTGCTATTTAACACGAAGGACGAATAATAATTGAAGTCCAACCTGCTTGCATTCTTCTTCGATTTCCTAATTAAATACAAGCAACCGTTTTCTTTATAGAACCTAACTTGTGTCTTTAAATTACGCAATTGATAAAATTATATTGCCAAGTGAAAATACATATTTTTGAAATACAGTCTGTCCATTTTTTTTTTTTTTACAAAATAAATAATGCAGTATTAGTTTGTTGAGACCGGAAAACCGTTCGTCAATGATCACAAAAAAAGTTAATAATTTTTTAGCCACTAGCAAAAACAATTTTGTCACGTCAAAGTAATAATATTTTTACCTCAAAAAATTGGCAAATTAAATTTGAACATGATGTTTTTAGTAACCACAAGTATTATTTTCACTGCAGTTTCCAACACTGATAAAAAAAATCACTGATATTTCAAAACTATGCATCATGCTTACTTAGGATCGAAACCTCGATTTGGGTGAAGTAAATATGATGAACAGAAAAAATTCTGCGAAGAATAAAATATAAGGACAAGGAATTTACAATAACCAATAGTCCTCATTTCTTCTAAACATATATGGAAATAGTTTTTCATGAGATATGCAAAGGCTTAGATAGTAGGATTTCGGAATTTAAAAAATTCTTCGCCAGAAAAATTTTCTAACTATATTTTATGACAGTTTCTTGAATGTTTCTACGGAAATGACACATGACTACTAATGATATTATATTTCAAAATTCTGTAAAACTGAGGATATTATTCAATGATTTATTGCGCATTGTATACACTCCAACACCAAGTCTGAGTTAAATCTGTTTAATGGTACACATGATATGATATTTAAAATTACAAAAATAATACCGATATTTTGAAGACGAAAGTCAGCTTTATAAAAGTGTTGAGAAATTCGGCTAAGAAGTTCAGTAGAATAATGAACTTAAATTTAATTTTTCACGCGGCATTGTCTTTCAACATTGCGGACTGAAGAGGTTATCAAAAACGATTAATTGCTTCAGAAATGTAATATGTAACACAAATTAGATAACAAGGAAGCGATCATTAAAATTAATAATGTGTCAATTTAGAATTTCTTATTTCAGGTTTTTTAAATATTGCCATTGGCATATGACATGTGTATTTTGGCATTAGTTTTGGTAATCCATAAACCATGATATAAAATCTTTGTAGTCCACATGTTGCTATATTACAAAATGAAGAACATAAGGGGAAACTAGGTTGTAGATTTAATGCTCGTCTAGGTTTTTCCAGCATTCTAGGTTTGGCAGAAATAGGTCAAATGTTTTGGTAGGTGTGGTATACTAATTTAACTTTTCTATGATGATGTAATTGGGAAAATAAGAATATGAGTTATTAAAATCATTTAAGTATATGTGGTCTGCCAGAGCACTACGTGTGCGCAAAATTTGGGGACAATGATTTGGTAGTTTCGGAAGGCCAACATTTGGAAAACAAGTGACTTATATGTATATTATACACATAGGTGGCCTAATGTAGAACTTACTGTTCGTAAAATTGTTTAGGAACTTGTTTAGTATTTCTCGAAATATGTTGTAAGAACGCTTCAGATGTCTACCTTACTACGTACATGATATAAGAAGCTGTAAATGGCCGCTTTTTGATATATGAAATAGGCACTGCTATAATAGGAAGGTTGGCTGATGTGTCTTAACGTTGAGTAGATTAGGCAAACTGTTCAAAAATGCTCATGGTACCCACATTTTGAAAACAAGCGTCTCATCTGATAAAATGATATGAATTAATATGACAAATTTGGCTAGACTAGACTGAGTAGTTCGTGCTTAAAACTTAATTTAAATAAAGATGATGTTATTCCAAAGACCAATAATCTAAAGAGAATGTGGGTTTGCGAATTCTATGCCAACAATGTGAATTGTAAAATTACCAATCTTGATTCAAATCGGCTGAGTGGTTATCGAGAATGACATAACATCAAAACTTCGAAATGGACACACTTTGAACATTTCAATAATATTTTCCTGAAGTTGAAAAATATACTAGTCTGAAGTACTTATTAAGTGTATGAAAAGGTGGTGTTTGGATAAATTCGGTTCAAAAGTTTTTAGAGGGGTAAATACACTCTTACTCTGACTCACAGGAAGAAAGTTACCCCATTAGACTCTATTTTCTCGTGTGGTTTTAAAATTACACATTGAAAAATTACAATGCAAACAAAAATATTATTTTATAATATACTCAGCCCATTTTTTACAGTGCAGAATAAGTGTATTGCGACCACAAAACCGTCGGTCAATGGCCACAAAAAAGTTAATATTTTTTTAACCAATATCAAGAAATTTTGTGACGTCAAAGTAATCGTATTTTCACCTCAAAAAATTGGCAAGTTAATCTAATTTGACGCGGAGTCTGAACCGGTAAAGGAGTATGTACGAAGACGTTATGATCACCCAATCCCGTGGCTTTTATCGTGAAAATTAAGACCCTAATTTCAGTTACATTGCAACATGGTCATAATGTACACTTCACTGTGATACTAGCTGATATGGGACTGCATATGCAAGGTTTAACCATGTACGCATTTTCAATGTAATCTTGACACCCAATACCTATTTTTCCCTTTTCTTGGAACCTACTAGACTAGCTCAGAGTTACTTTGGTTGACGCTTACTTGATCACTTTTTAAAACCTTACTGAGAAATTTTTTATAGTCAATTCGTGGTACCTTCATAAATTTTGAATGAAAGTTTCGAAAACCACCCTGTGTGTGACTTATTTGGCACACATGTATTTTATTTGTAGTCCAATTGGATTTTTACTTATATTTTATCTCTGAATAGCAATATTTCATTTATAACTAATATAAATGAAAACAGGGAGAACACATGTATGTTAGTAATGCCCAGTAAGAAATAGTAGCCATGCAAAATATTTCTAAACTGTGGTCGCACAAATAATGGCGCGTAGTCCATTTGGTGTAGTTTTAAAGAGCTTGTTATGCTTTAGTTGCATGAGGCGAAGGAATCGCCTGAAAGTAGAACTCAAGCAGGGCTTCAGAAAAGTTGGAACTAACGGTGAATACACTGTCCAAAAATTTTAAGTCCACAATTCAATACGCCGCATCGTATTGAATTCTGATCACGACGCTAAGACATGTTAGTAGATTACCTAACCACGCTGCAAAATTAACAGGGATCATGTTGGCTACTAAATTTGTTGAAGGATAGCTACTGATCGATAACTAGGCGGGGAACAAAATTAAGTAACCTCGTGTGTGATTGGTTGGTATCTAACCAAGCGCACGCAAATGGGTACACTATGACCATGATTTAATTACGTGACTCAGCATGCTAGACATTACACAGATCTCGGTGAAAATTCACCACAGAAAATGTTCCGTTTCCAAGTAAGTGCTAAAAATTTTACAGATGATTTTCAAATGATTTTCAAATGTATTGAACTTTTCAAAACGCGATACTATGTAATTATTACATTATATAGATTAGAACGTTATGTGACTTTTACAACAGGTACGTAGGATGATAAGAATGTTGTTTCTAAAATAGTGCAAAATCAAAAAACCAAGTTTGTAATGTTAAAAATTATATTTCAGTTTTGTTCCTGCACTATTAGTGCTACCAGTGATATAAACATTTTTTATGTTATTAACCGAAATTTTGTTTGTGTTTAACGGAATATAATTATTCTGCAATTTAACAGGTTGCACAACGATATTATTTTGGTAAAGGCTGTTCACTGTGAAATTAGCACCTTTGAAAGACCGGCTTAAGATCTGTTTGTATGCACGTTGTGTATTCTTCCGCCTTATGCAAAATTAACATAGCCATGGGTCTCGTCACTTTATTCTTGCGTCCATCAAGTGAAACTGCGAAATTATTAAAAGAGTAAATATTTTACAAATATGATAATTTTTACACTTATGTGCATAAAAGAACAGAAAACTAAATAAATAATTTAAGTTATCACAAATAGTTACCTAAGACTTCCAATTCGACGTTAAGACATGGAACTACTTTTCCTCCATCTTACTAACTCTATTGGGTGGATGTCACTCAGTGCGCCCGTTAAGATATATGTAGGTAGGGACAGTTACTTTTTTCTAAGCTTGATTTCAAAAGTGCTCACTTTATCGTGACCACCCTTTAGTGACGAAATCTTCCGAGTTTGCATGCAAACTATAGATAGCTGCACACGTTCTCGGGTTGTTTCGAGCTGCCTCGTGACTCGTTACGAAACTGAAGCCTGTGGCAAGCCTCTTTTGCTCTTGTGTGCCCAGCACTCCTTTATAATCAGATTTTATCGGCGCCTTTTTAATTATCCTCCAATCGATAGTCCCGTCGGCTTCGGTCGAACGATTTTTTTTCCGGCCCATTCATCACACTAAATACGAATCAATGATGCATTGGCAGTAAAGACAGACAGATAAAAACGGAAGATTATATCCCTAAGTGGCGAGACTTATAAGGTTTATTTATTTTATTTTTGACTGCCAAAGTTGTGCGTAGGGAGACGCCAGTGCAGAAGTTTAGCTCTTTCTACTACAACAATTTAGAGGTACAGTCAAGTGAAGGTAATTTCGAAAACAAAAATTACCACTAGTTATTTTTAAATTTTTGCATACATTTTGTACTGATTTCAATAAAAACAAATATAAAACGAGTGGTTTTGGAAGAAAATAGTAATAAGGACGTGCACTAAACCAAAAATACTCGCAATAATCTGTGTTTGATTGCCTACGTAACTGCACGGCCATTTAGCCTTCACCTTTGTGAAATAGATTTTCGCTTAATATTTTATTCCAGGGAGTCGCGAATTGGACTCTTAGTTATGGAAACAGTGCATTGCTTATTTATAAAACTGTAATAAGGGATAATTTTTTTTCTATGCATCGCGTAGTGAATGAAATCATACTACGACATGAGATTATTCTGTATAAACATTACAACACAACAAAGAATAATACATCGTATTCAAAGAATATTCTGTTCGTAAGGCCGGCATGATAACGAGCCCATTCTTAAATAAAGTGCAAATCATTGTTTTTGTCTTGTTTAACGTTTCTTTATAACATATATTTGTATCAGAGGAAGGGAACATGTATAGAATAGCACCTCATTTTCAATATTTTCTCAGCTTAGAATTCGGCTCGATGCACCGTGTAAGAAACCAGTGTTCAAATGGCTCTACCATAACACTCTTTGTATACTAATAACAGAGAAACTATTGAAAACAGTCAGATGGGACTGGACTTATTTGACACCATAAGGAAAACATTGGGTGAGTACGAGCGCGTGCAGCCATTCTGCTGTTGTCAGTTCCGTTTGCACCCACGAAGTGGCAGCGCTACAAGTACAGAGAAAATGGTTGAGAGGGTAAGGTTGTCTTTCGAGCAATGTGTGTTGGTTTCAAAGTGTCCATTGAAAATGTGACGTGACTGCGGTGCATCAACGATGGAAAGCAGGGTTCGATACTGCACCACAGTCACATGTAACAAATACACGATTAGGTCACAAGTTTAGGGTGGGTTGAACTGTGTGTGATGCGAAGAAAGGACGGTGCCACAGGAAGATAACGACAACGGACGATGGAAGTGTGAGAGGGTTGTGTTGCACACATTCACATGTTACCCCGGGAAGTCAAAATCCGCAAGGTAAGCTGTGCGTGAATTCTACCGTACGTCAGTAAATCAGGTGTCCGTCTTTTAAAAAGTAAAGGGGAGGATCTATATTACGACATTATTTCACACTATGAATGAAGAACGAGTTAGGGTGCGTTTATAGTCGAGCGGCGAATGGAAAGGAGAGCGGCGCGGTGAGCAAAGAGGTGAAGCGTGACGGAATCAAACCAATTATACACCTCCTTCCTCGCCCGCGGTGTATAATTGGTTTGATTCCGTCACGCTTCACCTCTTTGCTCACCGCGCCGCTCTCCTTTCCATTCGCCGCCCCACTATAAACGCACCCTTAGGCGTGTCGAGTTTTGCGAGTGTGTTGTGAACATAAGCAACGTCAATAAACATTGTACTGACGCAGTTGCTTGGTCCGAAGTGGCAACCTTTAAGGGAATGGAACTTTCGACCGAAACAACTCTGAGTAATGGACCGATGAAAATCTCCGCATTGTGTAGGGCAAGCCGTTAATTTTTCTGTGTTAAAAGTGTGGTGCAGTATGCCTGCCAGGGGAATTGTGGGCCCTTTCGTCTTTGACGTAACGGTGGTAAGTGAAAATTACTGTACCATGGCGTAGGAAAACATTGTGCCAGCTGTTCACCAACTCACCTAGATCAAGATTAACCTTTTTCCAGCAGAACAGTGCATCGCCGCATTACCATCGAGACATACGGTCGTTTCTTGATGGAACGTTTGTAGGGTGGTGAATAGGCCGACAAGGAAGTGTACAATGCCCAGCCAAAGCTCCGTATTTAACGCCGCTAGACTTTTATCTTTGGGTAACTCTGAAGAACACTGTGTACGCCATAACGCCACGCACTCTTGATATCATGAGAGACGCATTTGTGACAGTCTGTATAATTTACTCCCATGGAAGCAGTGGCTAGTGTTTGCCGTTCTGTTCTACAACGTTTCAGACGGTATTATGCTGCTGATTGCGGACATTTTAAACATTTGTAACTTTATTGACATTCACATACACCTAAAGTTTTCCTTCATGCAGTCCCGTCAGATTGTCTATAACAGTATCTCTATTATTCATGTTCAAAGGGTGTATAAATTTATTTTGATCTCTCCGTTATGTACGCCCTCCGCTTTTACGCTAATTTTAGTATTGGGGAGTAATAACATTAATTATTTAAATTAAGTTTAGAATGTCGAAAATTTATTTCAGGACGTAACAAACATTATAATATGAATTATGTGATTTCTAATTGTTGTAGTGTTTTCTAAACATTAGTTTACTTACTGTGAGGTACTTCATACAGAAAGTTATTCGAGGTTTTAGCAGGAGCATACCGAAGGCTACACAGCATACCGAAGGCTACACAGCAGAGTTTTATTTATCCTTTCCTTACGCAGACCGTTTGAATTTTTCTCAAGAAGTCTAAAACTCTTCAGCTATTAATCATAAGTACCGTAGTGCCAAAAACCTTTTTGAAAGTTTCATTCAGACTATTTCAATAAAATTTTGGGAATCGGGTTAGCAAACTAGCCGGGGAAATTGGCTATTATCTCAGCGACCAGCTTCGATTGATTTAGTAGATTTCCGCATTCTTATTCTCCGATCTGAGATTTACTCAGGCGTTTAACTAAATAATTCAAATTGTTATTCATATGAGGATAGTGGTGGACTGAACATAGAAAATATATTTAAACATCTAATATGTACACGACATATCACCGAGAGCGTTTCTTTGCTGGGGATGAATAGGGGCGGTAATCGACATGTCTGGCGAAGACTGCCTTTACTTCTCGGAGTCTTTTATTGATTTGTATGCTCGGCACCACACGCTTACAGACGTGGCCACGTGCCCACTGCAGTCAAGGCACGGTTCTGCGATTGAATATGCATTAAAATATATATGGAACAAACCAAAAAGTATGTGGCCCATGATTTATAACCCTAAATTCCTTGCCAAGTAACTAGGCACTAAACACCGCTCCTATTTCGAAGACGACAGATATGTATGTCTATAGAATGTTCACGGTAAAATGAGAACTTTCGAAAAGCCCTCGCTACTATTATGCACATTGTGTGTTCTCCCTTCTTATGTAAAAATAACATTGCCGTCAGCCTTGTCACTTTATTCATGCGTTGGACAAGTGAACCTGTGAAATTATTAGAAAAGTAAATATCTTACAAATCTGCTCATTTTTACACTTAGATGCATTAAAAAAACATAAAGCGAAAGGAATAAGTTAAATTATCACAAATGGTTACCTAACAATTTTTATTCGACGTTAAGATATGGAACTACTTCCCATCCATCGTTGCCAACTTCACTGGACACATGCCACTCAGTGAGCCCGTTAAAATATACGCAGGTAGAGGCAGTGACTATTTTCTAAGGTTGATTTAAAAAATGATCACATTATCATAAACCGCCTTTACCACGAATGTATATCATAAGGGCAATGGGGGGGGGGGGGAGGGTTTAGGAAGAGGTAATGTTGAGTATAATTGGTCTCCATATTATTGGCTTATGGGTTGTAGTCACGTCACTGTTGTTTGAACAGGCGTTTCGGAAGCAGTGATGTTAGACGTGCCATTTTCATGGTACTTGTACTATAATGGACCTTGTGTACCATGTACCATGACGAGGTCTTCATGGTACGCAAATGTACCATTATCTGACTCCCAAAAATATATGCATTTAATGACTCAAAAGTATAATAAAAGATAATCAGTTTGTTACCTGCTTGAGTTAATCCGAAAGCCGAACGTGTATGATTTATTTGCGAATTAGAGTTTGAACTTTTCAAGGGTTCGCGAACAAGATATCGAAATCGAAATGTATCAATATTCTTCGGGTTTCTGTGGTTGTTACCTTTTAGTATACGAGTTCGTCGTTTATTGCTGTCTGTAGGTTGTGTTGTTTTTATTCTTTGCGGGCAATTTGACCTTTTTTTTAGTTAGACACATCCCATTACTGTGCTGGCAGGGGTGCTTGACTATAATATTTTATATACGGTAGATGGAATTATTATTTTTTGATTTACAAATCAGGTCATTTTCAATTAATTATTTCAAATAGCTTGTATTTGGTATCAGCAGTGTAACGTTAAACCAGCTACTGTACAATGAAAGTAAAACTAACATAAGATGGTGATTTTACGCATTTGTTAGGAACGTAACGTAATTCTGTGTTAATGCGCATTTCTTTGAATGCCTCGTACCATGACCGAGCACTGACTATCTAACGTCCCTGTTCGGAAGGAATTGTAAGCCTCAGTCTTAATAAGCGTCTGTGGGTAGTCGTACTCGTGGCTACCGCCCATGCGTGTGGAAACGCGAGACTTCTTTATCAATTGTAGCTGGATTTACAACCATACGTGGCATCCGCCAGTCGCCCTTCCTTCCAGCGGTTTTTTTTTATCTTTATCGATAAATTCAGGAATTTAAAATGTAAACAATAATTCAACTTTTATCACGTAAAAAAACTATTTCTCCAAAATGTTTATCTCTTGAAAATGTATTTCCAACCACAATATATATTTGACTAACAAAAGATCACAGTGTTAAGTTGTCACGTTGGAATTTTGCCGTACAGAAGGATTGACAGACGACAGATTGTAATGAATTGCTTTCAGTTGACAGACGATAATACAGACTGATAGACTGACTACTGACGGGTGCGGCACATGGTTTTGAGTTCCCATTATCTTAGGTTAGTTAAATTGCAAAAAGACGCATTAGAATTATTATATGTTTGATTAGGTTACGTTAGTTTAAACTGTAAAAACACGTTCTCACCCATTACCCTAAGTTATTTCTGAGAGTCCTGTTAGTTTGGGGTACTACAGTATATAGAAAAAATGATGGGTGTAAACGCGCATTCGCACAGATGATATCCGCTCATAAACGCACGCACAGTGACCATGGCATCGGCGAGTAGAGAGACTCTCGTCCATATTCAGGGAGAAGTGGCAGCAATATAGTCCATTCATGGTTACTTCCAACTTTTCTCGAGCACTGCTGAAGTTATACTTTCAGGATATTTCTCCGCCCCATACTAACAAAGCTTAACTAAGTGTAGAAAATTCAAGAAGAGGGACATAGCACAACATCCTTGTGCACTCACATAATATTTTATATAAGAACTATTTCTTATAACATTTCCAACATAACTACTTTTCTTCCTGTTTTTACTCGTATTAAATAAAAATTAAATATTTCAATTTACAGATTAGATATAAGTAAAAGTTCGATTAACCAAAAATAAGTTACTTTATGTTAACAAAAATGTAAAACACTTGTAGTACAAGGCATATTTAGGGGAAAAAAACATACATGAGATGATTTTTCAAATGTTTGTTTAAAAAAAGTGTGACAATACCGCGAATAGACTATAGTGTCACGCGCTGACGCGAGCTCCATGCGCGGTCGGGCTTTGTGGAGGTTACCATCCTCGACCTTCCCCTCCCCTAGCAGACCCTCTCGCTTCCCCATCGCTCGCCCGAGGGACGATTGACAGCTGACCTGAATCGCGTCACAGCACCTCCTCCATCCCCTGCTGGAGACGCCGATGAATTTAGAAAACGCGCAAGAATATTCTGGGAACTAGGACCCTCGGTACAACGTGGCATTTAGAGTAATTTCTGGGCGATGGCCTTCTACCCTATGAATACAAGCCATAGCTGGACTGTCGGCAATCTTTATGTGGAAACCAATTACCTAAGTGCGGTAATCAAGCGACTTGTAGAGGACGGACGACGACGGGAGACTGCGAGGCGATGGCTGACGAGGTGTTTGAGGTGTGAATGGACGAGTGGGCGTGAAAACCAGATGAGTGAAGGATACTGTGCCTGAGATTTTTTGGAGAATTCTATAAAATAGGGGACTAGTAGAACATGGAAGTAGTAGGGACGTGCCGATCCTATCCCACTTTTGACTAATTGAAAGGGTTAAATTGCTATCAAATGGTTAATTAAATTGATTCAAAGGGTTATACAAATCTCAAGGATTAAATGGACTGAAAGGGTTAAAAGTATTGTACGGGTTAAATGGATTGAAAGGGTTAAATGGATTGAAAGGATTAAATATATTGAAATAGTTAATTTTTAATCTGATAAATAATTTATTTTTGGTGCAAGGGTGTGCTAAGGGACAATTTTCTTTCTTTCTTTCTTTTTGTGGAGTGGGGAGCAGCTGTTGTACGTCCTCGCCCTGTGAACTCTGGCACTCGGATGAGGTGTGACGTGTTGGGGACGGGGTGTGTATGTGTATATATATATGGTGAGTTTAGAGCAAGAGTGTACTAAGGGCCAATTTTCTTTCTTTCTTTTTGTAGGTTGGGAACAGCTCTGGTAGAAGTTGTCAGGACAACGACTGTCATTATACTGTGGTGTGATGTGTTGGGAACAGGGTATATATATATGGTAAGTTTTGTGCAAGAGTAGCCTAAGAGTACATTTTTTGGTTTGGTAGTGATATTGCTCATAGACAGTGTTGGTAATTAGGTGACTTTGAAAGATAGTATTAGTCCAAATGAATAACAGCTTTGAACGAGATAATTTCAGTGTGTTTGAACAATTTCCACATATGAATAAATTACATGAATCGAATCGCTAATTTCAAACTATCACAACTACGTGAATAACATCTGGTGTCGACAAGTGCTAAACAATAACAATTACGTGAGTCTCCAGTACAAAATGAATTAATTAACGAAGCAAAAAAAGTCCCTATAAATTAAATGGCTAACAAACACAACAACAATATATATGTAACACTACTTGATGCTTCTCACATATACCTGACATGATACAAGTCCGTCTGCCTGTGGGAAACTTCTAAAATGTAATCCACACATTAAAAGAAATTAATTGATTAACACGCATAAAAAAGAAAACATTTAATATACGTCCATTCTCTCGGGAGCTCAGTGAACCACTGACTTGGATATAGGACTTATGTCAACTTATAAGCTATGTTGAGAGTAAACATAACATACGCTGGCCTACATTTGATTATAGACTGAGGTGAAAAAAAACTCGGAAATTTTAACAAAAATACAAAACGGCAAACGAACACAAGTACATGAAAATGACTATAAACATGTAATGAAATCGCACCTCTCCCAAAACACATCGTCCACTTCTGAGGCTGGTGAATCAATGAAGCGAACTTACGTCTAGAGCATGACTATATATATATATATATATATATATATATATATATATATATATGTGTGTGTGTGTGTGTGTGTGTGTGTGTGTGCTGACAAGCAACTAAGCTACTCGGAAATAGGTGTAAATACGATATATGTGGCAAATGGATAAAAATTATGTTTACAATGTACGTACTAATATATATATATATATATATATATATATTATATATATATATATATATATATATATATATATATATATATATATATATATATATACGACTAGTTGAATTAACAACGAAAAAAAAACACGTAATGAAATCGCACCTCTCCCAAGACACATCCATCCGCCTCGGAGGTCAGTCAATGAATGACTGGATGGCATGACATGTGCCTGCTTATAAGTTGTTATATGTATGTGGAGCATGGCTGAGTTGAAATTTATGACTGACAGAACCTATTTCCTTACCAAGCTACTATTAACGACTTGATTACACTATTCGTCCTACAACTACATGAATGAAAGTTTCACTTTTAGTGACAGAATTTTAGAAAGTGTTTTCAATTATGTTTTCTGAGTTTGTGTGTAGTATGGCTGTGTTTTTACCACCAAGCATCTGTGTGTTGAATCTTCAGTTGCAGCAGTTGTAATCTTGGTGTTGTGAGAAAAAAAACACTTTATTTTAAAGGTTGGCTGGACTCTCCCAGTTGTAGGGTAGCAGGAAACATTGTGGCGCAACGCTAAGGGCTCTTTCTATCTGGTTCTGAAAATGTCTTTGTGTGAATTTCAATTTCGTTAAATTCCCTGGTGGTTCCTGAACTTTACCGGCTTCCTGGCAAAGTTTTCTCGACATACAAGTCTGTTCCTTCCGTTTAAAAATTCATTCTGACGTGTTCGATTCTCTCCATCATTATTTTTTGTATGTTCTCCTCAGCTCTTCAGAGCGCTTTAATTGAAATGTTTGTTTTTCTCCCTCGTCAAATTGTACATTTTTCTTGAAAGTGAGCAAACAAATAAGCTGGCTTTAAAATATTTCCAACTTTCATACCTCAAACAACTTACAATCACCTACTCCACTCAAGAATATTTTTTCGTTTAATAAAAAAGAACTTATGAAAAATCCAATCATTCACAAAGTAATGACACGAGGAAATTTCCAAGCTAATAAATAACAAGTCACAACATTCAATTTTAAGATATTAAATTTTTATTCAAAATTCTTTTTTGTTTGCAAAAAATCATCCCTGAGAGCTAAATAAATATTTACAATTACTTTACAACAAACATTGATACACACTAAAAGACATTTTCAATCACAATTTTTACAAATATATACATAAAATATTTTTTTGACATAATTTAACACACAGACAACAAGACAACAACATACATCAATATTCAACATTCATATTACAAACTTAAGTACCAAACATTTTTAACAACAATAAGGCATTTGAACAAAAACAAGGCATTTTAAAATAAATAAGATATTTGATTAAAAAACAAGAGATTTTATTTTAAAAAAAGAGATTTTATTAATGACATTTTCAATTTAAACTACCAAATATTCCAACAAAGTTATTTACATCTTAAACCTACTATTATGACTACTACTACAAATACTATTACTACTGCTACTACAACTACTACTATGGTTACACAGGTTACAAGATAAAAAAAATTACATAAATGAATCAACATATTTACACATATAATACTTTGTTGTGGTTGATGTTCTTTTCTTAGCTATTTACAGTAACGACTCATTCGGGCGATGTGTTCGTAGATGCGCACTGAAGTGGTTCTTTTAATATGTGACATCCGGATTATTTTTCAATCTCACACAACACCTACTACAGGATGTAACACACACTCACAAGCACACAGTTCCAAGTAGATGATTTGTCACATTGTGAATTTAGTCTTCTTATTATTTTATAAAATGTAATGAAGACAATTGTGTTCTTGATATAGATAGGCCTTACAGATAGGCAAACATGGAGAAGTAGCATTGAAAGGTGATGCAATACATGTTGTAGATATTTGTTAACATCGTGGGCAGCAATTGTTAGCTGTGATGATGTTTGTGGAACAGAAAGTGCGTGTGGTGGTGTTGGCAGATGGACGTTATCGGTGGTGTGGGTGTGGTGGCATTTGTGGTGTCGTGGGTGGACTGTATTTATTGTGGTGCTGAAACTATTGTAGTGAGGAAAAATAATTACTTAGGTATCACATATTGCCCACAATGTAAGGTTGATATTCCATCTGCCTCAGTGTACTGCTTATGGTCCATACCTGACAACACTGCCTTGGTTACATGTTCGGTGTATATATTGGGTACCCAAAACCCTTGTACAATTTTCGAGGCAATCTCGATAATCCTTGTACCTGAGTGACTGCAGCACATTAGGTTTTACATGCTTCCTCACCTTATGTATACATGTTCATTCTCAACTATGTATGCATAAAGCTTGGGACATAAACCCACAAAGTGTGTGATTGTGTGCCAGCACATTCATCTTTCATCACCCCGGTATGGCGTTTGTTCTCGAGAGGTAATCCTTGTGGTTTGTAGAGCGCATAGTTGGTTGTATCGAATCACACATTTTAATCTGGGGTAACTACTTTATATATGTTCTCACAACCAACAGAATATACCAAGGAATCGGTGACTCAATAAAGGAGCTGTAAGGCCGGCGAAAGAAATTTTGTATGCATGTACTGATAATGGAATTCGAAGAGGGTTAACTTAGAAAGATTAAGAATGTCAACACAAGTGAACAAAGGTTTGTTGAACTCAACAGAACTCTTTGACATTTCGATGAGCACCAAGTTTTCATCGATAATCTGCCTTGCCTGGAATGTAGGATGTCCTATCAGCTCTGCAGCCCCATAGATCGTGTCATACCTCGAAACGACTCTTATGCCCCTTTCCCAGTGGTCATTCTGCAAGGTTTTTCTATAAACTGAATTATTCATTAACTTGAAAAAGATTTTCCGAATGCATTCGCAGCCTGGGCACATTTCTCAATGTTAAACTCGATGTACAGAGCCATCCAAGCCTTCTGCTTAAAGCACAAAATGGGACGAACAGAGTCAAGTGTGGTCCTATACATCAAGTACTGCCTCACTGTTTCCACATGTATAACATATGTCTTTTGCGACGAGAGTGTTAAAAGAAGTTTCTCATTCGAGTCATTCGGGGTATGCCATTTTCTGGGGCCAGAGGCAGATCAGATAGTGTATCATAACATTCATCCGGAAAAGACAGATCAACTTCTGTGAAAAAGTATGTGTCACCATCATTCACCGTGTTTGAAAAATCCCACGTTGAAAACTCATCAGCCTCAACCCACTAAAAATTGCCAATCGGAAGCTTGGATCGCATCGCATGAATGTACAGCCTGTTGATGTCCGAATAGCATATATATTTCGATGCCACACTGGGGTCGTAGTCCTCACCCAAGTAAATAGTTCTTGATTCAGCGTGCCTTTTTGAAATCTGGGTAATACCGCACCCAACCCCATGTTCTACAAAAATATATATTTCATGATCAGTCAACAGCTCTAGCCGTGCACGTGTCATTGACAATAAAGTGTCCCATGAAAAAGACAGAGCTGTGACATACATGGTGGGGTCAAGACTGTAATGGGCCAAACATACGGTCCTAAAATTTTCAAACACATCAGTCAGCAAACAAGTGTCCACATGTAAGTAGTTGATGGCATTCTGCAGCAAGTTTATGCACTTGAACACATCCCATGCAGCTTGTGCAAGAGCATAATCCATCACTAATGCCTTCGCCTCTCATCACATCATCACATTATAAAATTCGTCCTTTAGTGGGAGTGACTTGCACATCAAACTGTCTAGCGACTTAACAAAGTCATAAGGAAAAACTCCCTTCCATTTTGCCAATTCGAATTGGGTGTTGTCTGGAAATATCGAGCGGGTGATACTCAATTGCGCAGGTAGAAAATTACCTTCCAAAGATTCCAGAGAGGCGCTCATGAATTGGAATGAATCAATAAATCATAACTTGAAATATTGTGCATTTCCATTGGAATTAATCCCATTGGGAATTTGTTTTGAAATACATTTGTATTTTTCATGGGTCATTGCAATTATTTGAGCTTTACCTGGGTTTCCGATTACCGTGGTTACATCGGGTTGTGGTAAGTGACCTTCAGTCAAAGGTTTCATGAGAAAGTGAGCATCATAATTCTGCAGGTTATGAAAAACAGCGACAAATTGTCTTTTGGGCAGTCTGAAATTTAAGTTGCACTTATTATGTGCGTGATTTCTGATTTCGCCCATCAGATGGTTATGATCGACCACAATATCATCTGTGTCGATCGTTTATTTACAATTGTGACAAATTTTCTGAGCCACCAACCTAGCTACATCAGCAGGGGGTTTTGGCTTCATTGGAACAATCATGCTGTAGCTTACTGCAACCCACTTTGTAAGTTAAACTAATTTGTCAACTAATTGATACACTCGATCAGCACCCACAAATTCAAAGTAGTTAGACAAACTTGGATTATATGAGAAGACCAAAAAAATGCTACAAGCATGTGGAACATCTTGGTTGATGGTAGTTGTATTACTCATTTCATCATTAGGCAAGCAAGTAGACATGGGTTTTAGGCAACTTTCAATTTCTCAATAGGCGACGAAACCCAATCTCTGCTGTTTGCTGTAATCTTTAAAATGCAAGTACTTGTCGTGCCCAGTGGGGAAAGTACTGCAAACAGCCTTTTGTTGCTGGCAGATAATACTGTGACTTGTGAGTTTCTCATCTATAACAAAGTACTGGAGACAATACTGGAGACAACACTTGTAAACAAATTTCTTATGACCATGTTTACTCAGCTGACTACCAACCAGCTTTGACAAATTTTTAATGCAAACAAAATGCTAATGAGCTGCATTTCCACTCGCACGAATCGTCAAAATATTCACATGTTTGACAAGATGTACAGGAGAAATATGCATGGGTACTACAACCCCACACTTATCGCAAGTTTCGTCAATTATATAAATAGCTCTGTAAGGGCATCTATTTTCGAATCACTTAAGTAGAGATTGTCTTTCAATAGATTAACCTGTGACTGCTTTTGCAGAAGGACACTGTCTCAACAGATTACTGTGGACTGTATTTGCGTTTGCGATTCAGAATTTGAATCGCTTACGTAAAGATCTTCAAGCAAGAAGTCAATACTGGACCACTTATACTCACCCATTTTAAATAACTAACTAAATTATCGTTAGTTTACCCTCTACAATAGGTAAAACACCACAATAAAATCAAATTGAAGTTCCTCATCGTTCTGAAAACATGGAAAAATAAGACCACTTTATTCCCTCATCACATCATAGTTAAAATTTATAGTAACATAAACACTGTATTCTTTAATATAAATAAAATTCAATTTTAGAGAACTGTAGGTTTATTTGGGAAAGGCAATCGACTACAGCGACAGCTTGTTACAAAATATACAGGAACAAGTCATTTTTAAGCCTCGAGTACAAAGCCAGTTATCAGATACCCAAGAATTGAGTGTGTCGGAAGTGAGGGAAACTGAGTTCTCAAGAGCTGATGAGGGTGAATCACACATAGTTAGAGCAGCATAAAAGACAGTGTGCGTGGGCCAGAGTTTTGGCCTACTTGTGAAGTGGAATGGGCAAAAGAATGAGAGAATGGTTCAGTAAAATGTCACTGTTTGCATAGTGCACCACTACGCAGCCATGCTGCCTTCCCCGCCCCGCCCGACTACCTTCTGTTCTCCATGGCTATCGCACGGAGCCTGGGGGTGACCTGTATGCATTCGCTCCAATGAGATGGAGGACTTCACCCTGCCCCTCCATGCCCCCCTCTCCGACATATCTGTGGCATAAATTGCCATCCCCACAGCTTTAGTCAATATACAATGAGTTTCCTTGACCTGTTGCACCTCGCCTATCATTCTCAGCTACATGTTTGTAGCAAGCAGATAGTGTTTACAGCATAACATATAATTTTTGACTCAGTATTGAAAACTTTACAATTTTAAAATACACTTTTTTTTTATTTTGAATTTTACAGCCTTAAAATTGTTTACACCGAAAAAAGAAACATTGTGTACACCATATAAAAACTGATGTGTTACTCGACACTGTAAGAAATATCTAATAGGCTACATTGCTAAAGATGCACTCTAGGGCACACTGTAAAATCATTTACAGTATAAAATTAGTTTACGCTGACAATTAATGATTTTCATAAATTTAATAATGGATGTTGTCTATACATTTTAGCAATGGAGCAACACCCTAGATATTAATAATAATACCAACTAAACAAACACTCTTAAAACAAAACATGTTAAAAATTAACTCTATTGAAATTCTACTCATCTCTCTTGCTCTCTCTATCTATCTATCTATCTCTTTCGCCCCTCTCTTTCTCTCTCTATCCCACTCACATTTACCCAGCAACATTTAAAATGAAATGTCTTCAAATTTACTTAGATACCCAATCCACCCTGTCACATACGCATCAAAAACATTTCATTCATTATAAATACTCAAGGCTCATATATTCGTCTTTGAATCATTACACTGAGTAAGCTTGGGATCTGAAATTATGCAACTCACCCTCATGCTAGTCATGAGCGCCATAGTTCTCCCTTGTTTTAGCCATTCCATAACTCATACCTCATACACACACTCCACCCTTAAACATTTCTTAACACTGCATAAAACTAACTAAATATATTGAAAACACAATTTTCCCCTGCACTCACACTCGCAGTCATGCATCTATTAATTTTTCTCAGAGTACTTTGTATTTTATTCTAGATGGTATTGAAATATATTTACGAGTATTTAACAGTGCAGAGAGGGCCTGAATTGAGATTTCGTCTCGCCATAGGTCCATAGTGCAGTACTATGGCAGTCATCCAGTATCTCTAATCTCTATTAAATTTCCTCTTACATACAAATCAACAACCCACCTAAAATGTAATGAAAACACAATTTTCCCCTGCATTCACACTCGCAGTCTGCACATACTAATTTTCCTCAGAGTACTTTTGTATTTTATTCTAGATGTTATTGAAATGTATTTACGAGTTTTTTACAGTGTGAATAGGGCCTGAATTGAGATGTTGTCTCGCCTTAGGTCCATACTGCAATACTATGATGGTCATCACATATATCCCTCTAAACTCTCATAGATTTCCTATTAAATACATGTAACAACCCAACTAAAATTTAATGGAAACTTAATTTTCCCCTGCACTCACACTCACAGTCTTGCACCTACTCACACACACATTTGAATTAACATTAACTAAGACCAATAACAAACAATTTTAAAAAGTGTGCGGGTCAACTTCGCCTGAATCACCCATTCGACTTATCATTAACTAAGGCTAAACATAAACTATTTACATTTTAACAAATTCTAAACAAACAAATATCACACTCTGAATAAATTTTATGTAATTCTCCCTCCCTTGTCGAAAAAATTGACATTGTGTAATTCACTCAAAACATATAAATATACATATTATGTGTTTGAGACATATTTAACCCAATTTTAAGCAACTTAAATGCATTTAAAAGGATTTTAAGCAATATTTTTTTTAATCTAGTATGTATATCTTAGAATTCAACATAGAATACATGTATTTGTTGGGTTTTAAGTGATTAGATTTGAATTATGTTCTGACGATTGTAATTCCAATACACATGTTTTTCATTGCAAGGCGAAATGAATTTAATACTATGATTTAATACTCCATTTAAACCTAATCAAGCTATTGTATATATTTTAATTATGTGTTTCATTCATTATTCCTTTTATGATTATTAGGTTACAATCATAACTAACCCGAGTTCGACCCAGCTTATATCAAAAATACCTCACCCAGTCCTGAAACTCAGAAACTAAATTACAAGGTTTCAAATGTACCATACCTGGGACTCGGACCCAGCTTATATCAACCCTGCCTTAGCTGGGATTCGAACCCAGATACTCCTTGTATAAATTGATTACTCTATGGAGGCTGGCGACATATAACAACTTATTCGATGTATTTATAGTATTTTGTAAAAATATTTTTAATGCTTTTTTAGCATACATCTTTTTGCCAGATCCAAATATATCTTTAGTTGAATAGTAATTTTTGGTGAACTAATAGTTTGTTTGTTGGTTATCTGACTTTTTCATTACACCACTTGTATGAGTTAATGCAACATACTGCTCTCTCTCTCTCTTTCTATATATATATATATCTCAAATGTCTCTTTTAAGACATTTGTTTATTTATCAATATTTTTCTTAGGAAAACAAGTTCAATTTTAATAAGGAATAGGTTAAACAAACATACAAATGAATTCATTTTACATTATATTTATTAACAAAATATATAAACACATTAATTATTTTGACAAAACATACAATTTTTCATATCGTACAAGTTACTACATGACATCACAAAACATTATCACTCACAGCACCAAACAAATACAGGTTGATTCAAAACACATAAACAAGTATAGGATGTTACACAAATTACACAATTATTTCAAAAATACAGGTATATGCAAAACATTATGTACAACATTAACAAATACACCTTGCTCCGAAACAACTACAGGATAACACAAAACATTGAATACTATTAAGTTGCTTCAAAATATATACAAAATTTTTCTTTAAAAACAAATATTTTTATAAAATGTTAGCAACTGCTGTGAACAAAGATTTTTATACATTTTTTTCAAGTTGGTTCCAGATCCCCTTCTTGAGCTCTGCTTTTAAGGAGGGAGCAGTTTTTTCACCCTGGTTTTACTGCCTGTTTGTACACAAACATCTTTAATAGTAGGGGCATGTAAAATGATGATTTCAACCATGTATGGATATGATTCAACATAAAGTGAGTTCACATCTTCAATACTAGATGGAAGAGGTGTGCTTTCAGTCATATAAAACACTGGACATTTCTTGTTATCACTGTATTGTATGAGATCATGGCTCTTTTCATATCCACACAGAAAATAAATTTCTTTAAAATAAAAAATATTGTTGCAAGTTTCCATAAATTATTGCAAAAATCAATTGCACCATAGGGTGTAAGTTATATTGGACTTTCCTTGTTTGACACTGAAGGAATGATTTGCAGGATGAAAATATGTCATGTTACTACTATGACATCCAACACTCTATTAAGAAAAAAGCAAAGAACAATGTATGTATATTGATAATGTAATTCTATAAATGTGCAAGTTAAAACATGTTTGAGGGCTAAATTTTATTTTTGCTAATTTTATTGCTCGATGCACATAAAATTTTGATGATTCACACCCAGTATGAGATGTATAAACCAAACTTGTTTTTGCTATAATGATATAAATAAGTGGATTATTATTGCAGTCTTTGAAATACTGATACGGTAAAACAGTGTCTGTTTTATAAACAAGATGTTTCAAACATTTTTCTTCCTCGCAATATGACATTACAATGCATTCGCCCTTAAGATTATGTTTACAATCTACTCTGTGCAGTCTGTACAGGTTTACAAGACATTCAGAACTGTTGCAGTTAGTTAAAGTGGAATTATAACAAGTTGGTTTACTACATTCTGTAAAAGGTTGAGAGAAATACATAAAATAAAAATGTATTGTTGTAAGGGATGCATGGCATCGTTCTTGGTGTGGACACCAGTTGTCATAGTAAACACTTAAGTCTCACTAGTGCTAATACTATATACAAGCGTGAATATGCACACAAAGTGACCTTAGCATATGCAGATTTAACACTGAGAAAAAAAAATTATTTATCCCTCCTTATATAGTAAACGAATTCAGAATGACTGCCATTTTCCTTTAAATTTCCTTGGTTTTGGCCATTTAGGAAGATAAGTTGAAATAATGTGGAATTTGACAGCTTTCAGTTTCGCTAGCAGTCATTTTAAGCTTGATACATGCTATTTCAGTAATATCACAACAATATTTATGTTCTAGGGAAAACAATTTGTAAATATATATGCATTTCATTATAGATATTGTATCTAAATATTCTAGGCTGGGAAACTTATGGAGATATCTACACGTAAAAATACACATAAACCATTTTAGAAAAACAGATTGAAAGTAAAAACATTTCGAACAAGTATGTTTAACATATATGTAAATGTTTGAAAATAGAGTTTAACATTAGCATTGCTTAAATCTAATAATGGTCTTCTATGTTTAACTTGTGTAAGTGGAATGATACTTGATTGAAAACTGTGTTTTTCTATGTTTAAAATTTAGTGAGTTAACAAAATATATTTCTTAAAGTTGTGTTGGTAAAAAAATTAATAGTTTAATAGTTAAAATTTTGCTGAAAAATGGGAATAACATTTGCTGGAAAAGAGAATTATTGTAGTCTGTAAACCGGAAAAAAGTTTGGTGGAAAACGACTTATATTTTAATTGAATTTATTGTGTGATAAAGATGTTTGGATCATAATTCTTAGTGATGAGGAAAATAAAGTTTCATCAGCAGAACTTGTCCATATCTTTTTTTTTATTTCAATTGGAAATACGCCAGGCTCTTGCATCTACTCAAAATAAGAGGAAGTTTCAGTGTTCCAGCAAAAATAGCAGTTTGTGTGCAAGAGGGCAGAGGGGAGCTAGCTCAAGTCAGTTCAGAAATCCGCTGCCGTCCCGAGGGTAAGCCTCACTTTGACCTTGAAGAAATACTCTGTTCATAAACGAGGCGGTTCTCATTTCACAGAACGCGTGCTCTGAGGTGAAGGGAGGGAACCGAGCATTTCTCTGGAAACACGTTCTTGGCTGGTGTAAGGGGTTGGAGGGGCTGCATTAACTTGAATCGACAGTGAAGGCTTTGCAGCACTCTCCATGGACAGGGCAGTCATATGAAAAATGCTTTCTGGCCTTGAGAGGGGCAGGTATTGCAAAGTACGGCATTGGAAGGGGCCAGTCCTCTGTAAACGAACTCTGACGTATATGCCGAGTGGTGGTTGATGGTAAACAGGTTTTGCAGTGTTAGATCAATGGCAGGGGTAAATCCTGTGAAAACAAACTCTGTGTTTTATTGGGGAGGGGGGCAGATTACCAAAGGCGAGCTCAGGGGTGTTGTTCTGTGACCTTGGAAAAGAACTCTCTTTTATTAAAAAGTCATCTTATGGGGAAGGGGGAAGGGGCTGCAACCAAGAGCGAGAAGGCCAGCTTTAGCTTTCTGCCACCGTGTTAGTTCTTCACAAACACTTAGCCAGGATACATGTATTCACAGGGTATGGCTATCAGTGGGCTTTGTAACATGGCAGTGAACATTTCAGGGTGCGGTGGTCAGCGGGTTTTGGAGTGTGTTAGCTGCGATTATTATTTTAATATAATTTTTTTTTTTATGTATCGAGAAAGAAAATATAAATTTTCATTTAAACACAGTTTCCGTGTTCAGTCGACGCAACTTGGAATGATTTTCAACTGTCGTTTCGATACTAGTGCCGTGAATTTAACAGACTTTAAATAATTCACTTTTATCAAATAGTGAAATTTTTATACATTCACGTAGTTGTGGTACGAATAGTGTAATCAAGTCGTTAATAGTAGCTTGGTAGGGGAATAGGTTCTCTCAGTCATAAATTTCAACTCAGCCATGCTCCATATATATATAACTGTATATAAGCAGGAGCACATCATACAATCCAGTCATTCATTGACTGACCTCCGAGGCGGATTGATGTGTTTTGGGAGAGGTGCGATTTCATTACATGTTTTTTAATTCATTGTTAATTCAACTAGTCTATTTCACATATTAGTACATGCATCATAAACATAATTTTTATCCATTTGTCATGTAAATTGTATTCACATATATTTCCGAGTAGCTATAACCTTAGTCTCGCTTGTCAACCTCCAACCGTGCTCCTCACACATTGGCACACATGCGCACCCACACACACAGATATATATATATATATATATATATATATATATATATATATATATATATATATATATAATGATCTAGATGTAAGCTTGCTTCATTGATTCACCAGCGTCCGAGGCGGAGAGATGTGTTTTGGGAGAGATGCAATTTCATTACATTTTTTTGCTGCTAATTCAACTAATCAAATTGATATATTAGCACATACATTGTAAACATAATTGTTATCCATTCGTCACGTAAATCGTATTATCATCTATTTCCGGGTGGCTGTAAACTTAGTTGCTTGTCAGCCTCCGACTGCACTCCATATATATATAGTTATGCTCTAGACGTAAGCTCGCTTCATTGATTCACCAGCCTCCAAAGTGAACGGATGTGTTTTGGGAGAGGTGCGATTTCATTATGTGTTTTAGTAATTTTCATGTACTTGTGTTCGTTTGCCATTTTGTATTTTTTTTTTAATTTCCGAGTTTTTTTCACCTCAGTCTATAATCAAATGTAGGCTGGCGTATGTTATGTTTGCTCTTAATGTAGGTTATAAGTTTACATAAGTCCTATATCCAAGTCAGTGTTTCACTGAGCTCCTGAGAGAATGGACTTATATTAAATGTTTTCTTCTCTAATTGTGTTAAACATTTAATTTCTTTTAATGCCTGGATTACGTTTCAGAAGTTCCTCACAGGCAGAAGGAATTGTATAATGTTAGGTATGTGCGAGAGGCGTCAAGTAGTGTTACATATGTCTTGTTATCGTGTTTGTTAGCCATTTAATTTATAGAGGCCTTTTTTTGCTTCGTTTATTAACTCATTTTACACTGGAGACGCACATAATTGTGATGTTTTAGCACTTGTCGCCACCAGATGTTATTCACGTAGTTGTGATTGTTTGAAATTAGCGATTCTATACATGTAATTTATTCATATGTGAAAATCGTTTTATACACTCTGAAATTATCTCGTGCAATGCTGTTATTCATTTGGAATAATACTATCTTTCAAAGCCACCTATCTATAAACACCATCCACAAAGAAATATCACTGTCAAACAAAAAATCTGCACTTAGGCTACTCTTGCACAAAACTCACCACACATATACCCTGTCCCCAACACGTCACATCACAGTCGTGTGCCAGTCGTCATCCTGACAACTTTTACCAGAGAAGTTCCCCATCCCACAAAAAGAAAGAAATAAAATGATCCCTTAGCACACTTTCCAACAAAGAAATATTTGATAGCATTAAAAATTATCTGTTTCAATAGATTTAACCCTTCAAACCATTTAACCATTTTAATCCATTTAAAACTTTCAATGCATTTAATTAACCCTTTGATATCAATTTCACTCTTTTAATTAATCGAGAGTGGGGTAGGATTAGCACGCCCCTACTACTCATGGACTAAACTTCTCTGGGACTGAATAGCATGGGATACGGAATTTATTGTGATTATTCGAACTGTGAAATTTTGACATATAATTAGTAGAATAATTAATTTTTTTATACACTGTCTATTGGGACAGATATTTCATTATTTACTTCCGTTAATTTATTCGAGGAAATTGTAAATTGTATTGATTGAAGTCATTAGCTGTAAACAGCGAGTGATATCAATTCATTGCGAAATGTTTAGGTCGAGAGAATTTTATTTGTATTTGTTGTAAATGAAATTATAATTAATTATTTTATTTAATAAAGTCCTTCATCCCTTAACGAACTTGGTTTACCCCACCGATTTTGAGAGAAAATTTTAACAATAGTAACTGTTACGTAGCTACCGCTGACAGTGTTGCTACAATAATCCAGTAGTGAATAACATAAAGGTTTCAATATGCTTTTTGATTGAAAAAGCATCTGCGTAGACATTGTTGCTCGTGTGCGTTTTCATCAGACAATAAGTATGCAGCCCCAATTTATTGGAATTTTTTGTTATTATCGTACATTTTGGAGCGAATTAAAATTGTAGGTGTGTATGTGCGAGTGTCAGTTCTTGTTTCTGTTGTAAAATTAATCCCTAACTTTTTTCACATTTGTTTATACTGCAATACTTTCCCAGGAACAAATTAAAAATGTATCGTGAACTCCAAAAAAAAAAAAAACAACAAAGGAAATAAAATGCAAAAAAAATTAACTAATCAAACTTTTTTATGTTCATTCTCTTTATTTTTGTACCAAGTGTATTTGCTTCAATAATATAAACTGATATATATATATATATATATAATTTAATTCTCACTACTTAGGTTGTGTTCAAATAACCTAACACACCATCATAAAATCAATTGATATTAAAAATAGCCCAAGTAATTCGAATTTTCTATTTTGTAATATTTATAACGATATTAATTGGTCATCGTACTGGACATATCCATTTTCACCTATTAGCTTGGCCATGTGCAGTTTCGAATATGTTATTACAATTCTTGGGGAAGGTCCTCACTTGCCAGTTGTTCGTTGTTTTTGTAATAGATGTAAGAGTTATATATTTTTTTCCTTATTTATTCTGCAATACATGAATACATAACACAGTGGCCGATAAGATCATTATCCAAATATCACATTATTCAGTTACTTCGTCACATTTCCTAAAAAAAGGAACAAAACAGTTGGTATTATTCATTGTCCAGAAAAGATTTATGGGAAGTTTTCATATGTGATATGTTTATCAATTTTCACTTAACTATATATATCATACATAATTAGAATGATTATGCCGAACCTGCCATTATGTATTTTGAATAGGAAAAAAATGCCACCTGGCACTGGTGCTCGCACCGGCCGGCCGCCATGTTGTGACGTAACCCAACCTCTATATTGGATCCTGTTAACCTCAACCTTGAATTTTGACCTTGACCATGGCCCTATGTACATTACCTTGGTTGACCTTGAACAAAAAATTCGAAAAAAATAATCCAAAACAATAATTTTTGTTAATTTTGCACTTATTAGCCGGAGTATTCTCCTTTTGGGCCCCGTCGTCCAATTCGAAACATCAGTTCCTGTGCAAAATTATAATTATCTATAGATTACAAAAAAGAAATTTGTGTTTACTGTTTAGTTAACAGGAGTCATTTTTTATTTAAAATGCTCAAATATTTATGTTGGTAGGATTATGGATGTAAGCTGTTTTAAAGTTAATAGGACAAATTATAATAACCTTGTAATACTTATTCGCTTCTGTTAACAGCTGGCGGTAACTTAAATGTACCATTTTTCAAATTGTTATAACTACAGTATTTTTAATCACTGAAAATCAAATTAATAAAGACATTTATAATATTTAATTGATTTTGTCCTTACTAATCCATTTTGGAAACATTATTACATTTTTTTCCAAACAGTACCTACAATCTAACGTCTTATTTTGTCGTAAGATAACTCTGGAACATTACCATTTAAAGTTAATTATTATTTTCCTTTTACTAATAACAGAATAAGTGCGTTTTTTTTTTCTTTTCTAATATGCCCTATTTCACCAACAACTGATAAATACTTAAGTCATTATTCAATCTCAAACCATTTAAATTTATTATTTTTATCATTCTTATTGCAAATTAACAATATACAGTGCAATCAGTGTGAACCAAATCCATTTCCCATAAAAAAAATGTTACCAAAACCACTGTGCCTCAAAGAGTTATTTTCTAAATGACAGACCTGTAAATATTTTAGGTTAGTAAACTCTATCATTCAAAACATTAGACTAATTACATCCTAAGTTTATGCTCCGAATCCTTCCCCCATGGTGCAATTGATTACACTCTAGCTTATTTTTACTAGGTTTTCTGGGTTCGAGTCCCGAGTAAAGCACGTGTGTATTTGTAACTGTCTCGGCACTGTCGCATATGTTTTCTGATTTCATCTCTTTGCTGTCAACGATACATCAAGCCCTACCTGCTATCTAAGATTTAATAACTTCATAAAAATATATTTGGACCCGTGTAGATGAAAGTAGGAAAGTAGGCTCATCATTTATATCAGTAACTTCTGGTTGGATTGCAGCTGAAGTTAGCTACGTGCAATGTTCTTCTACCCAAGTAAATAAAACACGGTGAAAACGTGACGATATTCACTGTCCACATCGTCCATATCTTATTTACGAAAATATTGCTATATGCTGTTCAAGGTAAAATGAGCACGTTTGAAAGCCCTGCTTAATATCTATATGTATGCACATTGTGTATTCTTCCGCCTTACGTAAAACTAACATTACCATGTACCTTATCACTTTATTCATGTGTCGGTCAGATGAAACTGTGGAATTATTAGGAATGTAATTATGTTACAGATCTGGCGAATTGGTACTATTAGATGCCTAAAAAAATAAAAGCCAAAGGAATAATTTAAGTTATTATAAATAGTTACCTAACATTTTAGATTCTAAATGAAGATATGGAACTACTGTCCATCCATCATTACAAACTTTACTGGGCGCATGTGACTCAGTGCGCCCGTTAAAATATTTGGAGGTAAGGGCAGTGACTTTTTGTAAGGTTGATTTAAAAAGTGCTCTCTTTATCGTGAACAGTCTTCATGAAACTTTTAGTTTCTTTTTACCTGCTAATTACACTACACCCCTCTACTATATACAGTTCAAAACAGCATGTACAAATATAAAGTAATAAATCCCTGGCCACTATTACATTAAGGTGTTACCAATAATAATTTCCGATACTTTTTTTGTCAATGTAAGCTGGTAACCATCTTTAGCTGAGTATTTGAAAAGAAAGCGGTCGTGTTTTTTAAGCGTGCGTGACTAGTGTTCGTGAGGTTACTGGCCCGAATTCAGCCAGCAGTAGGTCGTGTTTGGGCGTGTGGTTCCCGTCCTCATTCAAGTAAAATGCCAGTAATTTTGCTCTCCTCCCTGTTGTTGAAGGTAGGGCGTTGATTTGCGATGAGAATAATTTATACACGGGTGACCTTTATAGCTAATGCCGTTAAGTGTACTTTGGAAATCCAAGCACAGGTCCCACTTTCAGGTAAGCCACGCGTGTGTGTCGCTTGCACGTAAGTTCAATAGCATGTGAGCAGCACGCCCATAAGCCTCCCAGCATAAAGCGCGAAATACACACAGTATATTCATAACGTGGGAAATATTTAAGGAAATATATTAATGCGAAAAATCATATATTCGCAGGTTAAATTAATTTCTAGCGAAGTGTGGTTTTTATTTTTAAGTTTAATTTATTTAGCATGCATGTCTTCTAAGAAATTACAGGTATATATATATATATATATATATATATATATATATATATATATATATATTTATTTATTTATTTATTTAAAAAAATTTAAAAAAAATTTTGTTGTCAAACGAAAAATAAAAGTTTCACCCCGAATTAACAAAAACAGAGATTTTCCACATGTATGTCATGCGTCGCTTGCAAGTCTTGCTCAGAGAAAATGTGTGGTTTCGGCCCTAAAAGAAAATGTTCGGTGCTGTTACCAAATATAATGATGACTAAACTAAATTTGACGAACGAAAATGATTTTTATTACAGAACAGATTTTGTAGTTTAATCCATCAAACACTTTTGTTGGGACATGAAAATCAAGAGTTAAAATACTTCTATATTTTGTTGCAAAGATTCGAACAAATATTTCGTAAGGTAGGAAATTTGCTATCCATGTGCGTATTTAAACTTGTATTACGAACCTTTGTAACGCTCCTGCCCCGTGTGACGAATTTTCTTTGGTATATCGTTGACCATTCCTCCCAGGAGTCTATTTTGAAATACGACGCTCTCGTGAAGATGGCCAGCCAGAGCGCCCCGACCATGCGAGAGCTGTCAGTTTCTCGAATAACTGCTACCGAGGATGGACTTAATTCCGCCGGCAGTTGTCACAAGCTCCCCACCGGCGTCCCTCGGACAAAGATCCAACCCTCCCCGCTGCCCGCCTATAGCCGATTAATAAAAGTCCTCGTCAGCGGGGCCATCCGGTCAGACAAGCCGCCATAAATAATACATGAGGACCCTCATATTTAGCGTGCGAGAGTTGGAATTCGTGCTCCTGTCGGACTCCCGCGTGAAGGTCGGAGAAAGCAAATTTACCAGCGGGGAATGGTGATTGGCTTAATGGCGTCCCCCTCGTCGCGATGGATTTATGCGGCTGGCGGAATTGATTTAATGCCGTCCCGAACAGCGCCTGGGAAGATCCTCCGAGGAATTCCGCCCCCGCCCGCCGCCGGCCCGCATGGGAAGAATGCGATTGTCATCGCGGACCTTCCCCAAAACGTTTTGCAGCTCAATTATTCCGCGGCGGGGCCGAGAGCACGACGATAAACGTGCCGCCGCAGAAATATGCGTCGATTTCTGATTTTGAGTCATGGTCCACACAAAATAACATGGGAATCCCGCGTATATCCGCGTGTAGTAAGTGATTCTGAAACGTAGTCGGTGACATTTGATTAGCTCGACGTGACGATAAGTTTCTAATAGTCTGTTCACGATAAAGTGAGGACTTTTTAATGCCCCTCCAACAGGCAATACCCGGTAGTAAATATATCTTATTGCAGCCTCAGGCAATAAATTTTGATGATGGTGAAATGTATACACTGTGTTCATTAGTTGCATTGCAGTGTTTATATTAAAAAGCAGCAGGAAGATCTAAATTAGATGAAAGGAAAAATTTATGAGGGCCTTATAAATTGCTCACTTTACCGTGAATAGCCTATACCTAACGTTTAATTTCAGAGATAGTTCTTCAAAAGTCAACTTAAAAAACTTTGGAATCATGTTTTAACAACGATCATTGCATGTAACCACACATTTTTGAAAGTAAAACTGAATGGTACAGCTACGGTAACACTGACAGCAAGATATTATGTCTTTGTTTCTACAAGTCTTATTAAAACTGTAATAATTAAATTGGTGGCCAGCGCACTTACATTGTAGATATGATATTTCCAAATATTTTTATACGTTGTAGAGAAACCTGGTAGTAACATAAAATCATGCAGGTGTCAAGAAAATGAAAACTATTTGATTTAAACATATATATATATATGTTTAAATCAAATATTTTTCATTTATATTTAAACATATATATATATGAATAAAAACTCACAGAACATATTAGATGTTTGTTAAAAACATCTAGTCTTTGAATTCCTTTGATGCCTGTGAATTTTATGTCAAAATTAGGATTTTCTGTGACCTACAATACATATTTACACAATGTTAGGTTTTGCAAATATGAAAGGTGTTTTGTATGGGGAATTTGAGGGAATTTGATAGAATTCGGATAGAGCTATTTTTGTATTTTAGAAAAGGGTTACATTGTAATTAATGAATAAGAAAAGAATGAAAATTTCTTAATACATTAGAAAATTTCAGTGAGATCTGATTTCGGAAGGACGAATTTACTGTTACGATTACGGGTTATTCAGATTGATGTGAACGTTTTTAGGAAAGATCCTGACTATTGTTAGTGTTCAGCAAAGCATTAGCACAAGAAGATCCCCCCAGTATATTTCAGGTTCTTCATCCACTTATACGATTGTTTGCCTATGACCTAACCATCCATTGCGTAACGGAATTGAAGTTTTGCCATAACGATTAAATCAGCTAATCAGTGCAATACTTCAGTGAGCTACAGTATTCTTTTGTGCTCCGCTCATTATATAAGCAGCGTTATTGTGTGCACGTCTTTATTGTTAAAATTCTGAAACTAGTTTTAAATAGAGTTTAAAATTGTGTATTGTTCTCTGCACTCGAGATTTAACTACGATAACATAGTTTTGAGACTTCATAGGAAAGAAGCCATTGTTTTATTGTGTTGGTTGAAAGTCGGATCAAGGTATTAACTTTGCAGTGTGTGGACTTGAACTCGAATTTCAATAATGCACGTTAAAGGTAAATTTGGCATTCTTTCGTGTACGTGAAACCAATAAATTAATGCGTAGACGTTGGGAGTATAAATTCTAAGTATATCTTTGGAGAACAATTATTTTTACAATAAACTGAGGCGTCCCATATTTGTCGACATTGGAGTTCTGATTACACGACGAGTCGTGTGAATACATGCATACGTTGTACAGTCAATAAGTCGTATTAATAAAGCAGGGGAAAACAGTATATTTGAATAGTAGGTGCTGGATGGTTCTGCCCCCACTTTTGATGAATCGTATTAACCCTTTGAAATTAAATTGATATCAATAGGGTTAATCCTTAATCGGATATTAATCCGACCAAAGTTCTTTAGTCTAGTTTTAATCCTATGATAATTTTTTCGTTAATCCTTTATCTTAATACGATTTTATCTGATTGTTTAGTAGAAAGTTTGATCACATTTTTTTGATGGAATGTTTTTGTGTGTGTATAGTTAGGTGTACTTTATTTTCTTTCTCTCTTTTTATGGGATGGGGAGCGGGTCTCGTTCGTACTCACCCTTGAAGTTCTGTCGCTGTATGAGGTGTGCCTGTGTTGGGGAAGGTGTGTATATAGGGGAGCGATGTTAACCCTCTGAGCTCTGGCACTCGACAGAGGTGTCATGTGCTGGGGAGGGGTACACATACACACACACATACACATATATATATATGTGTGTGTGTGTACCCTTATGACACTACCACAAAACTCAACATAAATATACACACATATGTATATATGTTGAGTTTTGTGTTAGAGTGTCATAAGTGTTTTTGGAGAGGAAATTGCTCGTAGGTGGTGTTGGGAGATAGGTGACACTGAAAGATATTATTTACGTTGTGTATGTTAGTGATGACAAACAGAAGAACTTAAGTGTAAACGATTTAATAGGCGATGGTGTATGTTTCAGAATGCAATTAAACCGGTGATGTTACATACGAGAGAAATTAATGGAAATACAAATTTTAAACGAACACAACTACGTGAGTGAATGACTCATAGGGCGCATTTCTGGGAAATGAAATCTAGCCCATCTGATCAGATATGCGGTTCGAAATTAATTAAACGAACACAAGTACGTGACTATCACTAAACAAATTACGAAACTTAGTGAATGAAATTGTAAACGGAGGAGAAACGTGTCTGTTTGGTTGGGAGATGGCTGAAGCAAAAACTAGAGTGTATGACGTGCGCCAAATTATAACCTATTACATACGTGGAGCGCGGCCGGTGTCTGACAGGCGACTAAGGTTATAGTTACTCGAAAAGAGATGTGAACACGATTTACATGACAAAATAAATGAAATTTCGGTAGGAATGTATAAATTACACTAGTTAAATTAAAAAATAATTAAAAAACACATAATGAAATTGCACCAGCACCTCTCCCTAAACATGTCTGTCCGGCTGTGAGATCAGTCAAGGAATGTGTTATAGACGTGGAACTTACCGCCGAGTCGAACACACAACTACATTAATGGATAAAAATTATGTTTACGAATTACAGAACCTATTTCCCCAGAAAACTCGTTTACTGCCTATTCTGATAACTTAAAGATGGAATAAAGTACACGTTACGCAAACATACTAAGAACTGATTTGAATTTAATTTTAAACATACACAGTAGCGTAATAGACATATCCGTATATCTCCCTCTCATTTGTACATGTACCTTAAATGATTTTAAAACATGTCCGTTCGTTATGGAGTTTGATCTAGGAATGAGTTGAGCGCCCCACTTATGACGTGTTATAATCACGATTAGAGACATGGAGTGCATTCGTCAGGCAACTCAGGTGAAATTACGGGAAAAACTTGTAAATGAAGGAAACATTTTTAATTTTTATGAAATAGCAATTAAACGAAAAGATAGTTGAACACAACACAATTATGTTAACGACGCAAGTACAAATCTATAACTTTCACTTCCCTGGGAAAAAAATAATTTTAATATTGTAAGAAGCCGTATTTTTAATAATTTACTTTTAACAACCATCAAACTTCCTCGAAGAAAAATTATTTTAAATAACGGACATACTACATCGAGTCGAATAACATTAACACAAATTTATGTTAAGTCTGGTAAATTCACCGGACTTGTTAATGATAGTTGAACATCCAATAAACTTTCGTCGACAGAGCTCAGAAACAGGGTTTACACGATAAATACTTATAAAATTACTATAAATAACAGGCACACTATATCGGCTTAACACACGGGAAAAAATCTTCCCTGGTAAATCTAAGGTTACAAAAATGGTTATATTAAAACGATAGCTGTATCCCGGAGCAGATACTATCACTTAATGAGAGGCGAAGCCCGCTGGCCGTGGGTCTGCTAGCCCTTCAATCGTCGCATGGGACCCTGCCAGAATGCCGGACGTGTGTTTTTTGGGTATATCCAGTGTGAGGTTTGTCGTCAAACTAACATGGCCGTTCTAAGCTGCGGGTTGAAGGATCTCTGCCCAGTCCACAGATAGTGCTGTACCCCCTCCCGCCCCCTTAGACAAGACCACATCTTCACTAATGTGTCACCCTCCCCTGATCCCATCCAGCCCAGAACGCGTTATCGGCTAGCTCGAGGACTGCCTGCACCCCACTGGCGTTTCCCTTCCCAGATCCCCTTCTTACCACAGCCCAGAATGCTTCTTTTATTCATCACAAGAGCTGTCCAACTTCCTACCTACCCTGAAGACATCAAGTTTGGACTCTTCCGAAGGTGTTAACCTGTTTGCTTCCAGATAAATAAAAAATGTTCACCAAGTCCCGCTTATAAAATTATTTCCCTAAAGTTAAAATGAAGTTTTAGTATTCCCAAATATAATTGTAAGAAATGAATTTTAATCCCCAGATAAAATTACAAGAAATGTTAGCTTTTAATCCAAGAAATGAATTTCTATTCTAGTAAACTTTAAGTTTATCCAGTTTTCCAGCAAACCTATTAAATAAAGTATTTCCAGGAAACTAAGTACAATTTCATAATAGAGATATTTTTACTAGATTTTTTTTTTTTAGGAATTGAACCAAACACATACATATCATTCCACTTACACAAGTTTCAACTATCACATTAAAACAGATTTGTTCTAAAACGAAATGTTTTTACTTTCAAACTATTTTTCAATATTTGTCCATATAGTAGAGAAAAAATGCGTATTTCGCGTGTAGATTTCTCCGTGTGCTTCCATGCGAGAATTTTGACTATACATCTAACATGATATTTGTATATTTGAAATTATTTTATTTACAAATACTACTAATATTAATGAAATACCGCGAATCTAGCTTGAAGTGACTACTATCGAATCTGGAATCTGTTAAATTCCAACTTATTTTCTAAAAAGTCAAATTTAAGCAAATTTAAAGGAAATGGCTTCCATTTTGTAATCGTATACCACATCATTTAGGATGATAAATTCCGACTCTTAACAAATTATTGACATTGTAAAGAGATACCGGAAACAAATAACTTTATTCCATACAACTTATGGAATCCACTAAAAAAAATTAACAGAAAAAATTACTGGGAACAACTAAATTCGTATTTCACACACGCGTTTAAAACAGAACACCATTAAGATAATCACACCTCAAAACAGCTTACTCAACAGACTACCCTCCGACTAACACAATCATTTAGTAAACAAAGTCTTTAAAAATTCCCTACAAAATATCTCCAAACCCATTTCTCTCCCTTCTACATTCCTAATATTCATAATCTTTATTCATTTTAATAGAATACCAAGTAAAGATGTTTTCCATCTAACATACAAAGATTTAATCACGTAGTGAATTATTAGCCATACTTCCACAATTAACATATAAATGTTAGAGTGGAAGACATTTTCATCATTATATTTTGGATCTGATACTATTTATAACAAGTTAGTTATTGTTCTGGCATTGTGAGATGAACATCTATTTGGAAGTTAACTTTCTCCTCACACCAAAGATTATTCATTGACTCTACATTAATGTTAATGGAGGCATCACAGAATCATCTACAGTGCAAATTCTGCGGGAAAATATACACAGTCGTCTACAATGTTTGTAGGCATGAGAAGAGCGAATATTTGAACAATGCTTCTCGTACGATTTTTAACTGCAAATACTGTGATAGAAAATTTGCAAGCATGGATAACTTGAATCGTCTTGTCGGGATCTGTAAAAAAAATCTTCCTCCTGAGAAATTAATGTACCATCTACACTTCATATAAAACACAGAAGGAGAGGAAAATAACTCGAATATGAGTAATGAAATATAATCACATCGTATAAAATATACACTAACACGTGAATGTAACGATCTTCGACATAAAGTGTTGGTAACGATTAACCTACTCTTTCTAAGCTAAGTGAACTCAGTATTTATGATGAAACATCGGGTGAAGACAGCAGTGACGATGCCAATGATACTGTTGAAGACATGCCTTCAACAATTGCTGTGAATAATGACTTCATGTTTTCCGAAGACTCAAACGAGCTTGTAGAGAGACTTAGATATTTATTCTTGTTTAAAAGGCACAGTGAATATTCGGGAATAAAATAGATGGTCTTGATCATAACAACACTCAAGGAACATGGTTATATCGAATTAAGTATTATCTGCAAACACCCGAGAAGTATGATAATAAATTTTAGTTAGCCCTATTACTTGAATGAAAAATGTAATAATTTCATTTAATCATTGCGTGATAGGAATATGTTTCTCTTTGAAGTATTGTGTTTTCCACAAATCAATCAAGTCGTTTGAATTTGGTTGGGGGTAATTTAGGAATACTTTAGGTATAATGAGGCATAAACAGGCTTAAGTGAGGAATAAACAGACATAATTGAGTAATAAACAGGTTATTTGAGGAATACTGTATAACAAGTAATACAATTTTTTGGTATCTATGTTTGTGAATTACCTTATACCTGTTTTTACTATGATTTTTGTAACCTCATACACTTTGTTCTTTAATGCTGTGTATATATTTTGGATCCTCCTGTACTGACTTGTGTCAAAAATGACATGTTAATTTTTGAAACAGCCTGTGTTTGTATATATATTTGTCAATAAATGTATGTTTTAAAATCAATTTTTAATTTTATTTATAAAATCCCTTTTTTAAAATGAACTTGTTCCCCTGATAAATTAATATGACATTGATAAATAAATGTATCAAAAAAGAGAGAGAGAGAGAGAGAGAGAGAGAGAGAGAGAGAGAGAGAGAGAGTGCGTGGTTGTGTCTCAACAAAGAGAGATTCTTAAATTTTCTAAAAAAAAAAAAAAGATGTTGCAACAAGTTATAATCGTATAATTTCTATCAAAAACAAACTATGTTCTTATTAACATGAAAGAGTGTTGTATTCAAAAAAAGAGGAAAATGCTGGAAGCAAGCACTCTAACCACTTTTCTGTAACTAACTTTATAATATAACATTCTGGATTAAGCATGGTTAATATTGATTAGTTTCTGGGTTCGAGTCCCAGTTAAGACATTTATGATTGTATTCTAGTTTCTTGGTTCGAGTCCTGGCTAAGACATGTATGATTGCAATCTAGTTACTGGGTTCGAGTCCCGGTTAAGTCATATATGAATGTAAGGCAGTAACCATTATATATAAAAGGAATAATGAATGAAACAGATAATTTAAAATATATAAATAAATGTCAGTAATTTGTTTGTTCATGTATGTGAAAGGGTACAAACGGTGTTTATTCGTAGTAAATTGCATTAAATTCAGGTTGCAAACACTTCGTGTCGGGAAAAGTTTGTGTTGCAAAAGAATAAAATCATTAATTCAGAACGTAATTCATATCAAATCGCTCAAAACCGAATAAATACACATATCCCAACATATAGATGCTAAATTTCATAAAATGCCTTAAATCCTTTTAATTTGTGTTAAATTCGGTTAAAATTTACTTAAAAACTTTTCATATGTGTAATTTGTTCGTTTTATGTAGGTTTGAGGCGAATTACGAAATATAAAATCTTCCGACAAGGGAGAGTGGTAGGGTTATAAATAGGGGCTGCTCCAGGCTTCAGCTATCGTTTTAATATAGACATTTTTATAACTTTTCATTTACCGGGAAATTATTTTTGTGTTAAACCTATATAGTGCGTCCGTTATTTTAAATAATTTTATAACCGTTTGTCGTATAAACCCAATTTCTGACCTCAGTCGACGAAAGTTTAAAAGATTTTCAACTATCATTAACTTGTGCTGTGAATTTCCCAGACTTGACATAAATTTGTGTTAATATTATTCGACTCGATGTAGTATGTCCGTTATTTAAAATAATTTTTCTTTCACGGAGTTTGATGGTTGTTAAAAGTGAATTATTTAAAATACTGCTTTATACAATATTGAAATTAATTATCCCAGTGAAGTGAGATTTATAGATTTGTGCATGCATCGTTAACGTAGTTGTGTGAGTGTGTGTTCAACTCTCTTTTCGTGAACTTGCTATTTTATAAACATTTGAAATGTGTCCTTCATTTATGAGTGTTTCCCGTAATTTCAACTGAGTTGCCTGCCGACCGCGGTCCACGTCTCTAGTCGTGATTGTAAGTCGTCGTAAGTGGTGCGCTCAACTCATTCCTACATCAGAATCCACAACAAATGGCCATATTTTAAAATAATTTAGGCTACGTGTACAAATGAGAGGGAGTGTACGTATATGCCTATTATGCTATTGCGTATGTTTAAGATTTAATTCTAAATGCGAGTTTGGAAATATTTAAATGTTCGTGTAGTAGTGTATTCAAGTCAGTTATTAGTAAGTTTGGGTATTTTTAACGTGTGCTTTATTCCATCTTTAAGTTATCAGAATAGGCGGTAAACGAGTTTTCTAGGGAAATAGGTTCTGTAATTCGTAAACATATTTTTTATGCATTCACGTAGTTGTGTGTTCGACTCGGTGGTAAGTTCCACGTCTATAACACATTCCTTGACTGATCTCACAGCCGGACAGACATGTTTAGGGAGAGGTGCTGGTGCAATTTCATTATGTGTTTTTTAATTATTTTTTAATTTAACTAGTGTAATTTATACATTCCTACCGAAATTTCATTTATTTTGTCATGTAAATCGTGTTCACATCTCTTTTCGAGTAACTATAACCTTAGTCGCCTGTCAGACACCGGCCGCGCTCCACGTATGTAATAGGTTATAATTTGGCGCACGTCATACACTCTAGTTTTTGCTTCAGCCATCTCCCAACCAAACAGACACGTTTCTCATCGGTTTACAATTTCGGATTTAAAAAATTCTGATCGGATTAAGGATTAACCTAGTTGATATCAAAGATTTAATCCTAGTAATCAAAAGTGGAGTAGAACCATTCAGCCCCTACAACATATTTGTATAGTATAGATCAAAATCAAGTGATACTAATGGAAATTAAAGCAAAACATTTTATTTTTGTAGTAAAGATACATCCTTTTCATGTAGACCTTTGCTCAAGACTTTGGGTATTAATAAAATTTACATTTTTTTCAGTGTTCAAAGATAATCCTTTACAAATTATGCATCTGGTCACTTGAAGACTCAACAGTGGAGTATAATGGCGTGGTTGTGTTTTCGTGTCGCTCAAGATTGAGATAGTGAACATGAGGAATGTCAAATATTACAAGCTTCGTGGGAACCCACAAAACACGATTTCAAAATGGGTATTTCAGTATGAAGAAAACAGCGTAGAGTGACTAACAAACTATTTACTAGATAAAAGTGTAAATTCTCGAGGGGGTGCGGTTTTCGCTTCTCATAAAGAAGATACACTGCAGTATCTCGCCGATCCAGGTTATGTAAATGGAATCGGTGAAAAACTTGGAGTGTCTCGAAGGACAGTATCGCCTACTGGATGTGCTGTTGTAAATCGTATAATTCCTCAGGCCGATTACTTATTAAACTTGCCCACTATAAAATTAAATATTTCCATTAACGGAAATGTAACAACGTAATTATCGTTTTTCAACAGCGACTACCGTGATCGATTGCACTTATGTAGAGATTCTCAAACCGAGAATCCATGGTGATGAGTGCATTAGTAGGAAGGACAACCCCACTTTATATGTTCAAGCAACTTTCAATGGCACAGCAATGTTTTCAAGTTTTGAAGTAAGGTGGCTCAGAACCTTATACGACGCCCGAATTCGTAAATATCCTCAAATTAAACAAGTTTTTGAGCAGAACACAGGCCACGGTACTAATCGCTGATGACGCTCATGGAGTAGAGTCATGTCTGACGAATTCCTTTGCAAGTCCAGTTAATGTTTGCAGCTACGAAATACAAGGTTATCATATCATAGAAAGATTATCACAGAAAGGTGTTTTGGGAAGTTCGAGCGGCGATCTTCACTATTGCGATGTCTGTCGGGGAAAACTTGTAAATGTACCAAAAGTCATAGTCACATGTGATGTTGTGCTTAACACTGCCTTAAATTTGAGTGACTCTGGTTTTGAATCAAATGAAGATATCTCTGAAGAGGATATAAATAATTCTTATATTAAGGGTACCGGTGTAAATAAACAGATTTTGATTAAGTTAACTAACGACAAACATGAACAATATTTCTGTAAGAACTGAAAAAATGTATACGGGTAGTTACTTATCATATTTATAAAATTGAAATAACTTTTGTTTTCTTGGACATTTCTCTTGTTACAAGCTAGCTGCTTCGTATCCCTAACGACAGCAGAATCGTGTGAAGGTCACGCCCATAACCCAAGAGCGGGCAGTGAATACGAAGATCAGGTTACGCTGACTTGCCGCCACACGTGGCCCCGCGATAAATCTTATGCTGTTTGCGCCCCTGACCTTGAGCTGATTGAATTTCCGTGTCTATATGAAGAATTTTCTGGTGGTTTGCTGCCCTAGTTTCTCTCAGCATAACTCGGGGTGCGTCGAACTTTCCAGGTCAAGGCCAACAAGAATGAAAGTGCGACAGACCTTCGAGGCAGAGTTGATGAGTGGATGAGTGGCTGAAGTGATAGAGATAGGCGACGAGCGAGAGAAAAGAGCGGCGAGAGAAGTGACCAGTGGGAGGAAGTTCTGCGACTTCGAGTATCGGTGCAGCTAATAGGACGACTGGCAGGCTGGACTATTGGACAGGATGTGTGAATGACAGACATTACAAATGCTGGTTACAGACAGGCTGGAAGTGTGTTAAAGAATGAGTATGAGTTAAAACTGACTGCAACCAAACAGACACGTTAAGACGGAGTTTAACTAGAGTAAGAATGGACATTATATATTGGCCTCACTGAGAAATAAAATGAGTAATGGCATGGATAGATAGATTAATGTTGTAAATAACTCCGGTGTGAATAAATTTAAAATCAAATCCAATTATTTTATTTTTATTAATACTTCCATCCCTTAGAACTCGGATACGCCCCTCAGGCGTCTTGTAACACTGGTGTCAGAAGTGGGATGTAAGCAAATATTAAATAATCTATTGTAAATTAAGTTAGGCAATATGCTAGAAATTAGATAAATTAAAGACCATTTTTAATTGCATAGATTTAGGCAAAAAATCATAATGTTTTGTACAAACATCGCAGTGAATGTTAACTATAGAAATCTCTATGTCTATAGAAATCGAAGCACTCATAAAATCAATTGAGGGTTTAGGTAGCCAAATGGTCAGTGCGAGCGCGAGTGTAAATAGCTTGAGAGACTATGTAAATAATAAAATAAGTAGCGTGAACGTGAATGTAAATAATGTAAATGAAAAAGTAGACAATAAAATAGAGCATGTAGATAGCAAAATAGGCAGATTGAATGATAATGTTGATAGGAAAATAGAAGGTATTAGCGAGTTATTGAACAGGAAAACTGAGAGTGAGCAGTAAGGAAATGTAGGTTGATGCATAATGGATTCCAGAGTAGGATCAGAAAATTCGGCCACCGCCATGTTTCTATGTCACTTATCCATCATTTTTATCATTTTTTCCCTCAAGATTTCCCTTTTTTTCCCTCTAAACCAGCCAAAATACTCTAAAAATGTCCCTTTGTCCCTAAAAATTTCCTTTTTTCTTTCAAATTATCCCTTTTTTTCCCTAAAAAATGTCAGAAGCTCCCAGAAATGGTAGAATCCTCCCATGTGCAGAAAGAAGTCCTTGAAATAAATTTTTCGTACATTTAATTAATTTTAGGGCCTTCCTTATGACCGACAGACCAGTGGCGACCATGTGGTTTTACAGACACAGGGTATGCCAAGTCGATACAAGGAATCCATGATCAGAGTCAAACCTAACCATCAGCTATCTTAAATGGCGGCCATCTTGCATCCATATAGAATGAATATGACTTTTGACATTAACCAATGACCTTTTACCTATGACATTGATCTTTGACCTTCAAAATGCAAAATTTCTAAAAAAAAAATTCTCAGGAAAAATTCCAAAATATCCCAAAATATCTCAAAAAAATTATGAAAATTACGTTATTTAAAATTATTTCAAAATTAATAATAATTATTAAAAATGTATTGTATTAAAAAAACTTACATTTCCGAAGGTCCCTCCAACACCACGCCCAGCAGACGATGGACTCGCTCACCTCTGCTCCCTTCATCTATACTCATTCCGCCATCTTGATTTTTCATTTGTCATTTGTTTATATATTACTGTTGGCGACCGTCTTGGTAGGTGACGACTTTCTTGGTGGGCATTTTGGTAGGAAACCACCATCATGTTAGACTCACCCATCAACAAATTGGAAGTCAAAGACCATGACTTTGACCTCCATGACCTTGAATGGCCTTGAAAACCAAACCTCCAGAAAAATACATAAAATACAACCAGCATAATACATAGCAGACTATTACCTCCATATGAGTTGCAGACCACTTCGACATTGATCCCATGATCTTGAATGACCTTATAAACAAAAACTCCAGAAAATGCCTAAAAAGTCAACAAGCATAATACATTACAGGCAAATATCGCCATATTAGATGCATACGACCCTGACCTTGACCCCATGACTTTGAACGACTTTGAAAACAAAAACTCGAGAAAATACATAAAACTCAACAAGTGTATTTTGTTACAGACTACAACATTAATCTCGCGATTTCACTGCCAAGCGAGCTGTCAGCACTTATAATTATAGACAACAAAAACCTGAAATTTTCCATCCTCTTAAAAAAAAAGTTCCCAATCAGTGGTATAACTACATGTATGATGCAGGACCTTGACTATATGCCTAATTTTTTAGATTTTTATATGCATATTTTTGTTATTAAAAACTTTAAGGCCCTAGAATGATACAATTCACAAGAATAAATAAAAAAAACCAATTTTTATACTAATAATTTATTATTATTATTTTGTAAATATATTTTGAGAAGAAAGCATTTCATCACATCATCTGATATAACCCCTATCCTAAAGTTCTATTATGGTCGAAACCACTTCTTTCAGGTTCGAGTGTTCCCCACACTTTTGAAGCACAAGTAAAGATCTAAGTTTGTCTACAAGTTTCTTGGGATATCCAGTAAACATATAGTCAGTATAACCGATGTTCGCATTATTTGTCGAAGGAAACTCGTTGGGGAAATGTGTGGAAACTTCGAGGGAATCATTATCGTCTTCAACACTATCACTGCTGTCATACTCATCATCAATACTGTCTTTATGATCGTCTTCACTTACTGCTTCATCCTCAATATCAAGTTTACTTTTCTTTGTAGAATTTGTTGTATGTTCATCAGTATTTAGAGCTGATGACAGTTTATTTTGCAGTTTTTTGACTTCACTCGATCATCTGGCAAGTGTGCCTTCCGTATAAGCCGACCGTACCGCACTCTTTTCGGCTTTAGCATTAACTGTGGCATCTTAATCGTCTGCGGAAACAGTACCCATCGATGTAGCAGGAGGTATTGATAGCGTCACTTGCTGGTTCCCAGTAGACGAACCCTCTCTGCAGACAGCAATGAACTGATCTAAAACATGCATGTATCTCCCGTTTTGTAGCAGACAAATCCTAATGATCGTCAAAACTCCATATTTCTCTTTCCAAAACAAGGTACACAGCTCTTTGAAGTCTGATATATTCATGTCCGTATTAACTTGATCATCGTAAATGTGACGTAAATTTGTATCGTCCATGCGAAACAGCACTGACATGTTAGCATTGTCACGAAGCATCTGTTTGGGTATGTACAAATAAGTCTGGCCGAGGTACATGTACACACAGTCCACATACGCATGTCGTCCCATGCTAAAGTATTCTTGAATGCAAGTTTGTTTCACGCAGGCAATGTCGCCGAAACCAAATATCGAGTTTGACAGTGCTTCGTTTGGAGGTACGACTGCTTTGTTATCACTGCATGTGAAATAAACCATACCTCCCATGGTCTGCAGTACTTATGCCAATCGCTGGTAATTTGGTTGCTGGAGCGATTTTGAATATAGATACACATTCCTGGACCGAAGGCCGTTCAGTTCTTCCAACAGGCTCAGTAAGACGCATGACTTGCCGCAACCCGATTGCCCCGCGATGATGCATCTCACTGTATTCGGAAATAGGCTTCCATGTCGCAATTTGTGGAAGATAGCTTCATCCTCAGCATGGATGTGTATGCGTAAAGTAACATATTGGATTATAATACGTATGTTACCACTACTATCTTGTGGTGAGTGCGGTGATAATTGAGGTGCTGATTGTTGTGATGATTGTGATGCTGATTGCTGTGATGATTGCGGTACTGATTGTGATGTTGAGTGCTGTGATTGTGGTGCATATTGCAGTGCTTATTGCGGTGCTCATTGCAGCGCTGATTGTGATTAATACGGTGCTGATAGTAGTTACAGAGAACCAGTACTGTAAGTTTTAGAATGTCTTCAAAATATAATTTCGTGTAAACTGTCTCTGGCAGAAAACGCACTGAAATGGCATTCTTGAAGTTTTCATCCTAGAGGCTGTTATTTCATGTCGATACGTGCTGCGCAGAGCTGTAAATTCTTTACGGCAGAAGCGACAAAGCAGAAGAATCATTAACATTTTACATCCGTACTCTTTCAAGTCTAGAATAATATATAAAAGGAGCGTATTTATACCTTTCTCGCCCTCACATGCCAACATACGTTTTGAACATAGGTGAAAACTCTATCGTAGAATCGGCACTGGCGACAACCAGTTAGCGACGATGCAGGTCACAGCCTCATGGTCGTCGAGGTCTAAAGGCAGCCCTCTGTATTCTCAATTCAATTTTACGACATGAGAGCACTCTGAGAATGGACATTGTGGAGAATGAAGTGAAACATGAAATAAATGTAATGAATAAAGAATCGCAGGAATTTATGCTACAGCGAAATTCTACAATCACAACATCGCCAGCCAAGAAAAGTGAGGAAGCAGTACAAGCTGTAACTAACACAGCAATTTTGGAGGATACTTAGCAGCTCTGCATCATTAGCATCATGCAAACAAAAGTGGAGAGGGGGACTTAATTAAGCCTAACTCTTACGATAGCCAGAAGTCTTGGTGGGAGTACCAACACCAGTTCGAAATAGTCACCAACATAAATGGTTGGACAGCAAAACAGCGACTTACTTACCTCGCTACTTTACTGTAAGGCTCCACAGCATACTACAGTCTCTGCCAAAATGACATCGACTGGAGTACCCCACACTGGTGTCGGCCTTGGAACTACGTTTCGGAGACAGATACCTGCGACATGCCCGCCATGCCCATTTCCGAAGCTGCACCCAGCGACCAGGAGAGCTACTGCAGGAGCTATGGCAAGACATTGTGCGGCTTTCCCACCTATCTCTAGAAGGGTGGTCCGAGGTGGCGTGCGACATAATCGCAGTCGGCTTCTTCATCGAAGCCATCGAGGATATGAAGATGCGGCAAGCAGTAAGTCTGGCTGCACACCACAACATGAAGGACGCCTTGGCCCAAGCACTGGAGGTGGAGTCAGAAATACAGGGAGCTGCACCCCCACATCAGGTATGGGCAGTGATGTTTAATGAAGATGAAGAAGAGGGCATGTAGAAGACTCTGAAGGAGTTGCAGATGACAGAGAAGGACGTCGTCTTTAGGGTCCTACTACAGAGTTTCTCCTCACCCCTTCCTACCAAACTGCCTAAATTTTGGTCATATAGACAGCAGGATACTGGAGAGCCTACTACCCAAAACAGCAGCAGCTGGAAAAGAGGCAGCAAGAGGCAGGTGAGAATACAGTACATTCGGAAAACTTGTAAACACCATTCTTGTTCTTGGGGGAGCAAAGATCAATGATTGTTTGAGGCAAGGCCATAATGTTCCTATATTTACGGTCAGTGAAACATAATTTGGATGAAATACTGGTGGAGGGGAGCCTGAATGATGTTCCTTGTCAGATGGTCTCGACACTAGGGCGACTATAACAGTAGTAAGACCTGACATCTTCAGGCCTCCCCCCAGCGATCGCCCGAAGACAGTATGGAACAGTGCTAGTCGACTACAGTAAAAGGTAAGACCACACCAGTTAGAGTTAAGAGAAAATTGACCCTGAAGCTTCTTGAACGAAGTATAGAGCACGATATAGGTGTAGATAGCAGAAATAGAGGACGAATGTATTCTGAGGCTTGATTTACAGCATAGGCAGATGTGTTGTATCGATATTCGACTTGGTGTGCTAAGGGTAGGCAGTACAGAATTGATGGTGTCAATATGGCATGATTTGTCCTTCCTAACTAGCAGCCCAGTAATCTGTGGTCAACCCACTGTGTGACCAACTTCTAGTGAAATTCTCATACAGGCATATGTCAAGGAAAATTTGTCAGGTGTGTGGTTCTAATTTAACCAACAGAGAGACTGGGCATCCTGCCATGTAAAGTCGTAGCAAGGACTTTCGTCTCTTCTAATTCTGACAGCTTTCCAGATAGAGTAATTAATTTTTCAGATAGTGTTACTCGTCTTGAGGAATGTCCCATGATATGTGTTTGCAAGCAGGTCACACAGATACTACATAATTTTACAGAAGATTCTAGAGTATAACAAATAGAATGTTCTCTACCAGAAGTACTGAAGGAACTGCTAGTAATAACAAAATTAAGTCAACTGGCGATAAGAGATAGCTGCCTCTGAATTATTGCAGAGAAAAAGGGATACTTTCTCGTGTGGACTAAATAACCTTTGGAAGGACTAATGTGACGTGCTACCACATTGATACAGGAGATTCCAGGCCCATAAAGCAGCCACCAAAATGACTTCAACTAGTTTCGCATGAAGAGATTGAGGGAATTCTGAAGGAAATGAAGGAGTCAGATATGACAGAACTATCAGTTAATCCACAGTCATCACTTATTTTACTTATTAACAAGACAGATGGCTCCCTAAGGTTTTGTGTAGATTATCGCCAGGTAAATAATGTTACAAAGAAATATTCTCATCCCCTTCTGAGGATAGATGACACTCTTAACAACTTAGCAGGTTCACCATGGTTTTCTACTTTGATCATGAAGAGTGGGTATTGGCAGTGCGAGGTAGCCCCAGAGGACCAAAAGAAGCCTGACTGCAGTTTGCATCCAAGGGAAAGTAACCAGGCAGTTCAAAGTTATCCCCTTTCAGCTATGTAAAGCCCAGGCCACCTTCGAATGCCTGATGGAAAATATTTTGCCTTTATATATGTCAGGTTTACCTAGATAACATTGCCATAACAGGAAGGACATTTAAAGAGTGCCTGTCAGGCTTAGACTCTATATTCCAGAAAGTGGCCGCAGCCAACTAGAAAATAGTTCCTAATAAATACCACCTGTTTCAAACGAAAATAAATTTCCTGGGGCATGTAATGTCGGCCCATTGACTAGGAACAGGCCCCGAGAAGCGCAAAGCAATAATAACTTGGCCGACACCATCTGACAAAACTGAAGTGTGGGATTTTCTGGGATTATGTTTCTACTGCCATCGATTTGTACCTGGGTTCACCACGATCGCCAAGCCACTATATAAACTGACTGAGGCTAAAAGGAAATTGCATTGGACAACTAAGTGTGAAAATGTTTTTACTAAGCTAACAGAAATTCTTATATCTCCACGAATCCTTGGTTTCCCAAAAAGTGAGGACATGTTAAAGTTGTACACTGGTTTTAGTGATGTGGGCATTGGAGCTGTGTTATCTCCGGTACAGCATGGGAAGTAAAGAACATCTGAATCACTAAAATACTTCACTAAGGTGTTGCATAAGTCTGAGAGAAGTACTGTATTACATGCATAGAGCTTCTGGCAATGGTGAAGGCAATTTCACACTTCCGCCCCTGCCTTTGAAGCAATAATTTTATTCTAAGAACCGACCATGCTTCATTATGCTGGCTACCTAACTATAAGAACTCCGAATGTCAAATAGACCAGTGGATATAGCATCTTCAAGAATATGACTTTGAAATGCAGCACATATCTGGAAGCCTTCTCAGCAATGCAGATAAACTTTCTAGAAAGTCCCGTGAATCATTCTGACATCATTTTGAATGTCAGGAAGACAAGAGTAGCGAATCAATGAAGATACAGAGGACAATAATTCAAGGTTCTGTATCTTGTGATGGGACGCCTACCTGGAGTGATGATGGTATTAGGAAAGATCAGCTGAATGATCTCCCTTTGCAGCCATTATTAAAGTGGAAAGAAGCTGGCTGTCGGCCAACATGGGAAGAAATATCTTGTTGGATCACAGCCGTAAAAGAATAGTGGGTACAATGGTATTCCCTCGTACTGAAGAAGGGCGTACTTTACAGAAACTGGCAAAGTAATGATGTAAAACACAAATAATTACAGTTGGTCCTCCCAGAATCCAAGGTACCTGATGTCTTAAAGGAACAGCGTAATGTGGCAACCAGTGGACACTTTAATATTAATAAGATCCTTGACAGGATAAGGCTGAGATTCTACTGGTTTCATTATCGAGAGGATGTTGAGAAGTGGTGCCGAATGTGTGACACCTGCACAACTAGAAAGAGAGCAAGAACCAAGGGACAAGTTCACCTCCAGAAATAAAATTTTGGACCCCCTTTCAAGATAATGGCAATAGAAATTCTGGGTCCTTGTCTGTCACGGAGAGGGGTAATCGGTATCAACTGATGGCCCAAGATTACTTTACCAATTTACCTGAGATCATTCCCCTCATGAACCAGGAACCACGTACTGTGGCTGAGGCACTCATTCAGCATGTCTTCTCGAAGTTTGGGGGTCCACTAGAACTCCATTCTGACCAGGGTATAAACTTTGAAGCTGTCACATTCCATGATGTAACAAAGATTCTGGGGATGAAAAATACTAGGACTACAGCCTTACACACTCAGTCGGATGGAATGGTTGATACACTTAACCACAATGTTGAGCAATGCCTGTTGATTTTTGTGGTAAGTAACCAAAATTACTGGGATCCAATTGTGTAATTTTTTCTCCTTTCTTACCACTCCACAGCTCACGAGTCCACAAGGGTAACACCATCAAGGATGCTGTTTGGAAGAGAGCTATGCCTTCCTAGTGATCTGCTGTTTGGCCCACCGACAGAAGAGGAAGCTGCAGCCTCTGACTATGCCAGTGATTATTGTAACAGACTCATTAGCATTCACGATTTTTCTCGACAGCAACTCAGAGTAAATAGTGACAGGATGAAGACACGATATGATAGGAGAATGTCAGGCGAGATATTTCAAGGACAACTGGTGTGGCTGTACAAACCCCAGAGGCGAAAGGGTACTGCCCGAAGCTACAGAAATGTTGGGAAGGCCCCTGCAGGATTCTGAAGATCAGTGTTGTGATCTTTCAGATTTGTCGTAAAGGCTCTCAGGCGAAGGGGATGGCTGTCCACTTCGACCGATTGGCATTCTGCAAAGGTCCGAATGCTGCAGAATCTTTTCGGGACAAACAGACATGAGGAGGGTGCAGTGTTACGCGCTTGCTGCTTTGCATCCATTTCGAGAGCGGAAATGTGTAAAGGTCACACATGTGATCCAAGAGTATGCGACGAATACGAAGACCAGCTCACACAGGCTTGCCGCCACCCATGGCCTCGCGATTGAATTTCCTTGTTTATCTGAAGATTTCTCTGATGGTTTGCTACCCTATTTTCTCTCAGACTGACTTCGGGTGCGTCGAAATATGAAGGCCAAGGCAAGCTAGTATAAAAGTGTGATAGGCCTTCGAGCAAGAGTTAATGGGTGGATAAGTGGCTGGAGTTTTAGTGATCGACATCGAGCGAGACAAACGAGCCGCGAGAGAAGTGACCAGACGGAGGAAAATCTGCCACTGCAAACAACAGAGCAGTGCGGAGTACGATTGCAGGCTGGACTATTGTACTGGGTGCATGAGTGAAAGACATTGCAAATTATGGCAAGACATACTGAAGCAGTGATATGTATATGAGTTATAATTGTCCATAACCATAGATATTAAGACTGACTTTAATTAAAGTGAGAATGGACATTAAATATTTATTCGCCTCACTGAAAAATAAAAAGATTATTATTGAAGATATATATATATATATATATATATAGTAACTAACATATGTGTGAATAAATTATAAATTCGATTTTGTTGTTTATTTTTACTAAGACTTCCAGCTGTCATAACTTGGTTTCTACACTTAGGCGTCTTAGAACCGTATAATTTCATTGATCATCAAAAGATTCACTATTTAATCTGGTGTACATTTTTGCTATAATATTTCCTTTGCACAGTTGCTGAAAAACATTGTTGCAGTAGAACAAATAGCTGCAACTCCTTAGTAGACAAATTTCTTCTTTATCCTTTTTGTATTTATCGGCGGGTGTTTTTTGCTTGGCGCCATGGCTAATATTGCTTGCGTATGACCACTTTTTAACCCTATCAAACTGCAACTTAAAGACGAGCTCCCTACTGCACCAAGTACTGTTTTCAACTTTTTCATTATTCCACATTACACTGACCCTGTGCAAAAAATTGCATAATTACAAACGAATACTCACATATATACACACAAACACACACATTATATATATATATATATATATATATATATATATATATATATGTATATAAAAAGATTCACAACTGAAAATCCTATTTTTGCAAGCAAGGACAGTTGTGTTGTGACATTGCCTAGGCCTAACTTTAAAATATGCATTTTTGTAATGCCCTATAGTTAACCAAAAATAGATAATCTTCAATTCTAACAACGGAAGGACTTGTTTCATCCTGCAGTGCCGTAAGCATTTCTTCTTCCTTGCCTTTTAAACATTGCTACGGTCTATCCAGGGTTATGGAAAGCGGCGTAACACTAGCTCGAAATTCACAACAGTCAACAGACCACAGAATAACCTGAATGATTACATTTCCTGACATACAACACTACAAAAAGAAAACATGAGCTGTTTTGCAAAACATTACTTTTAATATGTTCGAAACTTCATTTAAAGCATTATTCATATAACTGGGAAAATCAACAAAACATATCCTCTAAAAATACCCTCAGTAAATTATGATGTAACAGCTGAAAAAATGCAATTATCATACCTTGGCATTTAAAGCCAATCTAAACTACATATAATACTGATACGTAATTTGGCTGTTCCCATAACAGACCATTAAAATAATAACAGGAATAAAATACTTTTCGATAAATGGTAATTTCATGTAATTTTCCCTTTTCATAATCTTGATCTGATGGGTCATTACATGATCAAAACATACTGCTGTGGCTGTCCTCTACATGGGTTGTGAAGCTGCCAGAGGAGACACGTCAGAGCAACCTTGGCCAGCCGAGCCGTTGTTGTATCAAACAAATTCCAGGGGATTGAGCAGGAGGTCAGGAATGGAGTATATAAGTTCGGAGAAATGGCGGCTCTGGGCGCCATCTTGCTTTCCACCGCCGAAGGCCCTGTCCGAGTACTGCGAGACGAGAGGCCACCTCCAGTGGTCCTAGTTCTTCATCCGACGAGCCTGCCATCGAGAGAGCTGCTACAAGACTTCGATGTTCAAAGGGTAAATATAAATTCCCTGGTAGGGCGACTGAAGGCATGTTAGATCTCGGGACTTGTGAAGGCTTTTAAGCTCCATCCGAGCAAATAATCATATTCATAGCTTAAAGCTAATTGGGTATGAATTGAGACATCATTGCTGTCTGGAGAGTTCAGTATTGAATCTCGATTGATATTGTAAGAATGCCTGTTACATTTGTTTGATTCTTGAGTCACATATTTGAGGCGCAATTGTAAAGCTAAGGTCTAATGAAAGTAGTATTTTCTATATGAAGCTTTCCATCCATCTATCCTTATCCCCCTAGTTAATGCGTGATCTGCTCCCTCAGGAGATGCCACAGCAAATAGTGGAGGCACCTTAGCTTCCCCGCCCTCCCCTTAGCTTGCTATTAAAGTAAAAGTAAATTCACTGTAGAATTCGTAAAGACATTAACGCCGTCCACCTGCCCGCAGGTTTAGAATTCCCTCGAGTAGCCTGGGTCAACGAATCCGCTGTGGTAAACCATAGTAAAAGACTACCCTCTCATTCACAGAGTTGTGTGTTATATTATTCAGCAGAATATCGCAGCCGCACCAGAGCAAGCGAGCAGGAAATGCTGCCTGGCCAGAGAGTCGCCGAGTTTATTTAGTAGAATAGTGCGTGTGCTTGGCTTTTAAGTTACTTCATGCATGCTTCGAACCAATTTCGTTTTGCTTATTGCAAATTTACCACAAAATAATGGCAATTTTGGAAAAGTAGAGAGTATAAGGCTTGGGGAATCGCTGAGTGTAATCAAACATATGTCACAGCAGCAATTAACAAGATCATTACATGTCAGACAAACCTACTACCTCCTTCGTTAAAACAGCAAGGAACATTCTAAAACAGGCTACTACAGACTTATCAGACACACAAAATAAATTACAAGCACAGAACACAACAAGCACAAAACAATTCCATCAATTAATAGCTTCAGCAGAGAACTTACTATCAGAAAATCCAGAAAATGTAAAAAATTTGACACAAACTCAGCACGACTGACACGTAGCTTAACAAACAAAATCACAAATAGCGGCATTCTGCCATCCACCCCTCCCCCCCCCCCACCGCAAATCAGAACACACAACATCACGACACAGATTATCTAACACCTATTAAAATTGACATGACAATAGAACACAAATACACTAATATACACAAATTCACAACAGAACCTACATACAAGAACTCACCTCTAGCTTCCCCACTTCAGACGCAACAACAGAACATGGCAAATCCACCCCCAATCAATGTGATACTCCAACACCCTATGACAGTTACTAAATTCTGGGGCGATGGTAGCAAAAAATGGTCAGAATTTTTGGAGTAATACAACCATGCCACGGAAATAATAACTGGCATGTGACAGAAAAATGCTGTAGACTTAAATACTATATTACAGGGTCCACGAAACACACAATATCCAATTATTTGTAGACACATACAGGCCAAGCTATATGGAATGACAAAAATTGCATAAAAGTGCACAAAAACATATCGAGAACCTCCTATTTTACAGGAGAAGATATAACCCGAAGTCACAGACACAGATTTTATTAGCATTGTGTGGTGATCACTTCTTCTATCCATCGCAGACAGGATTGTCGGCCTAAGGAATGACACAATCGAAGACCTACTCATGAATATTCAAAGAGCAGAGTTCGGATTATTTCAATACAACCAGGCGATCATGGGGCAACAGACTCACTCAGACACAAACTCACTAAGAGCCGAAGTGGTAAAATTAAAAGAGGAAATAGCGAACTTGATATTGCAGCACAAAAAGTCGTTTACATACAAAAATCCACAAAGATACAATAACTTACAGACACCACAGTACTACAAACACAGTCGAAACAGACAACCCGTAGACGTCAAAGAATACATACAAACACAAAAAATATACTACAACCCCCACCAAGCCAACAAAAACCGTCACAAAACGGTAACTCTCAAACAAACAACTACTTCAGGGCAAACCCCACACAGCAAATTAATGGGCAATTTCAATATCAAACACGACAAAAATACAACCCCACCAACAAATACAATCAACAAAAAAACTACTTCAAGAGAGGGCAATGAGCACCACCCCGGTGGACAAAACACTACGTAAGATGCATAAAAATACAACCATAGTTAGAGGCAGGCAGGGTCCTTAAGTGACATAAGGAAAAAACAGACAAAACCACGTAAAAACGAACGTAGGCTCTCCCAACATACAAACAAAATAAACATAAGATCAAGTACTAGCAAAAATACCGAATTCCGGAAAAATAGGGAGGAAAGCGAATACGTTCAACTAGAGGTCAAGGTGAGATGTGTAATTAACACCTACAAGGCACTATTTAGCAAGAGAATACCAATGCGCACATATGAGGATATAACTAAGTTCAATTCCAACCAGAAAACTCAACTGCCACAGCAATTAAAAAGTCAAATTAAATAGAAGTATCCCAGACACGAAAACAAAGAAACTATGTTGTCAGACATTAAGTTTAAAGAAATTAAATGCAGGTCAGAAGAGAAAAAGAGTAACTCTGGCACCTCACACAAGGACACGGCCTCACATAATCACAAAACAGCACCCATGAAAGTCGATAAGGTACACATCACGGAAGTGGCAATGCACACCGAGGTCCGGCCCGGGGAATTGGACGCATCAGCACAATTGTGACATCAGCACACACAAACTTCATAGGACCGCGGTCGCTGGTGGCCATGACGTGCGCACTATGTGTGTACCAGGGTCACAGAGTCAGGGAATGCCCGCTCTTTCCAAATCAAGAACACCCATTTAACACAAATATAAACGAACTGTTTAAGAAATTTAAAAGACATTCTGGCACGACAGAAGTAAAAATATGCATCCCTAAGTTAGAAAGTATCAACACATCAGAGGATACTATTAAAATTAACATGGAAAAAGTGGCAGTGATGAAACACGATAGCAGGAACTGAGCCACAACACCGTGTCGCATTCAAAACACAAACAAGCCCCACTAACCAGCAAGGACGAATGTCGGATAAGCTATGTGCAAACGTCAATGCTGCACATCCTTGTCTGGATTGCGGGCAGATCATATAATTCATTGCTTGAAATGCGATGCCCTCGATCATGTATAGCAACAACACTTGTAAACAAACACAGAAGGCTACCAGTAACTGAACAGTTTACATTAGTGGGTGCAACCACAGATATAAATGTACCCAAATATAAAACAAATATGAACATCAATATAGCTGGCTATAATTTAAATCAAGACTTCCTCTTGATAGATAATTTAAAAGTAGATATACTGAGGGTGGATTTTATAAAGAAATATGATGCCATACCCATATTATCTAAAGAGGTTATGTATGCATATGCCTACCAAAATAAAGATATCATTGAAATACCCATTAACACAAACCAAGTATATTGTGATACAAACAATTGTATTGAATATTATATAAACAAAATTGAATCTATGGAAACCCACATGACAACACTACATTAAGCAGTATAAACTTAAAATTACCCCCATACAAAAACACAACACAGAGAGTTACTCAAGAAGTACGAAGATCACTTTGCTAGCAACGTAACCAAATCAACTGAAACAAAAAATTACCAAATCAAACTTGAATTAACCATAAACAAACATATTCATGCACGAGCATATAGAATAATTCCACAAATATGGGAACAAGTACTGGAACAGATACAACAAATATTCGATGCAAATATAATCATGCCTTCTGAATCCCCTTACATCGTGCTGAGCCTAGTTATAAAAAATGTCAAGGAGGTATACGTTTTCTGACTTTCGACTTCTCAATCAGCACTTAAAGAAGGTACAATTACCCATCCCCAGAACCAAATATATAATATATACACTACAGAATTCCAAATACATCTAATCAATTGACATGTTTAGTGGATTCTATGCTAGTCATCGAATGCACTGGTTTATATGAGTATTCTCATATGCCGATGGGGTTGGCCACAAGTCCTAATTATCTCCAAAGTTTTGTAGATATAATGCTTGGGCCATTATGTTGGAACACAGCAGTAGCCTACATAGATGATACTGTTATCATAGGCAACTCTTTTCAGGAACACCTACACAATATCAGTAAAGTCATGGACAGACTATGACAATACAATGTAAAAATTAATACAAAAAATGCCATTTTGCGCAACAGGAAATCAAAATTCTGGGTCACTACATTACTCCGGAAGGGATCTGAATGGACCCTGAGAAAATCGATACCATAAAACATATGTCACCACCCAAAAACATAAAGCAACTGCGAACAATTTTAGGACTAACTTCATATTTACAAAGATACATTTTAAACTATGCAAATCGCCGAACCACTAACAGATCTTATCAAAGGATCCAACACATTTAAATCGACACAAACACAGCAACAGGCATTTGAGAACCTTAAATCAGCATTAATAAAAACCCCTATCCTAGCAAAATTCCAAGAAAATGGACACACTATATTGGCCTGCGACATGTCTCAGACAGCCATAGGAGCCGACCTTATGCAGATGATACCAGGAAGTAACGAGTGAAGCACTATCACATTTGCATTTTTTAAAAACTCTCGCTAAATGAAAGAAAATGTTTGGCAATGTAATGTGAGCTGTCGGCGATCAAATATTTCGTTATCTATTTACACAATACTTGTATGGGGAAAATGTGCGCCAGAAACGGATCATGCCAGCTTAAGATATTTAAAGAAAATGGTCAAATACAATGTTAGCACCAAAAGCTAGTGATTGCACTAACAGAGTATGGTTTTGAGGCAAAAATTATCAAAGGTAAACTGAATACACTCGCTAATGTGATGAGTCGAATACCAACTACAGGCAATGCAGAAACAACACAAATATCTGTAGAAAACCAACATTACACAATCAAAAAAGAATACACTAGATGTATATACTTCTACACAGTACTCGCTGAATTTTTGTTACAAAACTCTGATAAATCAGAAGAAATAAAACAAACTATAGCAAAATACATAATTAATGATTGGCAAGACATTAAACCATTCATTGAACCTGAATTAAGTACAAAAGACAAAGCGCATATAGCCAAGATGATAACAAACAAATGATTTTTGCCATTACAATCTATTGCAAAGATCATAACAACCTTATGTCAGGTAAATATCGAAATCAATATGGAAGGCTACACTAACAAGATCAAAACCACATGTATTGACCCACGACTAAACTGCAAAATTATAATTACAACTAACAATTCCACACCTCACTATCGCCCCATGCACGAACAAGAATGTATCAAAATCGAAGACGACACACACGTGGTACTGGCTCCCATTAACATAACACAAACATCTCCATTCCTGGCAGAATATGCTAAAGACACACATATCTCACAGACCCACAAAATGCCACACCAAAATGCACACATTTAGCATGAAGATATGGTATCACAGGAAACTGAGAAATGTATATTAAAGTACACACCCCCACGGGGGGAAAACGGCTAACCCTTGTACCGCAATACTATATCCCGGAAATTATCACAACACATCACGATGCCCTACTGTGAGGAGGACACTTGGTGAATTCAAAATGCTACAGAAAATTAAAAACTAGCACTACTGGGACACAATGGCCAAAGATGTTAAAGAATACATAAAAAATTGTCCCACTTATCAAAAAGTGAATCATATTACCAGAAACCTTTAGGCCTTATGACCCGTATTGAAGCCACACCCTTATTCCACTCTTGGGGCCTAGATGAAAAAGGTCCCCTCCAAACAGCGGCATCCGCCAACAAATACATTCTTGTCATGATTGAGTTCTTCTCACCTTACGTCGCAGCAAAACCCGTCAATGCAATTGATGCAAAAACCTGTACAAAATTCAGTAAAGAAGTAGTACTCCGGTATGGGTGTCGTAAGTCCATTTTAACCGATCTTGGCACGTCATTTAATAACGAAGTGATCACGGACCTATTACACCAGTTACAAATCAAAAAGTTACAAACCACAGCATACAGCCCAGTGTGTAATGGGCTGACCGAACAAGTAAACAAAATTATATGACAACAATTAAAAGCCTGTGCGAATGAAGACCATGCACATTGGGACGAATACGTCACATACATAGTCTTCAACTACAACTCCACAATCAACAGAAGTACTAAATACTCAACATTCTTCCTCGTACGCGGTATAGAAGCAGTACAGCGATGCCACGTTATAGCGCACACATTTTCGCAGCGAGCAGCCGACTGGTGTGAACATCTTAAACTAGCACGCGAACAAGCCCACGTGAACTTACTCGAGTCTCAAAAACTACTAAAAGTATTTTTTGATAGAAAATTTCGGTCCAACGAGCTTAAAATCGGATAATACATATGGGTTACCCACACAAGACAGAAAGCATACAACTTTAAATAACATGGCCCTTACAGGATCCATAATATTTTGGCGCCTTCTACAAGTTCAATCGAAATCTAGAAAAGAGGCATAGCAAAGATTGATACGGTAAACACACGATACATCAAACTCGCAAATATAAGAAATTAATACCAACATACATGTTACAGGTTAATGGCCACTAATATGGGGACGACGAGAGTGGGAGTGTTACTGCTAGCACTACACATAGCATCGGCATCCATTGGAGCACAACTGTTCAAAAACGATAGCGGGGTCTACTTTCAACAGCTGTCACCAGACATCTAATAAGAAGAAACGATTACCCTGGTCTACAACCTGCCGCTGCACCAACCTGCTGCGCCCAGCAACGTCGACGTGTGGCATCATCAAGCCTGTGCCATAAAGAACGGTACAGTTTGCAAGAATGCAGACCAATTGCACAGAGTTTTTAATGAAACGTCACAAAATGTACAAGAATTTATGTCTGAAGTTGCCTTATCCAATAAAATTAAACGTGGAATTACCTTTCTCGGAGATGTCGCAACATTGTGTTGCGACATTCTCACAACCCGCCACCTCAAATCCCTCCTCTCTAATGAAGAAGCCCTTGCAATCCAATTGAATGAATTAGAAAACATTGTTAGCATCTCAAATAACAACCTCAACATATCGATTCTTAGCATGACACAAATATAAAGTCAGGTGGAAGACAAAGTAAATTCTCTTAGTAATAACATTGGTGTCATGTAAAGTCAAATTAATATTCAGAATAGAGAAATAGAATCCTCCCTCATACAATCACAATTGTTAACGAGTGTACTGCTGGAAATTGTAAACAATGTCGTCAATGAGCTCAGAATTAACACATATATTCAGAAATTCCAGCAGAAAATGTTATCCTTACAAGCAGTAAGTAAAGAAGTTTTAAGAAAGGATGTTTTACAATTACAAGAGCAAGTATATGGGCTATGGTTACAATTAAGCATCCCCATAAAACATCTTGAAATATTATACATTACCTCTAAGTGAATGCATGTTATCTCCAACTCAAATTATGATAAATATACAAATTCCGTTATTACACAGTAAGAGTTCGTGGCAATTCTTTAGAGCCACAAAATTCCCATATAAATACAACACTGAAACCTGAATTGTAGGAACCCCAACTAACATTATCGCAATTAATATAACAACAAAGGAAACACGAGAAATTTACGATACGCCGGACCAAATTAAAGGTATATATTTTCTTTCCAAGAAACTAGTCGATACTCCACAAACCAATTGCTTAAAGGCCGCAATATATCTTAATGATGTATAAAGTCTATTTAAATACTGCAAATTTCAATGCGAGTCCAGTCATTGTCAATTCGGTCTATCGAACCCCACCATTACGTAGTTACTAACTCGTCAGGAGAATTAGTACTAAGATGCAGTAATAAAACCTTAAGTAAAGTAATACACAATCCCAAGGTAGGGACTATAGAAATCCAAGTAACGTGTGGATGCGAAATTACTTCTAACCAAGTCACTATCATTAAGGCAACAAATATTTGTCACATAAAGAGTCCTCAATTGGGTATTTCGCATACAATTTTGCCCGTGCACTGGCTCATTAATAATGAATTTTAAGCGCAGCAACTCAAAACCAATCAAGGAATTTAATTCTACTCTGTTAACAACACTATTAATAGTGAGTGGAAAATTACGCATGCAGAAATGCCTAACATACAGTACACAGAAAGAACATCATCTTTCCGTCAAACACACGGGTTCTCCGTGTTAACGCAGGAATACTATAACTACTTCAGTTTTGCCACAATTACTGTCTTAATTTTAGCGCTTGCAGCAATATATTATATGTTGATTAAGATAGCTATACTAATGAATCACAAGGCACAGGCGGCACACCCGTAAGCTAACGAATTTTATAAGAATAAACGTAGTATTGTATTATGATTGTGCTCTAAATTGCTCAACAAAGAAGCCTTAGTTTCACACTGTAGCACAATAAAAGAGAACCACGGACGTACAACTAGCGGACTCACATCCATCAGGTCTTACGTTCACGGCCGTTATATTTGAATAAAAGGTATAGAAAAAGAAAGTGATGCACGCAGAATTCTTTTAAGACACCTGTTGACAAGGGCCAAGAGATAAAGTTTGGTATAACTCAAGCGAAATATAAGGGCATTTATATCCATTGACAGGGAGTTACAGAGAATTTTCCCACTCAGCGCAGGCAGGGCGCGTACGACGATTTTAGCGCGACAGCATATCAAAGGTTGCAGCGCGACCTAGGTACGTCAATTATAAACGACTGCCACGAGTGTAACTGCAGGCAGCGTAATGCAGAAATCGCCTGCAGAGCACAGCAGCGGCCGTGCACAAAGTTACTGCAGTACTTTTGAATAGTTCTAGAGCGAGTTAGGCGGCGCTTCCAAGTCGTCACGCCAGAGTTACGTAGCGGGGCCCCACAAATGTATATATATTTTAATTAAATCAAAGTTGTTTTATGATAACCCTTAGGAAAAATAAATTATCTGTTCTACTGTTCCATATGTATGTCAGTAGGTATAAAAGTTACTTTCCTTCAAAGAGAAAAATAGTCCACTACATTGTAAACTTTCATGTTACTATGACACGTCGCAATAAGATACTTTTATGTATGCCATAGAAACACTAAATATTGACCATGATGTTTTTAGTATTTAAAAGACTGACAAATAAGCCGGCGCTATTGTAGATTGTTGAGTTCCTTAAGCGCGCAAAACCTTCCTTCCCACCCTTAAGTGTTCGACGCCGGGATTTTAATCACTTTTAATTTCTTTTAGAGTGGTTCAACTACAGTTACGGAGTCGAGCACGTCCTTGCCAATCCAGAACCAACATGAACCAATAGTGGCCATAAGTTAGTTAATTGCCGGCACGAAACATAGTACGATCACTCTGTTTTCATAAGATACGAAATTCAGAAATTCCGATGTAGTCTAGAATAAGTAGGTATACAGACGTCAAACCAGTCTTCGGACCTATACATATTGTAGTGTAACTAGATACATTGGTCGAGGAAGTTTTAAATTCACGTACTCCAATAATCAGAGGTAAATATTCAAATAGCACAAATAGTTCTTATATGCACTTTAATATTCGAAGTAGGAGAATGGTTTAGCATTGCCATTAGTACAAGGCTGCCATTTCTGTAATTCATGCCCGACCCTTCGAGCCTGACACCGTCTTATGGAGTCTACGTTATGGGGGAAGGGGGAGGGACATTCTCTTAGTCAAACAATTGTAAAAATTTTTTTCCTGTCATTAAGAAAAGGTCTTTCCGGCAGGCTCTGCTACTACTACCAGGCATGACCACCTCTGAACCTCCACGTCGCCTTCCTGCGCCGGCCGCCCGACCTGACCCAGCCAATCCCCCGCACCGTGCAACCCCTATTTCCAAGCGAGGGCGCCTGTATGCTCCTGAGAGAGGTGGGGGGGGGGGGGGCTTGCTGCGGCTGGCCTCTACGAGGTTTGCGAAGCTGCCAGAGGAGACAAGGCAGAGCAACCTCGGCCAGCCGAGCTGTTGTTGTATTAAACAAATTCCGGGGATTGAGCACCAGGTCAGGAAGAGAGTATATAAGTTCGGAGCAATGGCGTCTCCAGGCGCCATCATGCCAGCTGTCGCCAGAGGCCCGGCCCGAGTACTGCGAGACGAGAGGCCACCTCCCATGGACCTAGTTCTTCACCCGACGAGCCCGCCATCAAGAGAGCTGCTATGAGACTTCGACATTCAGAGGGTAAATATATATTCCCTGGTAGGGCGACTGAAGACACGTTAGGGCTCGGGACTTGCGAAGCCATTAAAACTCTATCCGAGCAAAGTATCGCTTTGATATATTAAAGTAAATTGTGTATGATTTTAGGCATCAGCGCCGTCTGGAGAGTTCGGTATTGAATCTCGATTGATATTGCAAGAATACCTGTTATATTTGATTGATTCTTGAGTCACCTCTTTGAGGCGTAATTGTAAAGCTAAGGTCTAATAAAAGCAGTATTTTCTATATGAAAGCTTTCCATCCAGTTACCCTTATCCTCCTAGTTAATGCGTGACCTGCTCCCTCGGAGAGGCCACAGCAATACTTAACTCGTTGTGAGGCCCAGGAGTCGCTTTTCGAAAAGCAAGCGAAACTCCCGGCTATTTATAGCCAAAAATCCCCTCCACGACTTGGGGTACAAAAAGTCTCAACCAATAAGGATTCACTTGTGTTGTTCTATAATGTTCTTTAATGTTCATTTCGGATGTAAAATATCACTTCCGGAGTGCTACTGTACGTGTCTTTAGCGCTGCAAGTCGTTTAACCAGTGTGCCAGTAAGTGCGCCAGGCGACACTAGTGCCGGCCGTGGAGCCTGTTGTAACTTCTGTCAGCCATACTCAGACATTGACATTCTCATGTCACAGCCGGACATGTGTAGCTGTCGGTAATGTCCATCAGCCGTGTTCCGTGCTGGGCATCGACCTTGCCCGAAAGCAAGGTTTCTACACAGAACTTCAAGTGGATGCATAAAATAAGGTAGGAAGAATTCTTCACGCACAGACCATACATAGAATTCTTGTAAGATTTTTAGTAGAAAGCATAAATCCTCGCCAAGTTGGAACTGCGTAGTAGGCTGGACATGCAGGGACGATAGGAATTGTTAGATCGGGCAGTCGTGTCGGGCAGTGGAAAATTCCCAAAAGGAGATGCCCAGTCTGAACATTTACTTCTTTGTATGACTAAATAAGTTAGTGGATGCAGTGGTGCGTAGCTGCCTATGCTCGGGGCATCAGTCGGTCCACAAACGTATTGCCTGTGCTGTGTGTTAGTAGCTGTGTGACCCATGGAGCCAAGTGCAGTGAAGACGCAGCACGCTCCGACGGCACATTCGACAAGCGTCAAGTCAGCTGGATGAGTTTGGTAAAGGCCGTATCGCCGGCCTCCGAGAAGCAGGTTGGATGTTTCGCCGCACTGTTTGCCACTATGAGTCGTTCTGCCTACACTGTGAGTCTGTGTTGGACGCAGTGGGAACAGAAGGGTACACACGCTTGTCGGAGAAGGCTCGGTTCGACCTCAGCTTACCACCAGCAGGGAGGATCATGTCATTGTGTGACAGGCTGTAAGCACTCCATGCGCGTTGCTGCGCACCACCCAGGGACATGTCACAGGAGCTGGCGAAACTTCTGTGTCTACCATTACCATATCCAGGCGGCTAGCAGAGTGGAATCCGTCGTCGCGGCGTCTCTTATGACGTCTACCATTACGACCTGAGAAACGCCGAGCACGTGTGGCCTTCTGCCAAGAATGGAAGTATTGCAGATTGAAGGTTGGTGACAAGCGGTGTTCAGCGAAGAATCAAGGTTCTGTTTGGATACATACGACCGCCGAATTCGAGTCTGGAGACGTCCTGGCCAACGCCGTGATCCACACTTCGTTTTAGAGTGGACCACTGCCCCAACGAGAGCTGTCATGGCGTAGGGTGCCATTTGCTACAATTACCGCACTCCACTGGTAGTGGCAGAAGAAATTTTGACTGCGGGGCGATAAATCCGGGAAATTTTGTGACCATTTGCGCTCCCCTTCCTAATGCGTTTTGGCAGTCCCATTTCTCAGTACGATAATGCCTACATCAGAGAAAACGGGTATCTCTGCCCTGCCTTTCTGATACCAACGTGTTTCCTTGGCCTGCAAGGTCCCCAGACCTCTCGCTCATCGATAATGTTTGGGACCAGATTGGACGGCCACTTCGGCCAACGGGCAACGACAGCAGATTTGGAGTGTCAGTTGCGATAGCTCCGGAAGGATCTTCCTCAGGAGAACATCGGACGTCTGCATGACTCCATGCCCGACCGTATCGCTGCCAGCCTCCATGCTATAGTGGTCCAACGCCATACTATGCGTATCCTGGAAATGTTGGTCCCCTGCGATATATGCTTGGTGTGAGACAATATTTTGAAGTTGTCTGTATACATACTACCATTTTCTGTCCCTTTGCCCACCTATGATGGCTCTTTCTGGATGATCAATTTTTTTTGGAAAATAAGTGTATTTGTACATGCAATGATGCTCATATTTGAGGTAATATGTTTCTTCGTGTACTGCGTGGTTTCCAAACATTGCCAAATAAAATGCGAATAATTAGATATCAAAACAAACACACGCGACACAAAACAGCAGCTTAGGGGCACATTTGTACTAATATTTCAAAGAGAACTGAGAAGTTGGTAGAAAAACTTTAAAATCCTCGTAATATCTCCTAGTTCGCAATAAAATATTAGAAAGTATTTAACGAAAGTGTTTCTTACATCTTCACAAAGAAATTTTAAAAAAATATTTTTCTGATGTGAAAAACTTGTGTGAAAAAGTATTAAATTATATTATTAAAATTATTTATAACTTATTGCTATTTTATTACAATTATATTATTATATTATTTAAATTACACAATTATATTATTACAATTATTAAATTAAAATTATTAGATATTGTAACAAAACAAAGTAGAACAAAAATGTTCGCCCGATGAATAAATTTGATAAAAATGGTTATATTTCATATTTATTATAAGTGAGTAACAATTTTAAACGGAAACCGTTTTAGTCAATTAAAAGAAACAGTTAAAACTGTATTAAAATAAACCTAACACAATTTCTTTACACAAAATATTCACAATAATTCAAAATAACTGAACAATTTCTGCATAATTATTGGAATTCGTACTAAGTTAGGTCTGAGGCTAGTCATAACAAAACGTATGTATCCAATAGTAGGCATGCCGAGTAAAAATGCAAATGTGACTATGCTGTGAAGTATTGTCTTTTTTGTTCCCTTTTGAACAAAATCGAAAATTTTTATCTCAATAGCATCTGTTACAACTGGTAATTATGTGGTGGTGAAACATACTAATAATAAAATTTCGTTTTACATATTTCGTAGGTATAGCTGTACGCGCAGCAAAATGTGTACTTTTTATTGTCACACAAACGAATACAAATCATTGTGCACTATACGACGAGGGTGCGGCCTTTCAACCTAGCCATTTTACTATTCATATAGACAAATTTATTGTAGATGGGAGAAATATATGTTACAAAATACTAGAAGAACAATTTTAAAATCTCAGCCAATAACAAATCAGTAATGACAATAAAGACCTATTAAGAAAAATAGTAGTTATTCACAACTCTGTAATCGAGCTCGTATTTCGATTCAATTATTTGGGATATGTTATTTATATTAACATTATTCAGATAGAAAAAATTAACAAATTTAGTAAAATTTTAATTAAAAATATAAAAATAAACTAACGAAATTTTACACTCTAATAGCCCTTCGAAATGTCCTATATTAAAGTAAGATTTAGACAGTCAAAGAAACATTCTAAAACAAAATTCATGCATCAAAAATAATATACGTGAGATCGGTGAATGGTTGCACGCGAATATATCACGTAAACAAAGAATATATTAGGTGAGAACTCAAGAACGACTCTCGTCAGCAAAAAAATAATAATAATAATAATTGAAACAGAAACAAATGAGTTTTAGATCTAGAAAGGATTATTGAAAATAGCGCATTTAAACAGGGATTTGAGAGGTCCAATAGAGCCCTGAAAAAGATGGCAACAGAAAAATTCCTAACTTGCCATAAAGTCGTTAAATAAAAGTTATCATTACAGTGCTGAAGTTTGGCAAGTTTTGAAACATCTGTAAGAAGAATGTAATGCATACAATAACTCTTTAATTCACTTTACAAACTCTGCACAGCTCACATTTACAAACCTTACATTTGCGCCCAGGATTCTAACCCAAAATACTACGCATATAATATCTTGGACATCTCGGGCAAGGACGAAAAAGGCGCTCCAAACATTAGTGACATGTATCTTGGGAATTGACATGTGTATGACAGGCAATTTTTATCCCGAAGGTTGGTACTTGTGTTTCTTTTTAGTGGTGAGGTGAAATTCTTGAAGTAACACAAATTACGTAAGCCGATACAATGCCGGGATTACAGTTTTGTACTTTTGCTTCAGGATACTTTTGTTAATATTATTAACGTATTATGACAGGGAATTTAATGACAGCAATCCTGTGTAGCTGAAACTAGTGACCAATGGAAATATAAACGTATTAGGTACATTTGTTTACAATCACAAACTCGGGTTATGTAATTATACTGACATCCTGATAAAGTCGTACTATATACGCAAGTGTAGTGTTTTGCTTGAAAATTGTTATTAATATTGCGTCGTTTGAGGACATATTACAATATGTTAGTGAGTATACAGTAAAAACTTGTAACAGTGCTTATTTTAATTCCTTGTGCTGTTGCCGCATCTTCTCTTGATCACCCTGTGTTGACTATCCTTGATGGTCAGGTTCCTTGTATTTTGGACCTCGTTTACGTCGCCCTTCTATTTTCGTCGTGGGCGATCTCGTTTTCGTCGCCGAGATGGTATCTATAGTAACACTTGTCTTCCTTCATTATGCCTACAAGACCAAACTGAAGCAGTTGTCTCTGCCGGATGTGGTCAAAAGTATCTCACTCAATCTTCATTCCTTCTTGAATTGCTTCATACCTTATTCTCTACAGTCTAGTTCCACATTAGCTCCATCTTAAGGAATGCATCAGTAGCTACGAACTTCTTCCCGTTCTGTGATGTAACTTCTCAGACGATTTAAAACTTTTAAAACATAGTTTTTTAAATCCAAATGTTATACAATTTTTGTTGTCCTTATTTCTGGTTTTAAAAAGAGGATTTAATGTTATTATGACAACTTTTCTCTCACTTCCTGAAATACTTTTATACTTAACTAGAATCCTGATAGTTGAAAATTACACCAAGTTATTAAGTGTTCCGCATATGTGGTTTGTGCTCCTTTCACCAAAATTTTCGCAGTTGTGCAGTTCCTGCTATCAAATATTTACTTCTGTAAATATTTATCTTTGAACCATCGCTTTGACACTCTTGCAGTACAGTATTTGCGTTTGCCATTCATGTATAGGCTGTTCACGATAAACGGAGCTTTTTGGAAGCCCTGCTTAAGAACTACTTGTATGCGCTTTGATTATTCGTCTACCTTATGAAAATTATCTTTGCGTGGGCCTCATCACTTTGTTGATGCGTCGGTCAAGTGAAAAATTGAAATTATTAGAAAAATAAATATTTTACAAATCTGCTCGTTTTTACATTTCGATGCATAACAAAAACAGAGCGCGAAAAAAAAATAATTTAATTTATCACAGATGGTTATGTTACACTTTTTATTCGACGTTAAGATATTGAACTACTTTCCATCCTTCGTTACTAACTTTACTGGGCGTATGTCACTCAGTGCACCCACTAATAAAATATATGCACACAGGAAAAGTAACTTATTTCTAAGTTTGATTTCAAAAGTGCTCACTTTATCGTGAATAGCCTTTAACTTAAATCATCCTACCTTCAGCCATAACAATAAAGTCATCTATGAAATACAAGGCGAAGAAATAGATTTTATTACAATATTAAGAGGACAAAAATTTGTATAAAAAGTGTTGATAATTCACAGTATCTTACAGTAAAATGTAAAAAAACTGTGTAATTTGACTATATATATATGTGTATATATATATATATATATATATATATATATATATATATATATATATATATATATATATATATATATATATATATATACACACACACACACGGCAGCAGTGTCTCCACTGATATCAGTGTAATTTTACACCTACATACGTCAATGTTTTTTACTATTCGTTCATGTAAATTTGGCCTAGAAATTAGTAGAATAATATTTTCTTTGTACAATTAACTTTACATAGAATGGTGTAATATTACTAATACTATATAGCAGAAAATAAATTGCAAAATTCGTGTATTTTCGCTCCACGGCAATTGAATTTACACAGACAACGCAATGGTAATTTCACCACTGTGTATGTGTATTTTCTCACCAACAAAAAGGTAAAATCGCAGATTTGCTGTAATTGTAATTACACAATTTCTGCACATTTTTCACTGTTTTACTAAGTCAGAAAAATGTTCTTTTAAAACTGCGCCATGTTAATTCGCATACTTTGTATGTGTATTTTTATAACTCTCGTGTTATTTTACTCCGTTTTATAACTTGGTAATTTAACAGAGATATTAAAAGTTATCTTCAAAATGCGGGTAACAATTGACTTCGGGCCTACTTTCATACACAAATTTCTTAAAAGAAACAATCCACTGTTCGTACAGTTACGTATGTTTATTCTAACCGAAGGACGGTCGAATCTCTTGCGACATTGGCATTAGATATAATCGGGAAAGTTGATGGACAAGATTACAAAAGGTTGCACCAGCGGCGGTTTACAGAGAAAATAATATATGCAGAGAAAGAACAGCTAAGGATAATCTACACTAAAATAAACTCATAAACTTAATCTTCTGGTCTTCAAGGATTGGACACAAGCCTGCTCCGGTCTCAAAGTCTCACCAAATCTTAAACTCGTAAACAAAGCTTTAAAAAACACCAGACTTCCTTGAGCAGAGGAAAGCTCATGTTCGGGGTGCAGAAATTGCTGAGCTTATCACAATGAAGAAAGCGACGCATGTTAAGTTCTTCCACCCAAAGAATAATCAGCGAATAAAAACACGTAATTCGTTAAATAGAGAGTTGAAGAGAAAAATGGCAAGAACACGAAATTAAAGGTGATACTTTAAGTGCTGTAGTACGGAAAACACTCTAAACGTTGCGAACATCGAATATGAAAACATACAATAATAAAAAAAACATCCAAGTTAAATCTTTAAATAACGTTATATAATGTTTAGCCTTTCGTCGAGTACTAGTAGAATAAATGTTTTCCAAAAGTTCTAAAATATAAAAAAATTTACGTGTATTGTAATTAAGCAGCGAACATCATCAGGTACATTTAAGCAAGCACTTTAGTACTCATTTCTGATCGCGTACATTCATATATTTTACACACTTCTATGTAGGGAATATTCATAGGAACATTAGTGCATTTTTTTTGTGCTTGAGGAAAGAAAATACCGTATGATTTGAAACAATACCAGATTTCCAGTTCTACGTTTAACACAGCGTGTGGACCTACGCGTTTAGTTGAAACACGTAGTGAGGGCATGGATAAAGGACATGACAACAAACAATTCGCATTGATACGTTACATCATTCATACAATGATAAAACGCTTTGTTTCTGAATTCACTTGAACAAATTGACCCGTGAATACAGTTGGTCACTACTGAACAAATCGTCCCCTGAATACAGAGTTGGTCATCTTTAGTTTAGAGCTTAAATTCGTGACAACTGATGTATTTTCACTTAAATTTGCTGTTTTCCTTCAACTATGACTAGCTATAAAGTTTGACTTTTTAACAGTAGTTTTTTTAACGTTTCCGTGTTATCCCAGAATAGTAGAGGGGAGGGAATATATTAGCATATTAACGAAATCTTTTTAACTTTAAAAACCTGACACATACCCGTGCCTTGCCTGGGAATCTAGCCTAGAAAACGTAATGGCATAGGCTGGCGCTCCCTTTCGACCACATAGCGCAGGATGGCAAAATAATTTTTCCTTTTTATGAGATGAAATATCCGAATGTCAAGAATAGTTACCTGAACAAACTGTTAACCTCGGAAGTCCTGATCCTGTTTGCAACTAGCATAATTTTTCCTCGGAGTGATATGTTTCACGTCGTTATTTGTTTGAAAATTTTTGGATGCCCTTGTAGATAGGAAATTACCATATTTATATTTTCAGACAAAACTAAGTGTGTTGTATTCTCATGGCGCAAAATTAAGTTGCAAATTTGAGGAGGCATATAAGCGATTAAGTTATAGTGATATTTGCTATACGTAATTTGGAAAATTCTTCTTCAATTTACTGTACATAAACTGAACTACTCTACTGTAGATACATAAATAGGCCATTGTTAACAACTAAAGAGATTTATGAAATAAACATCCTTTAACTAGTGTTATTATTTCCACCACAAAGTCAACAGAAAGTAATTCAATAAATTTTCCTCGGCCTTTAAACGATGCGACAAAACGTTTGTAGCATTCAATGGCTAAAATGTTCAGATACCTAATAGAGTTAACACACTATAACCTGTTATTTATATAATAATTCAGTACAAAATGGCGGGAAACAATACCTATTAAAACGATTTCTCGATTAGCTTAACAGTAATGAATGTTAGAATTACTATGTACTCTGTCGTATGTGCAGGTAACTATTTCTTTAAACATATGCAAAGGAAAAATACCTACCTTCTACCGTATTTAATACCTTGTTCACATGATCAAACTTATAAAATACACCATTTTTCAAGATGGCAATTTACTCACTGTTGAAAAGATAACCGATGACTAGTATCCTTGATGCTCAGATAAATAAGGACGTAACCAAATTCATTAGGCTGCTTCTTAAAGCAATGGCGTCATTGACGAAATTAAAAGGGGGATCACAACGTAGTCCATCACTGAGTTAGATCATTATTGTGTTATTACGTTATAGAATATGCGACGTATTTATCCCAGTAATTTTAGTTTCACGTCCAGATAACGCCTTTACAAAAAAAATACACAGGCTCCATGACTAACGCAATAACGAGCGTGAAGGTCTTTGAAGGCGGGCATCTATTCCCAGCGACTATGAGAGGAGGAGACAAGAGGATGAAGAGGAGTGAGGGAGAGAAAGAGAAGGGGGGTGTAGGGACAAAGAGAGGAAAAAAGCGGCCCGTGATGTCGTCGGACAAGCTGACCGGCGCTCTCGCGAGACGACGGACAACGACACCGAGATGGCGCGGTCCATTGTCCTGCAGCATCTCTTTCATAGCAACAATGGAAGGAAGGGTTGGACCAGGGAGAGGGGTGAGGGGAAGGATCTCGTAGCATTCAGATTAATCACGGCCCGGGCAAGACAGGCTCATTGTTGCGGAGCCGACAATGGAAAAGAGGGGGGGGGGGGGGTCGGTTCATTGGGTTCCTCGGAGAGCGCTCTGTCTGTCTGTCTCTCTCTCTCTCTTTCTCTCGCTATTTCGTCTGAGGTCACCAGCGACACGTGGTACGGATTCCTACCGCCTGCTCACCGCTCGTGTCGTGATTGAAACGTTCGTGTTTGGCCTCTTGGCGTCAGCCGGGGATATTTCTCAAAATCCATACATGAGAATCAGGTGACATGGAAAATATATATATATATATGTATTTAAAAAAGTAGCTGAAACTTGGCAAGCCCGTTGATGATATGACCTTGAGTTGATATATTTGGGTGACTCTTAACGTGGTCTTGAGAGCCGATGAGGGTGAAATAAGGTGAGAAAGGAAAAGTGCCGAATGCAAGAGCGGGGGAAATGGGAGATCCCCGAGAAAAAAAACCCGCTGACCAGCGGCATCGTCTGGCACGTTCCTCACTTGCGAAAATCCGGGAGTGACCTGGCCGGGGATTAAAACCGGTTCGTCTTGGTGGGAGGCGAACAGTCTAACCGCTCAGCCAGCATGGCTCCTGGTAGTGCCTTGATAAAGCAAGATAAAGGCAGAGCGGACTAGAATATTAGAACGTTTAAGTCAGGATTTCACGTCGTATGGTTTTTGCACAAAAAGGCTGAACTCAGACGGCACTTGGATATCTACGGCCGGGTTCACACTTGTGTTGAAGTGACGCGTGTTACAATGCCTTGATGCGTCACGCGTTGCAGTGCTGCACATGTGTCAATGTCACAATGCACATTAGCGGCGAAATAACGCGTGGTTGCAGGCGACGACGTGCGTCACCTTGCCAACGCGCGGCACTTGCCTGAACGCGTAGTGTGGCGCTTAGAGGCAGTATACGTGTGGCTACTGAGCGGTGTACATTTGGTTGATACGTCGTGCAGTAGTATGGAGTAGGACCACTACATCAATGTGGAAGACGACATCGATGTGGGAAACTTCATTTACGAAGTGTAAAAGTACCCTGTGATTTGGGATTTGAGAAATAAGGAATATAATGCAAAAAAGGGGGGGGGGGGGGGGTGGAAATCAACACATGGCTGCAAATCGCTGAAGCTTTATTTAATAACTTCAGTACCAAGACAGAGCAGGAGAAAGCTGAATGCGGTATGTATATACGCGGTCCACTCATCATTAATTTAAGTCGGTGTATGTAATATACTGATATATCAACGGAGTTAATAGAATGTCATTGTTGTGGAGAATTGTTACAATGTATCAGCAAAACCATGATGTGCAGACGTATTGAAAATGCACAATAGTACAAATAATATACATTATGGCAACATATGACGTTACTACAAGCAATATAGATACGTGTTGTACTGTTACATCGAGTTATTGCTACATGACATTATACTAGCATTCATATTCGTGCATCTTGCCACGGAACTTTACCCACATTGGACACGAAATATTACGCTCATATATTTATGTTGTTATTAACTAGGGACCCGAGAATTTCGCGAGTTAATTTAAGGACATGTTAAGCTGTAACCGCATGTACCACGAAGTTTCGCTTCTATTGGACCACAGTTAGCTAAATACGTCCCGGACAACTTTCAACCAATAACGAACCTTAAGGGAAAACAAGGACCGAATCCCGTGTTACCAGGTCAGTGATTAAAATAGAGAAACAGCCAATAAACAACTAGCTGATGTTCAAGTTCACAAGGTACTGTGGAGTATAGCTTGTTGCCAAATGTATCCGCGAAATTCTCGGGTCTCTATAACTAACATTAAACCCGCCATGTACAGTGTAATCCCTTGTATCATCAGCTACCTTTTCCAAACATTCAATGGATAAAATTTCTTTAAAATTGTAACCATCTTGAGAGATCACGTAATCATGCAACACGCAACATGGCTTAGCTATGTCCGTAGATAAACCAGTATTGACATTAAGAGGGCGATGAGAAATGCGCCATTTGTTATAAAGGATTCCAAAGGAGCATTCTATGTATGTACGAGCGTGACTGAGACCATAGTTATGTGTTTGTTTGTGTGACAAAAATCGTTCTGCAAATAGGCGAAGCACATGTTTATACAAACAAAACGCCTCATCCTCAACAAATGCGAAGGGCAATCGCGGCCTTTCCGTTCCATTGAAAGGTTTGGATGGAGGTATGTTGAGGGAATTATTACATATTCCATGCCATTGTGTGGACCATTTAAATACAGTGCTGTCAGATTCTTTCCCAAATGAGTCCACATCAATATAAATAAAACTATAATTTGAATCAGCCACTGCTAACAATACGGTAAAATGAAGTGTTTGAAATTGAAATACAGAGAGTCGCCCATCACTGGTTTCGCAATTCTTATGAGCTTCCCGTCAAACACTCCTATACAATGTGGAAAATTGGTATTTAGAAGGAAACGGTGAGCAATATTCAGCCACGTCTCTTCTGTCGGCAAGGGAAGACATTCGTCTTTCATTGTGTTCCAGATTGCTTTACAAACTTTACGCACAATCTTGCTTGCTGTTGAACGACCAACTCTGTGGGTATAATGTAGATCCACCAGACTGAATCCACTTCCCAAATACCTGTAAAGAAAGTACATTATTGTAGAGCATTCTAGCTAGATTAAACGTATTACACATTTCTATAGTATTTACATTCACGATATAGTTAAAAATAAACATAACACAAATGAATAATATATAATAGGTTGATCATACTGATAAATACATTAGACCTACATTATGTACTTTCGTTTGAGGAAGAAAACTTATGTCCAAATGGAAGAATGTCAAAGATAATTACTTGAGAAATTTAAATAAGGTGCCCGTGTCTGGACAGGCAGTCCGAGGATATTGACCTTATCTCTACGGCAAGCAAATGTCATTTTTACTACAAGTTTCACAACCTAATAGTACCGTATATTCTCTGCCTGAAAGTACACATGTAGGAACAGCTGACACAGATGAAACACCCACCGAAAAAAGAGGTGATAGTCAGAAACCCGCAGAGTAGCGTTACATCGAAACATCAGCTGAGAGAAGTGGCAACGGTATCGGTCAGCGCAAGAAGACAATGTTGGAAACGTGTATAATGGATCTTATTAATACGCCCTTACCAACCTTATTTCCGACACTAAATATGTTTTCCTCCGACCAAAAACTTGGATTTCGGTTTGAGGTTCTAAGTGTAATGTAATGCATCCGAAGCAGGATAATATATCAGGCAAGAAATTCCTCAAGCGCTTCTCCGATACTGAATCACAGTGTTGGATCAACACCATGCAGCAACAATAACAGTTTACTTGCTTATCCCTTGAGTGTTTATCATCATCAGAATACACCCTTTGTCGCTCCAACGACGTATCCACAATACACATTTGTTGCGCCGCCTCTGCACGGTTTGCTTCAACAGTCATGCCAAGCTTCAACTACGAGTACGTCGTTGAAAACGCACCAGGTGATTTTGGCTCCTAATCCATCGCATAACCTAGCCAGCCCACAACAAGCATCTCTACAAGATTATATTCAGACAACGCCACATCAACGGGACAATTTAGTACCGTCTCCAAGTCCGTCTGTTTCACAGGCAAATGCTTCACCATTGGACAGTTTAAGTGATGATCTCTTCGGCGAATATACATACCGATTTGTTTGCCTTCATAATAAATGGCGAATAATGTTTTCAAGATTAAAATGAATAATAAAACAAATGTTTATTATTATATAATAGATGCGTATGGGGGTGGACCCAGGGCGAGGCAACACCCTCCGAATGACGGGCTTTCCAGCTAGGACCCGTCGGTGCCCGTCGTCCCTGAACATGACATGAAGTGAGACCTTAGGATAGGGCGGCGCTGGAATGCAGGGGCGGGGGAAACGGAAGTTCCCCGAGAAAAACCCGCCGGCGAGTGGCATCGTCCAGCACGATTCCCACATGCGAAAATCCGGGAGCGAACCCGGATCGCCTAGGTGGGAGGCGAGTGCGCTAACCACTGCACCACCGTTGCCCCTAAGTGTTTATTAATAATGTTTTAAAGATAACATAAGGGAATACACTTCTATGTCTAGTGACTTTTGTACTTATCTAAATACATTTTGTTGTACCGTATATGGCAAATGGGTATTTTTGTTTAAACATACTTACCTCAACGTAATCGCCAACATTTTGGCGGGTGTTATAGCAACCCTTAATTTGGAGTCTTCCGATTTTATTCCATTCTCAAGGTTTGCTAACAGTTCATCGAATGATTTTACACTCATTCGAAAGTAATTTGAAAACTCATTTTCATCTTATCGTAATTCCATAAAAATTGTAGGAACTGCGCCTTTTAACAACCTGACATTTACAAACCGATTAACCCACATAATTTTTGTTTTTCAACATCTATTTATACGCAAGATAAGCGATGACTATTTTCTTATTCTTCTTAATTTCTTGATTCATGTTGCTGCACACGACGTTACTAGACATCAGAACGCCGACAAATGAAATCTGTGATGTTTCTAATGCAGGTGTGAACCTTACAGCTTGCGTGTTTGAATCGTCGCGTGTCACTTCAACGCAAGTGCGAACGGGCCCTATTTGGTGCTCGTTAACTACATCATGCCGGGGTTCGGCCACCCATTATCACAGTTACAACCGCTCCGTCACGAGAGTTTAGCGTGCATGGCGACCGAATAACATCACGAAAATATTATTAGAATAGAAAACATACGACGACACCTATTTTCCACTTTTCTAAGCCACTGAAAACGAACCCTCAACGCGAACGTTGTTGTGCTATCATGGCATCTAGCCAAGTCCATAAATAACGTAGTGCTTAACACGCTTGCTTAAGAAAAACCAGTTTCAAGAATTTCGTCCCCCATTTTTACCCTTCCGACTTCCATTTACGTTTATAGCAAATTTAAACTATTAAATAACGCATTCCAGTATAAATATATTGGTCCACCTTTTTTTTAGGATGTTCATTTGGCTAAAGTAGTCATTCAGTGTCCATATATATCATTTTTGTGATGGCTGGGATTGATTAGTGGAAAACTAATCCTAATTTATTAAACATCACATATTCGTTCGTGTCTTGCTCGATAACCACACACGTAGCTCCTTGTAATGTAAGCTGGTGTGAAATCAACTGTACCACAGCAGCCGGCTGTTGCTTCAAAAGAATTCCTAGATTATCGACTGGTTCATCTTCGGAGAAAACTCATTAAATTACAGTAGTAGAATAATCGTGTCGTTATAAATGTCAGTGATACAAAATTGCACGGCTCTCGCTTAAATTGAATGACACATTTTGTGTACGCAGGAGAGGAATTGATACTACCACACGTAAAAAAAAACTGCTAGTTTTCTTGTTTCTGCTCATATTGAAAAGCGTAGGTATCATAAATACTAATTTTGTATGGTACGACCATAAGTCGTCTATACAAGCAATCGGCCATGTGTTGGCGTGTGTGTCTGTGTATGTGACTGCTGCAGAGAATGTCATATCAAGAAGTTAAAATTGTTTTACTAATAATATTACTATTTCACATTGAATTGTTGGAAGGTTGTAGCTACTTGGTGCTGCTTTCTCTTGCTGTTCAGCGTCAGCAGATCAACGTCGCACGCGAATTGTTGCGACTATTCGTTGGTTGTCTTCTTTCAGCCTATGGTAACACGTGCAACTGCATTTCAAGATTACAATCACGTAGTTCTACTATTCCGACATACGTGTTGATGGTTTGTAAAGCACTAGATCATTTTACTCACGAGGTGAGATTCATGTGCTTATTTCTGTTGCACACTGCAACCTACTTCCCCCTCGTGAGCGCACGCAGAAATTGCATACATTCATGTATACTTAGGTTAACTGGAATTTATTTTCCTTCAAGAAGTGGAGCCCTCTCTCCTTCAAAGCATATTTCTCTTAAAAATGTACTGTGCTGTAAAATGAATTAACCAAAAATAGACAAACCTGAAATAAGTAACAGGCAACTTTCTCACATTTGTCTATGGTAACATGTTATTCTGTTTTCATAACCATATTGTAATTATCGCGTTTCAATGTAACTAGTAAAAGTCTATTTAGAAATAAGGTTAGGTTTCAAAGTATTCTCGCTTATTTTGTAATGCTGGGCAAAAATATATAAGATGTATTTAAAACATACCGACAAATATGGATAGGTTATTCCTGACGTAGAAATAAAAAGATTAAGATAGGCAACCCATGGCACAGGTCAAATATCAAGGAAACTACTTGCATGGCAGAAACAAACTAATGGCTACTAATTATTGAAACCGTAATAATTAGTAAAGTGAATATTGTCTTCAAGTAACCCACACCCCGTAATTTTGAAATGTTGTGTTGCCACCCTTATTTTCGCAAAATAGTATGTTACAGGAAAAATTCCCTACTTTTGACTAGAGATTATGAAATGTCGGCAAAATGACCAACATAAATGTCTTTTACAAAAACTTCCTAAATCTCACTCTTTTAGAGTAAAAATTAAATGTTTAATTTCACAAAGCAGTATTTCTGCCTACAATGTAGGCTACCGGTGAGGCTGTTTGCACGCCGCCCCGTAGCGATATGGTAGAGGTGGTTTGTGGCGGAATTGAATCTGAACTTGTTTTGTCTTATGGAGTTTCGAAGAGGCGTGGAATATTGGCGTGTGCCATGGTTGTACCACAGTCTCATTATTAATACTGTAGTTCCCCAACCTATCAGCAGAGGAGAGGACCATAGAATGAAAACCCACACTTCACTGCACGTAGTATGTATTCTCCCACAACTCGACATGGCGAAGTATACGAACTCATAAATGACAGACATGTATCTGATTTACGGTGTACTTAAAGGTAATGCACGAGCTGCTGTACGAATGTACCATGGAGGTTTCCAGCGCGGCGGCAATCTCGTCACGAGACCTTCACAAATATCACTCAGAGACAGCGTAAAACAGGCACGTTTAAGGCACGAGGTGGGTCTGGTCACCCGAGAAATGCCAGTACAGCAAATGTGGAAGAAAAAGTTCTAAATTTTACGGAGGAAAACCTGTCAATAAACACCTGTGCCATTGCGCACGGAATGGTGTGCCCCATTCCACTGTACGGCGTGTTATGCACGAGCAGTCTGCCTGCCACGTGCGAAAGGTGCAGGCATTGGGACCAGCAGATTCCGCTCCACTGCAAGATTTTTCGCATTGGTTTCTGCAACATCGCACAGAAGTTTCTCATTTTAGTTACGTTGTATTGTTTACTGATGAAGCGACATTCATGAGAGGCGGTTATTTTAACAAAAGAAACAATCACATGTGAGACGACACCTATCCTCATGCAACCGCATCACAGCCTGCCAGCACAGATTTTCTTTGAACGTCTGAAGGGGTATTGTGGATGATCATCTCATTATGGCGTACTTGGTGCAGCAACGATTGACTGGGCACATGTAATGCCAATTCCTGCAACTTTCATTGCCAGATTTTTCGAGAATGTGCCGCTCGAAGTCCGGCAACGTACGTGGCTTCCACATTCCAAAATGTATGTACGTGTTCACCTCAACATGGAATTTTCAGCACGGTGGATTGCAAGAGGTGAGACTGTTGCGTGGCCAGAACGCTCTCCTGACCTTATTCTGCTAGACTTTTTTTATGTGGGGGTTCGTTAGACTCTGGTGTACGATACACCCATTGGGTCAATGAGATATCTGTTAGCCAGAGTTAAGCTGAATTAATTGTTGCAATGAGGTTGGCGGCCGCCATTTTGAACACTCGTTGTAAAGTTGCCTATGATGTTACGTCATTAAACCAGTAGTGCAAGACTTCAATTTATTTTCTGATTTATTTACTCTTAACATTGAGAAAATTCCACCGAACTGTTGTTTGTGCGACTCACTAATATAAGACCACACACATCTGCGGGAAATTCGTTCCACTACGGCGCGGCGCAAATAGACAGTACTGATTGCCTACCTGACAGGCAGAACCCTTCTCTGTGAAATTAAACATGTAATTTTTACTCTAAAAGGACGTGAGTTAGACAGTTTTTGTAAAAGACATTTATGTTGCTCATTTTGCCGACATTTCGTAATCTCTAGTAAAAAAAAAAATACAGACTTTTTCCTGTAACATATTTATTTTTGCAGAAATAAGTGTGGCTACCCCCCCCCCCCACCCTTTTTTTCAACATGATGTTGGCATGTACACGACATTAAAATTATTAATGATTACGGTTAAAATAATAAGTAACCATTACTTTGTTTCTGTGCCTCAAGAAGATTCCTCAATATGACAATAAATTATAATTTTTCCCAAAGTTTGGAAGCGTCTATAGCTCTTGCTATTTGACCTGGACCATGGGTAGACTATCTCAATCTTTCTGTTTCCACCTCAAGAATCATGTATCAAAATTTGTCGGTATGTTTACGATACACATCGTATTTTACTGTAGAATACTATCAAAATGTCACAGCCCTAATACCCTGGCGATTACAGTGAACCTATGGGGAGCATGAATGGAGTCGTTGACAATAATTCGGTAGAACTCTTATGGTATTCCTGCCACTTATATGACTTCATAAATCGTCAATTTAAAATTGTAGACATATGAACAATTCTAATTTTTGTCTCTTTGGGTCTTTGTTTTATACCGGGAAGCCAGTCTGGATATTTTGTTCATGGCATGAAAGGAAATAAGTGCAGAACGAAGGTTTCGATCGAAACGCTTCGCATGCGAGGGCGGAATCATAAATTTTGAACAAGAAACGACCCGCATCGCCTGGACTTAACCAAGCATTCAATTCCAGTGCCTGGGTTCCATAAACGCCTTTTTGGCTGCTAGTAAAATCTATGAAATAACGTAATTTTACTGGCAACAAAATATTATATATGTATGTCTAAAATAACGAAAACTGCATTTTCTATCATCGACACTCACACAAATACCCTTGAATTAGAGAACCATCTCCATAAATTTTCCAGTTTTTCGGCATTTTCTGTTATCCTATATGGAAAGCGGTATTACGAAGAAATAGAAGTTTAATTTCTGCCATGCGGATTATTTACTGCATATAAAATAAGAAAACTTAAAATGTAATTTTTTAATATTCTAGGGAGATTTCAGCAGAATCAGAATAACGATTCGTCTACAGCACGCTTGTAATTAGGTTAAGTATAAACATAGTAAAACGCTCCCGGCCAGAAAATCCTGTCACAAAAGCATTTGCGAGAAATCGCAGATTGAAGATGTGTAGTAATGTTAAGCGTTATTTTTATCAACTTCGCTAGTCACTTTCTTGTCCACTTCACTAGCCACATTAAAGAATAGCTGATAGAAATTCCCTTTCCACCTGGGTCTATAATCGAACTGGGAATTTCAGTGACGGGAGATCTCTTTTTCATACAGAGCCAACTTTCGGTTGGTATGGATGTCAAGGCACGTATGAAAACATATGTAAACAAGCAATTTCAGGGCTAAAATGAGTATACAACCAAAGTAGTACAAAATAGTTGTTTCTGGGATACCAGGCATCAGGCAGAGGACCCGAGGAGCTCAATTTGCATACTAAGGTTCCTGCCCATAAAAAATTTAAAATATGTTACTCTCTTCTTGCGGAAAATTCTAGAATGTATAATTCCATTTTGACGGTGACCATTTTGGCAGCCAGTGGGGAAATATCCCCCTAAATCAATTTCCTACTACCCGAATGAGTGCATACATCGATGGCGGCCATTTTGGTGGCAAGGAAAAATCGCCCGAAAATGATTATTGCCATGTTGGCAGCCAGGAAAAAAATTCCCACTGTTCATCAAAACCAATTTCCTATTACCTGAATGAGCACATACTTCGATGTTGGCCATTTTGGTAGCCAGTCGGAATAATTGCAATCGTGCTGGTGGCCATATTGGCAGCTAGCATGGACTGAATTTCACGATTATCACTGCCAAAATTGTGCCTGCACACACACATCCATTGGCGATGAGGCCCTAGCCAGCACTGATCCCTTCCCCGAGGGGCGCTCAGGATTAAGTCCCGTGGTGGCCATCTTGGACACACAGGATAAAACCCTCCGAGAATAATGAGCCATGCAATTGTGTGCCCATGAACATGATAAGTAGTCCTAGGAGTACGTATGTAAGAAGAGGGTGGGGGAGAGAAGAAAATGGTGATACAAATGCATCGAAGTGCTCTTTTTGTAGCACAACCCTCATGTACTTACTACTGTGATGGCGTATGCATCATCAGAGTGGTACTTATGTTAAAGTAAATTCGCTTTAAGAGGAACATGTAGTATGAGCTGGTAACTCCTGTGAGTACCAGCCAGCCAGAAGACACAAAATGTATGCACCCTCTGCTGTCTGCTGGAAGACGCTAATGCATTCACCCCTCCGCTAGCTGGACCAGTGTGTAGGGAAGGAAGGGGTGGTGTATGTAGGTGTGGGAGAGCGCACACATGATCTAGCATATAAAAAACCCCCAGTCAAGGATACTCGTTTAATCATCTCTCAGTGTCCACAGTGTAATCATCACCATCTCGCTGACAAACTGCACCATAGCCCTGCACTGTGAGAGAGATGTGTACAGCCTGACTGATCTGCATCTTCATATATGTGGTGAGTGAACTGTAGCACATAGTTACAGGTATTATCATAACATTTGTTTGCATGTTAATTATAACGATGGGACTAGTCGGGAATGGTGAATTTACAACAGTTTCAATGCAGAGTGACCAAGCTCGTGTGCACGCAACGGTTTGTCATGTTGGTGATAAATTTTCATGTGTACACTCTATGCGAGAAGTTTTACATTTAAATAGCAGTTAGCAAGTGATACAGGCACCAACACTTGTAATCTGCCAGAATCCAACCTAAGTACATGTTTATACCTGTGGAGGAAACAGGTTCACACACAGGCTGTTCATGATAGAATGAGCACCCTTTAATGCCCTCCCAACAGGCATTAACCAATATTATATATCTTATTGCCACCTCAAGCATTACATTTTGCCTGACATGAAATATAAAGCTGAAAATGGCTGTACCACTTTTACCCTAACTCGTCATTTGAGCTGAAACTGGAAGCAATATGGGGAGGCACTCTCCAGCACCAGGTTTCTTGTACAGTCGGTGTCATTTTTCTTTTGAATAAATACTTGGTTTTTTTTTGGAGAGAGGTGGGAACACAGCTTAGTTGGAATTTAATATTGTTACTTCATGCAGGTAATGGGTATTAAACAGCATTTAGCAAACTTACATGCTAATGTATTTGTATTATTATTTTTAAAATAATTGCTGTCCTAAAATAAGCTAGGCATAGTAATAATACGATATGGTGTTCCCTCTAGAGAAAAAAAAGGCCGTCGAACAACACAGACAAACCTCCAGAAAGTTATTTCTGACATAAAATATAATATGAAAATATCTGTACCACTTTTACCCTAAAGTGTCCATAGAGGGAGCTATGAGGCCCTAAAATCTGCAGTTTAGTTAAAACTCTGAGTTCAAGTATTGCAATCACATGATATTTCTATAGTAGAGCATTGTGATTAGTTATTCCCCTGTGAAGGAATGTGGACAAACAAATTATTTTTATAAATGAGCACATGTTAATGATGCTATAGTGCATGCCATATCACTCATGGTATCTTTAGAACATGGTAGGATTCAACGCAGTATCGCAGAATTTCAGGACAATCCACTTGGGTAAATTTTTTTTTAAAACTACACACACATCGGAATGTGTGAATCTTTCCCATTTCATGCATACTGTGTAGTGTGCAAGAGGAATGCAACATGCAATGACGCCTGGGAGCACTCTTAGGTAATCTGCTTAGGTAAAAAATTTAAAAAAATTATATACACATTGGAACGCGTGAATCCTGCCTGTGTCATGCATCACATATAGTGTGCAAGCAGAATGCAACACACAATGATGCCTGGGAGCATTACAAGGTAATTATTTTGTGTAAAATAAATTTTAAAAAAATTCGACCACACATCGGAATGTGTGCAACTGCCCATGTCATGCAGCTAGTATAGTGTGCAAGCAGAATGCAACACACAATGATGCCTGGGAGCTTTCCGAGGTAATCTGCTCTGGTAAATAAAAAAAATAAAGTATAAGTGTTTGGATTCCCTTCATTCGCAGTGGGTGGCATTACATTATTATTAATATTGGTCCACAATAACCTACGTTGCGCTCATGCCCTCACACCTACTGATGAATATATTTTTTCCCAATAGTGTTCATGAGTTTTACCCCTAGTATAGTGCATGGTCGCATATAACTATTTATGTTAGGTTTAAGGTTTTGCCACATTCCCCTCGCAGACTCCTTAGACCTAAACCGTGGTCCATAGGGTTCACCTCCTACATCGTGAGTGGTGTTGAGCCGAGCTCCATCGCTCATGACCCAGCCCCCCCCCCCCTGGGCCGTGTCGAGGGAGAAGCAAAGGGAGAAAGGCATTCTGTCATTTAGTAACCTGTTCTTATTTCAATACAATGGCTTCTACATGAACATTGTTCACCTTCAGTTCATCACCACCATGACAACCATTATCACTATCATCACAACAACAGCATCCAGTAATACCTGTAACTTCGACAACATCATCATCTCTCACCCCCTCTCAGCCACCACCATTACCTACTCTCTCAGCTCTGATATGGCAGCTGGCCCTTCAGTGTGGCTTTTGTTATTTACCATTCACAGATCGCAAGAATGGCTTTGGCACAAGAGGAACTGTGCCCTCGATCCTTTCAGGGAGGCACAGCCACTCATCTGCGACAGGTGTGGGAAATCCTAAACTTGTGCAGACAATATTGGCAGACATAGTGTCACATGCACAGGGCTAACCACACACACCACTATGATCCATTGCAAGTACTGCAATGTGGATTTACAATGTTCCTGCAAAGCTAGGCAGCACAAATGCAGTTATTGGGCCAATCCCAATGCTGAGTCACTGGAGTGTGGGAGTTATGGTAGGCAGTTTACCCATAAGGATAACCTGTGTGCTCACAGCGCAAAGTGTACTTGGCCTCCACCACTACCCACTAAATGCTCGCACAAGACCAACAATTGGCTTTATAACACCACCACTGCTTGGCTAGGGCCTTCCACCTCACCCCAGCTGCGACTATCGACCGCCCCACATCCATCGTCCTTCATGCCTGCATGCAAAATCGCAGCTGAAGGAAAATGCCCATGCCACATCCCCAATTTCAGTAGGGCTGGGGCGGGCAGCAAGCACAGCTTCATGGAGGAGGAGAGTGCGTTTAGGGGTGTGATGGGAACATACATTGTGGAGAACACCTCGAGCGACATCATCGTTATTTGCGGTTACCTCGAGAGTATGAAGGCCGGTATCACTGACCAACTGGAGCAGGAAATATTTGTACAGGGCGCCATAAAATTTACCATCTTTCTGGAGTGTATATATGGTAAACCCAAGCTATATAGGATGAGTCAGATCAACAAGCAGTAAAGACAAAGAATGTGCTGCTCTAGAATGCAACCAAAGTGGAAGAAGCTGTGACAACTGTCCTCGCTAAGATATGCCAGGAGGAGGTGTACTACATGGGGAAGGGCAGTGGCTGAATGCTTACCATGGTGAAGAGGCTCCAGCTGAACATAAATAAGCTCGACCTCTTTGGGCCTCCCCCTACATAGCCCTGCCTGCTGTGAACACCACAAATAGGGCAATCATAGGCCAAGAACAGGACCAGCAGTGCTCCAAATGGACGACCCTAGCACGCTATGCAGAGGGGCCACACCATGGCCATGTCAACCAGTGATACATCGACCTGGAGACCAGGTTTGACTTCAATGACCTGGCCTTTCTGACCCCTCTGTGTCAGGTACCCTTCTCGAGCAGAAGAGCCCAGAGGTCAGCGTCAATATCTACACTCATAAGGACAATGCCATCGTCGTGATACAAGTATCGAAGGGGGAGCAGACCACCTACTTCTATCTCTTCCTCATGATGATGGAAGATGGCAATACGCAGTACTGCATCATAGTTTATTTCTCCTGCCTTGTATGCTTGCAAGTGACCGCACATCCTAATGCCATCCATGTCTGCAAGAGGTGTCGGCAAGCATACGATTACCAGCCGCTGGTGACAGGGCTCAATGGTGCCAAGACTATGACTGAGCACAGGAGGTACTCCAACTATCATGCTGCTGTCTGTACCGACATGCCTACCATGGAGAATGGCCAGTTCCCTGTGCTCAGGTTTCAGAACTTCCAACACATCGACAAGGTACCTATTGTTGTGTATGTGACACCCCCCCCCCCCAATCCAGACATGTCAACAGGACCCAACAACCTTGTACACCTAAAGGTTACAACAACACATGACCTATGGGGTGGACATCAAGGTGGACAATATCATAATGCCAGCCTCCCTACTGACATGAAGATCTACACTGTGGAGGATGCCGTCGAACACTTAATGGCAGAAGTCATGAGGATCAGCACTCTGGTGAAGGATATATATAGCCAGTCCAAGCAGATGAGACCACTGATGCCAGACGAATTGGCTGACTATAATAGGGCCACCATCTGTTATCTTTGTGCAGACCCCTTCACCGAAGCCAGCAACTGGAAGGTTCCTGACAACAACCACTTTACAGGGGTGTTTGTTGGGGCAGCATGTAACAACTGTAACAAGCTTCGATGCAGCCCAAATTCCTGCCGATCCTCTTCCACAACCTTACATACAATGCACATTTTATCATCACATAGCTTGGAAACGGCGCAAAGAACATATTCATCATCCCAAACACCAAGGAAAAACTGATAACCTTTAGCAAAGGATTTAGTGACAATTTAACTGTACAATTCATAGACAGCTACAGGTCCATTCCTACCAGCCTTGCGATACTCGCCCAGAACCTACCATCTGCGGACTTCCGCACCACTGTGTCGGTCATCACTGATCCCCGGCAGTTCGAGTTGGTGACACAGAAGGGTGTGTTCCCCTATGATTACATCACATCGTTGGGGATGCTCGCCAAGCTGCAGCTGCTGGGCATTGGATCCTTCGCCATCTGACTCACTGGCACTACCATCAGCAAGGAAGAATATAGCCATGCGCAGATGGTCTGGGAGACCTTTGGTTGCCCATCATTGAAGGCATACACAGAACTGTACCTCATGAACATCATCCTTCTCCTCTGCAACATCTTTTTAGAACTTCAGGGCACTCTGTCTGGCGACATATGGACTGGACTGTGTCCAGTACATGAGTGACCCGGTGTTCTCCTTCAATGCAATGCTGTGCTGGATGGGTGTGGAGTTGGAACTCCTTGTCGACTACAATGCCTGCCTGTTCATCGAGGCTGGTATCCAGGGAGGGGTGGCCCAGTGAATCGCAGATCATGTGGTGGTGAACAAACACCTGCCTGCCACATAAGATACCACTTGGCTGTCTACCTGCCTTTAGTATGTTGACAGTAAAAACATTTACAGATAGGCAGTGTCCCTGCCTTGCCATATGGAGGGTTTGAATGGACCAGCACCGATATTGTCGTGGTGTTGGTGCCGGATGATGGACCAATTGGATACATAATGGAGATGGATGTAGACTACCCTGTTGTGCTACATGAGGACCATCACAACCAGTTATTCCTACCCACCAATGAGTGTCCTCCCAGGTCCAGACAGCCCAAGCTGATGACTTCTCATGAGGGAAAGATGCACTATATTGTCCACTATGTCAACATCAAGCAGGCATTGGCTCATGGGCTATTGCTAAATGTTGTCCTCCAGGTCTTGAAGTTCCGGCAGAAGGCATAGCTGAATCCATACATAGATATGAACACCACCAAATGTCAGACTGCCACAAAAGCCTTCGAGTAGGACTTCTTCAAGCTAGTGAACAATGCTATGTAAGGCAAGCTGATGGAGAACAAGCGCAACCATCAGTGGATGGAGCTCATCGGCACTGAGATGCTCTTCTCCAAGCCAACATTCCTTTGTTGTGCAATAATAGTGAAATGTTATATCTTGTCAAGCTTGCTCATGAGCATATATTGTTGGACAAACCAGAGTATGCTGGCTTTGCTGTACTGGACCTGTCGAAGACCCTAATGTACCACTTCCATTATAATGCAATGCAGGCATAGTATGGCCCTGACATCGGGTTGGTATACATGGATACATATTCCTTTGCCATGGCCATATTGTTCCGGCATTTCTACCACTACCTAGCCTCAGACTCAGAGTTCATGGTCGAGTTCGGTCTTAGTAGCTACCCTCGTATTCATCCTTCCTACTTCCGCACCAATGTGAGGGTCATTGGCAAGTTTAAGGATGAGTGCAGGGGGAATAACATGATGGAGTTCGTCGGGCTGATGGCCAAACTGTATACTTTAACATGCAGGGACAAGGTCGTAAAGCATGCCAAGGGGGTTCAGAAGTGTGTCATCCATCGAGTCATTAACATCGAGGAGCAAAGGTGCGTTCTTCTAGACTGCCAACTCATGAGGGTGCAGGTCCATAGCATTGGGACGCACCACCACAACGTCTACACATAATGCAGCAATAAGCTTGCACTGCTGTGGATGAAAGACAAGCATCAGATCTTGGATGACGGAATACACACTGTCCCCTATGGCTATCTTGGGTAAATCTTGGTACACATATGCCTGGGCAGGTACATATCATCATATATGTGTCTGCCCTCAAGAGGGCAACAAGTTTGGGATGCATAGTAGGAGGTAGTTCCTCGCTCCAGGACTTTCGAAGCTGAACTGCTTCCACTCTCCTCTCCCACAACGAACTACCTGTATGTGCGTGTGGATTTGCCTTGGCATGCTGGAGCTTCAAGCAGGAGCTGTATAGGAATCCTTCCATGTATGCCGGCATTCTGCTGCTCCAGTTCCAACATACTGTAGCATATGTAGGAGTCCTATTTTTCCTACCAGGTGTGTTGGCTTGCCTGTACGGCAAGCTCGAGTACATAGAGGAGTTGTATAATGTTCCTGTCAAGAGTGTCGCTAGTGTGTGTTTTGTGTCTGCTGTGAGTATTTAAGGCACATTGGAGAACATACTACAGCTGCTCAGGCATGCTGGCTGGTTGTATGGTATGGCGCTTCGTGTACGATTGGTTCTTATTCCCCACACTCTGGTTCCCCCCACTTCAGATCATTCTCCCCCAAGTATACTGCACACGAGTCATCTTCAGCACGCCTGTATACTTTATGGCTTGGTTACAGCATATGAGAGCACATATGGGAGGCATGATATACCCTGTCACATATGCCAGCTGGTCGTGAACTGGAGAACATGCGGGGAGCAGTCCAAGTCGTGCACAGGCGTACGATCAGTGTCCTCATGCACATTTAGCATTTGGAGGCACATTCGAGGACATATAGTAGATGTATAATGATACTATCATGTATGTCGCAGCTTTTTTTCATCAAGATGGTGCTAGTAGCATGTCGGCACCTACAGCAGGGTACGTCACAACCATACCTTGCAGAATGCATGGTACTAGCACATGTAACGTATGTACCATTTCACATTCACTCACTATGGCTTCTATGTATATGTGTGTATATATATATATATATATATATATTATATATATATATATATATATATATATATATATATATATATATATATAGTCACGTATGTACATGTACTGTTCTTTGTTACTCACAACCACTCTCAATATTTTACATCTTGTCTTATTTGGTTATACTCGTCTACATTTTGCACACACAATATCTACCCGGGGATATGCCATCTATGTTGGGTCTCCGACCCGGGGAACTCGGTTTATTCACCCTTCCCAGGGGGCACAGAACATATCTCAAAAGGAGTGACATGAATGTGGAGGTCGGTATATGTGACGTTTGTTTACCTATGAAGGGTCTGGTCGTCCATACTGAAACTGTGTGAGTTCTTTTTACATAGTTTTTAGCCTTTACCTGTCCCCTCTTTACTCTGTGCTGTTATATTTCTTTGTTGTGTTTCCATCTCAATGTTATTGTTTCATGTTTATTTACAATTTAATACTGGTCGTTTTTCCTGTCCTGCATTTTAAGAGTACCTTACCCACATAATCCGCCTGCCCTACCATCAGGTATATAATTTGTGTCATATATACATTCTGTGCATATATTACTCAAATGATTACGTGACAGTGGTGCTGATGGTTTATTGGGGTAGATGGTCGCAAGTCCAGGCCCTTCCCCCATAACATGCCTTACTGTGTGTTGTGTGGTGGAATGCAGATAAGGCTGTGTGTGTTACAGGTGGCGGTCTTGTTCCGGCAGCAAGGCTGCAGGTGGAATAGCGTACCCGTAAAGGCGATGTGGCAGTGCCATGTGGACCATGGTGCCTTCATCTATGGATGGACCACACTTCTTGCTGCTGCAGCCACCATTGGTTGATCGCCAAGGGCATTGGTGAGTTCGTGCACAATATTTGTGTGTTGTGTGTGGGGTGAGATGGTGGTTGTTGGTGTTGATTGTATACCTTGTTAACTTGTTACCTTCTCACCTTGTTTCCAGTTTTTTTCCATATCTCATCTACACACACCCCATCGGAGACAATAACAGGTAGACATAGTAGTAGTATGGGTGAAGGGGCACACACACATACAAATTAAGAACATACACTTAAATCATATACAAAACACTATTTATTTACCCACAAATACAGGCATATATAACTCTCTCACCCAAAAAAAAAACAAAAACACATAGTAAAAAAATGATTATACACACACACCACACACACACACACATATATATATATACACATCAAACCCAGGTCCTAGTTGCTCACCTCCATTGACTAACCCACCCTGCATGGAGGCCAGCACTGTCTCGAACAGTCGTCGTAACGCCAACTTCCTCTTTTCCTGTGAGAGGAGGAGGTTGTTGGTGGTGCTGCTGCTGGTCGGCGCTGCTTTGATGGTGGTGGCAGCCCGCTGGTGAGCAGATCCAGCAGTGCTGTAAATTCGACCATCATCTGCGATGAATTGCTCGGCCAGTGAGCGATGCCCAGCAGCATCTGGGCAGCCTCCTCCTGGGTGGTGGTCACTGCTGCTCCATCATCGTCGAGCATGATGATGGTCAGTGGTGGTGGACAGGTGACCTCGGGGAGGGAAGGGCTGCCCTCCATGGCCACGGTAAACAGCAGCACCATGTGTGGTGGTTGTGCTGCTGTGGTATTGCAGGTGTTGTATAGCAATGTGTATGCCCCTACCTCATCCGCACCGCAGGGCAACAGCATGTCGGGGTGCATATGGTGCACAGAGCAGCACCCTGGTTGCGTACATGCCACCTGCTGTTGGCAATGCTCATACATGACTGGGGTGTGGGCGAGCAGCCAGTGGAAGACCACATCGCACACCTCCTCATAGCACCTCTCCTCCTTCCCCTGGTGGATGGGAAGAGTATGTGTCACCATGCCAAGCCCTGGCACCACACTAGTATAGCTCTTGTCGGGTTGAAATGGAAGGCTCATACTGCCGGACTGAAGGCGGCCGGGCCAGCCATGTCTATCTTATAGAGCTCCCCCTCTGCTGCCTCCTTCACAATCTCGCCCAGACAGGTGCAGCAGCAGGGCACATAACAACGGCACACACTACTTCCCACCACCTACACAGCTCGCCCTTGGTAGTCTGTGCATCATCGCAGTCATCCATACTGTTCAAGTGAAGTATTCATTCTTAATTGTATATGGAACGCACATATGCATGTCCCATACATGTCCCATACATTCCTTGCTCCATCGACATGTCTTGTCATCCCATTCCTCTCATGCAGGGCAAAGTCGACTACGCTGCATATACACTGGTGTTCCACAATGTCTTCAACGTCTGAATGAGCCTTGAGGATGTACCCTGTAGTGGGGAGGCGACTGTTGGGGAGCAAATGGACGACCACACATCCATCATACTTGTCGGACAGGTGTATTGCACTATGGAATTCATCCCAGGCATCCTGATAGCCCTACATATAGTTGGTAATGTCAAACACCTGGACCTGCTTGTACCCAAGCTCCAGTTTGAACACAATATGTTGGTAGCCCATGTAATAAAATTCATAGAGGTTAGTATATTCTGGCCAGAACTACACACAGTCATGTTTGTCGAAGCCCACGGCAGTGGTGGTGGTGGTGGTGGTGGTGGTGGTGGTGGTGGTGGTGGTGGTGGTGGTGTTGATTCTCCTTGAAGCTGTGACACCAACTACAGATCGAAACTCACTAACTATGCATGCAATGTAATGCTCATGGCCTCTTATACCTATTTTGCTGTGAGAAACACCTCGCAGGGAAGTGGCATACACAGCATCTCCCATGTCACCATGCCATGCTTCATTATGTTTGTATGCTGTCTGCCGGTGCAATACTCGGTCCAACGCATATGTCTGGTCAGCTGGTACAGCTCATATACAATTTTCTGCTGTTACCATACCTGACATACATAACCTTTATTTGCATGTTCCATCAGGGCTGCTGTAGTACATGGTAACTTGGAGTTCGGTTGTAGGTAGTAGACCAGACAGGCGACAACAATGCAGGGTGTTGGACAGATGATGTGACAGTCTCCATCGCTGTGATTCACCCAATGTTCGAGCCTAGTGCAACATTCCAAGTGCTCTGGCCATCCCGGCAGTTTGAAGTGCATGCGGCGGTAGCTGACCGTGACACTGTTGTACTTGTTCACATCCAACGGGCTAAAGCCATTAAACATTTTATGTTGATAGAGAGACAGAGAGAAAGCCGGCGAGGTCTCCTTTATGAAAAGTCTATGAAGTGCATCATCCTGCAATTACCTAAGTGCTTGATTCCATGGTACATTATGAACATGTTACCGTTGTTCATCGCTGCCATGTCGCTGTCATTGATGAGCTGTGCGTACCACATGGGTAGTCGCACCCAAACCATGCCTTGCAATAGGCATGTGATGCACAAGCCATGAGCTGTTTTGGCCCGCCGGAAGTCCTCCACCACATTCCATTTACCCAATGTGAGGTTGGCCAATACAATAAACTGGCTGTCATCATTCAGTTTTGTGAACAGAGCCTCCATCATTCCACAAGTGTGTGCGATACAATGGTAGGTCCTATCCATCAGGTCGGGTTTTTATACACCAGTGGGCACCAGCCTTAAGGTGTCCTACCCTTCCTCCATTGTTCATAGTGTTGATCTTGACCTCTGATGTGGTGTATCAAGCCTTCATACCTATGTGTAGATGTACTCTGTCCGATCGTCATTGCTTTGCACCCCTCTAGTGACCAGGGACCATGCATGCAGTAGTAGTATGTTCATGTCCAGACACGCTCAGCCCCACCCACACTCGATGCATGAGTGGTGCGGCATGTACCAAGACCTCAGTACCTGCAACAAGAGACAGTCACATACCGTCTGTACATCGCACACCCTCGTGCTTCTACAATGGATACTTAACCATCACTCCTATTCTCATCCTGCGACATAGATGGTGCCCTCAGGCATCATGCAGGTGATTATCTCTTGTATCTTATTGTAGGCTACATTACCATCATCCCAATGTATGCCGTGGTAATGTTTCTCCAGCCATGTATGTGTCACCTTACTTTTCTCATCGAGCACATGCCATGGAAAGGGTAGTAGGAAGTCACATGTTGTTACACCACTGTCCATGTAGGCTATGCAGAAATGTTTAAATATGAAGTCACTCTATGAGATTCAGTCCTGGACATTTGCGAACAATGTGATGGATGGGAGGTGGTGAGTAGTCTATAAGTACACTTTATGTCAATACCTGAACTATGTGGTCTCGCACATTGTTCTTTATGAGCCGGTCATGAATTATCAGGGCATAGGCCTGGGTATTGGCCGGGAAATTAGCAGTGGTGGTCATTTTGATTCTATAGTCCCAGATGCGCTCTGTATCCATATGTCCTGCTAACTGGCGTCGAAAACAAGGAGAGGGACCATGTTCACGAACTTGGCAGGCACTAGTATTGGGGACTGCGCAGGGCCATAGTAGGTCCGCTGAAAGTAGGCATACAACTGATATGATACCATGTACATCCCATTCGTGAAATCGATATTTAGGTCACCAAAGGGATAGCACTCAGAGTTGATGTGTACATTCATGTTTTTCATATTTGCATGGTCGATTTTAGAGCGGTCTGTGCTGAGAGCATTTTGTTTTCCCATCTGGATAGCTATGATTATCTAGCATAGCTTTTCACTTGGGAAGCTGGTTTTTACATTCCAGTTGACACTCATGGCCTGTGTGATGCTCAGGTAATTTTATAGACTCCGAATGCAGAATGTAATATCTATGTTCCTACCCTTCTCGGCATACTTAAACAGTTTCACTCGTTCTGACATTTTCACCTGCACATGTGACAGAAGCCATTCAATGGACCAAATAGTCAGCATCGTGACTTCGAGCACATCCATGGTATCCAGCAAGGTATTAGCTTGCATATTGGCCATGAGAATAACCAGTTCCTGCTTCGCATTGATGATCATGTGCTTGTAGTCCTCGGCAAACCCCAACAGCATGGCCAGCGGAATGCCAACTTCGAATTTCCCTTGTGGGTAGACCAGGACCTTGTAGTCATTCTCGAGACCCCAGCCGGCCGTTTTCGAAACGGAAAGCTGGTTTTGTGTCAGCAAGAGGTAATTCTTGATGGTTTCTGTGATTCCTACATCACATATTGCATCTACTTTCCTACCATTGAGCTTGTACGCGATGTGGCTTATCATTTGTAGAATCCCATTCCTAATTATATTCGTCGCAGGTGGTACTGCATTTCTAGTCTTCAGTATCGTCCCCCGAAATCACAACTTGGAATTTCAGGGTACAGTGTAGACGTCTTGGTTTTGGACCGGATCCATACGTCGGACGAGGGGGCTTGAGAATCTGGCAGATAAGGTGTGTACACATGCAGTTCCACCTTGGTGATCGAGTCATCGAACCCCACCGGCGCTGTCATGTTTAGAATCTCTCTGTCCATACTAATTCATGGATAGTCTCAATCTGTGCAAAAAAACTCACGTTTGCTGATGTTAGCACACTGGATGCTCGTCCTGTACTGACGTCTGGTTTCGCGTGGTAGGCTGATTTTATTACTTTCCCATGCTTAAAGTTCAGCCCCATATTTGTGTAGAAGTAGTCAGACAGTGATTTCTTAGCCTCGGAAATTGATCAGATTGTTGTACTGGTCGACGATAGACACGAGCACTTCCTGTACACTCTCTGTGACGACTGGAATGCATTACTGCATACTAATGCTATCCATTCGGCATATGCATCAGTTATATGTTTCGCACAACCATAAGTTCGTGTGGTTTAGCAGTCAAGTCCCAGTATAATCGAGATCTTGTTAGCATCACCACTGAAGACGAATCTACAGCCCAGAATTCATGTCATGGAAAACTTCCACCGAACACTGTCCGTGCTATTATCGCCGGTCCAAGCAATTGTGGGAAGACGTGTGTGCTCCTCGGCCTTCTGGACCATCCCAATGGTCTCTGCTTCGAGAATGTGTATCTCTACTCAAAGTCTCTTCAACAGCTGAAATACCTTCGCGTGGTGCAGGTTCTACAGGCCATGGATTTACCTCAGTATTTCCCATTTAACAACAATGCTGACGTCGTGCCGCTAAATGATGCTAGGCCTAACTCTGTGTTTGAATTCGATGATGTCGAGTGTGTAAAGCATAATACTATGCAACAGTACTTTAGCATGTGTTGCCATGTTGCTGTGAATGCGATTTTCCTCTGTCAGACATACTCGCATAAGCCAAAGCAACTTCTGCATAATGCCAATTTCCTCATTCTGTTTCGTATGGATGATCTGAATCTCTGTCATGTGTACTCCGATCATGTGAATACCGATATGAATTTAGGTAGTTTTAGAAATATGTGCTCGTGTTGCTGGCACGACCCGCATGTGTTTCTCGTCATCGCCAAGGACATTCACCACATAAGGGCCAGTTTCGATTTGGCTTCGATCAGTTCATTATCATGCACCGGTGAACTATGAGGTATGCCATGTCCAAGTTCGGCCATAGCCGCCCGAAGCATGCACCGGAGATTTGTATTATGTCTACTTATGATGGGAACTGTAGTTCTAGTGGGAAGTGGGCCAGCATCTCGGGGGACCTAAGCACGATGGCGATGCAGCGAACGTGTCCTTTGTCCGCAGTGTTACTTCCATGGCTATGGATCATCTACAGGCCACATGTACTGCCACCGAGTCTCATATTTGCTCGCTCAAGTCCGATGTGTCTTGACTTGTGGCCTTGGAGACAAAGCTTAGCAGTGTGGGCAATAAGTTTGTCAACACATTGACCACTGGCTTACAGACATTGACAACAGATGTGCGCAAACTGTCCGGCTTGGGTGCAAAGATGACCGCCCTGGAGGACCACATTTATGCTACCAATGTACTGGCCACGGGTATGGATATTAACCTTGTCGGGCTGGTCAAGTCTGTGTCCAGTCTCACCAATTTTACGTCTGGCATTGCACTCCGGGTCGTGGAAGGGTGGATATTGACCACACGAACGCCCTATCCGCCAAGATGGAGGCCCAGATTCGCTTCTTGACTTCTACCGATGTGGAAATGCTCACCACCACCCTCGGGCGACAGCTTGAAGCTTTGGAGAAGAAACTCGATGTTGTGGGTGCTCAGGTTTCTGCCAGCGACCTTACCGACCTGACTGAAAAACATCAGGGTCCTTGTTTTGACTACAAAGCTGACCAATCTGGAATCAGGCTTTGCAACCATGAAGATGAAACTGGATGAATTGGGTGTGCAGGTCGGTGGCCTACCCTCCAAGACTGAGGGTGTGCTTGCAACCTTCACGAAGAGGCTTGTCAACCTGGATTCCAATGTTGATGCTGTCTGTATGTCATACAGTCAATTGTCTAGTCAGATATCGACCCTCACATCCGATGTGCAGAACGTTGGTGGTTTAGGTGGTACACTTGCTGATGTCGCGAAGAATGTGTATTACCTGGGAACTTGTATTGACACCAGGGTGCTGGAAGCCCTCGGTGCTGATCTAAAAGATCGCATGCTCATGGCAAGCCCCAATTAGAGCAAACTGGCTGGTCTGAGTACACAGATAGAGCACATCTCTGACTTGGTCACAAACCCCGACATAATGGCCAAGGTTTCCACTATGGAGGCTTGACTCGGCTCTCACTCTCTTTCCTTCTCTCTCTCTCTCTCTCTCTCTCTCTGTGATGTTGGGTGGTCGTCGTACTGCCAGAGGTATGCAGCAGACAGCTGTGGCCACCCTGGATGAATGGATCGGCACTGTCATGTCGGGTGTGACTATGAGAAACATTGGTGATGTTGTCACCAAGCTCACATCCCACATCAAACCTTTGAGTGTACAGCTTGTGACATTGGAAGGGACAAGTGGGCTCATTGCAACCATGTATGGGATTCTGTCATAAAACACATTAGTAAAGCATAAGAAAGCCTTACGAAGTTGATCGAGCATCGCCACTAGATATATATAATGTGTACATTTGACAGTACGTATCAGTGCTATGGCTACCCCCACCGAGGATCTGAGTCGTGTCATTGCAAGCATTTGCAAAAAGTGTCAAGAGGGTTCGCATGGAATGTGATGTGGTATTGTCAGAGGTCTTCCATCCGATAATGTCGCAGCTTGACACATTGCAGCCACCACCACCTGTTACCCCTGCTTTGAAGACTGAGCTGCACTTCGCACAGAAACACAAGACTGTGGCAGAGGAGGAGATGATCACTGATGTAGATGATGTGCCCGTGGCATCTTTGAAACAGAAGAAGTTGCGATCTAATGCATGCTCTATGGTGTTTCATCATTATTTCACTTTGCACGTGTCTCGTCAGAACGATTCTACTTATTGTGTGTACAGGCACGGGAAGACGTGGTTCCTCGGCGGGAAACAAGTTTTCTTTCTACTCAATGATGTTACCCAGGTAGGGGATGTCGTCATGCAAGCCTCACCCAGCCTCTACAAGCTACTGTTTAAACATGTGCCTGGGGATTATTCCCGTGCTGCGCTTCGACAGTACCAACAGTTGTTGCAACTCACACACACATATTTGGTGGACAATGATGCTAGCAGGCATGCACATAAGGACACAACCCACACTAAATTCGCTGTTATCGAAGCTCTGTTTCTGAACATCGGTGTGAGCAGATCAGGTCTGAAACTTGATGGTGGCAGACAGTTGGAATACATGTATTGGGACGATGTGAATAAGCATGTGGACCATCTACATCTTCTCATCTCATCCCGCGAAACTGACAATATGTCTCACACAAACAAAATAGTGAATATCTTGGAAGAGCACCGAGAAACTGGGCATATCCTGCGAGAGGTGGGTCTGTCCTATGACTATGTCGAAAGCACAGCTTACCGCCGATTTGCATCTCCCTGAACAATAGAACTTCCCCAGGCATAAGGTGCATCTCTTCTGACTTAATGACCTGTTCCAGGCCAACTTGGTGGAAATGATTCCTTATGCACATGTCGATAATGGCTTTCGCTACATCCTGACAGTTATCAACTGTTTCTCCTAGTATTCATCGGCTGTATCTGTGTGTCATAAGTATGGGGCCGATGTTGCTGCTGCAATTAAATTGGTTTTGGACAAGATGGTCGCACCAAAGAATGTCCAGATGGACAGTAGTAAGAAGTTCTACAACCCTGCATTCCATGAGCTCATGACTGCAAAGAAGATTCATCACTACTCTACTTTCAGTGACATCAAGGCTTCGATCGACGAACAGTCAACCGGATGCTTAAGAATATGATGTTGAAGTCGTTCTTGGCACAGAGTAGCTACTGGTGGTTGGATCTGCTTCCTCGACTGCTTACTCAGTACAATGCATGTAAGCATAGAACGACTGGTCTTTGTCCATCTGAGATTACTGCTGCAAAAGTTTCTTCTCTATTAGGGACTGTGTACCGGGACTCCAAGATGGCGGACTCGAGCTGACCACAGGCCAAGGTGGGCGACTATGTCCATATCTCCAGAATCAGAGGTATCTTTGATAAGTTATACTATCCGAACTGGAGTGTCGAGGTGTTCCGCATCGCCAAGGTGAGAGACATTTCACCATGCGCCTATATGCTAGCCAATATGGACGGCCAAGATATCAGTGGTTCTTTCTACGACTATGAAATATATGTCACAAAATTCCTCATGACTATTTAGTGGAGCGAGTGATCTGCAGATGTGGCGACCAGGTTGGTTCTCATGAAGGGGTTGGGCTTCCATTCCTGCTTCAACCAATGGGTACCCAAATCTTCGCTTAGATCTGTGTAATGTCTCTATTGCTTCTTGTTGCTGTGCTGGTTTTTGTGAATAAATGTAATTGTTCTTAACTGTGTATGTGTCTCCTTTGTTAGCTGTGCATGTACTCCTGCCATGCAAGAGGTAAGTGGTCTGGTTTGTGTGTGGGAACCTCGGTTTTTGTGACTCCCCTGCCAGCCTCCCCTTATTGATAATTCTATTTGGGTCAGGGCTACACATCTCATGTCTGAGAGAGGGTGGTGGGGTGGTCTATTAGTATTCCATTCCCACAGGGGTACATATCCTGTTCATGTCCTCCTGGTTGGGTGGGTCATTATTCCTCTTGTCACATTTCATTGTGTGGGGGCATTTATCTCTCTCCTCTTTATAACATATTCCAAGCAGGCCTGGCTATGTATCATGTTCTCACACAACTGCCTCTGCTGGGTCATTATTATTCTGGCAGGTTTTATCCTTCATGTCCAAAATAGCCGCCACAGGGCTTCGTCCTGTTGACCCCTTAGGGAAGGGGTCAGTTCTGGCTGGGGCCTCGTCGCAGATGGATGTGTGTGTGGGCGCCATTTTGACAGTGGTAATCACGAACTTCAGTCAATGCTGGCTGCCAATATGGCCACCAGTATTGCTTCAATTATTCCGACTGGCTACCAAAATGGCCGCCATCGAAGTATGCACTCATTGGGGTAATTGGAAATCTGTTTTGACGATCAGTGGGGAAAAAATTCCTGACTGCCAACATGTCCACGGTCGGTTTCAGGCGACTTTTCCTGGCCACCAAAATGGCCACTGTCAACATATGCGCTCATTCTGTTAATAGTAAATCGATTTCGGGGGAAATATTTTTCCACTGAATGCCAAAATGGCCGCCGTCGGTTTCAAGCACCATTATTACTGGCTGACAAAATAGCCAACGTTTGTGATGGAAGTATACGTTCTAGAATTTACCCCGGGAAGAGAGGAAAATTTTTGAAAAATGTTATGGGCCGGGACCTTAGTATGCAAATTGAGCTCCTCGGCTCCCCCCCCCCCTCCTGACGCCTGGTGTCCCAGAAACAACTTTTTTATTCTACTAACTAAGATTACCCTCACTCCTATAGTGTGTTGCAATGTAGCGGAGTGGTCAGTTTTTCAACATATATGTGTCAAAAGCTTTCCTAATGTACCATTTACACCCCGTATTTTTTAATGTTACTCTCTCCATACGCTCACGCATATTATCTGAAGTAACTTTTCTAGCCAGAAGCTGGGAGAAGTGCATATACTTATTGAACGTAAATACTAAAACAATTATTGTCGTTCCCATCTTAACTTCAAATTGTAACAATATCACTAAATACAATATTTAATTGTATGTTGCAAAAAACTATTAACGATTCCTTTGTATCTCCTGTGATCACTGCAATATTGTGCTACTATCACCAGTGAAATTTTCAAAACTACTGACAGCCTCGGTTTAGCGTTCATTTAATGTTAATGCGCAATAATAAACCTTAAGTGTGTGTTTTACAACCTCAATTTGATTGGCTCAAAAATAGAAAATGTTTACCAGAGACTAGAACATGAGTCAAGAATGCTACCTGCTTTGTCTCAGAAACTAGTAGCCAACATGTAGACTAAATATTTAGAACTAAAATTCAGCCTGAATGTTGCAATCTTAAGTATTTGTTGGGAAAACGTGGCAATGATATCCGAAAAATGCAAAAAAAAAAAATATTATACCCATTATTTATTTAACTTAATTTCAGTCATTCCTTCTGAGCAATATGGAAATTTTATCAAACATATCTACAGAATTATGGAACTGATAAATTTTTCCCATTGATTAAATATGCTAGCCTTATTCGTCCATAAAAATACACTATTATTAATTACGAAATTAAAATAGTAAAATGAAAATGGGCAATCAAATTTTTTACAACATAATCGTCTACTTGTAGCGTTGGGCCAGATGTTAAAAAAGTTTTCGACAACATTGTTAAAGCACTTTTTCCTTTGTTAAGCCGTTAATGTTAGTAAACAGATACTTTACTACGAAAGAAACAGGAGAATCCTTGAAGATCTGTGAAGTGGAAGAACATAAAAAAGTTATGATCGATGTAACTATACAGAAGCTTCCTTGCTGTAATCTCGCCTCGATGACTGATGGCGAAACTTGGATAAGAGTTACAGGAGTGTGCGATAACTTTCACATTATGCAATATCTCAGGAATGATTTATGAGCTACTCAGCGCACAAACAAACCTTATATTACAATTAAAGTATTTATATGTCATAAATAATTGAACAGAATCACAACCGGTACTTTAAACACAGCACATACTTGAAAAGATTTTTCGAGGAGAAATGAACGGTAACATATCAAGAGTATTTATTATTTGTGACTTACACGAAGCGGGGTGGCACAATGTCAAACATTTGGTCTCGCATTCGGGAGAATATGGGTTCGAAACCCAGTACAGCCATCCAATTTCGGCTGTTAATGGCTTCCAGGAATAATCACAGGCGAATGCTGTGCTGGTGCCTTACTACAGGCTTTGGCCGATATCTTCCCCGCTCGTTACGTTCTGAGCGATTTCTTCCATCTCTAATAGCCCTGCTGTCATCACGAAGTTAAAGCTCTACGCACGTATCTTTATGGCTTCTGTAAGTTTTCTATTTTTTACGATCTTGCAATCGCTGGTGCAAATAGTTTTATATTAATCTCATCGAGAACAGTGAGATTATTTCCTCAGATTACGATTACTCAATATATGAAAACAGAACCTTAACACATATTTATTTCACAGATAAAATATATGTCTCGGACGTTTAGAAAACGGTGTTGGGGTGTGACGTTATCGAGTCATAATTAAACTTCCATAGTGTAAAGTTGGAGTGGTGTCAGAGGCGTGTAGTGAATTTTTTTACATGGTAAGCGATATAATAGCCCCACATATTTGAGTGTTTTAGATAACATTTGCTACTGCCGGGCTGTGGTTCCATTTTCAATTCCTACTAACAAACGCAACTTCCAAATTTGCTTACCCTCCACATGTATTTACCGTTTTATAATACCTAACATTAGTTATAAAAACGGAAACGAAATGAATGTAATAATAATTATACTGAAAATTATTTAGAGAGCATATTACAAATTATAAGAAAACTCCCGTTTTCCCGAACACTTTCATCCACTTTCTATGGAAAAATTAGGACTGAGAACGCAAACTGAACGACTGCTTGCCCTGCCGAAGGAACGCGGCAGGGTAACCCGCTTGCGAGTTCGATTCATCGCTAGTCGCTCCCGTTTGTGGAAATAAATACTAGATAGCAGCACTATGCGTGTACGGTACGGGAGTTACGAGAACTCTGCTTCTCGAATCGGAAACGAGGAACTCAGATTTAAATGTGTTTAAATTTAAAGTTAAGGCGAAAACTATAAAGAGTCAAACATTTCCAATATGTATAGGGAAAGCATTGCTTACCTTGCACCTATGTAATAAACGTCACTTAGTGTGTATGTGTATACGACTACTCTTTTAAGATAGGCCTACAGTGAACCTGCTTAGTATTTACTTAAGATCTGATAGTAAATGATTTAAAACCATCGGAATAACTTTTCTTATAGCTAACTGTAAAATTATATTTTGTGGTCGTTCTTACGATGCTTTGATTCACTTAAATTTATGATAACAAAATTAATAATTTACTTGCATGATTTGTAACCATTTTGTTAGTACATTTTCGGGTACCCTGGTCGTGTTATATGTTTGTATACGTTTTTAATTATTTCCCCTCAAGTAAAACATACTTTTACAAAATATAAGCAATACTACTGGATGAAATTTTCGATTCAGTAGATTTCGACCTACTTGAATTTGTCGTAGATTTTCTCCTAAATAGTAGAATAAGAAACGATAAAAGTATGGAGCTACCCTGGTGTTCATTGCGGAAGTATTCCAAAGCAGAAAAGCCGTATTTTTACTTCATACTTTAAAAAGTGACAGCAGAGGTAAACATTGCTAGTGACTTAAGTCAAAGCCATTAGCTGGCTTGTTGGTTAAGGTTCTGGTTGCGGCAGAAAACAGTTCTGACGGTATTTTGTAATTTTTAAGTCAAACGTAATGACTATGGTCACGTGTTTTTCTCGGATATATTTACTCGAAGGCTAGACTCCAATGAGTTATGGCATACGTGCAATTTTCCTTTGGTTGTTGGCCACGTTTCTTTGTCGGGATACAGTTCCTTACCTGACTGGGCAAATCAGAATTAGTCAACTCCGACACTGAGTGTCCATGATTCGCGGGCAGGTGTTTACAACGCGTGATAGTTAAACGCAGCCAATCACAAAAGTCGATCTGAGCTCTAGTATTTTGGAGTACAAATAGTCCGGAAATCTTTTCGCGAAAACAGATGGCCCTAGAAATGACATAAATTATTAACTGCGTCATTTAACATTCTCTAATAAGAAAGTACTCTGTGTGCACACACAAGTATGTGTTTGCCCTTTCGAAATATTCATATTAGTTAGTTTTTTTTTTGTCGGGGTGAAAACCAGCCAAGTAACCACTTTTCTGCAAGAATACGGGCGCGTAGCAAGTCGGGCTGAAATGTCACAACACGTCAGAAATCATAAAAACAGGAATGCCTTTAATAATCGTACACAAAAGAGTTATCATTTAAAGCAAAAATTAAATTAACTGTATTTCAAATACGTAATTAATATCATTATTACATTTTTCATGTGAAAACGCAGGGGGCGTGATTCTGTCAGTGACTGCACATGACGTATGTATTTGGCGTCATAATCCATTCACGGTTACTTCAACGTTTTATGAAGACCTGCTAATTTTCTACTTCCAGGATATTCCTCCGTCTCGTGCAAACTAAGATTAACAAGCCTGGAGAATTACACCAGAGGGACAACGCACCTCCAATCGTGCGCACTCAGTTGTAATTACATTTTGTATAAGAACTGTTTCTCACTAGACGTTACCAACATACCTATTTTCACCCTATTTTTTATTCGAATTATTTATTAATGAAGCATTATAATTTATAGATAAGATATTTATTAATAACATTTTAATTTAACAGGAAAAAAAAATAACTTTTATGAACACAAGTATAAAACGCTTGTGATACAGTGCGTATTTAGGGAATAACTAAACACGTCATACATGGGGAAATTTTTCAAAGGTTTGATTCAAAAATGCCGAAGAAACCGTGAATGGATTATACTTCCAAGTGCGCGGACAGTCTAAATAATACAAGCTGTCGCCTTGGAATTAACATAAAATAAACAATTAAAGCTTTTATTGCTTTATTAAATTTTATAATAAAAATATAAATAGCAAAAAATTTAAATAATGCAGTAAATTTAGAGAATAAAATTTAAATCCTGGTTTTCTATTCGTTTAATAACAAGAAATTACAGAGAGAATCATTGTTAAGCCAAGGATTTTAACTACGGGGAATTATAACGTCATCAATGTAGTAAATTTTCGTACGCCATTTACTCATGAATAGATGAAGTGTCAATTTATGTCCAAAGACCTAATGTATACATTGCAAACAGAATTAATGGTTGCGAGACAAGATTCAGTTCACAAAGACGCCATACTTCCTATGCGTGCGTGTACTTAAGGAGAACAGAGAAAATGGATTTGAAATTGCCAACTTCTTACAGACAGTAAAAACAAAGTTAGGAAGTTTTAAAATCATATAATATTTAAAATGGATTCCAGAAGAATACAAAAGGTTTTGAGTAGACATTAAACTACACCTGCTTTCCTGGATGACCTTGGATGAAAAGCGACGAAAAAATACAATATTCCTAAGAAAGTTCGCCATAGACAACACACAATAAATCCAGATGGTATTACCTTCAGTGAAATTTTTATATATTACGTAAGTTTAAAACCGATTATTTAGTACCACTTAATTTTCACAATGTCTGAAGCTTGTGTGAGAATTCATGTTTGTCGGCCCAGTCTGCATTAACATTTCGTCGATAATAGTTACAATGTTGTATGTAAAACCAAAAGCTTTTTGTATCCAAACTGTGTAATTAAATACACGGTAAAGTGAGCACTTTTAAAAGCTCTCTCATTATGAATAATAGTCAATAAAAATATTTTGTGTAGCCGTAGACATAAACTTCCGAATGCGATGGAATAGAGCCTTTTAGTGCTCACTTTACCGTGAAAAGCCCATAAGAAATGTTTCGAACATGCTTGACATACCGCGTGGTATTAGGCATGTGTGTGAGTGGATGACTTCTCAAAATATGACGGAGGAGGCGAATCATCCAGTCAGAAGTTTAATGAAAAGATTAATTAGTGAATGAAAGTTTGGTTTATAACTATTTTTGAGGGTCCAGAGATATTTAAAATTCCCATCCGGTTAATTTTTAAAAAGGGAAATATTATGTGTTTCTGTAGCTATTTTCCGGTACAAAATTTGGAAGAAACCAATCACAATTTGGGCTACATATCACTGCCGCCTTTTTGAAGGCGGTGCTGTATACAATAAAGATGGATAAGAAAATGCATTATTTAAAATATCTACATGCTTGCTACACACAGTTTATATCCCAAGTTCAGCCAGGGTCTATTAGATGGTCCTAGAAATCTAAGGTGTCACAGAAAAGTTGTATAAACAAGGGTCGGTAATTTTTAAGAAAATAAGTGTTAATTTTTTATAGCTGTAATTGCCAACAAATAAAGTGTCAGTTATCTGAATAAAAATGTAAGAAGAACATGAGGTATCTACGTATTTTTTTGTTCAGATGACGTGAGATCTCGAAAGAGTAAAGGAAGGAGCTTGTCACTTAAAAAATAATAACTAACTATGAGTACAGTTTCTTTAAATTGTGTGGTTGAAATCAAAAGAAATATTCCCGAGAAATGGCGTATAATACCAGAAATTTCAAAAGCAGTATTTTATTAAAAGCATTGTGTTATTTGTTATACCGAAATGAAAATTTTAATTTAATTAGGTTGAACCGTTTCAGTTTCATCGAAAAATTATTTTAAAAAAAAGAAACATTGAAAACGTAAGGAATAATTTCGAAATCCTGTCAACCACGGATGTTTTTTACAGCGTTACAAAACTTGACTGAAATTAAATCAATGCTTCCCATATATAATACATAAGCGTTAATTTTTCAAGATACCATTTTCAAAGAAATGGTATCAGTATCATTGCATCCGGCACAGAAGAAGGCCACCTGTAGCGCCTTGTCAAATCCTATCGTGTCTTGATACATGCATGTATACGAATGGGCATGGAATCAGAAAAATATCCTTACTTATTTTGCTGCATATTTGCTGAAGACTGTTGCAAATTATACTCCAAATTAGAACAAATTCACATAAGGGAGCTGGCGTACTATTTATTGCCACAAGGTTGTAACAGGACAAAACACTCATGAGAAAACCAAAGTTACGAGAGAACGAGTGTTATCATGCTGGAAACTGGGTACTCTGACAGAAAAAAATAGCCAATGAGGCCGTGGGATGTCTTAATTTTACTGATATGCATTCTATGACCCTCATTGCTACTGGTGAACAACGATAATGTGCTTTCACTCACTAGAATATCATGTCACTAAAAGGGGAAGTAGTTCGCTGTAAACTTGGGTAGGGTTTTTAACGCTAACCTACAGTAAACACTGGTGCGATAGTTATTGATGCCCAAATAAAATTTTAATTCGTGGCTAAAGAAAAATAATTACAATGTAATTCTATAGCATTCCATATTACGCTTTTAAAACGCCAATGCCAATGAAGGTGGGTTATTAAAATTATAATATGTGAATATGGCAGATTTGCTTGTGGTACGCGTCTGGAAATGTGCCTTGTTAAAATTAAGTGCTCTATAAGTAGTAAAGCTGCCATATGTCAGTAGAAGGTGGACAGAGATCCGCTGGCTTTGTTTGGACCTATTTGATAATGAAAATGTCATCCATTTCAGTGGTTTTTCGAGGTCGGTCTGACGTGCATGGGTACTTTCACAAGTACAGTACATTGTTCCCAACAATATCCTACTGTGAACTATGATGGGCCCATCGTAGTGGTGTGCTACCCACCCTGCCACTCACAGCCCTATTACCGAGCCTCTCTTAAACTCGAGCCTCAGTTGGCATATCAGCAAATATACTCGACTCCCACACCAAGGCGAACTGGGTTCGATTCCCAGATTTCCGCATGTAGGAATCGTGCCGGATGCTGCCGCTGATCGGTTGGTTTTCTCGAGGATCTCCGATTTTCCCTGCCCTTGCATACCAAAGGCTGCTCCGTATCCGCCTCATTTCGCCGTCATCGGCTCTCAAGGCCTCGTTGTTAATAGCCAATTAAATCTCTTACCTCAACTCCACTATCTCGAACTCCGTCACTTGATCGCATGGTTGTCCCGTACGTCTTCTCGGAACGCCTCTTGCACATTATCACGCCTGACTTGTGCCGTAGGTGTCACTCCATAAGAGCTTTCTGACGTGTGTTACATGCTACACTGAGAACAGCAGTAATGCCAATGTATGTTGCAATACTTGCGCCTTAAGGGCCTACACATGAACTAATGAGGGGAATCGTAACTCTGTTGAAGAACACGATATTAATTCACCCCGTCATTTAATTAAAACCTTAATATTTGTCCAGTTACATTATACACTATAAAACACTTTACAGTTATACTCGAATACCTTAAACTGCACCGGGGGAGCGTGCTATTTTAAGTTACTCTATTCCTGCAATTATTTATATATTTTATCTAACTAATATATATCACTCACCTAGCTACGAGTTCTTCTGTCATCTGCTGGAACGGCGTTGCCTTTGCGTTGCCGAAGGCTGGTTGTTATCACGTCTAACTTCCTCGCTTCCTTATATACTTGTTAGATTATCGATCACTCTGTGTGTTTGCAAACTTCTCCTGCGGCGCGTGTCCTGGTTGTCGCAGCGGCGCTTCCCTTCGATGACCTCGCCCGCTTTGGATGTGTGCTGGCGTGTTCAGGCAACCGGCGCGGCAAGGGCTTGACCACGCCGTAACAATGTGCTTGCACGTACGTGCGGTCGTTTACATGTCATCCTCGACGTGCTTATCTACTAACTTTCGCAGTTACCAAGGATTTTTACATGCTATGCAAATTATTACTGAACTGAGTTTATTTGGCGGTGTAGGAGGTCACACATGCTCATACACACTGCAAGGAAAAACGCACTTGCGAAATGGGTGCTGAGATAAAATAACTGTAGTTGAAAAATTCTACAGCTCTATTTAAGACAGACTTGAAAATCCAGCAGCTTTCGATTTCTTTCATTACTGTACGCATAATTAAACGACAAACTGACACTTCATGGAGGACTATAAACCAGTAACATATCAAAATACGATAACCGGACAAAAGAAAACCCGATAACACTTAAAAATGGTTCCACACAAAAACACTTGCCAATACACTGATTTCAGTGGCCTAAATAAATGAGAACTGCGGATTTTATCTGACAGGTTATGAAACCAGCGAATTTTCTCAGTCTCTAACTAATGATTACAGTTCTCGATGAACGAGCGCGCTAAACATTAGGAAGCCGAATTGTGCGTGGTTTCCGCTAAAGTTAGGGAATAACTCATTACATAAACACTGAGTCAGTATCCAAATGTTCCGGAGTTCATTGTAACCACGTATGCCATGTTGCCTATTGCATTTATGTGTACGACTGTGCGTCGTAAAATTCAAATTTTCTTTTATGGACTATCGTCCATTCACAGTTGCTTCACACTTTTTGAAGATCTGCTAAATTTCTACTTTCAGGATATTCCTCCGCTTCGTGTGAACAAAGCCAAAGGGACAGCACAACACGTTCGTGCGCACTCAGTGTAATAATATTTCGCAGAAGAACTCCTTACTAGACGTGTTTTCTCACTTTTTTAATTCATATTGATTAATGATGAAATGTTATTAGTTGTAGATAAAATATAAGTAGAATTCCAATTTAACCAAAAATAAGGCACTGTATGTCACGAGAAGTATAAAAAAACGCTTATGATATACGACATACTTACACTCAAAGAAATTGATTGGAAATTTACCATACCAGTGTATACGCTTAGTGAGACAGCAGGAATGGTAATGTTTTCCCCTACACATTCGTTGTAGGGTTCCTACATTTGCTCAGGAAACAGTCAAATGCGTAGGGAAGTCCCCAACTTTGTATAGTAGCGCTGCTAAACATTCCTATATATGCAGCTTGATGTGTGGTATTATTACCATTCAGTGTATAGGTTAAATCTTCCATTACAGTTTAGCAAGTTTGCCAGGAAATTTTTGGCAGTGTAGGAACCAACCAAACACATCGTAAAAGAGGTAATTTTTCAAAAGTTTGATTCAAAACGTGTGAATAAACCGTGAATAGACTATAGTATGTGCTAATGGGTTGGGGTGTGTTGGCGGTGTGTTCAGGGACGGCTCATCAGTCCGCGTGGTGGCTATCAGCAAGCGGCTTTTCACGCAGCGCCAAAGCTGCGTCGTGCCAAGGTTTCCAAGCGACCCTCCGACTCGTCGATAACCTCTTGGGCCGTCCAATTTGGCGGCATTACCCGGCCCTTGCCATCGCTAAACACACAATAGCCTCGGGAGCCTCGCAAGTAGGACGTTTATCCTGTGGGGACTCCAGGGAGGAGGGAAGAGGGAGCTTGATGCCGAATACGAGGAGTTGCGGCAGGGAGGCGTTCGTACACTCTGGTTCGTCCTTATGGGTCCTAGGACCTGCCCTGCGAGCCTTCTTGTTTGTGGCTCATCGCTTCCAGCAGGCTCCGTACGACGTGTCTAACAAGTAGCGACTTGGGTGCCTAGTACTCATATCCTAACTATAGTCCATTCACGGTAACTTCCAACTTTCCTGAAGCCCTGCTGAAGTTCTAATTTCAGGAAATTCCTCCGTCTTATGCAAGCAAATATCAACCAAGTTTAATAAATTGCACCAACTGGACAACGCACCGCATTCATGCGACTAAGTGTAAAAATATTTTTCATAAGAACTACTTGTTACTGAGCATTGCCAACACGCATATTTTCTCCCTGTTATTGTTCGCATTAATTATAAAGGAAACGGTACAATTTATAGTTATAATATATGAAAGAATCATAAATAAGGTACCATTTGGTTAATTTATGTTAACGCAAATATAAAACGCTCGTGATAAATGACATTTTCAGGAAAGAACCCAAACATGTCATACATGGGGTGATTTTTCAAATGTATTATTCGAAAAGTGTTTGATACTGCAAATCGACTATATGCAGCAGATTACCTCAGATTCGCTAACAGGAATTTTAGGAAAGTTATCATTCGAACTCAGAGACTCAGGGTATTTGTTTGGAACTCACGTACAGCTGTCTATAGAATCTTTTAACTTTTCATTGAAATAGAAATGCTTATTAAATTATTGGCAAATCTTTTTGAATGCCAACTGTCACTTGTACTTTTAAGTAAACGCCGAAATATTGTACACCGGTTTTTTTTGGTATAATTCTGAGTATTTTGCTATCTCAGTGCTATAAAGTAGGGTTGGATTTACTTCAAGATTCATCCTCCCTTTTTTTTCTTTTTAGATTTTGCTTCGCACGTTGAACAAAAAAAAAATAGGTTGGTTCCAAAATGTGATGTTACCGTCTCGGTGCTCATAAACTAAGTGACGGCGTGGGGTGGATCATATCAATTATGTTGAACGGATTTCGTATTTTGCGCGTGTCCACAACGTTGACCCAAGCATTGCCAAAATCAACTATCACATTCCCGTACTTTAAAAGTGGTGATCTGCTTGTCTACGTTCCGTACAGCTAAAACCCTTGATTTTATGAGAAAAAAGTAATATACAGCGTAACTTGATTACACTGTATTTGCATTTCAACCTATACTTTCTTTTGACAACTTTCTCTTCGCTACGCAATGATGCCTCAGTGAGCAGTCACAGAAAACTCCCTGTTTATTTCCATGGAAGCACCAAAGAGCTCTCCGCTTTAGAAATACATGTTAAAGTGGTCTTTATTTTTTATTAACGTTGTGGAACTTAAATCCCAATGAAATGTCTGTGAAATTAAGGGAACAAACATGTCGCAGAAAATAACCACATATAGCATGAAAAGGTTTCAGTTCCAAGTAACACTAAACAAATTGCTACCACCAAAAATACAAAATACTAAATTTTCGTTGAAATATTTTATTTCTGAAACATTCAAGACCCAGCAGATTCATTAAATACTGACTTCAGTGTACGCTTCGAAAAAGCACATTCCATAAAAAATACTTTATCGGGCAATACCATCATAGCCATTTATATGGCTGTATGTAATACAAATTAACTATAATGGTTACAAATATTATACACATATATTTATCAACGAATGTCAACATTTTTACAACTGAAATGAACCTACAAGCACCGATTATAGGGGGTTGGGGTAACGGGGACTGTCGTCCGTGCACTTTTCAGGCACCAGGGGCTTCACCCCTCTGGGTTTGTAAATAATGGTTTGTCACTACTTCAGTTTGTATTTCGTATTCATAACTCATCGTAGACTGCTTATCTCATTTTTTAAAAGTATATATAAGTATGTCTTTGCATAACGAAAAACAGCAGTATTTTAGTACATATTATTTATTTACCTTTTTTAAAACCTTGGTCCTCATTAAATTTGAGTTTTATATATATATATATATATATATATATATATATATATATATATATATATATATATACATATATATATATATATATAACTGCATGCACAAACATACAACGCACAGAATGAGTAAGTGAGAAGAAGGGATTGGAAGGGAGATGGGGCGATATTTAAATGAACCTAGGTGCTATCACAGATCATTTGAGACTTGTCCCCCTTATGGATACAAGACGTCTGCTCAAGAGTCGGCGCCTATAAATAAACGTAAGAAAAATGAGTTATTAATATATTTTTGAATATATTAAATAATATTCAATATAAAAATCACAGTAATTATTATGATTGCCCTACTGTACAAAGGTTTTCTTTCAAAACGTGTTTTCTGAATAATCCAAAATTACAATACACTTAATAAATTTAATTCAAAACAAGCACTTATTAATTAATTGATATTTAAAATATTCAATTAATTTTAGCAAAACATTTTACAGGGGTAAAATAATCCAGTGTTCCAAATTAATGTTTGCACGCTTTGTATGTTAGTAACAGACACTACTGAAGGCACTTTGATGGAATTGCATTTATTTGGTGCTATAAAGACAACGTTGGGTGTGTTCGAGCGCGTGCATTCATTCTGCCGTTTGCAGCCACAACCATCAGCACCTTAACTGTAGAGGAGATAACGGATGTGACATGGTTTTATTTCGAGAAACGTAAATTGATTTTAAAGTGTAATTGGAAATGTGAAAACACGAATGAAGTGCAGAGACGACGCTATTACTTCACAGGTTTGAGCTGGTTAAACTGTGTATGATGTGAAGATAGGACGGTGCGGCAGGAAGAGAGCTACAAATGATTAAGGAAGTGGGGGGGGGGGGATTTGTTACACACATCCACACGTTACGCCGGAAAGTCGAAGTCCATATGGCAAACTGTGCGTGAATCAGGTGTCAGTAAATCTGGGGTATTTCGTGTTTTAAAGCAAGTAAGGTGGAGTCCCTACATTCTAATGATTGTGAGTGGGTTTTTAACCAGTGCAACGACAACGAAGATTTTATTGGTGTGATTTTTTAGTCCGATGAGGCAACTGGAACTGCCATGTCAACCACCACAACTGTCTGTACTGGGACAATGTAGATCCCCACATTGTAGCAGAGCAGGCAATTGATCTTCCCGGATTAACAGCATCGTGCGGTAAGTCTGCCATAGAGGATTTGAGAGACCAACCTTCTTGACGGGAACAACGATAGGTGAAAGTTGCCGTACCATGTTGCATAAAATCATTGTTTCAGTTGTTCATCAACCCTACAGAGACGACGATCATTTTTTCCAGCAGGACAGTGCACCGTCGCATTACCGCCGTGACGTACGGTCGTTCCTAGAGGAAAAACTTGTGGGGAGGTGGACATACCGTCGAAGAAATGTCGAGTATCCACCTACATGTATTGATTTAATGCCGTTGGATTTTTATTTGTGGGGAACTCTGAAGCAATGTGGGTAAGCCACAAAAGACACGGATAAAGGACGTCATGAGAGACCGGACTGTGGCCACCTGGAAATCCGATCCCATGGAAACCACAGATACATGTTTGTCGTTCTGTTCTACAACGTTGCAGACGTCTTGCTGCTGATGGCGGACAATTTGAACATTTGTATCTCTTATTGACATTCGCACTCGCCCGACGTTGTGCTTATACCTTAGCCCTTCATATTGTTGTTTCTAAGTTATTCCCGTTCAAAGAATGCCAACATTATTTTGGGACATTGTGTATACTTATGTATTCTTCCATCATATACAACATAAATCGTACTCTCCTGACAATTTAGAGATGTGTGTAGGTCTACTATTATTACTTAGTTCTACGTGTTGTAAAGTTGGGTTGCCATTCTACTTCTACCTTAAGGGCGTCTTGTTTTCACGTTTTAAGAAATGCGTTATTTAAGTTCATTATTATACACTTATACAACTTAGTCATAATAAAAAATTCAGATATATCAGATATGCTGTCGTATTACTATAAAAGCCGTTCCTCGGTAAAAACTTATGGAAACTAAGATGTAATACTTCCTACCAGTTGTATGCACTATTTTCGTACTCTGAAGGGCATATAAACTCGGAGGGAATTTTACGAATTTTGAAAAGACTGATCTTCCATTTCCTCGATCGCTGTAAACGTACTCTATGTGTTTGCACAGCTCTGAGTTTCTCATTTGTGCCTGCGAGTCCATCTCCTTGTTACAGTTTTCAGTGTTCGATGTGTTTGCAGATGAACGAAGTAACAGCTTGTATGCTCGTGCATTGCAAAACTGTTCCACGAGGCGGTGTCTGTACGCAGCGGAAAAAGGATAAACGAACGCACCTTCTTATTGGGCAATTTCCCGTAATCCTTTGCTGGTCTCCATCTCTATTAAGATGTTGGTCACGTGGGTGGAGGTAGATAAATTCGAGGGTGGAGAAGAGAAAATAGGGGTTGGAAAAAGGGATGCTGAGAGGGTGGGGGGGGGGGGGGATTGGAGTAAGCTAGGAGCGGTCGACAGCACTTGCTTCTGCGCAGTTGGAGAGCTTCAAGTTCGGGACGCGAAAAGAGTTACTGATGAAACTGGTTGGATTTCTTCCTTGGCCAGCCTAATGCCTCTTCCGTTATAATTTTTGCCCGTCTCACATTGGCGATTACGCATTCGTTTTTGAGAGTATTGAACGGTAGTAGATACGTCAAATAACAGAACTGGGGTGTGTGTGTCGCGAACAATATGATGTAAATCCATAATTTTGATTTGTTATTCATGCATAATTTGCAGATAGCGTGCCAGCCACTGCTGTTATTCACTATTGTCCACAACGTACAATTGCGGGTATTATTTAATGGTTTTGAAGAAACATGTGTTACGACAACATACTAGCCGTAAAGATCAGTTGCAGGATGCACTACAGCAGACTATGAGAGATAGAAAGATATATAACCAGTTAGAAACCAATAAAAATTACCATTACCATAAAAACTGTAAACTGTGAAGGTTTATGGTTTGTGTATTTGCCATAAATACGTGGTGCACGCCACTAATTTTACAAATCAGGAAGAAGAAACCTTATGGAAAACCATCTAGAGAAGTAAGTGTCATATATTGGAACAGGTACATTCTGAAATTTCACACCGTAATGTAGGCGACAGACGTAGATGATTATACGGTCCTGAGTCATCATACGCCCTACTATTTACTATGTAACACCAACCGATACGAACAACCACGACCCGACAACATCAATAGACATTATCCAGCGCATCCGTATTTTAAATAAACGCGAATATTTGTTTTGCTAATTAATAAGATATAGTTTATTTAAACTGCATTTCGATAGTAATCCTAATTCCCGCAGCCAAATTTGTATTTATATTTAAACCAACTATTTAGCAAAATGTCGAAACATCACGCTTGCAGATTTTTTTGCTCTCGCCAGGTTAGTTTGTAGATAAAAAATAATTTACTTTTTACATGAACCTACACTTAACCACAAGGGAAATATTCTGCAAAATTGCATTTTTAACTATTCAATCGGTGATAAATAAGCATTCATTCTCATTAAACAAATGCAATATCCTCACACATTACACTTAAACATTCGAAGCGTACGTTTTCCTGATCAAGGATGAAGTTAAAGCCCGAAATTTTTCGAAATGTTATCGGTATGCCGCTATGAATATTTGGACCAATGTAGTGGGTGCACAAGAAAATAAGCGATAATTCATATTTACCCATTAAGGACCATGAGTCATGATTGTTGATTATCTAGATTTTAAAACATCCATACTTAAGAATCTGCTATCATTTTCAGAGAAATTTTAATGTCGTCTGTTACGAAAAAGAAAGTCTCCATTCAATCGCAGCAACACTGAGGTGGTGTTAAAATTAAGCTGAACTACAGACTTTATTAAAAATTAAGAAATGGTTAAAACCCTTATTTTTATCTCTTTCTGCTGATTGACGTACGACTCACCACTTAGCATGCTAAACTAAACCTTAACTCACATGTAAACGGCATAGATATCCATGAATTAACCAGGATTCCAACCCGGAACATTTCTCACGAAGGTGACACAACAATGTTATCAGTCGAGTTTATTAAAATGACGCACTTTTTTTTATGCTATTTCTCATCGTCTTGAACAATTTGTTTAAAACATAAATGTTACTAATACGACGCCGCTAATGTTAGTACAAAAATCTGATTCTTATAAGCGTTCAAGAGGCCAAAATTATTTTCTGTATTTTAGCATATTACATACTTTTTTAATTTTGGTGTGAAATAATAGTGTAAAAAAGTATTGCATTATAGTGTATAATGATGAACATTTCTTTGAGAATTTGTTGTTCGCCGCATATTAATTCTAACTTTTAAAATAAAATTTTAAGTCAAAATAGCTATGATTTAAACAATTACCGCAAGTTAAAAAGCTGTCAGATTTTAAAGAAATTGCAGAACTCCACACCAGCGAACCAAACGAACATTTTAGCCGAAACGTATCTTTATGTTTAAATAAATTTTTAAAACTATGAATCAGGATTTTACGTTAAAATTCCCGTGTTTACACTGGAAAATATGATGTAAGTAATTTACCAAATGATTTGGGGTTTTTTTTTTTTTTCAGCTATCGTCAATATCATCGTTTAGCTTGTAATCAGTTTTTAAATAACCAAGGTTCACATTCACACACAAATAAAATGGAACATCATCTAGATCTACTCACAGCATATTTGTAAATAAACGAAACGCAGCGGCGAAAGTAGAATGAAACTCAATAAAATTTCACAAAAAGATCTAGTTATTTTCAAACTAATAAAGAAAACCATTTAATCCGATGTCACAAACTAGTTGAAAATTTGCGTGCGTAATGATTTTCTAGTAGTTCATATTCAAACCAGTTTTACTACCGAAAAAAATTCACTATCTGGAGTAATTGAAACATTGAATCCAGGATTCTGTGGTGAGACGTTGACTTGAAATTTTTCTTGAGAGAATCAATGAGAATGTATTACGGAGTTTATAAATTACTTATTTTTGGCTGGCTCCACAACGTGTTTGTTTCATGTGCAAGAAAGCGATATGTGCAAACCTTAGTCTATACACGGAGTTTAGAGCATAGGAACGATCCACGTCCCTTTAAAGATTTGTTCCATTTCAGCAATAATGTTGATTTCCGAACGTGAATCTTATTAAAACTAGCATTTACAGAATAATTACTAGAACAAAATTTTGGTAACGAATTTTGAATGTACGAAGTTAGAGTAAGCATTTATAGAATAAATTAAAACGCAATCTTTATGTATGATTTGAGACAGCTCATTTTGCAATCAACACCGAGTGAATTATTTTTATTGCGTAGCTCTAATTTTATTTTCAGGAAAGTGGTTTCAACGGCAGATAGGTAAACTCTTTACAAAAATCATCTGACATTTCATGTCAGTAAAATTGTAAGCGCAACTGAGGTATAGTTTAAAAGGAAATGTTACGCAGATTTTTGCGCATACATTTTGTAAAAGTTAATTGTTCCCGTATTGAACAGTAAAGGAATGCTTTCCGTTGTTACGTTTTTATTTACTTAAGGCTACGTTAGACGAATATCTACGCGTTTATAGTAGTCTTATGTCCTTTATGCCCCAGAGCCGGCTTGAAATGCGAAACTAAGAAAATACCATCGCCCTTCTATTTTCCTATTTTCTCGGGGCAGCTGGGAGAAGCGAGAACCCGGCAGCTCCACATGGCTGGCTTCGGAAAATAAGATTCCTTCGGAATTTAAACATTCCCTTCACTCTGCTTCTATCCCTTCTTTTTATAATTCCCCGGTTATTTCCAAGACGGGAAAGGTGGGGCGCACCCAAGGGGTTGCGGTGGCAGTAAAGTTCTCAATTTTCAAATTTCACGTTCGGTCGAATCTCCTTTCTCGCCCCGCGTTTGCTATTAAACGACTTTTTTGGTCGTGCTCAGAACGCCTCAAGGGACGAAGTGTTGGCTTTAACAAATTCCTCACGTTCTTCGATATGTCGGATATCGTCTGGGAAAAGCTCCTTCTTCGATATCGAATTACAGTTATTTACGTCTTTTCCAACCCCTCTGGCCTTTAATATACCATAATTTAATACCTCGAAACCACAAAGCTAACAGTACTTAAAATGTTGTTTTTAAAAGACGCAAAGCATTGTTTGATAAAAAGGTATAATTATATAACACTTTTAAGGGAAATTATAACTCAATTAGAATTATTTATTCAAAGGGAGAACATATTAAATATTTAATTTCGAAGAATTTTACCTTCGCAAATGTGATACTATGGCTTCCGTTTCCTTATAACGCCACCAAGATTCTGTTATTTATTTTTATTTACAAACTGCTCAACATCTGAGCTCAGTCTTCTTTGTAAAGGCATTTATGAAACTATCGATGTCCAAGTGCTAATTTTCGTGTATTGATTCAATTTATAATCGAGTATGTGATTTTTTAAGAGCGAAAATTACTAAAATTAATATTGTACATAATCTTAGTAAGAATGAAAATTCTGGTATAGTGGGTTTTCGTAACAGGAGAAACGGGAATCACGTGATTACTTTTCTTACTTCTCAGTAAAATCAATACAGGTGTAAAATGAAGTCCCTGGCGCGCGTCTGTCTGTATGACTGCACTAATCTCGAGAACCACTGAACGGATTTGGATGCAGTTTTTACTGTTATTATCTGCATTTATCGAGGAAGGTTTATGTGTATCAAAAAATTTCCCTAGCACTTATATGAGCGGAGAATTAACGGTGTTAGTGAATCAAGTAGGGAAAAAAGTTTGCCGCCAGCGCGCTGTCATGGAATACGTTGTCTAATCATTTAGAGATATAACAAAATCATGTTCGAAAAAATTGTGCAAAATATGATCTGCTAAAAATTCAGCGGTAGGATATATCTATATTTAATAGATAAGTAGTAATAAGCGTATTGGCAATGCAAATGGCGCAATAAAAACAAACGTAAAATTCACTCTCTTTTTTAAACATAAAGAACTTAATCTTTGTCAAAATTAATTAATTCATAATTTAAACTGTTTAATATTAATAAGAAATGTCCTTTTCATCATACAATTATTTAAATAATTTAATAATTTAAAAGTTATTAAAAGTAAAGACTTGGGGGAAATTCTGAAATCAAGACACGCGCGCAAGGACCTATACGTGGACGGGGGTGATGACGCTGGCTGTGGAGGTGCTTGGACTAGTAGGTGAAGGGTGAGGGGAGGTGTACGAGGCGAGCGCGCGGCAGGCAGAAAAAACTACATCGTTCCCCTGGCGAAGCAGGGCCGGATCGCTAGTTTTAAATAGAGTTAATATTAAAAGTCTCGCAGAGGTGCATTGCCGACGAGAAGTCGTCACGCTTACAGCGCCATGTGAGCGAAACACGTCTCATCTACGAGCACCAGATTTTTTTTTGACAGTTGGATGACAGTTAGAACCAGCAATTTTGTAACTGTGTCACAGCGAAGGAAACTACTTCTGGTGCCTCCCATCAGCTGGCTCGCAACTTGATATCGAGTGCTTTTGTAACGGCAGCACTTGCTGTCATATAGCGCACACTAAAAAAAAAATCCCAATTTGACATATACTGTTGAAAGTTATTGAAAAATAATGTATTTCCCTCTACCTAACCAGTTTGTTTAAGTATAGTAAAGTTGTCGTGCTCTGTACTTCAAAACCTTTAAATTATTATGTATTTTGTGTGAGAATACACTGGCACTTCTTATGTGGCCTCGTGCTAACCAACACACTCCTGTTCGTTGACGATGCCAAGTTGTTTGCAAGTATAGTGTCCGTTTAATATTTTACTTTTTTAAAACTTAGTTTTTACAGTGAACTGGTGTAACAATTCTTCATTTAAATTCCTCGACAGTGCTATTTTTGGTGTATTTCGTATTCCATTCCCGTTTCCGCATCAATACAGTGCCAAAACTTTGAGACCACGTGCCATGTTGAATAATTGTAAAAACTATTAACGATAAAATGAGCACTTTTGAAATCATCCTCAGAAAAAGTCACTTCCCCTGCCTTCATATATTTCAACTGGCGTACTGAGTGACATGCGCCCAGTAAAGTTGTTAACGATGGAGGGAAAGTAGTTCCATATCTCAACGTCGAATAAAAAAGAGTAGGTAAACATTTATAATGACTTAAATTATTTCTTTCGCTTTCGGTTTCTTTTCTAATGCATCGAAGTGTATAAAAGAGCAAATTGGTGTAATTTTCCTTTTCTAATAATTTCATGTTTCACTTGACCCATGAATGAATAAAGTGGTGAGGCCCATGGCAACGTTAATTTTACATAACACGTAAGAATACACAACGTGCATACAAGTGGAGCTTAAGCAGGGCTTTCAAAAGTACTAATTTTACCGTGAACAGCCTATAATTTCATTCTTGAATCGCTCACGCGCTTGAAGACGTGTACCTTGGAATAATTTGAGACGTATAGAAACATTTTTCGGCCATTTTTTTGAGTTATATTTAATTAAAATATCGTAAATGCTTTAAAATTGTGCCAGAAAAGTCTCAAATGAGAATTGTCATAACTTCGTGCATTTTTTGTTGTTGTTGTATGTCCGTGAGTACTACGAAATTTATTTATAACTTCATAAAAGAGAGGTTAATTATAGGTAATAATACTGATGGTTTAACCACTTTTATGCTTAAACTGCGTCTGGAGGACGTGCTGTCAAAACCTACACACACACTAAACACGTACCAAAGAATCTCACAATATAGCACGTACTAAGTGACACCGGTTTGTGTTGTGTGATTCGAATGCATGAGAGTCCGTAGATTTACATATACAGGATGGTCCGCCTAACGTGGACACCCGGAACATTTCTGGAATCGTTACAGAAAAGAAAATGCGATTTTCGTTAAATGGAAATATGTATGGGGGCAAGTAATTTGCCGCAAAGTGACTTTTCGTAACACGTGTATGGACAGAAATAATTAAAACACATATGATCTTTTCCCTGGAAACAAAAATTTATTTTAACGGCAACTGAAAGTACGTGCAAAGAGGGATTCGGTGATATAACATATGCAATGGAAAGTAACACAGAAAGGCCAAGAAATAATACGCAAATAAGATTAAGTTAAGTGGGCCGGTAGCATGAGGCAGTGGACCTGTACTGACAGCTGTAAGCAATCGACAAGCTCCGTGGCTCATCCTGGCGGGGACCGCTTCCTTATAGCAGCGTAGCGTTTACCTTGATGGGGCAAGGGCCATGAAATGCGATATTGAACAAAGAAGAGCATCGCAGCGGAGGGAAGAATTCTCAGCCACCGAGGCCCCTATTAACTAGAACGAAAATTCTCGTTAACTACACTGTGGGGAAACGAAAATATTAGTTTTCCTCAATGAGGGGTATGAGATACCCTCGGTAACGTTTCTATTAGAGTTGTATATTTGAAGTCCGTAAATAAGCAGTGATATGTCCGAAAGCGACCTTACGTGCTTAGACTTGAAATTAAGTTGAATTAGTGAAACTAATGAATTAAGCTTCTTTAATATTACTTGCAGTTGATGACTGTTCGCTTCATGTAACGTTATAAAATGGAAGAAATTTGCAATAATCTGTGAACTCGTAAATTTTAACCACTCGAGTTAAAAGAGCTCTTAAATCTTGCAAAGAAGTTTTTACTGAACAGAATACTAATTTATTTCACAAACACTAAATAATTTTACGTGACGAAACACTTGGTTTTGTTTTATTTTATTGCATCCGTAAGATCTTTTTTCATTGCATAGCTGTACAAAGATATTGGACACGTTACTATTTAATCATTCATATCAATGGGCAAACGAATGCACGTGTTCGTATTATAATAGGGCAGTGGTTAGCGTGTTTGTTCTGCGCGATTAGGAAAATACGTATGTGCTTTGGTTCGGAGGTTTCGTCAAAACCTCCTCCATGGTTTATTTTCAAAAGTTTTAAAATTACTCAGTACCTTAAACATGCAGTTCTAATTAATATTTTGAGTACAAAATGTTTAAATATAAATAAATTTACAAACTGTTACTAAATTTATGCACATGAATAATCATAATTCACAAATACTTTCACTTAAATCAGTGAAAACGCTTTTCCAGTATGTCTATTATATGGACAAAAAAAATGTGTACAAAAATTCCTTAATTTTAGTGGTTTTCATAAATTCGTATTTCAGAGATCACTGTCAAGGTTGCAAAATAAAATCAGAATTATCTAAAAATAGCTGTCACTTTACACCGAAAATTTCTATTACGTCATTTAAATACTCAATGTTTTAGCAAAATAACATTATTTTAATATAACGCATGTATTATCACATACGATATTATTTTATTTAACTTTAAAATGTTTTGAAGAGAGCAGGATTTGAACGCAAGAAATAAAATTTGAATCGCGTAGTACTGAATCCACGCCTTAACCAACTTACATTATCAAGAAAAGATAATGAAACAATTATAAAATAATGTATTTTGGAAGGGTGTGAAATGCGCAATGCATTTAACATCACCTCAGTAAATTTTATACGCACTGCAGCCAAGCCATCTGTATTTCTTACTTCTTTGATAAATTCGACTATTACGATGAGTAACGTTTGGATATGCATCGATGATATAGAAAATTGTCACCCGAACAGCAGAACATTGTGACCTTTTTAACGCATTCTGCTAATGCATTATTTTTTATTTTAATCATAAATAAATCCAAAAAATATTCGCCCGTCACATTTATTTAAGGCTCTCTGTTCAGCTGTAGATGCTCTCTTGTTCACGTTTCGTAAATGATGATTGGACGTTTAACCGTGTAAAACGTCGCTTCGTTTAGCTGGAACTATCGGTATCAGCAAATTCAATGAAAATTTTCGTTTGGTGAATTCCCAGTGTTGTTACAGAATATCATCTTCGGTACGCGGCAATCGATACATCCGACGAAATTCGATTTCAATGTTGTAATGAACTTATTCGTTTTGAGAATGAGTTACAGAATTCCGCTTCTGGTAATGTTTTGTGAAACTCATATGGTTAAAATTAATCAGTGCGTTTGTAATTGCGTGGCCGGACTAATTGGTTGAATGCCCGTGCGTAATGCCATGAAGTAATTATGCCAAACGAAAATGATTACTTCTGAGAAATATCTAATTAATTTTTTGACAGTATTGAAATCCACGGTGGAAAAGTAATTTCATAGTATATAAATATGATGTACATAAAACGTGCGATGAGCATTTTGGACACAGCACCTCAGATTTGCCTTAAATCGGTATTTGAACTAACGGCACCTGACACAGATGTGCGGCGTTTGCATAATCTTAAGGGGCCCGCTTACTGGCAGATATTTTCCACTTTTAAGCCTGAGAAGCGCGAGAATGATATGGGCTACGCGGTTATCAAGTGCACCATCGCCACTAAACGTATAAGCCCTGCTTAATATTTGATTGTATGCGTGTTGTTTATTCTTCCGCCTTATGTAAAATTAACATTGCCATGGGCCTCATCTCTTTATTCTTGCGTCGGTCAAGCGAAACTGGGGAATTATTAGAAAAGTAATTATTATACAAAACTGGTCGTTTTTACAATTCCGCGCATTAAAAAAAAAAAACAGAAAACGAAGCAAATAATTAAAGTATTTACACATGGTTACCTAACACTTTTTATTCGACTTTAAGATGTGGAGCTGCTTTCCATCCATCATTGCCTACTTTACTGGGAGCATGTCACTCGATGCGCCCGTTAAAATATATGCCGGCCGGGGTAGTGACTATTTTCTAAGGGTGTTTCCAATAGTGCTCACTTTATCGTGAACAGCCTTTAAAGTTGTTAACCGGTGTGCAGTGTTCTCACCATGCTGCGTGTACCCATGGGGTTTTAAGCGGTGAACGAATAATTTTACTGGTGGGAAGTCTACGACAACGCTTAGTGCTGTACCCATGAGAATTTTCGTATGTATATGACAGGTATATTTCGAGATAAAGCACTTTGAAAAAGCCTCTTTAAGCCTACTTTTTGAAAGGAAGAAAGCTTATGAGTTCGCATTCCTGCATGTGTATGAGTGTGTGTCTGTGTATGAGTGTGTGTCTGTGTATCTGTACGGCAAGTGCGTGTCCCTTTCAATCTCCCGCATAAAATATTTTGAACGCGTGAACCGAATATCACCAAACTCGCTACACGTAAGGATATCTACCTTTTATTGTTTTCAACCACGCAGAGAGCTTGCTTTCAAAATGGCAGCAATTTTAAAATGTCGGTTGATTCGTCATATCTCGGAAACCATTCAACCGATTTAAAACAAATGTTGTATGTTGGTAGTGCATCATGTAGGCATTAAATTTAGAGAGGGAAGTTGTTTATATCATTTTGGAAGATAGCCCCACTTGAATTAAGGGTTTAAATATATTATTGCAGTTTAAATATATTAGGCCCTTATTTTCAAATTGGAGGTTATTAAATATTTATGGTTTAGTAACTGTATAATGCGGGACCTGGACCACCTCATATTTTCATCCAAAAATCAAGCTTTTTAACACAAAATTCAAGTAATTTTATTGATTTCAAACCACTTTTTCTTGTTTATAGAAGTTCCATTTCTCATCTACTTTCATCAAACACAAGCAATTTTCATAAAAAAAACATACGTTTTAACCCAAACATCAAGTGATTTCATCGTTTTCAAGCTAGTTTTTTTACCTTCTAGAAACCTCATTTGGTCTCAATTTTCAACTCACAAAAACAAACAAATTTAAGCCAAAAATCAAGTAATTTTATCGTTTTCAAGCTAATTTTTCTACTGTCTAAAAATCTCATTTAAGCTAACATCAAAAAAAAAAATTATCTCATTATACTTTACAGTTTATATTCGAAGCTCTATTATATTTTTTTAAAAAATCTTCTTCTATTTGCTCTAGATTTTCACCAATATCTCTGTTGAGACAGTAAATAATTGTAAATAGCCTATTTAAAGTGTTATGAGGGCTTGAGTCCGAATAGTGACGAGGAGTATAATGTTTATAAGAGACATTCAACATGTGTTGTTTTTGAACTTGGCGCCTACAGAGCACCACGACTTCAGTTCTCCTCGTGGCCGCTAGGAGCGGCAAGGCATCAGTACAAGATACCGGCAGGTGTGGCCGGACGCGTGGCGTTCGTTACAGTTTATCAAACCTTAAATGTGTAAGTTTTAAGTCGAAACAATCTCTAAGATAATATTTAACGTCAATGATTTCTAAGAGTGATAATTGTAAGTTTTGTAAATTTGAATGAAATTTGTGAACTTTATTTTTAAGATCTTCAGATGCATTTTCTAATCTATAGGAAGGCGGTATTGAACCAACACTACCTTTTAAAATGTTGGTCAAACAGTGCGGAAACAAAGGTGTTTTTATTTTATTTATAAAGAAAATAAATATATTAAGAGAAAGAAACAACTGATTTAGAATCATGAAAATAATTTTTTATTTGATCCAATAATTCATGTATAATTCAAAAAATTCGTGAAACTTCTAAATGTAAACACTCTACTATAAGAAAAATATTGTATTAAAATATCGAAGCATTTTGTTGATTCCTCCATTTATTAATTTAAAAACATATATATACAGTAATTCTTTCTTTCAAATAATAATAAGAAAGATTTTTCTACTAATTAAAACAACATTACAAACTATACCTGCTTCAACAGATATATTAAAATCAACACTTATTTTTATATTTGTTTTTTTTTTTAACTACAGTAGTTTTGCTATATAAACAATCTATAACATATAATGGTCTGCGCCCCCAAAATGAATAGTAATTAGTATCACCATCAAAGTTTACAGTTGGTTTATAATAAAGTTAATTATTTCTATAGTCGGGATCTACTTTGGTTTTTTAATTTCTGAAATCATTATAAGCAAGAAATTGTTTAAGACAAAGGCCGTTTTCAATGTTTATATTCCAGTTTTCTGTAGGAAAAATTTCGTTTCTAGTGTTTTTAACATAAATATTTCTCACATTATAATGATCAAACATAGTAGCATGTTTATGGTGTTCAACACAATTTCTTCTATTATGTTGCAAACCTACAATGACAAAATCGGGCATATCAAATTGTAAATTATTAAACTGATCTTTTATATCAAAATTAAAACAGTTAATCAAGCACGAACTTCTTTTTCTAAAAATTGCCAATAAACAAAACTAATAGGTATGTTTTGGATCTTTGTATATTTTTCTTTAGTTACAATGGCTGTGTATATATTCAACAATAAACCAAATAATTTATAATTTTTGAATAACAATTTACCAAGCTCAGGACAATGTTTCGTAACTTTACCTTCTTTATCTAAAGTTTGATAAAGAAATCAACAGTTGTTATCAGATGAATTATGAAAAAAAAGTAATTTTATAACCACCTTTCCAATAAATCTCATTCTTATCACTAATAAAACCAAACAAATATCTCAGCAGATACATTATTTAATTTCTTTTATCACTAGAAACAGTTTTCACTTAATCTGTTATATGACTAGAAACAAATTTATTTCGATATAGATTATCAACACCAGTAAATTCTAAATAATTTTGTTCACTTGGTGATCTTAATAAAGCATTTATCGTTGTTGACGTTATTCCTAAATTATCAAGAGCTTAAATAATATTTCCATGTTTTGAAATTATTACTCTAGAAAACTGAAAAGGAAAAAAAGGTTGAACAAACTTCAACATTATTTAATTTATCATATTTTGCTTCATCTCCAACTTTATCTCTCTTTAGTAAACTAAATAGCTCATAAACATAAGCATCTTTTTGAAAAGCATACCCATCACATACAGGAATATCAAGTTCAATTATGTTATTGTAAAGATTAAAATTCCCATGTAGTTTGATCAGTAGGAGTAAAAGTTATGCTCTCGAAACTCTCAATATTTTCATAACAAATTTATAAGAAAAAATTAATATAAATGCGAAAATATTCATATATAAATGAATGAATCAAAGGGAGATTCTTGAGTTAAATTACTCATTGAAAGATATAAAAAATATAAAAAGCATCATGAACAAGAAAATGAAAAAATAAGAAGAAAGAGGAACCATTAATCGACGAATTTTGAAATATTGGTAAAAAGAAAAGTAGAAAAAGTAAGTGAAGAAAAAATTAATAACTACACTAGTTCCTGTAGCAGCAAAATATTAACATTATCCACCAACTCCAGAAGAAACATTGTTTGAAAGAGAATTATTCTCAAAATCTAATTTGGAAGAGCAAATGGGAATAGTACTATTGAAAAATTTACCACATGCAGCGTCCGATTCTACTATAAATCTCGGAAAAGAAATTTCAAAAAGAATAAATGTTATTGATACTCAATATGGTTTACGTGCGGAAGGACAGCATTTCTAAATAGGTAATACACAAGTAAAGATAGACGATGATAAAATATATGTTAAAAATAACGATAAGAATTAACGGAACGACATTCTAGTTTCTTAGCAAAAGAAAAAGAAGAAGTTCTTGTCGATAATTTCATTGATTATGATTATGAAAACTATACCAAAATTGTTTTAGATACCAATGCTGCATTCCAAGAATATAATCCAAGAAAGAAAATACACCCGAATAGAAGTTGGAAATACAAAAATATTATTAAACCAATTTATGATGACTATAAAAGAATCGCATTCAAGAACAATGCAAAACAGACCAGAAATAATGATATCTCCAAGAACTCCTAGATCTGGAGAAGACATAAAAAATACAATAGTTTCCAAAATGAACATGTTTGGATGGATGATGTTAGACAATTGGTTGATAGATTATTAGATATTCATGGTGAAGAAAATGCTGGAAATTAAAATTATTGCAATGAAATGTAAACATAATTAATATGCTAAATAATAAATTTTCAGAATTTGTTATTAATAATCCAAAAGAATTCCTTATCATCAAAGAGTTTTAAATGTAGTTCCACATTCATTTTCGAATTCCGAACTTCATGGAAAAGGTATAATAAATTGGGGATTAAATAATTTAAAATTACCATAAATACATTTGCCTGGGTATAATTATTGTGGTCTATTTACAAAATTAAACAAAAGACTAGAAAGTGGTAAGACAGGAATAAATAAATTAGATGAAGCATTCAAATATCACGATATTGCTTATAGAGATCATAAAGATTTAGAATCTAGACACGAAGCTAACAAAATTTCACAAAAAGAAGCAAAAGAAATTATTTTAGGTAAATATACTCCAATTGGGGAAAAAATTGCTTCGTGCTATTGCTTCAACTATGTGTACAAAAAGAAACTTAGGATAGGGAATTAAAGTGTTTTATTAAATTATATATATTTGTTTTACTTATAAATGAAGATAGAAAGCTTAACTTTAGATATACCCATTGATCAATTAAGACATTTGGGTATAGATAAATTTTTAACAAAATATCAACTTGAGCGAAAAAAAAATAAAAAATTAAAAGAAGGAAAAGCCTTCTTACTAATTTTGGCACTTCCAATACTCAAAAAGATCGTCAACAAAAAAACTGGGAGAGGAAGAATTATTCCTATTATACTTGCTGCTTTAGGTACACTTGGTGCTTTAGCTGTTGGAACTAGTACAATTTATAATTCTGTTGAACAAACTAAAATAAAAATAAAAATGTATTAGAACAACATACATAATTTAGTAATGAAAAATAAATCTGACAGGGGTGTAGCTGCAAAAAAAAAAAAAAAAAGGAAAATCAGAAAAATTTAATCCCACTGTCTAATATCAATATTTGAAAATATGTAAAAATATTAAATATAGAACATTTCATAAATGTTTATGTAATTGATAAATTACCAAAAAGGATGCACAAAAATGAATATGCTGTGGTTAATTTTGACATTTCATCAAATCCTGAAACTCATTGGGATTGCTATTTTAAATAAAACAACAATGTTTACTATTTCGACTCATTTGGAGCTAATATTCCTACAAATTTAACTAATTACTTCAAAAAGAGAAATGTTTATTACAGTAATAATGTAATTCAGAATTTTAATTCAGTTATCTGTGGACATCTATGTTTAATTGTTTTGCATCTTTTTTCGAAAGGTTTTAAGTTTAATGATATAATTTCTTTATTATTAAATTACAACTATTTGGGAAGCCATTAATCAAATCTTTAAATATTTGACACAAATGCTTATGCTTTAAAAAAGATGTTGATTTAAAATACAAAACTATTACTTCTGATTATACTTTAAAAACATATGTAGATTCACAATGAAATCCAGGTGTTTCTGATTTACAAAGTAAACTAAGCACTTGCTTTGTTTATACACAATATTATGTTTCTTTTTTAGGGCATAGAATTGTTAGTATAGATGATCCTAGAGATGTTAAAGAGGTAGTCAATAAAAGATTTTTTAATAAACAAATAGTCCATTATGATTCAAAAGAAGATAAACATTTACAGTTTAATAGTAATACTATGGTTGATTATATAAAACGAATAAATAATGCAAAGCAGGCACTTAAAAAGGTAGTAGATTCAAAATACTGTAATACTGTATATATTCAACTTAGTAATTTTTTTGTTTACACAAAATATTATGTTTCTATTCAAAATTGTCGAATTAATAATATGACTGATCCTATAGATGGAAAATATGTGGGCAGAAAAATATATTTTCATAAGGAAATAGCTGATAAATTACAAATTTTAAGCAGAGAAATTGTGAAATATTGTTTAGCATTAGTTAATTGGAAGGTTGAAGAAAATAATATACATACTATTTTCCTGTAAGGTGGGATAAAATTAGTAATATTTTTCACTTCAATAATAATCTAATTTTCTTTACTTTGTTGATGTATTGTACTGTTTATAAAATAAATACTGCTAATCTTATTTTTTCTGATGCTGTGAATGTTACTAAGGGAACTACAGATATAGATTACAGAAAGCTTTTTAATGTTTACAGAGGTGATACTTTATCTTTTAAAATCAGAAAAGAGAAAATATCTATTGATAAAGATCAGGTGAAAACTACGATAGGAATATTAGTAAAATATAAAGATTTATTATTTTTTACCCTTATTAAATGGAGAATACTTAGTATTTGAAGTACAAGAAAATCACCAATTAGAAATACCAAATATAATTTATTAGTTCAGAAAAGTATTTGTTCAATATGTAATTTTAATAAATCAACATTAAAAAAAAATTGCAAAATGTAAGAGAAGGAAAAATTAATGAATTATATATAACAGTATGAAGAAATTTTCCAAGGAGAAAATTAATTTTGTATGGTATTTATGATTAATGGCAAATTGATCTTGTTGAAATGGATACTGGAAATTTGAAAGGAATATCAAATACAAACACTGTAAATAAATCTATTATGACAATTACTGATGTTTTATAAATATGCATTTGCCATATCAATTAAAGATAAAACAGCAAAGAATTTAGTAAATGGTTTATAATCTATGTTAGCTGAAAGAAAACCAAATAATATTCAATGCAATAATGGGACCAAATTTTATAATAAAATATTTAACTAACATTGCAAAAATATAACATCAATCACTATTCTATATTCAGTGAATTTAAAGCCAGTATTGTGGAAAGCTTTAATTGTACTATGAAGAACAAAACGTGGAAGAAATTAGTTTTAAATGACAATTACAAATGGGTAAATATATTCGATGAGTTTGTAAAAGAATACAACAATACAAAACAAAGAACCATTGGTACGAAACCAATTGAAGTAAATAAGAAAAATTAAAATAATTTAAAACAACAATATTTTTCAAATGTGTTTACTAAACATAAATAAAAAGTTGGCAGTGTTGTCCATGTGAGCAAGAATAAACAAATCTTTAAAAAGTTTTACACAGCTAATTGGACAACAGAATTATTTACCATTTTTAGTTTTTTAAATTTTGATGTGCCAACTTAAATCTGCAAAATACCAATAAAGAATACATAAAAACCAGTTTTTATGAATACAGAATTATGAAAACCAACTATCCCGATGAATATTTGGCTGAAAAAGTCTTAAAAACAAAAGGTGATGAAATTTATGTTAAGTGGTCAGGTTTTGATCATTCTCATGACTCTTGGATTAATAAAACAGATGTTTTGTAAATTTAAATAGTTTGTGAAATAAAATATTTTTATGTAATTAATTATTTTAAACACTGCATAAGAATGTTTTTTAATGCTTGTTTAACATATGTAAAAAGCATTCATTGTTTGTTCAACCACATTTCCCTTGTGATGAGCTTAATTTTCTTTAAAATTTACAAATAGTTAACAGATATTTCTATTTTGCCAGGGACCTTTTTTGGGTTTACAGATATTTCTATCATGACAGTGACCCATTTCTTCTGGCCTTATATAGCACCTAAAAAAACTCCATTTGGAGAAACCCCTCACCTCTCCACGAGACATCCTATATATATATATATATATTAGTGGAGATATAAGGCATTTATTTTTATTGTTTGTTTTTTTATTATTTCTTGTAGTACCCCTTCTAATATAGTGAGGCACTTTTCACAATACATCTGTTATACTACAGGTGTATCATACAGATGATTTTTTACTGGAGCTTGAGAGAACCATTTTTATTTGCATTAATACTCAAATATTGAATATGTGAGCAAGAGCAAGGTATTTTGGCTCAAATTTTGAATAATTTGGCGATAAACTAATAGTGTAAATATGTGACTCTTATTCACATTATTAAATTATCTGCTCAGACTGGGAGTCGAACCCACGACCTTCACATTTGAAATCTAACACCTTGCTACTGAGCCACCGTGACAAGATAGGTGACACTGCAATTAAAAGTCTTCGGCTAGGCCCAGAAATTAAGCCTACTAAACTATCAGGCAATAATTCGCCATTCTTTTTATTTTTTCCAATTTGTTTGGAAATTAAAACACATGCATACCAGTCACATTATTTAATTTAATAATTAAATAAAAATCTTCACTGTGGCATTGTTCATAAAGATAAATAGAGTGCTTTGATTAGATTTCATATTAAAATTTTAACACCATAAATAAACAGTAATAAAATAACAATTGAAAAATGATTGCTGGTGTTGGTAAAAATGAAGTTACAACTATTCCTAGGGGCCAATACAATATTTAATCATTAAAATAAACTATAAATTTTATTGAGCTATTTTCAACTAATGACATTGAACTAATGTCTGACAGTGTGAAAAATGGAATATGTATTAAATTTAAGTTCGATATTAAATTTGCTGGTCGATCACCCTATATTCTCAGTTCTGAAAGAAATATGACTATTGAAAAAGACAACAATTTTGTAGGTACTAAATTACATAATTTTATTCCATTTAAAACAATATATATTCATTGTAACTTAGTATAAGATATGTTTATAAAATATGATGAATCTAATCTCTTTGAAATAGATATAATTGCTAGTTTTCCACCAAGAATGATGTATGGTTTTAGAGATAATATTATTTATCAACAAGCATATCCAATTTTTATCAAATTAATAGTGAACAGTTTAATAATATCGTTTTAGAAATTAGAGATGAGAATGGTAAACTGATTGATTTTGATGGTTCTGATATTGTCATTGATTTATAAATTTAAGACATTTAAAATATAATAAAGAGATATGTTAGTAATGGTGATAACAAGAAATTTACTGAACTTAGAACCATCCCTAAAATAAGGAAACTTTTAAACACACAGTTAAATGCTATAATAATATGTTACAAAATGAATAAAAATTTAATATGTTGATATCCTTTTGTTATCATAAGGACTTAATGATATTTTATTAACTTTGACTGTATAATTTTATTATTCTCACTCCTTATTAAATTCATTGTTCTGTATTGTATTTTTTCATTAAACAAACAATTCTTATGATCATCAAATGTTATTCTATTTGTAACGACCCATTTCTTTACACCTTTCGATCTTTTATTTTTTTAATCCCCTATTATACATGAATACATTTTAGATCTTAAACTAACAAATTCCTTCATTATTTTCCCATTACATTCGTCCTTATTGTTATTTGGATAATCACTTCTATCAAATTTTTCTATCATTGTTTTTATGTCTTAGTAAAAATCTTCCATTTTTATGTTATAAATGAATGAACCAGTATATTGATAGCACATTTATATTTTATCATCATATTTCGGTTTCATTACTATTTAATGAAAATCGTACATCAATTCATTTTATAGATCTAAACTTGACATACCAACATAGATTGGCACATTAAATTTTACATTTGTTTTATTCATATGTATGGCTGCCAGATTCTCATTCAATATAGTACTTTTCTTGAAATTTGGTTTTGCTACTAATCTTTCACAGACTTTTCCATATCTGCTCTATTCCTAATATGTTTCATAGTGTTACCAAACACAGAATTATTCATCAGCTTTTAAAACCATGATCAGATTCATCCTTAAGATTAAATATATAATCTTGTGGAAAATATAATTTAAATTCTGGATAATCAACCCATTCGAAACCATCATATGATAAATGTTGTGACATTGCCCAACCATAAAGATTATTGACATCGAGATATGATAAATAATTAGATGCTTGATTTCAAACAAATAGTTTCAACATTGCAAATTCAACCTCTAATTCCTTTTTCGATCATTAAAACTGTATCATATTTTTGCATTACATCTAATGGTTGTTTTGTCATTTTTAACACTGCTTCCCATAATAATCCTGATACATTAAAAAAACCATGCAGGAACTAATTCATATTCATTTATACTTGTATTTCTAAAATTTTCCAATATATCCACTAACATTAATATATCGCTTTTTAAGTATAAATCATGATATTCACCAAGATTTTTATTATTAAATTGATTCCATACACATTTTGCATTTTCATAGTCATTGTCAGTTATATTAGATTCATTTAATTTGCTGTAAGATTCCATCTTTGGTGGAAGTTCAGTTAATTCGAATTTCTTCCAACCAGCCATATAATAATATGGATAAACACTCTTTCTTATAACCAAATCGACTTCATCTTTTGGAAAATGCTTTGAGTATGTTTCATTTGATCTTTAGTTAAATTAGATGACAATTTATCTAAACTACTTGCCATAATTTTTAATGTGTCTATAAACCTAATATTTATATTTTCTGTGTTTTCCCAAAAGAAATGAACTTTTCTTTCTTATTCCCAATTAAGTCTATATATTTATTATCATGTCCTAGCTCTTTGATAAATAAATTAGCATTATACCCAGCTAAATTATGAACATAAATTGGAACAAATTTGGGTAATTTTAATTATAGATTGCAATTATTACGCAGAGGATTAATTAATTTTCCTGTTATGTGATCATGATAATGTACTTTTTTATTGTCCCTAGTACACTCACATTCACATACAGTCCTTTTTTTTAATTTACTATATAATATTTTTTCTTCTTTTGTTAGTGGCTGCAATTGTTCAATTTGTGAATATATATCCCCAATTTCTTCTACTTTACTTTTTATTGATTGTATAAACATCTTATGTGCTTTTCGACCTCGATATAACATAGGCGTTTTATAATCGCTATAAGCAGCTAAAATATAATAGCAAAAGCCAGATGTTTCGTGTTATTGATATTTCATTGTATATGATTCATCATTCAACTCTAAATCAATGGTTTTTTATTTGTTCAATAGTAAGATTATATCTTTATTTAAGTATCGCCTTATAAAAGCCATTATCAATATCATCCTGTGTTAAAAATGAATATTTTTGATCAAGCTAAATTTATTTAATTCTCTTTGGTTTTGTTTAGTGCATGAAATTTTCTTTAGAATTGATTCAAAATCTGCATATATTGTAGAAGGAACCTTCATTGTATTTTGATAGTTCTTAAATTTTATTTGCTCTCCTTTAGAAGGTAAATTGATTCTTACAGATTCATTTTTAGAGAAGTCTTCTGTATATTTATTTAATCTTTCTTGAGAATAAAAGAATCGAAGACACATATCACATATATAAGTTTTACATTTATGGTTATTTTTTGTGCAGAAAGCATTTTCGACATACAACAATAACGTGAATTTTTAACATCTTTGAAATAAAGAAAATTCGTGAGCTTATCCTTTTTATTTTTGGTGAGTTTAACTGTATATACTGTGGATTTATTTTCAATTGTGTATACATTTATAGATGTATCAATTTGAATTTATATTTTTGGTATATCACCAATTTTTATAGGATATTCATATTTATTAATTACTTCATCAATATTAAGCCCATATTTTATATTTATATACTCTATCTGAATGATTGTCTGCTGGAAATAATGCAGATTTTATTGCACAAAGAAAATATTTTCTATCATCATTTTTAACATTTATGCACACTTTTTTATTCTTAATAGATTCAGGTAGTTCAATACATGATGGTCAATTTAATGGATGTAATTATTTATTGCTAATTGTCTTCCAATTATTCTTTCTAAAATCCATCCTGAGCCTCTTTTTTGAAATTCAGATGATTGTGTAATAATTTCTTGTTTCATGAATTAAAAAATCCTTTTAATATCTCCTTCAATCAATATCGTATAATTGAGTGATTGAAATGAAAATAATTCTACTTGATTATTATCTTGCTTACAACAATTGGTATATAATTAAATACTGGTGTTCAGCCCTCTAAAAGTTCTGAGATTATTCGGCACTATCTCAAATACCTTATTTTTTACTGAAGTTAAAAAATGATTAGGTTGTAAAAAAGTAAAGGAATTTTCAATGTTATATATTAACAACCTACTTTTAAAAGCTTTATCAACTAAATAATTTTTATTGATTCTTCTATTTCTTTAGTTATCAAAAACAGTAGTAGAATAAGGAAACATTTATTTTAATTTGTTTTATCTTATTTATATTATTGATTGATATTAACATCAGATAAAGATAAATTTGTAGAATTATTCTTTGTTCTCCATTCTGTTACCTGCTTACTTTTATTTCTAGGTTGTACATATAGATTATTAGAGAATGAAAATATTTCTTTTATTGTTTTTTTGTTAATTTTTCTATATTTTATATTGTAATCTGAAAATGGCAGATTTCTAAAATTCCTTTTTGTTTGTACATTTAATATTCTTGGTAGAATATATGAAGTTAAATCTATTTCCTTAGATTATGCCAATATTTAATTTTTATATCTCTACCTATAATTCTTAATTCTCTTTCTCTCTTCTTGCCCAATTCAACTGCAAGATTGTTCATTGGCATTTTAACTTTATTTGGTAAGAAAAAATATATAAATAAAAGGAAAGCATAAAGGTATAAAATCAAAAAATATTTAAATTATTGATTATTAAGGAATTGTTTTTAAATATTTAAATTGTTACTATAATATTTTTCACTATACCATTTTTTGCATATTGTTATGTTTGTTCTTAGTATTTTTATGAGGAGAAAATACATTTTTTTTTATTTCATACATTACATGTTTTTGTTGGATAACTATAGTGTTGAATTTAATTTAGAACATCTAATACCATACTGTGTGATTTACTATTTTATGTTTTTGAGAGTTGCATTATAAACTTATTTTTCACATTCGCATATTACTTTCTCTTTTTTTAACATATAACAACTACTGGCATATTCACTATAACATTTTTTACAGATGCTCAAATGCTTATCTTTTGCACATTTATTCAATGAAAAAGTCTCAATGGATATTAATTGCCTGCACTTTTTACAATACTTGCATATATTATTTTATATTATTATAAGAGAGTGGAAATTCCATTTTATTTATAAATAAAAAAATTGTAAGTGAAACATTTTTTCTTTATATTTATTTTAATTTTTAATTTTTTAATTTTTTTTTGTTTTTCTTGATAATTTTTTTTCTTTATAAATAAAATTGTATCTCTGCTCAGCTAGTTGAACAATTCGTTTGAATTGACTAAACTACAAAATCTGGAAAAAAAACATTATGGTTTGTTGCTACAGATTTTCAAATTTATAAATCTAAATTCGGTAAAAAAATTAGATTGTATTCTAGATGATAGGTATAAATGTACTTTAATTGATCGCTGTTTAAATATTTTTTTGATAAAAATGCTATAAAATTAATGAATGAGAAAAAAGTTTTTATATTGTATAAAGGTTTAAAAGATCTGAAAAATGAAAATCTCTGCATGATATTGAATTCTCTTAAAAATATATAAATTATATTAATTTAAATCTTTTTAATATTTCATTTAAATATACTTTAAACTTACTTTATATTAGCTTAAATTGGCTTTTTTTTAATCTATAAAGAAATCTCATTTAATTTGATTTTAGGTTAAATTTACTTTATTTTAGCTTAAATTTGCAATTTCTTAAATTGACACAAATCCTGCACGGCTGTTTTTTGAAAGAAAAAGTGGTACATTTGTTTGATTGTGAGGGTAAAAATGCTTGATTTTTTATGAAAATTGGGGTCAAATGAGGTTTCTAGAAAGTAGCAAAGGTGGCTTGAAAACAATAAAATCACGTGATTTTTGGCTAAAATTTGCTTGTTTTCAGAAAAAATTTGCTTGTTTATGAGAGTTGAAAACTGAGACCAAATGATATTTCTAGAAGGTAGAAAAAGTAGCCTGAAAACGATGAAACTGATTGATTTTTGGGTTGAAAAGCTTGATTTTGAAGATAATATGAGGTGGTCCAGGTCCCGCATTATACATCTACTTGGTTTATTTCGTATATCTTTCATATAATTCCACTAATTTATACCAAAATGTTTGTGTTATAAATATATATTACAAGTATAAAATGTGTGAACACATAATCCCTTTTGTCTGCCATTATGTAAGATAGTGCCACACGAATAAACAAAGTTTTCATGTATTATCTCGGGGAAACAATTGACCTATTCCTACCTAATAAGGCAAACTAGTAGTATTGCGGCAGGTGATGTTTACTAAAATGTTTTAAGTATGTTAGACGCTTATTTTCAAAATGGCGTCCATATGAACATCTTAACTCAGTATGTGTTATCTACGAAATTAAGATAGTTCCTCTGGAAAAAATAGTCTTTTAATGTCATATCTCGGGAAACATTCAAATGATCACTACTTGATTCGCCGAAGACGTTTTGCCATGGTAGTCTATACTAATTTGTATGTTTTATGTTAGCAAGAGGCCTGTTTTCAGAATGGCACGAATAATAAAACTAGCTAAATGTCCTATACCTAATAAACTTATGAAACCTATTTTATATTTTACATTTTATACTGTATCTACGAAAATTATCAAATGTGCTGTATATTATTTCTGTCCTCCATTCATGAAGATTGTCACATAAAAAAATTATGCCATATCGCGAGGACTATTCGACCGATTCCCACTAAATTTTACATGCAAGTGGTTCTACAGTAGGGTATGTAAGCAAACGTGTTTTAGGTACAGCAAGCACATTTAAATGGCGATTGTATAAATATTTTACGTTATATTTTTTTTAACCACTCAACAAAAGTCAATCCAATCTTGTGTCATAACAGTAGTCACAAAAATATCAATTATACTTGCAGAGATCCTCTTTTCCCGGCGTTTTTACAAAATAGTGGTAGGTAAATAAGTCTAACATTTAGCCATTTGTTTTAATTCAACTAATTACCACCTAATTTCGCACACCAATATGGCTAGAAGAGGATTTGTAAACTTACATGAATGTGTGGGGTCAGACACTGGTATTCCAAATGGTGGTCATTTAATTGTTCCGATAAATTTGTCGTATTTATTAAACAATTAAAAGAAATTCAACCAATCTTTGAATGTTGACAGTAACTATTAACAGCATATATACAGAACCTACTTCTTTGGCAATTTTGTCAGATAGCACCAAATAAGAAAATAAAATTCTTCCTCCATATGTGACTGACCAATCAACCGATTTACACCAAATTCTTCACACAAATAGCGCTATGGTAAGTTATGTAAACCTTAATGTTTTAAGTGGCTCAGACTCTGGTTTTCAAACTGCGTCCCTGTAAGTATTTCATGTTAGTAAACCCTATGTAGTACCGCGGGCACTCCGCTGGCTTTCCAGTTAAGAGAGAGAATATTTTAATGAAATATTTTTCGCAACTATCAAGCTCATTGGTTCCTGCAGCAGGAAGCTGTATACGCCCTTTTACAACCTGCGGAAACTTCAGCACAGTGTAACTGCGATTACTAACTACTTTTGACGGGAAACACATCCTGTTTTTCACGATATTTTAGTCCCATGATTCCTGAATCACGCGCTGTATCATGCGTTGTATCTCTCATTGGTTGGCGACTCTCCACGCCCTGACTTCTCATTGGTGGGAGACTTCCAATGCTCTGACTTCTTGGTGGAGGGAGGCTTTTCCCACTACTTTCATGTTGCTTTATTATGCCATGCGCGGCCTGAGGAAGGAGACTTCAGAGGTAGACGCCAGAGACAGCACATCACCGTCTGGGACGAATGCGCTGAGCTGCGCTGACTCCAACTCCTTCATCACCGTGGCTCTGATATGTTTTTGCTTCCAGTCGTAATATCGTTTTGTTTTATAATAACATGTACCGAGTCAACTTCCGTTACTACGCCAAGTAAGTAGATGTATAAGTGCAAGTGTAGACGTTTCAGTGTTTGATTTTATTAAATGTGTTAAATTGACTTAGATTGTTTCTTATTGCGTGTTTGTGCTCAGCCCTAGACCGCTCGGGCATCATACCACCTATAATTAAAAGCATTATATATATATATTACATCCGGAGTTGATACTCCGAATCCGACCTCAGTAATGTAGTTGATTGCACACTAGCTTATGGTACAAGATCTTCTGGGATCTAGTTCCGGGCAAGGCACGTGTGTATTTGCTATTGTTTCACTATTCCTGTTGCGTATGGTGCTGGTTTCATGTATAATGATACTGCTTTCAACGAGACTCAGGGCCTACATACCATGTAAGCTGAAGAACTTCATTAAAACTGCCTGCTTCCTGTCTGTGAACGAGTGTATGAATGCATATGTGTGTGTGTGTGCCTAAATCTAAATCAGTCAGCATTTCTCTGTTTCAATCAGTTAACATTTTCTTACTGATTCAAGTCATTCTTTTCACTGTTTTCCAGTGGTTTTGATTTTTGTCTGATGAATCAGTTAAGCAGGGGAAAAAAATGGCCGTCAAACAACGTTTAAAAATGGCTGTTAAGTAACGTGTATCGAGTGAAATAACAACAAATAACCTAATAAAAGAATTGCCAAATACTTTCTAAGTGTATTTTGTATTTTAAAACAACATTTATGAAGTAATATGAACATTCAACCTTTCATTCATCTTTCACGTCTTTCATTTAGTTTTCATGTACTCTCTCTGTTTGAAGGTTTAAACAGCCATAACGGTACCAATTAAAACACAAACGAAAAGTAAGAGAATTTTGAAACTACGCGCTTTCTATAAAGAACTATAAGACATATCTTCCTATCGTTTATCAACTGAAAATGGTAGCGCAAAAGGTAAGGTAACGTCCTAACAACGCAGTGAAAAGGGTGCGTGTGTTCATTCCCAACCACCCCGAAAGCGTTTTTTAATTGTTTAATTACGGTAAATTGCACTATATATATATATATATATATATATATATATATATATATATATATATATATATATATATATAGAGAGAGAGAGAGAGAGAGAGAGTTAACTATCGTAAATATGTTTGTTTCTCGTTAAAATTTTACTAAATTCTTTAAAAAACAATATTTAATTCGCCACTGCAGGAAATAATACACAGTGAAAATTATATACAAAAGAGTTAAACAACTAAAGGCTGTTCACGGTGAAAAGACCACTTTTGAAAGCCGTGCTTAAGATCTACTTGCATACGCGTTGTGTATTCTTCCGCCTTATGTGAAATTAACATTGCCATGGGATTAATTACTTTATTTATACGTCGGTCAAATGAAACCGTGAAATTATTAAGATAGTAAATACTTTAGAAATCTGCTCATTTTTACACTTAGATGCATTAAAAAAAAAAAAACAGAAAATGAAGAAGATAATTTTATGCTATCAAAAATGGTTACCGAACACTTTTTATTTGACGTTGAGATATGGAACTACTTTCCATCCATCGTTACCAACTTTACTGGACAATTTTCACTCAGTGCGCCCATTAAATGCATGCAGGAGCTATTACTTTTGTGTAAGGTTCATTTCTAAAGTGCTCACTTTATCGTGAACAACCTTTAGTAAATAGTAAGTTTTCTATAATCAAACATGTTCAATAATACCTCTTAAACTGCAATTGTAAAACCGAACCTTAAACATAACCTAGAGTATTTTGAATGTCAAGTGTGATAATTAGTTGTTCAGTGTAAGGCCTGTTCCTGCAAGACTAAAGAAAAAGTTAATAACTTAGCTATATGCCGTTCACGATAAAGTGAGGACTTTTGAAGCCCTAGTTACTTTTTTCTTTCAACCGATTTATATCTTTCCATCACTTGTTCATCTAAACCCTGCCATGTGAGTAACAAACACAGTGTATACATTCACCATACCCAAAACCAAAAGTCCGAGGCCATAATGAACTGTATTTATTAGTGATTATGTCTAATAAAACAGCATCAAAAAGTGTTCATTTACCGTGAACGGCCTATATTCAGTTTTTTCGGGCCGGCCGTGTTTGCCACTGATCAGTTAAGTGCCGCCGGTAGCGGAGAGGATCCTGGGACTGCGTCTCTGAAGTGCGAGGTGCTGGTGTTGGTCCACGGTGTGATGTCGCAGGTTGAGGGCGCGGGAGGCTGGAGAAGTGTTTGTCCTGGTCAGCGGCGTTGTTTGTTGTTGGCGGCCGCCGCCGGCTAATGGAGGCCCATCTCGGCCCGGCGCCGTGCATTAACGCCTTCCTCCTCCCCTAACCCCTCACACATCTATATACCACCCTAGAGAGCTGCATAGCTGCGACACCTGCGGCCCCCGTAGATAAATGCGTCGCCATGCTGCCCGCCACTTGACTCGTGTCGTGAGCAAACTGCTATGTTTTTATATTTTACACTTGTGGCCATAAAAGAGTCTTATTATTTTAACTAAAGTTAACTATGGAGACAGAAAAGATATTTAATACAATTATGAGAAGTTACGGTAAATATAAGCTATGGTGATTGAGGTCCTAAACAATTACAGTATACCAGTGGCACATTTAATAAAAGTTACAATTCGACAGGTGACAGGAAATTGTCAGACAGTTTTACAACCCGACAAATGTGTGTTTCATAAAAACTGACAAGTTTACAAGTTTGACATGACAAATTTGTAGAATTGTATGATAATATGGCAAATAGTTGTTTCACAAAAAGTTTTGAGCTGACAGGTAAGAACCCGACAAATGTGTCAAATATTACACTACAGACTGTTTTATGAAACAGATAAGTATAATAACTAGGTGACATATCTACAAATTTGTAGAATTGTCACTGCAGAAGTGACAGGCGAGCTTTCCTATGTAACCAGTAATTTGTAATGTTTGTATAACACGGCAGTGCAATTGTGTTTCAATATTGTGTCAATTAAAACATTGCTTGCCAAATAACACAGTCTTTTCCTCTCGGATCGGGTTTAATATTAGAAATGTTTTCCACATTACTTGACATTCTGCTGCTAGAATGAACAAAGTTAGTGGATGGAATTATTATTTACCGCTTAATAATTTGTGGTAGGAATAGACTGTTCATGAATCGCATATAAGGCTGCGATCGGTTAACGTAAGCGCACTTGAGAGCTATCTAGCGTGTAATAAATGAAACTTACGTTTTAACATATAATATACGTGTTTATGAAACTGCCATATTAAGGCTGACAATGTACACATTTTAGCTTGTCAGATAAGGGGAACTTGTATCATTTATGTAACATAACATTGTCATGGCATACTGACAAATTTGTCAGAGTTGTCGTATATGTCACACCTGTCACGTATTATGAAATAGGGCACAGGTGTTTGAGGGGGAAACGGACAAACGTTAAGATGAGATAGTATGGACCATTCTGAAGGGAAAACATCAGTAAACATATGCTCTATTCGCAAAAGTGTCCAGGATACAGTTATGTGACGCTGTCAGGAATGGAAACGGTACAGATGATAGTAAATGAACATATCGTTAAGTGTTGGGTTTTACTGTGCTGTATTCCATTACTACAAATTTTCAAAAATGCCACCGCTAACTTCAGTGCATGTTACAGCTTGTGTAGGCAGCTGCTGTGTTGCTAATCGGAGTTGGTGTCCACATTCTTCTTTAACGTACGCACAAGCATTTTAAAATGCGAGCAAACAATTCCTATTTTGTTTGCACATTTTTTCCCTGTAGACTTCGGTCTTAAACCAACCCCACAAACAACATTCTACACTCTAATAAATTATTCGGAAATTTACCATACCAGTGTATACGCTTGGTGGGAAAGCGGGAATGGTAATTTTTTCCCCAATGCATTCATTGTAGCGTTCCAACATTTGCTCAGGAAACAATCAAATGCGTAGGGAAATTCCCAATCTTGTAGAGTAGCAACGTTAAACCTATTTCTGAAGCATGACGTGTGGTATTATTAAAGCCTGTTCACGATAAAGTGAGCACTTTTGAAATCAACTTTAGAAAAATGTCACTGCTCCTGCTTGGCATATATTTTAACTGGTGCACAGAATGACATGCTCCCAGTAAAGTTAATAACGATGGAAGGAAAGTAATTCCAAATTTTAACGTCGAAATAAAAAGTATTAGGTAACCATTTGTGATCATTTAAATTATTTATTTTCTTTCCGTTTTTTTAATGCATCAAAGAGTAAAAATGAGTATATTTGCAAATATTAATTTTTCTAATAATTACACAGTTTCACTTGACCGACGCATGAATAAAGTGATGAGGCCCATGGTAATGTTAATTTTACATGTTGTTACGCGCTGCAGCTGCGGCCGACTCAGCTGCCCCACGCCGTGTTATGAGACCCACCTCGCCCTCCCTTCTTCCTGGAACGATGCGCTCGCAATCTCCTTATATCACTTTCTGGGGAACCCGTGAATAATGGAAAGAAGGTCGTCGGGCTGTCGCGCTGCTCGGCGCCTTGTATGCGTCACGGCCCCTCTCCGCTGTTGGAGGTTTCGACGGGTTTGGCGACGACGCAAGAATGTTCTGGTGATACTGGCTGTTGCCTCAGCCCTCCCCGACTCATTAAGCGACTTGGGGAAGATTCTAGGTGGCGGCCTAAGACACTATATACACTGCCGCAACCCAGCGGCCGGCAGTCATTGACAGAGGCCGTCTGGCTGAGTGTGCGCGAGTGAAGTAAAGTATGGACGACGACAGGAGAGTGCGGGACGACGGCGAACGAAGTGTTCGTGACGTGAATGGACAAGAGGGTGTGAAACTGAGTGAAGCCTACTCTGCGTGAGGGCGCTTGGAGGACTCTAGAACATTGCGACTGGCGGGACATGGACTGAACTGAGGTGAAACTGAATAGAAGTGTAATACGGATTTTATTGTAAATATTCGAACCGTCAATTTGGACACATATTTTACAGAATATCTGATTAAGTTGATGTACTGTATATTGGGACTGATCTTTAATTATTTCATTTTGTTGATTTCTTTGTGGTAGTTATAAATTGTATTAAATTGGAGTAATTAGTTGTGAACAGTAAGTGATATCAATTTATTGTGAGATTTTGAGTTCAGAGAATTTTGCTGTAGTTACTGTAAATAAAATAAGAAAATTATAATTAATTATTTTATTTGATTAAGACCTCCATCTCTTAACGAACTTGGTATAGCCCACTTAACTTCTAGAGAGATAAATTGTAACAGTATGATGGCGGAATACACAACGTGCATACAAACAGATCTTAAGCAGGGATTTCAATAGTGCTTATTTTACCGTGAACAGCCTGTACCATACTGTGTATAGGTTAAAAACTTCCATTTCAGTTTTGGAAGTTTACCAGAATTTTTTTTTTTTTTTTTCAGTGAGCGTAGTAAGGTGGTGGCCATGCAACAACACGTGGATGTCACATAGCTGTGTCGCGGACACCACTTTGAATAGAACACATATTTATTGACGTTATCTCCCCTGAAACAAATGGTATGACTAACCTGAATCATACCGTCGCCTTAAACAGCGCGTTGTGTCGGAAAGCGACGAGTGGCGCCCGTCAAGCTGCATCATGATGGCTTCACCTCGCCGCGGTTCGTCAGACAGACAGACGGGCGGGCAGACAGACCCCGTACGAAGTGTTGCAAAGTATTATACAGTTTCTGGTGGCGTAATTGTCCCGAATAACGTCATGCCGCCGGGAGGGGAGATCCGCTGTCGCTTCTCTGACATGTTTTATAAACTATTATTGTTGTAATGTTTGTTTTTTTTATTCTTCGCCTCACCTGGATACCGACGCGTCACTGCAGTTCGCTGGGCTTGTCCGCATTATACTGAATCATAACAGAAGAAACTGTACCTGGTATACAATTAACACAGTTCAACTGCCAACATTTTTTGACCTGAATACCTGATTTAATATTTGCAAGATCATCCATTCCGATATTATAACGTCGTAACTAATGACGCTATTGAAATAAACCTGGCCTCGTCCGATCAAGTAGACAGGCGACTACAACACGAGACTGGCCTTGGGTTGGCGTGGGTGGGGACACGCCTCGACTGGCTGCAATTTTCCGCGAGAGCTAAAATTTCCGGCCAGTAGGTTTATATCTTGCCAATCCGATGTGCTGGCGCGCTCATTTCGTTACCCAACGAAAGATCTCATCCAGATCTGTCAATTTAAGTCACAAAAGCCAACTACCTATTTCGTTTCTAAATTTTGAGCAGTACCTAGCCCTAACGTATCAATTAAATGCAATTATAGGATTTGCATGAAAAAAATATATATAAAATTAAAATACTTAAAGTTTGTCATTTCGATTATGTTCTCCCTCATATAGTGAGAATCTATCAACAGTCGATAATTTTAGGACTGCACTTTTGCCTGTGGTCATATTTGTGGCATTTTATGACGCAAGACGAATAAGTTCTAAAGCTGGTGTGTAAATTTGTTGGTGATTTCTTTATAAAGTCAATAACAGAGTTAGAACAGCTTTCTATATATATATATATATATATATATATATATATATATATATATATATATATATATACAACGTGCTTCAGACGGTTACCGACAAACTTAGGGAGCATAATAAAGATGGGACAGAATAGAGCAACTCTCGACTGGACACCTATGGTCTCCATAAAGAACCGTCGTCTGTACAAGATGAGCCTCTGCGTTCAGAACTACCAAGTTCACGTGCACTAACGAAGCAACTTGTACTACGTGAAACAACGCAAGGTCACAGGCAAATCTGCCACCGTAAGCAAACTAGTGCCTCTGTATGAAAATTTCACTTCGTCGCAGTACACAGACGGTCCTTCTAATCAACGTCACTTAATGACTCAGCATCACTTGGAGACCATTGGTCCCTAGTCGAAAGCTGCTCTGTTTTGTCCCCTCTTTATGTTCCTTACATTTGTTGGTAACCCTTGGAACCATATTGTTTTTATTATATATATATATATATATATATATATATATATATATATATATATATATATATATAAGCGTATCGATGATGTTTGTTTAACTGACTATACATTAAAATTAACGAAACCATAATATACAGCAATAGTCGATAGAATTGGCAGTTTTCTAATTAAAAAATATTTTCTGTTTGTTTAATAATAACGTTTAGAAACCACAAAGTGTCATGTTTGGTGATTTTAAAGTTCATTCCCCCCTTTTTTCTAAAAAAGTTGTCAATTTTTAAATTGAAAACTGTAGCCCTTATATTGTATACTACTGTATATAATAGTTAAATCTAACCATATTAAAAAAAAACTAATATGTTGAAATTTTGAACTTGAATTTTCCTTCCTTACTTCTCTCATTGCGAGATCTTTCCAACGCTTAAATAAGATGTGGAAACATAACACTGGCAACGTAAATGTATGTACTCCACTCAGAGATGACGTTAGAATACATGCAATTTTTTTCGAAAGTAGTTTTAAAAAAAAAAATGTTTTCAGTCGACTTTGCCCAGCTATATCAACGACAATCGCAGCAAATGCCCGGAGTCTCGGACTCTGGCCGGCTTCCGACTTTTCGCTGCTCTCGCGTTTTCGAACGAGGAGCGTGCCGTGCACCAGACGTGACGTCATGTGTCTTCATGCGCTGCCACTTCCAAGCCATTAGACATACGCCCCGCGGGGAGACAGGGTGAGGGGTGGCTCGGTTCTCGCGGACAATGCCCGGGGTAAGGCATTGAAGCCATTCCAGTTCCGGCGAGGGGCGATTAGTCCTGGAGATGAGTCCCCACTATTTCTCCAGCCAGACGTTTCTCATCTCGGACCGCGATATTGGGCCACCATCACCCCGACCCTCTCCCCACCCCGCCCACATCCACTCTAACTGGGAAAAGTTACCCGAGAAATTTCTCGCCTGAGGAATTCCTCGTCGCACTCATAACGTAGAAATTTAAAGTGGACTATTAAATCGCAGAGTAATTTGAGGAACATGTGTTCACAGTTTATTACTATGCGTTACCATTTAACATTGTTTTTGTTGAGGGATTTTATAAATGAAGTCTTGAGAACCGATGAGTAGAGATACACAAATTTCGCGAAAAGATTTCCGCTCATACTAAATGTCGATACCCTACGAGCGTGCCAGCAGTTTCGTTTTGCTTATTGGCGGCGTGTGTCTGTGAGAAACATTTTCTTAGTTGACTGGCCAATAAGAATTAAGTTACTCCGATACTGTACGTCTCTGATTTGAGGATAGACATGTAACACGCGTAACAACTAGATCACCCAATCACAAAAGTGGATCTTAGCTAAAGTGTTTTGAAATACAACAGGTCGTGAAATCTTTTCGCGAAATTCGTGTACCCCTACCGATGATGTTGAAATGTGGTATTAATGGAACTGCGCCGGAATGCTAAGGCGGTGGAAACGGGAGTTCCCCGAAAAAAACTACCGACCAGAGAGTGCCTCTGGTCCGCCATGATTCCCACTCGCGGAAATCCGGCGTGACCCGGCCGGAGATTGAGCCCGATTCGCCCTGGTGGCAGGCGCGTAGTCTAACCGCTCAGCCACCGCAGCCCCCATCATTTAACGTTCGTGCCTTTATTCGTGTGTGGTGATCGGAAAACGCCTTACATGCTAAATTAACGTGTAATTGCATCTGAAAACGGGCCACACTTCCAATGGCTTAGCCAATAATTGAACCAGAAGGCCAGTAATCTGAAAGTGCGTTTGCCAATTTAGGCGTAGAGGTCGGACACGTGCAAGTTCACGATAAAAGTGAACTTATTGAGTTCTTCAAGTGTAAAACGATCTTTCATAGGTCCAAGTTCAGTTTATCTAAAACGTTCACGGTCAAGTTTAAGTGCTTCTTTAAATGTTGCTAAATGCATTTAAAAAATTAATTGGCAAAGAGAATGCATATATCAAATGAATGGCTATTGCGACACAAATCACTGACAAATTTACATACCATACAATTTATCATTTTTCCATCATATGTAAACATAAATACCACACATATGATACAAACTGATGAAAAATACATGTATAGGCAAAATTTCAGTCCTGAAATCATTGATTGTTGTTGATGGAATTTGACTTTAAGACGAAGAACATCACTGAAATACTCGCATGATAATCGGCACCTCTTTCATGTTGAAATGTCACTAACTACGCTGAACACGTGTTCTACAGAAGCGCTTGGAGGCCCTACTGTACTAACTTTAAAGAATAACTTCATCAGAATGGGAAATCTGTGCTAACATTTTATATCTGCCAGTGAAAACAAGAGGTACCCATCAAATTCTCTTGCACTGCTGCACTGATTACACTAGAATATCTAGCTACTAGCGAGTGAAAAAACAGCCCCAGTTCATTAGCTCTCGACACTCAGAATTTAAAAAATAACCAAAAATCAACAAGGTATATGAGAACGTTTTGAAACGTTCTTAGTGTGAAATACCAAGTGAATTCCTTTAAATATTCCCGAAATGTGAACGAGTTCATAGTAACTCATTATTTTTAAGTTTACTGCAAAGCACTGGAAATCGGAATGTGTTCACAGAGCCTTCTGATGGAAATTAGTAATAATTTCGAGAGCTGCAACTCTATTTTCAAAGTGCATTAAAATTTGTAACTTGCGTCATATACATTCCTTTGCTGGCACTGGCGCTAAGGGCCCTTTTCAGATGCAACATTTTCACTGGCGGTTTTACACTAACAACATTGTCTGTAACGTTATCTTACAGAAAATCCATTCAGGATGTGAAAGTTTTTTATTAAATGTGGCGTAAGTTCAGACAACCATGTTCTTTCGTATTTTATACAGGCACGTATTATGTTACCGTACCCTCCCGGCGACATACACTCTCAGGATGTCTCCTTCTTTTGGGATCGCTTATTTCGTGGCGATAACAACAGTTTTAAAAGCATGTTCCGCTCATATAAATATTTCAGGAGCATAAAATTACTATCAGCATTGCAACCATAACGTACAGAGTATTTTTTATAAGAGAATACGTGTCATTCTTTCTCTGGAAATTCTCTTGGCCCATGTTGGCATGGCCGTCTCCCTTCACGCCTAAATTTCCCAAATAGTTATTAAATACACCTGCTTTGCGAGGTAGGTAGACAGAGATTACCCAATTATTTTAATCCGCCATTACGTAACTGTTTTTTTCAATAACACTTCATCTTGATATATATATATATAATTCTGTAATTCTGTCACATTCTTAAACTTTTCTATTTCAGAACAGAACATGTAATCTCAAACATGTTACCAATCCAGAAGGGAGGCATTCGCAATTGTTATTTCTATGCCAATAACGACCAAATAATATAATAAAAGAAAACCTGATGTTTGATGTTTTTATAAGCAGTAAAGCAGTTATTGTCGCAATAGTGCAAATGAAGAATGCTTGTCTGCATACACATATATAAAATTACGTACACTCTTTGCAAAAATTAATGTTCTGAAAATAGCGTGGCCGTGATGAAAGGAAAACAAAAAAAAAAAACAATAATATACAGTACCAGCTTGTATAATATCACTTTATCGAAATGACAGTGAAATAAACTACTGGTGCCATGCTCAGATGCACTTGGTATATATTTGTTTCTATTCGGTTTATGAAGGTATGTAATTACGTATTTCTGTCAATTATGGCTTACTGTCCTCTTTTTGTACTATTATTTTAGAAATGCCTGCGTACCGTGGATGGCTTGCAGTTCATGCAGTAATAACTTAGATGTCCTATGAATAGCATTGAAATAGCCATAGTAAAATAGTTCTATAAGCCTATGCAAGGTTCTGCGTTTAAGTAATATTGCTCGGAGGTACAAAAACGTATAAAAAGGTTGGTAGTTCAATACATTTTCCCAGCCACGAGCACGAATATTCTAAAACCTAATCTGGTTATTACTAGTGTGTATATTGCATGACTATAGAACAAAATTGCAAAATAAACACAATGCTGGAAGCGTGTTGTTACAATTTCTCTCTCTGAAAATTAAGTGGGCTAAACCAAGTTCGTTAAGGGATGGAGGTCTTAATTAAATAAAGAATTAATTATCATTTTATAATTTTATTTAAAGCAACTGCAACAAAAGTTCTCTCAATTCAACTTATCGCAATAAATGGATATCACTAAATCTTCACAAATGACACCACTTAATAAATTTACAATTACCACAAAGAAATCAATGACATTAAATAATTAAAGATCAGTCCCAATAGTCAGTGTATCAAGCTATTCAATTATTCTATAAACTTATGGGTCCAAATTGAGAGTTAGAATATTTACAATAAAATCCGTATTACACTTCCATCCAGTCCCACCTCAGTTTAGTCCATGCCCCGCCAATCCGCAATGTTCTAGAGTCCTCCAAGCGCCTCACGCACAGTAGACTTCACTCGTCGGATTCACACTCTCCCGTCCATTCAAGCCACGAACACCTCGCCCGCCGTCGTCCCGCAATTCTCTGTCGTCGTCCACATTTCACTTCGGTTGCGCACACTCGACCAGGTAGCCTCCGTCAAAGACTGCCGGCCACTGGATTGCGGCAGTATATATAGTGTCTTAGGCCGTCACCTAGAATCTTCCCCAAGTCGCTTGATGCATCGCGGAGGGACGATGTGCCATCCAGTCTCACTATAACATTCTTGTGTCGTCGCCCAATCCGTCGAAACCCTAGCATCGGAGAGGGGCCGTGACGCAAGCAAGGCGCCGAGCAGTGCTACAGTCCGACGGCCGCTGTTCATTATTCACGAGTTTCCCAGCAAAGGGGGTCAGGAGGCAACAAGCGTGTCAGCCCGGGGGAGGGGAGGTGTGACGTGAGTCCACCGCCTCAGCGCTGGGCGGCAGCGCCTAACAGTATGTTTTAAGCTCTTGCAAATCTCTTCTGATTTTGCTTACAACTTCGTTCCGCTAACGCATCAATTCTCTATTCCGTCTAAATTTTAACTGTATGATTCGGAACCTCTGCCTGACAAACAAATATAACGGGAGGCACGCAAAGGAATCTTTATATTTATATAGATGGCATTTACCTATTTTCGCAAAACTTAAACATTTGCTGTTTAATGCTTTCGGATAATATAAAAATTCCTAGAAAATTCTTTAGAATAAATCAATTGTGTTTGAGTAAAGTGAACCAATTCTTAACGAGAAATACCCACGTTTCTGATGACAATCTAGAATCCCTATGGATCATCAAAGTCGGAGGTTTCCGACGAATCCACCGACGTAGATGGAACCGACGGCGGAATCGCCTCCTCGTCCTCCGAAGGGTTTTCAGTAACCTCCTCGTCATTATCCTCCTCCTTAACAACCAAAGGAGAATGGGAAGTGCTCGCTTTACCGTGAACCGTAACATCAGCAGTTATTATATTTAAGAAAATTTTATTTTGGACGAACGGTGCGCTAACTTAAATTCCTGCTGATAACTTTGCGTATTCATCAGAGAAACGTTGCTAAAACCGAAGACTTCTCGATCAGGAGTGCGTTCTGACACGTGGCTCCCAACACGCGTAGAGATGGCCACAGTAACTTGAATCGCGTCTAATTGCAGAATGAAAAAGTGCAGTTTCAAACCGACAGCATATGTGATACGTAACACATGATTTTCAGTTCATTGAGTAGTGGGGAATTATGTCCGCGCGTTGTGGACGCGTGCCCTTGAAGAGGGAAATTATGTACCTGTCAGGCCGCTGATGAAGTATCACGTGCTCACGCCACGCACAATCAGCCACGTGTCCGCGAAATGTCATACGCTGAGAGGGTTGTTGAAGGTTATTTTTAATCTGCCTGTTCATTTCAGAGGGACTGCACCTTATGCAATTCCTACCGGCACGGCTGTCACCTGTTGGTGGGAGCTGTTGTGACAAGCCTCAGTCCGTGTGTCCACATTACAGGTTCAGTATTCCACAAGAAACAAATTTATGAATTTCACTGCACACAGCAAGGAAATAGTACCAAAATGAAGAAAATTCCCTACATAATAATATACAATATTTGTTGCCGAGAATCCTCTATTAATTTCATAGAAGCCACATAGTTGTTCATTGGCCATGATACGTTAGTTTTAAACGCAAAATTTTTTCCCCGAAAATGAGCTAATTCGTTCCAATACCTAAAGCCTAGTTATAAAAGTAACTGCTTGAAAGGGCAGACTCATTACAAGATTTTTTTTGAGTTCTTATTTTACGTGAGTTTTCTGAAATGTGGTTAAGAATCTGGTATTGCGAATTCGTTAAACTTAACGAAACGATTTTAATCACGTCTATAAAATCAGTAGACAGAAATTATTTTAACTGTTCTAAGAAATGCAGTGCTTAGTAAAGGACCGCTCGCTTGATCAAAAATATGTTTATCTAATGTCTTCGCGGAACATTTTCAGCATAAAAAGAACTGTTAGCTTTTGTTTCCAAGCAGTTGCAGGTAGAGAGGGGTGCTGTAATCGCATTAAGGAGAGTGAAGAAGCATTTCGAAAGGCTTTATTGCCTGTAATTTTCCCGCCACTGATCTGCATAACACTCTAGCTCGACGAGTTCTTGTACGTTGCTTAATAGCGAGAACTAATTAAAATTTAATGCAGCTGAGCTGAGATTTAACTAGTGTTTACCGCTATGTTCCCTGAACTCTGCGCAGACTTTCAGCGTTAATTATAAATAGTAGACTCTGGGAAATAATACAGTGCAGCCACTTTCATTCTTGTTACATTGGCAATATAGGCAGGCATTATCATTTTGTGGATGATATCTAGATACCCATCAAGCGCTTATGTTCTCCTTGTAAAGTTTTGTTTGTAAGACATTTTTGCGAGTTGTATTTTACCATACAGAACTACTTGCTGCCATGCAATGCGTATTATGAGATACATCTTCTGGAGATATTTAATTAAAATGGTTATCCTAGTAGGCCTACCGAAATTAATAAAATAGTCGTTTGAAGTGTACATGTTATAATAACTATTGTATGGATAATTGCTGGTTTTTGGGCACATGTATTTTTTTTTAATCTTCGCATTTATTTTCTGTTATTTCGTGTCAATATCAGTAGGATAAAGTAAAGTGTGCCACATATGGACTAAATAATGTTGCAACTATAGCATGTAAGGCCTGCTTGAAGGTGGGACGAAGGCTATGTTTCTTAGAAACCATTTAATTAAAAATCCATAGTAATGATAATAGCCAAAAAATGTGTAATATTTAGGGATAGTTCCCATAATACACAATATTGTAATTAATACAATAAACAAAGACGCCTACACAATGTCTAAACTTCCTCTTATACTAAGTCAGCTTTCCGCACTGGGTATACACATCCAGAGATTTCCCGAGGGATTCTTAGCCCCCTCCTTACCATACATTTTCAGCGAATCAAACAGCTTTTTTTTATTAGGCACGCGTAAATATTTATGATTTCTGTGGCGTATTTCCAAGGAAGCAGCGAATTAATGTTTCTATTACTTTGAACGACAAGTTTCAAATAACACCGTTCGTTAAGGTTTCTTGAATGTCACTGACATGAGCATATTTTAACGTATTGCTCCTTTATTTCTTCCTTGATCGTTATTCATGACTGAGAGCGTTCTGCCATAGACTACATACGAATTAACCTGGTTTTCTTCTTCTGAACATGTTGCCAACATTGCCTCACATATCGCCCATACAGCTTTCAAGATCGCATTGTCAGCAGTGATGAAAGAGTGTTTTTTATGATTTTTTTAAACACACCTACCTTTTTTTTCGAATGAAGTAAATCTCTTGAGTTAATTGAATACATTCTAGGTGCATTAAATTAGGTCAAATAAGTGCAAAAACGTTTCAATGCACTTACTTCAATTAATAGTTTTCTAAATTTTAAACCTTTCCACGTATCCGTTGGTAGTCACATTGGCATATAAGCAGTCAATTTCTGGGACACGGAATATCGCTATAGCACAACTGTCATGCGCACTCTATGTAACATGCCCTCTACTGCAACATTACAACTGTCATGCGCACTCTATGTAACATGCCCTCTACTGCAACATTACAACTGTCATGCGCACTCTATGTAACATGCCCTCTACTGCAGCATTACAACTGTCATGCGCACTCTATGTAACATGCCCTCTACTGCAACATTATAACTGCCATGCGCACTCTATGTAACATGCCCTCTACTGCAACATTATAAAACCACCTAGTTGTGATAGCCAGATTTATTTATGTAATGCAACACATAATAAATTATTAAACTGTTTATGATGTTGGCAACATTTGTGAATGCAATTATCGAGTAAAAATAAATCAATTCTGCTCCCAAGAAATATGTTTGCTCGGCTATACTCAGTTCACGAACCAGTATGTAGAATGCGTAGGAACTCACATTTGACAGCCCCACTGTTGTTACAGGCAAACAGTTATTTGCCACACCAGCTGTGAAACTTACAGTACATAACTACACACATGGCAAGACACTTGTTTAATTATTTTGAACTGAAAATATGTAGAGGAGAGGAAAGGATAACTATTCATGCTCTAAAATGATGTCAGACGTGCCAATTCCAGCTTTAAATTATATATTTTTTTTTAAATATTCAAAAATGTTCAGTTGCAAAAAAATAATATCTGTTTGTTTTAAGCTGGAAAAAAACTATTCAAATAAATAAAACAACCCTGAATTACAACGAACAAAGAAAAGAATAGTGTTCAAACTAAACTGCCGCTAAGAAGTGGTCATGCTTAACGGTCATTTTCGGAAACCCTTACGTGATACGTATTAACAGTCTGACTTAAGCACTTAACATTTGCAGTCCTCTCAAAAATAAAATATCTTGAATTTAGTTCAGAAAATGTAACTTGACTGTCTCAATGTAAGTAGAAAACACTTGACTTCTCTCAGGGTTTAAGTTGTAGTTAAAATATGCTGAAGCTAATATAGGCGAAGTACCTACATGGCGTCGTGTAGAATGTTCTACGCCAACGGCATTACGTATCAAACTTTAAGTAGAAACTAATTTTAAAATAAAAAAAACTTGATGAAAATTAGTTATTTTCGTAAAATACCAGTTTATAGGCGAAGGCAGGACGGTGTATAGAAGGAACGTAGGTAGGGATTTCATACTGGGTGCGGTGCTGCTTAGTCGTGGCTCACCAGCTCACGGACGTTACAAGTCAAGCTAGCTACCTTAAACTCCTAAACAGCTGCTTAACAAAACGACGCGGAGTGCTTACTATCTCAACTCGGCGCAAGTACACAAATAAAAACAGAAGCAAGCTGAAGAGCTAAAACACCTTAACTTCTAATTTTAATACTTCCACTGCATCCAAGTGTAGGACGAGCGTCCTGTCCTAGCGTCTAACGCAGTTGAAGGTTGGTGGAAGAGAGAGCGAACTTTCAAACGACTAGCGCGGCCTAACCCTATGCTGAGCTCTCCAGCCAATCGGAGCACAGGATTTGAACCTGTTAGCCAATCGCAAGGCTTCCTAACTAACAAACTATAATGACACACTCCAAATGGCCTAAATCCCTGTTCCATAGAGTTATGGGTCTCGTAGAAGATAATAAAAATACAAAAGAAATTCCCTGAAACATTCACAATAAAGGTGAGACTAAAAATGCAAAATATTAGTTACTAATTAAAATATAAACAAAATAAAATGTAGCTATCTAGCTTAATTAAACATTAATTATTGTCATTCGTACACCTATTTTTAAACATTCTAGCCATAAGAAAGATGAAAAATAAAAATAATAAAAATTACGAAAAATAAAACATATGTGAAACATAGGTAAATTACAAGTATTATGCATGACACTGTCCAGCGTGTGAAACAAACCTAAATTATGAAAAATAGGTGCAGATCGTGAAATATGTTGTGCTACACTACGCATGCTGTATTTTCAGGTACGTAGAAAAAAAACTAACTAAAGTACAAACCTATAATGGCGGTTGACTGAGCATTCTTACAAACACTGATCAGTTTCATCTTTCTGCCCGTCGGTTACCCTTTCATAACACGAACAATTAACATTGCAATAGAATTAAAGACTCGGGTCCGTATGTCCATCACGTTACATTGTGAAACTGTTACAAAAATTGTTAAGCCTATTCTTAATTAATTTTCCCACGAAACAAAATTCAACCAATATTGGTTATCACCGGATTAAACATTTTCATATTTTATAAGGCGTTAGGGAACTATGTTAAACAATTCTCTGACAACACTAATTTAATATTCAAGTTAATGTTAACGTTAACATGCATTAGGCTAGACACAGGAATATTACCAAAGGTTTATTTTGAAAATCATCAATAACTGTATATAACCTACGTGTTACTGAAATCATCGACAAACTCCGGCAGGTTATTCCAGATGAAAATATTAGAGGAAACTGTACGAACCACTTTCCCTGAAGGTGATTATTAAGGAAGCTATACGCCCTCAGAAACAGAGCTTTGAAATTATTTTCGTTATAAATATCAGAAACTGCTTGAGATTAAGCAACAAATCGGTGAATAGTGTTTTGTAGACCTGAGATCCTGCACCTGTGAAAATTCAGTTGATAATATCATCCCCCTTAATTAGAAAATAGGGGTGCAGATTCGTAACCAAACACAGAGTAATTCAATACTTTTTATCTTTTAATTGTATGTTATGTTGGTGTAGTTCATACGCTACAAGTGTCCCTAAATGTATTTTGCCTAAGTTATTTTATATTTTTATATGAATTACTATGTCTACGTTTAAGGCTGCTTTGCTGTTAGCAGGCAAGTAATGCTCGAAGCTCCGAAAGTCTAATAAATTACTGAGTTTTATTTAACTACACTAGCGCCATGTAACTTTCAACTCTCGTAAAGTTTTGTAAACAAAATAACACAAATAAATGCATTTCATTCCGAAAAAAAAATATACAAATAATATACAGGAAATCGCTACATAGAGTTATTTAATATTGATAAATTTTAAACTTTTTTAAACAATAATGAATTAGAATGGATTTCTGAAAATGATGCATTTATAATAGTTCTCCAGAACAACATTTAGTTGGAAAAATTGTTTTATAAAACAATTTCAGTTGTCTGATTTTATATTTAAATTTACACCGATCGTTTCCCTGTAACTAAGCTGGGAATATTTTTATTTTCCTTGCGTTCGTATGCACGCTAAAGTATTGCGAAATACACCAAAACATTTATGAGAAAATACTGTATTTTAGTACTTTTTGGTTGCTTAAAATTTAGGATAAAGGCGTAAAACAGCAACTATATTTAAAGGAGAGGTAAGAAAGAAGGATAAGTTGTAACACATTTGCACATGGCGGCATAATTCACACAATGCAACTGTATACTAGATACCTTCTGTAACCTTTGTCGGCACCGATTGTTGTGTAGTTGTTCAACATACTCCTCTTACTATGTAGCTGTGACTGATAATACATCATACCCTCCGTCAAATTTCCGCCCTAACAACTATCCAGCTGGTTTCATTATCAAAACTTGTTTAGGATAAACATAGACATCAACCTGAACAATTTAATGACTTAAGGTGAAACGACCTTTGACATTTTTTATTTATGTAATTTTCACCCCAAACTGCATTACAGACTTTGTATTAAGTTTTATGAGTCGATAAGATCTATAGCAATGCTTTGTATATTTTCTAAAGTAGGTATTGTTTGATTACTGTTGCTAATACAATTTATACGCAGTTTAAAGGGGTCGCGGTGGCTTAGCGGTTAGCCTGCTCGCCTCCCACCTAGGCAAACCGTGTTCAATCTCCGGCCGGGTCACTCCCATATTTTCGCGTGTGGAAATCGTGCCGGACGATGCCGCTGGTCGGCGCGTTTTCTCGGGGATCTCCCGTTTCCTCCGCCCTTTCATTTCGGCGCTGCTCCATATTCAACCACTCTCATCGGTTCTTAAGACCTCGCTGTTAACAGCCGCCCAAATATCTTCACTGGCTCACTCACTCCACATCCAGTTTAAAGTCACTTGTTTCTTCCCGAAATATACTAGTTGAAAATTGTTAAAGTTAGTGAAGCTGTAACTATCTGATAAAGCTTGAGAATATTTTATTTATGATGTGTCGTGCGAAAAGTTTTTTAGGCCTTTTTAATTTTAATTTACGATTGTAAAAATGGAATGAATAAATCCCAGGCAAACTGTTGCATTTGCTAATAAAAATTATTATTATTATTATTATTATTATTATTTATTTATTTTTTATTATTATTATTTTTTTTTATAGGCGAAAAGCTCGATGAAGTAATGGGATTTCCTCTAGGCTTTATAAAATGCAAAATTTAACGGGATTTCTCACGATGCATGTATTTGTCTTCAGAAAATCAGGGAAAATAATATATAAGAAACTCTCCGTCGCTCTGTTCCTTCTTGTCGGTTTCAATTCTCAGTATTCCTGTCTCTTCCCTTTCACTCACACATAGCAAGGGGAAGACAAGTCCTTCCTTACAACTATTCGTGTTACATTTTTTTCTAAATATTCGCGAGATACAAAATTGCTTTTGTTTGTGCTACTATGCTACGTTAATATACTGAAAATTACTACAACTGACCAAACAAACGTTTTGCCTAATATGACTGCCTATGTCTTCAAGTAATTACAGAGGTTTCCAAACACGCCTTCGCAACAAATCCCGAGCTTTGTGACGCAAACTTGAATATGTTGACAGTACTAAATATTTTATTTCACTATGCAATCCTGTACAATGAGGAATAACCAAGCTATATATATATATATATATATATATATATATATACATATACATATATATATACATATATAGAAGGTACCCCTGAATTTAAAATTGTTCGTGCAGGCACGGGTAATATCAAAACAATTTTAAAAATCTCTTTATACCTTTATACTTGTTGTACACGAAACTGATTAGCTCAACCTGCAAAACATCACAACTTTTCGATAATATCACGACTATACAGCTTTTTTTTTTAAGCCAACTTTGTTTGAAGTAATTCGAGAAAATTCTTGGCAGGGTAGTATTTGAACAAGTAAGAGGTTTTTGCAGTTTGAATTCTTGGCAGACTGTGTGGTTTAGGAAGGTAAGTTATAGTGAGGTAACAAAATTTTTTGGCATAACTCACCGAGTAAGAAATAGTAAATATATTTGACACTTTGTCGATTTTGCAGTATGCAACAAGTCGCCAGTTATTAGGGTCTCTACTTGTACAATGGTCACGAAAATTTTCCGGAATTCTAGAAAAATACTGCTATATTAATATAAGAGTTTACTGGAAAATAAAGGGGGAATATTTGTTTTCCTGCTAGCAGTCAACGTATGAAGCAAGTCCTTCAATGCAAATCCTAGGAAAAAAGGAAATACGCTACCCCATAAACTGTTATCATTTCAATAAAATAACTGTTGACGTAAAACACGCCTTGGGCTTGAAAAACTACTACTAGTAAATGTCCATTCAAGCATACTTTACACCAGAATATGATTTAGTATATCGAACGGAAGACTCTGAAAGATTCCCACAATACACAGTCCGGGTTCTTTCTAGGAACATGTGGCCAATTCTCGGCGGTGGTGATTATATTTTCCATTCCATTACGCCAGGCAAAAAAAAAGAGAAGTAGAAAAAAGCGGAGAGACAGTGAAGGTAATAATATGTGCCACCTTGCCATTATAGACATGTTGCATTTTGACTGAAACAAATAAACTGGTTATTCTATTATAACATGTTGCCTAGGGCGTATTCAGGCGCGGTAGAAAATGAAGGTTTCAATTCAAACTAGGTTGAGTAAAATAACTACACTATATCTCCTAATTCGTTCGCAATGCTATAAAATACAAAGTGATATTATTTTCAAAATGCCATTTTCTAATTCATACCATTAATTCTTAACAAATTTTTACCAGTGAGCGCAATCTTTAAGAAACACTCAGTTACAATTAAAGTCCTAATCACTGCACTTGAACTATCCGACAGCCAACTTAATCCATACTCAATTACAAATATGTGGAAAAATAAAACGTCCGTTATTATACAGTTACATCATCCGAATGCCCGTCAGATATGAAACAAGCGCCCCCCCCCCCCCATTTTTTTTCCTTATAGTCCAGCAGGTCCGTTCCAGTCTCTGCTCTCAATTAAGTTGCCCTATCTTCTCCAATTTTCTCTTGTACTCACTCGACACGAATAGACATTGAAGACTGCCGACACACAGGCACCTTACAGCTTCTGTAATTGAGATTATCTGGCTCAGAAGGTTCTTTGTACAAGCAAAAACACTTTCTTTGCTCCAACGCACAATTTGTAAACACAAACAAAATGTTGGTAAAATATGAACCACTGTAAAGTAGGTCTGCAACAAACAAAGCGTTTTTAATCTATGTAATAATATACCAGAATAAACTCACACTGTTTATACAATAGTTCTGCAGAAGTCTTTGAGATATTTCAACTTACGTTATTATGAAGTGGCATCATTTTTTCTCTAAAAAAAATTGTGGATATTTACTTATATTCACGTTTTAAAAAAACTTATGTGTTGCACCGAGACAGGATCTAATATTTCTCTATTACCAGCCTAAATACTTTACCATTTGACCACTTTGTCTTGCAGTAATTAGGCAACTTAGGGCAAAAACGATTATGACGCAAGTAACATGGGCATAAATATAGTATCGCATATTGCGAAGAAGAATTGAGATTAGTGATTTAGGGTATTTATGTTCCTCAGAATGATATTGAAGGTCCGCAGACACACTTCACGTTTGTATAGGTGTAGTCTCAGAACTACAGCGTCGGGACACACAGTTAGGTACAGAGAATTCGCGCAATCGCTCAGAAGTCTTTTGAGTCTTCCAGCAGGCAGGAGTGATGTCAATCTGACAGACGATAACTGTCAGATGTGTCGGATCTCTCCACTCCATCTGGCTACAAGGACGTCATCTTGGGGAGGGACAACCCTTGGGCCTACCTCACGGTTGTCGCGGGAGGCGGAGATGGAACAGCCTGCGTGGTGACGCGGCCGCGTGTAACTGTCGTATATATATTAGAAAACGCTGAAGTAAATCAGACATTTAAATAAAATGAAAGTTCAACGTATAATTTATTCCCTCATTCTCAGCTGACAATTGATTGTCATTGTTTATTGTGTGTGACGGTTGATTTAGAGTGTTCAGATCTTGATTATTTGCTGAAGTAGGAGTTCATTTCTACAAAAAAAAAAAGTATAAAACTTGTCTAACGTTAGTTCAAATCGAAACAGTAAAGAAAGTCTCACCCGCAATTCTTGCCCCTCCCTCTCAAAGATATTTTAGCACCTCCAGCGACCAAATGGACTACTTTATCTTCTCTAATATCCCAAAATACGTATTTCAGCAATAATGTTCAGACAATACAAAAATGACACCCGTTAAGAATATTATTTCACTTTAAGTTACAACCCCTTTGAATGTCTTCTGTTAAACACACGTTAAATCAGTAACTGCTCTGATATTGACACACTAGCGGAAATGTATTGAAGAACACCTAGTAAATATTGTCAGATCCAAACCAGTTTTACAACACAAACCGTTCGTCTGTAGGATGTACTCTGATCGTAGGTGGAAATGAACGTTCTGCAGATTTTCCACTCACTTGGGGTGTGACGTGTCAGTGATCCATCGGTGGTGGATAACATGAATGGCAGAGGGTTCGCGTAGCCCCACCAATGCCACCTCGTTGTGCTGGTGAGCGCCTGCGTAGAAGAATCGTTTGGGCTGCCCTGACTAACAGAACAACAACCGCGCATGCGATCAGAGCCACTGTGCACGAACAACAAACAATCGATTTTTGAAGGTAGTGTGCGCTGGAGAGGTGAATGGAGAGCCGTGGTATTCAGTGATGAGGTTCGTTTCTGCCCTAAAGGTACCAGTACCAAATGCCAGCCTGTGTGGTTGGCTGGGGTCAGGATGGGCACGAAGAAAAATGTAGGGAACACACATAACGGTGGCCAAAGTAAACACATCTTGCATATAAAAAAAAAAAAAAAACCAATTTAAGAATTAAAAATAAAAGAATGTAGGTAATTCCGGGCGTTTGTGCGTCTTATGATGCTACGGCAATGCTTCGTTGTAAGTTTGGAAAACATATGTCGTGTTCTTGTGCAGGGACCGCAGTGCTTGCGCGCTAGGTTTAGATAAGGCGGTGGCGGCTTGGTCCTTGGTGCGGCAAAGCTAGCGGCAACCCCCGGAGAAGTGGAATCTTGCTCCTGCCGCGAGATAACGGCAGGAGGCAGACGCCCGGCTGGTTCTACGCGCCGAGATAAGCCGAGCCAGCGTCAGGAAATGTGTTCCCGGAGCCTGGAGTGGCATAACAACAACTTCCTCCCCTTCCTCGCTTCACCATCTCGACTAATCCAACCCTCTCTTCCGGGCCCACTCGTTCCCTCCCTTGTTAAGCCACGTTAGTACCGCCGCGGTTGTTCCTAAGAGGGATTTGTTGAAACAAGCAATTAAAGACAAGGGGGAGAGGCACGGCCTTCCAACGAGGGAAAGCTCAGATGTCTCGCGACTCGGCTACAGAAGGTTACGGAAGCTGAGGTTTTGTGGCGGAGAGGGAATTCCTTCTTCCCTAAGTGGTTCTTGGTGTTTGCTTCTGCTAGACTTTTTAGTATTTCTTCCCTGAATTCCAAGGCCGTGGATACGTGTCAGTTCCTTTCCCTCTTTTTCTTGTAAATGCCGTTTCCTTTCCATTTGCTCTCCTTATTTTACTGCCATGCTCGTAAAAAATTATATATAAAACGGTAAATAATAATATTACTAATGAACTTTTAAAATGAATTATTACAAAATAGGTTTCAAATATTTCTGGTTGCTGTGTGTCCGTAAGAAAAATAAAAACAGCTGAAGTATAGAAAGTTGTCTTAAACAGTATTCGAAATTCTTAATATGGGAAAATTCTACTTGCTCGGGTACGGGGCTGTCCTCGTTTCGCCACACGTAAATTGGCCCAGTGCTCTTAAGTACATTGTGACTAAATTTCCTTCAGTAACTGGAACCTACATAACTTGTTTTACTGTGAACTTGAAATTCATAACAAACTAGATGACCCGTACGACTTCGTTCGGATGTCATTTAGGACTGCGGCTCCACTTGATATATATCTATACACTGCGGCCCCATTGTTGGATTCTCTAGCCACTGAGCTACTGTGGCCCCACTATTGGGTCCTCTACCCAGTGAGTTTCTGCGTCCCCACTATTGGGTTCTCTGCCCACTGAGTTTCTGCGGCCTCACTATAGGGTTCTCTACCCACTGAGCTACTACGTCTCTTGGGAAGGAATGGAAGACAGCCCACAGATAAAAAAGAATGGAGAAATGGCGGAACTTTTTATCTTAACAATGCTTTTTAATTCGGTAAAATTACAGTAATAATTTTCATGAAGGAATGATATACAATTACAATAAAAACATTTTTTAAGGAAATGAGATATTTTTTCAGGATAAAAAGTAGCCTACGTCACTCTCCGACCCTACAACTATATTTGTATAAAAAATCACGTCGATCCGTTGCTCCGTTTTGACGTGAAACAAAGACAAACTAACACACAAACACACTTTCCCATTTATATAGTAGTAAGGATTATTTCGCAAAGGTGTTAAACGGAACGCAAAGGAGGGAAAAAATGTTTAGTTCTACGTAGGTTCGCTGTAACTAGAAATTTATTTTTGTCTTCATTCCTCCAAAAGGAGCAAATGAGCCATAGGCTTATGACAGATTTTGCAGAGTGGAGTGGAAAACATTAAGCTGCTCTTAACAACGGGGTCTAGAGAGACGATGAGGGAGAAGCGAGGTGAGCACAGAGAAACGCCGGAAATCAAGGGCGGGGGAAACAGAGATCCCCGTTAAAACCCACCGACCAGCGGCAACGTCCGGCACGATATGATCATGCGAAAATCTGGCAGCGACCCCAATCCCCGTTGAAACCCACCGACCAGCGGCATCGTCCGGCACGATATGCTCATGCGAAAATCTGGCAACGATCGCAATCCCCGAGAAAACTCACCGACTGGTAGATTCCTCCGCCAAGATATGCTCATTCGAAAATCTGGCAACGATCCCAATCCCCGAGAAAATCCACCGACTAGTGGCATCGTCTGGCACGATACCCACGTTCGATAATCCGGGAGCGACTCCACCAGGAATCGAACCCGTTTCGTCTAGTGTGGGGGAGAGGGGGGAGGTTGGTTATCTGACCACTGCATTACCGCGGCCACTTTTAAACTGCACTCTAAGAAATTATTTGCAAATTTACCATATCAGTGCATATTTATAGTGTCAAAGCACACACGATAAATTATTTTCCCATACATGCACGGTAACATTCCTACAGTTGCTCAGGAAAAAGTCAAATGCATAGGGAAGTTCCCAACTTTATATACTAGCGATGCTAAACATTCCCATATTTTCAGCCTGACATGTAGTATTATTTCCATATACCGTTTCCATTCCATTGCATACTTCCATTACAGTTTAGGAAGTTTACCAGAATTTTTTTTTACAGTGTGGTTATCTTCGAAAAACATCCCTAAGTGTCATATTTACGAGACAAATGGACAGACGGGTGGGTAGGTGCGGGCAACTCCGGCCGTGCGTGCGTGCAGGAAGGCGAGGTGGCTGCAGGGGATGGTGAAAGACCTCGGGAGCAGATGTATCGATAAAGTCGAGGTGGATGCGGTGCGGACCGGCCTGAGAGCTCTCGACGACGTGAGGAGATGGAGGGCTTTTGTCTCCTCGGTCACGGCGCCACGGGGAGGCCGGCCCCGCGGGCCGGAAAGAAAGTTGATTTAACATTAATTTTTGGTTATCAGCGCCGGCCATTTAGTGCCTCAAGACTGGTAGGGACAACGACCTGCTACCGGCCAAACCCGTCTTACACGGACGCCACCTGGCCGCCCAGCGGGCTAACGTTCGGGTTTCCGTGATGCAGGAGAGATCACAAACATACTGACGTATCGTTATTTAAACTATCTGGAGAATAATCCAGTTTGTAAAAGTCGTTGTATGTAACTCAGCATGTAGTGTTTAACACGTTATAAGTTTTCAACTCCACGTCGCAGTTATTTTGAAGGCACTTCGAACTGGAATGTCTGTGGCGACAAGTGTTAGCAAAGACGTGAAAAGATGTGTTGTGCAGGGAACTGCAACAAGGCGTGCTGAACTTAACTTACTATTTAACATGGAATCATTTCAGTTTATATAATTACTCTTTTCTGACGAACGGTTGGAGTAACAACAGGATGTCTAAAAAAAAAAATATTTATTCGTAATGACCGAATAGACAACATGTTAAAAGGTTGGCACTTTTACTCTGCCCCGCTGTAAAACTGTTTCTATTAGCTGGCCACGGTAAAATGAGCATTTTCGAAAGCCCTGCTAAAGATCTACTTGAATGTACGTTGTGTATTCTTCCGTCTTATGTAAAATTACCATTGCCATCGACCTGATATTTGTATTCATGCATCGGTCAAGTAAAACTTGTAATTATTGAGGGAAGTAAATAATATACAAATCTGGTCATCTTTACACTTTGTTGCATTAAACAAATGCAAATGGTTACCTAACAATTTTTATTCAACCTTAAGATATGGAACTATTTTCCGTCCCTCATTATCAACTTTACTAGGCAAATGTCACTCACTGCACCTATTAAAATATATGCATTCAGGGCAAGTGACATTTTTCTGGGGTTCATTTCTAAAGTGCTCACTTTATGGTGAACAGCCTTTAACAATATATACTTATAAAATAAATTAGACGTATTCCTTGCTTTTCAGATGATCGTACAAAAATAGAGTAAACCTGACATACATAAAAAAATAAAGCCCTCACAAATACCATGATTATTCTGAATACCTCGGAGAGGGTGGTCCCTTGTAACTTGTGAACTTGTGGAAACATTGCTGCACAGTTGATGAAGACTACCGTAAAGCGGTCTCCAACCGCTCGCTTAGTTCAGGTATAAATTCCCAATCACTTATCCTTGCGAAAATCCAGGGCGTCTAACACATTTACCGTGAAAGACACGCAGAACATACGGTCAGCGTGTTCTCCAAGCTCCTTTTCACAAGAAGCCTAAAACTATTTCATTCAAGACTCGCACAATTTTAGCGCTGTTCAATGTGCACAAGCACTTTTGAAATCTTCCTTTGAAAAATGTGACTGACCCTACCTTCTAATATTTTTACGGGCACGCAGAGTGGCATGTGCCCAGTAAAGTTGGTAACGACGGACGAAAAATAGTTCCATGTCTCAAACGTTGAATTAAAAGTGTTAGGTAAACTTATGTGAATGCTGAAGTGCTTTCTTTTGCTTTCTCGTTTTTCTAACTCTTACAACTAAAAAAATTCTAAAGAATTTTACAATAGTATTTTATTCTAATGATTCTACAATTTAAATTGAATGAATTGAGTAGTAAGGCCCATATCAACGTTAATTTTGCATATAATTGAAAAAATATATATTGTACATATTAGTATATCTGAAACAGGTCTTTCGAAAGTGATCAATTCTCCTTGTACAGCCTATAATTGTGCTTAACGAAAAACGCAATAAATGGCACTCAATGAAAACATTCGTCCAGCTCACAGCCGAAAAACAAAATGCGTGCGCGCCCACAAAAAAAAAAAAAACAATCTCCGTAATCAAACATGAATAATTCACATGCTCTCTTATAACCAGTCCTTCCTTCCATGAGCACGGTGTTGCGACAGAGAAGGCAGGTATACAGAAGCGAAACTGAGGTGTGCATCTTAGGACTCCATCCGCACGAGCCAAAAAACTGACGCCGGCAGAACCAACATCTAGGGTACCTTCCACAAGCAGTCAGACCTGGAGTCTAGTTCTGTATCTTAAGCTTGCTTGAAGATACTCTCTGGGAGTATCTTTACGATAACAACAGCTGAAACAATTACATGTAACTGTATTCGTGTGGTATTAAGTATAGTATCTTTTTATGGCTATTTCTTGTGATGTCGCAGAGGCTTGACAACACTTGCGACTTTGTACTGAAATCCGGAAATCAACAATCTCTTTGTTGGATATATATATGTATTTATTTATATACATACAGTACACACCTGTATTATATGTATTCCGTTATTTCGGCGAGTCTTGTGTCGCATATTAGGTAAACATGTTAAATCCATACATAGCATAATACAAGTCGCCCGTCCACGCGTGTTTGTGTATTCGACTAAGGCTTTTTAACTACTTGGATTTTGATGCAGTTTACCCCATTATTTAGAGAATATCTTGAAGAAGGTTTAGGTATATAAAACGTTAGTATTTATTGTGATGGTAGTAGAGAAATGCCGATGTTTTCTAATTAAGTCGGGAAAAAAACCGATTTCTGGGCGCTTACATGGCTTACGCTGACTAAACCATAAGAGATACTCCAAATTAATGTGCTACAAAATTTTAGATTTCGAAAAGGTCTACAAAAAGTCTGCGACAGTATATGTTTATATTTTAAGGATGACACACAGTAACCATTTTTGTCTTTTAAAATTTGATTAAAAATATAACGTTTTGAACACAGTATTAATACTTACCAAATTAAATATGTTAATTACACCATGTCATTTTAGGAGCTAGTAAGTTGATTAGTAAAACTATGACGCTACATTGCTTACCGCGGCCGGCTCTATATATGTTAATCGCACCCGAGCGATGCTGTGGCGGGTCGCTGGTAGTTAATATGTATGGCAGTTGGTTCTCATTACATTTCCGAAAAATGCCTACAAGAAAAATGTATTTCTCTCTATGATCTGAGTTTCCACATGGTCCTAATTCATTTTGAGCATTACGAGAAAGCAGTACTAAATGCGTGGCCGAGGGGTCGCGTTTCTCGCAGCGGGTAGAGCACTCGCCACCCACCAAGGCGAACCGGGTTCGACTTCCGGCGGGGCCGGTCAAGGATTTTCGCACGTAGGAATCGGGCCGAACGGTGCCGCTGGTCGGCGGTTTTGACGTGAATACGTCTTTAAATTTGTGACCATAGTGGGAGGTAATCCAGAAAATCCGATGATAACAAAATCGGGGGATACAGTTTGGCATTGCAGCTCCGAATATATCGTTCACATTCGAAATTCAAGGAACTTTCATATTGAGTCTAAAATTTTGTGTAGTAAATATTGCTTTTTTTTTTTTTTTTTATATCACGAGTAAATAAAATTTTTAAAAATCGCCAAGGATGAATCCGAGTTCGTGAGCGACAAAGTCTTAATAAAATAAAATAACTGAATATTTCTAAAAATTGATTAATAACTTTATGAAAATACACACAGCTGTTACTTACAGTTTAAATATCTACCTTTACTATTAACCCTTATGGTTCTCAGTGAGCGCAATATTTAATGCGAATTCTCAATTCTAAGTGAATTATCTTATCAATTTATCTATACTTATTACAGTCTCTTCTTCAGCACTCATTATTTACACATATTCGATCAAACAGTAGTTTGCCATCATTCAAAATATATGTCACGCTTCCAATCCCACAGTCCTACAGCACGAGTGCGACGAAAGACTGCAACGAGCATGACGCAGCAACAGGATGTGTTTGCGCATGTCGATACAAACACCCCACGTGGGAACACCAGAAATTTCCACGTACATAGGTATAAGTACAATAAGTGTGTTACAGATACAGCACCAAAGAAAATTGTATCCATATAACCCATTATATTGTCAACACATAGGTGGCGTTAATTTCTCGATTAAAGGCTGTTCACGATAAAGTACGCACTTTTGAAGTCAACCTTAGAAAAAATGTCACTATCCGTACCTGCATATATTTTAATGGGAGAACTTATTGACATGTGACCAGTAAAGTTGGTAACGATGAATGAAAAGTTGTTCCATATCTTAACTTCGAATAAAAAGTGCCAGGTACCGTAACAATTTGTGATGATTTTGATTGTTTCTTTCACTTTCTGATTTTTTAATGCATCGAAGTGTAAAAATGAGCAGATTTGTAAAATATTTACTTTTCTATAATTTCAGTTTCACTCGACCAGTGCTTGAATAAAGTTATAAAGCCCATTGCAACGTTATTTTACACAAGACGGAGGAATACACAATGTGCACACAAGTAGATATTTAGCAGAACTTTCAAAAGTGCTCATTTTACCATGGACAGCCTATATGCCGCCTGCTATCAGCCTTTAGCAAATGGTGGTATTGACCATTCCTGCAAAGTATGTAAACTGTCATGTGAGTTGTTTTATTTATTATTAAATCCAAATATTTCTAATTAACATTAATCATATTTAGAATAATTGTTATTTATAATAATTTTTATATAAAGCGGAGAGTTTATATAAAATTAATAAAACACAGCATATTTTTTTACATAAAATTTATTGTAGACATAATAAAATATACAGGTATATTAATATTCTTCATTGTTCACCACTCGATGTCCGCCTCAGTAACTCAGGAACTGAAGCGAGCAGGGAAACCCCACCACTTGACTTGCCCCCATCCGTTATGTCGTTTCAGCATCTTCTCGAGCAAATACACATCTGGAAACTTTGTAGGCTGCTTCTCCTCTGTGTAGAAACCACCATGGATGAGAACATTATTCAAATCCTCAAGAAATTAGGTCCTCAGAGCATATTGCATATACGTCGCAAACGAAAGAGTTCAGGGCTCCAATTCGCCATGAACCCTTTCTCGAAAATGCCTGTCTGTTTGGAGCTATGCACCAAGTCACTGATGTTGGCTTTAGGCTTGCACAGGTCCCTCCTCTTCGGAATAGCATACACAGTCCGAACCAGGGAGTCGTTCTTCACATCTTTGGGCTTCATATGAGTGGTAGAATGAACAATAGTATTATACTCATGCACGAGTTACAGCAGTATTGTCAGCCATTTGTAGGTAATATTTGCAGCAAAATGCATGTTCTGTTGTAAATACCGACGATAGAAGCTTTGAGACTGCTGTAAGTAGAATAATGAATTATGTTATGTTTCTTCATCAGGGCTTTGAACTTTGTATTGTAGAATTCCTTGCACTGGTTGGTTTATAGAGTTATTGGTATACGTCCTTCATGCAATACATGTGCCATGGCTTTGGTGATGTCATGCACATTCTTAGACTTGACAGACCTGTCCCAGGAGAATTTGCTATAGGCATTGATGACTGCCAACATGTATTTCTAGCCATTGTTGACCAAACAAACAATGTCATCTCGACGAGGTTGGCTTGAAACAGGTCTTCTTTCAACAAGTCATGAATTTGTGATGGTGGTAGTTACGTCTGGTGGCAGCATGCAGTTAGTGGGCGATACCCAACTACTCATTGTATGTAGCTTCCTTCCTTAAGTTCTTCGATGATTGGAACTATCTCATTGGTGTGGGAGTAATTTCCAACCCTTTGAAAAATGAGCAATAGCTGCAGCCTCTCCTCCAGTTCATTTGGGTAGACCCAAAATACATAGTCAGTGTTCTTGTCGTCGTCTATCTTCATCAAACCTTCGTCGCTTTTCAGTGCTAGGCTGCTGAAGAGGTCTGCGAGAAAGAAGATTTTTTGTGATCTTCGTCCTTATAAGCACTGGTTTCGAGATTGTTATCTTGGTAAATCACGTGTGTGATTTAGAGCAAATGCTTGTATTTCAGCAGGTCGGATTAGGTAAAGTCGCTGGGCTCCTTGCAAAATATGAGTTTGTAAGACCAGTTGCTCCACATATCTTGTAATCGCCAAATCGGATGATCCCACCTGCTAGAGACTCTATTTCATCAGCATCAAGTCACCATTTATCATTATGCCTGTATACACAATACATCATTTAATTATTGCATAATGTGTATGAGCATAGGTACCATTGAGCCAGAGTATTAGATTTCAGGGCTTTCTTCCATACTTTTTTCTTGTGTGGCAAATCCACATCTTATCCATCGTCTCGATTCGAATGTACATAATAATGTTTTCGCTTCTTCAAAGACTCAGCAGTATCGTCGATTTCGGTCTTCATGGCTACGGGTGCTCCATTATTCTCCCTGAGTACATCGAGACAACATGTAATAGGCATAAAAATTTCTTCATTAATAAGGTCGCATGAATTTTTGACTCTCTTGATGAGCAAATATTTTGAGCAGACAGAATGAATCATCCAATATAATTTGCTGGCAATATCCGACATTGTACTGAATTAAAACTTGTTACTGTTGCTCTCTTATATAGGTTTAGTCGTGAGTCTTCACCAAAATACGTTTGCTGCTGTATTTTTGAATATCATTTTTCATGGCGAGGTGAGAAATTGAGATAGTGAATGTACATGTCATATGTCCTTCAAGGTTTTTCAGATCCTTTTCATTTTACACAGATGCTACATTCAATCTGTCGATAATTTGCCTTAGAACGCTCATAACATGCTCGTCCATGGCCACCATATCGTGGACCATCTTGGTCTTCACATGCTCCATCTTCACCCTGAGCATGGACAGGTAGTTTTAAAAGGATGTGAATTGTTCGGTCAACATACTATGCAGTCCCGAGATGGCATTACATATTTAAAGGACCAAACATTAAGTAGCGGCATCCTCGGATAGTTCGGTTTCGCCAATATTTAACATTATTATTCTACCAGTATCACAAGATACTGGGTGTTATATATCACCGGACACGTATTTTCAAGTCGCATAAGATCAAGATGTTATATCGAATATGTAAGCCAATATTAGGACAAACATAATCAAAACTCAGTACCATCACCCACCTTACCAACACCCTTTCTCCATCACAAAAACCTGTAACCAAAAAAATGTGTAAACATCAGTACACACCACCGCCCATCACCTCACCACACCCACCCTCGCCCCCTCACCAGCCATAACCACCACGCACGTCCCTTATCACCCCTCATCACCTTATCACCTTCAACACACTCATCCCCTCACCTGTCCTCACAACCTCACCCCTCTCGCCGCCCATCCCCCTTACCCCATCCGCCATGACCATACCTCTCATCCCCTCCCACAATCACACCGTCCCCTTCACCATTCTCTCCCCCCCCCCCTACTCCAAAAAAACCAACCCATCACCCTCCCCACCATTCACCTCACCAACCCTCGCCCCCAAAATTCTAAAAATCGAGGATCATGTAAGTCATAAAAATCGATAAAAGCACATTCTTCATACCAATATTCAATTTTGTTTTGGTGTATTATGCATACCATATATATATATATATATATATATATATATATATATATAATTTTTCTTATAACCATTGTATTATTGGCTTTGTTCATACCCTCAATCATGATAACTTCAAGAACTACTCCGAATAGGATATTAGTTTACAAAAATGCATAGTAAATTTACGATTGTTTATATTTAAGTACATTTAAAAGTAAGCTATGTATCAAAGAGCTCGTTTTTTTTTTTTTTTTTTGCAGTTCGATCTGTATCTTATATCAGAGTACGCCCACATTTTCGCAAGTTGGCTCATAAGCAAGCAAATATTTATAGGCATATACGATTATAATTTGCGAACTCTTAGGGGGCAGGGTCATGAAATTTTGTTTGCAAGTATCATTTATAGCTCCAGGAAAGCCCTACGACGATTTATAGACACAGTGATTAGCCGATATTTGCTTCACATTGATTTTTTTTAAAGGAAACGGATTATAACAGACTGGTTAAGATATAGGGTTAATAAAAAAAGTATATAACATTTTTGTGTTTTTAATTTATTAAAATGCATTAAGACAAAAACACTCAGAAAATGTTCATGTTCGTTTATGTACAGTGTGCATTATTATACAAAACTCATTCCGTCGATAAACGTGAAACCAACTCTTCTGCCACTTATAAACTTCGTGTCGTTGTGCAGCAAGCTATAAGGTAAAGTCCTGGCAGCAAAAGCGACGCCGATTAGGCACTAAAAGTTCCGTAGATGATATACTAGCTATCCCAAATAGTTGCGCTGTCGTCGCGTCGGAAGGAGCAGGAAACGTGGATGAAGATGTCTTCGTGGAAAGAGATGTTGCTCCTGGTGATGAGACGCCAGTTTCGTCGTTCATGCTGGTCGCAGCAGAGATTGGTAGTGGCGCCACATAATCGAAATCGCCGTCTATCACTCCGCTGACAGAGGCCGCAATAACTCTCTGTTGCAGATCCGGGACCGAGGCATCGATGAAGCCTGCAGTTAACACTGTATGACATTACATGCTGCAGTTTAACTTTGCATGACCTTACCTGTTTACAGTAAGTATCGTTGCGGTAGACAAATGACCCAGATATTAACTTTTCAGCACTGTAGGACCCTTAGAGACGTAACCATCATGAAGCCATATGCTTCTCGCTTATATAGGCTCCTTGAATATATACCCTTTATATCATGAAAAATGTATATTTTCATGTGTTCGTAATCCATACCAAAGATTAATATATCATTATATTGCCTTTGTGTTGAGTGGATAGAATCCATTCGTTCTCAGCTGCAGATGATCTACCGAATCGAGTGTCCATCCAGAGCCCTTCATTACCATTTATTCTTCCTCGTGGCAAACCTTTTTTATGCTGCATTCAACACTCTCTTCTATATCATATACATTATATATAGGTACATCCCGGGTCTTGAATGCCTTCCTTGCGTGCTCATCGTTGTATGGCTCTGGTTTACTATAACTGCATTCCAGCCATATATTATATTTCACTCCACTGTATTTATCCACCTCCTCTGTAAGTTGGTTTATTATATGTTGTTTCATATATTCCAGAAATGAACAAACATCTTTCGTCGAAGCTGTCAGATTCGGAGCAACGTAATATTTTAGAAGACATCTGAATGCATATTACTTCAGGTGTAGCATCTGATTCACCAGCCGAAGCTGCACTAGGCACAGACTTCGCTGTAAACTGCACAGATGAAGTATTATCTGCTTGTTCAACATCGATGGGTGATATGTCACTTTTGCATTATTTAAAATGTGCATATAAACTGCCGATACGTGCAAATAGTTTAGAGCACTTCTCACACAGATATCCCACGCGGACGGTACACCTCACACATGCATTCTTTTCATTCCTTCGTGCTTCAATGACGTTGGCGAAAGTTTTGTCGCAGTAGCTGCATGGAAATCTTGATGAAAGCAACGATCTGCCGATGGCATTCACAGCTGAAGTTTTCTGCTTCAATGATTTTTCAGTGCTTGTCGCGTCAGTTACTATCTCAGTACAGCTCCGATGCGATGTTGACAGATAATGATTAGCAGGAAGTGAAGGTAGACCGTACAGGTTTTGAGATGTCTTTTCAGGTTGTTACTTCGCCGACCAAACTGCGATCTGCACCAGTGTAGCTTGCGCCACATTTCTGAGTATAGTTGACCTCATGTCTCCGAGAATTGTAGCTGTTAGTAAACATCTTCTCGAAGTAACAGAAACGAAGCATTGTCGAAGTCATCGATGGCAGCACTGCTGTAGGCCTCATCGATGCCTCGGTGTCGGATCTGCAACTGAGCGTTATTGCGGCCTCCGTCGGCGAAGTGATGGGCGGTGATTTCGATGACGTGGCTCCACTATCAAAATCTGCTGCGACCAGTATGAACGACGAATCTTACACATCATCACCTGTAGCAACATCTCTTTCCACGAAGACATCTTCATCCACGGTCCCTGCTCCTTCCGACGTGACGACAGCGGAACTATCTGGGCTAGCTAGTATATCATCTACGGAACTTTTAATGGCTAATCGGTGTCGCTTTTGCTGCAAGGACTTTGCCTTAAAGCTTATTGCAGGACGACATGACTGTATAAGTGCCAGAATTTGTTGGTTTCATGTTTAACGAAGGAATGAGGATTGTATAAGGATGCATACTTTACATGGACAAACAGTAATATATTTGAGTGTTTTTGTAGTAATATATTTTAATAAACTTAAGACACGAAATTTTTTTTTTTTTGTTAACACTATATCGTAACCAGTCTCATATAATGTTTTCCTTAAAAAAAAATCGGTACGAAGAAAATATTGGCTAATCACTATATCTATAAATGGTCGTAGGCCTTTCCTGGAGATATAGCCCAGTAGCAACTTTTTGTTGGCCCAACGTTGGCCCAATATCTGGCTCTGGCGTTGGGCTAACGTTGGAAAATGTAAGTTGGCCCAACGTCAAAATGTCACTCTGCGCAACGTTGGCTCTACGTGAATTTTTGCGTTGGCTGCCACCTGAAATATGACGCTCAACCTACATTATTGGACCAACGAATATGTATGATTTTCTGTACTTTCCGAAATTCTCTTTCTTTTAAACATATGCCATATCAATCAATGAACCAAAATGCTATTTGTGTGCTTTATGTTGGTTTATGGTGTGTAAATTACAGATCAACAATCTAATATGACATAAACCCAACCACTTACTAACGTTGGTATTACGTTGGTTATTCATAGTATTTTGCTCACTTGCCAAATAATATTCTTATCTCATTCAGAAAAGCATTCGCACAGTCATTTATCCACAGTATTAATGTTTCGCGAAGATGTGTTATTGCATACAGACCGCAACTAATAAACAACGTTCTGTGAACGTTGGTTACCAGTGTTTTAAATCAATTTTATCCAATACAAAAAAAAATATTTAAAATGCACTAACCATATTATTACTCATCACATACCACTTCACATGACGACCTAATATTCCATTGGTAATTATCGGATACGAAACCACAATCGACCCTTGGAATAGCAAGCCGACATATTATCCACTTCTATTTGTTCGTTTTCCTTCATTTGATGTTGTTGTGGCATTTGACGTTGACGAAGCTCTAGCAAGATCGACCTGCTGACAAATTCCCAGTGCAACAAGTTAACTGAAAATCTGTCGTGTCGGAGGCACCGAGATGCGGAACCGCGACCCGCCGACTACAAGGCGGCCACCCTATCACTAAGCTATGAGAGCAGGGAATCCACTAGACTATTGTAACTTGTTGTTTCGTAGACCACTATAGCTTGTTATTTACAGTGCATAAATAGGTATGAATCATTGTATTCCCGTTCGAATATACAATGTTGGCCCAAATATATAAAATTCGTGCCAATTATCAACTGTATGTCTACCAACGTGCTGCCAACCATGGCCACAACAATCCATTTGAAACGAAAATAATATGTCTTAAAATCCTAACTGGTAAGCATAAATGAAAAATTAAAGATATTTTCTCATACCATAAATAATATTGAGTATTGTTGGAAATATGTTAGTTACACAACATTGGCCAAACCGGCCAATAAACTAAAGAAAAATAACTAAATATCAACTGTTTAGTTATCATCATTATCCCAACATAAGTCCATCAAAACATACTTCAAAGAAAAGAAGCCAGTTATGTGAAAAACATTTGCACTCCATTACATACAGGAAAGGGGTATTATTTTTATTAAGAATGCCTATTCCCTAACGTTAGATTATAATGTTAGTTATGCAGTGTTGGCCCAAGATAAAACTACATGCAAATTAACAACAGTATGTATACCAACTAGTTGCCAACAAACACCTAACCATGACCATCAAAATATATTTTAAATACAATTCGTTCATGTATTAAATAAACCAAATGTTTAAACAAATATGAAAATATGTTTTTTCTCATCCCAAACTTTTTATGAAGCATTGTTGAAACTATGTTAGTTACACAACGTTGACCCAACTAACGAAAAAGGAACAAACACCAATATTTTGGTTCCCAACATTGTTCCTGCATTAAACCAACTAAACATATCTCATATAAAAATGGTTAGTACTGTAGACAACATTTGCATCTCATACAATACAGGAAACATGCATTGTTTTCATCAAGAACAACTATTCCCTGAATTTGACATTAAAGTGTTGGTTGTACAATGTTGGCCCAACATAAACATTAATACAAATTACCAACTCTATATCTATTAAATTGTTGCCAACATTCAGATAAACTCGAACATAAAATTCAATTTGAAACTAAAAATGATTTAAGCATTAAAAAACCTAAATATTAAGCATACATTAAAAGTTTCTTTTTTCATTAAATATACAATTGAGCATTGTTTTAAATGTTAGTTACACAATGTTGGCCAAAAAAAAAACGTACCAATCACCAACTGTTTGGTTTCGAACATGTCCCAACATAAAACCAACTACACATATCTCAAATAAAAGTGGTCAGTATCGTGAAAAACATTTGTATTTCATAAAATACAGGAAAGGGACATTGCTGTAATTAAGAAATATATATTCCCTAATTTTGCCATAAAATGTTGGTTTTAGAATGTTGGAGCAACATAAAAATACATACATGTTACCAACATTACGTCCATCAACTTGTTGCCGACATTTAGCCAACAATTTTAAAGTTTTCAAAAATAGCTCTTCTAACATGTTCTGGCATATTTTGATATATTGAGGTGTTGATGTATGCTTTTCTGAGGTATTCCATTAAAATTTTGGAACAAAAATGTTTGGTAGGCATATTATGTTGTGCCAACATGATATTTATGTATGTTTTCTAACCCAACATATTGCCATCCTTTCCAACAAAATGCCAACAGTTGGGTCAACTTATATTGCTACTAGGGTAAATGATACTTGAAAACTGAATTTCATAAGCCTGACTCCTAAGAGTTCTCAAATTGTAATCACATATGCCTATAAATATTTGCTTGCTTATGAGCCAACTTGCGAAAATATGGGCGTACTATGATTTAAGATACAGACCCAACTGACAAAAATTTACAAGCACTATGATACATAGCTTAGTTTTAAATGTACTTAAAATGTAAACAATCATAAATTTACGATGAATATTTGTAAACAAAATATCCGATTCGGAATAGTGCTTGAGGTTATCGTGATTGAGGTTATACTCTAAACCAATAACAAAATGTTTATAAGTAAATGAAAAAAATACGCATGGTATGCATAATACACCAAAACCAAAATTTAATACTGGTATGAGGAAATGTGCTATGATCGATTTTAATGAGTGGGTGGCAGGGTGAGCAGGGTTGACATTACATGATCCTCGAATTTTAGAATTTTGTGGGATGGTGTGGTGTGGTGGCAAGGGGGAGTGGTAAGGGAAAGGGATAAGGTTGTTGAGGTTTTCTTCGGAAAGTATGCAAAAATCGTGCAAGCCAGATACCGTTCGCAATTAAAAACATTACACAATGTCGTTTTGTTCAAGCATGAATGCTGCTCACTTGATACACGGCAATGTAAGTTTTTACTGATGGTAGAAGTATGAAAAATGCCCTGAAAGTTGAGACACAATTGCCTTAAAAAAAAAAAAAAAAAAAAAAAGTCTCTGTTCCTGTTGGAAAGCGCCATTTTATGCCTCAATTGTCCCTAGGCTTAGTGGAACAAATTACGCTTTTGTGAAAAATTACATGATGGGTTTTGCTACAAGCCTATAGTAACATGTACTAACCTGTGTTTATATGTACGTTGGACAACCTGCGTTGTAAATTACATTTCGGATAATTACGTGAGACCAACACGAGAAGCATGAACCAGCAGCATAACGATTTATCGCCGCGGAATAAAATTGGTGACTACCCAAGCATGGCCGAAAGGCAGACATGTAGCACGACAGTGGCGCTTAATCAGTGGGGATGCGGTAAACTACATCCACTTCTCAGAATTCCGCGCTCACTTGATAGAGTGAGTGCGCTCGCAGCCATCTCGGCAAGGAGGCCGCTGACGACACGCACTGTGATTGGAAGAAAGTTTAAATCTTGAAATTTAGCGCTCCAGCGGCACTGAAGTGCACTGATTAACAGACTTTTTCTCTGGACATTTCGATGCCCTGTGATTGGGGGTTTCGATAGTGTAACCCCTCTAAGAAGAATGCCATTTTTTTTTCTGTATAAATAGTCCTACGAAGGGGCTGTCTGATTAGAGATGGTTTCCTCATGGGGACGAACACCCAGCAGAGATAAGTAGTGTAAAATATTCTTAAAAATGTAAAAACGTAAAAGAACTTTATTCATGAAGGCTGTTAAGGCAGGTTCACCAAAGACCAAGTTGCAGGTTTTTAATATGAGATTTTGAAACAAACAAACATTATTACAAGTTCCAAATCATTAATTTCTTTTTTTTAAGTGAGATTTTTAAAGGAATTATGGAATTTTTAACAGGACTTCAGTCCTTAAAAGTTTTTAACTTTTCTAAAGTGGTAAAAATACTCGTTTGTCCTCAGTATCATATGTCAATTGCCAGTAAATGTAAAAAAAACACATTTAAAACTGACATAGTTGTTTTTTTTTTTTGGTGGCCTTTAGTGGATTTATGGGCCAGTAAATGATAAAGAATAAACGAAAAGACCATTACTGTTTTAGCGGCCTTCAGTTTTCTTTAATAGCCAGTACATGTTTAAAAATAATGTATCAAACAGATATGGCCTGTTTCTTGGTGGCCTTTTAGTAAGACTAAGGACCTGTAAATGTTTTGAACCTCATAAGATTAAATTTGCCTTTAGTATGGCCTTCTGCTGCTTTGGTGGCCCGAAAATAGTAAGAATTATAAAATCAATTTTGACCTTTGTGTGGCCTCCTGCTGCTTTGGTGGGCCAGAAAATTGTAAGAATTATAAAATCAACCTTGACTTTAGTGTGGTCTTCTGCTGCTTTGGTGGGCCAGAAAATTGTAAGAATTATAAAATCAATTTTGACCTTTGTGTGGCCTCCTGCTGCTTTGGTTGGCCAGAAAATTGTTTGGAAAATCATAAATCCACTTTTTCTTTTGTGTGGCCTTCTGCTGTCTGATTGGCCAGAAAATAGTAGTAAAATTCGTAAAATAAATATCGTGTTTCTCATGGCCTTTGGCAGTTCTAATGGGCATATATTGACTTTAAAATTAATAAAAGGAATATTTTTTCTAGATAGCCGTGGGCTATCTTAGTGGCCAGTAGGTATTAATGTTTTAACCACTTGCACTAAGACATAAAATAAAAGGTCAGAATTTTAAAATATTTTTAAAAAGAAAATAGCAGTATTAAAAGAATCTCGTTGGAGATTTTAAGGGAACAGTTGTTGGCTCTGTTGTGTATCCTAGGGTTGTAGATATTGTTGTATATTTTTATTTTTGTCGAGAATAATATTCATAAATAATACATATTTTGGTTAACTGGGATGTGAATAAGGCTTGGTTTGCCAACCCAGTCAGTGTAAACACATTAACTAATTATATAATCTACTATGTCAGTGCATAGCCTACTGACTTGTATTTAACCTTTTGAAAGATAAAATTGTAATATTTTCAAAATAATTATTTAATCCAATAGAGGTTTTTTTTTTTTCCTTCAAATTTGCTTTAGAGGTAATGAATGTGGAACTTCATGTAGAATGTTCTATTTACCTGTATGATCTCGAAAACAGAAAGAAAATATAAAATGAAAACTAAAAATAAATAAATAATACGCAGGAAGTTAATTCATGTTTTCTTTTTGAAATACTGTGTGTGTGTGTCTGCCATTATAACAGTGCATTTTGCTCATAGGGGTGTTTTTCCGAAGTATGTTCACTTTCAGGTTTAATTGATAATTTGGGATTGTGGTTTTACCCCCTTGTTACGTCTTCTGACATAGAGGGCGCCACAAAGTAAGAACTAACTGAGCTTGTTTAAGTTATCAGTTGATTGTGGGTCAGTTATGCGAAGGGCTTCACAGACATTTTAAGTGAAAAGATAATTTGATTGTATATAAAATGCGTGTTCTACACTGATTAAAAACATTTGGGATGAGATTTCTTTTTGAGTTACAAAAAATGATGTAGTTGTATGAAAAAAAAAAAATTAATTTTCTTGACTCACCATGGCAAAATGCGTTGTTTACTTTACCTAAACGTAGTTCTTCAACAAGAATGAAAATAATAATTTTATAAGTCACCTAAATGAAGATGTAAAAACATGCAAGAAAATATAAATAAAATTAATTATAAAGGCGTGATGGGGATGTACGTCATAGTGTCCATGGAATTATTTGAGACGTATAATAATGTTCGTTGACGGAGCAAATAATTTTGTTGGACTCATTTACATACTATCATGCCTCCCCCGGAGTTAGTCAAATAATGTTACATACATACCGCATTACACCCACTCGCAGTCCCGCCGCAGCTGTTTCACATTTCACCAGTCTTGTTTACATGTTAATTACATGACATCGTCCTGACATCGTCCCGCATTCACGCGGGGAAGCGGCAGGGATGGACCCCCACATTTTTTGTGAAATAGTTGTTTGCGCGAATACGCGTATCTCGGTAAAAAAAAAAAAAAAAATGTTCTGCAAATAAGACTTTATGTCAGAAAAGACAAAAAACAATTATCGATGCCTCTATTTTATTACTTTTGTCATATTAAGTGTATTCTTTGAGAAAATAATCCTAAAAACGGCCAAACATCGCGGCAAGAGAAAAGTTCAAAGATACGAACGTAGCTTAATCTGTGGGCTTTAATCGCGTGTGATAAAACCCCACTGTTATAGATCTAATTTGCACAGTACAGCGTGAGACAACTTCATCGAAAACTGCGTGGTTTGTTGTCTCTTGTCCGGCCGCGTTAAACACGTCAACGTACGAAGTACGTTTCTGCACAGAACAATACTGGAAGTTCGTCGAGTGAAAATTATACTTGGGACTTGTTGGAAACACCTACAAGTTACCATTTCAAACCTGGTTGCTGCACGCTGTGTCTGATGATGGCCCGGCGGCGCAGTTGAAATGGAGACGGCGCATGTCGCCCACGCAACTGCTGTGGGTCGCGGCTCGCTTGTTATGGTCTATTCACGGTAAAGTGAGCATTTTTGAAGGCCCTCTCATTAAGAATAATATTCGATAAATATATTTTATTTTAGCCTTAAACATTAACTTCAGAGTGCCGTGGAATCTACACACTGTGTTAATAACTTACATGTTAATATTTGTTTTTAAAAAATGGTTAAAGGACATAAAATGACTGAAATAATATAGTAACTAGGGCCTCAAAGGTGCTCATTTTACCGTGAGCAGCCTATACTGTAGAAGCTAGTTCCGCCGGCCACATGCGTGCGTCGTGGAGCGCTGCTGTTCCTTCTCGGCTGATGGCGGGTGTGACGTCACGCTATACCCTGGTTACCGCGCAATTCAAAGTGCCATTTCGTTCAGACAATTTTCCTGGGATTTAGGTTTAATTCCAGCCTTGCTGCGTCCTTGAGTTTAAGGGCGTAGCAAGGTCTTGCGCGTTACGACGAAAACGCTATGCGCCTTGCTCGTAGGAGCGATGAGGCACTAGGCATGCGTGCTAGTGTCGCCCGTATCGCTCCCTCGCTTCTGTGCCAACGTTCCTTTCTGCTCGACGTGTTGCTGCGGCTTGTTTTGTTTTCCCTTCCCCGGCCACCAGAAACCAAGATGAGGTTCAAGGTCACTCCACCTCCGCCGCGCGGAAATTGTACGCGGATGAGATCGGTTCAATCCTCGGAGGAATCCAATTAGCGGCAAAGCGCCCTGGGGCCTGGGTTGGTCGGATCCGTCCGATTCAGGTAGGGTTTCTAGGTTGGCGGCAGTGTTCGCTCGAAAAGGCTAGACTCAGTCGGCTATTTTACACGATACTGCATTTATGACAGTACATTTTACAACGTACATGCACACGGCATTTTCGAAATGTTGCCCAAACACCAGATCGAGTTCGAAATTGTCACAGAAAAAGAAGTAAAAAACATGTTAAACGTGTGTTCAGTGAGTGAGTAAAGATATGTGGGCAGCTCTTAACATTGGGGTCTTGAGAGCCTATGAGGGAGAAGTGAGGTGGGTATGGAAAGGCGCCGAAATTAAAAGGGGTGCCGGAGATCCCTGAGAAAACCCGCCGACCACCGTTATCACCCGGCACGATTCCCAAATGCGAAAATCCGAGGGCGATCCCGTCGGTAATCGAACCCGATTCACCTTAGTGGGAGGCGAATAGTCTAAGCCACTACACCACCGCAGCCCCTAACGTGTGTTCAGGATGGCTGTGCTTGGTCCCAGTGGGAGCTCGGAATGTCGGAGTGGAGAGAGGTCGTAAGAGAAGTCAACCAACTTTTTTTTTCTGCTCCCCTGGTAAGAAAGCGTTTGGTAGATGTGAATGATTTTCAGAAGGCTGAGTTTCTGAAGTATGAGCGAATATATATGTTATGAAACAACACAGTAAAAAAATTCTCTTTAAAATTCGTAAACTACATTGAATTTTTTGATGCGCCTGCTTTTTTCCTCTTTCGGCTTTCGCGGGATCAAGAAGGCGGTGATTAAGGCAGATTTCCACCCGTCATCTTGGATTTGTGGAATTATTTGCCATACTCTGGATATACAGTTTTGTGCCATGTTTTTAGGAACGACAGAGCACAGAGCATTGCCTAATGCACTGTCTGCGGTCAGTATTTCTTGATTACTGTTCATATCGTCATCTTTTTAATCGTTCGCAGAAAATGACCTCTTGTTTCGCCTCGACAGTCACCAGCTAAAAACTAATAATTGTAGTGAAGCTGTGGCAGTTCGAGAAAGTCTGGTAAGCTGGTTTTTAGGATAGGATAATTTTAATACACTTTCTGAAATAGAATCTTTGGCGAAAAATTGATAAATCCAAGATGGTGGGTGGGAATAGGCCTTAAGAGAAATATAGGCGTCGCGTACTGAGACGTCAACACATCTGGCAGTTCCCTCGGGAGGAAAATGCCGAAAATTTATGTTTCATGGCGCAAGCTTTACATACACAAACGTTATGTAACATAAACGCCCAGCACGAGCCACTAGCTGCAATATTTTCCCTCCTCCATACACTTCGTGCAATTCCCTTACTACACTATGAAATCGAAACCTTCCAGACTGCTCCAAATCAACGAATTTGACTGCAAATCTAATGAACCTGCTTAAAAATAAAAAGCGTTGTTGTAAACACAGGAAAAATACGAAAAACACGTTAAATCAGTTACAGTTAAACCTTATATTTCCCTATTTTCTCTTGGGAGAATCCCGTGGCCCACATAAGCCGGGGTGTTCCTGCGGCTAGAGCTCTCACATTCCACTAAGTGAGTCGGGTTCGATTGCCGGTCGCGCCAGGATTTCTACGCGTGGGGATCGTGCTGGATGATGCCGCTCGTCGGCGAATTTTCTCGGAGATCTCCCGTTTTCACCACGTTTGCATTCCGGCATCACTCCGTACTCACCTAGCATCGCCCTCGTCGCTTCTCAAGAGCCCCATGATAAGGAACGACTTCACATATTTTACAGAAATTGTTCTTTTCCGTGTCACTATTTCAGTTTGAGTAAATATTGAGCGTTTCTGAGTAGAGGAAATTTACATTTGACGAGTTATATATTTTTGTACTTTATTTTTACTACGTGTTATTTGGCAGTCGTAAATAGGTAGGATTATATCGATATTTTAAAGTTAATGTCATGCTATTTGTAGGGATAGTGATTTATCGCAAAAATGTCGGACAGTTTGTTTGACTTCAGCGTCCTTTGTACATGCCTGCAACATTTCATTCCTCACTGATTGCAGTACGTGTGAGGTGCCCTTGATTGGCTGACCCAATGAGACTTCTGTAGCTCTCACACTAGACGTACATAATTCGCTGCGAAAAGCTGTGAACGTGTCATCCAATCATGTAAGTATTTAGAAACTATAGAGCTTTGGATACTAACTTGGCACCAAATAGTTTCGCGAATAATTACCATCTCTAGCTATTTGTAATAAAATTTTACAGCGATAGTTTGGATTGCATGTCTGTATTACAGGGTAAATCAAATAGCTAAACATCTACAGTGCCATTTTTTTAATTTTAAATTTGAAAAATTTTAATCAGCAGGAAATTAAAGAATCTGATTCTGTGGGTAACACCCAAACCTTCCCACTCTTGGGCCACCATTTTACTAATTAAAAAAGCATTGCGTCAGTGGGAGTTGCCGTTTCAAAATATCGCACTGCAGTACTGTTACACATTAAACTGAACATGCAGCTATAAAAGGCGCATACATGCATGACTTGCCTTGTATTCGAACAGGGGTCGTCGTGAACCGAAGATAATGTCTTATATGACTTCGCCCGTGCAGAACACTTCTTAACGATATTTTCAACGCGTAACATTTTACACGGCGCGGGCATTCAGTTAAACTAAAACAGCGCTGTTTAGGTTTCCTAAAAAATAATGTATCATATTTCTACCTAACAGCCATCTTGACGAATAACAACAAAGGTTCTTATACATATAAACAAACTGAGTGTTTTACTTCTTCTAGACATGAAAATAAAATTACGGAAGAAAATTTGGGGTTCGTTAAAAGTGGTATAGGCCTGTTTAAAGGCAATGAAAAAACGTATAGCCGCACGATAACGAAACTGTGATTAATTTTGGTATTTTATATGACAGCTAAGCAATTGACTCTCTCCACTTTAAATATGCATATTATAAATGACAATTTAAAAGCATTATAACATAGAACTGTAATTACGAGCGACAGGTTTTTTTTTTTTTCTTTTTTTCCCACAGTGCAGCTCTCTTTGACGATAAATTCAGTGTTTACTTCACTCTACCCCTAGCAGCGGGTATTGAATACCAGTTGTAGCTGCGTAGTTGAACAAGGGTTTCGGTGATGCTAGCGTTGGTGTGACATACCCCGAAGTCAGTGCGACATGCCTATACAAGAAAAGATTTACAAACCCTGTTCCAGCTTGTTACTAAGGAAATTGTACAGTTCCAGGTAACTAAATATTTTCATCAGGACTTCCATTCATAAGGTTACGTGTGCGGCAGCATCTTATATATGTAGAAGCCGTATTTTTTGTATTATTTTAGGTATTTATCTTATATTTGTTTATGTTTTCGGACGAGTCTTTTAATTTGTTTTTATTTAGGAATATTTTGCACAGAAGCTGCCAGACGTGAATGTATGATATTTCTAAATATAAGTTATGTGTTGTGACCTTTTAAAAAAAGATTGATGTATGGTAAATTTAAAAATTTATTTCATTATTTTCTGTATGATTTACACGTGTAAATTTTTCTGTTAGTTTTTTGCTTGTGTTTTAATATTTGTCGTTGAGGTTCGGCAGTATCAGATATTCAGCAACACGCGTCGTAACTCATCCTGGCAGGACCGCTTCCTTATATAAGCATAGCGCTTACCTTAATGTGGCAAGGGGCATAGAGTGCGATACTGTACAAAGGTGAGCACCGCAGCGGAGGGAAGGCGGGCAATGTGAGTCCAAGTCTGATATCAGTACATTACATTATATTCAGATACTAACGAAATTCAGTAGATGTGCTTCCTAGTCATTGACTGTACTGAGTAATGAGCGAGTACAGAAGCACAACAAAAATAGAACAAACCAACGTAAGGAGAAAGGCAATCACGTCCGCATGCATAGTACAAAAGACCACAGGTATGGTTGAAACGCTTCACATTCAGTCTTTTCACAGCATGTGCTCGATGTGTTTACCATCGACAGCAACACACATCTGTAAGCGCACATGTAGCGAGTGACGTGCGGTCCCGCCAGGTTGAGTCACGGCGCATGTTCTTGCTTACAGCTGTGAGTACAGGTCCCCTGCCCCATGCTACCAGTCCACCTAACTTAAATCATATTTTCACATTATTTCATGGCGTTTCTGAGTTACTTTCCATCGCATATGCTACATCACTGAATTCCTTTGTGCGCGTAATTTCAGATGCCGTTGAAATAAATGTATGCGCCCAGGGGAAAAATCATATGTGGTTAAAATTTTTCTGTTCGTACACGTGTTACGAATAGTCATTTTGCGGCAAATTAATTGCCCCCGTACGTAATTTCATTTAGTGAAAACAGTATTTCGTGATCTGCAACTGTTCCGGAAATTTTGGGGGTGTCCACGTTAGGCGGAGCATTCTGTACAATTCATTACTTTCTGCTCCGCTCCGCTCCTCTAAAAGAATATTTTCAAACATATATATATTTAATTTAAGTTACCTCAAAATATTAATAAATTGGAAATTACATCATTTTCACCTAGAGGTAAAATGTCAAGAACGAAATTTTGCTTTAAATTAACAGACTTCTTTGGCTATTCAGATAACTGTAGACTTTCAGCAACAGCTGTGTTATTCTAGCGCACTGCTATATTTGTGAGGTATTCACATTCATAAGTATATATTAAAATATTTATTTTGTCATTTAACGTTTTAAAAATGTCATGAAAACTCTGTAATAATCCAGACTATTTTTAACCATGCCCTAATCTACATTTCATCAACGTAAATTAAAATTTGCTTCCAATTAACACCAATGTAACATTGGGCCTCAAAAATTACTGCTACAGAAACCTTCTGGTTTCAAGAAATTATAGTAGCGAACTACCAAGGCAGCAAGCTTCCTAAGATGTGAAGCACTTTGAGGCTCAGTGCGCTGTTGACGATGGAGAAGCGGTTTTCAACTTCTGGCCCCACAACTTGTTGCATTAAGCTAGCTTTCAAGTTGGTAAGTTTGTTTGTCAAGGAAAGGTTCACTTTCTCACTGAAGCGTTTCGTTTTGTAGATAACACGAAAGATGCTATTAAGTCTTAGAGCTTAGAGTTCCACGCCACTGGGTAATTTTCAATAGTTAACACGATTATGTTTTTACTAATATGGAATCATTTCGTTTGATTCGTTACCACTTTCACTGATGCATATTTAGAGTGTCGAAGAGAACAGTGCAAAATACCAAGTTTTATAAAACGATAATTAATAACCTATATCTTTTAACATTAAAAAATAAATAAAAACATGTGTTGTTACATTCTCATTCAAATCTCATTGATCTGAGCATAATTAAAATTTTATTTAATGGCAGTTCTGGGAAAGCTGTTACGAAATGTTCTCTGTTCATAAGGGTAATGAAATTTGTCATGAATTGAATTTGACGGTATATTAATTACGTCAGAAAGACTCCCATATATTGAGTTTTTATTTTTGTCCTGCTTTGTGGTATAGAACCCTTCAGAAATTTAAAGCTTACATTAATATAGTTATAATCAATGAAATTAAAAGAAATAATAACTGCTAGTCACACCCGCCAGAGGAAGCTAAAACTGGGAACTACCATAGTAGAACTAATTGTACCAAGACGCATCGTAACTGTAAGTGAGGAACACAGAAATAATTACAAAAACAATAAGCCGGAGAAAAGAACGGAAGAGAGTTTACAGCCAAGCGAGGAGGCGCAAATCGGTGAGCAGACCGAAAGGAGCAGAGAAAAGAAGAAAACTTACACCTGCCTCTGAATCGCTTAATCATCGCTGCCTTAGTCCTCTGCAGGCCTACAGTTCGACCCTGATCCCGTTGTCACCCTGCAATATTTTTCGAAACGAACATTTTGTGCGTAATGCTTCGTGATTGAAGATCCTGATTATTCGTAACCCCAAATAAAAACATTAAAAAAAAAAATTAACCTTCAAAACATTTTGACACAAAAAATCGGGATTATTTCTTCAGTTTTTTTTTAATTTTCTAACTTCATTCATTCATTCCCTTATATTAATAGAGGGATCACTTTAATAGGCCTACTGTCTAGATTAGCATAAATCCGTGGACTTAACTAGGTGGAGGGCTAGGGGGTATTAGCCTCCTTTGAAAAAATTTTGACCAAACATAAAATTCAACTTATTTGGGACAAATTAATTTCTCTAGTTTCGTCTCCATAGGATTTGTAAGTTTTATACAGACCAGAAATAATTCACTAAACGAAAATGGGCATGTTAAATACTATAGCGTCTAGCGTGTAATCTCTCATCATTGCATTTCGCTTGCAGCTAATGTCGTGGAACAACGGCCGTACATTATTAGGGAGTTCTTAGTAATGAAGAAGTAAAACAGCCGTTTACAATGTTGTGAACAGTACTAAAAATGTCCAATTTTAAACACACTATATTGTTGACATGAAAAAACCAACTAATTTAGAAAGGCATGATACATCATTCAAGCATATTCATTACACCCTATCCCATGTACAATGTACTTTATACTCTCTTAAGCACTATGTTAATAATACACACTTCAATTTTCTTCCGAGACGATGTCTTCGTAAAAATGTCCGGTAAATTCTTACTGGTTTTTACACATTTCAGATTTATTGTCCCTTTCTCTTTCTTCTGCCTTATAAACGGTCTCTGATATCTATGTACTTTGAATGTCTGGAAGTGACTCTGTTCTTAGCAAGAGCAATATCTGGTTGGTTGTCCCCTATGATCTCGCATGGCTCACTTAAAAAAATTATCCCTTCCATATTTCTTGCAATACTCAATTTATACACAACACACTCTTCACAGCATATCTATGGCAAAATACCCGGCCTCGACAGTTTACAAAGCAACACTAATTTGTAGTAGGGGCGTTCCGGTCCTACCCCACTTTTGATCAATCGGATTATCGATTTGATATAAAATTGACTAGCACAATTAATCCGGTAACTAATCCAATCAAAAGAATGTATTATCGTTAATCCGCTAATCTTAATCCGATACGATTAATTTGATGGAATTTAATTGATTAACTAATTTTTTTTTTAATAATTTTTAAGACAATTTTTTTAAATTATTTTTTGTGTGTTTGTATATATTTGGTACGTGTGATAAGGGTCATTTTTTGTTGGAGAGCAGCAGCAGCGATGTTCGCTCTTGGATGTCTGTTGTTATACTGAGGTGTGATGTGTTGGGGAAGGGGTATATATTATCATTGTGTAATATTTAATAATGGTATTGAAGAAGGGGTACAGGAGTACCTCCCCTTTTGTCATCCGGCAGGCAACCGAGGGAGGGGGGAGAGTGCACCAAGACATGTGCAGCATGGCCGGCATCTGAATGTGGACTGAGATTATGGCAGAGTTGGGAAACATGTATTTTATTGAAAATGACTAATAGGCTAGGAATATAATTTATGACAAACAACAAAGAATCGTACACAAAGTATTCACTCCTCGACAAACAGAACATATTGAATAAAATTGAGGTAACAAATGACTAATCTTAAATATTCTTAGTGTATGGACGGAGGTATAAGACACGTGCAGCGATATCTGAATGAGGAGTGTATTATGTGAAACAGTGGAAATGCATAATAAATGAATGATTTAAATAATGAAATATGAAACATGTTTTAAAGAAAACAACACAAATAAATGACAATGACTTACCCCGATTGCGATGCAAAAAAGTTGTAATGTTTAATAAAATCTCGATCACTGCTCGAACAGCGCATATTTAATCATTTAAAAGCAAATTATACGATTGAATCTTGCAGCATAACTACACGCAAAAGAAATATGAAGAACTCCATAAACAATTTCCCTACCACTATAATTTATGACAAACAACAGAATAGATTACACCAATAAACTGCTAACCAAACGACTTGAATTAAACCACACAAGTCCTAAACACAAGAATGACACATTGTGAAGTATACATACAACAATGAAATTAACAACAGTAACTTATTAAAAATGAAATGAAAATTATTTTTCCCTGATTACGAATGGAACACAAATTCAAAACAACAGTTTACTATCCGAAAACTATTTCCCTACTAATTTATGCTATGCCGAAGAAAACGCAAACTTACTAATGAAGGAAACGATTTGCACAATAGTCATACGCATCCTGAATTATACCTACAATGAAGCCAAAAAGATATTGTACTTCCCTACCAATCTAGGTATTATAAATTAATTAGTTATGAAAAATGCACACATTAAAAATAGGTAAACTGATTGAATACATGAAGTTGTACAACACAAGAATGATGTATCCTACAACTAAGTAATTAACAAAGGTGAGTTATAAAATGGAATGAAAATAATTTATCGCTACTTATGAATTCAAAACACCAATTCATATTTCCAATGGAAGTTAGTCACGATACCATACTAGACACACACATACTGCACCCTTATCAGTTCTCAGCTCTATAACATAACATTTGAACTATGTGAAAGTTCCTTACCGAAACCATATTATTTGTTTTAAAAAAATCTCAGAAAAAGTAAAAAAATTAGGAATGTTTGAAATGTTAAATACGGACAAATAAATAATAGCTATAAAATCAATCATGCAAACAAGCACAGAAAACGAACAACTTACCCCATTACCTAGAAAAACTGAATTTTTTAAATAATTAACTCACAAACAACATATCCACAAATGTAGTTTACCATTCCATATATTTTTCCCTAGCATGAGAAGACGCATAAAAATAATTTTAGGACAACTTCTGTCGAATGCCTAATGCAGTGAAACCCTACCAACTTTCGCGAGAATTGGCCAACACTTTGCACTCACATTTCTCGATGATGCACGTTTTTCGATATGAGTCGTTTTATAAAAAAATAATATGAAAAATTTATTAAACTATTGCACATAATTTCTGAGAAAATTAAAACATTTTCAAATACTAGGTAATCATGGCCTAGCCAAACTACCTGAATGAAAAATCACATGCATTATTTTTAAAAAATAGTAGATGGATGTATACATTAAATGTCTTTATGAAATCACACTTCTTACACAAACACAATGAAAGTTTACGAAGTCTCGCAGGGTGTAGTTAACACTTTATCAAATTGTAGATCATTTTCAGAAATGTAGTTCACATGCAAGTTTCCCGATAATACACATTTTATAAAAAATGAAATTATTATGTTAACACATAACTATTATTGTGGGTCCTATCACAATGTATGTTACGAAAGAAAGTTAACTATTATCTCCGGAACTCTACCCTCTGCCTGTGTAGGACATCCAACCCCCTGGGTGGTCAATAACAACTGGCTGAAAGTGCTGCTGGGGAACACGCACCGACCACCCAGCTAGGTTTTGTACTAACTCACTTGCTCTCAACCCCCTCGCCCCCCTCTCTCTCTCTCTCTCTCTCTCTCTCTCTCTCTCTCTCTCTCTCTCTTCACCTGTATAAAGGGTCAAGAACCTTTACTCCTTTGTCATGTAGACCATTCAAAAACTTTGTAGTGTTATCTGCTAATGTTTCTTCCTAGTAAATGTAAGTTAAATAAATCACCCTAGAAAAGTATAAAATTATCTCCTAAACATGAATAATCATATTCCAAATGTCTTTAGACCAAACCAATTCCAGAAACACTGTCCAAGTTCCAATAAATAAAAGATCAAAAGGAAACAAACATAACAGATTACCGCTTAGCAGCTAATCCAAACAAATGCTAATCCAATGAAACAGTAATCCAATAAAACAAGTGAATAGATTTCACAATATGTGTAATAAACTAAATCGACAATATTGTACATCCAAACCCCTTCTATATTGAAATGTTTATAAAAAGGAATAAAACATCAATTATGTTTTATTGACTAAAATGATTGTACAAACATTGTATTCCAATCTTTTAAGATCTTCATTCTCCGCCCACGAATCGTGTGCATTTGAGAAATCTTTCCAGCAGACTAAGAAGGCATGTTTCCCTTTTTTGATGATTTTATCAACTAAATATGCATTTGGAGAAGCAACTTTCTGTAATTCGTGTACATAAAATCCACTTTGAATAGGCTGCCCATCATAGGTTTCGAGGTAATATATTCTAGTAAACGACTGTCTAACTGAAATAATTTGAAATATGTTGTAAGACCAATTAGGGGTATATTTTTTCCTCTAAAACAGTTATCAGTTTAGAGATCCGTAAATACTGTCCAACTTTGAACTTTTGTTTTCTCTTAACGATTACTTTAACATTATTATATATGGTTTTCATCAGTCTATTATCCATAATTTTCTCGGGTGCCATCTTGATAGTTCTATGATATATCGAATTATATAATTGAAATATTTCAGACAAAATGTTTACCCAATTGTAAGTCTCCTTCAATTCGAAATATTTCATGTTTATATATTATCTGTTTAATAGATTTGTTGAATCTTTCGATAACTGAAGTATTAAATTCAGTTACTTAATGATTGATCCCATATTTAGCCATTAGTTTCTGGAAAGAAGCGTTAAAAAACTTGGTCCCTTTATCAGTTTCAAGCAATTTTGTGGTTCTTACTGCTATAATGGTTTTCATTGCAGCAGTAACTTGTTTGCCAGTCTTGTAGTTCACAGTTATGCCCCAGGAATATTTTGAATAAACATCTATTATGGTTAAAATATCATGTCATTTCTCAAATTGGCTTGAAAAAGATAATTTAAACCATGAGTAATAACTCTTCTTTTGGGAAACCTTAACGTTGCAGGGGGAATGAAGTTTTTGAGCAATCTTATTCAAATTCATTAGTAATATAACATTCTTCCATCAGCTCTTCAATAATAGAAACAATTTCGTTTGTATGTGAATTATTACCAGACTCTCTCAAAGCGTTGAGAAGTTTTAATCTTTTGAACAATTCATTAGGAAATGCAGGTTAACAGGAGAAAATTGACCATCAACTTCTTCTTTACATATTCCACATCCAACAATATCACTTAATAAATGAAGTTTCGGGTGGTTTTCATCTCTTGAAAGATTATTTGCATTTGTATGGCAGGTAAGTCCTTTATATTTCTCCAAATCTCTGTCGGAATATTCATTTAGAATTTTTTTAAAATAATATTACAAACAAAACTTCACTCACACCAGTTATATAATCACAAACTTGAATTCTATTCTCAGGCAAAAACCTAATTACCGGATCTTCCAGTTACCATATGTTTCCATGTCGATATACACCAAATGTCGTATCGCATGTTGGTAAAGAATATTTTAAAGCTAAATAATGTGTTAAATGAGAAAGGTTTTGCTTTCTCTTCTTTAATGATTCTTCTAATTTAATTTCAAATGGTGTTTCTTTAGAAGTAGTTAGTACATTATGTAGTGTATCCATTCTACTTGTAACCAATTTAAATATTTTTTCATTTAAAACATCCCATTGCATTCATTCTCATTTAGCTCGTAAATATTTATCCTTTACACCATATATAACAAAAATAATTATGAAGCAGAGTCACACATATTTTTATTACGTTAAATTAATGTTCTGGTATTTATATAAGCTAATGCTGTGGTTTTCTAGCTGTAACACTAATTCGAGTAGTCTGTGGATTTTCAATATTTTCTATTTTACTTAAAACTGGGTCTAATTTGCTTACAATTTTAGCTCTCAAGTCATTAATAAAATTATTTATTCATGTTTTCAAATCATCTCTTCCATTCGTGTTTCAAGTTGTTTTGTTATAGTAGCGGATACCACTTTAGTAATTACAACTCTTCCATTGTCTTTCATTTCTGTGAGTTGTGTTAATGTTGAAGTCCTTAGTTAACCAATTTAAATATTCTTTTATTCTAAGTTCATTACTTTGCAACTCATTCAGAATATTCTTTAAAATGTTTGCAATTACAGTTGTGTTCTTATAAACATTATCATTTCCATAAATTAACTTTATTAATTTCTCTTGCATATTGGTCGATTGTGATCTAAATACTTTTAGCATAGTAGTGTTTAAGTATTCCACGTTATATTTATTTACCACATCAGTATCTTTCACAGCCACACCTACATTGTGTAATATATGTCTGTTATATGATTGTGCTTTGTACCACTATGTCCAAACTTTTGAAATACTTATTATTCTTCGACAGGAAGTAAAAAACTGTCAAATCCACACCAAAATCTTCCTTTATATAGGGAACTCGATGGCATAGTTTCCAGAAAACCATACTTGTTTTCCAACAATAAAAATACATATATTTAAAGTTTGTAAATGTCATATCGCTAAAAACATGATCATTGTCAGTATGTTGTCAGTTTATGTTGTCCATTTTAAACACAATTAATATATTTACAATACCATGCAAATTATGTTTTGGGATATGTGCGTAACTTTGTGATAGGTAAAAACAATCAATGTTTGAATATCTACCAAAATTATAATACTGTTATACTTCACCCTGCAGTTTGCACCAAACATCGTCAAATATAAATACGGAATTGGGTAATGCTTCATTCGGAGGTATGATATATTCTTTATTAGTAAAAGGGAAATATTGCATTCTTTTAATTAACAACAAATGGTCACTAATCGTTGATATTTCTTTTGTTGCATTGTTTCAGAAAACACATATACATTTACAAACTTAAATCCATTTGGATGTTCCAACATCGACATAATAACACAAGTTTTTCAACATGAAGAAAGACCACTTATTATACAATATATATTTGGAGGTAAAAGAATTCCATGTTTCTATTCAATTACATTTTCCTTCATATTTAAATGACAGGAACATTCACATTTTGTTTTAAAACTTTCTTTTCTACACAGTATAATGTAACATACTAACATAAAAATTATAAATGTGGGTCTATATATTTATATATATATGTTTGCATTCAGTTGAAAATAATGGCTCGTACTAAACCTATAAAGCAAAAGGATGCAGAGTGTTGAATACATTTATTAATGAATTACCATTTAAATTGCATTTACTAAAAGAAAATTAATGCGGTCCCGGAACTAACCTTGCAAAACGTCTGGCATGGAATGATTAAGGAATAAACTCTTTGGAAAATGCTTGTAAAGAGTGTGGCATAGTTTATGCTTGAACAAACAATTTGAAAGAAATGCATATAGCAAATACAATTCTAGCCAATAAAGCAGTAAATATAAGGAAGAATCCATCCACATCAACAGGTGAAAAGCTCGGTGCTTGGGTTGTAGACAAGCTGATGTGAGCAAAAGTGAAAAGAGGTATGGGCGTAAAACACAAAACAAATTGAAAAACCAAGAAAGGCATTCATATTTCCAGCATTAAGAGCTCTCATATTGCTCCTCGGAAGAGCTTCAGCAATCAGTAGAGCGGTTAGATCAAGCAATAAAGAATGAATCTTAAACCATATAAAGTTGGACATGGACAAAAAAACTCAAAATGTGGGGAAAAAAACACAGAAAGTTCTAAATAGTGTTCCAAAATGTGCACTCACAAACAAAGACATTCTCGTATGTGTAAAGAAACAGGATATTACCAAGGTGTTTATATGAGAGATAATTTATCAAAGAAACAACATTCGTGAATGTATGATTGTTAATGTGGATTCGAAACAAAACGAACGAATGTATTGGATTGCACTAGTAAAAAATGTAAATCATTCAATGTATTATTACAGTTTCGGGGATTTACAATACTCCAATTAATATATGTAAATATTTAAAAACACAATTAAGATACAATTACAAAATGGAACAATTACCAATTACAATCAATTGTGGAAATTTATTTATGGTTTCTGACTATAAATAGAATATATAAATAAATGCAATAATTAGGCATACTAGTAATATGTCAATTACTTTGAACACAAACATTCATTAAAGCGTCATTACATGAAGATTTGCATTTCTGATTACTTGGAAATCCAAATATGTTAACTAGCGCGATGTACAGTAATGTCGATATCGATTTCACGGAAGAAAATTCAATTGCAAATATGTTAGGTTATGAACAGAGAGTGTATCCTGCTAATGAACTGCATGAATCATCAAAACAGGTTAATATATTGTCGATAAATGTATGTCATATAAATGTTAATATTGTAGGCAGTACATATTTTAATGGAAAACCAACAAATACATAACATGATATAAAATAATTGAAAAACAGAATACTTTGATATACCTCCCAGTAATAGTTCATAGGGCGGATGAAATAATAGTTACAATTGTTGATCTCGATGGTAAAACAAATTAATTTTGGTAAAACAAATTAATTCTGCGTTTACATTAAAAAAGCTTTATAAACACTTGCATTCCATGTGCATTGCAATCATAGTGTGTGTTGTGTACGGTAGTCAATTAAGCCGTAAGATAGGTGGTTCTTCCAAGTACTATGTTCCTAAGGAACATACTTGGAAGAAAGTAACTATAAAAAGACGTAAATGCAAACATTAATTGTTCACTTCAAATAAGATACCAGTGAAGTTAACATGGAGCAACAGATTGTTTTTAAAGGAATTCGTATATATGGTAAATATAAATGGGAGACATACTTAATGTTGAAGAACTAATGTGTTATGAAGATGCAAATCTCCAATGCAGAAATACATGTGTATGAACTGTACTGAGCTGGTCTGTACACTTTTCCATTGGGAATAAGGATTTCTATACAAAATTACGATATTTACATGGTACCTTTGAAATCAAGTTTAAGGTTTAGAGGGACAATTAAAAAGACATCCGATGCAACTAATCCAATAACTACAGGAATAGTGAGAAATGAAATACTTCATTTAATTGACAGAATTGCATATCTGCTCAATGGTGTTGACATGGACCAAACAAAATATGTTGGAATTACTTCCATGATAAACAACTATCTCTTGCAAACTGTAAACAATCTTTATATGGGGCTTATGGGTGGGCGGAACAATGCTAGTGATTATACACTACAAATAAACCCAGGCAGAAAATATGAAGTTGTTATATTGTTAAGTATGGTACTTGGCTTCGCTGAAGACTACAAACACAATATATTAGATTATAAACAAGAATCAATTATTCAATTTGCTAAAATGCATTTGAATACCATATATGATACAGCTAATTACAAGGATGGTGTAACATTTGAATTAAGCAGCATCCAATGGTTTATACCACAAATTGAAATTAACACTTGTAATCCTGTAAAATTCCTTAAGTATATCAAAAAAGGGAAGAATTTAGACATTAAATTCGGATCATGGGGGTTGGAGACTTTTCTATCACTACCAACATCACAAAAAGTTGTGTGGAATGTGAAGTCTAGTTTTTTGTCCGAAAAGCCGAAATATATTGTTATTTGTTTTCAAACAAAGTGACGAAATAATTTTGAATCAGATAGATCACTATTCGATAGTTGGAATATTAAAAATATAAATCTCTATCTAAATAGTCGATCTTATCTTTATGTTGATTTTAATACAAACTTTGATAATGGCAAATTCCTTATTTGCTACAATATGTCTGGGGTTTTCCGGGAAACATATTACAACAAAATCAGCTCATCAATATTAGAATCCAATGCAGTTAAGACCAGAGGAACGACATTTGTATTTGATGTACACAAACAAAACAACACCATTAGCAATAATGTTATTGGTTCATGGATTTAAATAATTGCAAATACACCCATTCCAGCAAATATGAAAGCTTATGCTTTAACCATTCATGATAAATTAACAAACTATAATGTAAGAGATAAGCTGGTCAAGATAATAACTTGAGTCAGTTGACAACAAACCACAATTCCGATGAGAAGTTTAGCAATGTGCAAGGATTTCAATCTCCAGATAAATTTATAATTAAAGAATTAGCTATTACTGATATGGGAGAACACACAATGATATTCAGCTTAAACCTGTCGTTCGACTGTAAATATCTGACTCTCAAATACAATAAAACAAATAGATGGGTTACCAAACTCCACCATGGTTTAAAATGGGAGAATGGATGTATAGAGTATGATAATATAGAAGGTATTTGCAAGAACTACCTAAATAAGTGTGAGAAACCTGTATGTGGAGTCGAGCAAAAACACCTTTTAGAAAATGTGTGGAATGGGAAAATAACAGATATTAAAAAAAGAATATTATTGTATGTCCATCTTTCTAACAATTGTGTAAAACATGTGGATATAAACTAGCATTCTTCTCTGCAGAGGAAAACTCTAAATTAATGCTAACTTGTGCAATCATGACTGACTGGGGTCAAGTGGATGAAGATGAAGTTGAAGAGGAGCTTCTGATTAATAATATGTGGCTAATACTACAGTGGTTGCCACTACCAATATACTAATCGCCTATCAGCTCACCAGATCTCAAGGTGTATGTGCTATTCATTGGAAAAAAAACTTTAATATTGAAGAAGGAAATGTTTCTCTGTCTCTCTCTCTCTCTCTCTCTCTGCATGTTATGACTGGAAATGTAACGTTAGCAGGACGTGTTGCAAGGTTGTGAGCTATCGAGGGAAATTTAGTATATAAATTATTTGGTTTTATGTAAACCAATATTTTGTAAACATAAATCAAGAAGAGAACGAAATCACATAATCATGCGTACAGAAATAAAAATGTAAATTTTATATCACAAAATTATTTGTATGCTGGAGTGAACCTTTTAGAAGTTGTTTTGGAAGTAATAATAAACAGTTAAGCAATACATTTCAGCTGAATATATTTTTCTAATCAATAGACTACAAATTCCTAATGTTTTCAAAACTGACAAACACCTTATACTTACTTGTGTTAAGATTTTTGAAACATCGTGTATTAAAAATGATTTGGTATCAATGTTTGTGAAACATCCTATACTTACTTGTGTTGTGATTTTTTTGAACAGCTTTTATAACTTATGTTGGCTTCTTAAAAAGGGGTATATAATTTTGAATCAGCTTGTATGATATGTGCAATATTTGTCAATAAGCATGTTTTTAAAATGAATTCATTTGTACGTTTATTGAGTAAATACATTCACAAACTATGGAATGCATTTGTATTCCTAAGAAAGGAAAAATATTACCTTGGTTAATAAAATGTCTCAACACTAATAGTGTTACAATATGTTAAAATGTCATTGGTTTCTACCAAGACAAACTATGTTCTTAGTAATGAATTAGACATATGTTCCCAATTTTTAAGATGCTTTAACATAAATGAATCACGAGTAATATTTCGGATGAAACATTGTAAGCTGAATAATTTATACTCAGCTCGAATTGGTAAACTTACAACTTTGGCAAATGTCTCAAGATGTGTAAAATCGTTATACTTAGAGTTCAATGACCCTATCAGTGCTACCTATCATTTCCTGGGGTTACAAGAACGTACAGGTTTGACTTCAACAACTTTCCAGTGTTACCAACCACAAAACCGAAGCTTCAAAGTGTGTAACCTTGAGTCCAACGAACCTATCCGGAAACAGTACAGCTTCACGATATCCTAGAGCATTGTTTTTCAATGTGGGGACCACGTCCCTCAAGGGATGTATGGTGACATGCTAAGGGGAGCGCGGGTGCCCAGCTGTTCACTTGTACAGTTAGTAAATATAATTCAAACTTTTTTATGAGACTGTAGTGATAATAACATTATAAATAAGTAACGGATCCTTTCCATGTTGACATAGACTCGCTCCCAGAATCCCTTCAAGAGCAGGCATTGTAAATTTAAAAAAAAATTATTCTGCTACGAAATAGGATTTTGAGAAGATTAGCAAAACATTGTTTTCGGTCAAGTACTTCGAAGTTTATCCCGAGATAGCAGACCAAGCACTGTGATTGTATTTACCTTTTTCAAGCACTTATTTTTGTGAAGGGCATTTTCAGCAGTAGTAGCAATAAAAAAAAGTATAAAAGCAAACACGATATTGCCAGTGATTTACATTGTGCAATTTCTTTTATTCAACCAAGAATTGGAAATCTTGTTAAAAATATGCAAGCTCATCCGCCTCATTGATTGATTTGTTCACCACCATTTGTGTTTAATTAGCATTAGAATTTAATGATTAAATAAAACCTTTGAGACTTTTATACATTTTTGTTTTGCCCTTATAATAATTAAGTCATGACACGGGGGGCATAGTTATTTTTTTTTTTCAGAAGGGAAGCGTGATAAACTTAAGTTTGGAAATCCCTACCCTATAGACACCTCTGCACATATCATTTTATGAAGCAGGGTCCATGGACCACCCGGCTAGTAGCAGGTCAATGACTTAACCTCTGCCCAACTACGTGGAAAACATTTTCCACCCTGTTCGCAAACTCTCTAGCATAGTCATTTGTAGCAATGTATTTTTTCTAATTAAATATAAACACTTTTCATCTTCCAATACAGTCTTAGCAGCCCTCAACCTAGTATAAAGGTTTTAATGTAATACATTAGAAAACACACACACACAAATAAAGTGATTACAGTCAACGAAATGTTGCAACTAAAGAAAGCTTAGTTGAAAATGTATTATTATTGTATATTAAAGAGGGTTTATTCTACACACAGCCTTCATGACATTTGTAAAATCTCCTCATTCATTTCTGTATATATCACATCCTTTAGTAGTAACATCTTAGAAAGAGTTCAAACTTATTCTTATTGTTATCATTATTATCATTATCATTATTCTTAACCAAAAATCAGTAGACGAGCTTTTGTTTATTCAAATACGTATACTATTTTAGCCATAGTAGCGAAAACACTATCGTATATATTAACTGAAGATATCTGTACATGTCTTACGGTAAAACATGTTCATGTGATTAACAAAATACGTATTATGTTAAAACGGGAACATATTTACTTAAATTAGTTTGTAACACATAACACATTTCTTGAAGTCTATGTGATGTTTACAGATATATTGGGGGTGATGTCTCAATGTTAGGAAACGTAATAGATCATAGCTTAAAAGAGTAAGTAATTGAAATCTTTCAAGAAGAAATAATAACAAGGTTTCCTTTAAGAACGTATAACTATTCTTAGAAATTCATAGATGTGTAGTATCGCAAACTGTGAAAGATTTTTATAGTCATATTAATAACATGTTTTATACGGATTATACTACAACTTTTTTTCTGTAAATCCACACAATATAAAAAAATTGTATGGTGTGTTATTCGCTATGTAAGTCTTTAACACACTTGTCAAGACTTTTATTTATTTATTGATAACCAGCCAGAATTTATTTAATTATATTTTTAATTATTATGGAAATAAATTAGTTTACATTTCTTAGGGAGGAAAGGCAATAGAGAGGTTTGTCTCAGAGGTTGTTGTTAGGGGTGGTTAGGGGTTGAAGTTGTTTGATAGTCGAGGATGCGGAGAGGGAAGGGGTGTTTGAAGCATTGGATGCAGGGAAGGGATGAGTTCCGCTTCTTGACCGTTTCTCCGAAAATTTGAAATTTTGAAATTTCTTATAAATAGGGGTCTAGCCTCTACGCCCCCTTCCACTGTTTCCAGTAGGTATTGATTGCGGTTTATGTTGCGATGGCGAGTTTGTACGAAGATTTGTTTGTAGGAACGACGACTCAAAGACTTGAATGGGAAATACAATATTTCTATTGGAAGGTTTTTAACCGCAACATGGAGTCTCCGGATCCAATAATATTGGTATTACTGGATTCATTGGAGGAAGGCTCGCCACCTCCTATGCTGACACTGTTACCTTTCATGTCTTCGATTACGTCGCCACCACCGCCACCTCCAATCACATTGCTGGCACAACCAAGGCAGTGATGTTGCCACCGCCGCCTCTGATGATGTTGCCACCGCCACCTCAATGACATTGCCGCTGCTGCCTCCGATGATGTTATTGTCTCCAGCAGCCTCGATGCCACCTCCGACAGCCTAGCTGCCTCCAGCAGCCTCGATGTCAGCCTTGCCGATGTCTTCGACATTACAAGCTCTTGCCTTATCTCTGACAAAATCACGTGAGCATTGCTTGGAGTGGCGGGAAAGGTTTTGTTGTTGTAAGCCTTTAGACCTAACAATTACCAATCTAAATAACGTCAGGGTAGAAGTTGATTAAGATGCTTTATTATTATTTAATGAGTTGGAGGAGTTTTTAGATTTAAAATTTTCCCTCGCCACCTCCAAACATACCTTCCCCCGATCTCATTTCTCCTGAAACACCACAACAATATTTATGTTCCCAGCCTCCTCCTTCATTCATACCTTCACCTCAGCAAATACGATATAGCCCTTTTCTGTCACCTACATCACTTGCATCACCTATCGCTCCTCCAAAGATGCGAAAATTAAGTTTAAGCCTTGCCTTTAGGAGAAAATTGTAGTGAATGTGTTAGGGTTTTCCATTACAATTTAAAGGTTTTGGTATATGTTAATGTTTTCTGACGTAACATGATGTGATGTTTAATGTTTTCAGACATAACATGGTGTAAAGTTTTTTAATGTTTTCAGAGGTAACATGATGTAAAGTTTTTAATGTTTTCAGGGGTAACATTGTGTGATGTTAAATTTTTCATAAGAAAGTTTTTTTGTGTTTTCAGACATAATGTGGTGTAAAATGTGTAATGGTTTCAGACGTAACGTGGTGTAAAGTTTTTTTAATGTTTTCAGAAGTAACCTGATGTGAGGTTTAATGTTTTCAGAAGAAAGGTTTTAATGTTTACCGATGTAATATGGTGTAAGTTTTTGTTGTTTTCGGATGTAATATTGTGTAAGTTAAAGTTTTGTGATGTTTTCATAGGTAACATGATGTGAGGTTTAATTTTTGAGAAGAAAGTTTTTAATGTTTTCAGAAATGTTTGTATGAAGTGTTTGTAAGTAACTTATCTTTATGTGTATTTGTGGAAAAAGCTACTAATCAGATGTCTGTGAGTAAATATCTTTATATGAATGTTTGTAGATATATTTTGTGTGTGTGTGTAATTGTTTAAGTATGTTTTAGTAATTAGTTTTTTTGATGAAATTTTTCAATATTTAAAGGAATTATATATCTTGTTATTTGTATAATTACATATGTAAATTTAATATATTCTGTTTGCACTATATAACTTTGTATGAAAGTGAACGATGGAGTATTTGTGAACAATAGAAAATTTGTGAACAATGAAGTGATAGTTTCAATATCCATAACATTACTACAAAGAAATTATTTTATATAATTTTTAAGAGTTGGTTGCTTATGAAGTAATTTTTAGAAATATAATTTAATAATCCAGAAAACAACTTCGAAACTGTTGGGATGGGATAGACCTGAAAGTTTTCTCAGAGGCAGTGTTGTCCATCAGTGAAACGTTTCGTCCTTTAAAGGCATTAGCCACAGGTACATTCGCAGCGGGGTGAACTCTGCCCTACGCAAGAGAGACTTGCATCTCTCGCATGTTCGAGAGAGAGAGAGAGAGAGCGAGAGAGAGATATATATATATGTCAATCCATTACACTCTCACACCGTTCACTTAAGATTTGTTGAAATCCATAACAGAAATGTAAATTTCAATATGAATAACTATTAATATTATTTGTTTACAATAAACATGGAACACACATATTTTCTTAACATGCAATGATATAATTCAGCAAGATTGTATTATGTTTTCCTATACAATGGTGTGTCCGAAAATCATGGGTGGAAACTTTATAAAGTCATACTTTATTTTCACATACATAAAAACTTTGTATTCGAAAATTTGGTCTTGTAGATAAATCTATACGGAAAATGTATTTTATTTCCTCGACTGTAAATATTATTTGAAAGTTTGAAAATGTAAGCATGTTGGTTTAATGTGTTTTCCATCATATTAGTACTGCTTGACAAACATACGAATTATGTAACAAAATGTAAGTTTAACGATTGCTTCGTGTGAAAAACGCCGCACACTCTGGCGGTTAGAAAACAATTTTTGAATATTACTTTTTAAAAATAATCAAATATTTGAAATAGCTGGCACATACTTAAAACGTCATGTGTATATCTGGGCAACGCGGTCTTGGGAGGCGATTAAGGTAAGCAGCAGATCTTGTAAATTTTATGAAAAGTATTTTTTATGTTTGTCGATCCATTTGCCGGAATTGTACAGTTTAAAACCATTTGGGATTTATTATATTCCTTTGCTTGTAATGTTAAATTCCTTGGAAACAGGGTATAATTTTGCGGAATAGAAATTAATTTTGGGCTTAATTTCTTCGAAACAGGATATGATTTCGGGGAACGTTGTGGATTAAAGGCACTTGTGACTTAATTCTTCAAGATTAGGGAATAATTTTTCAGTTGGAATTGTTGAAATATATTTACCAGAAGAGAGCGTCCAAAAACAGTTAAGACGCAAGGTACGAAAATATTCAAACAGTCCTTGTGACAAAGGACATGGTCAACGCTCCGCTAGCATCCTGGTTCGGACAAAGAAGCTGGTTAGGGAGCGGCAGAGGGAGGGGGATGCCTAGCCGGATCTTCAAAGCCCACCATCCGTTCGCTCGCCTGCACCCCATTGAGACCATATTAGTTTCACGACAACCCTTGGCTGGGACGGTGGCTGGAGAGCTCCACCGGAAATCATACTTAACTTCCCTTCATATCATACATTGCTATAGGACCTAAAATAATATTTACGCATGTTAATATAATAATTATTTTTTTCCAAAATGTGGATTATCGGGAAACTTGCGTGTTGTAACAACCTGCCTACCTAACACCTGTGACTACTTCTATATTTAAACTGAACTCTTATAGTCACGATATCTCCAGTCAGTTAGGGGCTTACCTTGGGGGTTTCACAATTAGCAGATGGCAGAGCAATAATAGAGGGATTCTTACAAAACACGTTTATTACAACTTTAACCATAACAGGACAGTACTCGATACAGACTACAATAAGATTCCTAACACAATTACTTTAACTTACTCATTTAGGAAATGACAAGTTAATTATAAGAACATACAGGATCTCTGATATACAATAAACGGTTCATTAATTATACGGACAGATGGGAATACTACTATACATGAAAGGGTAAGTTAAATATAAGAATGTAATAGAATACAATTATACAAATACCCTAGCCTTGCCACGTGATTATTACTTCTTAAGACGGGAGCTCTATATCGGGGAATGTCGCCTTAGCGCTTGGCAGGAATTATGCTCACCAATGAAGACGCTGAGTATCTTGCAGATGGCTGGAGCTCCCCGGACCCTTGTTTTTTTCCGTGTCGCTCCGACCCTGACGTTGACACTTCAAACTCTGCCGGCAGCCTGAGGGGAGGGGTACTCTTTAAGAGCTTTTATAGCCTGGCTTTAAGAGGTCAGCCAGGCTTGTTGAATAAACAGGGGGGCCCCGCTCAAGAATCCATATTCCGTCTAAGTTTAACTCTTCATGTGAGGACCCCCTGGTGCACGCTACACTACCCCCCAGGTCAAACAAGCAGCCCGCCCCGGCTGCTATAGGTAGCTGGTCGAATACATCCAAGTTTGAGGTTATGTTCATAAAGTTGGGGTCCGGGAGCTTAGACAAGTCTTGAATGGGTTGTAGGTTGCCAAATATCATAAATACGGGTGGTGGCATTCGCGAGTTATATTTTACGACAGTATCGAGTGTGGAGTACCCAATTCGAGGCCCCATGGCAGTTAAATTAAACATAAAACAATGAGTGTATTAAAAAAATTATTTGGCAAGGCAGGAAAGTTAGTCAATATTACATTTAAATAATTTTACATGACTAGGAATAATGGCCAATACCTATGCACCTGATGTAGTGAAACCACGGATTGGATGGAGGTAAGTCCATCGCCACATTTAATGTTTAAAAAGCCCCCTGATATACTAGGTGGTAGACGTGGGTGAGTAGGAGCGGGAAATTCTTGTGTACGTGTTGTATTTTCACCCACCACATGCTAGGAAATCAATTTGAATTAATACATTAACACACTTACATATTTCATCAATGATGCCTGCTGGCTGAAGTTAGGAGGTTACATTACATTTAAACAAAGATTAACAAAATTGGTTTGCTGTAAAAGAAGTAAGTTTGCACATATTAATGTTTTCATGTGTGAAAGGAAATTTTTATATGCCCTAGTAGGCTATACTGCACGTGGAAAATGTGCATTGTTAGATGCAGCGCAATTGAAATGGCTGCTCTCTTTGCCGCTAGTCGGCTTATTGTGATTTTAACTGATTTCATATTTACTTGCCCTATTGAATTTCATAACAAATGCACAGCTTATTATTACATAGTGACATAACTAATATTTGAACCATGATATTACACCTATTAGAAAATGTGATGGAGTTTACGTGTGTTCCATCTGGGAACTCTTAACCTATGTACAACAGTACGGATAACATTTTAAAAAAATTACGTCGAAAGGAACTTAAAATTTTACTTGAAAACATAGTTGAATAATGTATTTATGATACAGTAGTACGATATTATACCTTACTTGCACAGATTAGAATTAATAAAATGTATTGGTTGTTAGTACCACATGGTGGAAGTTTTTGTGTTGGAATGTCTTAGCACTTTGTAAAACTGTCATACAATGATAGTTCATTGTTACGTTACACTGAGCTTGAGAGATTGTATTGGTGCCATTGCGTGTAATTCACTGTTTATTTTGTTAGGCGTGGATTTTATAAATAGGCACTCCTCGCAGATGGGTTGTCCATATTTCAAATATCACACTTACACTTTTATTCTCAGTGTTAGACTGTATCACTTAGCAAAATAACATGCGTATTTTACTATGTAAGGTAATGTTTAGTGAAAATACAATTTAATTACATATATTGAAACATGTTACTTATATCTAAGACATGAGTTAACCTAACCAGCTGACTTAATGTACAATTACTAAATTCTTTATTTCATTGACAATATATACAGATATTTAAAACAATAGAAGTTATATTTTGTTTGCACAGTATATTGAATTCTCACTTTATTATGAGTGAATTTTTAACAAAATTTTATATAACTAGGAAATAAGGAAATGAATAGACACATACACAATACCAATTACTTAAGGAATTGACAATGCCATGCGGTTTTGCATGCTTAATTATTGAAAAATATACTGAGTTGGTAATCGTTTTATAACAGACACTTAGCTGTGCTTGGATTTACTGGTAGACTGGTCAATGACATGACATGTCCTTCATTCACCTGATAGACTACAGTGAGAGTACTATGCAACTAAAAATAAAAATTGCTCAATAAATTTATCCTACTCCTTGATCCTTAGATACCTAGGCCTTACTTGTTATAAAAATTAAATATTTTGAATTCACCAACTACACCTGGGTAGTAAAACTTGTAACAGATTGAAATTGCACAATCTTTGAATTCAGTTCACTTGTAGTTTAAGTTGCTTTTTGAATTGTAAAAAAAAAAAAAAAATCTGATATGGCTGTACATGCAGTCAATGGTCTGTTATATTGATAAGCAGAATATACTTGCGGAAAATATTTATCCATAATTGAAATGACCTGTTTGTTAACACTTGAACTGTTGTAGAATATTTTGAAATAATTTCTGTAAGTTATCAATATATTAAAATTACTGATTATTGCCTGCAGGCTATCTTAAAGCCTCATCAACTTTAACATTGCTTAAATACTTGGCTGCATTATCATTTTGTATAAACTTTGTAAGATAATATTGAAGTAAGACAAAATTAAAACGACTATGGCTGTTTACAATATTTGTACATTCGTGTTCACCTGGCCACCTGTGGCCACTATCGTCGTCTGCGCTCTCGTACTCTTCTGCTGCAACAAAAGGAGGGGGGCCGTTTATCTGGGAGGAATGAACATAGGTTAACACTGACAAAAGTGTGGATATGAATTCAAGATATTAATAATGATAGTGTCTGCTTGCTAAAATAATGTAAAATGGCATCAAACGTGCACTTTTAAGAATTTCGTGTGATTAAAATGAATCTAGTTCTTGGTTTAAATAAAACTTGCAAATAATGTGGTTTTCAATACCAGTCAAACAATGGTTTTCTTTTAAATTATACGCCATTAGAGAGAAAATACTACTGTATAGTAAATGTATTTAATGCATTTTAATTCAATAGTTTCTCAACTAACTTTAGCTTGTATAGAAGTTTTAGTGTTTTAATATTTCTCAGTAATTTTTGCCAGCACTGATCTGCCGTTTTGAGTGTTGTAAAATGAAAAATAATGTGGTTAGTAAAAACGAGTACATAATTAATTTTAAAATCAAAACGTTATGCATTATGCAGTGAGCATCATTCGTAGCAACCACAATAGCTTCGAGCTAAGGAACATCATAATTCAAATAATGATCGGGTGGCGGCAACGGGGCCTGCATCATGGGCGGGTGGGTGTACTCAGCTGGCCTCTGAAAATGTACTGTTGCCGTGACCTAGAGCACTGTCAGGACGTGGAAGGGGGGGGGGAGGGGAGCTTAGCCAGCCACTCCCCTCTTTGGACGTGGCTGGCTGATTTGGTTGTCATGACGACTGCTGATGCATGCGGAAGGTGTAACTCGCGCCGGCGCATGTGTTCGGGTTGCCAACCACATCTGGTCGTGGGAACAGTGACTCGCTGCTATTGTCGCCCACATCTGGTCGTGGGAACAGCGACTCGCTGCTATTGTCGCCGCGTCGCTGGGACGTGAAGTTGGTGACCCTGTGACTGGAATGGCTCCCATTCCTAGTCTCCGCCGCCTGAGCGGTGCTGCCGTGTAGTGCCAGCTAGGACGGCTGGCCATACGTCTCACGCTGCCACCTCTTGCTGCATCATCCACGTGCTGAATCCAGTGTGCTGGCAGCACACCTTGTTGCAGTGTCGCGATGTCCAAACGGCTCTCCCAGCCTCACACGTTAAATCGATTTCCCAACAGATATTATATTTACTGTAACATACAGAAAAAATTATTAGCCACTGATGCTAATTAAAATATATGATATTTTCCTTTTTCCCTGAAGGGCCACTGTCGCTATGTGTAAAAATTTAGATATATTAAATGTGCCTTTCCTATATCTAAGTATACACTAAGTACTCTTTTAATTTTAACTATTCCATTTATATTCTCGCCAATTTTCTGTCAATTTTTTTTTGTTGTTTTAAGTGTAATTTGTGTTGTAATCGATTGTAACTGCAATGTGATGGTGTACGAGGACATGTTGTGAAAACAATAATGCGTGCTCTGGAGGTGCCTTGTACAAATGTGCTATGCCACAGGTTTCCTGTTAGTGAGACGTGTGCTGTGATCATATGGTAACACTGCAAAATAGGTCGCGCCGAGGCGGTGGTGTGGCAATGGTATCTGGCTGTTAGGGGAGGGGGAGGAAGTTTCGCGCTTGGATGTGTATCCTTGAACCAGCTGCACAAAGTGCTGGGTGGAATGTTTACACGGCCTCGCTGTAATTTCCGCACAAATAGAATAATTAACTGTAATTTTAGTACTGCAAAAGGGAAATGTGTTACACCTACACGCATCGTGGTTAGCGTGAGGCACTACCACGTGATTTTCGCTGCGAACATCTATTTTAGCTAATAATTTACGCACGTGGTGGTGTTTACTGCTTGGCAGCGAGAGGGAAGGAAATACCGCGCCTCCACCAGTGTAACAACCTGCCTACCTAACACCTGCAACTACTTCTATATTTAAACTGAACTCTTATAGTCACGATATTTCCAGTCAGGTAGTGGCTTACCTTGACGGTTTCGCAGTTAGCAGATGGCAGAGCAATAACAGAGGGATTCTTACAAAACACGTTTATTACAACTTTAACTACAACTGGACAATACTCGATAAAGACTACAATAAGATTCCTAACACAATAACTTTACCTTACTGATTTAGGAAATGACAAGTTAATTATAAGAATATACATTATCTCTGAGACAATAAATGGTACGTTAATTATGCGGACAGATGGGAATACTACTACACATGAAACGGTAATTTAAATATAAGAAAGTAAGAGAATACAATTATACAAATACCCTAGCCTTACCACATGATTATTACTTCTTAAGACTGGACCTCGATATCGGGAATGCCGCCCTACCGCGTGGTCGGAATTATGCTCACCAATGAAGACGCTGAGTATCTTTCAGATGGGCCGGAGCTCCCCAAGACTCTTGTGTTCTTCTGTTTCGTGTCGTGTCGCTCCGACACTGATGTTGACACTTCACACACTGCCGGCAGCCTGAGGGAAGGGTTACTCGTTCAGAGCTTTTATAGCCTGGCTTTAAGAGGTCAGCCAGGCTCGTTGAATAAACAAGGGGGCCTGTTCAGGAATTTATATCCCGTCCAAGTTTAGCTCGTCGTGTGAAAGCCCCCTGGAGCCCGCTACAGTTTGAACTACATTTCTGAAGATGATCAACGATTTGATCAACTGATCACTACGCCCTGTGAGACTTGGTAAACTTTCACTGCGTTTGTGTTAAGAAGTGCGATTCCGTAAAGACATTTAACATATATGTCCGTCTATTTTTTTTAATAATGAGTGTGATTTTTTATTCAAGTGATTCGGCTGGACCGTAATTACCTAGTATTTGAAAATTCCTTAATTTTATCGGATGTTATGTGCGATAGTTTAATAGCTTTTTCATATTATTTTTTATAAAACGTCTGATATCGGAAAGTGTGGATCATCGAGAAACGTGAGTGCAAAGCGTTGGCTAGTTCTCGCAAAAGTTGGTAGGGTTTCACTGCATTAGGCTTTCGACGGAAGTTGTGCTAAAATTATTTCTAATACATCTTCTCATGCTATAGAAAAATATGTGGAATGGTAAACCACGTTTGTGGATGCGTATTAATATTTTTTAATTTGTTTTTGAAGGGAATGAGGTAAGTTGTTCGTTGTATGTGCTTGTTTGTGTGAATGATTTTATAGCTAATATTTCTTTGTCCATGGTTAACAATTCAAACATTCCGAATATTTTTACTTTTTCTGAGATTTACAGATTATATGGTTTAGGTAAATAACTTTGTACATAGTTCAAATGTTACGTTATGGAGATGATGAGGAAATATTGGAAATATAAACCAGAGTTTTGAATTCGTAAGCAGGAATAAATAGTTTTCATTGCGCTTTTCATAACTCACCTTTGTTAATTACTTCGTTGTAAGATACGTCGTTCTTGTGTTGTACGACTTTCAATCAATTTACCTATTTTGAATGTGTGCATTTTTCATAACTCATTAATTTATAATACCTAGATTGGTAGGGAAGTACAACATCTATTTGGCTTCATTGTAGGTATAATTCAGGATGCGTATGACTATTGTGGAAATCGTTTCCTTCATTAGTAAGTTTGCGTGTCTTCGGCATAGCATAAATTAGTAGGGAAATAGTTTTCGGATAGTAAACTGTTGTTTTGAATTTGTGCTCCATTCGTAATCGGGGAAAAATAATTTTCATTTCATTCTTAATAAGTTACTGTTATTAATTTTATTGTTGTATGTGTACTTTACAATGTGTCGTTCTTGTCTTTAGGACTAGTGTGGTTTAATTCAAGTCGTTTGGTTAGCAGTTCATTGGTGTAATCTATTCTGTTGTTTGTCATAAATTATAGTGGTAGAGAAATTGTTTATGGAGTTCTTCATATTTCTTTTGCGGGTAGTTATGCTGCAAGATTCAATCGTATTCTCTGCGTTTAATTAATTAACTATGTGCTATTCGAGCAGTGATCCGGATTTTTTTAAACATTACAACTTGTTTGCGTCGCAACCGGGGTAAGTCATTGCCATTTATTTGAGACATGTTCTATAAAATATAATGTTTCGTACTTAATTATTTGAAATCATTCCTTTATAACGCATTTCCGCCATTTCGCATAATACGCTTCACATTCAGATATCGGCTGCACGTGTCTAATACCTCCGTCCATACACTAAGAATATTTAAGAATAGTCATTCGTTACCTTACTTTTATTCAATATGTTCTGTTTGTCGAGGAGTGAATACTTTGCGTACGATTCTTTGTTGTTTGTCATAAATTATATTACTAGCATACAGAATGGGTTAGTAAACTACCATTGTGGATTTCAGACTATTATCCATTTTCAATAAATACACATTTCCGAACTCCATCATAACCTCAGTCGACATTCAAACGCCGGCCGCGCTGCATAATAAAATAAAGGACCATGATCACACATGCCAAATATATACAAACACACAACAAATATTATTAATATTTTTTTTAAATTTAAAATAATAATTAATTGATTAATAAAATTCCATGTAATTAATTTTAGCGGATTAAGATTAGTGAATTAAAGATAATCAAATTTTAATAGCATTAATCACAGATTAATTACCAGATGAACTGAGTCAATCAATTTGATGTAATATCGATAATCCGATTAATTAAAAGTGGGGTAGGACCGGCACGCACCTGCTGCTCTCATTTGTTTTCTTGCCTGCCACACTACAGCTGCACTTGCCAGTACCACAAAGCCACTGTAAGATTTCCTGTCTGCATCAATCTGTCAATCTGCATCCCCGCAGACTTCCATAATCTCCCCCTTATTTTCGTACACTAATCGGAGGGCTTCTGTTCCCTTAAGGAAGCTGAGGATATGTTTAACTTCATGCCAGTGCTGAACTGTAACATCATAACTGTTGTAATGGTTTTGCCTTAAAATAGAGTAGGCAATATCGGATATTTTGCCACTTCCTAAGTATAGCAAGCTTTCTGTGGCCTTCCTATAAACATTCTCAGGGAAAGGTTTCTTTTTCTGTACGTCTGTCTTTTCACCTGGTTTCATTTCCAAAGGAGTTGTAAGTTCGCTTGCATTCTCCATTCCAAACTCTTGTAAAACTTGTAGATTGTACAGAAGTTTTCCTGGTCAATCCATGTAACATCATCTCTGCGTCTGTTTACTCGCATTGACAGCAGATGAGATATTTTACCAAGAGCTCTTACATCTATCACTACCTCCAAAAACTGCTTTATATTCTCAATCTTACTCCTCTATCCCCATACAGGTATGTCGTCAACATAGGCTCCCAACACTAAACCACCGTCTTTGTCGAAGTGTAACGTTGTGTACGCACGTTACAGTTATTTCTGCCATTATTTACCTGAAGAACTGGGACTCAGTTTGTAGTTTTTGGAAAAAAAAAATGGTAGGGGCTAACTATGTTTTTATATAGTTTACGAACGACGTCTATCTTCCCTAAATAAACAATGTCACTATTGTATTTAATAGCTTTGTTGTTATTACAAATGTAACCAAATGAACATTGTCACCACTCTTGCAGTAAGAAAACACACTCGTTTATTGACGATTGTCGTAGTGGCGACCCGACAAAATTAATTATTTCTATTCAAAAAGTTCGTCGCGCCTGAGTTTTCTGACTCGACGATGTCACGAAATACTTGTCCGTGATTGGTAGAGACCTGAAAAATTCGCGAGTTCAATGACCTGCAGGCTAGACTGTAGAGTCATATGTACAAATATGCCGATATTAACTACACATTAGTTGTCTGCTGTCACAGTGGAAAGCGACTATTGGGCAAGCGTTCTCCAGGAGGTGTCATACACCATGTGGACCAATGGCTAAAGTTATATAAACGCAAGTATTTTAAATTCTAGCTCGTCCTGAAATAAATCCGCGAATTCTTCAGGTCTCTAATGATTGGGTAAAGCATTATTTCTGTCGCTTCGCGCCTGTCACTCCGATGTAAATCCAGCAATATGCGGCCGGCGCAACTCGCTCGCGCGGCCGGTGATGGAAGACTGGGCTGTAAAATTTGGCTGCTGCGCTGAGTGTGCGACCCCTTGCTAGCTCTTCCAGTGACGATATGTGCCCCTCTTCCTGCTATCACGTTGTCCTACGTGCTGCTGTGTGCTAGCAGGGCGCTCTGGAGTGAATAAATAATGGCGCGTGGCATTTTAAGATGGACTTCTCCTCGGGGCTGTCTACATTCTACACTTCAACTGATTTAATATACAGAATAAGCATGAAAGAATACCCCAACTTTGAAGGTCTGTAATATCGAAACCAAACAACCTACATCCTTGGTCGACCAATCAAATGAACCGTGGAAGCGTGAAGTTTGTTTACCATATTTTTATAAATGTTTAATTTGACAACCATAGAAGGCCCCAACGACATTTACGCAATACTCAAACTCGTTCCACACTCTTGTCAGCATGTCCGGTGTTACGGTTTGGATGGCGTCCGTAATTCTCGTTTTGGGGTCGTCAGTGTTAGCCGGCAATGGTGAACGAAACTTCTAATCCTTTATGTACCCCCATAGAAAAAGGACACACAAGGTAAGATCCAGGCTTCTTGGGGGCCAGTGATGAAGAACTCCACGACCAATCCAGCGTAGCCGCAACATCTCGTTCAGATATCCGCGAACTGCTAGGTGCCAATGGGGTGGCACACCATCCTACTGGAAAATGAAGTATCCCGCCGCCTCTTCTAACTGAGGAAACAACCACTCTGTAAGCATGTCCAAATAAGGGATTCCAGTAACAGTGGTGTCGTGAATAAAAGAAAGGGCCGGAAACCGTATGTTTGGATACGGCGCAAAACACGTGCACTTTAGGGAAAACGGCGTTCCTACAAATGGCAAGGTGAACCGGCACAACGTGCGGATATGGAGTCAGGAGCATCCACATGAAACCACCGATCACGAGCGCGCTTCCCACAAAGTGAATGTGTTTTGCGCTGTATCCAAATACACTGTTTCTGGCCCTTTCATTTTTCACGAGGCCACTGTTACTGGAATCCCTTATTTGGACATGCTTACAGAGTGGTTGTTTCCTCAGTTAGTAGAGGTGGCGGGAGACTTCATTTTCCAGTCGCTCGCGGTGGTCACCTTGAAAATTTGTGAAGATATTGTAAACAAACTTCATGGTTCCACGGTTCATTTGATTGGTCAACGACGGTTGTAGGTTATTTGGTTTTGTTATTTAAGACCTTCAAAGTTAGTGTATTCTTTTATACTCATCCTGTATGTTGGTTGTCGCGCTGCGCGGCACGATTCAAGGTATGCAGAGTATCACATGTTATTTTAAAGGTGTTTCAAGAGTCACACTTATTAGTCGACCTGCGTGTTGCTCGGTTATTTGAGCAGGTTTTACTATATTTTTGCGTGCAGTTTGTTATACTGTTCTTGGCATCGTGGTAGCATATCTTCGTAGTCTTTATACTATTGGGGTTTGAATTTTCCCTTTCACTTAATTCCTGTTTGGTTCCCCGGTTTTGTGCCGCCTTGGAACCACGCCCATATGGTTTCTTGTCTTCAGTATTTGTGAACTGGATAGTTCGATTTGTGATGACTTTAATTGTATTATTGGTTTATATATAATTATTGGTTCGCCTATTTTATCTGCTACCTGTTTACGTGACTATACAAGATCCCCGTCACCTTTTTCATACATATTATTATTGGGATGTATATAGACCTATGTATGTTTGTATATTCTGTATATATAAGTTAGGAGCACTCTTTATATTCCGCGTAATGAAAAGAACCACTCGAGTGTTATTGTCATTTTTCCATTATTAATTAAATGCCTTTTGTGTGGCATTGTACAGCATGGTTTGCAGTGTTCCAATTACGCATGTTGCATATATCTGGGCGCTTATTTGCGCAGTTTCAGTTCTATTTAATGTTTGTTAGTATAGGTTATTTACAGTAATATATTTCACTAAACAGTACTATTTAGTATCCATTCACTCAATTTCCCTATTCCCCAGTGTGACCAGACTGAGTTTGTTAACATTAGTAAATAAATGAGATTTTTTTAACTTCTCGAGGCTAAAAGTTTTCAGATGTGCACCCAAATACATATTCCAGTTTCTCCCTGCCTAATATATGATGCCTTTTATGAACAAGCCTTTCTCCAGTTTCCACACATATGACTCTCTTGATTTTCCTATATAAAAAAATCTGTAGTTGCTCAATGAAGAATTCCTCCTTCAAAGGACAGTGTAGGTAAACTGCTGTCACGTTGTGGTGTTCTTGTTCCCAATTCTTCTAAATACACACAGCCATCAGTAGTCTTATTGTCTCCTTTTTAACCGAAGGACTGTAAGTTTATTCACAATCCTTTTCTGGTATCCGACCAAAACCTTATGCCACCAATCTTGTTTTGTACCTTTCTCCCTTTCCATTTCCATTTTTCTTAATCTTAAAAATCAATTTAGAACCATTTATACTTCTTTCTTTAGGAATGTTTACTGGTGCTGTCTTTAAGGCTTCTCATTATCATTTTCGTGGCCTCAAGACACCTGTCTGTATCTGGTCCTGAAAGGACAACCCTTCACATGAACTGGTTCTTCACCTCGCAGTTTTTTTTTTTTTTTTGCAAAACTGCAATATTCACAGGTTTTTGTGGCACTCATTTTACTTTACTACATCTTTACAATTTCTTCAACATCAACTTCTCAGTTACTGGTGTTTCCAAACACCATCTCCTATCGGCTCTCAAGATTTCGATGTTAAGAGGTGTCCAAATCTCTTCACTCACTCACTTCATCTCCTATTTTTTCACAGATGCTTTCCTTGTGCTTCCTTCTGCCTGTAATGTACATCTGCTTGAACTCCCTATAACTAGTTCATTCTCCGTATTTTCTCCTACTACTAGCTCATCCTCTGCATCACCCCATACAACTCGTACATTATCTACATCCTCGTACTTCCCCAAAGCTCTGATTAGTCCATCATATTTTTTTCAGCCAAAGCCCTATTTAGAAAAACATGACTAGAGCCTTATATGGAGAATTTAACCCTCCTTTGCCTAGTTTCCGTTGAAGTATTTGAATTTTCGACATATTTTATTCCGTTGTTATGTCGTCAGTTTTGCAAATGCTTACAATTTCCTAAGGATCATGATCATGTGGAGTAAACTACAGTTTGTGTGGATGCCTTCTAAGTCTTCCCATACTTCACTCGCCAGTCTAAAGATAGTTACTTGGAGTCTTCGTCATAACCTGGATCAATATCCTCCCAACAATCCAATTATTTCAGTGCAACCTTCACTCACAATGACTACTGAAAATAATTGTCTGTATTCAGTATCGGCAACTTGAATTCCTCTAGCTGAGACATAGTTGTAAATATCTTTCACTCGTTATTCGTGATCAAGTCACACGGATATATATATATATATATATATATATATATATATATATATATATATATATATATATATAGAGAGAGAGAGAGAGAGAGAGAGAGAGAGAGAGAGAGAGTTCTCTATTCCTGTATATGCAACCAAACACAAAAAAAAAAAAGAACTTCCTTGGCAATGACTGAGATCATAACCTGTCTGATATTGATATGTGCCTTCGGTTGCTTCTCAACTTATATTTTAACTCGTCAGCAGCATTGCCAAGACAGAAAAAACACCAACGCACCGTAAACGCCAAAATACGTAACAAGAATATACACACAAAAAAGATGCGGCCGACCTTACCAGCTTCTGGGAAACACACTAACATAAGTATAAGCTATATATTCACCCCTGTTTCCTCGGTGCCACCGCCTGGCCACACACACACACACTTCCTCATGCACTTCAACCCTCGGCAACTCGCCCATGGACCTTCCACTCATCCTCGCTCTCTCTCTCTCTCTCTCTCTCTCTCTCCCTCCCTCCCTCCCTCTATACATTTTCCTCTCCCCCCAACCTGCCTACATCACCCTTGACCTTACATCCTCGATCACTCGCCACCGTCCGGCCAGCGACTTGCTGCGCGCCGACCCCCCGAGCACTCGTGTAACAGCGTACTTACTTCCAGACAGTCGGCCGGTACCACCAGCCTTGCACCCGTTAGCCGTGTACCGAGATGTCAATGTATGTACATATGTAATGAGATGTCTCGTCCTCGCTCTCTCTCTCTCTCTCTCTCTCTCTCTCTCTATCTATCTGTCTATCTATCCCTTGTCCTTCCCCTTCCACCAGCCTATTTCACCCCTGACCAAACATCCTAGAACACTCGTCACCATCCGGCCAGCGACTCGCTGCGCGCCGACCCCCCAAGCATTCGTGTAACAGCGTACTTACTTCCAGACAGTCGGTCAGTTCCACCGATCTTGCACCCATGAGCCATGTACCAAAACGTCAATGTAGGTATATACATATGTAATTAGATGTCACTCGCAATCAATACACCATCATCGTTAGACAGCCGAGTCCCCGCACATACAACACCACATGCTAGAACTATAAGTATCCTATTACGAAAACGAATTATTCCCTACCTTAACTGGCGTATCAGTGAATACACGTAGGCAACGAGCGCATCTCACCATAATCGTCATCTTCGTCGACGACGTGACCTCGCTGGAAGTGGAGACCACAATGACCGGTCCTGTTTTCCATACACAATAGAACCTCCTCTCTCCTGTTCCATCACCAAGGCCACATACACACACTTCCTCGCGCACTCTTTCTTCCTCGACACATCCGCCCGCTACACTTCCTCTTGTTCTGTAGCTCTTGTCCTCCCACCCTCCGCCTGCCCCCATTACCCTGGTCACACTACCTCGCGCGCTCGCCACCGCCTGGCCAAGCTCCAGCTACGTCACCACGCGCCGACCCCCGAGCATACCTGTTACAGAGAGCAGACATCCTTTCTGGCCATCATGCTCAAGGCATAACATTGGCATCTAACATTACTAGGAGAATGGGCATGGGTCAAGTATGTCATATGTAAACATATAAGCATCGTTGACTGTAATTACCAAACCATTTGAGTAATATTTGCCAAATTCAAAATATATATATCAACCACGACAAAAAGACAAGGTCAAGCCTACCCTATGTCAAAATAGAAGCGTAGGTGGCTGTAATTTCCGAACCGTATACCATAGCCATCAATTGTAGGTGTGTAGGGAGTCACCCTGACAGCACTTCCTACTCGTTGGCCTACTGGCCGCCATCAAGGGCACCCATCACCACCGGCGACCATCATTGTACAAATGGTCGTCGTTGGCGCACTACTCGCCCCACCATCAGATGTCAATGTATTAGGCAGTGCGACTCCCAAGATTCAGCATTCAGACGCCATCCATACAAAAATTAACATAAGGATCGAGGGGTTACATTTGACCCATGGCTATGAATAAGCATAGTTGCCCATAATTATCGGACAGTTTGAGATACAACTACCAACAGTCACCGAATGGTATCAAGGGGTCTAGTATGTCCTAAGCACAAATATAAGCACCACAGCTAGCACCGATCACTTTGGTGTTCATACATTGAGTAATTGCGATAGTTCTCGATAAAGCATCAGCTTCTGAAATACACATGTTAAAAAAATCTGCTCTCCTAACATTACGGAAATAATGCTCCCAGCCATATTCGTAAGGAAACAATACTTCCACCAGTTCAAAAGAGAGCATTATAAATGTAACCACTGAAATGGTAGACATACACACACACACAGGATGTATTAAATACATTTTTTTATCTCCGACCCAGATTCGTGTACCGAAGCAGGTAATAATAATTATTACAGACATACTCAATGCACGTACATACTTCCAGACAGTTGGTTAGTACCACACCGCTAGCAGGGGATCGACCTTGCACTCGTGCGTCATGTACCAAGACTTAGATGTATGTACATAATGAGATGACAGTAGCTACATCGCACATACAACACATGCTAGACCGATAAGCATATTATGAAACGAATTACCCCCTAACTTAACTCGTGTAGCAGTGAATTACCCGTAGGCCGCGAGAGCAACTCGTCATCGTCGATGTGACCTCGTTGGAAGCAGAGGCTGCAATGACTGATCCCAGCCTCCATGCTCTGTAGATACCGACCAAGTACCGCATCCCCAAAACTTCCCCCTTGCCAACGTACATACTGGTATTCAATTTAAAAGAAATAATGCATGTACCCTGAACCATCCGCGTGGTATCGCAGGTTCTGTTCCTATAGAATGAGGTAATTCAAGTCGTCATAAAGCCGACATTGGATGTTTGTTCGTTAAGGGGGAAGCCAGGGGCCCTACTGCTAAAACACTAACACGAAGAGAGAAACTGTCATTGTCTACAACAGTGTTCGTAATAAATAAAAGTGTTTGTAATTACAGACAGATGGTGCTTTAAAATATAATATGTGGTTGGAACGCATATATACCAAACCGGAACCACATGACGAATAATTTTGTCGGAACGCCTTCAAGACAATGAATGTGCCTCTGTATAACACACTCGACATTGCGGCCAGGGTAGAGGCCGGTATACAGAAGATTTGCAACGAGGAAGAAGAGTACATGGGGAAAGGTTCCGGTTGGACGTTACATACGATAGATCATGTACAGTTGAGAACGATTTCGTTTAGGCTACTTTGTTATTATGCCCTTGTCAACGTGAGGAATGAGCCCAGAGCTTGAAGCACAGCCCCCTGCTGAGTGAATGTCTAGATAAGTCACGCACTTGCTCCCATGCTGATACTCATGTTAGGTTCGCATGCATAGTGGTTTAATACATATCGGAATAGTCTGGCCGGTACAGTTGCTGTTCGGACCGTTAAAAGTGAACATTTTCTGTGGATACCGTACTCGTCGATGATGATGGAACAGGACATATATTTGTGCTGCTACTGTAAGACGACATTTTCTTAAATAACCATCTGCAGACAGCACAAGGCCTGTTGCTATCAGAATTCAGAGCGTACTGTGTTCACATGCGAAACGTGTACATCATGGTTTGCCCGATGTGTTGATTTGAGAAGTCATCTTGCAATGTGTAACCCTGCACTCTCTTACATGTTAATTATCAAAAAACGTGTGTGCATATTGCCGATTTAAAGACACATGCTATCAAATCTGATACTCGTGTCGGGTTGACACTGTAGAGGTGGGGTGGGTGCATATATTGATATTGCCCCCACTACTGAGCAGATAGTGACATAGCTTCGACCGGTAGAAAAGAGGGCATTATACACCCACAGTAATTCACACAAAGTTGATAACCCGTATTGAAAGTCAGCTGCAGTGAGGGGTCAGCTGCAGTGACGGGTCAGCTGTAATGAAGGGTCAGCCTGCTGGATGAAGGTTTTGATATTACGAATGGTACAATGCTAAATTCCCACTGATGAAATTAGTGTACCTATTTATGCCACTTAAGCTGCTGTGTGACGAACTTCCGTTTTGTTTTGCATGAATATGGTGCAAGCTGATATTATATCTATCGTATAGCATGCCTCTATGGAAATAACTGCCTCCATGTCGTTCCTGTGAAATTATCTTGAGCAAAAGCTGTTACGCTCGTCGACATGAAAGAAGGGACTGTACAAAAGGACATGTGATGTGTGTGGTGCTACATTTGGTAGAGACGATAACCTGAAGAGACACAATGTTACATGTAAAGGTAACACACCTTTTCCTGGCATGTGCCAGCATGTGTTGTCGCACGACACAGCTAGCATTCCTGTTGATTCGTATTGTACTCTAATGTTCGTTCGAGCGCCCATAACATTACGCGGACATGTGTGGTGTTCCAAACCAGTGTGCGAAGACGGAACTACGAGTGCAGCAGAGCACGCTGTGTATGAAGAAGGAACTATGAGTGCTGCAGAGCATAATGTGTGTGAAGAAGGACTTATGAGTACTGCAATGTATGAACCAGACAGATCATCAGGAGTTGTACATATTAAACCTGCACCGCGAACATGTGAAGTGAAAAATCCGAAGATGCTACGCAGGACACTGACAACGAATCTGTGACCTCCAAGTCGGCTGCTAATGCCGATGTGTAGTCTACTGCTGACGTTGAAGTGCCGACATTTGTCAGATGAAGGCGTACACATGGTTCTTAAGACCCCAATGACCTAGTTTATACACTTATGTTGTTGTTTTCCTCACAGAGGGTTGGGTACATTTCTGTGATCGGAGAGACACCTGCCATTATTGATGAACTCAGAATCAGAGGCTTTAGTGAATGATATTATATATATGTGTGTGTGTGTGATTTGGTTATGCATGTAAATAAATACATTAACAATATTTTGTAACACTATATGTAATTGAAAAAGGGCGGTACATGATTGAGGGTCGGAGACAGAGTATGACTGACTGTAATTGCAAAAAGGCCGGTACATGAGCGAGGTCGGAGCCAGAGTATGACTTCATGCTAGTCTCTTCATGGGCAGTGGAACCGACGAATTCCTGCAGTCGTGTCAACATGCACTCTCAATGGGAATTGAACCTACGATAAATTATTTAGTCAAGTAGGGCACAGAGAGCGGACGGTGTGAGAAAACATACAGAGCAATGCATATAACTATCTCTCTCAAAATGTTTGTATGTGTGAGTGTGTGTGGTGGGATTGGTACGCTAATACAGGTCAGGGACTGTTTGGAATTACAACACTGTAATTTATTACGAGCACTGTTGTAAACAATGACAGTTTCTCTCCTCATGTTGGTGTTGTAGCAGTGGGGCCCCTTGCTTCCCCCTTAACGAACAAGCATCCAATGTCGGCTTTATGACGACCCTGAATTACCTCATTCTATAGGAATAGAACCTGCGATACCACGCGGATAGTTCAGGATGCATGCATTGTTTCCTTTTAATTGTATACCATTACGTACGTTGACAAGGGGGAGGTGTTGGGAATGCAGTACTTGGTCGGAATCTACAGTGCACGGAGGGCGGGACCAGTCATTGCAGTCTCCTCTTCCAAGGAGGTCACATCGACGATGACGAGATGCGCTCGCGGCTTACGGGTGATTCACTGCTACACAAGTTAAGTTAGGGGGTAACTAGTTTCATAATAAGCTTATCGGTCTAGCATATGGTGTTGAATGTGCGATGTAGCGACTGTCATATCATTATGTACATACATCGAAGTCTTGGTACATGACTCACGAGTGCAATGTCGGTCCCCTGCTAGCGGTGTGATACTAGCCAACTGTCTGGAAGTATGTACGTGCATTGAAGGTTCGGGTATGTATATCTATAATAATACTTATTATTATTACCTGCTGTGGTACACCAACGTGGGTAGGAGATAAAAAGATGTATTTAATACATTCTGTGTGTGTGAGTACTGTTTTAATGGTTATTTTTATAATGCTTTCTTTTGTGTTGGTGGAAGTATTGTTTCCTTACCAATATGGTGGGGGGCAATATTTCCGTAGTGTAAGGTACAGCAGATTTTTTTTCAAAAAGTGTATTTCAGAAGATGGTGATTAATCGTGAACTATCGTCATTACTCAATATATGAACACCGAAGTGATCGGTGCTTGCTGTGCTGCATATATTTGTGCTTAGGACATACTAGAACCCTCGATGCTTTTCGGTGACTGTTCAACAGTTGCGAACAACTATGCTTATACATAGCCATGGGTCAAATGTAACCCCTCGATCCTTCTGTCAATTTTTGTATGGGTGGCGTCTGAATGCTGAATCTTGGGAGTCGCACTGCCTAATACATTGACATCTGATGGTGGGGCGAGTAGTCCGCCAACGACGACCATTTGTACAATGATGGTCGCCGGTGGTGATGGGTGCCCTTGATGGCGGCCAGTAGGCCAACGAGTAGGAACTGCTGCCAGGTGACCCCCACACACCTACAATTTATGGCTATATTAAATGGTTCGGAAATTACAGCCACCAACTCTTCTATGTTGACATAGGGTAAGCTCGACCCTGCACCCTTTCTCCTAGTCATGGTTGATGTCTATGTTATGAATTTGGCAACTATAACTAAAACGGTTAGGTAATTAAGTCAACGATGTTTATATGTTTATATAGGGCATACTTAACCCACGACCCTTCTCCTAGTCATTGTGGATGCCTATGTCATGCCCTGAGCGTGAGGGTCGGAAAGAGTGTCTGCACTCTGTTGCATGTATGCTCGGGGGTCGGCGCACGGTGACGTAGCTGGAGCTTGGCCAGGCGGAGGCGAGCGTACGACGAAGTCTGACCAGGGGTGATGGGGCAGGCGGAGGGTGGGAGGACAAGAACTAGAGAGCATGAGGAAGTGTGGCAGGCGGATGTGTTGGGGGAGAGAGAGTGCGTGGCTATGTGTGTGTGGCCTTGCTGAGGAAACAGGAGAGACGGGGTTCTATCGTGTACGGAAAGGCAGGACCGGTCATTGTGGTCTCCGCTTCCAGCGAGGTCACGTCGTCGACGAGGAGGTCAACGACGATTAAAACGGTGAGATGCGCTCATGGCCTACGTGTATTCACTGCTTATAACAGTTAAGGTAGAGGATAATTCATTTTCACAATAGGATGCTTATCATTCTAGCATGTGTTGTTTTATGTGCGGGGACTCGGCTGTCTAGGGATGACGGTGTATTCATTGCGAGTGACATCTTATTACATACGTACAAACATACATTGATGTCTCGGTATATGGCTCACAGGTGCGAGGCCGGTGTAACTGACCTACTGTATGGAAGTAAGTACGCTGTTCCACGAATACTCGGGGGGGTTGGCGCGCAACGAGTAGCTGGCTGGGCGGTGGTGAGTGTTCGAGGATGTTTGGTCAGGGGTGATGAGGCTGGTAGAGGGGGGAGGGCAAGGGATAAACAGAGAGTGCGAGAATGAGACATCTTATTACATGTGTACATACATACATTGTCGTCTCAGTACCTGGCTCACCGGTGCAAGGCCAGTGGAACTGACTGACTGTCAGGAAGTAAGTACGTTGTTACACGAATTCTCGGGGGTGAGTAAGAACAGGGAGACATGCAGGCCGACAAATATCCACACGCCCCTTCTCGCCTTCGGCGCGTTATGCATGTATTATGATTTCTTGGTAGTTTTATCTGAAACGCTTCGTAACTTACAGCCATCTATCATAGTCGTGGTTTGGAAATTACAGCCAACTATGCATTTATGTTGGCATAGAGCATACTTGTCACTGCGAGCCCTCTCCTAGTCATGGCGGATGTCTATGTTATGAATTTGCCAACTATAACTCAAATGTTTTGGAAATTACATCCAACTACGCTTGTACACTGGCATAGGGCATACTTGACCCCGCGACCCTTGTCCTAGTCGAGGATGATGTCTATGATATGAATTTGACGAATATAACTTAAATGGTTCGGAAATTTACAGCCACCTATGGTTATAAGTTGACATGTGGCATATTTGACCTGTGACCCTTCTCCTAGTCGGGGGTGGATGCCTATGTTATGAATCTGACAACTATAACTTAAACAGCTCGGAGATTATAGCTAACTATGCTTATAAGTTGATGTTGGCCATACTTGACACCGCGACCCTTTTCCTAGGCGTGGTTGATGCGTATGTTAGGAACTTGACAACTATAACTTAAACGGTTCGGAAATGACAGCCAACTATGCTTAAAAGTTGGCATTGGGCATATTTAACCCCACGACCCTTCTATTCGGGGTGAAGGCGTATGTTATGAATTTGACAACTACAACTTCACGGTTCGGAAATTATAGCCAATTATGCTTATAAGTGTTATGCACACACACATTTAAGGAGGCTGCTGTGTTACACGAGATCCGATCGCCCGCGATGGCTTGGTGCCTTACCGCCACCGTCGGCGTTGGCCGCCAAAAAGGTCAACACCCTCAGCTGGTCGACAATTGTCCTGGGTAGACATACGTTGTCGATACCAAGATGGCCGCCGAGAATGATAGGAATTTGAGAATCTCCGAATTTGATAAAAGCTCCGAACAGTTCCGGCACATTGGGCAAACCTCTGTCGCAATGCGCGACATTGAGCAAATGTTCTTTATGACACTGGCTGCCAACATGGCCGCCGTTGGCGTGAGGAAGTGAGATCCCCCATTTCACATTAGTCATTCACCATCATGAGGGGTCACCCGCCGGATTATGCTAATTAGGGCACAAAATTGTGGCCGACACTGGCTGCCAACATGGCCGCCGTTGGGTGAGTTAGAACCGATTATTTAGACTACTTTGGTGGTAATTCGTAACAGCTAAAATAAAACACAAGAAACTCCTACTGCTGTTGAAAGTGGCAGTACATACCCTCGCGTATCCCAGTGTTAACATATTAGTTTTTCGCGAGTTTCAGAATTGAAATCACTTAGCACAAGTTACTGCTTCTCAAAAATATATTTAAAAAAATTTATTTTGAAAATTAAAAATTAAGCTTAGTTATTGTGCCTGGCTTAGTGGAAGTGGACGCTCTTTCCTAGTTGTACGTAAGCAAAAATTTAAGTGGTGATGATCTAAATTTGCATCTTACAAGATTTCCTCTCCTCTAGGGAAAACCTTGTAGAAAAATTGATGGTAGACGCGTAGTCGTCATGTCATCGTTGCTCTCGAATTGATATTCAGCTTTACTTGGCAAGCAAAGATTAGCAGATGGCTGATACTTCTGTCTCCTACAAACTGTAAAAAACTAGCAAAAGGGGTATAAATTCAGCTCTCACATATGCTGCAAAACATAAATTACTTCACATTATATCCTAGACTCAACCTATATACAGGCGAGGGTCCAATACCACATCTTACTCCCGGTGAAGGTTAAAGGAAGAGAGAGCTCTATAAGCTAGTTTGGCTGGAGATACCTTAAAAAGGGCCTATCATCCCAGCCAATTAGAAGTCAGGACTTGTACCTGTGGCCAATGGCTCGAAACCCTTCAAACCCCCTTACGATCCACTTTCAACGGCCTAGCTGCTGAAAAACATGGAATATAAGTTCACGAACAGATACAAAAATATTATAAAAAAGAAACACAACATAACTGAAAAATTAAACAAAATTACTAACACAAAAATAAATACAAACAATATAATGAAATCTAGCTAATTTCCTATCTTAAACACAGTAAAATTTTCCGCCGTACAGCTAATTGATAATATCTGAACGTGTTAAAAATATTAAATAAATAAAGTGCAAACAAAATGACATTCCCTAAGTGACGTTTACATAAAGAATATACATAGAAATATTACGTGAAATTGACAAATGTTAAAATAAAGTATGTTAATTAGTTGTGTACGACGATATGCAGTGTGCAGACTTCATTCCCGCTGGTCACTCATCGTCACTTGATTCTCTGCTGGCTCCTCGCGTCGTTGGTTTTCATACACCTTACGCTTAAGGCCGCACAATTCTCTAAACTCTCAACTCTCAAAACTTTTGGCTCGGAGGCCCGTCGTAGCTTAATTAGTATCACCCGATCTGAAAGAGAGAGTTTAAGGCATTGAAACAGAACATTTTTTTCAGATAACCGCTAAAATTCAATCCGTTGAAGGTCATGGACATGAGAGTTGCAATAGGTTCATCGCGAGGACACGTGGCTGTATGCGCGGTGGCATGCCTTTGTAACTTGGAGCGCTTCTTGGATTATCGCTTGCCTGACTTTCAGATTCTCCTTCTCCCTCACGAAGAGGGTGGGGCATGGGGAGCGATTAAGAGCAGCGAGTTTGTAACAATAAGAACATAACAAAAACTATGTAGAGATACAAGTAGAATAATTATAAAATTAGCATAATGTGAGTGTGAGATACAGTATCGCATGCGCATAATATCAAATACTAGCACTAGAATGAGTTATGAAGCGTTGTTGCGACTCTGGCATAGCAAATTATGATTTTGCTTGTTCGTTATTTTCAAACATTCACATTAGCTATTTTCTGTTCGGTGATAAAATGTTTGCGAGTTTACTAAAGTAGGTATATAAGAAGTAAATATTAACTTACTTGTTAGTATATGTATGTATGTATATATATAGGGAAAGTGCCCTAAACCGGACTCCCCCCTCCATAAATTGGACCAACGGTCTTCTAGCTCTGCATTCTTCTGAACTCTAGCGGGACCGAGTGTAAATATGTAATAGTTTAGGCTTCTACCACTCTGTAGCAGAGCGCACACGTCGCCCCGTTCACCTGTTGCTTATCAGTCTGCCATTATGTGTTTTGACAGTGGTAAAATATTTACTTTGTGCTACATTTTTCGTTATTTGTCCTAGATATTGGCAGGTAAGCCTTTCGGCCCATTTATATTCTTAAATGGTAAGGTTTAAGGTTAATTTTTATCACTAAACGGTTTCATTTAGGTGTTTAGTTAAAAATGTATTGGGTTAACAAAATGTTGGCTATAGTTGCGCAAACCCCTTCAGTTGCCTAAATCGGACGCCTTATTTTTTCACGTATAAAGTCTGCCTGTATTTGTACACACTCTTATCATCTTGGAATTCTGTTGCAGATTCCAAGAGGATAATGGGGAAGGTTGATCAAGGAATGCGGAGCACATCTAAAATGACTAAAGCTATTGACACAGTTCGGAAAAAGAATATGGGTTGGAAGAAGGCCAGTAAACAGTTTAATGTTCCGAAAACAACACCTATGAGGTTGTCCAACATGAAGTACGTTACACCTGAAGAAGCAGCAAAAACAAAAAGAGGCAGACCTACAGTGTTGGGTAAAGATCTTGAAGAAAAGCTAGTTCACTGTAGTCATGCTATGGAAGCTTATTTTTTTGGGCTTACTTGCAATGACTTGCGTAGAATAGCCGTACAATTGGCAGAGAGAAATAACATTGAACATCCTTTCAAAGACTAAATTGCTGGGAAAAAGTGTGTTAGTCTTTTTCTTAAACGCCACAAAACCAAACTGTCAGAAAGGAAGCATACTGGAACATCGTATAGCAGGGCTCTTGGGTTCAGCAAAGAAAACACAGAGAAATTCCATAACCTTCTGGAAGATGTTTATAAGAAAGGTAACTTCACTCCCGACAGAATTTACAACGTTTATGAGAGCGGCATTACTGTGGTACAATCTAAAGTAGCAAAATTAATTGACCTTAAGGGTAAAAAACAGATAGCTGCTTTGACATCAGGTAAATGTGAGGCCTTATAACTATTGTTGTTTGTATGAATGCTAGTGGCTGATTCGTGTCCCCTTCAGTAATTTTTCTAAGGAAAAATATGAGTGAACAGTTGAAAAAAGGGACTCCACCAGGAACAATCTTTGCAGCGCACGGTTCAGGGTGGATCCAAATAAACTCCTTCACTCAGTGGTTTCGACAGTTAATCGAGTTGACCAATCCTACAAAGGAAAAACCTGTGCTGTTGCTCTTGGATGGCCACTTTAGCCACACACAGAATAGTGATCTGATCGACTTGACAAAAACAAATCATGTTACCATTGTGTCGCTGCCACCGCACTCCTCACACAAACTACAGCCTTTGCATAAAAGTTTCATGGGTCCTCTCAAAGTTTACTACAGCGAGGAAATCAGGCAGTGGTTAAGGCACAATGAACGTACTGTTAGTGCTTTTGATGTAAAGGACATGTTTTGAAAGCTTATATTAGATGCCAAACAGCTCAAAATAGCAATCAATGGATTTAAAGTAACAAGTATATACCCCTTGAACAGTAAACTGTTCTCAGATGCCGAATACATTGAAGAGGAAAACAAAAAACCAGATTTCTCTTTCTGTGAATCTGTATTAAAGAAACCGACAGCAGGAAACCAGAGCTTTCCAGAGGGCAGAGAAGAATGTGGTGTGGACGAACCACAAGTTATTGTAGAGTTTGACCGAAATCAACCATCAACATCTTCGGCAGGTCAAGGTGTTCCTCTGTTATCAGCTACACTTGAGGATTCTCAGGGTTCCACATATTCTAAGACAAGCCCGTTTGACATCACTCCCATTCCAAAAATCAGAAAGAGGACCTCGAATATTGGACGAAAGGGGTGCAGTTCTACGGTCATCACATCTACGCCTTATAAAACCCAATTGGTGGAAGCTAAAAAAAGTTAAAGAAGTCAAGGAAGCTGAACACCAAGCACGGAATCGTGCAAAAGCAATCGCGGCCGGGGACGTGGTTCAGCAGTAGATCCATCAAGCAAAAGGAAAGGGCTCGTGAAAAAGCATCCAAATTTTGAGAAAAATGTGAAAGAATCAAGCACCTAAGACGAAAACAGCGTGTCCTCTGGGAAATCTGAGTTGGAACTTCTCCCGGGAGTTTTCCCATCCAAAGATGATGATGCTTGGTGTATGTTTTGTGACAGAAAATTTTCGGAGAATTCTGAAGGGGAACTTTGGGTCATGTGCGTTATGTGCTCGCTGTGGACCTATGTGTATTGTGCTGCGGCTGAAAAGGACGTGTACATCTGCGATTTTTGTCGCTAAATGATTTAATTCTGTTATACATTTTCTGTAATTGTTATGTTATACTTTGAAACCAGATTATGTTTTCTCTTATTTAATGCCTTTTTATAATTTTGTTTACTGTTATTTTTATTATTTTTACAAGGGGTCCAACTTTGGAAACTATTTTTCAAATCGCCAAAGTGTAAGGTATTTGAAATTTTTTATTATCCTGATTTTAATTCTATTTTCTAAAAGTAAAATGCAAATGGTGCATAACGTTATAAAGTAAATAATTCATGCTTTTAAAACATATGTTTTACTATTTTCTATTTTCTTTAAATCAAAAGCAAAATGGGTATCCAATTTTGGCCACTTTCCATATATATATATATATATATATATATATATATATATATATATATATATATATATATATACATATATAGACACACACACTCACACAAAGGCGTAAATAATAACAACTGTAAAAGATTCCAAGGGAATAAAGTTTCTAAAATCAAAAATTAAATTAAATTTAAACACTTAATTCTTCGCTATCTCGATTTTAAATCGGCATTAACGCCATAGTAAATCCAGTTAAGATACCTCGTCGTGAAACATGTCGATAATTAAATGAAATAAAATAACTACCTACAGTAGAAGGATTCTTAAATTTTGCAAGTTCTCATAGCAGAAATGAAAGGAAAAAAAAATTGAACTGATGCCTTCAAGGATTTAGAAGAACTGGTTAATTTATTAGAGATTAAAATAAAAATGTGATGACCCGTGGTTAACACATGGCGAAGATCACTTAAGGTCTATCTTTGCGCGGTTTCGTGTCTTGTCAGCCCCTAGTGTCTTATTGTCAAGTCCGCGAGCGCTCTTGAATTTTTCTCAGCCCGCCTTACGTATCCTTGTGTCTTGACGTTATCTCCATGCTTGGAACAAGCTCTCGGTTACGTGGCTCGTATTCTCTCTCTCGTCTTAGGAGGAATTTAACGTGTCACGTGTCATTCGTGGGCCATGTACATAAAGGTCAACAGCGTACAATTCCGTGACTGAGATAACGTGAAACAGAACAAGTTGTCTCCGAATTTAGGCGACATTTGCTAACAAGCATGTACATAAATACGTTTAGTTCGAAATAATTATTGGAATACGTGAAGAAATTTGTAATTTGGAAAGGCAGTTTAAAATAATAAAATGTCAGGCAGGACCACTGGGTTAGTTGCTAACATAAATTCTATTATTTCAAATTGCTTTTGAGTTAATCTAGCAAGATAATTCTAAATTTATATATATTAGTTTTGCGCCGCACTTTATAGTCTTTTAGCGGATTCTTCACTTTTTTTATACTTTTTATACAGCATTTTATACTTATGTTAACATGAAGGTATAATATTTTTAGTTAATAATATACTTATTTATGTATATATTTTATTTATAAATTATATAATGTTTTTCAGTTGTATAAATTATACTAAAACCAGAGAGAAAATGAGTGTTCTGGTAACACCAAGTTAGAAATATTTCTTATGCAAAATATTATTAAACTGAGTGCGCGGGAATGTGGTGCGTGGTCCCTTTCGTGTACTTTTGTAGATTAACATAGTTAAGCTTTGTTAGCATGAGGTGGAGGAATATTCTGAATGTAGAATTTCAGAAGGGCTTCCAAAAAGTTGGAAGTAATCATGAATGAACTATAAAAGACTTTTCAGACTTTTGATTACGAATTGGGATTAAGATGAAAAATCCTTTACGCAAAAATCTGAAAAATATTACTTCCACTTCGGTTTACAATTTTACTTTCTTTACGAAGTACCACAATCCTCTACAATAAAGATTTTTCAGAAAAGTGCTACAGCATCACAATTATAAAAAAAATTAGTGGTTATTCTCAGATTCTTTTCATATCAACTGATCCTACCTATTGCAAGTCATATAAAATTTGAAAACGGGTAACTAAAGTGATTGCATTATTTTATTTATTGCTTCGCCGAATCTATTCGTAGCCTGAACATTAAAATTTTCCATGGAAAATGATTTACCTACTACATATTTAAAATCCTAAGGCAACTGAAAGTTATCGGCAGTGGCTTCTCCAGACAGTAAAATAATTTTATTGGTAGAAACTGGGAATATGTGGGAAACAATCCGTGTCACCGACGAAAGAGGTGGCTAGAAATTTTCTCAGCTGTTGTTTGTTGGCAACGAGGAGAAAGTATTACAGGCCTAATACATGAAAATACTGTGATTTCAGTTAATCTTTTCCTATGATTAAGTATAACAATTTTTTGGATAAAGGAGAAAAAATTTCTGCTTGCCAAATTAAACCAATATATTTAGACGTTTACACAATATTAAGGTTTCTTGTCTTATAATAGTAAACTTTGTAATACTACGCCTCAGCGTGGATCCCTAGGTTCGAAACAGTACATCACGTTCTCTTAAAATAATCTCGAATAGTGTTAGTAAAATAATAAAAATGTATATGAAACCGTTTTATATCCTTGTAACCATTAATTTGATCTTCCTTCCCTTGACAGCACAAGTTCAGAAATGTGTGCCTAGAAAATATTCGGGACTGTCTAACATTCACGCAGATAGCTTTAATTACGAGTCCTCAGCCACTGCATCCCTGGATTCGGCGACTGGTTCCAGCTGCACAGTAATGCGTGAAATAATATTTACACTGGAGTGAAATTCTGTCGTCTGCAATCGTCCACATTTATCAGCGTTATATTTGATCGGAGAAATTCAACTCACGTAAGTAAAATAAAACATATCAAATCATGTACAGAAATTGTACTCCAACCGAAATGTAGTGTTTTCAATAGCGTAATTTACACTTGCACATTACACGCTTACTAGCCTCACGATTGGCTCGATTGTAGGTCACCAGTATTTCGTAGCTGAGATCATCGCTTCGATCCCACGCCCCGAAATAAGGGCTTTTTCTTATAGCCTATTGGCAGAATATTCACACTTTTTCAATAAAATCTTTGAGAAATCACCCCATGTATGATATTTTTAGTTATTTCCTTAACATGTAATTTAACACAATCATTCCGTACTTCTGTAAATACAAAGGTGTCTTATTATAGGTTAAATTAAATTCCAACGTTTATTTTGTCTATCAATTTATAGTAATTTATTTACAACTAATATGAGTAAAAACAAATAGAAAGTAGGTGTGTTGGCAATGCAGAGTATAGGTCATTCACAGTAAAGTGAGCACTTTTGAATGTTATCTCCCTTTGGAATAAGTCAATAAATACATTTTATGTTAGCCTTAGATGTTAACTTCCGAGTTTGGTGTAATATACGCATTGTGTTTATTAATTACATGACAATATTTATTTTAAAAAGGTGGTTAAATGATAAAAAAAAGACTGAAAGAGAACAATAACCAGGGCCTCAAAAGGGGTAACTTTACCGTGAACACTCTATAAGCCTGAAACTATAACTTTAACACGGCTTCAAGGTATTTGGAAGTAACCATGAGCTGACTACAGCTGGGACCTCTATGTGAGACGTGAGGGTGGCACAGCAGTGGCGAGACAGGTATACTCGAGGGATCTCATCTTCCCTCCGCTGCCTTCGTTCTGTTGTTGCTACACTCCTGCCTCCGTCTAATCCCTCCTATAGGCTGTTCACGATAAGATGAGCACTTTTCAAAGCCCTGCTTAAGATCTACTTGTATGCTAGTTGTCTATTCTTTCACCTTACGTGAAATTAACATTGTTATGGGCCTCATCACTTTATTCGTGCATTGGTAATGTGAAACTGTGAAATTATTATAAGAGTAAACATTTTATAAATCTGGAAATTTTTACACACTGAGACGTTAAAAAAATAAAGCGAAACATATAATTTGAATTATCACAAATGGTTATTTAACACTTTTTATTCGACGGTAACATAAGGAACTACTTTCCATCCATCGTTACCAACTTTACAAAGTGCATGTCACTCAGTGCGTCCGTTAGAATATATGCAGGCAGGGGCAGTGAAATTTTTCTAAGGTTGTTTTCAAAAGTGCTCACTTTATCGTGAACAGCGTTTAATCGTCATGCTGAAGAGGTAACAACCGGTCGTCTTTCGAGCGGAGGGAGGAGGGGGCTGAAAAGTATCAATTCGGAATGGTTACCATTCCGGAAATTTTGCATCCATAATTCCGCAGAAAAGTCCGGAATGGTAACCATTCACATTTTATTAGCAAAGCATTGCGTTGCTGAATTCTGAAAAGTATTAATTGTAGGAATGATTACCATTCCGGATTTTTGTGCCAACACTCACATCCCAAATATCCTGAAAAGTGCCCATAGTTGGAATGTTTACAATTCCCGTATGTGCGTTTTCTAGTTGTCAGCGAAGCTTGGAGTTCCCCACACATGATTTTCAAGCGTAGCCCCCTCGCATTTAAAAATACTTTACAATCGTGGCCAAACATTATGCACCGAGCCAGAGTCCCAGCACCAGCAGGGGAATAAATCCCCAAATCAATTATTCAAGGCTCGTCGGCAATTTTTTTTTAGGTGGTGACGCGTAATGGGTACTTTCCAGTCGTCCCTTTCGAGTGGGACAGTTCGGCGCCAGCTTTCTCTCTTCTGCTCGTGTCGATTCTGCATGTTTGCCATGCGCGTGTGTTCTGGCGGAACTATTAAACAGGTCCCGACACAAAAATAAACATTTCCAAGATGAGGACGGAATGGTATTTCATGACATCACGCATTCTATAAACACCATTTCGGATTTCTCCAACATTGTTAGAAGCAGCTTAACCAGGCCGCTGTATCCTCGCACGTACTACCCGGAAACGATTGAAACTATGATAGGAAACTGCATTGAACTTTGCTACAGAGAGAGAGAGTTTGGCGGCTCTTAACACTGAGGTCCTGAGTGCCGATGAGGGTCAAACGAGGTAAGAATGGAGCAGCGCCGGAATGCAAGAGTGGGGAAACGGGAGATCCCGAGAAAACCTGCCGACCAGAGGCATCGTCCTAAACGATTCCCTCGGCCGAAAATCCGGAGTGACCTGGCCGGGGACTGAACCCGATTTAACTTGGTGGGAGGCGAGCAGGCTAACCGCTCAGCCACCGCAGACCCCCCCCCCCCCCAGTACAACGATAAGACTGCACGCGAGTTCAGAGGCTCGCGCGTTGTGGCAATGGTGTATTTCTCATTCATTTCTAATGATTTGTCTGCCAACAAGACGTCAAGGCCTGTCTAAAACTTTAGCTTTTAAGAAATTCATCAAATATATTTGCGTTCGTGTGAATATAAGTAGGCTCATTAGTTATTACGTTAATATCTTATTTTGTTGCAATGCTTAGAAATAAAATATTAATCTGCTAGAAAGAGTTAGGGCGTCAACGTCAAATTAATTTGTCGATGAGATAGGTCCAGTGATGTTTTTGCAAACCTAACACCAGGAGTGGTGTATGTTGTCAGCACAAAGATGTAATTCTAGTAGAGCAGAGACTAATGTAAACCTTGACGGCTATTATCTTCAGCTTTTCTGTCCTTAACAATCCGGCGGTAACCTGAAGGCCTAGCAAGGGTCAGCAAGAAGTGGCGTTCACAAGTGCACTGCAGGCAGAAAGGAGTCTGGCGGGCGGGAGCGAGGAAGCGCAGCGTGCAGGTCGTAAATCGCAAACGGCTCGTCGCTCGTCCGTCGTGACTGCGTGCGGTGCGCCGCGGCGTTTAATTGCTCGCGCCGCGGCGGCTTCCTTGATTGGACCCGCGCCAAGCCGTTCTCATCTGCAGGCCAGTCCGCGCGACCAAGATGGCGGACACCCGAGTTCCTTTCTCACATCGTATATATCCGTTTACGAAAATATTACATGTTCTGTAAAACATATGTATGAACAAAATGAAACTTAATGTACGCATAAGTAACGGGAAACGTTGCATATTACTCACACGGTCATAATAAATGAGTGAACACCACTTTATAAAATATGCGATAACTGTGTATTTATGATCTATATATACCTTATCACGCATCTCTGCACTAAGTTGTTTGTAGCTCAGTGAGTTAGTGCGCAAGTCTGGGCCTCGTAATTGCAGATTTTAGAGTTCAAACCTCCAATGGGCAAGGAGTTTCTTATGTGACACGCTGTGGGCGTTTATAACTTATTTTATTGTTAGAAAACTTTTTTTTTTTTTTTTCCAGAATATATTTGTGTAAAAGTAATAATACACAAGTACCAGCACAGTGCAGTATACGAGCAGTGGTTGTTTGCTAATCACATCGAATGGTTTATAAAGTAGAGAATTTGAGCTTTATAGAGTGAGTAATATTAACAAGCACACATGAAAACCTTAAGTTTAATATTGTAACAGTTCTGTCTTATTTTGGCCGTACAACCGTAAAAGCGTGTTTAATTACGGAGCGCACAATAATGATTATTATGTTAATTAAAGATACGCATTCGAAAACAGGGGCATAGCCGGGATGGGAGGTAATATATTAGGACAAATACCACCACCGAAATGGAAATAAAGGTTGAAACCAAAATTACAAGTTTTATTTTATTTTAATTCAAGGAATATGTGATCTTCCTTGAACATGAAAAATATTTATAGCATTTTGTGGTTCCATATCTGTACATGAACCCATTGATTATAAATAATTATGTAACTATAAATTTGTAATAGTACCGGTTTTGTATTTTGTTCAGAAATTGAAATAAGAAATCCCCCCCCCCCCCCTTCCCAACCCCCTTTCCGAGTACATCGTCGTACGTTGTGGATGAACCAGAAAGCGCCTACATATAAAACTTAATTGAATTTGTACCCCGGTCCCCTGCGAGTTGAACGGATGTTTTTTTTCTGCCCTTATGCTATAGAAACTTGTATGGCTTCTGCTGTGCCCATGATTATAACAGAAAGTTGCTGAAAATGGATATCGTGTAAGGCCAATTTAAAAGACTCACGCCTCTCGCAGAATTTAATCACCAGAAACTTCTTAAATCCTTTTTAAATATCGGAAGAAAAATGGTTTTGAAAATATGATTCACTGCACTGCTAGTATTATACTCTCATATTACATTAACATTGTTAAGCGGTAGGGGAATGTTGGTAAAAACGAGAAAATACCAACAATAAACGAATCTAATCTACACTTGCTGTGTGAATTAACACTCCTTGTTATAAAGATGATCGTACATGTTATAAAATATATTTCGTTAGTATAGTATAATCGGGCAAACAAAATGAGTGGTCGTTAGAGAAAAAAGTATTTATTCATTCAACACAACATGGGGCACACAGAACAAAACTACTTTTAGGAAAAGAAGAATCGTGGATAAAGCACTATAAAGAATTATGGTACAATGGAAATCACAGAGAGAAATAAAAGGATGAAGGTAGAGATAATACTTATATCAAACAAATTGATCTTATAGGTATAGAGAAACTTCATGTAGCATTGACATTTAAAAATAGAAAAGCTCCAAGGCTGGATAAAATTAATTTAGAACTGATTTAATATGGAGTAATGATTCAAAAATTCAGGTAATTATATTTAATAAACATATGTTGGAAAAGGAGAATCATACTAGAAGAATGGCCGAAGGCAAAAATCATTTCACTTTTCAAGAAAGGAGATAGAAGTGCATGTAATAATTATCGAGGAATTAGTTTGTTAAATACTGGATATAAAATATATGCGAAAATAATAAATAACAGGCTTAAGATAATAACACATACTCTTTTATTGGAAGAACAATGTGGATTTAGAAAAGTAAGATTCTGTAATGATAACATATTTTGCCTCAAACAAATACTGGCGAAGAGAAGATAATTTAACTTAAATACTTGTCGATTGTGAAAGAGCATTCGATAAAGTAAATAGGGAGCAATTATGAAATATAATGTAAAAGAACGGATATCCAATACATTTGATACAAGTAATCCAAGATATGTATAAAAGACAAAAATTATATCAGATTTGGGATATAAATTGACAGAAGAATTATCAATTAACCAAGGGGCTCGTCAAGGTTGGTTGTATTCTCTCTCCAACACTCTTCTATATATATATATATATATATATATATATATATATATATATATAGAGAGAGAGAGAGAGAGAGAGAGAGAGAGAGAGAGATATGACGCAGTTAAGAAATAGAATCCTGGAATGAAAAATAAATAATAGTAATAGCAATAATACTATGTTATTTGGAGATGATCGATTTATTATACAAGAAGATGAAGACGGACTTAAAAATCAATGCATATATTAAATGTTGTTAGTAAAGATTACAACTTGCAATTATCTTGTACAAAAACAAAAGTTATGACATGGCAAGGGAAGTATCCTATCAGAGATAAAATATGTGATTGAAAATCAGCCGATAGAACAAGTTTCCAGTTTTACTCACCTCGGTTGTCAATTATCCTTTAATGAAGATAACGAATTGAACAGGAAGCCTCACCTACTACAATAAATGTATGGAACAATTCTACGAACACTGAAAGGTAAAATCCGAGAGTAGATCCAACTTAAATTTTATAAAACGATGGCTATAGCGGTTCTGATGAATGGTGGTGAAGCGTGGGTAAATAAATTACAATATAGAAAAAATATATAATCATCACAAATGACGTTCCTTAGATTAGTGATAGGATATTCCCTGAAGGATAGAAGAAGGAACGAAGAAATTAAACAACTGAATATATTTTCTTTGAATGATAGAATTTCCCAATAAAGAGTAAATTGGAAAGACCACATTCTAAGGATGGATAACGACATATTTCCGAAGCTTGCCGTGGAATACCATCCTATTGGAAGAAGGGATATTGTCCGACCCATGAAGAGATGGTCAGAACAGGCTAAGAACCTATCCATGAAGAGATGGTCAGAACAGGCTAAGAACCTATCCATGAAGAGATGGTCAGAACAGGCTAAGAACCTATCCATGAAGAGTAAATAAGAAAGTACGGAAAAGTAAAAGTATAATTATGTAAATATGCCATAAAGTTAACACGCACGAATGCCCTGCTGTCACAAATCATTACAATTTTTACATAGTGTTCGTACATTGTTGTCATTATTCATTTGTAGGATAGGAGACAACATACATTCCAGAATACACGGAAGACTTGTAACACAGTCCAGATATTAAATAATATTTATATTATTCTTGGTAACAACTATACACTACGAACAGATAAATGTATCGATTCTATTGCATTCAAACACACCTGCACACCGTATTGCAGCGTAAGCTGCGACGTCTGAAGTAAAGCTGGGTTTACAATAGAAATATTTAAGCGTTATATTATGTGTACTTTGCTTAATATCGCACGTAATATGCTTGTTGCCCTTCAACATAAGGGGCTTCTACAGCCCGTATTATTTGAGATGGACCATGGGTGTCGAGTATCAATTTTCCTCTTTTCAGGTCACGAATCACGTGCCCGAGTTTGCACACATGTTTCCTAAACACGCTGTATATACATGTATGAATATGTGTGAGTGTAGGTGTGTACACGCGTGTTTGGTCCTTTTTTTGTAGTATAAAATATTACGTAGATAAAGACCGTATTATCTGTCTCACAAACAAATAATTACAAAGCTCTAGCATGCCAAGTGTTCCCTTAGTTGCCTGTCTCTTGAAAGTAATCTTCTCATAAGAGAACAAATTTGTGAAATTCTATAAAATTGTTAAGTTGTTTTGTTCGTTGAATATATACAGCATTTTATAATAGTTTACGTATAGAGTATTTAACTGATGTCACTGTATTCAGTATTACAATATTGACAATTATAATGGCAGAGAACGAGTCTTCAAGTTGAACGAATATATAGCTGTTACATAATTAACTTTACACTGCTTAAATCGACGGAAATTTCTCTGCTGTAACTACACACGTATATTTTACCATAAAATCATATTACAATACTTACATTAATGTTAGCGACGAATTAAGTAAATTAGTTCAATCACTTGAATTCTAAATAAATGTGTAACATTTTAGTTTGTAACTAGTAAAATTAATTTTATTGTGTTTTATGCACTTTGAAGAAATTATTATCATTTTACTAACATATTTATGCAATTAGTAGTTTTGCGTTGTTGCTTGATGGACGCACTGGTTCTAGTCATTATATATACTGAAGTTTTACTTAACGTGTGGCATAGAGAAGGGTACAAAATGGGCGGATCGAAAAAACTAAATAGAACTATCAAACTTTTCCCCTTAAATTTGAAGTAAGTACAATATCGTTCTCATACGTTCTTAACTCCTTTATTTGTGTACCAAGTTTTTATTTTGCAATTTTCTTTGCTGCATAATTACCTTGTGTGCTGCGCTGGTGGAACGTAAATCCTCACAATTTTGTCTATTTTTGAGAGCGTAACACCATCACTATGTACTTTAATCTGAGGACAGGCTTCATTATATTCAAACGCACATCCGAAGATTTTCAGATATGTTGGAAAAACTGAGGACTTAAGACTTTCTGTGTAAATAATACTCGTTTGCGCTTTCATTATTATTTTCCATTCTATGCTTGGAGATTGATGATCCATCACTTTGTACGTAAATTGATATCCGAGCAGGAGCTCAGATCGTACTTTGAATACCTTTTGTGTATTTGAACTTTAGCACTTTTGCCATGTTTGCACTTTATTGGCCCCAGATGTTTCATACTTGTAAGAGATATCTCGGTGTATTTTTTTTTAATGCGCGTTGAAACTATCGTTGTATTTGTTTATTTAAATAAAAGCGCTTTTATTTTGTTTCTAATAGCAGTATACACATTTGAATTTAGTGTAAGCCATTTGAGGGATTTTTTAACTAACAATATCGTCATAATATAATAACTGTTTTGTTTCAGCAATTTTTAAATACCCTTATTTTCCTTTTCAATAAATATTGCATGTACTAGGCCCTAAGATATAAACCAAGTTATCCTCTTGAAAGCAGTTTGAAGCAGGTTAATATTATGTAAAATTATTTACTAGGCACGTATTCAACTTGGGTAAAATTGTGTCCCTGATGGATAAATGATTAATAATGTTTCCTGCAATATTTGCTGAAAGACTTAATACGAGCATAGTCAAACAAATATCGAATCTTAAAACAATAATAATAATGCCATTACATTCTTAAGGGAAGTAAATAAATAAAAAAGTAATGTATAGCTTTTTAATCTAAAAAAAGCTAAGATACAAATAAGAAATATTATTCTTATATATGTATTTGAATTTAATTGATAAACGCTGCACACGAAAATCTCCATCTGCTGACTAATGAAATATGTATGGTGTTCGTTATAAATCACGCCGACCACTTTTTTTAATACCTAACGGTTTCGTCCCTCATGTCCTTTATTTGTTAAGTCCTCTGTTTGATTAGCAGATGCGCAAGTCCTCGGATGTGCATTTGAAGTTGCTAAAGACAGTCCTCAGACAGAAGTACACGCCGAAATTCCTCACAACATGCTTTACACACGTATGTGTGTATGTGTGTGTACGTATATACATATATGTCACTACGTTTACCTTCTTTACGTAATATAATTTTAATAAGAAACCACTAATATGTATTATAAATATATTAATTATTAATAATTTAGCTGCAAAACAACATTTTTGTACTGAATTTCTAAGATGCGTACTTGTATCTTATCATATCACTGTACTTACAAAGATACTATTATGCACTGCAGCTGGCGTCGGAAGGCTGTCCGGCAATGTGGGAGAGGGGCGGTGACCCACCTTGACCCTTCCCTCTTTCTGAAACTACGCACTCTTCTCTGCTTCTGAGAAGCCCGTGAATACTGACAGCGGTGAGACTTGCTGGCGTCACAGACCTCCTGTCGCCTGCTAGAGATTACAATAAATTTAGCGACGACGCAAGAATATTCTAGTGAGACTATACGTCGTCACAGCCCTCCTCGGCGTAGCGCGCGAGTTGGTGAAGATTCTGGGTGACGGCCTACGACCCTATATATATATATATATATATATATATATATATATATATATATATATATATATTATATATATATATATATATATATATATATATATATATATATAGCCGCAATCCAGTGACCGGCAGTCTTTGACGGAGGCCATCTAGCCGAGTGAGCGCGAGGGAAGTGAAGTGTTGACGACGACAGAAGATGGCGGGCCGCCGGTGAGTGGCGTGCTAGTGGCGTGAATGGACGAGAGGGTGTGAAACCGACGAGTGAAGCCTACTATGTGTGAGGTCGCTTGGATGACTCTAGAACATTGCGACTGGCGGGAGATGCACTGAAATGAGGTGGGACTGAATGGACATTTAATGTGTATTTTATTGTAAATATTGAAACTGTCAAATATTAACGCATAATAGTTGAATAGGTTGATACACTGTCAGTAGTGAGAAATAGATGAGTTGGGGCAAAGGACGTGGGGCGTCGGATCCGGATTCGCAAGGCCGCCATCATGTTACGTCACCCGTTCGTAACATTTTTCCCTTTTTTTCCTCAAAATTCCCCTTTTTCCTTCAAAATAAACAAAAAAACCCAAAATTTCCCTTTTTCCTTAAAAATTTCCCTTTTTTCCTTAAAAAATTCTTATTTTTCCCAGAGAGGCGAAAGGCATTAGTGACCAAGGGTCAGGAATCAGCGACCCAGGTGCCAGGGATCAATGACCCAGGGTCAGAAAGGAGACAGGGGTCAATGACCCACGGGTCAGGAGAGTAGATCTATGGTCTTTGCCCTTTGACACAAAAATCCAAAACATTCAATAAATCGCAGAAAATTAATTCTTAAAATTTATTTGAAAAATTATTTAGAAACCTATACAATTTTTTTTTTTAAGTTACTTTTCTGGAGGTTTCCCTCCACGCCACCAATTACTCACCTCTGTTTCATTCCAGCAGACGACTGACTCACTCGCCTCCACTCCCCTTACACAATTCCGCCATCTTGATTTTTCATTTGTCATTTGTTTACAGACTAATGCAGATTGACACTCACACTCGCTCGACTGCCATCTTTGTTTACATGCTTCTGGAGGCAGCCATCTTTGTTTATATGTTACTGAAGGCGGCCATATTTACTTTTTTTCGTACATCAATTGTTTATGCATGTAACTGGAGGCTGTTTTTATTGTCATTTGTTTTATAGTTTGCATCTCACCTTCGTGCGACAACCATATTATATATCATATGTTTACATCACCTATGTACTACCACTAGATGACCGCCATAGTTGTGTATGTGTTTAAAGTATAGGTAGCACTAATTAGTCATGTTCGTTCCATCAATTACTCACTTTAGTTCGATTCCCTCCATGTTAGATTATATTTTTCAACACACATATGTAGTATCGATTCTGTCACCTGATGTAGGCCTCTGCCAAATGGTGACATTGACCATTCCTGCAAATTACTTAAATTAATCTATTGTTTTTATTCTTATATATAAAGTGGGAGTTTTTTTGTTTGAAATAAAACACAGCATATCTTTATTACATAAAAGTTATTGTACACATAGTAAAATATTCAGGTCTATTAATCTTCTTCAACGTTCACCGCTCAATGTCCACCTCGGCGACCCAGGAATTATAGCGGGCAGGGAGACCCCACCACTTGATGTAGACCCTTCCATTATGCCGTATCAGCACTTTATCCATCAAATACACATCTGGAAACTTCGTCTGCTGATCTCCTCGGTGTAGAAACTGTCATAGATGGTACGTTGTTCAGATCTTTGAGATAGTAGGTCCTCAGAGCATAGTTATGTATATGTGGCACACAAAGCAGTTCGGAGCTCCAATTCGTTGTGAACCCTTTCTCGAAGACACCTTTCTGTTTGGAGATGTGCACCAGGTCATCGATCCTGGCTTTAGGCTTGTGTGGGTCCTTCCTCTTCGGAATAACATACAGTCCGAACCAAGTATTCATCATTGACATCTTCGGGCTTCATGCGAGTGGTCGAGTTCACTGTAGAATTATACTCGCGAACGAGATTCGGCAGTAGCTCAAGCCACTTGTAGCTACCATCTGCTGCGAAATACCTTCACATCTTGCCCTTCAGAGTCTGTTGAACCTCTCGATAATTGAAGCTTTGAAATTACTGTGTGTGGAATAATATTTTATGTTATGTTTCGCCATCAGGGCCATGAAATTTGCATTGTACTTTTCCTTGCCTGGTCGATTTGCATATTGGCCGGGATGCGTCCTTTGCTCAAAACATCTGCGATGACCTCAGTGACATCATGTACATTCTTTGACTTGACCAGCCTGGCCCAGGCGAATTTGCTATAGGTATCAATGACTGTCAACATGTATTTGTAGCCTTTGTTGACTTGAGCATATGGTATCATCTCGATGAGGTCGGCTTGAAACGGATCGTTCTTCCCACAAATCATGATCTTACGATGATGGTAGTTGCGCCTGGCAGCCGCATGCAGTTCGTTGGCGATACCCAATCGTTTCATCGTTTGTAGGCCTCCTCTTTAAGTTTTTCTACGATTGATGTTATTTCATTAGTGTGGGAGTAATTTCCAACACTTTGCGAAGCAAGCAGTAGCTGCAACCTATTGACCAGTTCGCTTGGATAGTCCCAAAACACATAATCAATGCTCTTTCCGTCGTCTATCTTTCTCAGAGCTTCACCACTTTTCATTGCTAGGCTGTTGAAGAGGTCTGCGAGAATGTCGATTTTTTGTGATCTTCATCCTTATAAACACCAATCTCGGGATCGTTGCCTTGGTAAAATGCATACATGAGTTCGAGTAAAGTCTTGTATTCCAGGAGGTCGGATTCTGTAAAGTCCCTGGGCTCCTTGCGAAATAAAAGTTCGTATAGTCTGGGGGTTCCACATACCATGTGATTGCCAGCTTGGAAGTTCCCACCTGGTAGAAACTCTATTTCATCAGCACCAAGGAACCATTTATCATCACACCTGGATACACTGTATGTCGTATCATTATTACGAGATGTGTATGATCATAGGTACCATCGAGCCAAAGAATTATATTTCAGGGCTCTCTTTCATACTTTCTTCTTCTGTGGCAAGTCTGCATCCGGTCCATCATCCTGATCTAAATGTACTTCATCATGCTTTCGCTTCTGCAAAGGCTTAGTGGTATTGTCGATTTCGGAATTTACAGCTACCGGTGCTCCAAGCTCTCCCTGAATTCATCGAGATGATGAGTAATGGGCTTAAAAAGTGTTCATTTATGGTCACGTGAAATTTTGGCTCTTTTGGCGAGCAAATACTTTGAGTGGACAAACTGAATCACCCGATGTAGTTCGCTGGCAATGTCGGCTATCATACTAAATAAATATTCTCACTGTCGCTCTCTTTTATAGGTTTAGACATGAGTCTCCACCAACATACTTTCGAACTTGCTCAGACATTCGCTGTAATTTTGAATATCTGATTTCGTGGCGAGGTGGGAAATCGAGGTATCGAATGTATGTGTCATATATCCTTCCAGATTTTCCGGATTCTCTTCATTTTGTGCATATGCTGCATTCAATGTATCGTTAATTTGTCTTTGAAAACTCGTCACTTGCTCATCCATGGCCACCATATCGCAAACTATCTCCATCTTCACATGCGCCATCTTCGCTCCGAGCTCGGACAGGTAGTTTCGAAATAATGTGTTTTGTTCGGCCAACATTCTGCGCAGTTCCGAAATGATGTAATTACTGGTTTCGAGGACGAAATGTTTGGTAGCAGCATCCCCAAATCGCTCGGGTTCACCAATGTTTCGAATTATTCTCCTATCAGCATCACATGTTTCATCATCTCCTGATATGAGACAACTGCCATGGTTGTCTTTATGATGGCGTATCTATAGGCTACTCTGCCCGAATTTCGATAAGCTGTACCTCATTCTCGATGGCTGGCTATGAACTGATCGAACCCGCACCTGTACCTCCCATTATATAGGGACCAGTCCTTTACAATCGTCAAAAATCCGTATTTGTCTTCCCAGCACAAAGCACACATATGTTTTAAATCTGATAGCGTAATGTCCGTATTTACATGATCGTCGTAAACATGTCGCCAATTCGTGTCGTCCATGCGAAACAGCACCAACACATTAGCATTATCGCGAAGCAGTTCTTTGTGTATGCACAAATAAGTCTGGCCGATGTACACGCAGTCCACACATGTTGCCGTCCCATGCTGAAGCACTCTTGAATACAATTTTGTTTATCGCAGGCAATGTCGTCGAAGACAAATATCGAGTTTCGTAGTGCTTCGCTCAGTGGTGCGACGGCTTCATTATCACTGCATGGGAAGTAACCCATGCCTTCCACAGCCTGCAGTACTCGTGCCAATCACCGGTATTTCGGTTGCTGGAGTGATTTTAGTACATGTACACATTCTCGAACCGGAAACCATTCTCTTCTTCCAGCAGGCTCAGTAGGACGAACGTCTTGCCGTAATTTGATTATTGTGTGATGATGCACCTCACTGTATTCGGAAATAGGCTTCCATGCCAAGGTCTGTGGTATATATCTTCATCTTCGGAATGAATATGTATGGGTAGAGTAACATATTGCTTGAAAAATACATATATTACCACTGCAATCTTCTGGTGGTGGTGGTGGTGGTGGCGACGGTGGCGGCAGCGGTTGTGTTGGTGGTGGAGAACCAATGCTACAAATTTTAGAATATCTCTTTAAATCATAACATCGAGAAAACAGCTTCTGGCATAATTCACACCAAAATGTCATATTGTAATATGCGATACATCCGTACTGTTCCAAGTCCAGAATGATACTGAAACGAAAATGTATAAAAGGGTCGTATCTATACTTTTCTCGCTCAGTTCACCACGATATCTCGAAGAGGTAAGACCGCAGCTGGAAGTGGGGTCGTCTATATGCTGATCAACAATCTACCGTTCGAGCTGCACATTCCCGTATACAGGTTCTGTGGGCCAGGAACCAAGCTAACTAAAAGGCAGTCATGCAATGATACAGGTATAAACGCCTTGGACGAGGCGTGCAAGCAACACGACATCGCCTATTCCCAGCACAAGGATCTGCAAGCCAGACACCAGGTAGACAAGATACTTGCACATAAGGCAGACGAAATAAGAAAATTATCAGATGCCGGGCTCGGAGAAAACATAGCAGCGAGGGGTGTTTCCAACTTGATGACTGCCAAAGTGAAGATGGACATGGGTAATAAGAGCAAAAAAAAGGACACATTTGAAAAGAAAACCAATTACAATAAGGAGAAAAGTCGCCAAGTCTAAGAAAATATCTACTTGCGGATTTTTTACATTTCTATTACCTGCACTCGTAGCCCTCAAAGGCCTAATCGGAGCCACGAGTAGTATCACCAGAGCCGTCAACACAGCATCGAACGAACAGAAGCAGTTGACCGAGGCACAAAGACACAATGCAAGTATGGAAGCTTTCGCCAATGGGCAAGGCCTCTACCTAAGACCATACCCAGTAGGAGGTGGATGTGTGCAAATGCAGCGCAGCAGTAAGAAACAGTAATGAAATATCTACCGAAACGAGCACTCACGAATGTTGATTTGGAACTGTTTGCCCGCAAATTGAAAATACCTCATTTTCGTGGAGTGTTTATGTGACATGGTTTGCCTGCTACGCCCAAGAGAGAAGAATGCGCCGTAATTAATCTGGCTTTGACAGCAGGACCCAACACGCAATGGGTAGCCTACATAAAAAAGGGTAAACATGGAGACTATTACGATAGTGTTGAGAATTTGCATCCTCCTCCTGATTTGCGCAAGTACCTGAAAAATTGTAACCTGACTTACAATTACGAAATGAAGCAGCTGCCCTAACACGTGGAACTGCAGACATCTGTGGCTTCACTTCCTGGTTCGCTCGTACTAGCAGATGTATAAAAAAGCTATACACTACAAGGAAACCATCACTCATGTCGATAAAGCTTACCTTGACGGGTCGTATCTCTGAACTGTGTACGGTATATTTTCCGCCACTCGACCTGGAGGGGGAATGGAGCATAGGCCTTGCTGATTTTACAAACTTACAATGCGATACCGAGCATTGATGAAAAAAAAACTGCAAGCTGTACCTCATATAAAGTGGTAATGCTTACCATGAAGTTTCACTCCCGTTGACTCTTATGAAATAGACGACATTGCAAGGTACATTGAAGATTCGCTGCCTCCCGACACTGAATTCGAACTACATGGGAATCCCAATATTCTGAAGAGTGATATCAGATGCAACGAAGATATCAACTTTACGAATCCGGATACTATCGGATCGATGCTGGGGTTCGAGTCACGTATCTATGAAGCTGGTAAAACACACATGTCGTGGCAGCCTGTACATATTTTGCCAGTCAGTGTGATAGGAATAACCTGCAATTTGGCGAGCGGCATATGCTTCAACGGTAGGCCGAGTACTACGCTGCACGAATTTTCGCATATTGTCCCTCCAGGTTATAAACTGGTCGTGGCACTGCAAAGCATAATTTATGTTCCGGTCGTCGCGAAGAAAGCACACAAGGTGGTCGTGACAGTTTTCGACAAACGCGGAGAGTTGGTGAACTTTCGAAACTATGAAATCTCCCTACGCCTGCATTTGAGAAGATGGGTATAAGATTTACACCGACCAGAAACTATAAAATAACGTTTCGTGAAAAACCTACAATCAGTACGTCATAGGTCTCCAAGGAGTTAACACATGCTAGGGAGATTATCTTCTGCAGTCTTGGTTACAAGGTCTACCGCCATGTAAAATTTCCTAAACTACGAGGAGTCAGCCATTTTCGAAGACAGCATAACGAAGATGGAACTTCATGCATACCAGCCATTCCTGATCGGGCCGTACACTTAAATCGGAAGTTCGGATAGTGGTCCAACACCAAGATATCTGCACTCTTCCTTGCCAGTCTTTCCTGCGAATCAGTGGGACTCTGACGAAAGAAGATGGGTCCAATCCATCATTGACGAAAATAATGAGCAAAGGAATTCTTCACCTCATCGATTGCATCGTCTATTTTCTCAACGGTCCCGAGATGGAACAGTCGCGAGATGCGGGCATAACTTCAACGATCAAAAATTACCTTTCGCTCACACCGAATGAGCTGCCTGCAGTCAAGATGGCAGGCTGGGGAATCGAAGATGGCTACAGTGTTCCCATTTATGCCGAAGGCAGGTTCGAAGTATGTGTTCCGCTCTCCATACTATTGCGATTTGCCGAAGACAACAAACGAATTATCTTTAATTCGAAGCAAGAGCTGGTGATATTGCTCACCCACACGCATTTGGATACCATCGTGGATATGGGAGACAACCTAGAGGTAGTGGATCTGAGCCTACAGTTTATCGAATGGATGCTGCCTCATGTGCAGTTGAGCACTGTAGAACGCCTACACATGATGCAGAATGTGAAAGATGGTAAAAACATCGATGTGGTTTTCAGGTCGTGAAGTCTGGAGACACAGCCTTGATTGCTGGAAAGCCATCGCATTAACTGGATGGTGAAGACTAGCTTTGCTTCTGAGATACCCAGGTACATCATTTTTGCGATACAAACTGGAAGACAGCACAATGTAAGAGTGAGTCATTCGCAGTTCGACACATACGAAATAGAAAATTTCAAAATATTTTTGAATAGCGAAAGCTACCCATATGCAGACATGAACACGAACTTTGCAAATCGACAGTACCTGCTGTCATATCAGATGTACGCTCAATTCCAAACTGCAAGCTATGAACGCATCCAATCTCCGATATTAACCCCTGACACGATTAAGAGTTTGGCCCTGCTCATGGTATTCGATGTTAGTAAACAGGACGAGTGTATTACCGCCAATTTGATTGACTGCAGGATCGAATTCACCACACATGAAAATATTTTTGCCAACACACACACATTTTGCCTGATACTATACGACCAGCTTGTATCTTACAATTGCCGAGACAGTACCTTTAAAATAATGTCATGAGCGCAGCTTACTGTTCACACACCGTAACTGTTTAGTCGTCTTCGAGCATCGCCAACTTCAAGTGGTGGGGTTTCCCTGCTCGCTACAATTCCTGGGTCGCCGAGGTGGACATCGAGCGGTGAATGTCGAAGAAGATTAATAAACCTGTATATTTTACTATATGTACAATAAATTTTATGTAATAAAGATATGCTGTGTTTTATTTCAAACAAAAAAAACTCCCACTTTATATATAAGAATAAAAACAATAGATTAATTTAAGTAATTTGCAGGAATGGTCAATGTCACCATTTGGCAGAGGCCTACATCAGGTGACAGAATCGATACTAAATATGTGTGTTGAAAAATTTAATCTAACATGGAGGGAGTCGAACTAAAGTGAGTAATTGATGGAACGAATGTGACTAATTAGCGCTACCTATACTTTAAACACATACACAACTATGGCTGTCACCTAGTGGTAGTACATAGGTGATGTAAATATATGATATATAATATGGTTGTCACACGAAGGTGAGATGCAAACTATAAAATAAATGACAATAAAAACATGGAGGACTGCACATAGCAAGATGGTTGCTCCCAAAATGGCAGCCTCCAGTTACATGCATAAACAAATGATGTTCGAAAAAAAGCAAATATGGCTGCCTCCAGTAACATATAAACAAAGATGGTACTCTCCAATAATGTATAAACAAAGATGACTGCCTCCAGAAGCATGTAAACAAAGATGGTAGTCGAGCGAGTGTGAGTGTCAATCTGCAGTAGCCTGTAAACAAATGACGAATGAAAAAATCAAGATAGCGGAATGATATAAGGGGAGTGGAGGCGAGTGAGTCAGTCGTCTACTGGAGTCGAACAGAGGTGAGCAATTGGTGGCTCGGAGGGAAACCTCCGAAAATGTAAGTTTAAAAAAAAAAATGGTATAAGTTTTTAAATAATTTTTTGGTAATTTTTAAAATAATTTTTTTAAGAATTAATTTTCTGCGATTTTTTGTGAATTTTTTTCTTAATTTTTTGAATGTTTTGAATTTTTGTGTCAAAGGGCAAAGGTCATAGATCTGCTCTCCTGACCCCTGGGTCACTGATCCCTGTCTCCTTTCTGACCATGGGTCACTGATTCCTGGCACATGGGTCGCTGATACCTGACCTTGGGGTCACTAATCCCTATCGCCTGCTCCGGGAAAATTATGATTTTTAGGTGGCAAAAGGGAAATTTTTAGAGTATTTTGGTCGATTTTTAAGGGTAAAGGGGAAATTTTGAGAGAAAGAAGGGGAAAAAACATGACGGACGGGTGGCGTAACAAGATGGCGTCCGGGAGAATCCGGATCCGACGCCCTACGTTCTTGGCCCCAATTCATCTATTTCCTACTATTACTCTCTATTGGGACTGATTTTTAATTAGTTTATTTCATTGATTTCGTTGTGGTAATTATAAATCGTATTAATTGGAGTCATTAACTCGAAACAGTCTGTGACTGACGATTTGTTGTGAGATGTCGAGTGGAGAGAATTTTGCTATAGTTATTGAAAATAAAATTAAGAAATTATAATTAACTCTTTTATTTAATTAAGACCTCCGTCCCTTAACGAACTTGGTTTAGCCCACTTAATTTCTTGAGACAAAAATTGTAACAGTACCATGGATATAGAATTGGGCAATCGTTTCTGTATTTATTACACGCAACTGCAATCATACTAATGTTCTCAACTGACTTGCCTGTAGGGAGCAGGGACTGAAAGAGGACGGTGTGGCCCGATCAAGTACGCGGACGTTGGTCTATTTTCTCCTAAGTCGACCGGTACCGAGCCGAGCCGATCCGAGCCGAACAAGCGCGCGCCCTGTTTTTTGCCTGTTCGGCGACGACGGGAAACCTTCGTGTCCACACAACTATATGCTGTTGACGGTAAAGTAAGCATTTATGAAATAAACCTTTTAAAAATCACTGTCGATTAACTACATGTATGCTTCAGTACGCACCTGTGTGCATTGCTTCGAGATAAGTTGGCAATGAATTGATAAAAATAATTATAAGACTTGACATTTTATTGTGAGCATGACTTTTAAATTGATGAACAGTGAATTTCATTTGTTTCGAGTTTTATAAACGTTTTGCGCACAAATTCTAATTTAGTAACAATTGCAAGGCTTCACTTCAATGACGTATGAAATAAGTGATCATGCATATATCACTGCCAATTTTACTTACTACTGATGCATACAAACTTGGCAGAAAGTTATATGATAAGCATGGCTTTCAAAAGTGCTCGATTAACCATAATATAAATTTCTGTACAAGGTCTGTCTCACTCAGTTTCATATATCGATAAGGGAAAAAGCATTACCTAGTTTTGGCTAAATCACCAACGTACCGTGACACAATAGTACATTATGCTCATTATGTTGCACGTAACTATAACGACAGGAGGATGTTACTCAAATCGCGAAGCTGTTCCTTGTGAATTTTTTTTTTCATAGCGAAATAAGCCTGAGAGGCGTGACTATTTATAAGTAGACATTGAAATTCTATATCACTAAGTCAGGCCACAAATTTTGAAAAATGATGCTTGTTCGCTACTCTGAGATAAAAGTAAGATGCGATACGTCAGTCAAGGTGCAGTGAATAAAAATACGTACTTTACCATTCGTTTGTCGATTTCATTGAAAACTTTTCATTCTTATCCATATTCTGTTGCCTTGGTTTCATTTATTACCTATAAAATATTCGTTTTAGTGCACGCTTAACTTGGCCGACTCAACTCGGCGACGTAATATATTGCAAACATTTACCCAGTCTCTGATTTGAAAACTGGACCAAGAAGCAGAAAATAGGGTAGAAGGAGATCCAACTTTCCTCCTCCCAAATCCACCATCAATTCAACAAAAAGGAAGTCAAGGAAGAAGATTCCCAACGCTTATAGAGCTCGAAGAAGAAAAAAGTTACAAAAAACTGAAGAAAATGTTCATGTTTGCAGCTCAGAACTGATTTACTATGAAGATTACCTAAAACTAATCAAATTTATTGTGTTTTTCGCACTGCGGTGTTATTTTACTACGTAATTATTTTCTGCGAGATTTTGGCCGCAATGCGTTCAATATTTATGCGTAGATTATAAGGAAATAGTATTTTTATGAGCCTAGAATTTCAGATTATCTAGAAAACATCATCCCCTCCACTCTAGTGGCTGTTAGTGGTACACTTTCAGCAAATACTCACATTCTTGGAATGAGATCTCCCACTTACCTCCCGCCTCCTTCACTGTACAATTTATTAGTATCAGTATCTACACGTGGCCTAGTATATAGCGTCCAGAGTATGTTTGCAAATCCAGCACAAGTGAATTAGGGTTCACTTTCGCACGTTGGTACCTAATACGTTTAGACACCATTATTGATCTGAAAATTTGAACACAAAACCAAATCATCGGCGTACAAAACAAATCTCTAAAAACTGAAACATAGGAGAATTGAAAATCTCAGGATTAATTTAAGTGATCTAATTTAAGAGGTTTGGCCTTGGGAAGACTTATATGATTTACAATTAATTCGATTGTTCATAGTGCATTTTTACTGGTTTGATAATCAGGAGATGAATTTTAATTTAATTACAATGACTCCAACGTCACTAGTACTATCGCTTAAGGTTATGGTTTTATGTGGGTATTTCATGCGTCTCCTATGTCACCTTTAGATACATTAATCAAAGTACTTACAGAGCACTTCATAAAAATTGCATGTCCTTAACATGAACAAATCTGCCCTCGTGTCAAATAACGTTATATACGTAGACCTACACGTAACATACCGCAATTGTCTTGGCAAATGAAAGTAACTCGTTTTTGTAATTATTTATTACTTGGTTATTAAAATTAATTTTCAGTGTAATGGAACTGTGTATTATTAAAATATTTTGTGGCCACACGACTGACACAAGAATCATTCACTGCTCTCGCCAGTTGGTAGCTACATATTTAGGCCTAATATTATAGCACAGTAGGAAACATAGTAGCCTCTTAACTTTTCAAATTCATAATCATGAATAACTTATTTTGAAAATGGCATTTAAAAGTCGTAACTATGTACCACTACTACACCACCTCCCTTCTTTAGTACCTACGTAACCTTCGCCTCACAAATACAATCAAAACTAAACATTCCTGACTCATGAATCGAACACTACAGTCCCAGCGAGTAATAAACTCCACGCCATTCGGGCGATGTCCGGGCGTCTTATGGATAGAAAGTTTTAAAATGAGAGACGTAACATTCACATAAGAAATTTCAAAATCACATGTTGATCTCGGGAAGTCACGTTTGATTTCTAATAGACATTCGTTAATTAATATGAAAAAATCGCTGAACTACCTTTATATCAAGAAAGTAAAATAATTTTGATGTTTAGCTTTTAAATTATAAATTCTAAGACAGCTGTTGGGTTTTACCAGAATATTACCATAACGCGACTTAAATAGTGCCGGACCAACCGAGCGAATATATACGGCTTTACACATTAAATGATTTTAGGCGTGTCGCGCTCATGTTTCCGTAGTATCGCTTTCGATCAAAAAAAAACGTATCGTACTTCTTTTCCAGGACCACATTGCTAAAAAAAAGTTATTTTATTTTATTTATTTATTTATTTATTTTAATACCCCATAAACTGCGGGTAGGTTTAAAATGATACAGACTCAACAAAAACACAAACTCATAGTTCATTTACTCCAACTTTCTCTCTTGTAGCATGGTTCTTTTCTTCAATTGGCGCAAAGTGTTTTTAGTTTGAAAGTGATATTTTCTAAGGTGGCATTACTTAGCGCCCTTCAGTGCTGCACTGAAAACTGAGATTTCTGGCCTTATCATGGTTTGCATTGCAGATGAACAATTGAAAACATATATTTATAGAATGAAATCTTTAAAAAATAAGTGTTAACTGGAGGTCGTCTTGGTAGAATGAGGAAGCAGGAATATCGAAAAGTTTAAAATGATAACGTTAATTTAAAAAATAGAGAAAAAACACCCGCCTTTGAAAATTCTCCCGCAGTCTCTGCAGTTCTGTATATTATGGTTTGCTCATTACTTTTTTGGTGATCGGGGATAATTTTAAGAAGATGAAGAAAGGCGCACTGCTACGCTGTGGTCATGCCCCATGCTTGGTATAAGGTTTGTAATGCTAATACCAGGCAGTCCATGTGAAAAAAAAAAACTTATTGCACAAAAATCTGAAGTGGTGCCGGCTTTATGGCATTACTACCCTGCTTCGTACGGACTAGGTAGAACTTCAATGATTAAGAAACTTACTTTACCAATTTTCATAAAAATCCTTACGCTTGCCTATTTTGGGTTTTCAGTCCACAATAAAATACTATGCGATATCAATACTTAGAATTTTTGAAGTACACTCAAATGACGTTATTTATTTATTTTACATGTAACGATGCAGTATGTATAAAACTGTATTTGTTGTGGTTTCCTTAACCTTAAGTCATGATTTATGAGGTTATAAGAGTGGGCTGTGGCTAAAGTGGAATGCTGCATATTGAGGATGTGATTAAAAACAATATTTCAATATATTTTCTCGTATAACCTGTTTGTTACGAAGGTGAAGCACAAAATATCTTTGCAAACTTTAATGTTGCTTCAGTGTTTTGAGATTTGATTTATCCTTCACTGATTCGGTTGTTTTCACTGGTCCGGATCAAGAGTATGCCTATTGTTGAGAATGTATTAGGCACGTATGAACAAATATGAACTCGAGCCCACTACAGTCGGGGCACTATTTGCGTAACGAATTTCGTTGAATTCAGTATAGGAGGTGGGGAAAAAATGGAACGACGATATGCACAAAAATCCCTAGTTTTCATTTCCCTCGAATAATAGAAGCAATAAATTACTGAAGTAATTATTATTACATGACTAAATGGCATTGATTTATACATGCACATCAATCCCAGAGTATTTATCAATCTCAGAAACATGTTCAATGATTCTAATGGACTCCGTAAGTTATAATTTGACCCATCCTCATGATTTTCCGATTTCGAAACGTGAGAAGATGGTTTTCTTGTACAACATTTATGGTTTAAACTAGAAATCAACATTAGTAATAATACTAATGGCCTACAAAATGTTTTCAATCCTACTGGTAAAGTAACGTGCTTATTAACATGATAGTTATTTTTAATTTAATGGCACTACATCTATACTGATGAAGTTTTAAAAATGATTCTCCTAGTTGTTAAAAGGACCCGCTCTGCATTAGAGGAAAGTGAAAAAAGGTTTTATGATTTAAATACACGGTATTTATACTGTATCAAAACAGAGGTGGATATATCATAGAGCACGACAGTCAAACGTGTTATTGAGATTTGTCTTATTTTCATCTCGACGTGACAACCCTCGTCATGTGTCACAGTATTAGGCTATGCCCACACTTACGAACATCTGTCGCAAACAAAGTGAAAGTTGTCTGAAACCTGTTGCAAACCTGTTTGAGAAGTGTTTCCGACAAGTGTTTGCAACGTGCAGCGAGTGTTCGGGAATACAACTGTGTGACACATTTGTTTCCCATCCAAGATGGAAAACACCGAACAGCTGTCAAAAACAGCCGGTTAGTGTGGACGTGATTCGTTTGCACGTGACGCAGCGCCGTGTCCACAGTCTGTATTCACAGTGCGGTCGGTTCAGCACATCATTTACAGCCATGGCATGGTCTGTTCTAAATACAATGATGTTCATTGAAGATTTACATTCAACACCATACTTGTGAGATGTACAGTGTAGTGATTATAAAGACTGAAATAAAAAAGTTGATGCATGGGATGTACTGTCGAAGAAATATATCGTAAGTAATACGTAAGTGGAGAAGACAATTCAAGCGCTGAAAACACAATTCCGGAGGGAACATAAGAAGCTAGTAAATTCCAAAGAAGTGGTGCGTCGCCTAAAAAAGCTCTCTGGTTTGGGTATGAGCCACCGCTGCTATTTTTGCTGCGGGGAAATGAACCCATAGGAAGTCGTTCAACAGACAATGACGGACAGAATAGCCAGGTATGTGTATGCCTGATTACGAACCCCTTTAATCGACAAATAGTTTTAAGATTTTTAACACACTGTCCTTTGAAAGAGGTATATGTAATCGTGCTTGTGTATTTTTTTTAGAAACAAAAAGTTCAATATGAACACATAGGATATGCAGCCCTGTTGCATAGGGCATTGACACAAATGCAATGAACACAACACGTGGATTTACGTTTTGTATTGACATTGACTACATATATGTTGACGGTTGCACACACGCTGTTAACATTGGGCCCCATTTAACATCAATCAGGGCTGTGACTATTCTTGAAAGCAGAATATCCACGCAGGTGGACGCCATTGTGCAATGTGTCACAGCCAGCTTATGATCAGGTGGGACCCATTTTGAACAGCTTGCGTGAGTCCTCGAAAATGTGGTCAATATCAATGAAGATATGATTTATTTGATGTTGCAAATAATTTTCACAGTTCATTATAATATAAAAAATAACTATATATTCCGTAAAGCTTCGCTTATTTATTCTGTATAAGGAACACTGAAACTATTTAATAGGGATTTGAACCATGTACCCGCATTTAAATGAAATTGTGTTATGACTTTTCACTACGCGGTAAACGTGATCGAAAATAGTACAAAAAAAGTGTATAAATCTATTCCACACTAAAACCACTTAAATACATTGCATCAAATATTCTTGTTAAAAGTAATTTAATACAGGAACAATGACCGATTTATTTACAGTTTTGGATTAGTGAAAGTTTGAAACATAAAATATTATATAACAAACAAGTAACGAGTACTTATCACAAATTATTAATTCAAAATAACCTGTACCCTACAAATTTGGTTAATACGTTTAACACTGCAATAAGTAGGCTTATGTTATCAATAGCACCTTTCGCAATGTAATGTTTTTATAATTCAGTACATATTAACTTTCAACACATACACATCATCGTACAATCATGTTTATGCAAATGCATTTTTCCAGGGTACAGAACCTTGTGTATAAATTAAATAATCTCTAAATTAATTTCTTATGTGCTGCGCTGTAGTAGCAGGTCTCCTAGGAAGTTGCTTCATCTGTACGAGCTCATTTCCGTTTTGTACGTCTGCTCTCCACGATCCCGGATATACAGTACCATTATCAATGCCTTCAATATCAAATGTACCGGGAGGGGAATATACTTTATTTGTTGCAATGTTCCGGCGAAGAAAGTTGTGCAAGTAAATGCACGCCAGAGCTACTGTTTCAACTTTGTCGGAATGCAATGAAATTGGACTTAGGAATACTCTAAATCTCGCAGTCAATATTCTGAAAACGTTTTCGACAGTTCGGCGTGTCCTACACAGTCTATAATTTAATATTCTGTTTGGGCTGGTAGGCTTCTACCTGGGGAGTAACCTGGATAAGGTTTCATAACGTTATCAGCTACTAATACGTATGGTACATGTAGAGGCCTACCAGGTAAAGGCTGGCTTGCGAGTAGGCATAGTGTTTCCTGTGTCAGTTTTTGGTAGAAAGAGGTACTCTGTAACACTCCGCCATCGAAAATGCGGCCTTGGCAACCTACAATAGCATAAACTACATTGGAATTTGCATCCGCTATTAACATCTAAACAATGCTTTAGTTTCCTTTGTAATCGCAGAAAAAACTTCCGCTAAGCTGTGGCGATTTCATTGAAATGTGCCTGCCATCCAATGCATCTATGCATAGTGGGAAAGTCCATCTGTTAGTAAACCCGTTTGCGATTTCCATCCATTCATTCTCATTGTTTGGCATCTGAAACAAATAACACATACCACTGTTTAACCTGATACGAATGTAATGTAGACGTAATGAAGCAAAGGAACTCAGTACATTTGCAATGTTCATATTTAGTAGCATACATTAAAATAAATAACAACACATCCATTACGACCCTCTCCCTCCGCGAGTCAACGGGAGCGACCAAATAGGGCGGGCGATTATACGCAGTCCTTATAGTGCCTTAAGTTAGGTAGCCTATATTTTCAATGTCTCATCCTTCAGAGTATTTGTACAGTTTCTTGATGACATGTTTAATTTTTTCCGCAGGAAATAACTGACGCTGAAATTTCTGGCTCTGACACATGTGAATGCCTTCTCGATGATTTCTCCTACCTTTCTAATGAAGAGCTTGCAGGAAATACACAGGAAGATGAACTGTCGGCTCCGCAATTTCGTTCGCCCCAATTGAAGATAAAAAAGACCATACAAGAAAAACTGAATGTGAAAGAAGCATTTAAATGCATGAAAACATTGACGGACACAGTGTCAAAACTTGACGAATATACGGTTTATAGTGAGCACATATCAAACCAGTCACGCAGCTGTGGCAGAAGTAAATTTGAAATTACAGTTGCCCAACACCACATAAATGTGGTGTGCTTTAAACTCACGATGGGAGAATTTCCCCAACATCATAACTCAAACAGCTTGTCTTCCATCACTAATGTAGTATCGCTTCAGTGTGTGCAACCTAGACCTAATTATTCCCAAGGACATTCTGTCCTACCAACTGACCCATCAACTCCATCACCTGTATTGTCGTCGATGGCTTCACCTTCCCGACCATCGCCACCTCCCCACAATGCAATACAGTTTCAACAACAGTACGATGGACATAACTGAGCAGCTGTAATGAATATAGTTATGTATATGTAATAAACTATTATTATCTTAGTTCATTTTATTATTTTCTATCGTCAGTTATTGTTATAATTACAATACGTAAATATACTACAGATAGGCGCCAATGGTATATGTACATAATAAATTATGTAATAATTGCAGGATACAAAATAGGCAATTTTCAAAATTTGTTTGGGGGGGGGGGGTAAGTAACTTTCCGAAGTGGTTCCCTCCCATCCAATTTCTTGCCAATATCTGTGACGTGTCCCTAGCTTTCACATATTCTGTGAACACTAACTAACCAGCAGTTATAAAACCCTTTCTTTTTCAGAACATGGACACCAATAATTATATACAGTACATTAGCATGCATTAGTAAAAACGATTCCCTTACATATACATAAATATATTATTAAATACTCGACGCAAATAAAAAATATATTTAATTAATTTTCTTACTTTATCATAACCATTTAAATATGCTAACAGAGCTTCACATACTTCCGGTACTATCACAAATATTGACTGTTTGGATATTTTGAATGTGTACATCAGGCTGCTGAACGAATAGCCACTGCTAAATATCTAAGAATAACCACCAAACGAATGTCCACAGAAATTGGCTTTCTTAATCTCATTAATTTCCGAGATATGTTTGGACCAATTAATTGTAGCAAGATCTCAAAATCACTTGGAAACATTCTTGCAAAATCCCTGAATCCCGCACCATCTTCAAACTTCAAGTCTTTCAACAAATTCTCTCCACATAGGGTACGTTCCCTAAATAAATTTTGTGTCCACCATCTTCACTCCCTTCTAGTTTTATCATTTAATGATAAATATATATATATATAGCCCGCACATACTCCAGCCACAATTTCGTACAACAACATGTTATCGACTGATTAGTGTGGACATGACGTAATGTGCGACAAACATCACGTACATTTGCCGTAAATATTTCGTTCACCAGTGTTTCAAACATCACAAACATTTGTCACTGCATACCTTGCAAACAGTATTAAACAGAGATCTGCAACAGCACTGTCAGACAGAAGCATGTAAGTGTGGACTAGGCCTTAGCCTTCTGTAGTCGGAGCACGAATATAATAAGAAAACCTGAGTTTCGATGGAGTTGCAGCTGTAATCGGTTCACTGTTAGATAGACACTTTTGTAAATACTGATTAATATTTTTTACACTGATTGTCATTTCATCAAACGTGAAAATTAACTTTGCCATGAAATTAAACATTGTGTAGAGCATATAGTACTGTGAAGTTGTGGTGAAATTACAGGATTTCAGGTAATTTGTGGATACGGACTGCACCACACGAATCTGTCATCAAAACTAAGTAAAAATGCTCTTGGTAAAAATGCGTAAGACCCTTCGTTTACGAGAAAAACGACATGGAAGGTTCAAAAACCATAGTAACAAACATGTGGTATTCCAATTATATAAAGGTGAGGTGATGGGGCAAGGCTGCGACTGATTTATCGGTCGTAAGACATACGACAAGGGATCGAATTGTGCTCAATAGTGCCAAGGAGGTTATGGAATTCACATACAGTGACTGGAACATGGCAATGACCGTGGGTGCATCTAACTGCCAAACTCCGTGCATGCTGCATACATCCAACGTGCGGGAAAGTGCATTTCTATGGGCAGAGCAAACTTAGAACACCTGTTATGACGTTTCGACGTTTTTTATGCTGATGCTGTATGCTGTGCTTAACATGAAATAAAGTCATTTTGCATACTTTAATACTGTTTTTCTTGTAAACTTACGGCCTTAAGATTTTTTATCAAAGACTATTTTGTACTTAGTTTCGAACACACATTCGTGTGATGCGGTTTGTATCCGCAAGTTACCTGACATCTTGTATATACGCTGCTATTACACCAATTCTACATATTAAACAAATGTGCACATTAAACAAATCTATATATTTAAATTGCTATTAAACTTTAATGCAAGTATGCCTAATCGTTTGTAATTCAATGCTAGCATTACTATACAGTACTGTTTTGAAGTCAACAAGTCAATTTATAACAGTACGTACTCCATTTTGGGTTTATGTTAAACTGTTTGCAGTAATGGCAAAAATTCTCGGTCATAAGATTAAAAACTTTCCCAATTAAATTTGAATCAGCTATAGTGATGTAAATTTTCTATCCATATCAGATAAGAAAAGAAACTAGTTCATGTCAGTAAGTAAGGACATTTGTGCATGTTATACTTCAAATTTTAAAATTAAAAGATGTACATTACATGTGTTAGCACATATGAAGTTAGATTATGTATGTTTTGTAAATTATAAAATGTATTATTTTGAATTATGCCACCGCAGATATTGAAGAATTTGTCCACTAGAAATTTTAAACCGTAAAAACTAAAATTGTATTTGTTCAGGACAATTAAAGAGTCGCTAGTGATAGCGTGAACTATATAAAACCTAATTTGAAGTCTATTCGTTGGATTGAATACAAAACTAATTTTGTACAAGTTTGGCCCAAAACATTGGCTTATTTTGGGATGTTTTTATAAACAAGCCTACTGTTACACAAAATGTTCATAAAAATATGTCAACCTATTGAGCGACAGGTTCACTTTCATTGGTTTTTTCGGCTGGTTACGGCGTGACAAAAAAAAAGTGTTGTGTATGGACGTTTTTGTGAACGTGCCAAGTCTCCACGTTTGAGTTATGAATGTGCCTAGAACTGAGATTCTGGCCCGCCTACAAAAAATCTCAGCTCTAAGCCCCTTAAGGGGACATCCTAGTAAAATATCGTATGTAAAATCAGAGCTTGGGCGTATACGCGTGTATCAGTAAATAGATGTAATGGGAATACAATATTTTTTCTAGTAACGATAAAAAGCAATATTCTACAGCCACCACTTTTTAATTTTATCATATTAAATATATCGAAAGAGAATAAAAAAGATGAAAATTATTAGAATGGTACTCTTTGGGCTTCCCTGTACAGTTTCATTAAGGGGAAGGAGAAACATACAAATTGTCACATGTATTTTAATACATTGACTCTCATCATGTGTAATGATATCCAACTGTGACAGATCTAATTTTCAAGGATTTTAATTATCTGGAATTGCATATCGCAGTCTTCGGATGGCCTATCGCAGTGTTTCCTTGAAACCGAACGCAATACTGAAAAGATTAAAATTTTTACTAGGGATCCTCCTCGACTAACATAAAGTAAAAACACGCTAAGAGCGAGATTAGAGAGAAAGAGAGAACTGCACGGGCTCGCGCAGCAAGCAGGGCTGCCAAGATTTGCCGGGTAAGAAGTCGGAGCGTGCAATAAAGCAGAGCGTGTCGGGGTAGTGGCGTTCCCTACGGACAGTTCGCGGGTAGATGGAGATAGGGGACTGTGGCGAGGGAACAGTGGGGGTGGAAGTTAACAAATGTTCAATGGACCCTCGTCTCTGGGCAGAACAATGCCCCGAGTCCATCCGCATCGCTTCCATGGAGCTCTTCATCTTTGGTCGGCGAGCACAAAGCATCGACATTCGCTCGAAAATGCACTCAATTCCTCAAATTCCCGAATGATGTAAAGAAGCAGAATGAGATTAGAGTTTGGATTTGTCTTGAGTCGGTCCAGCTTAGAATTAGTTTCGCTCGATGTTTAATATTACTTTTAGGTAACTTCGGGGATGACATCAGTTTTAAGGCTGTTTTTTGTAGTGAGCTTCAGTACAATAATATTTTCTGTTATCAATCATTAATTCTATATCATTTCAGCAGACAACACAAATCATTAGATATATATATATAGATATATATATATATACATATATATATATGCGTAAATTTCACAATTTCTTTCCATAGTAGAAAATACAAATATAATAAAACTCTTACGCGAAATAGGTCATAGTTTTTTATTGGGAAAATTATGAATTTAAAAAGGGTTAAAAAGTTGCAAACATATTTTAGTTTCAAATGTCTGAATATTCACACTTCCAATACAGAATAAACCGCAAACCATGTGCTAAGAATTGACTCTGCGTTTAAATAAAATATAAGGTTTTGGTTTACTTGCCATAGCTGCTTGGTTCAATATATTGTAGCGGAAAGAAAGAAGCTGTCTCCCATATATATATATATATATATATATATATATATATATATATATATATATATATATATATAGTGAACTTTACGCAGCGCAAATTTCCGCTAATCATTAAACAGAAGTAAAACTTTCACTTTCACGTGTTGTTAAAGTGCAGTGGTGCCATCAGTGAATTATTTTGTGTCACAACATATGTCCTTTGGGAAAATTCTGAATTAATATTACATATTTTCTGCAATATCACTCCTAATTTTTTACTACTCTGATCAGAAACACTACTCTCTCAATTTTATTTCTCAATTTTTTTTCGTTTACACCATACGAACCGGGGTGGTTGGGGGGGGGGGGGTTACAAAATAACTTTTTTTTTTATTATTACATATTTAATATGTTTGTATAACTTTGAAATTACGCCAAAAATAAAAGTACAAATATATTTTTACGTGACGTAAGCTAGTTTCTTTGTTGTTTACTACCTGAATTACGCCTGTTAAGAGCCAAAAGATAAAGCACGCTAAATCAAGCTAACCTCAACTCTAAAAACGCCACTCTCATACACAGCTTATTCGGAATTGGAACCCAAAACATCGTGGTCCGAACATACCGCTGTGGTGTGTAGGGAAGGCATAATAAACTTACGTTAACGTGTGGTTTTCAAAATAATATAAATTTTACCCTATAAATGAAAAGGAAGATTATATGCACATTATGTTTAACAGTCCTTTCTTAACTGTTACAAAACGTTTGCATAATTACGCACTGAAAAGGAAAAGCATCACTCCTGTAGTATTTTAGTGAACATTTCCGTATAATTATCGTAGAAAACTTGGTATGTTTTCACAATGAAAGTAATAAAATGCATATGTAGTTATAAGCCAGTGGCAGTATGAAATAAGAAACGATAATCTTAGTTCCTTTTCTTTTCGTATTTTATAACATTTATCGCAAAGCATCAAATATATACATTATATATATCAAAGAAAAAATTATACAGACTTTTAAATGGAGTACGCCTTTTTCAGTGAAATACTAAATATTTATTCTTATAGCCTGTTTATATTTCACGAGCACTTTCAAATGTATTCGTTAAATTTGACTCACAAGTTACCTGGTGATTGCGAAACGGGAGAATTTATTAATAATTTATAGATGATGCTGCATAGATTATGTCGTAATACATTGTCTATTGGGACTGAACTTTAATTATTTTATTTTATTGATTTCTTTGTCATTATTATAATTTGTATTGAATTGGACTCATTAGTTGTGCACAGTAAGTGATATCAATTTATTGTGAGATTTTGAGTTCAGAGAATTTTGCTGTAAATATTGTAAATAAAATAAGAAAATTATAATTAATTATTTTATTTAATTAAGATCTCCATTCCTTAACGAACTTCGTATAGACCACTTAATTTCTAGAGAGAGAAATTGTAACACTGTTGTCAGAAGTGGGATAGGTGAATTTTATAAAAATAAAATTATTTATTTATTGTAATCAGTGTTTGTAAGTATTACAATATTTGAACAATAATACCAGATACTATTTAGAAATATGTGAATGCTACCTAGAAAAATGTCGGCAGACATGGAAGCACTCCGCTATTTATTCGAGAGTTTAAGTGGTCAGATAAATAGCAAAATAGATACTGTAAATCGTAAGATTAGTAGTGTTAGGGAATCTGTTAGTAGTGTTAATGAAAATGTAAATACCCAAATTTTTAGGGTTGGTGAATCTGTAAATAGCCAAATTATTAGTTTTAGTGTATTAGTAGACAAGAAAATAGACAGTGTGAATGAGAATGTGAATAGAAAGGGAGAAGGTGTAAGTGAGTTGGTGAACAATGAAATATAATGTGTGGACAAGAAAATTGACGATGTGAGCGAGAGAATGGACAGTGTTAACGAAAGGTTGGTCAGTGTGGAGTGTAAAATGGACTAAGAGGTGAGCGCCCTCAAGAAGGAATGGCAGGAGTTCTTGCAGCAGCACGGGAGACGACATGCAGGGGCGGAAGAGGAGCCGAGTTTGGTCACCACAGAGACGACGAATGCGGGCAGCGAGAAGGTATAGGTCGCCGCCACTGCAGTCATTGCAGGGGAGGCGCCGCAGTTCTGCATTGTGGGTACGCTTCAGTCAGGGTCGGGTAAATGTGTCACAATTAAGCCCGCCCCTACGATGGACAGACACCTAGGTGCGAGTACCGCCACCAGTTCGAGATCGTGGCCACCCTGAATGGCTGGACTAAAGAGTAACGGGCGTACTACCTGGCAACTGGAGGGGATCAGCGTTGAGCATACTTTAGTCGCTGCCGGAACGACATCGTCTAGAATACTCCACACTTGTGTCGGCTTTGGAGCTGCGATTCGGCGACCGCTACCTGTGACACGCCCACCATGCCCAACTACGAAGCAGCATCCAGCGACCCGGCGAACCACTGCAGGCGCTGTGGCAGGACATCGTAAGGCTGTAGCACCTGTCTCTGGAGGGATGCTCTGAAGAGTCACGAGATGTCATCACCGTCGACTTCTTCGTCGACACTATCGCTGACACCGAAGGGTGGCAAGCTGTGAGGTTGGCTGCGTATCACGCCATGCAGGATGCCTTGGTCCGACCACTGGAAGTGGAGTCAGCACGGCAGGCATCAGTGCCCCGATATCCAATGCGGGCAGTGACGCTTGCTGAAGGGGAGGACGACAGCGTCAAGAGGATGTTGAAGGACTTGCAGACGACCATGAGGGACATCGCCTCCAGGGTGCGCTCTACAGAGACTCGCTGTTTCCCCTACCTAAACGGCCGGAACGTTGGACGTGTGGACAGCTGGGGCACCTGAGAGCAAACTGTCTTCAGCAGCAACAGCAGTAGTAGCAACAACAGCAACAGCCAGGGAGCAGGCGCCAAGGGACAGGTGAGAGTGCAATGTCTTCGGGGAAACTTGTAAACACCGGTCTTGAAGGGCAAAGGTCGGTGATTGCTAGAGGGAAGGCGCCAATGCTTTTACAGGTTCGTTCTATGAAACGGGACGTGGCTGCCATATTGGTGGAGGGGAGCCTAGATGATGGTTCTTGTCAAATGGTCGTTGGCACAGAAGCGACTATAACAGTGGTTAGATCGGGAATTTTTGAGCCTTCCCCCCAGAGATCATCCGATAAGAACATGGATCACTGCTTTTTAACTATGGTAACAGACGAGACCGCACCAGTCAAAGGTCAGAGAAGGATACTCTTACAGCTCAGTAACCTTGAGCTAGAGCATGATATATACATAGCATAAATAGAGGACGAATGCATTTTGGGTCTTGATGTATTACATAAGCTGGGATGCTGTATTGATACTCGACTGGGAGTGTTATGTGTAAGTAACACCGAGTTGGTAGTGTCGACACGAGGAGATTTGTCTTCCCCAATGAGCTGACCAGTAGTGTGTAATCAGTCACCTGTGCTCCCTGCTTCTAGTGAAGGTGTTATTTCAGGCAGATGACAGAGAAAATTTGTCAGGCGATTGGGCATAATCGAACCAGCTAAGAAATGTGGCATTTTACCAGATGGTGTCATTGTAGCCAGCACATTGATTTCTTCTAAATCGAACAGTTTGCCTGTTAGGATGATTAATTTGTCTGACTGTGCCATCTGCCTTTAAGAGGGGGCCACAATATGGTTTTGCAAGCAGGTCTCAGAGGTACTTCCAAATATTCCGGAATCCTCACTGTCACAACATACTGAATGTCCTCTTTTAGATACTCTGGGGAATCGCTGACAAGAACAAGAGAAAACTTCAACTGGCGACAGGAGAGGGCAGTTTCTGATTTGCTACACAGAAATAGAGGTGCTTTCTCCTGTCAGCCCAATGACCTTGGCAGAAATAATGTGGCATGCCATCGCATAGGCACAGGGGATGCCAGCCCCATAAAGTAGCCACCAAGGCTACTACCACTAGCTTCATATGAGGTGGTTGATGGTATTCTGAAAGAGATTAGGGATTTAGATGTTATAGAGACTTCAGTCAGTCCATGGTCTTCTCCCATTGTGCTTGTTAAAAAATAAAGATGGCTCTGTTAGAGTTTGTGTTGATTACTACCAACTTAATAATGTGACCAAGAAAGATTCTCACCCACCCACTAGGATAGATATCACCCTGAATAGCCTAACAGATCACAGTGGTTTTCTACTCTAGACATGAGGAACGGGTATTGACAATTCGAGGTAGCTCAGGAAGACAAGGAATAGACTGCCCTTTGTGTCCAAGGGAAAGGAACCTGGCAATTAAAGGTTATGCCCTTTGGGCTATGCAATGCCCCTGCCACCTTCGAACGACTAATGGAGAAAGTTCTGCCCTTAACCATTTGTCAGGTGTACCTAGATGACATTGTCGTCACAGGAAGAACATTTGAAGAGCACCCGGCATGCTTAGATTCTGTATTTCAGAAAGTGACTACGACCAATCTGAAATTAGTTCCCAAAAATGCCACCTTTTCCAAAAGAAAATTAATTCCTTGGGCCTTGTTGTATCGGCCTATGGGATTGAAACAAGCCCTGAGAATGCCAGAGCAATAAGAGATTGGCCTCTACCAAAGGATAAGACAGAAATTCGAAGCTTCCTTGGAATATGTGCTTACTACCGCCGATTTGTGCCTAGGTTCGCCTCTATCGCCAAACCTCTGCATGAATTGACTGAGGCAAAAAGAAAAATTTATTGGACCCCATATTGCGAAGTTGCTTTCAATAGACTAAAAGAAATTCTGATATATCCCACAGTACTGGGCTTCCCAAGTAGAGAGTGTGAATTTGAATTTATTCTGGATACTGATGCTAGTGATTTTGGAGTCGGGGCTGTGTTATCTGAGATCCAGGATGGAAAAGAGCGGCCATTGGAATACTTCAGTAAGGTGCTACACAAGCCCTAGAGGAACAACTGTGTGACACACAGGGAGATTTTGACAGTGGTGAAGGCGATTTCAAATTTTCATCCATATCTTTATGGCAGACACTTCATCCTAACAACTGATTATGCTTCATTATGCTGGCTGCTACATTTCAGGAACCCCGAAGGTCAAATAGCTCGATGGATACAGCACCTGCAAGAATATGACTTTGAAATACGACACAGGTCTGGACGCCTTCACAGCAATGCAGATGCACTCTCCAAGAGACCACGCGAACCATTCTGTCTTCATTGTGAACACCAGGAGGAAAAGGTTGGTGTATCGTGGAAAGCAAGGAGACAAGAATTCAAGGTCCTGTACATGGTGATGGGTCATCTACGTGGGACGAAAAGGATATAAGAAATGATCAGCTATGTGACCCCACCTTGCGTCCAATATTGGAGTGGAAGGAAACCGGGCGGCGACCGAGATGGGAGGGGATATCTAGCCTAGGCGTGACAGTCAAGGCATGCTGGGCACAGTGGAATTTCTTTGTTAAAAAGAATGGAGTGATTTATAGGAACTGGGAAAGTAACGATGGGAGACAGTCATTTACAATTGGTTCTACCAGAGTGTCGAATCCCAGAAGTGCTGAGAGAACTGCACAACACCGCAACATGTGGTCACTTCGGTGTAAATAAGTCATCTGACAGAGTGCGAATGAGATTCTATTAGCTGCATTTTCGGCAAGATGTTGAGAAGTGGTGCCGTCTGTGTGATTCATGTACTGCGAGTAAAGGTTCTAAAGTTAAGGGACGTGGTCACCTCCAGAAGTACAATGTTGGGGCATCATTCAAGAGGATGGCAGTTGACATTCTCGGACCATTACCAATCTCTGAGAGGGGGAGTAGATACCTTCTAATAGCACAAGACTACTCCACAAAGTGGCCCGAGGTTATACCGGTGCCAAACCAAGAGGCAGGCATAATAGCTGATGCTCAGGTAGATTTTGATTTCAAAGAATTGTGCTGTAGTTTTTTTAATAAAATAAGAAAATTATAATGAATTATTTTATTTGATTACGACCTCCATCCCTTAACGAACTAGGTATAGCCCACTTAATTTCTAGAGGGAGAAATTGTAACTGTATATTTCCAGAGAAAATAGTTGTTTCCAGATAAGTGTCCCTGAACAACTGAAATAAGCTGGAAACCAGTAATTAAACTTGGCGTACGAGAACCTTAATATTTACAAGATGTTATTCAAACAAATTATTTCGATTTGGTATTTAATTTTTGATGCGGGGAATTTTTCTTTGTCGTGAAAATGGTGCAAATTGAAATTAAATCCCTAGAGAGGAAAATTGGAAGCGGTTACCGACATGTCATTATTACGCTTATATTCTTTTTTGTGTCTCGCGACACAAATTGCCACGGTAGCATGCCGCACGTCAACGAGTACAACTCCAGTTCGTTACGCACGGGAATTCAGGCGATGTGACGTTTGATGTGCGTTCGTGTGCCGTCCTTACGCCGCTTTCTGTCTTGTCCTTAACAAGCCAAAATTGATTTATTTAAGGCACGTGCCTACCTAGTGCGTGAACTGCGTAACAGAATGGTAGTTTTTGTACAGGGATCAAGGATACAAGCAGGATGGCCACTTTCTGAATTCACAACACCTTAACCTTTATTTCTAATAGAAAATGCCCTGAAATTTGAAAATGTCTGCAGGTACTGCCAAAATTTTCTTTAATTTCAGAAAATTCTATAAAATAGCAATTTTTCTGCTTCCGTATTTCACTTGGAAGATCGCCATTCTGGATTCGCTTGAAATTACTTCCTAAAATAATACTAGTCCATTAAAAGTAGCAAGAGGCAGTGAAAGGCAATTGCAAGTGGACTACATGAATTTTTATACATCGGATACCCTGAAATAATACTTGTACAGTGGCAGTTCTTACATACAATATAGACGCCTTTTATTGGCCTTACAGCGTGACTGATAATAAGTTAAAAGCTTTAACATTCGCTTTCATAAACTGTAATATGGTATCAGTTTAGTCGTGCTGGTGTTTGTGTTATGTATGACCATCCGTCGCGAAGACCGTCGCAACACCGGTAGAAGGTATGGATGTCACTTTGGGAAATGATTGCCGAGAATAATTTGCGGCACAAGTGAATTCGGGACGCTCCATAGGAAACGAAGATGTCCAATGAAACACCTGTCAACAATTGAGTATAGTCTCCCCGCGAGACTTTGGAAACGCGCAAGTTGCAGATGTCACCACCAGAAACCGTTGGAAATGCGACGCGCTTCGTCTTCAATGCTCAACCACTGGTATGCGAGAACCATCTCCGTTGCAGATCTTGTAAGCTCAGCACCTGTCCTTGCACAGTGAGAATTTTTTTTTCGTATTACAAACAATTCTGTTGAAAGTAGTTCCTACCAACATTTTTCTTTTATCGCTTCTAACAAAATATTGGATCTTAACAAGACAATGATTTATTAAATCATGTACACACCTACAAGTTTAAAATAAATTTGAAGTGTACAGTAGGGCCAGCTATCTTTTTAAATTTTAACGTTGGTTTCACACGCTCCCCTGTAAGGCGTTGCAAAATTTGCTCTCGTGTTATCGTAGCGTTACAAGAGTAGTCATCGCAACTAGTTCCTAAAACACTTGTTTCCAAAAAAATGTAGTGTACACCGGAATACTTAATTTGCACACTCCGGCTGTTGGTAACAGATTAGCTGAGGTCACGTTCCTGCCAGTTGGAATACAAAGACTGTTATTTCATTTTAAATGAAATCCTTTCTCTTTTGATAACTGTACAAGAAAAAACAATAACACCGAAAAGTGAAATTTTTTAAACTAAATTTAGCTAAATATTAAAATCATTAGTCTTGTCCCCTATTTGTAGCGCTATATTGTAGCTTACCACCAATGTAATTCACACAGAATGATGGAAATGTCAGCGGTCTGAAACAATTATCACTGAATCCTGTCATTAGTGATCCTGGGTACCCGCCATTTGTCCTAAATATATTTGGCCAGAAATTAGGCAAAATAATTTTATTCCAAGTGCGTTTAGGCCAAGTGACTTTAGCCTTGATGATTTCAGGCCAAGTGACTTTGGGCCAAATAATTTTAGGCCAACTGACGTAGAAACATATTTATTTCAGAGTTTTTTTCTTTAAAATACCTTAAAGGGACAAATATATCTGGTTTATCTTGGATATGTTCAGCTCTGATAACAGATGGCATTGCTGTAGCACTTCCTCTACAAGAAATTGATATATTTGGAACTTTTCACCTAGTTCAGAGAACTGAATATAGATGGCATTTTTATCCGAAAGTGTGTTCATACAGTCTGCGGCTACTCATTATGCTGTTTTCATCTTGAATATACTTATGTAGCACACTGAGTAGAACTAGTTCCAGAGATATGAGATAAAAGGTTTATTTCTTTGTTTGGTACTATCATACAAAATTGTACATGAAAGATTCTGTATGTACATTTTATGGTAGTAATAGAAATACTGCATACTAATAAAATTTGATTGGAATTGGTGAAACGGTTGGGTGGATATGTCATGTTTACCTAAAATATTTATTTGACCATCATTTTGAAAGTAAGCCCTGATCGAAAGAAATACTTTAAGTTTACGTAGTCTGCTGTAGCGCCACTTGTGTGCTAAATTTGTTTGGAAGGGGTTTTCCAAGCTATGAAACAAAACTTAATTTTTCTTTTAAGTGAGGCTACGTTTCAGAATAGTATATAAATAATGCTGTACGTCGTTAAGTTCAATGCTTTCATGGGAAAACGTAAGTAAACAAAAGGTTTAAATAGTTTAAACAGTTCCTGACACATGACTCTTAACACAATAAATGCTGAAATGGCCTTAATTTCGAAAACAAGCACCTGACAAGGCCGAGAACTATGCATGTCGGTAACCTACAGCTGGACAAGAAACAAAAGATCCTTCTCCGTTTTCCGTCTGCGCAGCGGCTGCCTTCCCTTATCTCGGCACGACTTAAGGGGAAAAAAGGGGGGGGGGGGTACTGCTTCTCGGCGTTCGAGTACGTATTACACGAGCGAAAGTGGAACTCACACATTGTAGTTTATGACGTGTTCTTCACGTACACCTACCTACACTTTCAAACAAGTTCATTTTTTCAATCGCAGCCAGCATATCCAAAGCTATTTTTCCTATACTTATAGTGGGACTATAAGACTGAACAAGTTACGTTAAACGTTAATGTCTTCATCTGCAGTTTGTTTCACAAATCGGTAGATAAAAGTCTTTCAGGAGAGCATAAAAATGTATATGCACCTGCAATGTTATGTAACCAACCAGTGATTTGTTCGAGCCAAGTCTGCTTGGAAGCTAACCAAAGCAAGAGTCGAGATGGTACTCTAGGGTTTACGAACCCGCTAAAATAGCAAAACCCTAAATAAAAATACAAATGTTTAAACAAACAGATTCACGCAGCTCATAAAATTTTGCCACAACGAATAACAGACAAATATTAATATACGTAGTGAAACATGGAACAATAGTAAAACTTTTTATCTCACCGTGTATAACTTGTGTACTTTTCTCCGCGCAGTGCCACGTGTAAAATCGTCTACAATTACTTTATTGTGACGGTTTTCTTACATTTTGGTATTAGAAAATTATATGGGTTTGGCTGTTTACTTTACTCTCTTACAAAATTCATTTGACCATTGCTTCTGAATTTTCTGTTGCAGCACGTGTTGCTTCAATTAGATTGTAGGTAAATTTAAACGACTTTTTGTTCACTAAATTGTGCTGTAACATTGTATACTAACTCCCTTGATTGTGTCTGCAATAAGGGCGTAGTAAGCATATTTCTGTAGTAAGATTTCATCTTCAAAAGAGGTTATTTTTACCACAGCAACTCGGATTCTGTGCACACGATCATTGGAAAGAGAAGGCATTGGTGGCCGCGCTTTCTTTTCAAGCGTATTAATTTTTTTTTGTTATGACACAATATAATGTTATTAAATGAAATATTATTAACTTTGGACCACCGGCGTAAGTTAAACGTTATCGCCTCTACTGGAATGCCCCTAAACTAGCTCGCAGTGGTTTCGTCGTGATCTTAGAACTTCGGTAATTTAAGCAGTAACCATATATTTTTATTGAACTTGCCTCTTTAGCAAAGTCAAATTCATGCCTCTGTCGTAACTTCCCATGTATCCGTGAGATACGGTAGTCTGAAAAGGCAGTTTTTAGCTATTTTGGGGGACACGAAAATAATCTTTTCCATATGCGTTATGTCTTGAAAGTATAATTCCGTCATCGTTTGTAAAATGCGGGCACTATTTCCGTCAAATTACACATTTTTCTAGTACGCTACAATGGATTTCAAGTGCCAGGTATATGACTGCCTTAAAAACACGCTTTTATTAGTTACAATTTATAAAGTTGTTTTGAAAATGTTGTAGTCCAAAATCATTTAAACTAGTTAGCCACTTTTACTCAAATTATAATTTTCAAGAGAACCTAGAAATTGAACGAAATATGATATTATTCTTGTCAAATAGAACTTATGGGGCATTACTCTTAGAATAATAAACCTATGTATCGTATGATCGTATAGCTACCACCTCTTTTGTGATCGTGTTGATAGACAGGAATATGTTTTTAACTTTCCATAGTAGTATACTCATACCCTACAATGGCTTCTGATACTTGCCTCACCCCGAATGCGTACCTTAAAATATGTTCTATAGTGAAGTGAAAGAATAAACTGAACGAAACTGTTATTTTAATAGATAGTCCAAAAGTCACAGTAAACAAGGGATTGCGGTATTAGTATGATTCGGGGTTTTATGGAGTACATCGTAATTCCAGTGGGTATCCTTATAACCCCAGCAGAGGTTTGGAACCGCACTTCCCCCATGACCTCTGCGCCTATTCCCCTCAGTGGTGTACCGAACTTCATACGCGATGTATGTAGATACCATGGAAGTAAGTCGTACCAAGTGACTCGGGCTGCCGAACAACCGTGCCGGACCGATCCCGCAGGGCCGAGAGCTACTGCGTGACTAATCCCCTCCACTGCCTCGAGTGCTCGTTACGTGACAGCCCGCTGACACTGGGGTCTGCGCATGTTGTTTTGTTCCTTGTCTCATTATACCGTGAATTAAGAGTAGCTACTGAGTTGGGGGAAATTCGATTATAGGGTTCAATAGTTTTTAGCCCTGACATATAGGCTATACACGGGCAGAAAAATAGGCTAAAATGAATTTGGTAAGTAAAAAATATTACTGGATAATATGTAGAGGCGTGCGAACGAATCCTTTCTTTCATACGGCTAATTGAAGTGATTCAATTCACATGTACTCTATGTAAATTGTTTGGTATCACAAAGACTGTAATTACAACGTAAAGTAAAAATAATTAAATAAAAATGCACAACGGAAATGACCAATACTTAAAATAGAAGGTGAAGTAAGAAAAAATACTAGATGGTAGTTCAGGAATGTTTGTTGCCTAGACAGAGAATGGTCAGAGATAATGGTGAAATTTAAATAACGTTATGTAACCAAAATTCTGTTCCACTCATGGGCACTATGGATGAAAAAATTGAATATAAAATATAACAAAGTTATCCAAAAAATTTGTGTTCAATTAAGATTCTTTACTCGAGTTCATTACCGGAATTCATTGCTCATAAAATTTATTGAGAGTCTCAGTTCTCAAAACAAACATAACTGACAAAACGGCATACAGCTTATAAATTAAAATTTTGAGGCAATATATTTTACTGATTCGCTTTATAAAACGTATTCTAATGAATATCTCAACTTATAAAGATAATCTAACGACACGTAACTGGAATCATATGCACGTCAAGTCATGTAAAGTCTGTTCTACGATCGCTATAGCGTTTTCGTAAGAAAAGCCTGAAAAAGTGTAAGCTACACTCAGTGTTCTGTAAGTAACATTTAAAAAATAACTTCAGTAATGTTAGTTTAGTAGATAAAGTAACTTCCAATAACTTTTCATTGCTTTCGAAAAATTGTAACTGGTAGTTAATTTTAAAGAAACTTAGGTGAACTCGGTACTCAGTAGGTGACTTATATGTGTAGGCCTACTTTAGCTTAGAACACTCTTAATTATAAAAATTAAAATGTAAAATATTTTTTGAAGGATTCTGTAAATAACGGTTAGATAAGAATAAAACTAATAATTATTACATCAAGAAACATAAATACTTTACAACTACAAAACCACTTAAGTGACATAAACACCACAGTTTTTTTAATATGATTCCTCCCTAACAATTCGTACAGTCAGTAAGATAGTATAATACATGTGTTTTCCACTAGGGGAATTACTTTTCACAGTTAGAAATATGTTTCATTCTAATTAAATTTTTTTTCTTTAAGTTTGCATATATAATTATATAGACATGTTGTACCTTCATACCAAATAACATATACGGAGGTAGTTAAATACTAATCCAAAATCGAAATAAATAGCATTTTTAAGGTACGTGTTCTAGGCACAAATGTGTCTATATATATTAGCATTTCTTAAACTCCAACAGAGTAATGTAATGGCCTACGCAGAGTGATATCGTAACTAGAAATGTCTGGTTCGAATACGGCTTCTATATTTACATTAGCGTACAAATAAGTTTTACATATTGTACGTTTCTGAAAGAAATTTATTCATTTTGCAGTAAACGTACAAGAAATAATTTTATTTCTTTTGACGATTTATACAAAAAAAACTTGGTTTGCAGGCAACTTCTAAACCAATATTTTCTTCTTTTGGACCACTGCGTGCCCTTCAATCACATGTAAAAATCAACACTGCCTTGCGCGTGCCACTGAGCATTACACTCGTATGACGTAGCCTCTGTGATACCGAGATTTTAACTGTGATACATAATTTTTTATGTGTATGAAACAAAACCGGTCTGAGTTGCCACCAGTTTAAACAGTATTTCTCTACGCACTCCGGGCACTTTGAGCAATGCTCAGTAAACCGACTAGCTACAATTAAGCGTTTCTTCTGTGTCAGCACAAATGTTTTCAACCTCTCAAAACCAAACAGCATAGGATTAACGTGCCTTATTAGTTATCGTCAAAGCATTTAATAAATTAAAAAACGCGAGGAGTGTGACTTGGGGCACATTAATAACAGTATATAGTCAAGTCAAAGTGACTGCTAAATTTAAATTCTATCACTCGCAAAACATTTATTCACTTCGTCATGTTTTCGTACAGTATTATTTATAAAGTTGATTACCGGAGGGGGGGGGGGATAATGAATAAAGCGGGAGATGTAGAGACTTAATGAAGCAAAAAAAATTGTGCAGTGTGAACATTTTGAAATTATGAGTGTTTTGGTGTTTATAAATGGGATGTACCATAAAATTATGTTTACTGTGCAACTGATACTGATAGCGAAGTTAACATAGCATTGTCCCTACCACACCACCCCCTCTCATTTTCATTTCCTATGTACGGGCCTGTATGTATGTATGTGTGATTGAATGTGTGATTGTATGTGTGTATGTATGCTTATGTATGTGTATGTGTGTGAATGTATGCTTATGTATGTGTATGTGTGTGGATGTATGCTTATGTATGTGTATTTGTGTGGATGTATGCTTATGTATGTGTATGTGTGTGGATGTATGCTTATTTATGTGTATGTGTGTGGATGTATGCTTATGTATGTGGATTTGTGTGGATTTATGCTTATGTATGTGTATGTGTGTATTTATAAATGTATATATGTATGGGGTTAAGCCTAGTTTTCCATTAAAGATTGTATGACGTTTAGCAATTGAATATAATTAATACAAAGACTGCGGTTTCCACATGATACAAGCAGGGTTGACGTATTATACTTCGTCCGACATGTTTGTGATCCGTCATTATATTACTTTAAAACATATGGTATTGAACCTGTAAGTGTAACTATTATTTGCTTACTTTCCGAATGAAAGAAAGACTTTCCTGTCTATGCGTATGTATGGCTGTGTGTGTGTCTACATTTTTGAAAGCATCGAGCGGATTTCACCAAACTCGGTTTATATACAGTACATACTTAGTAAGGAAACCTGACTTTTATAGATTTCGACAACTCCAAGAACTTATTTTCAAAATGGCGGTCATTTTATTATTCAGGGTGATATGTCGTATCTCAGGAATAATTCGATCGATAATTGTGTATGCTCGCAGAATATCATTTAAGCATTGAATTCTTAAGTTGATGTTGTTAGACAGCAATTTTTAATGATAGCATAAAATTTCAAAATAAAGATTTAGATAATAGATCGAAGACTATCGCAGCAATTCTCATACAATTTGACAAGTAAGTCATACTATGATATGTCAGACACTTATTTCAAAATGGTGACTATACAAATATTTTAGATTTATTTGGTGCTAGCCCGACATCGCTTCGCTAGGGTTTAATGCAGTTACTGAAATTCATACCTATAGGTGTATGCGATTGCCCGTGAATACCTGTGACAACCCGTGACTATCCATGACTATCTTAAACAACCCGTGACTACCCGTGACAACTCGCGACCACCTGCAATTACCTGCGACTACTCGTGATTGCCCATGCCAACCAGCAACTACCCGTGAACTACCTGTGACTACCCGTGACTAGCTGTGACTACGCGTAACTATCTGCGACAACCCATGACTATATTTGACTACCCGTGACCAACTGCGACTACCCGTGACTACCCGTGCCTATCTGCGGCTACCCGTGACTACCCGCGACTACCTGCGACTACCCGTGACTACCTGCGACTACCTGCGACAAATTGGGACATTTTCTTGAAACATTGTTTCAATTTATCTTTAATGATTTTGGTATAGCATTCTTAGCAAACAGCCAAGTAGCTCATTTTTCTCCGACTTGATTTACAAATATTGAAATTTCTTAAAGGTTTTTTTTCTAATTGAACGTAGCCTTAGCCCACCTGGAAGAATGTAGCTTTCTAACATTGATATAATTATAAGAATCGACCCTGTAGTTTTGGTAGAGCATGCTTAGAAAGGGGCCAAGTAGTAGCTTATTTTTCTCCGACTTGTTTTACAAATTTTGAAATTTCTCAAGGATTTTTTTAAAAATTAAACATATCTTTGTCCATCTGGAATAGTGTTGTTTTCTAACAAAGAGTTATAAGAATCGCCCTGAATTTTTGTAAGAGCGTGCTTAGAAAGCAGTCGAGTAGCTCATTTTTCTCCGATTTGTTTTACAAATTTTGAAATTTCGCAAGGATTTTTTCTTAATTAAACGTAGCCTATACCCATCTGGAAGAATGTGGCTTTTTAGTAGTGAAAGAATGATAAGAATCAGCGTTGTGGTTTCCGAGATTAACTTTTACATATAAACAAGCAGACTCAATTTACCTCTTTAAAATATTATTAGTATAGATATCAACTAAACCATTCAACCAAATTTAGACCAAATTTTGTATGCTGAAAGTGTCTACTACAAGCATCAATGTGCTAAGGCATAGCCATATTTGTCAGCCAGTTTGTAAGTTAGTGCCACATGAAGATAAAATTATCTATTTATGCCATATCTTGATAAAAAAAATAAGCCGACTCATACGAAATTTGGCAAACAAGTAGAACTGCTTCAGATGATGTCCAATTATAAGTTTCAGGTATCCCAAAAGCTTATTTTCTATATGGCGGTCATATAGTTAGCTTAGCTTAGAATGTTATATCGTAGAAATCATGCAATCAATTCCAGCAATCAACTGTGTCTACAAGGAGCATATTTTGTCCTTCATTTTGTAAGATAGCGCCACATGAACAAAAATAAATTTTGTGTAATATCTCGGGAAACAATTGATCGTTTTCTACCAAATTGGTCAAACAGTTTGCACTGCAGCAAGTGGTGTAAACTGCTATGTTTTAAGTACGTCAGTCACTTATTCAAAATGGTGGTTCTAGAAATATTTCAGCTTAGTATCTTTTATTATCGAACCAATTTCCAACTTTACTTTGTATGCTGGCAGTATCAATTACAACCATTACATTTGTCTAAACAGAGCTTCATTTCTCTGCCATATTGTAAGTTAGCCCCACAATACAAATTAAGTTTTTGTCGTATCTCGGCAAACAATCAACCCATTCGTACCAAAATTTGGTGAATAACTGGTATTGTGGTAGGAAATATAACTATAAGAATTTTTTCCATATCATAAACATGTTCAGAATGGCTATAAATTAATTTTAGGTTAGTGTGATATATCTATCAATTTAAGCAATATATTATGCATTTATTTGTATTGTAGTGCTGCGGGCACTCCGCTAGCTTTCCAGTTCAGAGAGAGAACATTTTAGTGACGTATTTTCGCAACTTATCAGGTTCTGCGGTGCCTGGGACAGGAAGCTGTATCAACTCTAATACTGCCTACGGTGATTTCAGCACCGCATGACTGCGATTGCTAACCACTTTTGACGGGAAATACGTCCTGTTTTTCAAGATATTTTCGTCCCATGACTCCTGGAATCACGCGCTGTATCACGCGCTATTTTCCCATCACATAATTTCAATACCACACTTTGGGGCCGTGTGCAAAGTTCCAGTTCATTGGTTGACGCCTTAACCTTGCTCTCTCATTGGTTGCCGACTTTTATCGCCATGACTTCTCATTGGTGAGAGACTGCTCATGCGCGACTTCTCGGTGGAGGGAGACTTCTCCACACTACACTCATATTGCTTTATTATGCCATGCACGACCTAAAGAAGAGACTTCAGCAGAGGACACAATAGACTGCATATCACCGCCTGGGACGACTCGCCTGAGCTGCGCTGAGACTCCGCTCTCCTTCACTACCTTGGCTATACAATGAATTTATTTCCATTGCCATTATATTTTATTTTATATTAACAATTCCCATGTCGTCTTCCGCCACATCGCCAAGTAAGTAGATGTATAATTAAAAGTGTAATCATTTCGGTGCTTGATTTAATTAAAAGTGTTCAATTGACTTAGATTATTTCTTATTGAGTGTTTGTGCTCACCCCTAGACCATTCAGACATCACAAACTGGTGGCAGCGTTTTGGATAGTTACTCCAGAAGGCTGTAACTGAACCCAATTAGAAGGGTTATAGGTTTATAGGTTGTAGGTGATATGTGTTAGGTCGTTGAAAATAGTGTTAGGTTTTCCTCCGACTAATTGAAATTAAGTGGTTTTATTTTATTCGCTCGTTGTGTTATGAATTGCGCTGAGCAGTGTTTTTGAGTGGGACTTTTCAACATATTCTGAAGTGTTTAGTATCGTGCGCATTTCAGTTGACGAATCTAATACGATAGTTCGTGAAAGCAGAGATTCGCAGGATTATAACGAACACGTGTACTGTATGAAATCATTTTGTTTTAATGTTGAGTATGTCCACGGACCTATGAATAAAGGAGTAAATGGTAATGTTGATTGTGGCGTAGATTTGGGAGATATTACACCGAACACTTGGGTTAGAGTTGAATATTGCAGAAATTATCTGGATTCAGTTCCACTTCTATACTGTATTTTGCAAAATCACTAAAGCATTATGCTAAGGGGGTTATAATTTTTTCAGAGGCAAAAAGGGAAAGTAGTTGAGTTTACATTTTTGACAACCTACATAGTTCTAGCTAGTAGTACTGAGGCATTGAAGGGTTTAGAAGAATATTCATATAAATTGATAAAGAAATTTTTTGCAAAAGCACTCATCTTTTGACTTGTCTCAAGTAGAGCCATTTCATGCTACGTTAAATGCATTATCTACAGGTTCAGGACTGGAAATAGCTTTCAAGGTAAAACCAAAGCGATCTTTTCCGACTTCCGCATATAAAGTATACAAGTACGTAAATTTTTCTGGATGGGTAGTGATGGAAATTGAAATTCGTATAGTGAAGAGGTTCATACCTCGAGACCGTGTTTATCCATAATTTGAGATAGAAAGGCTTGACCTAGTTGCGAACGCAGAGCCTTCGATTTCGCAAGACTCGAACGTATAACGCGAGCAAGGGTCTACTAGTTCTTCACGTTCGGAACATATTGCCGTTCCTAAGAGAGAAAATTTGAACACGATTCATGAAACTAAACCTACAAGTAGTAGTACTCATTACGATACTCCGAAGAAACAGACTCGCGATCGTAATACTTGGATTCCTCTTTCGAAATTGAATGAATAAAATTTAATAAGTTGTAGTAGCACTTTACTGGTTGACATGGAGGACGAAAGACGTCGTCTACTAGCCCACGCGATACCAGCACAAGCTCAAGTACCAGCTCAAGTTAAAGACTTGGCGGTTATTTCATTAGTAGAAAAATGGACTGGCGAAAAAGATTCGTTAACGGTACACGACTTTCTAGAAAGCATAGAAAGCGCAGCAAGTCTAGGAAATCTTTCAGATAAGGACAAAGTAAAATTAGCGAAAATGAAATTGAAAGGTTTAGCGTCGCGTTTTGTTGCGACATGACCTAGATTAAGAGGGGACATAACATTTAAAATGTTGAAAGATGAGTTGGACGACAGATTCAAGGAAAATCAGCCGTTACAATTTCATTATTACATGTTGCACAATGTTAGGCATAAACATAATGAGGATGTGCAGACATTTGCAGATAGGTGTCGTAAATTATGTGAGAAAACAGTTCAGCATGTAGATGAACCTGAGAAACAGGAAATTTTGAATCAGGGAGCTGAAAAGAGGTTATTAGCAGCTTTCACTGACGGGTTACAAGGTAACGTATGTCATCAGGTGAGATATAAAATACCACAAACCATGGACGAAGCTGAACGCATGGCTATAGCGTTAGAGGTTACAAAGGCGCATCAGGAACGCAAAACAAAATCTGATGATCCTCAGAGGAGGAGAAAGGTGTATAACATAATCTCCCAGCAAACAAGCGTCGCACGGGGTAACACGAGAAGTGGCGAAAATAATTCCAGTAACAGAAGTTTTGAAAGAGGTTATAACTCATGTTACGGTGGTTCGAATGATAACAGTAATAGTAGAAAGAGTCTATCGGGAGCATTGTTTCTCCCAAGAACATGAGTTACAGACAAGAACAAGGTAATAAATGTAATGTTATATGTTTTAATTGCGGACGTTTTGGGCACATGATCAGAGAATTCCGTAGTTTGGGAACCCCACAACGAGCCCAAGTACCTAGGAACATAGGGCACGGCATTAGAGAAACTGTAGAGAATGTAGGTAATAATAACCAAAACGCGAGAAGCCGAGTGTAAGCCCCGGGCACCGCACGGCGGTAATTACAGTTGTAGGGGGAAAAGAGACCATTGTGTCAGTTCTTGTCGAGGACCAGTCTCACTCGTTCTTAATTGACACAGGGTCCGATATATCTCTCGTTCGACCTAGAATCAGCGGGAATATTATCGATGAATCTCAGTTAGGAGCGAAATGCATAACTTGAGACTCTCTCCAGATCGCAGGTACCCAGTATGTAGAGTTATGGGTAGATGGTCAATGTTACCCATATTGGTTCTTTGTGTGCGTATCAGAGCTTCCTTTCAAGGGAATACTTGGAACCGATTTTCTCTGTTATTATGGTGCCATAATCGACTTGAAAGAACAGACATTGTATCTCAAAAATATGTTTGATTTAGATACATATAATTCAATAACTTGCATAATTGAGAAAGAGCAGCAGAAACAAGCTGAGAGCATGGCCATCTCTGAACTTGTATCCGGATCTGTGAACGGTAATCAATACAATAAAATGAAATTACACATCACACTATTCTGCCACCAAAATCGGAGATAGTGGAAGATGTTGCTTTGCACACGCCGGTTGGGATGCTGACTCGAAATTGCTTCTTATCGAACCGACATTGACGAATGTACCGGGTATCCGTGTGGCAAGGGCAATATGCAACTTAATTCTTACTGGTAAGAGCCTCCCAGAGAACGCGGTGTATTGTAGGAGCAGTACAGCTAGAAACTCTATAGGGACATGTAATAGATTCAGTGAGACGAATCTGGAGGACGGGGTGAACGACTGTCAGGGTACCTGTGTAGTTGAAAAGAAGGCACTTACGAGGGTGAGTGACCAGTGTGTTATCCCCTTTGTTTTGGGTCAAAGGGATGCGTCATAGTGTTTCGTTCCTCATCGCGATCACGTCAAAGGGCGCAAGAGGACATGATGTCCTAGTCGCGCGGAAGATACAGGAGCGACATGTGAAGAAGTAGGTGGTCATGTCGAGAGGACTACTGACAGGGTAAGCCAAGTTGAGGGTTCAAGGAAACCTCACAGTGAAGGTTCAAGGAAACCTCACAGAGCGTTAGCGAAAGCAGTAAGGGCAGTGACTAAAATCGTGAACATTACTAATGAGACGCTCGTCGTGCCAAAGGGTACAGTAATAGGATTTGCCACACTTGTCAGTGATGTTGGAGTACTATGTGTAAATAGCGTACCCGAATATCCAAGAGAAGTTGTATATGTCTTGGGTCGGATCAAAGTGGTTTAGACATCCTCGCAGATGTCCCTAGAAACAAAAATAAAAAGTGTTCGCTTCCAGGCTGCGAAGCAGTAATCCTCTCGAGTTGTGTTAGCCATAAAGTGAGTGAATTAGTTTGCGAGGTCACAGAACAGGACAGATTTTGTCGCTGTATCCCCAAAATTCGCCGAGATAGTGTACGTCGAGCAGAGGCAGTTCCGATTCCAAATGAAAAGCCCGAGTCCTGTCGTAAAAGTTTGAATTATAAAAGTTTGGATTGTCGTAATAATTTTCGTGATAAAAAGTTGAAGTGTCGAGATAATTTGCGATGTCAGAGTAATGTAAAAAGCAGCATAAACAAAGAAGTTAACTATGAAATTACGCGCGTAAATGAAAAATCGGTACCGATGTAAGATAGTGCATGTAAAATGAGAATAATGAGCCTAATTGTGTACCGATTCAAGGTAGTCGGAATTGTGAAACTCGCTCGAAAAATACGTGTAAATTATCGAATAGAGAGAATAAAATATAAAATATGTCAAATTGTTTAGTGACTCAAGGTAGTCAGAGTTTTGAAACTCACACGGCAAATAATAGTGAATCAGTGAAGCAGAAGGGTAAAAAGTTACCAGAACTACCAAAAGATGAATTTGTAGAGATAGAGAAAATTGTTAGAGATAAACTGAAACATTTGAGTAAGAGTGATTTTAATATAATGTTCCCAGTGTTAATGAAGTTTGCATATATATTTCAAGTGGAAAGTAGTTCGAATTTTGGGTGCACAAATTTATTGAAACATAAGATAGATACAGGCGAGACCAGACCAATAACGTAGAATCCATATAGAATACCGCATGCATTGAAACCAGTAATTGCAGAGCAAGTAAATTACATGCTAGATAAAAAATATTATTTCAAAGAGTAAATCATCTTGGCAGTTTCCTGTAGTGATGGTGAAACGGAAAAATAAGGACGGTCCTTTTAAGATGAGATTTTGTATAGATTTCCGTCAGTTAAATAAAGTTACAAAGCAGGATCTCTATCCAATTCCGAATGTCACGGAGATGTTAGATTCCTTGCATGGGTCGAAATATTTTTCAACATTGGACTTAGCGAGTGGCTACTTCCAAATTGAGTTAGAAGAAAGTGATAGGGAGAAAACGAGTTTTGCTACATTCATGGGGAAATATCAATTTAATAGACTCCCGTTTGGACTGCGTAATGCCCCAGCTACATTTGAGAGGTTAATGGAGAATAATGTTGTAATAGCTTTGTTAGGTGATCAGTGTTTATTATACCTTGATGATATTATAATAGTTACTAGTAATGTGAGAGAACATGCCGAGCGCATGAGTGAAGTATTGGAAAGGCTGGAGGAAGCTAATTTGCGAATCTAGCCTAGTAAGTGTTCATTTGTACAAGATAGAGTATAATAATTAGGGCATATTGTAAGTTTAAATGGCGTATAACCAGATCAGAAAAATCTACAAACAATTAAAGAACTCCCCAGACCTAAAAATGTCAGAGAAGTTCGCTCAGTGGTAGGTTTATTTCATTATTATAGGAAATTTGTACCGAATTTCGCAGACATTGCAAGACCATTGACAAAATTAACTAAGAAAGATGAACCATTTAATTGGGAAGCAGATCAAAAGGAAGCATTTAAAATGTTAAGAGAACAATTAATTTCATATCCGAATCTTTTATATCCAGATTTTTCGCAGCCATTTATTGTGAGTACAGATGCCATAGGCGCCGTCCTGTCTCAGATGAGGAACGGACACGAGAAACCAATCACCTATGCCAGTAGACAATTTAATTCAGCAGAAAGGAATTACAGTACAACAGAAAAAGAATTGTGTGCTTTAGTTTTTGCCACAAAACAGTTCAGAGAATATTTGTACGGGCATAGATTTACTGTTATTACTGATCATGCTGCATTGAGATGGTTATTGAATTTGAAAGACCCTAGTTCGAGACTCGCTCGATAGGCCCTTCGTTTAGCAGAGTTTGATTTTGAAGTAGTCCATAAACCAGACAAGAAACATGCTAATGCAGATTGTTTGTCGCGAATGGTAAATGCGATAAATTCAGAGGATTTAACTAGAGAAATAATTACAAAAGAACATAGGGAAGACGAAACATGTCTAAGTATAATAAATAAGGCAGCAAAGGGAAATTTCTTTATTGGTAGGGCAGGTATCCTATACAAAAGGGACGAAGATAAAATTTTAGTAGTTGTTCCAAAGTCACTCGTGACCAGAGTAATTAGTCATCACCATGTCACTCCATTTTCTGCTCACCAAGGCGTGAAGTGAACTCAAAACCTCCTCAGATCTTTGTACTGGTGGCCAACATTGAATAAAGATGTAGATGGATATATTGTGAGGTGCGATGATTGTCTTAGGAGAAAAAGTATAAAAATGACGAAAGCACCATTAGGTTCCTTACCGCAAGTAAATTCCCCATTTCAGGGTGTATCTCTACATATTTTAGGTCCCTTACCGATGAGTGAGAAAGGGAATAAATATGTGTTGACATTTATTGATTATTTCACAAGGTACTGTGAAGCGATACCAATTCCCGATCAAACTGCAGAGACAGTAGCGAAATGTTTTGTACAGCAGATTATTTTATGGCATGGTTTTTCTCAAAGCCTGCTGACAGATCAAGGAAGAAATTTTGTGTCTAGGTTGATGTTAGAGACGTGCAAAGTGTAAAAAATTAAGAAGTTACAAACGACCGCTTTCAGACCACAATGTAACAGATGTGTTGAGAGACTTCATCGAACCCTATCGGACATGATAGCTCATTACGTAGACGAATACAGCAGTAATTGGGAAGAATATTTGCCATATGCAGTGCACGCATATAGGACGGTTCCACATTCAGTGACGGGTTGTAGCCAACATTATTTGTTGTATGGGAAAGAAGTTAGGCTACCTCCTTTAGGTGAATTGAGTAGTCAGCCTAATGTGTTAGAGGGAGGTATGACAGCCAAGGAACACGTAGAAATTTTGTGTAATAAGTTAAAATAAGTACATGAAGTATCCAGCGAAAGGAATAAAGTAGCTTTTGAGAGACAAAAAGAGTATTATGACAAGAAGTCAAAATCACCAGGTATTGAGGTAGGTGATTACGTGTATCTACACACGCCAAATGTTAAGAAAGATAGAGTATCTAAGTTTCATAAGTTTTGGTCTGGACCTCATAAAATTTGAGAAAACTGAGCTCAGTCACATTTGAAGTATTATTAGATAAGAGAAAAGTTATTGTGCACAGTGATAGATAACAGTTGTCTAAAAATTCTATAAAGCCAAGGAGCTCGTATCTAGGCAGAGACACAACATGTAGGGAAAAAGGCCCGCGGATTATTGATGAAGTAGAAACTGTTGAGAAATTTTGCGATAGTGAAAGTGATAAAGAATTAAGTGAGGAAAATATAGGCACAAAGTCATGCCCAATCTTAGCAGACATAACAGAGTTAGCAGAAATAGGTGAAGAAGAGGAAATATGTGTTGAATGCTCTAGGGACGACAGCACCCTCGATGATTGTGAGTGTTATGATAATGTAGAAACTGACGACGTTCCGGAACCGTCGCGTTATCAAAAAGGGAAAATTCGTGAGAAAGTAGGTGAACCTAGTGTCAGGTATAATTTGCATTCAAATGTAATAAACCCCTCAGTGGAAGAGGAGGAAGCAGAAATAAGTGATGCGTAGCCTCAGAGTATAATGTAGTCTAGAATTTAATGATAATTACGAGTTCAGTGCAAAAAACTAAATAGGAGGTATATTGGTTTGCTTTGCAGATCACACCATAGGCGCTGGTGTAATTCTGGTCCAAGAAATGGACGTCGTATTAACAGGAGACATATGGACAATAGTACTAGACATACCCATAAGAAAATTGGACAGTATTAATCAGGAATTTAGGAACCAACTGAACATAATTAAAGGGATGAAGTTTTCTGGAAACCAAGAGATTGAAAAACCACGTTCAGAAATAGATGTTTGATACTACCCAGAAAATCGTCTCGCGAAAAGAGAGGTTTGATAGATGCAGGTGGTAGTATTCTAAAAAATGTATTCGGTACACTTACGAATGATGATTATGTCCGTATTCACCGAGTCACTAGTGAGTTGGGGACGACACAAGAAGAATTATTCATATAGTAGAGAAACAGTTAACTTTCGTGAAAGGGATAAATGCCAGAGTAGAGAAAAACTCGAAGAACGTAGGCATTTTAGCAACAGAGTTAGCGAAAGTAATAAAAACTTTGAACCACATGACTGCATGGAATACTTTAGCAGCCTCAATGATTGAAAGAAATCACAGATTAACGATTAGTAATTTAGGGGAAGCACTTAAATACAGTAGTTTGCTGAGAGAATTAAAATTAACTCTTCAGTCTTATAAACAATAGGTAACAAAAATAAAAGTGCCATTGGATATCATAGCGACTGGTAGGTTATCCACTTCGTTATTGACTCCAGGAAATTTGTCAGAAATTATTCGAGATATTGCTCTTAAATTGCCCGCGGACAAGACTTTGATAGCAGGAACTGATTTAGATCAATTTTACAATTATTATGAAGTAACGATGGTACATGCACTTGCAACAATTAATAGTATACAGTTGATAATTGAGTTTCCTTTCAGATCCGCGAATATGTATTTCACAATTATAGAGCTCACCATTTCCCCGTGTTTGAGAGAAATTTAGAGAGATACATTCAGATGCACCTTATATCGCGCTGTCAGAGAACAGGCAGTTTTATGCGTTAATGTATGAAGCAGAGGTGAGTCAATGTAAAGGCGGGAATAATATAGTTAGTCCCAGCTAATGTCCCGACGTTTTCCATAAAGATTCCGAATTGTCTAGTGAATGTAATATTGTCACAACCTGGTTACTATTATAAACTGTGTAAATGATAAGTTCTAGGTAACTCATTCGTACCAGTGTTTATTAGATCAGAAGATGGTGATAGTTGAATTTATTCAGTACTGGGAAAGATCAAAGTTACTAAAATGTGTCCTTATGAAAAGAGTGAAGCACGCGTGGTGTAGGAGTGGATCTTGGCGCAGGGAGTCATATCCCAGGGAAGCAGATGTCTAATAATTAATTAGAGAATTCAGTTGTTACCACACAGTAACAAGGTAACACATCAGATACAAAGTGAGTGATGTCAATTTCTCTCCAGTTCAGTCCTTATTAAGAAATAGTGAACAAGTGTTCGTTGTATCCATGAAAACTGACTTCAATATTAGTCTGTCAGAGCTAAATACAGAAGAATATGTAGAGTGGAATCATCTCATGTCGGACATTCATGATTTAAAACATAGAAAGGTTCTGAGTCAACACAACGAACGCCACAGTCACTACTTGGTGGGGTTCGTTATGATGGGACGTCTGGTACTCGTCATCTGGTTCCTGAAACGGCGCCTGTGTGAGACACTGACCAGGTGTTCACGCGCCTGCCTCCCACGTCGGAAGGTAACTGAGACCACAGAGCCTGCCCAACTTCCTGAGGATCAAGTAGATTCCATGGAGATGTGCGCTGTTTCGAGAACAGTTCCAGCCCCGCAGCCGACATCGAGGATGACTTGCCTTAAGAATCCCATGATACGTCGAAGTAATAAAATGTTGATGCACAGAGGCAAAAATTTAAGTAGAATCAGTGAAAAGCAGAGTATAGTGCGCGGAATTTTGAAAATTTAGTGCTACAGCAAGTAATATTACACTAGGGATTCGATATTCCAGAGAGCAACAAATAAAGTATCCCAATGTGTTTATTCAAATGTTTGATTGTAATGCAATGTTTGATTGATTTTTTTTAAGATAATTTAACTCAAGTATGAAAACAATTTTAACTGTTGTAAGATTAATCAATGAACACAAGATACGTTGTGTTATGAACATATATATATATATAACTGTTGTAAGATTAATCAATGAACACAAGATACGTTGTGTTATGAACATATATATATATATATAACTGTTATAAGATTAATCAATGAACACAAGATACGTTGTGTTATGAACATATATATATATATATATATATATATATATATATATATATATATATATATATATATATATATATATTCCACAAAATAATATTTCTTTGTTCAATTACTCCATGAACATTACAAATAAATGATTATCGAACTATTTAATAGTCTTGGTATACAAGACAGCTGTACGAAATATTTATAATAAGGGTTGATGTTTAATGTTATCAAATATGTATATTGTGTATGAGATTTGTTTCAGCTGCTCTTTGGAAAATTACAAAGGAGAACTTAAAAATGAGGAAGGTGACATGGTACTCCCTGTTTTGAGTTCAGTTACTTTAAAGTTATTTGATGGAATAGTAATTAACTCATTCCCTTTTATTAACTTTTATGATTCAGTTGACCGCAAGTATGGACGCAATTTCATAAAGCTTCAAGAAGAAGACGCCTGTGTCAACATCGTTGCTGCATCGAAGACTGTTAGTTGGTCGATCGGAAACCTGAATTTACATTGCTGGCGAGTACACATCATGTTGTTTCTGATAGAGCAGTTACACTCTCGGACTCTATACTTCAACCAGCTTCACTTTGATAGCCAACTCACATATAGCTTCAGCCACATATCTTTCTAAAGTTTTGCTCAGCCCAAACAAAACTTTTGTAAAAGAGGGAGTGATGTAGTGCTGCGCGCACTCCGCTAGCTTTCCAGTTCAGAGAGAGAACATTTTAGTGACGTATTTTCGCAACTTATCAGGTTCTGCGGTGCCTGGGACAGGAAGCTGTATCCGCTCTAATACTGCCTACGGTGATTTCAGCACCGCATGACTGTGATTGCTAACCACTTTTGAAGGGAAATACGTCCTGTTTTTCAAGATATTTTGGTCCTATGACTCCTGGAATCACGCGCTGTATCACGCGCTATTTTCCCATCACATAATTTCAATACCACACTTTGGGGCCGTGTGCTAAGTTCCAGTTCATTGGTTGACGCCTTAACCTTGCTCTCTCATTGGTTGCCGACTCTTATCGCCATGACTTCTCATTGGTGAGAGACTGCTCATGTGCGACTTCTTGGTGGAGGGAGACTTCTCCACACTACACTCATGTTGCTTTATTATGCCATGCACGACCTAAAGAAGAGACTTCAGCAGAGGACACCAGAGACTGCATATCACCGCCTGGGACGACTCGCCTGAGCTGCGCTGAGACTCCACTCTCCTTCACCACCTTGGCTATAGAATGAATATATATCCATTGCCGTTATTATTTTTTTTATATTAACAATTCCCATGTCGTCTTCCGCCACATCGCCGAGGGAGTAGATGTATAGTTAACAGTGTAATTATTTCAGTGCTTGATTTAATTAGAAGTGTTAAATTGACTTAGATTATTTCTTATTGAGTGTTTATTCTCAGCCCTAGACCGCTCGGGCACCGCAGTATACTGGTGGTATACAATCATCGAATGTGCTAATACATAATATTTTTGTCCTCCATTTGCGAGGATCATCACTTGGAAAACATGTTTTTTAATATCATATCTCAGGGACTAATCAGTCGACATTTACCAAATCCTGCACACAAGTAGTACCATGGTAGGCTATGTAAACTTAAGTGTTTTAAATGGTCAGTCACTTATTTAGAAAATGATGGCCCTATAAATATTCTAGGTTACTGAACCTTGTCATTCGAAACATTAGACTGATTAAATTCGAAGTTGATGCTCGAATATGACATTCGTAATGCTGTTTGATTTCACACTAACTTATGGTACGATGTTTTCTGTGTTCAATGACCCGGGTAAGGCACGTGTGTATTTGTAATTGTCTCACTGCTGTTGATTATGTTTCTTGTTTCACCTTTAATGATATTGCTTTCAACGAGGCGACAAATCCTACCTACCATAACAGCTTTTAAGAAATGATTTAAAAATTAATTGTAGCCGTGTTGAGAAGAATATGCTTATGACTTGTATCAGAAACGTCTTATTTGTGTTTATTATTAATCCAGCGATAATTTACTTGCACTTCTTTAATTACAACAGAGTAGTATAATTATTCTCGCAAGGTGATATCACATCTTGAAATGTCTAATTCAAATACGGCAACTGTATTTACTTTAATGTACGTAATATTTACATTAATGTACTTAACGATTACTTGATTATGTCAAGAGTTTGTCAAAATACCTTGTCTATACATGTACAGAATGTCAAACAATATAGAAACGTTCTGAAAACGCGAATCTATTATAGTATATTTTACACATTCCTTCAATATCTAATAAGTAGCGTCGCCTGATTTCTGTGAAAAGTATTCCACGCCACGTACAGTTCAATATCATATGTGCGACACTTCAGTGTTCCTTTGTTTATTAGACATTTGTCTTGATAAAAAAACATTTGTTAGTAGACCAAGCCAACCACATTTAGGCTACTCTAGGAGTAAACATCTCTAATTCCCTGGTAGACGCCTAGAACTAACAATAGTTAAAATCATCCATTTATTAAAGAGAATACAGACATTGGACCGATTAAACGTTTCTGAAGCATCAGACTATACATAGATACGATGAAATATGTGATGTTAATTTTCCTTTCACGCTTTGTTACAGTTCGATGTCTGTAAATTTTTAATTTATAATATTTCACCACATTACATAAATAATATATCCATCCAAAGAGTTCTTTGTAAATCTGAATATCAACAACGTGGCATGAATCTAGATACAAGTTCCGATCAAGCCTCACATTTGTGATATAAAATCCACTTGGATATTATTTCAAGTTTTAAAGTAGTCTTGAAAATACTAATGTGTACTTGAATTATAATATTCCTAAAATACATTTCGTAATTCATTCTGTGTGAAGGCAGTTTCGAGTATTGATTCAGTGGCGTAGCCAGAAATTTCTCAAGAGTGGGGTTACACTGACTGAAGGAAGGGAGGGAGGTTATACTGGCATTAGTGATGCTGTCGTATCCATTAAGACCATGGTGTCCATTAAATTATATTTTAGCATTCCCTAATTTTCCCTGTTTCCAAGACAGAATCTTGCCAGTATCTCTGACCTTTTTTCAAAACCTAAACTTTCAAATACCATATTTTTTTACTACTTACAGAAAAAAAAATTCTATTAGTGAAGTTGAATTAAATTGTACGGCAACAGACCAATCCAGCAGTGCCAATATTTTATTCAGATCATCGACATTTCTCTCAATATACGCTACTGACTTCACTGGAGTGCCCATTAGAAACACACAAATTCTTTATTTTGTACTTATAGGCCCTGTGACACTTGGCAAAGTTATATCATTGCTAGTTCACTAACTTAAAATTCGAAATATTAAAATGCATAAGCTCATAATTACATCATCCTGTATTTAAGCTACTAACAAATTTTGCAGAGTAGTAATTATTTAAATTTTCCCTGGCCTAGGGGAAAATTCTCTGATGTTTCCCTGTCATATAAAAGCCCCTGACTTTTCCGTTTTCCCTGAATCATTAAAACACAAGTCACTTAATATAGCCTAACAACATGCATCATAGTTTACAGCAATTATTATTTTATCTAAATGAAAGGCTTGTTAATAATTTTAATCCCAATAGTTGATATCCAAATGGTAAAAAAAAAAAGGGATGCGGGAGGTTACGACTCCCATAACCCCCCTATTTGGCTACGCCGCTGTTATTGGTGTATGCAGTGCATGCAGTGTCAAATATATGATAGTACATTTTCTGTTCATCATAATTTGAAAGCAATTTTGATTTGCAGGATTTGTGGTGTATTGTTAAAATACTGAATTCCATTAGACATAAAATCTAAAAGGATGCATTCTGTGTGCAAATTCTGCCAGAACATTGCCGCTTCAAACCAACTTTAGAAAAGCCGATTTACTTTTTCCAAATACGGGAATATCGCTTCACAATACACCACCATACTGTTTCTGAGATCACAGCATTTTTTTACTTAAATAACGGAGAATTTTTATACGAGGTAACAAATACAAATGATATTAAGTAGCAAAAAAATTATTTGCTCTACGTATCAGAGCTTCTGCTGTACGTTCTTGCCAATACCTAGTATTTTCTTGCCAATACCTAGTTACAGAAACCACATATAAGGTGCAATTTTGTAGAGCACGAACGTAATCTGAAACCAATATTAGATTACAGTTTTTCAAATAAGTTCGATTTGAGCTGTGCTTTGTTTACAGACCGAGTGTTGCTCGCTTTATTATTTTAATTGCCACATGTGAATACGGAAATTACGTTAAGTGAGTCGGCTGAGATGCATATTGTAAATTAAAATTAAATGTTTCGCCTCGGAGCCTGTCAGAATACATCAGCATAACTGCCCGCGTACAAAACAGACATGAAGACACAGAAAGAAAATTTACATTTATCTGCTTATACTTTTTCCTATCGCCCGAGACCATGGGCTAGTCTGGTACTTTATTTTCTCTATGGCCAGAGGCCCGTGGAAGTGGACACTCGAAAGCGAACTGGCAACTCTGTTCGAAGACATCAAGAATATAGCCCTTGTAGTTCCGTTGTGTCGAGCAGAGCGCAGCAGTAAACAGAGCTATCTTTACGGTAAACGATATGAAAGCCACGACTATATATCGTTGATGGCTAGTGTTTAATTGCACAGCTTAGTGTTCGTTAACGGTCACACAAATAAATAATTTGTCAGCTGTTATGTTTTCTGGAAACATAGAAGAATGCCACAACGAGGCCAATTTATAACTTTACAAAAATTAACATACGAAAAAACTCATTTGAATAATGTAGTGTTTGGCAGATTGAAAGCTGCCACATACAGTGACTATTAAAATTATTTATGTGACTGTTACAACTTCCTACAAGTCAAATGTTAATGTCTTGGCAGAGTTTATATCTCATATGAACCAATTACATTTTTTTCGTTAAAGAATAAACAGCGGTGTTATTTATAAAGCTTTTTATAAAGACACTAGAAATCATATTTTCTTCAATATTCGGAAATTTTAATGGTTTATAATTTTTAAAATTATTTTTGCATGAACTACTTTGACCTTGCCTGTAATATTATAAACATAAATTCTCATAACTATACATTGACAGATATCTAACACGTCCCCTTAAACATATAGCACTTTATATTGCATCGAAATTATAAACAAAGTGCATAAATAAATTACTTTACTAAATCTGTCGATTCGAACACTATCTTATTGTGTGCACAATAGCGGTATTTTCTTACATTTAGTTGTTTCATCATGTTAGGGGAAAATACCCTCGAACTAAAAAAGTATTTGCTACCGAATAATAAACTTTTGCTTCAAATTCGCGTCATAGTTTTTCATAAACTACAAAAGAAATTTTCTGTAAGTTTAGGGAATGGAAAAAAAATGTGTTCACTGTCCGTGCCTCGTTTCGAGAGCACTAGATTACGCATGTATCACACGCAAGAAAATATAAACGGGAAGGGGATGTGGCAGGTGGCAGCGTAGGCAACAATGCTAACTGTAGGAATGTGGGCCGATGTTAAGTTAGCAGCTCTGCCTCTTTAGCTCATGACTCATGAAATTCTTCTTACTTCAACTTTTCTCGCCGCGCATGAGATGAAACTATTGTGAAGCTAAATTAACATAAAAGTGATTTATTTTTCTGGCCGTTACTATTAATTAGTAACTTTGTTAAGTTACAAGTTACCCCAAAACGTAACTTCAAAATAATCCGTTATTTATAAACTCGTTACTTTCGTTAAGTTACTACTTAACACTGCACAACCCCAGTAAGGAAACCATTCCGCGATCAATCAGAAACGAGGTTCAAAAATGACAGATTTTACAGCTACTGCAAATATTTACGACCAGTGTGTTGGCTAACCTTATGTAATATAAACGTTATTATATTGGTGTGTAAGTGAAAACTTAAGATTATAGTTTTCCGTAAGGAAATTGTTTCGTTGGGCTCGTGGACATTAACAGTGATCGTAGTAAAAAATGCAAACAAATCTTCAGTAACTTCGTACTGCTTTAATTGTTATAAATGCAAGAGCTCAACACACAAAATGAACAACAAATCGTTATCATCTTAATAATACAAACGCAGCATGGACATAAACGTTCATTCGAATAAAAGAAATTCATAAATGTAGGCAACTACGAAGTTCATTTAAATACTATTCTACCACAAGTTCGTTTAGTGTTGCTCCCGTACCTATAAACTTGTGATTGGCCTGCATAGAACACAGAATTAAAAAATAGAAACTTTTCAATTCTTCTTATGCTATTACTGCTAGCAGGCGGCCATTTCATGATGTTATGTTGTGTCGTAGCAGGTGCCATAGGCAAGTGCGTGTTCAGTTTCTTACTTTTATTTCTTACTACAATTATTGTACCACGGATTAGACATCCACATTTTCAATCTATGAAACTATTGATCTTCACGCAGAGGGATTTTATACCATTCTAAAATAATAGAGTCTTGTAATGACTCCGATGAAGAGGATTAATGTAATAATAATGACATCAGAATTTTGAATCTTGGCTAACTTCATAAAATTTTGCGCCAAACATTTAACGCAAAACGTTATATGGTGCAATACTTTCATTAAAATCAGTGGTATTAACCAAGAACATTAATCAAATAATAGAGTCTTGGAATAACTCCGATGAAGAGGATTAATGTAATAATAATGACATCAGAATTTTTAATCGTGGCTTTGGACGAAATAATTTTAGGCAAAATGACTTTAGGCCAAATAATTTTAGGCCAAGTGACTTTAGGTTAAATAATTTTAGGCCAAGTGACTTTAGGCCAAATATTTTTAGATCGTGACTTTAGGCCAAATTATTTTAAGTCAGGTAACTTTAGGCTTAAATATTTTAGACTATGTGACTTTAGGCTTAGTAATTTTAGGCAAAGTGACTTAAGGCTAAATAATTCTAGTCCAAGTGACTTTAGGCCAAATGACGCGCACCCGTGTTCCCCTCCAAAGGCAAAGCTACGAATGTTCACAAAGCATATGTTACTCTGTACATCCTTTGAGGACTTTAACCACCACTGCTACCATATCACGAAGGTTGCCTATTTACAGGCGCTATGGCGAATGACTGGATTTCAGACACGTAGTAGTTAATGAAATGTTTTTGTATTGGTTTCCTTTGTAACTTCTATGAGTTTTGCAAGTAAATTACGATCTATTATGTTTACTGAAATTAAACTCGTTGAAAACTGCCATGAATTCCTAATAGAATTAATTATTATAATTTTTTGCGGTGTGTATGATGAGAAATGTGTTGTGGTGGGGAAGTTATATTTGATATCTCCTATATGGGTTTATGTTCCTTTGAACTCTATCTTCCTGTGAACATATGTGCTGCCTAGGCCAGGGTTTATTCACTTCCAAACCACTGCATGTTAAACATGATGTTTTCTTATGCAGCCAAATACATGGAACCATGCCTGCATTAGGTTATTTTTTCAAAGACTGAGTATTAAGTATGACGTTTCTGGAAGTCTCACTTGGCATCGTCTCTGGGTGTGACAGGTTGATGTATTTTATTCGGTGTGCTACTAATGCAGTTGTCCTAAAAATGTTCCTGAAAAAAAAGATGAATTCTGTTGCACAGTTTGATTCTATATTCATGTCGCGTGTATTGAGTGAATGTTGAAGTTAAATCACAACTTTTTAGAGTCAGGTTAGTATGTAGAATAATACTTAATAGCGTAATATAACTTTAGCTTGATAAGTAGGTGTACGAGAAACTGTATTGTTGTTGCGAAAAACAATTTTCATAGATAGGTATATTTACATCTTGTAAAAGAGCTCTGCTAATACCCTTATTACTGTGAATGACTGAGTACATATACTTACTCGTCATTTATTCTGTTGTGTGATTAATTTGTTACTACATTATATACTAAGCATTTAAAAATCGGCGTAACTACAAAAAAAATCAGAACACTATCATATAATTTGCGTATTGTTATGTAGGTGTTCGTTTGACTAAAGTGATAATGCAGTGAGCATCTTACATCTGACATTTTAACTCAGGGAATTTTTTAAATGTCAAATAATAGTGTGGATAATAGTACGAAGAAAGAAGTAAGATCTAATGTGGCTGCAGCAATCTGCATCTTCCTCCTACAACAAACAGAGTAAGAAATAAAATTAATGAAGTTGTGTTTGAGGCTCAAAACGAAGACCTAAATTATATACACTGCTCATTCCAACTCCCATTGACTTTTCACTTGAATTAAGATATAATAAATGTATAAAATTCATGCTTGCGGTTCGAATCGATCACTTAAAAATGTAAATCAAAATCCACAGTTCCACATTCGCTGCCTGAACCAGCGAAAACATGAATAATAACACAAACAAACGAACTACCTGAAACTGGGCTCTAACGAGAAACCTAAATCATCACTTACGATCTGAAATGTTACGCTTGCTGCCTGCATCATCATAGACAAAAAGTAAATAACTTCGTGTATTACATGTAGACCAACATGTTGAACACAGTCTAAGATCCCATAAGTATATAAGTAATTGGTATCGTTCTTGATACGCCTTGCATTAAAGAGAAAATGTATAAAACCATCTGATTCCTACGGTTCCCGCCCGGAATTCACATTTTTGTGTTTGGGAGATTGGAAGTAAAGGAAGGTTATGTTCTTATCGTGACTGTACTTTAGGAATTTTATTGTCAGATATTAATGATATTTAATATTTTCCCCTGCCGCACCAATTCAGAATTTTAATTTCTAATATATTTATGTCGATCAGGGGACATGTCATCTGGCATGTCGGAGTCGGAGTTGTCTGCCATGACGTCACAGACGCGGCCGAGTAGTAATGTATATATGGGACTGCGGGGACATGCATCATGCATCACGATCCAGGTGGGAACATCCGCGGCCCATGTTGGCTCTGTGCGTGCAGTGGGTTGCCGCCATCTTTGTTGGTGTCTCAGCCAGGGCTCACGGCCATATTGAATGATCTTCCCCCTTCATCCCTAGAAACTATTGTAATAAAAATTATTTTAATAAAAATTATTTCAGTTAAAAAATTACTTTAATAAAAAAATTATTTCAATAAGAAATTATAAAGCATCTGCTGGCCACCTCGGATTTTTAGTAATTATATCGGTTTAGAGCGTCGCTACAGACAGTAATTTCATGTTTCTACTTTTTTCGGGTAATGTTGCCTACAAACAATTTTTATAAAAATTTCGTAATTATATCGCATTGCCATTACGGTACCCAATGCATCGGGGGAAGTATTGATTACCCCTCCTTCCTCACAAAAACCCGTAAATAAAAAAAAACTTGTAAAACTTAGCACACACCACCACTCATAACTTCACCGCACACCAACACCTATCCCCTCATCGCTTCATTAACCCACACCATCTCACCACCTCCCCTTCTTGACCCTCTTCAACCACCGAAACCACACCACCCCCTCGCCCACTAGTCACCATCAATCACCCTCACCATCTCATTCCCCACCCTCCCCAACTCCCTCACCATAACCCTCTCACCTCTCACTCCCCTCACTACCATCGCCATCCTTGGCCCACAAAATTCTAAAATTCTAGGTTCGTGTAATATCATAATCCTGCTCACCCTGCCACCCAGTCGTAAAAATCGATCATAGCACATTTCTTAATACCAATATTTAATTATGTTTTTGTTTATTATGCCAAACATATACATTTTTTCATTTCTTATAATCAAACTATTATTGGTTAAGTGCATAACCTCAAGAGCTGTTCCAAATGGGATATTTTGTTTGCAAAAATCCATAGCAAATTTATGATTGATTGCATTATAAGTACATTCAAAGGTAGGCGATGTATTATAGAGCTCGTAATTTTTTTTTCAGTTGGGTCTATATCTTAAATCATAGTATAAAACATTTTCGCACGTTAGGTTGTAAGCAAACAAATATTTACAGGCATGTGAGATTATTACTTGAAATTTTCTTGGCGCTAGGCTCGTGAAATTCAGTTTGCAAGCATCATTTACAGCTCCAGGAAAAGTATGCATGTATAAACCCTGCGACCATTTACAGACATAGTGATTCGCTAAATTTAGAATTATATTTGCATTAAATGTTTGTTATCGAGATTGGTCAATAACAGGTTAATAGAAGGTTTAATTTTAAATTTTTTAAATAATTTTGGTTTTTTGCCTATTTATTAAATTTTATTACTACAAAATTATGCATGTTCGACTGCATTAAGTCTGCACCTGTATAAACATTAGCTTAAGTTCTAATTCATTAAATAAAAAACCAACTGTTAGGGTACTCGTGAAATTTGAACCGCCATGCAGTGAGCTTGAAGGCGAAGTCCTTGCAGCAGAAGCGACACCAATATGCCACTGAAAGTTCCTTAGATGACACACTAGCAGTACCAGATGGTTCAGCTGCTATCATGTCGGAAGGAGCAGGAACCGTGGATGAAGATGTCTTCGTGGAAAGAGATGTTGCTCCTGGTGATAAGGCGCCTGGTTCGTAGTTCATATTGGTCGCAGTAGATTTTGGTAGTGGAAATATATTATCGAAATCACCATCCATCACTCCGCTGATAGAGACCGCAAAGAATTCTCTGTTGCAGATCCCACACCGAGGCATCGATGAAGCCTTCAGTTTAACTTTGCATGATCTTACATGTTTACAGTAAGTATTGTTGCGGTAGAAACGCGACCCGCACTGTGAGCACAGATACTTAATGAGGTTGGGATTGTTCATAAAGTCACAAAACTTATGGTGCCGTGCGGTGTGTTGATGCGAAAATATCTGGTCGCAGTAGCTGCATAGATATGTTTTCTCCAGTGGTGGCGATACAGGCGAATTTCTGAACTCTGCAGGGGACAGGTCAGCCAAAGAACTGGTTGGTACAGTTGAAAAAACGCATGTTGCAGTAAGAAATGGTGCTGTCAGTTCATCCGAAGTTACAGCTGACCCCATTGAGGACATCTCAACCAAAAAAGTCGATGGCGCTGTCGACCTCATGCCTGAATATGGCGATGGTGGTGCTGTTGCTGCACGTGTCCCATCTGAAGAACTCGATGGTGCTTCTACTGGACCCACGACCAACGTCTCCATAATATTTATGACAGGTACCATTACCTGCTGCGGCAATCTGCCACTCACCAAGACCTCTATCAAACTAAGCTCCATAAAATGAACCCAGCTACCTACATATATGTCCATGATGTCATGGAAATATTGCGGTGCATCATGGGATGCGAAGGCACATTCACTGTTGCACCTGGTTATGAGTTGACGAGTGCGGCATTCTGTATCACCATAGGCACTAACAATGTTGAGAGGTATAGGTACAAAACGATGTTGCGGTTGTCACTCGCACCGACGACGTAAGTTGCAGAAAAACCCAGATATAAACCTCTTCCCAGCACTGTGGGCACCTTGAAGGTACAAATATCGCCGATCTGTAGGCGTATCACATACCTAAGGAACTTTGATTATATACACTTTGTGAAAACAGAATCTAAATGGTGATACCACGAACTGTGGATAATTTTTAATGCGTGTAATCTACATCGATGATGGGTGGACCGATCCCATTTGTTCTCAGCTACAGATGATCCACAGTAGTATGTCTAGCCAGGGCGCTTCAATATCATCTCTTCCTCCCCGCAGAATACTTTTTTATGCTCTTTTCAACCCGGCTTCGATGTCATCTGCATTACACTTTGGTAAGTTCGAGATCTTGATTGCTTGCTTTTCGTATGCATCTGGTTTACTACAGCTACATTCCAAACGTTAATTATATTTTATGGCTTAATATTTCCCCACCTCCTCTGTAAAATGGTTTATTAAATTTTGTTTCGTACATGTCAGAAATATACAAATATCTTTCTTCGAAGTTGTCAGATTCAGAGCAGCATAATATTTAAGAAGACCCCTGAATGCTGATTCCTTCAGGAAAAATTTGTTTACATTCAGCTTTCTTTGTTAGGTTGTAATGCAAGGTCTGGTGAATTGCTAGGTGTATCTTCTGATTTGCTGGTCAAAATTGGATTGGGACCAGCCTTTGTTGTGAACTACAAATTGAAGTGATGAGACGCTAGGCCTGCATCATAGAATGGCGCAGCCCGTTTACAATGTTTCAGATAACTTGTTTAAATTTTCGGTGCCAATAAACTGTTTAGAGCACTTCTCACATTGATATGCCATGCATATGGAGCTCCTTACACATGCGTTATTTTCATTCCTTAGTAGTTCATTAGCATTTGCGAAAGTCTTGTTTTAGTAACTGCATGGAAGGAATCAACTATATGCACACGACATTCACAGCTGAAGTTTTTCTCTTTCGATGGTTCTCCAGTGTGTGTAGCACCGGTTTCCATCCGAGTAAATGTCCTATGCAATGTCGTCAGAAAATGCTTAGCAGGCAGTGACAGCAGACCAGTATATGTTTCGAGATTACTTTTCAGGTTGCCACTTCGTCGACCAAACCACGATTTATATTTTTTATATGCGAAATTAGCATTCTCCACGTTCTGATTGCAGTTGAACCCATGTCGCCGCGTATTGCAACTTTCAGAAAATTTCTTCTCACACTAACGACACATTATTCTGGAATACGTTCCATCTTGGGCCGAGACAAAGCTCCCATCTCCACAGTCCATGGGCTAAAATACCTTAGCAGGCCAGATTTCGAAAAGAATGCTGACAATAAATATACCTCAACCTCAATAATCAACATTAAAAATATCGATATGAAGGTAACACGTTTAAACAAGTAAAGTGATGCGGGAAGACCTCCTAGCGCACCCTAAACATGAAATTACACACGATTGTTACCCTCCCAGCAAGATTATATCCATCGTCGAAGAATTGAAGGAGGGGGACTACATACGATGAGTCGGATGCGAATCGCCTACGAACTGCATGTGGTCGCCAGGTGCAACTGCCGCCGTCGCAAGGTCATTATTTGTGGGATGAACTACCTGTTTCGAGCAGACCTCGTCGAGATGATACCGTATGCTAGGGTCGACAAGACCTACAAATACATGTTGACTGTCATCGATGCCTATAGCAATTTCGCCTAGGCCAGACTGATCAAGTCAAAGAATGAATGTGACGTCACCGAGGCCATGACGGATGTGTTGCGAGAAGGTTGCATCCCGACTTATTTGCAAACTGACCAGGACAAGGAATTCTACAATGCAAAGTTCAAGACCCTGATAAAGAAACATAACATAAATCATTATTCGCATACAGCAATCTCAAAGCATCTATCGACGAGATGTTCAACAGGACTCTGAAGGGTAAGATGTGGAATCATTTCGCGGTGAAGGGAAACTGCGTGTGGCTTCAGCTACTGCCGATACCCTTCCACGATTTATAATTCTACCTTTCATTCTACCACTAGCATGAAGCCCGGAGACGTCAATGACGACTCCCTGGTTCGGACCGTCTATGCTGTTCCGAAGAGGAAGGATTCATGTAAACCTAAATACAAAATCGGTGACCTGGTGCATGTCTCCAAACAGAAAGTCGTCTTCGAGAAAGGGTTCGCAGCGAATTGGAGCCCAGAACTCTTTCGTGTGCTATGTATACGCAACTACGCTTCAAGGACCTACAATATCGAAGATCTGATCAACGTACCCACCCATGGTAGTTTCTACACCGAGGAGATCCAGCCTACGAAGTTTACAGACTTGTATATGGTCGAGAAGGTCCTGAAGCGATATAACGGAAGATCATATGTCAAGGGGTGGGGTTTCCCTGCCTGATACAATTCCTGGGTCACTGAAGTTGACATTAAGAGGTAAACTCACCTTGGATGAAGACAAATGTATATATACAGACTTTTATTCAAGGACTTATGTGTTTCTTCATGTTGTACATTACATAATAAAATAAAATTTTTAACTAATATGTTTTTTTATATTATTTTTAAAATATTTCCCTAAAAAATAGTAGAGATGAATTAATCTCTAATTTTATAAGAGAGTCTCGTCGAAGGAAAAAAAGTTTGGAAAAGTACTATATGGGAGCTCTCTGGTGGTATACGTTAAAAAAATAAAAACTAGCAGAATCTATAGTTTCCTGTACTGGCAAAATATATTAAATATGTTAAAGTCATAATTTGGGGACCACTGATCATATAACATTTATTGGTATGGGTGGAGCGATAATTTCTATTATGTAAGGCTAATGATTAATTTGTTGTGAGGATGGGAGAGTATGGCAGGGTGCATGTGTGAGGTAAATGTTATATGTTCCTCAATTTTTAGAATTTTGATGGCCAAGGTGCAGAGGAATGGTAAGGGGTTATGTGAGGAGTGATGAGGGGGTGGGGGGGAGAGTTTTGAGGATGTGTGGGGATAGTGAGTTGTTGCTGAGGCGTTGAGGGGTGTAAGGGTTAGAAAGGTGTAATGAAGGGGCAATAGTTGGTGTGGGTGGTGAGGTGGCGAGGGGTGAGTGGGTGCATGAGGGGGTGAAGAGTTGCGTGAGGGTGATGAGGGGGATGTGTGGACGCGATAAGTGCGGGAGAAGGGAGAGGGCGCCAAGTTCGCTGATCCTCCCTGGTTGTCTTGACCTGGCTCGGAGTCTCGAATCCTCTCCTGCTCTGAGGATTAAGTGGCTCATTCCGCTAAGAGCATCTAATCCATTTGCTCGACTGAAGATTTTTTGTCTTGCTTCGAGGAGGTCCAAATCCGCTTTCCTCAGTTTTCCATTTTTTTTTTTTTTTTGGTGGAAAAAGTGACTTTTGGGGAAAATAATTAATTTCGGAAGTAATTTTTGGTGTAAAACAAGTCTTTTTGTCGATAACATGGCTGTCCCAGGCTGCCGACCAACATGGCCGCCGGCCACGCCTACCAATCTGGCGGACAACTGCTACCTCCTGATGGATGAGGTATGTGCCAAAGTCGCCATATGGACACACGCCTCTCATTTGAAAAAATTGTCAATAAATTTATTTTATTTTATCCTTATATGTTACCTTCCGGATGCGGTGGAATATACATGCGATTTTTTTTACTGACATGGAAAAATTTATTTATAACGATGGTTAAAGTACAAGAAAATGGCTGAAAGAAGAAAGTTACTAGGGCTTCGGAAGTGCTTCCTTTGCCGTGAACAGCCTATGCATGCTTTTACGCAAAAACATAAAGGAAAATATATATTTTTTCAAGATATGTAAAATGTTTAACGGAGATTGATACACATATAAAGTAGCGCATTTTTCCCCCAGCATCTTTAAACTTTATCTATGATCTGCAGTTAACACGCATATGCATACCCTGCCTATTGGAAGTCAACCCAGGGTTTATTGCGCTGCAACCTGCCTTTTAATTCAAAAACGTTCACGCCAAATGTGACAATTCTTAAAACCAGACTTGTGTGCATAAGAAGAGCCAACGTAATCTGCCTGTACGTTTATGGTGGCACCGAATTTTCAGATTAAATAGGTATCAATAGGACGTTTACTTCATAGTGAGAAGGCACCTTTCCTTGCAATTGGTACGATTTTCTACAATGTATTTGCTTGCTTTTCCCGCCTTTTTAAATATCACGAAGAAAATATTAACTAAGCTAATACACCGTTGTTATGTGTTGGTATGGTTCATTATACAAGAATGAGCCCTTTGCTATGCCCTTCGCCCAATGGTAACACAAACGTCAGTCACAATTTAATTTAACCTCAAAGATCAGTAGTGCAAACTCCCTTATTAAAGAAGTATCGGTTCGTATTATAATGCATAATAAACACCAAGCAAGAGCTATTTGAAAACTCATAAATATATTGAAAAACATTCAATAACTACAATGGTTCAAAATACAAAATGTTACAAAATTCTAACGCACAACACTTTACACTACAATTTTGATACTGCAGTTTCCTTACTACAAAAAATACTGTTTTATTCTACCGTCTACCTTGCGAGTAAAAGAAGTTTCCTTAAATTTTTAGACATTATAAAATAATACTGAGAACCTAAACTTCATAAAAGATTGATTACAATAAAAGGCTTTTATTTTTGTTTTCCCTAGTTTTACCTTCTAATACTTCTTTCATATAGCTATCGCCATTTATTGAGTTTTCTTATAAAGATATTTAACATATTAGTATCCCAGAAAACTAGAAAGGATATTTCCATTAGATTTGTCGTTCTCCTACATTTTTGACATAACAATATCAATTTTCATGTAGGACAAACATATGAACATATTTGCTGTACTTCCTAAATTATATGTAGTTTTCTAACATAATGAACCTTGTTTGTCAATGAGGACATCTTCAAGATTTTGTATTAACCTTAAATTATGAATTTTCACTGGCATGAAACACAATATTACTTTCCCACCAGAATATATTTTTTTCTTATGTTTCTTTACAAAATATATAAGAATATTCTGTGTGTCTACAAGGACCTCAGCCATATATGATGTTATTATATGGCACACAGGAAAATTCGTGAGAACAAGCTTAACTCCTAGTTACATTATCGCATGATCTGAAGACAACCTCTAAAAAAAATCCCTGATACGACATTAATGGTGTATAACTTGTAATAAAAACAGAGATCTTAAAAATGCAATTTCATAAAATTTACTGAACCATCTTGACTTCTGATTACAGAATAACAATAGTTTCAGTACTATACAGGACCAACATGTCCTCTTTCTGCATTTGGTCAGAAGGACCCAAATACTACGTACAATCAGAGAGTACTTAGCTTTTGTAGTCCAGGAGCCCTGCAGCCATCTTATCACGAGACCCAACCGCAGGCGTTTAAATGCCATAATTTTTGGGGAGTGACCCTCACCAAAACCAGGGGTATTTCGTTATTTTACGAAACAACCAATGACATTACACTTCCCCATGGAAGCTTCTAGAATAAATCACATTTTCTGATAAGTACAAACTATCAGCGCTCTCTTTAATGTCTGTTTATTCAAATTTACGCGCAACTGAGCGCCTAGCGCGACACTGGCGCAGCACTCCGGCAGGCGGGTGAACCAACACTCAGCTGGCCGGTAGTACGTGAGATAGCTCCGGTCGGTCGCCATGCATGTTTTCTGTGCAGCATAATTTTCGTGCGTGTTCGTATACACTTCACGTGTCGCTCGTCAATTTCAATCACCAGTTCGTAGGACACAGGTAAGAAACAGTCATCTCATATTTATTTAGTCTCTAGCAAAGAATTTGTACGGGAATTAACTTCTAATCGATACATTTTGCAGTGTTGCATAGCGGCAGGCAGGCAGGCTGACACACAGGATGACGTAGTTCGAACGTAGTAAAACGCGTCCAGATGGGGCGGGTGGGATTTTCCATGCGTGACATGAGACCGCGTTTGCGCCATATTACCCTTACGTTACTTTTGTGAAACCTACCGTTTTCCAGATCACCATTTAATTCTAAAGGACCAAGATATACATGAATGAATGAAGGATGTTTCAATGGATGAGTAATCAGATATTTTTATTTGATGTTGAATTTTAAAACTACAAGGAAAAACCAAGCTAGATGGAGCAGTGGTTAAAATTTTGACCCGCATTCGGTAAGACCTGGGTTCGAATCCGGGTCCGGCCATTCTGATTTTGTTTTCCCATGGTTTTCCGAAATCACACCAGGGGAATGCTGGGACGGTTCCATACGACAGGCCATGGCCAATTCCTACAGGCTATTCACGGTAAAGTGACAATTTTGAAAACCATCTCATTTGAAATAGTAGTCCATACATATATTGTATTATACCATTACACGTTAACTCCCTAGTCCGGTGAAATTTATACATTATATTTATTATTTACATAGGAACATTTGTTTTTAAAAATGTTGGAAGTGTAAAAAATGGCTAAAAGCAAAGAGTAACTAGGGCCTCAAAAGTGCTTACTTTAACTTGAACAGCCTATACCTGTCCGTTTTTCTCCGAGTAACTTGCCCCGTCACTAATAATCTCGCTATCGACGATAAGTTAAGCCCTACCTATCTACTAGGACAAGTAATAGTCATTTTTCAGTCATATTCTATATCAGATATACTGTGCAGGGGTCATTGCGTCGGAGCGGTTAGAATGCTCGCCTTCCACCATGGCAAGCCGGGTTCAATCCCCGGCCGGGTCACTCCCGGATTTTCGCAAGTGAGAATCGTGTCGGACGAATGCCGCTGGTCGGCGGATTTTCTCGGGGATCTCATGTTTGCCCCGCCCCTGCATTCCGGCGCTGCTCCATTCTCGCTTCATTTCACCCCCATCGATTTCCAAGACCTCGTTGCTAAGAGCCACTCAAATCTCTCAACTCGACCCGAGTCGATTTACTTCACAATTTTTGACATAGTGAGAGTTGTTTTATTGGACTGGGCACATTAAATTCGATTGTCCCGTGCTACAGGCTCAATGGCGTCCTTGAACTACAGTGACACTCTCTTGGGTGCTGTTGAGTAGACTGCATTTCCTGTGCGGTCAGGTGTTCGTTGACGGTTATGGCATTGAGTGGCGCAATCGAGCATTCGTTCAGCCAAACAGAAATTTAATTGTATTTGTTATATATATATATATATATATATATATATATATATATATATATATATATATATATATATATATATATATATATATATACACACACACACACACACCCACACATTACTGTCCATATGCATTCACGGGGCAACCACATGCATTTCTAGATATTGCCACGCACGCACATGTAAGTCTCACCTATGACTGTGTCCGAGACAAGACACTGGCCATGTGAAGAGATCTATTTCACCCAAGGAATGCAACGTGCTTGAAAAGGGGAAAATAAAAGGTATTTCTTTGTCACACATGGGACTCCGAGCAGAACTGATCGACTCAAGGCCTCTGTCGTGATTCAGAATCCGCTCGAAGAGGCGGCGTGAAGGAAATGGTTGCGAACTCCGGAAAGCAAGAGGAGGGGATTTTGCTTATTGAAGCAGATGAGACCGCCGTGGGTCGCCGTGATGAAGAGATTGCAAGAATATGAAGGAGAGGGAAAAGACGGGGTATATGTCGTGGACCCTCGGCAGAGTCCCGGCTTACGTCAGATGTTAACGACATAATGAGACGGATGTCACGCGAAGGCCAAGCGGAATATAGCTGTCGGAACCAAAGCGCGTGGATTGTTGCCGAAGAAAATGGCTAAACTCGAAGTTACGGTTTTAAAAGTATTCATACCAAATGCAAAAACTGTGCACTTCACTTATAGCTTACGCAATGGTGTGCATAATAATTCATGCAGTAAAGTACTATATAGGATGTTCACGATAAAGTGAGCACTTTTTGAGGCCCTCTAGTTACTTTTTCCTATCAGCCATTTTTTATCCTTCCACCACTTGTTTCTATCAATATTGCCATATAAGTAATAAACACTATATATGTGTATATATATATATATATATATATATATATATATATATATATATCACCTGACCCGAATGTTAACGTCTACGGCTACAATAAAAAACATTTATTGACGATTATTCCGAATAAGAGGTCTTCAAGAAGTGTTCACTTTACCGTCAATAGCCTATTTTATAAAAGCGAATCGATAGAAAGGGTTTAACTTAACGAGCACGTTGAAGAAAAACATTTGATTTGAATGTTTAAATGTTGTTAATTAGCTTTCTAAAGAATTATTTTTTCGAGCATAAATGTTTAAAGTCATGGGGGGGGGGGGTTCGGTTCGATATTGTTTAATTTGGTTCACTAGGAACAATAATACAAACTTAATAAACATATTTTTCGTTTCATCCCCCACTTTCGTCACTGATTTTTTTTAGGAAAACTATTATAACGGAAGCATTGTTTATCTTACAGGAGAGCAATAAAATTATATAAACTGCGGGAGCAACAAGATACAAGTCGAATAACTAAAGGAGAAGAGAGAAACGGTTTACTGTTGAATAACTCCTGCACTTGATCGTGAGATCCACAGGCGGGTGCCAAGTCATTCGTAGTGCCGCAGTCTTGTAGTTGTCAGACTACTCGCCTCCCACCAAGGCAAAACCGGGTTCGATTCACCGGCAGGGTCACTCCGTGCCAGACGATGCTGCTGGTTAACGGGTTTTATCGAGGATCTCCTATTTCCCCGCTCCAGCGCTGCACCATACTCACCTCGTTTCACCCTCATCGGCTCTCAAGAACTCGATTTTTTTGTATGATGTGTTGATATTGTACTATCCGGGTAGCTGTAGTGTAAAGCCCTCCCGACCATAAATACCTTCCGGGCTCGTTTGGGGTGATGCGATGGGAGATGATGCTCTGGGCTGCTGGGCGATGAAGAATCATATGTTGAGAAGGGGGGCGTGCTTGCGGGAGGACACATGATTCGAAGAAGTATTGTGAGAAGAAAGTGGGTGATTGGGGTGAGAGATATTTGGAGCAGAAGGCGAAGTTGAATTGAGGGGGGGGGGGGTGATGAGTGTTGATGAGAGGGTGGCTCAGTTCTACATCAGCCTTGGCGCAGGCCGTTGTCACCTGTCGGGCGGTCTGGCGGCTTCTTCCTCGTCCTCTTCGACCTGGGTGTTGCTCCGTTAGGTGTTAATTGGAGAGAAGTGGCCGGCTAAGAAAGGGGGTGGGGAGTGTGCGAGTGGCAAGTTGTCTAATGATTGGGTTGGTGAGGTTTACGGCGAGGGGTTTGGTGAAGCGGTCGGTGAGTGTGGTGAGAATGGAGTGATAGGGGGAAAAGTTTGCTGTTTTAAGGACTTGTATTCTGGATAATGGCAGCGGGAGGCGGAGGCTGAGAAGTAGTGAACGGAAGATGTTTGGCCGGGGGGGGGGGTGTTGGTCGTGACATGTTACCATGTGGGGCAGGCGTATGTGATGATTGGGACGACGAAGGATCGAAAAATGGGGATGCGGGTGTCTGATGGGGTACCTGAGGACAGGGGTCAGGTGAATCATGGGTGTGCGGGCTTTGGCGGTGATGAAGTCTATGTGAGGTATTAAGTTGAAGTGGGAATTGAAGGTTACGCCAAGGTATTTAAGTTGAGTTGTCCAGGAAATAATGGTTGCGGAAATTTTGGAAGGCTGTTGTTCTGAGGAGTGCTGTCGGAAAAAGAGGATGGCTTTGGATATGGTGTGGTTAAGCCCGATACTGTGGGCATGTAGCTGGGATTGGAGGGAGGTGGACCGCAGCTGGGGCGGTCGCTGAGCATGTGCTAGAGGACAGAGGAGGAAAGGAGGCAGGTCTCGTCAGCGTACTGGACTACGTGAGTGGCTGATGGGATTATGAGGTCGACTATGTAGAGTGCAAAGAGGAGGGTGTTGAAAATAGATCCTTGTGGGACGCCGGCTGGGATGTTGGAGAACGTTCCCTTTACACGCACCTGGAAGGAGCGACCATCCAGGAATAAGCAGATGTGACTTGTGAGGGTGATGGGTGGGGGATGATAGCCATGGCAGACAGTCGGGTGATGAGTTATTGGTGGTGAACGGAGTCAAAGACATTCCATTTGTTTATTCGTTCCCATTTCAATCCAGGCCATATATGTGACCCGGACAGAACAATCTCAAACAGGAATGCCAGTTTTTTTTTGGAGGGGGGGGGGGGTCTGCCTTCGGCATGTGAAGGGATAACAGTGAATTATAGTAATGGAACAGCGGAATGAAAGAGAAGTGCTCTTACAAAACCTGTTCCGCATCCCCTCATTTTTATAATTTCTTTATATCCACAATTTTCACTCAGGTATAGACCCGCCCGTGAAAGGCTCAAATCTAACCATCCAGACCTCGGACGCCTTCTTCGATGGGATATTCAGATTAGAAAATGAATTGCCACGTACGGCGCCAAACTCTCCTCACTATACACTCGCCAATCTTCGTCCTTTCATCACGCATTTGCATTGTCCGCGGTGGTTATTTCCAATGTTTACTGTTGCAGTAGTGGAGTATAAACCGTTTACACACAGAGCCGAGGTATTGGCGCCTGTTTTCTCTACGTGTGCTTTTTGGCAGGGCTTTTAGCAGGATGTTCCGCAGTGTGTATATTTAGTAGAACGTGTGTGCAAGCTGTGCAGTTGCAACTTTGAGGGATTCGTCAGTGAACGGCTGTACTGCAGTTGTAACTGTAAAAACCAGTTTGTTTTTGGAATAATGCTGGCACAGTGTTTACATTAGAACGAGCTTTAAAGTATCTGTAAAATTTCTAACCGTGATTTAATGCAACAAGGATTTAATATAATTACTCCAGCTAATCTACAGCATTGCGGATCTTTTGCAAAACTGAATTAACATGAACGACCCATCACCTTTTAATCACGTAGTGCTGTTGACAACCATCGACAGCTTGTAAGCGAATTATGGTGACGTAAGCAGGAGATGAAATTCGGTTTACTTATTCTTTATTCCATGGGATAGTATGGCCTTTTATTTTTTTTCTCTCAGTTTGTTTGAAGCTGCTACACAGTAATGAGCCTGAAAACAATAATATTAACTCAAAGAACCAGCAAGGTAAATGAGAAGCAAATAAATGTGCGATTTGATTTTTGTGATAATTGTAGTGTTTTGAAGAGTCTCTTCCGACGATCGAAACAGCATTCCATATATTTATCCATTTATTTTCAAACTGAATGGCGTTTTGAAAGAATTATAGTTACTTCGCTTCATACGCTATGCATGACAATTTTAATTTTTTATAGAGTAAGTTTTACGTGTATTTGACTGTTTATTTGTGCTAAATAATCTTTATTGTTGATTGTATTCAACAGAATGACTTAATTAAGTAACCAAAGTTTTTAGCACGTTTTACCTGTAGTTAGGGAATTAGAGGTGCTGATAATTTATGAAATGTGATTCGGCCCTTGCAGTTAATTTAAAATAAGACACACACCCAGACGTATCTAGCTACAACCAAAGCATGCGCACATAACATTGCTGTACCTTTCTAATTTTCCGTGTTTTGCAACCAACATAGAGTATACGTGTATTCAGCAGTATAAATTATTTTACGTTCTCAATTTCTTGAACAAACGTGACTTTGGCTATAACTAAATATAAACAATGGTTTTAAAAAAGTGAACATAGTCACATGATAATGGGCTTGCCGATCGTAGTGAAGAACTATTGTAAATATTTTTTTTTAGCTTGGTTACGAATAAAATTAAAGAAAATTTATTGTATCTATTTAAGTGCCAGTTTTTAGAAAGTTATCGAAAGAGTGATTTTCCACACTAAGACACCTAAATCATATTAATTTTTACGTATGAAACTTCGACACAAAAATTTCAAAGAACCATGGGAACATGGAGAATACCGTCATCGTAGTACCATAAAATAATGTGGTCATACTATTTGAAGCATTATGGTCGCACACTTTACAGTACAGCTACAAAATTGCAAGATTTTTTTTCCAGCTCCTTGAGCGTAAAGGCGAAAAAGACGTTTAATGGGCGTGTCATTGTCGTCCTTAGCATTTCCTCACTTCCGTATCTCCAACGCGCTAAGCTGTTACAGGTAAGCGCTGTCCGGACACTGACTTTCCTAATTCCGGAGACTTAATCACAGAAATGTGTGGGTATTCCCGTTAAGGAGGCTGGGTCACCACAGGTTTTTTAACTAAGTCACACTTGCTCAGTAGACTTCATAATGTAAGCCAATAATGTATCTGTATTTGCTCAACTCAGCAAATAAAAAAAAGAAGGAAGAACACAGCTAATTCCAATCAGAACAAAATTTTCAGTGATTGCCAACAAAATGTGCGAATAATTGTTCACAAATTTTAATTAAGTAAATACTTTACAACAAGTATTTTTCACCAGAATTTGATGTTCGTTATAAAATAAACTTGAGATTCAGGAGAGCTACAAACATTTGCTTTAAAAATTTATTTATTTTTTACACCAAAACAAGTGTTTACCGTGGGAATGGGGCTGTTTATAACATTCAGATTTACACAACACTTCTGACAACAGAGGTAAGTACTAATTACTTGTGTCAGTAACTGCTGAAATAAATGCATACAGAATGGAAAAGTACCAAACTGACGAATAATGAGTTGTAAACCTTTTGAAGTGATTCGTCTGTTCCAACTTGCTGTGATCGTCACCAGCAAGGGTAGCCAGGCCAAGCGCTAACGCTAGGTGGAAGGCGGCCTCGGCAACCAGCGCTCCGATTTGTGACAACAGCCGGGGGGAACGATTACACAAACAAGGCCGAGTCCCAGCGTATATAAGCTGCGAGCGATGGTAGTTCGCGGCCATCTTGTCTCCACCCCGCCGGAGGCCCTGTCCGAGACGCTGCTGCCAGGAGGACCGCCATCCTTGCGGTCCTAGGTCGACGCCTGACGACGCCGCTGTCGAGAGAGCCTCCACGCTGCTGTCAACGATTCTCAGGGTAATTATAATTCCCGTTTGCGTTTGGGCGCCGTATGTTACGTGAGGCGACAGGATAACGAAGGCTGACATAGAGAACTCCTTATCCCATTCAGACCCAGTGTACACAATTGTGTAGATAATTTTTGGTCTGTACTGCACACTACCAAACTCAATCACCAATGATCTTACCTGTGGGTAAATGATTCGCAAGCCGTCGTACTGGTCTAGGTCATAATTGATTCATATTACTGTAGGCGAACACACAGCCTACAGCTCATTGGCTATGACTAGGAAACAAGCTTGGTGTTGACTTAAGTACAGCACGTATCATAATATTTTTTTGTTTGCAACACTTGAAACCGTAAACTAATTTGGGTCTGACAGGCTTAAGAGCTAGATTAATGCATATTCTATCAATCTCGTTCCTTGTTCTTGCAATTTAGAGTCACTAGATAAACTTTGGCATATTGCCTGATTCAGGACGCCCTTCATGCGTCACAAATTGTATTTGTTTAGCTTGAATAAAAGTAGTGTTTAGTATGAAAGTGCTCTACCTTTCTTTGTCTATGCATAACTCCAATTTAACTGCGTGGCCTCTGATTCCCGTATCATTCACCAGTGTTCATTATTCCTGTCTTACACCTTTATACTGCTCAACAGCTCTCTGTCGTTCATCTGGGTGTCTGATCCTTTCGAATCTCTTTCTGAGACGTCTTACCTCTTTTCTCGCTGTAAAAGCGGCTGTTTCTCTTCTGTATTCTGTAGTACCCTGTGACGCAGGCGAAGCTGTGCGCGCCCGAAGACGAGCGCCGTCATACCTCCACGTGATCGCGGCCGCTGCTTCGTAACTAGCGTGCTGCGCCGGACCGATCCTTCTTCGGCCGGAGGACACGGGAGCCGTTCATTCTCCTCCGGGGACCGCTTTATCTCGCGTCCCCACAGCGCATTCTTGCACCGCCACCTCCTTCGCCGCTAATAAATAAGCCCGCCATGGAAGACGGCATCCTGCCTTATCTCGGCTCGGCGCGGCGGAGCGTCGGCGACCCGGGGGAAACTCCTGGCTTGGGAAACGCGCTCGTTTACCTAGTGTGCGCGTGAGCTGCGCTGCACAGAGTCTGAAATACGCGTTTTCCCACGAAGTCATTAAACGCGCGCCCAAAGAACACACACTTCAGACAAGATTTGTCGAGAGCTTTCAAGAAGTCACGCACAGTCGAAGCGCTGTATCTCAAAATATACTAGTCAAATGCGTACAAAAACACTCAAAGGCCCTACATTGAACCTTTTTACGCACTTCCCATCAATAAAACTATACTATCTGCACTGAGAGACCCATAGGTGCACGATACACGACGAGAACTCTGCATGCTGATTCAGAGACCTGTGCCTAGTGGCGCCGGCGCACTTGATTTGCGTGGCAATGTCGCCTTTATAGCTCCCGATGTTCTCGGGCTCGAGCGCAGGAAGCAGCTGCAGGTGGGAAGCCCCTTAACGCAAGTTCCGTGGCGACGCTGCTCGTGGTCGGGGAGTAGAGGAAGCTCGCCGCAAGGGCCAGACTAATCGACTTCCGACTGGGAGTGTGATCGCGGCGCTTTGCCCGGGGCCGGCGTATCTCGGGGCTCGAGGAAGACCTCTCTTCAGGATGACGACAACGCAAGAGTGCCGTGATCGCGCCATAAGTAGAGCCCCGAGTATTTCGCGGATTGAGCTGGCAGCAAACTAGGCTGGACAGCCCTCTATACACTCGAGACATTACCGTTTGCTTATTGGTTGCTGTGATCAAGTGAAGCATATGTACATGACTGTAAAACACTCACTCACGCTACTGCTTCCTGCCTATCACTGACCCACAGTTAAACGGGGTGTGTCTGAAGAACTGTCGCCCAATCACAATAGTAGGAGAAAATAAAAAGTGTTTGGAGTCTACCTTGCCTCCGAATGAATTCGAGAAATACTCGTGGCTCTAGCCATAACAGTTATATTTTTCCACGATGGCCGCACCTTTCTTCACGACGAAGCAAGCTAACAACTTAACCCAACGAGACCCAGTATGCACGATTATGTACACGACCGCACATCAAGGTTATGTGTAGTCGGTGCCGTACACTGACAGGTCACAGAGAACTCAGGAATACAGAGATCAAACGCCCGCATGCATCAGGAAAAAATGGTGTCACTGGCCAACAAAATGTTGGAACACCGTTTGTCAATCAGCGTATGGTATAGCCTTTTTGCCAGCCAGCAACCGAGCCAATAGAGAAACTTTCACAGGGCGCAATTGCGTATCAGTCACAATGGTGCATTCGCAGAACCTTGCGCAGCCAATCAGAAACTGGGTACGCCCACGTCAAAGAAGCCACAATGTCATTTCGCCTCTGTGTACTTATCTACTCTGTGGCGAGGGTCAATAGCCAATGGTCTCCCATGTGAGGAACTGATTCGTATACCGTGTTTCATTTCTAGGTTAAGATTGGTTTATATTACTGTAGACGCTATACGGTTGTAAAAACGAAACACGTGTTGTGTCGACATAAGTACAGCATGCATCATAAAATTTCTTGTTTGCAACATCTATAACTGTAAATTAAAGCGTGTCTGAAAAGTTCAACGAAAAAAAGAAGGGGTTTTCGAACGTCATCTTGGATTTATAAATTTGTTGCCGTTTCTTTACTCATGTTTGAGGTTAAGTTTTGAAAATATAACTGTCTAGATATAGAACATCATATAATTAATTATTTTTTACAAAAGATTATTTTTGACTTCTTGTGCAACTATCGCTTCTGTAGCTTTACTCGGACGGTAATCGATTAATAATTTCCATTTATTCCACTTGGTAAATAAGTAAATGCACTCCACTGATATTACAGTTACTGTGTCGGATCGAAGAAGAAAAATTTGATTCTGAAAGTTAAATACATTTCATAGCTCAAAAACTGCTAACGCCACAGTGATTTCTATCTCTCTCTACCTTAAGACAGTGTCATACACAAGTATCGGTTGTTCACGGTTGACTCAGCACTTTGAAAGCCCTTCTTCTGACCTACCTTTCCTTCTCGTTTCGTATCCTCCTGTCATATATAAAATTAACATAGTCATGATCCATATCACTTTATCCATGCTCCACGCAACCAAAACCGTGCACGGTTTTTTTTGCCAGGAAAGTAAATGCATTACCAACATGAAAATGTATAATAGAATGAATAAAATACAAATTACAAACTTTGTGGCCATACAATTTAACATTTCACTCGCAGTATGACTTCAAGCGTTAGGAACTATTTTTTATGAATTCGCTGCCAACGTCACTAGGATCCTATTTGCCATTGTGTACTGTAGCGTATGTAGTAATGAATAGTGACTTTTTTACTAAAGTTTGTTTCGAACGTGCTCACTTCACCGAGAACAGCATTTACTCATTAAACACATACACTGCTTTCTGAGCGCTTTTGGAAACCAAACTGGAGAAGCTGGAATAGGGTGGGAAGGACAATGTTACAAAAATTTGTTACAATTTTCAAAGCAAAAATTTAATAAGCGTGGTGAACCACACTGGGGTAAGTTATGAAGTGAGAATGAATACAACACTCGAAAAGGATATTTCTCTCCAGAGAGTGATTTCAACAGATATGGGTGAAATTGTATACTTCACGACTCTTTGTCGATTATAATTTATAATAATTCTTTCAACTGATGCTAATCTGCAGGAACATACTAACAGCTTCTCAGCTTGTATCAGGCTATGTTCAGACATGTGATAATGTGTACACATGCACGTTGTCCCTACTGAAGTAGGGTCGAAATGAATGAGCTGAGAATGACGCTAAACGGAGAAAGGTGCTCTATGTGAAGGGTATTTCTGTCGTTATTGGCCAGCTTAGTGAGTGCACAAGGTAAGAACAGGTTGTTGTGGAGCCGTGAAAAAATGAAGACGTGAGAATAAATGCGACTACTCCGAAATAAAACCACTCCACGGCGGTGTTCGATATGGCCATGTGACTGAAAAGGGGACCTCAGACGGAGGAATTTGGTGAATAATCATTGAGCCTAGTGTGAGACACGTGGGACATAAACGGTGTGATTTTATTTGTACGAAGTACTATCCGACGTCAATTGACTTGCCACTGTACCTTAGCGCCATTACCCAGTTTTCCCAGGTGAAAACACGGGTTTGTCTAAGTGAGTCCAACCTGCCTTATCCGTATTATTCACGGGGATCAATGACCTTCAAGATCACTGAATAAACCTAGTTGCTGCGAAGTCTAGCCGAGATTCACGCATGAAAGAGTTTTCATCTGGACCAAAATCAATAAAGTTTCTATGAGGAGTGAGCTAAAAACAAGGTCTTACTTCAGAATCAAATGAGCATTTGAGATATTGGGGCCGAAATTTACTAGTCTTGATTTCTCAAAAGTCAAGAAAAAATTTAATGTTTCGGCATTGTTGAGAGAAGTTGAAAACACACTTTATAATTTTTCGAAGCAGTACTGGCAGTTAATTATTTGTATATGGATTTAGTTTAAACTTTTTACCGCTATCGTTTCTCAGTCTCTACAAGGATTAATATGCCAGTTATTTTTGTATAATTAAATACATTATAAGAAATATAAAAGTCGCCGCCGTTGTTGGCAGTTTCAAAACCATCGAATTTTTAAATACGTACTTGTAAGAATTAACCAGTGAAATCCCTATATGCAATGTGTATAATAAAGTTATAACTAACATATACTATATAATTATAACATATGTCTACGTACACACACACCCACATCCATAAATGCAGATATACATATGTACGTACATAGACATATATAAATTGAATGACAGATGACTTACAAACGTCTCACAATTTCGTTCCCACATACTTTTTTCTGTCACAAACACAAAGTGCTCCCCTTTCCTCTGTAAGCCATACACTGAAGAAATGTTTGAAGCGGTTTTCTGAATTCTGGTAGAGTATTATGAAGCATATAACACGAGTACACCTGGTGAAAAGCGAATAGATCGAAGAACTAAGGAAGGAGCGAAGAGGGACTAGGTGGAAGGTGTACCTATGGTGGTTACACGACGTCCTCGCTTCATTTTTCAAGGGACATAAAGATAATTCCAAAGAAATGCATCTATTTTCCAGAACTGTATATCAATTTGTACGCCATGCAAAAAAAAAAAGACATTTAATTTTATTAGCTTAATAATTTGCAATAGCTGTTGAAAATTGAAAAAAGGCGTACTTCAAATTCTAGCAGAGAACTTGCAGTTTCGTGTTATAATCTGTCTTCTGCCAAGACTATACATGGTGTCCTGTACTGTACACATTCAAGCAGCGGTAGACTGTAGCATGGCTACGACGTTGTTCGAAATCCACTCTTCTGTTCGGTAAAGCAATTCGAGAATTTTATGTCCTCCATTGTCTCTGTATCCTAAAGGGCATGTCAGCTGGATGGATGTTCAGTCACAAAAAAAAAACCGGCTTACAGTGCTACGGCACCTGACCTGTTACATAACCATAACACGTGAAATGACAGATTATCATTGACCATAAGCTACTAAGGGTGTTTTGGTGTTTGGTTATTGATAGTCTACACAAGAACGCATCGTGGAGATTGACATGTCAGCGAAAGAAACAAATGAATAAGACATAGATTAATTCTGACGCCGATGTTAAAAAATAATAGGAAATCTGATTCTTAGTAACCAGATGCAAGAAAAAAAAGTGCGACGTTCGTAATTCAACAGCGAATTTTGATTTTTAGGTTATTTAAGAGAACAAATCTTCTTCTGCATTTCCTTATGGCGAGTACCAGCAGCACTCAACCTGAGCTGCCTATCCCCCTACCAGAAGGAGGACTTGGCCGAACAATAATTTCAGCTTTCAAAATGTAGTCAAACAGGCCCTGTTGATCATATAAAGATCCGGTCAATGCCAGTTTGGTCGAATTTGGCACAAAACCTCATTGCCAATTTTAAATACGTTGTGGCAGAATTTAAACTCATACACTACTGTCATTCTCATGTTTGCAGTCTAAAAATTGCTTTACAACCTTCAGTAACCGCTATAGAAACGAACTCGTTGCAATTTTATTTTATTCCTCATGATTTCTGTGAATCGACCACAGACATGCGTAAATTAAAATTGATTTATATGTACGGTACATATATATATATATATATATATATATATATATATATATATAATCAGAGTTTAACAGTCAGCTACTCAAGTGAAATTATCAAATTCATTACACTTGGAACTATACACCGAAATGAAAATATTCTTAATTATCAGTACTCAAGTTGTTTAATTTTTATGCCCACCCCAATGGTAAAATGGTCTAAAGTAGCCCGATTTTAACTATGAAAAAGTAGGTATGGTTTTTTGTTGTTTCTGACATTTTTCGGTGGTAATAAAGGTAGCCTAATTAGAAGTCGTGACATGTTAGTATTTGATACATTCTCGTTTCTTTGGTGGCGCACTAAAAAGGGTAACTTGAAATACACCATCTACTATTCTCCTAATTTAATTGTATGAAAGTTCACGTCAACACGTTTTCTTTCATTGTCGAGAAAATGAAAGCAATCAGTTACCCGTAATGAGCAATAACGACACTAATGAAGGCGACAAACAAACTTGTACACTCTATCAAACGTCGTCACGTGCCTGCATTACATCTTGCTTGATTGGAATTTTAAGTACGAAGTGCGAACGAGAGAACACCACTAGTGTTCATTAACTACTGACGTCACACAAACTCAGGAAAAATAAGAATTCAGAGTTTTCAGGATTCTGTCGATGTGAGTCGTTAGCATTGTTATTTCTGGGTCGACTAGTAAGCATCTATTTGTCTTCAGACCCTCAAGTTACGTTTCACCACCAGGAACGAGGAAATCATTACCAGAGGTAGGAAGGAAAAGGGGTTTGAAGGCGTGTCGAAAAGTAGCGCAGGACTGAAGTTTAATCAGTGTTTTCAATTAGTTAAATTCGTCTAGCTTAATGTTTTTTCCCCATATATGGACTCAATCATAGGTGACTGAAATTTATACACAAAAATAAAAATCGGTTTTAACTTTATCATTATGGTACCATTCTCACATATTCACTTTTACTGTAAGTCATCTTGGTAGAAAGATCGCAGGTAAAACAATGCTATTCCCTATATTCAAATTAAAATATTCTCAAAGCAAAAATTTACTACAGAATAATTGATTGGATGCGTATTTTTTCACTAGTTGTACAAAATATATTTTGTAATTATTATTTTTATGATTGTGAATATTAAAAAGCGACTTTGTTTCATCTACTGATATATGTGAAACAGATTAATTTAGGCATTTTTCTTGTCAGTGACAAGGTAAATATAACCCAAAAAGATGATATTTCAGTATTACATGGCATAAAATGAATAGCTTTGAGACTGCAGTCCGATCGTACTTTAATTTCTATCTTTATCAAAGCCAGCTTAACGCAAGTCGACAAGCATGGAAACATGATGTGACTACACATAAAGATGAACAAACCAGCTTTTTGGAAGGTTTTTAACTAAGGTAATTTCCCTTTAATCGAGTTATTCAAATAATAACTATTCGTAAACATAACTGTTCTCTTGGCAATAAAATGAAATATTTGTAAACATAAAATTCTTTGTCGAATTTTGACGTCCTGTGTTTATTAAACACTATCTACTGACTTCTATATGTTTCCTCGAAACATGTTAAGTTTTAATATTATAGATCGAAGGTATTTGGAAGACAAGAACGTTAAGAAACAGGATGTGCCTTAGTGTCTGAGTAGAGATATACAAAATCCTACGTGTCCCGTCAAAGTTTTAGCAGGAACGTACATACACATAAAATACTCACGTTTAGCTAGATGGAGTTCATGCAGACTGTTATATGTATTCTCTGTTCTAAGTCATCATTCAGATACATTTTACAAAGATGTCGCCAACAATGTTCTAAATAAAAAGAAATCTACAACCGAAGAATATATTGAAATCAAACATTTTGAAGATTACTTCTGATGCAAAACGTATTTAACTATCCAGTGATTCAATTAAATTTTATGATTGAAATTACAACTACTACACATGATTTTAAAAATGTGTAACCATTCACCAACGTGTTTCATGAAATATTTTCTATCATTATTAATTAACGGTCGCTTTCGTGATATTAAATCGTAACTGAAATTAGCTTATTTCCCAATGATATTTCGAAGAAATACTGGTAGTTGTTTATACGTTTACATTGTTACCTCTACACTGTAAATACGAGAAAAATAATCACTTTTCTAGTGTATACCGAAATATTAGTATTTATTGTACTGCGGCTTTCCCTATGTGATTCTATCATACTATAACAGTGTCAAAAATTTATGAGAGGTGCCTTATTGTATCTCTCCCCTTGCTGGCCGCGCCCCGTTTCCAGAAAAATTGACCCGCCATCAGAGTTGTGGAGTTGTGGCGCTAGCAGTAATTTGTTTTTACCATGCAATTTATAAGTGTATCAGAAGAACTATTCTTTCCCTCTTCGAAACGCTTTCAAAATAGTTTGCGAAACTTAAAGCATAACAAGTAATAGTTTTTTTTTTATTTATTTTAGTTGTTAGTTGTGTTTGCATTGCGAGTTTTTTTAGGACTGACTTGGAAACACGTGTTATGTATGCCCTTGTAGTTATTTCAAATTTACATTAATTCGTAAACACATGACTGCTACCATTCGTGCCGCACATGGGTTCATTCCGCAGGTAAAAGAAGGGAGCTTTTAATACAAGCCTGTTATTAGCATCATGCTTTTGGTTAGCATTTCGAAGATAACTTTGAATGCTGAAAACATACTAGAGCTTTGCGACGTGTTACGTGTATTCCATTTCAGGGCTAAATAGGTATTTTTCCAACTTAGCTAGCGATACATCTGGACCCGAATACTGCTAGGGAGAGGTAGAAGAAGTACGCCCAGGTGTAACTAAAAGTAGTTACTTTTAGAACTTTTAAACGCACTGCTACTATTTACTGAAATTGATTTCACTGCTAAAAAATCGCACGCATACCCAATACGTTGATTTTTATGTGTAATGGACAATAAGGACTGGTCAGAAAGAAGGAAATATTTGGAACATAGTGATCCAAAGGTGGCCGCGAATGGTACCAAAGGTGCCCGTATACTAAAATTCACAATATCCAAGGTTGACATAAACCACACAGGTATGTTACAAAGGAACACAGCTTTTAATGTATAATGTATTGACACGGATGAAAAACATAAGCACTAAATATCAGTACAGTCAGTCTAAAAACATATTATAATTTGGAAAAAAAAAGTCTTTGGATGTTATAAGCATCCTCACATCTTAAAAAAAAAAAACATGCTTACAAGTTAACATTCAATCCTTTATATACTTATTATTAGGTTGCATTAAAATGAAACACAGTTTAATAAGAGCCCTTGAAATTAAATTCAACTAAATTAATCAAATCTTGGCAAAATGAGCACATGAAATTTGTAATTCTGTCTTTGCATGTTATGCCTTCGCAGTCCTCATGAAAATATCTCATGCATTGATTATGCAGTCGCATGTCACCTGTTTTGTCAATTTACATAAATGTAATACCAGCTATCTTTTGCTTGTTTTGCTGCTTGTAATCCACTGATAGATAGACGAACTTAAAATGCCACAGACTCTTGTTTCTTCGGTTCCTCCTTCTCACTTTTGTTTTTTTGTGAGAGTTTTCTGCCGCAGACACCTGACGTTTATGTTGTTTTCCTGCAATGTTTCGTTTGATCAGTGATTCTTCTGTAGTCTCGATAGGAGTTTTGGATTGAAACAGACATTCCATAACCTTCTAGGTGCGATAGTTGATAGCTTTTTTCCTGGGTTTTACACTTTTCGTCGCAGGAGATTCATATGTATGGAGGATATCAGATAGCGATGGCGATGTTATGATTGGAATAATATCGGTTTCAGAATCAGTGATAACTAAGTCTTCTGAGGTTGGGCAATGAAGAGATAACAAAACACCATCGGAAATTGAACTGTCACTATCTGGGGATATTGGCGTCTTATCCCGGGGTTTCTTTGCTGTTTGTATTGATGCATATCGTTTCACTTCATCACATGCTGAACGCCTGTGGTTGACTTTGATCAAGAACTGAGCCGTTCGTTTGTATTTCTGGATTACAGTCGACTGCCTCCGTACACTCTTCAGGTTTATGAGTGAGTTCGCAAGGCGCAAAAGTTTCATCTGAAATCACAGAAGGGTCAAATTGGTAGATACCAGTTGATTAGAAACCCGAGGAAACATTGCAACGTGTCGCAGACTTCGCCCAAGCTTGTGAGAAAGACTTCCCGTTTCCCTAATTGACTTCTTATATTCCGGTTGACTCTCACTTCTTCGATGCCCGTAGATGTGCTATGTGCATGATGTGTCCAAAACAACATTACCTCATTATCCCAATGTACTTCATATGATTTTAAAACGCTTTTATCCATTGGATGTAGCTCTTTCGTCGTATTACTAGGAAGGCGAAACAATATGATATCATGAGCATCTGCTGTATGCACAATATTTGCACCCAAATGTGAAGATGCTCCATCAAAAATTAAAATTGCAGGTCCAGAGGTTTTGTATTATGCAAAATGGGGTAGTTCGATAGTGAATTACGTACTTTTTTTTGTTATCTAAAGTTGTTAATAATTTAGATTGATTTGTTTTGGAACTACCTTATTTTCAGGACAAAAAGGTCGATCTTTATGTAAATTATGTAGTTCTTGTGGATATTCTAAATCAACTTCTAATGTATAACCATGCTCAGAGTCATTCTCCAAATTTAAAATTTTTTCACTCCAGTACTCTAAACAATTTAATGTATAATAAACCCATTCAAAACAGCCATACGGTAAATATTGAGACATTGCCCAACCATAGATATTATTTGCATCGAGATCAGCTAAATAATTTGATTCTTGATTTGAGTTACAATCTTGCAAATATTTGTTATTTGCTTTAACATATCGCTTTCAACATTGTGAAATATCATCTAGAATTCCTTTTTCATTCATTAAAATCATATCATAGTTATGTAATAAATATAGTGTTTGTTTAGTCATTTTTAACATTGCGTCCCACGATAAACCTGGTGCTGTAAAATACCACGCAGGGTCAAAATCATATGCATTTATAAGTTTTTTTCTAAAATTTTCGAATATATCACTTTAATATATCACAATAACACATCACTTTTTAAATATAAATCGTGGTATTCGCCAAGATTTTTTATATTAAGTTGGTTCCATACACCTTTTGCATGTTCATAATCATTATTTGGGGGATGTCCAGTTTCTTCAAATTTCTTCCAGCTATCCATATAATCATAATAACCTAATATAATAACTCAATCAAATTCTTTTTGTGTTGGTTTCATTTGATCTTTATGTAAATTAGATGAATGTGTCTATAAATTCAATTTTTTAATTTTCTGTGTTTTTCCCAAAAGTTATAAACTTTTCTTTAGTATTTGCTATTAAATCTATATTTTTATCATCATATCCTAACTCATTAATAAATAAATGTGCATCATATCCACTTAAGATATGGAAATAGATTGGTACAAAATTTGGTAATTTTAATTTTAGATTACAATTGTTGCATGTTGGATTAATGAATTTTCCAATTATGTGATCATGATTATGTACTTTTTTATTTTCCTCCGTATATTCACACTCGTATACAGTACATAATTTTTTAATTTTCCTACATAATATTTTTTCTTATTTTGTTAATAGGTGCATTGGTTCAATTTGTGAATATATTTCACCGATCTCATGTAATTCTCTTTTTATTGATTATACAAAAATTTTATAAACATCTGGGCCACGATATACAATTGGTGGCTTATACTCACCATAATTAGATACAATATAATAACAAAAACCAGATGCTTCATGTAATTGATATTTCATTGTATATGATTCGTCATTCAATTTTTAATCAATGTTATTAATTTGATTACTAGTAAGTTTATGTCTTTCTTTAAGTGTTTCTTGATAAAAAAAATTCAGTTAAAATAGGATATTTTTGATAAGGTTAAATTTATAAATTTCTTTTGGATTTGGTTTAGTTGTTGATATTTTATTTAAAATTGATTCAGATTCTGCATATATAGCAAAAGTACCTTTCATTGTAAGTTTATAATTTTTGAAAAATATTTGCTCTCCTTTCGAAGGTAATTGAATTTTTACTGCTTCATTTTTAGAGCAATCTTCTATATGTTTATTTAATTTTTTGTCGATAATAAAGAGAATTGAAGACACATATTGCATATATAAGTTTTATGTTGCTTATTATTTTTTTTGTGCTGCAGCTCACCTCGATAAATCTTTAATCCAACAGTAATGCGAGTTTGTATCGTCTTTGAAATAAAGTCAGTTTTTGTGCTTATTCTTTATACTTTTTTAAGTTTTAGTTGATATACCATGAATTTATTACCTTCATCAATAGAGTATATATTTATGGATACGTCAATTTGATTTTCTATTTTTGGTATATCACTCAATTTTAATTGGATATTCAAATTCATCTATTACTTCATCTATATCAAGCCCCACGTTTTTATATTTAGATACTATGTCTGAATTTTTTTTCTACTGGAAACAACGCAGATTTTACTGCCCAAAGAAATCATTTTTGATCGTCATTCTTCACATTTATGGAAGCTTTTTTATTCTTAATAAATTCAGGTAGCTCAATATATGATTCTCCATTTAGTGGATTATACTTATTTATTGCTAATTGTATTCCAATTATTCTTTCTAAATCCCATACAGAACATCTTTTTTGAAATTCAGATAATTGTGTAAGTAATTCCTCTGTTGTGATTTTATAAATCTTTGTAAATTCTCCTTCGTTTAATATGCTATGAATAATTGTCTGAAATGTAAATAATTCTACTTGATTATTTTCCTGCTTACGACAATTGGTATATAATTTTATGCTGGTTTTCAACCCTCTAAATGTTTTTAAGATTATTGTGTATTATCTCAGTTACCATATTTTTTACTGATCTTAAAAAGTTATTAGGCTTTACTAAATTAAAGTTATTTTCAATGTTATAAGTTGATATTCTACCTATAAAAGCTTTATTAACTAAGAAATTTTTATTGGTTAACAAATATATTTTTAGAAAATGGGAATGTTTCTTTTAAATCCTTTTTCTCTTGTTTTACCAATAGATTATTAGAGAATGTAAATTTTTTTTTAATTTCTTTCTATCTTTTTTATATAATTCATTGATATTGGCATAAAAATGGTAAATTTGCAAATTTTCTTTCTCTCTGCTCGTATACACTATATGGCATAGTAGTTGTAATTAAATCGGCTTTCCTTGGAGTATACTAATGTCTAATTAAATCATCGCTCCTTCGATTATAGCTATGTTTATTTTTTTAATCTCTACCTATGATTCTTAGCTTCCGAACTGTCTTCTCACCCAACTCAACTGCAAAATTGTCCGCTGACGTTTTTGATAGTTGTATTTAAAAGAAAACAAATTTAACTATATTTTATTTTTTATGAGTTAGTTGGTACCTTACTTTTTTTATCAAATAACACAAAAAATTTAGTTAGTTTTAATATTAAAATCATTATTTATTAATTATCTAAATTCTTACTATGATTACATTCCTTCATTTACTTCCTCGTACATTTATTATAACAAGCTTTACATTTTGTTGTATGTTTATCCTTATTATTTTTATGACGAGTAAATAGTTTTAATGATTTATTCTCCTTACACTTTACGTGTTTTTGTTGGATAATTAACATGTTGAGTTTCATTTAAATTAGCTAGTGCCGTAGTGTGTAATTTATAGAATTGTTATGTTTTTGGAGATATATTTTAGCAACATATTTTCCACATTCACACATTATTTTCTCTTTATTTAATTCGTCAAGTTTTGTAACTTTTTTGATGCAACATTTTTTACAGATGCTATAAGGTTTCTCTTTTCCGTTATTATTAAAGTCAAAATTTTCTATGTATGATACTTCGCCACACATTTTGCTTTGCTTAGATATGGTATTATTTTCAGTTGATTGGCGCGCAGCGATTTCATTTTTATGTTTATTTAAAATTAAGAAATTACAATTAAAGTATTAATTTTATTAACAAAAGATAATACGAATATTATTTTTTTATGATTCTAATTAGAATTTTCTCATAGTATCACTTTTTGTAAAACATATACAGTTTTAAATATTATAAATTTGATCAAATTATAGATTTTTTTAGAACTCTGGGATATTGGATATGAAATTATAAAAACAGCAACCTCCATTGAAAAATAACTGGACCTTGTTCATTTCAAAATTGTTTTAAAAATCCATAAATTATCTAAGATCAGATAAATTTTGTAATTTTAAAGACGATGTTTATGCTTTGAATTGCTGCGATAGTTGGGATTAAGGAATCAGTAATGGTTATGCTTTAGATTTTTCTTTATATTTAGACTTTAAAAAATCTCATTGGTGTTTTACTTCTGTTGAATAAAATCTATGATTTTATCAATTATATTTTTTAATATTTTCATTTGATATTTGCTTATTTTACGTTATTTAGATTGTTCTCTTGCAAAATTGCTGTTTCTAGAAAACGTGAAAATTTTGCTTGAAAAGTGAGAAATTTGCTTGATTTTAGCTTGAATTTTGCTATTTTTAATGTAGCAAAAAGTCTGTACGCCACTTTTTTTGAAGTGGTAGATTTGCTTGATTTTTGCTTGATGTTGGGGTAAATTGGCTTTTTTTTTTTTTTTTAATGCGTAAGTTCTTAAATTTCAAAACATGATTTTCGAGCAAAAAAACTTGATTTTGAACAAAATTGCTTGATTTTTTGATGAAAATGTGAGGTGAGCTAGAATCGGCCTTTCACATCTGTTACGTTTGTTGATAAGATTGGCCCGTTTCAAATTTAAAATGCAACACATTCGCGGGGTCGATAATTTGGTAGCAGACGCGTTGTCTCGCATGTATTGAGCCGAAGAGTTTGAGCAAGGCGACGAACAGGTGAAAAATGGAGCACCTGTAGAGATTGTAGCGAGTTTCGATAGTCAGCTGTCAAGGCCAGCAGTAGGAAACACAGACGTTTCAGATTTGAATGCGTTACAAAAACTACCAAGCGTGTTTCCTGACATTAAAGAATACCAAAATGCTGATCAGGAATGTAAGCAAATTAGTCTGAAATTAAGAATGGAACTTCGCCGTATGTTATCTGTAAAGGTTTTCTAGGCGAATGGACGATACCAGGAAAATTCAGAGTTTTTGTACCCGAAAATTTGAGGGCGATGGTGTTTAAATACTACCACGAATCTTATTATGGAGAACACGTAGGGCGTGATAAAACCATCTGTCGCGTGTTAGAAATTTTTAAGTGGCCAGGAGTTCGCATCGACCTTGAAAACTATGTAAAGGGTTGTGACGCATACCAACACGCTAAACCGAAAAATCAAAAACCAGAAGGCCAGTATGCGAGTGCGGTAACCACGTATCCTTGGGAATGTGTGTATTTAGACGCCATGGGTCCGTTGCCCCGGAGTACATCGGGTTATGTCTATGTCCTAGTAATAATCGATAGTTTCTGTAAATTTTGTCTATTTTTCCCTTTACGCTCCATAAAGGCAGTTGAATTCTGTAAAGTTATAATGCAACGGCTGTATAGTGTTTATGGCGCACCATGTATATGTAGTAACAGATAATACTACGTATATTTTTATCTCAATAATTCAGATATTTGAATTTTATATGGGGATTAAAGATGGTTCTAACTGCCCCGTAACATCCACTGGCAAATTTAGTGGAACGTTTTAACCGTAATGTTGAGATTGCCTTACGCAGTTTTCAGTCAGATACCCAACGTCACTGGGATGACGTATTATACCTCTTGTTTTTGTGTTTCAATAATTTGATTCATAGTGCACACAAGTATGAACCAGCTGAAGTGTTTTTGAGGTGAGATTGATGCACTCTTTAATAAATGTATGGTCACGCTATGGTATTTGTTTGGAATATGTGAATAGTAAAAAACTGGAAGAAATATGGGCGGAGGTGACATGCAATTTCATTACGTATCACCAGAAACAAATTAACGTAGCTTACAGAGATGTAACTTTGAAAACTTGTGATTTAATTTTAGTCTCGGCTCACCACCTCAGTTCAAAAATAGATTATTTTACTGCTAAGTTGGCGGTGAAATGGCGAGGGCCGTTTCAGATAGTGACGTTTCTTTCGCCTATTATAGTATTGATCAAAGATCCACATTCTCCGAACACATACGAAAAGGTTCATATCTCCCAATGTAAAAGATATCACGTACCCACAACATAAAAAGGCTGTCCTCCACCATTCCCTTTTGTGAAATCTACACTGTCTTCATTGAAGGATGTAAAACTGTTTTATTAAGCATCCTAAGATTTTAAGATTATTGTATTTTTATAAAGATATTTTAGTTTTCCAGTGTGTTTAAAGGAAAATTTAAATGAGAGATTATTAACGTTTGTAACCAAACATATTTTACTCAAAAGTTAAATCAGTACATAAGTAAAGATGTACGAATATGTAAAGTCATAAATATTAAAAGGTATACCTGTATATATTATGAGTGAAGTTACAAAGATTTTATATGTAAATGCAAAAATGGTTCAAAATTAAAGCCAGCGTACCCAAAGTTAAATTTGAAAAAGAGTTATGGTATATTCTACGTCTTCGTCGAGTGAGCCCTGGTGCCTGCCTGTTTGATGGTTTCTGCTAGCAACGTGACCCGTGTCCCATGCGGGAAGGAGCCTGGGGTAAGGGCCTGGCCAGCCTACGCCTTATATTCTGGACGTGTGTTCGACACCGACTTTGTGGGTCTTCTTCAGGGGAGGAGGAATGTGAAGGCTATCCCTGCACATCGGACGAAATCTAAACCGACGGAGCCATATGAAGTTGAAAAAATATTGGCCGTTTGGGACGGCTTACCTTCGCTGCGACGGGGGTGTGTTTGACGAGCTCCATATCTCACGTCCGCTGGGAGGTCCTGTTGGTCTGCAAGTGTGGGCGCCACGGGGCTGTTGCCGCTTACGAAACTTTTGACTGCTTTCCCCTCCCTCGTACGTCATCTTGCCCACGTGACGCCAACCAGCCAGTCACGTACCACCAGGGTGCCCTTCCAGGACTTCGGAATATCGACGGAGTGAAGATCATTTTGTAATGTTCTCGATGATTTCAAATTAAGTGTAAATACAGGTGTCTCGCCCAGGTTCGGGGAGACAGCACAGAGTTTTCGCTTGGGCAAGAACTGCTGTTCCGTCAACATTTTAAAAGGAGCGGGTGGCTTGATGCCATTTCAGTTAAGTATGCTATAAAGGAAGATATTCAATGTAACCTGCATATAGCTGGAAAGAGATGTAATTTTGTAAAAATGTAAATTTTGGGGGAAGTTTTAAACAGAATTATTTTTTTTACTAACTTTTTATACCAAATGTAATCAGTGGGAAAATTGGATAGTTGTATTTTATATAAAGTCTACTTATTGTGATATTGGGGAATAAAACTGCGGTGTAACTGATTTGAAGTTATAATATACACGCAAGGTTACGAATATTTTCAAGCCTTTTCACTGGAACCAACCCAGATCCCTTTTTTGACATAATTTGGGGGGGCTCTCGGCTGTTTTCCAACTTAAAAAACCTACATTTAGGAAGCAGTTGAGACAAAGACCTCGTCCTGTATATGTTGGCAAACACCGTCACAAATTTCTAATTATTTTTAAGCATTTAAAAAAGTTACATGATAGTTTTCATGATTATGTATTGTATGTCCATCGGAGTTTAGTTAGTATGGGTGATTTTCGCCCGACCATTTGTTTAGCACGAAGCTAAAATTAAAATATATCATTAAAAGTATTTTCTTGTGTTAATAGGTTTGCATTTATAAGAATTTTATGTTATTTTGTCTCTTTCAAATAATTAAAATTGTGTCATTTATATAAAAATTTTACTAAACTAAACGTAACACAGATAACACCTTTAACGATTTTCGCAGTTACAGAAATGGTGCTATTCCTAAGGTAGCCCACTAGGTTCCCAAGGTGGCTCACTATGGCCACTTTAGTAACCTAGCAGAAAAGCACATTTCGTTAAATAATTATTCTTCTCAGTTAAATATATTTCAAAATACATTGAACATGCTTTATAATTTCGAAAGCTCATGCATCGGGCTTTCAGCAAACACATAAGAACATATATTTGCATGTATACTTCCTTATATTTATTACGATTTTCTACTCGACCATAAATAATTAAACACTGCCTTCGCGCTTCATATCTTGACTAATAGCATCGTAAAATGGCCGGCTTTTGACTCAAGCTTTTCACTTCTCGCATTCTACGTTATATTGGGACACCGCATAAGAAGCAGGAGACATCTGGTGGTATTTATCACAACTACTATCGGATCGCACAGTGGGCCACCTTGCGGACACGGGCTACCATTGGTACACCCACCTTAGGCAAGCTTTGAAAATGCGATATTTTACCATTTTCACGAATTTTTTCTCCGAGAAAACATTAAATATGACAAAAGTAAAAAAAAAGACAAAAAATCGTAGTTCCAGAACATTTATTTACCGAGATACTCATATTCTCACTAACAACTATTTCACAGAAAATGTTTCAGCCCATCCTCCTCTCAAGGCTCACGCCTGCGCCTGTAGCTTTTTACTGCGATTGTGGCAGAGAAGCGAGAGCTCGATAGGGGCGACGTTGTCACACATATCAAATGCGCCATCGCCGCTAAGCGCAAGGCTCTCAACTGGCGTGCTGTGTTCTCGTCGTGCTGCGTGAACAGTAGCCCTATAATTTTACTGGCGGAAAGTCTCTAGCAAAGTCCATTGCAGATCCCCCGAGTAATTTGCGTGTATCTGACACGTAGATTTTGAGGAAAAGGGGCTTCGAAAAATACATTTTTAGCTAAGTTGGAGTATTCCGAAATCCTGAAATTATTTTTCTGACGCATGGGATTCTTGAAAGGATTCGCCAGACATCGTCTGTTGTGTGTGTCATTTACGTAGATCAGCGCATTGGGCGCATGCTTGATACATTCGCAAAAAATACTGTAGTTAAAACACAGGACACTGTAGTTCAAGCTGCATTCTGTTTGGCGGGGGAAGGGGGAGGGGAGGAGCCCTGACTGAAGGCTTCGATACTGATTCCAACTAACACTACATGGCTTTTCTTGTTCTTTGAATTCATGCGTAGTTAACAGTAAACATCACTACGCCTGCTGTTGTAGATACTTCGTGTGAAGACCGTAATCTCCATGCTTCAAATATATTGGGCACCTTAAATAATAACCCCTAATTCACACGTATGATGAGCATTTTGAGTATCAAAACAACGAAGAACTGAACTCACATTGAAATGTTAGCATGGACAAATATCGTATCTTGCTTATAATTATCAGAAGAATAAATTTCATTTATTATAAACGTGTTTATAATAAAATGTAAAGTATTTTTAATATTTGCTTTTACAATGAAACATGAAAAACAGATTACTTTCTTATACAAGTTTCATTTACATAACTGTTGAATTGGAATGTTTCAATACTTGCCTAGATTTTATATTCAATTAGGATTTAATATAATTTCTCTATCTGTGAACTCACTAAAGAATGGTTGTAATATATGCTGTTGTCTAGTTTGTAGTCTGGCATACCGAACACATGTTATTGTAAAGTATGCAGCACCAAATAGGTAGACACAGAAATGTATTTATATATCAATAGATAGCTACATGTTGTGACCACTCGGACTGGGCTACGTAAAGAGCTTATGTTGGTGCGTGTGTGTGAGGCACGGTCGACTACTTATTGCAGCCAGAGGAACAAGAGGAAAGAGCGTAGAGGCTAAAAATAGCCAACACTTACACTGGCACGGAAATGTTGACCAGAGAGAACCGGATAAACGCTTTGCTCAACGAGCGGATCCGAGGGAGGACGCAATGACTAAAGGTTTGCTGTAGGTTTGACGCAATCCGCCAGGAATGCTGCGCCACTAATGAGCAAGCAGGAAACGCCATCCTCATGGAGGCTATAGCAGCTCCTAGCTGTTTCACTGTTTACCGGACTCTTTAACAACCCTTACCGTAACCGCAAATATTTCAAAATAAATATTCGCTGTATATCTAGCGTAATGCAGGCAGTGTATTCTACAGAAATAAAAATCTTACTTGTCTTACCTTCTTTTTAACTTTTATAAATACGACCGAGTGTAGTTTGTATATTTGAGAACAAAACTCACAAGTAAATAGTGTCATTGATTCGTAAGCTTTTAACACTTTCAGTTCTGCTCACATTTATGTACTTGTAGGCTGTTTAAGGTAAACTGAACCCTTTTAATATCCGTGCTTAAGATCTACTTGTATGCACATTGTGTAATCTTCCCCCATATGAAAAATCAACAGTTGAATTGGCCGGATCACTTTATTCATGCGACGGTCAAGTGAAACTGTGGAATTATTATAACAGGAAATATTTTACAGATTTGCTCATTCTTACTTTTATATGCTGTTACGAAAACTAAATCAAAATAAATAATTTCGATATTCACAATTGTTTAAGTAACACTTTTAATTGAACTTTAGAACACGCAACTACTTTACATCTGTCATTACCAAATTTACTGGGCAAATTCCAATTAGTATACCCGTTAAAATATATGCAGGTTGAGACAGTGATATTTTTCAAATGATAATTTGAAAAGATCTCAGTTAACGGTGAACAGTCTACACTGATGTTCAACACAAGTTAGAAGTGATCGACATCCACCGCTGTAGGAACACCAACCAGTTCTGTTGTTCTCTATATTTCTACTCCCCACAGTAGACACAGATCCATATTATACCGGATATCTTACACTATACTATACAAACAATGGGCGCCGAGTTGATCTTGCGGCACTCGAGTTAAAAGGACTTAAAGACTGTTCACGATGAAGTGAGCACTTTTGAAATGAACCTTAGAAAAATTCACTGCCCCTACCTGCGTATATTTTAACGGGCGCAATGACATGCGCCCAGTAAAGTTGGTAACGATGGATGAGAAGTAGTTCCGTATTTTAACGTCGAATAAAAAGTGCTAGGTAATCATTTGTGAGAACTTAAATTATTTCCTTCGCGTTCTATTTTTTTTAATGAACCGAAGTGTAAAAATTAGCAGCTTTGTGAAACAGGCCTCTTTACTTTTCTAATAATTTCACAGTTTCACTTCACCGACGCCTGAATAAAGTGACGAGGCCCATGACAAAGTTAATCTTACATAAGGTGGAAGAATACACTACGTGCATACAAGAAGATCTTAAGCAGGGCTTTCAAAATAGCGCATTTTAACGTGATTAGCCTATATAAACCGTAGAGTCCTTTTGAATGGTTCTAATAAAAATAAATATATATCAAAGTAGACTACTGTTGATGGTCTGTAGTAGTCTTGTAAGTTCTTCTTAGAACTAGTCTTTGCGAGTTTCATATTCAAGGACAAATAAATTTTTAAAGTATCGTTTCTCGAGCTGCACTCCAGTGTACTCAAAAATGATAACTGAAACTTGTAAGAACATCAGCAATATATTTCGTGGGGGTAAAATATGATTTTGTAATATTACTTAAATTAACTCGATGGATAGTATGTCCCGTTACGTATGAAGGGCTACTTCAGGGGGATGCCATCAACTTGGCAATCTACTGGCCAACAGCCAGCCAGTAACGAAAGTTGCGCAGCGCAGCCATAGACTAAAGATGAGGTAGACCGCTTAATCGTCTTCTGCTCATGTACCCAACATTGACCTACCCCAATCCTACACAACTGCCAAAATCACATGGTCAACAGTAATGAACGTGTTTTTTTACATCTTTATTTTTAAATGACAAGCACTATTATATCAATAAAATACCTTTACCATTTTGAATTTAATCAGAAAGCTTTACAAACTGATTAGAGGAACTATCAAAACATATCTAAGCACTTCTTTACAAATCAGTATTCTAACCTAAAATACAAACGACGCCGTTTTCGCTAGAAGTATTGGCAGAAAATCAGTTCAATGTTGGGACACCGAGATTGGTTGTGCGCAGCCAGCAAGATCGGTACCTCACCTTTAGTCTATGAGCGCAACAAGCGGGTCGTATGTGCTATGTACTATGGACGGAATTTTGGTTTGCTATCCGCACAACAGCTGAGCAACGACTAGATTGTACGTTCCAACATGGCTTTGGTATATTGCCGTTATACTGTCAAAACCATGCAGTTTCGTGGCTTAGAACTCGTGTGTAGAGTGTTGTTTACGAAACTACATCCTTTAAAATTGCATTACACTTAGAATAAAGTTGAGTTTGACTAAATAACTTTCTTTACAAAGGCGTCATGTTAACACGTTTGTGTTTCCGCCATATTTCATAGAATCGCTTGATCGGTGCAGTTAAATAGCTGGTTTTGTTCGTGGTTAAAAGAGCTCGAACGAAATCAACGTTTGGAAAACACATTTGTCAGCTGCATACACATTTTAACAGTCGCGCTGGCCGTCATGCTCGCAGCTAAGTTATCAGTAGGCGTTTAGTTCAATAACCTGTAGGTTAGACTTCATGGTCTTAAGTACACTCGTTCATGTATCGGCTGCTAACAGGCTATTTTTTTCCCCCACGGTGGAAGACAGTCATTACTCATTGGGCCTGCAGTTTATTTCATATTGCTACGTGTCGCTGGCCCGCCCCGCGCGAGCGAGCCAAGAAGACAGAGAGTCGTTATATGATAGCGACGGCGGAAGAAAGTCAATGGCGGTTTTCGAATTTCAAACGCACGCCTATTACCCTAGTTGCATTGTTTTTTGCATTTATCTCAATAATGCTCGGGAGCGGGCCTCGGGTTGCTTGAACCTTCCAGAAGGTCGCGGGTAACGGTATCAATATTGAGACAGGCCTCCCATCCGCGAGTTGAGTTGGAGTTGATGAGTGAATGAGTGGTTGAGTTCCAAGAGATAGAAAACGTGCGACCAATGGAAGGTAAGTCTGCGACTGCGAGTATCGAGCAGTGAAGGACGCGACTAGCAGGCTGGACTATTCGACTAGATGAGTGAGTGAAAGCCATTAATTACATTGATTACAACAGATAGACTGAACACGTGTTAATAATGAGTATGAGTTTAGTGACTGTAAACAACAGAGAAAATTAAGTGGGACGTTAATTAGAGTTGAAATAGACATTGAATATTGCACTCACTGTTAAACAAAAATAGTAAAAGTGGAGACATATTGTTTAATGTTGTAAATAATAGAGGAGTAAGTAAATTAGAAATCAAATTTAGTTTCATTTATTTTTTTATCAAAACCTCCATCCCTCACGAACTCATATACGCCCCTCCGGCGTCACACGTAACAGTAATTATTATTGCCTCGGTGTTTACCAGGAAACACAAAAAAAAGGTGAACAAAATGGAAAAGTATATTAGACGTAGGAGTTATGAATTCTAGCTTGTCCTGAGATTAATTCGCAGTTATCAGTGATGTAGAAAAAGTAACTTTCTATACAACCATTGCATTAAATTGCGATTTTCAAATTTGCAGACACTGAATTTATGTCGTAAAATTCTTGGTTATATAAATCAAAATTTTTGGTATAAATGTGGCACATCAATGTTGTTAGCCATTTTGCAGTTTCTCTCAGACAAAGCGTGAATAAAATGACTCGATCCATGCCAAAACTAATTTTATATGGCGGCAGTATCCAAAACGGTCAAGATGATATTAGAACATACAGCAGGACATCAAAATTGGTCGATTAACCGCAAACGGCCTATACAATATTTTTAAGACAGTAGTAGGAACGTACCAGTCCTAGATACAAAGGGATGCCGCATTTAATTAATCGGATTAACCATACGATACAAAATTAATCATATTAATTCTTAATCCGATCTTAATCCTATCAAGGATTTAATCTGGTGGCAGTAATTATTAATCCTATCTTAATCCGATAAAATGTGATCAAAAATTTTGAACAAATTTCTTTGCTGAAAAAGGTCGATCAAATATCTTTGATGGAAAATTTTTTTGAGTGCATGTGTGTATAATTAGGTGTACTGTATTTTCTTTCTTTCTTTTTTGGGGTGGGGAGCAGCTCTGGTATGTCCTCGCCCTTGGAGATGTGGCATTGTACTGAGGTGTGGTGTGTTGGGGGAGGGATGTATATAAAGGGGCGAAGTTGTCAGCACGACGAATAGCACTCGGATGACGGGAATGTTGTATTGTCTCGGGTATATATGACTTGAATTTGGTGCAAGAGTGGCACAAGAGTTTTTGGGTTGGGAGTGACATTGCTCGTAGACATTGGTAGGAGATAGGCGATTTTTTGGTAATAGTAATTAAACAGAAAGAGAAAACAATGTATAGTTTACACATGAGAGAATTGTAGCAGTGTTTAAATGTGATGCAGGAAAAACGAATGATGGAGCCCAGCTATGGAAAGAAATTAAATGATTTTAATATACATCCATTGGGTTCGGGATATCGCAGAATTGATGTTTTAAAGGAGCTATATTTTATTTTAAATGAAATGTACCCCATATGATTAGATATTAATTTCGAAATTAATTAAATGGCTGGCATTAGAGAAGTATAACGAACGAACACAACTACGTGACTATTGTGATGCCTGTCAGTTATACATGCACATTAAATGATTTTAAAATACTTCTGTTTGGCTGCGAGGTTGCTGAAGGAATTATGGTAGTATAGGATTTGCGAAGACATATGCTGTGTGTCGAGATTCTCACTATATACATGGAGCACAGTTGGCATCTGGCAGGCAACTGAGTTGAAAACATGGGGAAAACTCGTAAATGAAGGAAACATTTTTAATGTATATGAAATAGAAATTAAACAAAAAGAGAGGTGAACACACAATTACGTGAATGGAAAAAAAATTGTATTTATGCATGTACTAATATGTAAATTACACTACTTAAATTAAAAAAATTAACTAATGAAATCGCACAAGTACCTCTCCCAAAACACATCCAGTCGACTGGGAGGTCAGTCAAGGAATGACTTATAGACATGGCGCTTGTGGCCGAGTTGAACATACAACTATGTGAATGGATAAAATATATGTTTACGAATTAATATTTCCCTGGAAAACTCATTTACCACCCATTGTGATAACTTAAAGATGGAATAAAGCACATGTTCAAAATATGCAAATTTACTAACGAACATATTGAATACACTACACAGACAACTTTTCACACTATAGGACAATAGTCCGAACACACTAGTACTCCCAGATTTTTAATACTACTTTCACTTCGCTGGGAAAAATAAATAAATAATTCACTTGCATTATTTAACATGTATCCAGAAAACTGGTTTACTGCAGTGAATAAATATTCCTATCATAACAAGAAGAATAATTAACTTTTAATTTTAACTTTTATTGAAGATTAGCATGAGGTTCAGCTCGTGTCGAAGATGACGGTATAATTATGACGAAGATTAACTTAAAAACGGAAATCGTGCATACTTAATGAGAAAATATAGTCACTATGTAACAGAACAACTTGAATATACAAACTTCCTCGAAGAAAACGATGAAATCAATATTACATTATTTAACACAAACACAGTATATTGATCAGGTCTTAACACACAAATATTTTTTCCCAATAAATTATTATTCAACTAAACCGCATATATAATATTGCTTAACGAGAATCGCGGCTATCAGTCAGGCGTATAATATGTCTAGGGCCTAGGCTCTCCGAAACTTACTAGCTGTGGGTCTGTTACATCTCGATTGTATCATGGGAGCCCGTCGAACTCGGGTTGTGCGTGTATCCATCGCAAGTGTTTACAATGACCTAAAATGGTGATTCTGAGATGTGGCTGGAAGGACCTCTGCCCTGTCCATGGAGAGTGCTACACCCGCTCCCCCAACCCACTCCCCTAGACCAAAGCGCGACTTCGGGTATGCACCCCTCTCCAGCCCAGAACGTGTTTTAGGCTATCTAGATAACTGCCTGCCTCGGCTAGGCTCCCCTCCCCCTTCATCAAAAATGCATCTTTGTGCCCCACATCTGGGACTCTCTCCACCTGCCAGACACCCCTCAAGACACCACGTTTTACTCAACCAAAAGCTTTAACTTGTTTGCAACAACTGCCCTCTCCCCAGGAATGTGAAGTGGACTGGTCTGCTTGCCTCCCCTCCCTCTCTGATCATCAAACCATTGACTTTTTTCTGAAAGGGAGGTTTCTTCATCCCTAAAACCCTGGCTTGCTTCCAACAAAAAAAAAATTTACCAGCAATGTCTCACTGTTAAAATTTATTCCCTCTACATTAAAAGATATATTAAAAAAATTAATAATATCTGTAGATATGTAAATGTTTATTCAGAATCTCAATTTATCGATTGCGAAAATATTAGCTAATGTGATAAATAATTTTATCACCTTTTCTATCACAGCCAATCAACTCAAGAATCGCATAATGAAAACTTTTTATAAATATTTGATTAAATTTTCAGAAAAGTAATTTAATTTCTTCCAGCATTAAACTTTCATTTCCTTTGTAGCATTAGATTCACTAATAAGAAACATTGAAAGCCAATCCTGCATATAGGATGTTCTAACCCATTCCGAATGTTTAAGGGAAACTAAATGAAAGTCTTGTTACGAACATGCAATTAAAACGAACTTAGGTTTTCTTCTATCTCACTCATTGTCCTCCCCTGTCTCTTCAATTTTTGACTCCGATCGTTTATGCAGGATCAATAACCCCTTTCCTTTGTCATACACATTTTTGTAAAACTTTTGAAGTTTCTCTTACAAAGACTTTTTCTGGTAAAAATAGAAGTGAAAACATAAATAACTTTGGAAAACTATATATTTATCCCCACTGAAAGGAATAATTAAATTACAGATGTGTTTTATCTTAAATAATTTTCCAAGAATTATAATAATAAAATGAAATAAATATAATAGATTATCACTTAAATGCTAATCCAATGAAAGATAATCCATTTAAAAGTGGATTGATTCCATATATAAATTACATTGATATTGATAGGTATAAATTACATAGAATAACACATCATATATTATTTTTAATATTTTTATTTAGTATCATAATTGTATGAACATTGTATTACAATTTTTTAAGATCTTTATTCTTTACCCACGAATTGTGTGCTTTTAAGAACACCTCCATAGCACCAAGTACATTTTATTTCCTTTTAATGATTTTATCATTCAAATATTCATTTGGTGAGCTAAGTTTTTCAGTTCTTGTTTGTAAAAGCTGCCTTTTATAGGCTCTCCATCCTATCTAACAAGGTAATACACTCTGGGATACGATTGTATAATTGAAATAGTTTTACATTTTTCATGAGACCAATTATCTGTAAATGTTTTCTCAAATATTCCTTTCTGTTTCGAGATTCATATATATTCACCCACTTTGAACTTTGGTTTTCTCGCTTCGATTATTTTAACATTATTATAAATTGTTTTTATCTAAGTATTTTCCTTAACTTCTTTTGGTGCTGTCTTGATAGTTCTATGATATCTGGAGTTATAAAATTTGTATTTCAGGTAAAACATCCACCCATTTGTAAGTCCCTTTCGGCGTGAAATGCTTATATATTAACTGCTTAATCTATTTGTTGTATCGTTCAACAACATTGGCTTTAAGATCTGAATATGTTGTGTAGTAATTAATACCATAATCTGCCATTAGTTTCTGGAACAGTACAGAAAAAAAATTCTGTTCCTCTGTAGGTTTGGAGCCATTTGGGGTTATCTCTTTCAGAACGGTCTTAATTACATCGCTAATATGTTTCCCAATTTTATTTTTCAAAGGTATAGCCCAGCTATATTTGGAATAAACATCTATTACAGTTAAAGCACATTTGTATCCCTTCCTGTATTTGGAAAGCAATGACTTTTCACATAAATCTGCTTGAAAAAAATCATTTAACCCCTTAGTAAAAACTCTTCTTCTAGGATATCTTATCCTGGCTGAAGCATGAAGTTCATTTGCAATATTACTAAACTTCATTGGTAATATAACAAACTTCTTTCAGCTCTTCAATAATAGAAACAATTTTGTCTGTATTTGAATTACTGTCAAATTCTCTCGAAACGATGAGAAGTTTTTATTCTATCGACCAACTCATTAGGATTGTTCCAATATACAGGAGAAAACCGATCGCCAATCTCATCTTTATAAATTCCACTTCCGACAATATCTTGTATTAAATGTAGTTTCGGATGATTTTCATCTCCTAAATGGTTATTCGCATTCGTACGACAAGAAGTTCTTTGTATTTCTCCAAATTGGTGTCCGAATAACAATTTGTAAAAATTTTAAATAATAATTCAAACAAACCTTCACTCACATCAGTTATGTAATCACCTATTTTAATTCTATTATCAGACAAAAATGTAATTACCGAATCTCCCAGAAACCATGTGTTTTCATTTCGATATACACCAAATGTTCTATCGCGCATAGGTGAAGTATGTTTTTTAAACTAAATATCGACATGTTAAATGAAAAAGGGGTTGCCTTTTTCTTTTTCTTGAAATAAACTTCTTCTGCCGATTTAATTTCCAAAGGTGTTTCATTAGGCGTATTCAACACAGAATATAATACATCCATTCTACTCGAAATACGTTAATATGTTTCTTCTTTTAAAACATCCCGTTCCATACAGCCTCTTTTGGATTGTAAATATTTCTCCTTCACAGCAGATATAATGTTATGTAATTCCGAAGCAGAGGCAGACACGTTTTATTATGTTACATTAAATTTCAGCTATTTATATATGATTAAGTCATCGGTTTTCGATCTACTGCAATAGGTCGACTGATACACTAGATCGATTCGTTTGCACTTTTTCAATCATATCGACTTTACTTAAAACAGTATCTAATTAAGTTATAATTTAAATTCTCAAATTATTAATCGAATAATTTATTTGCTTTTTCAAATCATTATTTTGTATTCTCAAATCTATTCGTGTAACTAAACCATATTTTTATTTATCAATTCATCACTCATATATTTCATTATTTCTTCAATTTGTGTTTCAAGTTGTTTTGTAATACTATCGCTTACCACTTCATCAATTACAACTCTTAAACTATCTTGCATTTCTACAATTGTGATGTGGAAATTATGTTTATCATACCATTTAGTCCTTACTAGATCCATTTAAATGTTCTTCTATTCTAAGTTCATTACTCTGTAAATCATTACTAATATTGATTAAAAGGTTTGCAATTACAGTCGTGTTTTATAACCATTATCATTTCCATCAACTAACTTTATTAACTTATCTTGAATATTGCTTGATTGTGATTTAAACACATTTAACATGGTGGTGTTTAAGTCTTCCAGGTAATGTTTATTTGCCATATTAGTATATTTCACAGCCATGCCCACATTACATAATATATGTCCTTTCAAATCACAATTCCCATCGCGATTTTTGGTTAAACAATTATTGTAATGATTGCATTTTATACCGCTATGTCCAAATTTTGAAAAACTTTTATTCTTGCTTGGGAAGTAAAAAGCTGTCAAATCCGCACCTATATCTGTCTTTGTATAGGGGAAGTGGTGATATAATCACCAGAAAACCGTATTCGTTGTTCCAACAGTAAAACACATCTCAATAAAATTTGTAAATGACATATCGCCTAAAACATGGTCTATGTTGCAGGTTCATGTTATCTATTTTAAACACAACAATCATATTTGCATTATTGTGCAAATTATGTTTTATAGTATGTACGTAACTTTGTGATAGATAAAAACAACTAACATCTAAATGTCGACCAAAATCAAAATATTGCTCTCTTTCACCCTGCGGTTCGCACCAAACATCGTCAAAATTTAATACGAAATTGGGTAATGTTTCATTCGGAAGCACGATATCCTCTTTATTTGTAAAAGGGAAATATCGCATACCTTCAATTAGTGATAAAATACTTGCTAATCTTTGATATTTCTCTTATTGTATTGCTAGAAAATTCATATATGTTTTCAAATTTAGGCCCATTTGGATATTCCAACTGTGACATAATAACATACATTTTTCCACCTGAATAAGAACCACTTATTATACAAAGTACATATATTAGATGGTAAAAGAATTCCATGTTGCTGTTCAATTATGTTTTCTTTCATATTTACAATTACAGTAAGGTGTACATTTTATTTATAACCTTCATTTATACATTATTACATTATGTACTAATGTTAAACTATAAATTCTGGTCTATTTATAGGATTACATTCAGTTGAAAATAATAGCTTGTTCTAAACGTATGAAAAAAGGATGCTGAGTATTGACTACATTGATAAATAAATTACCAATTGAGGTGATTTTACTGAAATACAATTATTGTGGGCCTGGTACTAATTTTACAAAGTATCTGGTGCAAAATGATCAAGGAATAAACTCACTGGATAACACTTGCAAAGAACATGATATAGTTTATGATCGAACAAACTATTTAAATGAAAGACATATAGTGGATACAATTCTAGCCAATAAAGCAGCAAATATAAGGAAGAATCCATCTACAGTGAAAGATGAAAAGTTAGGTGCTTGGGTTGTTGACAAAGTCATGTGCACGAAGATTAAAAAAGGCATGGGTTTAAAATGTAAAGCTAATCGAAAAACAAAGAAAGGAGGAATCATTCCATTCCTATTCTCAGTATTAACAGCTCTTGGATCAATCCTCGGAGGAGTTTCGGCTATTAGCAGAGCAGTTAAATCAAAGGGCAAAGGAATGTATTTGAAACCCTATAAAGTTGACAAGGACAAAAAACCTCCAAATGTGTGGGGGAAATGCAGAATGTCCTAAATAGTCTTCTCAAATGTGCATTAATAAAGATATTAATGTATTTGTAATGAAACTGCATATTACCTATTTCCGAGCTGTGTATATGAGAGACAATTTACCAAAGAAACCACATCTCTGTGAATGTATGATTGTTAATTTAGTTTCGAAACAAAACGAAGTTACACTTTGAATACCATTAATTAAATATGTAAATCGATCATTTTATTACAACAGGTTTGGTGATTTATGTCCTCCAACTGAATTATGTAATTATTTTTAAAACATGCAATAAAGATACAGTTACCAAATGGGACTATTACCAAATACAATCAATTGTGGACATTTATGTCTATGTTTCTTTACTATGAATAGGATATATAAATAAGTGTGATAGTTAACATTTTAGTAATATGTCAATAATGTTGATATAAAGTGGTAATTCGTCGCAATTGCATGCTGTATATTTCCCAGCATTGGAGTTAGATGGAGAATGGCAAATAAGTCTAATCGGATTCGTTACTTACAGCAACATACCAAACATTGATATCCACAACCAATAATTTATGGTTAATATTGGTGAAAAAAAAACCTACAGGTTTGTGATATCGATAGGATCTTATGAGTTGGATGACTAAGGAATGTTCATTAAAGCAGCATTACCTAAATATGTGCATTTCCAATACCATGGAAATCCAAACACATTAACTAGTGTGATGTACAGTAATGTCTATATCGATTTCTCGGAAGACAATTAAATTGCAAATATGTTAGGTTACGAATGGAGAGTGTATCGCGCTAATGAAGTACACAAATCATCCAAACAGTTTAATATATTGTCTGTAAATGTATGTTGTATAAAGTTTAATATTGTAGGCAGTTCATATTTGAATGGGAAACCACCAAATACACAACATAAATTCGCATGTGCTGTGGCTCCAGGACATAAAATAAATGAAACACCGAATACATTTATATATCTTCCAGTAATAGTGAATTCTGTTGATGAAATAGTTGTTACAATTGTCGATCAAGATGGTAAACTGATTAATTTTAGAATGAAGAAATTACTGTCTGTTTACATTTTAAAATAAAGCTGTATAAGTAGTTGAATTCTGTGTGCATTGCAATCAAAATGAGTATTGTATACATCACCCAATACGGATGTAAAGTAGACAGTTCTTTTAAGAACTATGTCACTAAGGAACGTATTTCGAAGAAAGCAATTATAAAAAGATGTAAACATAAGCATAAAATGCTCACTTCAAATAAGTTACCTGTGAACTTATCACAAGGCAACAAATTAATTTTAAAAGAATTGGGATATATGGTTAATCGAAATGGAAGACATAGTTAATGTTGAAGAACCAATCAGTTATGAAGATTCAATCACAAATACTGAAATACATGTGTATGAACCGTTCCTAGTTGGTCCTTATACATTTCCAATGGAGATAAGGATTTCAATACAAAATCAAGATATTTACACATTACCGTCGAATTCAAGTTTAAGGTTTAGAGGAACATTTTAAAAAACAGTCGATACAAGTAATCCAGCTACTACAAAACTAGTAAGAAACTGAATACTTCATGTAATCAATAGAATTTCATATTTGCTGAATAGATTGGAAATCGATCAGACAAGTGAGGTTTTGTAGTTATTCCACTATAAAAAAAAACTATCTCTCACAAACTGTAAATGATCTTTATACAGGTCTGATAGCTGGGTGAAGTAATGCTAGTGATTATTCACTGAAAATAAATCCAGGCAGAAAATATGTAGTTGTTATACTTTAAGTATTGTTTTGAGCTTCACTGATGACTATAAACACATTATTATTAATGCTAAATATGATTTAATTATTCTATTCGCTAATATGCATTTGAACGCCATATATGATACAGCTAATAATAAGGAAGGTGCAGCATTTCAATTAAACAGTTTCGAATGGCTAATGCCACATATTTAAATTAACACACATGATCATGTAAAGTTTTTAAAGTATATCGATAAAGGGAAGAATTTAGACATTGCATTCAGATCATGGGATCTGGGGTCCATTCCAACTCTACCAACTACACAAAAATTAGTGTGGCTTGTATAATCAAGTTTTTCATCTGAGAAACCACAATTTGTAGTAATATCTTTTCAAACAATTTAATAGCAGATCGATTATTATTCGATAATTGTGATATAAAAAATATTAAACTATATCTAAAGAGCAAAGCTTATCGCTATGTTGATTTCAATACAAATTTTGATAATGAGAAATTCCTTATTTGCTAGGATATGTACACAAAGTTTCGGGAATCATGCTATAATAAAATGAGTTAGCTGATACTAGATCCCGAAACCTTTAAAAATAGAGGAGTGTTATTTGCATTTGATTTGAGCAAAAAATATGACACAATTACCAATAGCATAGTTGATTCACAAATTGAAATAATTGCAAGTACACCCATTCCAGAAAATACACAAGCATTTGCTTTGATAATTCACGATAGATTACCGAGTTACAATGTAACAGATAAGCTGGTGAAAATAATGGATTGAGTCAGTAGATGATGAACCCCAGTTATGGCAATGTGTTTTGCAATGTACATGGATTTCAATATCCAGATAAATGTATCATTAAATAATTAGCTATTACTGATGTGGAAGAACATACAGCTGTATTCAGATTCAAAGCAACTTTCGACTGAAAATATCTTACTCCCATATACAAGAAAATTAACAGGTGGGTAACCAAACACCATCGCGTATTAAAATGGGAGAGTGGATGTATGGAGTAAGAGAATATTGAACATATTTGCAAATAACATTTAAATAATTGTGAAATATATGTAGATGGAGTTGAGCAAAAATGTATTTTCGAAAGTGTGTGGAATGGGAAAGTAATAGATATTCGAAAAGAATACAATCGCCTATCATTCAAACAATTACATAAAACACACAGATCTAATTCAACATTATTCTCTGCAGAGGAAAACTCAAGATTAATGCTAACTTGGGCAATGATGTCTGACTGCGGTGAAACAGATTATGATGATACTCCTCCTAAGTCACCATGGGTGATTCAGGAGGAGAGTGATTTGGCACTATTTAGAATGAGGGAAAATTGTGAACTAATGAGTGAAATGTAGTATAAAAAGTATTTGGTTGTATGTAATCCAGAAGTTTGTAAAAATGAATCAACAAGAGAATGAAATCACATATTCGTACATACAGAAATCGAAATGTAATTGAATATCAGCAAGTTAATAGCATGTTGGAGTAAACCATTTTGACTTTGTTTCGGAAAGAAATTTTATTTTTTAACATTTTCAAACATCCTGTACTAAAAAAAAATGTATATAAATTTGTGAAACATAGTGTATTGGTATATGTTTTTATCAATAAATATGTTTTAAAATGTATCCCTTTGGTATGTTTATTTAACATATTTCTTTAAAATATAAGTGAAGTTTTTTCCTAAGAAAGGAATGTTATATATATATATATATATATATATATATATATATATATATATGTATATAGTTAGAAATTGCTCAACAGAAAGAATGAGATTCTTTAAAGATGTTTGGTTTCTATCAAACTATGTTGTAATAACCTGTACTAGTGTTGTAATGTAAAATACAGATGTACTCACTTTTATAGATGCTGTAACCTAAGTGAATCGCGAAGGATAATTTATACTCAATTCGAATTGCTAACCTTATAGTGTTTGCAAATGTCTCCAGACATGTAAAAACCATTAGGTTTAGAGCTGTACAAGCCTACCAGTGCTACCAAACTTTGAGGAGATTAACAAGCTATAAAGATTAAATTCGATGTGTTTCCAGTGCTACCAACCACAAACAGAGATCACAGAGGTTTACACCTGAGTATTACCACCTGAATCACTGCAACATTAATTAATTTCCCCATCTCCTCCTTCGTTCATGCCTTCGCCACAAGAAATAATATATACTCATATATTATCACAAATATCACCTGCTACACCACCACCACCTCCTGTTGTTCCTATAAAGAGATGCAAAATGAGTTTATCTCTTAACCCTAAATGTAAATTACTGTGAGCATTCAAATTAAAATTGTTTAATGATTTTGCAGTTGTATTATAAAGTAAAGATATGTTATTTTTTAATGTTTTGTGATGTAATAAAATTTTATAATTTGTCAGCTTAAAATTATTTGAGTCATAATATGAAGTAAAAGTTTTTTCAAAGTGTCCATGATCTCTGATGTAACATGAACTAAGGATTTTTAAACTTAAAAGTTATTTGTTATGACAATTGAACAGTTTTAAGACGTAACATGAAGTAAAAGTTCTACAGTTTAAAAATTTTGAGGCATAACATGAAGTGAAGGTATTTAAAGTGTCAATGAATTCTGATGTATTATGAATAAAGGGTTTTTCAAATTAAAAGTTTTCAGGTCATAGCATGGTTTGTTTTGATAATTTTACAGTTTTTGAGTGTAGCATGAAGTGAAAGTTCTACAGTTTAAAAGTTGAAGGCATAATACAAAGTGAAGGTTTTTAAAGTGTCAGTGATTTCTGACGTAACATGAAGTAAGGATTTTTCAAATTAAAAGTTTTTAATTCATAGCATGATTTGCTATGATAATTTTACAGTTTTAAGTCTTTAAATAATTGATGTGAATATTTTCATGATTTTGAGGGGAAATATGAATTTGAACATGAAGTAAGGATTTTTAAGCATACAGAGCTTTCAGATGTAAATGGTAAAAAAAAAAACATGTTAAAAGTTTTCCAGCCATAACATTATTGATGCCAATAGTTTAATTATTTTGAGGTGAAATATGATTTGTGATGTAATATGAAGTAAGGATTTTTAAGAATCTAGTGCTTTCAGATGCAGATAGTAAAAAAAAACATGTTAAAAGTTTTCCAGTCATAACATGATTGATGTGATTATTTTATTTATTTTGAGGTGAAATATGATTTGTGATGTAACACGAAGTAAGAATTTTTAAGCATGCAGTGCTTTCAGATGTAAATGGTAAAAAAAACATGGTGATGTCTGCTTATGTTAAAATGGCTGCCATTTTCCTCTAAATTTGCTTAAATTTGGTAGTTTTAGAAAATAATGTGAAATTTAACAGATTCCAACTTCGATAGCAGTCATTTCAGGCTATATTCGTGCTATTTCATTAATATTACATCGAAAAAGTAGTATTTGTAAATAAAATAAGTTGATATTTGTTCAAATATACACATTTTATGTTAAATAGTGTAGTCAAAATTCTTGCATTGAAGTTTATGGAGAAATCTACACATGAAATACATATTTTCTCTGCTGTGCGCAAATATTTGAAACAGAATGAATATGTATGTTTAGCTTTCCCCTGACTTTAAAGGCATTGGGTTTTAACATAAATTTGTTTAATGTAATTTTTCAATAGTTGAAAAAAGTTTAACCTGTGTATTGCTTAAATCGAATGATGAGTGTTTTTCATTACTTACAAATTTTAGCGAGTGAAAATATATCTTGTAGTTAGTAATAGTTTCCCAGACTAACTGTAATAAGATTGCTGGAAAGTGGGATAAAATGTCTTCAAAGTTTACAGGATTAAATTAAAAACGGGTTCTTAGGAAGCTTTATATATTTTGATTGAAATTTATTGGATTAGAATTCATTTCTTGGAAATAAAATTCATTTTCACTTCAGGGAAATGACTTCATCATTGAGACTTTGGTAGTACAGTTTTATTTCCCTGGAAGTAATCCATCCCTTGCATCTCGAAAATAGGAGAAACCTTCCTTTCTGAACAAGACAACAGACAGGCGAAAGTAAAAGTTAGTGTTCAGAGGGGTAGAGGAACTTTACAAGCAAGTCAACGCTTTCAGGTGAGTTCAGAGTATGCAGCTCAAGAGTATGTAGGCAGATGGACATCTCTTGTGCTGGACAAGAGGCTGGTGGAAGTGAGAGAGGGGGGTGGGAGTGCCTAGCCGAGGCAGTGATCCAGCTAGCCGAAAACGCGATCTGGGCTGGAGGGGAACGCATAGTGGCGCAAGGCACCTCTTGTCTCGGACAAAGACACATTCTGGACTATGGAGTTGGATCGTTGGAGGAGAAGTGGGGAGCACACCCGAAGATGCGCTCTGGTCTAGGCGAGTGGATTTGGGGAGGGGGGGTGTAGTGCTCTCCATGGACAAGGCATAGTTCCTTCCAGCCGCAGCTCAGAATCGCCATTTTAGTTCGTCGTAAACACTTGTGATGTATACATGCACCACCCGTGTTCGAAGGGCTCCCGTGCAACAATCGAGGGGTAACAGACCGACAGTTAGCGGGCTTCGGAGAGCCTAGGCCCTAGACATATTATACGCCTGACTGATAGCCGCGATTCTCATTAAGCAATATTATAAATGCATTTTAGTTGACTAATAATTTATTGGGGAAAAAATTTTTGTGTGTTAAAACCAGATCAATATACTGTGTTTGTGTTGAATAATGTAATATTGATTTCATCGTTTTTCTTCGAGGAAGTTTTTATACTCAAATTGTTCGGTTATATAGTGATTATATTTTCTCATTAAGTATGTGCGATTTCCATTTTTAAGTTAATCTTCGTCATAATTATACCGTCATCTTCGACACGAGCTGAACCTCATGCTAATCTTCAATAAAAGTTAAAATTAAAAGTTAATTATTCTTCTTGTTATGATAGGAATATTTATTCACTGCAGTAAACCAGTTTTCTGAATACATGTTAAATAATGCAAGTGAATTATTTATTTATTTTTCCCAGCGAAGTGAAAGTAGTGTTAAAAATCTGGGTAAGTTTTTCTCAGTACTAGTATGTTCTGACTATTGTTCTGTATTGTGAAAAGTTGTCTGTTGTAGTGTATTCAATCTGTTTGTTAGTGTATTTTGAACGTGTGTTTTATTCCATCTTTAAGTTATCAAAATGGGTGGTAAACGAGTTTTCTAGGGAAATATTAATTTGTAAACATATATTTTATCCATTTCCATAGTTGTGTGTTCAACTCAGCCACAAGCTCCATGTCTATAAGTCATTCCTTGACTGACCTCCCAGTCGACCAGATGTGTTTTGGGAGAGGTACTTATGCGATTTCATTAGTTAATTTTTTAATTTAAGTAGTGTAATTTTTATATTAGTACATGCATTGTAAACATTATTTTTATCCATTCGCGTAGTTGTGTGTACAACTCTCTTTTTGTTTAATTTCTATTCCATAAACATTAAAAATGTTTCCTTCATTTACGAGTTTTCCCCATGTTTTCAACTCAGTTGCCTGCCAGATGTCAACTGTGCTCCATGTCTATAGTCAGGATCTCGACATACAGCTTATAAGTCTCCACAAATCCTATACTACCGACATTCCTTCAACAACCTCGCAGCCGTACAGAAGTGTTTAAAAATCATTTAAGTTGCATGTATAACTGACAGACATCACGATAGTCACATAGTTGTGTTCGTTCGTTATACCTCTGTAACGTCAGCCATTTAATTAATTTCATAATGCATATCTAATCATACAGGATAGATTTCATTTTAAATAAAATATAGCTTCTTTAAAACATCCATTCTGCAGTCTCCCTAACCCAATGGATGTAAATTACAATCATTTAATTCTTTCCATAGCTGGGCTCCATCATTCGTTTTTCCTGTGTGACTTTTTCTCTTTCTGTTTAATTACTATAACCAAAAAATCGCCTATCGCCTAACAACATCTTCGAGCAATACCACTCCCGACCATAAACAGGTTCGCCTCTCTTGCACCAATTCAAGAAATATATACCCTAGACAATACGACATTCCCCTTATCGAGTGCCAGTCGTCGTGCTGATAACATCGCTCCCCTATATGCACCCATTCCCCAACACACCACACCTCAGACCAATGCCAGATCTCCAAGGGTGAGGTCTTTTCAAAGCCGCTCCCCAACACCAAAAAAATAGAAAGAAAATAAGGTACACCGAACTATATATACACACACAAAAAACAATTCTATCAAAGAAATGTGATGAAACATTTTCATCAAAAAAATTTTCCAAATTTCTTTGATTACTTTATATCGCATTAATATCGGATTAAGAATGAATCCCATCGGATTAAAAATTGATCGAATTAAGATTGGTTTACGAATTAATCATATCAATTTTATATCAAAGGGTTAATCCGATTAATCAAAGGCGGCATCCCTTTGTATCTAGCACCGGCACGCCCCTACTACTTAGAACCAACAAAATGTTGTATTTTACACTTGGTTATGTACAGATGAACTGGGATGAAAGTTGAGTTGAGGTCTTGAGAGCCGATGAGGGTGAAATCAGGTAAGACTCGAGGAGCGCCGGAGTGCAAGGTCGGGGGATACAGGAGAACCCCGAGAATACCCGCCGACCAGAGGTATCATTCGGCCCGTTTCCCACTTGCGGAAATGCGGGAGTCACCCGACCGGGGATGGAACCCGGTTCGCCCTGGTGGGAGGCGAGCAGTCTAACCTCTCAGCCAACGCGACCCCAGGTGCACTGGTAAGAAATTTTTTGTTACGTACCCAACAAAATGTACTTCAGCTTCAGCTCCTCTTCCACTAAACATAGGTATTTTTGTTTGATAAATATATTAATTAATTCGTTTTTAAATCAAATGATATAAAAAATTATTTTTGTTGAAGAAAACGGTATTTTTTCGCTGAAAAAAATGGAATAAACAATTATTATAAAGGAATACATAAATTAAATTTATGCAGTTGTACGGAAACAACCAAGCACAAGAGAAAAAATCATCACTAATTTTCTTTAAAAAAAAAAATCACTTATTGCACAAAAGAATCTAACACATGTTCGTGTTAACCTCTTCAGTCAGAGTGCCATATTATGTTAGTCCATATGTGTTTGTTATTCAAGATCGCTAGTTAGTTCTGCCGTCAGAAATTTGTGAAGGACTCTGGGTAGCCAGGAATAACAACACAACGACGGTCGTTCGGTAGGCAAACCGCTCGTTGTCTGGTGAGCCATGCACTGTGATCGCAAATTTTGAAATGAGAACAAATCATCAACAAAAATTTGAAGGGAGGCAGGTAGGTCTTAACGTCTCGTCGACAGCGAGGTCATGATAGATTGAGCAAGTTGTCCAGAGAAACAGGAAGGAGGGAGGAATCGATCGACCATGTCCTGCGGTATGAAACCATCCCAGCATTCGCCTGGAGCGATTTCGGGGAAGTCATGGTAAATCCGAAATAAGGACGGCCGTAGTGGGATTCGAACCTTCCACTTCGACGCCTCGCTCGGTTAACATTTCTGCAGCCCCTAGCCTTCGCCTCCCTCCCTCCATCCTCCTTCGGGTCGCTGGGACTACTATGGTGGGCGTTGGGGGGGAGGGGGAATTACACCCCTTGACAGATGGAAGTAAGAAACCAAGCAGGACATCGTGCAGGCGTCCACTAACGCTGAGACACAGCCGTGCATGGCAAAAACCCTATTCGGCGGCACGTGGAATTATGCACCCGCCACGGATGCGACACGCCATCCGATAACAACGCTGGGCCAACGCGCCCGTCGCGTCGTCTTCGTCGCTAATCGCGGCGGACGGACGAGCGAGTTGCAGACGCCACTAACAGGGATGTGTGCCCACGCCAGTCTCCGCACGAGTTTAGGATTTCTACGTATAGGCTGTTCACGGTAAAGTGAGCACTTTTTAAGGTCCTTCTATATTTTTCCTTTCATCTAATTTCCATCTTCGCGCTGCTTTTTGTTATAAACATTGCAATGTGGCCAATAAACACAGTGTATATATTTCACCACCCTTGAAATGTAATGCCTGAGGCTGCAATAAGTGCTATCTATTAGTGGTTAATGCCTTTTCGAAGGGCCTCAAAAAGTGCTCACTTTACCGTGAACAGCCTATAGCAATGCGCTCCCCGGCATTCGTGCGATGGCGCAATGTTTTGTTATAGTCTGTTCACGGTTTTTTCACACTTTCTGAATCAAACCTTTGAAAAATTACCCCATGTCTGACGTGTTTAGTCATTTCCTAAATATGTCATGTATCACAAGCGTTTTATACCTCTGTTACCATGAAAGTATGTTATTTTTCGATGAATTGATGTTTCACCTGTATTTTCGTTATAAATCATCATAATTTATCTTAATAATAATATAAATGCGAAAGTTTGTACGTTTGCTTGTTACCCAATCACGTCGTAACGGCTCGACAGATTCGAATGCAATTTAGTACACGCGTAGATTATATTCTGGATTCGCAGGTAGGGTACTTTTCATCCCGGAAAAATTAATAGTTTCTTAGGTAATATATAAAATATGCCATCAACCATTAAGATAGAGCACTTGGCCTCATAGAGAACTATGGTTTGATTTTTTTCACGCGGATGAAGCAGCGATTAACAGATAGTTTAATATAAAAACGAAAAAAAAAAACAGCGAGAAAACATGTGTGTGTTGGTAGCGCCTAGTGACAAATAGTTCTCATGCAAAATATAATTACAACTGAGTGTGCACGAATTCGTTGCGTTGTGCTTTGGTGTAATTTTCTCTACTTAAACAAGCTTGGTTTGAACGAAGCGGAGAAATATCATGGAAGAAGAACTTTAGCAGGGCTTCAGAAAAATTTTTAAGTAACATTGAATTGATTATAGTAGCAAATAAAAAGTTCGTCTGGGTTCTACGTCCTGCCTTAATGCGCGGAGGCAGTAAACTAAGCGACCTCCATACGGAAGTGGGTTCCAAACCACGTGACCAGCTCCACTCGGTAATCAGAAACATGTTATATAATCGCTGGTGCTGGCCGCGGCGATACAGTAGTCGAGCTTCTCGCCTCCCGACAAGGCGAACCGGGTTTAACTCCACGCGGTGTCAACCGGGTTTTTTTGCATTCGGGAAAAGTCGGATTTTCTCGGGCCACGTCAGCTTCCCCAGTCCTTGAGATCTGCCGCTGCTCCATCCTTACGTCACATCTCCCTTCACTGGCTCTCATTATCTCGCTCTTAAGCACCGATCGAAGCCTTTCTGCTCAACTCTGAACTTACGTGAGCCTATCGATGGCAATCAAGATATAGGCTTTTCCCATTAAAATGAGTACTTTTGAAAGCCATGCTGAAGATCTATAGGCCATTCACGGTAGAGTGAGCCCTTTTGAGAGCCCTCTCATTTGGAATAATAGTCAAAGAATATATTTCCTTTTAGCCTTAGACGTTAGACGTTAACTTCCGAGTGCGGTCAAATATACACACTTTGTGTATTACATACATATCAATATTTATTTTTAAATGTGGTCAAAGGATAAAAAATTGCTAAAAGGAAAAAGTAACTAGAGCCTCAAAAGTGCTCATTTTACCGTTAACAGCCTATACATATATGCATGCTGCATATTCTTCCGCATTATGTAAAATTAACATTGCCATGAGCCGCATCACTTTAGTCATGCGTCGATCAGGTGAAATTGTGAAATTACTACGAAAGCAAATATTTTACTAATCTGGCCAGTTTTACACTTCGATGCATTAAAAAATTGTGAAAGAAAAAGAAACAATTTCCAGTTATTATAAATAGTTACCTAACACTTTTTATTCGACGTCAAGATATGGAACTAATTTCCATCCATCGTTACCAACATTACTTGGCGAATGCCACTCAGTGCGCCCATTAAAATATATGTAAGCAGTAGCAGTGATTTTTTTCTAAGTTCGCTTTCAAAAGGGCTCACTTTATCGTGAACAGCCTTTAACAATACGTCCACCAAGCAAGACTACTCTCAGTTTGCCTACCTCCAAGGTGTTGGACGATCAGCATTAAATTTGGGCTCGGTATACTTCCAAATGGAGCGGGTTAGAGTACTACAACAACATTTTGTTTTGTACATTTCGACATAGTGATAGATAACGTGTAATGTTAAAGGCGGGGCTCACAATGTCACTCTGTCCCGTCTGGCAATAGGTCACAGTGACCGCAATCATCGAGAACCCAGTTGGAGTTCACGGTAAAGTGAGCAATTTTTAAGGCTCTTCAGAATTTTTCCTTTCATCCAATCTCCATATTCCTGCTGTTTTTTATTATAAATATTGCAATATAACCAATAAATACAGTGTATACGTGTCACCAACCTAAACTGTAATGCCTGACGCTGTAATAAGGTATATTTATTAGTGGATAAAGCCTGTTGGAAGGCCCACAAAAATGCTCACTTTACCTTGAACAGCCTATATCAATAAGCGACGTTCCAATGGCAATAGTTTCTTGTATGCTAGGGACATTTTCGTTTCTCACGTCGTTTACTTAGAGATGTTGCGCTTCTTTACGATAACGCCCCATCTCGCACTGCATGGGCAACACAGGAGATATGTATTCAGTCGTCTTAATAAAACATTACGACCGTATGGGCCGGATTTTTATTGGTGACAATACTGGAATGACGCTAACGTACCGAATGCTGTCCCAGAAAGTTGTAACTAGATCCTGATTTCCACAGGGAGGGAATCTTCAAGATTGTACCACGCTCAGAGTGGTGTGTAAATCGTCTAGCGGATTTTGTAGAAAAGTAGGAATAGGTGTGGCGTTCAACACTGCAGATATCAAATGTGCATACGTTACACGTAACGCAAGGAATCTTACTTATTAATCCGCGCACATAGTTACTTCCAAATAATTTCGCTGAATGAAAGGAATTTATCGCAATTAAGATTAAATATCTTTAACTATCTTTACTCGGCAGAACAAATCATTCCTTCTTAAACGATAATTACTCAACAATATATTTAATAATACCAACATTCTAAATTTAGGTTGGCACTTTTAAAACGAGAATTTAATTCGCCCAGTATGCGATTCACTTCATCGTTCACTCGTTTTCCTGCTTCGATGTCCACACAAAGAAGCTGAGTCAACAAACAGTACGTGGTTACTCGAGAGGACCAGTTCTCCTCCAGTGGTTTTCAATCTGCATTTCAGTCATCTGTGGGACGCGTTCTTAATACACATTAACCTTCCAGGTCCTTTCTCAACAATTATGTAATTCGTATGGCAAGCTTTAAATGAAATGTGCTCGTCGTAATAAATTGTGACGGAGAAATATGGTTAGTGGGAGAATAGATCGCCTGTAGTTTGACCTTTCTTTGTTAGTGGAGTAATCTTACAGTCGGTACCACAGTGATCTGTTTATGGTTAGGAGTGACCAATAATATTACAGAAATCCTCGAATGTGAGATACAACAATATTATTATTATAAGTGGCTTTGTCGGCACGCCCAATCTAGTAGGTTATTGCTGAACCGTCTTCAGAATAGGATTAGTGTATTAATTCGAAGATTAGTGTATTAATGCGAGGATTAGTGTATTGATTCGAGGATTAGTGTATTAATTCGAGGATTAAGTTTATATCTAAAAGTGAATATGCATGGAATTAATACTTATTTAAATGGCCAATCGTATGTACATGCAATACAAAGAAATTCAGCCGAAAAAACTGTTTTTCAGTGATTTAATACAAATAAGGGCTTGTTTGTTATTTCGTATGAACATAGAATTTTTCACTGAAGTATGCCTACTATGATGAACATTAGCGATTTTTTTACACTTATGACACTTGTGTTACTTCACTCGAATGGTGGCCGCTTTCCGTAAAAATTGTTTTGTATGGTGAAATATTTAAAGCTACAGTTTTTAATTCCCATACGCCCCCGCTTTAATGCCGATATTCTTAACGGGACTGACTGCATTCTAATCATTAATCTTATACCAAAAAAAACGGTACATAGTGACATGCTTTACCATCGTTTAGAACTCAAACGCTTCACGTTATAAGCTGGCCTTATTTTTACCCGTCAAGTATACCTTAGACTTTTCTAAATAAAGTGTAAGTTTTGGTTTGTATTCTTATCAAACTGAATCTTGGTGATGGCATTTGAATACTCAGGCTTTAATGCCAGTGAGGGTAAATGGATATGTGTGTGTGATTATGTGTGTATGTGTGTGTGTGCGTGGATGCAATTTACGATGGTACAATTTAACTTTCCTCAAATTTTCGCCAATCTAAAATAAACATAATTGTTGTGTGAGGCTTCGGCCTACTGGAATTAAAATTTGCAGCGAATTTGTATATGTCAGATGGAAATCACACCTATACATATATTCCAAATTCTGCTACATGACAAGTTTTAAGAAACCAAATATATGACTAGGTATATCGCTTCAAAATCCGTATAATAATACGCACGATCTTCCGGAAAAATTACAACAGCCCAATTACTTAAGTAGAAGACCTGCCTTAAAGTGAAAATTTCACTGAATTTCTTCCTATAAATTTGACATTATGCCGGAAAAAAATTGAAACGGGCGTTTTTAATACTTCAAATAATCGGTGACAACAATATGTTTCATTTTTATTTATTTATTTTCGTGAAACATTGACGAAACATTTCGAAAGATTTTATTATCAGTAGATATTCTGTAATAAAATGACAGAGTCGTCTCTTCAAGTCCCATTATTGATTACAAACTGTACGACGAAAGTATTGCACGCCAGCCAAGTGCTTTTATCTTACAGGAGATGAGACACGTGATGAAAACTTCTTTGCTTCGGTGCCTCAGGCGCCCAAAATGCGTAGCTCAAGGCAGACAGGAACTTCTAATAATGATGCGAAACTGTGCAAAAGTTGAGGGAGAAAAAAAAGGGGAGATTGCAAAAATCGCAGCAAAGTGCTGTTCCAGGATTAGCCTTTAAGGTCCCCGCCTAACTGGAGAGTTTTTCAGCGTCCGAGGCCGAGAAGCGCAGGAATGATATGGGCGACACTATCACGCGCATTAAGTGAGACATCGCCGCTAAAGACTGTTCACGATAAAATAGGCACTTTAGAATTGAACCTTAGAAAAAAGTCACTGCCCCTGCATGAATATATATATATATATGTGTGTGTGTGTGCGCGCGCGCGCACTGAGAGATATTCGCCCTGTAAAGTTGGTAACGATGGATGGAAAGTAGTTCCGTATCTTAACATCTAATAAAAAGTATTAGGTAACCATATGTGATAACTTAAAATTGATTCTTTCGCTTCCTGTTTTTTTTAACGCATCGAAGTATAAAGATGAACAGATTTGCAAAATATTTACTTTCTTAGTAATTTCGCAGTTTAATTTGGCCGACGCATGAATAAAGTGATGAGGCCCATGACAATGTTAATTTCACGTAAGGCGGAGGAATACACAGCGTGTATACAAGTAGATACTAAGCAGGATTTTCAAAAGTGCTAATTTCTAATTTTACCGTGAACAACCTATAATCGCAAGGTGCCTGAACTGTCGTGCAGTGTTCTCGCGGAAGACGAGAGCGACGTTAAACGAGCCCAGATCGTACGTGATTCCTAGCAGGCACAGGCGTTCACGCGCGCTTCAATATAAGTAATTAATATTATAATATTTATACTGTTAATTTATAATTACTCACGTATTATAATTTACAATTAATATTATTTTATATGTATTAAAATGTGAAGTGAGTGGGTGAAGAGGTTTGGACGCTGTACTGTGCAAATTAGATCTGTAACAGTGGGGTTTTATTACACGCGATCAAGGACCATAGATTAAACTACGTCCGTATCGTTGTACTTTTCTCTTGCCACTTAAGGATACTGCTTAGGCAAGTTGTAAAAATGCGATATTGGACCATTTTCACGAGTTATTTTCTCCAAGAATACACTTATTATGACAAAAGTAAAAAGAAAAAAATTGGGTCGTATACAATCGTTTTTCGTATTTTCTGAAGGAAAAAAATTCGTATTTCCAGAACTTTTATTTACCGAGATACGCGTTTGCGCGCAAACAACGATTTCACAGAAAACGTTTCGGTGCATAGGAGCCTTAACATAGAGGTCTTTATAGCCGAGCAATGTGAAGTGGTTACTTCCCTCTCACACTGCATGTGTGAGACACGAAGGGCCCGGTGTTTTGGAGAGGGGGAGGGTGATGAATGCATGGAAAAAAATGGAGGGGGAAAGGCTCAGTCACTACGAGGAAGGCTGGAGGGGATAAAGAGAGGGGGGAGGGAGGGAGGGTCTTGCAACCCCACTCAATTAACTGGCGAGAGCTCTTCCCTCGCATTATGACACGCTACACACACGCGCGCGCGAGCGCATCGCCGCTATCAATGTTTGCTCGGAGCGACGAGGTAAAACATTGTTGCCGACGGTGTGCAAACACCTCGAGGGTAGCAGGATATCCGCCATTATGCTCCGTTCCCGAGGATAAGGGGGGGGTAGGGGGGTTTACAGGAGAAGGAGGAATCGCGGTGCACAATGGCTTAGAGCGTCAATCGCCCAGCGTAGGAAATCAGAAGCGCCGCATTACTACGGATTTCAACGCATAAAATAATACATATTGCGCTTTGTGTATAGTCAAAGCACCTCTCATACATTATTTTTTGTAGTGGTGGGCATAGTAACTTAAAAAATTACTCGACGTATGATTTAAACAATGGACGCCGTAACATCAAGCTAATATTAAATGAACGAATGACAATTTTTTTCTCAAATGATATCCTGTGATCATTCTGTACATTTTTTTATATCAAGCACACACACACACATTAACTATATTTATAAAAAAATATATATTCACAATTATACTTCATTGTGTTTTGATCCGTTAATTCAAATAACTCTTAAGCCACTTTTAAGAACAATTTAAAAGTATCAAGCCGAAAGAACTGACACAGTGGTAAACGTGTCAACTCGCGTTCGGGACGGCCTGAGTTCGAATCCTGGTCCGACCTTCCTGTTCCGGTTTTCCATGGTTATTCGAAATAACTTCCTCGACACAAACCATGCATGGGCCAATTATTCCCAGTTCCTATATTTCTGAGCAACTTGCCTCTTATCTCATAACCACGCTGTCTACGAGATATTACGCTCCAGCCATCTATAGGCTGTTCACGGCAAAGTGAGCATTTTTGAATCCCTAGTTACTTTTTCCTTTTAGTCATTGTTTATTCTTTAACCACCGTTTTAAAATAAATATTGCCATGTAAGTAGCAAACACATTTTGTATATTTCACCACACTTGGAAGTTAACGTCTAAGGCTAAAATAAAATATATGTATTGACTATTATTATAAATGAGAGGGCTTTCAAAAGTGCTCACTTTACCGTGAATAGTGTACACTTCAAAAGTACCCAAAATCGGTGTATGAAAACGAATCCAATGTGTATATTTATTACGTCTTAATCTACTATCACTGACCATATAGCAATTTGCAGTATTCACAGTTATTTTTTATTGTTATGTATAAGTAATGCCAACCCGAACACCACTCAATCGGAAGACGGCTAATAAACGAAACTAAAGCTAACGCTCTCGTAAAAAAAAAAAAAACGCACACTCGTCCGTGTCTAACTCAGAACTCCGACCAAGAACCTGCTTCATCGTGAGCTGACAGTTCAGTCAAGTAGCCCACGGAGGTCGAACTACAGCAAGTAAATATGACTGCTGTTCCGTGGAGGAAAACCAAGCGATCTGTCTCACGGACCGCGCCACGGAATTGGGTAAATAAAAGGGGAGTTTGTTCACGAATTTCACATGTGAGTTATGGTGGCGATAGTTACTTGAACGCTTTTTGAAAGTCCTGCTCGTTTTTTTTTTTTTCCCCAAGCAACTCAGATATCCTTCCTGCTCCATAAAAAAAATTGACATTCATATCCACATAAAGCTTAGACGGTAAATTGAGCACTTTGGAAAGCCCTGTTTATGATCTACTTTTCTTCCTCATTTCGTATCCATCTGTCGCGTATGTAAAAGCAACATTACCATGAACCCGATCACTTTATTCATTCGCCATTCCAAGCGACACCAAGTTATTTTTAGGAATGTAAATGTGTTACTGATATGAAAGTTTGTAATAAAACACTTTAAGGACTACGTTCGAGTTGAAAATTTCTTTCTCGTTGAAAAGAAAACTGGCATTTCCATGCAGTCGTTGTGCTGCCAGTGCTTAGCATGATCTTACAATGACTCTACAGCTCAGTAACAATAACTTTCCTGTCTACAAAAATATTTTTGTTACATCTCCGCAAAAGGACAGGAGTGATTGTAAAACATCCTACACAAATAAATACAATTTACTGGGACAAAACCAACGCAGCGCCTTAGTTACTGATGACCAGCCAATAGTGAACGTGGTAGAGCACAGTAAGCGTGTACATTGTCATGTTGACCACTAGAGCGGTAGTGAGTGGGAACACAGAGACCAATACAACAGGTGTTCCTGTAGTAGTGGATATAAGTAACTTACTTCTAACTTGTCTTGGTTGTCTTGTAAACGTCTACTGACCCCAAAGTGTTAATATGTATTAAATAAAAGGAAAACTATAGTCTATTCGAGGATTCTTCGCACTTTTTGAATCAAACCTCTGAAAAAACACCCCATGCATGACGTGTTTGGTTACTTGCTAAATACGTCGTGTATCACAAACGTCTTATACGTCTTGCAAATTACCTTAGTATTGTTAAAATTGAACTTTAACTGATATTTTGTCAACAAGTTATACCTAATATTTAAATTCTACATGAATAGACAGAGATAAAATAGTCGTGTTGATAATGGTTAGTAATAAATAGTTTTTATGTAAGACATTGCTACACATAGCGCGCACGAATGCGGTGCGTTGTCTATCTGGTGTGATTTCCTAAGCTTTGTTTGCATGAGGCGGAGGAATATCGTGGAAGCAGAACTTCAGCAGAGCTTCAGAAGAGTTGGAAGTAATCATGAATGAACTATATTTTCTGTAGCCACAAATTTAAATATCACATTCGCAACACAGCGTTAAGTTTTTGAAGTACGAGAGACTGCATGCTAGCGTGTATTGTAGCGTAAATGATGATATAAGCATTGAAATTTTCATGTGTTGATTTGAAGTGCTCAGTTTACTTGCTACGGGTTTTAATGTTGATACCGAAAGTGCTTAATTATTGGCCATAGCCGCAATTCGACGCGTGAGAAAGTGGAGTGGTGTTATTTTGCTGTCCCCGCCAAGCAGTGCATGAGGAAGTCTGTACTCATGGTGTCAAGCTCAGGAGACGTCGACCGCTATCGACTGAGCCATTCTGTGGATCTGGGGGGAAATTTGCATGTGTTTTATCGTAAGCTCATGAGGGTTTTGTTTCGAATGCAGGAGAAACTTTTAAATATACATCTTGTAAATAGCGCTCGTAGTCACGTGGCATTTAGAGTGGGATATTTACTAATGAATACGTTTGCCCAGGAGCAAAAATTTCTATTGTAGCAGTGTTTTAAAGGCATACGGTGTTATTTAAAGGAATGTACTACTGTTTCTCCTCTTCTCCCTCCCGGGGGCCGCGGTGATGTAGTGGTTAGACTTTTCGCATCCCACCAAGGCGAACTGGGTTCGATTCCCTGTGGCATCACTCCCGATTTTCGCTGGATGGCGGGCTTTCTAGGAGATCTCCCGGTTCTCACCGCCCGTTCATTCCGGCGCTGATCCATACTCACCTCGCTTCACCCTCATCGTCTCTCAAGACCTCGATGTTTAGAGCCACCCAAATCTCTTCACTCACTCTTCTCTGTCACATTCATTCTGTGTGTCCTGGGTCAATATGTTTTGTGACACATTATTCCAGTCTTATCGGCAGCGCATTTGGGATTTCTATGAAGAAGGAAAAGCACATTTGGACGCACATGGCAATGGAGATGCAGCGTGGTGGAAAATCTCTGTAGGACATTTGAAATGCTATATGAAGCAGGACAATGTATCTAAGTTGGGTGGTGGAGTTTCCAGGACCTTGGTTCTGTGCGGATAGTGTATGAGAGGATACCACAAGAGAAGTTGCGGTAAGATTGTAAGAGTGAGTACTTGAGGTATTCCCATGTGGAAAGTGAAGATAACTGTTGACTTGAATGACCAGGTGGAAATATGAAGAGTGGGAGAGAATATGGATTAGCGTTACTTAGTAAATAACTATTTGGGTGTAAGAGAAGGAGTTGATCATTATACAGCAGAACACAGACTGGTTTATTGTAACTGTCTGTTAATTAAGATATGAATAAAGTATGAAATTAGTTTAAGATATTTTATCTCATAAAATAGAAAGATCAAGTTAGGAACCCTAGCTACAACCACAGCTTCAAGTGATATTCTGAATGTCCTACTGCGTAGAGCTCTTCTGTTTCTCCAGTTATACATATTTTAATCATTAAACAGAACATGGTATCCCACGGCTATAAGACTATTTAGAGTCTAACAGATATATGACATCAGAGATCTAGGTCGTAGGGTAACCAGTGACCTTAAAATTAACCGCCTATGCTTTTTAACAAAATCTGTAATGCCGGCTTAATTTACCTCACTCTGTATTAACTTGTCCAGAGTCACGGATCACGGAGGATGCAGCCGGTAACTTTAGGGATTTTCTTGCTCCGCACGGTAAGTGCCCTACGCCCTAATCATTATCATAGAAAGTACGTGCTTGTGGCCCATAAAGGCAACTTCGCCGGCGTCGAGTGTCTGAAGACTTGAACTTGAAGAGAGCCTTTGCGTGTTTGGCTGGAGACGAGGGGTCAATATGTCACTCTTATCGTGACGTCACAATTAATTCGAGTTCCCCCGTTATTTTCCCTACATTAACTGGGGACAGCATCGCTGTACGGTTGAGAAAGAGGAATGTGAAAGGGGAGAGGGATATAAGTTATTTCGGAAGTAGTGCTCAAGTGGTTGTAAATCTTCGTCGGACAGAAAATAATCCCTTGCAGCTGAAGTTGTCCACGTGAGTCATGTTTGTTGTGTCGTGGGGCCCGGGAGTAGCAAGTGAAGATATCTTTCCTAATTTACTTGTGTTGTTTAACGATGCAGTTTTGACAGTGATGATTTGAGGTCGCGTGTATGCAATGGCGCCTGACCTCATTAAATTACTTTGAGTAACGGAAATAACACCACTGTGCGATTGTTGACCCTGCACATGAATGGCAGCTTTCCTTATCGTACAGCAACGTACTCCGGCTTATGAAAATATATTACTGCTCTTTTAACAATCTGTGCTTCATGCCTGTCAAGCTACCACAAGGCTAATCAATACCGTTTTGACACACACATCCAAGAATGGGTTGCAAATAATTGACAGTGCAGATACCTGATCATTTGATATGCAATACCTCTGTTACATTTACTCATATATTACTGTGCTGTGTACAAATACGCATATAATTTATTTACGGAATTTTGGATTTTTATACCTTCACATTACCACTTTACATCACTACAGCTTTGTGAATGGTTGAGGTGAACTAATTTATTATATATGAAAAGAAAGAAACACTATTGTGGGTTGCCGTAAACTTTCTATGGCTGCTATTACTAGATTTATGTTGTTCATTTTTTAAGCGATGAGTTTACAAAATAACTTGTTTTTAAATTGCTCCTTCAGAATTTTGGCACTGTCATCTTCATAACAGAATATAGGTGCTATGAAATAATACAGGTGTATATAATGTCTACCACTTAACGGCAAAACAAGACTCCAACTAAGGAATAAATATACATAATATATCACACTTCATTGCACAGTAAATAACTAAGTTTCCTTGCCAAAAATAAACAGCAAAATGCCTATTAGTCTCCCTTTTAACTTCTCCGACTGCCGCCTGTCCCCTTATGTTTCTGCATGCAAAGAAAGGCGGAATATAAGCAAATAAGGTTACATGTGCTACTGTTTAAATTTCATTTTGAATACCGCTATTTCTTAGCAACACTCTCATATGTTTACCTTCCGTGAACATATGTGTCCCTTGAGTTTGGTTTTCAAATTAGTAACTGTATAACTAGAAAATTGGGCATTTAGATTAAAAATGCGCAGTGAACAGTTCGCTAATTATTACATTCAGATCAATATCGGTTAGCTAAATCCCATTAGGAGTTGCAGATTTTTATTCAATTGCGTTTTAGACATATGCTCAGTATTTCATATTAAATGCAGCCTTTAATCACAGGCTTAAACAGTGAGCCATATAGTCCGATTCAGTCATGTGTAATTTTTTACCATATTTTGTGGCGGATCTGCAGCTGAAATTTGTCGGTTGAATACATGTTCATCCCGTACTTCCAAATAACTGTTCCCATAAGATTAAGCATACGAATAGCATTTGGTTCCCGAGTGAAACTGGCGTTAGCTTAGACAAAGTGTAAATAAAAGTATTTAGAACCGAACATGCCGAGATACTGCTTGTAATCATGTTACACAAAATAAGTCGTGCAGATGACAGACAGCTAAGGAGAGGGGGGATATGTGAGTGAGTGAAGAGATTTGGACGGCTCTTAGCAGCGAGGTTTAGAGAGCCGATGAGTGTGATTGAGGCGAGTATGAAGCAGCGCCGGAATGAAGGGGCGGGGGAAACGGGAGATCCCCAAGAAAACCCGCCGGATAATCTTGGTGGGAGGCGAGCAGGCCGACCGCTCAGCCACCATGGCCCCAGGAGGTATAAGGAATGGGGCAATAGATACATTGTGAAAACAAAATTGTAAAAGTACCTTTATTTATTTATAAGAATCTAATTTTGCAGGCAATGGATTTGGCAGTATGCCTTTCGTTTAAGGGTCTGACAGAGATCTGCCAGAACAGTAATTTAATGGGAGTGCTTCGGAACAGCGAAATTTTGGCAGAATAATCACAGATGCTAAATACAAAGTTTTACAGAAAGAAAGATTATCTATAGCAGTTATTTGGGAAGCTCTTAGTTTTTAAAGTTCCTTTTAGTGAATAAAAATGCGAAACAACTGCAGCCATAGACATTTTACAAAATAGATTATGAAAATCTAATATCAGTAATAGATATTCTTGGCAAATAAATACTCAAAAGCAGCCTCCGTGCCGCAAGATGTTACACGTCTGCTGAAATATATTTTTCTCCACATAAGTTGTAATTTATTGCACTAACATCTCCGAGGAGACTGGTGAACGCTGCACTTCATTTCACAATTTGCTGTTCGAATTTGAGTCTCTTTGAGCAGGTGTGTGTTCCGGAGGAAGAGTCAGATGGCTTCGGGCATATTCCTTTATTGGACATGAATTACAGACACCTCCAGCTACGGTTAGGTAAATAGTATATTTACGTTAGTAATATGTCGGTATGCAGCTCATTCCTTCGAGAGGTTCACGTAGCACAGAACCGATGACTTTAAAGCAACAAATCAGGCCCGTGCACAGGATTTGAAAATAGAAGGCGTTGTTCTCGTAGGGACAAAAATATGTCAACTTTTTCTTTCAGTTTCACAATTAATATAAGTTTCTGATGCAACCGTCATACAAGTACTTAAGGGATGACCGAACAGCATCCCCATTTAGAGGGTAAATGAAAGTATGATTATTACAGTTTGTTTATAATTTTTAAAGTTTTGTTTTTTGTTTCATTCCTCGCAACTTTATGGGAGGGGTTTAACTCCCAAAATCGCTCCCGTGCGCACAGCTTTGAACACACTCTGCCCTCCTCCATCTTGTCACCGGACAATGGATAGTATACTATATGATACTTTGTACAAGAGGGATGAGCAAATCAAAGTAGGTAGGTAGGTAATTTTACTTAACATCCCGTCGACAGCGAGGTGTTGCGGACGCGAGGCTTGATCCCGCGCACAGCTGACCGAGCGCTGTCATGGTGCACTTGTGGTGAGGGGAGCTAGGGAGCAACGAGGGTGGCAGAAGATATTCCCGTATGTCGGCCAGCCATGCAGTATATAAGGCCGCTGGTGCATGACGACACACCCCTACTTTTACCCGCTCTGTCGGTACCACTTAGAGGGCACATCGACGCCGGAGGTTGACGCAAGCAGCTTGAGGGCAACACTGCAGAGAGAGCCGAGATACTGAAGTCTTAGAGAGACGTACCACATCAGCCAATCACTACGACAACACGATATCGCGAGGCGGAGGAGCTCCGGTCCAGTGTCGTTAATTACCAGTGGTAAGGAGATATTTGGTTCTTGGTGCAGGATAGATCCGGAAACGATCTTACGCGCAGCGAACGCTAAAAAGTAATATACAATTTTAATATAAACAGATATTTATTTTATATTATTATATTTAATTAATAAGTTATAAATTAATAAGATAAATATTATAATATAAATTATTTATTGAAATATTAATAACAATGAATAAAGATATTTAAATAAATAATTTATATCATAAAAATTTAATATTGATAACGCTAACTTAATATAAGGTAAGTAAATTGTGTATAAACTCATATAGAGTTCCCCTATTAAGAGCCTTAATATTTGATAACATAATTCTAGCTTGGAAGAGTCGAGAGGTATTCAGTATTGTTTGTTAAGATATTTCAGATCTAGTAACTATTCAGTATTGGTTGTTAAAGTATTGAGGTAATTTTGTATGAGAAAGAGTAATAAAAGAATTGGTTATTGTAATTGTCTTGTGTCATTGTACTATCTTGAGTTATTCCCCCAGAGTAAAGTAGCGTTAAGAGGATTAGCCTCAATGACTATTGGTTCATATTCTCGTGTTGTATACACTTAGTAAAGAGTAAAAGTATCCATTCCCAGCAAAAACGCTACAGAGGTGACTAGACGGAGCAAGTTGCTCACGGAAGAGGGATTGGGGAAGGAATGTTAAAGAATCGCCTATGGCCTCTGTTAAGGACACTGGTTTAGGGAAAACATGGAAAACCGAAATGAGGATGGCGGACCGGGAATCGAGCCTGGGTCCTCCCGAATGCGAGCGAGTCCAGTGAGGACGAATCAAGGTTCCGTGACCTAGCCAGGGACGGAGTAAAACTCTGCAAGGGGGCCTTTAGAACCAGAATGGTAAACACACGGTTACCACATGAGGCCTGTAGAAGTGACTGGGAGTGGAAGAGGGCTAATGAAGACGAATTCGATAGCTCGGTAGTGGGGTCCCAAGTACGCTAACCACCGGCCCCCAACCCCCCCCCCCCCCCCCCTCAACCCGCGGCATCAAAAACCAAAGTCCTTCTCCGGTGTATTCCACAGGGGGGTCGCGTGATTTATCTGCTGCGATTGGCCGGCGGTGCCAACTTTCGCCCGCCGCCGCACCGCGATATCGCCCCTCTAACCTGTTGCCAACAAATTCGGCAAGATGTGCGCCGATCGATAAATACGCAGCGTTGAAATCGATACGACGGGTTGACAGCAAGTAAATCTTCACGCGTCTTACTTTGCCCAGAAGAGCCTCGACATGTTATTCGCGATGACAGGCCTAACAAGTCTTCACGAAGAAGTAGCGTAAAACATACTGAGTGAAACAGAAGCAGTCTTGCAGCAAAAATAAATTATGCACAGACAAAAATAAATATAAATACCTGTATCATGTTGAAGTCTTCAGTTTATTCAAAAAAAACTTATCTGTAAGTTTTAGTAATTGGACAAATAATTACTAGGATCTTAAATTGTTGCTTGCTTCATTCCAAATTTTGAAGACGTTAAAAAATGTGGTGGAAATGAATTTTCTGTTCACGCACGAAATTATTTTCAATGTTTAATGACACGACTATTATTCGAAAATTTACATTTGTACGTTATGGTTATATCAGTCACTGAAGACAGATAAATAATATTTTTTTGCAGTGTATGTAAAGAGAAAGAAACCCGTTTTACAGTTAGTTTTAATAAGCTGCTGCCTCACATGTCTTGAAATAATAATAAATTGGTAAATTTGCGTGTGTGTGTGTGTGTATGAGAGAGGGGGATAGAGAGAGAGAGAGAGAGAGAGAGAGAGAGAGAGAGAGAGAGAGAGAGAGCGCTGTTGTGGTGCCTAGTCAGGTTTACGTCCTATATATATCCTAGCCCAACCATTTTGCACACCCTGGCTTAAGGCCCCCAAATATGTACCAGGATCAACTATATTACTCTTCTTAAATCACTACCACCAATTACTTTTTCAATGTTATCTTTATTACAATCTAGATTCAATTCCCGATTACAGATTACTCTGATACAATAAGCACTGCCCCTCTCACTTCCTTCTACCTATAATTTATAGGTCTCAATTCTCTTACTTTATAATTACATTAATTATCACGTTAAATTCATATCTCTTAGTAAGAAATTACTAATTCTCCTCTGGTTCAATAATTACTTTTGTTTACATTAGTTGCTCTTCCCGACTCTTTTAGCACCCTACTCGCCCTTGCGCTCTACTCAAGATCACCTACCACTGACAGCCTCGGTTCGACCGGAGCTCCTCCGTCGGCTCGTGAAGTGGAGATGTGGTGAAGGAGGACAGCTTGCCCAAGCCTAGTCTCGACCCAGCTCCTGGATCACCTCTGCACAGGCTCCGCACGAGACTGCTCCAGCATCGGCAGACTCGCTGATTGGGAATCGCTCCAGCCTCGCTGAACGACCAGCCTCCGACACGAACCAGGTTACAAATCTCTCGAGAGGGAAGATGGGGTGTCGTCCGTATAAAATTCCGTGGCCTACCGGTTAGCTCATCGTCGGGGCCTACCCCGCTATCTCCTGGTCCCTCACTCTCCTGCGGGGCGTCGCCCTCAACCACGGGCAGGCGTCAACCTCGTGGACAGCTCTCCTCTCACGTGTGCCCACAACAGTGCCAAGATGTGGCACGCAGTAGATATAGTATATTCAATGTTTCTTCGTACTTCTTTTTGAACCAAACCTTTGAAAAACTATTCCATGTCTGACTTATTTAGTTATTTCCTAAATATGTAATTTATCACAAGTGTTTAATACCTCTGTTAACATGAAAGTATCTTATTTTTCGTTAAATTGGAGTTTTCTTTGTATTTTTAATTTAGATTATAATATTTCATTTACAATAAATATGGGTAAAAACAGTGAGAAAACACGTGTTTTGGTAGTGTCTAGTAAGGAATAGTTCTCATGGAAAATACTATTACAACTGTGTGCGCACGAATTCGGCGCGTTGTCCTTTGGTGTAATTTTCTATAGGCTGTTCACGGTAAAATGAGGACTTTTGAAAGGCCTGCTTAAGATCTACTTGTATTCACGTTGTGTATTCCTCCGCCTTATGTAAAATTAACATTGCTATGGGCCTCATCACTTTATTCATGCGTTGGATAAATGAAACTCTGAAATTATTAAGAAAGTAAATACTTTATAAATCTGCTCATTTTTACACTTCGATTAATAAAAAAAACAGAATGTGAAAGAATTAATTTTCAGTTATCACAAATGCTTACCTAACACTATTTATTCGACCTTAAGATATGGAACTACTTTCCATTCATCGTTACCAACTTAGCTAGGCAAATGTCACTCAGTGCACCCATTAAAATGTATGCATGCAGAGGCAGTGACTATTTTTTTAAGGTTCATTTCTAAATTGCTCACTTTATCGTGAACAGCCTTTAGACTTAGTTAAGCTTGGTTTGCACGAAGAGGAGGATTATCCTGGAAGTATAACTTTAGCAGGGCTTCACAAAAGTGTGAAGTAACCGAAGTAAAGGAGAGGCGAGATGGCATGGTGGTTCCTTTGATGTGGGCGTACTCTTTATCTGATTGGCTGCGCGAAGTTCTGGGAAGGGACCTTGTGTCTGATAAGCTACTGCATACTGTGCAAGTTTCTCTACTGGCTCGGTTGCTGGCTGGCAAGTAGGCTGTACCAGGCGCTGATTGTCGAATGACGTTCCAACTACAGGCTAAATAGGAGGTAGACCCCTTATTCCTCTTCTGCTCATGTACCCAACAGTGTCCTTCCGCAGATGAACACAACTGTCAAAGTCACATAATCAACAGTGATTAACGTGTTTGTTTATATCTTAATTTTTTAATGAAAATCACTTTTGTATTAATAAATAACATTGTCAGTTGTAAATTGATCACAACCCATTACAAATTGGTTAGAGGATGCATAAAAACATCTCAAAAGCACATGTTTACTAAACAGTGTGTTTTAACCTCAAACCCAACCCACGCCATTTTTGCTAGCAGTACTGGCAGAAACAACAGTTCAATGTAGGCATACGGAATATTGGTTGAGCGCAGCCAGCAAGATAGGTCTACCTCATCTTTAGTCTATGGGTACAACCAGCTCTTTCACCTCCGTCTTCTTTAACTCTGTGATTGTGGTGTCTAGTCCGCTCACGATAACTTCAAACTTTTCTGAAGCCCTGCTGAAGTTCTGCTTCCAGGATATTCCTCCGCCTCAAGCAAACAAAGCTTGGCCAAGTCCAGGGAATTACACAAAAAGTACAACGCACAGCATTCGTACGCACTAAGTGTAATAATATTATGAGTGGGAACTATTTATTACTACGCATTAACAACACTCCTATTTTATCTCCGTTTTACTCACGTTAGTTGTAACTGAAATATTATGCTTTATAAATAAAGTATAAAAGTAGAGTGTACTGGGTGATTTTGGATTAAATCGGGGCCCTGCTGCGAAGATACAGGCCCTTTAAAATGATATATGGATGGGTGCAGTAGCGCACAGCGCCACCACCCCACTCCGCAATTGTGGGGCGAGCAGGGGGGGTTCTGCACTACTGCACCCATCCCTATGTCGTATTAGAGGGCCTGTAGCCTCGCAGCACGGCCCCGATTTATTCAAAAACCGCCCCGTACACTCTACTCATAAGTTAACGGTCAATTTAACCTATAATAATGTATTTTTATATTAACACAAATACAGAACGCTTTTAATAAATGACATATCTAGGAAACAACCGAGCACTTCATACATTGGGTGTTTTTTCAAAGGTTTGATTTTAAAAGTGTAGAAAAACAGCGAACGTACTACACGTAAAGTGTGTATTTTTACCCGGCTGGGAAACACAGTCCTACGTGTGATTCTAACACTCGTACAAGACCATGGGTTGCATAACTGGCCACAAGCTTGTGTTTTTAGAAATTTTCGAAGTCAAAAGTTTGGGTGTGGTCTTCAACCAGTTAGCCGATAACCTAATAGCTGTTACTACAACGAAGCAGATGATGATAAGTGATGTTTATCAAACTACTCTTTTCCCACTTTTTGTACTGGTAGTCTCAGCAGCCATACCTCAAGCAGGCTAAACTATCACTGTACATACAGTCACAAAGCACTCGCATATATTCGTAAGTTGGTAATATCCCTTCCACCTACGATTTATTTGTTTCCTCGTAGTTTACTTTTAAGATTAAATATTTAGAAAAGCATAGGGCATATCTTAGCAGATATTTTGAAGTCAAAAATATTTTGCCCTTTATTAATGCATCTGTGAATAAAAATAAAGGTAGCTCATTATTTACTATCTTTCAGTTTCGCTTGATAAAATATATACTAAAATCAGTCCGTACTTGTTTGAGGAATTCTATAAAATTAATATTAATACTCTGTAAACGCCAAAATCGAAAAATTGAAAACTGCTCCATATCGGCGGCATTTGCTGCATATGTGTTGAAGATGCTCCACTTGAAACAGTAAAATTCTAATGATCATATTGGTTATATGCTGTTTACAGTAAAGTGAGCACTTTTGAGACCCTAGTTTTTTTCCTTTCAGCAATATTTTATCATTTAATCACCGTCTTAAATAAATATTGCCGGGAATGTAATAAACACAGTGTGCATATTCCATCAGATTTGGAAGTTAATGTCTAAGGCTAAAATAAAATATATTTATTAACTATTATTCCAAATAAGAGTGCCTTCAAAAGTGCTCACTTTATCGTGAATAGCATACTGGTATTCACTTACTAAGGCGTGGTTGCTACTGATTCCTAGAGTCTGTTCACGGTAAAGTGAGCACTTTTGAACTCTTCCTTAGAAAACGTCACTAACTCTGATTGCATACGTTTTAACGGGCGCATTGAGTGACAAACGCCAAGTAAAGTTGGTAATGATGGATGGAAAGTAGTTCCATACCTTAATATAAAACAGAGTGTGTTTGGTAACCATTTGCGATGACTTGAATTAGTTCTTTGGCTTTCTGTTATTTTAATGTATTTGTGACATATTTACTTTTCCAATAATCCCACAGTTTCACCTGACCGATGCATGAATAAAGTGATGAGGCCATGTCAATGTTAATTTTACATAAGGCGGAAGAATACACAACGTGCATACAAGTACATGTTAAGCAGGGCTTTTAAAAGTGCTCATTTTACCGTGAACATCCTATAGTGAATAGCACGGTCTGGCAGTATGGCCTTAGTGTATCCCATTGATTGACAAGTAGATAACTGCTCATTAACTGAGTATTCAGTAAAACAATCCTATTGATTGAAATCACTAATTCAGATTTTTAGAGTGTCGCTTAAATGCACGAACGTTCATTTTAAATGCCGTGCCGTGTAGTTGTGCGTGTCATAATAATGTTTGAACTTTTATATTAAGTACGTCAAGGCTACCACCACGTGAAACGGAATTCATACCTAAGACATCTCTAACCATGTTTTACGGTCCCGATCAAATACACCCAGAAAAGAAATTCAGATTTTAACTTTTCATCTACAACTTAAAGCCATTATCCAACCGATTTTTTCCCCAATTAATAAAGAGATTATGTGGATGTTTTAACATATAATTTGTTCGACAGTGCAACCTATTAAAATTTCAATGTCATTCTCTGGTTTGAAAAAAAAAAAAAAAAAAAAAAAAGAACGTAGTAAAAAAAAAAAAAACACATCTTCATACGGTGGATCGTAACTACGATCTACGCCAATACCGATTTACCAAAAAACCTTGGTATATAGTAACACGCAGACTTATGGTGTGATGGGTTCTTGGTTCGAAACCAAGAGGTACGTGAACGAATGTGCCGTTTTAGGATTAAGTTAGGAATCCTTTAATACCGAAAAACACCCCACTTTTGGGAAGCCGAAAGCACAAAACAAAGTCAATTTAAAAAATTGCCTGCTGTAGCATATCGTGCGTGAGGAGAAACTGCAAATGCTCTCGTAGGGCCCAATGTTCGTTGCCCCAGTGTCCTTTCATAATGTTTTCTTCTTGTTGTGGCTTCGGTGTAATTCCATCGCAGAACACGCGCGTGATACTGCCCCAACGCTGATTGCAAAACATGTTCCATACAGTTGGTACGATAACACGACAGTAGGTAACTAAGTAAGAGGGAATGGGATTAGGGGGGAGTTTGCCCCGCTCCCGATGCAAATCCTTGCGCTTGTACGGCGCTGCCAACCCATGCAATCGTACCGTGTTGTTACGACGAGAGGAGGCGGGGACCCGTCATCCCAACAACAAACATACCCCTCCGAATTTGCCGGACGCCCGCACCCCCCCCCCCCCTTCCACACACAGACACACACACACACAGGCGCCTTCGCGACTATTTCTCTCTCGTCCAGTCAAATACCCCGTCCCCCTCACGGTGCTAGAGGTTTCTGTTTGCCGGGGTTCCTGTACATTATTCATGGTGGGCAGCTCGCGATCTTTATGTAACGCGGAAAGGCTTCCGCGAGCCAAGGGGGGGGGGGGGTGGCTTCAACTACAGTCTGCCAAGGGGTTGGAAACGTGCGTGATGCGCTTGCTAGTTTGCTGCTTCCGCCCTCGTTGATAAACTTACCCTTAACCAGAGAGGGAAAAAAAATATATATATATATCTTGCCGGAGACATCGATCGAAAGAGGGTGATTTATGATTCTGCATGGCTGCTTGGTCTCCGGATCTCGGGAGTTCGCAGGGAATCACCTCCACCCCCCCCCCCCCCCCTTGATCAAAGTTTACAGCAGATTTTCTTTTCCGTGAACTCGAGAAAAATGGCGGGACGCTAACTTTGGAGCCTGTGTAGTTCTTTTAGAAACTTTAGCAACCTAGTCACCGAATGAATTGGCGATCCGAAACTCGGGAGTGGGCGAAGATCTGCTATTTATTCGAGACAAGAAAGCTATCTTAGGAATTGTCGCCAATGTGGTTACTCCAAGGAATAGCTTTTTAAAGTATAGTGTCGAACCTGCTGGAGGTGCTCGTAGCCCAGAATCTTGGGCACATTTCGTATTTCCTTTCATTTCATTACTGTTTTGCAGTTCACGTTAATAGATGTTCAGCATAACTTCAATGTAAATAAATAATGATAAAATTACCTGACAAGTGTATGGTAATATTCGCAAAGTTGTGTGGGAAACATAGTTTTCCTTACGTGTAAGGTAAAATTACCGCACTCTTGAAGTAAAATTCGCGCATATGGTAGTGAAAAGTGCCATACATGGATGGAAAAATTACCTTACGACGTGTGTATCTTCTAGTCAATTTGTAACTATTTTATAATTGTGTAATATATATTTTTTTACCTAAAAATTAATTTTTATTGTCTAGTCATACAAGCTGTCCAACGTTGCTCTTTATTTGTAAGGTATAATTACTACACTCTGGAGTAAAATTCACGTACATGTCTGTGGAAAATCCCATAAATGGATGGGAAAATTGCATTACGACGCGTGCATCACGTCAGCATTGTCTCAACAACCAAGTGGAGGACGGGCAGAAGAGACAATCTTATAACACAATAATATTCAATTATGCTGTCATGTTGTCGTCGGGGTGTAATGGATAGCGCATCGGACTATAGTGATAGAGGTCCATGATTCGCGCCCATCCACCAGCAACAGCAAATGTCGAGGATTGTAGAGTTGAGGCTTCGGTTACTATTCGTCAAAGGATGCTTAAAAAAAATAGAATTAACAGGGCTAATACTCTGTGTATTTTTTAATATAATTTTATTATACTTAATATTACCTTACTTGTATGGGATTTTACCCCACTTTTGTCAGCTACTTTTTCCGTACGATTAGGGAATAGTACCTTACTTGTTATGGTAATTTACTTCACATTTGACAGATGATTTTGCCTTACATGCAGAGGTAATTAGCTTCCCTTACATATAAGGGAATTTTACCTCAACTTTTTTGTACAGTGATTTAGACCCCTTTCATCAACTCAAGAAGATTTACACGTCAGCTCTTTGTCGTATTCAGTAGGACAGAATTATATTTTTCTTACTCTGGAGGACCAGTTTATTTTCTTTTAGCATGTTATTAGCTTACTTGCACTCCTTTTGACGCCACCCAAACGGTAATATGCATTCAACGCAGGTCTATTCGTTTGGGCACGTAAGTAAGAACAGCTTATTCGTGAATTTTACCATCGTTAGTTTAGCACAGTTATTCAAACGGTTGTTAAATTCTACGGAAAGATGTGTAGCTAAGAATTATGGTATATTTTATTCACCTTAGCGGTTTTAATGCTCTAAAATCATCAAAAACTTAGAACTTCTGTAGTCACTCAAATATCGAAACTTACGAACTTCATTGCAGTCACAAAAAAGTTTCTTAACAAGAGCACGGGATTGTGTGTTTCCATTTACAGGCTGTTTACGTTTAACTGGGCATTTTCGCAAACAACCTTTAAAAAATATCACTGTGTCCACCTGCATGCACATTAATGGGCGCGTTGAGTAGCATTCTCCCTGTAAAGTTGGTAACGACGGAAGGGAAGCAGTGTCATATTTAAATGTTTAATTTAAAGGGCCAGGTTATCATTTGTGATAAATGAAATTATTTCATTTACTTACAGGTTATTTTTAATGCGCATAACTGTAAGAATTAGCACATTTGTAAAATATTTACCTTCCAGGTAATTTTACAGTTTCACTTGATCGACGCATGCATTGATTTATGAGGCCAATGGTGGAAGAATACACACTGTGTATACAAGTAGATCTTCAGCAGGGCTTTCAAAAGTGCTCAGTTTACTGTGGACATCATTTACCTTATAATATCACTGGTTCTAAAAATACAATGAAGGCTCAACATCAAAAGACCGAATGCCTTTTTCAAGACCACGTCAAGTCCGGACTAAGGTGAGATCACCTTTCTACCAATATTTGGCCCATTTAAAGAGCTCTCAGAAGCACAATATTGTTACGCGTGGACCCCGCGCTGGCCATGCACGGCCAGACCCGACCGGGAAGAATGATTGACAGCTGACCTTAACTGGTTACATTCAACTGCAGCCGATTATTAAAGTCTGGTGACGGACAATACTGATGTTGGATGCAAATATGCCTGGCCGGTAGGTAGGCTACTATAGAGCAGAAACAATGCTCTGGAGCTAATGAGAAGGTGACAAGGCGTGACAATAGGAATGTCAGAGAAATTATAAGTACTGGTCTGTTGTGCGTACTGCCATGTTTATATGTATGGAAGGTAATTCTCCTGCAAAATCCAAAAGAATCAGGTGCAGGAGGATAGAATACACGCACGCTGAACCAAGTTGATATTACGTGTGACCTAAACTGGCGTCTCTGCCCCTACACCTCACTCTTTTCTGCCTGAGGAGTCAGCGATTTGAGATCGTGTGCAAGAACTTTCTGGTCATCACTTCCCTCGGCGCAACCCAGCATGTGAATAAGGTTCTGGGTTAGAGAGCCTCTCCTATAGATACCGCCGCCTCCGGAGGGTCGGCAGTCTGTGATAGGCACCTGACTTGAGTGCGGAAAGTGTCTAGTGAAGAAAACGACTATCAGCGAACGAGAATGTGAGACTACTTCGGATGTTTATGTGAGCGGCGGCGACGACCAAGAGTGCTGCGGAGGGCGAGGTATCCGACGAGTGGTGGGCTACTGTGCATGGTAGCGCTCGGAGCATTCCAGAACATTCCGGACAGGAAAGACGGCTGATATAGGCTGTTCACGATAAAAGGAGCACTTCTGAAAGCCCTGCTTAAGATCTACTTGTATGCACGTTATATATTATTTCGCCTTATGCAAAATTAACATTGTCATGCACCTCATCACTTTATGCATGCGTCGGTCAAGTAAAACTGTATGGTTTTTTTAGGAAAGTATATGTTATACAAATCTGCTCATTTTCACAGTTCGATGCATTAAAAAATCAGAAAGCGAGAGAAATAATTTCAGTTATCACAAATGGTTACCTAACAATTTTTATTCGACGTTAAGGGGGTCCGCCTACCTAGAGTCTAAATTACCCTTCGAGCCAAATAGTTGCAGTTTTTCCTCCAAGTGCTGTGGCAGATTTGAGAAACACTCTGCCCCTCTCCCCCTCGATGAACAGACAATTACAGTTGTTCGGGGGGTGGGGGAGGGTGAGCTGGCTGCGGTCGCATTCTCCACCCCACCCCCTACACCTTGTCCTTGGCTATTCCCATTACCCTACACTCCCCGTCACTGTGGAGGAAGAGGAGAGATGAGAGACTGGTCATCGCTCGCTTCTGCGGAAGTTCTCGGCTTCCCAGCGGTGCATATTTTTGACATTCAAAATTTACGCACTATTCTGTGACGATCTATAGTCCATTCATCAAGAAGCGAGAGTTGGTGTTTGTACACACGAGCGCGTGATACCAGAGTGAGCAGCAAGGGGTGTACAAACCTATGCTGTATTGGTGACCGGGCACGCGATTGTCTGTATTGTGTTAGTCTGACTGAAGGTGTGGTTTTAAATGTGTTGTTCTGTTACGCGCGAACGTAAGAACCTCTACACCCAACGATATGATGTTCCATACTCTGTTCTATACCACGTAATAACAATATAATTCTCTGTGTTTTACACTAAATCGACTTACGTGTGCATCAGCAATGGCGTTCTCTACGGAGACGGCACGCGATACCCACAGGGCCGGTTTAAGTCCGGCTAAGAAGCAACCGAAGAGGAGGGCGCTCAGTTCATAGGAAAAACACATGGTTCTCAATGTGTATAAAGTCGAGATAGAACTGAATCCAGGCATGTATATAGATGACGTCGTTAAAAAAAACAGCACGTTCTACTGGAGTAAATCCCGCAACAGTTTATCGTGTGATAAGTGAGTATAAATCCACGCACACCTTCAAGACACCGAAGAAAGGAAAACAACGCCGGAAGTTTACGGAAAGTGTTGACGGATTCGACAGGAATGCAATACGGAGGAAGATACGCGGGTTTTACTTCCGTAATGAACTGCCAACTGTCGATAAAGTTCTTGCTGTTGTGATTGATTACCCCGATTTGCCTGCTTTTCGGAGCACCACATTTTAATCATTTACTAAAGGAACTGCCCTTCAAATGTGTTAGACGTGGACGAGACAGCATGCCGATAGACAGGGATGATATCATTCTATGGAGGCGAAGTTATTTGCGTACCATTAAACAGCTGAGGGTGAAGGACGATAAATTTACTACCTCGATGAAACGTGGTTAAAAGCAGGACACACACGAAACAGCGTCTGGGTGGACGCCACTATTACATCATCCAAAGAGACATGTCTGTCTGGACTATCAACCGGTAATAAAGGCACTTCAGGCAAAGGAAAACGCCTCATAATCACGCACATTGGGAGCAAGTTAAGCTTTGTGGGAGGGGGTTTGTGGATGTTTGAGTCCAAAACGACTGGAGATTATCATGAGGGGATGTGTGCTGATTCCTTTTAGAAGTGGTTCAAAGGTATACTTCCTCGACTTGAAGATGATGCTGTTATTGTGCTTGATAACGCGCCATACCACTCCCGTAAGAAGGAAAGAATTCCCAATGCAAATACTAAGAAGCAGGACATACAGGACTGGCTAACAGCAAGGAATATTGATTTCGAAGATGGCATGTTAAAGAAGGAATTGCTCAACATTGTTAAGCAACACAAGTTAGCTTATAATGCGTATGCAGTTTATAAAATGGCTAAGGATGCGGGTAAGTGTGTTCTACGAATTCCCTCATGTCACTGCGAATTGAATCCTATATAACTGGTTTGGGCCCGAATTAAAGGATTTGTTGCAGCGAATAATAGGTCATACAAGCTGTCGGATATTAAAGTACTTCTGGAAGAAGCGATACAAGCAGTGACTCCAGAGGTGTGGAACAAATGTGTATGCCATGTGGTTGAAAAGGTTGAAAGTGAAAAGTGGAAACTGTATAACATTATAGACGAGAAGGAGGATACTTTCATAATAAACCTTAATGATGACAGTTCTAGTTCATCTGGTTGAACGCGATTGGTGTTGTGTGTTGTCATTTTCAATATGCATAATGACGATTAAAGTTCATTTTACGTCATTAATTTGTTTGTGTGCCCCATAAATGTCGGTGTTCTGTTCGTGAATAACCAGTATGTTTCTTGTTCCTTTTTGTTTGCTTGTCGTTTCACGTGTTACCGTTGGCGTAAATAAATAGCACGACAGAGTGTGTTATTACTAATCGTGTTGATGTTGATGTACTCCTACCATGCGGTGTATTTCTCCGTTCGCGCGCCGAACATTCCGGACACCCCTGTGTACAGGCCGCGATCACGTGAACACTGCATGTTTTCACTGTCACAGCTTACCTTCGATCACCTGCACTTGCTTCGCGACCTCTCACTTTAACGCGAATATACAGTAGGCACAGAGTATTACCCCCGTATTGCTACGAAACGTATCTTCCGTATTTTTTTGTATCAACAAAACATTAACCAGAAATCATGAACGAAAGAAATATAAATTAGTGTTGCTACTTGTTGAAATTTTCTAATACTAATTAGCATCATAAACACAGTGCTAAGTTTGATCCAGTTTTCTAGCTGTAAACTGAGGCGTACGTGATGTTTCCTTGTCATTCGGTTCAAAATGCTAAACAAGGCTGTTAAACTTGAGTTTACGTGATAGTAGGTTACATATTATTAAGCTAAAAGTACCAATTTGAAGTACTGAACAGGCTAATACCTGGTCTATTACGTTAGGCATTTTGAAAAATAAACATTATCTAAAATGTGTACTATAGTTACTAAAACCAAACACAAATCTAGCATAGAGATGGTAATTACAAGCCACCTAAACACAAAAAATATAAGATCATTTTGAATATTTTTTTTAATCTCAGCAGTAGTGTAGCCAAGGAATCACTAAACCCATTTAAAACTAACTTTGTATATCAGAAGTAGTCATCATTGTCGTTAAATACACAAAAAATTTCTTCAGTGTGTCGTGTTTGAACAGTCATTTGAAAATAAAATATCTGTCTCATAGCCATGACAATTATCGAAAAACAATATGTATCATTTGTCCTGCTAAAAGAAAATTCTACGGTCTAGGTATTTAAGCATTTAATAGAAATGATTTGTATATGCTAGTACAGAGAAAATTAGGCTAATTAGTTCTACCGTAAAACTTACTGTTTCTGGTGCTGGCATTTACTTTTTTGTAATGAAGATGTACTACAATCGTAAGTTGGTGTTAATAATTCCAGTCAGAGTCTTCTGTAGAGAAATCAGTTCTATGCCTATATCAGTCTAAACAATTGTGTGAAATGCTTTGGAATTCATAGCATAAATACAAGTGTGTTTCACGATATTCTTTTGTTTGGGTTTCTGTATTCTGCTTAATTTAATTAGTGGTTGTTCCAAATATTTGCATTCATCCTCTTGAACTAAATAAATAATTTGTTTAGCCGACTATTTGGTAGTTCCAACGTTATCAAGGGGGCCGTGGTGGCTGAGCGGTTATACGGCTCACCTCCCACCAAGGCAAATCGGGTTCAATCCCCGGCGGGGCCTCTCCCGGATCTTCACATTGTGGGTATCGTGCCGGATGATGCCACTGGCAGCAGGTTTTCTCGGGGTTCTCCCGTTTCCCCCGCCCTTGCATTCCAACACTGCTCAACTACATGTATTTAGTACACACAACTATTTTACAAGTACATTAAACTAATCGGTTTGGTTACAGTAAACATTTTATATTACTTGGTAGAGTTAAATTAATATTTTATTTGAAGTAAACAAGCATTTGGTTAGCTGTAACTACATTATGCGGCTATTATTAAAAAATTTGTGGTAGCTAAAATATCAGCTTGGTTCAGTACCAGCGTGTATTTGGTTGGCTGGAGAGTAGACGATTCTTTGGTCGACTTTTTACGAAATTACAGCTTGAGAGTTTGCTTGTATATTTTTTATTTGATGCCTAACAATGGCGCAAACAATCCTTACTGAAATATTTCAACAGAGAAATAAACAAAGCTGTAAAACTTGAAAATATTTATCTACGCAAATGTCACGCATTTGACAGTACACAACAATAGAATCTAATTATAAAGCCGTCAGTCGTAGTAGCCGAGGTCGCTAGGGCGCAATTCGCTGAGCCCAAGACATACCGGTATGAATTCCGGTCGTCCTGGACATTATTTTATTAAATAGTGGATTTTTAGTGTACGGCCAGCCATTCATATAGGCCTATTTAGTTGCACCAACCAAATCTCAAATGTTTGAGGCAACCAAATAAAACAAAAAAAAAATTAGTTTCAGTAACGAAATCTTTAGTTTCCACTATACAAACTATTCACTTTGTTGTACAAAAAAAATTTTCTTTCATTCAACAAATTTTTTTGTGTGAGAAATGTTTTAATAATTTTTATTTCAGTGTATGGAAAATCACAACAAAGTTTAAGAAAATATTCAGCAAGAGTACAAAGGAAAAGAGTGGAAAAGAATTAGCCATATTTTTATGCACAATAGTATATTATATTCATGAAGTCAAATGACATGTCATTCTTGTTAGGTGTAAACATAGCACAATTTCTTTATTTAAATTAACATATAATCAGAAAGTCAACATATGAGACCTTAAATCACATTCAAGTTGGTAACATATGTACATCAAATTTTAAAGGTTACTTATTCTGGTATTAGAAATATATGTCGTGTAAATCAGTACATTGAGAAGAGCATGTAGTGCAGACTTATCATAACCATTATGCCTAAGAGATCATACTCTTTTTTTTTTTGCCCAAGGAGTAAGGCTAATTTTTCTGTTTAGATGAAATTTGTGTGGTATAGAGTACGATATACCTAGGAATTATGTTATACTAAAATACAATCAATAAATTAACACACGTCCTATAGTAGAAAATTTTAGGGTTGTGCAACTATGATACACCTTTGGAGAAGTTAATAATATTATAATTTTTAGAATATTCTCATACAACAATTTTCGTTACGTATAATATTCTCATGTTTACATAATGTCCATTTCACTAATTACAACTTGAGGAGAAAAAAAGTTTCTGAATACATTCCCTGCAATGAATTACACCTCAAATGACGTAAAATGTAATTACATAATGACCATAGTTCGTTCATAAATAGATTTAATAAATAATGGGGGTGGTAGTGTGCCATGACATTCTTTTCATTTTTTTCTAAATTTAACATTTTACACAAGTCTGTTACCTACAGTTATTTTATAGTGACAAATAATAGCCTCATTTTTTTACTTAGATAATTACAAAAAAATAAGTAAAATACACTACCGTACAGCTATTTAATACAAATAAGTCACTAAATTTTCTATCTGCAATAATTACACCCAAACTTATGTAAAATGAAACTACGCAATAAACACATTTCGTTTAGAAATTTAAAAAAATAAAAGTGGATGTATGTCATTAAATTCGTTTTCTTTTATGCGAATTTTTACAGAAGTTTCTTACAAATATTTAGGTGGCATAAAATCGTTTCATATTTACATTTCTCCACATATAAAATTGCAAAATTAGTAAAACACATTACCGTTATAGCTGTTTAATGCATAAGTCACTAAATTTACAATCTGCATGTAATTACACCTAAGCTGATGTAAAATGTAACTACGCAATGAACACAGTTCCTTTGGAAAATTAAATAATTAGTGGTGGTATGTCACTAAATTAATTTTTTCCTTTTATGAAATTTTACAAAAGTCTGTACAATTCTTTTGGTAATATATAATCGCCTCATGTTTACACAGTCTCCACTTAGATTATTACACAATTAGAAGTAAAACACACTACCATTACAGCCGTTTAATAGAAAAAAAGTCACTCAATTTATTAATAGCAAATAATTACACCCGAACTACCATAAAATATCACTACGCGATAAACACAGGTCCTTCAAATAACTAATAGATGGTGGTGGTGTGCCATTATATTCTTTTACTTTCTTGACACAATCTTACACAAGTTTGCTATCATTCTTTTGGTTATAATAGTTATTGTTATAATAGGCTGGTGTTTAAACATTCTCTACTTAGGTAATTACAAAATAAGGAAAAAAACACGATATTTACTACTGCGTTAAGACGAAAAAAGTTAAAAAATTTACTATTGACAATAAATGCCACCCGAACTGTTGTAAAACATAATTAAATAATGAACACAGATAGTTTCGCAGTTTTTTATGTTGTTGACTGGTGGTAATGGGTTACATTATTTATTTTACCGCTGAGCACATGTGACGGAGCAGCTTACTGAGGTTTATAGTCTTGTGCGCTCGTATTTAAGTGAGAGCCTGTGTGTGCGACTATTTGATACTGAGATCTTCACTTTGTTTCCTTTTAATGCAATTCGAAAATTGAGGTGGTTCTCTGATGGCCATACCTCTTGTATAGCGTGGATTTTTGCCTCCCAGAAATGTATCGTCTTTGTGTATTTCTGCACTGATATTCCCTTCGGGGCCCATAGTACAAAATAGCAGTATTCGCGTTGCGAAATATGAAGTTGCCCTTGCACTTGATACCTGTACGGATGATTTTCCTTCAGATGAAGATGGGTCATCTTTGAGTAGTATCTCTGTTTCTTGGGGAGTGAGCTTTCTTGCGGTTACTGGGCACTTCACTTCAACAAGTGCATCGCTACCAACCAGACCATCAGGTGTCGCAGCAAGCCATGGTAAATCTGGATCAACAAATAGGCCAGCCGGCTCGAATTCCTTTCCCAGCTGTTTCTGAAGTTGTGCGATTGCAAATGGCTCGTTGGCTATACCATACTTGGTCGCTGCGCGTCCTGACAAATCGCCGTATAACAGAGATGTGGCTGTTTTCTCCCGTGATGTGGTTGGTAGCAATCTACAAATTTTTTCCAAAATTAAATGCGGTTATTCGTTTGAAGCTTTCTGCAATTCATAAAGATGAGTTTCCTTGTCGTTTCTTGAGAGACCCGAAAAATGAGATGTCTACAAGTTGAGTTCTGGATGAAAATAAAATAACTTTATATATTTTAATGCCTCAATGTAAACTTTTATGGTGAAATGTTTGTCAGAGTAATGGAAAATAATGTTTTCCCTATTAACTATGAGACCAACTGTTTCGAAACACTATGCATAACAATTAACATGCAAATTTATTATAAAAAAAGCATGACGACATTGTTTTAAATTAGTCATTCTGTTTTTCGGTGCCGTATGTAAAAACAAATTACATCATCGAAAGAAAAAAAAAGGAAATGGAAACACATTGCACGAAAGTCCAAATAATGGAAATACAAAACTTTGAAATGATAGTCGTGCAATTAACAAAACAAAAAATGTGACAATTGAGCTTCCAACGTCACGAGTTTCAGGAACAAATACCGATTAGATAATTAATCTTCTATAGCAGCACCACTATATGATAATACCTGTACAAAATCAGACTGTATTTTTTTTTTTTTTTTAGTTAACAATGAACTGCACACTTTGCAGCTGTTAGCATACATAAAATAAAAACGCAACCTTACGTAAAAGATATTGGGATATTTTGGGATCATCCATACACATGTAATAACATTATTGCATTTGAGATAATAGCAGATCAAAGAAAGAATTCTTTGTTTTTGCGAGAAAAAAAATGTCCGTAAACCACCTTCCAATGAATTCCCGTGACCCAGAATGCTCACCACATGTATTGATTATCATAACATATTTATATTCTACGCCACTTCCCAGGAAAGAAGAAAAACATTTTGGGAGTATCCTTTTGTGTCGAGTGTTAATTTTTGAAATTATTGTTTTGGAATCCTGGTTGAGGAAATACGTTAGACATCAATAATAATAATAATAATAATAATAATAATAATAATAATAATAATAATAATTGGTGTGTAGGGTGTATCCAAGCCGTGGACCAGGAGGAGGGAGGGGGTTGTATAAAAACTACCAACTTACGGCTAGGATGGAGCGACGGTGGAATACAATGTCGGTGTATACGGGAATACCCTGAGAAAACCCACCTTCCAGTGGCATATACGTCACGTTTCTATCACGCAAAAATCCGGTTGCGACCCCGTAGAGAATCTAACCCGGAACGCTTTGGTGGGAGGCTGGTGTACTAGCCGCGTAGACGTCGTGAGCCCCTATGCTGTATCCATTCCTAGGTGGCAGCTTGTATTACTCCGCCTGTTCACGCACTTTGAAGGTATTAGTTACGATGCAGGGCACCAACACATGTCAACCAATCAGCTTGTTAGATTTATACCTCATTCCGTCTCTTATTTCAAAAGCAAAATTTATTTCAGTAAGATATGTGTAATTTAGGGAATTGCGAACTCGTCACACTCAGCATAAAAAATAGAGCATATGAGGCCCCAGCTACCAATGTAAATTTACGACGTTTAACTTTAAATATTACAAAAAACTTTTGGATCTATTTCCTGTCAGAATCGTACTGTGAAGCAACCAGACAGCCAATGACTATGGCTTTCTTACTGGCAATGTTTATTTCTTCTGCCACCTTGCAATGGATAAAGAATATATCTCTCACTGAACATGCTACGTGAATATGTGCGGGAATTTATGTTCAGGCTAACCGAAATACGTTTTTCCATTTTGAAACGTGACACGTGTAAAAAGATAGCCTATCTGTCATCGTAATAAAATACGTATTTCCTTTTACATTTTTTTGGCTATCCCTCTGGTGTGTTCTTGAACATTGTTCGGGGAGAACCTCCAGTACCTGCACTTAATTCCATATCAGCATCCTGTATATTGTCTGCTCATAAGAGTTTCATTCTTGGATCATCTTCTTTCAGACACGCCATCCTGATATTACTGGATTAAGATAGTTCGAATAATCGGGATTCTAATTTTAATTACAAGCTTCCTTTACATGTGTACTATATTATATATTTTATAAACGTAAAGCTTACCGCAGATTTACCTCTACGTATTCTATATATGTTGGTAGTGGCTTGTTTTTTTCACTACGTGTTTTTATTACTCTGCATGTCGTACAAGAAATGCAACACAAATGATATACAACAATACAACAAATAATCATATATACATACACGCACACACCTATTTGTCACAGTGAGGAAAACTTTGCGTATGAATTTGTAACAGTCTCCAAATCTTGCAACAGTACCTTTCCTTCACGCCATACGGGCGCCTACTTTTATTTATGCATATTTCTCAAAACCCCTTTTATGGCGGAGTTTTCTTTGATAATATCTAGAACTAGTCGGGGCAAAAAAAAAATTTTAAGAACACATTTTCAAAAAGTTGATAACGAAAAACTATATTTTATGTGCACCAGAAGTCCAGTAGTCATTAAAATATATATTAAAATTTGCATAAAAAAGTGACTGGAGTCGTTAAACATGCTGAAAAAGCAGCGATTTAAAAATGGCCTCTAGGCCTTACTGTGTCACTAATTCACAGCACTAGGTTGTCATGCTCTTAGTTCGCATAACTTGTACTGGTTCGCAAAAAAATTCTTCAGGACGATACTTCGGCACAGATATCGAATGTGCCTGTATATCGTCACGGCATTTTATTTACACTAAATTCAATACAGTGTTAATCATTATGCAGCCACTATTTTTAACTTATTATCCACATTTGAAATTGTTCGCGTATAAGATAAAAAATTGTACTAGAATAATATAGTTCTAGTAAAACGCAAACAAACATTTAAACATGTGTACGCTGCTGATTTATGGCACATCTGTGAGTTATATTATCTAATTTGACATTATTTTAATGCAAGTAGTGTTGTAACCTTTCCCAATTTTTTTTGTTTACAAAACTATTTTCTTTGTAAGTAACTGTTTTTAATGAAATTTAATCTTTTATTATGTTACCATGGCTTTTCTGCCCAATTAAAATAATTACAACTGCGTAGAAACTCATCACACTAAAATTTTTTATGTGTTCATAGAACATTAGACGATTATCTACGTAACTGACAAAAACCAATTAACATTTGTTTGAAATAAAGATAACTGTTATTAAAAAGGTTATTTTCTTATTTCTTATCACACTGCGCTTTCCTCCTTTGATAGCCTCATTCTTCTTGCAACTTGCGTTCAGTCGTAACTGAGTTTTCATCCCTATGTCTGGGATCGTGTTGAATTTCCATGACGGACGGCTGCGAAACAACAAAACTGGAGCGCGCGCGCAGCCCATCCGAGTAAAGTTCCCGGTGGAACCGGCGCTGGCCTCATCAAACCTCCCCTCCAGGTGGTCGATACCTATTTTAAAATGTCATACCTGGAGCACTTCTTTCTAACCGTAAGTTAACTCCCGCAAGCAAAAGCTAAATCGGCTCTTTAGATGTTCATGGTACCACCGGGAACTTTGCAATTTTTAAACCGTCATGCTGGTCTGAAATGCAAAACGGAAACTACACTAAACTACTCAAACACGTTCAATTTAAGCATGATGGTATCCCCTTTATCAACTTTCGGCCCAGTGCATTCGGACATGCACGGACAAAGTTTTGGGGAATGCCCGGTAACCAGAAACATTCCCCGTCACCTCGCCTTCGCGGTCCGAGCAGGCAGAAGAAGCACCTAAAGAGGACGCGAAGAAGGGGCGGAAGGGGAGAACTCTCGCTAGGCGCGAGGGAGGTTGTGCTCTGTCCGCCGGGGTCGCGCTGTCGTGGCGGCGTCACTAGCAGGCCAGTGTACTCCTGCAACACACGCCATCGAAGAACACGCTTTTCCTCAACATCTTCTGTTGTGACCTAGTGCAAATTGTATACGCGATGAAAGATGAGGGATTGATAGACTATCCGCAAGTAATTTTACGTAACAAATATTAAAACTACGAGTGCAGTAAGCCCCAGAAAAGATGCTATTTGGTCATATTGAGGAAGTACTACCTAATTACCTACAAAGCAGAGAGAGATGAAAGTACTTGACATTTGTGCACGGTACGTTAATCTCTTTTATATACCGAATTAATTTTCTTCTGTCGAACAGTTTTTGTAAGAAAACGATGTTGTTGAACCTCTACACCACACTTTGTGCAGCAGCGAGGCGGGCCCCTTAAGATATGGAACTATTTTCCATCCTTCGTTACCAACTTTACTGGGCAAATGTCACCCAGTGCGCCTATTAAAATATATGGGTTCAGAAACAGTGACTTTTTTCTAAGGTCGATTTCAGAAGTTCTCACTTTATCGTGAACAGTCTTTATCTTGGCTTAAACAAGGTAGACCTTAATGGACGAGTGTTACACACATTATACTGGTAGGCTGTTGTCAGATGTCAAATACAACAATTTAAAACTGTTATTCAGTAGGTGTCAATAATGTGTTTACAGAGACTGGTTTGAAGTAGTTGATTGTATTAATTTCTGTAAAAGGACGGTCTAATAAGTAAACACTAGCTGTGAATTGTGATTACCATTTACATAAAGGAAATATATTTTGAATGTTTATTTCGTGAATTGCTTATACGTAAATTAGACAAATATTTTTAACTATTTTATTTGATTAAGAGATCCACTCCTTAAAGAAACTGGCTATACCCAGAGACTTCGAAATTCTGTAACAGTATGAAACATCTGATAATGACACATTCTGCTGCCATAAGCACAATATCGGAACTTGAAAAATCTTCTGGGAGTGGAACGACCTAGCGAAATATTTTTTTTGCGTCGCGGGGAAGATATCTCGCAAACATAATTAGTGCGAAACTCACATGTTGGATGGTGTTGGAGGTTGGCGGAAGGAGGGGGAGGGACGTGTTGTCTTTGAAGTTTATAAGTCGGCTCAGTAGCGTTATAATTAGCGATGTTCCTTTTTGACGAGGGTGCAGGTAACGTTGCGCGGCATCTCGCAGGTGCCTGCAGGCCTATTATTACCCACGAACGCTAGTTCGCTTCCAAACGCAACTTTGCTTTGTGTCGAGTTACAGATAACGTTTTAGAGGTTATGGCCACACCTCCTTGCGAAGTTCGTTATCTTTTGCTTGAAAGCAAACACTTTGCGCTAACGTGCACTTTGCGACGACAGTTGGCAATACTTCGATTCAAAACTATAGGTCTAACTCTACTGAGTAAAATCGAGGTAAGTTTCTGTATTCAACGTTTCCCAAAAGCCATTTTCGACGTCGCGGAAACGAACAACCCATGCACAAAGAAGAAAACACATTGCAAACATCAAGCAAAATATTAAAACGTAGTCATCTAGTACGAAGTTGTGAACTAGGATGTTTCATATTTTGCGTATACTCTTACAAGTGTTGTTCTTGTCTACTGATAATCACAGCGTATAAACGCTAACATTCCTAGTTTATTCATACATTTCCACTTGAAAATCACGTCTTCATTATAAGTGGTGTTTTGAGACGACAAAACTTTTGGAAACGTGAATTTCACTGAAATAATGCAACCTATTGAACATAATACTTATTATGTCTTCAAAGCGTTATTTCATAATAAATGCTCCATACCATGAAACATATTTAGTTTAGTTCATTGTAAATTTCTACTCTTTAGTAAATTGTAAAAAAATGGGTTACAATTTCGATTATTGTAATTTAAACCCATACGTAGTAAATAGTTTTAAAAAAGGTGTAGGTTTATATGGATATAAATATCAGATATTTAAAAATGATCATAACTTATGTGCATGGCGATAAAAACATTTACAAAAACTAGTTTATTAAAACACTGAAAAATAACTATTCGTTAAAACAAAGAGTTAGACCATAGAGGATATGAATACACGAACAACTTACCTCTCTAAGTCGTGAGCAGTGAGCCAAGCCACTACGCTGTAAGTGCTATTCTCAACTACGCGACTCATAATAGGCGGAGCCACGAATATTTCGCGAATTCATCCGGAGGCGAGGTAGACTCCAAACACTTGTTCTTTTCTCCTACTGTTGTGATTGGACGACAGTTCTTCAGGCACGCCTCATTTAACTGTGAACCAGTAATAAGCAGGAAGTAGTAGTGTGAGTGAGTGTTTAACAGTCCTGTACACAAGCCTCACTCTATCACAGCAACCAATATGCAAACGATAATGTCTCGAGTGTATAGAGCGCTGTCTAGCCTAGCTTGCTGTCAAATCAATCCGCAAAATACTCGGGGATCTACGGATTAAGTAGCGCTCACATAACTGCGACATGGCGGCTTGAATATATACGTGTTCGTTTTGAAATCAAATGTCAGTTTCTTCTGTAACCTTAAACAAATTTTGAAATCAAAATGAATACTTCAACATACGGAAGATACTGTTTCTAAGCTCCATTATTTATCTACGACAGTTTTTGTTGACGGGGTTACGATCACTCATGAAAAATGTCCACCATTTTCTCTTACTGCACGAAACGCAAAGTTGTTTTGCGTGGTGTATGATTAATTTTGTGACCGTTTTTATCGTCGACGCACACTTTGCGTCCGCAAACTGAACGGTCGTAATCATTATACGCTGTTCACGATAAAGTGAGCACTTTTTAAGGCCCTTCTAAATTTTTACTTTCACCCAATTTACATCTTCCTGCTGCTTTTATATATATATATATATATATATATATATATATATAATATATATATATATATATATATATATATATATATATATATATATATATATATATATATATATATATTGCAGTGTATACATTTCACCACTCTCAAAAGTTAACGCCTAAGGCTGCAATAAGATATATTTATTGGTGATTAATGCCTGCTGGCAGGGCCTTAAAAAGTGCTCACTTTACTGTGAATAGTCTATACTAACGTAGAGTACGATTTTGTGTAATGTTCGAACACAAAACTGCTTTGCGTTTCCTACACTCTAAAAAAAAAATTTGTACTTTTACAAGAGAAATCCTTGTAAACCCAGTTGCCGAGAAAATCCTTTGTAAAACTATAAAGAGTTTTCTTGTAAAATCTGCAAAATATTTGTTTGTAATGTTATAAATGATGGCCTTGTATTACAACTTACGTTATTGAGAAGTAACATAAAATAATTATTTTCTCTAGAAAACAAATGCGATGAATTAATTACAGAGAATAACTATAACTAAAAATATATAATTCAAAATATAATTTACGAAAAAAAACTACTACACCTCGCCAGCCCGGTCACTAGAACCCACACCTCTTGCATTATTAGCCAGCACCCTTAACTACAAGACCAACATCACTTACGAGCTTGACACTTAATTTTATAGCAATTATTACTGCATCTACCTACAAAATATTAGGCCTAATGAAATTATTTGATTAGGAAGAATAGGTAGATTTATTTCAGTTTAAGAGTCTTGTTAAGATATTTGGAAGGCTCTTAACAACGAGATATTGAGGACCGAAATAAGAGTTCTGTGTGGCTAGGAAACATTAACAGTCAATGAGTCATTCGGTCAAGTTTTGTTGAAATTGTCGTGTTCTTATGATTATTTGGGTTGTTTTAAGTATTTTACGTTATTCAAAATTGCAATATATTTCTTTTTGCACGCAACTACAATTTATATCACCCGTGGTTTGTGCACAAACAGCTATACACGGTTTTACGTTGTTGGGTGTACGCCATTTTTTTAAGCTTGTAGATATGGATGAGTATAGTACAAACATTTCTTGAGGTCTATTGCAAACACGTCCACAGGCGAAATCTTTGTACTGGTACAAACATTTGTAAAATTACAAGCAATTTATCAGTAAGAATTACCATTTGTTTTTACGTGAATACATCTTTAAATTTGCAACCATAGTGGGAGGCAAACCTGAAAATTCGATGATAACAAAATCGGGGGATACAGTTTGCAATTGCAGCTATGAGTATATCGTCTACATTCTAAATTCAATTACATAACTCGATTGCAAAAGGATCAAAGAATATGTTACGTTGAGTGGAGGACTGCGAAGCATCGCACGTGGCCTTGGGGAAGGGGGGGGGGGGGGAGGGTGAAGGTGAAGCAGCAATTTTGAGTTCGTTTCGCCGCGTCTCATAACTTCCGCGTAATATAACTTTGTCTATGAGAAGCTACGACGCTCGTTTAGGTTTCGATCGACAGCTCTCGTCAAGATCAATCGATTGCGTGCATAAAAACATTTGTGTGCTGGGTTATGGTGAAATTGTATGCATTTAATATAAAAAAAAAATAAAAAAAACTAAAAAAATTTACAGTTTCGGCCTATGCCCGTCAAAAAGACAATTCGGAATACAGAAACGGTATACGGGTAGAAAGAACATCTCAAAAGTAATCAGTGATACCAATAAAACCCCATATGATCGAGAGAAGCGACGCCGGGAACGTAAAAAAAAAAATCAAGGCGTCCGAGCGCGTCAACGTAGACGTATTCACGCAAATCAAACGGCCGTGTCCCCAACACAGCCAAACCCAAATTTTTGCAGTGTAACGTCGCGGTCATAACAGACCTACTGGTGGGCGCGTGGCCCGCCGTCGCCGGAGATGATTACCGGCGTAGAATCGCTGCATCGCGTCGAAGACATCAAAGCAGCGCCACGCCTTTGGGAAGGCTTGGTAAACACAGTAGCTGGCGCGGCTGGCAGGGCGACCGCGTAATGGTGCGAACCAATTACAGGCCTTAGCATCTCCATCTACACGCACGCCGTTAAAAAATAAACGAACAAAATAAAATGTAAAAATGGGCCAAGTCAACCTTATGTAGCCTAAACTGTATGTGCACTGTTTTTCGCTCGAGCTTCGGCGATGTATATTTCATGCGGCAGCTTCTTGTTGTTTGTCGCAGTTAACCCATAGGCTGTTCACGGTAAAGTGAGCACTTTTGAAAGCCGTGTAAAAGAACTACTTGTATGTACATTCCGTATACTTCCACCCATGTGTAAAATTAACATTGTCATGGGCCTAGTCACATTATTCATGCATCGATAATTATTATAAAAATAAATAGTTCATGATGTTGCAAATTCATACATTTATATGCAATAAATATACAGAAAGTAAAACAAAACATTTCAGTGCTACCAAAGTTTACTAACACTTTTAATTCAGTGATAATACACGGAACTACTTTCTCTCCATTGTTACCAATTTTAGAGGTCCAATGCCAGTCAGTATACCCGTTAAAATACATGCAGATAAAGGTGGTGACTTTTTTCAGAGGTTAGTTTCTAAAGTTCTCACTTTATCGTGAACAACCTTTATATACGTAGATGATACAGGGGAAAGAACTCCTGAATACTGTGTCAATAGCTCCAAATTCGATTCCAAGCCAGGTTATTGATTTATGTTAAACGAGCGCAGCAGAAAAACAACAAAAGTGAACAATTCTCCACTAATGCTTTCACAGTTCCACTAATAGAGATCCCGGGCCTACCTCTATATGCAACAGTCGAGTGGAGTGGAGAGATTTGAGCGGCTCTTTAACATCGAGGTCTTGAGAGCCGATAAGGGTGAAGTGAGGTGGGTGTGGAGAAGCGTCGGAATGCAGGGAGAAACGGGAAATCCCCGAGAAAACTCCCCAACCAGCGGCATCTTCCGGTGCGATTCCCACGTGCGAAATTTCGGATCGACCCCGGTGGGAATCAAACCCGAGTCGCCTAGGCGAGCAGTCTGACAGCTACATCACCGCGGCCCCTATATGCAATACATTTTTATTGTACATGCATGTAACTGCTGAGTGAATGATTACACTCCTATTTGTAGAGAGGGACTGTACCGTGTGTATGCCAGTTTATAGCTCTCCTTATTATATAAGCCTTTGGTTATACGCTGTATAAATTTTTCTCGTAACTTTCCTGAACTGTAATTGAATTTTTTAGCCTGTACTCAGTATGGAAATAATACCACATGTCAGACCAAACATAGGAATTTTGAGCGTCGTTACTATACAAGGCTGGGGAATTCCCTACGTATTTGAGTGTTTCGTGAGCGAATGCAGGAACGGTACCATGGACGTATTGTGAGAATGGTTTACCATTTGCACTTTGTCACTATTCGTATACATTCATAGATTAATTTTACGAACAATTTCTTAGAGTGCAAATAGAGTTGGGAGGGAAGGTCCCAGTTACGACCATGGCTGCCCAATCTCTCTCTGCCGCAATGTATGTTCCCTTACACGCATTTCCCTTCCTTGTCGGCATAAGAAGCTCATCTCTGAAATGCTTTTGATACCATACTTAGCTCAAACATTCAACGTAACTTATCTCGAGTTTAGATAACATCGTTGACGATGACAAGAATATTTCTTCATAGAAGGCAGCCACAAAAGGGAGCGAGTCTGCATTGTTTGAAGAGTATCCGAGGCTTTCGCTTCATGGGGTAAGAGAAAAGACCCGACTCACTTGATCAGAATACTGCCTACATCTGCTAGTGTATCCGCAGAGTGTGCCGTCTGGTTCAACAAGGACATACGAGAGAAACTTTCTCGGCCAATTTAGCCCTGACATTGGGCATATTTAGGTTCAAGAACTTTAGAAGCATAAGCCAATGAAACGACAGTAATTCGCTTGTCGGCAGTTTCTTTCTTTTGCTTAACGAATAGAATAGTAGAAGAGGAACCTTTGTAGGTTGTGGTTTATAAAGAGATTTTAACATATGTTGTGGAGCTTATCCCTTACGAAAATATATGACGAAAACCAACGTACCCCTTTTCCCTTAAGTGATTATTAAGGGAGTTCTGCGCCCTCAAAAATCGAGTTTTCAACTGATTTCCGTTAAAAAATATCAGGAAGAACACGCAATTTAATAATTAAGTAGCGAATGATGATATATAGCGTAAATTTTATATATCTGAAGCGACGGCTGATAATAGCATCCCCTTCATTAAGTACACATCTAAATTGACAGAAAACGTCGTCTTGCGAGAACACACTCAGGTGAACCGTTTTCGAGAAATCCATAAGCGCATTTCAGAACACACATTGAGTTACCTGGCAGGTAGGAAAGGCTTGTTTTAAAGTGCATGTTAGGACCCTTGAACAGTTAATGTAAGAATGTGACACATTCACTTACATTTCTAAATGTAGGAGTTTGTAATGTTTCAATACGTATCATGTATACATATATATATTATCTGAATTGTGTTAATTTTACAGTTACAATACATTACCACTTGCTCACTAGTGCTCCTTGGTGTTGTAAGCCTACAATGAGATCAACGTACATGCATATCACCCTGTCTCATGCCTGGCACACGACGTTTCTGTAGATTTAGAAAACACTCGCGTATCATTCAGTCGTAAGTCCTGTGTACTGTGTCTTTCATATAAACATACAATGTGGTAACCATTATCTACTTAATTAAGGGGGATGGTATTACCAACTACCTTCTCAGAGATGTAAGATCTCCATTATACAAATAATTATTCGCCGATTAGTAACTTAATCGCAAGAACTTTCTCATATATTTAACAAACCCATTTGAAAACTCGATATTTGGGAGCACCCAACTCCCTTCATAATCATTTAAGAGAAAAGTGATACATACCTTTTCGTCTTATATTTTTATGAGGAATTGCCTCTTGGGATTTGTCGGTGTTGTCGGTGTATTTGAAAGCAAAATAGAATATATTATTTGGGTATAGCTATTAATAACTTTCTGCAGTTCTTAGTTAACCTTTGTGAGCATGATTATCGATGTTTTATTTGCACTTGTGTTTTAGTGTAATTTAAAGTTTTTTTGTTGCGATATTTAAAAAACAGCCGGTATTCCTTTCAAGTACGTATGTGAAAAATTTAGGCAGCAACTACTACGCACTCTAACATGAATATTATGCAGTAATTTAGATATTTGTGGTTGGTGCTTCCAGCCTCTTTGTACGTGATATTGAAAAAATTCGAGTAAAAGCAGAAACATTTAATATATTCATCAACTGAAACCTCAGTCCCAAGTTAGACTGGCATTTTAACTGTAAATATTACAAAACATATTATTACGCAGAAGTAATAAAGCACTCTGCTCGTTCGCCGTCGGCCAACTAGATGGCGAGCGCTGTAAGAGATGGGCTGCCAGTTGAGATGAGGCGATGATTAAATAGTACCACGAGACGCATGTGGCTGTTTTAAAACATAATTCAATATTTGAAAGTAAAATCTGAGCTGCGTGGCTATCTGATGAAATAACGCGACGTTGGGTGTATGTATGTATGTATGTATATATATGTATATATATATATATATATATATATATATATATATATATATATATATATATATATATATATATATATATATATATATATTCAATTCGTCGATACTGAAACCCTGCTATAGTTCTACTTCCAGGACATTCCTCTACCTCATGCAAACAAAAGCTTAACTCAGTCTAGAAAATTACACTAAAGGGACTCTTTCTTACTAGGCATTACAAACACACCAATTTACTCACAGATTTGTTCATATTAGATGTACATTAAATGTCATAATTTGTAGATAAAATGAAAATAATGTTTCAATTTAACCAAAAATACGTTAATTTTATGTTTTTTATATGTAAACAGAAGTGTGGAACGATTGTGATGCATGGCATACTTAGTAAACAACCAAAAACTTCATAAAAGGGGGTGATTTTTCAAAGATTTAATTCAATAAGTGTGAATAAACCGCGAATGTACTATAATCAATTGCTGCAGAGCTGAATTCCAGTGAATCGCTGCGAGTAAATATCACGAAAAGTAAAGGTAATTAAAGGTCCAAAATAAATGAAAGTCAAGAAAACGGGTGGTTAGGGCCTGCTCAGCTGTCGCCGTCGCAGACGTGGCATTTTCCATGCGGCCGCCAGTACCGTCGATGCGGCAGTCGACATCTTAATTACGTGCCGCCATAATCCCCGCCCACCGACCTGCAATCCGTGTTCCCCACTCCTCCGCCATCCATGTTCCTCGTAGCGCGTGGGCTGGACCCCCGCCCCGCCCAGTCCTCCGCACAATTAGCCGAGTTGTTTCGCAAACTGGAGCCGCCTAATTGCCTGCCAATTACAGCCCCCCTTCCCCTCTTTTTCCTAAGGGCTACGCCAGCAATTCGCGGAAAAGCTCGGGCTTGCGTCCGCCGTCACGCCGCGGGCTACTGACAACAAAAACTGTTTCGTCCCGCGATCTTACAAAGCGCGGCTTTCAGGCGACCGCGCCACTTCCAAGACCCTGGCATCAATCCTCCCGCCCGTCAGCTGCTGGCGCACTGCTCGGGACGCTGTGGCTGTTGTACTGCGTCGCAGCGTGAAGCACTAGTTATTCCACGAAACTATTAAACGTGCGTCCAATGTTCTGGAAGAACATGCACTTCACACGAGCGCTGTTCAGTGCTTTCAAGACATCGCGCATATTAGAAATACAATTTCAGAGTACGCCAACATTTCTACAAAAAAAAAGAACGCTTTTTCAAAGCGCCCGCCGTATCTCAAAATATACGCGTCAGCTACATACAAAACTACTCGAGGACCCTGCACAGAACCTTCCTACAGACTTTCTATCAATACAATAATAGCGTCACTGCTTAAAGTCCCATAAGTACACGCAGTGCGACAATAACACTGCACGCCAGTTCAGAGCCTTGCGCTTAGAGGCGATGGCGCACTTGATTCGCATGGTAGTGTAGCGCTTATAGCTCCCGCGCTTCTAGGCCAAAAAAGAAAGACAAAAACGAGGCAGGCAGTTTCTCCCTGTTTGAGGCTGAGAAGCGCAGGAATGATAAGGGCGACACTGCCACGCGCATGAAGTGCGTCATCGTCGCTAAGCGCAATGTTCTCAACTGGCTTGCAGTGTTATCGTCGCACTGCGTGTACCAATAGGACCTTCAGCGGTGACGCTATTATCTTATTGGAGGAGAGTCTGTAGGAAGGTTCAGTGCAGGGCCTTTGTATCCATCCGACGTGAATATTTTCAGCTACAGCGCTTTGAGAAAGTAATTGTTAGCCGTTTTGGAGTACTCTGAAATAGTGTTTCTAGCATGTGTGAGATTTTGAAAGTGCTCAACAGCCCTCGCATAAAGTGTGTGTTGCTTTCGTACAACAACACATTGGACGCCTGTTTTATACTTTCTTGGAAAAACATGTATAAAACACACCGCAACGCATTTCAAGCACCAGGTATGGCGAGAGCCTTAAGAATACAAAAACGAAACGGCATTTTATACCGCGAACTCTAGTCCCACACGCCAGCAACAAGGTGTCACTTGCCAGCAACAAAGCATCACTTGCCAGCAACAGAGCATCACTTGCCGGCAACAGAGCACCACTTGCAAACGACAAGGCATCACTTGCCAGAGAAAAGGTATCACTTATCAGCAACAAGGTGTTACTTGCCAGCAACAAAGCATTACTTTCCAGCGATAAGGCATCACTTGCCAGCGACAAGGCATCACTTGCCAGCAACAAGGTGTCGCTTGCCAGCAACAAATCATCACTTGCCAGTAACAAAGCATCACTTGCTTGCAAAAAACATCATTTGCCAGCAACAGAGCATCACTTGCCAACCAAAAGGCATCACTTACCAACGACAAGGCATCACTTACCAGCGACAAGGCATCACTTGCCAGCGACAAGGTGTCACTTTCCAGTGGCAAGGTGTCACGTGCCATCAACAAGATATCACTGGCCAGTAACAAGGTCACTTGCCAGCAACAAGGCATCACTTGCCAGCAACAAAGCACTTTCCAGCATCAAGGTGCATAACAGTTCGCCAATCACTGCCTGCGGTAACTTACTCGCCAGCCAGGAGCCCAATCAAAAAGGATTCTTTCGCAGCATATATGCAGTAACCAGTGAGACACAAGGCCCGTTTGCAGAGCCTCGTGGGGCCAATCAAGTAATGAGTACCTCTACTTCAAATATACTACCACGCCAGTTCACTTCGGTGTACTGCCACCCTTGCCCATCAGTGTTACCGCAATGACAAGAGGTCTTAGTTCACCAAGCCTTTGTGGCGCCAGCTATATTTACTTGCAGCCCTTATAGTTAAAAGAAACTTGACAGAGAAACCGGTAATGATTAACAAAGCACAAATATGAAATTATTTTTCTAATATCTGATGAAAAGTAATACTTCCAGGTCGTATATGAAGTAAGAAAACAAATATTTCCCAGTAGGACTATATTTAATTTTACTGGTATAGCAAACGAAACACTGGGCCACAAGGTCATAAACCCGCACATTTTCCCATCCTTAAAATATATATATGAAAAAAATTCCACGTGCATTAACTTTGTCCTAACAATGCTGAGGCACAAAATATTCGCTGTACACACACACACACACACACACACACACACACACACACACCTTATAATTTGTTTTCTAATTTCCTGACAAAGTTATGTTATGTTGCGACTTAAGTGCCCTCCAAATGAAGGACTGGCTTAAACTATTGATGTCTGTCTGGGCAGAGTACCGCTAAATGTTTTCGTACTTATAATCTGTTTTTGCTGTAGCAAACTCTGAAATTTACAAGGCACGAAAATTCGACCCAGATAATCATTAATTAATTAATTTACTTGTTCATTACAAATACGCCATGCGAAGGTTTCAGTTATTATTAGTACGGTTCTCAAAGCCTAAAGCAGTAAATAAAATATAATTTATAATAAGGAGGAATTAAAACCATTATAATACCGTGTCAGAGGGACATGCATATTATTGCCAACATGGCATTTTGCAATACCTTGTCCGAGTACGGTACAAAGGGGCATACACCAGCCCGCTATTCTTTACCATAAAAACACAAAATATGGGAACCTCATAAGAGAGCAACATTTCTGGCATGAATACCTGAAAGGAGAAACACGTGAAATATTTTGCAATGTACTTAATTTATTTTTTATCGTAAAGGTTACAAATACCATAGCATTAACAAGAATTTTGGCAGATCCATCATATTAAAAATGATTATAAAATCTCGTAAGAAAATATTCTAAAGCTATGAGAATATACACTTTCTCTATTAAAGCCTTATTTATTGATAATAATGTTAAGATATACTTGGCTGTTCTCATAAAATGTAAAATAAAATTTACCAGCCATATGATAAATGTGGAAGCACACATAAGTTATCTATGTTCGACAATATCATAAAAGTCTTTATTCAAAACTACATGAGTATTTTTCTAAATCCAAAACCAGCACATTTTCTACAAGGATCGTGCTTTAACTGTGAAAAATATTTTTAAAGTCTCAAACTTTCATTGCTCGAGACTATCAGCAAAAACATTTACTCATAAAATATTGACTGCATCCTTCAGAGCTAATAACTGTCTTTTTTTTTTCGAAAGCACATAGTTTTCAGCATGGCGTGCTCATAAAACATACAGTGTTAAAAACATGCAAATATTGTCACTTTTACGTTCACTAAACATAACTTTACTCTTGTTTTCCATGTACGTTAAAATTATCACAAGTTTAACTGGCATTTTGATCACAAAAAATTAGAATTAAATTTATTTTTGACATTTAAAGTTTACATTAATTTCAGCTGTACAAAAGAACAAACATTTCTTTTAAAGTTAAGCAGATGACTTAGATAAATTCTAACCATGAATTTTAACTCTGAGAAATTATTTTCTGTCTAATTAAAAGGGATCTCCTGCATTTTTCCTCATCATGGCCCGAAGGGTCACTATTATCTTGAAATCATACTTAACTTGGTTTGACATTAGACCCAGGAGCTGCTGTTGTCCCTGAGACAGCAAAGCTCCCACTTAAATATACAAAATTGTACCGTTATATTCCCCCTCCAACCTAGGGGTAGTTAAAAGTTCCAACCAATAATTTTACTAGCGAACATTCTACTAAGTTATATACTGTTCATAAATCTGGTGGGGAAAATATCACTTCCTGCACTGAAGTCTGCGAAGAACGCTGCAATCTATTCAAAACGCCTCTTCGCTATAGTGGCCGCGATGCCAGCGCTACGTGGCGGCGCTTCCAGGTACCACTGCAGCGGCCACGTCAGTCAGAGCAGTGCAAGTGTCGCGCGTGGGTGCCATGCTACCAGCCAGCTGATACAGCCGCGCCGGTCGCCAACTTTGCCCGTAAGCAAAGTTTCCACGCAGAAATTATAGTTGTAGCAGTTTATAAGGTAGGGAGTATTCTACAACACATGATCGCGTAGTTTTTTAAATCACATCATGTAGGTTTTAGCAGAAATTAATTCACAAACGCCGTGAATTTTGCCAAGTGCCGCTGCATAGTTCGGCCGAGCAAGCCGGGCCGGGACGAGGTCAGGCAGTAGTGACAGAAGGCGAAAAATGTCAATTTTTGAGACGAACCGTCTCAGTATCCTTCACTAAAATTGTGATAATTTCAAATTTTCATCCTGAATGGCGTTATAAGGTCGTGAGGTAACAATGTTTGTCTTTTCTTTCTGAAATGCTGCGGGAGTAATTTTCCACACCGAAAAACAGCGTTATCGAGTATACACGATGTTTTATAACAACACCAACAACTCTAGCAGGTTATTCCTTACGAAAAAATTAGACGAAAATGCACGTATACTTTTCCCCTAAAATGATTATTACGAGAGTTATGCGCTTAAAAATCTAATTTTAAAATGTTTTTCGTTAAAAATATCAAAAACTACTTGCGATTAAACAAGTCTGTGAATGTTGTTTGGTAGAACGGAAATCTTACACCTCTGAAAATGCGGTTGGCAATATTATCTTCCTTCATGGTAAAAATGGGTTTGGCATTTTAGTTTTTTGGATGGAACTTTGTAACCCTAAGATGTACGCTATTTTGTAAGACATCTCACGAATCAGTACATGTAAATTAACAATAAAAGTTCCTCTTGTAGGAACACTTTAAAGCGAACAGTTTTCGGGAAATTCACGCATAACTCTCAAAACACAATATCTGTTGCCTGTAAAGTAGGCCACCCCATAGCCACAGAAAGGCATTTTCAAATAATGTTTTGTAAGCGTACATACATTTTCATCCGATATTTTCCTGAGAAATAATCAGCCGGAGTTTCTCGGTGTTGTTTTAGAAAAGCTGGTATACATGAGAGGAATTTCTCCCTCCCTCAACACAAAAGGCAATATTCGGCCAGAGTTTCTCGGTGTTGTTTTAGAAAAGCTGGTATATAGGAGAGGAATTTCTCCCTCCCTCAACACAAAAGGCAATATAGTTGTTATTTTTCAAATGGTATGTCAATCAAAATAGAGTGCATAGGTGCGCATGCGTGTGTCACTTTAAAAAAGTAAAGTTTATTCCCCATTTTTATGATGTTATACTTTGTTGTCCAGTCCATATAGAAAATGTAATAACGGTGGCGACTGCAACAATCCAAACTGGTGAAATGTAAGCACCTCGGTGCAGAACTTGCAGAGTGTGGAAGAAAGGTCGTGACTCTGCTCGGCGACGATAAACCAGCCCATTCGATGAAGGCAAGCGGCCGAACAGCTGACGTACATCCCGCCACTTCTCCCTGCAGCAGTTTTCAGAAACATGTAGAAAATTCACTATTTATTTTAAATGTTCGTTTCTTGAATCAGGCAACGTCTTATTATAAATGCGTGGCGTACCATCGATAGAAATATATTTTTCTTGTGCTGCATAGCAAATGAGACTCAGAGCATCTCAGTATTAGTATGTTCTGCGCCATTAGGTTAGTTACGTGTCAGCTTACACACTAGATCATATCTACAGTATATTATACAAAAAATCTGTCCACGTATTTTTGACGAGAAATTCGATTGAACGTCTTTCTCAGTCGGTCACTAGACGGAGGGTCTGCGCTCCAAAGTGCGTGGCACGTAAACACGTTCCTCGGCGACGCCCACAGCTCAGTCAGTTCCGTACGCTCCAGAGTTACACATGTGCCGTTCGAGGACTTAAGATTGCGCAAATCATCTGGCGACTTAACCATTCGGATCTATAGATAACACTTCCTGTGGTGAATCATTAAATTTAGTGATCAAAATCGCGATTCTGTGTCGGACCATAGGGTTAAAAAACTGAATAACCCCTTTTGGGGTGCTAATTTGGGAAAAACAACTATACTGTCATGTAGCCCGATAAGTTCTCTATCTTCGCGTACTTGAATAATGTCATTTGTTTCAAAAACGTGGAAACAGCAGCGCCGAGAAGTTCAAACTTGTCACCAAGCGGAGACCAAAATGCAAAATTCCATCAAGAAAGCCAAAACGAGAATGAGTCCAACCACTCAGCAGCAGGGAGAGGAGTCGCCTACATCGACTGAATCAGAAATAACAGCAGACTAAGGCTCTGGTGGTAGACCAGCCAGGACCTAGTAGGTCCGGAACGAGCGGCCTACCTTAAGCGTCAGGCAAGTCCAACGATAAGGTAGTGTTCGAGTATGGCAACTCTCAGCAGACCCAGCTCGTTGACTGACTAGTGTTTAATTTCCAACCTCGATGCACATCCGATTTCCCGGGATATCTTGCGGTAGGAGTCACAACTCCTAGCAACAATTTTTTTTTTTTAACTTTAGCTGGGATCCCACACAAGGGACCCTGACACCATAAACTGGATTCGCAACCAGCTGTGTCACCACAGTAGGTGGCAGTGGTAGAGACGTCACTTCTCTTAGTACTCCTGCAGGATCTGTTCATGTATTTCCATTGTGAAAACTTTACGCCTTCGCACAGGGCTTCGAACTGTTGATGAGAATCGTCCTCCTGGGAGAACCCCGAGTAACCCACTCAGTCATGACGTTCCGGCGTCCTGCTGATCACTCTCCTAAGACACTGTAAGATATCAAATGTATGTATGCATGTATAGGCATTGCTTTATCGGGCTCGACTGCAGCCGCATAAACTGCTTTCTCCGCTGATATGCGTCTTAAAGTCATGGTCATGATGCACTCTGTCAAGGGCATAAACACCTTGTGCTGTGTGTTTAAAGACCACGCCACCCCGGAAGCCACAAAGTAGTGGGAACAAAAGAGTACGGAAGGGCGTGACAAGGGGACTAATCCATCCCGCTAACGATCCAGTACTTAATTACGTCACGTTTAACGTACAAGTAGGAACCTCCTTATTTAGAAGCGTATATTCGGTTCTCCGATTCTCATTCATGCGTTGTGGGTATCGGGCCATCGCCTTTTCTGAATTTTTCGTACGTGAGCTCATGAGAGCACACACCTGTGGTGATAGTGTAGTGTCTACTACATGACATTCTTAAAGTTGAAGTAAAGCAACTGCCTATGGAGCACTGCGCCTGACTGTACAATGTGAAGAACTCATAAAAAATTAGTACAGACACTATAAAAATTGTCAGAAAAGTGTGATTTGTGATGTATATGAAAGAAGAATATATATATTTTGCAACATTATAAAATATTTTCTAAAATATGCTTTTAAAATATAAGAAATTATTTACTATAAAAGTCTGTATTTTAACCAAATTTAAGCGTGTTTCCATTTTGAATGTTTCGGAAAGCAGAAATTACAAGAAAATCTTCTTCGCGAAAGATTGTCATAATATTTACTGTGATCATATGTAATAAAATCGTAGAAATAATGAATGATATCAATTTTATAATTAACTTTATTTGCATCAGTTTTAGCCATAAATGTATGTTACAAATGCACGCACATAAAATCAACTATAAAAATTATTTCCCATTTTATTATTACAATTTTCTTACACACAATCATAGACGATATTGCATAACGAAAATTTTCTTGCAAATTCTGCTTTCTGAAGCATCCAGAATGGAAATATCCTTAAATTTTTTTTTAAATACTGACTGTTTTAATAAATTAATGTTTTACATTTAAAAAGTATATTTTAGTGAAATATTTCATAATGTAGCAAAAATTATACATTTTTCTTTCATATACAACATAAATCACACTTTTCTGAGAATTTTAATAGTGTCTGTACTATAATTTTTTTAATGAGTTCTTCACGTCGTATAGTCGGGTGCAGTTCTCCATAGGCAGTTGCTTTCCCTCAACCTTAAGCGGTATTCACAATAGAGCGTCGCGATGCGGCACGTCGCGTCCGACGCTCACCGCTAGCGACGAGCGTTATTTGCGTCTTCACATATACAACTATGTTCTGACGCCGGCCGCCGGCGACACAAACCGTGCTGCCATCTGTTAGCCTTCAAGTAAGCTCGCAAAGATATGCTAGAAACGAAAAAAATGTAGTGAAGTTTCTTGCCATTTAGTTAGTAAAATTGTTATTTTTAGTGAAATGACATTTTCTTTAATAAAAGTATTATATTAAAATTTTAAATTATACTGTACAACATCAACGACTTTTCAGGCATCGGAAAACATACTTTTGTTTCTAAACGTAGGTAAAACTGATATAAATTTGTACTCCAATTAGTTTCTCTGCAAACCGTTTATGTATGTTTTCAGTTCTTTATATCAGTTTCTCGCCAGATTATAATGAAATACAGAAATGTTATTCTTCTTATTCCCCGACGCTGGCGACGAGCGTCAAAACCAATGTTCGTCGCTCGTGCAACGTCATCGACGCTCGATGCTAGCGTCAAGGCTCTGATTGGCTAATACTCGACGCGTCGCTCTATTGTGAATACCACTTTACGGTGTGATGCAGCTGGGTGTCCGCGTTGCCCTCACAGTTAAACATTCTGAGTTTTAATTTAGCGGTCAATGCCAGTCGCCTTACACCACAGTGCACCGAGCCCTGTTATCGGCGGCGCCATCCGGGAAATATGTTGAATGTTGTCGTTGACTCGTAGGATTTTCTCGTGGTCTTCCCGTTTCTTCCATCATTGCATTCCGTCGCCGCTCCCACTTCCGATCCCATATTCTCCGTTGGCGCTGGAAATCTCAGGTATAATTTAAATCTTTAGTAGATCCTAAGCGTAGGTGTAATCTAATTTTGACAAAAAAATCTTAATTTTGTGACAATACATTTTGTGCGCGCGCGCTCTCTCTCTCTCTCTCTCTCTCTCTCTCTCTCTCTCTCTCTCTCTCTCTCTCTCTCTCTCTCTCTCTCTCTCTCTCGACACGCACGAAGCAAATCTCACAAGCGTTACTATCCAAGGTTAATTAAGAATTGGGTTTGGAAATGCGCGTAAGTACACCAGTTCCCTTCTTCTAGTTCTGTAATTGGTCTTGACTTGTATAGTATTGTACTTGTATAATGTTCATGGACTGCTAAACAGTAACTCTCATATCTGTAAATGCTTTAGTCTCGGGAATAGAATCCAGGTAGTCTTAGCTGACAGAAACGTATGCTGCCCGCACTCCACAGGGAGCAGAAACTTACATTAGGGCTGCTTTTATTAACAGCGCTCAATATATTTTTTTCTTTTTCGATTTAGAGAATACTGTTTTTGTATAAGTGTGGAGTTAATACATTCTTGTGGATAGCCATCATTACGACACCACTCACTGACATTCATTGCTGCCCGTGGCAGCGAAGGGAAACCTCTGATTACCAGTTGCTCGGGGGAAGTGTGCAGTCACCAATTGGCACTCTCCGTAGAATGAAAAGAAGGCCGTAATGGGTGGTCAAGGCATCGCACCGGCCTTCACCTGGCCTACCTTATTATCATCGTTAGAAATAATGGGCGAGGCCCGCAGCGAATCTACAGCCACCATTCTTCGCTGTAGCGAACCGCAACCTATTCGGCCGACTACCGACACGGGCAGCAGGTATAACGTCATTATTGCAGCCTTTTTTTTTTTTTTTAGTAGCGGCTCTGTGTGTGTGTGTTGGCCATATAAAAGCAGAATACTTAGCTGCATCGTTTTCGGAGCATAAAACTGTCATCAGCTGAACAGTAGCCGAGTATTCGCGAAGGTACGCTTATCAATCTAAGTGCATTGTTTGCAAAGCAAAAATATTAATCAAATTGAAATATATCGCATTGCCTTTATTTGTTTTGCATTATGTACTAAATATCTGTCTCAAACTAAGCTGAACTTAAAAAAAAAAAGCATTCTTATGTTTGTCCTTTGTAAATGCAGAAATTCATGTCTTCTACATAGCTCGTGAAAATTTTATATTTCTTAATTTACTATCCAAAAATCCACTAAGTTATTCTAGGTATGTGATCATACTAAATTAATAAATTAAGGCGAAAATCCGTGCGGAATTTTTTATCTCTCGGCTGTGCATCCAAACGGAATAAACAACTTATCTTCTCAACTACAGTGAGCTCCGAAACAGTGGCGTGTTTATAATTCATTTAATAGGAGGCTGTGTGACTTTTCTTTGGGCATTTTTGGGAGGAATTAGTGAACTGAGTGATTGTTTCTCCGAAACTTACAGAAGCCTTTTTTTATATCTTATTTCCATAATGAATTTCTTTGAGAACTGAAAAGCAATATTGCTTATTTATTTTTATTTTAATCAATTTTGTTGTATGTTTTTCTTCTTGGAATCAGTTAATGCAGAATATAACGACAGGCCTCCTTTCGTATTTGAATCGGTTTAATAGTACTAAAAATAACACCTTCACTTTGAAAATAAAATATTACTTTTTAAAAACTTTAATTACATTACTGTTTCCAAGCAGAAGGAAAACAAAGTAATAAGTTCAAATTTAATGTGGCAATGGCTTTCAATATGGAGATTATTAATTGTTGTATCCAGCTCAAAAAATAAAAATTTTCTTCATCTTAAATAATATTCAGTTTTATTTTATTGTTCTAGGGGTATCAAAATAACACACACGTATCATAACGACGCAACCATTTTGAAAACAGTAACTTATATTTTAAAAATTATCTACATAATGCTATGTCCAGTTACAAAATTTGTTAAATTAATATGTTGGCATTTATTTATGTAGTTTCTGAAATAAAATATTAAAACATATATAAGGTCCAGGGGTTCACAAAAGTACTCTCAGCATATAAATTTTGATCGGAGTTGTTCAAATAATGCAATAAATACGATGTTTTACCCTACGATATTAATATGACTATCATTTTTAATTTTTTTTACTATAGTGAAACCATATGTTTTATGGGACATATTGTAACCCTACCTGTATGACACATTTGGTGGGTATCAGTTTTAGAGGTTTGCGAGATGTGGCTTAGGAGCTCCATTTTTTTTAGGTGGCACCATCTATAAAATAAGTGCATGTGCTACTGAAATCATACATTTTTAGTACAATACTATCATTGCGCGAGAATCAGTTGAGAACATTCCCGAGCTATAACACATTGGTTATTTTGTTTAGGTAGTGCTTTCTTCCAAAATGGTGGACTGGTGCATTTTTTTAATTTATGAATTCAATTCTAAAATTTAAAAATACGCCTATTAATTTGCCCTTTTGTTCAAGTTGCTTGAATTGTTTCTAGTATATGACATAGCCCATAAAAAATTTTATTGCTGCCATTTAAAAAAATATATATCTGAAGTGGTGGAGAAATATATATGGCTTGTGTACTTACGAACTGCCATAAGTGTTTCGAGCTTGAAAGTTTTTATTGTGACACATACATGCACACATCAGACACACAGGCATGCAGATACACATGCAAACACACACGCGCGCCTACAGAAACACAGACAGAAAGGCACTCTCTCAAGTCTATATTTCCTTCTTAAAGTAGACATAAAAAATAGAAAAAAATTATAATTTTTCTCATTAAGTTTTATTCGAATATTATTAGTATTATTGAAAGAGTGTCAATTACTACTTCGGTCAACATGGCCTATTCTCTCGCATTTCACGTTAAGGATATCGATAGAATTCAGACTGTTTCTATGGAATGTGTTTGTTTCACACCAATAAGCCTCTGAAAATAGACTGTAATACAATCACAGAGATATTGTATTCAAATACCAATACACGTATTAAATTATAAGAAAAATGTTTCGAGGTTGTTTTAAAAGAAAGCACTTGACCCTACCACAAAAAAAAAAAAATGTTAAACTTGATATTCTTATACTGGACCTGAAAACAAGAAATATTAATTAACATAGGTTTGGTATCTAGCAAATAGTTTCATTGCATTCCTGTTTTATTTACTATCGCAAATTCTGACATTTACCTTTTCCATGCAGAAAAGGTGTGAAATAGGGAACAAACTAGGATGGTCACCCAAATCGGTCTAGAAAACAGAAGGGTGAAAGGAAACTCAGTTTCGGTTCTACCTACATGAACAGATAATGAACCCCCCAATTTCTTCTACTTGTATGGCGAAACGACGTAATGCAGGAGGGCGTCTAATTCGATGAAACGAGGACACGTACATATTCAGCCGCTGCACTCGACACGCTTATCAGTTTGTAGCGAGCTGTAAAATACCTAAGTCGCGGCTCAGTCTGGTGCTTCGCTGAGTATCCAATAGTAGGGTCAGCCACATGCGTAATACACCACACCTCGAAAATTATCTCTTTTCATTGCATGAGTTCAAATAGACTACAAAATATTTTGGAAATACGAAAAGGTTCCTTTCATATTGACGATAGAAACAGTATTCAGTTCGTCGTATGCAACAATAACAAATAATTTGTTCACTACAAGAATTTTCAAAATTACTCTTTAAAACCAATACGTTCCAAGATTTCTGCACAGCGAAGGACATTTCTTTGATGATGTTTTGTTTGTGCTAGCAAAATTTTGCATTTATTCAAAGGGAATATAGAATTAATTTAAGTTTGTTATTAATATATTTACATTGTAATTTTTTGTTTTATCTCAATATTAATTTTCTTTATAAAAAAAAGGAAAATAGCTTTGAGATTGTTTTGTTTAGAGTAAATAAATGTTTCTGTACAATATTATAAGTGATATTTTATAATTTTTTTTTGTTCGTTGTATATTTTAGTACCTAACGAAACTTTCTATATGTTAAGTTACCAAACAAAAATTTCTTAAATCATCATTTTGATGGTTTAACCTACGGGATCAGGAAACTCTATTTATCACATAGGATACTGCTGAACTACTGTTACGACAATACAATTGCCATTAGAATATAATTGAAACAAAAATTTCGTCTCAAGCCTACTTTGCAGCAGTTCATATTTAACGATAATATTTTCTGCGCAAGCAGTAAAGAATGTGTTTTGAGAGTGTAGTTGATGAAATTCTACAGAAATGTGCTCATTTTGGATATAGTTCTCTGGGTAGTTTGGCTCTCCATGTAAAACTATACATCAAAGTGGCCTATCAATTGTCAAATTTGAGACCACCAACTAGTTTCTTAATTAAAACGAAAATATGCGTTGTTTTGTTTAGTTATATACCAGTCTCCTTCTTGTCGTCGACTTTTGATAATATTTTTCAAGAAGATTAATAATTAATATTCGTTGAAATCCGACATTTATAATGCCAACACAGCAGTCACTTTCACGTCCGCCCGAACAGTGCGAGTTTGGCAAAACCACTAACTGAAGTTATATTATAAATTCTGTAATTATTATTTTGACTACAATTTCAATGAAATTTGTTCATCGTAGTAGTTATACCTGAACTACCTGAGACAATACCGAGAATAAAATGAAAATACTGACTAACCGTTAAGATATAGCGATGTTAAGAGCAAAAGACTAAAATGAAAATATTGACTAACCGTTAAGATATAGCGGGGTTAAGAGTAAGAGACTTTTGAGATAAATTTAAACTGGCACAACATGCTTACGTGAATATGATCGCGATCGATTTTTAAGCAGAACTTCCCCTACTGGTAGTATCATCTGGTGACATGATTTGTACTAGGCACCTGTGGGTCTCCTCGTTTCGTATTCAAACATTTATTTTGGAACTTCCACATAACAACGAGTTCTCTGTTCCTAACGAGAGACCGTAGAAAAGAACTCGAGCAGCAGCTTCTGAGAAAATTATTTTCGTCTTCAGCCTGGCAAATTTGCGTAGTTAACTTATTTTTTATAATGTTATAACTTCTTCTGAAGACAAATTAACGTCGCCTCCAAAAGTGAGAATGTAAGTTAAAGATATTTTCATGCTATGTTGCCAATTTGTGTATATAGTAGTATTTCGTTACTCATACACGCACAAACCTTAACTCTACTATACATTTATTATTTCATTGTCACTTTTCATAATTCATACTGATAGCAGAACAAAAAATATATTTGTAAAAACTGGTTCAGTTCTAGAAAATTTCAGTGCCAATAGGAGGCAGCTCCCCATTTACATTTTAATCACATGCATTTATGATAACAATAAATTACTATAAAGGCACTTTTGAAATCAACCTTGGAAAAATAGTTACTACCCCTAACTGCATATATTTCAACGGGCGCCCTGAGTGACATGCGTACAGTAAAATTGGTAACGATGGATGGGAAGTAGTTCCGTACCTTAATGTCTAATAAAATGTGTTAGGTAACCATTTCTGATAACTTAAATTATTTCTTTCGCTTTTTGCTTTTTTAGTGCATCGAAATGTAAAAATTAGCAGATTTGTTAAATATTTACTTTTCTAATAACTGCACAGTTTCACTTGACCTGCGCATGAAAAGTTATGAGGCCCATGACAATGTTAATCTTACATAAGGCGGAAGAATACACAACTTGCATACAAGTAGATCTTAAGCAGGGCTTTCAAAAGTGCTCATTTTACCGTGAACATAACATACAATGAATTGTTTATTTCGATAGTAAGGGAATAAATGGGTAATTAAACACACAAAGTGTATCCAGAAGCATACGATAGGTAGTAATACACAAAAAAAAGTTTTGAGTTGTGAGTCATGAAACTAGTTCCGCTCACTATTTAGCGTACGTATAAAAAATTTGAAACGTTGTCTCATATATACTTATAAATAATAACACGAAAATATACTCTATGTTTCTTATATCCGTTTGTTACCCGGCCATATTCCCTAGTGAGAAAAAATTCAACATTTGAACCTACATATAGAAAGATTATTTACTAATTCACACTAGGTATTTCTTGCATACAGCGAGGTCGTATTGAAAAAGGTACAGACCGAGGACGTCTTACATGAGGCTGAGTCCACCGAAAATGTAATATACAACTATTAGTGAAAGTACTGCGTTTTTTGAAAATAAACGTTAAGTCATTGTCTTCTCGCAATTTCAGAAAGTATAAAAATCCTTTAAATTTTAAAGTAATAAAAGTAGAATTATAGGTATGTTGGGGCCAAGAACGTGGGGCGTCGGAGTATTGTAGCTGTTCATGCTCCGCTATTCCGGTCCCCGATAGCCGTATGGCCGCCATGTTGGAGGTCGGTGGCATTGACCTTGACCTTTTGCCTTGACCCGGTGATAGTTGACCTTGAAATGCCAAAACACCCAAAAAGGTTATAAAAATGATTTATAGCATTACCTAAAAACATTATTGTTAAAAAATTAGATTTCATTTTAAAACATTTATTATTCAAAAATTATTATTAAAAATTTATTTTAAAAAATCTTACTTTTCCGGAGGTCCCCCCCCCCCCCCTCCACAAACCATAATACCCAACAAAAAACTACGACCAGCAGAGAACCGATCCCCATCACTCCCCCCTTTCCAAAAATATTGAATTGCCTAATTAACCTACCCCACCACCAATTACTCACATTCGCTGAACCAATTAGATGCGTTCGCTCCACCCCTACCTATGTATCTCATTGGCTAATTACTAATGTTAGTTCGACCAATTGGTCGCGTTCGCTCCATCCCCACCACCCAATCCATTTATACTGATTAGCTAATTACTCACGTTCGCTTGACTCCCCTCCACCCTCACCAATTACTCATATTCGTTCCACCCTCTTACCACCTCACCTTTGCTCATTCTGTCATGCGCAGCCATCTTGGTTCATATAGTTTGTCATTTGTTTATATCTTCAACACCTAGGTGGCGCTATTTTCTCGATTTCGTCACCAAACGAGCTGTCTATTTAGCCACCAGGCAGCGGCCATATTTGTTTACGTTTTTTAAGTATAGGTGGTGCTGTCGGTGCCCTCTATATTGTATTCTATTTTCAACACAAATACGGCATTAATTTCTTGATTAGCCGCCAGACGAGCTGTCGGCATCCACATTTCATTCATAGACATTTGAAAATCTGTAGTATTTAATACTATTTTAAAATTATTTTTCCAATCAGTCATACACCTACATGCATAGTTTATTTAATTGATAATTTTTTGTGTTAGACACTTTAATTTAGACATATCGCAAAAACATTTTTCGGTTTAATGCTATTTAAAGTACCATTGAAATTGAGTATTTATTATGTTACCCTTCACGCCACTACTTTGGTCCAACCAATTATGCGCCCTCGCTTAATCCCTTACCACTACCGCTCTTGTTATCAGCATTGTCCACCAGAGCGTGCTAGTGTGGGGAAAGTATGTATACAGGGAACAATGTCGACCCTCGGCACAGTTTCTAGTCTGATGCCAGAGGTTATAGATCGCTCTCTCACCTTCGTCTTTTAGCATTCTGACTGGTAAGTGCAGATATTTAATTACATCCGGTCACCGGATATTATCAAGCGTGCACATAATATGCATATATTTTCCCGAGTAATTAATAATCTGCCGAAATTTGGAGTATCGGTTCGGGCCATCTACTCTCTCAAAACTCACAAAATACGGTACTAGTTTTTTTTTCCTCCCGATTTATATCAAACACCAATATAATTTTCAAAGGCATTGCCTCAGTACCAGAGCTGCTACTGTGACAATACGTTGGCATTCCCCAAATGTTTTCAAAAACACGAAAAGTATGGGTGTTCGAATAATTCAGATCGAGTGGCATACAAGCGTGAGAACTGTGGCATGGCATTTGCTAGTAGCGATAACTTGTAGAGGCATGCAAAAAACTGCGTAGCTGTAGGACTTTCACCTGCTAAAGTCCATCGTGTACAATCCCCTTCAACGCAGCGTACGAGTGTACTTCCAACAAAACCAAAGTTAAAAATGTGCATTGACCATCACGCCCAAGAAGCGTGGCACTCTGCGTTGGTTAATGAGAATGGTTTCATGGAGGCCCAAACTGCATTCCATCACAGACTAAAATATCTATGGTTCCAAAATGAGAGTGGGTATTAGAACTATATTTGCACATTTTTAGACCGAATTGTGGTAAACTTTGCTGTTGGCTCTCCACATAAACACGCCACTAATAAGATTTCATGTCTGCCTCGAATGTAGCTTTGCAAAACTGAATCCATTAAACGAAAGGAGGGTATTCGAATCGAAAGGCAAAATATCGAAAATACTGTAAAACCTTACACTGAAAATGTACGCCACGAAAAAGAAACACACAAAGAGCATGTTTCGGGGCAAATATTAAGGAAAAATCCTTCACAGAGTGTCCCTTCCTCTCTAATCAACATGCTTGCCCCTCCCTCCTTACCGCCTCACCCATCAATCAAACCATTGTTTAACATTTATGTCGGAAAAAAGAATGTGTCATGTACGGATGTGTTATGCAGCTTTCTATAAAATAATCATAGCTCGAAAAACGCCAAAAAAGAGTTAAAACCCCTTCGCTACCACCGAATTATGCGATATAAGCAGTGGACGCTCATTATTAAAAACCTTTCCAGCGATTTTTCTACGAATTTTTAAATTAGTAAGTTAGGAAATTTAGGCAGCGGGGAAAATATATCCATATGGTTACACAATGTGCAGTGATATTTCTAGCTCCCAGTGTCCGGATATAAAACTCTTTATATACGCAAATCATGTACGTATAGAAAGTTTTGAGGGGGAGGGATTACATGGTGTGAGAAGACGCTGGCGCAATGGTACATCCACCACAAACAAAATCATAGAAAACTGTTACCTCCGGCAAACAAAATTAATGTATTTTCATACATTCGCGTGCGCTCGCTCCATTAACAGATATATCTGATTACGATAAAATATTCCCGCCCTCCCCCTACAGAGTCCCCCTCCACTACAGAGTCCCTCCCCCCTGCTACTTGACTCGAGCCGAATGAAAATTGACATGCAAACATGTGTATGTACGTATATGTGCGGTCTCAAATCCAGCAGATGTTAATAGTATTCACTTTTTACGAATTACACAAACTAAAACACAGTTTTATTCTCGAGCTGTTAATCCACCATGCAGAATTATACCGCAATCTACATTCCATCTAAGCCACGCGCATACAGCTCTCATTCGCCACTATTCAACCTCGTCAAGATATATAGGGAAAGACTTCACAAGTACGAAAAAAACCAGAGACGTAGAAAATTAATTATATGTACAAATTTTTTGTAAACAAATTCTGGCTCGAACCATTCCTTTGTTTTCTTTTTGGTATGAAAAATTCAAACGTAATTTTTTTTATTTATTCCAATGAAACCAAAGTTATATGTGTTTTGAAACTACAAAATAAGAAAACAATAGTACATTCTCCACTTGCTCACACGTCAAACACACACACACACACAGTGACCGAAATATCCCATTGCAGGCGAGACTGATATAAGCATAAAAAACTATTAAGACAAAAGCGTAATTAAAGAAGTTGACACGAGTCCAATTACAGATGTAAAGGAGAGACACGTACAGTCGTGATCTGAGCTTGCCGAAACGTCCAGCCGCACTGCACGAGGCGTTAGATTAGATTTTTCCCTAGCGCATTGCCCGCCAAGAGGTATGGGGGGGGGGGGAGGGGTTGTCGCTACAACAACATTTTTCATTTCTCACACACGCCAATTTTAATTCATAGTATAATAAACACAGATATCTGCACGCAAAAGTCAACACCAGGGGACATCCATATTCAGGATGACCCGGGTTTGATTCTCGTCTCGTTCGACCGAATTTATATTTTTTAATTCGCTCCAGGTGAATTGCGTCGACTAAATTGTATAAACGTTCCTTTCTTTAAAAAGAAAAAAAATTAAATTGTTATCTTCCACGCACCTAGCGAATGTAAGCTCACACTATTATTTTACGAGAATCGAGTAGGCAGACACAAATAAAAAGTATTTACATCTGTTGACTATAAGAGGAAGGGGGGGGGGGGGGGGTTTGTAACTTTTCTGCTCGCATCGAATCCCCGACATCGGGCTTTTAGAATCACGAGTCATCCTCGTATCGAGTACTACAAAATCTAAACAAAAACCATAAAATCGTAACATGTAATGTACACTTCCCGTCAGTATAAAAGTTAAATCCCCTTCAGCAATCTTCGGCTTTTGACAAGATGTATCGTCTTGGCTCTTAGGCAACCAGCGTACAGAACTATCCGGCCAATTGTTCAGCGTTTTAACTGCGCCAAGAATATCTTTAGCTTCTATTGGAACATCATCCTGACATCGGTTTCTCCAAGCGAATATAACGCATTTGATTGGATGAAGCAACTCGTCCTGCGATTTATTAAGATAATGCAAAAACCGAATATCTCACATAAACTCTTCACTGGAAGTCCGTGTCTCACGCGCAAACAAGTAACACTTAGGGGAATAAACAACCAATTATATAGGCGAGCTGAGCTACAGTGTTGTGCAACATAGCTTGTCCCGAAAGATTTTAGCGGATTTACCACACATGAGCTCCACACTAAACATTCACGAGTCATGCAAGCAGCCAGTGGAATGAAACCAGTCGTAAAGGCGTGTTAAGCGACAGTGTTGTGCAATATAGCGTGCCTCGAGGTATGTACGCGACATTCGATGCTTCAAACAATGAATCAGTAAACGAATATGAAATGTCTGTAATTACAGATAACTGAAAAACAGAAATGCATAAATTCTCTGTTAATAATTAAAATAAACCCTATTATATGTGAGACGTTAAGTAGTTATAATATTTGTCTTTTATTATCGATACACAGAAATGAATTTTCTGCTGTCGTACGCATTTGAGAAAACCGAATATCACACTGTAGCGGAATATACGGCTATATTCATCAGAAAATAAAGCCACTAAACATTAATGAAACAATCGGCGCTTGTTGCAGATGTAATTATTGTATGCGCACATCAAGAATGTTTCTCTTGCAACTAGCAGCTGTCTGCATGAAAAGCCACGTCCTATCTAACCGGACCAATTTCTACGCTGCCAAATCAAATCCTTACGTAGGTTTCGTATTATCTACTGTAACCGGCAGACGTCTGTGCATGTCTGAGCAGGGCGGAGCGTGTTAAACGGACCAAAACGGGGTGGTCAATTGGGGAGGGGGGTGGAAGAGATGCGCATGCAGATATGGCCGTACTATCGGCTATTCCACAAACATCAGTCACGGTGGGCTCAGGTATATGTAAAGCAATATAGGACGAAGGACGTTCGCAGAGTCACAGGAAATTTATCCTCAGTGTTAAAAATGTGTACTTGACCATTTTATTTATATAAAACCACATATAAAAATATATACGACTGGAATACTACTTAGTTTTTAACTCTCGGTGCAATTCCACGTGAATTAATGTAGACGTACAGTTTATCAAAGTATAAAAAAACAGTAATTTCAGGGCAGAGCTTTTCTTATGAAACTATAGAAAATGTTTTATATATTTATTTGCACAAATTCGTGAAAGTGAGTGTTTTTACTCATAGTAGACTGGACCCGCACTATAAAGAATGCATACACACAGTGTTTATAAAACAAGAAACTAAATAATAAAATTACAATCTACACTATAATGTTAAGTTACTTCACAAATTCCACCCAATTAATCTGCTTGTAAGCATTTTTGCCGTCCTAAACGGTAGTTTATATAAAATTGTGGTCTACATACGTCTAGGTGTTCAAATTAAAAAGCTCACGAAAATCGCAGTAAACATCTAGAGTTTATATAAAAAGGTGTTAAGTACCTTGTTGGGTTATGTATTTTTTCTAGAATTCCGATTCACGTGTAAAATCAATGCCACCTGTAAATACGTTTTTCCAAATAATGCTGGCTTCAGCAGACGGTGTAACCCATATAAAAATATTTCTGTAGCGTTTATGATACAGTTACTTGAACTAACTTAACAGGCCGTAATATACGTTTGTCTATAATTTATGCAAGTAAGTGTTATTCCAAATGCAATGTTCATTAAGAGAAAATATTTTCTCGATAATGAAACAAAGATATGGCAAATATGTAATCCTATTTGAAATTCATTAAATACTAAAACATTAACTGTTTAAAATTATATACCTGGCAAATTATTACACAAACAGGTTCGAAACTAATGCTATCGTTATAGTAATAAGAAAATTAGTTTGTTGGTGTTGAAGTTAAGGCCACACGTATTTGCTCAAGAGGTTGTAGGTTCGATTTCTTGTTGGAAAGTATTTATTTAAATATAATATAAAGATAATAATCTTTCTATTATATTTGTGGTATAAATAAATATATGTTTGAAGGTATGTTATATATAAATTTAGATTTTCTATTTACGTATGTGACTGAAATACAAGATTGACTGTAATGTTAAATATCTATATGTTGCAAGTCCACTTAGTAGGTTAATTTATTTATTACAAGAAAAGGCAAGAATTCTTTTGGTTACTAGTTTTCGAGGTTTTACTTGTAAAAGTAGCAAAAAATGCACACGCAATTCCAAATTTACAGCACTAATGATTATAATTCCGTGACAACTTTTTTCTCGTATTTTTCCTATTCGAAGTGGCATTTCCCGTGAAAGGTTGACTCCTACGGACAAGCATAAATCACACCCATGATCTACCCGGGATTCGAAACCGGAACTACTCACACTCAACCGACTGCGCCACAGGGGGCAGTCAATAGGTCAACCAGAACACTGTTGGTAGATATAAGAACTTGTTTTAAGTGAACCAAAAGCAGCTTATTTCATTGGATATAATTTCTAAGTTACAATTTAAGTAATATATTAATTACTTGTTCCACATTTTACCTATAATTCACTGCCACATTGGTTGGTATTCGCTTGCATATATTTTGCGCTAAATTAAATGCAAAAACTGCAGACAAAGTTTTGAAAATTGTTTTAAAACATTTATAAACCTTGATACATCACTCTTTTCTTTGGAATAAAAAATTGAAAATAATAATATAATTTTATCCTTTTCTCAGTTCTGTGTTGTGTTATTGTCTAGCAGTGATTGTACTAAATATTCCTTTATCATTTAATATAACATTGTTATAATTAAAAACGTTTTAAATATATTAGTCATTATTAGAATAAATTTATTCGCTGTTCGGTATAGTGATCGATGATTTCAACAAAAGACTCAATTCAAGAATTCTATGTCATAAAAAATATCGTGCCAACAACTATGGATATGTTACGAAATTGCATTAGGCATTGACTAGATAGATGACAGCTATGTACGACTTTGTGTGTTATTATTTGCATGTTTTGGATTTTTTTCGAAGTAAAACTCCTATGTTGTAAAATGTGTTCAAGTTGTCTTAGTGTTATGCTGTCTCAAGCCTCTCAATGTTTGCAAATTTTATAAACAAATGTTGTCTTGAGTAATGCATTCCCGTTGAGATATTTCGTACGCCGCGCCGTAAACCTTCAGATAAAATATTTATATCCTCCACTCACCCCCATTTTAATGGTGAAAGTTATTATGAAAATGTGGAAATGGATCAAGTAATCTGTTGATGCATCAAACCACAGAAAGTATTGAACCTCCATCGTTGTTACTTTTATATAACGTGATTTTAATTCGGTAGTATTTAATATTTGAACAGAAAAATTGCACACAATAATAGAAAAGTAATTGTATTATATCGGACAATACACGCAGAAGATAAAGAAATCCTCCAGCACACACTGTCACAAGAGCACTGCTACCTGCTGCCGCCAGCAAAAAGTCTCCGTGTCCGGTACCAGTAGATAGGTCTATATTGGTCGCCATTTTGGAAGACAGCGCTACCTCAAATATAATGCTTATATAGCATTTCTCAGAAATTCTTCAAACGATTTGGAGTCAGTGAAAGTAATTAGAATGTTAAAAAGCTGTATATAATTAAGTTTCTAATGTAGTAACCACTAAGTATTGCATTATGATGCATATATTCAAGTAAAGCTTCGCATGTAGTAGTATATAGACGGGCAATCTAATAGGGGCTTGGAGCTGCGGCCAAGGGAACTAGGCGACCACCATCTTTGATGACGCCATGCGGAAAAATTTCCCGTTTTTCCCCAAATTTTTTTTCCTTAACGCCCGTGGCGGCCATCTTGGAACCCCCCTCCAGCTCTGTCTTGACTCCTTACTATGCCAGGGTGTTGGGACTCTTACACCTAGTGTCCTGGCGAGTGCCGAGTCTCATACTCTGTCATTCCTTTCGGGATCTGTCGTTCTAGTGCCATAATGCGGTACCGAATACCAGCATCGGCTTACTCGCTCACCAGATCTAACATATAAACATAGTTGACTGTAATTTTCGAACCCCATAATATATAATTGTCAAATTCATAACGCAGGCCACACGCTCGACAATGAGAAGGGTCGCAGGGCCAAGTATACCCCATGTCTACTTATAAGCATAGTTGGCTGCAATATCCGAACAGCATAAAATTTAGTTGCTAAATTCATAACATAGACATCATCCATGACTATGAGGAGGTTCGCAGGGTCAAGTATACCCTATATCTAAACTGTTCACCATTAATATTCACAGCCCTAATCATGCATTTTACAGTATCTATGACCAATAAACATGCTAAGGGAAAATTACACCGTGCCTATCCTACTTCAGCAGAACATTTTGCATGCCTTACTATGTCAATAAGTTTGAAAAAAGATCTGGTTTCTCTATTCACCAAGCGTACTTTGATATCATGAGTCATTGCCAGATACATCATTATTCACAAGGAAAAAAGTTGTAGTGTTAAATTCGAAGAATGGGAGGAAAAATATGTTTTGCAGCTCATTTAATAATTGTCATCACCATATTGCCAGCAATGCTTAACATACAGCTCGTTGCCCAAAATGGGCTCTGATGCAATGCCAGCAGAAATCATCAGCCTTACGAAAACTCCTAAAGAGAAATATATCAGTTTAAAAAAACATCAAAGCGGTAGAATGCTTTTCCACATAGTTCATAGTGAGGGAACTCGCCCATCTAGATGAAAAGGTCAGTTTTTTTCAAGTTAACTGCATTCTTAATCTGTTATTGGTTTCTGTGAAAGATGGAACATATCGCAAACCTGCAACGGCTTACCAGCTGCTGTGCAATTGAGAGAAGTTTGATAATGTTGAGCAGTTCATGCCGAATTTTTCCATTTACACGCTTAGGTATCCAATGTCTCAGTAGCAGAATTCGATGGTAGTGAGGCCAGAAATGACATCCACATAAATGTTTGCAAGGCGAAATGCATATATGTTTATGTATGACCCAGCATTGGTGAGGTGACATTCCTGCTTCTATGAAACATAACGAGATGCTGCGATGATAAAACACCAAATGTGCATTCGGGAGGACCCAGGTTCAGTTCTCACTCCATACATCCTGATTTAAGTTTTTTCCATGGTTTCTTGAAATTACTCCAGGAATACTCTTAGATGGTTACTTAACGTAGGTCATGTTCGATTCCTTCCTCCGATACCGAGTATGTGTGCTGCCTGGTTGAAAACAAAGAGCAAAATATTTTTTCAACAAACGGTGAAGCTTGTTGGATGCCTACCATGGTGCTAGGCAATTTTATTTCAAAATGCAAAGACAATTTACTTGGTCAGCTATTAACGATACCGAGGGACCTATATATATATATATATATATATATATATATATATATATATATATATATATATATATTTCAAAGCGAGATTACTAAATAAAGCATGCATATTTCAGCTTTGGAAGAAGACTACATAACTTTATTTAAAAATAAGGGAATTTTATTTTAACTTGTGACCCACATGCACCATAATCAGCACCACATGCTCCACAATCGCTCCACATACTCTACATGTTCCACGATCGCTTTGCATGCTCCACAATTGTTCCACATGCCCCACAATCGCTCCACATGCGAAGGATTGCTGGAAAGACTGACTCCTACCAACATCTCTGTCGCTGCTACATGCCAGGTGTGTGTGTGTGTGTGTGTGTATATATATATATATATATTTATATATATATATATATATACATACATGTATATATATATATATGTATATGAACTTAATAAATTATGAATCTAACATACATAAATTTAGGATTAGGGGTAACAAAAACACTTTGCAAATAGAAGCTGTCTCGAATATGATCTTTAGACCTGGCACATAGCAGCGGCAGAGACGTCGGCAGGAGTCATTCTTTCCAGCAATCCTTCGAATGTAAAGCGATTGTGGGGCATGTGGAACAATTGTGGAGCATGCGAAGCGATTGTGGAAAATGTAGAGCTTGTAGAATGATTTTGGAACATGTGGTGCTGATTACGGTGCATGTGGGTCACAAGTTAAAATAACATTCCCTTATTTTAAAGTAAAGTTATGTAGTCTTCTTCCAAAGCTGGAATATGCATTCTTTATTTAGTAATCTCGCTTTGAATTATATATGTATATACACGTGATGGCTAGAGTCTTATTTAATATTAGTTAATATCTTTCAATTATAATAAAACTGATATACTAAATATTTAAAATATATATTTTCTTCTTTTACCAACATTGTTTCGTAAACTTTAGTGAGCAGGACATAACTCGAGATACAAAACATTTATTTTTAAAACAAAACACATTTATACATGCACACATCACACAATATTCTTCTTCTTCTGCATAGCAAATACAATACAGAAATTGCTATTTTTAAACTAGTTTTATCTCTGAGTCAAAAATATGGCATTAAACACATAATATTTGTTAAATGTACCATGGGTTTTCATAACGCCATAGTCGTAGAGCTTCTAAGTTGCACGGAGCATAGATATGATTTTGATTTTGTCACGCATGACATCTTGTGGCATACACCTCGATGAGCTGTCGAAACGGCGCTCAGCAGCGCTGCTTGTTAAGGTTAAGGACGTTCGTTTCGATGGGGCATGGATTATAAATCGCCAGCTCTTGGCATCTTCCAATCACATACACAGAATACCACCTGATTATGGGCATCTTTAATATGTTGGGAATGTTTTCATATGGAATAAGAGGATTTTTTTAAGGGGAAAACAATAATCTGCGCTGAATGACCGCTGAATGATCGGACCGAAGGTTTCCGAAAACACACGATTAATTAGCCAATGAGAATCAAGGGTGGTGGTGGTGGGGGTTGAATGAAGGTAAGTAAATAGCCAATGAAAAATGTGGATAGGGATGGAGGGAAACTGTGCCATCGCTCTACTAGCAGCATAACCAAGAACATAGCACTACCTAAACATTTAAAATAGAATCCCCAAATAATTCTACTTACTGGAATACTACAATGGTAATCAGTAAGTACACATAACGCTTAGTACTCTGCTGACCTTTCGAAATTAATTACGAAGGACGCAACATATTGATCCGACATTGGGAGACTGTGTAGCATGGGGTAGAAGAATGGCGTAATTAGTTGTTCGTCGAGTGGCACCACGCTGTGAAGCAATATACAAGTAGAGATCGGAGAGCAACTGGGATGTAGTGGCTGTATGTTTCGCTGCTGTTTGTGTACACAAACGAATCAGTACGTAGGTTCGGAGAACACGGCAACCTCACAAACATGTTTCCGCTTTTGACTTTGGAAGAATCTTAGCCTATCGAGATTGTGGATTATCGTAATGCGATATTGATCCTCGAATTGGAAGATGTGTAACTACAATGAAGCAGATATGAGATCAGTGGTCGAGGAGGGGCGGGCTGAGTGATGTGCAGGAAGCCATAACGGCCCCATCGCACCAACGAATGCCAGGGCAGACATCTGGAACGCATGGCGATTAAAGACCATACAGTCACATCAAGCACTCTCGCTCGGGATGTCAGGTGTCTGGTACATCAATCTGTGTTCTCACGCACAGTTGTTGCTGTCTAGACCATCGACGCCTCATGTCTAGGCGCACATTACTGTGGCTGCGACAGAATGCTCACATACTGTAGGTGCCTGTGGCTGCAATGGTGCGTGAAACGTCGGACATGGCAGACGAATGGCTTGCTGTAACCTTCACCAGCGAGTTCCGCTTCCACCTATAGCATGAATATGGTCGCATTAACCTCTCGTAGCACAGTGGTGCACGCCTGATCGAGTCCTACATAATGCATAGTCATCGACCTGGCACCTGGAATGATGACATAGGGCGACATCGTATTCCAGTCCCTCTCGTGCTTAGTATACATCGCTGGTACGTTGACCAGCAACCGTTAAATCGCGGAGGTGTTGGAACCTGTTGTCGTCACCTTACTTCAGGGTCAACTTGGGGATATGTGCGAATAGGACAATACGCGATCTCATGTGGCACACATCGTCTCATGGCTGCTGGATGACCACCATGTAACACTGCTTTCCTGGCCTATGTGTTCCCCTGATCTCTCGTTAATCGAATACGTGTGGTTCATGGTCAAACGATGAAGGGTTGTGACAAGATTCCCGCCACTACAACGGATGAACTTTGGGCACACATCGAAGCCACGTGAGTGTAACGGCGGTTAATTCCGTCTGATAGTGGTGGGAAGTGGGACCCAAAGTACTGATTTCCTACAATCCATAAGTAGTATCAACATGTCACCCGTGAATGATGGCTTCTCTTGTCCAATATATCCGGTGGTGATGCCTCATGATCTTTATGGTATTGCAAGTTTAGTGGCCAGCGGTGTATTAAAGCATCGAGCCCTTTAATGTTATAGAATTTTAGAGTAATATAGTCGCAGATATATAAAATTGTATTCCACAGAAGAAAACCATCTTAGAGATGGTTTCAGAACCAACCTAGCCTTAACTGAAATGCATTATGGAAGACAATCAACATGACTCCACGATATATATATATATATATATATAAAATTTACTATGGGAGGGCATGTTTCATGAACAGGAGTACTTCGAATGCTGTTGAATTTCATGTTAAGAAGCAGTAGTTAGAATGATATGTGGGATCGAATACACTGAACAGAAAAGTATTGTATGAATATTGTTGTGTATTCCAATATTAATTTAAAGACCTGTTGTAAAATTGGATGCTAATAAATACTAACGACCTTTTAATGCAACAAAGAAATTACTCATCAGAATAAAATACAATAAGAAGTCATTTTTAATGTATTACTTTCTTATGGAATTGATTTTCTGTGTTTAGTCTTATAATACTTATGCAGTGGGTTGATTTCACGAATAACTAACCTTTACTTTTTTAACTGGTACAACAGTGTAACATACTTAGCATATAAAATCACAATCAAGGCAACATTCTCCCATCTATTTAGAAAATAAATACAGCGATACTGTAAAAAGTTTTAAAATTTAGTTACGAACCTTTAAACGCATGAAGTGAAGTTATGAGTCTTTGCTATAATTTTATTATTATTTATTGATGAAATTATCAGTTGTAAAACCATATTAACATCACGAAATAAATACAATTTTAAGTAGTGATCACTGAATGTATCTTCATAGAATTTATCGAATTCGCTACGTAGTGACAAATTGAGAATTTCGTTCGTTACTGCCTTGACGTTTTGACTTCTTACTTTCGAGACAAATAACTTTTCAAAATGCTGCGACTATTGTCCAGGAAAACTATTCCTCAGCAGCTACAATATCACCATTTATACACTGCCCACGATTAACGTAGTACAATGATGAAAGCCCTTCCCACTTTCTTGTGTCTTTCGCCTCATGCAACATTGGTGTTGCTATAGGTCAAGTAACTCGTATAGATATGCATGTTTATCATGATATTGGGTAAGTATGTTTATAAAGCAACAATGTTAAGTTATTTGCAAAATTACCGTATTTCTACACTGCCACTTCTTGTTCAGTGGTAGGCTTGCACAAACTATAGGAATCGATTTTCAGTGGCCATTGGTTTGGAACATGACTAGTATAATGCGATGGCTAAACTAAGAACTTGTTTACGTGAGTCGCGGCTAGCATCAAAGCAGTACCTGAGCCGGTGCACATATTAAACTATATGAGGCTAAGGGCAATGTCTATTTGCAAAGGCACGTAAGTTACAGCGAACAACCTGTAAACGTAAAACCTCACAAAACAGTAGAACGAGGAGGCAATTGTAATATTGACAGCCTTCTGTTTAACCCATTTAGACTCTACATAGTCACTAGATATCCGTATGGAGTGAAAACTACAAGATTGTTGAAGGTCACACACTTCCTAGCGATCATTGTATAATTACACTAGAAAACCTTTAAAGTGTGATTTTTAATATGTTTCAAAACTACATTCTTATAGTTATTATGTTGAAAATTGGTAGTGTTGCCATAATATAGGTCAGTAAAACTAAAACAGAAATAAAATTGTTGCGTGTGTGTTTAATGTGAAGGAATATCTGAAAATGCCTCAATAGTTGTAGTAATCGCTATGTAGTAAATTACTTTGCATATAACATATTGTGCGAATTGAAGAAATAATTATCACAGATCTGTCTAATAAAATAGTCAGTATAACAAACATTTTGCCTCTGAACAAGACGCGGATTCAAGACAAGTGAGTGATAATTACTCTCAGGTACTTTTAAATATCCAGTTAATGATTGAATATTTCTGTTTTATATCGCAAATGAACAACTTTCAGGCCACTGCTAACAATCACTGTGGATCGTGACCTATTTATTTTAATGATGCCAGAATGATGCTGCAAAAGTCCATGTTGCCAAGTCAGATGACTCACAGAGTGTGTGCGTTAGTCATTCTGTGTTGCCTGTTCATGTGATTAGATCGTTTTGGGACGAGATCTTTTTTTTTTTTTTTCTTATTAGTATATGGGTGTAGAACTAACTGCAGTGAATATACCGTCGACTGTGGTAAACATAGTCTATGGAGATCAGCTGTTGTCTTCGTACGTGGTGTTTGTATTGGGACAAGATGTTATCGAGAAGCTGCAGCTCTCGATGATGTGAGAATGCCGATTGTGTCGAGGGCTCGTCCTGTGTACTGCTAAATACTGATCATTGTCAAGAGCAGTTAAATCAATACGGTAACTTGATCATATACACCAGTTCATCACAAAAACAGAGCTAGTTGTGACAATACTAAAAAACATTTTCATAATTATTCTACACAAAACCGACACTCACATTGTAAAATATAGGAATTTAATAAATATAGAAAGTGAAAGCCTCAAGCATAATATCATAAACAGAGTAATTATTGCCATAGGTCGACAGAACATATGTTTTCTTGTTATGTTTTATATGTGCAAATTAGCTATATAAGTGTTTGAATTGTATTATTTATTTTATTTCACACGCTATTTAAATTTTAATATTAATTTTCATGTATTTCTCATAAGTAATAATATATTTTTAAATCACGTAATTTATGATTCATGTAAACCACCAGTCCACTTAATATCTATATTCTATTACAACTTCCATGCAGTATTCTTAGTTTTGACACATTGTTATTTCAATATTGTAATATTATGTATATATGTTTATTTTTGTTCTCAGTAATTACTTTATTACTTTTAAAGTCTAATTATTTACTTTATTTTCTTATTAGAAAGTTTTTTTTTTTTTGTTTTTTTTATTTTAAGGAGGTCTAGTAGGAAGTAGGCCGCGATTGGCTAGTCTTGAATGGAGATGCCGGAAGGCTTGCTTCTGGGTGGGACTTTCACCATGGGTGGTTAATTGTATTTTCGCTGAGATTTCAATCTTAGGGAATCCCCAGCACCATCCTAATAATAGGTTACTAATAAGTCCCAAAAGTAGTGATTAGGTCACTGCCACAACCGATTATAGAGGAGGGTTGATGGCAGGTGTCTAGCTAATTGTATTAGTGAGTTTTGGTGGAGAAGCCAGGACACCTATCTCTAGACGCCAGGGGCCATGTCAGCCACGTTAGCGCCGCATCAGAATATAGGTGACGCCCAGGAGTTTGAGAGTCTGTGTGCAGACCTATGTGAAAGACTTCACTTGTAATCAATTTCTTCGAACTTATAGTATTTTCAGAAGAAGTTTAATTTACGGAACTAGACATTTCCTGAACTTTAACTTGTGCATAATCAGTAATCCTGAGATCCTGTATGAACTAATAACGCCGAAGCACATTAACATCTAAAAACTACTGAACTCAGTGTAATCTCATTTGAGCAGAGTTTAACTATTTTAGGGAAAGTGAGAAGTAATTCTTCCGAAGTAATTAAAACTGAAATTGACATTTTAAGTAAAGGTTTGGATCATAAGAACTGTAAATGCAACTAATTACTTGGGAGCTTAGTCAGTTTCTTAAACAGTTAGAAATTGAGGAAAGCTACTTCCGGTTATGAATTAATTTTTATTTCTGATTTTAATTTCAAGCCAGTTGTCAGTTAATCTTGCAGCAGCACTACAGTTATATTTTTTTTTGTTTTAATTTCCTTAATTGATTTAACTCTATACTAGATGGTGGTACTTCAATTTTGGTTATCAACATAAGTTTAATTTGATTTTGTAGTAAAGTGATTTTTCTTACACACACATTTAAAGTTTAATAAATATTTCATATCTGAATTTTACACCTTGTTGAACTGCATAACACATTTGGTCTGATTTTCTTTATTTTTCATTTCATTAATATATTAAGTATTCAAATATCAAATGTTGTATTTATATGAAGTGCTGAGAATGTATGCATGTTGCTTCTGTGCATGATTTTTACAGTGATCCAGAGATCCTCAGTTCCTTCTATGGTAAGCTAAAGGTAACAAAATTATTACAAAATTTGATACTTTCTAACTCAAACTACGTCCAACCTATACTTGTGTCACACACATACATAATTTAACCTTTTTTTCTTTCCTACCATGTGTTCACCTAACAAATAGTGAATGTAACGGCCCTCTGCTTCCCTAACTTCTAAACCTCTTTCAGAGCTTTATTGTGTAACTACTGCTAATTTTATTGCGCTTGGCACACATAGCAGTACTGACAGCACATTTATGTTTCACTGATAATGTCCATTCATTTAATTTGTGTGAAATAAGTACCAACCTACAGAATGTACGATATATTCTAAGTAATGTGTCAAGGCTGACCGTAGTAAAGTTGTTGACTACGAAAATGAGTACTTCAAAGTTGTTTTATCACATAGGCAATGTAAGGAATATGAACGTGTATACATATATTAGGTAGCATTATGATCTGACACATGCCGATGCGCATTCGCCAAGGAGGTGGTCGATTTTGTCTGTAGGAAAACTTTTTCTTCGTTTACTATTTTTTGTTCCCTGCAATAGGCTGTTCGTGGTAAAGTGAGCACTGTTTAAGACCCTCCCGACAGGCATAAACCAATAATAAATATATCGTATTGCAGCCTCAGGCATTACATTTTGAGGGTGGGGAAATGTATACACTGTGTTTATTGATCACATTGCAATGTTTATATTAAAAAGCAGCAGAAAGATGGAAATTGGATGAAAGGAAATATTTAGAAGGGCCTTAAAAAGTACTCGCTTTACCATGGACAGCCTAAAATAATGCTACGTTTATCAGCTGTCTTGTTGGTGTCTCACATAGTAAATCAAGACGTAATACAAAGTAAATGTATTGACAAACAAAATTGTTACTCTCACACAAAAAACATGTCTGTATTTTACTCTTCATATTCGTGTCATTATACACCTCTGTATTTGCACGGTCATGCGATGGGTAACGAAAGTAAAAAGCATCGGATGATTTGACAGACGGTTTGGGCTTTTAGCGTGCCCCTCCAAAGTCACAGAGTTTCTTCCTGATTGCCAATGCATTTGTGGCCCTGAACTTCTTCATGTGATCAGTTGAGGACTTTACTGCAGTTTCGGACACGCCTTATGATCTTCCTTTTTAAACAGATATCATCTGACAACATACACATTTCGCACACCTTTGGTTCCCATTCGACTCTGGGCATGCGTACCTTCTACGTCACAGGCATTTACAACAATTTTAATCACGTCATTGTGTAGTGATGTCTCGCCAGAGCCAGACGGTTCAAGGAAGTTAAACGTCATTCTGCAGCGATGTCTCACCACAGCCAGTCAGCTAGGGAGAAAGTCATGGCCCTTGTTGAGACGGCAGGTTTTTCCACCTCTGAAGCAGGTTGACGTTACGGTGTTCCAGAGAGCACTGCGAGTCGATGTGTACGACAGTTCTGGAACATGGGTGACGTGACACGTCGCGGAGGAACGGGTTCATGGAGGGTGTCGACTGCAGCCGAGGACAATCGTTTTATTACCCAGACACAGTTGACTCCTGTTAGGAGCGCCAGTCAGCTAAAACATGCCACGCACTTTCCTGGTAGTTCGAGTACTGTTCTTAGGCGCTTGACGGCTGCAGGACTGAAATCTCGGCGTGCTTCAAGGAAACAAAGGCTCATCGATGAACACAGGATTTATTGACTCGCGTTTGCTGAGGAAAACATTGGCCATGACTGATAAGATGTCTTCTCCGACGAGTGTGTGTTTTCCTTGGCTAATGATGGCCGATGCGTGTCTTCAGACCTCGAGGAACCCGGCACAATCCGGAATATGTGGCCGAGTGCTCACGCAATGGTCATACATCCGTTGCATGTTGGGGATGGATGAGTGCACGCGGGATAGGCGTGTTGCACAGAACCGATGATCGAGGTCCGAGTACATGCGGCCTCAATGCCGGGCATTATTAGCATATTCTAGAGAATAATTTGATTCCCTCGGTACAAGTTTTGTATTCCAATGGTATGCTGTGCTTCCAGCAGGACCATTCTCCGATACACACTTCTCAGATGGTTCAAGAATGATTCGCAAGGCAAGACCAATTAGAGCTCGTAGATTGGCCACCTTACAGTGGCGACTTAAATCTAATTGAGAATGTTTGGTCGAAGACGAAGCGCACGATGGCTGCAAACTGGCCTGATCCATAGCCAGCGAATAAAGATGCTCTCTGGGAGCTAGTAGCGGATGCCTGGGATGAGGTAGCTAGTAGCCAACGCTATGCTACTTTTCTGGTCGCCTCTCTACCACGACGACTGCGGCAGGTGGTTGAGATTGAGGGATACTGGTTCTCTTATTGAGGTTACACCATCAGTCCTTTTCAGGGCCAAATAAACACTCACGTAAAAAATGTGACACAAAAAACCAATGGTACACCACGTGGCATAATGACCACATTGACATACAAACTGAAAGTGCGAGGTGGTTTCGAACCCGAAACAGATGGCGTCAGAACCATACACGCGAGACCATCTTTGTTTGTTACATGTGTTTTTCATATGGATGCGAACATACCTATGCTTACAAATAAAATACATTACATGATACTGTAACATTTTGTTTTAAAACGAAAAAAAAATTATACAACCAGTAGGAATGAAATTCAAGGTCGAACTCCAGAAACCTAATGTTATTGTGTGAAAGGGAAATGCCATTTCTTCGGCAAGTTCGGCAACCATGCACACGTTGTGATTAGCAGACAACTGGAAGCATGGACTGGCAACATAATGTAATTCCGGTTCAAGTTCAAGTCTGGCCCGAACTGATATTTATTTGTCCTATTCTGAATTTCATTCCAGGTGAATGGAAATAACATTGAACTATTTCTCTAACTGTTATTCTTTACTGCGCAATTTCACTCAGTCTGGCATTTTCAGTCTGACGAATAAAGTTCTAATTCAAGTCCACGAATTGCCCTGAACTTTAAGAAAATGAGCGATTTCATTTCCAGTTCACTGCAGAGGAAATACGAAAGAACTTTATCTCGAACTATATCTCGTACTTCCTTATGTTATTATAGTAAGATATTTTCGATTCAAGGTAGACAATCCCAAGACATGTTCATCGCCTACCATGAACTAAAATTATGTTCACAGTTGCATTACTAGTTCATTGAAGCGTAAATATGAATTAACTGTATCACTAACTATATCTCGTACTTCCTTGTGTCATTCTAGACCGACATTTATAATTCGAAGTGGAGATTCCAATATATGTTTACTACCTGCCTTGAACTAATATAGTGTTTCATTTTTAATTACCAGTTGAGTAAAGAAGAAACTCTAAAAAAACTGTACCTCTAAATGAACTTCATACTTCTTTATTTTGTTCCATTCCTATATTTTTAATCTGAGTATCAAAGGCCAGCTAATATTCACAGAATTATACAAATATATGATAGGTTCTGGTGCATGATTCAGGAATTTCGATCGTGGAGTTAATTGACCACAGCTCATTTCGATCAATTACTCTTTACAACGGCCCTGGGGGCTAAGCAGTTAGACTTCTCGCCTCCCATCTAGGTGAACCGGGTTCAATCCCCGGCTGGGTATCTTCTGATTTTCGCGTGTGGGAATCGTGCCGGTTGGTTTTCTCGGGATCTCCCGTGTCCCCCGCCCTTGCGTTCCGACGCTGCTCAATTCTCACCTCATTTCGCCCTCATCGTTGCTCAAGAACTCGATGTTAAGAGCCGCTCAAATCTCTCAACTCAACTACAATGGCCATTTTTAATATTCTTAACCTTGGAAGGTAGCCATGGTCGTGACCCGCCGATTATTTCCACAATCTGGCGATCATTTATGTTTTACAGGCACAATTCAAAAAACTACGTTTACCAGCCGATTTATATGTTCCTGTTTATTCGACAGCGTACTTACATGTATAACATACAAGATGTAAACATACTATATATGTTTATTGATTATGTATAATAGATTTTTCATTGCAAGTATTTAGTATCGATGGAATTAATGATTTTTCATTTAGAAGTGTGCTAACGTGTAAAACAAAATGTGATGAGAACATTATGCTAACAATGCCTATTGAATTATAATTTAAATTAATTTGTTTTTATTATAGATAAACAACAGACAGACTACCTCACTGATATATTCGGCCACATACAGCTGCGTAATGTGCTTCAAACGTGTTGAATAGTGTGACTAGTTGGCTTCGGAACAATAAGAGGACGCAAAGGGAAAGAAACTACTGGGGAAACGAGACAAACCATTGTTTCATTGCATTGTAAAAACAAATAATACTCTGAAATTCCAAACATTTTTGTCCAAAGTCGTGTAATCTGGTGATTTAGAGAATCGAAAGCATTAATAAACCGATCAAAATTATGCCGCCAACAAAATCTGGCCGACAGGGCAACACAGCAAGTGGATTTATTCGCTTTGAATTTATGTACTATGTAATTAAAACACTCATATCTCGCGAATCATTAATCCAATTTCAATGACCGACAACTTCTTGTATTCCCTTTACAATTCTCTATGAAATAAGATGCAAATGGATACGATTTAGTGATTAGTTGTGTAAGCATTTAACCAAAATTCTCAAAAATGTTGTAAAACAAAGCTGATTTCACATACACATTACATATACACTGGAAACATATTTCAATGCAAAAGAGATCCTCCGAAAGTATAGTAATATGCAATCCTAATTACACCTAGTGATAAAATGGAGACGAGAGAAAACGAAAATGAAATTATGGATGTCTGGTGGGAAACCTCTATGATGATCAAGAATGATCAAGAAAGATGCAAAGTTAAGTCTTCTGCATTATCCGCGAATATGCAAGAACAGTTTGGAAAACAAGTAACACCAAGAACAATAAAACTATCAATGAGTAGCACTGACAAACTAGGTTTAGGAACCTAGAAGTATAGCCGAATATCGACGTTTTACTTATGACAGTAATGTATCTACATGTTTGTATGATATACTACATTTATATTTGTGAAGTGCAATTATAATTGTTTGTTCCTAGAGTATATAACATATTTCCGACACAAATTTGCCTTGCAGTGGCATAAAACTGAAAATGAAATTGAACAGGAAGATGTGGCCTTGATTATATATTTTTGTCAAGCCTTCATTTTGAGCCTAGTGCTACACTCTAAATTCGGATCAGTGATAAACCATTGATTCGCAGTGAAATTCAACCAATCGAATCAGTGCAAATGGCTTCACTTAAAATCAGTGGAAAATCACTGATTGTTTCAGCGAAAAACTTTCACTTATTGAAGTAGTGACGTGAAACAATTTCACTGAGTTAATAAGTGACGGCGGAATGCAGTGGTGAATTAAATATTAATTTTATTGGATTTAACCAAAAAAAGTATGTGAAATAAACATACTTACGGCAGTTTAGTATTTATATTGCGCAATTTACCGTAATTTAAAGAAGTAAAAACAATATCGGAGGTGGTCGGGATTGAACACACACACCATTTCCTATTCGCTTTTAGGCCTATACCATCTGTGTTACCAGGTTAAGTTAAAAATGAAAGCAAAATATATGTTTTATACTTCTTATCGAAATAGTGAAGATTTAAATTGTATGCCCATGCTTTTTGTATGTGGTTTTATTGGTACTGTTAGTATTGTTAAAACGAATACTATGTATGAGTGCACTCTCTTCACCACATTATATGCATTTGAAACCTTCAAACAGAGCACTGTGGTGATTACATGAAAACGAAATGAAAGAAGTAAAAACGTAATGAAAGGCTGAATGTCCACATTACCTCGTGATAGGATGTTTTGAAAGAAGAAACGCATTTTAGACAGTATTTTGTATTGGGTTTATTAGTTTATTCGTTGTTAATTCACTTGATACACATTGTTAAACTTGCATTTTTAACGTTATTTGACGGCCATTTTACACGCTGTTTAACTGATCCATCAGTCAAAAACAAACCACTAAAAACAGTGAAAAAAATGACTGATGAATCAGTGGAAAACGTCACTGAATCAATACAAGACGTAAATCTGGAATGTTTTCCCTGATTCGTCAATTAAATTTACAGAAGCGACTATTGAATCAGCCAGGTACTGCTGACTGATTGTAGCAGGGACATTCTCCCTGATTCAGATTTAGAGTGCATTGGACCGTTTTGGTGGTATAGGCTATTCGCGATAAAAAGAGCACTTCTGAATTCTCTACATAAGATCTACTTGTATGCGCGTTGTGTATTGTTCCGCTTTATGTAATATTAACATTGTCATGGGACTCATCACTTTATCCATGCGTCGGTCAACTGAAACTGTGAAATTATTTGAAATGTAAATACATTTAACAAATCTGCTCATTTTTTTACACTTCGATGCATAACTAAACAGAACGTGGAAGAAATAATTTAAATGATCAAAAATGGTTACCTAACACTTTTTATTCGATGTTAAAATATGGAATTACTTTCCAGCAAACACGGAAAATACGGCCAGAATCGGGCTGGTAAAAGCTAGCCGACAAACTTTGGCCAGCCGATACCGGCCCGCTGTCTTATGCCGGAAGCGGCCCAATGGAAATATGAACTGGCGGCTAACTGTTTTCCAACGGTGTCAAAAATACACTGTACCGTTACTGGCAAGATACAAAATGTATTCCGGCCAACATACACAAAAAATGCGGGCCAGAATCGCGCCGGTAAAAGCTAGCCGACAAACTTCGGCCAGCTGATACTGGCCCGCTGTCTAATCCCAGAAGCGGCCCAATGGAAGTATGGACTGGCGGCTAACTGTTGGTCGATAGTGTCGGGCCTGCAAAGGCTGGATGTCGTACTGATGCCGGGCTTGCGACGGCTTGATGTCGCTACTATGCCGGGCCTGAGACGGCTGGGTGTTGTTACGGTGCCGGGCCTGCGACGCTTGATATCGCTACGATGCCGGGCCTGCGATAGCTGGATGCTGTTACGATTACGGACCTGCAACAGCTGGATGTTGCTACGATGCTGGGCCTGTGACGGCTGGGTGTCGATACGATGCCGGGCCTGCGACGGCTGGATGTCGTTACGATGCCGGGCATGCAGCGGCATGATGTCCACAAATGAGCAGTAAAACAATGAAAAAACCTTAAATGTTCTATAAAAGTTTTAGTAACATTAATTTCCTCTTTACATATATTCATTTCATTGACTTGACAATACATTATACGATATGAAATATTTTGCTTGCTGAGTGCGGGATTCGAACTTATGGCCCTTGCGCTGACAGTTCAGTATGCTAACATACATACCATGGTGTTAGTTGCTCATATTCCCCAGTAATGAAAAATATATTGTAATACAAATTATTATTAAGGAATGTATCAATTTCATAACAATATAAAAATGCTTTTAAGACGCAGATTATTTAAAAATTATTTCTTCAGAGGCTTGCAAACAAAATAGTTTTGTCAGTTTTTAACATGTCAGATGGTTGTACCAATTTACAAAATTTCAAAGTCAACAAATACCATGAGCTACCACGTGACACATATATAATCACGGAAAAAACATGCTAACGGTTAACACGCTGTCTCAAAAAATACATCATGACATTATCAGCTAGCTAACTTATTGCCTATTCAAAACACTTTCCAAAAGTTTGTCGGCAAAAAGACATAATATTTGTTTCTTTATTGTGATAAGGAAAATGTTACCGGGCTGAAATAAATAAGATAATGGCCAGCTTACCGAAAAAGCAAAGCTGCTTTATGGGAATCGGCCCAGAAACATTTTTAAGATATTTGCAACATGTTTGCTCTGCGATATCATGCCGACATATTTTCAATGATATCCATATGTTATCCTAAAAAATACAGCGGGTCATTGTCTATTTTCTAACTGCTTGCAATCTGTCTCAAAAAAGACATCACGCCGTTGTCAGATGGCTATCTTCTGGCATTGAAACGACGGTAGCCGACAGTACAAGTATCGGGCCGACACTTTGCAGACAGGTTGTGTTTTCTGAGTTTCCATTCATCGTTACCAACTTTATTGCCTGCATGTCACTCAGGGCGCCCGTTAAAATATATGCAGGTAGAGCAGTGACTTTTTCTAAGGTTGATTTCAAAAGTGCTCACTTTATCGTGAACAACCTTTAAAATTAATGGAGCCCCAAAGAACACAAGTATGGCTTCAATACCAGTTGAATATGCTCAAGCAGCACGCCAGTGTAGTGAATCTACCGCTTGCCACTGCCGACCGCCGCAGCAGACACTGTTATGAAGTGCTAGTATTGCAACGTTGCCGCGTTGACTGTTGACCAGGTAGATGAGGGGGGGGGGGGACCGCTAGAACGTTTAACATCGTCCTCTGCTTTTGTTGCTATAGTTCTCAAGTGTCGCGTCTCCTACAAATGTTTCTGCCATAGAATTATTTTCATCTTAAAAAGGAGTGCAAAAAAAAATAAAATTAAGGAATGTGAGAACGTGTAAAAAAATGATGAAGTTCAATAATAAAATTAATACCTTTTTCTGATAGTAATTATGGTCTCCATGTAATACTTCGCTTTAAATTTTAACAACCATAATCACACAGTGCTGGAACAACAGAACGTCATCAAATTATAGATACATATAAACATGATGACTATTTTTTGTGGTGTGAGTAAATTCAGTGTGCCTTCAAAAATAGTAAAAATTTGTAAAGTATAGCATTGGAACAATAAAAGTAATGGTTAGTGAAATTTTGACCCAACGAAACTAAGGGTTGTTTACAATAGATCGGATACAATGTAAGTTTAACCTGTGAACAACAAGTGAAGCACGTAAAGAAAAACTGATATGGTATTATTTTAGAGAAACAGAGCTACCTGTAAAACTACATCCGCCATCGACAATATCCACCACAGTTTTCGCATGCAAGCATTCGAACCGTGTTCATGTATGTTCGAGATTCAGATGCAATGCCCTTCTTGAACAACCACAGGAAGAGCAGACATTAATAAAATATATTTCAATTTGGAAAATTACCTTGAATAAAATGATTTATTTAAATTTCTAAATATTTATATAGTTGGGAAATATTTTTCATATTAACCACTGAAATAATAATGCAAATTAGTATTGTAAACCCTTTTCATTCCAGACCAAAAACATTATAAAATTAAACTTTAAAATCTTGAGATTTTAAACTTCAAACTTGAGATTCAAACTTGAGATTCAAACAAGATTTCAAACTTGAGATCTTAATGCTTCGTTAAAAAAAGGAAATTAATTAGAGAAACTTAATTTTAATTGTAATTGTTATTTTTAACATACATTTTTCAATAGGCCTACGACAAATTTAAGCACCAGCAATAAGAACACTTATTCCGCAGTTTTATGGTAACAACACTAGTAGCCAAAAGTAATGATAACTATTATTTTATAGATCATGACATAACACATGTAAAACTGAGGGCTACATTTAACATCTGACAAAAGAGTGATGTAAAACTGCACAGTATTTTGTACTGTCAAGCAGTACCACAAACTGTCAATATAATATATTTGTCACCATTAAAATGCTCACTATTTTAGATATTGTAAACAAAGTGTTTGGTATAAACGAACATGAAGTAAACATGCGTATTGAGTAATCGATAACTAAAAATGAATGCCGGCGACTTACCGAGAAACGCTTTCACAAAATTTTACTGCTGTAAACTTCCTAAATAAGCTCTTATATGTATGTCGTTCCGAAATGATAGCTGCTTACCAAATGTAGATTAAAAGTTAACTATTCACCTATAGCTAAACTTACAGTTATGTGCATCTCTACTGATCCTTTATATCCGATATTTGTCTATACCGTCTGAAATGAAATTAATTTCTCTAATCCTAGTCATGGACGGATCTCACCATCTACAATTTCCGGCAATATACTGTATATTCGTAGAAAAATTTACGCATTAGGGGACGTAATATTTAATCCTATAATTTCTTGTCATGTTCTATACCTCCCACAAGTAGGTCTGCATTCAAGAATACAATGAAATCGTAGCATTTCCTGCCTGCAGTTCGAAAGTAACCCTGTATCTGTAAATCAGCCTAACAGTCTTTTTTCTTGATCAATTTCAGTTTCCATTTTTTTTCTACTGCAAGGCAAACGTTACAAATTAGACAATTTACTCACCGATTTTTTAAAACACTTTGTTTCCCACAACTACTTGCTGCTGCTCAATTTGTCTGGAATAAAAGCGACTGTCGTAGAGGGTAGGTTTTTTTTGTTTTATTACGTTCCTGAAAATTTTCGCTGTTAGCCTATACAACTTCGATGTTGTACAGAATCCATTGCCTACAAGATTTATCTATAACTGAGTTCGATTGCGTTGAGGAATAACTTGGCCTTGAATATTTGCAATATATTCCCTACATATAGTTTTCATGCATTTCATAGTTGTCACGATCAAAGGGGTACACTGTCGTGCATAGTTTGTATCTCGTTGTTGTATATACATGTCGTCTTTTAGTTATGAACATATAATTTCGATTAATATGTCATGTCACTGAATCAGCTGAAATGTATGAGAATCACGAATTTCATTACAAGTTTCTACAAAATGCCAAATCGCAACGCAGATATCAGTACAGAAGAAGAATTAAAATAATATATCGAACATTTCTTTATCCATTTGAAAAAAATCAAAATACAATCTACATTGATGTTCGTTGTAGTACGGTTTATTTTACTCCAAATTAACCTACTGATCTACAATTCGGAACTGGTTTTCATTTTTGTATACAGAAACTTAGTACACTTACGCATCATTATAAAAATATGTAAATATCTTATTAAGAGAATAACTTTTAAACCAAGTAAAGATTTTTCAAACATCTAAACTAAAGACAAATATACGACACTATCCAGAAAAAATTCAAAACTAAACCAGAATTAACATTAGAATGCCATAAAACTGTTTATTATCTTCATTTACCCTGTCAAGCTTAAAACTCTATAAGCAGTACAGTGTGAATGCCCGTATGAACGTTTAGGCAAGCTTGCATCGCTTATAAAAGTAATACACGGATTTCCATACATAAAATTCTGCTTTCTGATGACACTTTATTCATCTTCTGATGCTGCCTCATCTGCAAGATGCTTCTCCAAATATTGTATGCATTGGAATAAAATGATACTGTGTACAATGCATATAAATCGTCAGAAAAGTAAATATTATTTCCGAAACTTATAATGGCAATCTTAACTTACATAATATTTTAAAAGATGTGAATACAGTAATATGTATTGTCCGTCGTGCTTGGTGAAATTATTTACGTGTAATATTAATGTTCTTGAAAGAATGTGTAAATCGACCACATGTTTTTAAATACAGCATAGAATAATGCTTAGGCTACAATTTTTTTTAAGAATGTGGCAACATACGTATAGGTACACTGTTAATTCGTATTAGTGGAAAACCACTGATTCGCAGTGAAATTAAACTGCTCGAATCAGTGAAAGTATATCCACTTAGAATCGGTGGAAAACCACTTATTGTTTCAGTGAAATTATTTCACTTATTGAATACATTAAAACCAACTACGTGCAATGAATTAAATGTTGTTTATATTGAATTTAAGGACGTCATTAGGAAAAATAAACATATTTCCAACATTCGCTGTTTATATTTTGAAATTTTACGAAATTTCGATACCGAAGTAACAAAGATTTTGTGGTGTCCGGGATTTGAACATAAAGCATCCAGCTTATAGACCATTATCTTATCAACAGTGCTACCAAGTGAACGTTGACGTCAGGAGGGAAAATATACTACGTATTATAATAATTTTTGGAAAATATGTAGCTTTGAATTGTATACCATTTCTTTTCGGTTTTGTATCATTGGTAAAATTAGGATTGTTAAAGCCCTAATGTGTATATACAGTGATGATTACAAACATTCATACGTCCTGTTCCTTTCACGATGCCTGTACAATAAGCAATTATGTTGACATACACGTATGCGTCCAGCTGTGTTTTGTATTCCATTTCATCAAATTCAACAAATAAAAACATTCCTTATAAAAGAAACAAAGCAATATATTACACAAATGTAAATAAATGCACGTTTTCCAAATCATAAATGTTCATACACCTTCGCACGAAGAACAAATGTTTTCGTACATGAACATAAACATAATAAATTCTCCATTTAAATTTAGCATGCCCTCATTTTTGCTTCAGAACTCTTCTCAAATTCGCTGGCATTGACTTTACTACCGGTTTAATGACACTGGGAGGGATATTGTTCCACTAATGAATGATTTTCTCCTTCAAGTCCCGCTGCGTTCTTGAAATATGATGTTTTCGTAGCTTTATGTTTAAGTATGCCCAAATATGTTCTATTGAATTTAAGTTTCAGGGTTGGGGTTACACGAGGACAATTATACAGCAGCCATATTCGTGTTGTACAGGATTTACGTATAGTACCATTATACTGGTAAAATTTGCATTACTACATCAATTTGTATGGCATTATGTCGCAAATTATGTTTAAACAGTTTATTTATTTTGCTGATCCTATCGTCAATCTATAAACGTCAGTTCACCTATGCCACATGCACCCATGCACCTTCACACCATAACTGAACCCACACTATGCTTGATGGTAGGACGAGAATTTTGGGGATGTATCTCTTTATTGGATTTTCTCCACACTTTTGGCGGGCTGTCATGACCGAAAATCTTAAATTTACTCTCATCTGGAAATATTACTTCAGTCCAGTAATCGTTCTGTAAATATACCTTCGCGAAGTTAAGTCTCTTCTTATAATTATATTTGCTTACATACGATTAATTCTGTGATGTTCTTGCATTAAGCACTATAATCACTATTGCTGAGCACTCTTCTCATTGTCATTGGCGACAGTGGCTTTGAAGTATTTCGTAGGTCTCTTGCAATAGCGCATGGCCTTGTAAATGATCTCTGATGAATTGGTTTCACAATATAACTTTCTTCTCTACGCGAAAGTACATTTGGCCATCCACTTCTCGGTTTGTCTTAGCATGCTTGTACTTTTATATCATTCTACGATACATTGCACAGTCGCCTAGATGGGAAGTACTAGGGGAGTCATTAGAGCGTATTAAAATATTTGTTACTTGTAACAGTTTGTATGGATTGTTTGGGGTTTAATAATGTTTGTTTTTGTAAGAAGTTAGTTTATGTTTTTTATATATGGACTCTACCTGTTTCTCAATCCTACAATTTACTGAACCGATACACTGTGTTTCATTCGCTTTTATTTTTGTTTGTAATCCTTTCCTGCAAAATGTCTGAAGTATGTATACAGAACAGCGTGGTTTTTGTAAATCATTGATCGGCACTGTATGTTTTTCCTACCTCCCACTTCACACGCACATGGATAGAATGCATTCAGCTTAACTGCACAAACCCCCTTGCCAAGAGCTTTCATTTTGTAAGTTAGAGTGTTTCTGTCTACACCGTGGTTGCCTGCATTTTATAGGCCATTCACGGCAAATTGAGCGCTTTTGATAGCCCTTTTATTTGGAGTAATAGTGAATAAATATATATTACTTCAGCCTTAGACTTTAACTTCAGAGTGCGGTAGAATATACACGCTGTGTTTATTACTTACATGACCATATTTATTTTAAAAAGTGGTTATAGGTTAAAAATGGCTGAATGAAAAAAAGTAACTAATGCCTCAAAAGTGCTCACTTTACTGTGAACAGCCTTTAGCAGATATGTATGTAAGTCTGCATGCATGCTAGAAATAAACAATACGTGAACTGATTTCCCGCTTTCTTTACGACGGAAAACCGAGCCACTTCCCTTTCAATGTATTTTCGCCGTAGTTACGACACATATTTTATTGATATCTTGTCCGCGTGGTCAGGGGCAATTAAAACGCCTTGCCTCTCGCCATGCGCCTCGTAGCATGAAATAATGAGTTGTCGTAAGTTCTAGACGTTGACTCAAACGGATCAGTATGCCTGGCAACCCTGCGAGTTTCTCGCTCTCTGTACACTCTTCCCTCTCTATCTTCGCGTACGCTAACCACATTTATGGCGTCAGTTCAGCTGCAGTGAAATTCAAAGTTTACAATGTTTAGTATTTAGAGCATCCTATTAGAGGTATGCTCTCGCCAACTTTTTAAATCTGCATTTTTAGTAGTATATTGATATAAATTGTCCCATTGAATTAATATTCTGTTTGTTGTCTCTAGGATAACTGACATTTTAAAAACATACATTTTATTTGTTACATTAAAAAAATTAAATATCAAAGTCATTACCATTATTTTTGTTGTACAAATCTTGCCAGAGTTGTTGGATTTAAATTGTTATCTCTCTAGACAAATATTAAAATAATAGTGATCACTATTTCTTTATGTTAAAGCTAAAAGGACAGACAAATGTAAGAAGAAGCTTGTGTTGTTATGGTCAATAAGAGTAGATTCTGTTCATGAACGACTCGGGCTAATGGACTGTATTCAACCATTTTTAACACCGTGTCTAATTTGTTGTTCAGCCCTCGTAATATCGTATTCTATGGCGATTGCCAAATATTTGTCGATTAACTTCCAAAGTACAGAATATAGTTTGTGTAAACTGATTTGTGTTGTCTGAACATTTATAGTTGTGAAGCTACTGGAATATTTTCAAATGTGAATAAAAGCTCAGGTTTGTTGGGAAACGAAACATAAACAAATGACCTTACCATTTTATAACATGTTATTTTAGCAGTTCTCAACATGATTCGCAAGTTTATATTTCTGATAATTCTGTTTCCAAGACATCAATTAAATGTTGCTACTCAGAGATAGTTTATGCAGATGGAATTCGTTTCATATCACAATTCACTCTTAATTGAAAATGACATGTGAGATTATTAATCGCGCCATACAGTGTAATGACACATAATGTACGTACAGATAACCTCGTAAGAAAACAAAATATAGCGTTATATATTTCACTGACTATTTAATTATTGAACCTGTTTGGATTTTTAAAATGTTTGTTGAGAATGTAAGAAACTTTTTTTTTTTTTTGTCAGTGAGACAGGTTAATTTTTATCCATACTTTTTCGTTTCATAAGTTCACAAAACATCATCGAGAACACATTCGAACCTTCTTCATTATCTTAGGGATTTGAATTTGGACAATTTCTGAAATGGGTTTTAGGTATTTATATAACCAACCGTTAAAAGCAAAGATCATGGTTATATCTTATCGAGTTACTGAGCTAGTGATGAGTTTTCCAAAACACATTTTAATTCTTTTCATCACCTAAGGAATGACTTTTAAAAATTACCTACACTGAATTGTTTGGCATTTGTATAGGTAGCCTTTTGAAACATACAGAATAACAATATATTATCGCTTTAATGCGCGATTATGGATACCTCGATAGCATATTTGAACACTTTTCACCCTCTTAATGATTAAATGTTCAAATATTTTAATATGTTATTGTTTAAAGTTAAGAGCATAGCGATATATCATTAGGTTAATTAGATATTGAGGGATCCTCGAACATACATTTTACAACCTTTTTGCCCTCTCAGTTATTGGACTTCAAATAATCCTCAAATCAGTTTTGTGGTATATGTACAGGCTAAATTTTGAAGCTAAAAGCACAATCATACCTCGTCGGATTAAGCAGCTATTGTGAAGTCCTCAAAAACATGCTTTACCTCTTTTCACCCTCTTAGGGGTTACATTTTAAAAAATACTTTCTCAATGCATCAAGAAGAAAAGCCAAAACTACATTTTCAAACATTGCATCTAGCTGTTTTGCCTGTATATTGGTGAATGAGTCAGTCAGTCGGTAACTTCATTGTGTACCACAGATATTTCAATTCAAGAATATAAAATAAATTTCTTGCTATCGTTTTAGTTCGACGGTACAGTACATTGTTCCATCCAATGTTCACATTTTGCCAAAACAGAACATCACTTATTCAAATATATTTGCATCAACAAAGTGTCAATATCAGGCAGCAGCCTCAAATCCTACATGATGATATTGTGAAAAATGGAAGTTTAACTGTCGTATTCTACATACAATAAAGAAATGAGTTCTGATAATTTCATGAAGACCATGGAAGGAGGGATATCATAAAAATGTATCATGAACAGAAATTTGTTTTTCCCTTCATTTCCGGTCCAAATATAAGTACATGCTGTATATCATACAAACATGTGCGTCCAGTGCGAGTCCTGTCATATTGTTGTTTTCAGTTACACAACATATGATAAATATTTAATTTACCCTTTTAACCATGTTTGTTTTGACGATTTTAATATTTGGCTCTAAGTTACTTATTATAGATGACTGATAACCTGTCATTTTGGTTCTGTAGCCAGAATATCTACTGGGTTTTATGACCTTGGACTTGTTACATTTTCACCTTGAAAATTCTAAAGAAAACGCTAAAGAAACAGACAATTCTACATCTAGTTTAAAGCATTCCAATAAAAATAACAAAAAAAAGCTTTCCCTCGCTTTACAATTACGGTTCAATGGACATCATCTTGGAATTAGTTGTTTATTGCGCATTCAACGAATAATTCAACAAATCCGGAATCCTACATGGTGAAAGCTTAACTGATGACTAGTTTGTTGTATATTATATACTTATTCATTAAAATGTGGGTAACTGTGATCTCCAAATATCGTCTTGTAGGACAATGATGATTATACCCTTTGCGATTCGAAGACGTAATTTAAAGACTTGAGAAGAATTCGCTTGCTGCATGTTAACCTAATTACCATTTTTCGGAAGTGGTAACTGTGAGTAAAATTGTAGCTCTGAGAAACGTAGCGAACTTCAATACATATTGTATATACAGTACATATTCGAAACAGCAATATAAACTATTAATTACTGTGTTTGGGTCTGAGACGGTAGCAAACAGCGAACATCACTGTACTCCACGCCATCAAAACGGCAGTGTAACACTTAGATCTGCGAGGGACCAACGTAGACAGGCAGGCAGTTAAATTAAGGTACATATATAATTATAAGATCTTATTATATATTAAATAATTAATTAATAAAATAACACAAAAAAAAAAACCTTTTTACCTTAAAATATCCCAATTTTATATTAAAAAGTAAATATAATTTTGTTCCGGTGCCAATACCTCATTTAGTAAACATTAAGATGCAACAACAACATCTAATAATTTAGAAGAAAAAATAATAACAATTTCAGCCTGGCCAAATTGGCCTCCGCAATCTAACTACTGTGTATGCACTGACACCTGCCTTGAGCTCTGCACACGTCGCTGCGTGTACCGCCCGTAATCATGACAGCACATACTGTATGTTTCTTTACGTAGCCTGTATATTGTACGTTAGGGGATCGCATTCCTGACTTCGTACACTTCACACGAAACTAAACAATCATAAAGTGTGACGTGTGAATTCATCGTGAATATAAGCATAAATACGATTTGAACATGATTACAAAATACAGTGGCCCCATGCCAGAGATCAGTATATGTTTGTTTTACGGGTTGCGAAGCAAGACGATTACTTATTACCAAATGTTTTAGAGAAGGCAACAAAAGCAACACAACATTTTGGAGAGTGATTCCAGTAGAGATTTTTGTGTGTGGCGTTACCTAAATTATATCTCAAGTGGAGGCAAACTTTCTTCCGCCAGACTTATTATTCTCATTGTTTTCTTCTGCGTTAGAGTATGAAGGATGAAGTCAAACTGAACATTTTAGTTTAAACGGTATCTCATTGCATCGCTGAACCAACAAAATGTTAAGTACATATCATTAAGATATATTCTTTAGGGAAAAACGAAAATAATGAGATCCACAAAGAATTCTGTGAAACCAAGCCATGTGAGGAAACCTAACAGGGCACGCCACTAGTTGTACGAAATACTTTCTGAATCCATTTAAACATTAACAAAAAAAAACTTTATTCTCAGCTTACAATATTTAAACCATTTATTCATTTTTTCTTACGAGAAATTTATTTTCTGTCATAAACAATATATTTCGAAAATAGTGTGGTGCTGCTGTATTTAACGGTTGTTTAATAATTCTAAATAAAGGATTTTTCCAACATGTTTCCTTGATTTACTGTAAACATTCAATTCTTTTTTCTTAACTTTAAGCTATTGTTCTTGGGAAAATGGGCTTATGTAATCATGCAAATGTCTGTCTGTGATATACTGTATGTTCGCTCATTATAACATTAGAATCCTTTAAACATATTTCACCAAATTCGGTACACACATAACATAGTACGGACATCCAATTTTACAATGTTCTGCCAAGCCGTTTCTTTATTTTCAAAACGGTTGCTATTTTAATACAATAGGGCGCTATTTCATATCTGGGGAATAATTTCACTAGACAATACCAAATATTGTATTTTCACAGTTAATCACGTACGTCTTTAATCTAGGAAGGTGCGTGCTTATTGGTTCGCCATTGTAGAAGGAAGCACATAATGAAAACAATAAGCGTTACATACATATCATCTCATTCTATTAAATTTGACATGAACGTATCGCCTAAAAACATTAAATATGCCAAGAAATAACGAATTTCGTTCACCATTTTATAAAATAGCGCAACACGAAAAAATAAAATTATTGTATCGTAACTCGGAAAACAATCCACACGTTCCTACCAAATTGTGCAAACACAAGATATGAATTAATTGGGTTAAGCATTTATTTTTAAATTGGTGGCAATATAGACATTTTGATAACTATACTGTGTCTATGAAACGATGTGACCGAATTCAACCAAACTTTGTCTACTGTATATAATACTATGTATGCCATGTTGACGTATGCTATTTAAATGTGTAAGAAACTTGTTTTCGACAAGGTGACTATACAAATATTTCAGGTTCATTTGGTATACAGTGTACCGTTCTGTTTGGCCAATTTCAACCAAACTTGGTGTGTTGAACGTATTATCTGCAGGAATTAAACCTGCTGGTACATTCTCTTTTGTCCGCCATTTTGTAAGGTAGCGCTACACGATAGTATATTGTGCCAAATGTCGGGAAACAATAAACCTATTACTACCTAATTTGGCAAACAAGATTCACCACGGTGATCAAAAAAACATATATGTTTTACGTGGGTCGGTCACTTTTTTTTAAAATGGCGGCCATACGAACATTTTCATTACTTATCTATAACCACGGAACCGTGTAACGAAAAAACAAAGGCGGGGGGGGGGGGGGTTAATACAATTTAGAAATATTTCACATGTACTAGTGAATGTTATCGGAAATTTGATCGAAATATAACAGCACATTGAAAATTAACTTTCGAATGAAATTAGGTTTTATCAGCGCTTTAAGGAAAACATGTTATACAATACAAAATATCTGGAAGAACTACTTTCTGGGCCCATATGGGTAGGTTAAATGTTGTTTAACATAAAATAATACAGGAATTATCAAAGCCATTAAGCTTAACTTTCTTTTTATCGTTGATAAAGTGGGTACTTATATGCGCAAATATATGTTTCTTAGAGTTTAAGTGTGTGCATATTCTCAGCCATTAAAATATCGACACAATAAATCAAAACATTTATTGTAGAACGTTTTATTTTCTACACAATTTCCCATGCAGGAAAATATATTGTAGCTGTTTGTTAAAAACTGGATTAATTTCTTTACTCGGCAACCATTTTGCAATGAGATACATTGTACAACTAAGATTCCCGAGGGCATTTCACTTGTTTTCTGACAGATTTGACAAGTTCAAGTGCCAGATTTCAAAACTTTATAAGCTAGTTCACTCAATCGTCCTAAATGAATTTATTTTCTTCGCTTTATAGGACAACATTTACAAAGCACGGTCCTCTAGTAAATTGAAGAACGGGGGTGAAGGAACTATCTATGGCCTTCTACGATACTGTAGTCCAAACATAATGATGTGAGTTGCAGCGTTTGTTTCGCTGCTGCATGCATCTCCGACCTGAACGTCACCTCCTCGCTCGCTTAACACAGCAGTAGAAATCGGTATATTTGATTACCATGGCTTTATTGGGCAGTCTGCATTAAAACATTTGAAATAAAATAGCATTATAAAATTTTACATGGATGGAAGTAGCGCCTCTGGTTCTACATAGCGGTATTCAAGGAAACAAGATTGTTTGCGTTTCTTGCTGACATAACGAAGCACTAGAATAAAAGTAAAATAACATTAATGCGGATCTTCATGTTTCTCTTGTCGCTTTTACAAAAGAAAATGAAAAGTTATTCCTCTGGAAGTACCAGCTCGCCAAGGAACGGGATGTGAATTTTTATAATAGTTAATCGCTTGTAGGAACTGTGATGATGTAACTGTCATACTACTCGCCTCGCCCCACGACAAACGGGGGTCAAATCCGTATTTTCATGTGTAGGAAACATGGCGGGTGTTTCTGTTGGCCGGTGGGTAGTGTCGGGGTACTACCGATACTCACTTTTCTGTGGCTGATCCATCTCTACCTCTCTTCACCACCATCAGCGCTGAAGACCATAGTTGTTAAGCGCCGATTACGTCTCTCTCATGTCACTGGGGTTACCTTAAGACTGTGTTTCACCTACATGCAGTATTTCGCATCTACATTGATCGTTCAAATAATTACATTACATTGTTCATCTCATTTCTCAATTAATGTTAATTTCGTAAACATCGAATATCATATGTTACTTGCAGATGCCACTTAGATATGACGTGAAATACGGGTTTTGTACGTGCATTACGAAAGCTTTTCTAGTATGCTTATTATGTTTTAACTTGCTGACTGAATTATGATTATGTTCGGAACCACGAGTCTTTGTGGAAGACTTTTTTTTCTTATGAAACTCGCAAATACTTAGCTTTGGTTAATCTTGTGGTCTGTAATACACAGACTCCATTTCACTCGTTAGTGTTAATACTTCCAGCCCTACAATTAAATGTTTTGTGTGAAATTTAAAACAAGTAACAAAAATGTAAAAGAGAATTTAATGTTTTTAGTGATTATCACTTTATGTTTTCAAAGATATCGTGTGTATTGGCAAGGGGATTTATAACGCAATATCTCACTTCAAATTTCAAATTAATCATGATTTGGAAGTAGTTTATTTCCAGTGGTTCAGTGTGGTCTGTTCAAAATTATCATTTACTATTTGTTTCTCAGATCTGATACAGGCTATTTCATAATTCCGACGGTTTTCGCCACTAATTTACTTTAACTGCAATACATATAATGCGTTGGAATATATTCGGACTAAACTAAGCTGAAAGAAATATTAGTCGTGTTTTGAATGCTTTTTCCTCCAAAGCCATGTTCCCTGCAGCAGTTAGCTACCGCCACTCCGCGGCACGCGCCTGCGACTTGGGAGGGGACAGCCTGCCGAACATACCCGAACTTGGACTTAAAAATATTTTCAGCTACACGAGATCGCTTATTTTTTGTGACGAGAAGTGTACATATTAAATCAAATAATAATAAAATAAAATCGTAACATGTAATGCAGGCAAATATGTACGTATTAACTTTTAAAAAAATTTGCTTCATTGAGCACAAATATTTATTTGGTATCACAATTTACTTGCATTTTTCAGGCATACCGAGATGCCATTTGCATTTTACAGGTATTGAAAGCTTCCATTTTGCACCCGATTCGTTGTTGACCAGTCTGATAATCCTTCGAGTATATACCGTATCAGGTCATTATTATTCTCTTCGTAACCCAAAGAAAGAGTTCTTTCATCTGCTGATGATGCGTATACTTAAAAATATTTTTACACCCACATACACAATGATAAATCACATTTGGGGGGGGGGGGATCCAACAGAGCATTCTATCCGCTATTTTCCACAAATGCCAGCGTAATCCTCCTTTCTTGAATAAAATATTTGACCCTTGTTGCGTCGGAAAACCTAAGGCAAAGCTGTTTCGGTGTAAAATGCCTTAGGTTTTCCTGATGCAGCAAGGGTTAAATATTTTATTCAAGAATGGAGTGTAGTGGTGAGTAAGGGGTGATGAAATAAAAAAAAATTTTGTGGTGTAAAATTATGATAGTGTGAAAACATAACACAAAGGTGAATGTACAACTTAATTAAATTATAGCAATTTAAACATATTATGAGCCCCTTTACAGATGAATAGATGGAGAATATTAAAATCAGTAACGTTTTCAAGCAAAAATAAGTAATGATAAGGACTCATGTTAAACAACCTCTTTAAAACTAGCAGTCATTCAATTGTATTATTCTTAAGAACTAGTGCATCTCAACTAACCACTCTACATACAAAGAACATCAGACGATTCAAATATTCTACCATTTTTAATAAGACGAAACAAACTGTTTCAATTGAAAAATGGTAGGTTTCCATAAAAATAATATTCAATGATTAAACGAACAAAGCGATGTTTATAACTGCTGCCATTTGTGTAAAATAAATTAAATGAGTTTAGTTTTAATATCTTGGAAAAAAATTACTATTTTCCACAAACATTTTTCGTCAGTATACATGATTGTGAAATCATGTGCAATCGTCATTTTAATAATCTTGCATTGTTTCTTGGAAATTGCTAATAAATTTAACATGTAAGTGTCCGACCAGTCATAGCTCATTCCTTTTTAGATTCGCTATATCTTGACCCAATTCTCTAGCCTCAAGATCTCGATGCTTTCGAAGTGCAGGGAACCAGAGCAGTTCTGAATAGGATTCAGGCGGACTCCCCGGTCCATCTCGTCACCATCTAAGTAGAAGTCGTTCTCAGCAGTCGAACGGAACTCCAGGCCGATGAAACATCATAATTTTAATCAGTTTCTATAGATCACCACGTAGTTGAATACTGGTGAATGAGGGATGTATGCGCATGTCTTAGCTGGAATTCATATTGTGATATAAATATGCATGGTGGTCTAGCATCTCGGGAATAAAACTGTGTTTTAGTTTGCATAATTCATAAAGAGTGAAAACTATTGACACCTGCTGGTTTTGAAGCAGTGCGAATTCATACAGATGTTCGCGTGTCACTTTTCATTCGGCTTAAGTCATGTGACAGTGGGCGGGACTCTGATTGGGTAGGGCGAGGGTATTTTACCTTGACCAGATATATCTCTTAATGGAGCGTGCGCATGCAAATGTATGAAAATACGTTTATTTGGTTTGCCATACGTAACAGTTTTTTTTTTTTATGATTTTGTACTTGTGATAGGCGTACTTTTACTCTAGCGTTTTCTCTGTATAATTTTTTTCCCCGCAAAACTAACTATACGTACATTATTTGCCTATATAAAGGGTTTCATATCCAGACACTGGAAGCTAGAAATATCACCGCACATTGTGTAACCATATGGATATATTTTTCCCGCTGCCTAAATTTCCTATTGGGTTAAGTTAGTGTAATCAATGATTTTTGTAAGGTATTCCTTGCTTCTATTTCGATGCATATTTAGAATATTGGTCTTGAGAGCCGATGAGGGGTAGGTATGTGTGTACTTTTATTGCGAGTGCTGGGGAGTTGTAATTTTATATTAGCTGGGTATTTGTTTAATGAATTCAGTAATTTTGTGAATATTAATATAAATTGCATGATTAATGTCGGTTTAATGAAAACGTATTTGGTTCTGTCGATTAAATGTTACTTGATTAAAGTGGAGATCAGTTACTTTGCTAAGGAAAACAGTTTCATTCCATAATCGCATGATTAAAATAGGTTTAATGAATTTGTTTCAATGATTAAAGTAATTCGCTCGGTAAACTATTTGAACATAAATCGTAGTGAGCCAGAAGTGGGTCACATGTTCTCTCTCCATCCACACATCCTTCGCCAAGTGGGCCAAAACATACCTGCGTTCGTGAATTCCACTCACAAACAAAAATGTCTCTTATACCACTCTTACTCCAACAGTAACACCTATATAAACCATTATAACCCACTCCTCTGGTCAGTCGTCTTCACAACGTCACAGAGGACACATCTATGCTGCTCCGCCAATATCACCCTTATGACACTTATCCCTTTCAACACCAATCAAATACTATAACAAAAATTTATATAAAAAATTGATTACATAATTATTTTATTAATCGTTTTTATCGACTTTGTCAATTTAGTTAATTAATCAAGTCAATTAATCAATCGAACAATTATTTAATCTCATTGCATATGCTAATTAGGCACTTTTCCCACTCTTGCACCAAATATGGCTTAGTCCACTCTTGCACTAAGTGAATTAGAACATGAATGCTCTCTCTACTGGGGTAACAGAATAAATACTCAATTTTAATGTTACTTTTATCAGCATTAAAACGAAAATGGTTTTTTGATCAGTCTTAATTAAAGTCTTCAATAGAAAAAATACAAATTTAATGAACTATGCATGTAGATATACGACTGATTGGCGAATTAATTATAAAATAGTATGAAATATTACGGATTTTCTTACGTCTATTAATCAAGTGTGGGTGATGACAGTCCGTCTCGTGGCGGAATCAAGAAATTAATGTCGTATTTGTGTTGAAAATAGAATCCAATATGGAGGGCACCGACAGCACTACCTATACTTTAAAAACATTAACAACTATAGCTGATACATGATGGCTAAATAGACAGTTCGCCTGGTGACGAAAACGAGAAAATCGGCCCACCTAGGTGTTGAAAATATGAACAAATGACAAACGAAATAAACCAAGATGGCTGCATACGACAGAATGAGCAAAGGTGAGGTGGTAAGAAGGTGGAACGAATACGATTAACTAGTGAGGGTGGAGGGGAGTAAAGCGAATGTGAATAATTAGCCAATCAGTACAAATGGATTGGGTGGTGGTGACGGAGCGAACGCGACATATTGGTCGAACGAACATTAGTAATTAGCCAATGAGAAACAAAGATAGTGGTGGAGCGAACCCATCTAATTGGTCGAGCGAAGTGAGTAATGGTTGGCGGGGGTGGGGCAATTGGGGAATTAAATATATTGGAAAGGGGGATTGGTGGGGATCAATCGTCTGCTGGAAGTGGTGCTGGCTGGACCTCTGGTAAGATAAGATTTAAAAGAAAAATTAATAATATATTTCATTTACCAATAAATTTGTTATTATTTATTACCAAAAATGTTTAATGATTTATAATAATATATTTTAAATATTTTTTTAATTCTAATTTTTTTTTAGATTTGTTGGTATATTTTGGTATTTTCAAGGTCAAAGTTCACCAAGGTCAATGTTCAAGATCAAGGTCAACGACGTGCGACATGGTGCGCACGATGGTTCTGGGAGACCGGAATGACTTAGCATGAACAACTCCTATGCTCCAACCCCCCACGCCCTTGGGCGCAATCATACCAAATCAATCTACTAATAGGTAAGTTGCAAAAATTTGCTCATACAGAAGGAAGTGTAGAACTGCTTTAAGTCTTAAATAAATCTTATCCAAATACTCTATAAGATTTTTCAACTTGCGAGAGTATTCTCATCAACACCACCGGGGATTCGCAGCTTGTGCAAAAACTAGGTGTGATGTAGAGTGTAGCTACGTGCGAACTTAAATGTATTATAAGTTTGGATCACTTAAAACAACTCATGTGATCATTTTAAAAACACGTAACACAATTACTCAATAACGGTTACTGTCAATGTGTTATATATACAGAATTCTCAAAATTATATAAATTCGTTCTTCTTAACCGAATAACTTCAGAAATATTTGGTAGATAATTACAGTTGTATTCAGTACAAAGAAAAATGTTAAGCTCATAAGTCCAGTTCGCTCTGCCGTCATAGCTCAGGGGCAGAGTGGCCGACTTGCAGTGGGGGGGGGGGGGGGGGGTTCTGAGTTCGCGCCCCGGCTCCTCCGCGGCAGATCCTCAATTCGCATGTCGCGCACATGTATGCTGTGCATTTGTCATCAAGTCCGTTTAACTTGAGCTCATCAGACGCCAAAAACACACTCTGTCGAACGCCATACACACGCTCTGTCCAACAGCAAATATATAGGTCAATATGTCATTAAAGTCAACAAAAAAAAGTTGGTATTGTGGTTATCGGTGTGCGTTAGAAACGCAAAGATCGTGAGATCTAGACCTCATGCCGGTGAAGTGTCTTTTTTTCCCCGTGCAATATATCTTGAAATAATGTTTTCCCTAATTCATCGGATCTGTTTTCTTGAAGAAAATACTTAATTTCATGTCCACTTCTTAATAATGTAAGTTGTAATACGGGCCTATCATTTGTGACACTAAAAATACAGGATGTTTCTTAAATACATGTACAAATTCCGCATGTGTATTCCTCGCGAGAGAAATAAGGTGAAAACATATATACGACTTACCGTCTAAAGTGCATCCCAAGGGCGGTACGCCGCTTTGAAGTACGGGCAATAAGACCAGGTAATTGCACTTTCTACCAAAAGGTATGTTCAATCTCACCGTAAGACCATGTAAATCGATTAAATGGACAAAGTTCTACGATCCGCGTGATGTTTAACACCGTCAAACAATGTATTCGTGACAAAATAGGGGTTCCAACCCTTATTTTGCAATAAATGTGTGTATTGCCAGTGGTTCATTATATTTTAAGTGTCGTATTATGTAGGAACACGTTAAAATATGGTAAAAAGTTTTGAATCATAACTGCACTTATTCCAACCGTTTCCGAGGTATAAATGCATAAAGTACACAACCACGAAATACCGTGGCCGGGTATGTAGCCAACACGCAATTCATCTCAGACGATCGGAAGTCGCGTAGCATACCGTACTAACATAAGATCACAAAATGCCATGATGATGCATTCATAAATAAATTAATCGTGTGAGGCGAGTGGATGGTATCCACTCACATCTTATCCGGTACAAGAAAATAACAATTTCCTTACCTCTTCATTCACACATTATCATGGGAATTTTTTAGTTCTCCATTTCCCGCATCTACAAAAGGCGTTTACCGGCACGTTTGTGAAGGTCCTCCAAGCTGGGGATACTGGTTTCCTGATATCGCATTGTCCGAAACTAAATGCATTAGGAAAACACAAAACAAGCAAAAACGTTAACGAAGCACACAGTGGCTTCCCTTCGCCTCGACAAACCCACGCAAACACGCTCAACCAAGTGCCTCCACGTCTGGCGCCGTCGGTACTATAAGCGTCACAAGACTGGGCGGATCGTCCCTTAGTTGCTTTAGGGCCGGGGACACACGGCCCCGGAAAACGCCCTTCGCCCGTCCCCGGGAACACGGCAACGGACGCCCGGGGACGGGTCATGTCCCAAAACTGTTTTGATGGTTGTCATGGGCCCGGTCCGTTTCAGGCAGCTTGTGTAGTCGTGGACGAAGAAAAACGTAAATGAATAGTTATTGGTTTACTATACGACACCGAAGAAAGAACACCTGTAGCAAATTTTAAGCGAAAAAAAAATTGTTGGCCAGTTGTAAATTTTAATGAGTTTATTTGGTTATGTGTAGCCATTTATGCATAGTTTTCAAGAATGAAAATAACATTTATTTATTTAATAATGTTTACATGTATTTCTATGCATTTCATTAAGAATGGAACTAACAGTCAAAGCCTATTCATTTAAACTAAAATGTTTTCACTGTAGATCTACCAAGCTGCATTCAAAGGAAGCATTTGTGTTAAATTGATAGTCAACGTATAATAATTATAATTGAATAGTTGTAGTGCATCTACGACCCTCTTAGCCTATAGCTACACTATTTCATATTTAAGCATGTGATTTTTTCCACCTGTTTGGAAAAGTAAATCGTATAAATTTTTTTAATTAGTGTAGATCTGCTTGCCATTCCCTTTGCGGTTAAATTTACGTAATTGCAAATATTATACATAATACGTTTCCCAATTGAACATACTAGAATATTACAGTAAATATTTGTGAAACTTGAACCAAAAATATAAATTATGTTAAATTTTTCAGGTTATTTATTTATTTTCTAAATCGGCAAAGATGTGCCTAGTTGGATATTTTTACATGAAAAATGAAGTTTTTGAACTTCCTTTATCAATAATTGTTAAGCAGTATATAGCCTGCTCATAGTAAATAAGCACTTTTGAAGCCATAGTTACTGTTTCCTTTCAGCCATATTTTATCCTTTAACCACCTTTGTAAATAAATATTGCCATATAAATAATGAACACAGTGTGTATATTCCACTGCACTCGGAAGTTAACGTCTAAGGCTAAAATAATTTTTTTTTTCTATTCTAAATTAGGGGGCTTTCAAAAGAGCTCGCTCTACAGTTAATAGCGTTTGTATGTACAGTTAATAGCGTTTGTATGGTATTAGTATTTTTTTAGGAGAAATAAAGAATTGCACAAAATGTGCAATTGTTACGAAAAATTTTAATGCCTAGATGTAATTACAGCAATATTTCCAAGCTCAAAGTACCAGCGGAAATGGCAAGAATTTTTTGAAAGGATTGCGAAATAAGAATATTATGGATACATTAATGGCCATTGTAAAAGAAGTTAGCAGGTAGAGGCGGTAAATTCTAGTGTTCACATTAACGCATATTTTTTGTTGTCTCGTCGCGCCCTTCGCGCCGCTTCTGTCGCACTATTGTGATTCCAGCACAACAATGCCTCTCATTCACTCCGGCAAGTGTATATCCTCGCAGACAGGGAGTCGGCAAGAGCAGCGCATCGGAACAGCCGCGAGCTCACACACTTCGTTTCGCGGACCCGTCAATCCGCATCAAGCGAGTTGTCCCCGAGGTCTCGGGAGGACGGTCGCCGGAGCGACGGGGGGACAATCGAAGGACGCAACGGACGTGCGTCATGCCCCAGGGGCACGCAATTAAAACCGGATGACGTGTCCCGCGCCGTACTTCTCCGCGGGGGTCGCCCCTCGGGCTAATTCCCTCAATCGACGGAGATCAAGTGGACAGGAGAGCGCCGTTGAACACTCCGCCCCGAGAGAGAAATACGGCGTGGTCCATCGTGCAGCGTCCCTCTTTCCATCTTCCGAGATGGGAGAGGTTATCGGCGGGGGTGGTCGACGACACGACTTCAATCACGGGGATCACGTTTCGATCTTAAGGCGGGTAATGACGGTGATTGCCGACAAGGTATGACGCCCGGAGAAGCGACGTTGCCGCTCGGGGGTCACGCCCCAAGGAATTCCCTCCCTCCCTCTCTCCCTTCACTCCCTCCTTCCCTCCTCTTTCCATCTCTTGCTCCATCCCTTGCCTCGTTAAGAAAGAACACGACTGGAAACCTTGTTGTGTGCCGTAGACCTTCCACAAGTATTTCTGTGGTGGAGGCAGTACAAGGTTTATTTCCCCGCCATCACATTGGAGGTCTTCTTCAGTTATCGTTCGTGACCGTTACATTTATTTACAGGTTGAATACTCCGGTCCTATTTCCGTTTCTGAAAACACGAAAGAACTTTCGGCATGTTGCACTGAAAAATAGTGTGCTCACTACGCCGTATTTTGTTACAATATACACTGTTTTGTATAGAAAACTTGTTTTTGTAACCCATAGCAACCAGATTAGTGGCTACTTAAAACAATTTAGTATTATCACGAATCATTTGGTAGCATACATTTTTCATGACAGCTTTAGTGATGTCTACGCATGATCATCTATAGTCACATAGACACATGTATGCCCTAATAATGTTAGTCGAGATCAAAATCTGCATGCACAGTTTGAAATGCAGAGAACCTAGGATAGGTAACTAAGTATGAATATTTGTTCTGAATTAATTGGTGAGAACGTGTGCACTCCGTACTTATGTCTAAAACTTAGTTCAAGAAAAACCGCAAGCAGCAGTACGCGGGGTAAATATGAATGTCGCCTTCAAATTTTGGCTATACTTTCTTCAAGGAGAGACAATTTGAAAACATATAACTTACAGTATAAGATGAATTCTAATGCAACATTGTTGACGCTGAAGCTAAACTACTAGTTTACTGCAGATGTTACACGAAGTACCTACCTAGGACTGGACGCTGAGTGTGTGATAGATATATTGCTGGACGGAAATCTGCAACTACTACAAGATATTTCGTTATCAGTTATGACATGAAAAATTTTAACTTGTATTAAATTGCGTAACTCGTACGCCATGTTTTTAACGACTGATTATTAATCTGCATGGCAATAGGAAATATAAAGTTTGCCTTGTGTTGTTACCACAATCTTCACCGAATACGAGAAATTATTCCAGTATTTCTATACCAGATATTTCAATACCTGGCGTGCAAGCAAAACGCAAAACACGTGATGATATATAAAGTTGTCGTGATTCAGGAAAGAAAGGAGGGCGGGCGTAATTCCTTGGGAACGTAAATACTCATGAAAAATTGTCTCAGAAATCCTTTAAACCACGATAAATCTAAATAAGTTGCAGGTAGAACTTCATCTCTTCGTAGTGTTTTTACATGCATGGAAATAATCAAGAAAGGACTTTCATGAAATCAGACTATTGGAATCAACAGCGAGACCACCTCAATTTTTGGGGCTCTTGTGTTGTGTCGCTGGGTATGTAAGGCCTGCGTAAATACCTCAAATTCGCAGCCAGATCCCACAGATAAAAATCTTATGTTGTGCCAACATATATTAATATAACTAATAGAGTTTTTTTTTTTTTTTTTTGTTATCTGTAAGCCGTCAGTAACTAATGTTGATGTTGTAATATACTGTTTTGCTATTAATATAAACGTAATATTAAATAATTTTGTACGTTACCTCATTACTGCACTGTCAACATTAAGGTAACCTTTATGTTGCTGCGAAACGAATTTTGTGTTGAATTGATGTTAACACTTGTGCAAAAAATGTTCTTATATATATTTTGCTTTTAAACGAAATTCCGATGTAAAGTAAATTATGTATAATTATTTTATCACAAAAAAATATTAACAACGAAGAAACAATTAGTGAATTTTTTATAGATCGTTCCTGCGCCTTGAGTACTTAACGTTTCCACTTAACCTAACATCCTACCATCTGCTCTATTCTTACATTCCTTTCTTTATGTATTAATACTTTATTCTTGAGAAATATGTGCACATTTGGCACTCGTAAAATGCTTTCAAAGGTTCGAAAGCTGGTCTAAGCTAAATTTAGTTCTCATATATGCTTTAAAATTTAAATACAATGATTTCAATTTACGAGGTTATCACTGATAGTATTTTGAAACTTCAAGTCAGTGTAAATTTTTGTTGGCTGGACATTACTTTAACGTCGCAGTAACACAGATATTAAGTCATTTGTGTTGCTTTTAGCGTAATACAACATTTTGTTGCGGCAATATTAGTTAGACTGGATTGGACTGGAAAGGGCTTTTTAACGCCCCCTGGTTTTATGCCTGAAGGTGTATCATGGGAGGCTTACAAATAACTTATAATATATGACCTTACTTAATCTAACACCCATGCCTTGCCTGGTATTCGAACCCAGGACCTTCCGCACCCCAGACCGGTGGCGCACAACCAACTGCGCCACCGCATAAGAAAAGGTACATTTTATTATGGAAAAAAGGAAATATTTGGGTAAATTGAGTGAATTTTAAGGGAAAAGGGAAATTCCAACATGGCGGCGGGCGGCTCCTCCGCTCCTACCCGCCATCCCCTGGCGCCAAAGTCATATGTTATATACTAGTGTTGTGGTTACTTACAACTTCCTCGGAAAGCTGTGATTGTAAGACATTTCCTTGCAATTGTCGTCTCGATAGAGTTGATCCACGTTACATAACTGGTACTAATATGTTACTCGCAATAGCCGAGTTCTCCCTCTAGTTCGCCCTCTATCTGAATCGGCACATGCCTACAAATTACGACATTGAATCTGAGGATGTTAACACCATCACCCATTGTGCATAGTTAGCCATTGTTTCTGATGTTATTGGAACTATGGACATCAGACACGATACGTAAGTATATGTTTTATGGCCCAGCGTATTAAGTGATATCAACTAATGGTAAATTAAATTTTATAAGCACAGTTACTCTAACAATTAATAAAATAACTTATTTACTTCTTTAATAATCGCATGGCTGGAAAGGTCAACTAGGCAAGAACCTGAGGCCAGCAATAAATAAATAAATCTATACTTCCATGGTTTTGGTTGCAATCATTCGAAAATAATAGTTTGTTTTGACTGGAATAACTCCGACCCCTGCGTCGGCAGGCTCAAGTTAAATTCTGCTTACCTATTAACTTAACCTAACCAAGCTAAACGGTTCGGGATCTGATTGTGACAATTCCCTGCTCCCTGAGAAATCGAACCCAAGTACTCTCAATCATCGAGTTATCTAATGTGCAATGAAATATCTTCGCCATTCGTTCGGCCACCAGGTCGCTACTACGTACTTTAAATATATAATTTTTTTAGCTAAGGACAACTACGTAAAACTGTAGGCTACTGCCTTTAATATTAGCAGAAAGAATGTTTGCACAATTATTATAGACTCTAGTCCACTGTGCGCGGTTCGAGGCTAACATCCCGCACAGCCCATATTTATGTGGATCAAGTCAGCACTAAGTGATTCGTAGGTCATTATGATCAACTGATCAACAGGTCTCGTCGTATTTCTCCTCCTGGTAAATATGAATGTTGTAAGACCCAACAAACAGCGATGTAGAGATATTAGCTGAAGTCCAACTTCCCAGTTTTATTGTTCTTTTCGTTTTTTGAACTAAACGGACGTAACTCGCTCATTCGCACGAATCAAACCGGCTTGAAAGAGGTGGAAAGAACAAGCGAGTAACGTGTGTATCCGTAGCGCATTTCCACAGACTGGGTAAAGAGAGCCTCGACGTATTTGTAGCTGGTCGTTCAACGGAGGCGCATTCTACTGCTTGCTGTCTCTGTTGCCACTAGGTGCGCGCGCACACACAAACGCACACGTTACAACCTACTAGTGCGAGGTTGCCCCTGCACATACTCATTTCACATTCATGGCGTCTTTCACTGGACGAAGTTATCATATGCACATGTGCAATAAAACACTGGAATTATTGCTATTGTGTGAAAGAAGTATTTACAAATATGTATGTTTAGATATATGTGGTGACAGTGAACTAAATGCGCAGTTTACAGCTGTAACTACAATGTCTACATACATTATTTCCCTTTCGAGCGCATTAAAGAACTGAACTGAATCTTTAAATGTTACAAATGAAGTAATTACTATTATGTGTGCCAAATGCAGTGAAATGAGAGATTTGTTAATCACAGTGGTAACAGTTTTATACTCTACAAATTTCCTTATATAGTTTTCTGTACGACAAAGAAAACCATTTGTTTGAGGATGTTTTGTTTACAGCAACACAATGTAGTTTTAATTCAAAGAGAAGGTTAGGATGCTCTCAATCGCGGGGATTTTATGATTTGTTTTCTGTAAAATTACAGTTTTGCTAAAAATTATGTTTCTTTTTATTTTTACAGTAAATTTTGAACAAGAGCTTAAAGTCCTATGACATTAACCAAGGACGTGGTTAATACTTGAGTTTTCTCAGGATGTTTCCAATCGCGAAGGTTTTTAATGATTTTTTCTGTGAGATTACATATTTGCTAAAAAAATTATGTTTCTTTTTGTTCTATATAGTAAATTTTGAACATTAACCTATGATCCTATGTCATTCTCCCATGACGTTAACCAAGGAAACGGTTAATATTTTTCATTATAATAAAACATTTTCTCCAACTGTTGGTTAGGTTGAGCAGTTTAACGTGCTATATTTAAGCCTTGCTTCCCTGTATTGGAGCGTGGGTTCGAATTCCACACCTGATAAATAATTTTAAAGACATATATTACGATAGTGGAGATGATGTCTCTTTCTCTGACTGAGTTTGAGTGTTACATAAACCAATTGTTCTGTTGTGAAAATAGTATATAATCGTGTGTCTTGTATGAATGTTTTCACATCTTCGACGATTGTGATGGAAGTCAGATCGTTACGACTGGAAACGTATAGTGATAGTGTACGCTTTTGTATTATGAAGATGTTAACAATGGTTTAAGATTTACCATCTGTAACATCTTCAACAAGGGTTTCTGATTAGTCTCTAGAAGCAATAAAGAACCAATATTGTTACTGTGGAAAATACTTTTACTATAAGTTGTCATGGATGTTGACATGAATGGAGTCATTGTTTGTTCATTTCAGCATACCAGTCGTTCCACTGTGATAATTGTGATACTGTGTTTACTCGTAGTGATATCCTGTATAGACATAAGAAGAACTGTAAAGGTAATGTTCGCCGATTAATGGGAAGCGACTACAAGTAGTGCAGCAAGACATTTGCGATTATGTTTAGCGCTAGACAACATGAAGATAGTAACTGTCCATTTGCCATTAGTTATAAGACCTATACATGTGTTAAATGTAATTTTTTATATGCGAGTAGGAGAACCTTGAGTGTACACTGCAGGAAAAGTTCTATAAATTTAGAGTAACGCATAAATACTTTTGTTGAAATGAGAATATGATTGAGTGTATGTAAGTGTATTGAGTATTGAGTGAATTAAGTGTATGTATTTTTTTATAATTGTGTGAAATAAAGATAAAGTGTATGAAAGACTATTGTTTTTATTCATTTTATCTCTTCCAACTTTTAAGTGTTTCTATGAGTAAAAGCTTATAAAACTTAAAAGAATGAGAGTAAAGATTATAATATAAAAATGTATGGATAGTTGAATGCCTACATTAACATTCATTCAACCACTATGTTTAAATTTTTCGAAACATTAGGTGAAATGTTTTTCTTAAATGTATGAATAGAGAGCGTCTACAAACCTTGGATGGGTCAATACTGCTAAAGATTGATTGAAGGATTGGTAAGGATTGATAGAAATATTGGTAAAGATCGGTAAATATTGGTAAGGATTGATGGAAAGAATGTTAAAGATTGATGGAAAGAAAGTTAAAGATTGGTGTGTGTGTGTGTGTGTGTGCGTGTGTGCGTGCGTGCGTGCGTGCGTGCGCGCCTGAGTGTTTGCGTGAGTGTGTGCGTGTGGATTAATGATATGGTGAGCTCTCTGTTTCTGTAAATGAACCTTTGACAAATGGAATATGTAAAATAAAAGAAATTACTATAAATATAAGTCTGTAAATTAAATAAGTGTATCAAACAATTATAGCATAATGTGAATTTTTTAAAGTTAAATTTATTTGTTGAATATTGTGTATGAGAAGAGTATAATATAAATATTTATTTTAGAAAATATTTTCTACTAAATGGAATATCATATGTGTGTGTGTTTGTGGATGTGTGTGTTTTGGAATAGATTTTGGTCATTTTCGGTCAATTATTTGTTGATTTGGGTTATTTTGAATCATTTTGGGTTAAACGAGAAACAATCCCAAGTAAAACGGGCCTGTAGGCTTCCAACAAGATTAACATAGCTTTGAAAATTCGAATCCAAAACTGAATTGAAATCAAACTTATGAGAAAATATTTAAATGATAAAATACTGATAAACAATTACTAAATAGACTGAAATAGTTAGCTTAACTTCATTTTTATAGCCAAATATACCAAATCTCGAAATATATAAAACATCTACCAAAACAAGACCTGCCAATAATAGATATCAGACAAATAGAATTCAGTTACCTATTAAATGAATCTTAGTTAGTTCAAATGGAGAATAAGAGTATAAGCCTATTTATCGCAATAATTAAAATAATAAAACAATGAGAAATGTAATAAAAATACTGGCAGTAATAGTAAATGACTTATAAGCAGAAAATTATGTTTCAAAATTGTTTAAAAACAGTTCATAGAAGTGCAACAATAATAAAATAGTAGTGACGTATTTAAAACGGCACAATTTACATTGGTTTATTAATAACATAGGTAGTTTTTGTTAAAACATAGGCCTATAACGCACAAAAGTTCGCGTAACACAAGAATACCTTACAGTCAATTCACATATCAGAATTTTAAAAAGATACTAATTAGTACTAGGGTTTATTCTTATATGGCCTAGTATACACAGCACCAGTCCATTCACAAACCTCATTAATTTATTTAACTGTAGCTCCTCGTAAATGGTTTAATGGTATTTTTTCATGACAGATTTTCCCTTAAGATATTCAGTAAACCGATTCCCTACTTAAAATCTTAAGCTTTGTCAAATTTTTTGAAGTAAATTGTGCAAGCAACAAGATACTGTAACACTCAGATCTACAGTTTCTGGCTTGACAAAAATGGGGGTAAAGAAAAATTATGAATTGCGAACGCGTGATACCAAATGTATTCTCGGAGACACTCCTAACTTTCGACAACTGGTATAGTTTATTTTACCTGGGCTTTCCTGCAGTGTGTAGAAAAACAATAATCCGCAGCGGAAGAGCGGTGCGGTTTTTTAATGCCGATTCCGTTCTCCCCTGTACTTAGTAGAGGCTGTGCACGATAAAGTGAGTACTTTTAAAATCAACCTTAGAAAAAGTCACTGCCTCTACCTACATATATTTTAACGGGCGCAGTGACTGATATGCGCCCAGTAAAGTTGGTAACGATGGAAGGGAAAATAGTTCCACATCTTAACGTCGAATAAAAAGTGTAACCATTTGGGTTAACTTAAATTATTTCTATCTTTTTTTTTTAATGCGCCTATGTGAAAAAATTAGCAGATTTCTAAATTACTTACTTTTCTAATAATTTTAAAGTTTCACTTGACCGACGCATGAAGAAAGCGATAGGCCCGTGGCAATGATGATTTTGCATAAGGCGGAAGAACAAACAACGTGCATACAAACAGATCTTAAGCAGGGCTTTCAAAAGTGATCATTTTACGGTGAACAGCCTATAGCTCATTTTCCACGTAAAGATGTGGAAACGGGCCTTGGGTCTGACTGGCCAATCGCACGACCAGGCTGCCAGCCGGCAAATAAAGTTACCAGGCACTGATTCACGAACGGCGTTCCGACATGTTCCTGGCCAGTGACGCCATTTTGTTCGCATGTGGGTCTGCATGTTGCTGTTTCACCTCTGTATTTATAAGTGTACTTGGTGCCGCCGTACTTTCTCTTGTACAAGCTTCCATAAAACCTAGTATACAAGACGGTATAGTAGCTACAATGCGTGTTGACATGAAGATTCCTGTCACCAACAATTCCTCACACACTAAAGGCCATTCACATTAAAGTGAGCACTTTAGAAATCAACCTTGGCAAAAAGTCACTACTCCTGCCTACATATATTTTAACGGGCATACTGAGTGGCATACGCCCAGTAACGTTATTAACGATGATAGGGAAGTAGTCCCATGTCTTAGCGACAAATTAAAAGTTTTAGGTACCCATTTGAGATAACTTAAATAATTATTTCTTTCACTGTCAGTATTTTTTTATTCATCTAAGTTTAAGAATTTGCAAATTTGTAAAATACTTAGTTTTCCAATCATTTCAAGGTTTTAATTGACCGACGCATGAATAAAGTGATGAGTCCATGGCAGTGTTAATTTTACGTAAGGCGGAATAATGCACTCTGTGCATACAAGCAGATCTTAAGGAGGGCTTTCAAAAGTCTTCAGTTCAACGTGAGCAGCCTATAGCATAAGGCACACTGCATGGGGAGCAAATGACCTTGCTGTTTAATGTGTACTGATGTATTTTTAACCAATCAAAATAACAATCTTAAATCACCACTAACGCAATATATGTCTCGTCTGATAATCGCTCGGATTAAACTGTACCTTATGTGGGTAGTGTTTTCATCCTTTAATAGATCTCATCTTCACACATTATTTCAAAGATTGCCTATCGCCGTCTGTTTTGACTTTGTCCTATTTCAAAAGCATTTTGATGAATTTCAACCTATTTGACGGGTTATCATGATTAGGGCATCCTTTTTGCGTTAATCGCCAATTCGTTTCAAGTAGAAGCTAACAAGAGCGTCGCACATACGAAACTATAGTACGACTGGCCAAATACTAGAGTTGCTATGTAACATGTGAAAAAAAAAAATTAAAGGCAGAGCCTATTAGACATCGTGATATTATATCTGCTCGTACAAAGCAAGAGTAGCTATTACGAAGCTGCTATTGCAGACTGTGTAACTTGACCATTATATGGACATGATTTCAGTATACGTGTAATGTATTTTTTTTTGCCTAAAACAAATTTCCCCCTAAACATTGACTGGGGTGTTTGGGATTTCTATCTCCCTCCCCTCTCTCTCTCTCTCTCTCTCTCTCTCTCTCTCTCTCTCTCTCTCTCTCTCTCTCTCTTCTTATAGAGCGTATACTTCTTGCAGGTGCTGGGGTAAGAGCAGTTTTAGCTAGTTCGGAAGTCGTTAACTCGAACTTTCCCGAAGTCGCGACGTAAATAAACAATTATAATAATTTACCTCCGGACCTGCGAACAAGCCTAAGTGCGGCAGGCGCCATTCTCACCCGCGCCATGATTAAGTAATAAAGTCTTGGCGAAGAGTAAGCAGTGCTACTTCCCCCTTCCCAATCGTCCTTTCTTTCCCTGCAGCGATAAACGAGCCTATCCTTCCACTCTAAGTTCCGAGTTCCCGGAGAGAAAGAAAGAGAGAGAGAGAAAGCGAGTTTAGGAAGACGTCGCTACATAAAACAAGAGCGAGTCTAATTGGTCATGACACCTGCACGAGCAAGGGATGTCTCGGAGAAGACCAATTAGAAAGGGAAATATGTACGCGGAAAGGTGGGAAGTGAGGGGAGAAGGAGCAGGTAAAAGTAAGGAGTGGACGACAGCAACAGCGACGATAACTCAAGTGACTTACAGAACCGCATGGAAATGTGAACTTGCCAAGCAAATAAAACATTGGCCTCGGGTCGCCGCGCAATGAGGGAAATTACTCACACGCTAGCTCGAGCCAGGCGAACGACAGACGTCTGCCTGTACTACCTGTCGCCGGCAGAGAGAGCTTGTTTATTGCAGTGGCGAACATTGATTCCGGTTGATGCCTTCCAACTGAGGAACACGTGGAAACATTTCGTGGCTCGTAACTAATTGGCCAATCAAACCAGGCATATTCTTTCCACCCTCATAGTTTTATAGCTACGTTGCTTGTTAATGGCGTTCCTAGAAAAAAATAATCTTAATACCCAATACTAATACAACATGTATTTTATGTCTGTTCCAAAAACGACGTCCTCTGTACTATTCATGAAACCCCTAGACATTAAAATTATGGCGTAAATAAAACGAAAGTAGTCCTGAGGAAAGGCTAAAAGCGTAAAGGCAATCTTTTTTTAGACATTTTTCCTTGAGACACTTTCTAGATCTTCAGCACTATGAAGAGATCTTAAATTATTTCAAGTTATAACTAGATACCTTGGCGTTGTGGCGCTACTTGAAGACAAAGGGCCGTACACACTGTCACATTGTTAGCTATGTGTTACAATTATGTTCTTTCACCCCTAGTTTACAGTAATATTTCTTGATCTTCATCACTATGAAGAGATCTTAAATTATTTCAAGTTATAACTAGATACCTTGGCGTTGTGGCGCTACTTGAAGACAAAGGGCCGTACACACTGTCACATTGTTAGCTATGTGTTACAATTATGTTCTTTCACCCCTAGTTTACAGTAATATTTCTTGATCTTCATCACTATGAAGAGATCTTAAATTATTTCAAGTTATAACTAGATACCTTGGCGTTGTGGCGCTACTTGAAGACAAAGGGCCGTACACACTGTCACATTGTTAGCTATGTGTTACAATTATGTTCTTTCACCCCTAGTTTACAGTAATATTTCTTGATCTTCATCACTATGAAGAGATCTTAAATTATTTCAAGTTATAACTAGATACCTTGGCGTTGTGGCGCTACTTGAAGACAAAGGGCCGTACACACTGTCACATTGTTAGCTATGTGTTACAATTATGTTCTTTCACCCCTAGTTTACAGTAATATTTCTTGATCTTCAGCACTATGAAGAGATCTTAAATTATTTCAAGTTATAACTAGATACCTTGGCGTTGTGGCGCTACTTGAAGACAAAGGGCTGTACACACTGTCACATTGTTAGCTATGTGTTACAATTATGTTCTTTCACCCCTAGTTTACAGTAATATTTCTTGCAAAACTAATATATATATATATATATATATATATATATATATATATATACACACTAAGATGCAATAAAAATTGAAGTGATAGATTCACAAGGATAGAATTTAAACATATACATAAAATAAACAAAGTAATTTTATGTGCCGTTACGAGATAACTACAATACTGCGTAGTAATTTGCTATATACCTGCCTTTACAATGTGACATAGATAAAATATATCTCTAGTATACCGTATGCATAACTTGTTTCCTACCGGCATATGTTTTAATTCCTGTATAAGTTATTTTTGTATGAACGCACATAATATTCGCAATTATTTTCTAGAGACTAGTAAAACAGTGATCATTCGTTCACTAATAGATACCCAACAACAATGCATTGTCCAGAACTACAAAATTGCCTATGAACCTCGACTAACTTGAAGTTCGTACACATAGAGGTGGTTAAACTCTTCAAAGGGATTATAAATAAAAAATAAACGGACTTGAACAGAGCCGCTTTTCTGCAAATGATTGCTAACACGCTGCGAATGTTTTGGACGGTGATTAGAATGTCAAAAACTTACATTACGGTTTTATGTAGCTCGGTTTTGCACATAAGAGGACAGCGGCACCCCCTGACAGTAGCAGGACTTTCACCACTCGCTACCGAGTGCGCGGGAACGAAATTTTAAGTGGCTGAAGGGGCTAAATATGGATCTTGGATCTTAGACATTACTGTGGGTATATCTCTGCAGTTATTTTCGGGATTGTTCCTGATGATCTAGTAAGGACTATTACATAAAGTCGCTAAGATGTGTCATCGGACCAAAAGGTTTTGGGTTCAAGCAGGGCTGGTTTTAGGTGAAAAGGCGCCCTGTGCAAGATTGGCCATTCTTCTCATAAGAGTAAAAGGTGGGCGAAGGTGACGTCAAATGTTTACAAGCAGAGGACACTAATCTGCCTATTTTTTTAAATGTTAATTCATGAAATTTTAAGTTCGTCTGTTATTCCTGGATATAACTAGTAATATGGATAAAATGTAAAATTTACCAAATTACCATATTTTATATATTTGTTTCTAATATTAGTTTTCAACTAGAATATCGGTTTTTATCTTATTTATTTTTGGTAACCTAGGATTTTTTCTCTTATTAAAACACAAAGAAATCTTTTCCAAACTTCACATTATTTTCGTGTAACGAATAAAAAGAGGCATTAAAACCTGCTACCAAACAATTTTTTAACGTTTTTTTTTAAACTTAGTAGTGAGATAAATTCTAGTTAAAAAATCAATATTAACATATGTGTCGATCGATGAACGGAAGCTCTTGCTGACCACGCGTCTCGCCCAGCTGTTAGCCACTAGCACTATAGGAGTTGTTTTGTAACTTTACTCGGCCATGACCATATAGTCTATTTCACAAGGTTTCCTAGTTTCTGAAAATACCACCAATAGATTTGCTACACATTTGTCGTTCGGTACAACTACATATGATATGCTCATCATTAAAATAATAGTTTTATTTCGGCGCCCCGTGCGGTGGCACATACTGCACCGCCCTAAATCCGTACCTGGTTCAACCACGGGTAAGCCATATGTTTGTGTGCTCTTTACAGATCAAAAGGTATGTTAATTTATTTTGTAAGCGATATCTCATCAACCATCATACCGAAGTCAGCATCCAGTTTGTATATTGATTACAACCATATAACAGCTATAGTTTGGGGCTAGGTATGAATATAATTATTCTTACACCGAATTTATTTGTTATTTTTGCATTGATTTTAAAGAATGCTTGTAGATAAAGTAAAAATTCATAGGCTTGTTTAAATTCATGATAACTTAATTCATGTTATATGAACTTAATAATAGGTGCCAGTCCTTAATAAAAGGATAAATTAAAAATTCATCCGGTTAGATCTCAGTCGGCAAAACAGACAATTGATCTCCAATATCACTGGTGTTTCAGTTATGATAAAAATTGCCACTTCTTCGTTTGATAGCTTGAACACAGAAAGTTAGAAAAATTAATCAATTTCAGTGCTAAGTTAGTAGGAAAACAAATAGAGTTGAGAACATGAATAACATCAGTTGATTCCATATTTAAATATTAACAAACGTCGTCAAAAATTACACTTTCACGATCTCGAACAAACTTTTGGCTTCCAAGAAAACGGTATTTTCACAATTAATGATAGTGCGCCTCGCACCACACGAATAAAGGCTTAATTTCTTCCATGAAAGAAGAAAATATTCCAGCATTCAGCACAAAAATAAAACTAACAACTCATTTTTCTTTTATCAACAACTGCAGTGTCCATGACAACGTGAATTAAACCATAGAGTACCTACTATTTATTTCCAAACATTGAAGTATTTAAATATGAACATTGGTAGGCAGGGGCCAACGGGACCCGCTCTTTTAAAGCCGATAATGGCTTACAATAATTAATGCGGCTGTAGAGCCTTCCCGTCAGGGGTCAAATGCCACTAAACACTATTGAAGGTGTATTACAAAACCAATTGTTGTGACGTAACCACGGGCAAATTTTACAAGAGATATAATAGTGTTTTCATAAAGGCTTGTAACTGTCCAAATAAAGTTTCAGGTATGATTTTAAAAAAACATTGCACTGCAGGAAATTTACTGAATATCTGAAAATATGAGGAAGAAGAATACTTACAACCCTGATGCTCACTGTACCAGTATTTATTTCTTCACTGGAATCGAATCAACTGCACAAATAGGTTATCAGATGTTTTCTATCTCAATGAAGTTCCCCAAAAATAAGACACTGGTTTCTGAAGCATAATAATTGTGTTTATTTTCCGCCGTGAACAAAAATATTTGTTTGCTATGTGTAGTTTTTTTTTTTTATCGCTAAAGAAAGATTTCAGGTTATATAACTGAGGACAGTTGTGTATAAATGCGCGAGTTGTCAATTTCTAACGTTGTGATACAAATTTATCTGGTAAAGAAAATAAAGAATTCAATAAACATACTAATGCGAATTACGGAAATACCGAAAATACTTTATCCAGAACTTCGAGGTAAACAAGTTATTCGAAAACCAGAGTTCATAAGCAGCCCCGTTTCCCTCTCGCACGCCGCTCAAAAAAGATGGTTTTACAGAACATTCAGAAATTTGAGCCGATTTCATTTGTCTCATGTATACTGGGTGGAAATTAAGCAGTTATTGACAAAATTCAGTTTTGTAGGATTTTACCTGTATAATTCAGCAACAATATGATGGAATTAATCCTATAATGTCACGTATTACTGTCGGTATCTAACGTTGAAATAAAGCTCAAAATGAAAGTAATTGAATCAATAAAGAAAACAAATTACCTTCCAATAATATCAGTATCTATGGATTTTTAACATAGATTTTAACAGCCAAAAAATTATCAAATGTGACGTTAGTCTATGCGCTAACAAAATAACGCAGACTTAAGGGGGAGTGTTAGGTATGTGGCGATGTCTAGTTATGTGAATTTATGTTTATAACATTACAGGTAAGGTCAAAGTATTTCATGGAAAAATAATAAAACAGTTATAAACAATAACATGTTTGAATATTGAAGAAAATTATATGTTTTGTAGTTTCTTTATAAAACGCTGTAAAAACAACACCTCTCTTTATTCTTTAACGAAAAAATATATTATTGGGTTCATATGAGATATAAACTCTGCCAAGACATAAACATTTGACTTGTAGGAAGTAGTAAAAGTCACATAAATAATTTTAATAGTCACTGTATGTGGCAGCTTTCAATCTGCCAAACACTACATTATTCAAATGAGTTTTTTCATATATTAATTTTTGTAAAGTTAGAAATTGACCTCGTTGTGGCATTCTACCATGTTTCTAGAAAACATAACAGCAGACAAATTATTTATTTGTGTGACCGTTAACGAACAATAAGTTGTGCAATTAAACACTAGCCATCAACGATATATAGTCGTGGCTTTCATATCGTTTGCCGTAAAGATAGCTCTGTTTACTGCTGCGCTCTGCACGACACAACGGAACTACAAGGGCTATATTCTTGATGTCTTCGAACAGAGTTGCCAGCTCGCTTTCGAGTGTCCACTTCCACGGGCCTCTGGCCATAGAGAAAATAAAGTACTAGACTAGCCCATGGTCTCGGGCGATAAGAAAAAGCATAAGCAGATAAATGTAAATTTTCTTTCAGTGAGATACATGTCTGTTTTGTACTCGGGCAGTTATGCTGATGTATTCTGACAGGCTCCGAGGCGAAATATTTCATTTTAATTTTCAATATGCATCTTAGCTGACTCACCTAACGTCATTTATGTATTCACATGTGGCTATGAAAATAAAAATAAAAAAAACGAGCAGCACTCTGTCACTAAACAAAGCACATCTCATAACCAACTTAGTTGAAAAACTGTAAGCTAATATGGGTTTCAGATTACTTTCGTGCCCTACAAAATTGCACATTGAATGTGGTTTCTGTAACTTGTTTACGAAAGAAAATGATTAGGTATTTGCAGAACGTACAACAGAAGCTTTGATACGTAGAGCAAATAATTTTTTTTTTGCTACTTAATATTATTTGTGTTTGTTACCTAGTATTAAAATTCTCCGTTATTTAAGTAAACTGATGCCGTGATCTCAGAAATATTATGGTGGTGTATTGTGAAGCGATATTCCCGCTCTTTTGAAACAGTAAATCGGCTTTTCTAAAGTTGTTTTGAAGCGACAATGTTTGTGAGTTTGCACACAGAAAGCTTTCCTTTTATATTTTATGTCTAATGGAATTCACTATTTGTACGATATACCACAAATCCTGCAAATCAGAATTGCTTTCAAATTATGACAAACAGAAAATATACTATAATATATTTGACACTGCATACATCAATGCCAGCGGCGTATCCAGAGAGGGAGGGCTATGAGTGTTGTAACATCCCCTCCCTTTTTTTACCATTCGGATATCAACTATTAGAATTAATATTATTAATAAGCCTTTCTTTCCGTAAAATCATCATTGCTGGAAACTATGATGCATGTTATTAGGCTATATTGAGTAACTTTTGTTCTAATAATTCAGGGAAAGCAGGGAAAAGTCAGGGAATTTCATATGATAGGGAAACGTCAGGGAAATGTCAGGGAATTTTCCCCTAGGTCGGGGAAAATTTAAATAATTGCTACTCTGAATAATTTGTTAGTATTGTGAATACAGGATGATGCAATTATGAGCATATGCATTTTTAAAATTTCCAATTTTAAGTTTGTGAACTAGCGATAATACAACTTTGCCAAGTGTCACAGGACCTATACATACAAAATAAAGTATTTGCATGTTTGTAATGGGCACTCCAGTGAAGTCAATAGCACGTATCGTGAGAAATGATGAGCTGAATAAAATGTTGGCACTGCTGGATTGGCGTGTCGCAGTATAATTTAATTCAACTTCACTAATAGAATTTTTTTTCTCTCTGTGGTAGAAAATATGGTATTTGAAGGTTTCGGTTCTGAAAACAGGTAAGAGATACTGGTAAGATTCTGTCTTGAAAACAGGGAAAATTAGAGAATTCCAAAATATAATTTCAGTGGATACCCTGGTCTTAACACATAGACTATGTCAGCACCACTAATGCCAGTATAACTTCCCTCCCTTCCTTCAGTCAGTGTTAACTCACTCTTGAGAAATTTCTGGCTACGCCACTGAATCAATACTCGAAACTGCCTTCACACAGAATGAATTACGAAATGTATTTTAGGAATATTATAATTCTAGTACGCCTACACATTAGTATTTTCAAGACTACAATAAAACCTAAAAAAAATTTCCAAGTGGATTTTAAATCACTAATGTAAGTCTTTATCGGTACCTATATCTAGATTCGTACCATATTGTTGATACTCAGATTTGCAAATAACTCTTTGGATGGATATGTTATTTATGTAATGTAGTGAAATATTATAAATTAAATATTTACAGACACCTTACTGTAACAAAGCGTGAAAGGAAAATTAACATCACGTATTTCATCGTATGTATGTATAGTATATTGCTTGAGAAACTTTTTTATCAGCCCAATGTCTGTGTCCACTAATTAGTGGAGATGCCAACGTTTCACAAAAAAAATATCGTGAATTGTTGTATTTCCAAAATACTTCAACTTAGATTCTCTTTCATAACTAGATGATTTTAACTGGTGCTGGTTTTAAGCGTCTGCCAGCGAATTACAGATGTTTACTCCTAGAGTAACCTGAATGTGGCTGGCTTGGTCTACTAACAAATGTTTTTTATTCAAGACAAATGTCTAATAAACAAAGGAACGTTGAAGTTGCGCACATATAGCTAATATTGAACTGTAGGTGGCGCGGAGTACTTTTCACAAAAATCAGGTGACCCTACTCATTAAGACATTGAAAGCATGCGTAAGACATCCTAAAATAAATTCGTGTCTTCAGAACTTTTCTATATGGCTTGACATACTGCATATTTGTAGGCAAGATATTTTTACAACTTCTTGACATAAACAAGTTATCGTTAAGTATACTAATGTTTAAAGTAAATATAGATGCCTTATTCGAACTAGACATCTCAAGTTGCGATATCACTTTGCGAGAATCATTATATTACTTCATTGTAGTTTAAGAAGTGAATGTGAATTGTCGCTGGACTCATAGTCAACACAAATAAGAAGTTTCTGATATAATTCATGAGCATACTTTCCTCGACATGGGTGCAATTAATTATTAAATAATTTCTCAAAAGCTTTGATGTTAGGTAGGACTTATCGCCTAGTTGAAAGCAATAATCTATCATTAAAGGTGAAACCACAAACAGATGCAACAGTATTGAGACAAATACAAATACACACGTGCCTTACCCGGGACTTGAACCCAAAAAACCTCGTACTATAAGTTAGTGTGCAATCAAACTGCATTCCGAAGGTCAATTCAAGCATCAATTTCGTATTTAATCAGTCTAATGTTTCGAATGACAGGGTTTGGAATTTAAAACATTTACAGGGCCGTTAATTTTGAAATAAGTGACTGAACCACTTAAAACACTTAGGTTTGTGTGGCCTACCATTGCACTACTTGTGTGCATTATTTGGTAAATGTTGGCTTATTAGTCAGTGAGATATGACATAAAACCACTATGTTTTTTATGTGACGATCTTCACAAATGGAGTACAAAGATCGATTGCATAAATTCGTAGATATAACACACTAACCTAAAATTAACTTATAGCCACCATTCTGAACATGTCTGTCACACTGAACAAATTCTTATAGTTATATGTAATACCACAATACCAGTTCTTCGCCAAATTTTGGTACGAATGGGTTGATTGTTTCCGGGCTACGACAAGAACTTAATTTGTATTGTAGGACTAACTTGCAAAATGGCAGAGAAATGAACCTCTGTATAGACACATTTGATGGTTGTAACTGATACTGCCAGCAAACAAAGTTAAGTTGGAAATTGGTTCGTTCATAAAAGATACTAAACTGAAATATTTATAGAGCTGCCATTTTGAAATAGGTGCCTGACATACTTAAAACATAGCAGTTTGTACCACTTGCTGCAGTGCATACTGTTGACCAATTTGGTTAGAATCGATCAATTGTTTCCCGAGATATTACGTAAAAATTATTTCTTAATGTAGCGCTATCTTACAAAATGACGGATAAAATATGCTCCGTGTGGATACTGTTTATAATTGTAATATCTATTGCCTGCATACAAATAAGTTGGAATTGATTACATAATTTCGACGATATTACATTCTAAGTTAAGCTAACTATATGGCCGCCGTGTAGAAAATAAGCTTATGAGAAACGGGTAAGATATAATTGAACATCTTATGAAGCAGTATTACTTGTTTGTCAAATTTCGTATGAATCGGCTTGTTATTTTTTATCGAGATGTGGGATAAAAATATAAAAACATTATTTTTTCTTCATGTGGCACCAACTTACAAACTGGCTGACAAATATGGCTATGTGTTAGCACATTGATGCTTTTTGTAGACACTTTAAGCATTCAAAATTTGGTCAAAATTGGTTGAATGGTATTATTTTATATATTTTTTTTTTCTAATAATATTCTAAAGAAGTAAAGTGAGTTTGATTACTTATAAATAACGGCTGATCTCGGAAAATACGGTGCTGATTCTTATAATTCTTTCACTGTTAAAAAACTACATTCTTCCAGATGGACATAGTTTAAGTTTAATTTCAAAAAAAAATTTCTTCGAAATATCAAAATTTGTAAAAACTAGTCGGAGAAAAATCATCTACTTGACTGCTTTCTAAGCATGCTCTACCAAAACTACAGGGCCGATTCTTATAATTCTTTCACTGTCATAAAGCTTAGTTTCAAAAAAATTCTTTGAGAAATTCCAAAATTTGTAAACCAATTCGGAGAAAAATGAGCTACTTGACTGTTTTCTAAGCATGATCTACCAAAGCCATTCAAGATAAAATGAAACAATGTTACAAGAAAATTTCGTAAGTTGTCGCAGGTAGTCGTAAGTAGCCGCAAGTTATCGCAAGTGGTCGCATGTAGTCGCAATTAGTCGCAGTTAGTCGTAGGTAGTCGCAAGTAATCACGGTAATCACGGGTAGTCACAGGTTGTCGCAGGTAGTCACAGGTAGTCGCGGGTTGTCGCAGGTATTTACGGGTAGTCGCATATATAGGTATGTATTTCAATAACTCCTAAAAACCTGAGCGAAGCAATGGCGGGCTGCTAGTACCAAATAAACCTAAATTTTTGTATGGCCACCATTTTCAAATAAGTATGTAAGCAAGTTCAATTATGTACGTTTACCTGATCTGTCATAGTAACACTTACTTGTCAAATTATGAGAGAATTGTTGTGATAGTCTTTGATATATGTATATGTAAAATCTATATTGTTTTCCATTTTTTGATATATTTCAAAATTGCGGTCTAACAATGTCAACATCAAAATGCAAAGCTTACATGATGTTCTGCGACCATACAACATTTGGTTTAAATCGATCGAATGATTCCCGAGATATGACATATTACCTTAAATAATAAAATGGCCACCATTTTGAAAGGATGTTCTTGGCGTTGTCTAAAACTATAAAAGTCACGTGTCCTTACTAAGTATATACTGTATATAAACCGAGTTTGGTTAAATCCTCTCGACGCGTTTAAAAATTGAAAAGGAGAGACACACACATAGACACAAACATAAAAATACACACACACAAACGGAAAGTCTTAATTTCCTTCGGAAAGTAGGCTAATAATAGTTACACTTGCAAGTTCAATACCATAAGTTTTCAAGTGAAATAATGAGAAATCACAGACATGTCGGATGAAGTATAATACATCATCCTTGCTTGTATCATTTGGAAACAGAAAGTCTTTGTGTATACATTATATTCAACCGCGAAACGTCACACAATTTTTAATGGAAAACTAGGCTTAAACCCATACATATATATTTATACATACACACACACATACACATCCACATGCATTCATTCACACACATACATTCAATCACACATCCATACATACAGGTCCTAGCACAGGATATGAAAACGAGAGGTGGTGGTGTGGTAGGGACAATGCTATGTGAACTTCGCTATCAGTATCAATTGCACAGTTAACATAATTTTATTGTACAGCTCATTTATAAACCGCAAAACACTCATTATTTTAAAATGTTCTCTACACCCCCGGCTTTATTCATTTTCCCCAACCCACTTAAAATAAATTTAACTTTCCGATATGTTTCCATAAATATGAATGGTGGTCGAGACTTCCTATTGAAAAATTTACTAACAAGAAAATATAATCTGTAACCTAACTGAATCCCAGTTAGGATTTAGGAAACATCATCCTACAACAACTGCACTTCTGTTAGCCATAGACGAACATCAGAGACCAGCTGCATAGAAGATTCGTATTTGAGTCGGACCAAATATCTTCAAATTACTAACTTTATAAATAATTCTGTACAAAAACATGGCAAATGAATAAATGTTTTGCGCGCGACAGTATTTAAATCTATCAGTCACTTCTACTTGAATATATACAGTTATTAATGTGCCCCAGGTTACACTCCTCGCGCTTTTACATTTATCCAAGCTTTAACGATAATTAATAAGGCACGTTAATCCTATGTTGTTTGGTTTTGAGACGTTGAAAACCTTTGTGCTGACGTAGAAGAAGCTGTAGCTAGTTTGCGGTTAACTGACAATTACTAAAAATTAACTTTTACAAAGAAATCACAGCCCCGAAATGCATATAGGCTCACATAAATATCCCCCCCCCCCCCCCACTTCCGTGTGTAATAAGAAATACCGACTGAGGGACAGTAAATTATGCGAGATCTTAACGCCAAAATAAAAGTGCACTGTTCAAACTGGCAGCAACTCAGACCGGTTTCGTTTCGTTTTATACACATAAAAGCTTACGTATCACAGTTTAGTGCCTCGGTGTCACATAGGCACGTCATATAAGTGTACTGTTCTGTTGTACGTCTAAGGCAGTGTTGATTTTTACATGTGAGTGAAGGGCACGCTGTGGTCTAAAAGAAGACAAGATGGGTTTATAAGTTAACTGCAAACCAACCAAATTAGTTTACATAAATCGTCCAAGGAAATAAAATTATTTCTCGTCATTTTACTGTAAAATAACACCTTTTGTTTCAGAAGTGTAAAAAATGTACAACTTATTTGTACACCAGTAATATTCTGTGATGCATATCCAACATTCCTACACTGTAAAAACTGAATAACTACTTATGTTAATGTAAATATAGAAGCCGTATTCGAACAAGATATTTCAAGATGTGATATCACTGCGAAAATCATTACATTACTCTGTTGGAGTTTAAGAAATGCGAGTATATATAATCACATTTGTGCCTAGAACAGGTACGTTAAAAATTATATTTATTTCGATTTTGGATTAGTATATAACAACCCTCCGTATAAGTCATTTCGTATGAGGGTGCAATAAGTGTATACAATAATATATGTAAACTTATAAAAGATTATATTATATAATAAGAATGAAACATATTTCTATGTCATGTTCGTATTTTGTACTGGTTTGCACGGGGTTTGATATTTTTGAGACATGAATTACCAGCGCAATAAATTAATTTTATTCTCTATGGCGCGAGCCGAGGAACCATCTCCAGCAGGTCGGGAGGAGAACTGGCAACAGCGTCCGCGCTACACTTCTTTTTTTTGTTACGTTTTGCAGCTTCTGCCCCATTAAACGATGATAGTGTTACCTAGCGGGAAACTCGGGAACTGCGTGCGTGCAATTTCGTTTGTATGTGCCCTCGCATCAGGTAGATAGCACTGCATGCAAATTAATATTCTTTGCTACAATAGAACAACGTATAAAGTGCTATAATAATATAACATGTTCGACACAAACAAACAGTATTGCCTGATTGTACGAGAAATATTTCACAGGATGGAATTTTATCACTAAGATTTAATGTCACGTAAAAAGTAGCACTAGTGGAGCAAGTTGCGTGGCCACTCGTTGATATACTGTATTTAATAAAGTAATTATATAGTGATCGTGAAATTTCGGCTGCGTACTTTTGTATTCTAGCCACTGTCACAGCTCAGTCCTCCCAACTTTCTTCAGGCTGGGGGTACGACGAATATATTTGTTAACTATGAAATATGAAGAGGAATGAATAGCATTGTCTTCAATAAGAAGACGATCCAAAACACGCGCATTTTAATTTTGTTCTCCTCGGATAGAACTTTGAAAGCCAACAGTTCGTACAGCACACTTTCGCTGAGCTATCTCCAAAGATATCAGTGATGATGAACGTTTTCCAATATAGGGTTTTCAATGCCACGGAACCCACAAAACGAATGTATCATATATCTTTTTTACTATAACAGCACGCTTTTCTTTTAAGCCTTCTTCTAAAAAAAAAAAAAAAAAAGTCTTGTGAGATCGCTTTCTGGGATGTGTGTTCGTACCTGTGTATTTCTGTATGCCTGTGTGTGCGTGACTCTAAAAACTTTTGATATGCGCGCCGAGTTTTATCAAAATCGATACTTCTATAATAATTAGCAAAAAAAAAAAAAAAAAAGCCCGACTTCGACAGTTTTCGACCATGTAATATGCTTATCTCCGAAATGGCGGCGATTTAAAAGTTTTGGGCACTATGACGAATTATGCCAAGAAAAATCACAGAAAATTTAATTCGTTTTAAAATATCTCACACATATTTAAAAAATGGCGCTTTTTTAAACGCTTTAATTAAAAGCCTTATCTACCAAACACACGTATTTCACCCAGACTTGGTATGTTGCCTAGAACAGCTGCTATCATTAAACACGTTTATACTGTATTTTTTGTTGGTTTTGTAAAATAGCACCACTGCAGAAATAAAGCTCTCACATCTCGTGTCCGGAAGTGTTCAACCGATTGCCGTCAAACTGTATCCCACCTACGCCCAACAGATCATAAGCAATTAAAATATCAACTCAAGCCAACAAAGAAATGCATCGAGTCCTTGAAACAAACAGCATTACAAACAAATGTCACAAAAATAACAAAGTGGCACAAAAAGAAACTTATTCACCAAAGGACCCGGCACAGACAAATAGAAACCAGGCGAAATACACAAATATTCTGGGTAATCGTACTTGGCACAAAAGAGAGAATCGAAATAGAGTATAAATGCGACGACTTTTTGCACAAACAATAAAACCTAGACCCAGATGAAGATTTAATTGCAAAATAAATAAAAAGACGTAACTTTTTGTGCGTTACTAAATATTTGAACTTCATTTCTATATTTTTTCTCAAATCATGAACAATATGGTTGGAATTCTTTAACAAATAATTTTTTAGAAGGCGAATAACGGACAAATAAATTGGAAAAAGTCATCATTAATAGTTGAATCATAAGTTACTCAGATTAAAGTTCTTGAAGAGTCTGTTATGCCACAAAATTGACAAACCTGTTGTAAGAATAGAAAATATATTATTGAGTAATCGACTTACAATTACAATTGATCTCTATTTAATTAAACTGAATGTATATAAAACATCAAAGTAAATCGACTGCTCGCAGCTTAAAGTTATAACAAGTAGTACCGAAAAGGTTTGGTAATTAAAATATCAGTTACAAAAGCATATCCTTGGGGGGAAAAAAAACTATAGTTTTGAATGTCTACGACAAATGTGCGTGATTAAATTTCACACATAAACTTTCAAAGAAATATTCCATAGCTAAGGTTTCGTTAAGACCAAGCTGTCCTGATGGCTAGCATAAGCTGTTGAGAGTCTAGGGATGTGGAGGTAAGATTCACACACATCTCCCTGGAGACTGGAGGTGGGTGCACACGGTTCCGCCAGCAAACAGAAATCTCAAAGAGCTGCCTGTGCCCGCACACCGGGGAACAGAAGCCGGGGAACGGAGACGAACCGAGCCCCACAAACCATGACCCTCGCGCGTGGAACACATAAACAAACCGCAAAGTGAATACAAGCTTTAATACCTGGTGCGTGATGGAGATCAAACGAAGCTACTGTGGACTAATTCACCACAGAGGGTACAGACGAAAATAGAAGCCAAGCTACACGTTGGTGTAACTTGCCAAACAAACACCGCCTATAGCACACGCCACAGAAGATAGAAAAACTACTAAGCACTGCATTGCTTCAACTGCAATGGAACTATAAATTCATGACCGGAAAATCAAGATCAGAAGAACACACAGCCACCACAGCACTTTGCCCACGTGCCATCTTGACACGCTGGCTGAACAGAAAGTGCGTGAAGCAATGCCCATGCAGCACAGAGAACATGTTTAGAAAATGGCAAGAATTGCAGTCTGCAGGGACCAAAGTAACAGGCGAGCCTCGGAAGTCATTGGCAATAACCCAAGGAATTCGCAATACTGCAATGCACACCCAGCTGACAGAGAAACAATCGTACGACACAACAGTTGTCAGGCGGCAACTAACGGGATTATAAACATAACTTTCAGAGTACGCAACGGAGCTGAATTGAAACAAAAAAAAAAAAACGAGAAAAATATTTAAACTGTAAAGTAGTGAAAAACTGTAATGAAATAAACTGAAATACATAAATAACACGCTACAGAAGCTTTACTGAACCATTAAATCAAAGTACAGAAAACATTTACCATAATGAGGTATGTCATCCTATATAATAAATAGACGATCTCTGTCTGTCTGTCTGTCCGTATTTAATACCTCTAAGTTCTTTGAAACTCAACAGAAGTTCTTCAAATTTTGCAGAGCGAATCCTTAGGGTCAAATACAGGTCAAGTTCGAATTTCAGCAAGATAAGATTACGCAATCATTATCTTTTACCCTAAAAACTCATTTTTAATTACTTTTTCCCTATCAAAAGTTTTTTATTAATGCATAGAAATTATTTCATATAGATATGAAGGTAATAGAATATCATTTTTGTTTACTTTAAATGTATCACTTCAATATTGAGTTAATTTCCAGGTGGGACCACAATGACTCAGTGGATAGAGCGATTCCAAGTGGGGCCTTAGTGGCTCAACGGATAGAACTCTGATAAGTGGAGCCGCAGTGGCTTAGTGGATAGAACTATATAAAATGGGGCCACAGTGGCCAAGTGAATATATATATATATATATATATATATATATATATATATATATATATATAATGGGGCCTTAGTACGCCAGTGGATAGAGAGTCCAAATGAGGCCGCAGTGGCTCAATGGATAGAGTGATTCCAAGTAGGACCGCAGTGGCCCAGTGGATAGAACTATATAAAGTGGGGCCGCAGTGGCCAAATGGTTAGAGCGATTCCAAGTGGGGCCTTAGTGGCTCAGTGGATAGAGTGATTCCAATTGGGGTCTTAGGGGCTCAGTGGATAGAGCGATTTCAAGTGGGGTCACCGTGGTTTAGTGGATAGAACTATATAAAGTGGGGCCTTAGTTGCTCAGTGGATATAACTATGGTAAGGGGGCCGCAGTGGGTAGTGGATAGAGAAATATTAAATGGGGCCGCAGTCTCTTCAATATTGAGTTAATTTCACATAATTTCATTATACCTACATATATCTATGCAATATTTTTTCAGTCTATGTATGATAAACAATTTTTTTAACATGGTAACTGTTCTAACCCGTGACAATATAAAAGAAAAGATCATGGGCTATGTCCCGTGACAAATAAATACCGGACACATTGAACTCAATTAATAATCAAATAAACATTAGATTTCCCATGTGGAGATTAAAATCATTATCTACCACATTAATTAAAATTCAAAATATAACGAGATAATTAATAGATAGTATTATCACCATCGTTTTTCACTGAATTATATACAGAAAATAAGGTTCTAAAGATATTTTAAACACAAAACTAGACATACAAATAACGTTTTGGTAGATCACTTAAAGTTATATACTTTTTAATCGCTGAGACACATATTTTCAATGTTGCGCCATTATAGACGTTTTAGGTTAGTAAATCTAATATATTCTGAACTATAATTATACTTAATTAAATCGCATTTTTCTGGCCGTACTAGGTAAAACATAAAATTCACAATTTTTTTTTTCTGGCAGGATTTTTCCATGTGGAAAATAAAGCTTCTGCATCGTATTTCTGGAACTACAGAAACGAATGCTGACAAATTTGACACATGAATAACACTCTGTAGAAGGCAGCCTGAATTAAGTATTTTTAAATTTATAAGTTACTTAAAGCTTAAAATTACTGCCTATTTATGCCTTATGCTAAGCGTTATAGCTCTGGATAAATTAAACCGATTTGAACCCAACGATGGCATACTGATGTGTCTTATTGTTTGAACTAAATACACTAATCGATCGCTGAAATCTACTCACTATCCACAGAACTTAACATCGCGTTTTTAATGTGACTCTAAGACACAAAACTCATTTTCCAACCTCGCTGTCGACTTGACTGGGAGAATATCAGCCAAAGTGTACTTTAACACTTTGATTCCCGCCTTAATTTACAATTTCGGGTTTTGCAAATAAAAAAATATATATTTTATGCATGCTGTACTTAGGAAAACAAAGGATATGTTTCTTTATCTCAACCAATAAGCTGTAGATATTGTGTTCGCTGATCAGCGATATGAACCAGTCAAAACGTAGAACAGTAGTACGTTTACGAATCAGTTACCCACAGGGAAGATTATTGGGCACTGAGGCTCGCAATGTATAGTGCAGACCAAATATAACTTCCCTGTGAAACACGAAGACAATTGCCCACACGGTACATAAAATGTTCAGCACTTTGAGGACTACCTCCGAGTCTAGCTCAGGCAACTGAGTCACCACGACTCCTCTGCCTTAAGACAAAAGTATCTCGAGTATGCTTACATTTCTTCGCTATATTCTTATGAAGATCTTATGTGACACTATAAAATATTAGCTGTTAATTTTCGTTGTTTTAGTTATCAAAATGAACATGATAGACTGTGTCTCGATGTTATGCTTGAGTAAGTTATTTTAATTGAGACACAGTCAGCTCGTCTGCTCATTGGCGGATGATTCGCCAATAACGGGACTTCTCATTTTGGTAAGCACGTCCGGCGTAATTTGGGCAAATAGTGGAGCGGGAATGGATAAATGTGGACAGCTTAAAACATCGCAGTCTTGAGAGTCGATGAGGGTGAAGCGAGGTGAGAATGGAGAAGTGTCGGAATGCAAGGGCGGAGGAAACAAGAGATCCCAACTCCCGTTGAATCATGCAAGGCACTGTTTAAACCTACATTGTTAAAGTCTAAATCCTGATCCCACAGTGTATGGTCTCGGTTGTATAAGATGGTAAGACAGGCCTTTAAATTCTTGTTGAATATCTCAATTTGGTTTCCCTTCGGGTAGTACGGACTGGAGGTAAAGTGCCTAGTTTCCCAGCGAAAACACATGTCCTTAAATACAGTTGAAGTAAATTGCTTGGCATTATCAGTTGATATTCCGATGAGGGCGCCAAACACCTTCCATACCTGATCGGCAAGGGCCTTGACTATGGAAGACGCTTTCATATTCCTCACTGGTAGCTGGATTACAAATTTCGGAAAGGTACCCAACAATATTTAAATGAAAACATCACCCTTCTTAGATCTAACTAAGGGACAAAAAATATCCAAGTGGATAGTGCCTCAAGGAGCCTGGGGAATGTGCTTAACATCTTGTCCAACATTTGCACGCTGAGCCTCACTGAGTCATGGGTCTCAGGGATGCATGGACAACAATTTTACGAGATACCACTATCCAAAATAGATGGGGCAACAACGCCATTATTGAAATACCCAAGTATCTGTATGCAGAAAACATCCTCTGCCTGGGCCTGGCGCAATTCAACAAAAAATTAAGAGAAACCCATAATTACATTGATTTGAAGCCTCCGGGGCCACGTCCTCGTTCCTTTCAAAGTCATCCGGGTCATACATTTGTGATAAGGCATCGGCCACCTGATTTTCAATAACGTGGACGTGGTGGACTTCGAAACGAAAACGAGAAAGGCGAATCACCCAACATTTCGATCTTTTTTTTTTTGTGTGTTTTAATGTGTTCAGTCATGTCCTGCATTTTTTCCCCCTAAACGTTGTTTCAGAGATCTAGATATCCGTGAACCAACTGCAATTACGCTATTAACACAAGGGCATATATGGCTTTTAAGGCTACTTGAAAACGAGAAACCAACAGCAAATCATAGCAGCTCATGAACAGTTGACTATCCGAGTTGACATCTCGTATATCGCTAGTCTGAAAATCGTAGGGCAGTCGAGCCTTGTCATAAGGCGCCATGTGGGATCGGATACCACCCTGGCTGCAGCGACTTTCTGGTTAAGGCCATTGGCAGATGGTAAATTTTTGTGTTTAAAATTAATTAAGCACTGCGCAAAATGTATTATTCTGATTTATCTTGAAGAGAATAGCCAATATTTTGTCTACTTCCGATTTGAAAACCTATAAATTAAAATGTAATTTGCTCTCGGTAAGAGCTAAGTTACAGTACTGGCTTGAAATATATTAGTCTTAATCTATATATTGTATTTATCACAGTTTTTTTTTTTTTACTGTTGTCTCAAAACACGGCTTATTTTTTATTCATGGCTATAATTACTGGTAAATAAAAACGTTCATAAAATAAGGTTAACTTATTAAACGATGTTTTCACTTCCATTATACTTTCGTTTGATTATGATGTGACATAAAACACGTGTTCTGTAATGAATGTTAGGGGAACGTGATAGTATACTTCACAAGTATCCACGACTGTCTCACGAACGTACCTGGAACTGGGCTTCTGACCTCCCCACCATAGACTAAAGATGAGGTAGACGGATTATTCGTGTTCTGCGCAAGTACCCAACATTGATTTATCGCAAAGGAGCACAACTGTCAAAGTCACGTGGTCAACAATGGTGAACGTGTTTGTTTATATGTTAATTTTTTAATGACAAGCACTGTTATATTCATAAAATACCTTTACAAATTTGAACTGAATTCAAACCGCATTACAAATTGGTTAGTGAAGTCTAAAATCATCTCAAAGCATTTGTTTATTAAACAGTGTTATAACCTCAAGTCCATTCCCTCCCTCTTTTGTTAGTCGTATTGGCAAATAAGCAGTTCAATGTAGCGACACGGAGACTACTCGTGCGCAGTCAACAAGTTCGGTATACCTCATATTTAGTCCATGCCTTCTACACACTGTCTTGGCTCTAAGAAGCATTTGTAAACTTTATCGATTATGTCATGATAAAATGAAGCATGATTCCGAACTGTGATCATTTTGACCGCGCCTCAAGCTCCGGGGTTCTCCATGACCACGATCGCTCACGTGCCGAGGATGCTGGGTCGTTGAGGTTCGTGGCCAGCCTCGAGCGCGGAACAATATTTATGAACGCCGACTGCAGACAAGTGGTTTCGGAGCGCGCTCTTATCTCCGAGGTTCCATCAGCAGCAAGCAGTATTTCAGTGCACAGCGGTATCACGCACGACGCAAACTTCAATATGTTCGTTAGCTCTAGCAATACCGGCACGGCAAGCTTGTGCTAAGTTTGCAGCACCTTGCCAACGATCGCATCTGCGCGTGTTTGCACGTGACGGCAGGAAAATAAGCCCCATAGCTTTTCGCCCCCTCCCCCCTTTTTCCACGCCACCCGACGTCGATGTTTGCGAAGCCAACGTTCTGAAACCACCCCTGCCACGCCCCTCCTTCCTGTCCGAGACAAAAGGGGGTGAGTCAGCAGCGAAATCGCCTCTCTGTCCCCTCGCCCCCCTCCACACACTCTTTAATATCGCGAGTGCAAGCTCCAGTGCGCAAACCGAGACGGGGAATCGAACCCGCAGGCTTCCCCCTTTTATGCAGAACAAACCAACCATTAGTCGGTGGGGAAACGAGCGGTGCTTGCTCATAAATTCGTTAGCGGACCTGGTCCATTTATGCGGATATTAACTTTGGTCCCTCGCCGTACCAGAGGGCTTGTACAGTATTTGCGGCGACCACACACGATGTTCGAAGACATGTTTGCCGGGTCATCTCTGGTTCGTCTCAACCTCGCTATAAAATTTACGTCATAATTGCTATCATTTCCATAGTTAATTGAACCCATGAAATTGGTCTTTGAAAGTTATTATTGTTTATTAAACCATCTATCTTCCGAGGCTTCCAAATTTTCGCAATATGTGAAGCTAAATTGTTCTGAATTGTCTTTAAATAAGCTGCAAGATAATACAAAGTTTTAGATAGTGAAAATATTTTTTGTCAGCCCTAGTGTTTTGCACCTTAAAAATTCGTAGACATTTTTAATGAACATCAAAATTGAGTCACTGATAAGGATGGAAATTTACATACTCATTTAGAGTTACACATTTAAACATGTATACAAATGATTTTAACACATTTCTTTTACAGAAGTTTTTAACACATTTCCATTGAATTAAGATTGCTATACAACACTGGTTGTTATTTAATTTCAATAATTTTCCAATCTCAAGAATGAAAAAAGAAGTTCCAAGATAACGCAGTAAGCTATAAAAGTTCTAAAACTCTCACAGTTTTCGTAAGACTAATGGAGTGAAACGTGAAGACACTGATGGCTCTAGTTAGATTAGCGGGTGCATTTTATTGCAAGGGATGGACACGTCTAATTTTAATAAACAGAGAAACCTTAAGGGTTGTATTCAGTATAAAATTTCAAATGCTCATGATTTAAAAAATAATAATATTGGTAATGGATTTCACTTTCACAAGTTGGAGATCGCGATTCATCATAAGGGCATATTTTTTATGTGGCTATATTATTTAAAGTGTTGGATTTGTTTTATTACTAATTGTGTACTTATTTAAAATCGTGGGTTAAATATGAACTTTTAATATTTAAGTGGTTGAATGTTTACTAACCCAGTCAAATGCGGTACTAGCTTTCCTCATAGACGACAGCGAAAAACGATACGAAAGGGGCAAACATATACTCAGTACTTAAATATTGTTACCTCAAAAATGTATGTATGTATGTATGTATGTATATGTATATATATATGTATATATATACACGCATACACAAACACAAGGTGATTCTCAATTAGACCACCAAACTTCGGGAGGTTTTTTTCATGACAAAGTAAAAGGAAAACATATGTGACACTTTATACCTAAACCGAATATTAAGGGAGGTATGAGCCATTAAAAGCCGAAGTTTTAAACCGTATTTGTGCAAAATATCGGTAACGAAATAAAGTACAATGACAAGTCTCGGAACTTTATTGTATGTTATCGGGACCTTCAACGTAAGAGCCGATATTTTGCACAAATACGGCTTAAAATCTCGTTTTTTAATGGCTCATACCTCCCTTAATATTTGGTTTAGGTATAAAGTGTCACGTATGTTTTCCTTTTACTTTTTCATGAAGAATCACCTCCCAAAGTTTGTTGGTATAATTTAGAATCACCATGTGTGTGTGTGTGTGTGTGTGTGTGTGTGTGTGTGTGTGTGTGTGTGTGTGTGTGTGTGTGTGTGTGTACACTTACACACACGTATACACACATACTTATATAAGTCGTACATTTTTTCCGATGTTGAATAAAATACAGAGCCCAGGATGAGCTGTGTTGTTGAACGCACTTTATACATTGCTTTTGGCATAGCGGTGACAGCAAGGTCATGGACCAGCGTAAAACGTTTTTCTTAATTATATTTTTCTTCAGAGGATACTTGAACGCCAAGTGAATTCTGTGTAGGAAGGGAACGACTTTTAAGCGAAATTTTTTGTGTAATCGTTACAGTAGTGGGGGTTTATTTCTTCGCGAGTTATGTATTTTCATGTTAATGAAAATTGTTAACGGATGCGAGTAATTAGTGGCGTGAAGTCCATGCAGTGCGTACTGACAGGGGGCGCCGCTAGTCCAATATATTCTAGAAACCCTCTTCGCTGCAATAGAAGACAATAAACATCATGTTGACAACTTTATTTCGACAAAACGCACCGGATATTAAATACGAGGACAATTATAAATCCGACATAACACTGAAGTGATATAGCACACGGACTTAAATATCGGAATACATTCCAAGAGAGGCAAAACGTTGCGAGTAGATGTTAAGAGGTTAAGTAACAGATGACACTTCAATGAAGAGCGAAGTGTTACCGAGTGTAATGCTGCACTGATACAAATAAAGAGGGTCTGATGTGTGTGGCTATTATATCACACTAATTATGAAGTATTGACGTCGTATAATAATTACGCCTACATATAAATAGAATAATCAATGGAAAATGATAAATTACGTTTCACACAAACTCCAGGAAAGCAAGCGTGGATTGTGTAGTAGTTTTCTCTTGTTGATAGGTATTAGAATAAATTGCTCATGTTTGCCGATTTGTAATTTGTACACTGGAAATAATAATGAAGAGTAACATAAAGATTTACTGAATTGTGCATCAATGTGTGCATATTCTGGGAATACCATTCCGCAAAATATAATAAAATATTTCGAAATATACAGACATTAAGAATAAAAGGTATAAATAGAGGAAATTACGCACATTATCAAATACCAAATACGATATTGGTAAAATTAATTTTGCTGCTTGCCTAATGCAAATGCTTCAGATCAGTGTGTGGGTAACAGAATATTTGGGGCCACCTGAAAACTTTAAAAAAGTATTTACTCAGACATGATTCTAATAAACTATGTTAAAATGTTAATGCGTTATTTAATACAGATTTTCTTTTTTAATTTTGTAATAAGCTAATATTAAGACACGTCCAACACCTGTACACAGTTACGCAAGTAAGTTTTTCTAAAGGTCTTCATAAATATATTTCAAGAGAAAGATAATACGAGATCTCAAACCTCTGAGGTAAAAATGCACTTAAAGCACGAAAGAAATCCGAACTTCGGCATGACGTAAGTTTAACTTACCAGCTAGGTGGCAAAGATGATGGTTGGAAAACAATACATATTCAACTGTATTATATATATATATTACCAGATGGTAATTAACAAGGAACAAAAAATATATAAATTTCCATTTGATGGAAAAAACTGCTGCAAATGTATCAATAACTCTACTGGCAACCTGTACGCCGATGTTGGCTTATAGAAGAAAAGAATATTCCATAGCACATAATGAAACATAATTGTAATAATATTGAGGTCCTGTCAGTAAAACTAATAACTGTTAATGGCCGTTCACGATAAAGTGAGCACTTTTGAAATAAACCTTAGAAAAAAGTCACTGTCCCTACCTGCATATAATTTAACGGGCGCGCTGAGTGACATGCGCCCAGGAAAGTTGGTAACGATGGATGGAAAGTAGTTCGGTATCTTACCGTCGAATTAAAAGTGTTAGGTAACAATTTGTGATAATTTAGATTCTTCCTTTTGCTTTCTGTTTATTTTTTATTTTTACTGCTTCGGAATGTAGAAATTACCAAATTTGTAAAATAACTTTTTTTCTAATAATTTCAGAATCTCACTTGATCGACGCATGAATAAAGTGATGAAATCCATGACAATATTAATTCTACATAAGGCGGAAGATTACACAACGTGCTTACAAGTAAATCTTTAGTATGGCCTTCAAAAGTGCTCATTTTACGGTAGGCCTGCCCCAGCTTATAAAAACTTACTGATTGAGTTGCAGCAGCAGGCTATGACGAGCACATCAGGGCGACAACACATATTTCGTTCCTGCTATGGGCTGGGGAAAGGGTTCAAAATATCTGCTGCTACCAAAATCAATGTAAATTCAAGCAGTATTAGCTGCAACAGATCCTGTAAATCGTCTCTAAATTTCTAACACTTCTAGCAAACTTCACAGGAACGTAGCACTTGACAGATGGCGCAGCTCATGGAAGGCCAATAAAATTCACAACTACGACTGATAACACTTGCATGCCCCATAATGTTCTATAAATTGCTGTACTGCCAAGATTACTTCGACTTACAGCTCTGCTGTAAGTATCGCTTTCCACTCTTTTTTCTAATGTACTCTGCCGTTACGAGTGTATACTAGTCTAGACAAGGTGATGCAGTACAATGCACATAAATCTTCCGGATTTGCAGCTAACCACTTGTTATGTATTTTGATACATATTGTATCAATCTTTTGAAATTCCATCACTTTTGGTATTATATCATGCAGTATTAGGTTTGTCTCAGTCAATTCTGCTAGAACTCTCAATTCCCTGGACTTGGTAATTTCAGCTGTTCGTCCAACATATCGTCCTAAATATAATGCACTTTAATCAGCCAAATTAGTAGAATTAATAATATATACAAAATATTTGATGGATATGGTTTCCCTGTCAGTCGTGGTGTCATTTCGTTCGGCTGCTTCATTAAGTTATGCGAGTCGAGCACCCGATTCGTAACCCGATGCGTCAGTTTTCAGCCGATATGGAGGACATTGCATCGGGTGATACAACGCACAATTCTTAAGGTACCATTCCTTCAATTACTTTAAGACAGTGCAATGTCCCCTACAGAAACCAACGTATCCCAGAAGTGTCTTTAACTGTCGAATGTTGTTAGGAATAGGACATTCCTTAATATGTGGTAGTTTGCTGGAGTTGGTTCGGATTCCCTGATGTAATAGTATATGCCTTAGAAAAGACACATCAGCATGCACAAAACAAAGAGCTGTTCAATTTTGCTGCCATGTTAGCTTCCTGCAGGTGGATAAAAACGCAGTACAAATTATGTAAATTATCTTTGGAAGTTTCGCTAACTACCAACATGGCATCCACATAGCATCGTGCGAAAGAGCCACATCTGGGTAGGAGCACACTGTCTAGGCATCTTGTAAAATCTGCCACAGTATTGTGCAGTCCAAAGAGTAACACCTGGAAGCAGTATTGTTTGTGATTGAATAAAAAGACAGTGTACTGCTGCGAGTCTGGATAGAGAGACAACTGTCAGTATTCATGGGCCAGGTCCAAGCATGTAATAAACTGAGCTCCATTATACAATTGCAGAATGTCATCATCGTCTGTGGGACTATCCCTGCCCTTTACAGTGATATCGTTGAGATATCCTGCAGCCAGACATTGGTGCACAGATTCGTCCTTTTATGCAAACAAACTACAGGGCTTCAAAATAGACTAGCTGCTTGCTCAGTAATTTTACATTATAACATTTTATTTAGGTATTCATTCTCATCTTCGGCAAATGCTGCTAGTACATTAAATGGTTTGTGGTAGAAAAGTTTCTCCTTCGTCAATGTAATTTTTACTTCGTATTTGTGACATCTTCCTGGTTTGTCGCTAAACACTGAATGGTGTTTCAATAACAGATTTGTTAAGTACTCCCTTTCTATATCTGAAACGATTTCTGCTTGCGCTACTAAACACCGAAATTGCGTTTGCAACATAACTGAAATTATGTGCTGGGTGGCGTATGCCAGTGAATGAACATGGTCTATGGCCGACATTCGAAGCGAACGAATGATGACATTTTCGTACTTCCATATTGTTGGCATATGTTAGGAAGGGGCGCATTCTCTCAGGCCTGAATAATGTTGCTACCAAAATCAATAACGATACAATATATGCTAAGAAAGTCGACAGCAAATATCAAAGAAGTATAGTATTAAATAAATAACATTCTTGTCGTCACCAAGCTTTCTTATGTTCAGTATAACTCGGTGGTTAACAGTAGGATTGTCTCTTGAGGTAACTCTGACAATTTTTAGTTTAGACACGGGAATCACTGGTATCCGAACGCCGGACTTCTCAATATCATTAATGGAATGGAGAGATATGGGTGGCTCTTAATATCGTGGTTTGAGAGCCAATGAGGGTAAAGCAAGGTAAGTATGGAGCAGCATCGGAATGTAAGGGTGGGGGAAACTGGAGATTCCCGAAAAATCTCTCTGACCAGTGGAATCGTCCGGCACGATTCCCACATGCAAAAGTTCGGGATCGACCGCGCCGGGGATCGAACACAGTTCGCCTATGTGAGAGGCGAGTAATCTAACCACTATACCACCATGGTCCCTCAATGGAATAATGAATTACTCAGTGATACAGCTCACTTCCACATGTCTATCGAACATGGCCGAACAGGAGCGGCCGTTCACCAACACCTCTACTTCTGGACACAAAGGATCTCGAGACGGGACCTACACTTACTCGAATTCTTTCAAAAGAAATTAATGTTCGTCTTCGTGTCATGTAATAGTACAATCAAGGCGACTAGCTTGGGCAATCTCACATTCCTGCACTCCAAACCAATCATTGCGAGTTGAAGAGGAAGTGCTAGCTTCCTCGGCTCTTATTAGTTGGTTTTCTGCCTTAAATGTTGCGTAATCTGGTCATAATTCGCTCGTTAGCTAGTAGAATGCTTCTGGCGAGGACTGAATGGAGATGACCTATTGAACTCGGCGTCTCCAGCTTCTTTATTATTCGTAACTGGGTTAACGAAAGAATAGGAGGTGTCATCAGCATCTATATCACACTGCTTTCTGTGATCGTATCTCGGTTTTCTATGTGAATTATTGTTGCGGGGAGGAGTATGATCAACATCAGTTTGGCGACCGTGATTACTCCTGGGTGGAGACCACAAGGAAGTTCAGCGCACTTCTGAGAAATTGTCCTGCGAGTCCTTGTTATGATGTTTGTTATTTTTACGCCTCCTTCACTTACGCCAACAGTACTGTTTGTTGCAGTCGGAGCCTTTATTCGACGATAGGTTTGGGTCACTGCCTCTAAGAAAACGAGACTGCTTCGCATCATTCACAGGTGGCTTATCACGGTGGTAGGTAGATACTTTATAATTTCACTGGGCAACAAAAGGGCTGGAATGGGAACTCCTTGTCTGCCATGGTGAGTCCAAATGGTGTGTGCTCTCGTACATTAGTGTCAGATGAGCTTCCAAGTAATTCTCCTCTCCTGGGTAAAATTTACAGCTATGAAGTTGAGCACTAAGGAGTCCTTGAACCTCATGTTTCCGAAAAGTTTCTCAAAGACCTGTTCGAACTGTTCGTATGTTGAAATTGTATCAATTTCAATTTCCTACCAATGCTGTGCACTATCTTTAAGCACTAGATCCTAATATTGCAATTTTTCACCCATGCTAACATTCCAGATTATGAAGTAACTTTGAAGCCTTCGTATGAACGAAATGGAATTTTCCAAGTCGCGGCTATGGTATTTAGGTAGCATTTCCATAAGAGTGCGAGGATAACCGGGATGCGAGCAACATTGCGATTGTGGACGTGATTTTATTCTAGTCCTACCCTCCGGTACATCAGTACCAACTGTAGGAAGTTCAAGCCTGAGTGAGGGCATTGCATTGTCTAGTTCTTCACATCTATGGTTTATTTAATGTATTTGTGCGAATGTGTTTTTACGCTCGTTAATTTCTATGTTAACATGCACGACTGTGCTCGTAAGAAAATTAATTTCAAGTCTCACATTTTGACTGCGAGCAATACAGTCATCTGCAGCAGTAAGAAGCCAATATAACATGTTAATAATGATAGGATTAACTCCATCAAGCACTTCAGACACATTTGTTTTAGAAACTGTCAGTTCTGAGTGCAATTCTGATTTTTGCTCAGTTGGACCCGCTCAACCTTAGATTCCATTCTGGCAATTAGCTCAGCGTGTCCACTCTCCAGCCTGGACTGTAGTACACCTTGTTTGGCCTATGACCTGGACTCGACTTTGGATATTAACTCTACTTGTGCAGCCTGAGACCTGAACTGCAGTGCCACTTCTCCGATCTCAATTCCGGATTTCATGCATTGTAACATATCCAAAACTGCCTTAAAGGGTTTGCATTACTGCTGCTGTGTGTATCGCTAAACGACCGTGATGGTATAGGACCCTTAACAACAGACGCTTCTCTGACCACTTCTGAATTCAAATCATCGTCCTTTCCTATGCGGAATATTCCTGTCACTACCCAATTTCTACATCCGATTTCCTACTTGGGGTTAATTATATTACTGGCCAAGTCATTTGTATCTGCATCATTCAATACCTGCGGCAGCTCCTGGCTGTCAGTCAAAATTATAGCAATGGTAAGTATGCAAGACATTGGAATTCCTTCCTGAATTCGTATTTAAATTTTATATTTCGGCCCTTTTCACATACTTCGGCCCCACTTTGGGCGCCAGGTGAGCGGGTGCCAGAATATTTAGACTTAGTAAATGATTGCTCAGAAATTATTCTAACTAAAATTTCAAAATGTGCATACATTATTTAATACAGATTGACTGATCACGAACCAACTGAAACTACCAAGCCCAGGGAATCGACATGTCTAGCAGCATTGACTGAGGCAAACCTAATACTGCATGACATAATACCAAAAGTGTCGGAACTTCGAAGACTGATAATGTGTATCAAAATACATAGCAAGCGGAGCTGGGAAGTAATCTTGACAGAACACTTTGCCGCGAATAGCCAATAGACGGGTGGGTATGCGTGGTGTGACGGGGGTCTCCGGGGTCGTGACGGCTTGCAGCAGGGACGCGGCCAGGAGCTCCACGACGTGGTACGTGCCCCGGGTGCGGACTACGGCGCGCCACGTTGCTAGGGAAACTCCGGCCCCTGCAGCCATGGGGCAGCTCTGGGGGACGGCAAGCACGCCCTCCCCCTCCAACACCCCTTCCAACTAGCTGTGGCTGCCGGCCACCGTCTGCAACACCTCCACACATCGACCACCACACCATACACTTTCATTTCGAATTGTAGACCATAAATATATTTTATTTTAGCTTTAGACATTAACTTCCGAGTGCGGGGGAATATACACACTCTTACTTACATGGCAATATTTATTTAAAAACATTCTTAAAGGAGAAACAAAAATGGCTGAAAGGAAAAAGTAACTAGGACCTGAAGAATGCTCAATTTACCGTGAACTGTGTATAACAGAGCATACCGAGTACATGAGATGCAGGGAGAAGAACCAGATTTCCGACCAAGATATTTTGCGACTGCACTTTTTAAGAGCTATGAAAAGGTTTTGTTCTGCGTGAATTTCCGAAGTTTAGATTCAAGAACTAATTTTGAACCGCTTAATATATTTCGATGGGCTTTCTTTTACTGATAACATACATATTATAATAACAGGATCATCACAGACAATGATGGTTGATTGCAGTGTATAGATTTGGAATAAATAATAGTTTACTTTTCGAATAATAACATGTAAAAACAACAAAATCAATACATCTACAGAATTAGTTGTTTAACACTATTTTAAATATTGTAAAAATCTCTATTATAAACATTTAAACGAAATACTTTCTTGTATTTTAGTCAGATGTTATCTTCTTGAAAACACCATGTTAAAAAATGTATTTTTACGATGTAATATATATGTGTAGATATCAGTATTTCGTTAATTTTAAGACAATATTTTTTAATTTACCAATTTCGTGTTTTATGTCTCTAATATTCGCAAATGTTGGCCATTTCTAATTCGTAAACTGTAGAATATATCAATGTCGCTGTCGCGTCCAAATATATTGTCAATTAATGTAACACCATCAAAATATATTATGTTGTTCAAAATGTTGTTCTTTATATTATTTTTCGGGAATCAGCATACTACGAGAACAATCTGTAGTCCTTATATCGGTATAAGTTATAACAATAACATATTTTTACATCATTGGTGGGCCAAAAGATGCTTGTACTGCACAAAATACGTGAACAAATCAACTGACTGCTATAACACAAAACAAGCGATTAAATTAATTATTCACAAGGAATAACAAACCATGTGTGTAATGCCTATATACACCAAACGCCCACAAGAAATATTCATATCGTTGATTCACCAAAGTAGGATACTACAACAATAATTATATCAATGGGATATGTCTTATTTTCTTTTATGTAACAAGATCTACCGTTGAAGACTGGAAGGGACATGTATTTACCCGGAATCAGACGGCAAAATCGCTTCCATTGAATGCACGCCCAATACATCTGAATACTAGATAATTACACATAATAGATACAAGTAAACTAAATCACTTAAAACTAAAACATTGGCGAAATGAGATCCTCTAGAACCAAACTGAATATTCGTATAAGCTGTTCACGGTAAAATGAACACTTTTGAAAGCCTTGCTTAGTAACTACTTGTATGCACGTTGTGTATTCTTCCGCTTTGTGTAAGATTAACATTGTCGTGAGCCTCATCACTTTATGCACGCGTCGTTCAAGTGAAACTGTGAAATTATTTTAAAAATAAATATCTAACAGATCTACTCATTTTTACACTTCGATGCATTAAAAAATAAACAGAAAGCGAAATAAATAATTTAAGTTATCAGAAATGATACCTAACACTTTTTAATTCGACGCTAAGATACTGAGCTACTTCCCATCCATCGTTACCAACTTTACTGGGCGTATGTCACTCAGGGCGCCCGTTGAAATACATGCAGGTAGGGGTAGTGCTTTTTCTAAGGTTGATTTCAAAAGTCCTCACTTTATTGTGAACAGCCTTTACAGCTCATTGCCATAGGCAGCGATCTATAACAAAACTAAACGTGTTCAGAGAATTTTTCAAAACCCCGAATCATCGTATTACTTTTATGATTTGATAAAACAAGATTTTGCAGGCTAATAAAAAAGTCTAGCTTTTGGGAAACTAAATTCTTATTGGTCTAGTCAAAAGATAAAGTTTCTCGCATAGACCATAAAGTTAAAAATGGAAGAACGCCAGCAGATATTTTCTTAGCTTGCTAAAACATCAAAATAAGCGTGATTTTTTTTTTGTAATAGATTCCACCGACTAAGTTTCACAATCTTACAAGTGATTTATACTAATTTACAGTGAACTAGACTGTTCCAATTAACTAAGTGAGTGAATTAACTAGGTGAGTTATAGCTGTCTGCACGGCAGGCATGGCCTTTTAAGTATTCCTTTGCAAATACGAGTTAACTAACCAAGTAATCAAACAACTTAAATCTGTTCACTGTAAACCGAGTACTTTTGAAAGCCCTGCTTAAGATATACTTGTATTCACATTCAGTATACTTCCACTATATGTAAAATTAACATAGCCATGGGTCTAGTCTCTTTATTCATACGTCGGTCAAGTAAAACTGTGAAATTATTATATAGTAAATATTTTTCCACTTTCTTCATTCTTACTATTACATGCAATAAAAAAACCAAAGTAAAACAAATAATATCAATATTCTCAAATGGTTGCCTAACACTTTTAATCCAACGTGAAGATATGGAACCACTTTCCGTCGCTACCAACTTTACAGGGGACGTGTCATTCAGTGTGCCTGTTAAAATACATACAGGTAGTGGCAGTGACATTTTTCGTACGATAATTTCAGAAGTGCTCATTTTACCGTGAACAGCCTTTATTATACAAACAAGTTGGAAGTAATAAAACAAACTACCGGTGAGTAAGTACATCATGGAAATTGGTCTGCGAGCCGATTTTTTTTTCGGCAGAATTCCTTATCCCTACTTGAGGCTACTAGAAGTACAGGTGTTTATAATTTCATACTTCTGTATCAATTGTTCAGTCTAAAGACATTTTAATAGTATTCTGTGTAAGTTTTAAGTATTTTAAGTAGCTCAATTTCCTGTAAAAATTAGGTTATAACATATAGGGAGTATGATCACTGGTATCATTATAACAATTATTTACAACTTACGATAAACTCTATTAGATTATTTCGCAGCTTTCTTGAACAGAATTCATGACTTTCTCAGTGGTTAAGCGTTAATTACCACGTATTGCGATTTCTTTTGTTCGAAGGTTACTTTCATTCTTATTAAGATTATTTCTAATTGCTAGAAGCAATTTTCCTTACGGTTATTATAACGAAAAATGCAATTTTCTCGTTGGCGCGAATGGGCCTGTTTACCAAACCGGCAACTGGGAGCTTCAAATGGGAAAGCAATGTTAAACAAAATTCCTTCTCATTGCGTCGGTAACGTAACCATAGAAAAAAAAAAACATTTTAACGCGACTCTCTCAGAAAATATAGCTACATAAAATTATTTAAAAAAAAAGAAATATTTATTCATTTTTTGTTTCATATGTAAATTTCAATATTACATTATAGAAAAAATATTAAACAAAACAAACGCAGCAGCATTCCTCGCTAAATTTCACGTAGAATGCTTTTTGTTTAAAAAAAAAAACTACAAATTTAGTATTGTCACTTGCTTAGAATAGTTACCATGATACAAATTTTGGTTGTCATACAAAGATTGAAAAAAAAAATTGCATTGATATATGTAGGTAATAATGAAATGACTTGAAATTAACTCAACATTGAAGCGACTGCGGCACCATTTGATATGGCTCTATCCACTGGGCCACTGCGGCCCCACTTTACATAGTTCTATCCACTAAGACACTAAGGCACCACTTGGAAACACTATCCACTGAGCCACTGCGGCCCCACTTGTAATCTCTCTACCCACTTAGCCACTAAGGCCCCACTATAATTATCTATCCACTGGGCCACTGCGAACCCATTTAATATTTTTCTATCCACTTGGCCACTGTGGCCCCACTTGGAATCGCGCTATCCACTGAGACACCACTTGGAATATCTATATCCACTGAGTCACTAAGGTCCCATTTGATTTATATATCTATCCACTTATCCACTGGGTCACTGTGGCCCCATTTGTAATCGCTCTATTCACTGAGTCACCCTGGCCTCACTTGGAAATTAACTAAACATTGAAGCTAGTCATTTAAAGTAAACAAAAATTATATTCCATTACCATCATATCTCTATGCGATAATCTCTATGCATTAATACAAAACTTCATAAGGAAAAAAGTGATTAAAAGTGAGTTTATAGGGTAAAAGGTAATTATTCCGTAATCTGATCTTGCTGAATTTCCAGCTTGACTTGCATTAGACCCTGAGGATTCGCTCTGCAAAATTTGAAGAACTTTTGTTGAGTTTCAGGGGACTTACAAGTATTAGAGACGGACTGAGATCGTCTCCTTATATAGTAGGAGGGTGGTATTATAAACTAGGTTCCCAGCCCGTGACTTTTTTTTTTTTGTATTGTCACGTGCCTAGTACAGTTACGATGTTACAAATTTTTGTTATCATACAAAGACTGAAAAAAAAATGATGGGAAATTAACTCAACGTTGAATATATTTCTATCCACTAAGCTACTGCAGCCCCATTTGGAATCGCTCTATCCACTGAGTCACTAAGGCCCCACTTGGAATAACTTTAGCCACTTGGCCACAGCGGCCCCATTTAATATAGTTCTATCCACTAAGCCACTGCGGCCCCACTTGGAATCGCTCTATCCACTGAGCCACTGCGGCTCCACTTGGAATAGCTCTAGCCACTTGGCCACTGCGGCCCCATTTGACATATATCTATCCACTGGACCACTCTGGCCCCACTTAACATAGTTCTATCCACTGAGCCAGTAAGGCCACACTTGGAATCTCTCTAGCTACTTGACCGCTGTGGCCCCACTTAATTAACTCAACACTGAAGCGAGGCATTTAAAGTAAACAAATATTATATCCCGTTTTCTTCATATCGCTATGCAATAATCTTTATGCATTAATACAAAACTTTCATAGGAAAAAAGTAATTAAACATGAGTTTTTAAATTGAAAAGTCATGATTACGTAACCTGATCTTGCTAAAATTCGAACTTGGCCCGTATTTGACCCTGAGGATTCGCTCTGCAAAATTTGAAGAACTTCTGTTGAGTTTCGAGGGACTTAAAAGTATTAAATACAGACGGACAGTCAGACATACAGAGTCCGTCTGCTTATTATATAGGATATAGTAGCTTGCCAAGGTCAGAAGTGAAAAATAAACTGTGGAGGAAATTATAATATAAATAAGTTTATTTTAGTAGTAAGGAGAAAGCTACTGTACAGTCGCGGACAAGGAATGTATTTTATAAACAACTTTTGTTCATAATACCAGAAATTGGTTTTCCTTGCTTTGTTTAAAGGTTTCTTCTACAATTTTTTTTACATCATTTGATATATTTTATTGTATTTATTAGTACAACAATCTAAACATTCCGTGAATATAACACCTTATGAAAATCACGTGTGCTTGACTGTACGTTAATAAAACCTCGTAAAAAGGCTAATTATATAGAAAGTCGATACACGATGAATGAAATGCAGTAAACATATCCAAATATCAAATGACAGAAGAATAGTAAGGCTCATTCATTTTGCCAAATCAGAAATGTGTTATCCACATATATCAGTCTCTATAGTGGAGTCTCTATTTTAAGCTAACGCCTCTATATCGACGTTTTACATGAAGATGTTATCAATAAAAAGGGAGAGGAAATAAACCACTGTCATACCATCCGTTTAATTGGAAGAAGGTTTCTTGGATCCGGAAATAAATGGGTAGGGCTGGCGCACAGAGGGAATGTAACGCAGTATCCTTTCAGCATCAAAAGATGCGAAACCTTTTGACCACGCCTGGCTGCGCATACAAGGCGAAACCACAAATCAGAAAATTCAAACATCCATAATAAAAACCGCGAAAGAAAATCACTATAGCAGAGCACACAAAAGGTATTATAAGACAAAGTTTGAACGCACCTTAAACATAGATATTGAATCAAAGACATTCATGGTTTGGCAAAACTGGAAAATGTATTGTATAAATTTTGGTATAGAAATTTTTTCTGAGAAATACATTTGATTTGACCCTTCTCCTCATAACTTTCTTTGCACAGCTTTATAATGCCTTCATACATACAAGGCTATCCATAAAAATGTATCTTTAAATTTATTCGAAATACAGAATTCAATATTATAAGTTTTGGTTAAATGTTTTGATTCAACGATTCAAAATATTGCAAAGTTTTGGTTAAAATACTTATATTCGAAATACTGCAAAGTCTTGAGTAAGTAATTATACTCGAAATAATAGAAAGTATTGGTTAAACACACTGACTCGAAATACAAGAATACCAAGACCACGCATGGGTCTAATATTTTTAAAAACAATAGCTATTTTCCGAAAACTGTTCAGAAACCTCAATAGCAATTATTCATTCTTACTTTACAAGTCTTTTAAAAAGGTGACGCTATTTCATAAAATTATTTCTCATATTTTTCTTTGGTCTTGACCTCTTACTATAAAACTTTAAAGCTGACTCAAAAATTTTGATTTCCAACAGCCTTCATACAAAATGTATCAGTTCAAAAGAATTTTTACGTTTTTCAAACACTTTACCATAAAATTCTCTAGTCGTATCATTAACAAAATTAGTTTTTAAAAGATGTCACCATTTTTGAGGGATATGCTGGAATTTCCAAAATTCTATGACTTATCATGGCTGATAAAATTATGTCCACTCTACGCAAATTTTAAGTTTTTTAAAAACATTAAGCAAAGAACCTCTCAGGGTTCGACCTTCATGACGATTAGCCTGAAGGGCTTCAAGGTTACCAGCTACATTATCAAAGTCACATTATCAAATATTGTACTTAACTGGCACGATCCCAAGAGACGACTTGCCCAGAGGCAGGCTCCTGGGATCAATTTATACAAACCGATTTCACCAAAAAAACGAAACATTGACCAATGAACGATCCACCAATCACAACAGGTGTAGTTTTCGGTTTCTTCGTGGATTCCAGCAAAATGTATGAAAGCAGAACTGTCTAATTTAAACTGCCACTGAGCGGAGCGGTCCAAGCGACAGTGCTGCTCTCAAGTGGAGCCGTTCCGAAATAGCGTCGGCCATGTTAGTCATCGGAACAATAGCTAACTGTGCAGGCATGCCGCCACATCGTGTCGGTTACCTTGATGAAAATTAATCTCTCGTGTCGCACACGTAAAAGTTCGAGCACAGAGTTCAACCCTTCAATATGGTAAGAAAAAAAAAACACTATTTTGCTCTGTAGCATTCTTCTTGCTGAGAGTCTTTAAAAGTGTTTTCAAACGATGACGGTGGTTTTGCGTACGCGCCAAGAACACGTCGAGCGCAGATGACAAACGGGTCCGTTCCACTAGGCCGTCGGGCATTCGGAGTTGTGTAGTTTCGGAAAGTTTGAGACCAGCTGCCTCAACCCACTACAATAATCACTCGTATACCGCTGAGTCTGTGACAAGTCTCGTTATTTGTGTCAGAGCAATAGAGGACACTCGGCAAAAGAAGGTAGGCCAAATGTGTTTAGAATGCAGCCAGACAATACAATGATATTTTAATAATAGGCGATACTTAGAGAACGGTGACTGCAAGAATTTAAACAGAATAGATATCCCTTTAGTGTGACGTAATATGAACTTGTAACTGAAATAAATGACTACGCCGGTCAACAGATCTTATTTTATGTTTTTGCATAGTAATAAGCGACAAAAATATGTTGTAAAGTGTTGCAGATATGCGGATCTAACGGGGACGTTAGCAGCGAACGTTCGCAGGCGATCCGGTTTCTAGAAAACTGAAACGACTGATACATGCAGTACAGAAGACTGTGCTAGTTATTGAAGTAAAATGGATGTTTTGCTAGATTGTCCTCAGGCAAGCTTGAAACTTGGGTTTCAGATCGACACATTCATGAACTCGTAGCGCCGTGGTCTAGAAGCACAGCGACGGAGCAAGCGGACCAGACAGTCCCCTCGCGCCTTCCCATCGAACAAAAAGAAATGATGTCGATTTAAGCGAAGTACCTTTCCGGCAGCTATAAAGTGTCGGTGTAGGGAGAACCGGTTTCCCCGGGCTGCTTGCTTACAATCAGTTTTATTCTTGGGGACAGCTGCAGTAAGTCCGCTCTGTGTGCGTGCAACACAAGGCGATACAAGACCAACGTGTTCTTTTATTCATTTTCCAAACCGGCGCATATCACATTACTTACAGCTACAGGCTGTTCACGATGAACTGAGCACTTTCTGAAATACTTACTTAAGATCCACTTGTGGGCACGTTGTGTATTCTTCCACCTTACGTAAAATTAACGTTGTCATGGGCCTCATCGCTTTATTCATGCATGGGCCGAGTAAAACTGTGAAATATTAGAGAAGTAAATATTCCTCTGATTTTCTTATCAATACATTACTTCGTATTCTAAAAAAAATAAATTAATTTAAATATTCACAGATATTCATACTTTTAATTCAACATTATAACATGGAACTACTTTCCCATCGCCGTCATCAACCTCATAGGCCGCATGCCACTCAGCGAGCCCGTTAAAATATATGCGGGTATGGGCAGTGACATTTTTCTAATGTTGTTTCCATAAAGTGGTCACTTCACCATGAACAGCCTTTAGCTGGCTTTTACTACGTGCGCGCGATTATCCATCCAGTGCTCGTCGAAGTATGTCTGTCTCGTTTCTCAGCTTCGAGCCTAAAGCTGTTCGTTTCTTATTCTCTGTTTTGTTGATTGCACCGACAACTAACAATCTTGCAGCTTACAGCTTCAAATATTTCCCTTGTAAAATACTGGAAATGATAGCGTCTTAGCTGTAATTATAGATTCATTAACCAATCAGACCGCTGTGTCTACAATTACGAACATGTTCCGCAGAAAGAACTCATAGATATAACATTACATTGCCAGTGATCTGCATACAGTGCTGATTATTTCTTCCCTGTGAGTTATCTGGTTTGTGGACATAGAGGACTATATAACGAAATTTTTTTAATTTGTACGGTTTTAATAATACCTGCATTTCCCCAAGTGTGATTGACATTATTAAATAGTTGGACAATATTTTATTACGGTTACAGATGTGAAACTTATCACGCATGGAAAAAATCAGTTTTAGAAATAACTGTTACGATGTTACCTACGCCTTGACTAGCTTGATTACTGACTCCGAAAATTAAGTTATGGCGCATAATACATAAATCTTTCAACCATGTTTAATCCTTTAACAACTTTTTAAAATAAATATTGTCATGTATAGGCTTTTCACGGTAAAATGGGCACTTTTGATTGAAAGCCCTGCTTACGATCTACTTGCATACACGATGTGTATTCTTCCGCCTTATGTAAAATTAACATTGCTATGGGCCTCATCACTTTACTCATACATCGGTCAAATGAAACGGTGAAATTATTAAGAATGTAAATACTTTACAAATCTGCCCATTTAAACACTTCGACGCATAAAAAAAAAACAGAAAGCGAAGGAAATAATTTTAAGTTATCATATATGGTTATCTTACACTCTTTATTCGACGTTAAGATATGGAACTACTTTCCATCCATCGTTACCAACTTTATTGGGCAAATGTCACTCAGTGCGCCCATTAAAATATATGTATACAGGGGCAGTGACTATTTTTGTAAGGTTCGTTTCTAAAGTACTCACTTTATCGTGAACAGCCTTTATGTAAAAAACACAGTGTGTATAATCCACCGCACTCGGACGTTAACGTTTAACGCTAAAATTAAATTTATTTATTTACTATTATTCGAAATGGGAGGGCTTTTAAAAGTTCTCCCTTTACCGTGAATAGCCTATAATCACAGATACCTGACATAGAACACTTATATCATTGTAATCTTCAAGTAAATTGTTTGCAGTAATGGTTGAGTTGTCTTCTGTTTGCGTGAAAGCTTCCATTTAGAACACTAACCGCCACAGACGTAATGTCAGGTGATTTTCTTATGAGAAAAACGTCAGAAAGATAGCTGTTTTCATGACAAAGAAGCATTAAATTACAAAAAAAAATATTGATTATTTAGCCAAAAAAAAATAGATACCGTTAGTTCCACAAGAAAGTAGCATTTTCAAGGACAGTCAGAATAAGATGATAAAGAGAAGCGGGGCGTTTTTGTTCATGGGTGTTCCGTAAGAGGTTCCTGTGTTGGGTTGTTCCTTCCTTTGTAGTTCTGCAGACGTTGTTGCTTGATATCGTAAATGGATGCCACCCCACTTTCTTGTGAGTGATAATTTTTTGTCGAATATACAATTAAGTATTACTATTTGATAAACTAGACATAACAACAATAAAATTTCCTTCGCTCGAGCGATTGGTTCTCCTTTGTTCTGACATCACATGCAGTACTCTGAACGAACAGTATATCCACTGCGTTCGAATTATCTAATTATGCGTGACTGAGCCGAACAATAAAATTGATACTTTGTGGCAGCCGAATTAATAAACACCTCTTCTGGGGTGCGTACACTTGTCAATACTGCTATCCAATTATATTAAACAGGTCTCATCTTCAACCATTCGTTTTCCTCTGGATCTGCGACAGGCGTAACAATTCTGAATATGCACCTCTCCTACTATGTTCAATTACCTGGCAACAGGCTTGTCAAGGCGGAATTAGAAATTCAAAATCTTTACAACGAAATATATGATCAGTGAGAGCTTTAGTGTTCTGCGCCCGGACGGCAGGAGCATGTACACTATCTCATATGAAAGTGTGGGCATAAGCTTTGAGCGTCCCCACTGTCTCGGGCCGTGGTGTCTAAGCCCAATAGTTCCTCTGCTCGCCACTCCATTGCTCCTATGTGTACTTGGCGCCACCGCCCATTGCCATGGCTCTTGAAAATGTGTTGCTTCATTTCGATGTTTGATTAGCACTCCTAGATGTCAGCTTCACCGGTGTTATTCGTTTGTTCTGTGTCAAGGGCATGTCTAATTTCCATGTACGTACCGCGAACAACTACGAATAACTTATATTACTTAAGAGCCCTTATGCGGAGCCGCTGAAGTGTCTCCAGGTTGTTCATATTATAATGTATTTAATTAGTGAATACTTTAGCCATGTCAACGAAACTTGTCCTTTATAAGTACAACAGGAGAGTATAAAGCTAATTTCTGAATCACTTGGGGAGCTTCTGCCGCCTCCTCATCCTCTTCCTCCAATATCCATAACAAGTGATAGCAGAATTTTCTCTAATGTATGCGCGAAACAGTGAATTGAATTTTTGTACATAGGGCATATTCAAGAAATATGATACTTCTTATAATTATATGCAAGTTTGTATTTATTTTTATTCAAGCATTATGTTCCAGGCATATTTCCTCGTTACCTAAAAACGAAGCAGTAATTGACTGAGACTAGGTATCAGTTTCAGAAGCAACACGTGCGCTTCTGAACGCGATATTCAAGAACGCGCCCAGCTCCACAATATATTCTTCTCGGCAACGTGTGTGTAATTTTCCCGGTTCACACGCATTTTAATGCAATGCCTAATATTAAAAAATAATCACAACTTTTAATACCACGTATTTTGTGTCTTTGATGCTCCAAGAAAACGCGGAAAATATAATTCCATGTGGGTATCAATACCCGAGACGACGCTTACTCTATATAATAAAATTTTCGTTATGGTTTTTCGATAGTAAAAGTGTTTGAGGAGTACAAAGCGTTTTCCAGCACATTTAAATATGGATTTACGTTTTTCCGGAACAAATGTTTCCACATAAAAGTAAAAGGCAACCGCCAGGAATTGTATACAATCGACAAAAATGACGTGACTCAACATGTGTCGTCTAAACCAATAAATTACTTACTACATCCCATAAGTAAAAAATATAGTCCACACTGAGCCTATCGAGCCTATCTGCGCAGATGTCAAGTTCGTGCAACTCACAAACATTGAGTTACTCTACTTCGAAATATGTATTAAAAATATGTTAATTTATCAACAGTTCACGACACCCTAAAGACACCGAGGTGACATCCTGTTTTCAGCGACGCCTTGTTTTGGAAAGGCCGGTCTAAAGTGATATCGCTGCAAATTTTGGATTTCTCAAATGTAGAAACACTGTTATTTCGCGATATAGGCCAAATATTACACAACTCTAGAAGTCGTTTATTCACTAGTTGCTGTCAAAGTCAGAACCTATTCTCGTGTTCGACTTGGCTACACGTGAAATAGTTACCCTCAATGCATTGACTCAAGGTTACTCAGTGTGTTTTAGGTGAGCGGAGATCCACTGACACACATGAAACTAACACATATTTACATGACGTACAGCCTTTTGCTGAATTATATTGTTATGAAGTGGGCAGTAGGCAGGTTAGGGTGGCAGATTTCCCTTCACTTCTGTCCCTGAAAAGTTACATCTACTCCAACTTCTTAATCTCGGGATTGTAATTGGTGGTATTTGTATATTTGGTTATATATAAAAAGAAGCTGCGACGCTTCTCACTGCACAAAGTTTGAAAAAAGGTTAAAAAATCAGGTTTTAGCTGGTGTCTCAACAAAGCAAACAAACCAAGTACCAAGTTGCTGTAAAATGCTGAGAAAAAGAAGCAGTTATCATTATCAGTAAATTGCGATACTGGAACTGTGTACGGTGGTTTGTTTTCAGATGTTTATTATTTTTAATTATTAACTTATAAGTTGTCAAAGGTAAAAAATTAAACTTGATTTCGGTAACAAAGACAACAGAATTTTACGTCTTACGATTTAAATTACTTATAATGAAATTGCGCATGGATCTTAAAAATAACTTTCTTGTTTCAACGGTAATTTTCTCAGAATCACATAGCCACCATTTATAAAGTTTTCCACCTGAAACTTCACTGCAGTTTCTTCGATTATTGTACCGAAGTTAAGTCATCAGGTTCCGTAAAGCTTGCAGACTTGCATTATACGCCAACTGGACACCCACACTTGAATTTCCGAACATGGAATCCCTTTCAAATAAAGGGTAAGGCGGGAGAGACCCTCATTTTATTGGGCTCGGCTACGATTAAAGTATTAATTAGCTTCTATAATAACGTTAAGTTTAAATCTGGGTAAGAATCTATAGAATATAATGCTCGAGTGAGTGTAGCAGGTCGCCGCTAAACTTGGCCGGACTTTTTGCTACAAATGTAAGTATTCCCGGTAACGCGCACGAGCCGCCAGCGTATTAAAGCGTGCGTCTACCTGACGTCCGAACTGGGTTTCTGTGTATTTGTAATACACATTTTAAAACAAACAACGTCACGTGTGCTGAATCTGTTTGCACATGAAAAGAAATAACACTTGAGACTACAGCATAATACAACTTTCAATACATCACGTTTATTGAAAACACTATTTTGAAACTCTGCAGCATGGTAACGCGTCGCTTTTCGACTATTATACCTTAAGATATTCTGGACCAATTCCTGAGTAGCTAGTGTTGCGCTCTCGTTGCTTCGCATCCCTTGCGAGAGTGGAGACGTGTGAAGGTCACGCCTGTAATCCAAGGGCGGGGGAAACGGGAGATCCCCGAGAAAACCCACCAACCAACGGCATCGTCCGTCACAATTCCCACCCGCGATAAATGTTATGCTGCTTGCGCCCCTGACCTTCAGCTGTTTAAATTTCCGTGTTTATCTGAAGAATTTTCTGGTATTTCGCTGCCCTGGTTTCTCTCATCGTGACTTGGGGTGCGTCGAACTTTCCTGGTCAAGGCAAGTGGGTATAAAAGTGTGACGTGCCTCCGAACCGGGAGTGGACGAGTGGCTGGAGTCTTATAGATAGACGACGAGCGAGAAGAGAAACAAGCGGCGAGAGAAGTGACCAGCGGGAGGAAAATTCTGCGACTGCGAGCATCGGAACAGTGAAGAATGCGACTGGCAGGTTGGACTATTGGACTGGGTAAGTGAAAGACATTACAAATTATGACAACAGTCAGATCGAAAGTGTGTTAATGATAAGTATGAGTTAGTTGAATATAACCAAAAAGACGCATTAAGAATGACGCTAATTAAAGTTAAAGTGGGCATTAAATATTGCGCTCGCTGAAAAATAAAAAGAGTAATGGTGGAGATAGGTAGATTAATGCCGTAAATAATAGGTGCGTGAACACATTACAAATAAATTTTAGTTATTTTATTTTTATTTAGACCTCCATCCCTCACGAGCACAGATACGCTTCTCTTGCGCCTTGTAACATTAGTATAGGATCTTACATTGCACTTTAGTACAAAATTTTAACCAATAAATTTATATGATCACCGCTTAAATTACCGGGTTCGCGCAGCACGGCTAGACGACGCCAGTTCAGAGCCCTGCGCATAGCGGCGATGGCGCACTTGATACGCGTGGCAGTGTCGCCCTTATATCTCCTGCGCTTGTCGCCCTCGATAGAACTGCTGTCGCCGTCAAAGGCCGGTCAGTGCTAGCGGGGTGGACACTGTCCCCTGGTATATCCAGGAACCTCAGGAGTCCAGTCCGCCTGCCGTCGGAACACGGGTAAATTGCAAAAGGCATACAGTTGCCCAATCCCCCTATTTTTTTCCCATTTTTCCCCCTGCCCATTTATGTCAACGACCGCCATTTCACGACTTTATCATTCAAGTTGCCACAGGAAACTTCCTTCTCGCTACCGGCTCATGAGATGTGCCGACCTACCAACCGACCCACCAGATCCATACGGTAATTATTTACCATGAAAAAAATAAATCGAGATTCGAAGGGTCTTGTATTGTATCTTGTTTCATTTACCGGTAACGGTTTGTTCCATGTTTATACTGTTACTTTTTAAAAGTTAATAATTACTATTAATAAATTCCTAGTTAAAGACATAACACTTCTCATATTTCTTAAGAACATGGCGGTTAGTTAATTTTTAAATTTGTAAAAAAAAATTTCATAACAATTATAAATATGTATTAACAAATAAATTATGTGTAATATAATGCGTGTTGTTTAGTACAGAATCCTTTCAGAAAACTTTCGTATTCGTAGTTTATAATGCATGAACATTACCTTTGATTTAATCATAATTGAGTGTACACTTAAACTCTTCACAATTAAATCCCTTCCCAACTGTTTCCTTCCGCTGCATAAAAATTTTGACGTTTCCCACTAAATGACCAATGCCAATAAGTCACATAAATACCATTGTAAATTTCTTGTAAATATAAATATAATACTGCCGCGGTAATTTCTAATATAATATATATGAAAGTACAAACCGTTTTCAATGGTAAATTATTTAAGCATCGCACTTAATATAATAACATGCCGAGATATTTTCCGTAATCCGCTGCTGAAATCACTGTATGGACAGCAGTCAGAATTTACAGCGAAATATGTGAATACTTTAACGACAGGGAATTTTCAAAAGTCGATTTTAAAGGGCAGTTAAATTGAAGACTAGTAGTATAGAAATGCCGATTCGAGTGCAGCCCCCAGTTATCAGAAAAACAACGGTAAATTAAATGGTCGAGCCATCAGAAAACCATCAGAAAAAAAATAATCTTAATTTTCTGATCCAAGACATCAAATGACGATTCGAGCACAGCCGCAAAAAAATGACTCAAAAAGTTGCGTTTGATTAGATCATAGTCTTTAGAAAAGAATTTGATTTAAACTTTGCGTTTGACTGCATCTGTAAAAATACGCGTAAAAAGTTGTGTTTGGGCGCAGTTGCAAAAAAAGTTGCTAAAATAATTTGAATACATAAAAAAAAAAGTTTTATATAATAAATGGACGCAAATAAAAATCAACTGAAGTCTAATATGACGACGACCATGGCAATGAAAAAGACTAACGCAACTGGTAATGTTTGGAAAGATTATAAATTTAAGAAAGGTGTTTTTGCAGAAAGAAAGAAGAAGAAATCTCCAGAGAAGTATGTCAAGTGTGAAACTTGTAATCGCTTTTACAAACCATCTCTCATAAGGAATCATCTTAAAAGTAGATTTCACAAAGGTCTTACACTAATACATAATAAATCACATGAACCAACAAATGTATGGGAAATTTTTAAAATATCACAACATTTAAAATCAAAACAGAAGTTCCCACGAGATAAACAAGTGAAATGTGAAACTTGTAATCACTTTTACATACCATTACTCATAAGAAGTCACTTGAGAAGTAAAATTTATAAGTACACACTCAGATTCAGTGTGGAAGAAATCGAAACAGCATTTCAAAGTAGGATAAAGACTAATGCGGTAAAGAATGTGAATGCATACAAAGACCCAAATCATTTCCTAAACACTGTAAAAAAACTGCCACAAAACTAATTAATAAACATTTAAAATCACTCAAAGTGAACATGAAACTCTTCACTGAGTACAAAAAGGGAATTGGTGAGAGTATTGAATATGTAGAAAGCTCCTTTAAAACAAAGAACGAAATTATACTGAAATTGACTAATCTGGAAAAATATTATGCCAACAGCATATCGAAAATCATAGCTGAGATGGGGGCTTTCGAAGCAAAGGGATCTCAGTGGGTACTCAACAGAATATTTTAACTAGAAGTGCGAATAAATAAATATCTACCATTCAAGGGCAGTTCCTATGTTGTACCCCCAGAAAAAATCAAAGCTAAGCAGGTGGTAATTAATGTTAAGAACAATGATCAAAAATGTTTTTTGTGGTCTGTTCTATCTGCATTGCAACAAGAACAAAGAGACCATCAAAGAGTGAATAAATACATAGCTTATGAACATGAGTTTTATGATGCACTTAAGGGTTTGGAATTTCCAATTAAATTGGTTGCATACCAAACTTTGAGAAAATAAGTGGAATTTCTATTAATGTATAGGCATACAAATAAGAAAATGGTGGTAAGAAGTATATAATCTGTCCATTAGAAACAACAAAAAAGAAGCCGGATAAGCACATTAATCTACTCCATATCAAAGACAAAAATAACCACCACTACAGCTAGATAAAAAGTCTTTAGAGACTTATCGCATCACAAGTAACAAATAATGGTCACAAAATATATATATGCGATAGATATTTGCAATATTTCTACTCTGTAAGTAAGCTCAAAGATCACGAAAAAGACTGCCGAGATCACGATGGTGTTAGAATTGAACTAACATCCAAAGGAAAAAATGGCATATTAAGATTTAAAAACAAAAATCATTCTTTGAGAGTTCCGTTTGTGATATATGCTGATTTTGAATGTCTGTTGAATAAAATTGAAACTTGCCAATCAAACCCCGACGAATGTTACACGAAACCATACCAAAAACACGAGCCTATTAGCTTCTGTTACTATGTAAAATACGAACATGGATACTATAAACCACCAGTAACTTATGAAGGATCTGATGCATCTACTGTATTCGTTAAAATGCTAATGGAAGAAGCAAGGTCTATGGGTGGTATATACACAAATGAAAAAAACCAATGTTTCCACTAACTCAGAAAGAACAAATTGTTTATGATACAGCTACCCATTGTCTTATATGTGAAAAGTCTTTGAATGGTGATTCTGTGAGAGATTATGAGCATCTTACGGGGAAATTTAGGAGAGCAGCACACCGAGATTGTAACTTATAGTATAGAAATCCATGTTTTATCCCAGTGTTTATACACAATCTATCTAGTTATGACACATTTATTCATAAGAGATCTTGGCATCGATGAAAATAAAATTGATCTATTTCCCACAAAGAAGAAAAATATATTTCTTTTACAAAACATGCATGTGAAAATGTAAATCTTAGATTTATTAACTCATTTAAATTTATGGCTAGTACTATCGATAAACTCTCTAGCAACATTCCAGAAGCCAATTCCGAGAAACATGTAAGCATTTTTCCAATCAACTTCTTGACTTTGTTATAATGAAAGGTGTTTATCCATATGACTACATGGATAGTGCTGAAAAATTTTGTGAGGCATCACTTCCATCCAAAGATGCATTTTACAACATACTCAATAAATGTGACATTACAGATGAAGATTACGAATTTGCGAGTAAGGTGTGGGAAAAATTCAACATAAAATCTCTAAGAGAGTACACAGAACTCTATAACAAAACTGATGTACTGATATTGTCTGATATAATGGATAATTTTAGAGATGTATGTCTCAAAACATTAAGATAGATCCATCATGGTTTTTCACAGTCCCAGGGTTAGTGTGGGACGCTGTGCTCAAACATACTAAAACATAACTAGAATTATTAACAGAATTCGACATGATTTTGATGATAGAAAAAGGTGTTCGTGGTGGAATTTCACAATGTTGTAAGCGATATGCTAAAGCAAATAATAAATATATGAATGCTTATGATAGTACGAATGAAATATTTTATCTTACATATCTGGACGCCAATAACTTATATGGATGGGCTATGAGCCAGTACTTACCCTATGGTGGGTTGAAGTGCAGAAATGCAAATATAGATGTAACAAAAATAGAAGATGATTCTAGCAGAGGTTATATATCGGAAGTTGATTTGCAATATCCACATGAACTACACGATCTCCACAAATATCTGCAATTGGCACCAGAGAATAAAATACCAGAAGGTTCAAAAAATCCCAAACTCTTGACTACTCTGGACTATAAAGAAAAATATGTATTACACTATGTAAATCTTAAGCAATATCTAACTCTCGGAATGAAGTTGAAAAACATTCATAGAGTTCTGGAGTCTGATCAATCAGATTGGCTCAAATCTTATATTGATCTAAACCCAAATATGTGAACAAAGTCTACAAATGACTTTGAAATAGACTTCTACAAATTAATGAACTATTCTGTTTTTGGTAAACAATGGAAAATATTAGAAACAGAGTGGATATATGGTTCTGCACAAGTTCTAAGCAAATGGATAAACTAGTAGCTAAACCACACTTTAAAGATTGAACTATATTTACTAACTCTTTGGTTGCAATTCATATGATTAAAACAAAACTGTGCTTTAACAAACCCATTTATGTTGGAATGAGTATACTTGATCTAATGAAAGTCTGAATGTATGATTTTCACTATAATATAATCAAATCAAAGTATGAGAAATATATTGAACTGTGCTGCCAAGATACTGATTCATACATCTATTATATAAAAACATCAGACTTCTACAGTGACATGAAAGATATGGTCGATCATTTTGATACTTCTGACTATAAAAAAGATAACCCATATAGTATACTGTTAGTTAACAAAAAGATTATTGGCAAAATGAAAGATGAATGTAATGGAAAAATAATGGAAAAATTTATTGGATTAAAATCGAAAATGTATGCAATAAATGTGGAAGGTGGTGTAAAGAAAAGAGCAAAGGTTGCAAAAAACACTGTAGTCAGAAATAAGATTAGTTTTGGTGACTACAAAATTGTTTGTTTGGTAAAAAAAAGTGTACAAAAGTATGAATCTTATTAAAAGTAAGAAACATGAACTCTATACGATTGAGATGAGAAAAAAAAGCAATAAGTTTCGAAGATGATAAAAGATTTATTCTTAAAGATGGTATTAATACACTACCGCGGGGGCACTACAAAATTGAAAATGAGTGATACTATGAAATATTTTTTTTAATTATAATAAATAAATAATAAATTTTGATAAACTCCAGCAGAGGCGAAAATCAAACACTTTCCACAATAAAATATTTAAATGATTTTGGGTACTTAAAAGAATCTGACAAAGATATTACACATGCAAATTCATCAATAGTTTCTAACACTCTCTGACTTTTCCTGGAATATCACAACATAACAATTAGTGGTGAAATAAGTAAAGAAACACTGGCACTAATCAAAACTCCTAGATGTGGGGTACCAGATGATATATTTGGCTTTTCTACATCTATTACCAAATGGAACACGAAAGTAATAAAATGGCATTATGTGTTGGCCAATTATGACATACAACTAACTCAAGAAGTGTTTCGTACGTGGGTCAAACATACTGACATTATGTTTAAACATGATACTCAAAACCCACACATAATAATATCAATAAAACGTAGTATCTATACATTTCAAAGCCTCGGCATTTATGTAATAGTAAATTAGATGGGAAAGGAGGAATACTTGGTCATGATTTTTTTCTGAAATCAGATAACTCATCAAATGTAATTCACATTGATGCTGAAGAAGATTGGTTATTAAACATGACAGCAAATCTCAAGGAAAAATAAATCTTTTGTTGTGCTACTGCATGAAATAGGACATGCATTAGGAATACATAATTCGAATGGCTACGAGTCTGTTATGTTCCCAATTTATGTCTCAGATCGACTAACATTACAAACTGACGATATTTTGGCAATACAGAGTATATATGGTAAACCTAAAAGATCTGTGCATTCGTTATCCCCTCCTAAACTAAACATAGTATTCCCTATAAAAGAAGTCGATATGTGTAACTTAAAAAACATCAATAAAATTTTAGTAGTTAACCAAGTGATGAATATTTTTTACATAAAATATGTTTGGACATATGACATAGTAGATAAAATAGTTATTACCCCGAGCTTATCACTAACTGGCTGTTTTTCTTACCCACGAATTTTGAAACCTTTACATCGATTTATCAGAGACCATCGGGGGAAATAGTAATGTTTATCGAGTCAAATGTATATATATTTGAATATCTTAGTATGCAACTCATGTCTGGATATCCAAAGGTTATTTATGATATGGGTATACCTCAGAATTCCAAAATAAAAGCAGTTGTAAACACCTACTCTGGTCGCACTTTTGTATTTTACGATGAAATGTATTTTATGGAACTGGACGAGTGCTTAATCAGATCTAAACCTTTCGGTTTAATTTCAAAGAAACTTCCGGGCTTACCAGCTGGGTTAGATTCTGCTTTTAGATACACCAATGGATCATTATACTTCTTCAAGAACACAACATACTATGAATTCAGTGAGCTTACTAACATGTTGACCAGAGCTGACAGATTTGATCTTTCAATGTTCAATGTAAAGTGTTCTACATTACCATCCTTATACTCAGATATTCTTAATCAGTTCAAAAAACTAGTGATGCAAATGGAGACAATCTCCATACATTAAATTTTACTTAAATATTATGTTTTTAATGGGATATTTCCAATTTTAAAAACACTCTTATAGCACTATTATATAATTTTAAATAAAATTAGATACAATAAATGTTTTTAATGGATAACCATCCATTAAAAACTAATAACCATACATGTTTGTGCACTATTGGACTTTGGTGATTGTTTCACATTTAACATCATACATTAGGTTTATTTTGCTTATAGTATCACATTGCAAATAGTTGTAGTCAATATTGGTTTATTAAAATCAAATGTAAGTTTCAGATTAGTTCGATCTTTTACAATAGCGGTTTTCTGTAAGAACAATCAATAACATACAATGGCATTCTCCCAATAAATGACCCAGAGTTGAAGCACAGTTCATTATTATGATAAGAGGTATCTAGTTTACTCTTTGAATTTCTAAAATCATTGTAAGCAATATACATCTTATCGAAAATTTTATCATCAATGTTTAAATTCCAATTCTCTTTGGGAAACACTTCATTCCGTTAATTCTTAATAGAAATATTTTTGACAAAACAAGAGTCAAACATTGAACCGTGTGTGAATAGTCCAGGATCTTATTTTCTGATTTGCTGAAAACAACGATGACAAAGTCTGGCATATCGAATTGAATTGAACAGATCTTTTATATCAATCTGAAATGAGTTTGCATTAGTAGGTAATGGTTTTTCAAAACATTGCCAATAATTAAAACCAATTGGAATTTTGGGGTGTTTGTATAATCTGGTCTATTATCTTCATCATCAGATCCATCTACTTTCTTTGGGGGTCTTCTGTAAAAAGAAGCATCATCATTAGAATTTCGAAAGAATGTGATCTTGTACCCACCTTTCCAGAATATTTCATTACAATCTCTCATGAACCCAAACAAATATCTTAATGGATAGGAAATTTCATTACACTTATCTTTCCTAACATATTTACCTAGTTCTATCCCTGACATTTGGAAGTATGTTGATTCTGATTCCGAACCTAGCAATGTAAGCATCATTGTTGAAGTGTGCCAGGGTTGCCAATACTTTCGATTATACAACCATGTTTAGAGATCTCTATTGTTGGGAACTGGAATGGGAAGCAATTCTCACAAACATAAATAGTTGAAGTTTTTTCATAATCTGCATTTATATCTCTTTTAGTTAGCTTATACTGTTGGGATAAATAAGCTTCATTCAAATGTGAAAATTCATCGCCAATAGGAATATCAAACTCAATGTGCTTGTTGTATTCATTCAAATTATTTTTTGTTTGGTTGTTTGGCGGAAACGACTGACGCTCATAACTTTCAATTTTTTGTTGACCCATTTATTAAATAGAGAAAAAAAATTCTTAAACCACTACACTTTTCTTATCAACCCAAGAATTATGACTATCAAAACCTAACCATTTAACTAGCAGCTTATTTCCTTTTCTTCGCAAAACTTTATTCCACTAAGTAGTCGTTATCATATTTGGTCTTAAGCAGCTCTCGCTCATAAAAAATATCTTTAGTAAGTTCATTTTTTAAATTTTTTATTCTGTATGTCATGGGGTTTGTGTGCAATACTTCACATACCTCAAATACTCCAGTGAACCAATTTGGTGTATATTATTTTTCATACAAATTTTTACTTTTACTTATACGAACTTTATCTCCTATTGCAAACTTTGGTTTAACAATTTTTCTTTCTCCTCCATACATTTTGATTAGAATATAACTTTCATTCTTTGCATTTACAATGGTGGGTTTCATTCTGGATGTACTGAGAACAGTGTTATTCTATTCACTTATAAATTTAGGTAATATAGCCATCCATTTAGTTTCCCTGCGTAGTAAATATCTTCCACATTTTCTTCTTCAACGTTCTATTAAATCTTTCTACAATGCTAGCTTTCTTTTCGCTGTATGTTGAATAGTGTGTTATGTTGTTATTGGCCATTAATGTCATAAATGATTTATTATAAAATTCTTATCTAATGTCTGTTTGTAAATGCATGGGTTTGCGATTATTCAAAATAGTTTTTAATGCTAATGTAACATTTTCTCCAGTTTTATCTTTGATTGGTATCGCCCATGCATATTTGGAAAAAAACATATCACGGTTAACATATATTTAAACCCTTCATTAATTCTGTGTATACCTTTTAAAGATCCAGAATTCATCTCAACTAAATCAGCTTGCCAAAGATCACTGATGCCAAAAGATAGAACAGTTCTTCTGGGGAAGTTTTTTCGTATTGGTTTATGCATTTTATTTACAATATCGTTTTTTATACTCCCACCAGTGAATATCGAGTTATTGGTAACACAACATCTACAAACACATTTAATTCTTACTTCGTTTTTATTTGCAAGTTCGTATGAACTTAGTATATTTTTCATACATTATACAGTATACATCTAAGTTATCATTGTTCATTTTATTTATATAATAAATGAGACAACAAAAAACTGTTGACAAAATAGAGAAGAAAATAGAGAGAAGAAGACAGCTAATTGAAAAGTTTAAAACTTTTAGAAAATTTCGCCAAGATGAATATGATAGAAATAAAAAACACGAACAACCATTGATAGATGCGATAGAAGATTCTGGATAAAAAATTTGACACGTAACAAATGAGAATACGAACTTAATAAAAGAACTTGTTCCATTTGCTGTTAAGAATTTAGACTACCCACAGACACCAACAGAAACATCTTTTGAAAGAATACTGTTTGGTAAAACAGGCACTGATGAATGCTATGACGATGGCATTAAACGAATTGGCGATGATGATGAACGATATGATGATGAACGCTATGACGATAAACGAAATGACGAAGCGTTGGGGCATTTTAAAACTGATATCTCACAGTTAACTAACTACAAAACAATGTATTGATAAGACAGTGGCCGATTTCTTAATTGACTGCAAAAACTATGTTTTTGGACTATAGGAGGATAAAGGTAAATTGTGTATTGGTGATAGCGAAGTAACATTCATCAATGACAAATTTACTGCAAAAGGCCGAACATACACTGGAACTGATGGTTTGATGAAATTACTAACTAGTAAGAAAGTAGCAGAAAGTGACTACACTGCAACCGACTTTGTAGACTATAGTTGTATCCTAGCAGATACAGACACAGTTTTTCAAAACAATGATCCAAACTTGGGAACGCCAAAATCGAGTAAAGGAAATAAATGGAAAATTATTGTTATACCTATTTACGATTCGATTAAAAAGAAATATCCCTCACCTAAAAAAAAGGAAAGGTATAAAGAAATATACAGACTATATAAAAGAATACACATGGATAGATGATGTTAGGATGCTTATTGATCGACTTCTCGTTATTTATGGCGAAGAGAATGCTGGAAATGATAACTAATACAATTTAAAAGTTGAAATAATGAATATACTCAACAGCAAGTTTAGAGACTTTGTAGTGTATAATCCAAAAGGTATACCATATCTGATACGAATGTTAAACACAATACCACATACTTTTTCGGGGTCGGAGCATCGTGGAAGCGGGTTACTCAATGATATAATAAATTCACTGCCTTTTGAGTTGCATGCACCCGGTTATCAGTACTTAGGTCTGAGTACCAGAATAAAAGAGAGAATTGAGCATGGTGATAAACCCATTAATCCACTATATGCGGTTGCAATGGAACATGATATAGCTTATCATCATCATAAATATCTAGCTGAAAGATATGTAGCTGACAAAGAACTAGAAAAGAAAGCATTCAAAAGATTAAGTTCAGATGCTGATCTCAATGAGAGATTGTGGGCTGGTGTTACTGGATCTTGGATTGTTGATCAAATTAAAGAACACACGGACAATGATACAACTACTGAGAAGATCAATCCTAATGATTTTGTTTCCTACACACAGTTCAACGACTTTATAGCTACACTGACAAGAAATAAAACATCATTTGATAAAGCCTATCTTACTTACTAGAAAGTAGATAATAATATAGATTCTGAACAAAAAAGACAAAGACATGTGGGAGATCTCATTGCACCGATGATTGCAATCAATTTAGAGTACTATGAGAAAAACAGAATTAACATTATTCATTTAGTTGGAAAATATAGTTCAAAAGAAAAATTATTTTACTTTGATAATCGAATAGAATATTTTTTATGAGAGATGGAACTATAGTTGAAATAATAATAAAACCAGAAAAATATAAAAGTGTTATCAACTTATACCATCAATGGAAAAAAATTGACATGTATAAAACTTTTGAAGTATACTCTGAAGATATGATATATTTTAAAATACCAAAAGCCCACAATGTACCCGGAGAGACAATTGTGTTTATTGAAATAGTTATGGTATATCAATACATTTAAAAATATCAGATTATGTTAGTTTTTAATGGAAACACTTCCATTAAAAACAAAACTGACTTATAATCTAAGAATTTAAAAAGTCTTTCATTTAATTATGGTACTTACCATTATTTAACTTACGAGTCATATCTATTGTAACAAAACCATATTCATTATTCCAACATTTTGAACAAGTCTCCCTAAATTTCTCAAACAACATATCACTAACAACAAAATCACTACAAATATGTTTAAGATTTGTATCGTCTTGTCTGAGTATGAAAAGAAAATTGGTATTGTCTCTTATAAGCTGCTTAGGAACTTCTGAGTATGTCTGGGCTAAAAAGAAACAATCAATATATTTGTGTCTACCATGAGTAAAGTAATCCCTTACCATATTTTGGTTTTTAAGTATGATATCATCGAAAACAACTACAGGCTCTTTACGACTTTCATTTACATCAACCATTTCTTCATTTGATGGAAAGAAGTATGCTATCGGTTCATTAAATAGTTTTGATGGTACATCTATATCTTTCTTTAAATTGATATATTTTTGTTGGTCCACACTTTTTGAACATACATACAGAGTACCAAAATCCAACCATCCCTGAGCATATATAAAATTATCTATCATAAGTGTAGTTTTTTCACGGTTACTAGGACCCACTATCAAACATATAATATTATTAGATAATAATTCACCATGACGTTTTGTCGATATAGTCTTGTCCGGTATTCTTATTTTAATATCCCAGTCTACATGTTTCATGTTTTTCTTGCTCATTTATTAATAGATTTTTTTAATAATATAATAAATGAGTAAAGTATTCAAACTAACAGATAACAAATCAGTGTTGAAGAAAAGACTACATTACCTTTTAGAGATAGAGGGGCACTCATTGGCTTTAGTTCAGTTCTATACTACTTATTTAATGCATAACATTATCTCTGGGAGAAATAAGCTATATTTTGTGGGTCAGAAGGATATGGAATCAGCAATTGATATTCCAGTTGGCCAATATAGCTTAAAAGATCTTGAAAAAACTTTAAAAGCAATTTTTTCAGTTAGTGTAGATTCAATGGGTGGGAAAGAAAATGATATATCTTTCGAGCTGGAAAAAATTACAAACAGAGTGAAAGTAAAATATACGCTTAAATTTCAGTTTGGGAAACGTGGTTAAATAGGAAAACTTTTGGGTTTCGTAGAAAATAAAACTCTGAAAGCAAATATGGTTCATTATGGCGATACAATTCCAAAATTTTCTCCATTTGAAACAATAAATATACACTGTAATACAGTAAATGGTATGATATTAAAACATAATGAATATAATCCTAGAGAAACTAACATAATTACCACTTTTAAACCAAGAACAACATTTGGATTTTGCGACACAATCTATTACGAACCAGCTCATCCATTATTTTTTCCAGTGCAAACAAATCAAGTTTAATGAAATAATAGTTGAAATTAAGGATGAAAAAGGTAAGTTAATTAACTTTGATTTGTCCGAAAGAACAGTCATATTAGAGATGAGACCATAGATATTTTTTTGGGTTGGAAGCAATCATATTCAATATATAATAACTTTAACAGTTTTTAAACTATTAAAGTTTCATATGATAAAGATGAATAATATTTCTACAGAAAGTGCAATGAAAGATTTAGAAAAAGAATTCAATGTTTCGGCTACTTTAATATGTCGAATTTGGAGATGCGTATCTAAATTCTTAATTAGACTATGTTGTAGCACATTGCCGAAGTCAGAGCGATAATTGTGTTTTAATGATTTGATAACCATTAAAACTTTATAGAGATATGGGCACAAATAAAAATCAACTGATATCTAATTATTCGATGACGATCATTTACTCTTTTGAAAACAGAGTAGAATGCATTTGTTTAGCACCACAATCCAACATTCCATCATATGCAAAACTTATACCTCCACGGTTAACATTATTTAAAACTTTTTCACTGAAAATCTGAACATATCTGTCTGGTAAGGCTACTTTAAAATTTCCAGAAGTAATTACTACTTTGTATCCATACCGTGTATCATTTATTTCAGCATGATTTATGGGATAAGACTGTCCAATTGTAAGTTCGGAAAGTTTCTTAAATTATTTGGTTCCGCTTAATACATTTAGCAACTGATCCATCTTTATTACATACAATATTTTATTTTTTATGTATTCAAATTTTTTGAGCCACTTTTTTTTGCAACTGTGCCCAAACACAACTTTTTACGCGTATTTTTGCAGATGCACTCAAATGGAAAGTTTAACGCAATTTTTTTTTCTAAAGACTACGATCTAACCAAACGCAACCTTTTGAGTCACTTTTTTGCAACTGCTCCCAAACGCAACTTTTTACGCGTATTTTTGCAGATGCACCCAAATGCAACTTTTTGAGTCACTTTTTTGCTACTGCTCCCGAATGCAACTTTTTGAGTCACTTTTTTGCGGTTACGCTCGAATCTTCATTTGATGTTTTGGATCATAAAATTAAGAGTAATTTTTTCTGATGGTTTTCTGATGGCTCGAGTATTTAATTTACCGTTGTTTTTCTGATAACTGGGGGCTGCGCTCGAATCGGCATTTCTGTACTACTAAGACGCGTTCGTTCGTCTTCTAACCATTACCTATTGGAATGGCGCGGTATCGTTTTCCTTTTTACCTCGAGCTTGTATTTCCCGCAGCTCTTAAAAGCTAATGTGTGCCCCCAACACGTAAAACCTTTCCAGGTCGCTCGCTGCTCTACGAAGTTGGCTAGTTGTTCCCCCGGGACCACACATGTGTTACTCCGAGCCAATTTTCTCCACATCACCGGTACCCCCCCCCCCCCCCCCCCTCTACACCAACACCACCAAATCTATCGTACTTTATTCTTCTTCTTTTTATGCCACGGGGGCCGGGACAAAGTGCTGTGGAGTGGTCCCGATAACGACGCGGGGCAACCTTCCGCGGCTTAATGCAAGCTGGTGTACCTGCCCAGGTTATCATAGCGTCAACAGCTAGCGTGTGTGTTGGTAAAAAAAAAAAGGGTGGAAGGAATCGCAGGTGCAGCGTGATTGATCGCCTTTCACTGCACTTGTTACACCTACCTTCTGGTGTTTCTAGGCGTGCCCCACCGAGTAAATACTGGACTGTCGAGACGTAGCAGGTTCGAAACTCCAGCATACTGGCTTCGAGACCCGGGTAAGGCATGACTATGTCTGCCTCAGCTACGAAGACCACTTTTATCGCAGTTTGCTGTCAGGCAGTTAACGCAATACGCTCCGAGTAGGACAGGATTCGCCATTTACAAAACAAACGCAATTGCAATGCATTTCGTTTGTCGGAATAGCTCAGGTGAGAAGATCTGTCGTCAAAACAACAAAATTGGCGCTGCTAAAGAACAGCTTGAAAGTGGCGTTTCGTAACTTAGACGGAGTACAGCTGCAACTTTAATCAGACTCCGTGTACACAGAACGGTAATTTTTGGCCAGTACAGTACTGTACACTGCAAGACTCGGAGGCCCTGTGACTCATTCGTAAACTGTCCTTCTGTTCTATAAGTCTTACATATTAAAGGCTGTTCGCGATAAAGTGAGCACGTTTGAAATCAACCTAATAGAAAAGTCACTGTCCCTACCGGCATATATTTTAACGGGCACAATGAGTGACATATGTCCAGTAAAGTTGGTAACGATTGTGGGGAAAGTAGTTCCATATGTTAACGTCAAAGAAAAGTTGTTAGCCAATCATTTGTAATAACTTAAATTATTTCTCTCGCTTTCTGTGTTTTTTAATGCATCGAAGTGTAAAAATGAGCAGATTTGTACAATATTTACTTTCTAATAATTTCATAGTTTCACTTGACCGATTCATGAATAAAGTGATGAGGTCCATGACAATGTTAATTTTACATAATGCGGAAGAACACACAACGTGTATACAAGTAAATCTTAAGCAGGGCTTTCAAAAGTGCTCATTTTACCGTCAACAGTCTATACTACTGCCGGACACAAACTGGTCTGACAACGAAACATGTGATATGCCTGCTCAAGTACAGCTCGGATACAAAAATCTTTTTTTTTTTTGACACCGGAAACAAAAAAAGTAAAGTTGGTCTGAAAGGATTAAGATGAGTTTAGTCTGTATGCCATCACCCAAATAACCTACCTGCATAAAATGAATGCTTTAAGCTTCCACGTATGAAAAGCTTCATAATCGGCATTGTGTGAGCTATAGAGTGAAAAGATTTGGGCGGCTTTTAACATCGAGGTTTTGAGGGCCCATGAGGGCGAAGTGAGGTGCGTATGAAGCAGCACCGGAATGCTAGGGCGTGGGAAGCGGGAGATCACCAAGAAAACACACCTACTAACGGCATCGTCCGGCACGATTCTTACATGCGAATATCCGGGAGCGACCCCGCCGAGAATCGAACACGGTCCGTCCAGGTATAATCACTACACCACTGCAGCCATGCAGGTATTTTATATGTGCATACATTATGCTCCTGTATATTCTCCACGTATTAGGTATATGTATGCATCGTGTAGGCTATTTCTATGTATAACCACAGATGTTTACATTTGGATTAAACGTATTTTTATGAAGTCTAAATGTTAATGTAAAATTTAATTATCAGAAAATGTTTGTGTACATTTTACGTGTATTGCACAGAGAGAAAATATATTAGAGGGAAAAAATGTTTGTTTGGGCCAAACAAATCATTAGTTTGTAAATGGCGAAACAAACATACTGTTGAGTGTTGAGGGTATAAAATAAAATGTTTTACCACATTTCTTTGCACTAACCAAACAGCACATATTTGTGTGAAACACTATTGGGTATTTAAAGTTGCTAAAGTATGGGAAATTCATTTGACTTAAGTTGACCGTACAAAATTTTTATTATGGCTTTACTATAACAATAGTCTCAATTTTCGTTATCCTAATGTTATATAAAATACACTAGAGACAAATACCGGACACCGCTATACAAATAGCATAGGTGTGTGTGCGAAAAAATAACCTAGTGGCAAGAAGTATTACTATTATTATATTTGTGGGAATAATTGAAAAGTGATTTATTATTATCATTTGTCAGCAAATATTTTCCACTTATGAAACTGAAATTAATTGTGCTGTGGGGAAGACTGTAAGATAGACAGTGTGAGAAATAATATTTAAGCCCCGCGTACAGGTATTAGCCACTGAAAAGAATTGGGGTTCTTTAATGTATGTGATGACAAATAGAGAGATAGTTATATGTGTAATTATTATGCAACATGTAGGCAGGGTTTGCAAACAAACAACTAAATGTGTAGGTGACAGAACACACACCGCAAAATACTAAAAATCACCGCAAAAACATCAACAGACTTACATCTTACTAGCGTGTTTCCTTGTATCCAGGCTTATCTTCGCCTTCACACAGCTGTACATATGTCACACTTAAATATTTTATGGGGAAAATAAGGAAACTAACTACCAGCATATCCAGCAAAGAAGTCCAAGGGTGAAATGGAGTTTACTGCAAACAAAATATTTTCTCAATTTAAATAATGTTTCCAACTTTATATTGTAACCACAGAATATATACAAACACCACGCAGCAGCTGGACTAAAATATTAAATTTAAAACTCTTTATGTCTGTCAAAAATAGCAATTATATGTGTGTACTGGACAACCATAATTTAAGTCTTTGCAGTTTTTAAAAGTCAGCACTAAATTTGAAATATTTTAGTGTGCAGAAAGTTTGGTTAATGTTCAAATAGTAATCACACTCACACGTTATATTTTACAATAAATCTGCCCGATGCGTCTACACTGAATCAAATGCTCCTGTCTAGCAATGTCAAAATTCGGTAGAGTAAAATACGACTTATTATTTTCAGGCACTGTGTGATCAGCAAGAAAGTGTTGTAATAAATGTGTAGTTAACAAGAAACGTCTTTAGCACTCCACCGCTGGACCAACGGTCACTTAGTATGGCGGTGATAAGATATCTTATATTTCTGCGTTATACTTAAAGTTGCAAAGCTCCTAAGCCGTCTTCAGGCAGTTTTAAAACACCCTGTCGGCTATTTACGTAAAACGGATCATATTTGTCTGGGTCAAACTCACTTTTAAATTATAATTTTTCACTGTTCAGACGGAGCTCAGGTCTACCCGACCTGTTACGTTAGTGACCCATTTCAAGCAAGATGGAGACCAGAACATTCTTTCAACAACTCAATTTGGCGTCGGTTACCTGATTTGAATTTACCTGTGTGACATAGGGCTTATATCGGAGTGCATTCCTTATTAATACAATCAATACGTTGTTGTTATCAACCATTACCAACATGCACAAATTAACATGTAGCCAAAACTTAACAGTATGAAAATAAATACGTAATATTGAATATATGAATAATAACCTCTCAACTGCTGCGTGTACGATAGCAAATATGTAAAATAAAAATAAAAATACTGAATAATAGACTTATGTGTAGAATACGTCACAACAATAGCATTTATGTAAAATAAACATGTGTGTACTCGTGTGCTGGATTTCTATACCACAGTAAGGCTGAACAATACTAATTAGATGTTCTACATAATGAGACGTTACAAAACATTTGACGTATTGGGAATTAGGTTTTGGTCGTTTAAGTTTTAAACATTATTAAATAAATTTTCCATAGAGGAAAAAAAGTTTCGTCTCCATATCTACCATGTTGGTATCGACTTGGTATCAGTGGAATGTAGTATTAAACACAGGGAGGTGACAACACTGCTGTATTTTCCCGCAGAAAGCTTCAAGCTGTCCGATATTGGTTTCTAGTTTATTTTGTTATATTGAGTCATAATACGGCAATCAATAAGTAAAAAATTACAACCCACCGAAGAATCCACGGAAACTAAAACCTGAGCAGCTGGTTTAGAAGACTTGTGCTGTACCCACTCACCTAAAAATTACACGTATATGTTGCAGGAAATGTACTAGTTTTATGCGGATGATGTCGAAGCAACCAAAAATGTGTTTGGCCCAGCACTTTATTTTTGAAAATATTGTTTGCTCAAGGTAACGTATAGCAATGTTTTGGGTAAGAGCGGTGTGGTTGTGTTTGCCAACTTTTGTTCAACGTAAACAAATACTCCCAAAGTAAATATAGTTAATGCTAGGAAATATTTATTTTTTTTCAGTGTATTATGTACTGCTGATGTGTTGAAATAAAAATATTGCTGTACTTTTTTTTTTCAAGAAGAGTAACTGTACATATTTAATAGCGAAAATATTAATGATGTACAGCTTATCGTAAAGATTTTTGCATACATTACATGAGAATACAATCACTTGCAGATCTGAGATAGGTTTCTGACGCGAAACGTATTCTTATGTTACTCCTTTTTATATGTAATATATCCAAACAAGAATGGGGAGATCTTCAAGATTAAAAATAGGGACGATCTTGAACTTAGAATCTTAATGTTAACTGGAAGATAGTAAAAACCCGTACGAATAATGAGGTTGAAGGAATTTTGCACGTCTTGGGCCTCAAAGCGTGGGAGCACTCGGAGACCGGAGATACACGCATCAACTCTCTCATCGCCTCTACGCACAGAGCACTGAACTGGCGTGCAGTCTTGTCGTCGATAACGTGCCTGTATGAGACTTTCAGCGGAGACGCTACCATTTAATGACGTAATAATAAAAATAAAGGTTTGACGAACGTCCCTATTCCTTTTGTAATGTGTTGCCCCGGAATGTTCATACCTAAAAATGAACGTGAAAACACTAGTTTGAGCCATTTTCCCTCTCACACAAACATGCTTTAGAGATAAATGGAGTAACTGAAATACGTATACAGACGCGTAACGTTTCTTAAATGCTATTCGTAAGCGGACCTCATTCAGACACGTTGGACAGTTTTCATTATATAAAACGTTTTCTGGTGGAGCTCTGCACACCGTTCGGCGGCCTACCCAGGCGGCCACCTTAAACCTTTAAAAGCATCTGTTGAAAATGTGTAATAAATGGAAAGCGGACACGAAGGTAGTAGACCGAGAACTTCTTCTGCCCTTCCACCTGATTTTGATTTGTTCTGGCGTGGTTGGTAGGCGGCGTTTAGTTGCAAATTGTTGATAATCTTTCGCTTCTAAATAGTCAGCTGGACCCACATATTGGCACTACCTCGGTGGATTCCCCAGCTTGTTTAGACTTCCGACGTTTGAGCTCTGTTTTTTAAATCGTTTATAAACAGTCAGATGCCCACTTTTAGGACATTCGTGTGTGACTTTCATGTTGCACAAGAGAAGAGAGTCGACTGTAACAACGCACAAAACTTAAAATAGCAGTAAATAAGGCCCCAAGAAGTAGAGCAACTTGCGTAATCTGGTTCAAGTCAGTAATGACCGGCACGTGGCAATGACGTAGTGCCAAGAATGTCTGCGGCACCAGGGGAGGCTGTAATGTAGTCGAGAGGTTGTTCATCCCTTCCTTGCCAGCGGCACAGAACCACGCAGCAAGGGTTGTAGAAGATATCGCCCCCCCCCCCCCCCCCCGAGTCCCGCCTGTGATATCTTGCCGCAGAGCGACACGTAATTCCCAACGCCTTATTTGAACGAACTCGGCTTCCAGACGTTGCAGCCTCAAAGGAAACATGATCCCTTCCCCTTTGCGGCACCGACCTTCTACCCGGCGCCTCAAGCCTCTCAGCAGTGAAGAACGCAAACATTTGATTTCCGGGCACATCTCGTGTTACGTGACGTTACGTTCATCTCATCAAGTTATGCGATCTACATCGGTTTGGAGGAGAGGCGAATTAATTAAATTCCCCGTACAATTTTCGACGAACCGGGGAATAAATATTTCTTCTGATGTTTTAAGTGTATGCTTCTCTTAAGCTAGCTTCTTGTAATATTCCGCACCCTCGGTTGTCAAGCACACTAAGGAGAGGCCAACATGAAATGTTCACGCCCAGCTGCCTGCACAGCTCAATTTGTGAATACCAAGTCAGTACCAAATAGTTTAGAGCTGACTTTTATCCTCGGTTAACGTTTGTCTCATGAAGGTTAGGATAATTTTGTACATAGACTAATTCCCTACGCAATAAAAACCCAACCATTTTAAATATGTAGGGCTATTTAACATAATCTATTATGTCAAAAATTGAGCATTATGTTTTTCAATATCAAAAATATTTAAAGAATTCTTAGCTCAGCTTAGCAGCTGGATACTTTCACCTAACACTATGCACGGGTTAGGTATTACAGCTAGTGGTTTAAAAATTTTGATTGAGTAATTTGTATAGGACTGGAGTTAATAATCCCTTGTATGACAGAAAAACGACTAATAGCTCACTGGCTATCATTACTCACAGCGTCACTTTTTGCTTCTTTTTCATCATGAGAAGTTTGGTTATCAGTACTTTTTTTCCCCCCCGTTGTCACTAAGTCTTTCAGTGCCGTTCTTTGACGTCTAGCCCTTTAATGATAGTAATTCGCGAACGTGGAAGAAGGTATCTGAATTAAAGCGAGAGATCGTAAAAAATACGCCTATCATTGCAGCAGTCAGTCTTCTGGGGATCTGTGGTTAGCATCTTTTCACCAGACGTGTTTGTGGTTAACCCTGGTCCGGACTTCTCGCTCGAGGAATATGTCAGTCCTGAACGGTATCAACAGTCGATGATTTTTCTCATGGTAGCCCCAATTCTCCCTTCAGTGCATTTGTTACTAATTAGCTTTTAAGTTAATTCACACCTGAAAGGGGCTATCAGCGTAACTAAATACTGAGTCATGATTAAGGGCGGTCAGTTCCTGTCAAATAGTTTTTATAGATTTTCCGCCCCAAATTCAATTTCAGGAGGTGCATTACAATTTTCGGCACTACAAACCATAAAGAATACCTTCGTTAATGTTCTTGATGGTTAGAGCTTCTATGCATTTGATATTTTCTAACTTGTAGCAGCCGAAGTGAAATAATCGATTGTCATAATAGCTACGGTAGTAGAACTGAACAGATTTCAGAAAACGCATGTCATATCGTCCGAAAATATCCGTACAAAATCCACGTTTGCGGGTAGTAGTCGAAAGTAAAATAATTTAAGGTGGCGGGGCCTGATCCGCCGTAAGTAGAGCACAACAGTATAAGATGGGGTTTATTGGACATAAGGATTGTACAACGACTATGTACGTGACTATTGATCGGATGAGTTTAATTGGAATACCAAGATTCTAATTAATTATATTAAGTATTATTGCCGCACGCCATTACTATTACAATCTAATTGGAAAGTCCCCACCTTGTTCATGTTGCCGTAGCCTCATTCTAGGAGGCGGTTAACGACGGGCGGATACCCTCATCTCCATGTCTTCTTGATCCGTTGCTCCAATGACAAAAGACGCCGCTCCCAGTGTTACGTTGGCCTATATCGGGAGCATTGTTTAATATTTTCGCCCCGTTTACTGGCCGGTGGCGGGGGTCTCTGCAACTGTCGTTGGCAAGGTGATTACTGCAATCACGCTCGTGCCCTGGCTCAATGTTAGAGGGTGTGATCAGGCAGGCCGTCCAGGTAAGACCTGATCACTTCATAACACAGTGCATTGCTGCTCCATCCGAGATCTCCTATAATTTCACACTTCAAGAATGTCGGACACCAAAGAGACTTGCCACAGATGCTCGTCAGCTATGTACAAGTTACTACCGTCCTAGGTTGCACAGTGGCAAGGTATTTATTTTTACTTAACCGTAGGGAGTAAGGCTTCAGACGTTTATTTAACCAAGCATTTATTCTCATGCCGTATCACACATGGCCCGTATTTGAGAGGCTATGAGCTCGTTTCTGGCTGACTGACTGACTGCACTTATCTCAGGCTAACACAGGTGCTGTAATTTATTGTGCAGCTTCCCAGTTCCTCGCCATATTCCTGAAGATTCTGATTAGTAAATGTGTGTATAAAGATACCAAAGACTACTGTTCTTATAATCACCATTATTGGTAGCTGTAGCCGTAGCTCGTAGTAGTGATAGTACTGACAGATATAACAGTCATTGCAAGAGTTTTGTTAAAGATAAGATCAGTATAGGCTGTTCAAGGTAAAATGAGCAATTTTGAAAGCCCTGCATAAGATCCACTTGTATGCGCATTCCGTATACGTACGCCATATGTGAAATTATCATTGGCATGGCTCTGATCACTTTATTCGTGCCACGGTCAAGTAAAACTGTGAAATCATTAGAAAAAATATATATATTGCAATTTTGCTTATTCTTAAATTCATGCTTATTAAAAATACGAAAGTAAAACAAATAATTTTAGTACTCTCAGATGTTTTCCTAGCCCTTATAATTTGATGTTAGGACATAGAACTACATTCTCTCCGTCGTTAACAGCTTTACAATGCGCATGCCAGTCAGTATATACTTCAAATTAAAATACATGCAGTTAGGGCAGTAACATTATTCAAAGGTTGATTTCAGAAGTGCTCACTTTACCGTGAACAGCTTTTAATCAAAGTAGCAGTAGCGGTGGTAAAGGTAGTAGTGGTGGTATTTGTGATACTCCCAATAGTTACCCAGTAATGGCGGAGTTGTGTTGGTAATAAGTATTACAAGGAATAGCTTATCGCTATATCTAATAAGTAATAGTGTCTCTCTGAGATTTTAAGGATTACGCTGTAGAAAATGAAAAATAAAGAATAAAGTTATCGTGTGACTAATTTCGCCGAGAACGTACAACTCTGTGTGTGTGCGTGTGTGTCCCGGAAATTGTGTAAACAGAGACGAACCTTAACTAAAGGAAGTAAATCTTTTTTCTCACTTATTAATCGACATTGATTCGGTCTCACAGATTTGCTTACAGACTATTAATTAATAACTATAAAGTTCGCACAAGTATTTTTTTAAAGCACAAACAACCCAAAACTGAGATCAAAACATTTTGCCAAAGTGTTCAGGTTTTCTGTACTAGGTAAATGCCTTACACCAAAATAAACAACACTCTTGATTAAAAGTCCTTTCGCTTAGTGTACAGAGCATCCAACTCTGCAAGCGGCGCCAAGCTTTCTGGCATTCTGCGCCAGAAACAGACGGCCGACGTACCGGCTGCACGGCCACGAGGCCGCCTGCTAAACAGGCACAAGTGCTGGTGAATACACTCTCACATTCTAATGGCGATTTGTTCTGCAGCCTTCCGCGCAACAAATCCCTTTTAATTGTTTTTACAAATCTATTTTAAGTCGTGTATTATGTAACGTGTAACATAGAAGTTAGATGTTAAGCATAACATATACACTCCATTCATGGTTACTTCCAACTTTTCTGTATCCCTGCTCAAGTTCTGCTTCCAGGATACATCTCCGCCTCATGCAATCAAAGCTTAACAAAGTGTAGAAAATTACATCAAAGGGACAGCGCACCGCATTCATGCACGCCCAGTGTCATAATATTTTGGATATAAACTACTATATCTCATACTAGGCATTTCCAACACACATATTTTCTCCCTTTTAAATTCATATTTGCTATTAACTCATTTATACAACTTATAAATAAAGCATAAGTCAAATATCAATGTAAATAAAAATAAGTAACTTTTTTATGTTAAGAGAAGTATAAAACGCTTGTGATACATGACTTCTAGGAAAGGGCACAGCACGTCATACATTTTCTGATTTTTCAAATGTTTTATTCATAAAGGGCGAAGAAACCGCAAATAGACTATAGTTTATAATACTATGTGCTATCAATTTTATAGTAAAACTACAAATATTAGTACAGTACAAATAATATTTAAAATTGGTTATCTTGAAAACACACACAAAACACACACACACACACACACACACACACACACACACACACACACACACACACACACACACACAATATATATATAATATATATATATATATATATATATATATATATATATATATATATATATATATATATATATATATATATATATATATATATATATAGCCTCGAGTTGTTACCAAAAACTTTAAATACTTAGAATTGAAAACCAAAAATGGCAATAACATGGAAATGTGACTAAAATATACGATAATGAAAACTGGAACCAACAAAACCGTATTAACCACTAAATCGGTTTACTTTAGAAACAATCTAATTAGCGATGATTTAATGTGGGTAAAGATCACTACAAGCAATAACCAAGCATGACGCTATGTGTTAAAGCGTCTTCGCTCGTATCCGGATGGTCCCGCATTCGGCACCAGTCGGCTGCAATACAATGAAAATAGTTTTCTTGCATTATTTTCGATTTCTATAACAGCTTAACATGACTGAATTCCCATAAAATGTGTTATATCTCGGGTGGGTTTGAGGCTTTCGATTTGTCGATTTTTTTAAACTCTAATTTCTCAATTATCTTCGACGATTTTTTTTTTTTTAGATTAACTATTGCCCAAATATAATGTATTTTCTGTCTCTTGTGTGTACTTCTGCCACTCTTGAAATATTATATTGCACGGATCTAATAACTAGCTGCATCCGTCAGCCAAGCCAAGGCTCATAATGGGACACTTTTAGTTGTATATATGTACATATACATTCACACACACACACACATATATGTTCCTGTTGATACTCTAGTGTGTACAAAACAGAAATAAATTTTTGCATCGCGTCTCAGTATAACAGAGCACACTATGAAAAGTCATGCAACTGCTTTCCATTATTTTCTGTGCAATTAAGCTATAAATATTTGCAGTTAGGTACCTACTGGAAATTTTTTTTAAGTTGATTTCAAATGAAATGTATAAAACAATTGTGAAGCAGCTGTAGCATCGTGCGTGCTTGCAGGTTCTTACACTTCTTAGCCCTTTACTTTTGGACAATATGATGAGAAATAAAAAAAAAAAATTATCTCAGTGCGTGGCAGTCCGTCTTAACTTAATATTAGTTTCAGTGGTGATGTACGTTAACTTATAGCAGAACACTTCGGGTCAAAGCTACGACTTAAGAGCAAGGGAAATCGGACTCTGATATAGCATAAATTTATAGTCTGTTCGCAGTCTCTTCGCAATTTTCAAATGGAACCACTGAAAAATCACCCCATGTATGACGTGATCGGTAGGGCCATCTGTTTTTCATGAAAAGATTCACGCGAAAGCTAGACTCCAATGTCTTATGGCGTACGTACAGTTTCCCTTCTGTTATTGGCACGTGTCTTTGTCTAGAGACAGTTCCTTGCCTGATGGAACCAATCAGAACTAGATAACTCCGACACTGAGTGTCTGTGATTCGCGAACAGACATCTGGAATACGCGGCAGTTAAAATGGGCTTTAGTGTTTCGGAGAAGGCTACAAGTTTTCCTGGAATCTTTTCGCGAAAAATAAGTTGTCCTAGTGATCGGTTATTTCCCAAGTATGCCATGTATCACAAGCGTTATATTTCTGTTAACATGAAAGTACCTTATTTTTTGTAAAATTGAAATTTTATTTATATTTTTTCTATGTGTCATAATATTTCATATGAATAAAAATAGTGAGAAAGCAGGTGTGTTGGTAATACCTAGTATACTCGGCCGAAACAACAAAATATCTCGAAAGAATGCGGTTTTGCGGGTCTGACCGAAAGCGGGAGAGAGGGCGGACGAGGGTAAAACCCCAGCGAGCCAGTCAGAGGCGAGCAGCTGTGACACGTACACGTACAGTCTGTACGGCATGAAAATCGACAAGGCCAGTCTTGATTGGTGGTAGTAAATAAACGTAGTCTGAAGGAGCACCTGTTTGTTAGTACGCAAGTAGTTGATCGTTCCAAACGTGTACATATATTTGCGAGCTAGTGTAAATGTTAGTAACATTATGGCTCCGTGTAGTAAAAAAGTCCCACTATTCATAGTGAAGACCGCGAAATAAGAGGAGACGTTATTTAATTTTTTGATGAAGAGAAAATATCTGGGAAATCAATTGAAAACGCAACAAAGCAAGCAGCAGCTGCAACAGGAAAATCTGAGGCAACAATATATAAAACACGGAAGGAAATCAGCGTAGGAGAACTAACAGGCAAAAACTATGTACGCCTGGGCAAAAAACTGAAGAGGAACGCCCGAAAAATTGTGGTAAATGATTTTGATTTGTGCGTTGTTCGACGTACAATCCAAAAATTTTATGTTCATAGGAAAGAAGAGCCTACGTGAAAGAAGTTACTTTCTATACTACGAACAGAAATTAATTTCCGCGGAAGCAAGGAAACGCGGCAAATCGTAAAGAAGATTGGCTTCAGATTCAAGAAATGCAAAAACAAGAGACTTGTGTTATTGGAGAGAATAGACGTTGTTGTATGGAGGGAAACGTATTTGAGGAGAATGAGAAAAAACGGCAGTCTGGGGGAGAACAGGTCACCGGTGGTTTATGTTGACGAAACGTGGATTCATGCTGCGTACACAGTCAGCAAATGTTGGCAAGATCCCCACACACCAGGTGTACGGGAGAACACGGAAAGTCAGCGATGGATTATTGTGCATGCTTCCTGGCACGTATCCTCATCTTTAAGTCTAAAATCAAAAGTGGCGACTACCACGATGAGATGAATTTTGCGAATTTTTCAAAATGGGTATCCGAAAAACTTTTACACAACCTGTCCCGTAGATGCATAATTGTAATGCATAATGCATCCTATCACTCGGTGCAGACAAACAAAGCCCCTACAACGACATCACGTAAGGCAGAAATACGAGAGTAGCTTAAGTTAAATAACGTTGTATATGAGGACGAGATGACTAAAGCAGAACTGCTCCACATCGTGAAATGTCAACGACCAGCTCCGAAGTAGTGCATAGACGAACTTCATAAAGAACATTGAACATCTATATCACTGCAACTTAAATGCCATCGAATATATATGGAATATTGCCAAGTCTCGTGTGGCAAAGAGCAACGTTTCGCAAGAGCCGACCAAATATAGCCACTGACAGATGAAGCCATGAACAGTATATGTGAAAAAGATTGGAAATCAGCAGTGTTACGTGTGAAGAGGGAAGAAGAGCAGTATTGAAAAAACGATTGTTGCACGGAAGAAATGGAGACGATTGTAATTAGTTTATGTGGTGACAGTGACAGTGACTGTGAAAGTGACAGTAGCCATGATACTGACAACTTCAGTGACAGTAGTGTACATGGAAATGTAACAGATGGTGAACTTTCAGGTATGTATTGAAGAACTTGAGTATAGTTAAGCATCTATTACCGATGCTGCGTAAGTTTACAGCTCACATTATATCATTAAGTATTTCGGTAATTTGTGACATATTCCTTTCAAACAGTCCGCATTTCTTCAGTGTACATTTATCGACATGGGCGGTTGCCAGGTACTCACACCAATGTACCTTCCCGGGAGTCAGAATATACGCAACACTTGTTTCGAGGTACGTAGTTATTAACGTGACACTTTGCTAATGATTTGTAACGTTAACAGTTGTAACTGTATTATGAATGGAAACATGGTATTGCTATTATGGGGTATTATTTTTATATTGATCTGCCGATTGTTTAAAATATATGTACACTTACAGTAATGTGGGCATTATATAATAGGACAAGGCATAAAGGTGAGGAACGTGTGTAGTAAATATAATTTGTTCAAAGATGATTTGCAACTACATTTAATTGTATATTCTGTTAACGTTATTATGCCAAGCTAAATAGATATTTTTAATATGTAAATTTATGTACCGTGTGTGCGGAACTAACTGTGCTGGTTGAATTGTACCACGCCGGGGGGCCTCTACAATTTGTTGTACAGGCGCGTAAACAGCTTTCATCAATACGTAATTCACGGAAACTACACTGCTTTTTGTGAGTGCCAATGTACTGTTGATGGTCCTCAGTAGGCATCCTGAGTGTACTGTTCTTCCCCTGGGCGTATCGCTCTAGAAGGGTTAGCACTGCATCTTCGCCTTACGGGCTGTTTTGCTGTCGTGACTGACTAATTGGAAATAGTTCTTATGCAAAATGTTATTAAACTGAGTGTGCACGAATGCGGTACGTTGTTTCTTTGGTGCAATTTTATAGACTCGGTTATGCTTTGTTTGCATGAGGCGGCGGAATAACCTGGTAGTAGAACTTATAGAACCTCAGCAGTGGTTCAAGAAAAGTTGTAAGTAACCGGGAATCGACTGTAGCTGTCGTCGCGGGTGCAGTTTCCCGTCCGCGCAGATTCCCTTCCGCGCCGCCACGCCAAAAAGAATTGGACTCGGAAGGGAAGGGAGACTGCGATCCCGACGCGAGCCGAAACCAGCCGAGCGCGGCCGAGCGCGGCCGAGCGTCAGAACCTACGGCGAGACAGTACACCAGCTCTCGCCTCCAGTCGAGCGGCGTCTAGCGGCCGGTACGGAGCTGTGGGTGGGAGGTGCTGGTCCTAGGCAAGCCCGACGAGTGTTCGCATCGCGCCGACACCTCGTGAAGTTCATTCGGGAGGAAGTTGAGTATTTTCTGGGCGTTATCGGGGAACAGAGAGCCAAATAAAGTTAGTATATAAATTTTTGCCGGTTGCTACCACTCGAATTTTTCCGGCCATGTGACGCTGCCCAGATCACGTGCGAGAACGAGACAGGGTTTGACCGACGTTGAAGGAGGGGAAGGTAAATAAATAATTCGCCTCCCCGCAAGGGGGGCAATGTCAAGTGCTGGCCACGCCGCACTGAAGGCCGGCTGCAACTCTCCGAGGCCAGTTATAGATTGGACCAGCCCTCCCGTGGTTAAACAGGAAGGCACCCATATTGCCGTCAGCGGCGGGGGCGAATGACAGCCTCGTCCGGGATCCAAGTTCATCGAACTCCGGGATGCGCTAGGGCGGTCCGACGGTAGGAAGCCAGCGAGGTGTTGTGTTTCTCTGTCGCACTTCGCCCCGGAGAGTTTTCTCGTCAACGACTCGAGCGGTGCGGGAGGATGGGACCGACTTGTTGAAGGAGGTTCGTTGTTGGGAGTTGTTGTCGGATGTTGAAGGGAGTTGGCGCCGTGCTGGGACGCTGCGCGCCGCCTCCCGAGCGTCGTCGTCGGTCGTGTGCTCGCGGTGAGAGAGGAGCGGTCATGTCGCCGCGGCGCGTGGTGACGTAGTTGCGTCGCGCGGACAGTGCAGTCACGAGCGGACACCATGGAGGGCGTGAAGAAGTCTTCGGCGGCGGCAAAGAAGAAGGAGGTTGGGGGCGGCAGCGTGTGCGCGCACCTGCTCGTGTGCGGCCTGTGCGTGCTGAGCGTGTCTACGAGCGGCTACTTCTCGTACCGCGAGGCGCTGCTGGAGGGCCGTGTGGAGGAGCTGGAGGCGCGCTTCGCCGCCTCCCTTGGCGGCGGCGATCTGGGGGCGGCGACGGCGCACCGGCGGCTGGCGCGCGACCTGGCGCCCGCCAGGAGGCTGCTCATGGAGGTGGAGACGCAGGCGTCGGTGGACGGCGTCCGGACCACGAGGGACACCACCGAGTGCCTCTGCCCACCAGGTATGTCCCTACCTCACTGCTTTGCTGCTGTGTGTGGGTGCATGTGTGTGTGTCCCTGTATCATCTTATAGTCCTCTCCACTTATTTTTATAACATTTTAAACTTGTATAAAAACGCTGAAAAATAACATTTCTCCTTCCCCGACATCCATAGTGTAAAACACAGTACGATTATGAAAAAAAAAATAGCAATTGGAAAATCTCGTAGAGAGGCTGTTGCGATAAAGATACTCCCCCAGAATTTTCTACGCATTTTCCTGAAGTATTATAGCTGTATGATTCGCTATTCTCTTGATTTGAAAATGTGTGGATTCAGTGCTACTCACTGACAAGAAATTTGAATGGCAGATATTTTTTTTACAGTGCGTTAAGTCCAACGGGTTCGCATTACGAGTTTAAAAATCGCTTTGGAAGCTGCGTGGTTTCATCACATTGCGGTACGTTTAACTTTTTAGAACGTTGTTGTCTTAATGATTTGCTGGTAAAATGCAATAATTATACCACTTTATGCATGTTACACGTTGACAATTTTGGAGCGTATTCATACAAAGACTACAATACCGTTGCCTCCAGAAGCAGTTGCAGATTTACTACCACGCACACATTTGATGAAGTTCGAAAGGCTCGTAAATTTACTTCCTTTCAGGCAACAGTTAAGCTTATTTTCGTCGGAAAAGGAAAGAAACCCGCTATTCTTAAAAATTTTATTTTTTCCTTGCTAGTGTTGATTCCGAGGTTCACGATAAAAAAAATTAAAAAAACAACTCGGTTCAGGAAGTAAACGTGCATTCGAAAGGTGATTTTTACGAAAATTGCATTAGCATATAGTATATTATCTCTTGTGTTGTTGATAGAGGGATTTATGTGTACCTGCTTGTTTTGCCCATGGATGTTTGTTTTTAGAAGCGTTTTAGAAGCGTAATTCCATGTACGAGAGTTTTCGTAATTTCGTCGGTGTCTCAGCGCAGACGTGTACCCTCAGAAAAGCTAGTCCTGTTTCTCTCGTGTTGACCCCTTGCCGTCGACTGGAAAATCAGTCGATGCGGTGTTTATCTCGAGTGATGATAGGAAGCCCTTGAGGCAGAAGGTAGCGTGCTGTGTCGCGCTGCGCGGGCCGTCGGTTCGAGTCCTGGTACAGGCACGAGTTGAGATTCTCGTGTTATTACGTAATCTGAATGTCTGGCAACCCAAACTATGCATTAAGATTACAAACACATATGCATTTGAACGTTAAGCTAATATGAACAACAGAGTTCACAAGTAACTACGACATCTTGGATACAAGGCACGTGTCTGTTTATTGCACGACTAGTAGGCGTTGAGTACCGTTTTTGTCATGTATTTTACCCGCCAGACACTGTGGTGGATAGAGCACATACAAGTAAACACAAAATATTACTCTGATCTGCAGGGTTGCCACGGGTTTGGAAAACCTGGAAAACAGGTAAATGTCAGGCAATTTTAAAACTGCCTGGGAAATGTCAGGGACTTTCAAACGAGTTAGCTAAGTGTCAGGGAATTCTATCATATGCGAGATATATTTGGCAGTTCTTTCGTCAAGCGTGCACCGCTGCCAGAATCATACGAAGTGTCTTTGAACATTGATTTTATTTTAAATCGTCAACTATGAAAACTATTTACTGTTGATTGTAATAGTTTTCGATATATTTTTTGATGCGTGAACGACAAAAATTACTCATGTAAATGACATAAAATTTGATCTGGAGTTTGTTTATGTAATCCTATGCAGGTTTGTGTGTACTTCTCGGGAAAACTGTTGTGTGTGTTTCGGATCTTTGTAATAAACGTATTAGTATAGGGTGACTACTGGAAATGTAGGTTGTCTAAAAATCAAACACAAAAAAAGAAAAATTATCCTGCAAAAATAAAACTAATAAAATAATTTTACAGATGCCTATTTTTAACTGTCGTCTATAAAATTGTCTTGTACTTATTTAATAGGTATGGTTATTTTTGTTCTCCTTGGAAATGAAACGAAGTCCTGCTGGATTTACGTGAGTCAAAACGTACTTAGTAGGGGGAGGGAAAGGTGAAAGACGAATATCAGGCAAGGTGTGGGGAAGTGTAACCAAGATTTCATTGATACGAAACCGACAGCTCAACAATTTACAGGTAGGTATCACAAAAACAAGTAAAAACCCTTAAAACCAGATTTGCTTAAGGAAGCCATGGTCTCAGCAGGTAAGTGGTGGAATTTTTGTGAGACTTGCCGATGTAGCGATAGATTCCGATTAATCAACCATTGAGGTGGGGATTAAGCGTAAAAAATAATTTAAAAAAAATTGTTTGTAAGAGCTAAATTTTTTTATTTACGCCTGCGTGAAAGAAATTGTGGATGACTTGCACATTTGGACTTAAGACTTTATAGTCTAACCTTGAGCTAAATATCATCTGCCTGACCTTTACCTTTGGAGCTGGATCGCGCGAGAGTATCTTTAAGTAAAAATTGTATTTATTCTTAGAGTATTCTTTTATTTTTCAAATGTTAACCCATTATAACAAAATATATGTGGAACATTTTAGCTCAGCTTCTTAAATAATAATAACCTTTCTATTTTATTATGAATTTGCTATAACAGTTTCTTTCATTATACTGTGTCCATTTCGTCCAACAAACAATATTTATTTGTATTCACATAAAGCTTTTTGTTACATTTTGTAATATACGCCATTATCAAATAATTATATTTACTTTCCAAACATTTTAATTGTTTTTCAGTGTATTGTTAGTTATCTTAAACATTAGTTTCGTGGCCCCAGAATTTGGGGTTACCTCGCGTAGTAAAGAAAATGTCCACAAATACGTCTTAAGTGCGTTGACTTCTACAAAATGAAGTTACTTCACTGGAAATGGCATTCGTACGCAGTTTTGTACCTAACAATCGACTTTGGTATCTAGAATATAAACAATTATGTTGCTTATTATGCTATAGTATCGAAACATAACTAAAAGGTTTAAATAATAATACCACCACGTGCAATTATTACTTATGACTTTTTGGTTCGGTGAGACATTTTACTCACGTGACTGGTAAGTATGCTGTAAAATCACGGATGCTTTCAATCTTGAAAATATTGTTACTGCATTAATTTTCAGAATCTGGGGAAAACGTGAACTGTACGAGAATTTAGGGAATTTAGCCTTTATAATAATTTGGGTTTGTTACGAAAGAAGTGTTCCAGACGTGTGCACGCTTCCTTAAAAAGAACAATGCGTGTACTACCTACACTACCACAAGAATATTCCAAAGCCTTGACATGAACATTACAGTAACTGCACATTTTAAATGAAGAACGCATTTGTATGACTTTAAGACTAGGATAGCGATCCCCCCCCCCCCCCCAATCCAATTCAAAGGAATAAGAGTGGAATACTGGACTGATTGACTCGTTTGTGTCGTATGAAAAAACTGAAAATCGAAAAAATTCGGAACATCTCCTACGATTATTTTACTAGCCATCACATTTGGAAGTGCGTTAACTCTTGTCACAGCGTGTTTCGGTGACAGCTAAGTGTTAACGTTTCCGAACTACGTTTATAGTAAACGATATAGTTGCAACCAACTCGAAGAGAGACTAAACGTCAAACTAAGTGAAAAAATTCAACGATACTGGTCACTGTTCTCGGCCGAGCTAAAAGTCGTAAGTCATCAGCGCCAGATGACCAGGTGACTGAAGTGTCAGTGTCTTTGCCTCCGATGGGCAGAGCAGCTGTTATTACTTTGCCATTCGCGGATGGGTCGATATGGACAAGTTATATTGATTTAGTCGAGCTATAATACACTGACCATCAGAAAAATTCACAAGTTCAATTATTTCTAGCCAGCTATCACATGCGTCTGTTCACCCAAGCAACTATCATTGTGTTCATTAGCAGCTGCAAACCATTACAGTTGCAGATGATTCGGTCCTTTTGCTCTCACGAATATTTCACCATCGGCCGTGAGAACTCAACTTTTTACACTGTAGTTGAATTAAAAACTCGAAACGTACGTCCCTTTCAGGTTCGACCTGTCAGGTGTGAAAATTGAAAATCCGCAGGTTGTTTCCGCTTGAGGCAGGGTCACGTTGGGTAGAGTGGAGGCCGGAACTAAACAAGGGAAAGACCTGCTGTGAGCCAGCCTGAAGAATTTATGAAGCGAAATGGGATCAAGAGTGAAGACGCTGTGGAATGAAGACGCGGGAGGAAACGGAAGAACCCCGAGAAAACCTTTATATCACACCGGTGTCCGCCACATTTCACACATTAGAACCCTCCATCCGATAAAAAAATGTGTTTGGCTGTGTTGACGCGCTCGGGCGCCTTGATGATTTTTTTACGTTCCCGGTACCGCTTCACTGAACCATATGGGGATTAATGGGTATCACTGAATTGCTTTTGAGATGCTCTTTCCAACCGTATACGATTTCTGTATTTCTACTTGGCTTTTTGACGAGTATAGGCCGAAATCGTGTTAAGTTTTCATCATTTTTTCAACAAACGCATACAGTTTCATCATAGCCACGTCACACAAATGTTTTTATACACGCAATTCGATTGATCTTGACGAGAGCTGTCGAATGAAGCTTAAACGAGCGTCGTAGCTTCTCCTAGTCAAAAGTTATACTACGCGGAAGTTATGAGACTCGGCGAAACGAACTCAAAATCCCCCCCACCCCCGGGGTCACACGCGATGCTTCGCAGTCCTCACTCAACGTATCATATTCTTTGATCCTTTGGCAATCCAGTGGTGTAATTGAATTTCCAATGTAAGCTATAGATTCAGAGCTGCAAAGCCAAACTGTACGCCCCGATTTTGTAATCATCGGATTTTCTGGATTGCCACCCACTATCGTCGCAAATTTAAAGACGTATTTACGCCAAAATTTCTGCCAGCCGGGGTGTGGGATCGAACTGAGGACTTCCTAAGTGGAGAGTCAGTGACCAGCTGAGCCTTCACTCAGATGTAATTCACTGTATTTTTTTCTCTAATAAATGTTTTGAAATCGATGAATATATCCTCGAAGAGGCAGTAAAATTATAGTTTCTCCAGCCTACATATTGACTATCACAAGAAAAATTATTTGTACGTTCGTATACAGATAATTGAAACGAAAGCTGAAATTAATAAATAGTGCATATAGTAAAATTAAATATTGCAGCTAAAAGACATTAAAAATTCCTGCCCTGCGAAAGCAAAAGCCCCTTCTGTCTTGTACAAATAAATAATGCACAATTGAAAAAAAAAATTAAATATGTATATAAACGGAAACGAAGGCAATGTGTGAGGGATTTCAGTGGAATTAATTACTGGGGTGTCCATATCCGATGGCGATGAACTGAGGTAGAGAGGAGTAGTGTTAGGAAAAACGAGAATACCCAGAAAAGCCGCCCCATAGAAACCACACATCGGATTCCCATCGCCGCTGTTTCGGGTTCGATCCCTCACGAATACGAGTGTGGCGTCTCGCACACGTGGGAAACTTTGCCGATGTTCTTTAGGTTTTCTCAAGGTATTCCCGGGACCTCCCACCAGCGCATTACACCACTGTTCAATTTTGGGAGTACTTTTTCCCAACTTGTTACTCTCAGTTCCACGTGAACACTGGTACAGTTCTCTTATAAGAGCATTCTCAATTCTTTACATATTAGATCTACAGCTGATAATTCGTGTGTACGCATGAAAGTAAATATTGTTATTATTGCTATCAACGTAAGTCACTGAGCACTCCAGAAATAAGCGACACCCATCCGCCCCCCCCCCGGGCTTGTCTGTCACATTGTGCTTACGAATGCCATGGCGATGTGCAACGGTGGAATGATAAGGCATGGGATGAGAATCCTTATGGAGAACCTACAGAAGAAAAATTAATTTCCTAATTGTTACCTCTGTTATTTAACCGCGTTGACGAAAGTTGTACATTATTCCCAAGTTCCTCGTTACTTTAGTTTACCGGTTTGTAATGGAAATGTTTAACATATTCCAGCGTATGCAACTATTCAGTTGGATCTTCGTCTGGTAGATAGGGGGAAATGGAGGGGCGCGTATTAAAGAAGTGTAAAATTTTCCAAGGGCGGGTAAAAAAAAAAACACGAGGAAAATGTGTTTCTACCATACATAATACATAAATCCGGAGTTAGTGTTAATTTTTTATGTATAACTTTACTGACGCACAAATATCAACGTGGTATTTCTTCAGCCCGTATTTCAGGAATAAATTTATCCGCCCAGTACGGGCCAGTTATTCCAATTATGGAAATGTGCGCGGTTTGTACGCATACATTTCGCGGTCTGAGCGTAAAGAATCTGTGTTATCTGCTCGATGTTGGTGATATCACTCTACTGCTCGTCACGTCACAGATTAGCAGATGAAACGTTTCAAGTGACTGACAAAGGTTCGATGTCGATGCCGTAGACCTTAGTAATAGCTTCGCAACAGCTGATTGGCCGGTCGCTAACTTCGAAGGTATATAGGCCTAGGCTGTTCACGGTAAAATGAGCACTTTTGAAAGCCCTACTTGAGATCTACTTGCGTGCATGTTGTGTATTCTTCCGCCTTATGTAAATATAACATTGCCATGGCCCTCGTCACTTCATTCTTGCACCGGTCAAGAGGAACTGTGTAAATATTCGAAATGTAAATATTTTACATATATGATAATTTTTACACTTCGCTGGATTAAAAAATCAGAACGTGGAAGAAATTATTTAGTTATCACAAATGGTTACCTTAGGACTTTTTATTCAATGTCAATATATGGAACTATTTTCCATCCATCGTTACCAACTTTACTGGGTGCATGTCACTCAGTGCGCCCGTTAAAATATATTAAGACAGGGGCAGTGACATTTCCCTAATGTTAATTTCAAAAGTGCTCACTATCGTGAACAGCCTTTATTAATGAAAATATGTGCCATACGTGTTAATTGCCTCTCTCTCTCTCTCTCTCTCTCTCTCTCTCTCTCTCTCTCTCTCTCTCTCTCTCTCTCTCTCTCTCTCTCTTAGATGGCGCGGAGGTATACCACTGGACTTGAAGCATTCGGAACGAACGACACATGTGTTCGATATTCGGTTCAGCGATTCCCATTTCTGTTTTCCGAAATCACTCCAGACGAATGCTGGGATGGTTCCTTACTATATTCACGGTAAAACAAGAACTTTTGAAAGTCCTGCTTAAGATCTACTTATATGCACGTTGTGTATTCTTCCTCCTTACGTAAAATTAACATTGCCATGGGCCTCATCACTTTATTCATGCGTCGTTCAAGTGAAACTATGACATTATGAGAAAAGCAAATAGTGTTCAAATTCGCTCATTTTTACACTTCGATACATTAAAAAAAACACAAAGCGGGAGAAATAATGAAGTTATCGCAAATGGTTACCTAGCACTTGTTATTCGACGTTGAGATATGGAAATACTTTCCATCCATCGTCGACAACTTTACTGGGTGCATGTCACTCAGTGCCCTCGTTGAAATATATGCAGGTAGGAGCAGTGAATATTTTTCCAAGGTTTATTTCAAAAGTGCTTACTATATCGTGAACATACCTCTACCGGCATTGGCCGATCCATCCATTTTCCTGCTTCTCTAAGCGATTCGCTTCATCTCTAATGACCTCGCTGTCGACGAGAAGTTAAGCCCTTTATACCTTAGCTATCCGGATTTGGTTCCAAGCACCATACCTGAGATATTTGAGTGTCTGATGGCTTGGTGACTCACCTCCACACTGCGGAAGGTAATGATGGAGGGGAGAATATTTCCATATATTTATGTCGAACGGATACCGTTACGTAACCATTTGTGGTAACTTAAATTATTTCTCTCCCTTTCTGTATTTTTTTAATGCACCGAACTGTAAAAAAATGATTAGATTTGTACAATATTTACTTTTCTATTAATTTCACATTTTCACTTGACTGACGCATGAGTAAAGTGATTAAGCCCATGGCGTTGTTAATTTTACAAAACTCGTAAGAACACACAACGTATATACAAGTATATCTTAAGCAGAGCTTTAAAAAGTGCTCATTTTACCGTGAATAGAATATAACAGGGAACCATAGCAAAACATCCTGCTTAGGCCGGAGTTGCAATAACTCCGCGCGTCCATACGTCTGTCCGTCGTCAGTCCACTGCTGCCAACTAACACAAAATAACTTTTTAGATAACAAAAAGAAATTCTCATTTCTAAAGTGAAAATGTTTGGTGCTGTGTGTGAATAATTAAACTCAATCACTCGCAAACCCGCGTAAATAATGATAATTTGTCGAGCTTCTAAATTCTTAAAAACATTGCAAAAGGAACGTATGAAAACAAAACACGGCCCACAATGCACAGCTTCCACTGGTCTGGGAATGAACAGCTAACAAAATGCAGAACTTAATATAAGGTTGTAATTTTGTCCGTCCGTCCGTTGAACGTTAAAGCTTGCCTAGCTTTTGACGGACGGATGGCTGGGATTATTAGAGACACCTGATTGACTGTTGGTCACGTGACTGACTGACGTATATGATATGACGGGTTACTTAAACTCCGACCTTAGTCGCCTTGGGCGCATAGTGATTTTCTCATATCGACGTTGCCTGGGGTTCCGCTAAGCCTTTGGACTGCCAAACTCATAATTTCATTTTTGACAATAAAAAGCAGAAAATGTTCCTAAATATTTTTAGTGATTCACATTTCTATGTAATTCCGATGAATAAACAAAAAAAAAAAAGTATCATTTTGCAGTTATTGAGTAGCGCAGAATAAAACTATTGGAATCATTATCAGCAACGAGGAGAGTTCGCGGATGCATCCCACATTAGTAACCGCTGCAAAATAGAAATCCTCATCACCTCATTTCCCGTAACTGCGCTGTAGTTTGGGACGAGATAAAACGCTATTATCGGACTGAAGTAGGTAGCGGCTATCTCCGCGTAGTTCCAGGCCTTGTTCTACAAGGCAGTGGGCCTTGGTTCTCGTGTTAACATTTCCTTTATCGATATGGAGGCTCGTCTTTCATTGGCTCGGAGCTGCGAGCACGGGTCAGCTAACTGCAGGAAATGAAGCACGTGTCTTCTTTAAGGTCCTCCCTCATACTCCATGTTGAATTACTGGTTTCATGTTGAATTACTGGTTTCTAGCTTATTTCAGTTGTTTGGGGACACTTATTTTGAAACATCAACTAGCTATATCTCTCTAGCAATGTACATTATGCTATAGAATATACATAGATTCTGAACTTTTCTTAAGTTATTAATACGTCAGTATCACGTTAAAACTATCAGTAGTGTAATTTTTTTTGTTATTGCTTTGCATTTGCATAATAGGATTTAATGGAATTTCTTGGTCGCAAATTTATACTGAATTATTGTTCCAAATACAAATTCATTTCACTACGGCTAGATGTTAATCTCAAGACTTCTGGGGCAAAACTCCACGGGCCCGGTGAATTAAAATAATCCATAACTATTAATTTTTCTGTTGGCACAAACCTTTGTACATTATAACAGCCAGGGAGTGCAATAAAATATTATTAATCGGCAATTTAATTTTGAATTTATTTCCTCTTGATCCAAATAAATTATACCGAAACGAAATGAATATACTATCTTGCATCCCACCTATTTATTGCCACGTACTTCTCAAAAGCAAGTCAAAAACTTTGTTAATCAAACTTATGTAGCTACAATACTCACAGAACATGCTGCATTTCCAGCGAGGAGTGCAACCTAGACTTGGTCAGCTCACAAACTGACTGCCTTCTCACGGACACAACAACGATCTCGAAGTTTAAAATTTGATTTGTACTGTCTTCCAAAGCTATCGAAAATTATTCCAACGTATTCGCCGTTTCACAATTGGATGAAATTTGGCGACTACATTCGAAGGCATCTGTGGAATGTAGACGTGTGTAACAAGAAATATTTAGTTATTTAATTTGAAAAGAAACTTATTGGGCGTAAATGGAAAATCTAGCATGACGAATGAGACCAGGCTTAAGGGCGTGCTCCAAAATGACAGGTTCTCTTCACAAATTTATCGCGTGACCACAAGGTCGTTAGTACACTCTACGAAATTGTTCTCAAACATAACTCATCAGTGCGTATATAGTGAGAGAGAGCGGATACCAACTTTTTTTCCCATACATCCATGCTAGTGGTCTTACATTGACTCTGGAAACAGTCAAATACATAGGGAAATTACTGATTATATCTTGTAATGGTGCTAGACATTTCTATATTTGTTGCTGATATATGGTAGTATTTCCATACAGTGTTTAGGTTAAAAACGTCCATTACAGTTTACGAAGTCTACTAAAAAATGTTTACGTTGTACAAAAAGTGATGCCTTACTTCATAATTTGGTTTTTTTACTTTTTTTTTAGATCTAATGAAACTTACAAAACTTCACAGCACGTAAATTTAGATTTTTTAACTCATTTCTTTGTGCATTCTTAAGTGCGTTTGAGTGTATAATGAATCTATTTGAAAATAATGAAGCCAACCGCGTTTCAGTTAATCTAGAGGCGTTCATATAAGCGCCAGCTTTAAGGAATAGTTAAAATGAAGGGGACGGGTAAAAGATAAGCCTTCCAAAGCTAATACTATAAATTATTCTATATAAAGAAGTGCGAGTATAAGGAAACAATTAGTGTAGTCAATCCCTGGTGGTGAGGTCTGCTAAAGGTAGTGAATTCACCAGTTTAGTCCCACTTCAGGTGTGACTTGATTGTGTTTCTAATTACCAGTGAGATTAAACTGTTCAGGAGCTATCCTTCTACATGACTTAAATATTCCCAGTAAAATTCTTATAACACTGTTATTGGCTGTGTAGATTTTTCAGACGCATTCTATGATTTTGTGGATTTTGTGGGTTTTCTCAGAGTGGTGAATTGTGAATACGTAGGCCTACCTTTCACCTCGACAATCATGGAGATGGTTGTCGCCAGTGCCGATTTTGCGATCGATTTTTCACCTATGTTCAAAACGCACTTCGGCATGATAGAACGGCTTGTACGAAGAGTCCTTTTTGCGCGATGAAGCATTGGCCCCATGCAGTTTGTGCAAGGCGATAAACATACCAAGATCTGTATTGGGAAGCATGGTGGAGGCCTGCCGTGGTGCTGCATTATACAGTACTAAGTCCAAGTTGTGCATCGACCATTGGCGAAGCGCGGTGGGGAAGCCTGCTATAGTTCTAGGCACTTTTAGTGCAAAATGCAAATGCAGTTTTCCCAGGAAGTGATTAAATATACCGAGGGACCTGGGTATATAATTTTCTAATCGAGATTATTAACTAAAATGTCTAGCTTTCAGCTTTGGAGGTAGGACTACATAATTTTATATTTAAATGCGGGGAATTAATTTTAACTTGCGACTTAGACACACACCGTACTTAGCACAGCACTTATCACCGCAATCGAAATCAATACCGCAATAAGGGGTCATTTAGGGGCCATTTTGGGACCGTTTGTGGGTCAGCACCGCAATCAGGGGTCATTTTGAGGTCATTGTAGGTCAGCACTGCAATTAGGGGTCATTTTGTGGTCATTTTGGGGTCAACATGGCAATCAGGGGGTCATTATTGGCCAATGGTTCAATGGACCAATGGGGTCGTGGGTAGTGGGTTAATGGGTCAGTCTTGTTAGGGGCCGGTCTGACAACAGGCGTCAGTTGTCTGTTTTAAATGTGGCCATGATTTATAGGTGAGCGAAGAACTTGCCTGGAAGAACCTGTTTAAGATATAACTGCATGATAATGTGATCAAGGAACTAGCATCTAAAGCATACCTACGTGTTTGTGTGTTATGTCTCAATGCCCTTATGTGATTGGTCAGTTGCAATCACGTGGCAACTCAGTTATTGGCTGGTCGGTGTCCGAACAATGTATTAATGGTGACATACGATCGGTTCAAAGTCAATATGGCGTCATAAGGCTTGCGTACTCGTATATTACACGCAGTAGGGAGGTCAGCTGAGATGCTTAGTTTGACAACGGCTGCTGTGATAGAAACATAATCTCGGCTAGCTTCTACATCAGGTAATCCATGGCTAGTTACATTAAAGTGGAGTGGATATTGCCCACCAATGGTTTCTCACCATCGACTTCTTCAGCTGTGATGGCTACATCACTAGCATCATCTACTTCTACCAGTGCAGCCGATGTTACCTGCTTCTTTAGCTTTAGCACCTACATCTCCAACAGGTCCGTCCGAGTCTTTGCCTGAACCACTACGTACTCATCAGTGCTACTTTTTTGGTACGACATTTACTTTCGACTATAATGTACGACGACATGAGTGCTTTAATTGTGCCAAGACTCCCTGTCGTATGTCATGTTTGTGTGGCAGGTGGGGTTAAGCACTTCAGCTGTAGCGACAGTTAACTTAAAGGTGCAAAAACCTGTAAAGGCGAAGCGCATTTCTCATCAGTACCTTGGTACCAGGTTGACTGCAACCAGGTCTCCTGTGACTTCGGTACATTTCCTCAAAGTGTAGTTACCCATATAACCTGCCCTTCACAGTGTGTCAAGGTCACCTGCATACAATATGGCGGATGGTTGACGTTTTTCCAATAGAGTGATCACCTACCAAGATGGCGGAATGGGCATGGGTAAGAGGTGACTTCCGGAAAATTAGTATTTTTAAAATATTTTAAAAAGAATTTTTAATAATAATATTTAAAAGAATTTTTAATAAAAAAATTTCCTGGAATTTTTGGATTTCTTAAATTTTTTTTGGGGGAGGGGGGGGGGGGTTTGGAATGTTTGTGTTTAAGGTCAAAGGTCCTGACTAGTCCGTTTGCCCTGACCCAAGGTCACCTGGGTGGCTAATACGTCTCACCTGTCTGACCCAGGGTCACTGATCCACCTCGCTGTTCTGTCTGGGAGTCACTAATCCGCCTGGAAAAACGGGAATTTTTTTAAGGAAAAAGGGAATGTTTTAGTGAAATTTTATCGATTTTGAAGGAAAAAAGGGACATTTTAAGGGAAAAAGTGGAGATTTCAAGGTGGCGGCAGGCTCCGGTGCTCGGAGCTTCCACCCCCTTATGCCTGAACCTACTAAATCCTACGCGCCTTTGTGTCTCCGATTAACATGGTTGAGTACACGTTTGCGGAATACACAGACATGATCCTTGTGTATGGCACAACCGAAGGTAATGAAGGAGCAGCTCGTCGGCTGTATCAAGAACATCATCCACAATGTGCGACATCATTGCATACCCATTTTACCAGTTACGCAACGGCTCCGAGTACACGGTATCTTCACCGCCGACAGGAAAGACTGCGGTGCTCCAAAGAGACGCCGCACTCCCGAATTGGAAGAGGCTGTACTGCATAACGTTGAACTGTGCCCGTCAGCGAGTACGCGAACAATTGCGCGTGCGATGGGGTTCGAGGCAGTATAGACGTCGCGTGCCATCAGGTGATTGTCTGAAGTAATGTACTGCCTACCCGGTTGCATACCAACACAGGAACATCCGAGACATTGCTCTTTCCTTCAGCGGAAGTGGACGAATGATACACCTGATTTGAAATGTTTGCAGCACGGAAATGGTACGTTTCGGGACACGTTGGTTAATATTCAAAATATAGGCTACTCAGTCCCCTCTACAAGTCCTAGGAGTTTATTAGGGGAATTTCCGAGCATTCTGTATATATAAGGTATCCATTTACCATTAATTATAAATACTCACTACAAACCTAATTAGTGACAGACCTCTATCAATCCAGGGGGTTACTTACGCGTCTGCTGGCTGACAAGTGTGAGTTTGGGGGGGGGGGAGGGGCTCTTGCCTGCCCTATTTGGCGCTTACATATGGACGGTACTGCTGTCGTTGGATGCACGATCATCATATAGCATGTATTTATCTGAAATGGCCAAACACTTTCCCGATGTCAGATTAGTCTACGACGTAGCCGATGAGTTCCCAAGCTTACGGGAAGTTGCAGTTACTAGGAAAGCCACGTCATCTGTCGTGAAATTTGACGCTATAGAAAATTTTCTGTTGCGTAGACTGTTATTTCCAAAACAAAATAATTAGTCTGAAATAGGATTTTATTTGATTCAACGTTGATCAGCTCTTTTTTGTTCTACAGGCATTCTATTGGCTGTATAAAAAAAATTCGTTCAGTGAACAGAAATTAGTCACAGCAACTATATAATTTATGTAATTATATTTATATAAATATAATAACTAAATTATATAAATACAATTGTATAAATAAATATCGCGTTGGTTCAAACAAACCTTTTTTCTGGGTACACAATGAACGATGCTTGCGTTCGAAGCGACTGGTGTCGTGTGACTGACTATTGGACGCATGTTGGTATAATTACTTTATTACTGGCAAGTCTTTCTCGGATTAACAACCAACCAGTTCTACTATCTCAAAAGAAAAAAAAACTTCTTAAAGCCTACCTGTGTTATCGTCAGAGCTTCAAAATTTGGCTGGTACAATGTAATAACATCAAAACTACCTTCGCCAGTTTTATCTGAAAGACTGGGCCATTGGAGGTATTTTTTATAACGATCCCCTTTCATGCAAGGTATGCCGTATCTATCGCCCCGTCCAAGCCAAATCCCGCCAACCTTCCAAAGAGTTTTTTTCCCCGCCCTCTCTCATCAGCTTCAAAGGCAATGCGTGCCTGAAACCAATTGAGATTTTTTTGCCTTCTATCTTTGTGGTAAAAGTGAGCAGGTTTATATATATTTCGTACCTGTGATGGTGCAACTAACATTTTTGTTGCCTTACAAAAAAAATATACTAGTATCATTTCTGCTCTTCATTTTAAATAATTATGCATAATTGGTAGGGATAGGAACATTTCGCGAGTTCATTTCAGGACAAGGTAGACGCCAAACATGCGTAGACTGAAGTGACTTTCTATTTGGATAGCAGTTTTTTTTAGACACGCCCTAGACGCCTCCGAGCCAATTGCAAATGAAAGGAAACAAGTGGCGAATATAAAACTGCTAGGTGTAGTATAACACTGGCTGCTCATTCGGGAAGCAACCAATGAACAAACAAATGAGACTCGAGTGTACACAGGACTGTGGAGTTTAGCCTACAGGTTATTGAACTCGCGAAATTTTTCTATCCCTAATAATTGGCATATAAATTAAATTCAAATTATTATTTTTATATATATTTTTTCAAAATTATCCTGTTCAGTACCGGTGGATGTAGTTTCGTAACACTATATTTGTCTGACAAGAAATATTGCAATGCGTTAAGCGTCTCTTTTCGTAGTTACGAAAAATATTAGACAAGGAAAGATAATTAAAAAAACTATCTAGCGTGACAAAAGATGGAGGGTCGATGTGGCTGGACAAAGCCAAATTACGGTACAAAACTCCCTACTGAGACATGTTTTGCTACTTTTATGGTAATCGCAATGCTAAGGCTTGTTGCCTGCTGAATCAAAGCTATTTTTCTGACCGAAATTATCGTGTAGGCAGTCGAAGTTTTTAACCGTACGTATACTGAAATACAGATACGTAACTCGAAGAAGCCGAAATTCATTTAAAAATCTCCACAATGTACGAACAGTTTAGTTTTATATTACCTTCTGGTTTAAAAGAGGCAGCAATGCCTCTGCATTCATTAGCTCACAATTTGCTGTTACCTTCAATGGGCGAAGCATACTATCTCCAGAGACACATGTGAAGCGTATGCGGAAGGTCTTTCTTGCTCGTTCTGTCCTCACTAGTGACTGCCTAAAATTATAGCTATAGGCTGTTCACGGTAAAATGAGCACTTTTGGAAGTCCTGCTTAAGATCTACTTGTATGCACGTTGTGTATTCCTCCGCCTTATGTAAAATTAACATTGTCATGGCCCTCATCACTTTATTCATGTGTTGGTTAAATGAAACTGTGACATTATTAAGGAAGTAAATACTTTACGAGTCTGATCGTTTTTACACTTTCATGCATTAAAAAAAACAGAAAATGAAAGAATTGATTTTACGTTATCACAAATTGTTACCTATAGGTTGTTCACGATAAATTGAGCACTTTTAAGAGTCTAGTTACTTTTTACTTTCAGCCATGTTTTATCCTGTAATCAATATGTCAACTAAATATTGCCATGCAAGTAATAAACACATTGTGTATATTCCACCGCACCTGTAATTTAAAATCCAATGCTATAATAAAATACATTTATTGACTGTTATTCCAAGCGAGAAGGCTTTCAAAAGTGCTCACATTACCGTGAACAGCCTATAACAATTTTTATGCGACGTTAAGATATGGAAGTACTTTCCATCCATCGTCACCAACTTTACGTGTAAAATGTCACTCATTGCGCCCATTAAAATATATGCAAGTAGGAGCAGTGACTTTTTTCTAAGTTTCATTTCTAAAGTGCCCACTTTATCGTGAACAGCCTTTACAATAGGCAGTTAAAAGGAGAAATGTTATGCCAACTCTAAAACAAAAGACTCATGTGATTTGACGTAATTTGCAATATGAAAATTTTCGGAGATCATTTAGGTAATTAGAGAATTGAAGTATATTCTGTTCACAGTTAATTTAGCACTTTGTAAATCAATATTTGGAAAATTTCTATGCCCCTACCTGCGCATATTTTAAAAGGCATGTCTCCAGTAAAGTTGGTAACAACGAAGAGAAAGCAGCCCCATGTTTTAAAATTGAATTAAAAGCGTTAGGTAAACATTTTTAAAATTCTGAAATTATTATCTTTGGCTTTCTGTTTTTAATGCATATAATCAAGTTTGTAAAGTATTCACGTGTCTAATAATTTCAGTTTCACTTTATCAACGCATGAATAAAGTCATCAGGCCCGTGGAAATGTCAATTTTACATATGACTGAAGATTACACGTGTGCATACAAATAGACCTTAAGCAGGGCTTCCAAACAAGTTACAGAATATGTTCAAATATCGTGAGTGTGTAAAGAGATTTGGGTTACTCTTAACAGCGATGTCTTGAGAGCCGATGAGGGTGATTGAGGTGTGTATGGAGAAGCGCCGAAATGAAAGGGCGGGGAAAACGTGAGATCTCCGAGAAAACCCGCCGACCAGCGGCTTCGTCCACCACGATTTCCGCATGCGAAAATCCGGAGGCGACCCCACCGAGAATAGAACCCGGTTCGTCTGGTTAAGTGTGGAAGAGAGGGAGAAGGTAGGGAGAGCGAGAGATAGAGAGATTGTGTGTGTGTTTACTCCGCAGCTTAGCTTGTAAGGGATCGTTTTGGCCTCGAATATCAGTTACATCGCTGCTTCGAAAGCAAACTACATCGCATACAGCGATAGTTACACGTTCGTAGCGTAGTTGTTTATTTCCGCAGCAATTTTTCTTTCGGTTTCAGCTAAATAATGACCAACCAAATGAGTAAAAGACTGTAGTTTATAGTGTAGCGAAAACTAGTATTCTTGTGTGTGTGCTGGAAAATTCGTATTTTTAAAACAATGCCGGAGTTATTTTCCCCTATGTATTTCTAGGAAACAAATATTTGAACGTTATGTAGGCATTTTTGGGTGCATGGAAAACATATAAAACCGTATGACACCGGTGTGGAGTCAGTGGGTTATGGACAGCAGTTCGACAGTCAGGGATGTCGTTTCGGTGGTAATACGGAGTGAAATAAAGGACCAAGATGCTGGAAAGGCCGAATTCAGGAATCATGAACAACCCAAGAATATGACGTTCTTTTCTCCCGTGGCCGAAGCTTAAACATTCAGTTACACAACCTTCAGCTCCGTTTAAGGTGAACTAATAAGGATATGTTTTAGTTGGTGTGTAATAAATGGAGTTATTGTTGGAAGGCACACAAAATAAACTGGCGGAAAAATAAAGTGTAACGTCCAAGAACCTTGCAATAGTTTAATCTAAGCAACACTTGATTCCTACTAAATTCTAAATCGCTATTCATACCTCTTCTGATTAGTGAATAGGCCTACTGGCCTACTACATGAAGAAGACTACCTATGTTAGATAGCCTTGTTGCTTTATGCGCTATCATATTATAAATGACTCTTGATATTCTGATGTCCGATTGACAGTTTAATTTTAAATCATTAGTGTAGGAATTGTCTTGTTTTTACAATCAGAAAGTAAACATTTACAAACAAAATTAATTAACGGACAACGCGACCAGTGTATCTAAAAATTTTGAGAAATAAATTGACTAACGCGATGATGAGATAGCTTTAAAAAGCTACATTTTACATTTGACTAGATTTTTTCCATTGCAGTATATTCACTTTTATTATATTATCAAGTACGACACAAATTCAGCAGGCAGTGTATTTAATCAGTTAATTGAATGATGAGTATAAGTTTTTACAGTTATCGTACCTGCGACACGAATGCACTTTGATGCATCAGTAGCTGAACTAGTAATTCTTGCAATAGTTTAGATGACATGTGATTAATGTATATTAAACCTAATAATTTTTCTTAATGCAATTTTCATATAAATTTTAATTTATTGTATATTTACCTACATATCAGCAATCAGAAACGCCATGATATGTCAAGAAAATTAATTATTCATGGACACAAAGTTGAAAAATACAACAGAACAGTTTAGTGAAATCCTTGAAGTTTGTAAACTATCGTAGGTGAAGATCAGAAACTTCCCTACGAATAAATTCCTCGATTCAGAATTCATCGAAATGTGTTGCTTTATGCATAAATAGATCGAATTCTTTCATGTGAGAGTGCTTTTGGAAGCGTGTTCTTTCTTATAAACTTTAGCGTCGTAAAATGCCACGGAGGAAAATTCCTTTATAATTTTCCCATCATTATAAATTCTCTTTCTTCAAAAACAAGTTCTGCGTGCCTTGTTCCAAGTGGGCCCTCTTATGCAGATAAAATCTGTCATCTTTCGGGAATTTTTCGCGTCCTAAAGAATTTCACGGGGAGATATTAGGGGGGTTTAGAATCTTAAATGGGGGGGGGGGGGGTGGAAGAGATTTTAACTGTGGAGCCGGAAGAAAAAGCGGCAAAAGTCTCTGATAATGATCTCGGCAGGACTTACTGCACAAATATATTCTTAAACGTTCTGTTGTTTCGTTTTATTCTCCATGTATGAATAATTAATTGTGGCGAGAGTATCCGGGACAAGCGCTAAAGTAAAAAAAAAAAAAGTATGTTCTTCTCCTCCCCCTCCTCAAGAATGGAGCGAAGAGCAAGTAAGAATGATTTGTTATTTAATCTCGTCCGTCCACTACATAGGGTTTGGAGTATGTTCGGAGATGGAAATGTACCCACTGTAACTCCACGATAAAACTTAATTTTCGCGAACGAATATGAGGAAAGGAGACGGAAGAATAGTGGTTACGAAAACTGACGTTGTTGTTATTAGCACAATAACATTTCTGTAGCTGAGGTATAAATATTCACAGTTTAAGTTGTGACTCACTTTGAAGCAAGGACTTGTCGGATCAATTGTACTTTTAAAGCAGTGCGTATTGAGGGAGACGGAACATGGTGATTTGGGTCAAAGCAGTGATCTCCATATTTTATCACAGACTTCTTCTAGTATTCAGCGCTCTTGATGCTTCTTCCACTTCGGACTGCGACCCTCACGTGCATTTCGAAGAGGTGTGATCCGGTCGGAGGTCTATTCCCCTTATCTAGTATAGTCTATTCGTTCTTTCTTCAGGATTTTTGAATCAAACCTTTGGAAAATCACCCCACGTATGACTGTTTTGGTTGTTTCCTAAATATCTCATCTATCATAAGCACTTTATTCTTCTGCCAAAATAAAAATATTTTATTTTTGGCTAAATTGAACTTTTACTGGTATTTTGTTTATGCTTATATTTTATTTAATATATTAACATCGGAAGCTAATTTTAACCGTAGCCAAACATGGTAACTGTGCAATACTTTTTAATTTATTTGGCAAATATGGTTTTTATAATTCCCGTAAATAATTTTGTAATCAATTTTCCACTTTACTTTTTACATTCATCACGCTACTATTTTAATGTAGTACGACAGAATTTAAAAATACAGAAAATAACTTATATACAAATTCTTTTGGGACTTGAACGCCCTTACAGAGTCCATCTACCTGGAACATGTTTCAATTGTTCTTATTTAGAAATAAAACTTGAGTTTGGCCTCAAAATGTTTTCTCATTAAAAGAACACACAATTCATAATAATTTATAATCTCACTTTAATAACGACTCGTTTATCACGAACAGTGTTTTGAAGCCCTTTTTTGCCTGTAAATTCCTAATGTTTCGCGCAACATTAAGAAACGACTGCACTTTAATTCAGTACCTTAAGGCCTTACTACACGATACCAGATTCCGTAAAGGCTTGTGCAAGGTCAGCCGTAGTGGCCATTATACCGGCTAGCATGGGACCCGTCGTGGCATATGCAACCTTCTACGGACAGATTTCAGAACAGGTTTGGTAATAGGGCACGTCTTATTTTTCGTGGCAGGTTTCACACTGGCTTTCGTACATGGCCAATCACATCGCAGTTTCAGAGCGTAGGGCGCTCCCCTTGGCTACTACGTGAAACGAGTTGGTGAAGAAACCAAAAAGGACGCCTCCATCTTAATTATACATTCGTGAGGTAGAAAATCTTTGAAATAGATTTAGAATTTGACAAAGACAAATAATATTGGCGATGACAAGTTCTAATTACTGTTTAAAACCGCCCTTAATACTTAAAACACCCCAAACACTATGAAAATATTATTTTAAAGGATACATATATAACCTGTATTTAATGATAACTAGTTGGAGTGAGAACTTATAGTACAGTGGTAAAGTCACGGCGCCCGCGATGAAGTCCAGGAAATATATATTTTTTCCATAAAATATTCCATACCTTGTTTCGTAAAGAAAAAGCTACATTTTGCAAACGGTTAATAATTTTTGTCACAATTAAAAGTAACACTCGTACTCTCGTGACTTCACGTCTTAAAAAAAAAATGAATAAACCTACACCAGTAAACAATGAATTTGTGTAAAGGCCAACAATATTATACCAATATTAAGATGTGCTAGCCAGTTTTTTTATGCCAATGCAAGTTGCTGAATTGTAGCAGAGCTACGAATGGGATTTTTATTTACTACGAACCATACACTGCGCACCCACCGAGGGTGAGTGTGTCAAATGCTAGTACGCGAACTGCTATCGTGTAGTATGAATCTTCCGTGGCGGCTCATATAGCATGTAGGCAGGCGCCTTAAATTCAGTGGAACAACTTGGAAACTATGTTTCTCTGCTGTTCCATAGAAACCACACATTTCTGCTACAGGATTATTCTTAATTACATATTTGTTGCATTTCTCGTATTCTAAATTAGTTAATTCAAAGTATACTGACCTCGCTTTTTACTTACATAGTTGATTCGCAGTTATTTTAAAATTTAAAATATATAAATAAAAACAATTTCCGCCCGTTGCTACAATTACTTAAATGTAAACACTAACGTATATTTTGTTTTGCAGTTAACGAATTAAGGACGTGTGTTGTTTGTCCTAATGTTCCAGAGCGTGCTGTAAATTTGTTTCATATTTAATACGTATTAATTTGTTTTAGAAGAGTAAGAATTACGATATTATTAGTATATTTATGGTTCTACCAGTTAGGTTATTTGGCGACACTTGGGTATAGGCTGTTCACGGTAAAGTGAGCACTTTTGAGGCCATAGTTTCTTTTTTCCTTTCAGCCATTTCTTATCATTCAACCTCGTTTTTAAATAAATACTGCCACATATGTAATAAGCACAGTGTATATATTCCACAGCACTCGGAAGTTAACGTCAAAGGCTACAATAAAATATATTTATCAACTATTATTACAAATGAGAGGGCTTTCAAAAGTGCTCACTTTACCGTGAATAGTGTATAAAAGTCAGTAGTCTCACGTGAATGTTTACACCCGAAGAAAGGCTACATAAATGGGTAGAAACAAGAATACCCACAGATCGTTCCAAAAGGTTTATTTAACACTCCGCGAACCACTAAGTTCAAGCCGCAGGCAGGCTACTCTTTGGTGGTAAGGGGGAAGGGAGGAGAAATTATAATTTACGGTCGTCGTCAATAGACACTGCGCCTTCATTGTGCGTCGTGCGTCAGCAGTGGTCAGTGGTGCTATGAATATGACAACACGTGTAGAGCGTGCCCGTGCTGTGAATGAGCGCGCTCTGATATGGGCGTGGACCTCCTCGGCTCTTATGGGCGCCTGGTACCCGCGCTCCTGTAGCGCTGCGGTGCGGCGCGTTTAGGCACTGCCACCGCATTCCTTCGCCGGCGAAGGCAGCGTGGAACAAGCCCCTACGCGCCCGTCTTCCCCGGCAGTCCAATTTCGTATAAGCAATAAATAATGTATTTAACACGTTATCCCCTACATTTTTCGTGTGTGTGATTCGTTCTGTACAGCATGACAGAAAAAATTGCCTGCTTCAGGTTGTATTGATTATGCTCAGTACTAAATTAAAGCGATAGTATTTTTTCTCAGCCGCAAAATATAGTAAACTTTTAAGAGTATTGGAATTAAATTAAACATTGATGCAATTAATTTATGGGCCCAATCTGAAATTAAAAAAAGGAAAACATAAGTTGAAAAAAGGACCGATAAGTCTAGCGCAAACTGTATAATATAGGTTGTTCACCGATAAATGAGCACATTTGAAACCAACCGTTGAATAACTTCACTGCCCGTATCTGTAAAGGCTACTATATTTCAACGGGCAGGCTGGCTAACATGAACTCAGTAAAGTTGGTAACTACGAAGGGAAAGCAGTTCCAGGTTATAAAGTCGAATTTCAAAAGTTAGGTGAACGTTTGTGGAATTATTTATTTTGCTTTCTGTTTTTAATTCACATGCGTGTAAAAATTAGCACGTTTATAAAATATTTTCTTTTCTAATAATTTCACAGTTTCACTATACCAACGCATCAATAAAGTGATCCGGCCCATATCAGTGTTAATTTTACATGTGGTGGAATAATGTGCAATGTGGATACAAATAGATCTCAAGTAGGGCTTTCATGAAGTGCTTGATGTGTGTGTATTGTAAACACTGGACCTGTTGTCTCATTTCATGATGGGATTGACACTGTATATTCTGGGTTCGGGGAAGGAGTGAGTGAAGAGATTTAGGCGGCTCTTAACAGAGAAGTCTTGAGAAACGAGACGAGTATGGAGCAGCGACGGAATGAGGGGGCAAGGGGAAAAGCGAGATCCCCGAGAAAACCCGCCGACCAGCGGCATCTTCTGGTACGATTCCCACATGCGAAAATCCGGGAGCGACCCAGAGCCGGGAATCGAACCCGTTTCGCCCAGGTGGGAGGTGGGTAGTCGAACCACTACACCACCGGCAGCTACCTTCGGGAAAGGTCTCCCCATTGCGACCAGGAAGCTGGTTAGATGGGCCACCTCTACTTCTTCACTCCGTCAAAGTAGAAACAACAAGAGTGGCATATGGCTAGTGCTGAGTGAAGCCAGCTTCGGTACTCGGATGCATGCCTGTCATTATAACACTTTCTCAAGTATCATTGCATGGTCGTAAAACTTAACTTAATCATACTTGTTAAAAGCTCTCTTTTTGTTTTGTGTATAGCAGGGAGGGGAGTAATTAAGCACAAAGAAACCAATCCCTACATAAAATTTAAAAGGCATGCACGTCCTTCATTCACTCAGGATTCTCGTAAAACGGCTTGAGAACAAAGTGCGCCAAGGTTGAGGGTATGGATGGAGAAGAAATGGAGTTAAGACAAGGTATAGACTGTTCACGGTAAAATGAACACTTTTGTAAGCCCTCTCGCATGGAATAATAGTCAATAAATTTGTTTTATTTTAGCCTTAGACGTTAAATTCCGAGTGCGGTGAAATATACACACTGTGTTTATTACATATATAGTAATATTTATTTTAAAAAGTGGTTAAATAGCTGAAAGTAAAAAGTAACTAGGGCCTGAAAAGTGCTCACTTTACCGCGAACATCCTATAGGAAGCAGTAAACCGCTTCCCCTCCCGATAAATTCATCCCTTCGTTGAAGTTTTCGTCTCGCTGCTCACATGAGTACTGTCTCTCGTATATTTACTCTGCTTAAGGCATTCCAGTACGTACTGGTTTTATTGAACGAAAAGCTTTATTGCCTTTCTATACTTCAATATCTTACGTCCACAACCACAACCACTTGCTTTGGTTATTGGCCGCGTGTCTACGTGAGAAGACATGTTCTTATTTGACTTGGCCAATTGTAATAAAGTACTCGTATACTGAACGCCCATAATTCGCGGCCAGACACTTGAGGCACGTGGCATTTAAAGTCATCCAACCACGAAAGTGCATATAAACAAAAGTGTTTTGGAGTACATTTGGTATTGAAATCTTTTCGCGAAAACACATGCCCCTACTCATCAATAGTGCACCGAAAAAACTCACTGTGGCTAACGAAGTAAGGTTTAACTTAAGAGTTGTGGGCAGAGTGAGGGCAGAGCGAACAAGTGATTTTATTTTAGGAAGTGATAATTTCGGAGCTGAAATAACGTAACGGAAGACTCGTCTACCATGAGATACTTCTCTTTCGCCACCCAGCCAACCACACGTGGTCTCAATGTGAATGTTACTATTTATTTTCGACTTCATACTTGGCAGCCAACTACCCTTTGGTATAATTTCATAAACTATGCGGATAGTAAAGACAAGACTTCGGGGATTTTTTCCCTCGTAAATCATACTGTAATAGAAAAATTCCCACTAACCACACTTATAGATAAGAAAAACCCTCCCATATAACTCTGTCGCTGAGACGTGCCATGGAAAAACTAGGCTTAGTTATTTATTCCACAGACAAGGAATTGGTTGTGTGATCAACTCAGTAGGAAAGAATGGTTGCTTTTAGCTTTATTTTCTTCGGGCTCGTATATCACAAATGTAATATAGACGTTGAATAGCGGGGTAAGGAAGTATCTAAATTAAAATCTGGAAAGCTGTGCGGACTTATCGACAAATTCTCTTTTGTGGAAAAATTCGGTCGTAGTGGCCACTGAAGTACTGCAATACGGAGGGAGAAAAGAGAAAATTGAAATATAAAACCTAGAGGCAGTTGACACTTACTGGTTACGAAGTCCGTGGATATCTGAATGCCTTTCCATTTTGGTATCACGTGCACTCTACATTACTGAATTTATTACCTTGCCATATCAAAATCGAAGCGGACGTTAAATATAATGTGAAATTTCCCATTAGTAACTCAATTGTTATGTATTAAATACTTTTTTTTGTTTAATACAATATGAAATAACTCGTAATATGATGATAATTGACCTTTTTTTTGCATTAAATACATTCGAAGCGACTGAGTTAGTATTTGCGAACATAGGCCTATTTCTTTTGTGTGGAGCGTTTGTCATTTTTTCATTGTAGTTTTAATTGTTAATACATCAGTACTTCTAAGTCATCACTTAAAATATCTGTAATAACTGTTTATTTATTTAATTAATTTGAGCACGACGCGTTTACACACAATATTGGTTCAGTTGTGTGAAACAGTTTTAATTTCTGGAAGGAAACGGGAGCACCACTGGAAACTGTACCTTTGCTGTGAATTGCATATTTTGTTTACGGCTTTAAATGCAGAATAACAGGGCAACTCCTGTCCCCGATTTGTAACCGAGTAAAGTTTCGGGTTCGAACCTCGCCCTGAAACATTGTTGTTTCTGTCAACATGTTCGAGTATGTTTACGTTAAAACGGATAAGCCATGGCCGTGAGTAAATATAATTATAAACTGTTCACGGTAAAGTGAGCACTTTTTAAGGCCCTTCTGAATTTTTCCTTTTATCCGATTTCCATCTTCCTGCTGTTTTTTTTTTTTTTTTTTTTTTTTTTTAATATAAACATTGCAATGTGACCAATAAACACAGCGAATACATTCACCACACTCAAAATTTAAAGCCTGAGGCTGCAATAAGAAATATTTAATGACTGTTGGAAGAGCCTTAAAGAGTGCTCACTTTACCGTGAACAGCCTATATTGTGGCTTTGTAAGCAAGCTCTTTCTCCCCTCGATGCTTATCACAATTACCTTGCTGGTACAAAGCGTGCCTTCAAAAAGGAACAAGTAAAAATTACCAGATCAACATATCCACGTGTGATGTGTCATCAGAGGAACGACTCACATACTGACAACTTCACCCTTTCACATCCACTTTAATGTATGGTCACAGGCAGGTCCACTTTTTATATACGGTCTCGCTGGGTCTGGGCCCAGGGGTGTGCCAAGTATTTAGGACCCGGGGGGGGGGGGGGGCGCAAATCAAGTGAAAATTCAAAATTCGTGCAAGGTAAAATTTTAAATATTCGATAAACCTACGCGCGTTTAATATTTTCCTTTCAATAATACTATTCCGAAGACTGTTTTTAAAAACTTGGTTTATCAGTTTAGCGTTACAATTACCTGCTCAGGAGGAAAAAAGTTAGCTACGTGGCGCTGGAATTGCGTTTAAGTGTGTTTGAAATCAACTTCTTTTTTTTTTTTTTACGAAACCACAAAACAAGTTTCCATTATACCGATGTGCGAAAAGAAAACACACTTCATACGAGGTACGAATAATACTCTAAAATATATCACGCACATTATAAATGCTATTTATGAGCCCCTCCAACATATAGCTAAATACGGTTTTTTGCACTGCTCTATATATATATATATATATATATATATATATATATATATATATTATATATATATAAAGAATTAAAGAGCCCTGCGCCGAGATTTTCATTAGACTTTCTAGCAATAAAATTATAAGTTCAGCGCTTAAAGTCCCACAGGTGTACTCCGTACGACGAAAACACTGCAAGCCAGTTCAGTGCCTTGCGCATAGGAGTGATGCAGCACTAAGCACACGTGTCAGTGTCGTCCTTATCGTTCGCTTGCTTCTGAGCCTGAAGCGTACTGAACAGCTCCAAGTCGGCGGCGCCCTGAAGAACGAAATAATAAAATAATGTCGTTGCTCGACGAACACCTCAATAGTCTCGTGCTTTTACTAACTGAGGAAAATCACATTGAATCTATTTCAGCGATATCATTAACTACTTTTCCTGCAGCAAATGTCATAAAAACTGTTAAGATTAAATAACCGAAAATTAAAGAAAAATAACAACTGAAAGGTGACAAACTAAATTATACTAAACTATATAAAGTCTATGAACTACATTAAATAGTTATGTTCTCTTGAAAATTGTTCTGCTAAGTTAACAACAATGCACTCGGATAACTTTCTAAAAGTAGTCGGTTGCCAGGCTGGAACATCGCTGGTACAAATGTGGTGAGTAGTTGGAAATAGTATGTTGTTGAGCACATGTGTCTTGAGTGAGGCCTGAGCTCTAGTCAGGCGGCTGCTGGCTATGGATTGAGGAATCACGATGACTTTAACATTGACCTTTGAGTCCGAAATTTGATTTATGAGTCCGAAATTTGGTTTTTGGGTCAAAAATTTGGCTTTCGGCGTTGCCATTTTGTTTTTGTGTCCGCCATTTGGCTTTGAGCCTTCCATTTTGTTTTTCAGTCTGGAATTTAGTTTTTGCACCTGTAATTTAGTTTTTCAGTCCACAATTTAATTTTTGAGTCCACCATTTTGTTTATGAGACCAAAACATGTTTTCTGAGTCCGCAATTTTGTTTTTCAGTTGGCTATTTAATTTTTGCTCCGTTATTTTGTATCTGAGTTCTCCATTTGGTTTTTGACTCAGCCATTTTGTTTTTGAGTCAGAAATTGGATTTTTAGTCTTCTATTTGGTTTTAGAATCCTCCATTTTGTTTTTGAGTTGGAAATTTGTTTTTCGAGCCCGCCATTTGATTTTTGAGTCCGAAATTTTGTTTGAGGGTCCAAAATTTGGTTTTTGAATCCACCAACTGGTTTTTGAGTCAAAAAGTGGCTTTTTGGTCCGTTATTTGGTTTTGAGTCTGCCATTTTGTTTTTGAGTCCAAAATTTGGTTTTAGGGTTCGTCATTATTGTTTAGTCCATATTTGGTTTTTGAGTCCACCATTTTGTGAGTCAGTAATCTGGTTTTTGAGTCATAATTTGATTTTTGAGTCGAAATTTGATGTTTGAGTCCACCATATTGTTTTTGAGTATAAATGTGGCTTTTGGATCTGGCATTTGGGTTTTGAGTTCGCCATTTTGTTTTTCAGCCCATAGTTTCGTTTTTTGAGTCCACAATTTGGTTTTTGAGACCACCATTTGGTTTATGAGTCCATAATTTGATTTTCGAGTCTGCCATTTAGTTTTTGAGTCTGTCGTTTGGTTTTTGAGGCTGCTATTTGGATTTTGATTCCGAAATTTGATTCAGTTCATGCCCTGTTGTCCTGTACCACTATCTTAATTCTAGAACTTTCCAGTTCATGTTCTGTAATTTCATGCCACCTTCTTGTTTCTAGAACTTACTAATTCATGCTTTGTCATTCCATGTTGCCATCTTGTTTCTAGAATTTTCCAGTTCATGCTCTGCCATTCAATCCCACCATCTTGTTTCTAGAATTTACCAGTCGATGCTCTGCCATTCCATTCCACCATCTACTTTCTATAATTTTCAAGTTCATGCTCTGTCATTCCTTCATAGTGCAGATAAATAAAAGATTAATGTCTATTTGCAATAACCACATCAAAAGTTAGGAAAAAAATTTGAGTTAGAAAAAATTGGCAAGCATATAATTATTAGTTAAATAAATTATTTAATTTTTAAAATGTGCATACAAAAATATATTGTGTGACATGTCTGTGAACTTGTATTTTTATGAATAATTGGAATATGCAATTATAGCTAACGACTGCATGCGCCTATCCGATGCCTTGTTTGATTTTATAGTGATACCTATGCATTAAGGCTTTTTAAATATTTCTGCATCATATAACATGTCTATCATAGCATGTTTTTTCAAAAAAATGTTTCGAATACAATGTTAAGTACTAATATGTTTAGGAAATAATTTGCGAAATAATTAAGAGTGTTATAACAACCTGTGCGACTGACGACTGTATATGGAAAATAAATTTGTTCCTTTAGGCATGATTTCGAGAGGTATGTATTAGAATGGGTCTCGGGTGAGGCCCAGAGGCCTATTAGCCATCTTGGATCCGCCATTTTATCAAGATATATTTAAATCTGATGTGTATAAAATTTTTTCAATAACTTATAATATTTCATTTATAATTAATATGAATGAAGAACAAGGAGAAAATATATGATTTAGTAATACCTAGTCATAATAATTCGTGTGCAAAATATTATTACACTGAGTCCGCAAATAGTCGTTGCGTTGTCCCTTTGGTGCAATTTTCTATACTCGATTAATATTTGTTTACGCGAGGCGGAGGAATGTCCTAGAAGTAGAACTTTAGTAGGGCTTCAGAAAAGTTCGAAGCAACCGTGAATTGATGATACATAAGAACACGGTAGTGAAATAGACCTGTCTGCCGCGAACTCCAGCTGCACAGTTCAGCAAAAATTACGTTCGCCATCCAATGTCTGATACCTTGCTTGCCGGTCGGTAACCCAGCCAATAAGGAACATTACACAACACACCACAGCCAATCAGACGAAAGATTCACTTCCAGTGCCTCTCGCAGCCGATTAGCAATCGGGTACGCCCACTTGAAAACAATCGCCACGCCATTCCACTTCTGTGTGCTTATGTATTCTGTGGCCCCGGTGCGATTCAACCATGCGCCGAATGCTTGTACTCCATTCATGGTTACTTCGAACACTATTCTGAATCCTGCTGAAGTTCTACTTCCAGCAGTGGCGTGTGGTTAAGTGTTGCAAGGTAAGCTGGTGTTTTCTCAGTGCTGTATTCACTCTGCGCACGCAGCGCAGAACCAGTAACTGGAGGGAAGCCGGGAGAAACGGAATGTAATGCGGCCACTCACGAGAGAGCGGCGAGGCGCCCATTTACCCACGCGCTGTGACGTCAACTGCGCTACTACGTTTAAGTGGCCGATGAATAATCTAGCAAACGATAAGGTATAGTACAGCAAAACACAGCATACCTTGCAACAGTTCACCACACGCCGCTGACGTCCACAATATTCCTCTACCTAATACAAGCAAAGTTTATCAAAGTTTAGACATCTGCATCAGAGGGACAGTGCACTACAGTCGTGCGCACTCTCACTGTAACAATACTTTTTATAAGAACTATTTATTACTCGGCATTACCAACGCACCAATGTTCTCCCTATATTTTTTCATATTAATTTTATATCAAGTATTATATTTATAGATCAAATATATGTAAAAGTTTAATGTGTGAAAAAATAAGGTATTTTAATACTAACACACGTATAAAACGCTTGTGATACCTGATATGTTTAGGAAATAACCAAGCGCGCCAAACTTGGGATGATTTTTCAAAGGCTTGGCTTAAAATTTCTGTAGAATCCACGAATAGACTATGCAAAAGTAGGTTTAGTTCATAAAGGGGCTAAGCTTCACTCATTCACGCCTAACCTACAATACGCTAAGCTATCACAACATTGACAACAGTACAAGGTTTCGCGGAAATATACTTATTTGACATATGTGTTGTAACTTTAGTTTGAGAGCCTTTGTACACAAATCACACAATTGAAAGAAAATGAGGTTAGTTGAAGTTAATAACTATGGTCTTCGTGTACTGGTGTTCCGGTGTTAGTGTAGAGAACCTACTGACAAATGCGGGTTTGAGCGCCTGAGTTTACGCGTTAATTTTAACGTTTTGATTCACGAGTCGCCTTTCGGCTATCATTTCAACACAGTCGGTATAAAAAGCATTATAAAAGGAAATTTAAAAAATTGATTTAATCCCTTCTATGCCAAGAAAAATTTAATTTTTATTATCTGACTGCGGATTTTCTTTTACACGCAGTCTACAGATTTAAAATTTTGCAAGTACGGGGTTAAACATTTTCATTTGAATACAAGATATCAAATCTTTCGAGAATGTCACCATTAATTTTTTTTTTTATATTTTGCTAACAGACTGTGATAAACTAAATTGGAGGTTGTGATAGCTATTTGTTTACCTACAGGAAACAATTTAAATGGCGCCACCGTTCATCAGGATGGGATACTTCGAAGAAATTAACAACACTGTGAGAATAGGGCACCTCGTTCCCAACAAACCAGTTCGTAGAGGAACAGACATATTGTGATTGTGGGACGAATTGCCTAAGCTTTATTCGCCAGCTAAAGAGGGACTCGGGAACTACAGTACACCATACAGAACTTTCAATTCTCTTTTCAGATGCTGGTCCGATAAAGAGCTGTCCATAACAACTCACCTTTCTTGTGGTTTGTCCCTCAAGGGCACGAAAATTGCCTTGTAACTTTGGCCATGTTTTGTTGCTAGACTAGTAGAAGGGCCAGAGAGTGCTCAAAACCATTAATTTCTTTCTTATTGAAACCTGGACTTAACATATGTGATACGCCTGCCATTTATTTCCTTATTGTTTGTTATTGCAATACCACTCCAGCATAATAGAATCAACAACTAGATGACATGTTTGCTTGATTAAATAAGTTTAATGTGGAACATTTGAGATATTCCTCACCAAGTCCCGTAGCTACTAGTTTTGCTTATGCTGTTCAGAGAGCACTAAAACTTACTCTAAAATTTTTCTTTTTGTTTCTAACATCCACTATGTAACGAAAACGCTCTATTCCCGTCTCATTTCCCACCATCAACAATCAAACCTTACGGTCATTCCCCTTAAAATTTCTGCAAGCAGAATTACGACACACACGCGCGCACACTTCATGGATTTAATAGCCTACGTTTGCTGACTCCCGACAAACAACTCTGCAGCATCTTCGACATAAAAGTCGTAAAACTAGCGCTGATCTCTCATAAAAGTTTCAGATAGGAAAGAAGTTTGTGACACGCTTTACAGACTGTGTATCTTTCTAGTAAGGGATAAAGGCGTCCTATCTTATTTTTATGTGATGGTTGTCAGGTTTCGTGCGAGAGCTGGTGCGACGAAGCGTTTGGAAAGGTTTATTGCCTCATCACTTCCATCTTGTCGAGAAAGCGCATTTTGGGGACTGACCCACTTGTTATTCTGTGTGTGTGCATGCACAAACTTCCACTCTTTTTTTTTTTTTAATATACTTTTGTTGGTGGATGCTACTTGCACGCAGTGTTGCCAGCAGGGTGGATTTTCAACCAGATTTAGAAGATTTCAATTTCCATGCCTAGTAGTCAGTGGATAATCCAGTAGGTTTTTTAACACTTCAGGTGAGGTATACATTTACTGGAAATCAAGACAAGCTGGAAGTGAGTCGTCTGTATCAACGAATGCATGACCATAAGTTTCGTTGGTCTCTTACATTCCCGTTTGCAATCGCCCTACTGGTTCACACGGCACCAGGCACACTTACTGTAGTTTGTTCGCGGTTTCTTCACACTTTTTGTAGCAAATCTTTGAAAAATCACCACATGTATAACGTGTTTGGTTTGAAAAGTGAGCCTTGGCAAGAAAAATAATTTTTTTTTGCTAACCAGGTTCTACAATACGTGAAATTACAGGTAATATTATATATTTTATTGATACAGTACAAGTTAATTTAAAATTATAAAAGTTTCTGATACTTGAAAACGATAGGTTTTCAATCAGTAATTGTAACATCAATTGTTTTCTTTCCAATAAAATGCTTTCCTCCATTATGAAAGGTTGAAAATAGAAGTTCATTATGGACCATAAAGTAATCATGGCAAGGCCTCAAGAATTTTGAGCTTCAATATAGACACAGAGTGTTGCACGTCAAATGATACGAGTCCCCACCACTCCATTCCATACAATTGTTCACTCTCATTTCTATAGCTGTTTACAATACCACATTAGCTGGGCATAGGTTATTTACGAAACCAGGCAGTTGAGAAACGTTAGGTTTATAACGATGCCACAAAGTATATTTGTTTAATCATGGTAAATTTGTGTGTGTTGATACAAAGACACTTGAAGGGCGCATCTAAGTCCATGAGGGATGGAAATCTTAATAAAAATAAAAGAACTAATTTTGATTTTTAATTTATTCACACAACTATTTTTACAGCATTAATTCATTTGTCGCCACTATTACTTTTTTATTTCACAGTTCGCGCAATATCTAATTTCTATTTAAACTCTAATTAAGTCCTTATTTGTCTGTTTTGTTATTGTCAATTAACCCATACTCATCATTTACATACGTTCAGTCTATATGCTGCAATAATTTTTCTTTCACTCACGCATCCAGTCCAATAGTCCGGCCTGCAGTCGCACTCTTCACTGCTCCGGTGTTCGCAGTCGTAGATGTTCCTCCCGCTGGTCACTTCTCGCTCGTTGTCCTTCGCTCGATGCTCCAGCCATTCAACAACCCCCGGCTCGGAGGTCTGTCACACTTTTATATCAATCGCCCTGACCATCTGGAAGTTTCAACGCACCCCGGATTCACGCTGAGAGAAACGTGGTCAGTAATCCAGAACATTCTTCAGATAAACACAGAAATTCTGTTCGCCGAAGGTCAGGAGAGACGAGCCGCCACAGAGTTACCGCGGAAGAATACCTGCATAACTCAAAACGCTGGTAGGATTTTCTCTCGTTTGTCATTTAAAACATTCCCTTGATTTGCTGCCCCGCTATCATATCACCACTATCCTTTTCTTCCACACGCTCGCGTGGGGCGGGCCAAGATCAGTGGCGCTGACAGCCGTAAAGCGGTTTTCACAATACTGCGATGCGTTGCGTTACGATGGTACGCGATGCGTTTCATGCCGATGATCGCCGGCCGATTCCATTTGTGGTTTCACAATAATGTGACACTTTGTCGGCGATGGGTGCTTTGCTGCCAACCGTACACACGAAAGAAATGTAAGTTTTTGGCCAGAATGTTGAACAAAAAACATGCGAAAAATTGGTATGTTGGAACGAAAGCAGAAAATTAAAGAAAGATTTTTAAAAACTAAGGCAATGCCACGAAATAATACACAGAAAGTTGGCTTTGCGCCAGTGCTCAAAGTAAAAACGATTCTTCTTCTTCTTATCTGTCGCCGTCCGCCGCCGGCAACGCAGATGCACGAACTTCATGCAGCACCGTCGAGGCCGTCGATCGCCGTCAACAGGCTGCTTTATTCTGATTGGTTACAACTCATCGCATCGCAACGCAACGCAACGCATCGCAGTATTGTGAAAACCTCTTTACAATGTGTTTGGTTACGATGGGCTGCTACATACAGCGGCCATGTTAAACTGCAATACTTTGCCGTGTTTCTGAGTCGTAGGTGGGCATTTTCACCTGAATCCATGTATGGCAAACAACACAAATGTTTTAATAGGCTATAATTCACAGTAAAGTGAGCACTTTTGAAAGCCCTCTCATTTGGAATAATAATCGAATAATATATCTTATTCTAGCATAAGACGTTAACTTCCGAGTGTGGTGCGATATATACAATGTGTTTATTTCTTACGTGGCAATATTTCTTTTAAAAAGGTGGTCAAATGATTAAAAATGGCTGAAATGAAAAAGTAAATGGGGCTTCAAAAGTGCTCACTTTGCCGTGAACAGCCTATAGTCCCGGTGGTGTTCTCACTCACCTTTCATTCAGAACTTTTCTCTTGTTAATTTTATTCTGTAAACTCAACCAAGTGTTAAATCATGAGCTGTCGTTTCAGTTTATGAACTGAGTGGCTATCCGTCAGATTGATACTTCTAATTAAACTTGCTCGTTTTAAATCCCTTTTTGCGCAATGTAATGCGCGTCATATCGGTCTGCTGGGGTTTTAGCGGATTATGTGGTATTTCCAACTCTTTCCCATTTTACGGTTTGCCCACACACCGCACGTAGGCTGTATTTTTTCTCCTTCTAACGTGAAGCAATTAATATATGACGACGAATACGCTATGTGGCTCCTGCTGGAGTGATAAACCAGGCCTATAAGCACGGGTTTTTTCTGCTTGCAGTGGTTTTGCTCTATACATTCACTTGCGCCTCATTCCTATCTCGTGTATGCCATCCCAAGCCAATTGTGTTGTTTCTGCCACACGTATACGTCGTTTGACAGCCGTTTACACTTTTTATTGTAAAATGACTACCATTTTGGATTGCGAATAAACCTGTGTCCAAACCGAAAATATGCAACTGTCCGACTCTGAAAAGCCCGGTTTTTTTTATCTTAAGGCGTGATCGTACTTATGCAAGCTATTGTACAATTCTGTGTATAAAACATTTTAAGTGGAAACACATGATGTGTCAAACCAAATTAAATTTGACGGCACGTAGAAATTTAATTTCTAGATGCGAACCACCGGAAATATGGAAACTGGATAGCAAAATTAAGTTATTGATTCAATATATTTCATATAATTTTATAACTGAAAAAAGTGGAATCACGTGAATTAGTAGATGAGATTAATCTTGACTGCCGGCGAAACTGTCGTGGAAGAAAGCGCATTTCGTCAAACGGATTTTCTATTTACAAATATCTCATTGCAAATAAGATGGTATAAGCTGTTCATGGTAAAGTGACCACTTATTAAGGCCCTCCCAATAGACTTTTACCACTAATAAATATATCTTATTGCAGCTCAATTATTGAATTATGAGAGTGGTGAAATGTACACATTGTGTTCATTGGTCTCATTGAAGTGATTATATTAAAAAACAGCAAGGAGATGGAAATGGGATGAAAGGAAAAATTTAAGAAGGGCCTAAAAATTGCTCACTTTACCGTGAACAGTCTATAGCAATGAAACCTGCCAAGAAAGCCGAACCTTTTGTATTTTACTTCAACTTCCAGTACAGATAAATTGATTTTAACCTCGCTGAACTACTGAAAAAAAAAAAAAAAAAAATTTTTTTATCTTTTTATGTGAAAACACCTACAGTCTCTGCAGATATTAGAGGTGTTAAAATGGCCAAAACATCTGTCTCATTCTTTAACAGAGTGCTGTTCTTCCACCACGTTCCTCTCCGGGAAAAAAAAAAAAAAAAAAGAATCCTGGATCCCCGTGATCAGAAAACAAATTAAATGAAGTCATTAAATTAAAAATTTTCACACATTTATTTTTATTTTACGTGTGCACTCATTCTGAACAAAATAATTTATATCAGTGAAATGCTACTCGCCGAAAAAAATTCCTTCCAACTTGGAATAGGCTAAGCAATTTCATTGCTATATATTCTGTTTCAGAGGTCGAATAATTATTTTTGGCGCTACAAAGCACGGATAATAGTTTCCCAAACTTTCTGAATTCGTTGCAGTTACACTGTCTTCATTACTTTTAAACCGGTAACAGCTGAGAAGAAAATAGTGATTATTTTATGCGAAATAGTACAGGGATTATAGCAGGAAGAGAAAAACCTACAACGCGGATTTCAGGAGAACGCCAAGCTATATAGTCTATTCGCTGTTTCTTCACACTTTTTCAACCAAACCTTTGAAAATTACCCAATGTATGACGTGCTTGGTTGTTTCATAAATATGTTATGTATCACAAGCGTTCTATGTTCGTGTTAACATAAAATGCCACAAGTTTATTAAATTGATCTTATAATACCTATATTTCATCTATAAAGTGTAATATTTAATTTATAATTAATGTGAATAAAACCAGCAAGAATATAGGTGGGTTGGTAATGCCTATAGAGCGTCTCACTTTTAGATTGTAGTACAGTGTGAATTGCGCACACTGTTGCCAGATTTCTTCAGTTTTGCGATGTAACTGGCAGGCTGATGGGTGGCAAAGGAAACGACCTTATTAAGAGAATTTTATCTGTTTACATCCCTGGCAACTCGTAGGAGAATCCAATCCTGCGACGTAAAGCTAAGCGGCTCCTTTGAAACTGAAACCGGAGAGAAACCCTATCATTGTAGATTGGGCTTTTTTTTAGACTGCACGCATCGTATTGGAAAGAGAGAGTGGGTGTCCATTACATCGCACACTGCAATCCAAGGGTGAGACTCTCTAAAGTAAGAAATAGTTGTTACGCGAAGTATTATTATACTGAGTGCGCACGAATGCGGTACGCTGTCCCTTTTGTGCAATTTTGTAGAAGCGGTTAAACTTTGTTTGCGTGGGGTGGAGCAATATCCTAGAAAAAGAACATAGGCAGGGTTTCAGAAAAGTTGGAAGTAGGGCCTAACCGAGAATGGACTATACCGTATTATAGGCTGTTCACGGTAAAGTGAGCACTTTTTAAGGCCCTTCCGAAAGGCATTAACCACTAATAAATATATCTTATTGCAGCATCGGGCATTAAATTTTGAGGGCTGTGAAATGTATACACTGTTTTATTCGTCACAAAGCAATGTTTATATTAAAAAGCAGCAGGAAGATGGAAATAGGATGAAAGTAAAACTCAAGGATGGCCTTAAAAAGTGCTCACTTTACCGTGAACAGCCTATAGTAGAGATGATGGTTTATTGCGGGAAAAGTGGACTGTTTGCTAGTATTCAACGTACTGTACACATGTCCGACAGTTTTATTTCCTTAGTGGCTGTCATGCATGTATGAAGTTGCCACCCCATTTCACTGGGCCTATGAGGATTCTGTTACTTGAAGGCAGAACGTTCGTGATTGGTCTGGAAACAACTTAGCCGAGTCAAAACCTTGTCCACCCAATCATGAAATAATTAACTAGTTAAAGTGTTATAGAAGATATGATGGCTCAAATAATTTTCGCGATTTTCCATCATCTCTACCTATTTGTTGTCGCAAAATATAATACACATTTTCTTCTGCCAGGTTTCTGAGAAAACCCATGAAGCCAAGATGGCGGGTATTAGTCGGCCTTAATAAGCTAACTGAAGAATTTGTGAAGTGCATGAGGTATTCTTGCGTTGGACTAACGTGCTATAGTGAAATTTGGTAGAAATCAGATGCGTTGGAGAATTTAAGCACTGAAATTAGTAGCAAGATTTTAGTGCTCTCTGTAGCAATTTTCATTGACATTCTTTACAATGTGCTACTTAAAACTGTGGAATGAAGAACATATGATGCATGGCTCTTAATTTTCCTCCCTGACAGGCTGTCAAAAGTTATTTTACTTCGAAGCACCTCACATCCCACCTTCGTCCAGCTACAATTTAGTATTCCTGGTACACTCATTTGTATGGAAAAGGGAAACCCGGTTCATAATTAATCTCCTTAGAATAATCTCCACGTAGACATTTTAACTGTCGTTCAACATGTAAAAAACACTTTTGTTTTTCGATTTAGGAGAACTTCTTATTACGTAACCCAGTTCGGAATCTCAAGCTGAATGATATGTGGTATTTATTAATAAGGGAGTGGTGATTTCTGGTTGCCTGCACGCAAGCTGAGCACTGATTTTTGGTTACGCCCCAGTGCAAGGCGTATGCTGGACTAATGGTAAAAGACGCTGCACATGAATACGTCGTTGAAAGGCAAATGAATACTTAGTGAACCACATCTGCATACAAAATTAAAGTCTTGGTTGTATGCATGTTTGCATGTTTGAACCTTGTGAGAACGACAGAACCTGCCTTAGTAAAGTGATGTTAGTTTGTTGTGATGTGCCTGAAAATACAGTGCACATGGCAGAGAAAAGAAACTGCTTTAATGAAAAATAAATCAAAACATTCCGTTTTGGGCATATTATGGGATATGTATTGCTCAAATCCTGGGACCAGTTTTTTTTTAAATTGGCATACCTTAGAAAATAAATCCAAGGGAAGAGAAAAAGTGGCCGGGGGGAGGGAGGGTTGTGTCTTAAGGTGCTGAGGAAGTAAAAGGTGTAGCGAGATTAGGATTACATAGGGCTTATTAACGTCCCCCGATGTTATGTCTAAATGCTTATCAAGGGAAGGCTTACAAACTAGCTTATGACCCAACTTAAACTAACACACAGGCCTTGCCTGGGATTCGAACCCAGAACCTCTCGCACCACAGACCGGCGGTGCAACATCCGATTGCGCCACGGGAGGTGAAAGGAGGGGCGGGCATTTTATTAGAAAGCCCTAACGAGAGAGAGAAAATTTTGTTGCAAATGTATTAGGTTTATTTTAAAATTAATAGTATTATAATACATTACAGTAGCTGGGGTGTTATTTTGTGCTTTGGAATTGAAAAGTGGCGTGTTCTTGCCGACATAGGAAGGATTTAAATGAATGTTATGGGTCCGACACCAAGTGGAGCCAGTTGTCCACTCATGCCTGAAGAGCGCTTGTGGTGAGATGATGCATAAGCGGGAAACTGGTATGACAGGGAAGCAAAATAGAGTGCCCAGAGGAAGCTACACGGTTCTGTAGTAACCACCACATTACACACGAGAAACCTTCGTAAAAGCTTATTGGCATTAAATCCGAGAAGTTTAAGTTAGTCTGCTGGCACCTTAACGACTCGGGCAACTACCGTTCGTAGGCTTGCGCTGGTAAAGCCGCTTTTAGAAAGTTATTTTATCTATTTACGTCATATAGTTAAATTTGTCAACTGATTATTAACCACTTCAGCGTGGCTCATACACAAAAGCCACACCAACATACCTACATGGCAACGGGAGTAATAGGCCGACAATCACTTTATTCTCTAGTTACCATGAATGTTACACATACGTGGAAAAGAGTATACTAGTTCCTTGCTCTTTGTGAAATTTATTGCGTCGAACTGTTGTGCCAATTTGGCCGAACGCGCAAAAGTAAAAAAATATTTATACTCTTGTCTTCGCTGTATAAAACATTAAGTTGGCTATTTTCATCTCTCCTCTGACGGGAAGCGCGACTAACTGCCCAGTGAGTGAAATGATGAAGAGATTTGGGCGGCTCTTAACATCGAGGTCTTGGGAGCTGATGAGTGTGAAGCGAAGTATGGAGCAGTGCCATAATGTGGACCCATGATGGGGGGGGGGGGGTAGATCTCCAAGGAAACCCGTCGACCAGTGGCATCTTCCGGCACTATTCCCACATACGAAAATCCAGCAGCAACCCCGCTGGGAATCGAATCCGGTTCGCCTATGTGGGAGGCGAGTAGTCTAACCATTACCTCACCGCGGCCCCACAAATTGGCTATTATTTACGTCAGTTTCAGCCATAAATTTTTGCGACGAATAGACGCACATGAAACCAATTATAAAAATTGTTTCTGGCATAATTATTACAATTTTCTTACATGCAATCGTATTAAATATTATGACGATCTTTCTTGAAGAAGATTTTATTGTAAATTCTGCTTTCTTAAATATCAAGAATGGAAATGTGCTAAATTTTGTTATAAATGCGGACTCTTATTTTTTACATTTTGAAAGTTCATTTTCGTAAAATATTTTATAATGTTTCAAAATATAGTCATTCTTCTTTCATCACACTTTGCTGACAATTTTATGGCGTGTGTACTACTTTTTTTACAAGTTCTTCACGTTGTACAGTCGGGTGCAGTGCTCCATAGGCAGTTGCTTTACTTCAACCTTAGCCGAGTCTAGCTAATTACACGAAAGTGACAACGCACCGCATTCGTGCGCACTCAGTGTAATAATATTTTGCATAAGAACTATTTCTTACTTGGCATAACGAACACTGTTTTATTCATAACTAGCAGCCCAACATCGTTTCGCTCAGGTGTTATTGAGTTATTCAAATACTTACCTAGATATGCGACTACCCGTGACTACTTGCGACAACCCGTGGCTACCTGTGGCTATTTGCGACAACTTGCGGCAACTTGCAACATTCTTTGTAACATTGTTTCAATTTATTTTTAATGGGTTTGGTAGAGCATGCTTAGAAAGCAGCCAAGTAGCTCATTTTTTCCAGTTTGGCTTACAAATTTTGAAATTTCTCAAGTTTTTTTTTTTTTTATTGAACATAGCCTATGTCCATTTGAAAGAATGTAGCTTTCTAACAGTGAAAGAGTTATAAGAATCGGTCCTATAGTTTTGGTAGAGCATGCTTAGAAAGCAGCTAAGTAGCTCATTTTTCTCCAACTTGGTTTGCAAATTTTAAAATTTCTAAAGGATTTTTTTTTATGGAACATAGCCTATGACAATCTGGACGAATGTAGCTTCTTAACAGTGATAGAATTCTAAGAATCGGCCCTGTAGTTTCCGAGATTAGCTTTTACATATAAACAAATATACAAACAAACTCACATTACCTCTTTATTATATTAGTATAGATAATTATAAATGAAGTAATGCAATTTATATATTAAATAAGAATAAGATGTAATAGAACCATATATAAACGTACATATATGTTAACATAAGAATAAAACGCCTGTGATGCATTATACAGTTAGGAAAGAAACAAGCACGTCATAAACGGTGCGAAGAAACAAGCACGTCATAAATGGTGCGAAGAAACTGCGAATAAACTACAGCAGGCAGGGTAGTGCAGGGCGAGGCTGAGGACGACGTCTGAACGCGCCGTGTCGCGGGCAAGTGGAGTTCCACCGGCCGGCGTGCTGATGCTGGCTGGACCTTCTCGCCACGTGAGCACGACATCCCGGCGACCACCACGTCCATCTGTCAGGCGTCCAGCGGCCGTGACTAGCCCGCCGCGGTCAAGGGAGCCCCCCGGCGCTCACCGACTCTATTTTTACCCGCCGCCCGAGGGCCTTCGCTGGCCGGCGACGCCCATAAATCTACCATGGGGGCCCCTGCGGCGGTGGCCGTCGCGCCTGGTACGCGTATCCCCCCCCCCCCCCCCCCCCCCCCCCCCGCCAAATAGCTAGGCGGTGGACCACTGAGATTTTAAGTTATGGCCACAGCGGAGTTCCGTGAAGAAGGGGGCAGCGACCTAAGACGAGGTTACGCTGCCGCCTGCCTTGTGATTCGTACGGAACCTACACCACGAGACTGTTAACGGCAGATTCCGCGCCTCCGATTTGCATGCGGCCGCCGATGTCGTACACCGGGCAACGTTCGCGATGACGAGTGTCGACTACGATACGCCGTTTATGAGTTGAGATATCTGGGCGGCTTTTAAGAGTTATATGGACCAGCACTTTTTTTTTTTTTTTGTGAAATAGTTGTTTGCGCGAATAAGAATATCTCGGTAAATAAATGTTCAAATACGACTTTTTGTCAGAAGAGATTAAAAAAACTATTATCGTATGTCCCTATTATTTTACATTTGTCATGTTTAGTACATTCTTGGAGTAAATGATTCGTGAATATGGTCAAATATCGCATTTTTAAAGCTTGCCTGTGCAGTTTCCTTAAAAGGCAAGAGAGAAGTACAAAGATAAGGACGTAGTTTACTCTGTGGGCTTTCATCGCGTGTAATAAAACCCCGCTGTTACACATCTAATTTACACAGTACAGCATCACGACGGAAACACTGCACGGCTTGCGCGTAGGAGCGATGAGACACTAGGCGTGCGTGTTAGTGTCGCCCGTATTGCTCCCTCGCTTCTTGACCTTGGACGCGCAGCTCCAACTAACTCTTAACAACGAGGTCTTGAGAGCCGACGCGGGTGAAATGAGTTGAGAATGGAGCAGCGCCAGGGAAACCTGAGATCCCCGCGAAAACCCGCCGACAAGCTGCATCGTCCGGCGCGATTCTCAATTGCAAAAATCCGGTGGTGACCTTTCCGGGGATTGAACCCCGTTCACCTTGGTGGGAGGCGAGCAGTCTAACCGCTCACCCACCGCGGCCCCTTAACGCCGTTTTTGATTCGGTATGATCTGGAACATCGTTGGTCCCTTTACATAAGGCGGGAACGGGGTCAACTTCTCACTCTGTTGGCGGACTTGGCTGAGGCGTTATCTTCGGACGAAGAGGTTTTGGGTTCTTATGGTTGTGTGTGCCTTTACAGTGATAAAGTTTAAGTTGATTTAGTATTCGATCTTCCTGTCTTTTCCCCATGATTAGCCAACCGGCATAAATCCGACGCTTTAAAAATAAAAAGTTAGAAGGAAAATTAAAAAGTAAAAATCGTTTATTACACTGAAAAAAAAAAGTTGAATCAAACAAAGTTTGCTTGGCCCAACCAAAACAATTGTTCATTTCGTTGCCACAAATTGTAATATTTTGTTATTGCAAATAAATGTTTGTTTGGTTCTAAAAAGAGTTCGGTTAATATAAAAAATTTGAAGGCCAGAATGAGATTCGAAACTAGATGGTTCGCGCTCGAGCGCTACGTCATGATATCCCCATGACTATAGTCATTTCACGGTTTCTTCGGACGTTTTAACACCAACCTTTGAAAAATCACCACATGTATTGCGTATTTAGTTATTTCCTAAATAAGCCATGTAGCAAGTGTTTCATACGTCTGTAAACAGAGACGTGACTTATTTTTCGTTAAATAGAAAATTTACCCATATTTTATATAAGCATTATAATATTTCTTTTATAGTAAACACGAATAAAAACAGTGAGAAAAAATCTGTTTTGATAGCGCCTAGTAAGAAATAGTTCTCATGCAAAATAATATTACAACTGAGTGCGCACGAATTTGGTGTAATTTTCTAGGCTTAGTAAAGGTTAGTTTGGACGAAGCGGAGGAATATCATGGAAGTAGAACTTTAGCATGGTTTCAGAAAAAGTATGAAGTAACCGTGAATGTATTATAGATATGGGACAAAAATGTTTTCAAACACGTACATTTAAAATACTGGACAAAGTGCATAAATAAATAAATATTTCAAGTTTTACTGCTTTACTTTTAGTTTTCCGTTTAAATTGTTTTACTAGGTTTTTATGCAATTATTAAACATCAATAAATGCACAAACAAATACTGCCAATATCTTAAATGTCGCAAAAATTACAAAGAAACTCTCGTACTGTATTTTTGAACGAAGGTAAGGGAATCAAATGATTGGCATAATAACTAATGCATTGGTTTACTATTGTATATATATATATATATATATATATATATATATATATATATATATATATATATATATATATATATATATATATATATATATATATATATATAGTCCCAACATATAGGTTTTGTTGATTCAAAAATGTATTTTGTTAGTTGAACAAAATTCATTTTGTTGCTTTTCAAGTTTTATGTTTTATTTACTCAACAGAATATTTTGTTCGGGCAACTTAATATATTTTTGGCTCTATACAAACAAACATTTCGTTGGCTGGAACGAAATTCTTTCCCAGTGCATGCGTAACGTGTGTTATGAGTGCGTGATACTTACGTCTTAAACATATCACGGAAACTGAAAAGCCAAATGGGATAAATCAGCAATAATATACCGCACACTTTTCACAATTTTAAAGGCAATAATTGAACACGAGCGATGAATTTCAGCGCAGTTATTTGTTGCTTCATCCCGAGAGTTAGTTACATTTTACAACGGAACAAATAACTCCCGCCAAAATTCACTGGACTTATTAAATAATTACTTATAAAATAGTGACAAAGTGTGTTGCATGAATGTTTTTTCTTATGATTTTCAATATTAGTGTTTAAATTCCCGTAATATGCAATAAACATATTTAGCGCGCATTTGTGTATCACGAACTCTTAGTGCTTATGGCCGGTAACTCCACAAGCCTGCAGGTGTAGGGCAATATTTTAGTAGAGTCTTCAGTGGCAGTAAAGGTTGTTCACGATATTATGAGGACTTTTGAAATCAACCTTAGAAAAAAGTCACTACTCCTACCTGCTCATATTTAACGGGCGCACTGAGTGACATTCGCCCATTAAAGTTGGTAAAGATGGAGGGAAAAATAGTTCCATATCTTAACGTCGAATAAAAAGTGTTAGGTTACCATTTGTTATAACTTAAATTATTTCTATTTTTTTTATTCGACGAAGTGTAAAAATTAGCAGATTTTTAAAACATTTACCTTTCTTATAATTTTACGGATTTACTTAACCGACGTATGAAGAAAGCTATGAGGCCCATAGAAATAATAATTTTACATAAGGCGGAAGAACACACAACGTGGATACAAGTAGATCTTAAGCAGGGCTTTCAAAAGTGCTAATTTTACCGTGAACATCCTATACCAGATAGGAAGTCACGTTCGTTTGGCGAGGAGACGGACACGATGATGTTCAACATTTATGAGCACCGAGTGGACAGGAGCGTGGTCCAGAGACCTTCTTTATAACCAGCAATTTTTTTTCCTAGTCTGTCTTTGCATAGCTGTACTACTTTTAAGTGGCAACAAACGAACCGTTTAGTGGACGAGTTGTCAGATCCCGCATGACGAGGCCTGACAATACAATGGCTTCGATTAAACTCCTGCTGCTGTAACACGTAGACGAATAAAAATCTGCAACAGACCTTTTATTGGTTTGGGTGCAGGATGAAAGATGCATTTTATTTACCTCTGAAAAACATGATAATATAAGCTGCACTAAACCACTGCAGGAACGGAAATGAAGCGGACGTTGAACACACTAGCGCTATAGTTCTGCGTAGGTGTGCAGAATTTTGTGTGAGTTAGACAAACACAGTCGATGGAACTGTGAAAGTGATGATGGTGGCCATCGCTTCTAATGCGGTATCGCATTTATACACACGCAGGGCATTGAACAAGCAAGCTGTTTTTTTTTTTTCCGTTGTGGAGCATGAAGCCATTTAATTATGTAAATTACTGGTGGAAAGTTTCTAGCAGAATCCAATGCAATAGTTCAATCGTCTTTTGCATACATCCGTTCGTATGTATGTGTCCAGTAATGGTAGTCTTAAAAGGAGGTGTTTGACTGTTGAAGAACTTCAATCCAGCGTTTGTAATTTACGTAAAGTTTACAAAGTTGCACTACTACACCGTAAAAAATAATCTGTTTTTTTTGTGGATAAACATAATGGCAATACGGGCAATATTTTCAGAAGGAAATGTGTATTTCAGCAACGCTTCAAACGAATTTCGGGTGTCAGGTAGAAATTCAACTTGTACCTTATTCTAATTCTATTAGTTCTATGAATATTCATAAAAATTCTATTGCACCTTTTTTCACGTGGCGTTACATTTCGTATATCTGATTCGAGAATAGCAAGATACACTTAACACGAGAGGAGATATAGATAATACACACATGTTTTCGTGCAAAGCCAGGAGTGCATGAGGTGAAGGTCATAGAGACGTGAGTGGTGACGAAATTTCTAGGACGGTGACAATCAGTGTCAGTGACATCGCAGTCGCAGTGACAGATAGCCGTGACTTTGTCACCACTTGTCACCTTTCCTTATTTTATGGCGTCTACCAATTGACTGCACTTGGTGCGCACTGAAAACTATAAAAGTGAAACTGTCACGTAATTACCCGAAGCGAGTGTTTGCAACTTGGGTTCAAATATGGACTGACTCTAGAGACAGTGCGGCAAAAATTACACTCGTTGCGCACTTTATCAGTGCAATAGGCAAATGGAACGTAGGGAACGACTAAATACCCGAATGTATTCAGTGTGATTTCAGGCAACTGGAAGACGCGGAACTCGGCCATTGCACACTGAGTGCGATCCAGTGCAGTAATTGGAATACGTTGTTATTAATTGCATCAATTCTGTAAAGTACTTTATTTGAGAACAACGGTATTAAATTGTTCCGATAAAACTTAAAACATCGCCAATTATCTATCCAAAATTTATTTATTAGAATTTAGTGTACAATAGAATGAAGAATTATAACTAAGTAATACATTTACCGCCATGTTTTGAGGCATCTGCTCTCCTCAGTATTACATAAAAATAATTTAATATATTTGTTTGTTTAACGTCTATATTTATTTGCCAGATGGATGTTATATCCTTAGGCCCTACATTTTTTCTGAACTATAGACAGAGATGTTCTCGATGTAAACTAAAATACTTTATAATGAATTTCACAAAAAAATTATTTGAAATATTTAATATTGTCATAAAATCTAATATTCAGAATTTTAGGTCATGCTTTCTGTTAGATATAACATCACACGGACTAAATTACTTGTGAAGTTAATTTAGAATATTCAGTACATTAATATGCGTTATTTTACAGTTACTTAAATATAATCTATACTATATAATTATATAATTATATTATATAAACTTATATTTTTTTCGTTTGAAATGTTTTAGAAGTTTGTTTAAATTTCATCTATTTCATATCTGTTTATATTGTGGCTGTGTTTCGTCTTTATGAGATTACTTAGTTTTTTGTCGTAATATTCGGGAATTGTTAGTCACTTGAAATTTAGAACGCTTCTTTATACAGAGCGCTCGGAAACGCAGCACTCAAACTACAGGCACAGTTTCTTTGTACCAATATCAACACGAAAGCCTTATACGCTTATAATCCGTAAGCGTATTTCTATATCAACTATTCAAGTTCAAAGTTGCTGCGTACAACGCCTGTAGAACGAGGCGGTGCGATCGTGCGAATAGACAAGTTGCATAAGAAGCAGGCGAGCGGCATTGCGTATATATTAATTTAATGTTGCGCCCCTACGTCCTACAGGCTATTCGCGGTAAAGCGAGCACTTTTGAAAGCCTTCTCATTGAGAATAATGGTTGATATATATATATTTTACTTTAGCCTTAGACGCTAACTTCCAAGTGTGGTGGAATCTACACACCGTGTTTATTACTTACACGGCAATATTTAATTAAAAACTTGGCTAAAGAACAAAAAATGGCAGAAAGAAAAAAAGGAACCAGGGCGTCAAAAGTGCTCACTTTACCGTAAACAGCCTATATGCAACTTGGCCTACACGCATGATCGCACAGCCCTGTTCTGCAGGTGTTGTAAGCCGCAACTTTGAACACGATTATTCTGTATAGAAATACGTTTTCTTATAGAAATAAATGTGTAGGGCTTTTGTGTTATTATTGGTACACAGGACTGGAGTTTGGGTACTGAGTTTCCGAATATTCTGTAGATAAATGTGCCTTACTTAAGAACCACTATTACTTGCAAGTACACATCAGACAGATATATGTAATAAGAAAAAGTAAGTTAACGACTTGTTTTTCACTTCCTTACTGAACTGCCTCCGCGTAGGCCTAGGAGTCACGTGTAATCTTTGTCAGTACCAGTGGCACGGCACGGCGGCCGTGATAGTGTCACGGCGACAAGCGACACGGTAAGTGGAAGTAGATCATCTTTGGCACTGGTCGCCGACACGCCTGAAGCGGTCGCCGCGGTCACTGTCGCTGTGACTTCTGTCACGCCTCGCGACCATAGACTAAAGATGAGGTAGACCGATCTCGATGGCTGCGCACAACCAATCTCCGTGTCACAACATTCAACTGCTTTTCTGCCAATACTGCTAACGAAATTGGCGTGGATTGGGTTTCAGGTTACAATACTGTTTACTAAACAAGTACTTTTTTAGAGATGTTAGTATACTTCGTCTAACCAATTTGTAATGCTTTTTGATTAAAGTAATACTGGTAAGAGTATTTTATTACTATAATAGTGCTTATCATTTAAAAATTACGATATAAACAAACACGTTCATCACTGTTGACCATGTGACTTTGACAGTTGTGTTCCTATGGGGTTGGTCAATGTTGGGTACATGCGCAGAAGACGAATAAGCGGTCTACCTCATCTTTAGTCTATGACAACAATCCTTCAGCAGTGACAAAGTTACCGTGACAGAAAATATTACCCATTCCTGGTGAAGGATACGGCGATGGACAACGACGTGAAAAGTAAGTGAATACTAAGGGGGATTAATTACCGGGGGCAGAATTAACTTTTCACGGCTTTCTTGATCTAGAATAGCTGGGGATAAAATCAATGCCTCCACAAGTAGAAGAGCATTTTCAACGAAATGCAGAGGTGAGAAACAGAAATTTAATCACATATTATCAAGCTATAGTACAGTTATTTATAAAATGGGGCTATTCACAGATATATTGTTAAGGAAACGTGGTATGGGTAATGGCTGGTTCAACTTGAAATACCTGTACGGTTATAATTTGTAAAAAAGAAAAAGAAAAAATTCATAGCAATGTTATAATGAGGGGGGCGATAAGGGGGAAATAATTCGACGTGGCGAAAAATAGTAATTGTATTCTTATCAGTCGAAGAAGTAACGGAACCTCTGAAGAATGCATTAATTCGCATAGATCTTACCATTTCATGATTACAGGACGAAACAATAATTCATTCTTTGCACGACTCAGAGCGAGATGACCCAGTAAGCTCTGTGTGATCACAATTTATAAATACATACAATATATTTTGGGCCACTGTGTGGTGTGCTGCTTTTGTCATGGGGCTTTCTCGTCGTCCGCAGGAAGGAAAAGTTACGTTCTATAAATTATGTAGCACTTTCTCAAGGTCATGGCACAATCATCGTAATCCCACTTTCTTTGTCTTCAGACTTATAGAACATGATTATTTCTGTCCCCTATGGAATATGATATGTGCCTTTCTTTTTCGTCGGCCTGGTCTACTTTACGCCATATCTCCACCATTATAACACTTTAGTAATTCCAAGGTGTAATAGCGTAGTCAGATGGCAACACAGGACACTTTGGTATTTCGGCCCACATTCAGCTGTAGGTAATTGATTCTGGTGGGCTGACCCGCTTACTTATTGAAATAGCAGTGGTTCTCGAATACGGGCAAGGCGAAACAGCACCAGTTATTATCTCACTCCGCATTATCGCCAAAGAATATAAGTATGTCCGTCCGCCGTAGAGCTGGTTTACCGCCCGAGGTGTTGACTACATTCTTCAACACTTCGCTAAGAAGGGAAACTTCATAATGATGAGGCGGTGGCCGTTTACTTGATGCGGCCCCGTGCGCCCACGGAATGTCACTCTTTCTGCCCACTGTGCGAGGCGGGTAATTGCTGCCAGTCGCTGGAGAGGTTCCCCGCCCACCCCCCAGAGTGCAGTGACGGCGATGATCCTAGGTAGGCGGGAGTGGTATAGGGGGGAGTGGATCAGGAGGGGGAGCCCCCGCGAGGTGTTTGTTTTCCAGGTCCTGATTTGCATCGCGGCGGGTCCTGTCCTAGGCAAGTCGGCCAGCGACCTAGGCGCATCTATACGGGCTGGAATTTTTATCTCCCGGGCTCTCCTCGGTGAATATGCATGAGGGACAGCGCGGGTTGGTCACATCTCAGGGAGTCTACCCCCGCGTCAGATTTATGCCGCGTCCCCGCTACATATCGATAGTCGAGAACAGCGTCAGACGCGGATGGCTGTATCTGTGGGGACAGTCCTATCTACTTTCTCCCCCGGTTGTCTTTATTTCCGTGTGGCGCCTCGCGTTGAAAGCGTATATTCCCGGACGGAAAATTTATTCCAGAATTATCCCTCCTATAACAAATTCTTTTATGAACACAATGATACATTGTAATTTAAAATGCATACTATTTTGTAACTCTGTCATAACTAAGGAAAGTAAATAATATTTCGTTGAGCGGCTGCTGTAAAAATATCCACCTGATATCTTAATTTGTTTCGGTTCGTGTGTAGGTTTGGCGATATTTTTTACGGAATGGTTTCACCACTAAATATATCTCGCATTGCTGGAAACTTGTTTTTAGGGTTACTATTTTTTTTTTTTTTTTGTGGTACGTCGTGGCTGGCTGCTCTCTAATCGCCATCGTTCATTGTTACAGGCTGTTCACGGTAAAGTGATCACTTTTGAGACCCTACTTTTTCATTTCAACCATTTTGGCCCTTTGACCACGTTTTTTTTTTAAATAAGTAAAGGCTAAATAAAATATATTTGTTGGCTATTATTCCAAATCAGAGGGCTTTCAAAAGTGCTTACTTTACCGTGAATAGCCTATACGGTTATGTAAGACTTGTCTGGTCAAATAGGCGGATTGATTCTCTTACGTTGCTGCATTAAATTAAAGGGGACTCAACCGTCGGATTTACGTGCAGACGTCTACATGAGCAGGTAGTATTTCCTTTGGGATATCTGAATGAAATGAAAACAACAAAAACGGATACTTGGCATTAGTGGTTTAGATCGACGGATCTATACAAGACTTTCCGTTTGGTGCTATAACCAGCGCGCTTGCACGTCTAAGTCTCGAGATATTCTGGGGGGAATTTTCGCCCGCGTCCAAAATTACCGCCAGTCGCCGCGGGCCCCCACCACGTTCCTCGCGTATGCGTGGAGCCAACGCAAGGCCATGCTCGCGTTGCAATCGTATACTCGAGCGAAAGAAACTAAAGGTTGTTCACGATAAAGTAAGCACTTTCGAAATAAACATTGTATTTTTACGGACTCACCGAGTGACATCCATCCAGTAAAGTTGGTAACGATCAATGGAAAGTAGTTCCAAATCTTAACGTCGAGTAAAGAGTGTTGGGTAACGACGTGTGATAACTTATATTACTGATTGCATTAGATTTATGTTTGTTTTATTGCATCGAAGTGAAAAAATAAGGAGATTTGTAAAGTATTTATTTTTCTAAAAATTTCACAGTTTCACTTGACCAATCCATGACTAAACTGATCAGGCCCAAGGCAATGTTAATTTTACGTAAGGCGGGAGAATACACAACGTGCATAAAGTAGACCTTAAACAGGGCTTTAAAAAGTGCTCATTTTATCGTGAACAGCGTATAGCGTCATTTTAATCATATTATTAGTCGCTAATTTACAATGTCGCCGTTTCCATCCTGGTGAACCATGTGTCGGTTTGATTTTAAAAACATCATTATTTATGTCAGAAAGGGAAACTTGGTAGCGTTCAGATACGACACCAGAAACTGCGTGTCACGCGCGCTATTTTACGGAAGTGATCACTTCTGTTTACGTTGTTACTCCAGTTTTACTACAATGGCCAGCGACAGCAGCCAATGCGAGACTCCGAACTCATTCGCAGGTGATGAGATGCCTCGACTTCATATGTACTCGCAACACATGATTATGCAGTGTTTAATCAAATCTGTGGCGGGTAAAGAGTAGCACCCTGGGTGTGCGACTTCCCAGAACTGGTATATGTACCTCTGAGGAACCATTAACCTTGCTGGGAAAGCAAGAACAGTCGTGTGTTGTGGGTGTAGTTGCACAGTGATCACTTTTTCAACGTCTGGTATTCGTGGACGTCACAGTGACTAATACGGCATTCGCTGAATGTGTGTGAGATATTGATAGGAAAATAGCTATACGCTGTTCACGGTAAAATGAGTACTTTTGAAAGACTTGCTTAAGCTCTACTTGCATGAACGCTGTGTATTCTTCAGCCTTATGTAAGATTAACAATACATCTTTATCCATGTTTTGTACACATGAAACTGTGAAATTTTTAGAATAGTAAATATTTTACAAATCTGCTAATTTTTACACTTCGGCGCATTAAAAAAAAACAGAATGCGAAATATATAATTTAAATAATCAGAAACGGTTACCTAAAACTTTTTATTCGACGTTAAGATGCCGAACTAATTCCCATCCATCGTTACCAATTTACTGGGCGCATGTCACTCATTGCGCTCGTTAAAATATATGCAGGCAGGGGCAGTGACTTTTTCTAAGGTTGATTTCAAAAGTACTCACTTTATAGTGACCAGCTTTTAGAAAGCAAGGGTCAGTATACAACTGTTCCGAATGTAAATGGTAAGTCATCAAACTTAACACGAAGCACACTGGGTTTCTTATACTTCACATATCTTGAACATCTTGCGAATTGTCAGTAGAACTGTGTAGATCACACGATTTAAACTACTACATGTCGATCATTTATGTTTAGTTTTCCTAAAGACATGTGTTTTAACTTTTAAAAAAATCTTATTATGTTATGATGTATTCGAAACCTGTCATCCTAAACGAAACAATATTTCAAAGCACATGTGTGTGCTACGTACACAAGCCACGTGTTCCTCACGACAGATCTACAGGCGAAAGAGCAGCGAACAGTTGTGACTCAGCAGTTGGTTATACTCAACAGGCACGCACCGCATTCCTTGTACGTTGTCCGAGGTCACCGGGTGCTTCAAAATGTGTTTCCCTACCATTACACTCGATATACGCCACTATGGCAGGAGGATTAGTGTACTAAGACCATTCACTAACAAGCGGCAAAGCAACCATTCCACGAATGGAATTTCGGCAGCTGCTAATCTGCGTTTCAGGGATCGATGCCCTGATGCTGTTTCGTCCCACAATTTACGCCTATTACTGTTCTAGTTGTTTAAGAGGGGACGTAAATGTGATTGGACGTTGTTCTTCTGAATGGAAAATATCCTCTCGGATTAAAACGAAGTTGTAAATAGAATAACAGAAAAAAATGTACCGCTGACTGATGAACCTCAGCAGCAAGTTGTGTTCCATCTGCGAACAGTGGGCTGTAAGCTCCACTTTCTGTGCAAAAAAAAACGATAATAATATGGTATCAAAGATGCCAGCTGGTTAGCTGACCCTGTATTTACTACTGTGGGGAGTTTATGGGGTACACAGATCAGGATATTACAAGCAGATTGGTTTTCGTTAATGTGCAGTTGCGATAAGAACTTTACCCGCCTGCAACAACACACCGGTCGCCACTTCTTCAGCATGAAAGCCTGAGTGCTACTACGATACACAATTGTTTGTTTTATGAATGGAGACAGTCCCACAGTGGTCGAATATCGGCTGAATGTGCATGTACTTGGGAGGAAGTGTGAAGTATTTATTCGCCTCACCTCCCTTGCTTTCTGCCTACCCTATTCGGCGGGCAACAGCATTCGCCTACGTAGTCCCGGTGTCCACCGCCTCTTCATTCGCGTCAGCGCCCACACAACCCCTGTGTATTTGATCAGGGACGAGCGTTTCTCTGAGTCCTCGTACTGTGGGTGGTCAGAGTGAGGCTTTTGTAAATATTTGACGAAGACGACGAAGTGTTGGGACACCTCAGAATACAAGGCGGCAACAGTGTCTAACTACAGAAACTGTGACAAAAGGTATACTTACGTAAGAGGCAAAAGATTGTGTTCTTCTCTTTGTCAAATTGCGGCTCTACGGCCTTGGTGGTTGTACAGCCAGTATGCTAACGTCCCGTCCTCGGCTGTCTTGGGTATTGATCTTCAAGTTTTCAGTCGCGTGCAAGTTGTAAGCCAAGTCTGAAACTTGCTTTCCGCAAGGATCTCGATCAGAGCATGGAATCTTGGGGTCAGGGGGAAATTTGGGAAGCGAGGAACTGCATTCTCGATGGACGGAGTTTTCTGTCTCAGTTGGACAAATGCTCGAGAAATTTTAGAGATGGGTGGAGTTCCACAGGAATAGTTTCGATAATGGATAGCACCGATAAGTCATCCGAAAGGAGACTTTCAGGTTGGCCATTTCATTGGATACTTGCTGGGCATATTATGCTTTCACTTGCGGCTTTCGGAAGGTGGGACGATGGCATGTTTGAAAGAAACATTTGTTGAGGGCCTCACATTTGATGAAAAGAGATCGACATACATAATAATGGAATTTGAGCAGTCCACTTCAATAGAATTTAGAACGAGCAGCCTTCTGTCGAGAGTACTTCCGACTTCATTCGGGGGGAGTTGCGGTGAAAGTGAATGAAGAACAATATTTATTCAAAGTGGAAACTGAACCAGCAATTCTGGTGAAAGCTAAAAATTATGATATTGCAGTCCTCCACAGAATGTTGGAGACAAATCACTGATTGTCAAGTTTCTATAAAATATTGATTCATATCGCAGCAATAACAGAGTTCCTGAGATTGTAATATGGGAGTTTTTCCCACATGTAGACTGCAGACAGGTTGCTGTTAGTTCAAACCTCTACAGTGGAGAAATGGATTAAGTACAAGAGGAGGAATTTTGACCATCGTGTCTATTTTAAGGATTGTCCTGCATATCAGAGAGCTCTGCGTGGAAATTGCCAGGATTGATTATGGACTGTAATATAATAATAATTATATATATATAATCTCTCACTACAAATTTCATAGCCAGCTAATATTCTCCCCATCTCAGTTAAGAAGACTATTGATTTGGCATCACATTCCATCGCAACATTACCTCTGTCAGTTTCCCTTTTACCAGTCCTGTGACTGACTTTTATTTTGTCGTTGAATTCCTGCAAAGACTCGAAGTTATTACCAAAGTTCAGAAGATAGATTGTCTCCACCAGCCCTTCCAAGTCTCCTTCTCGAGATACCTACGTCATAGATGATCACTATTGGACCTTTATTCTTGGGTGACTCCATACCCAAGTTGCTTAGTTTTCTTCTGTTTCTTTAATTTCTCTAGGGTTTCGTCATCACCTTCTTCTTTGAGTATTCCTCCTATTCTGATTTCCTTTATATTTCTTATCTTCAACCCTTCCGCTTATGGATTGAAATGGCCCTTAACCTTTTCCTTGACTTGTGTGCTGGTTGGGCTTTCCTTTTCAGTATATACCAACACAATCTTCTTGAACTGTTTGGGCTTGATTTCCACGCCCTTCGCTATTTGCGCGTAACTCTTGATTCCTGGCACAGTGGCGCTGACCAACCCAGAATAACGTATACCAATGCCTTTTCTATGTCCAGTTTGCTCCAACTGCTGGATTCTGCCAACTTCGTATATCGCGGGACAGGTCGATGGCTAACAGCACCTGCCCCAACACCTACAGTAGTTCCTTCAGTAGTTGGGTAGGGGAAGAAGCTAAATACACTGTCTTAACGCGCAATAAAACTGATGTGTTAATGTCAACGAGAGTTTTGTATTACAAGTAACCAGTGTCAGCTGTGTTTTCCCGAGACCATCGGCCAGATAACTCCGTGATCTTTAAAGTAAAACAAGAATAGTAGACTCCTTCGCGTCGGAATTAGAGAAGTTTTGGTTATTTAGACCAGGGCCGGCCACAGCCGAGGGACATGTTAAGTAGAATCATGTTTTGCCGATCGGCACACTGCTCTGGAATGCTCGAATCATTTGAGTTTGCCAGCACTTGACTTGAACGCTCGGGATGGTTAGATTCCAAACAAATCTCAATTCGTATCTTTTAAACATGGTGGACGTTGTCTTAGAATTCTCCGGCTCCTGCTGCCATTGCGTGACGTAAATTTACCATCTTAAAGTCTTATTCGTGCCATGCCCTTAGGCCCGACGGTTGCTGACGAGCTCAGCAGCCCAGGAGTGCGCTCATTGGTGTTGGCTCATTCCGATAGCTGATTCCCGCTCCGTACTATATGTCCGCCCTATGAAATTTATTTGGCTATTATGTACAGTCTTCCTCATCATATAGAAGATTATTTATTATAATCATCGCTTCCACTTGGGGAAAAATCAAGACGTACTGCCAATCTCAAGCAATTTATTCTGTTATTTGCTATATCTCCGTAACTTCAAGATGTCTGGTAATATAAAATAAATAGGGTTTTTGGTTTCATTATTGAGAAATTCAAGACAGATTCCCCCCCCCCCCCCTCCACAGAGTGAGACGTTGTTTCATGCTCCTAGCAAGAGAGCAAACAATAAAAAATTAAAACTTTGTGCCTATACGTGCTTGTCGACGTAAATGTGTATTTAACCCAATGCGTAATGTTACCTTATGTATCGCAATACTCTCATTATTGCTATTGCTGCGCGTGTGGTCTTGTACTATGCACCAAAAATTTTAATGTCTTTGTCAGATATGTAAAATCGAAACATGAAATATCACTCCAAATAAATGAAATTTGACATTAATCCAGTCGGCCTAAGTGTGTACTCCTTTGAAAACATTGAAATCTCATGGATTGTAACCGCGACTGAAATCCACTGATTTTTTATTAATATTTAAACCGATCTTCAGTTATATCCTACTGTTGAACGGCACGGGTTTCTAGCTCAGTTGTTTGGTTCGTGTAAGCCGGTAGAATCGCTACCGATTTTTCAATGGGTTGCATTTAATTGATTTAGCTTTTAAATGAGTGTTATAAGTCCATTCACGGTTACTTCCGAATTTCCTGAAGCCCTGCTGAAGTTATACTTTCAGTATATTCCTCCACCAAAGGGACAAAGCACCGCATTTGTGTGCACTCAGTTTACCAATATTTTGCCCGAGAACTATTTCTCACTAGGCATTACCAACTTACCTATTTTCTCCGTTTTTGTTTACATTAATTATAAATGAAATTTTACAATTTATAAATAGAATATAAGCAAATGTTCAACTTAACAAAAAATAAGGTCTTTTTATGTTAACACGAGTATAAAACGCTTGTTATACATGATATACTTAGAAAACAACCAAACACGTCATACATGAGGTGATTTTTCAAACGTTTGTTTCAAAAAGTGTGAAGAAACCACGAATAGAGCTTAGTACTGACTAGCCTTGCCATTGCCTCACACGATTTCTTGCGAATACTAGCCGTCGTGGGATTAACAACTACGAGATGTTTCGTGATCTATCGCCCTGTGGCTATACAAACGACCGGCCCCTTGCGATACGAGTAGTTAATTTGAAACGTCCTACACTCAGAAGTACCTTACCTTTGAAGGGCTGCACACAGATACTCTCCGTATTTATAGTTGATTCACGCTATCTTCGGCCTTTTCTGAAGCCCTGCTAAAGTTCTACTCCCAGGATATCACTCCACCTCGTGCAAACTAAGCTTATCTAAGTCTGGAAGATTACACCAGAGGGACAACGCACCGGATTCGTGCGCACTGTTGTAACAGTAATTTGTATAAGAACTATTTCTCACTAGGCGCTACCAAAACACATATTTTATCACTATTTTTATTCAAATCATTTATAAATGAGCTATATAATTTATAGATAAAAAATAAATATAATTTCAATTTAACAGAAAAAAGAGTAACTTTAGTGAAGACATGTGCAAAACTCATGTGATACACGCAGGCATATTTAGGAAGCAATCAAGCGCGTCATATATGGTGTTATTTTTCAAAGGTTTGATTCAATAAGGCCGAAGAAAGCGTGAATGGACTATATGAAGGAACGAACCGCTTGTCCGACTTAGTTCTCAGAACCGAGAGGTTAGATAGAAGTGGGAGATGGAAATGAAATGATTGGTGGTCATGCGAATCGAGATAGGTACGATCCGATGGCGCTTTACTGGTAGGCACTTACTGACGCAAGTGCATGAGTGTTTTTCATTATATCGACTAACAATTTTTTATTACTAAAGTTTTCAAAAGTAAGTGTTTTTGGTTTTTTATTTCTATAACGATTATTTATTAAGTACACTGTTCGCGTACACCCACTCAACTGTCAAGAAAGGTTCCTCAACAAGTTCCTCAGGGTACACAGTGAGAAAATTTCGCGTTGAAAACTGGTTTTCGCCAAACAAACTGCGTTAATTTAGTTGTTTGTTATTTTGGTCCACTTTTGGTGACATACCGCGGGTGAACGGAAGGATTAAAAATATTCGCTCAAGGTTTGTTGCCGAAGGCAAGTTAATTGTGTCTGTGCTTTGGTGATCTACGAGTGGCTATGATCGAGGTGTTGGCTTTGCTGCGAGAAAGAATGTACATATCTGCAACATCGCAGAAAGGTCGCGGTTGACTTGTTGCCTAGTCGAAGTTAAATTCATATGACACTAATCGTTGAAAAATACCTTATTAATAATATGTATTATATATGCTTATTGAGTACATGCTCACATGCTTATCTGGTATCAGAAATAGACAAAAATAACTGATAGCCTGAATATTTGCTGTGCAGAAGCTTTTATTTGAAGATTTGTACGTTAAAGCAACAGAGATATTACATTAGCGAAACACTCGAAAAATCAAGTCGTAGGAGGAGAGGGGAGAGTAGGCAGTTTTTTTTATAGAGGTGTAATGTTACTCTTTCCAAGAAAAGAAGAATTGCAAAATTATGAAGACTGTGTAAACACCTCAGGTGCGCAGTGTCTTAGATCAAACATTTGAGAGAAACACTTGTTATATAAAACTTAAAACTAAAACCCATAAAAATATAGTTTAACTTGAATATTTATTGATAAAATATTATCATTACTTACCACAGAAATATGTGATCATTGATTATTAAGTTGAGAGTCCTAAAGCTGGTTTGAATCCCAGACAGCAGCGGAGTGATTAAAACCTCGAAGCGCCCAAGTCGGCTACCATAGGTAGAATGATTCTGTGACGGTTTACCAGTACGCTGATGAGACAGACACATTTACCACTTTAAAACTCCAGAGGTTTCGTGCCGGAAACAGATCTTTCTTCTTCCTACCCGATGGCTTTATAGGAAATTAATAACATTATTTAAAAACTCTTGCCTATTAGCATACTAGCCAATTATTTCGAGAAAATATTTGTCTGAATTGTCAATAACTTCAAACAAAAATTGTTATTTACCGAAAAAAGGGGGGTGGAGGGGGAGGAAACTATTTACTGAAAAACTTATATCACGTGATAGCAGGACATAAAAGATTTCTTGTGATCTTTTTCAAACTGTTACGTAACTTTGGTGCGTTTTGTAAAGGTTGGTCGGTCGGTTACGTAAGAAACAGGGACAAGAATTAAGATTTCATGCTGTAGAGTCGCCCTCCTCGTCGTTCATTCAGCCTGCACTCTAATGATGAAAAAAAAAAAAAGGGGGGAGAGTTAAGTTTGTGTCGGGTTCGTCCCACACGTACCGGTTTCGGTTCACTGTGAATGATGAAAATTATAAAACATCCCGTCTGCTGGAAAACCGACTTCCATGAACATCTACAAGGCGGACTGTTCAAGGCTACGACGGTGGTTTTTATAGAGGTACTGTGCATCCACTGTAGGGCTGCAGTTACACGTAAACGAGCTTAGAAAAATATTTGGCAAAATGAAAGAATTTTTACAAATTGTGGAGACCTAAAGTGAACAGTTGTTAAAAAAGCAAAACAGAAACGTTAAAATCAAAAGTCGGTGTTTAACGTCGCGTGTTTGTGGCGAGAAGGTCAAGGACAACGGGAGTTCGAGATTATTTTGGACTCCGAACCATTTTTTCGGACTCGGTATAGGCTATTCACAATCAAATGAGCACTTTTGAAAGCCCTGCTTAAGATCTACTTGTATGCACGTTATGTATTCTTGCGCTTTTTGCAAGAATAACATTGTCATGGGCCTCATCACTTTATTCATGTGTCGGGCAAGTGAAACTGGGAAATTATTTGAGAAGTAAACATTCAACAAATCTGATAAATTTTACACTTCAGCGCATTAAACGACATGAAAAGAAAGAAACAATATAAGTTATCACAAATGGTTACCTTGCACATTTTATTCGACTTAGGATACGGAACTACTTCCCATCCATCGTTACCAACTTTGCTGGGCTCATGTTACTAAGGACGCCCGTTAAAACATAGCCTTTATAAGACATTTGAGGTTGGGCACGAATCCTCACTGGTACAGCGGTGGTATGGTAACCACCAAAGCGAATCGGGTTCGAGTCCCGGCCGGACCAACCGCATTTTCCGCATTCTTGAAATGTGGTGGACGTTGCCCGTTGGCCAGCGGGTTTTCTCGTTGTACTCCCTTCTCCGTCGCCATTGCATTGCGTTGTTGCTCCATCTACAGCCCATTTCGCCTGAATCCTCGAACACGACTCAACAGTTCTTTGGTCCGGCTCATTCGCACACTCGCGTGAAGACTTAGCGTGCCCCGCCTGCGAGAACTTTTGAATAATTGCTTATGTACTCTGTGGTTAATCGCAAGCCTCCCATCTTTCCGGTTACCGTTCGAGCCTAGTCCAAAAATAGTTCCTTTCTTTTTTCTTTTTTTTTCTGTGTGTCGAGGGTGGGGGTAGAGGAAATTGCCGTAGTGTGTGATATTTTTCGGGTATTTCCGTTCATCCCCCTCGCTTCTCCGCTTTGAAACACACCATTTCATATATTCGTCAGACTTACTGGAGAACGATAGGTCCTTCTGTAAGGTACGGCAGTCAGCTCTGCTGTGCCGGGTTACTTTCATCCTATCCATAATATCTAGGGACATGTGTTTTTCGTGAAAATATTTATCACCATGCTATACTTCAATATCCTACGTCCAGAACTACAACTTCCTTTGTTTATTAGCCGCGTGCCTACGCGAGAAGACATGTTCTTGTTTGACTGGGCCAATCGTGATAAAGTACTCCGATACTGACCGTTCACGATTCGCGGCGGACAGACCTTTGAGGCATGTGACATTTAAAATCATCCAAACACTAAAGTGCATATGAACAAAAGTGTTTTGGAGTACAACTGGTCTTGAAATCTTTTCGCAAAAAACATCCTTTTCTAATAATATACATGCCCCATGCGACACGCCAACAGGAAAACTGCGATTCTTACTAGTAAATGCACGAACAATGTACACGCAAAACATTTTTTAGTTGAGTAAGGATCGCAGCACGTCGTGTGTAGTGAGCGCTTGGACATCGGAGATGACCCAGCCCCTTATTCCTCGAACTCCAGCCGCACACGCCAGCAAAATGTCGTCGCTGGTTACCAAAAATGTTGGGTCACCGTGCGCCAATCAGCACCTGGCAACCAAATAAATTGTTTGTATAAAGGAAATTGAATAATTTGTTGCCGAAATCAATTTATTTTCGTTTTCTAATTTGGTTGCTTCAAATTTAGAAGGTTGTGTTCGCACAACCAGTGTTGTTTATGGCTCTACGTACAATTAGTAGTTTCAGTTATTATAAAAACAAAGCACGACCGATTTTCGAACCCGGAAATTTAGTGCCCAAATACTACGCCCTATCAGCCTCGGCTAAAGTCACTACCTACAAAATCATAACGTTTTTAAATCGATGCGTTTGTAGGAAAGGTGTGCGAGTGTTATTTTCTTCTAATTCTGCACCTTCACTTTTTTCTCCCCATTGAACGTGCTTCATATGTATTTTTATACCATTCTAAAGTATCAATAAATGCACTTACAAACACTGTAACTATCCTGATTGTCACGAAAATTTGCAAAAAAAAAAATAACTCTCGGCCTGTATATTCTAACGAAGGCAATAAATCAAATGACCCGATTACTTAGCAGGCAACTAAATAAATGTCAGTATTTAAGCAAGTTGACATCGTTGCCGCCACAAGTTCTGTGATAATAAAAAGTAAACATTTAAAGCTAATCAAACGCTGTTCACTGTAAGCAAAGTATGCATTTGATTCTGCCTTGATATTTATAATGTTTACGATAACTAAATTGATAGGTTGAAATAACTAAGTGTACCAAATACAAGTATATGATGTCAGGAATAACCAAGTAAATGTTTAATCTAATTAGATTTGAAATGTTATACCTTTTACATTGGCAAATTGCAGACAATATCGTCCAGCAACAAGTAATATAAGTTTTATTTTCTAGAGTAAGACATATTAAACCAACACATTGAACGCAAAGAAGATTATTACATCACAATTATATTAACGCTTCCTTTTTTATTGAAGCTTTTTTTTAAAACTCAGTGTTACTGCCAACATTTCTAGCGGCGGAAACACAATTCGCATGATAATGTTTTCGCTTCGTTTCTTGTCACTCACTTTTGCTGCTAACTCATCTAAATACGTTATGTTCATGCGTAAATAATTGAAAAACGTGTCTTGGCCATTTCTCAAGCCACTGAACGAAGTATAAAATGCGCCTTTTAACAGACGCGAGCTGACAAAGTGGTCAACCCAACGTTTTGTGTTCCTATTATTTCCGTATTGTTTTATTTTTTTTTATGGATAGGCAAATATCGCACGTTTTATCTTGTAGGCTTCCATAGCACCCGATATCGTTCGTAGCTTTAGAATAAGAGCGAGACAGGTTTTACGGCCCGAAGGCCGGCACACCCTCCATCCTCCCGCACTGCAACTGTAATCAGTGGAGTAAGACTGCGCACGGCACTTGCTCTCTCCTCCTCTGGGCTTCTTCCCTTGCGCTTTTCATAATTCCCACATGGCTTTCAGCCGGTTTCCTCAGTTGAACCTGCCCTCCTCGCCATTACACTAACCCTTTACCCGAGCACTCCCTCGTGGGTCATCTTAATGTGTCAACTGCCACTGGTCTTATTCTTTGAATCTTTTCCCAACTCTGGTGGCAAAATTGATCCAGAGTTGGTGCAGTTCTTTATCAGACATTATTCTTCCCATCTCGAACAGCATTACTTTTTTGGTCCATCACTCCCTACAACCATTCTCGTATATCTTCAATCTTCAGACATTCCAAAAGCACATGCTGAAGCGTATCATCGACTCCACGTACCTCGCAGAGTGGGGAGGCGACCAATCCCAAACTGTATAATTTAGCCGTAAAATTTCCATGACCAGTGTACAGTTGCACACTATAATGGAACACGTTTAATCGTTTTATTTCCATTCTCTCTAGCACATTAGGCGCCAACTCATAAGTTGTTTTCCCTTTCTCAGAGTTCCTCAATTCTCTTGTCAGACTTCTAATGTATCTTGTCTTAATTCTAACTTCTCCATCTTGGAAAGTCTTCTCATTTTTTGCCTTCTCTTTACCACTGCCAGGCCCCTTTCTTTGATCAGCATATCAGCTGGCAACACTCCCGCCAGGAAAGTAAGTGCATCATTTGAGACTGTTTTATAGGCTTTCGATGCTGCCAGCAGTGCCGCCCTCTGCGCACTAATGAGCTTCCTCTTGTGCCAAACCAGATATACTCTCGTATGCCACCTTACTGCACCATATGCCGTAATGCCTTCAAAGACTGCCGTATAAATTCTCCTCAATGTGAGGAAATTCACTCCCCATTCCGTATTCTCTAAAGCTCTCAAGCTTATGGAATACTACAACAGCCTTTCTTGCAACATATTGCACATGTCCTGGGAAGCTCATTTTATCGTCCAGGATGACCCCAAGGTACTTATACTCTTTGGCAAACCGGAGATACTCGCCCTTGAACTTCACTGTTGGAGATCTTGCGAGCTTGCCTTTCAACATCATCACTCTGGTCTTGCTAGTCGAGAAGTTTAGCTTTACTTGAGAGCGACAGCGTCAGACAGCCGCTGCAGTGTCGCTTGAGTATAACTACATGCATAGCGGCGCCGCCGCGACACTTGTTGTTCGTGTGTTCCCGGTCTAAGCTGGACGGGATATATAGCGCGGCTAATGAAGACGCTGTCGCCGGCCGGCCCAGCGAGGGGCCGCGCGCCACGCCCTCTGACGCCACATTACCGCGGGGACCCGGTCGCCGCCCCCCCCCCCCAAATGGACCATCACTAACTTCACCGGGTACCGGCTTCGACGCCCATACACGCCGGCCTACAACCCGTCCGACCAGCCTCCGGAAATTGGGAGAGTTGTTCGTGCCTCAAGGTTACCCCCATTTACACCCGCTTCACCACTACCTCTTCTCTCTCTTCGGAGTCCTGGTAGACACGAGCAATAGTTCTCTACTTAGGGGTCCTCCCCAGTACAAAAAAAATTAATACATCAAGGTCACGTCTGGCGTTATAAAATAGCATAAACAATCTTCGTGCGTATTCCGTTTCCTCACAATTTTTAGGGGTCCTCGGTGGTATAGTGGTTAGATTACTCGCCTCCTACTAAGGCGAACCGGGTTCGATTCCCGGCGAGGACTCCCCCAGATTTCCGCACGTGGGAATCGTGCCGAACAATTCCATCCGTGGGGGATTTTCTCGAAGATCTCCCGTTTCCACCCGCCCTTGCATTCCGACGCTGCTCTATGCTCATCTCGTTTCACCCTCATCGGTCTTGAGATACCTAGATATTAAGATCCGCCCGAATTTATTTACTCATAATTTTAAGCGATGACTATAAATACAGTATTGTCGCTATAGTTTAAAACACTGTTACAGCGATTTTTGCCGATTTTAACTCTTTCCTACGGCCACATGTTTCGATAACTAAATTTATAAGTTGGCAACAAAATATCGACTTTCATTTCTGTCGTGAGAAAGTATTTAAATTGAAATATTTCGTAGTTTTTTTTTATTAGAATGAACACCCTCTGTCCAGGTTCCCAAACAGCGCGCAGAGGTTCAATAGGGTAGTTGTCATATAAAAACTTTTAAACATTTACTTTTTCAGCGCTGTCCTTAATCCACTAAAACTAGTTTTTCTCGTTCGTCGTGTACAACTTTGTAACTAATTAGGACTTATCATTGTATTTAGGTAGCTAAAAAAAAATGTACTTAGATTGTGTTTAATCTGCGAGTATGAACAAAATTAGCGGAATCCTAAATCTTAATAAGTATTCATTGAAAATAATTCGGCTGGAACTGAGCTATTCCATACAATCCTACTTTAAATGGTGCATCGTTAACATTTGTCTCAGTTTCAGCGTGTGGGGTGTGAAAAGGAAATCGAAGTGGTGTCGAGACCATTCTGTATAAGCCCCTCCCTGCAAGTCGTGCCGTGCGGGATGCTGTAAAAGAGATTGAAGCGCAGATGCGGGAGATAAAACAAGAAGAAAAGTTTATGTTTCTTCGTATCCGATGTATTTTTCCTGATACAATTTTCCTCGGCGAATGATATTGCGGGAGATCCGCGGTGTAGGGAGCAAACATCGGACAATCTCGTCTCGTGCTAAAAAGTTTTAATGCGGCAGTAAAAGGAGAGACAAGGAGAACATAACGGGAGGGCGGATAAGAAAGGATTGTCGCTCCAGGAGGGAGTTTTAGTTCCGCCATAAATAAAAAGAACCAAGCTAGAATCTTTGTTTACATCTTGTCGCAACGCTCCGCGCGAGTTCCTGAACGCTGTTAATGCAGCAAATCATCTTCGGCCACAGCTTCATTGACTGCCAGTCAGAAGAAAAGGAAACATTTTGCGTAGCGTGGCTGTGGAAGTTCAGCAGCTTGTCAGACGGTTTTTTTTTTTTTTCACGGGAGCCAATTAGAGTTTCTTTTCAACTGTTGGGGGTTTTGTATCTACAGAATGGCTCGTCGCTAATTAAACACCCATAAAAACATTCTCTGAAAAAAAAAATTGCATCTAATTCTGAAAAGTTAGTTGCGGTTTAACGTTTTATTATAGACAAAATACTTAAAATAGTTGTCATTGAAATTACTTATTTTTGTTTAATGTATATAATATGCAAGCTCAAAAGCTAAATAACAATTTCGAGATATCATTTGGCCGTTGCGTGTATACAAGTCGTGAATATGGTTTGGAGTGCGCATGTCAGGTACGTAATGAATGGATGAAAAGATTTGGGTGGCTCCTAACAGCGAGTCCTTGGGAGCCGATAAGGGTGATTGAGGTGAGAATAGAGCAGCGCTGGAATGGAAGGACGGGGGAAACGGGAGATCACCGAGAAAACCCGCAGACTAGCGGTATCGTCCGGCACGATTCCCACATGCGAGAATCCGAGAGTGACCCGGTCTGGGATTAACCCCGGTTCGTCTTGTTAGGAGGAGAGCAGGCTAACCGCTCAGCCACTGCAGCTCCTCAGTTGAGTGCTGACCATCTCTGTGTTGCAATGTTGAGCGGCTGTTTATCCACCAGAGCTGCCTAAACTACGTGACTTCGACTAGGGTGTGCACAATGATTACATTAAGAAGTACTTTAAGATGTTGATGCACTTCTGACGGCGTTGTAATGAAACTACGATATACTTAAGTGAACGCAATAATTTTGTTTGCGGAAATGCAGGTTTTTCGTATGACCGGGAGTAAACAAACTATGGCAACCCGTGAGCCAATATCATGTCGAAGAAACGTACGGAAGACGAAGATCAGTTTACCTTATCTTTTGGTGTATGGTTTTACACGTGACGGAAAGCAACGAAAAGTATTGGAGAAGAAAACAAGTAGGCTTTGAGAAATGTCAATTTACCAGAGGAGCACGTGCAGAGAACATACACTTATTGGCCGAGGCGACTTGCGCCCTCGGGGCCGTCTACAGTGAGCCGTTGGGCAATTTATGGGCACATGCGCCATGTCCCTCCAGCACACCTGGTGCACATAGGCGTCGCGGCCCAACACCGCTCGCGCGTATAAATCAACCCGTTAATAGCTTGGAAATCTCCGTCGAACGCTTTTAGTATGCCTTGTTAGTCAACGAACTGGTCCGTGAAGCAGTGTTTTTCAAATTATCACTGGGACGTTGGCACTGACGAAAATTACCCGTTAAAAAATATCCGGCGTCAAAAAATCAAAGTGTCGTCACTTATAACAGAGGTAATTACCGATCATTTTCGTAAAACCTTGCTCGGTAATGTCTCTTTATTAATCATACCTCAGTATGCTGGATAATTTTCTGGTGAAAGAGAAACTTGGTTGCGCGTTTTGATTTGCTCAGCGGGCAAACACCCGGTCGAACGTTGTAAGAGATCTCCGGTGTAGAAAGGTATTTTAACATACACTGTAAAATATTATGGGAAAATTACCTGACAAGTGTAAGGCAATATTCGCAAACTTGTGGGGGAAACATAGTTTTCATTACAGGTAAGGTAAAATTATCGCACTCTGGAGTAAAATTCACGTACATTGTAGTGAAAAATCCCATACATGGATGGGGAAATTACCTTACGACGCGTGCATCTCTTCATCATTGTCTGAACAGCTATGTGGTGGGACGGGCGGAAGGAACAATCATGTAACACGCTAATATTCACTAATTCTGTCATGCTGTCGTTGTGGTGTACTGTATAGTGCATCGGCCTATCGTGATAGAGGACCATTGTTTGCGCCCACCTACCAGTAAGTGTCGAGGATTTTAGTGTTGAGGTTTCGATTACTATTCGTCTACAACAGCAACAACTTTTAAGAGCAGTGCTGCCAAGTACATTATGAATATGCGCCAATGATTCCACGCACACACACACACACACACACCATTATTCCATAGTATGTTTTATATTTTTTCTTCTTAACTATTTGTATACTCTTAACTACACCTTTTGATTTATACAATCACTTTGATCAATGTGTAAATTGTTGCTTTCCATTCGTCAATTTATTCTAATGTGTTGCTGCATTCAAGTTTCATCATAGGTAAGTTATTATTATATATATGTTTATTTATTTTAATGAGCTAAGATTCAATATGTTGTTTTCCTCTCAGGTACTTTATAGGTTATGTACATTTATATTTATGATTGATAATGCGGATTATGAAACAAATTTTGTGTTATTGTAGATCAGTATTATTGAGCTATTTTAATTTTAGTTTCTTTAAACATCGCCTGGTCTCTAGTCCTGCTCAAGATATGTACATAATATGATACCACTGATCTTTTTCACGTTTACTACTTTTTGAGTTATATTTCTGTTTCGCCTCTTGTTAATGTAAGTATTTTTCTTGTTCTTTATGTTTACGTATGTGTACACTGAGTTATATCTGGTTAAGTGTAAGAGAAGGCATTGAAACCTTAACTTCGCCAGTATAAATAAAGTCGAAATAAATAAATAAATACTCCGGTGTATTTTTCAATATAATTTTACTATACGATATAGTCAATTTTCCCTTACTTGTATGGGATTACCCCCCCCCCCCCCCCCCTTTTGTGAGGTACTTTTTCCGTACGATTAGGGAATAGTACTTTACTTGATATGTAAATTTACTGTACATTTAAGAGGTAATTTTACCTTACATGTAGAGGTAATTAGCTGCCCTTACATGTAAGGGAATTTTACCTCGAACATTTTTTACAGTGTATTATTCGTTGTCACCTCAGCTCTTTTAATGGAAATGCTATGTTCTACTCTGCAAGTGGCATTTCCGACCATGATTGCAGCTCCTCTCACGAAATGTTTTTAATTAACCATATTTGCCTTTAGGACGTCAGCACCAGACTATCCATCCCTATCTAACATATTCTATGTTCTGTGCCTCAAGTCACAACAACGTGGGGGCATTAATTTTTATTTTGTGTGATGGAGTTTACATTAATAAATCATTCACTCGTCCAAACCATGGAGGAATGTTAGAAAATAAGTTTTGGTTTCAAAATAAGTCCTTAGCTCCACATATATTCAACTATGTAGTTTAAGTAGGCCCTACGTGAAATTTTAATTGGAAAATTATTAAAAATGATATTACCAGTTGTGTATACGACTAACAAAACGGGGTCAATATTTTTCATATCTGCTAGATGTTGACTGCTTGCTTCAATATAATATAACTAAGACCAAGACCCACTGTTGAAAGGTTGCTTTAAGTTGACAAATATGCTTAAGTATTCTTGAAATGTGTCGTTTATAATTTCCACAAGTGCATCCTTCCCTAAGCGAAGACAGGTGCACTTTAATAATGAAGATCATTATAGGCTACTGTAAGTTTTAATGGTGATTTAGTGTTACTGAAAGCTGCACTGGTATTTCTTGGGGTTATAGGCCGTTCACGATAAAGTGAGCACTTTTGAAAGCCCTGATAAAGTTCTGCTTTCTTGCCCATTATGTATCCTTCCGCCACATGTAAACAAACATTGCCATGTGATTGCCACATGTTAATAAAACTCAATGTTTACATTTCAGGGCTGTTAAATGTAACATTATATATATGAATGCATATATATGTATACATATTTATGTATGCATGCATATATGTATATATATGTTTATATGTCTATATATGTATATGTGTGTATATTGTAAAATATACAATATATATAAAATACGTAACATATATAATCGTCTGGGTCATGTCAAAGCTCCGATAGACAAAAATGTTACACAACAACAAACAATTGAAAAATGAACGCCCTAGAAATGAAGTCATGGAAACCGTGACATAGCAAACATTAAACTTGGGAGGTGAACAAGGACCAACATGGCACGTTAAAAAAGAACACACATTAGTTAAGCCGAAAAATAATTTGGAAGGGCAGCCAAATGCAGATTTTGAAATAGACTGGCACTGCACACCCAAGGTACAACACCACTTGTCACACAAATTACCAAACACTTAAAAATTGTTCCGCAAACTTAACGTTTCCACGACTCACCGTTTTCTAAGTGCCCCATCGCTCTGTAGTGTGACTAGTAAAACGTCAGCTCTAAATCATGGTAGCTGTGTTTGGCCTCAGCTGACCGAAGTGAAGTGCAACTAAGCCATCAGGACAAAGCATACATCCTGCAGGCATAAGGTAGCGGCGTAACGTAGCTGACGTCTGAAACGTATAAAGTAGACAGAGCGAGGCCGTGCAAGGCCTTAAATATACAACCACGAAAAATAAAAATATAATGACGCACGAAGGGGAAAGGGGAAGGCGGAGAAGCAGAACAGCGTGGTAAAACGAGGGGATCTGAGCCGATCAAAGAGTACACCATAGCACAGAAGCAGATGGTGTTAAACTTAACGTGATGGCGCTAACATGGCAGTACATAAAAATATGTAATATATAAAAAAAGTAAAATATGTAAATATGTGCATGTGTATGTACATTTTAAGGATAGTTTTATATGCACCTTTATAAATTGAGATAAATATATTTCAACGTAGGAGTATAACATATATAAAATAAAAATAATTTACAGTAAAAATATAAACATATCAACAAATTAATTTGTGTACACATACTTTTTTTTACACCATTACTTTTTGTTTCTACCCTTCTGAGACCCTCCAAAAAAGAACTGGACATTTATACTGTGAATTGAAGTTGTAACAGAAGGGTATACCAGGCCTGTAACTGGCACCACCTTCATTTGCACAAAATAATTCTAAAAATATGATATATTATTTATAGCTAAGTGAAATGCTGATCTGGTGATGGCCACATTTCCAGTGTCTCTTGTGGCCCAATTGGGTTAGACATTTCCTTTTTGTCAAACACACACAGACCTAGGAAACTAATTTTACAGGTAAAGTGCATGGACTCTCATCATTGTTGTGGTTCCTTCATTCCAATGACGGTAGCAAAACCGAAAACTTAAATGAGAAAAGTATTTAAAGAAAACTACTATACTTACAAAAAATGGTTCATGGATGTACACACAAAGATGAAAGAAATATGTCTTATTATTAATGTAAAACCAATACACATCCACAAATGACAGCAAAATTATAGTGTAAAGGATAAATTATAAAAGTAATACTTGCAGGCAGTGTTCGATTTTAACGCCTGTCCGCCTGCGCGAGGCAGGTAGAAATCAACACAGACAGGTGAACGTAATTCGCAAGCAAACATGAGCTCTGGGAGTCTGGGGTATTGACTATACCGTGTAATTTACAGTTACATTAGATTTCAATAACTACAATATTTTTGCGGCCAAAGTGGCAGATATAATAAACAATTATGCCTACTCAAGAACGCATACTATCTTCGTTGATATTTCTCAAAAGGTAGCAAGTTGTCTCGTCGAACATCCATTAAAAAAATTTAACATGGAATTATTCTATAACTTTTGACAATTAATTGTAAATACTGTCTAATTCTTATAACTGCTAGAATTGACAAATAAAACAATTACACTTGCATCAAGAAAGAATGTCGGGAACAAGCACAACTATAGGTCTATAAATAAATAAAAAATAAAAAAATTAATGAACAAAACAAGCTTCAAGATTTTATAGTTTATAGGATGTTGGAACATCTTTGGTTTAACATCAAACTATGACGTTTATGGTATGTTAACAATAGTAAAACTTAAGACTGTAACTTGGGATGAATAACTACATGAAAACAAGTTTAAGGCTAGGCCTGCATTACAAAATAACAAAGTAAAATAAAAATGTGTAAAATTATCGTATAATTACTGACGGCAAAATTTGTACATGTTATCAAGGTAGATTTAAGAAAGGTTACATGGCTGGGCGTAAATAGATATGTACAGATGTTTTGAGGTTAGGTCTACATTACAGAACAACAGCGATACAAAAAACGTGTGAAATTGACGTATAGTTATTGTCGACAAAATTTTCACTTACTATCAAGGCAGATTTAAAATAAATGTTAAACTGATGGGCGTAGGTACATAGGTACACATAACTTTATATATTACTAGCGACCCGCCCCGGCTTCGTACGGGTGCAATTAAGATAAAAACTGCTTAACCCGGCGTTAATTAGGTTGGGTAAACTCTCCTAAAGCATCAAAAAAAGCACATTATAATTTAATAATTAATTAAATAATTTATTATTTAAAGTTTTTTTCCTATTTTTATTTGATATTCTTTTACTTTTTATAATTTTTCATATTAATATACATTATATTACAATGCAATTTATCTGAGATAGAAGTATTTAATATGTTATTGGCTAAGACATTCTCTGTAGACAATGTTTGACGTCCTGTTATTGTTTGGTAGCAAAATGTACTGTTTCTCGTGACTTCCAACTCGTGATAAACCAACATATAGTTGGCCATGGGAAAAACACTCTTTTCGTAGGTCGATTCCAACCAAAGAGAAAGTTTGACCCTGGAACTTATTAATAGTAATCGCGAACGATGTTTTTACGGGAAATTGCAACCGTTATTGGCAAGATATTGGCAAATCCGTGGGAATCATGGGAATTCTCGGGATGTTTGCCAGCTGGCCGGCTGCTGGACCGGTGAGGATGGTCGTGACAATCAAATTTTCTTTCAAGTCTTTAATGAGCAAGCTTGTGTCATTACACATGTTAGGAGGGCTTATATTCCTTAAAAGTATGATAGGAGTACCGACTTTTAATGATAGTTCGTGAGGTGGCAAGCCAGAAGGATTAAGCGAATTTAGAAAATCTTGAGGAAAGTGGACGACATCGTCAACATTGGTGACTGTGTCAATCGACTTATAGGTTTTGACTTGGCCGGGAACTCTTTGTATAATGAGATTGTTGATTTCATTGACAGTGTCGTTCCTAGGCGATACTATTGCCCTGGAACACAATCAGTAAAAGTCTCTTTCTAGTAAATTTTCGAGGCCCGGATATACTGCTTCTATAAGATGCTGCAGACTGTGGACTATCTGACCTAATGTCTCATTTAAAATGATTTCAGCAGAATTAGTGCCCAAATTTAGAGAAGGAAAAACTCCTTCTCCAAGTCTGAGCAATTGTTGTGGGAAATCTTTATGCGTGTCTCCACCAAGATAGGCTCTCATTCGTTCGCAAATTTAGGTGTTGAATAGCACTCCATAAGGGAGATGATTTAAGACATGCTTTGATGATATCTGCACGCGTCCCTTTTGTAACTACAGGGAGTGTCTGCCGAAAATCCCCAGCAAACACAAAAGGAACTCCCCCCCATAATGGCAGTAGAGCTTCTAAGGTCCTTTAACGTTCGATCCACAGCTTCAACATGGGCTCTGTGACTCATCGTACATTCATCCCACATTATCAGTGCCGCGTCCTGTAACAATTTGCCAAGAGGGCCGTTTTTGCGTATATAACATACGGATTGTTGGTCCAGAGATACTGATAATGGGAGTTTGAACGTGGAATGTGCAGTTTTCCCATTACTTAATAGAGTAGCAGCGATTCCTGAAGAAGCGACTGCCAGAGCTATTTTTCCAGACTGTCTAACCTTTGCCAGTAATAAATTGGACAGGAATGTCTTTCCTGTGCCTCCTGGGGCATCCAAAAAAAATATTTTGCCTTTGTTATTCACCACACTATCAATTATTGTATTAAACGCTTGCAATTGATCTGAGACTAATTTTGGCAAATTTTCGTTGACAAAATCATTCAAATCACTGACATTGTACTGACGTATCAGTATTGTATCTATTGAATCATTTCGTGAGCGAATAGGAGACGGTAATCCGAAATCACTTAAACTTTTTTCATTTAATTCCAAAAGCTTATTTTCTATATTTGTCAGGCCTTCATTGTACATGTCGTCATTGAATTGCAAAGTTAAATCCTGATTTTGCTGTCGTATTCTGTGTCTGATGTCTTCACCAAAATCATCTTTGAAGCTATCCCACAATTTTAAAGGTTCAGAAGGCTGACAAAATAGTAGAATGACTACAAACAACTCCCTCATCTTTAATGGGCATTGCGAAATCGCAGCTTCTTTCAAAGTATTCTCCCAATGATCGTCAGTTTCAAGCAAACCTCTATCTCGGCAAGCTGCTTGATAAGTTTCTTTGACAATTCCATTTACAGTTTTTAGGTCATTGAATGAGGTTGGACCGCGTACATGATGCAATAACATTCTGAGATAAAAACACTCAGATTGAGAAGGATGTACACCATATACTCTTCCCAAAGCAACGTCTTTCTTTATTCCTGGATGCCCATCTACGTTTTGACCGCGCTTTCTTCTTGAAAATGTGTTATTAGCGCAAGTATAATAGTGTGGAACTTCGTGGTATTGTAGAGTTTTTGCAAATTCGTCCGTGTTACAGAGCTCAAAGAAAGCTAAAAGTGTAGTTTTACGGGGGTTTTGGGCAACTTGTTGAGCCGTTCCTGTCGTGAAATACACCCTTTGGCAGTTTTCTAAGTGTACAGCCAAATGTACGACAGTAGAATATCGGTCGTGGATCGGAAACACTAATATTCTGTAAATTTTGTTCTATCATCAATAGTTTTCGCAGCGCACGCAATGTAAGGAATTTTATAGGTCATTTATTTACACATTGGGTTACAGTATTGGAGTTATAGTAGGGATACCTATTGTTTTTTTTAAATAAAATATAGCCTATGACACTCAATGATATCGTAGCATTTTACTGGTGAAAGAATGTTTAAAATCGGATGTGTAGTTTCGAAGATTACCTCCTACATACAAACACACAAACACACAAAGTTACAAACACTACCTCTATATAATATTAGTATAGATTTGTCAAACTTAGGATATAACATGTACTTCGCAAACTCACATGACTATATTAATGTCGCATTTCTGCTGTCGTTCATTTACTTCCATTATTGCTATTTAACTTTCCGTTTATAATATCACGTTTCCAACTGTCGTTTCCTACTTGTTCTTTTTCAACGATATACTTCATTAACGTACTGGCGATAAGCGGGGAAAACACGTCGTAAAATTACATTTACACTTACCTACGGAGAGATGCAGTTGAAATTTTCATCATTTCTGCAATTCGTTGGATGGCTTCATCTCTCTTCGACGAATTAAAGAATAAATACTTTCGGCGAGATTTATAATGTCTTCCTGACGCTGACTATTCGTACGTAGTTTGCTGGAACTCATGACTTTACACAAAATCACTACAACACAATTAAACACCATACGATCTATAACAAAACATTGGTGATTGCAGATATGCTGAAAAATAAATTAAGAATATTAAAACACAACAACTTCCAGCTTCCAAATTTGTAGCTTGCCTCGCAACCACTCCACACAAGCAAAGCCAAGCAACAAGCATGAAGGAACCACAACAACGGGCCGTTGGTTTTGACCGTTGCGCCAATCACGTGACACAATATAATTATGAGTTACAGTAAATACATTATCTTTACGCCAATAATTACTTTAAACTTTACAAAATAACCTTCAAACAACTAAAATAGCCATAAATTTAAACATTACATTTGCAATACAGCGTTATTTCTTAGAACTACTTTTCAAATTTCATTGCCAACTTAACTGGGTGTGTTCATCCTCAGCCTGTGCGGTAACACACATGGTTATACATACGCAGTTGCAGGCAATAGTTTTTTTTCAAAGATTAATTTCTAGTGTTCACTTTAACGTGAACGGCCTTTACAAAACAAGCATACATTTTAAGTCGGATGAAAATGTTTAAATTTACGTATTCGTGTGTCAAAGACTATAGATATCATTTTATTTTTACGTCTGAATTAAAATATAATGAAGAGTGTGTGGTGTCAGTGCAATCAACTTACGAAATAATGTGGTTAAACGGTTTCGGGACCGTATCATTACAGCCAAATGACATTTCAGTGGCTTGGAATACCAAGACGGAAATGGCATATGCAACATCACATCCTTACACTACTGCCGAACTATTTTGCGTACGTTTTTAATTCTCGAACCCAAGCCGTCTGATTTTCATCCACGTGCGTACTTTTTTTTAGCGAGAATGACAAAATGGAACGAAAAAGTTTTGGCGAATAAGTCAAAGCGTCTGTCATTATACTGCAGTTATAACACACATGAAAAAATACAAATGGGTGATCAATGAAATGCTATAGATTTGCTTTAGCAGACACATGCTGAGGCAAAGGCGCTGCTTTACATATTAGAACAAAATAATACGTATATTAATTTTGCTCTAGTGTAAGTGAACACCCGTCATTACATATACTGTATATTTGAAAATTGAAGTTGCACCGTCATTGTGAAAATACACTTTATACTTTCCTGAAGTAAATTTAAAAAAAGCAGTGTTTTTAAAAATTGTTACCTCAAATAAAATTATAATGAATAAAAATAGGTAAACATCTGTAAGACGAAAACACCCTAATACTTTTTTTTAATGGTATTTTGTAGAGGCGTATGCTTCTTGGCAGAGGCGAGTTCTCTACACACATGTGTAGATTAGCAATTGCAGGATTTCATAAGTGTGTGCCTTTTTCATCATCTGTGTTGAACTTCGGTATTGTTTTTTCAAAACCGCTGTCTGCATAACTTATTTAATTCTATGAACCTTGATTATTCGGCATGGAAACTTCACAACTTGGCCTTCAATTTTCTGTTTATTACCTTAACAATTAGGACGTATTATTTTTGCTACAGGTGTTCATCTATTTAATATTTTTGACTGCTATTTATTAGGGAAGAGTTCAAGGGCATTCCAGCGTAGTCTTAAATACCAAATTATAGACAGTTTTTGAATACTTTCCTCAAAAGTGTTTCTTATGACGTCCCAAAGGATATTTACTTAACTATGAATTAAATGGTTTTTACATGTAGGTTTGTAGGGCTTTTAGGTTTGTGGTAATTGCTATAGTCAAATTCGCTCTCTCTTGACAATTAGGAAAATATACCGTCGGACCTCACCTGTGTTACACCACTTTCTCCAGTATCATTAGTAACCATTGTTATTATGGCATTACTAAACGGCTAAGGCTGTAAAAATAATGAATACGTGGTTTGAGAGAGTTATTTGATAGAAACGGAAGTTTATTTCCAACCGTAATACGCAGTGGATTGGATATTCACAAATTCCATACAAATTGATAAAATGAGGTAAGTTTTTTATGAATACCTGATTGTTTTTATTATTACATTTCAATCACAAAATTAATATTTACAAAATATTAACAATTTGAATTTTTCACAAGACTAATGAACTAACTTTAACCGTATATATTCACTCCTGAATTTTTACCCCCAATAATTACATAACGCACGTACACCATTTATTCAAATTCGGTTTGCCTGATATGCTCCAGAATTGGAATTTTAGTTTAAAATCCTGTCTTCAAGTGGCTTTACATAAGGGGAAGGATCCAGTTTACCGATCTCATGAGATGCTGCACGTCAGGATAAACCATTCGACAGTTCCTGACAGATATTTTCCAAGTAGTCAGTATTGTAAAGGGCTTTTTAACGTCCCCCGGTTTTATGCTTGAAAGCTTAGCAGGGGACAGTTTACAGACTAACTTATAACCTAACTTAAATGAATGCCTATACCTTGCCCGGGATTCGAACCCAGAGCCTCCCGCGCCGCAGAGCTGTGGAGCACCAACCGACTGCACTACGGGAGGTCGGCCCAAGTACTTCGTCTTTTATACACCACGGCACGAGGTTTGAAGCCTAAAATTTTGACGCGACGTAACTGCTCGAGCCGTAGAAGAAAAGGCACTTCTGGTTGTGGCAGATCATCAGTACAATTAAAGAAGTTCCACATGAACAGATTTCCAAAGTTATGCTGTTAGCAGTTGACTCTGCATCTCACGCATACGTTTCTTAACGTTGGTTTTCCTTTATCGCTCACAGCGATTACGCTCCCAACTGTATTCTAGATCAACATTTAGTATAGACTATTCACGGTAAAGTGAGCACTTTTGAAAGACCTGTCATTTTGAATAATAGGAAATAAATATATTTTATATTAGCCCTAGATGTTAATTTCCGAGTGTGGTGGAATATAAACTCTGTTTTTATACTTGTATGGCAATATTTATTTTAAAATGTGACTGTAGGATAAAAAAATGGCTGAAATAAAAAAGAAACTGGGGCCTCGAAAGTGCTCACTTTACCGTAAACAGCGAATAACCGCTTATTGTCGATGGAAGATAAGTGAGCGAAGTATTAGTGAAGAGATTTGGGCGGCCTTTAACATCGAGGTCTTGAGAACCTATGAGGGTGAAGCGAGGTGAGTACGAAGTAACGTCGGAATGCAAGAGCGGGGTCGGCCCCGCCGGGAATCGAACCCGGTTCGCCTTGTTGGGAGGCGAGTAGTCTGACTACCTCATTACCGCGGCCCCTATGACAGGTTACGATGACTCGGCTGAGTTACTTTAAGCAAAATACTTCTTTACAATGAGTCTGTCCTAAAACCGTTTCTTGGTTCAGGTCTTCAGCACGACTGTTAACAGTTGAGGATCCCACAGCCGCCGAGAGCTAACTTGTCACACACAGCCTTCCGGAGAACACATTAGAAACCAATACGACGAAGCACGTCAGTATTGATCGTGCCTTTCTTGATCTCCGCGGAGCGCGCCTCGCTTCTGGCCGCAGCCGACAAAGAGACCGGCGCGAGACCTAGTGGTCCCCTGCAGCATCTCACCGTCTCCTCGAGTGGACCTGATTAAGGAACATCCATTTGCACTTTGTGGGCGCCTGTGCTTGGTCCGTCCGACGCGGATTATAAATAGGGAGTGGAACTATTGGGAGGGGTCGCCACGCCCACGCCGCCTCTCTGGAAGTCTAAACACTCCAGCAGCAGCAGCCGGCCTCGCGGATGGGTTCGGCGAAACGTCTCGGCAAGTCCCAGCTGCCGTTCAGATGAAAAAGGAACTAGGAGGGAAGAGAGAGCGAAGAGCGAGCGGGTGCTTCGAGAGTATGTCCCGAGCAATCACAGCTGGGTGGCAGTGTTTGTTTGTTTCGTCCTCGAAGACGCCGTCTCACAAAGGGAAGTGTAGTGTTGGGACAAGCTTTCTATATAAGGAGTACTTGACCATGGCAGGTTCCCTGCCCCAGCAGACCGACTGGATCCGTGTAGGCTATCTCGCCGTCGGGCGACGCGTCGTGGTATTTCCCAGTTTCGCTCGCGAACCCATCGAGTCATTTCAATAGTAGTAGCGATCTATATAGGTCTCCAAACAAATATATAGCTGCAATAAGAAAAACTATTATTTAAAATCATTCCGTATTTCTGAATGGCGTCTTGCTACAAATATCACTTATGAAATTGAATATATGTGTACCGGTATGTAATTATTATTTTGGAAGTTGCCTCCTGGAGAGGTTTTTTTTCCGGTGAGAAAATGGTTATTACAAGCATTTTAACAATTATTTTCAGTAAACTCAGAAATTCGTTGCACCTTCCTTACTCCTAAAACTGTTGATTGGGATATTCACACCGAGCTCACATCTGGCACTGGTAATACTTTAGATATTTTTTTAAAATTTAGTGTCATAGTAAAAAAATAATATTTTGATGTGTGCAATTAACACCAAAGATTCCTTAAAGCAGTCTTCTCATGTGCAGCACAATTAATTTTGTCTGCAATCTTTTCTTGCTGTCCCACGGCATAAATTAGTTATACAATTCTTTTATCCCAATGTATAAAAGTAGAAGTCTTCACTCATTGACTGACTCATCATCATACAACCTAAACCACTGGATCTAGAAACATGAAATTATAGTAATGGCTTCCAATGAAGGCTTAAGCACTCACTAATTAAGGGTCTTTCAAATTCTTTTATAAGAGGATGAAAATGGGTATAACGTGTTTTACGGAAACTCGAACTTCTTTTAAATCCGAAGAGATATCGCTGTGATCTTTGTCTTAGAAAACTATGTATGCAAATACTTAAAAGTAATTGTTTTAGGAGTTTTTTTTTATTAAATTACCCTAAAGCGAATAAAAGTGGTTAAATGTATTTTCACTTTTCGCGAAATCTTGAATTTATTTAAAACCCGGTTATATTTTGCTGTAGTCATCTTTTTCTTCAGGAGGCTACGTATAGACCTACAATTAAAAAAAAAAAATAACCAAAACTTTTTTTAAATTGGTAATCCTCGCAAGTAAGGAGAGGACCACTAATATGTGATGATATTTTGAAAAATGATGGATGTAAACGCGCATGTCCACTATTGACGACCGCAAACTAACGCACTTTCGCTGTTAGCAGGGCCTCAGCGATACACAGACACTCGTCCTGACACTGCGCTCTTACATTCTGTAACTTTCACTGTAGAGTCCATAGACTAAAGACGAGGCATGCCGATTATCGTCTTCTGCGCATCACTGACTGACCTACCCCGCACCAGTACAACTGTCAAAGTCGCGTGGAAAGCAGTGTTGAACGTTCAAAAGACAGCGCCTTTTGCTTGAAGTAAATACGTTTACCTATTTGAATTTGATTTAGGTCTAAATGCACGAAAAATCGGCCAGAGGAAGTGTACAGGCCTCACAAAGAACTTATTTACCTGAGTAGTGGTTTAACCTCATATACTATCCGCGTCGTCTATGCTAGTCGTGTTGGTAGAAACGCAGCTCTACGTTAAGGCATGCAGCTAGCGTGATCTCTCTAATCCGTTTTCACTACACGGTACAGGCGACTTAGTGGCCGAGGTCGGGTTGCTTCGGACTACGAGGTTCCGGTTTCGGACCCTGGATGGGGATGTGTGTAAATGCTGTTCACGATAAAGTGAGCACTTTTGAAACGAACCTTAGAAAAAAGTCACTGTCCATGCCTGCATATATTTTAACGGGTGTACTTAGTGAAATGCGTCCAGTAAAATTGGTAACACGTGATGGAAAGTGCTAGGTAACTATTTGTGACAACTTAAATTATCATTCGGTTTCTGTTGTTTTCTTTAGTGCACCGACCAGTACAAATGAGCAGATTTGTAAAATACTTACTTTTCTAATAATTCCACAGTTTCACTTGACCGACGCATCAATAACGGGATGAGGCCCATGGCAATGTTAATTTTACGTAAGACGGAACAGTACACAACGTGCATACAAGTAGATCTAAGCAGACTTTTCAAAAATGCTCATATTTTACCGTGAATAGCCTATACCGTCTTTATTTATTAGTTTAGGTTCGTGTACACCCCCCCCCCCCTTTTTTTCCCCATATTCATCGAGCGAGGTGGGCACAGTTGTAAACCACTGGACTTGCATTCCTAAGGACTCTGGTTTGATTCCAGGTCCGGCCATCCTGATTTAGGTCTTCCATGGCTTCCTGAAATCACTACAGTGGGACTCTGGGGAGGGGGGGAGGGGTTATTAATATAGGTCATTGCCTACTCCTTCCCAATTCCTGCTTCTCTCTGAGCGACTTTTCCAGTCTCTAATTAACTCGCTGTCGACTAAATGTCGAACCCAACTTAACTGCCTTCCTGAACTCACGACATCAGAGTTCAGGACCCATTAGAAGCCCATACAAACGATAGTCTCCCATTTATGCCTATGTTAACCTATCAGTCATCTTCCCAATACCCTCTGTAGTAAGATTCTCTTGACAGTGGTTTCTCAATCAGTTTAATTATATCAAAAATGTATTTTCTTTCATATCTCTTAAAAAATAATTTTCATAAAAAGTATATAGATTTTAATTAGTAATAAATTATTAACTTTAATTTTAAAAATATAATATAATTCAGTTATGGCCAACGGCCGAGCACTGATCAAGTTTTTATATTCTCCGTTGTTGTTGTTACCTACCTACATAAGTCTTCTTATATAAAACCGGTAAATAAAATATGCAAGCAATTAAATGTTGCTTAATGTTGTGGATTGATAATTAGCAAGATGCTTTGGTTTAGTGCCCGAGATAGTGGAATACACCGTAAAAGGTGAAATCAGCTTCAAAAGAGTGATCAGTCACTGTTTCCAATAATTCCATTTGAAATATTTTCCACTGCTTCATTGTCATATTTCACAGATTTGTAACCGTTTTCATTTTATCAGCTGTACGCAAATTATTTGATGCACCACAATTTGCTCTTATCCTCGCCCGTCTTCAAATTCCCTGTTATTTTTCAAAATGAACGAGTACGGGGGAAGGCATGTATCAACCGCAGCGCAAATAAATTCTGGGTTCGTTTTGCCCGGACGTCGAGCGTTTCAGCCATTTAAGACAACGACGCGGCCAGAGATTGCACGACGCACTGGATTACATCGCAAAGCAATTATTAATGAGGGTGCAATCTGCGTGTTTCCTCATTTCCGCAGGATTTCGACTCTTGAAGTGGCGTGTTTCATAGTAAGTTATTGCCATACGCAACCGTTCCTTCCCGTAGCCTACTCCTCAGCCAATGAGGCGCGCTGTCTGCAGCTGTTAGTGTTGCTGATTGATTTATGGCATGTGAAGTGTGGAAAGATTGCTCGAGATAACAAGGGACGGACAAAAAGAGGTATGAGAAACTCTTGTCACGGACTAGACTAAGTAATACGTTTTCTTTGCTCGTTGTGGAAGAAGAGCGTAAGGCGATGGACTAGGGAAATATATTTCGCGGGCATAATGTAACTAGAAATTCACAAATATTTGTTATGATAGACCCTGCAAACCCGTTTTAATATTAATAACATTGGTATTTAGTAGCAAACTGCAAATTAATTGTATCATCACATAAAAATCTAGCAAGGTGTTTTGACGTGACGTCTTACAACTCAGCCTTAAGGCCAGGCTTCACCATGCATGGGCGTATAGGGAATCAAAGGCTAAATTCGGATAAAGATCTCTGTCATTTTTTGTGATAGTATTTTTAACTAAGATTTTTTTGTTTTAGATTGAACTCAACTACATTTGTAAACCAAGATGTCACAATTTTATGAACAAATTTGGAATGTTTACAAATCTAGATGAGTTCAATTTCTAACAAAAAATCTTTATTTGAATAAACTACCACAGAAAACGACTGAGAGATCTTTGTCCGAATTTAGTCTTTGATTCCATATACGCCCATGCATGGTGAAGCCTGGCCAAGTTCAGAAAGTGAGCGTCACGAAATTTTGCTCCCGGGTCCGTGGCAATTACTCGAGGATGAGCAGTACGTTAAATGTAAATGTACGATAATATAGGTCTGTCCTTTGGATTTATTCTTCACAAATAATCGTATCGTCCTGACGTCATCAGGCCGCGGTGGGAGCCGCGCTGTGAACCTCTGATTTTGAGCGGGTTAGTTTGCTTAAGACCGCTGTAGCGACCGAACGGCTCATCCGATAGGAGAAATTTTGGTGTCAGTTTGTGCGTAGAGTAGATAGGTTAAAGAATTATTAAATGTTAAATTATATACTTCCTTCTAAATTAAAAACCCCTCCCCTAAAAAATTAAAAAATAATTTTAATTAATATTTTGTATTTTATATAACAGAGTTCAGCTTTTAATTGGGATCACTGTGAGGGAGGAGGGGATTAAAAATATGTCTAAAGATCCCTTTTTCGGCTACTACCTGATAAAGGAATTAAGTATTGTTAAATAGGAAGTCCATTAATTTTATTTTTAAATATATATAATAGAGTTTAGTTATGGCCAACAGCCGAGCACTGACAAAATTTAATTTTGTTCTGTTCTGTTCTGTCAGTTTGTACGTAAAAAAAAGAGTAACTAAAAACATAACCAAAACCATAAATAATAAACACGCATAGTGCATTTCTAACCAATCTTTTTTTTTGTGGATTACAAACCAAAATAGTTAAAAATCACGAATTAGGCGAAAATAACACTAATGATATTAACAACATGAATAGTGCTTGACAAGACAAATCTAATACAAAAGGCTGACTCAGTTACCTCATTCATTTCCGGAATTATATGACGAAGAAGTTGACAGGTACATCACCGCTGAGATCTTACGTTTTAATCGCAATTCTCGTACCATCGCCCAGTACTCAATCGTTTGTACACCGCCTCTGCACTCCCGTTGCGTGCTAATAACAAATAAATTGATTTAAACAAACCCATATGGTCTATCATAGTATTTCCTCTCACCACCCATAGACGCTGTCACGTAAAAATACCTACGGCCGTGTCGGCGATACAGCCCTCCGAAATTTTAAAATATTTTGTAGAACCACAATTTTTTTTCTAGTGTTGTCTACGAAAAGCAAATAAAACTGGTACTTGCGATTCCGAATAACAGTTCCGTAACTACTTGGCCCAAACATATGTTCGCTATTTTCACTTGTAATATAGAGACTTGAAAACTTTTGCCGTCTAGTTCCGAGAAATAAAATCAAAGAGAAACATAGAGGTTAATATAGACTAGGCACTGAACAAATTATTGCTATACGATTACCGTAAACGCTATGTAGTAAATTTTGCTGTTCAGACATAGAGCTTGATCGCAATTCTTGAGTACTTTTTTTTTAGTTCTAGAGGCCACAGTGGTGTAGGGTTTAGACCACTCACATCCTACCTATTCAAACCGGTTCGATTACTGGCGGGGTTGCTCCCGAATTTTCGCATGTGGAAATCGTGCCGGAAAATACCTCTGGTTGGCAGGTTTTCTCGGGACCTCACGTTTCCGCCACCCTTTCATTCCTGCGCTGCTCCATGCTCACCTCACTTCACCCTCATCGGCTCTCAAGACTTCGATGTTAAGAGCAGCCCAAATCTCTTCACTCATTCACTCACTTTTTTAGCTTTACTATTTCACAGTGCACAGTTCAGAAATGTGTTCGGTAAAAATTATGATTGCAGTTAATTTTGTAATGAAAAATGTATATAATTTATTTATATTTTACTGGGCTGGAACCCATCAAACTGGAAACAGGATTTGAAAATTGTATTTTTTTTATTTACGATCGTGTTTAGAGATGATTAGACCATGAACACAGAATAAAATCCACAGCAAAAAAAAAAAAAAACACACCTGCCTTAATTCTAGACAGATGTGTTTGAAAGTAGTGTTACAAAACCCCAGAGGGGCGTATATGAGTTCGTGAGGTATTGAGGTCTTAATAAAATCAAAAGAACTAAATTTGGTTTAAATTTATTCAAACGACTATTTTTTACAACATTAAACTAGCTATCTCTACAAGAGTTGTTATTCTCAGCGAGTGCAATATTTTATGTCTATCTCAAATCTAAGGTCCTTATCAGTGTTTCTATATTGATTACAGTCACATAATTCGTACTCATTACTTACACAAGTCCAGTCTGTCTTGCCATTATGTCTTAAGCCCCTGTCACACTGTCAAATGTTTCCGTCAAATTGCTTCCAATAAGTTTGGGTCAAATAAAATAGAACAGTTATGACTTCATCGAAACGTCATAAACACCGCCATATTTGTAAATTTGTCTGAAAAAGTTGGATGGCTTCAGTTTCGATCATACATTTGAAGATTGAACCGGTTCTAAATTTTATTTGATGTTTGACGTTCTCAATCAATCAGAATCGTGCATGACAAAAATAGACGTCAAGAAACTTAGAAATAATGAACAATTGCTAGATACGAAGTAGGTTACGAAGATAATTAATTTATGCAGAAGCTGCTTGGGCATGAATTATATTTTAATTGAATATTGCACATAATATTATGAACACAGACGCATTACATTTCTTTGTGCAGGAAACATATCTAATAAATAAAAGTTTAATTTAGTAAAGAAACGAAAACAAATTACAGCATTCCTTACATTTCTCCTTGTAATGGTCTACGTGGAAAAAGATATAGAATATCTCACTATTACAATAATGTTTAAATAATAATTTAAATTGGATTATTCCAATAAAATATTTTTGACGGAGTGACAAATTTTCAAACACGTTCAAGATTATTTGATAACATATGTTTGAAGGAAAAATTTGATGGCCGTATTTTGTCTTCAAATTTTACTGTCAAATATAGTTGGAGGCGGAAATTTGACCGTGTGACAGGGGCTTAACACTCTCGCATCCAGTTCAGTAGGGTTCCCGCCCGCCAGTCACACCCTTCACTGTACCTATGCTCGCAGTCCTCAGGCTTCACTCCCGCTGATATCCCGTCGCTCTGCTGGCTCGTCGCTTCGCGCTTGCCTTCGCACACTCGTGGCGCAATCCTCCAAACTTTCGACTCTCAAATACTGACTGCTCGGAGGTCCGTCGCGGATTAAACAGTTTCGTCGCCCCGATTTAGAAGATTCCCGTACCCCGCGTCACGGTTAGAGAAGGCTATAGGGCATTGACCAGAACATTCTTTAAATGTAACCTCATAAATTCAATCTCACATAGGGTCAGGTGCGCACGAGTCGCGATAGGCTTGTCGCGGCGGCATTCATTTGTAATTCTCCACGAGCTTCTTGGATTATTACTCGCCTCACCTCCACACATTCCTCCGATCTCGCGAACAGGATGGGGCAAACGAAGCGACGAAGAGTAGCAACATGTAACAGTAGAGAAAACCATTTATGACTGTGTATTAGCTCGTCTAACCACGTTTTATTAACTGTACTCAGTTCATTACTACCGTATCATTCAAATATGTGTTTAACGTGGCGTTATTGATGTTTGAATACTGAAATGGTCAGGAGATACGAAAACAATGGGCGTGCATCAATTTTTGAAATTACCGCCCTTGGTATTTCTTGCAAGGATTTCTCAAAGTATAGGCTATTCACTTTAAAGTGAGCACTTTTTAAGGCCCTCTCAAAACGCATTAACCCCTAATAAATATATTTCATTGCAGCCATTGACGTTAATATTGAGAGTGGTGAAATATGTATACATTGTGTTTTAGTCATATTGCAATGTTTACAGTATATTAAAAAGTGACGGAAAGATAGGCATTAATTCAAAGGAATAGTTTAGGAGGTCCTTAAAAAGTGTTCACTTTACCGTGAATAGGCTATAGCTATTGAAGCTAGAAAGAAACAGAGAGTGGCCGCATTGCAGTCCATGGCGTCAATGCGTGCGTCGAGGCTGGCTCCGGGGTTTTCGACCCGCGCGTAATCTCAAAGCACGCGGGCCGTCGTCAAGCTGCCAGTTCCTGCGTGATGTGCGCTTCCATCGCGCACCATCAGAACTAACTTCCTCTAGGGGATCATGTGATTGCCTGGTTCGTCGGAGCACCAGAGGAACAGGTGCTGAGATTTAAGGTGTCGAGGAAATTCCTGCGGGACCCGACTCGCCTATAGCTCTTCGTGGAACATTGAACGGTGGGACGCGGGGAGGGACATCAATTAAAACAGTAAGATAAAACAAATAATAGTGGTGAAGAGGGGGGGAGGGTCAGAATGAGGCATAGGGTAGTAAAAAAAAAGGGGGGGGGAGTCCGACAGGCACACGCAACTCTCAGGTGTCTCGGGGAAATCGGTGTCGTGTTACCGGAGGGGCAAACACTTGGGACTCGGCGGGGCGTCGCGGTCGAATAAATCTCTCCCGGGGTCGTGCTTCCTTAACGAGAGATCGTCGTGTAATTCGTTTCCTAAATGCCGTTCGACGGGGTCCCTCCACCCTCCTCCTACAAAACTCGCGACATCGAGGCCCCGTGTTAAGGCTGTTTACTTGGTTCGGAAGCAGCGAGAATCCGGTACAGGGAAATACATGTTAGTAAAATTCGATTTTTTGACGCCAGTTTTGAGTATATAAACATAAGACTCTCACGCTCTGTATCGACGAAAACGTAACAACTTGTTTTTCGCACAGATTTTTTTAATTAAATATTATCTTTATTTTTTTATTTTTACAGGAAACAGGTTATACATTAAGAGTCCTATGTGTCCTGAAAAAGTTTTCTGTGAAATCGTTGTTTGCGCGTAAACGTTTATTTCAGTAAATAAAAGTTCTAGAAATATGACTTTTTGTTAGAAAAGATTTCAAAGAAATTATCTATGGCCCAATGTCATATTAAGTGCATTCTTGAAGAAAAAAATTCGTAAAATTGTTAAATATAGCATTTTTAAAACTTTCCTTTGCAGTTTCCTTAAGCAGCGAGAGAAAAGTACAAATATACGGACGTAGTTTAATCTGTGGGCTTTCATCGCGTGTAATAAAACCCCTATATTACAGATCTAATCTGCACAGTACAGCGTTATGACGGGAACACTGCACGCCTTGCGCGTAGGAGCGATGAGGCGTTAGAAGTGCGTGTTGGTGTCGCCCGTATCGCTCCCTCGCTTCTTGACCTTGGACGTGCAGATACATAGTCCCCGTAATGTTACAGAATGCATGGATAGCAAAGAAGCACGTATTTTTTCTATTTAAAAAAGTCCTGGTGTTCAGGAACCCGAAAAAAGGAAACGAATTTCATTAAAATTATACCGATTCTCACTGCTTTTAAACGAGTCTTAAGGCTCGGCCTCACACGCCATGTTGAATTATTGGTTCTAGCTTATTTCAGTTGTATACCGACACTTATTACGAAAGTGCTACTATACAATCATGACATTATACACTGTGCTGAAGTACAAAGATAAATTCAGAAAATTCGTTAAGTAGCCATGCCGTATTGTTTCGAGAATTGTGAACAGATGAATGCCATTTTACAATCACCATATCACATGTGGATGAAGTTTGACGACTAAATTTGAAGAGGATTGTCAATTGTGATAATGCTATAGTAACAAATATTTGGTTATTTCACTGAAAAGGAAGTTATGACATATAAATGGAAAATTAAACATGGCGGGTGAGGCCGAGCCGTAAGTGCTGTCGAGCTCCACCCCCCCCCCCCCCATCCTTCACCAAGCTCTCAATGGTCAAGCCGCTCCTGCGACGTCGAACCCCGCGCACGACTCCTCGCCGTGTTTATTTATTCCTCCCGTGCGCGTGTTGGTTTTTCTCGGCCGTGCGTCGCGCGCGCACGCACAAAGAGTTCCGGCGGAATGAGAAAGAGCTGGGCCTAACACGCGCGCTCCAAGAAAAACTACTAATATGAATTCCTGGGCGTGCCCTCGGGGGGGGGGGGGGGTCTCCCCACTTCCTTCTCATCACGCGAACCTTCTTCCCCGCGTCTTCCAGGGACCGCCACTAGAGGCATTCTGCGTGCGTCGAGCACTTTTGAGTGGCCGACTCGTGAGTTCCCGTTCTCAGGGGCCGCGCGCTCTTAAGTTCATCATCCACGTGGCTAGGAGGTAAGGCTCGTTTCGGTTCGTCAAGTGAAGTAGATTTGGGCGGCTCGTAAAGCCTCGATCCTTCATTTATACAGCTTTTTTCCACCCAAACGGGAGACGATATTGTAAAATCATTTTACAATTTTGTTGCAATTTTTTTTTATTACGTAGTCTAATTTTTCCAACACAAAAATTGTATACTTTTATCCAATTAATTAATTAACGAAAATTTCGTTTATTTAATCATTAATTACCACTATACAGTTTTTTTGTGTCGAAAAAATTAGACTACATAATAAAAACAATTTGGAACAAAATTGTAAGAGGATTTTACAATATCGGCTCCCGTTTGCGAACAAAAAATATAATTTCCGCAAAAGCTGAAGAAATGAAGGATCTTGGCGTTGACGTCGCGGTCTTGAAACACGATGAGGTGAGTACAGTAATGAAAGGGCGCGGGGAAAAGGAAGATCCCCGAGGAAACCCGCCGACCAGTAGTATCGTCTAGCACGATTCCCACATGGGAAGGTACGGGAGCGGCCCCGCCGGGGCTCGAACCCGGTTCGTCGAGGTGGGAGGCGAGTAGTCTAACCACTACACTACCGCGGCACCTACTCTGGTCGAGTAAACTAGTAGTTTGGAGCGCACAACTATTCTTGAGCTGTTGACGTCTAGCTTCTCGGGCACGACTCTGCGACATCAAACCAAAATTGTATTAATTTTGTCTTTCCGCGCAACCTCGTTATGTCGGAGATTTTGGTCAAGCAGGAAAGTATCGAGAAAAAATGTTCTTCGCTCATTGCGAGAACTGTGCGCGAAGTGTCGTGCAATGTAAGTTTTCTTGTTATCCCTTCGTTGTTAATATGAAAACACTGGAAACCTCAAGTTAGTCTTGTTTCTGTTTCATTAGTTGTTTGCGCGGTTACACGCACTTCAGTAAATAAATATTCTGGGAATACGATTTTTGGGCAGAGAAGGTAAAAATAAACAATCTCAGTTAGCATATTTTCCTTTTGTTATATTAGGTGTATTCAAAGAGAAAAAATCATGAAATGATTTTTTTAATTTCCATTTGCGTGTGTAGTGTCCATAAGAGGTAGGAATAAGTTATAAAGATACGGGCGTAGTTGAATCTGGGACTTTTATCGCGTGCAATAAAGTCCGCATTGATGAAAACGATGTACGTCTCGCGCGTAGGAGCGACGAGACGCTAGGCGTGCGTGTCACTGTCGCCCGTATCGCTCCCTTGCTTCTATTTTGAATGCATGAATGAATGAATGAAGAGATTTGGGTGGCTCTTAACAGCGATATCTTGAGAGCCGATGAGGGTGATTGAAATGAGTATGGAGCGGCGCCGGAATGAAGGGGTGGGGGAAATGGGAGATCCCCGAGAAAACCCACCGACCAACGGCATCGTCCAGCACGACTCCCACTTACGAAAATTCGGTGACCGGGCCGGGGATTGGGCACGGCCCGCCTTGGTGGGAGGCGAGTGTGCTAACCGTTCAGCCACCGCGGCCCACTCTATGCCTTGAAACCGTAAAAAAACATCCGTGCCTATGTAGCCTCAAGCCTATAACTTAACCGTGTCAGTCCAGGTTATTGGACGTTAAATAACATTTCCGAGCAGCAATCATGTTATAAATTTCAGTCTGTAAGTGAAAATGTTTATTCAACGTTTGAAAGTTAACTATTTTTAATTCGTGTATATCTCCCCTCCCCCCTCCCCCTTTTTCCCGTCTCCCAATTTCTCCTTCACGAAAACACGATCTTGGTATTCTTCTAGTCCATTTAAACTGCTATTTTCAAATAAAATGATTCGTTACATTTCGTATTTATAACAACGTAGGTTGATTGATAGACACAGTGACATACATTAACCATAAAGTGCAATAACTTGTGCTTGTGTCGAACTGTGGCTGGAAATTCGTAGCCTTAACAACAAAAACAACAACAACAACAACAACAACAAGGCTTTATGTTGCTTCAGTCCCCGGCTGAAAAGCTATTACTGGATTAGCGACGTTACACTATTACGATATTTCCCCCTCCGGGTCCACAAATGCGCGAATCTTTCTTTCGGAGACCCCGCGCTGCACTCCTGTTGGGGCTGAAAGACCGCATCACGTTATCATGATGTTATTATATTAATGGCCCACTCATCTTTCGACGATTGGAACATTGCCGGTTGCGATTTTCAACAGAGTACTTAAGGTTGAAGTAAAGCAAGTGCCTATGTTGAAACGCCGTTCGCCAATCAACTCGTGCCAACCCACTCGCTCGCCCGCAGCCCAGCAAAACAAGGGAATACTTTTGCAGCACACAGTAACCAATCAAACACAATGTACGTTCTCAGAGCCTCGCCCAGCCAATGAGAAAATGGCTACACCTGAATCAAAGGAATCGCCACGGCATTTTGTCTATGTTTACTTATCTGCCTTGTACCGTCTTTGCTGTGCCAGACCTCGGCAGTTTGCTCTTATAATAACAAAACTGCACCGGCTGGTTTGAGTTAGTATGATACGCTATCATCAATACAATATTTCATCGGTAATTTTGCGGCCATTGATCAAACAATTGGGTAACTGGTGGTGGAGGGCTCAGAGCAGTTAACCTTTTGGCATTTACACCGACGCGTACGTAATATAACCACACTCGGTGGTATAATCACATAACTTCCAGTTCCCGACCAGATACAATAACTAACTACTCGAACACCCGCGGTCGAACTTCGACACCAAATCCCCCGTGGTTCTCTCTCCGCTTACCGATAGACCTGAACACTGTTAGCCAATCAGTGCCTGCTTCGAACCTCGGCCACGCCCCCACGACTAACCAGCTTCCCTCTTGCCTCGCAGTGAGGCCATTTATTTTCCCTTGGATTATTAAAAAAAAAAAAAAAACTATTACATTTATGCGTACTTCCGTTCTTGTATAATACTATTAATGACCCTCATAATAATTTCACAATTAAAGCTTACTATAATAAACAGTGTAATATTCAATTTCATTATTGGACAGGGTGGAAGAAATGGGCGGAATCGTATTGTGCCGGGAGCCGTGGCGATGTAATGGTTAGACTACTTGCCTCCCACCCAGGAGAACCTGTTTCGATTCCCGACGGGGTCTCTCCCGGATTTTCGCAGGCGGGAATTGTGCCGGGCGATGCCGCTGGTCGTCGGGTTTTCTCATAGATCTCCCGTTTCCCCCGCCCTTTCATTCTGGCGCTGCTCCATATTCACCTCGCTTCACCCTCATCTGCTCTGAAGACCTCGATGTTAAGAACCGCTCAAGTATCATCTTCACTCATTCACTCACTCGTATTGTGCTCGTAATATTTCCTCTCGACACCACACGGCTGGGAGTGAGCGGCCGAGGGCTTTCTCGCGAAGGTAAACATCATTCTTGCTCAAATACGGCCTTCAATTCCTTTAGTATGGCAACTGACCACCCGGGTTATCCAACCCCTGTACAGCCTTGGCCGTGACCAATTAAGATAAGCCTCGGTCAATCTCTTTGTCCCTTGCGGCTCTGGAAAAAAGAGACGTTTTCTCTTTATTCCAGAGCCGCACAATAAGAGACTCGATATAGTGTTTTTCCAGCAACACACTAAATAAATAATGCAAAAACATAAATGATTAAACGCCGTGCTACAATTAATCGTACAGGTTGTTCACTGTAAAGTGAGCACTTTTTAAGCTCTAGTTACTTTTTCTTTTCAGCGATATTTTATACTTTAACATCCTTTTTAAATAAATATTCCCATGTGTGTTATTGATACAGTGTATAGTCCACCGTACTGGGAAGTTAACGTCTAAGGTTTAAATGAAATATATTTATTGACTATTATCCCAAATTAGAGGGCTTTCAAAAGTGCTCACTTTACGGTGAATAGCCTATTGAAAAATAACGAGATCTGAAAAAATTATTTGTAATAATGCGTACGCATGTCTCTCAGATGAAAGTTATACTTCCAGTAGTAAGTACGCTACAGCCCTGTTCATTTGTAATAATGCGTACGCATGTCTCTCAGATGAAAGTTATACTTCGAGTAGTAAGTACGCTACAACACTGTTCATTTGTAAGAATGCGTACGCATGTCTCTCAGATGAAAGTTATACTTCGAGTAGTAAGTACGCTACACCCTGTTCATTTGTAAGAATGCGTACGCATGTCTCTCAGATGAAAGTTATACTTCGAGTAGTAATACGCTACAACACTGTTCATTTGTAAGAATGCGTACGCATGTCTCTCAGATGAAAGTTATACTTCGAGTACTAAGTACGCTACAACCCTGTTCTTTGTAAGAATGCGTACGCATGTCTCTCAGATGAAAGTTATACTTCGAGTATAAGTACGCTACAACACTGTTCATTTGTAATAATGACGTACGCATGTCTCTCAGATGAAAGTTATACTTGAGTAGTAAATCCGCTAAAAGCCCTGTTCATTTGTAAAATCGTACGCATGTCTCTCAGATGAAAGTTATACTTCGAGTACTAATACGCTACAACCCTGTTCGTTTGTAAGAATGCGTACGCATGTCTCTCAGATGAAAGTTATACTTCGAGTATAAGTACGCTACAACACTGTTCTTTGTAATAATGCGTACGCAAGTCTCTCAGATGAAAGTTATACTTCGAGTAGTAAGTACGCTACACCTGTTCATTTGTAAAATGCGTACGCAAGTCTCTCAGATGAAAGTTATACTTCGAGTAGTAAGTACGCTACACCCTGTTCGTTTGTAAGAATGCGTACGCATGTCTCTCAGATGAAAGTTATACTTCGAGTAGTAAGTACGCTACAACACTGTTCATTTGTAAGAATGCGTACGCATGTCTCTCAGATGAAAGTTATACTTCCAGTAGTAAGTACGCTACAAGCCTGTTCATTTGTAATAATGCGTACGCATGTCTCTCAGATGAAAGTTATACTTGCAGTAGTAAATCCGCTACAGTCCCTGTTCATTTGTAAGAATGCGTACGCATGTCTCCAGATGAAAGTTATACTTCGAGTAGTAAGTACGCTACAACACTGTTCATTTGTAATAATGCGTACGCATGTCTCTCAGATGAAAGTTATACTTCGAGTAGTAAGTACCTACACCCTGTTCATTTGTAATAATGCGTACGCATGTCTCTCAGATGAAAGTTATACTTCGAGTAGTAAGTACACTACAGCCCTGTTCATTTGTAAGAATGCGTACGCATGTCTCTCAGATGAAAGTTATACTTTGAGTAGTAATACGCTACAGCCCTGTTCATTTGTAAGAATGCGTACGCATGTCTCTCAGATGAAAGTTATACTTCAGTACTAAGTACGCTACACCCTGTTCGTTTGTAAGAATGCGTACGCATGTCTCTCAGATGAAAGTTATATCTTACAGTAGTAAGTTTAAATGCGTACGCATGTCCTCAGATGAAAGTTATACTTCGAATAAGTACGTACAAACGTTCATTGTAAAAACTACATGCTCTCAGATGAAAGTTATACTTCGAGTAGTAAGTACGCTACAGCCCTGCTCATTTGTAAGAATGCGCACGCATGTCTCTCAGATGAAAGTTATACTTCGAGTAGTAAGTACGCTACAGCCCTGTTCATTTGTAAGAATGCGTACGCATGTCTCTCAGATGAAAGTTATACTGTGAGTAGTAAATCCGCTACAACCCTGTTCATTTGTAAGAATGCGTACGCATGTCTCTCAGATGAAAGTTATACTTTGAGTAGTAAGTACGCTACAGCCCTGTTCATTTGTAAGAATGCGTACGCTTGTCTCTCAGATGAAAGTTATACTTTGAGTAGTAAATCCGCTACAGCGCTGTTCATTTGTAAGAATGCGTACGCATGTCTCTCAGATGAAAGTTATACTTCGAGTAGTAAGTACGCTACAACACTGTTCATTTGTAATAATGCGTAAGCATGTCTCCCAGATGAAAGTTATACTTCGAGTACTAAGTACGCTACAGCCCTGTTCATTTGTAAGAATGCGTACGCATGTCTCTCAGATGAAAGTTATACTTCTAGTAGTAAGTACTCTACAGACCTGTTCATTTGTAATAATGCGTACGCATGTCTCTCAGATGAAAGTTATACTTCGAGTAGTAAATACGCTACAGCCCTGTTCATTTGTATGAATGCGTACGCATGTCTCTCAGATGAAAGTTATACTTCGGGTAGTAAGTACGCTACAGCCCTGTTCATTTGTAAGAATGCGTACGCATGTCTCTCAGATGAAAGTTATACTTCGAGTAGTAAGTACGCTACAGCCCTGTTAATTTGTAAGAATTCGCACGCATGTCTCTCAGATGAAAGTTATACTTCGAGTAGTAAGTACGCTACAGCCCTGTTCATTTGTATATAAAGTAACGAAATTCATTTAACTTAAAATGCAGGAATTTATTAATTATGTCTATTGATTGAACGCAGATAATATTATCCAGTCAATGTTACTTATAACTTTTTTTGAAGCCCTGCTGAAATTGTTACATGGCATATTTAGGAAACAGCCGGATGATTTTTCAAAAGGTTCGATTCAGAAAGTGTGAAGAAACTATGAATAGACTATATCACCTTCTATTTCATAAGAAGGGTTGCCTTAGCTGTTTGTGGACCAGCGTCTGTAGTCGCGAAGCAGCATGCCCTGCTCGCATTCAACTGTTTGTGTATTCGACACCGGCCAAGCGTGTTCCTAGGAATCTGCTCGTCGCTCCTAGCCGACGGGTATCAAGGCTTGCTGCGAAGCCTGGAAACCAGAGCCGGCCAATCACGTTGTCCCAAGTAGCCGCCGTCGTGTTTTTGTGAACGCCTCCCGCCGCGCGCGAGCGTGCATGGAGTACGTCTGCTTGGAGTGGTCAAGCTCACCGATCCGTCCAAACAGTTGTGGCACTGTTTATTATGTCTGCTCTCCAATCCCCTTCCCCTCTCTGACCAACCCCCCGCTAGGCTCGGTCCGAACCACTGGAGATGCTGGCGAGCCGAGTACGTCGGATCAGTTACCGCTTCAGGTCAGTTTTTGGCGTCCGGTTCGAGTTGTGCCTCGCCCCCTGCCCTCCTGAAACTTCACCGTCTGTTGACCCAAACGTTGAGGAGCCACAGTCTCCCGGTGTATCTACCCCTCCAACTGGATCTGACGGATATGTGTCTCGGTTTCGTCCCGGGATGCAAGCCGAGCCATGCCCCAGGGTGCGTGTGGTTGGACTTCCTGGCGACGTAACCTAATAGCAACCTTTTTTCTTTTTAATCTCTGGTAGCACGCTGGAGTCTCCAGCCTGCACTACCACTCTTGAAAACTTCCAGCTCGAGTGTTTTGTGTGAAGCCGTATATCGGCTTCATGCTTTCAAGCCCACGGTGTTATTTCCACAAGCCTCCGATTGCAACTTTTTTATTCAGGGATGAATGTATTTTACTGTCACCGATTCGTATTAAAGCTGAGGTTGCAAGGGATAGGAACTAAATCGTCCCGCTAACTTTGGCAGCAAATTCATCACGAAAAAATAAGTTGCAAAAATGTGTACAATTTGTGTTTAAATTATTCTAGGGGCAGTATTTACCTTTGAACGCTGTTCTTAAGTATTGTTTTATTACAAACTCTGCATGAATAATTTGGAATGAAACTCTGACGTGTCGAGAATGACTAACTATACCAACACCTATAACCACAGCAAAAATATTTTTGTTATCAAATGATTCCATGAAAGTAATCAGGGTTGGCAGTCGTAATTTGTCAGTAGTAATTAGTTTTAATAGCGTGTTCTTTATCAGAACCAACATCGACGTAAAATATTACCGTGTGTTACTATATTTAACACCACCGTTTTCAAAGAATTCTTGCATAAATTTTAAAACAAATAATTTCAAGATATTGTCCTTAATTACAGAAGACACTCGAAATAAAATATGTGCAACGGTACATGAGTGTGGAGAAGAAAGTTATATGAACACTTATAAAAGGCTTAATCAAGAGCGGCAGACTTGCGTCACTGCAGGTCTCATTGACTGCCGTTCACACTCAAGGACGCCAGATCTACTGCCTCGAATGAGAATCGGGGTGTTGCTAAAAACTCATTGAAAAGTGACACAATCCATATGCGTCGTGAACTTGTGGAGGTTTGTTGTCTCTGAACGAAACCTACTTACGCTATACGCAATCGTACCTCGTAGGTATACTTCAATTGCGAAGCCCACGTTATGTACTCTTGGCGTTACAGCAACGCAGCAGTTGCATGATATTAAGTATTGTGTATGATTAACACCTGCCAGGATTTACAAGACTGTTTGAAAATTGTGTCCTCGAAAGCGCTGATATTTAAGACAACGTAAATCGAACGTTTTCATTAGTCTTGACATTCCGATTAATAATATTTCTAAAAATAACCATGATCTTGCTTTAGATTTCATGAAAAAATAAAAATAATTAACTATTCATTAAATATTCCGTATATTAGTTTAGTAAACTCACAAGGATTGCCATAGAAAAACACGTGTTCAGGAGGTTACAACTGTAAGTTTGCGTGTTTTGTAAATGTATTTGTAAACCGTTAACGTAATTACTGAAATGCACGTGGCCTGAAAAATGCCGCACTTTCCACGCTTTTGTAGTGAGTGAACAATATTTGTTTGTCTACATCGTAAATTCGACTGTAAGGTTAACTTCGGCCAAAGTGTGTGCGTGCGTATATTGCTGCATCTATACGAATACGAACAGCGACGTATGTATCGCGTTTTGTATTTTTATTAAAGTTATAATCTTCGAAGTTAAATAATTTAAATGATATTTCCATACCAGCAAAATTTTCCACTGAGCTCCATCAAAACAATATGCAACTCAAAATGCCACACACTCATGCCGGAATCACATAGCCCCGACCAACACAGCACGACACAACCAAAAACGCAACCACGACACATTTCAATGTGACTACTTGAATTTACAGCATGACAGACACAATGCTCTAGGCATTTAACCTAACTATTCCGAAGGCGCTGATAGGCTATGTTAGTGTCAAAGGTGGTGAACAAGAGGGAAATTTGTAATACATAATGGTGACAAATTGGTATCGCTAAAGCCTACAAAAGTAAAATTATTATTTTTAAGAATTAGATACAGTAGGTTTCAATTTACTTTTCTTTTAAGCTGCTTATTTGCCATTGTAAGGAAAGCTTGCAATACAATTTCATTTTGCAATGTTGTACATTATGTGCATCGTGTCGCAGGACACGATGAAGAATAGAAATCATTTCTAATACAAAAGTGCTGGTAGGACGACAGAATCGGTCGGGCTTATGACAATCTATCTTGTATTTCATTAGCTGTTGACCGTCGTGTCGTCGCGTTCGGCCTATGTGATTCCGGCATCGTAAGAACATCAAAATGTTCCCGTCTCACGAAAGACGATAAACTAAAGCCTCCCCCCCCCCCCCCCCCCCCACTGCTCACCTTTTCCTTTTTCCCTTGAAATAAAATAAAGATGATACCCTAATTGGGCCCACATTTCATTGCTACGAACATTTATCTGTGTTATTATTATTTGAAACTCTAACACTCTGGTTCTAAAGGGTTTCAAAATGTAAAGCTTACTGGCCATACAAACTTGTAAGCTGTATCACTTGTGTTTTTTTTTAGAACGTATATCAAATTTGTCAAGCTTTTTACGCAGGGATACTTATTAGTAAATATATTTCAAGGTTTTTCCTGTTTTTAAAGGCTGTATTTAAAAGTAACATAATGGCATGTAGGTTTCAACATTGGAGTCTTTCGTTAACATTTTGAGTATTTTTGTATTGCAAATTAAAAGCTGTTATATGTTTTAACATATGTTGTTAAGGATATTGTAAGAGTAACAGAAGAATAATTCACATAAACAGGACTTACATTAGAAAGACAACTTTTTGATATCAAGTACATTACAACATGCTTATCAAACAAAATCCTTTCAATTTAAGATCCCAACGAAGGTGCTCCAACATCATAAAGAAGTGTCTCATGCATCAGCAGGAACTGCGACATTCCAAAATTTATCGCTAAGGAAAATGAACTTTATGGTGTCTTCAATTTTGGGTAGGTGGAGCATCTTTTAGTGTGTAAGTAACATGTTCGTTTGATATATTGTTGCTGTAGGTCACATCTGCTTCTCTAGAGCGCTTTGTAACATCTCTGAACTGAAATACAGTTTTTCATTAGGTATCCGAGAACAAGCCTAGGGCTGTATTCATAATTTTGAGGAAGGAGGTGTGCGACTGAACTCCAGTGTGAATATCAACACTGAGGTAGTCAGAAATAAGTCTTTATTCACGGCATGACAATCTAAACACGTGGGTATTTGAGAAACGTTATTTAATTATTTTGTATGTAGACCTGCAATACTTAACATTTGAGTTACTAAATGAGAGTTGTTAAAATTACTGAAATTAAGTAATATTTGCTTAAATATTATTTTGACTACCTACATACTTGAACATCCTGAGAATTATAACCACCATAAAAGTATCAGGCTGTACAGAGTTTGTTGTCATATTATATCGCAAAGCTGAATTATGTACTTTTAATGCAATAGTAGGCATAGCATGTATTTAATAGTGTATACTGTCTTTGAAAATAAGGTGTGGGAGGGGGGGGGGGCGCTATTTCGATATTTGTGCATTCCGGGGGGGGGGGGGACTTGGTAGGGCCTATTTGGTGTTCGTGGAAACCATGCTAAATTGTTATGTTCACAAGAGCTTTGCTTTCCTCATGTAAGTGTGACAAGATTAGTTGTCATTAATATAGTTAGAGTACCGTATATTAAAAACAGTAAAATATCGTATTAATTTGACAGGCAAAATACAGTTTCATTTTCGTGCATCCTGGTTATAAATTTCTTGCAAGGTAAAAAAAAATTATCAATTTATAGACTTATTACATGGGCTGTTAGTCATTTACATAAAATATTTATAAACTAAAAAAAATGGGATTGTTGCCAACCTGCAACTCTTTGAACAGCCCTTCACAGCTTCTAAAAGTCATTTGGGAGGAGGCACATGCAGTTTGTTTACGAAAACAGGCAGTCATATGCAGTTTGTTTACAAATACTGGCAGTCACATGGTGTTTGTTTTTAAACAGTCGCCTTTAATGACAGTTCAGCTGTGGCAGAAGGATATATAGCGACCCAGATGCCATTGGCACTACTTTCCTAGAACTGTCAAGTTTGAGACCACTTATATGAAATTGATTATAAGTAACCGATTTAATTTAACACGTTTCCAAAAATATCGAAATGAAGTTGTTTGACCTCAACATTTTATGTTATTGTATTTGAGTAATAATTTTGCGGAAGGAAATTGTAGAGATTTCAGTGCAAGGCATTCATTGCTCAAAGTCAGACGAATGAGTCATTTCATGTCTCATTCCTGCGTATGAGCAGAGCATACCTTTATAATTATACCTTTATAATATTTTTTTATTAAATGCAAGAAGCAAAATTCTGGGCATTTATCACCTCCCCCCCCCTTTTTTTTTCTTTACCCATTTCATCTGAAATGGGTAGAACAGGTTGTATTATGAATGAAAGGCACGCGTGCTAACCGCGTTGTCAAATACGTTCCTTAATTTTTCATATATTTTATTATTGTAGATATAAGAAATGTCCTGCATATTCGCTTGTTCGACGGCAGAAGACTAAACTCATATTTTCTGCACTAACGTCTAACTTTTGTCATCGACCGACAACTTGTTTCGCACACCCCGTAGGACTTTAAAGACGATAATAAAAGTTCGACGATATAATTATCAATCTCTAATGCCGCCACAATAGTAAAGGACTTCGTATAAAGGGCAGCAGGCAAAGAAGTTAAGTATTTTGCATAGGTACGTAAAGGCCAGTAAAATCCCACATTTCACCAAATAAAAACGTGAATATTTAAGGAGTAATTAAAATAATATATACTTTAAAAAAATGTGAGAGTGAATTTGCATGCGTTATGACTGTTATATGCTTTATAGACTGTTCGAGGTAAACTGGGACACTTTTGAAAGCCGTGCTTAGGTTCTACTGGATTCCTTATTATGTATTCTGTCACCATATGTACAGTTGGCATTGCCATTACCCTGATCACTTAATTCATGCATCGGTAAAGTGAAACAGTGAAATTATTAGAAAAGTAAATATTTTGTAAATGTTGCTAGTTCTTACACGTATCTGCATTAGAAAAAAACAGAATGAAGAAATCTAAATGTTCACACATGTTTACCTAACACATTTAATTCAACGATAAGACCTGGAACTATTTCCCCTCCATCGTTACCAACTTTGCTGGGATCATGCCCGTTTGTGCGCCAAAAAAAAAAACGCATAACGTCACCTATGCGATGGAAATGTGGCTAGCTGTAGTTTTAAATTATCAGGCTTGTTCACGGTAAACTGGCAATTTCCAAAACTGACATTTAATAGAAATTTGCTGCCCTTATCTTTATATTTTATTGAAAATTTGACGCCAAATTAAGAAAAATAGTTCTTTATTTGAATGTCTTATTAAATTTTCAATTTTTAAACCAGTGGCAACTCAAGTTGGCTCTGTTTTGTTTTGCACACATCAGAGTAGGATATGCTTAATAGAGACACGTTTGGTAACCTCTCGAAAGTTACATCTGAACTATGATAACTAGATCTGCATTGGTTTATTTTCCTGAATTGCAAGACAAAATACATTATTATTCCGTGTTGATAACTACGCAGATGTTTAACAGCAACAGCAACAATGGCGGTTTCAGGATATTAAAAAACCCATGTTCAGTGCCCTTTTATTCATGAAACTCAGAAGTAGTTGTGTACTGTCAGGTTGTAGGGAGTGATACAAAATTGCAGATGGCGGTGATCAGTCCCCGTAAGATTTGTAGGTGCAATGCGCCTGAATCGTGCTGAAGTACATCTACCGCCTCACACTGACAAGACATGTGACAACTTTATAGAGAATAGTGAGCATAACAGCTCCAGCTGTACCATATAACACGATATTATGGTTTCTTGCTGCAGCAGAGTGTAACCATATATAGTTAGGTACACGAGATTTTAGAGGATTTTTTTTCTAACTAGTAGCGTTACAGTATATGCTAGCCTCGGTTGTCTCTTACAACTTGACTACTGCAACTATGTATTTGGGTATAGCAAACTTAAAACGCAATGAATTAAGGAGTCAAATAAGGAAAATGGCTTCTCATATAATCAGCAAGCAGCGCAGGAAAATCTGTAGGTCTGTACATAAAATACACACACAGCATCCTTCCCCCCTTAAAAATATCGGTCGGTGCACACAGAAAGTGTGCGCGGGGATTCTGTGCCTAAAACAAGGAAATGCGGTAGATAAATGCCATAAATTTAATTATTGTGTACATTTAAAACGTATTATAAAATTGCATAAGAAAAATTCTGATTTTCTGCAAAAATAAAGTTATGTGCATAACAGAAAAAAGAAGAGAAGCTGGTATGTTATCTGAGAGTTAAGAATTTTAGTGTTAATTTTCGGTGTTTTCTTCGAGAATTTACAGGTGTACCGTCTTCTAACGAGACAGGGGCCGCGGTGGTGTAGTGATTAGACTACTCGCCTCCCACCAAGGCGAACCGGGCTCGATTCCCAGCGAGGCCACCCCCCGATATTCGCATATAGGAATTGTGCCGGACGATGCCTCTGGTCGGCGGGTTTTCTCGAAGATCTCCCGTTTCCCCCACCCATGCTTACCTCGCCTCACCCTCATCGGCTCTCAAGGCTTCGATGTTAACAGCCACCCACATCTCTTCACTCACGCATTCGAACGAGGTTTATTTGTTATGTTATGCCACCTTAAAACGGCTGGCGGTTGACTGTTATTTCACCATTTTGAATCCATCTTGTGCTGTATCTCTATTTTTTTTTCGCTTACAATAGTGAACCACAGAGTCTGGACAGGTAGATTAATTGCCAGTTTTTTGCAAATGAAGGGGCTTCGTGTGTAATTTCGTGGCAAACAACGGCTTGCTTTCATTTGTTCTTTTAGGACAGGTTTTTACATAGAAACACCGGCGATAATTATTCCCTACTGTCTTCTGTTCAGGCGTGGCCACTAATTGCTGTCGAAGCAAGCGTCGCAGGATCTCCATTATTCAGCTGTCGTCGTCTGCTTGGAAGCAGCGGCCTTGCGGCAGGTTCGATATTAACAAAAGGATGGGATGAATGCTTTTAACGTCGGGAGGACAAACACATCAATCACTCGTGATCACCTTGCATTGATTCCATCAACTAATGGTAGTAAATTTGTTTTGTGCGTGCAGAGGGCATAACTGGCGATCTGGATTACAAATTGATATCATTTAGAAACGCAGGTGATGTATGTGATGCAGAAATGTTCCGCAACTTTTTATAACGGTGGGCAATAATATGAAAGAAAAAAAAATGAAGACAGAAGGAAAGCTAAGAACGATCTTAGCCTGGAACTATCATGTGTACATAACATTGAAAACAAATTTATCAAGCACTCTGCATTATATTTTTGAGGGCTTTTTACACGAACGGCAGTAAAAAAAATAGTATTGTTTAGTTATTCCGGACTAGGTTTCTCAATTTTGGATTGTTTGTTGGTTTCTTTCATCGCCACCAATTATTCCCGTCTAATCCAAATTACATGTTTATATTTGTACGTTATTTTAAGTTTCGCGTTTTATAAACACATACAAATAAACCGCAAATTATTCTTGTTCTCCCTCCTCTTCCCTTTTCTTTCTCTCTCATATATATATATATATATATATATATATATATATATATATATATATATATATATATATATATATAATATAGAGAGCATACGTACACAAATATAAACGATACATTTAACATTACGTCTCATATAAAACCAATTTAAAAACAGTGTTTTAGACACGATGTTTGTTTCAGCGTGTAATAATTTCCCCTGCTTAATGAATTATTGGCACAAGTAAATTTCTTCGCTGTGTGACAGTTGGCTTGTCTGAAAATTATGGTTTCAAATTGTGACCGTATCAATGATAACGAAAAATGTAAAACAAGTCTTCAGGCTGACCTTACTGGAATATTGTTGTGACATCATACTGAACCGCGGAGCATAGGGTGACCAATGCACTTACTGTTAGATCGTACGTTTGAACTCTCGGTGTAAACATTTCTTCTGAGTATATGTCAGTAAATTTTTTAATCCCCACATTTGGACATGTTACCCTTTGGGTTACGTTGTATCGTTTGCAATAGTAATTTACATTCTACTGGTTACTTTGCCAAATTAAGAGTTCCACAGACATTATAAAATGGCAACTTACTGATTCACACATACAGCGTGATTCTCACCCCCGTATCACCCCTCTTCTCGGAAACAAGGGACCGCGGTGGCTGAGCAGTTAGCCTGCTCGCCTCCCACCAAGGCAAACCGGGTTCAATCACCGGCCGGGTCACCGGATTTTCGCAAGTGGGAATCGTGCCGGACCGGACGGTGCCGTTGTTTGGCGGGTTTTCTCGGGGATCTCCCGTTTCCTCCGCCCTTTCATTCCAGTGTCGCTCCATACCTCAATCACCCTCATCGGCTCTCAAGACCTCGCTGTTAAGAGCCGCCCAAATTTCTTCACTCCCCCACTCTCGGAAATAAATTGACACCGGGGTTCGCGAAAAAACTTTGATAACTGTACCCTTTATGAAGCATCGATTGGTAGTAATTCCGTTCCCCAGAACACACCGGAAGTAGTGGTACCGGGCGGGGGGGGGGGGTGAGAATTCAAATTTCAAATAGGAACGGGAGTCATATATGGTATCGTTGCATAGATCTTCTGAAAGGAAATATTTACTAAGAAATTTTTTCTGGCGTGTATAGTTTACGCACAACAAATAAAAATTATATGCGTACCTATGGTTTAGACGTGCATAGTTCACGCACGATCTAATGAAAATGAACGAAAAGGTGTTTGTCTTACGCACAATCAAAAGAAAGTTGGGTGTACTGTAAATACCGCTATTATGTGAGAGAACCACCGTGAACTGGATACTGGGAACATTCATTCGCACACGGCACTCTTCGTAAGTGTACGAAATGTCGACCAGCCTGCATCAGACACGGCTCTGCTCTCCTTCTTACATTCGCGGTTGCTCGGCAGACCTCAGCGCTGCTGAGAGATCCACATGCTGCTGATTCTGTCTTTCATGTCTTGCCACGTTGTTGGACACACACGGTAGACGATATCTGTAATTCTCCCCCACAAAAATAATTTGGTGGCCAAATCTGGAGAACGTGGCGGCCAAGCTACAGGACCCATTCGTTCAATCCACCGTTTGGGAAATAACATGTTAGCAACTAACCGAGCTCTGCGTGCAAAGTGAGCAGGACAGCCATCCTGTTGAAGCCACGGTGTTAATCTTAGAGCGAGAGGGACGTCTTCGATCAGCTGATACAAAATATTCTCTAGGAAGTCTGTATAAGCTGCAGCATTCAATGGCCCTTCAAAAAAATATGGTCCTCTGACACGATGTCCAAGAAGGCCACACCAAGTATTAATGCTTCAGACATGCTAGTTATCCACTTGACTTAGTCAATGTGGGTTGACTGCAGACCAGTAATGGGCATTATGCATGTTAACGTCAATAATACTTTTGCATGGCATCCGTCCACAAACTGATGCGATAGAAAACACAGTCCTTGCTCAGGTACCAGATGCAGAAATCAATGCGCTTCGGAAAGTCGTTTTCCCCAGGATCTTGGTGCAATTGTATCATTGAGGATTCTCCACGCTGTACTTTGGGTTAATCCTGAGTCGCAGCCAATCCTCCGTGTAGAATCATGAGCATTAACTACCATGGCAGCAACTACATCAACAGCCCTCACGTCTCTCACAGGTCGTTTGATGCGACGACCTTTGTGTGTCGGTAGCACTCGCCCGGTTGTGTGCACTCGACATGCAAGATGCTGGAAGACATTGTACGAGCGATGGACGCGCTGTGGGTATCTCTCTTCGTACAAACGGGCAACTTCCCTGCAGTTCCGGTATTCTCCTAACATCATCGTCAAGGCAAATGCTTCTTCGTTTATGAATGGCATTCCAGTCAGAGAGCAACACCACAGACAGACGATTTCTGACATATAGGGTATAGTAAGCACAGTTTTTTTCGCGAACCCCCGGTGTCTTGTTATTTCCGAGAAAAGATGTGGTACGGCTGGTGTGAATCATGTGGTATATTGAAAGAGAGAATAAAGTGTTTTTAAGAGTGACGTACTCAAGCAGTGGTTGCCGCGTTTCTAGCTAATTCAAAGCAAAAGAAAATATTTATCTCATTATCATTGGTAACAGAACTAATCAACACAAGAAAACCCACCAATTTAGGTGCTAAAACCTAATATAGTATCTCACTCACTCTTAAACAGTTCATGATCCTAGTGCACTGGTTTAAATCTTACGAGTCTCCAATACGAACGTCACTACTCCAGAAGGAAAAACGTGTTTTAATTAAGGTATATGCAAATCTAAGTAATTGTGGAAGCATCCAAATAGGAAGAAGTCGCGGATGAACCGCGGACCTCACAGCTAGGAGGGTGTGATTCTGCTATGAAAAGCATAGCAACTCCCATAAAAATAAACATAGATACACCCAAAAATAAAGTCTCTTGAGGGTTTGACAACTCCCGCGAACGGTGACCGCTAACGAGATTAATGTCCTAACTCTGGAGCAGGCTCTAACGCGAACATTCTTAGCCATCAGTCTTCTTAAGTATTCATTAAACGTCCAATTTAGCGATTATAGAAACACTTTAACCTTACATATAAAAGTGCCTCTTAATTGAAGACTATTTTTACCATTCCCATTTCTGTTGTACCCATTTGTTGTACCTTTATAAGTATTAATATCGGTTAGTTCAAACAACAGCGCACATTTTAATTTTGCCGGTTTTTGAATCTTGGAATTACTAATGTATAGAGTTCAACATTTTTGGCATCCGAAACTTCGTAGCTACTCAAACACAAATTTCAGCAAAATATATTTAAAAAATCTTTCAAAAAAGTAGGCAGCCGGTAAAACTGAGGAATGTGGTTTTAATTAAGGCGCAGCGCAACGCGCTGATCCAAACATGTATCAGCGTCACAGTATTGACTTAGCACTCACCAGGCAAGTTTATTGAAATTCCGGTATAGTAATGATCACAAAGAGTAGTCTGCCCTTCATAAGATTTTTGCCCCATATTTTCCTCCCAAATTTTCTGTTTGCGTTCTGGGTAACTTGCCTTTCTTTTCAAGTCATTTGTCATCGTGAATATTCCTCTTCCTCTTTTGTCGGCACACTCAACATAACCTTCCAAAATTATCCTCAACAGCACGCCTTACTTCTTAACAAGAACTGCAAAGTTACTTTTCTTACGATTTTTGTTTCTGATGCATCCCGTTCCTCCCGTACTCTTCCCAACTTACTCAATCATTAATTTGCCCATCAATTTTAATTTCTTATTTTTTCTCCACTTCACTATCTTGAAAGGTTTTAGCCTCGTACTAACAATTTTTCCTCAATTCCACGTTATTCCAAAGAGAACAGTTAGGCTTAGCGATTTTTTTAAAATAATTTAAGCTCACTTTCTACATAATTATCTTTTCCGAAACGAATCGTACAGTTTTCATTATTAGAACTAATTGAATTCTCTTTTGTCGTAAATTTTTATTTTCTACATAAATTAACTATCCCACTTCTTCAATGCGTGTTTTTTTCATATTAATGTTAAAATTTTTTACCTTATCCTACCCAAATGACTTTTGCTGTCCGTGTCTCATTCCACGTTATTCACCCACGTCTTCCTTCCAATTTATCAGTACTTTTAGACCTTTATTTGTATCTTCTCTCAGTATTCAGCATAAAATTTAATCTACAAACGTTACACAGACTATTTTCTTACTGTAAATGCCTAGGCATATTCCTGTTTCTACTTCCTATTGGTGCGCTCGGAAAAGTGCCAGATTCGTATATATACTCCCTGTTTTCCCCCTTAGCTCAGTCTACTGTAATTGTCCTTAGAGTGTCTCACCTGAAAAAGGGGCAAGATTTCAGACCCCGAAACGTCATGAAGAATTGTTATTTTTTGTGTTATTTTTGTTGCTATGTGTCTTCTCTGTTGGTTAATCTAAAATTTTCTCTGGTTATTTTTGTAATTCCTGTGTTGTTCTTAGTGCCGATTAATTTAGTTTTATAATCTGACAAGGTACAATTTTCCTGACTTGTGTTTTATAGTGGTTTTTGCCCTATTATTGTGCTGGTTTTGAGTTTTGTTGTTCAGCTGTGTCCACTCATATTGTTTTTTGCACTGTTTTTTTCGCACGTGTGGTGTTTTCGTTTTCGACATCGTGTTACCTTTTCTTTAGGTTTGCCTTCGTTGTCTATTGTGTGTTGTAATAATAAGTTGTTCGTCTATTTCTTTGTTGTTTTAATTATATAAATAAATGTATATATATGTCATTGAGAAGGATACAACTTTTCCTAATTTTCTGTCTGTAGTGCTGTAAAAGGTTTTTTCGTCTTTTGTTTCGCTTGGTTTTGTGTGTCTGTGTGTGTGGGGGAGATTTTTATTTGGTCTCAAAGTCGGCAAAGGACACCGTCCAATCAAACCATCATTATAACATGAACTCACCATTGCCATTAAACTTTAAAGATAAAATAGAAAGCGTGATGTGTAAATCGATTACCCTTATTTAAAAAAGAAATTACGTTCAGTTCCTATTACAGCAATAATTCACGTAACAGTACCGCACTTGTTTCTAACAATTTTACAATCTAGGAACTAGCTATGTAGGCCATGAGAATGTTAACTTTCTGTTATGCTTAAAGAATACGCGGTGGACTAAAAGCAGATGCTAAGGAGAGCATTACAAATGTTTCATATAACAGTGAACCACCTGCACTGGATGAGATCGTGAGTTCGAGTCCGACGGGCTGCAGTGTCCCCCATTCCTACCTTTCTGCTGTTTCCTATTTCCATTTCCAGCGACAACTGACGCAGTTCGTTTTTATGTTCCTCTCCAATCTCCTCGTCCATACATATATGAGACACTGGTTTGCAGTGCAGTAAATATGGAGGCAAGACACACGTTATTATCGGAAAACGTTGGAACTACTCGTCCACGGAGCTCCTGCGACGAGACCGCATCCATATGCGACACATGTTACCAGAGAGACGAAGAAGTTGGTGAGTAATGAACCGAGAGCAACGTGTGTTTGGCTGGTTTATTGAAGGTAGTTTCGCCAAAGTCTTGGAGTTGAGCTGACGGTCTCTTTCCGATCGTGAAGTACCGAGCTCGAATTTTTGTATACAGGCAAATGTTGGCGAGAAGCGAATACAAAAATCTTGTAGGTCCCTCTTGGCCGTACCTTTAATGCCTCCCCTACAACGAAAGCCGGAGTTGGTCAAAAGATTTCTCTGTAGTCGAGATGTTCATGGTCGCAATTTTAATCACTTGTTTCCTTGGTGCTAAATGGGATTCGCTCATTCTTTTGAACCTGGCTCGTCCGAAACGCTTGTCCGGACATCGGAAACTCGTGGTTGCCCCATAGACTAAAGACGAGGTAGACCGATTCATCATTTTCTGCGCATGCACCCAACTTTGACCTACCCTAAACTAATACAACTCTCAAAGTCACATGGTTAACAGTGAAGAGCGCATTTCTTTATATCATAATTTTTAAAAGACAAACGATTTTATTTGAATAAAATACTTTAACCAACTTTAATTTTCTCAAACTATATTACAAATTGATTAAGGCAAGTATACACCTTTCTCAAAGCACTTTTTCAGTAAACATTGTTTTAACCTCAAAACCTTTCCATGTCGTTTGTGATGGTCGTGTTGGCAGGAAAGCAGTTCAATGTTGGGACATGGAGTCTGGTTCTGCGCAGCGAGAGAGATCACTCTACACCATATTCACTCTACGGGTTGACCACGGCGCATTTTGACGGACTGGGCAGAATGAGAGTCGGTTTGTTCGAACCCGCTCGTTCGATCAGAAGACCATTCTAGCTCAAACTAGCTAACGCGATATTGCCACGACACACGCACGCTCATCGCAAATGCACGCAGCTGTTCAAGAAACACTGGTTATAATTATATGTCCAGATACATAAACCACTATAATCATATTAATAAAATTCACATAAGTGCGAGATTATGTGACGACAATGAACATAATATATAAGTAATAAAAGAAGCTATATTTCCACATATAGCTAATAATTTCCTTTGAAGCAACTGAAGCGATTGATTAATTAGAAATCTTAGGCAGCACTATCTCATATGGAATTTACTATGGTATTTTACATTTGGAACTGTACGTAAGTCTTGCAACATGTGTATGTTGTCATGAATGAAAAGTAAATCATCCACACACTCAAGTCTGTTACCAATGATTTGTCCATCATTGCTAAGAACACGTTCGCATATTGTACTGGGGCAGATACATACGTGTGTGTATATATATATATCTGTTTACAGCGAATTCGTTCCAAACGTCATTTCGGCCCCCTTTGGTGGTCAAGGTCACGGTAATACGTTAATGCGGACACTGTCTACTGATGATAACGATGACGACTACACAACACTCATGTACCTTTACTCTGGATAGGTATACTATGTACGCAGTGTTGCAACACTGCCGCAGTCGTAAGCATCATGAGAGAGCGACCGATTCGTTCTCTGCTCAGACTAGTCCGGGAGGTCTGAGCATTCGGGTGTTCTAATGACTAAATGCAGTGTGAGCGACCGAAGAGCTTTTTATGAGCGATGTTTACCGTACCATTTTATAGTAGTCGAACTCGCCTAAAAATAAGGCTCATTCGTTTCCACATCAAGGAATGATATAAATTATGTAACCAAACTCGTTCGTTTGACACCTAAACTCTGTAGATCCACGACCTCGTCATGTGCTGGTTTTATGTGTAAAGTCTCCGAGATGGAACACTGAAATGGTTTGTTCACAGGCTACTACGCGGAATATTCCTTGACTTATATCTTGAGCCGTACAGTAATATGCGTATACTCGTTTATAGTGAGGTAAAAAGGGGGGATTTATGCCTGTTCCTGTCTGACGTGTATCTGCAGTGCCGGGTAAATATTCTGCTTGGGATTATGCCAGCGTTGGTGGCGACTGGCTTTGAGTTTCTCTCGATGTTCCTGACAGCCCCTGTCGCCATAGTAATGAACTGTTTAATGTATGGTCAAACACCTCTTGGCCGGTTTATAGCGTCAGTATTCGTTCTGTTCCGTGTTTACATATCTTTAGTTGCTCTTATTTTTCTCGTCTGCAGAGTCCTACCGAGTAGTTATTTCTCTGACTGGAAGGGAAGGAAACACAGTTGGTCTTGAAGGTTGGCTTGACACACTGGCCAGCTCGTACAGTAGTGCATTAGGGAAATGAGCCACCGATTAGTATCCCCATACGTTTAAGTAATGGAGTGATTATGTGAAATCAAGGTATATACGTATATAGGTATGAAATAATTTCGGCTTCCCTGAGAATCGACTCCTGATTCCGTGTTCGGGAGTTAGGCATGTTCTCGTTAAACCACCGTTGATTGTTTCTCTGTATGAAAAATTGGAGCTGGAGTTTTGTCTTCTCAGTATATGTATCTGTTAAGTTTCAATGGAAAACAGCTGAAACCAATATAAATAAAATGTCTGTTTTAGTTATGTCCCACTAAATATGGGGTGTATTACGTCATACGTAAATAGTATTAACGGAAAATAGGGCCAAAGATTGGATGAAAGATTGGAATATTGGTGCATTGCTAGTCAAGAAGAGCACGGAAGATAAGACTACTACCCGAGCTGCCCTCGTACATTCCAAGTCTCAAGGAAGCGATAAGGACGATACTGTCACGCACATCAAGTGCTCCGTCACCGTTACGCGGAAGGCTCCGAACTGGCGTGTAAACTTCCCGTCGTACAAACATTACTATGGAACTTCAACCGTTGAGCTTATAATTTTATTAATGTAGGGCCTATAGTTTGTAGCGAAGCTCTGTGCTGAACCTTATACTAGTTTTGCAGGCATCCACGCAAAATATTTTTAGTTAAAACAGCCTGAAAAAAATGTTGTTTTTGACAATGTTGAAGAGTTTCAAAATAGCGTTTGCAATAAACGTGTTGTGTTGAAAGTTGCATTCCGCCCTAGTATGAAATGTGATTTCTTTTCCTGTCGAAATAGAGTATGTAGGCTTAAAATAATTTGTTTGAAAAACATGTATTACTAACACACTGCAACTGAGTTAGCGCGTCAGGAAGGCGCTATTATAGATTAATGAGGCCGCTCAGACCAAACGGTTTGCCATAATAAAAAAATACGGACACATGTTCTTCTCAGTTTTCACCTCTCTTCGCAACACAAGTGTTACAATCCATCATGTTTTACGTGGTGTAGACGGACTTTTCGGTTTTAAAATATAAATGTTTATATATATATATATATGTATATATATATATATATAGGATAATTGCCTTATACTCGACTTAGAAAACTCCTTTAGTCACCACACATAAACAGGACATTTCGGGACAGACCCCACGATGACCGACTGTTACGGTAAAGGGGGGGGGGGGGTGATGTAAGTCCGAAGAGTAAGAGGAAACTAGTAATTTATGAGTGACGCGACCCCAACAGTTGACACTTCACACGGCTGCTGGAATGTGTTCGGTTCTACGTCGGCATTCCATTCTACTGCCCAGTTTCCACGACCCTTCATCCTTATTTCCCTCGCGCAACAGCAGTGTTCTTTAAAATCGCTTTTTTTACTCTCTGCTTCACGTGTATTGCTATTTTCGTACTCCAGCGGGATCTGTCATAATTAAATTATCTCTCCATTAATACGTTTCGAAGCCGCAGGTGAACTTTTGTTTCCACAACACACAGAAGAATTGTTTATGCCGCAAATGCGCTACCGAGTCGACGGCCAACAAATCATTTTTTTTTTTTTTAATTTTATTTTCAGCATTACAACATAAACATTTTGCCCTGCAGAGAGAATGAAAATTTGCTTTCAAGATAATTAATTATTACAGAACGGATCTCCTATCTGCCCCCTCTCTCTATCGTGCTATCCATCTAGCTCGTCAGAGGGTGCTGCTATGAATGGCTGGAGTTGACGAGCGAAGAGTACATTCAATATTTTTATTTTGGAGTGCCACTGATCCCCTTTTGTTGGCATCCATCCCACCATCGTTGCGCATGTTTTCACTAAAGCGTTGCACAACTGTTGTATGTATTGTTCAAGTTATGGGGTCCTATCAACGCTTTATTCCTGATGCGCTTTTTTACTTTACAAACATACATACATATATATATTTATATATACATACATATAAACACATATATATCAAGCTGCGCATTATTTGAACAGAGGAAGCTGTTAACTACTATTGTGAGCGTCACTAATTTTCGCGGATAGCATCAGCGTTTCGAAAGTACGGAAGTGAAAATTTATTCTAACAAATTTAATTACCTATGCTAGCTACTTCGTGTCCGACCGATATATTCTGCAATCGAACGAGTGAAAAACTGTAGGGTAGCAATAAATATTGTTCTAGCCTGATAATTTCTATTATATATGAGTTCGTAGCAATCTTAACGCTTTTAAATAAATATTTGGAAACATGACATAACAATATTATCTGCTAAAATTGGTGATAATATTTTTGAATTAAAAGGATCGTTGATAAACATTATGAAAAATTACCTTCTCTTGGTCAATAAAAATGTAAACCACTATTGAATTTTTTAGCTGAATGCATGATCTTAACTCCGCTATGAGGCAATAGTTACCAAACATATCCATGAATGATTTTTTAAGGCGCCAGCCATGTAATTATTAGATATCGGACATCCTTTTGCTGTTATTACAGCGTTAGTTAACTCTTCGGCATAGATTCTCCTCGAAGTTCTGTTCCACAGCTTGCGAGATTTATTTCCAGTCTTCCCGTAGCGTGGTAAATAGCAGACATGACATATACACTTGACAGTGGCATCGGAAACAGTGTACTGTGACAAAGTTAGCTGCTGAAAAATGTGCACATATGTATATGTGACAGAGTGCCTGAGTTTATGGGCTCATACAATCATACCATTTCGAACGCACACAATTCTCCCCGTCGAGTCACAAACGACAGGAAACACGTGTATGTTCAGGCTTTAGTGCCTGAGCTCGTAGCGCCTTACTGGGTTAGTTCACTCGGAACAAAATATTTTCCGGTTACCTTCGGTTACATAGTGAGTATTGAAACCCCGACGCTGACTGGTGTCATTTTACTGTAATAATTGCAGAAGTAATCGTGGGTCTTATATTATTATTGAATTTGGAGAAAAAACACACTGAAACGCAGTTAACGATCAACGGAATTACATAACGCCAGGTAAGTATTCGATATAGCACTAGTCGTTGGAAACGTAGGTATAGCATTCGACAGCGTGAATACAAGAGCACCTATAAGGTGAAGTGGTAGGTAGTTAGAGACTGTTCACGGTAAAGTGAGAACTTTTTTCAGGCCCTTATAAATTATTCCTTTCATCCAATTTCCATCTTCCTGCTGCTTTTTTAATATAAATATTTCAATGTAACCAATAAACACAGTGTATACATTTCACCACCACCAAAATTTAATGCCTGAAGCTAAGATATATTTATTAGCGTTGTGAGGGCCTTAAGAAGTGCTCACTTTATTGTGAACAGCCTATATGTATGTAATTGGGCTTAACGTCGACAGCGAATTCATTAGAGACGGTGCAAGTTGCACAGTGAGGAGGGATTGGGGGAGGATGAAGGAATCGGCCATGGTCTTTGTTAGGGACCCATCCCAGCATTCGTCTGAAGTGATTTCGGACAACCACGAAAAACCGAATTCAGCATGGCCGGACCGGGAATCGAACCCGGGTCCTCCCAAATACGTGTCCAGTTAGTTACCACTGCGCCACCTCGCTCGGTGAAGGAGTAGTATAAATGAAATAAAACTGGAGGCGTCCAAAGCTCGCGTGACTTCATTCACATCGCGTGGTCAACGGAGTTAGAAGTAGGGACATGCTGCTGGTCCTATGTCAGTGGGATGTAGAATGCTGTCGGGCCTCGGTTCACGCTCCGATTCGATTCGGCCCACAGCTGTTGTACTTGCCCTTAATATCCTGCAGGTCTGCACCTGGTCGGAGTGACGTCAGAGCTCATCCCACACATGATTTATCGGGATCGATTGACCACAAAAGTATAGTCTATACGCTGTCCCTTCCCACTTCTTGAATCAAACTTTTGAAAAATCACGCCATGAATGACGTGCATGTTTGTTTCGTAATAAATATGTCGTGTATCAAAAGCGTTTTATACCTGTGTTAACATAAAAATACTTAATTATTACTAAATAAACTTTCAATTATGATTGGTCTAAAAATTATAGTGTTTCGTTTGTTAATTAATAAATATAAAATAGGGAGAAAATAGGTGTGTTGGTAATGCCTAGTAAGAAATAGTTCTTAAGCAAAGTAGTATTACATTGAGTGCGCACGAATGTAGTGCGCTGTCCCTTTAGTGTGACTTTCTAGACTCGATTAAACTTTGTTTACATGAGGTGGAGCAATATTCTGGAAGAAGAACATTATCAGGGCTTCAGAAAGAATGGAAGTAACCGTGAATGGACAATATCAACATTTCGCAGGCGTTACATAGTCACATGTATCGTGTGTGGAAGAGTGTTATCGTGCTGGAAGACTGCACGAGGGAGAGCACACGACGATACAGGATGTCACTGACTTATCGCTGTGCTGTCGTAATTCCATGAATAACTAACAGAGGTCTAAGCATAGTGTACTCTGCTGGAATAACCTCAGGTGACAGTGAAACCATCAAAAAATGTATCGTTTTCTTAGTTAGGAAGAATAGAACACTTAAATAATTAATTATTGAGCATTTATAAATAATTACCATAATGCAACGAAATTATATTCAAATTTCTAACTGCAACAGTTGTATTAATTTTTATGACGATTGTGATGTAGATAAAATACTTATCTCAGCTGTGAAATGTAAATAACTGATTTTGACTCGGTAGGTAAATTCCAGGGGATTTTTTTATATTTTAATTTAATGCATGGACACGCCATGGACTGCAATTAAATTCGAAACATAACTTTCGGAAGTATTCATTTAATCACAAAGCCTCCACTGTAACTAATCCTTTTCGCTAATTTTTAATTTCCGTCATAATATAGAGTGTATAAACAGGACTTGCATTCGGGACATGCTCAAAACCACATATTATTTGTAGCTTCGGGTGTCGGGACCTAAAATTGCTAAAGCTACAAGAAGTGTTCTTCCGCCACTGTAGCTCGAAAATGTACGTTACTTGGGCAGTTAGGATTTTTACGCTACCGGTGCTTTTATCCTCCAAAATGGAAAGCTACTTCAAGACTACTGAAATTGACTTCAGTCTTCAAATACGTAAAGAACACGGGATACGTAATTAAAAAAATGATTGCAAGGCTTAATTGTGAATCTAACTATTTGATTCTGTTTTTCACTGAAATTTGTTAGGCTATTGGACGTGGTCTGTTCAATTCTAAATTATACATAGTGTACCACTTTAATTACAAACGTTAAGTTTTTTTTTAGTAACTATAAAAAAAACATATCGTCAAATTTATAGTAAGTTCCGAACATTCACTGAAAGTGCGAGACAGAATTACCGATTGACCGTCATTTGACGAAGATTTCTGGACATCTTATATTTACGAGTGATTTTCTTTCGTGTGTGACATCCTCTAGACCCGCCTCAGTCTCTTTGATTTCGCTCTGCTCACACCCCCGCGCCTGCCTTCATGCAAACTCCGTCGTGGGTGCTGATTATCCCCCGACTTCCACACCTGTTGCCCGACTTCGTACGATCCTTCCCTCCCGCCCTTCGAATTCTCATTTCAGGATTTTACTTCCCTCTTTTTTCCCATGTACTTCTCCCCTGCTGGGTGCGAGAAGAAGTCTAGTGAGAACGCAAGGTGTATTCCAATACTTTTTATTCCGCGCCCGACGTTCGGTGTCAACCGAACGCAGTGCGGTATGCATGAACGCTGAATAAAATGTTCATGTTCATATAACACCGCATTATCTTGCCGAATACTTACTACAAGCAGAAAATCAGTAGCAATGACTTACTTAGGAAAACAACCGAGGACCTTATAAAAGTCGTTTCATGACGTTCAGTATTCCATCAGAGTAGGGATGCATAAATTAACATATATACGTTGGGAAAAAAAAAACAGCAAATTTAAAACACGTCTGTAAAACTCAATTATTAACGTGCCGGTTTAACACATCCATGAGTGATGGACAGTAATTGCGTCTTTATTCTTGACGAATTCAAGAGTATAATTTACTTTTGAAGATATATAAATGCTTGCTTGACATGTGACTTCCATATAACGTACCAGTCTATACATGACGCGAGAGATCGAGTCGTTATTTGCTAGTTCATAAGCTATGCCAATAAAATGTTTTCTTATTATCACAAGACAGTTTGCAAGTTCGCGGGAGTGCCCTCTCTGCTCGCACAAATTATAGGACTATCAGAAATAAAAGTGAATTTTTGCATTTCATACAAAATAAGACACACTTGCTCTGGTCATCGTAGAATGGTCTTGTACTGATTTTAGATAGTTTGGAATTGTATGTAGTCAGTTCAACATCCGCAAAATAAATTATTGGCATATTTTGTGTGTAATGTTCACTTCGTATCACCTCTACGAAATTTTATGATTTATGATGAAAACCTTGCTCATACTTAAAATTTTGAAACATTTGCGCTGCACCACAAGAAAAGTTTACTTAAATTTTATGTAAATAATGCCGTAATATTAATTTTCCATTTAAGTTCATTTTTAGATTTCTCATTGCAACTCGTAATATATTTCCGATTTATTTTATACATTGAGTAAAAATGCAGCGTTCTTTCACAATAAAACTTGTTATCATTTACTTTTTTACACTAACGAATGTAGTTACAGTGTACATTACCGCCGTGTTAAAACTGATTGTTCACGTTTTTTATAATAACGAATGGCCGATTTAAGTTAGTGTTAGCATAAAATAACACATATATCTAATACTCTACATAAAGTATTTCGGAAATTTGTTAGCCTCTCGCTAAACTCTTCCCACCTAGCGCACTTTCCCATGGACGGATCGCAGTCTCCCATGTTAACCTGGGTAAATATCCACTAGTGGTGCTTACTCCTTGTACACAAGGTACGATCCTATCTATCCCTTTGTGTTAGTTGTATGGTGGCGGGAGAAAAAGGATAGGCGAGAGATACGAGCTTTAATAATGTCAGATCGTTTATTTGAACGGTTTTTTATGGATATAAACCAAGGCTTCGCCACTACAGTGTAATTTTCGTATCTCTGTAACATGCGTATATGTGTTTATGTATATATATAGGTGTGCTAACAGATTTGAGTGAAACGGCGTTTGTGCAGTATCCTCCCAGTTCTGGCGTAATGGATGAAATACTAAACATGAGCTGTTAGAAAGCAGTTAGTCAAGTGGGGACGATGATGAATTCGTTTGATTTAATTGAAAAAAAAGGGGGGGGGGGGAGAGAGAATTCTTTTGCCGCCAAGGTGTAACGAGATTCCGGGCGAACGTACTTGGCAACGGTCTGCCTTCTCGGAAGAGCGTGGAGCGACGCGGGGCCTCGGCACGCGAATGCGTTGCGAAACATCATGTGGCCTTACTCCGGGGAGAAAGAGACAAAAAAATATGCTATGAGAAAAAGAGCGGGAGGAGGGGGTGGAAACGATGGCGGAGGACGAGGTGGGGGCGCGTCAAGCCATCCCAAGTAATAAGCGGCGAGTATTAGGTTGGTGAGACGCGGCCTGAGAATTTTCGACGCTCTTGGCACGGCGCCTGGCGCCGAGGGGTGGGGTGTGAATGCGCACGCAGATGTGATCCCGCCCCTCTACCCGGCATGCCGTCGTCGGCTGGGGAGACTATACAGGACTGACTGGTATTTTTCTGGCTCGAAGAACGCCACATTGAGGAACACCCAGGCGAAACGGATTTCATAAATTCCACACACAAAATTGTTTTTATCGCAGTGTATTACACATATTTGTATATGTACCTCGAAAGTGACCTGTAAAATTGAAAAGCTGCTACTGTTATACAGAATGTTGCAAAAATTGTGTTTAAATACTTCGGGGAAACATTCTTCACGTCTGGAGGATGAAAAAATGTTATGTGGACATAGGTCTGCAAACTCTTCGTTTCTTTACTACAGCCCATAATACATAACGTACTATGTATGTCCCGCGTGCTGGATCATGTTACTGAGGAATGCCATCGAACTACACCTAGAACGGTAGGAACTGCATAGGAATTAGTTACACACGTGTGAAAGTTTATCGTCGACACTAAAGGAAGTGTTCAAAATGCCCTCCATCAGCACGAACATATACATCGACCCGCCGTTCATGGACACCAGGATGCATTAATTAATCCCTGGAAAATTCCTGATTGTTTCGCAACCCACTACAATTTTGATTCCGGAGGTTGCCCACATCGTCCACTGGGGTTGCATACACAAGTGCCTTTAAATGTCCCCACAAATAAAAGTCTAGTGGATTCAAATCACGGCTCCTCGGGGGCTGGTATGGGGTTTGCCAATCACAGCTGCGATGGCAATCCACAGTAGCATGATCCAGCCCGCGGGCCATACACTGTACGTTATGTTTTGCGGGCTATAGTAAAAAATGAAGTGTTTGTGGACCTGTGTTCGTATAATATTTTTTCGTCCTCCAGATGTGAGGAATGTTTCACCGAAGTGTTCAAATGCAATTTTGCAACATTCTGTATTTATAAGTGTCCCGCTTGCCCGCTTTGGCTGAGAAGTGCGGGAGCTAAATGGGGTTACACTGGTACGCGCCACAAGAGCGTCATCGCCGCTACGCGCAGGACTCTGTAGCTACTGACGTGCGGTGTCCTCGTAGTGCTGCGCGTACCTGTGGGACTTTTAGCGGAAACCATATCATATAATTGATGAAAAACCTGTAGCATAGTTCAATACGTGCTCGTATCGTAGTTTGGCTCGTATTAGGTTAGTGTGTTTTAAGATACGGCAACCTGAAAAAGCAGTTTTTAACTCTAATGTAGGATTCCAAAATAATATTTACAGCATGTGTGGTAACTTTAAAGTACAATTCCGTCCTCTTCTGGGGTGTGATGTATTTTCGTTGACATCTAGCGGTTAACGTGGAACCACGGAAAGATATTCAAGAGGCAGTGCAGCCAATTTGGTGCGGTATATTTCCAAAATGGAAGCAGATTGTGACTATTTGAAGTATTTCGGTTAAATGAGAAGATAATCCTTATCATTCCGGGACCTGCGATACATGAACACGTCGCCCCCGCTTTAAATTAACCCAGCGTTAAATATCATAATACGATTTTAATTATTACATATGCATACATATACAGATATAGAATTAAGAAGGTTTTTTAGATTGCTGTGTTCCTATTATAGTTTTGAGTGCTCAGGTTCATAATCGATTTCTGACCAATTTTGTCTGAGTAATCTAATCAGGTTCACAGAAACATCCCAGACCATACGTTCTTAGTAATACAAAATAAAATTCTATAATCAGGCTAAGAATTTTTTTCCTGTGAACAAGTTACTCATAACTGTTGTTTAAAAGTATAGTATGCCTATTTTAATAAACATGTATTTGCCAGTTCTGATCTCATTCGGATGAATCTTATAATAGTGCATGATGTATATTTTTATATGTACATTACAGCACATCTTGTTTTTCACTCTTTCGAAAGAGACAAACTAATCGTCGTATTAAAATGTTACATGTTCAAATTTGCGAATTGTTAATTGATTTAATGTAGTTTATGTTTGTTTTATGCACATAAAAGCAAAAAATTTAAAAGCTGGCCTACCTTGACCGGAAAACCACGATCTTTCCCAACGAAGAGTCCAGAAAGCGAATGGTCGTTAGTATTATTTTGCACTGAGTGTCCATGACTAGGGCCATTATGACTGACGTCTCTTCCCAGTGGGAGAACCCCCGACTCTTGCCAGTATAGTGGTGGTTTATAGTTTGCTTCTTCTTTTTTTTTCCTAGGCCTTCTTCCGTTCTCCGCACTGATGAGACCAGCTGAATAGCCGCCGGTTCGTTACTCCTTGCTTCTATTGCTGGCCTGGGGAACGGAACAACTCCGGTGCTCTATTTTCGGCTCGTAATTCGAGCGTTTTGTTTACGTGATCCTATCATACGATTTGACAGGATAACGAGTTTATATGTTTCCTACATCAGTTACAACGCGCAGATCTGGTTAGTATATTATATCGCCCGGCATGGGAAAACGACACTCGCGAAAAGGAAACGGACGTTCCCTATTTCTAAGCTGCAAACCAAGCAAACGGAGGCTTAGGCATCTACAGGACTACTACTCCAGGAAGAAGTTCGATTCATAAATGGTATTAGAAATTTCAATTTTCTCAGTTTAATATTAGACCCATTCTTATTGGCCAGTTTTGTGAAACTGCGTAAAACTTATTTGTATCTGTTAAATACACAGCTTTATTTGAATGTTTCTTTCAGAAATTTCGTGATGTGAGGGAACGCTAATGAACTAATGCTGTTTATAATCCACAAATTCGACTACCGTTAATGTTTTAAGAGGTCTAAGAATAAGCGATATAGTTGATAATTTCATGTATGAAATATATTTAAATAGCATTGTAGTTTTAAAAATTTTATTGGACACATATGTGCATACCATGCCTCTCTGACATAAAATACATATGGTCAAAGAGGCTAAATAAGAACAGAATTTTTAAATTTACGTGTTTATATTCAATTATTATTTTTATTTTTGTTTTAAGAATATATTCCTTTTTCATTTTATTCTATAAACAGTATGAAATATGTAACATCCCTTCCTCCTTTGTTTCAAGATGGTTTTTCATCAGTAATGTTAATATACGCTATGAATAAAGTTACTAACATACTTACACAGTCACAGATAGTAAATGACCTGTGTGGTCAACCTTGCTAGGTAATGCTTAGCGAGCTGCAGAGAGCGTTTTCGAAATTCTTAAATCCAACGAAATATTTCTACGTGAGTTTTTTTTGAACATGCCAGTTTACGACCGAAACTATAATATTACAAAGATATATAGGCATTTCTTGTAGTATTATAAAGGACAATCAATTTTTTTAAATCGGAAATCCTACATTTCTGAAATGTATTATTGAATTTAAACTTCTCTCGCCCAAATAAATTAAGTATACCAAATACCTTACACGTTTCTTCTATGAAAGGAAACAGAAAAAAATTTGTACGAGTAATGTGCAATTTTTACCTTCCACAGGAAGAAACTCGATTTCCCGAGTGCTGAAATAAATCCTTCCGAAGATGCACAAACAAATTGTGATGTACTATGCCAGACAAGCCTACAAGAAGTACACATTTCTGTGCCAGACGTTCCTCAAAATACGATGCAAGAAAGACGAATAGTGGACATAAATTATTTCATTTTTTCTTTGAAAGACATTGATAGTCACAGCCAAGTAGGTTGTACATGCGGCAGTAACAATTGCACGGTTATTGTACCAACTTTTTTTTTTCTTTTTTTTTTTCACTCCAGGAGTTTTCTGCAGCAAAGTTCTTAATTCTGATAGATGTTCAGCTTCGAACAAAACATTGTACAATTTCGTATGGCATGTGGTTCCCAATCTTGTGTACAATTGTATCCACCACTTTCCTAAATATACTTTTGTAGAAACTAAATTAGAAAATTGCTGTATTGCTGGTGTGACTTTTGTCTTGCACAGCCTACTACATCCAAGTGGCACTGAGCTAGTTTAGGAACTATTTTTAATTCATGCCTTGAGTTGTTAAATAACTGTTGTTATTGTTTCTTTCCTTTGCCTAAAAAGTGATTTCTTGCAAGTTTTATTAATTGAGGATCTTTAGCAAACACATATATGTTCCTATTATTGTCAAATGGTAAAGCGAACTGCAAGGACAGAATAAACAATTACCAAGGAATGTACCAGGACTGCAGTGGTGAAGGAATTAGGATGGTAGCTGGAGTATATTTTAAATTAAAACAGGAGTGAACAGGCGGTGTAGGATGTTGGAGCACTGCAGGGGGCGCGCAGGGGCGGAGGGAAAAAATTAATTACGGGGAAGTAGAAAAGCGAAATTCAAGGACAGAATAAACAGTAGGTATGAACACGGAATGCAGTGGTGAAGGAATTGGAGTCGTAGAGTAAACGGTTGAGGAATCGCGGTGAAATGAAGTGGCAATTGTTACACGAAAAACTACGTGACATGGTAGCGTGAAAGCTGCGTGATGTTAGAACTTGGGTCGACTTTGCGACGCGCAAGGATGATGGTTGGGGGGGGGAATGCGCAAGCCCCCACTTGGTATTTGTCCTAGTACTTCTCCTGTAAGTAATATCTCCCCTTCCTCACCTCCCTGTGAGAGGCTTGAGGTGGTCACGAGTGATGAGAACAAAAGATAAGGGCTGCAGCGAAGATGCCTCGGCTTGGTTCGAAAACACGCTATCTCCAGAAGCTACTGAAATTGCCAACATTAGTTAAAAATTCCAATAATTGACGGGTAAACTCTTCATAGTACCAATGTGTGATATATCACAAAAATATATATATATTGAATGTATTCTTTATGACAGCATAAAATAGTCGCTAATACATTTACTATAAGAGGCAGCTGAACACGATTTTTAGCCAGTGTCACAGGAATTGCCCATCATCGAAATTAGGTCTTCATTATAAAATTTCACAACAGTGAAATTGAGATTTAGAATATGTAGTTCATTTCTTTGCATAAAATGCGACAAGATACTGCAACTCTCATTAAATTTGAACACTTAAGAATTCCGAAAACTTCAGGTTAAATTTAGCATTGTTTCTTATGGCTCGTATTTTAGGTACTGCCCACTCTTAAGTACTAATATTAATTTTACGTTGCTAAAATTTTCAGATTTTCACTTGATCGACGCACGAATAAAGCGATCGAGTTCGTGGCAATGTTAACGTCGCATGCAACGAAAGGATACAAAATTATCAGAAAAGTATATCCTTACTAGGGAATTTATTTCAAGGAACAGTAAAGGCATTTTAAAAACGTAGCTGCAGCAAACTCATCTTTTTCCCTCCCTCTGTTCTTAACACTGAATAACTTGATTTCGTTTCGTATGAAGTATGAATTGTTCTGGTAACCTGCTACTTCGCCTAAAAAAATAATACAAATAATCGATTGCCATACACCGGTGTATTAACAATTAACAAACAACTGTACCTATTTGATCAGAGTTCGGTCTTTTGTAATTATATTGAGACATAAAAACATCAAACAATTATTTATTACCGACCAGCAACGAGTTAATTTCTGTCTGATGGTAGGATGACTGCTTATTTCTAGACACCAGACAGTATTTAGTGCTATACTTATAACTATTACTATTTTGTGAATCCTCAACAGAATCACTTATAGCCAGGAGGGAAAAAAAGACACTGCGGAGAGTGGCTGATTACTGAGTTATAATGTTACGTCAGCAACCCTGAGATTGGAACGGTTAAATATCACTGGACTGTACATTTTTGTAGGTTTTGTGCATAACTATATTTCGTTCACATTCAGTACAGTACGTATCCTATATAATTAAGAGACGATCTCTGTCTGTCTGCCCGTCTTTACTACTTCTTCACTTGGAATTCAACAGAAGTTCTTCAAATTTTGTAGAGCGAATCCTCAGGGTCAAATACAGGTCAAGTTCGAATTTCAGCAAGATCAGATTACGCAAAAAAACTCATTTTTAATTACTTCTTTCCTATACAAAAGTTTTGTATTAATGCATAGCGATTATTGCATAGAGATATGAAGGTAATGGAATATAATTTTTGTTTACTTTAAATGTCTCGCTTCAATGTCGAGTTAATCTCCAAGTGGGGCCACAGTGGCTCAGTGGATAGAGCGATTACAAGTGGGGCCGGTGTGGCCTAGTGGGTGGAACTATATCAAGTGGGGCCGCAGTGTCCCAGTGGATAGATATATATCAAATGGGGCCACAGTGACCAAGTGGATACAGCAATTCCAAGCAGGGCCGCAGTGGCATAGTGGATAGAACTATAGCCAATGTTGAGTTAATGTCACTACCTTTTTTCTCAGTGTTTGTATGATAACAAAAATTTGTAACATTGTAACTGTTCTAGGCACATGACAATACAAAAAAAAAATGGGCTGGTCCCCTAGTGCAAGATAAACGATATAGATTATATGATTTAAAGCGTGACTGCCAAATGACTGTATGTAGCACAATTGCTTCTTTTTTTTTGTCGTAACAATAAGAGACTTTGTTTTCAAAGACGTCTGTTATTTTGATGACTTGTTCGCGTTCTCTGAAACAGTATGCCGTTTTTTATATCACTAAGTATATTTACCGTGAGTGGTATTTGCTCCGCAAAAAAGACACTGCACTGCACCGATGCTCGCAGTCAGCAAACTTCACTATAGGCTGTACACGGTAAAGTGAGACTTTTTGAGGCCCCAGTTACTTTTTTTCATTCAGCCATATTTTATTCTTTAACCACCTTCTTAAATATATATTGTCATGTAAGTAATAAACGCAGTGTGTATATTCCACCGCATTCGGAATGTTAAGGCCTGTTCATGATAAAGTGAGCACTTTCGAAATCAACCTTAGAAAAATAGCTCTGCTCCTGCCTGACATATTTTAACGGGTGCACTGGGTGGCATGTACCCAGTAAAGTGGGTAACGATGGAGAGAACGTAGTTCCATATCTTAACGTTGGATGAAATGCGTTGGTTAATGATCTGTGATAACTTACATTATTTCTTTCGCTTTCTGTTTTTTTTTTTAAATACATCTAAGTATAAAAATGCGCAGATTTGCAAAATGTTTACTTTTCTAATAATTTCACACTTAACTTGACCGACGCATGAATACAGTAATGAGGCCTATGGCAATTTTAGTTTTACGTAAGGCGGAAGAATACATGACGTGCATAAAAGTAGATCTTAAGCAGGGCTTTCAAAAGTGCTCATTTTATCGTGAACAGCCTTTAACGTCTAATGCGAAAAGAAAATATAATTATTGACTCTTATTCCAAATGAGAGGGCTTTCAAAAGTGCTCACTTTTCCGTGAATAGACTATACCACTGTTCACTCTCCCCGCCGCTCGCGCTTCGCTGTCGTCGCACACTCGACGCCTGCGAGGCCTACAATCCTCCTAACTCGTCGAGACTCTAGACTCGGACGTCTTTCGCTACTTGAGTAGTCTCACTGGCACGATCTAGAAGGTTCCCAGCACCCCGAGTCTCGCTGAGAGAGGCTAGGGCAATGACCAAAACATTCTTGAATGGCTAACCCCAGAAGTTCAATCCGCCCAAGGCTGAGCGCGCGCGAGTTTTGATAGGCTTATCTGGCACACGCGGTGGCTTGCATTTGTAATCTCCGCGGGTTAGCAGACTAGCCTCTGCACACTCCTTCGCTCGTTAGAGAGGGATGGGCCAGTGGAAGTGATGAGCAGCAAGTATGTTACAATACATTAACCTGTGAATGAAGGCCAATGGTGCACGTAAGCAGTATATTTACCCGATTTTCGTAGTGACTTGTTTTTCAGAGGGTTTATCGAAATTTTTGGCACGACAAGACATAAATATTAATTTTTGACCACTTCTTGCATGGTTAAATATTCACTACCTTTATTTTCTGTGAGCACTGATGGAAGATGAGAAATAAGATGTTCTTTCTTATCTTCCATCACTGCTCCGATATTAGTAATGGTAGTGAATATCTATCAATGTAAGGTGTTGGAAACTATTGTTTATGTCTTGTGGTGCTAAAGATTTTGAAAAAAATTTCTTAAAACACCTTTTGACCAAAATTTAGTTAAATACACGGCTTTCGTGCACCATTCCCCTTAAAGAGCTTATGCTTTTAGTACCGACTATATTACTAAAGGAGAGTACACTCGTAATTTGTAGAAAACAATCAGGCGGACATTTTATAAACCACAGTAGGCTTACTGCGGAGCCGGTCCAGCAGAATGGTTTCATGAGCTTGGCATTGTTACTACTTGTGGTCAGAGCGGAGACGAAGGCGCGTGGAGTTATGTACGGACCACGTGTCATACAGTCTGGACATAAGTTATGAAGCATGCGGTTCACGTATCGTCGGTGATAGGCTACTGCAGTTTGGCATTACTTAGTGAATAAACGTTTGTCCGTAAAAATAAACACGCGTTTTTAACACAATACGCCTTTTTTTTCGGTGTTGTAAATCTAAAATATTTTGTGTATGTGAGAATGTGTAGTTCCCCACTGCAGAATCAGCAACAGTGCCACGCAAGGTACAATCCGTTAACGGTTGCTTCACACTTTTCTGAAGCCCTGCTAAAGGTCTACTTCTAAGATATTCCTCCACCTCATGCAAACTTAAGCTTGACTAAGTCTGGAAAATCACAATAAAGGACAACGCACCAAATTCGTGCGCATTCAGTTGTAATAATATTTTGCATGAAAACTATTTCGTAGTAGGCGTTACCAATACATATGTTTCTTCGCTATTTTTATTCATATTATTTATATATGAAGCATTATAATTTATAAATAATATACAATCAACGTTTCAATTTAACCAAAAAAAAGGAGGTGCCTTTTATTTTAACAGAACTATAAAATGCTTGTCATACGTGGCATATTTAGGAACTAACTAAACACGTCATACATAGAGTGATTTTTCAAAGGTTTGATTCAAAAAGTGTGAAGAAATCGCGAACAGACTATGTAACGTAACTCGACAAATGAGTTTAATCAGTGCACGCATATGTTTCTGCACGTATATTGTAGAGAACGTAGGCGCAGATTTATTTTTTAAATAACACAGGCTCTACGCAGCTTATCATCATAGCAGCTTCATTAGTGCAGCATTGCAGTATTACTCTGCATTAGGTTTGATCGGTATGATGTGAAAGTAGGGCCATCGAAGCAGACGCCATACCACGATGTGTTCTCGACTTTCAGTAACGCCACGGAATAAAAGAAAAAGAAAAAGAAAAACTCCACTTCAATACACAGTGCCACATAGAGAGGGGGGAAAGTTTAAAGAGATAGCTGTAACCTAGAAAGGCGATAAACGCATCTTCTCGGTTAGAAGAAAAAAAAAACAGAACGTTTAACAAACAGAATCGCAGATTACAGCCAGCGCGTGTCATGGTCGTGGTGACTGCGTCACTCCCTAAATCAGGATCGTGAAAACAAATACAAAAAAAAAAGTCCTCCGTTCGCGAGTAGGGGAGGGAGCAACGCCTGGTTCACACGTTCGTCGATCACGTCGAACAGACAGAACGGAAAGCTGGAGTAGCCAGTTAGAAACAGTTCTCGTTTTCCGTATACGAGCCGCGTTGAAAAGTTGTACTACTCCAGTACCTTTACACATGCATAGTAATACTACTCTTTATCTGCACGTACAGTAATAAAGCCAAATATGATTTAGAAATATATGAGAAAGGTGTTTGATAAGATAAAAAAATATTAAATTCGAATGACCAAATTTCCTTTTAAGGGTAATAAATAATAAATATTTAAAAAAGTATAACAGCAGCAACATTATAATATCATTAGTACAAGATGTTATTAAATAAGCTTTTTTTTATATAATTAAATTCTTTATGAAAGTTACGAGTTAACTTTTTTAGATCACACAAGGAAAAAAAAAGTTTCAAAATATAAAGTTACAAAACATCTGTACTCATATTTATATCATTATTAATTTTCTTGATTGAATACCGAAAGGTTGCGACCTGGTAACAACAGTCTTTCATGCGCATGCCTAAAATACAGTGTGGCTGGACTTTCTGGAATATGTGTCCCATCTTCTGGACATTTCCCTTGTCAGCGTCAGCTAGGTGTTACTGCATCTTAAAAACTGGTACAGGCATCAGGAAGACGCAATGCGACTTCAAAGAAAAACTGCCACGCCTCGGAATTAAACATTATTGAGGCGACGACTAACAAACAGAATAAGAATCACCAAAGGCGTTAAAATAAGGTGATTACACCATTAGAAGAAAATATCTGGAGCTAATTAAAAATTCTGTCACGCCATGACGAGTTGAGATGAAGGAGGAACTAGGGTGCTTTCAGAAAATCGCTGTTAACCAACACTGGTATCAGGTCATTTCAGAAAACCACAAATACTATCGATTCGTTATGCGGTTTTTACATTAATACCAGAAATACATTATAAAATGATTTTGACAAAAAGATTTTTAATGAAATAATATTGACAGAAAGGAATTAAAATACGAAATTCACAAACTAAATACTGAACATTTCATTACCAAATTTACAATTCTTTTTAAATACGGTTATTTCAATCGGTTGACGCAGCAACTTAACCAGATCAGGGTAATTGGTCACCTATAAATAAAAAAATGAAGATGTAACGAAATCTTGGAACATTGCTAGGTAAATAAACAAATTACAGAAACAGTGACTAAAACATTATCAAATCTTGCTTTACCATATAAATGAACAAAATTCTGGCCACTGGAAAAGAACACAAAGGGCTTTGCCATGAAAACCAAACAATATTCCCAGAAAGGGAATACAAGGTTAAAAGAACATAGTTAAAAACGACACCTGTTTCACATTTTTCATAGCAATAAATTCATGGATTATCCACGTATATAGAAGTAATATTCTACGATGGTTAAATATTTCGTATTTATAATGGAGTATGCAAATTAAAATAGTAATTTTACTCAAAAATGTATTTAGGCCTAAAAATATGTTCAAGCCAGATTTATGACTTTTTAACTATGTCTGTATTGAATACAGTTCTTAAGGTTATTATTTTACATTGTTAACATATTTTTATACACGATATAGCACATTAAACATAATACACATTAATATTTTGCCGCGACTGTGTTTAACCCTGTTGCAACTGTGGCGGAAAGAACAGTAATAACTAACCTCGTATTATTGATCTGTGTCGAGTTATTTCGTTAAAAGGATGGCATTAGTTGGAATAAATATTAAAGCGATGGAGCAACCACAGTCCAACGAAAAATACAGTAAATTCAATACGCAAATCGTGGTGCTTATTTTTTGTACGTAGCGGCGACAAACTTAACAGATAGTGGTGGACATGCACACAAATAGGCCTATCGTAACTTCATATTTCTTTGCATAGGCACTTAGTTTTTACCAAATGTAGCGCAACGACCACGACGCAGCCTCGCCCTTTCACACACAGCGGTCACGATACACGTTACAGTATATTTTTCCTGCAATGGAAACACAGATTTATCACAACGTCGTAACTTGCCTAGATAGGTTTTTAAAAAAACACAAGTACAAACTTGATGTAATAATTTGAAGTATTTTTCGGAGCAAGAAGAAACAACGCTTCGTTGTGCAACAGCAGCAACACGCCACGTCATGTCTCCTCTCGCCACTTCTGCCAACTTCAGATTTGTAAACCTCCCGTCATCACATCTAAATATATTATTACAAGTATTAAAAGATTAAAATATCTTCTCAGTTGTAAACTGCAAATACAAAAAAATTTTTGTTTTTTTTTTTGCTGTGTTAAGTATGAAATATGATAAAATTGAAATCATGTATAATTTTCCTGCTACTACTAGCTGTGTGAAATTTCCCGAGAGAGAGAGAGAGAGAGAGAGAGAGAGAGAGAGAGAGAGAGAGAGAGAGAGAGAGAGAGAGAGAGAGACACACACACACCAGTTCCGCTCGGCCTATTCAAGTTTTTCTTCGGACGAAAAAAAAACACCTAGTCACTAGGGCCTACGCACTGTATTTTGCTCTCAGATTTTCAACTGTAACAATGAAATGTGTTTCCATTGAAGTGACCTGAAAATTCAAATATTTCAATAGGCAACATTAATTCACAAATACAATACCAAAAAACCTGGTTAAAACAATATTTTAACTGTGAACTATTTCTTACTAGCCGTTGCCAAAACATCGTCGCTCTCACTGTTTTAAATTCGTATTGAATACGAAATAAATATTACAAGTTATAGAAGATGCTGTGTTAGTTAAAGTATCATTTATTTAAAGGCTGTTCACGATAAAGTGAGCACATTTGAACAACAAAAAAAAAAAAGTCACTACCCCGAAAATAGCTCCATATCTTAACGTCAGATTAAAAGTGTTAGGTAACGATTTGCAATAACTTAAAATATTTATTTCGCGTTGTACTTTTATTATGTATCGAAGTGTACAAAAGAGCAAATTTGTGAAATATTTACTTTTCTAATAATTTCAAAGTTTCAATTGACCGACACACGAATCAAGTGATGACGCCCATGACAACAATAATTTTACATAAGGCAGAAGAATTTACAACGTATGTACAAGTAGATCATAAGCAGGGCTTTCAAAAGTGCTCATTTTACCGTGAACAGCCTATATAAATACAATACTTTTAAATTTAATAAGTGTTTTATACTTGCGATACACAAGTTATTTGAAAAACAGGTAAGCATATTACTCCTAGGGTAATTTTCAAAGGTTTGTTTCAAAACATCCAAAGATACCGTGAATGGACTATACATGTAAACAACCATAGGTTCTGCCTGCTATGTTCGTCATGGTGGGCGTAAATCAGGCGCGAATTTAGAGGAGGGCAGGCTGGCCACAACTGAGGAGCATACAAGTAGAGGGTTGTAACTCAACACTAGCTATAACGAGGGAACCTTATTCTATTAATTTGTTTGCCGAAGCAAGCTGAAGTAGTTTCGATGATACTGACAACGTTTGAATAAAGAGTAAACCACAAATTCTCACTTTGTTACTTTGGTGGCAACGTGAATAACCTCGACAGCTTTATATATATATATATATATATATATATATATATATATATATATATATATATATATATATATATATAGCGACTGGTTCATATTTTCTGGACAATATTATTCATACGTCGCTACCCAAGTTATTGTATAACACAAGTATATTTGAGTGACAATAAACTATAACAATGGAGATAAAACACTAGTTTACGGCAAGTATAATATGTACAGTATATTCATGAAAATAGAGGAGACACGAATAAACAGACATGAAGGCCGCTTATGCAAAAAAAAAGACTGTACTACCACCATAAAAATTAAAATATACAAATCAAACATGTGTTTATACAGTATCTAAAGAGAAAAACTCCTCTGTTTATTGTATATTTATGCTATGCGAACATTGTATGTAGTTTAATTTGTTTATCCACTCTGATTACATTATAATATAACATTGCGCGCATTAATAAAAGTTACCTTTATAATAATAATAATAATAATAGTGTTGACAACTGGCAGGGAAAACGCATGCTTATCAGCACATCCCCCCCCCCCCCCTCAACCACCAGCCATAAAATTTTATATGTGCGCACTCCTTTTGAAGTTTCTAAATTCGTGCCTGGGCTCAATGTTGTGAACCAGGCTTAACGCGGCGCTCAGATAAATCGCTCGCGGGCGCCGCGAGGAAGCGGCACGGGCGCCCCCCCCCCTTTTTTTTTTAATGGTGATGACGTCACCGGTCGGTATTTTACAAGGGTAACATCTCTGCATGACAAGGGGACTTGTAGCTCCCCCCTTGTTTTTTCTTTCTTTCTCGTAGGACATCTCCAACACAACGTGAAATGGAGGCACGTGGCCTGCCCACATCCTCAGCCGTCACTGTTTTCTCGTCGAAGTGGAACCAGTTTACATGTCACGATTATTGCTCTGCCGACCAACAAATATCGAACTATTCCATAGCATCTCCCCCTCCACCTTTTCCCCCTCAACAATCCCCCCCCCCCAATCAAACTGAGACTTAGAAGTTGATGTCTGATTGGCCGCGGTGTTTTTCGACTGGTCTTGTACCATGAATCTATAAACATTTTACGTTCACATCGACCTTCGGTTTTACACCTCGACTCCCCGTATTTGGTGTTCGGTGTCATTATTCGGACGAATTTAATTTATAGCGTGGGATTCACACGACGTATGACAGTTCCAGAGAGATGTAAATAATATAACAAATAAAGAGCACTGGTCGAAAAAGGTTTTTATAGTTGTAATTAATATCCCGTTTATAATATCCTACAGGCCTAGAATGACGTTTGAAAAGACGCACAGACTAGGCGAAAAATACGGTGGCAGAAGCTTCGGGAGAAAGGTATTATTATTCAGATCTGAACTGTCAAGTGTCCACCATCCTCGTTGATATACGTGTTGTAAATTTTTTTAATTACGCGTAATGTTTTTTTTTTTTTTATGTTGTCTTCCTAACTTTCTCTACTACGCATAGTAACTGGAGGGGACAATAAAGTTATCGCCTCTGGTTTCTGCTTGTTTATTGTAAGACTATAAAAAGCTAGACAAGATTCAATTCATACAATCTGCTAGTAGTCTCGTTTTCTCAAGGCAAATGACTAAAACAAACCTCGACATCAGACTAGTTCTCTGACTGAAATTACTATGCCCTAAAAGGGCCGATACACCTAAGGTTACAATCCTTCATTTCTACAGCTTTTGCGAGAATTATTTTTTTATACCCAAACGGGAGCCGATATAGTAAAATCCTCTTAGCATTTTTTGTTACAAATTTTTTTAATGATGTAGTCTAAGTTTTTCAACACGAAAAAAACTGTATAATTTGAACTAATGATTAAATAAACCAAATTTTCGTTAGTTAATTAATTGGATAAAAGGATACACTTTTTTGCGTTGTAAAAATTAGATTACATTATAAAAACAATTTGTAACAAAACTGTAAGAGGATTTTACAATATCGGTTCAAATTAATTCTCGCAAAAGCTGCACAAATGAAGGCTCGTGGCCTTAAGCGAAGAACGTGAAAAATAGTCGTATGCGCAACGCCTATCCACTTTAATATTCCCGGTGTAGTGGAGCTGTTTCGGCCATTTGAGGCACAGAAGTGAATGAGGGAGTTTGAGTGTGAAATCGACTCGCTTACCTGTCGTCCCGGCGCATCTAAACGCAGATTTCTCAAATGGCATGCATCGTTCCCGTTGTATAGCTCAAATGCGAAAATAATCTTCGCGCCTGCCGCTGGAGGGAGGGAAACCACGTGACACTGCTGGCGCTGTACACACCAAACTGATAGCATCGCTCTCCACTACCGCGTTGTTAACCCTTTTAAGGGCAGCACAAGTTTACTGGCACTGAAGACAAGGTTAACGTGAGCTACCTATATTCACCACTAGGATCATCTGAATTGTGTTGGTCGATGTATTCATTTCCACTTACCACCTTCCTATTAGTCCTGGCTACACGGGACACGTTTACTGTAATCTGCAACGATTATTATTGGCTGACCGCCGGTCAATGAAGTCGCGCATTGGCTGTGTATCAGTCAGAGTGTCACGATGGATCTATAACGTTTTACATGTGATCGTTTTCATTGGAGAAAATATAAACAAGAACAGTTTTTTCCTTATGAATTGAAATGCTGACAACTTGTAATGTATTACTTATGTTACAATAAAGTCCAGCGAAACAGTAAAACTATAGAAGTGTGCATTTTGTTTTCAGGAGCAAAAAAAAAATCCACATAAACGTGGTCCCGTGCATGTACGTGCATACTCCTCAAAGGGTTAAATACGGCGCTCGGCGACCTACGTATTCTTTTTTCGAAAAGTTATACGCATGCGGAGCAGCTCTCGCCCAACCGCTCTCGGCCGCTGTCGCTATCGAACTGAACAACCCCTTTCTTTCATGCAGCGGTAATGGACTCACCCTGCGCGTTTCCGTTTCCTCCGCATTATTTTCTCATTTGGATTTCACCGTACCGCTGCATGTATGGGAGTTAAAGTGGTGACCCTGCAATTTTATTGAATCTGTAGCAAACTTTAGTACGTGTCCTTATACTATATTAGAGTTATTTCGATCAGGACGTTTCCCGATGAGGCACTGTGAAGAGGCAGTTTGTAGCTGTGCCGGAGAGCTCGGAAATAGTGCCTGCAATGTGCTTGGTGTCACGAAAGTAGTCTTCGTGCCTCGTCTCAAGTGAACTTTTTTTTTTTTCGTTGAACAGTACACACGACGCAAGTAAAGCATTTCCATTAAAGAGAAATGTGTATTTCAGACACACTGCAACGTAGCTCAAGCTCCAGGTAGGTAGGGTACATAGTCCGCTCTATTTCCCGCGTGTTCATGACGTCGTGGATCCGGCGACGAATGGGTGCCATCTATGCTAGACGTCCTCCCCGTAGAGTGAGTGAAGAGATTTGGGCGGCTCTTAAGGGGAATGGTGCATGCAAAACGTATATTTATATAATTTTTGTCATAACTGGTTTTACAGCGATTTTTTTAGAATTTTGTCTCGACAAGACGTAAATAACAATTTTGAACACCTTCTTATATTGTCAGAAGTGCATTGTGTTCGTAATTCTCGGAGCACTGACTGAAGATAAGAAAGCAAAAATTATTTATTTTCTTCCATCAGCGCTCTGAGAATAATGACGGCAGTAAATATTTAACAACTTAAAAAGGCGTTGAAAATTATTATTTGAATCTTGTCAAGCCAAAAATTTTGACAAAACCTTTGAAACGCCACTTATATCGAAAATCGGGCAAACATACTGCTTTCATGCACCATTCCCCTTAAAATCGGGGTCTTGTGAGCCGATGCGGGTGGCTGAGGTATGGAGTAGCGCCGGAATGAAAGGGCGGTGGAAACGGGAAATCCCTCAAGAAAACCCACCGACCAACGGCATCATCCGCCACGATTCTCACATGCGAAAATCCGGGAGAGACTCGGTCGGGGATTAAAACCGGATCGCTTTGGTGGGAAATGAGCAGGCTAACCGCCAGCCACCGTGGCCCCTGTCGCCCCGTAGAAAAACGCCTCTATAGCTTTCTCCAATGGTTATTTATTACGTATTGCCGCCCTCATTAACACGTTCGTGGCTGGGTTTTGTACCTGTGCATGTTTGTGTACAGACACACACATGCTTTTCAGAAAAAAATTTGACTGAGGTTTTATTTTCCGTAAAAAAAATATTCGTTAGTATTTTACAGTAAATACTTTATGTAAGTGTATATAGTTAAAATACCGATTTTCAGTACCATAGGAATACTTAAATATTGGCACAGATAAACAAAGAACTTTTTGCAGATTGGATTTATTGACTTATAACGCGTGTCCAATGATTATTTAAATATATTATACCCAGGTGTTCGAAGGGTAATATTTATGCTTGAGTATATCGTTAATATAGCGATTTAGAGAAAATTCAGAAGAGAAAATATCCAAGCAAAGAGCAATTGTCCATTAATACCCCGACGAAAGGAAATTGTCTCGCATGTTGTTGATATTTGTTTCATACCAATCAAAATACTTTTTTTTTTGCACACATATTCTCTCACAGAAAATAAATTATGCTTCCATATTTGACAGTTCCAATATTTTCAATAAAATCCGTATTACATGTTCATTCCGTCCCTCCTCAGTTCAGTCCATGTCCCGCCAGTTCGCGATGTTCTAGAGTACTCCGAGCGCCCTCACGTACAGTAGGCTTCGCTAGTCGTTTTTGCACCATCTCGTCCATTCACACCACGAACACCTCGTCCGTGTAAACCATACCAGTCTTCGCGCCCGCACTCAGCTAGATGGCATTCGCCAAAGACTGCCCAGTCCCGCCGTGGCTTGTATTAATATGTTGTAGGTCGTCATTCAGAAATGTTGCTATTTCGCGAGTTGCGCCGAGTGACCTAATGCCCAGAATATTCCTGCGCCTCATGTCGGCTTCTCCAAAGTTGGGGGGGGGGGGGCTGTGACGCAAGCATGTCTCGCCGCTGTCAGTTATTCAATGACTTCCCAGAAGTTGAACAACCAGGCAGTGAACGCGTCGTTCCACGAATAGGGGATGATCGAGGTGGTTCCCCCCCCCCCCCCCCTCAGCCACGAACGGCCTCCCGGCATGATCTGCAGCGCGTAACAATAGGTAATGTGAAAAAATATTCATGATATGGTCAGTAGATAATGTGCAATTCAAGTTAATGTTTAACCACTGAAAAACTTGACATTGTCATATTATTATTACAGGGCAATTATTAGGCCTGCCTTCCATATTTCATATTAAACGTTTCTAACGCGGAAGGACGGTTCATTAATCATGATATCCTAATTAATTTATCAATAAGGTCTAGGCTTTTTCTTAACTTGTAAGCATACTTTTACCGAGAAATACCAATTTATTTTAAGGCTAAGTGAAATATCTGTAGGTAGGCAACACTCCATGCACTCGGCAATATTTTCGGGTATGTATTAAATACGTTTTCTTATTTATGCTGCTGTAGTGCAGTGACAGACATAGATGGTTAATTGCAGTTTTCTGATATACTTAACACGTCACTGCTTTAAAAAAAGGGAATGTGTTGTCTTTAAGTTTGATATTTAGATAATATACAATTGCTCAAGAACTACGCGTACAAACATTGTAAAATGTTAAGGTGACATAACTGCTGGACGCAAACATAAGAGTCCTCGTTCATAAGCCAGAAAGCCAAGATAAACTTCGTCTAAAAAATGACACACAACCCGATGGCATGTGCTGTGTTTCTAACAGGTGGCCTGTAGCCGCCTTAACTATCTGGGCGATGGAGGTCGCCCCACAAACTTGCAGTATTGTTGCTATATACACGGAAACTGTTTCTCCGTTAACTGATGCCTCTGTGGTCATTTATTATGCACACTGATTACATTTCGTGTGGGGTCACGCTGCCTGCCAAATGTAGGCTGCGGTTTCTAAACCCACCACGGGCGTAACAGTGCGAAACGTGCAAGTTAGTTAGCTTGAGTTCATGTTTAAGGGAAGTGGTGTTGTCTGTACCAGCTACATACATGTACTTATTCTAATCGCCCTGCCTATTTGGAAGTGTGTTATGCGTGTATTTCCATAAGATAAAAACTAGAACTGAATAGGAACTGTATTTTGATGGGGTTAGTTTTATTAACTGTATATTTAAATAAATCAAACTCTCACATACTGCAACAGCTCATACAATGTAGTGTGTCCGAATAATAAAATTCTTGATTGTTTTTCGGATAAAAAGGCATGGTTACCACAAAATCTGTACATATGCAAACATAATTATTTTTAATGTACGAAATTTTGTTATTTAAAACTCCATAATAAAAAAATTTAAGAAATTCAATTTTTATCCCTATTTCATTTTCCTAAAAATTAAAATGATTAGTCTTTAAGGTGTGTAAACTGGGGTGTTATAGAGTCGAGGGCAATATTACACTATCTACCAAAAAGTAATTGGGCACCCGTGAAGAAAGGTAATTCAGTACGTCAGTTGACTTGTGTTTCACGGCCTTCGGTGTAGGACTGCTGGTGTTTGTCCTTGGTAGCATGAACACAGAGGTTTATTGTAATGCTACATGAAATGCTCCCAACATTGTGGCGTTTTTACGGAATGGACCAGGGTTATTTCCAGGATGACAATGCCAGGTGCTATGTTTCAAGGGCTACTATGCAGTAGTACGCCGACAACAATGTTCGCCGATTGGACTTGCCCGCTCAGAGCCCCGACCTCAACCCTATAGAACATCTTTGGGACGAATTGGATCGCCGGGTGAGGGCTCGTCAGGCGCGGCCAAAATCCATTGCTCAGCTCATGGAATGGTTGCAAGAGTAATGGCGATGAATCCCCGTGGATGTCCTGCAAACACTCGTAGAGAACATGCCAGACAAGTTGGCTACTGTTATATCCGCAAGAGGTGGCCCTGCGAGAGTCTGACGGGTTGAAAACCTTCGAGAAAAAATTGTGGACAGGTGCCCAATTACTTCTTGGTAGATAGTATATTTTCTTTATTGTTTCGGAATATGTACTGATTTTTTTGGTTTACTTCCCTAATTTTTCGCAAAACGTTCGCATCAAAACTATAGACTGTATCATCTGTTGTCTTATGTAATAGCTGCCAGCATTTAAATATCTTGTAAACTATTATAACCCCATCACATCGAAATATATTAAGTCGTTCAAATTTTGTTCTTTATTGTATGTTTCGGTAATTGGCTTACTGCCAGACCTTTCCTTGGCAATATTTGTTGCGAGGTTCTGAGCGCCAAGCGAGGGCGAAATGAGGTGAGAATGAAGCAGCGGCGGAATGAAAAGGCGGAAGAAACGGAAGTGCCCCGAGAAAAACCCGAACGTTCGCCATGTTTCTAACGTGCGAAAGTCTGAGTGACCTCGCCGGGAATCGAACCCTGTTCGCCTTCGTGGGAGGCAAGGCGAATAGCCTGAGCAAGAGGTGGCCGCCACTAAGTGAAACATTAGGCAGTGCGAATACAACAACGCCTTTGCCGGGTGTTCCCAAATACGTCGGAAGTTGTCGATTACTGCATAGTATGCCTCAAACCAACTCAATGTCCCTATGAACGTATGTCGTAAAGACGATAGTTTCCGAGTTACTGGCCTTCCAACATTATACCACGCGCATTGGTAACAGTCGATCTTTCACGAGGTGCGCCTGTTACGGCCACGATCCTTCATTTCTACAGCTTTTGTGAGAATTAATTTTTTGTACCCAAACGGGAGCCCATGTTGTAAAATCTTCTTACAATTTTGTTACAAATTGTTTTTATTGTGTAGTATAATTTTCCAACACAACAACTGTATAATTTGAACTAATTAAATAAACCCAATTTTCGTTAATTAATTAATTGGATAAAAGTATACATTTTTCGGTATGGAAAAATTAGGCTACATAATAAAAACAGTTTGTAACAAAACAATAAGAGGATTTTTACAATATCGGCTACCGTTTTGGTACACAAAAAAAAAAACTTAATTCTCGCCAAAGCTGTAGAAATTAAGGATTGAGGCCTTAATACGATCATATGAAATGGCGTGAGTGTTTGTTACCTGTGCCATTGCACTGTTGACAGCCGATTCACGTGGAATGCCATTTGCTTACAACCCCGGATCTCAAGACCATTGTTTATGCAACTCCAGTTTCGGACATAACAGTGCTTCACCAGCGAGCGGAACAAATTTTCCAGCAGATACGCACAGTTCTTGGAGTATTTGAACGTGTTAGACAATAAGTGACGCGGTGTGTTCAGGCGCGCATTCATGCACGAGGTGGAGGTTTAGAGCACTACGCGAAGAGTGGCGTATCACTGCTGGTTCACGAACATAAAGGCTGTTCACGATAAAGTGAGCACTTTTGAAATGAACCTTAGGAAAAAGTCACTGCCCCTGCCTGCATATATTTTAATGGGCGGACTGAGTGACATTCACCCCGTAAAGTTGGTATCGATGAGTGGAAAGTAGTTCCATATCTTAACGTCGAATAAAAAGTGTAAGGTAACCGTTAGTGATAACTAAAAATTGTTTCTTTCGCTTTTCGTTTTTTTTTTTTTTTATTTGTTTTCTTAATAAGTTCACAGTTTCATTTGAACGAAGCACGAATAAAGTGACGAGACTCATGGCAATGTTAATTTGACATAAGGCGGAAGAATACACAACGTGTATGAAAGTAGTTCTTATGTACAGAATTGGAAAGTCTGTAACTCAGAAATTATCGACTTATGTTCTTTGGGGTGTACTATCCACTCTCCGATTACTTTCCACATATGTGAGGAAATCCTGCATGTGCAAATCAGTAAGCTGGATTGCAGTATTCCCGGGGTTCTGCGTGCATCCATGCTACTAAAAGTGATAACACTATAATTCATATTTATTTTAAATGTTACTAATATTTTATTAATTTTCACAATTACTCTTTGTTTTTATAGGGGTTTCTCACATTAATATAATCCTCTCTCGCAAAAACACTCCAGAGCAAACACATATAACGTGCATCAAATGTGTTGATCTACTAAAAGAACACAAACATCAGACGAGGCTCATGCACATAACAAATGTAATTCTACAGCACTCCAACATAGCTAAAAATGCTTTTTTTCAAAGCGCTTCATCTCTAAATATACGCGTCAGATTAACGAAAATTTCTCAAGCACCTTGCATTGAATCTTGTTATAGAATTTCCACCAGTAAAATGCTAGGGCCACCGTTTAAAATCCCATAGGTAGAAGCAGCACGACGAGAACACTGCACGTTAGTTAAAAGAGTCCTGTGCTTAGCGGCGATGGCGCACTTGATACGCGTGGCAGTGTCGTCCTAATCGCTCCCGCGCTTCTCTCTTAGATGCGGAGAACAGCTCGAAGTAGGTTGTCCGTAGAAAAGTGCCCTGGTACAGTACTTATCCCCAGTTGCACCATCGTGGTTCGAAACTCGAGCCGAGATTGGATCTAAGATCGACACAGCAAACTGTTGCGCCATTAGAGTTCAGTGCTGTACTGGAGATCGAGTTTAAGTTCATTTCGAACCGCGGAAATTGGTGGTTCGAAATTAACTTAATTTCGATCTCTCACTTTGGAACCAAGATCGACGAAACGGAGATTGAGAATCATAAAACTTCTTTGGTGCAACACTTTTACATTGGAACCAAGATCAAACTGGATCTTGATTCGGAACTAGGATCATTCGATCTCGGATCGGGGAAGAGGTTTCCAATAAAGGGCGGATTGCCGCAACCCTGCGCGTCCATTCGCGCCACAAATAGACGCGAATAAGTTCCTAAATGGTTTGGAGTAACCTCCAAGCGAGCGCACACCGCATCCTGCTTTGCTCAAAGGCTTGTCGCTGAAATATCACTCGCGGGCCTCAAGTAGCCTCAGGCACATTTTTTTATATTTTTTATTTTTTATTTCTTTCAATTTTCTCGACAGAGGATGGCACACCTGACTGTGCTACGTGGAACCCGTACTTCTCACGAGGCCGTTCATTCTTCATAATGTAGTACCTTTATTGCAATAATCATAAGTCTTAACTATCTCCTATCACAACCATGGTACAGACACATTGCTACAATAGCTATATAAATCAGAATGTTTACACTTCTTGTCCGGTCTGTCTTCAATTATAAACGAAAACTTATAAGGCAAAACCAGTTTTTTTTTTTTTTTTTTTTTTTTTTTTTCAAATTCGTGGAACTTAACGTCTACGAAGTAAATATAACTACTTGTATGACATGAGAGCACTATTACTTTCCTTGGCATATATTCTTGCGCCGTTCGACAATTTGCTATGCGACTGTGCGCTAACTATTTCGTAACGTAATTGTGACAAACACCTTTCTACAGAAGGTCAGAAAGTATTCATCTCTTACTGTTAGTGATGTGGTTACGGTTATATATATATATATATATATATATTGTAGCACAGCCTTTTGCATATCCGTATAGGACTACTCGTGAGCGTTGTAATGTTGGCACTCAGCGACTGAAAATTTCATTTCCCAGACACTGTAACTTGAATAAAATATTGCACTCACGCTTAAAACAATTCGTCTTCTTGCTAGAAAGACAAACTTGCAGACCACTTAAAATTACTTTTGTGCAAAAATATCTTGGTGGTGTAATACCGAAGATTAATGCTGGCCGCAACTACAACTTAAAAATGTAGAACGCTCGTGAACGTGCAAAACCCGGCTCTCAGCTTCATTATATTCGCATGCAAAAATGGCCAGCAAGAGGTAAATCTCTAGTCTTGCCGCACAGGTTCGGTGCGTGGGAGTGTTTGGACACAAACTCCGCTCGAATGGAAATAAACTCTACATTAATTAAGGTAGTTACAATTCTAAAACGTTATGGAATAGAACCAACAGGAAGTAGTCGCGGATAACTTGTGTACATCGTAACTAAAGAATACGTCATTCCGCAACGCAAATATTAGTCAACATAGTGTGAACGTCAAAGATAACACAAAAATACAGTTTCTTGAGGATCGGGCATCACTTACGAGAAGAAAGGCGCTAACATGGGCGTTCTTTGTCCTCCGTTCGTGGTCATCAAAAGTCAATATCACACAACTTTCACAATTTGCTTTTTAAATAAGGCGCCGCATTGAATCAAATTTTCACCATTTTCTTAAAATTATTGTAAAATTCCTTAAAAGCGTTGATTGCCATTAGAGGAAATCCTCGCAGCGATATCGTCAACACAACAAATAAAAGGGAACTTCATTTTACATCGAATTTGGTTACCGTATGTAATTCATTCATATTTTTATTTGGGCTGAAGTTTATACCACCCCAGTTTCTTATTCACAAATGCTCATCTACTCTACTGTAACTACTTGTGCACGCAAATACACTAGAAACCTTTTAGCGTGTTCTGCACTATTATATTACTACGTATTGTCGTAGGGTTGTGTGTGTAAATATTTTCGTTGTTCACATTAAATACACGAACATACACTGTGTTAACAGCCTTCTGAAGTCGCTTGATCGATGCCTGTCACGTACCCGACGACCTCCCTGCCATTTTACGATAATGGGAGAAGTGCAAAAACGTGTGTAGTTCGAGGGAAAATTCACAATAGCAAAGATCAGTTTCGCCAAGTTATGTCGAAATAAGGTGGAAAAATTGGTTCTGTGGGAGGAGGGATGTTCCCTTCGTTGCGACAGATGTCAGGCGACCAAGGCGTTTGTGCTGCAAAAAAAGGGTCCAGTAGTTTTCAGTCGGGGAGAAGAAAAAAAAGTATTGCGTGTTTTGGTTGGAGGGGGGGAGCAATTTTTCTGTCAACTTTTAATGCCATTCCGTGAAAACAAGCTACACGCCTTAAGCTGTTTGCAGCGTTGGTTTTTGCCTTCATCTCTCCGAATTTCGGAATTAAATTTCTGAGCCGCCTTCTGATGCTAACGGAGAAAATAGTATCATATGTCGGCACCGCTGTCACTTAAGAGGAAGGAAGGTTCCTACAAAAAACAGAACGGGAATACAAAACTTTTAAGCCGTTGGAAATATGTTTTGTGGTGGTCACCTCGCCCTTGTTAAAGTAATGGTTTTTAAGCAAAAATAATTGAGGTTTTTTTGTAAGACCACGTTCTTTTATAGTTGCCTGGTGTTCTTTCTTGCTCAAGAATGTGGACCGCCCTGCGGAGAACATATGTCGGAAATGTTCTATTTTCTCTCAGCATCGATAAGTTGTTTGTTCTGCATTTTAACTAGGATACATTTCTGTCCTACTTTTTCTTACTCTTAGACGTTTTTGTGCACCAACAATAAAAATGCAAACGAAGCTATCTTCCTAAAAACTTAATGAATTTTCTGAAATATATATTTTTGTAGTTATTTGAGTGAATTTCTAGGTTTCTGGGTTTGAGCCTCGTCGCGGAATATTTTAGTGAAGTCACAGTGACAGGCTCGATTTAACTTGAAGAACTTTGCTGGCTCTTGCTCTGAATTTGTTATATCGTGGGGTAATATCTATGTCAACGAAGTGGGTATTACCTACATACTGGCATTAATTCAGAATTATTTACCATCTTATGTGATGGCTGTAAAGATACTCGAGCTCCATGTACCCTACAGTATTTCTCGATCGTTTCTGTAGAAAATGCTTACATACCTTTTAAACTGATTTACTTCATACTATTTTCAATAATTTTTAACATCGGCAATGCGTAATAAGCTGCAATAGTTTTTTTCTTTCAATGTTTGCAATTTTCTATGAAGACTCGAGTAATGGTTGTGTATACTAAGAGTAACCTGTAATGCAGTTACACTCACTACCAAAAAAATTTGCGCACCGTCTAAAAAACATTTGGTAATTATTGAAATTGCTAAACAGTCACATCGATGGATGATGTGTGACAGTTTATGTTTCGCGTGAGGGTAAATGCATGTTCGCTGTACGGCGATGGCACTTCCAACGCTCTTCGTTTGACGATTATAAACAGTCCTTAGAATAATGCTTGTACGGTAATGTCACACACAATAATTGTCAAACGTGAATAATGAGCGATAGGCATGTTGAGAATATGCACAGTACAGTAGTGCCATTAACTGACGGAGTTTGAGAGAGGCTGGATAATAGACCTTCGAGATGCAAAGTGGACAGCGCGCCAAACTCTTCGTCATTTGCGATCGTCTTGACTTCACTGCCAGGTTGCGTTGGAAGTGATGAACAAAACTTTTGCCGAAATTTATCTGTTATTATCAGTGTTTTTTCCCCATGTATTTGTATATCAGACTACAGTGGTTAATTTGTAGACAATATCACTTTGTATTAATTTCATCATATAAATAAGGTCATTATTATTGTTATACGTGGCAGACTGGTTCAACTTCGGTGGTTAAGTTGTAGACAAGGTCATATGGTCTCTTCGCCACCTGTTCTGGATGACCATGACGGACTACCAGAAAGGATGATTGTTTAATTGTCAGACAGACATGAACAAAGTCAATAGCTTCCGTCATCCTGTGACAGCTTCACTAGCGCACAGTATCTCTACCGTGAATATTTCCTGGCGCCTAGTACATGCAGATCTACGATCCCGTCATTTATGTGCCGTGTCATTGACATCTCGAATTTGTCGTCTTCGTTTTCAGAGTATAATGCTATGAACTGGCGAGGTATTGTCGTTAGTGACGAGGCACTCTTTTCTTTGTGTACGTATTACGTCCGTGCTATCGCATGTGAACGCTACAATCCGTGACTAAATTTGCAACCGAATACGAAGTAACGTGAACCATTTGTACACCCAGCAACACAGCAATCTGGTAGTAAAATACTCGAGGACAGAATAATCACATACACAAACAGGAACAGCAGGAGAAAATCTGGCTACTACTAGTCTCGGTATTAATCATATTGAATTTAAAATTTAAGTTAAAATGCTTAAATTTATTTAAAGAGCGAGAAAGCCCTACGGATCTTTATTTAATACTATATTTGAAATGACAACAATGGACGACTGTGATTGAAAAAAAAATATTTGGAGGTGTAATTGAGCTCTAAATGACTTGGCTTTTCCCAGAAAAACAAAATAATTCATCCAGATGGCAATACAAACTAAGCAGATTATTTGTGGCTCGGAAAATATTAACCACGTAATTGAAATATTCCTGGTTGGGGTAGTGGCCTTTGTAACACTAGTGTCCTCGTGATTGTTAGAAATTAAAATCCTTGAAAATGTTTCAAAATTACGCCAAAGTTCTTTAGTAGTCCTTCAAAAATAATTGACTTTAAACAAAACGTTTACAATTAGCAAGCGGCAGAGCAAGGGTTTGCCGTAGTAAATGTCGGAAAAGTCGTGTACGTACGAAAAACAACATGGCGGTGTGAAAATGTTCTAGAATGTCTTATGAACGGAGTTAGGTGAAGAACTTTATTTGTAACTTCTTAACTGGAATTAATGTTGAAACGTAGAATGTGGGTGATGTTGAAGTTCCCGAAGATCAGGTACGCCGACGGGGCATCTCTCCGGATACGCAGTAGCCCTGGGTGACGTCTTCCCTATATGTAAGCACACGGCTTACGGTGCTAGCATACAGTTCAGTTGTACCTTAACGGACGTCTCACGAGCTATAGCCAACCTCTCTGAAAACTACGCGGAGGAGGATAATACAGGCCTACTTATTGCTTTAAACACCTCCCGTCTTTGTCTCTGGTAGACGGCCTGCTATTTCACGGGTGCGAACTCTGACTTCACTAATTTAACACATAGTGCAATGCCCACTCGGGCTGACTGCCTGACGTCGCGTAACAAGATGTCAGGGCTTCCTCGTTAAAAACTAGACATAAGAATGTTCTTTAAACACTGACCAATCACGTGGGTTACAAATTAAATTCATTTGAACTGTCACGTTGTACTACCCCAACGTTCAATATGCATAGTCATATGGCCGTATAAGTACACGTACAGAATGTAGAATAGAAAGACCTATAAATATGTGACCAAATAAAATTACTGTTTAAAAAATATTAAATATTATGTACTCTGTTTCAAAAACAATAAATAAATCTTGCCACAAAATAAAATTAATCAAGTGAAAAATAATATTGAGCTTGTTAAACATAAAAATTACGTGTAAATTACTATTCATTATTATAGATGAAAAAGCGTGTGCTACATATTTCATGAGTGAAACTGTTTCGCCTTAACAGCCCGTGGTGGTTTCCCACCGATTCCAAGTGGAAACTTCTTCACTGATTCGAGTAGTTTGATTTCACTGCGAATCAAGGGGTTTCCACCGATTCGAATTTAGAGTGTGTCCGAATAATTCTGTTGCATTCGGAACTGTCATTTCGCACATATATATGCATATATATATATATATATATATATATATATATATATATATATATATATATATATAGATATATATATATATATGATTGCGTATCTTTGCCAATCTGTACTGTTACTGAAATATAAGAAATATTTACTTAGTTTTACGAAAAGTAAATAAATATTATGACACACACGAACATACGACAGTATTATATGGGACATTTGACAACATTGAATAGCAAGTGTCGGAAACATTTCGTGTTTACGTGTGCATGGTAAACTGCACATCGGCACGCAGTCCTCCTGCTAAGTTGGCAGTTAGTCCCAAGACTCAACGTTGTACTATAGCAGGATATTGCGTATAATTAACACCTTATACCATAAAGTTCCACGACTTCAGTTGGATGGCATATGAATAAAATGTTCAGCCCATGGCAATGTTAATTTTACGTATGGTGGAATACAATGTTATCAGAGAAGTAGATTTTGACCGTAGCTTTTAAAAGTGTTCATTTTGCAGGATGGGGTGCATTTCTTATGTGTTACCGTCACTCTAACACAATATCGTCTGAATCCAGCTGTTCGTTCTTGGTGCGTGAATTATTATACTGAGTGTATAGTAGTACACACAATTCCAGACTACCGAGAACTGCTTTTTTCAACGGTACCCTTGTTGGTCATGTGATATATAATAAGTAAATGTCGGGTAGGTACTACTCATTTCTGGAAAACGAAGTCGTCATGCATTTCTGCCGCCATTAGTACACGTTAAATCAGTTCGTTAGTGATCGCCTGGCGGTATCACCACAGCCACGATATTACATTTAATGAAACTGGGCCAGATGGACTATCTGAATTATTTCCATCCTTTCCTACCTTATTTGCTGCATTAAAAATATTTTTCGCTTCGACTAAAAATAAAAAATAAAACTGTTAGGTTGAAGGAGGGAATTAAGTGCGTGCTGTCAGAATAGCTAATCAAAGTTGAATGTAAAGAGGAACAGCGATGAGTTAAATGGGAGTGCGGTTAAATCCCAGAACATCTCCCACCTCCTTCGCCCCTTCTTATTCGCGCTGTTTGTCCGCCTCAAAAGTGTTTTCTTCCAGCGGGAAGGAGCGGAGTAAATGTTTGTTTATTCCGTTTCTTGCTGCCGCTACTTGTTATGTGCTCTCGCAAGCAGCATTCTCTCGAGGCATCCCTAAACCTCCCAGGCTCCCCCCCTCCCCCTACTCACGGCTGCTCTCGCCCCGCCCCCGAAACACTAGCAGAGTGTCGTATCAGACATTCCACGCCAGTAGCTTGCCCGTCGCGATCCGACGTAGCCTCTGGAATTTCGCCCGCCGAACGTCCCAGGAAATTAATATAAAAGTTAAAGCGAGAGAGCAGGGTGGAAAAAAAAATGTACGTCAGGTCGGTGGAGAAGGGCGGAAAAAAAGTCACCCAAACTATTCCACACGTCCCTATCGAGTTCGGGTGAACCGGCTTGCTGTGAATGCCTTTCTTCCCCCTGTAGTCCTTTCTCACCCCTGTCACCGACTCGATAGCAACCCAGTCGCTTGTCTCCCCCCTCCACCCTCTCAACACTATATATTCACTCACCCCCTCCACTCCACTCCCGAAACGTAATTTAAAAATACTTCTTTTATTGTGTACTTTCCCGTCCTTGCCTCAGTGTACTCTCCGACCCCCACAACTTTTGTTTTACGTACAGCGAATCGGCGCGGAGGCAAAATAAAACTAGTGATTTCAAATGAAACATCAGTTTGAATCGACCTGGCCGCGATTGGGGGGAAGGAAGAATGGTGTGCCGCCCGGGATATACACGGATTTACCGCAGGAAAGAGAAGGAGAGAAGGAAATATGAAACCGCAGATGAACACCTGGCGGGATAAATCCTCAGGCCGCGCCCGTCTTCACTGGGGTGCATATCATTTCTCGTCAAGTCACGTCTCGCGTGAAACATTGCCTCAGTCCATTAGCACGAAAGAAATGACTAAGTTCAGGCATACTATCACACATACAAAAAATTATTTTTTACTGAGTATTTTCTGTAAAATATACCATGCAAAATTTTTGCGGTGTAAAAATTATGCTGCAGTTAATACAAAACTGTTCGTTCGGCATTACAAATAAGGTCGCTTTAGTAATAAACGATTAATTTTGTAATAATAGCGAAGTAGTTTTGTTATCGACGCAAAACGTTTGCAATATTTTCTTTTTCTAAATATAGAACGATTAATTGCGATTTTAACACGACTTTTTTATTTTTGATTTATAATATGCATTATTCTCCAGTAGCAACCTACGCTGGCCCAACGGTTGACATTTGGTTCGAAAGCTTGGCTATATGTTGGCCTGGAACACACAAATAATATTATGTCAACGAAAATTTACTACCACGAAAAAGCTGTGAGATTACTTGTCGTCCGTCAGGCAATGATGCCTCTAAATCAGAAAAGTTCATAACATATTGTGAGTGCATATTTTTTGTACGTTTAACTGGTTGGTTAATGCTGGTAAGAAGTTGGTAGGCGTACTGTTGATAATTGGTACGCATTTTTCTGTTGGGCCAACTTTGTGCAACCAACATATTATGTGACACTATGAAACAAATTTTCTGATTGTCAGCAATGCCACTTTTTGTATTTGATTAACTACTAAGGTTTTTCGAGATTTGAATTCTTTTCTATTTGACAAATGGTTAGTTGACTATACGTTGTGTCAATGTTGGAAACACAATAGTTGGTAATTGATACTTACTATTAAATTGGGCCAATATATAGCAGCTAACATTTCGCTAACAACAGTACATTTCTAATTAAATAAAACAGTATTTTCGTATGTTTTATCAAAAGCCATGGTTATTTAATACACATTCCATTAGTTATTTGAAATTTGCTTTTGTATAAATATTAAATTTCACAGCACATAACGTTTTTCCAGATGTAATTTTCCTTTGCTGTGAACATAAGAGTCGATGTGAGATACTTTTTGTTATGTTCAGTCAGCACTGCATTATAAACTTTATGTCAAAATAACATATTATTAATATGTTCTAACTATTAGTATGTTCTAAATGAAAAGTTAATATAATGTCTTTTATTTCCTGGATTTTCAGGGTTTTTTTTTTTAGACTAGTGATCCTTTAACAATAAACAATGCGTAATTTGTTGTGTGTTGGTTACTAGTTGCGAAATATACTGTTTTAACTAGCTGATACTTGAAACCGACCGGATCATCTTTTAAGAGCACTGTTTTCGCATGTTGCTGTAGGTATTGGGTGAGAATCGTATCGGGTATAACCATACTTACAATATAACTTACTGTCGCTGGAATATTATGAACAATTTTTATTTGGTGGCTTTTCATATCAAAAGCTTTGCACATAAAAAGCCTCGTCATATTTCCAGCGGTTGTATACATCACCAAAGCAGGTTTTTTTTTACCTTCCAGAATCTAATGTGGGCGTAATTGACTGTAAAATCATCTGCAACAGTGTTGTACTTTTCAAAATGACTTCTTCACACCGCTCCCGAAAGTTGTTATTAGCTTGATACTTTCCAGTTCAATTTCATGTTCGTCTCCGTCGGCTTGTTTCTCCTTTCACTCTTCGCCAGTATTTATAAAATCTTACAGTGTAAACAATGTTTATATGGTGTCGGTAGAAATTGTTTTTTGTTCGGATGTCGGATGCCGTGCAATTAACTCTCCGGCTGCGCACTACAGTATTGGCATCAGTTTGCCGGATATTGCAGTTGTGGGATATGTAACTTGGGGAAATGGGCTACACTGACGACGCAGACGAATTATTTTGTATGATAGTTTCTGGAGCGCTTTCGTTCCCCTTTCCACTGCGTATATCTGTTGACAATCATAGGGCTTCATTCCGTGATATCAAGAGAGTCGCAGTCGTCTGGAGTGCACAAATAAGAAAATTATGTTATTAATAAGCTCCATGTTCTTTTATGCGTCGAAGCTAAACAGCATGCTGATTCAACGGGTGAAGAAATTATACAGTTCTTATATTAAGCCATTCAGACCCAGTGTAAAAAAAAAATTGTGTAAATATTGCACAGAAAGTTTTGATACGTCTATAAATTTGCGCCCATAGTAGGAGGCAATCCGGAAAATACGATGATAACAAAATCGGGGAATTCAGTTTGGCATTGCAGCTCCGAATCTATCGTCTACATTCAGAATTCAATTACACCATTCTATTGCCAAAGAATCAGAGAATATGTAACTTTGAAGGAGGACTACGAAGCAGAGGGGTTGGCCTGGGGGGGGGGGGAGGATGTGTGGGGGGGGGGGCGCAATTTTGTGCTCGTTTCGCCACGTCTCATAACTTCCGCGTAGTACAACGTTAGACTAGGAGAAGGTACGACTCTCGTTTAGCTTTCAATCGACAGCTATCGTCAAGATCAATCGATTGCGTGTATAAAACATTTGTGTGGCGTGATTACGGTGAAATTGTATTAGCTAAACGTAAAAAATTAAGAAAACTTAGTACAATGTCGGCCTATACTCGTCAAAAAGCCAAGTCGAAATACAGAAGTCATATACGGTTGGAAAGAGCATCTCGAAAGCAACGCAGTGATATCCATAAAACTCTATATGATCGAGTGAAGCGGTGCCGGGAATGTAAAATAAACAAGGTGTCCGAGCGCGTCAACGTATAGTCCATTCCCCATTGGAAGCAACTTTCTCGGAGCCCTGCTACATATCTACTTGCAGGCCCGTTTCGTATCCTTCCGTCAAATGTAAACAAACATTGCAATGTGACTGCCATGTAGCATCTGTCAAAATTAATGTTTGCATGCCATTGTGTGTGTACATGTGTTCGTATACTTTCGCTACACCTAAAAATAATAACCGTTGAAATGTGACTTATACTTTTATATCTGTCAAATGTGTTGTTTACTGTTTACAGCTTTTCAAATAATTCTGTCTTAGGTCTATTTCAAAAACCATTTCGTACGAATATTCACAGTTTAGGCCTATAACATTATTTAGGTCAGCTTTATGACGTTTTAAGAATGCCTGAATTAACGATAGTTCTTACGGTTACGTTACATTAACATATTTGTTTTCCACGACATAGCACATTACAAGTAATGCACGTTAATATTTTGCCGCGACTGTGTTAAACACTGTTACAACTGCGGCGTAATGAACTGTAGTATTTAACTTTTTGTTATTTATATATATTGGGTTATTTCTTTAAAAGGACGGCCTCAGTTCGAATGACGAAGAAATAGTCAGTCCAACGAAAAAGCGACATTAAATTCAAGCACGCAACTCGTGTCGCTCATTTTTTGTTATAGAAACTTAAAATATAGCGGTAAACATGTACTCAAATAAGCCTACCGTAACTTTTATTCCAATCATATTTATATGTATTGCTACTTACTGTGTATTAGGTTTATTGAAATTTATTGTGGCTAGGCTTGGTTATTTTGTTGGTATTGGTGGTAAATCACGTCACACGACTGTGTTTCAAACACCCAGGGCAAAGGTACAACGTTGTGATAAATAAACATACTTGGTTGTAAATAAATAACTTAGTCATAAAAACAGTTCACATTTACAACGTATAAATAGTTCACATCAAATATTTGAAATCACGCATACACAGATCCAGCATAACGGTCACCACACAGCCACGCCACGCTATTTCACACGCAGCGGTTAACGAAACATACCGTAAGAGTACATTTATTATTGCCGCGGAAACACAGATTTATCACAACATCGTAACCTGCTAAGGTAGGTTTAAAAAACACAACGCCTACAAGCGTGATGTGGTAATTTGAAGTATTTTTCTGAGTAAGTATAATTTACTCTTCGTTTGGTAAAACAGCAACACGACATGTCACGGCTCGCCACGTCTGCCAACTTCACTTTGTTCCTGCCCCGCCATCATATCAAAATATATTAAAATAAGTATTCAAACATTAAAATCTCTTTTCAGTTTTAAATCACAAATTCAAAAATCATTATTTTCTGTAATAAGTATGAAATATGCTACGATTGAAAACAGGTTCAATTATCGCGTACTAGCGAAGTGAAACTTTCCGAGTGTGAAAGAGACAAAGACAGAGAGATAGAGAGAGAGAGAGAGAGAGAGAGAGAGAGAGAGCGACAAAGCTCGCTCAGCGGACAGTTGCTTCAAAATTGTTCTAGCTCGATAAAACAACACCGTACCATTACGTCCTACTCACGATATTTTCCGCTGTAATTTTTAAGTGTAAAAATGAGATATGTTGCCATTGGGGCTACCTAAATATTTAAATATTTCAATAGGCGCCGTTTAATTTACAAATAGTATACTAAAATCCGAGGTTAAAATAATATTTTAACTGTGAACTATTTCTTACCGGCCGTTGCCAACACGTCGCTGCTCTCGCTGTTGTTAATTCATATTTAAAAAGAAATAAATATCACAAGTTATAGAAGATATTAAGGTAAAGTTTCATTTATTCAATAATTCAGTACTCTAAAGTTAACCACAGTGTTATATAGTTGTGGAATACAGGTTATTAAAAAAACAGGTTGACATGTTATGCCTAGAGTGTTTTTTCAAAGGTTGATTTTCATAAATCGCTTCCAATCGGGAATGGACTATAAACGTATTCATGCAAAACAAACGGCCGTGTCTCCAACACAACCAAACCTAATTTTTTCTTGGCCATTTTGTACACTGCGAGACTCAGTGCCCAATCATCTTCCTTGTGGGTCACCGATTCGTTCACCGTGCTAAATGATGTTCACGATCAAGTGAGCACTTTGAAATCAACCTTAGAAAAAAAGTCACTGCCCCTGCTTGCATATATTTTAACGGACGTACTAAGGGGCATGCACGCCATGTTAAGTTGGTAACGATGGATAAAAAGTAGTTCCATGTCTTAACGTCGAGAAAAAAGTTTTGGGTAACCATTTGTGATCACTTAAATTATTTCTTTTGCTTTATATTTTTTTAATTCATGGAGGTGTAAAAATGGCTGGATTTGTAAATTATTTACTTATCCAATAATTTCAGAGTTTCACTTGACCGATGTATGAATTCAGTGATGAGGCCCATGGCAATGTTAATTTTACATAGAGCGGAAGAAGTCACAGCGTGCATAGCAGTAGATCTTAAGCAGGGCTTTCAAAAGTGCTCATAATACCTTGTAAAGCCCATAGAGTCCTGGGAATTCCTAGTAAACAACATTTAACGCCTCAATGTCACGTTCGGCTATAAGGAAGCATGGCGACGGCGATGGAAAATAGCAATAAATAATTAAGCTTCCCGCCTGTTCTGTTTCCTCAGATTTTGAAGCGGTGACTGTAGGGTTTCAATACATCAATCTGTTCAGGACAGATTCGGCATTGCCCCTATAGTCCGTTCACGACTGGGACGGACTTTCTCGGAATCTTTCCTACTCCCATTTTTAAGCAATATATATATAAAAACACGTTAAAACATTCAAACTATATTCTCTCTCCGTGCTGGCAAACTAACTGTACCCGCGCCAGTCACTGTTTGTAGTAACGATGCATGCAGCTGACGACTAAGGTGTTCTTCAAAAGTCTGTTCCAGTCGTGAACCGACTATAGTTTACAACCCTGTTTTACAAACGAATAAATATGGAAAAACAGAGGCTGGTGACTTACAGAGATTTTTGCTGATTTTGACACGTGTCAACGGCCACATTTATGTTTACAGTAACCGAATTTGTGAATGAGCAACAAAATGTCGACTTTCGTTTCTGTTCTGGAAAAAAAATTAAATTAAAATATTTTATAGATTTTTTTAAGAATTAGAGTATACAATGGTACTTATAATCATAGACTAACTATGAGGTAGGCCGCTTATTCGTCTTCTGCGCATGTCCCAACATTGACCTTCCCCAAAAGAACACAACTGTCAAAGTCACATGGTCGACAGTGATGAACGTGTTTGTTTATATCTTAAATTTTAAATGACAAGCACTGTTACAATAAAGTATTTTTACAAGTTTGAATGTTGTCAAAATGCATTACAAATTGATTTAGAGGAAGTATAAAAACATCTCAAAAGTACTTGTTTACTAAACAGTGTTCTAACCTCAAGCCCAATCCATGCCATTTTTGCTAGACGTGTAGGCAAGCAGTTCAATGTTGGGACACGGAGATTGGTTGTGTGCAGCCAACGAGATCGGTCTACTCCATATTTAGTCTATACTTATAACGCGTCCCATTTGACAACTAGCCAGGACACTTAAGGATGGTTTGTTTTATTATAGCCAAACAAGAAACCTGCCCCTCGCTGGTTGCGATAACGTAACAAGTTCTGCGTGCAGTGTGCACCAAAAATTTCCTTACTTGTAGGGGCCGTGGTGGTGTAGTGGTTAGACTACTCACATTCCACCTAGGCGAACCGGGCTCGATTCCCGGCGGAGTCGCCCCCGGATTTTCGCATGTGGAAATCGTGCCGGGCCGCGGGTTTTCTCGGGGATATCCAGTTTTCCCCGCCCTTGTATTCCAGCGTTTCTCCATACTCACTGAGCCGCCTAAAATTCTCCACTTCTTTTTTGTAACATCTAAAATGAACAAGAGTACGAAAGGGTTAAGGAACTCTTAACGGTCTTAACCTGGACTGAAAACAGAACACAATTTGCGGTGATTGCACTGCCCGGGACTAAAACTACGTCCTCTCCAAATTGAAGCAAACGCCTCATCGCATAGCCACGCACATTATATCGAAATAAAACAGTGCTGAGAATTCGGTGGATGAGACCCATGTCTTCGGAAGTGCCTCCGCAATTAAACAATGTTTTATTTATTTACAATATTTACTTTTTATGACCAGAGTACAGGTTTCTACTTGTAAGATAGCAGAGTAAATGGTTGAATTAGTGTTACAAAAATGTAGTCCTTTCAATAAGTTTAGATCATTGGTGTTGTTGATGAAGATGTTTTTCCACATCAGTGATACTAACGTAGCTTGAAAAAAAAATCATAATACTCAATTACGACATCAATAAGAAGTACTTAAGAGAAAAAATCGAATAGTTTCTGAAACGTTTTTGTCTTCATTCGTAAATGTAAATAGCAACTAAATTAACGAAATAAACAAATGAAACCAATCCCTTGCCGTATTTCAAATACACTGTCTTTTATTGTAACTAGTAATAAAGTCATATTTATATTATTATCTGGTTTTAATACATCCTCTCTATAGAAATTGCGATTTTTCTGCAAACAGTTATATCAGTTACATGAAGAATTAAATATCAAAGTGTAATCTTGTTATTTGCCTGAATAATAAGGTTTTCAATTTATAAGTACGTACAGTATATTATAAATATAAGTGAAGAAGAAGCGTAACATTGGTGTTAATAAAATCAGCATTTAAGATGAATATCTACAAGAACGTGAATTTGGCCGTGCTGTAGCGGAAAGGGGATAGTGTGAAACAAGGCCAGGATGAACGAACGTGGGTCAGGGACGCACTAGGGAGAGGCGGACGAACACACGCTAGGGCGCGCGCCGGCCGATCAAACTGCGGGCCTAATAATTGAGCAAATACGAGCACGTATGCTCGCCGGCCCTGTGTTTCACCAGCGCTGCCGGCCCTCGTAACAAAGCCATTACTTGACGCCCTGGTTCGTCATTGCCGGGTATCGGGGGGAAGGGGGGAGGTGGCCACGTGACCTCGCGGTCAGATGGGGTGCTTACACGAACCCCGCCAACTCGGCCTCGTCGCGTCCCTACTATAATTCCTGATCACCGCGCGCTGCGTCCCACACGTAGTATGGGCCTCACATAGTCTGCTTCAAAACGAGGCTTACCAACCTCAGGAGTTTTCACAATGTTGTGTCTTGACGTCAAGCTCTTTTTAGTTATATTAATAAAACAAATCATAGTGCAGACACCTAAAAATAATTCCTATTAAATATTTTCCAGGCAAAGTTTCAATCTGGTGAATTTACCCTATGAAACTTTAAAGTAAGTGAAGATATTTAGGCGGCTCTTAACATCGAGGCCTTGAGGGCCGATGTGGGTGAAGCGAAGTGAGTGTGAGTGCGGAGCAGTGCTGGAGTGGATGGGCGGGGGAAAAGGTAGATCCCCGAGAAAACCCTCCGACCAGCGGCATCGTCCGCGCGATTACCAAATACGAAAATCCGGGAACGACCCCGCCGGGAATCGAGCGCGTTTCGCCTAGGTGGGAGGTGAGTAGTCTGACCACTGCACAAACAGGAGCCCCTAAAAGTAAGGAAATTTATGTGTGTGTTTAACCCTGTTATACGCTGTTCACGTTAAACTGAGCACTTTTGAAAGCGTGCTTAGTATCTACTTGTATGCACATTGTGTATTCTTCCACCATACCGTAAATTAGCATTGCCGTGGGCCTGTTCACTTTATTCATGCCTCGGAAAGTGAAACTGTGTAATTATTAGAACAGTAAATCTTTCACAAATTTAATATTTTTTCCACTTATATATATTAGAAATAACCAATAAGTAAAATGTATAATTTTGTTATTCATAAATGTTTACCAAACAATTGTAATTCAACTCTAAGACTTGGAACTACTTTCCCTTCGTCGTTGCCAACTTTACAAGGCGAATGTCACTCAATGTGTCCGTTAAAATATGTGTAGGTAGGAGCTGTGACATTTTCAAAGGTTGATTTCAAAGTACTCACTTTACCGTGATTAGCATTTACAATTGCGGGGGGAAAGAACTGTAGTATTTAACCTCGTGTTATTGATATGTGTTGGGTTATTTGGTTAAAAGTACGGCCTCAGTTGGAATAAATATTAAAACGAAGGAACAGCCAGTCCAACGAAAAGACATGGTAAATTCAAGAACGCAACTCGTGTCGCTTATTTTTTGTACGTAGCAGCGGCAAACTTAAAAAAAAATAGCTTGCTATTTTCTAGGTTTATTTCATTATTTATTTAAATTTATCAGGCTGGGATTAATATTTTATTGGGATTGTGGTATACATTCAAATCACAGAAACGTACGCACGTTACAAAATTGTGTTTCAAACACCTAGGGCAAAGTTACGTTGTGATAAATAAACAGACGTGACTTTAAAAAAATTAATTTTAGCCGTATAATTAGTTTACGGTTAAAACATAAATTTCGCACGTCCAATATTTGCAGTCACACACACATACACGTGCACACACACATACACGCTCGAGCAAACAAGCACACACACGCACAGGCCCGGCGTGAAGTAAAGGCAACAATAATCTTTCCTACACAGCGGTTTCAATGCACGTTAACAGTATATTTATTCCTGCCGTGGTGGAAATTTAAAGTATATTTTACAAGAAGAGAAATTAACGCTTCATTCAGCAACATGCCATGTCATGTCGCCATTCGCCACTTCTGCCAACTTCGGGTTTGTAACCGTTCCACTGTCGCATCTCGATATATTATAAGTATTGAAACAATAAAATCTCGTTTCAGTCCTACATAAATTAAGATTTCCAAAAGAATTATTTTTGCTGTAATAAATATGAAATATGCTAAAATTGAAAACACTTATAATTTTTTCTGCACCTACCATCGGAGCGAAACATCTCAAGAGAGAGAGAGAGAGAGAGAGAGAGAGAGAGAGAGAGAGAGAGAGAGAGAAGAGGTGATAAGCTCCGCTCCGCCATTGGAGTTTTTTCCCCGGACGATAAAAAACACCATGTCACCAGGGCCTACGCACCGTATTTTGCGCTGATATTTTTAACTGTAACAGTGAAATATTTTTACTTCAGTGCTACCAAAAAATTTTAATATATCAGTAGGCAACGTTTAATTTACAAATAGTGTACCAACAAACTAGGTTTAAACAATATTTAAATTTCGATCTATTTCTTATTAGTCGTTGCCAACACATAGCTACTCTCAATTTTTTAAATTCGTATTTAACACAAAAAAAATATTACAATTTACACAAGATACTATGTAACAGTTTCATTTATTCAAGAATACGAAACTTTTGAAGTTAATCTGTGGTAGATATCTTTCTGGTATACGAGTTAATTTAAAAAAAAAGGTTGACGTGTTACTCCTAGGGTGATTTCTCAAAGGAACCGTGAATGGACTACAGATATGACATGTGGCCCGAAGCTATATTTTTAATTTTAACATTAAAAATAATATCCCTTTGTTTTGTCTTATTCATAGCTTGAAGTTTCGTGCAGGTGCTGCAGTTTGAATGAACAGCACTTTACCTAATTGGGCAAAACTGGTATCATTCACGTCCAGTTGTTACCCTGGTGAAAATAGTTACGATATATGCCATTTACAGGCCCTTCGAATAAAAGCAGCTATTAATTACCTCATTTATCCCTGGCGTATTCTGCGTGGAAATTCTGAACAAGTTAAGCCTTTCCCCCCCGACAGAGTATTTTTCAGCATTGTCAAAGCCTTTTTTTTTTCTTTTAATTGCCTGGTTATACAAAAATATCACAAATGTATTTTGTTTGTGCAGCAAAATAAAACTGCTGTATGTGCTGACGTGAGATATTTTTCGTAGAAACAGTGTAATTCATTATCCCAGCAGGCAACTAGTATAACTTTACACACAGATAAGTTTATACTGTATTTTTAAATTTCTAAACTTAATCAATTTTTTCCACTTTCGTAAATTGTTAGTTCATTAATTTTGCAAAATTAATTTTGTTGATAATTTCCTAAAATTAATTGAAATCATAATTTTCAGCGTACCCTGTTTCATTTATGTAACCATATTTGCGTTATTTGGCAGCAAACATATATATATATATATTACTAGTTGAGGTCCTGGTAAAATAATCACGTCCAGCTCTGTAACCCAGCTCTGTAACACGTCTGCTATCGGAAAACACCCGAATTAGAGACTGCAGTAGCACTGGGAGTTTGCATTCATACTTTACTTGAAAACGAATCTGTATTCAAATGCATCGTGCGATACAAAATCTGAATTGGGACACTGAGAAAACTCCCGTATTTCGCAGTTGTAACTGCTGATGATCGTTTGAACAAACAAGAGGTTGGTAGTCATTTCATCTCATGATAACGTGACCCAGTGATTATTTGTGTAGCTGCGAGTATGCAGAAGAATATAACTTCAGTTATTTAAGGCTGTTTCTTTACAAGTACATGGCGTTATATATAAATGTCACTACATTTGTCAAAACTAAATTATACTCGGCGGTATGTCTGGAATAAACTACATTATACATCTTGTAATTATTTTCTGAAATACGCACGGGCCATTCATTTTAAGGTTATGTGAGGTCAGAGAACTAAATGTTGGTATAAATTAATAGTGTCTATTTGTGAAAATAATGTAAGCCATTTTTAGGCAAATTTATATCCTGAGATGTTGACAGTTAAATGTGGACTGTGTTGCTCAACAACTTCTCAAAGGTGAATTTTAACGTGTTTAAATATAGTATTATAAATAAATATCTTAATACTGCATTACCATTACTTAGAATTAGCACTGTATAGAGGGGAAAATAATTACTTAGATTTCAGTGTCAAACATTATTCGACTCGTAGACATTAGATGTAGTGTCATTTATTTCAACTAAAAAATACATACTAAAAAAAGTGAATGTTTCGACCCTGAGCAGGCGAGATGCTGACTTCATAGTGCATTGAACTGGTTTAACTAAACCGCGTTTACCACTTAAGTTTTTGCCTTACTTGGGTTTCCCTTTGTTTAAACGCTAGTTTACCAAAAGAGAAATTAATCTCTGTCACCACGAGAAGCCTAGGCAGCCAATAAATTAAAACGCTTCCTTTATTAAAAAAAAAAGGAGCTATCAATTGCTATTTATTCTTGGCTAGTTCAGGCAGTCAGTCCAACCTATTTATTCTTGGCTAGTTCAGGCAGTCAGTCCAACGTATTCGACTTGTGTTACTTTCTAATCGTTCCTCTTCGGAATAGCCACATCCGTTTTAGTAGGTCGCAGTTTAATACTGTTCACTTTTAAAGCAATTCATTATTAATAAATGTAATACATGCTCAACAAATTTTCAGACGTGGTTTTACTATCGTGTTTTTATGTTTTACTAGTGAAATTAAAAAAAAAAGAAAACGTTATTCATTCCGTTACCCCTGACATGGGCTCGGAAACTGCAACATGCATTCATTTGTTGCGCTCCAGTGGCAAGTGCAGATGGACCGAGCTGCTCAAGCTCACAGTTTGGAATGGAAAAGGCGTACTTATTCATTTGAAATGTGCCGCCGACACATCGCCTTTGCACGTTATCGCATTCGGACCCAGTGTACATAACCGTGTACATACATATTACATAGGAAGGATGTACTTGGCCTGTGATGTACACTGCGAAATTCAGCGCAATTTCCCCCCCCCCCCCCTTCTTTTTCCCCCCGCTGGGTTACTGATTTATAAAACGTGCATACGTTCTAAGCTTGTTCGAATCACTGTCGCCGAACACAAAGCGTACAGCTCTGATAACGAAGTAAGTACTATGTCAACTTAAGTGGAGTTCGTATAATTTTTTTTTATTGCAACATCTGAAACTAGATATTACAGCGTGTCTGAAATGGCTGCAGACGCCATGAATGAGACGGAATTCAGTCCTCAAATGTCCCGCTTGGTAAGACGGGTTCACACGATAATAAAGATCGTTCACAGTACTGTTAGCACTTTTGAAATCAACCTTTAAAAAATTTCATTCCCCCTACCTGAATATAATTCAACGGGCATGCTGAGTGAACCGCGCCCAATAAAGTTGATGACGGCGATGGGAAAGTAGTTCCATGACTTAATATGGAATTAAAAGTATTTTGTACACTATACATTTGTAAATGCAGTAATTTTTTTTTTTTTTTTTTTTGCTTTCGGTATTTTAATGCATCTAATTGTAAGAATGGACAAATTTGTAAAATATGTACTTCTATAATAGTTTTGCCAGTTTCTCGTAACCATCCCGTGAATAGAGTGTTCAGGCCGATGACAATGTATGACGGAAGAATGCATAACGTGTATACAAGTACAGTATATCTTAGTCAGGGCTTTCAATAAGTTCTCAGTTGACCGTTGCTATCAAGATAGCAACTGTTGCGATAGCATCTGTTTAAACGTGTACCAAAACGCACTGTGACAGTCAACCTCAAAAATAAAACGTCGGGCCTAATATATTGCGTGGCTAGGGTTGTAGCTGAAATGGCTGCCATTAATTGTAGAAAGAACGTTAATAAAATAAGTGGTTAAGATGGTGGTTAGCAAGAACAGATAACTAGGGCGCTTCAAACACACAAATGAACGTGACGTGCTGTAAAATGCACGAACGATATAACAAGAATAAAATAAATAAAAAATAACACTATCAAATTCAACACACGTTCAAATTTAATTCACATTCGCTATCACGACAGCGATGCGCATACTGATTACACTATGAAAAATACCGTGGTGTAAAAGTACTGCCACGACAGCTACTGTCGCGACAGCTTGAGAGTAACTGTCATGCAGATTACACGGCGAGAATATTGCAAGAGTAACTATCGCGGTAGTAACCATGGCGAAAAACTATTGCCCGAGTCAAATGGGCAGTACACACTCTTCAGAAATAATTCACACATTTGCCACACCAGTCTATTCGTATAGCGAGAAACCGCGCATGGAAAAATTATTGCCTATAGATTCATGGCGGCGTTGCTACAGCTGCTTAGGAATGAGTCAAATGGGAAGAGTAGAGAGATTTGAGCGGCTCTAGCATCGAGGTCTTGAGAGCCGATGAGGGTGAACTGAGGTGAGTATAGAGCAGCGTCGGAATGCATGGGCGGGGGAAACGGCATCGTCCGGCACGATTCCCGCATGCGAAAAAACCGGGAGCAACCCCACTGGGGATCGAGCCTGGTTTGCCTAGGTGGCAGACGAGTAGTCTAACCGTTAAACCACCGCGGCCCCAGATGGGAAGAGGAAGTTCCCAACTTTGCACAGTAGCAACGGTCAACTTTCTTACATTTGCTGAGGGTTTCGAGCCCCTGTCACACTGTCATATTTTACCTTCAACTATATTGAAAAATTTGAAGACAAAGTACGGCTGTCAAATTTTTCCCTTCCAACAAATTTTATCAAATTATCTTGAATGTGTTTGAAAATGTGTCACACTGCCAAATTTTTGTAATTGGAAGAATCTTATTTGAAATATTATTTAAAAGTTATTTTCATAGTTAGATATTGCTTTTGTTTTTCCATGTGGTCCATTACAGGGGAAAATGTAAGTAATATTGTAATTTATTTTGTGTTTCTTTACTAAATTAAAGTTTTATTGATAAGATTTTTTCCTGCACAATTAAATTTAATACTTCTGAGTTTGTAATATTATGTTCAATATTCACTTAAAATAACATTTATGCCCAGACAGCTTCTACATAAATTAATTATCTTCATAACTTACTTCGTTTCCAGAAATTGTTAGTTATTTTAAGTTTCTTGATGTCCATTTTTGTCGTGCACGATTCTGATTGGCTGAGACCGTCAAACCTCAAATAAATTTTAGAATCGGTCCCGTTTTCAAATGTTTGACGGAGACTGAAGTCATCCAACGTTTTCAGACAGATATGGCGGCATTTATGACGTTTCGATGACGTCATAACTGCCCAACTTTATTTGACCAAACTTATTGGAAGCAATTTGACGGAAAAATTTGACAGTGAGACAGAGGCTTAAGAACTTTCATTAGGGAGTTTACTATAGACTTTTCACGTTAAAATGAGCACTATTGAAAGCCCTGCTTAAGATCTACTTGAATGCATGCTGTGTATTCTTCCGCATCATGTAAAATTAACATTGCCACGGGCCTCGTCACTGTATTCATGTGTCGGTATAGTGAAACTGTGAAATCATTAGTAAAGTAAATATTTTACAAATCTGGTCATTTTTACACTTCGATGCACTAAAAAAAAATCTCAAACGGAAAGAAATAATTTAAGTTGTCATAAATTGTTACGTACCACTTTTTATTCGACGTTAAGTTACGGAACTACTTTCCATCTATCGTTACAAACTTTCATGGGCGCATGCCACTCAGTGTGCCCGTTAAAATACTGTATATGCAGGCAGGGACAGTGAGTTTTTTCTAAGGTTAATTTCAAAAGTGTTCACTTTACCGTGAATTTTGTATAGAACAATGTTTACGATGCAGAGCGCATCGTCAATCCAGCCCGCGGCTGGCTGTCCAGGGGTGCACCACGGTGTGGCAGATGTCGTGGCTAACTTGAGCCCAGGCCAGGCTTGTGCATCCCTGCGGGGAGGGGATGTGGGGCCACGTGACTGGCGGCCGTGCGGTCATCAGTCACGTACGGACACTTCAATCGCGCGGTCATGTCTCGAGGCCTGGCCGCGCCGCTATCAACGCCTTCAATCTGTGGTGTCCCGACTGCAGCGCGAGTTGATGCAGGGCCTGCCTGCCTGCCTGCTGCTGCCCAGACCTTCTGTCCGCCGGTGGACAGACACAATCTGTACTCTATCCTCTAGCACATTTATCAATACGCTCTTCACGATAAAAGTGAGCACTTTTGAAAGCCCTGCTTAAGATCCACCCGTATGCACGTTGTGTATTCTTCCGCCTTATGTAAAATTAAACACGGTCATGGGCGTCATCCCTTTATTGATGCGTCGGTCAAGTGAAACTGTCAAATTATTAGAAAAGTAAATATTTTACAAACTACTAATTTTTACACTTCGATGCATTAAATAAAAACAGAAAGCGAAATAAATAATTTAAGTTTACAGAAATGGTTACCTAACCCTTATTTTCGACGTTAAGATACGGAACTACTTTTCCATCCATCGTTATCAGCTGGGCGCATGTCACTCAGGGCGACCGTTAAAAAGAATGCAGGTAGGATCAGTGGCTTTTTTCCAAGGTTGATTTTGAAACTGCTCACTTTATCGTGAACAGCCTTTACGTGAAATACTTCACATATTTAAACGCTGTTCATGATCAAGTGAGCACTTTTGAAATTAAATGAACCTTAGACAAAAATCACTGCCCCTGCCTGCATATATTTTAATGTGCGCACGGAGTGACATTCATCCAGTAAAGTTGGTTACGATGGGTGGAAAGTAATTCCATATCTTAACGTCGAATAAAAAGTGTTGGGCAACCATTTGTAATTACTGTAATTATTGATTTGGCTTTGTGCGTTTTCTTGATGCATCGAAGTGTAAAAATGAGCAGGTTTGTATAATATTTACTTTCCTAATAATTTCACAGTTCCACTTGACCGAAGTATGAATAAATAGATGAGGCCCGTGGCAATGTTAATTTTGCATAAGGAGGAAGAATACACAACGTGGATACAAGTAGATCTTAGGCAGGGCTTTTAAAAGTGCTCGTTTTACCGTGAACAGCCTTCAGGCATATTAACCACCGGATTTTGTCGTGTTGATACGATCGCGCTCACATACAGAGTCACTGTTGCCCCAAATATCTCACTGCACAAACAACAACGAAAATTAGTTAATTTATGTTGCCTGCAGTATTACAGAACAGGTCCACAGACACCTTCGCTGAACTACGTATCATATCCCACCGGCTGGGCGTGCTGGTACGAGACCAAAAACCGAGCTTCCCATAGCACGTCGGCTGTTTGCAGAGACTAGTCGCGCCCTGGCACACTCAACTCGAATCATCGAGGGGAATGTTTTAAACGCAAACACATAGCATACGCCAGTGGCCTTGATGATATTGTAATTGTGACTTGGCACTTCACTTACAATCACTGCAACCTAGGTTCGATCGTAAAAAACATCAAAGCCTTGAACCAACGCGGCACTTTTTTTCTGGAAAACTAAAAACTGAAGTTTGAGTTAGAGTTTTGTATCTCACAGACGGGATGGGCGACTTATTCACTTAATTTTTCAAAATATGTTTTTTGTCGACAGTCTTATAGCATGAAATCCGAAAATTCAGCTATAAGGAATATATTTGTTATTGAGTAGCGAACAGTAAAGAGGATAAATTGACATTTGCTGAGTCGCGAAAAGAACATTATTCTTACCTCATCGGAATATCAAGCATCAAAGAGCATTAGTTTACGAGTCCATCAGTATAGATAAAACCACTTAGTCAAGATCTTTGCTCAGTGACAAAACCAAGTATCCGGCTACTAAACATCTTACAATATACTTACTGAATATAGAACGACCCATTGTTTCCTCCCACGGCCTAAGCCACATAGGTCTTGGGTGCAAATTGAGATGAAATACTTTCTTCCTATGAAGTTTAAAGGGCCGCGGTGGTTTAGTGGTCAGACTACTCACCTCTCACCTAGGCGAATCAGGTTCGATTCCCAAAGGGGTCGCTCACGGATTTTCGCACATGGGGGTTGTTCCGAACGACGCCGCTGGTCGGCAGGTTTTCTCGGGGATCTCCCATTTCCCCCATCCCTTCATTTCAGCGCCGCTCCATATTCACTTTAATCACCCTCATCGGCTCTCAAGACCTGCTGTGAATAACCCCCCAAATCTCTTCACTCGCTCACTCCTACACTCTAAAATCGAAACTGTTGAGACTTATCATCCAAAATCGGTGCATTTGACTGCGGATCTGTTGATACTGCTACACTGGAATCAGCCTTTCCAGGAGAAAATAGTTCATTAATTATTTTAATGATTGAAATAGCTTATTCAGATTTTGAGAGTACAATCGGTGTACAGGATATTTATACTAATCGGATTTCAATCTTTTGTTAAAATGCCTATCGCCTGTTTTGTTCTTGGCAGGGAATATATATTTTATTTCTAAGAGAAGTAAACAGCAACTGTATTTCTGCAAAAGCTTCATGGGAATTGGTAGAGGCTCTCTGATTGCCTTTTGAGGCCACTCGTTGCTTTTCCAGCAGTCCTATAGTTGTATATTGCAACCACAAATTATTGCTTTTGTATAAGTTTTAAGAATTTGTTATTTTCCCAATGGAGAGTACGCAATTTATAGAATAAATATGTAGTGCAATCGGATAATGCCAAATGATGTGAATAATTCACTCTTATTATGGATTGTAAAACAACTTTTCTTGTAAAATATTTTTTTATGTCAAGGTAAGCATGAATAAGGCGTAATTCTCCGTTTCAGTCGCAAACGATTTCGATGGCAGAAATTTCGTTTTCCAGTTATAGACTATAACCGAGTGTAACTTTAGAAGCTTGTCTCAGTTAAGATGTAACGTTATTGCTGTCGCCTTAGGAACTGGCTTTTGTGCTTCTGTCGTGTTTGGAACCGGTTCATTTTTTCCTGTCTTAAATGTTTCGGCGTTGTGTTCTCAGAACTCGCTTTTACCGTAGAAGTAGCGGATTTATTTCAGTTTAAATGCTTCTATAATACTTTTTAGTACGCCGAACAGGGTTTTTATACTGTGACTAAATTTTTTTCCTAGTAAATTAAACTGCAGCGGCTTTTAAAATACAAAGGGCTGAGCCTAAAACATACATTTTGTCCCTCGCTTTGAATCGAGATGAGAACTTATAGCGTGCATAAGACTTTTCAGATACTTGTGATAGTGCTTGATCATGCATCATAGGATCATAAGTTTAATGGTGTGTCAGATGTCCTTCGCCACATTCTTGCTATCAAAGTGAGTCGCTATGTTTGACTCACCTAAGAAAAACACGTATCACCGTCCAATCGTATCAAATGTACTTTATTTCCATTAGTCCTATATGCGTATTGGCAACTCAAAGTCTCGTGTTCGAATCCCAGGAGATGTAGTGACGATTAACCCCCAATCATAAAGGGAGAACGTTGAAAAATTATCATAAAGGATAATAAATGTGCTACCTAAAGTGCAATAGGTTGGAAAGAGACAGAAAGTGAGTGAGTGAAGAGATTTGAGCGGCTCTTAACAGCGAGGTCTTGAGAGCCGATGAGGATGATTGATGTGAGTATGGAGCAGCGCCCGAATGTAAGGGCAGCGGAAACTGGAGATTACCGACAAAACACGCCGACCAGCGTAATCGTCCGTCACGATTACCACATGCAAAAATCCGGGAGTGACCCGGCCGGGGATTGAACCCGGTTCACCTTGGTGGCTTGGTGGAAGGCAGAGAGATTATACCACGTTCGGTGGTAATTTATTAATCTGCACTGGGTTCGTAAGTAAGATTTCTTGCATTCCGACCTTTTGCCCTGTGAACTAGAATTTCTACACTTCCTTACTATGCAGGTCCGTCGTCCATTGTACCGTACCGAACTCTGCTAGATTACTCGCCAGAGGTATTTGTAAATAGTCCGCAAGGGTTAAACAGGCGCTATAAAGAATAAGACCAGTGGCATCATTATTTTACGTCCATTACACTACGTATGGCTGTACTATCGATCAAGGCATTGTATATCTATATTTTATTCTGCACTCGTTCAAATTGTAATTTTTACATGAATATGCTTTAAAGTGTCGGTGTGCAAATAATATTTTTTTAATGTACTTTAACATTCCATATTTTTTGTTTAGTTACGTGAACTACTTGAGTTTTGGTATATGAAGAGACTATAAATTTTTTTGTTGGTGGAATGAAGTAGTGGCGTCACGGGAAATTTATATAGATTAGTTATTGGGTTAATAGTATACATGCAGATCAATTCCTCATTGAAACAAAAACTAAGAAAATTGTGTCTTGAAATATTGAATGGTTTTTTGCCCCCAAGAAGCCCTCGTTTTCTAAGTGAGAGTTCAGTTCTTCGCTCTAAAATCATAAGTGGTCACAATACCAGTTCCTGTTAATGGTCGGCGTATTTTTTTTTAAAAAGTTTAATGTTAGTAATTTTAAAACCAAAGAACGGCTGTCAGTTGGTTTCACAACACGACTGATATACAAAGGACGAAAGGTAAAACTAGAGATATCCATAGTTAAAATAAACCATTCACTAGTCCAGTGGGACTTCAACAGTGCGTAATATTGCAAAGGCTGTCTGTGAAACGATAAACCTAAAATAGGATACCCCACCACCGCGTCAAAAGGGAAAATTATTAGTCTCGAATCCAAGCGCCTCTGAGTTGAACAGGCTTTTAAAAATGTAATTACAGTGACAGGGTATTGATAACAATCTCCTAGAAAATCTTTTCCTCACTCTGCAAGGGAGCCTAGTTTCCACAAGCAAAAGAAATTACTACTCTACTGGTTGCGCGATTTAAACCAAAATAACAATTATAAATCCGAACTTGCTTAACGAAACATCCTGTATCATTCATACTGGCTAACAAATATAAAACTAATTAATTGTAATCCCCAATGTAGAAAATACCTCAAGACGATGCCTGACTTTTGATGCTCTTCAACAGTGTCGTTTTGTTTCAATATTTGTATGTCGTTTCTATATAAGTATCAAATAATGAGCATAATTTACTCTATGTAAACGGTTGTTTATTTTGGCTTGATTACTTCCACAGTTAACTCCCCCTCCTCCTCCACCGCCGATTTATTCTATCTAATGCCTGCATGGGTAAGCTGTTTGAATTTATAATATTTTTTGATTGCGAGATTCATAAAAACCAGAGAGGTAATTAGTTTTTTATTTTCCTGGCTTAAAGGAATCAATTGGCCTCTACAAGTCTTTACAAACAAATTGCTGTCAACATCTCTTTACTTAATACCTTACCCGTCATCACAAGATCCTTCCAACAGATACTTGTATCACAAGCTACTTGCAAATGAATAGTAAGCCGTTTAAAGCATGCAGAATAACAATAATTTATTTTTCATTTTTCCTCTCCTCTCCCGTGAATCCCCAAAGCTGATTGGCTTTATACATCCCTCGCTTGTGATTGGCTGCCACCAGCGATGCAGGACAGGAAACATGAATAAAGTAGTTACATTTCAGGTGCTGAAGTGTGAGCAACAGTTTTCTTGCATTGCTGCATATTTCTATGTTACAATGAGCATAGTATGTTTTCCTGCAAAAAAAAATAACTGTGAGGATTATTTTAGAATCTTTTTTCATTCGAGTAACAGTGCTTACATGTTATCATACTTTTCATGCTCACATAAAAGTCCACATCTTTGTACGAAGAGAGTTACGTCAATTGATATTAGATGATAAGGCAGTTACGAAAGGAGCACTTATATCGGTTTCCCACTGGTGGACAGATTTTCGATTGTCCCAGAGATTTCCCAGTCGTAGGTAAGTATACTGTTTTAGTAGGCGTTGCACCAAACAATTTTTATCGGCACTGTACTGTCGTCGGTATGACGCTCTTTTACTTATCGGGACCAATAAAATTCTGTTATAGTCCATTCACGGTCACTTTCAACTTTTCTGAAGCCCTGCTTAAGTTCTACTTCCAGAAGATTCCTCCGCCTCATGCAAACAAAGTTTGACCAACTCTAGAAAATTACCCCAAAGGGACAACGCACCTCATTCGTGCGCACTCAGTTTAACGATATTTTGCATAAGGGCTATTTCTCACAAGGCATTACCAACATACAAATTTCCTCTCTTTATTTATTCATATTTACTAGAAATGATAAAACATAAACAAAAGTGAAATTTAATCAAAGATAAGGTACTTTTATATTAACACAAGTATAAGATGCTTAAGATACATAGCATAGGAAACAACCAGACACGTCTTACATGGAGTGATTTTTCAAGGGTTTAATTCAAAAAGTGTGAAGAAAACGCCAAGGCGTTCCATCTACTCCCTTCTTCACATCATTTGACCTTCACTGAAGCCAAAACCTAGGGACTTGTTGAGTGCGTCCCAAATCTCTCGCAGTCGCTTGTTTGTTAGTTTTTCATCTAAGGAAGTCGAATGGCGCGTGATTGGAGATCTGAAATATTTACTAATTTGACAGGAGATAAGATATTGTATTAAATTTACAATTAAGTCTCTCATCCCATTAAGACAAGATGACATACAGTACATGAAAAAATTAACTATCACAAACGAAGACATATTAACGACATAACATCAAACAGTATACATATTTGACCGTCGCGATGGAATGCGCAAGTAGTGAGAGCGCGCGGGTTTTGCGATCAAAGAACATCAAAAGTGGCATAAGCGACTTTTTATCAATTTCGTGGGTGATGTTTCCCCCACCTCCTACCCTTTTAGGTGTTCTGTGATTTTCTGATGGGTCCCCCCTCCCCTGAGAGGTGCGCTGTAATTGCTGATGGTTTTCCCCCTCCCCTTCTCCACCCCTGATAGGTGTGCTGTGATTGGCTGCTGTCTGAAAGGGTAGGTACCATTTTGGCTGACAATCTGCCCAAGCGACATTTGTGGGGCGTTTGTATCACCACAGCTCTAATGACCTCGTTTGCTGGCGTGTCGTCGGATGAACTGCTGCCAGATTGGAGCTGTAGCGACAGGTGCACGGAGTTGGCTAGTCCTTGGTTCGAGACCCATTGAGGGTAATTATATGTAATTGTGTAATTACATATTAAGTACACATGTTAAACCTTCGGCTTCAGAAGCGCAAGTGTGGAGGTTGGAAGAGTAGGGTGCGGGTATAGGATGAGGTGAGGGGTCCTGGTTCGACACCCGACGAGGGTAAATATGTGTAATTAAATTTTTAAATATTGTAATAAGTAATTTGGTATAAGTATACACAGTGAATAAGTACAGAGAGTAATTGTGCAATGTCTAGGTATGCACTTACATAATTAGCAATTGCAGAATGTCTAAGTACATGTAATTACACGCTACTTGCAAGTCTGCTCCCTAGCACTGTCCACTCGCTACTGAGCTGCGATCACCAATATCTTTAGCTTATACCCCACCCGCTGAATTGGAATACGGCCAAGCACCATAGTCCGCTACCGTCTCCAGCTAGCACACAAGACACCGGCTGCTGCCTTCTCTGGCTGCTCCGAGGCAAGGGACTGAGCATTTTGCAATGGTACCACTTAGAGGCAGCACCTCATGGGAAACTCTATCTCTCTGCTGTCAGTCACCTGTAAAGAGTAAACTTTCTCTAACCAAATATGTGGAATTTTTATGTACAAACATTTACTCACATAAACTTTATACATATTTTTAAAATCATTTTAAGCAAACTTGTACTTATGTGTTAGTTATATTTTTTCCACATAATCATATTCTAACTTCTTACCACACTAGTGCATAGTTGAAACTATTTCAGTAAATTATTATTTAGTGTACAAAAAGTTCCCAGCATTTGTGTTAGTGCTAGTTATGCTTTTCTCATGTAAAAATTATATGACTCATGTTTTCAACATTTATTCCATCACTTTTTTTTTGTTTTCTTATACATTCTGTAAGTGTTAGTCAAAATGTAATGGCATGTGCGACACTAGTTACTGTAGGGAAAATTCTTGGGGCTAACCACCATATTGGACCACATGAATATATAAGACGAAAATGAATTTTAATAATATGCCTAGTGTAATTTTGGAACCACTCAGCTTCGGTTCTTGGGAGCTGTGTTAGTCAGTGTGATGCAAACTACGATATTCAGTGTTAATACTATATCGGCTTGCATCATTATTCAGTGTTAATATACTCTGAAAGTTCAACAGTGAGTGGCAGCAGGAGGCTCCCGCAATATAATTTTCCTGTGCACCTCAGGTCAGGGGAATCAAAAATTCAAGGGAGGGTGTGTTGTGAATGGCTGACAAATTCTCGTGCTCTTCTGAAGAATGCAATGAATAATTGATATCTGTGTGGGCTACCCTTTTCGTGGATAAAACACCCAAACGACATGTTGCAAGACTTTAAAGTTTTTTCGATGTCGATAGGATAGGAGCGTGGTATAGAACGATGTAAGGCGACTATAGGCTTGCATCAGGAGTGATGAGGACTTGCTCAATCTGGGCTTCATCACTTATCGAGAGTAAATACATGTAATTAGATCTTTTAATCATTTAATAAGTAATTAATAAATATCGAGAGTATTTGCATAATGAATAACTATATGCAAGTAGTATTTATGTATTGGCTCGAAAGTTGTAGAGGGTAATTAGATTCTAATCGCATAATACATAATGAATAAATATGAGAGTATTTGCATAGTGAATAAATACATGCAACTAGTATTTGCATAATGACAGTAAGTACATATGTTTACCCATTGGCCAGAAAAACAACTGACAAGGTAGGAAGATTAGGGGTAAGGGCTATAGGGTTGAGGGTTTAGTCCTTGGTTCGAAATTTGTCACAGTAATTAGATTTTAATTGCATAACAAGTATTTACACAAAATGAATAACTAGCATGAGTAATTACACCCTAAGTACACATCCTACCTGGACCACTGCTCACTTCGGACTGACCTATGATTTGATATTATGTATAACCTATACACCTACCATGTTGCAATATCAATACCAATGGAGATCGAGCTTACAGACACTAGTCTTTCCCAAACCCTATTGCATTCTCTCATCAACTTTCGAGGTGTAAGGAGGAACCCCGCATTCCATACTCTATCCACTTCATTGGTGCTTGCAGAACCCTGTTTGGCAGGGTGTCATCCATTGGGCTGCCACAAAAACCAGTCTCGTGATTTGCATCAGTTTTTATTGGTGGAGCTCAGTCTAACCCCAAATCTCAGTTCTTCACGAGCTCGAAAGACACATATTCGTAAAGCCGGTCTGGTTGCGGGAGGGCTCATGCATCTGCAAATGCTACACCAAACCTACAACTTTATTATATGCATATACAGTATCACAATCTTATACATATTTAATTGAGGTATACAGATAAAAAATATTTTTCAATGTAAATTTTTTTTTAACTTTCTACATATTATCATTTTAAAAATTTATTAAAACTCTTTACATTTACTTAAAACATGCTTGCCCCAATATGCTTCGAAAACCAATTGCCAATATTGTTCTATGTTAAAACTAAATAATTTTGATGTTACTCTAATTTGTTGTACACATACCATACCGGAATTTATTTCAGAAATCCCATCAAGGTTACATACTTCTATAACTATTTAAATGTTGCTTCAATTCCCAACAAGAGTGAGTTTTACTTATCTGTGTTTGTATTGGATTAGTTATTGCTTCGTTTCCCATCAAAGTTAAAACATATTTACTGAGATATTCCTTGCTTTGTCCTCAATGAAAGTAATTACATTTATACTAACATATTTGTTGATGCAAATCCTGGTGAGGGTAAATATGTACTTAACAATGTGTAATTGTGTATCGAGAGCAAATACAGAGACATATAGGGAGGAACTACACATCCGAAGAGCGCAAAACATGTATGCAGATGCATTCTAAAAAACAGTATTAACCATTGTTTAAACCCCAAAATCTTATAAGTTAATTGAGGGGGAAAATAAGTTTTTAAAACTAATACACTCTTCATCAAACATTGAATTTTAAAGAGATGGAATATTAAATTTAATATTGTGTATTAACAACCAAGCCAACATTGTGTTGGAATAGTTTAAAAACAAGAGGTACGCACACATCTCTCTAGCAAACTTTCATTCTTCAGATGGGCATGAGGCCTGTCATTTGTTCTCGCTAGGCAGGCTGCAGTGCAAATTGGAGAGACAGGTTACACTCTTGCATGAGGGCTGGTCACTTGCGAAGAATGATTAAGGGTGTGCGAAGAGGGGGGGAGACTAGTTTCACCAGCCATCGACATCATGTGCCGGCGAAACTTCAGTATTCCTCCACCAGCTGACCACACAACACACCTGCCTAGCAGGCAGTAGGAGAAGGTGTCCCTGCGTAACACTGCTTGCAAGAGTTTCGTTTTTGTGGGCTGTCTCATGTGTGGACACAGCGTATGGTATCCTCCACCACATGTCTCCAAGTAAATGTTAACACAATCTTACACAATTTTAAGTGAACTATGTCGATATAAAACAATTCTTTCGCAAAATTAATCTTTTTTCTAAGTTGCTACAAAATAAGATTGAAATAAGTTAAAACCTAAATCACATAGCAAGTAGGCAGCAGCACGAGACGGGCCTCAAAAGGCACAAATACTTTGACAATACTTTTTTTCTGGCATGATTTTACTCAGAAAGCTAAAGCTGATTCCACTATTATTTTTGTTTCAAGTATTTCTTTTCCAATTAACTGAAAATCTTACGCAAATATATGCAATTTCATCATTTTAAAAGTATATATTTAACACAGATATAATGGGAAAGTATAGTCATAGCTCGAACAATTCAGGTTTTTAGTTGTAAGGAAAAAACATTCGTCGCCATGTCTTTAAAAGATCCAAAAAATCATTATTGCGAATACACGATGTGTTTCTCACTCGAGATGGGACCATATATTACTCTTAATATGATATGTAATTTTCTGATATCATACAACATAGTATGTGGAATTTTATCGAGTTCGCGTGATTGAGGGCTACATTACATGCAGTTATTTAACACTTTCATTCTCACATTAATTTACAGTTTCTGGTGTTGCAAAAAAGGAAATATTTTCATGCATGCTGTACTTGACCACGGTAATGAACTTGTTTCGTCAATATTACCTATAAGTAGGGCCACCTGTTTTTTCGCGAAAAGATTCACGCGAAGGCTATACTCCAATGTCGTATGGCATACATGCAGTTTTCCTTCTGTTATTGGCCACGTGACTTTGTCTGGAGACAGTTCCTTACCAATCAGAAATAGGTAACTCCAACACCGAGTGTCTATGATCCGCGAGTAGACACCTGGAAAGCGCAGCAGTTAAAATCACCCAATCACGAAAGTCGATCTGAACTTTAGTGTTTTGGAGTACAAGTAGTTCTGGAATCTTTTCGCGAAAAACAGGTGCCCCTACCTATAAGCTGTAGGCTTTGTGTTCGGTGATCAGTGATATGAAATAGTCATAATGTGGAACAGTATTATGGTTTAGAATCAGTTACCCTCTGGGAAGATCACTGGACACGGAGTCTCGCAGTGTACAATACTTATCGAATACAATCTTGCTGTGCAACATGTATCCAATTGCCTCCAATGGGCATGAATGGGATTATTACATATCTTTTGTTTGGGAGATTAAATGTTTTATGTTGCGTCCTTACAAGCATATAATTTAATGATCTTTTACCCCAATGAAAGTTCCGTTTTCCATTTCTTCATTCCATCTCCGAAATAGGGATTTTGAAAAAATATCCATATATCCGTATAAATCGTCGATATACAGCGTGTATCAAGAAAGAGTCATCCGATTTCACAAGACTATAACTTTTACATGCATGCTCATGAAACCTTCGGGTGGAATGTAAAATACGTATAATAATACAAAATTTTACGTAGACGGAGTCTTTCACAAACCCCCACAAGCAAAAATCACAAACACTGAGATCAGGCGACCTTGAAGGCCAGTAGTACAATGCTCTATCGTAAGCCCCTTACGGCCGATCCATCATTCAGGAAGCTCATTGTTGAGACATTCTCTGACATGCCAATGCGGTGGTGCGTTGTCCTGTTGAAAAATGAAATTATTGGAGTGTTCTCGTAATATTGGAAACAGTCAGATCGCCAACATATCCAGAAATGCATTCCCGTAATGATGCATTCCGAACAAAATAATGGACCGTACATCTGCTTTCGGGATATGGCGCAACACTTTTTCAGAATTGTAGAGTCTCTCTCATGCTCGACTATGGTATCTGGCTGCTGTGTTACCCATGCTCGTTCGTTGTGGTGGTGAACTTTTCCACTTAAATGGAACTTGGCCTCATTTTTGAACACCACGTGAAAAAAAGTTTTCATTGTCCATCTCAGTGCCCAGAAGCAATTCACAAAACTCAAGACGACGTTATTTATCACCATCACGAAGGGTTTGTAGCACTTGAATCTTGTACGGTATGAAAAACAATCGTCGCCGCAAAAGTCGTTTGACAGTCGTTTGGGAAATGGCCAGCTCTCGGTTACCACGACGAGTGGACTTATGTGGACTCCGAACGAAACTCTGCGGGATGCGCTCTACGTCTTGTTCAGGCACACGAGGGCCCTGTAGACTTCCCCTTACATAAACAACCGGTCCCTTAAAACTGCTCGTGACATAGTCGGATCCTCTGCGCATTAGGAGGTGCAATACCATACTGTCGACGAAAATCACGCCACACAATTATATCTGACTCAAACTTGTTGAAATGGAGAACGCTTTTTGTTGCTGTGTTGTCGTCATCCCGAGTCATACTGGACGAGCGCGCTAGCAGCACTAGCTGTAGCGCCACCAGGGCGACACCTACCGGCAACGAAGTGAACCAGCGACGTGCAGTATGCGTCAAGGGAAACTGTACGTTTCGGTGTGTATTTTAAAATTTGACGCGAGGCTCTTTCACTGTTCATGTTAAAGTTATAGCCTTCTGAAATCGGATGATTCTTGTAGTTACGTACTGTATTTCAATGATATTTAATCGAAATTAGTATCTTTCAGATATCAGAAATAATAAATTTTAAAATGCGTTTTTACTAAGCCCTGTTTTCAACACAGAAGTTGGATTAAATATTACTATGTTTACTTTGGCAACATGCACCAAAAACAGGCGCCACAGCTTTCCGCAGTGCCTCATTTCCTCAATATGTAAGAGTGCAAGCAATTTTACAATTGTCAAGACCTTCAATACATAAAATGTCGGGTTCCGATATGCCGAAAATCGATATTTTGTCTTTCGATAAATCTTTTGTAAAACAATACTTTTATAAATAACCAATATAAATAATACCAGTATTTTTTCCAGTATCAACATCCCTACTCCGAAGTGAACTTTTTCAGGTAGGAGTAAATAGTGGTCAAAGCGACTGAGTGTATCCAGGATTATTTTTGGCGCGAAATTTTGATACTGGAACTGTTAAGTACTTCTAGTGGCGTGAGACACTCTTAATTTTTATAACTATACCGTAATATTTCAGTACCATGATTATACCACTGATTATAGGCTGTTCACAGTAAAGTGAGCCCTTTTGAGGCCCTAGTTATGTTTTCTTTCAGCCATTTTTTTATCACTGAACCACATTTTAAAAATAAATATTAATATGTACGTAATAAACACAGTGTATATTCCACCGCACTCGGAAGTTAACGTCTAAGACTAAAATAAAATATACTTATTGACTATTATTCCCAATGAAACGGCTTTCAAAAGTGCTCACTTTACCATGATTTTTTTTACTCTCGACAGTACAGAGGTGAAACAGCTGCTTGTATCAGGAACTCCAGCTGCACATGCCAGCAAGATTGCGTCACTGGCCAGCAGGCAGTCCAACCAATACGGAACCATTCGCAGTACGCAGTAGCCAATCAGGCACAAGATCCTTTCTCAGAGCCTCGCGCAGCTAATCAGAGAATGAGTACGCCCACATCAAATGGACCGCCACGCTATTTCACAACTGTGTGCTTACCTACTCTATAGGTGCACGCTTCACATATGAACTACTGCGTACTAGTTCAGTACAAGGAGATTTAAGAATTTCATGTGCACGTTATTGTCTCCCTTAGCGTCATCTCATTTTTAGCCATCGAACTCTTTCGTTACGACATTCTATTTTTGGGACGCATGAGGAAGTTACAGTGCTGAAGCTAAATAAGCTGACATTTAACACATGATTACTCATCGGTTTCAGTGCTCGACGTGATATCTATTCAATAATAAAACAGATATACAATAATATTTTTGCCATTAAAAAGATAAATTTCCAAGAAAACCGTAAAACATTTGTAAGTAACGGGAATTGAGTGATTCTGGTCCACAATGCTTTATCGTTGCGGCTTGTTACCAAATATTACCTGGGAAGGATGCGTTTAAGCCTCTTATAACATTGCGGAAGTATATGGGAAATTGAAAGTTGTACACACGATTTTAAAAAAAGTTGTAAGCAATTTTGGACAGCTCATGAATGGAGCCACGAAGAGCATTAAGGGGGAGAGAGAGAAAAATCATTGTTGTGTTACCAACTTTTGAGCCATAAAAAGTATTCAACATTCAATACTGACATTTCTTTTTCAAGGCATAGTATATTACTTAGATGATCATGTAACTGTAATAATCATGAGAGTACTTTTATTTGCATACCATTTTGAACAAAATGGAATTAATTATTTATTACTGAGAATTACTACACAAACTATTGTAAGCAGAAGTCGAACGATGGTTATCCACAGAATATAATTAAATGATATTCTATGCCCTAACAAAGTCATGTTTTAAAAAGTTATCTAAAACACAAGTAATAATAAAATAGACAAATCTAAGATGGCACCCAAATGCCACCTGAAATGGTTTTGCAAATACATCAGTTATAAACCATTTTGTATTATTTGCGAAATTAATAAATATCTAAAACTAGACATACATGTTAATAAAAGTGTTGAAAAGTAGTATAATTGTGCATATGAACTTTACCTAACGTAACCTAACCTTACCTAACATATGATAAAATTACGCAAATACTGCTTGCTTGGGGCAAGAAGGATCTATGTGACATGTCCGCTAAATATAGAGTGTGATATATTTAACTCTCTCCCATCTCTAAAAAAATACGGTATCACTACAGCAACTATGTGAAATTTACACGGTCTCGACAACGATGGTAATCACTCACATGTAGAGAATTTCCTGTATTACAGGATGCTGTTTGCCGACTTTGAACAGTTAAGAGCATAGCCTTGTTTCCTTTGCTACAGCTGCCATTCAGTCGACACTTACTGAAGAGGCGTAGACACATTGATAGATGGCGAGTGTAGGCGCAGATGAAACGAGTACATCGGCGTTCCCACCCATACAGAGTCCGGCACCTCTCGTTAACCCGGACGGCACTGCCGAAGACGGCCGGCTAGGGACGATCACGTCTTCGCTGAGCCACGGGAACAACGTCGCTGTTGAGTCCCGCCTAGCAAACTACTGTTATTAAAAATCACTTCCCCGTTGAAAAATGACGGTCCGAAAAATAACCGCTGAGCTGTCGAGAAATGAAAGCCATGATGGGGGGTGGTTGGTCGGGTGAGGGGGATGATGTTGGGAGATGGGTGGATTCACAACCTCCCCGCTCCCCGCTGTGGTCTACGTGCACGCCCAATTTAACCCGGTCCCGTGGTTCACACACCGCTGAGCACAACGCAGCGCCCCGTCGATTGATTTACCGGCTTGCGCAGGCGGGGGAGTGTGCAAGGGCGTGACTGGGCAGAGGCCGCCGACGATCGCACTCCGGAGGGGCAGAGCGGGGAATAAAACACAAGGACGGTTTGGGTAAACATCCGTTCCACGGAGCTGACCGGACCCAGATCCACATTAGAGAGCGTGGGCCATGCAATTACTCCGGGCGCGCGGTCCACTTGGATTCCCGAAACAAGAGTTCCCCCCCCCCCCCCTTCCTCTTCACTACCTCACTCCTCCCCAACCGAGGGAAAGAAAAACACGGTCTGGTTGGAAATTAAAGAGGAAACGCCCAAGAAAAGAGAGTAACGAGGACTGTAATTTGAGGCAATTAGGACGGGGCGAGAAATAGGTCCGGGCCGTACCAATCTGTTTTCAATTTCTGGATGGATTATCGCGCGTCGGGCCCAAGGCTCGTTTCGTTTCAATTAATGAAGAGCGCCTTTAGTGTTGCGCAGGGGTTGGGTGGCAGGCGGAGGAGGCGAGCACCGATGTTATGAGATGATTACAATTCTCCACGACAAATTGCATGCTTGAAGCTCCCCGGTACAATTGGTGACAATTTAGCGTGCAGTGGCGCTATAATTGAGCTCCTTAAATACAGTTGAACGAAGATATGTCCCGGAGACTGGGAAGTCAATGAGGAACCAGGCAGATTTTCATGACCTTACATGGGGGAGAAAATTATTTGTCGTCGGGGAAAAATTTGTATCCTAATTTACTTCCTTGCGCTTACGTTGCGTCAGTTAAAAATGATGACTTAATAATGTGCTGTGCTAACGGTTAATTCCACCAGGCAACTCGGGACGATGTAATGCTACTTTAAACCGGTTCTAGTTTCATCAGTGAAAACAGTATAGTGATCTGGTCGAAAATAATATATTTTGATTTTATTTCTTTTAATGGCTCTTTGACGTCTCCCGATTTATACTTGATAGCTTAGCAGGGAACGGTTTACAGACCAACTTATAACCTAACTTAAATTAACACCCATACCTTACCCGGGATTCGAGCCCAGAGCCTCCCGCAACCCAGATCGGTGGGACATCAACCTACTGCGCCACAGGGGCGGTCGAAAATAAGTAGGCCTATCTGTTATTATAACATTACCATTCATTGGAATATATCCTGTAGCAAACTTTTAAATCATTATACGAAGGACAATTTCATTCAAATTCCGTATGCGACTTTACATCTTCAACACTAAGTTTCAAAATACTGACGCACGAAAAAGGCCCAACCTGTTTGTATTCACTGGGTAGATATAATCGGAGCTATAGCCTGTTATTGAGTCATTAGCTTTTAGCGCCTGAGTCAATTATACGCCTACCATGTTTTCATTCTCTTCGACTTGAAGGTGTCAATCTACTTTCTACCGCCTTAAATGCGCGATTCCATGTAGGCGCTTTAGGGTAAGTCAGTTCTGATAAATGTTTAAAATGCAAATTATAACCTAGAACCAACAGATTAAAATGAGCAAGGAATTTTAAAATTGCTTGCCGAATTCTTCGAGATTGAGACAGGCACAAAATTACAGTAATTTACTTTTCCTGTCACCCGTGTTCACTGTTCTCTTTCTGTATTAGGACCACGGTCTTTATGAAGCTCTAGAGACCAAGATAGTGCGACAACATGACGTGATAAGACCTTTCTTTAAGGTCATCTGATCATCATTTTAGGGAGTTTTAACTACAGAGAATTAAAGTTGATTGCTAAACCTCGGTGGAGTGAACTGCCACTGGAAAGCTCCTGAAGAATCCATTCAAACACAGGAACCACTGCACCAGCCGTTAATTTGAAACTCCAAATGCTAAATGCTGAACCTAACCGAAATGCGTCTATAGAACAATAGAGAAAATAGAATTGACTACCACTGAGAAAATAGAATTGACTACCACTGAAAAAATACTGCTTAAAGGGCAGAATGTGCCCACACTGCGCGTTTGAACAAATAAGAGCAACTCTTTGTTGTCCTTTGATTTACTGCGTTAGGGCTACTATGTTTTCTCACACTGGCACCCAATGTTATAAAAATTGTTCGTAATGCCTGACATAGGTCATGGGCCATCAAAAGTTTCACTGCCAGAGAAATATTATTGTTTAACGTACAGAATTTTTACTTAGTATGGTATTGATCAAATATATAATTATGTAAAAGTACGTACGCATAATGATTCAAAATCAAGTACGATATGACGAAAAAGTTAGGAATATTTCATTCATTATATCTCGAATATCGGTCACTAATTTAAACCGTACCTGTACGTTAGCTGGTCAACTACTAACACACACGAATTGCGCACTCTTCATCACAGACCCTCAACTACGGTAATCACAGCCATAAAGTAGGGCGTCCACTTGTGCGGTTCGGTCGGAACGTCCGCGCACTTAATCGGACCACATCGTCCTCTTTCAGTCCCTACTCCCTCCGCTTCAATCAGCTGATAGCTCACGACACAAGTAGAGACTGATAAGTAAAAAATGAGCCGTTTTCCGTTTTTATTTATCTTCTGTGGTGTGTGATCTAGTTGGTTTTGTATGGCAAGTTACACCAACGTGAAGTTTGGTCTCCATTTTCGTCTGTACCTTCTGTGGTGCTTCGGTTGTTCTCCGTCACACACCAGGTATTCTATTCTTTTTAAATTAATTTCGCGGTTCGTTTATTTGTTACATAGTGAGGGTTCCCGGAGTCAGACCTTCAATAACTTATGGGTTGTAGGTTCCGGTTTGTCTCTGTTTCCTGGCGTGCTTGTACAGGCAGCTCTTTGAGAGTTCTCTTTACTGACGGAACTGTGTGCACCAACCTCCGATTCCCCAGTCGCCAAGGAAATGTGTGTGAATCAACCTGTGCATCCCTGGCTCTCGACTACTGTGTGCTAGACATCAGCACAGCTAAGTCAAAACGGAACTTTAGCTATGTGCCATTCACTGTTACTTCACACTTTTCTGAAGCCCTGCTAAAGTTATACTTTTGGTTACCGATTACGTATCCTTCCGCCACATGTAAACATAAACACTGCCATATGACTAATTCGATTTAACTGCCAAATGATTTGTGTACTGTTTTCAGCTGTTCAAAGAATCCTGTTATATTTCAAATACCATTACGTAATAATGTTCACAATGTAGGCCTGTACCCGTATTTAGGTCAGTTTTATAACATTTAACTGATGATAGTTCTTACGGTTATTATTTTACATTGTAAAAACTTTTACTATGCACGACGTAGCACATTACACGTAATACACGTTAATATTTTGCCGCGACTGTGTTTAACCCTGTTACAACTGCAGGTGAAAGAACTGTAGTATTTAACCTCTTGCTGTTGATATATTTTGGATTATTTCTTTAAAAGGACGTCTTCAGTTGGAATAAATGTTACAATGAAGGAGCAACCAGTCCAACGAAAAAACGTAGTAAATTCAAGACGCAACTCGTGTCGCTGGGGGGGGGGGGGGGGGAACATGCTCACAAATAGGCCTACCGTAACTTTTATTCCGCTCTCGTATTTCTGTGCATTGGTATTTACTGTTTGCTAGGTTTATTTCATTATTTATTAAAATTTATCTGGCTGGGCTTAGTATCTTAGTGGGAATGTGGAAAACATTCAAATCAAAGAAACGTAATCACGTTACTCAATTGTGTTTCAAACACCTAGGGCAAAGTTACGTTGTGATAAATAAACAGACGGAACTTTAAAAAAATTAATTTCGTCAAGAAAACAATTAACGGTTTAAACGTATAAATTTCGCATATACAATATTTGCAATCACATACACACTGTTCCAACGTAACGTGAAGACGACAGTACTCTTTCATACAGAACAGTCATGACGCACGTTACAGTATATTTATTCAAGCCATGGAAAACATATTTTCAGAAGATCGTAACTTACCCAGGCAAGTTAAAAAAAAAACCCAACGTGTACAAACTTGATTTATGTTTCAGTATTTTTCACAAGAAGATAAATTACTGCTTCGTTAAGTCTCTTTTTTCTATAAGCAACATGTCATGTCGCCAGTCGTTACTTCTGTCAACTTCATATTTGTAACCGTCGCGTCATCATAACTAAATATATTATAATAAGAATCAAACAATAAAACCTCTTTTCTCTTGTAAAGTACAAATTCGAAAGTCATTATTTTTGTTGTAATAAGTATTAAATATGTTAAAATTTAAAATATGTATAATTTTCTGCTGCTACTAGCTGTGCGAAACTTACAGAGAGAGAGAGAGAAAGAGAGAGAGAGAGAGAGAGAGAGAGAGAGAGAGCGACAAACATAGCTCCGGCTATTCTTTTCTTCCTCGGACGAAAAAAAACACCATGTCGCTACGGCTTACGCACTGCAATTTGTGCTGATATTTTTTAACTGTAACAGTGAAATATGTTTCCTTCAGTGCTACATAAAATTTTAAATATGCCAATAGACAATGTTTAATTTACAATTAGCATGCCAAAAAACTAGGTTAAAACAATATTTTGTCTGGGAACTATTTCTTACTAGCCGTTGCCAACAGATCGCTTCTCTCGCTATTTTAATTCTTATTTAATACGAAATAAAAGTTTTAGAAGATACTAAGTTTAAGCTTCATTTATTCAAATTCTTTAAAGTTAATCGGAGTGATATTAATTTGTGTTACACAAGTTATTTAAAACACAGGTTGACATGTTACTCTTAGGGTGATTTTTTAAAGGTTTCGTTTCAAAACATCCAATGAAACCGTGAACGGACTATATGGAATATTTCTTGGGAAGCTAAAGTATTAATTCTTATCATGCTCATTTTTTTTGTCAGTTAAATTTTTTTTGTAAAGAATTTTTCACACAATTTTAGAGCAGTGTTTATAAATGTTAGGTAGAGCTTGCTACCTATCTCGCCAATAGCATGGTGAGTCAGTTTAGCAGGGACAACTTTATCAAACCAGCAGGAAGAGGCAAGTGCAGTATATTCGTAGTCGTTGAAGAAAACGTCAACGAGAAGACAATGCATGGCATTTGAGCGCTCAAAAATAAAAAATAAGTTTATTTGTGCGTAACAATGAAATTTGATTCCACAGTGCATTCCTGAAAACTTAATTATGATATGACATGTTTGGTCGTTTCCTAAGCAAATAAAATTAAACAAACGTTTTTTACTTCCTTTTATATCAACATAGGCCTACCATCATTGTTGGCAAACTGTAATGATAATTTGTTTTTTGTCTATAAATTTTATAATTTTAATTTACATATTCAGTACTAATTAAAAACGAGAACAATGGTTAACAAAAAATATATATATAACGGAAAAATTATTACATTTAGTTTTCTCTACGATACTTATAAAGTTAATTTTTCGTACTGTCATGTAACTCATGCGGTGAATTGTCAGAGGTTTTATTTAGAAAGAGTGAAGACATCGTGAATAAACTACTGTCAGTCATGACCATCCTAGCAGGTTGACCGGAAATAATTTGGCAAACCTTTGAAAACCAAAATTAGAACGATTCAACCGAGAACTGGACCAGGATCTTCCCTTTTATTAGGGGCCGCCATAGCTGAACGGTTAGCCTGCTCGCCTCCCACCAAAGTGGACCGGGTTCAATCCTCCGGCGGGTCACTCCCGGATTTTCGCATGTGGGGATCGTGCGGGCGGGTTTTTTCGGGGATCTCCCGTTTCCCCCGCCCTTTCATTCTGGCGTTGCTCGATACTCATCTCAATCACGCCCTCATCGGTTCTCGAGACTTCGTTGTTAAGATCCGCCCAAATCTCTTCACTTATTGATTCACTCACCCTTTTGCGAGGCCAACGTATCGCTTGGTACATGAAAATAATGCATTTGTTTCTCTTTGTCATCACACCCTAAAATTATAGTCATTCTTGCACGAGTCACAACTGTACAGTGCCGTTTGCATTGTTTTATTTGTGTCAGTGTCGCCTTTAGTGTTCATTTGTCACATAACGGAAATGCTCTAGAATGTTCCAGGCTTTAGTCGGCCAATGATTAAAGATGGAAGCAGCTCAGTCCATCCGGTGTTTCCGTCATGGATATTAATTTTTGGACGTATTGGCATAAACTCTATATAGTTAATGGTTTAAAGGTTCATTTCTGAATAATAACCTTACAGTGTTGATGCTTTATGTGGACAGACTTGCACTAAATTAATCAAATGTAATACTTAGTGCTGAAATAATGGACGAATTTAGATACACCCAGGCTAATTTGCTGGTTTTACAGGATTATCCTGAACTCCAGGAACAAACTGGAGATAAAATGCAGTTATTTGCAAATGTCAATAACTAAGTGAGATGAAAAAAAAATCGGGAATAATGTCAGCTTGATTTGATAATGTCATGTGTGAACATTCGGTGTGTGATAGGCCTAAAAAACCACGTGTAACACACTTTTGCTGTTTAACAACGTGGCTTCCTCTAATTCCATAATGACGGGCGATATACTACGTCATATCTCGGAATCCCTTTACCGGTTCCCGTTGAATTCGGCATACAATAGTACAGCGGTAACCCATAAATTATGAATTATGTAATACCTAATAGGCTGTTCACGGGTAATTGGGCTGTTTTGAAATAAACTCTTTAAAAATGCCACCCCTCCCCCTACTCGCATATATTTATAAAGAACGGTGATTGGTAAGCCCGCAGCAAAGTTGGTAAAGACTGTTAACGGTAACTTTCGAAATAAACTTTCGAAAAATGTCACTGGCCCTACCTGCATGTATTGTAACAGACACACTACGTGGCATGCGTCCAGTAAAGTTGGTAACGACGGAGTGAAAGTAGGTCCATGTCATAACGTTGAATTCGAAGTGTTCGGTAAACATTTGTTAATACCATAATGATTTATTTTTTATCGTTTTCAATAAATATAAGTGCAAGAATAAGCAACTTTGTAAAATATTTACTTTTCTAATAATCTTTAATTTCCCTTGACTGACGCATGGATAAAGAGATCATGCCCAGGGTAAAACTGATTTTATATATGGCGGAAGAATACACAATGTGTTTACAAGTATACCTTTGAGTAGGGATTTCATGAATGCTCAGTTTACCGTGAAAAGCATCAATCAAGCAGCTGTTCACAAAATAGCGTTCATATAAATATTTTGGGTTAGAATACCATAGCTACGAATATATTCGGCCAATTCAAACCAACTTAGTGTATGGGCTTAATGTACTACTTCAAGCATTAAATAATTCTTTGTCTTTTGGCCTGCCATTTTGAAGGAAAGTACAGCCTCAGAAAATGATTATCGCGTATCACATCTCTGGAACTACCCAGCCGATTTCATCAAAATTTAGGCATGCACGAAGTGGTATACAGTGCCTAATGCCACAATTAAATACACTATTTCGTTGTCTGTTCCGCCTGCCATTTTAGAAGATAACGAAACCAGAAAAAATAGAGTTCTTGCACCATATCTCGTTAGCCAATCAATCGTTTACCTCGAAATTTGGATCATCGGTAGTTCTGTAATAGGCCACATCATACAGTATGAGTCAGGACAGAGTGTGTTATTTAAATAATTACCTATGATTACATTCAGAACATTCTGCCCCTAGGCTCGTTCCGTTATCCTATCCTAACTTCTTACGGTATGTTTGTCTGAATCCTTAAAAGAAACAAACACAAGACAGACTCACAGCACTCGAGCTTCTCCTGACCACAGAGTAGATAAATACACGGACACGAATTGGCGTGGCGCTTCGTTTAATGTGGGCGTACCCACTCTCTGATTGGCTTCGCGAGGCTCTGAGAACTGGTTTTGTGTTTCACTGGCTGCGGCTTTCTCGTAAGGCTTCCTATTTTCTGTACTGCCGAATGGCAAGTAAGCTACAAGGTTCTGATTGGCAAACGGCGTTCTGGCATGCCGCTTTATTCTCGAGTTTACTGTGTGCAAGGCTTAGGATACGCAAAAAGAGCTCTAGTCAGGAAGTTTATTTAAACCCCTTAATGTACACATCGATTTTTCATTTCAGGTGTTGGACGAGCGGAAATTTATGGTGTGAAAAGTGCTTGCGAATTTCTTATAAAGGCTGTTCACGATAAAGTGAGCACTTTTGAAATTAACTTAAGAAAATCACTGCCCCTGTCTGCATATATATTTTAACGGACATAGTGAGTGACATGCACCCAATTAAGTTGGTAACGATGGATGGAAAGTAGTTCCACACATTAACGTCGAGTAAAAAGTGCTAGGTAACCATTTGTGATAACTTTAATAATTTCTTTTGATTTTTGAATTAATTCATAAATGGAAGTGTAAAAATTACAAGATTTGTACAGTATTTATTGTTCTAATATTTCCACAGATTCACTTGACTGACGCACGAATAAAGTGATGAGGCCTATGACCAAGATAATTTTACATAAGGCGGAAGAATACACAACGTGCATACTAGTAGATCTTAAGCAGGGCTTTCAAAAGTGCTCATTTTACCGTGAACAGTCTAAACTACTGTCACTTTGCAACCAATGGAAGGGGTCTTTTGCCCGGTTGCACCAACATCTTCACCGATCCGAGATCAAATGATCCTAGTTCCAAACCAGGATCCAGTTTGATATTGGTTCCAACGTAAAAGTGTTGCACCAACGAAATTTCATGACTCTGGATCTTCGATTCGTCGATCTTGGTTCCAAAGTGAAAGATCGATATTAAGTATGAGACAAATTTTGCTATTGGTTCGTAATATATGACGTCATGGAAGTAGGCGAATTTTTCACTATATATAGAACTAGTTGTGCGATGTTTTAGCTGTTTTACGTGAATTATTGTTGTATGAATTTTACTGAATAACATTGAAGTGCGTATAATGTTGTATTAATTTCCCAAGAAAATTAATAGAACGTAGTTCTATCTGTTGGCGTATTTTCAAACTACATTTGTCGACGATGGCTGCTGATCTCGGATCGAGATTTCAAAAAAGAACTTCATCTCGATCTCCAGTCCAGCTCTGAACTCGAATGGTGCAACATTTTTCTGTGTCGATCTTAGATCCGATCTCGGATCGAGTTTCGAACCACCTGACATAAGTATATCCACGGCACAGGAATCAACAAATTATAAAACAGCTGATGTGGTGTCATCAGCAGCCAATAGCATTGCCCACGGAAAGGCGGTGTTTGTATTGGCACTGGCTTCTGACCATGTGTGTGTGGAATTACAGGAAGACTATCTTGTATGGAAGATTGCTTTGCAAAGCGTTCACTTAACGTCAGTCAGCAGTACCTACCTCAGCGTGAATATCCTGACATGTTCGTGTTCGCCTGGCTTGCTACGAGGCACACACATGCCGCTGGTGACGAGGGGGTTGCGTGAGCGACCACCCGGGACGCCGTCCAGGACGTTGGGAGTCTCGGGGCTGTCGACGGGGGAGACAGGTCCCGGGCCCCGTAGTCGCCGCCGGCGGGATATCGCCCACGAAGCGCGGCCACAAAACCACCGACAAGCTGCGTACACAAGCCGAGCAAAAGAAAAACAAAACCTGCCCGGTGTGGTGAGCTTTGAAGGGGGGGGGGGAGAGACTAACTCCTCTCGTAATAACGTGACGTGACATGAGATCTCTCTATTTGGCGGGAGACGGGGACCAGGCTGACCTCCCCGGCGGTACGATGATGTGGGTTAGCGTGTCCGACGTCTTCTCTCCCCCCCCCCCCCCCCGGCCAGCTTGAATAAATAACAAACCATCTTCCCGAGCGTGACAGACACGCGCGTCGGTCGACTGTCTTCCAGTCGAGAACTGCATATTTATAGGGGGAGGGCGTAGTTGGGCAGCAGGCCACATGTCAAAGCAGTGTGTGTTCTACACGTCTGCGTGCCGACCCTCCGAGTTCCTTACTTCTGGCTATCCATGTTCCGGGTTTGAAAGTCGGGTACGAAAGTTCAGGACTGTGCAATTTTTTAGAGTTACGTTGACGTTAAGTTGATCATGCAAGCCGCCTACCAGTTGTCCACCGGCAGCCAAGCTATTCAACCGCAGGATTTTAAGGTTTTGGGTCACTACTTAGTATGCGGCATCAGTGGCGAAACTTGAAAGCACCGAAGAAGTAGTAGTACTTTACCAAGCCTGTGCACAGCTTTCAGTTATTCGTCGGACCAATAGACAGGTAAAGGCTGTTCACGATCAAGTGAGCACTTTGAAATCAACCGTATAAAAAAGTCACTGTCCCTACCTGCATATACTGTATTTTAACTGACGCACTGAGTGACATGCACCCAGTAAATGTGGTAACGATGGATTGGAAGTAGTTCCGTATCTAAATGTCGAATAAAAAGTGTTAGGTAACCATTTCTGATAACTTAACTGATTTATTTCGCTTTTTTTTTTTATGAATCGAAGAGTAAAATTTAGCAGATTTGTAAAATATTTATTTTTCTAATAATTTCACGGTTTCACTTGACCGACGCATGAATAAAGTTATAAGGTCCACGAAAATGTTAATCTTACATAAGGCGGAAGAATACACAAGGTGAATGCAAGTAGATCTTCAGCAGAGCTTTCAAAAGTGCTCATTTTAACGTGAATAGACTATAGGTGCAGTGCGCTATGATACACTCGCCCCCTGGTAGCGGTGCAAGAGACGAAGAAAATTATATAACGGTAGGTAGGGCTTAATGTCTTGTCAACAGTGAGGTCATTAAAGAAGGAGCTATAGATGCTCAGAGAAGTAGAAATCGAGAATGAACTAGCCACTGTCTCTACTAAGGAACCATCACAGCATTCGCCTGGAGCGATTTCGCGAAACCACAGAAAGCCGAAATCGGAAAGGAAAGAAGAAAGATTTGGGTGGCTCTTAACAGCGAGTTTTTGAGAGTCGAGAGGGTGATTGAAGTGAATATGGAGTGGCGTTGGAATGAAGGGACAGGGGAAACGGGAGATCCCCGAGAAGGCCCGCCGACCAACGGCATCGTCCGGCACGATTCCCACTTGCGAAAATCCAGTGACCCGGCCGGGTATTGAACCCGGTTCTCCTTGGTTGGAGGCGAGCGTGCTAATCGCTTAGCCATCGTGGCCCCGAAATTGGAAAGGCCGGGCCGAGCTTCGAACCCGGTCCTATCGAGTGAGAAGGTTTAGCTCTGCACCACATTGCTCGGCAAAAGGCGAAAGAAGAATTCTCCTGCAAGACGATCCCGAACACAGCAACACACCTTCATTAGTTGCGCAGGTAGCAACATGCAAGCTGAATTATACCACCTTCTCCAGGCGTACAACTGACATTAAATACCGCTTCTTTGCCACATGCCTACGTTTCGTCAATGCAAGATATGGTTTCTAGATGCCATGAGTTCGATCATGTGGAGGTTTTTTTTTTTATGCAATCATTCCAGATAAATGAATATATTCCTAAACACGTGCCACAGTGACTTTCCTGCCCTTCACACATATTTTTTAAATAACCGTTTGATATACCTGCATGAAAATTAATAAATATGTAAGACTGTTATTAATCTTGACGACCACATCAGGCCATGAAAATGTAGGACCGTTTGAACGGCAGACGTTCAAGAGTATAGCTAGCGGCTTCCTTGGACACCCTCCAGAGATATGCAGCAGCTTCGCTAGAGCTATAACTTATTTCTGTGCCAGAAACACTTCCAGACGCCCAGCGCAGGAAAATCTGCGGCACCTACGAATTTTATGTGTTCTTCCATTGACACCTTCACATTACTGCATTTGTTTGAATTTGTGTAAGCGGGAAGTGATGACCTGGAAAGCCGTTACACGTTATCTTCCTCTGGCACAGGTGGTGAAGATGGTCATCGAATGCAGAGGGGTACACTGAAGACATCCTGCGGTTGCATTCTCTACTTTTCGTCGCTGAGCACCCATAAACCAGCTTCCAGGAAGATAATGCTCTCCCGTACACAGCTCTCGTTTCTCTGGAGTATTTACGTTATTTCTCATCATTTCCGTGGGCTGCCCACTTGCTTGATTTTCGCCATGGATAATTTTTGGGATCAGCCCGGAATTTATCTTCATCCATGCCCGAGTGTTAGTAAATGTTGGCAAATCAGCCATCCGGCGTTCGTTTGTGCCCATGCTTGATTGTGATTATAAGGTGCTTAAGTGCCCTTTTTCTATGCTATAGGTGATGGTAACATGACCCTGATGCAATTATATTTTAATCTTGCACATCTACTCTGTGAAATGAATAAAATTTCGTTTGAATCCATCTTATACTTATTTGTGCACTAATTTTTATGCTAATGAGAGTTCATGTTAATATATTACACTGGTTCAAATCCAATATTCTTAATTTCTGTATAAAGCTATTTTAATGCCTACTTGATAATTGCCTCTTGTTACTTCGGAAAGTATTCAGTTTCAATATAAAATTATTATTACTATTATTTATAACATATAATTTACTGTTGTTGGCTAGGCGTTGGAGGTTTTCTATTCAGTCATCGCCTAACAACGTTCTCGCCAGCCGTGTGCTAGCAACGTTTGGAAGACATGACGAAAGAAGTACTTCGAATGAACACATATACATGGCCCCTCTTAATAGTTCCATTTTTTATTAATCCATTATAGTTTCGTGGATTATATTGTAGACCACTTTGTGGTCACAAACAACCATAAATACTGTGAGTTGATGATACTTTGTGATCTTGGTAAAACTCCAGCAAGGCTTCAGTTCGGTTTTAATTGCTATTGTAGATGTGGGCTTGTTTGAGCAATAATTTGCAACGAGCATTAAAATGTTTGAAGTTAATTTTTGAAAACATTCTTTCAAAACTTATTTTGTCTGTTTAGTGTTCTTATGTTTATGTAATATTAACTTACACTGCTATTGCACCAAACAGGCAACATAATATTAATGAAATAAATCACAAATTTTGTGGTAATTAAACTAGAATTGTTTTTAAGTTAATTTCATCTTAAAATATAGATTTTTTTACAATTTTTAATAAAAATTATTTTTATATATATTATTTTTGCCGTTAATATTTTTTGCAGTGTGTCGGCTGATTTACGGACCACCAACGTGTTATATCACTTCCGTTTTCGTAATCTCGACATTCGTTACAAATGTTTCGTCACACGCTGGAGCATTTCTCCTGGCATGTTTTTCCTGAATGTTACAAGACTTGGCATGTTGCTAGAATAGTGTCTAATTCGTCACTCGCCGTTTGGTTCTATAGCAACATGCGTCTGTGTATAGAGCCATTATGTTCCATGACCTCTTTTGTGTTTCGCTGCTCGGTGTTCGTGTCCAGTCGTTTACCAGTCACGTTATGATTTACCTACCTATAACGACGGTAAGTGGCAGAACGCGTTCCTCCGTTGCTTATTGCGCAGCTTTGAATACATTATACACGGTAAGGTTACTTTCGCTAGGTCGTTCTTTTTGTTCACTAATCAGTACGTTGTTAGTGGAACGCCTGTTATTACTTATGCGTGCAGGAAACATTAACCTTGCTAGTTACCAAAGCAACTCGAGAGTAATGGCCATTTTTTTTTACTTAATCGTAACTTGGCAGTCTGCAAAACTAGCTAGTAACCCCGCGGTCTCTGTATTTGAACTTACGGTGGGCTCCAAGTTCATAATAAGTTACCCGTTGGCTGTTTCTCGCTAGGCCTTTTGGCGAATTTTCATTCAGAATGTAAGCTTTTATGGTCTCTCTCATAACATACTCTGCGTAAGCAAATTAATATCTTTACCTATTAAGTGCTGACCTCCCGTGGCGCAGTCGGTTTGTGCGCCACCGATCTGGGGTGCGGGAGGCTCTGGGTTCGAATCCCGCACTGAAAAAAAATTTTGTGGTCGCCACAAAACATTTTTTTTTTTTTTCAGTGCGGGTAAGGCATGGGTGTTAATTTAAGGCAAGTTATAAATTAGTCTGTAAACCGTCGCCTGTTAAGCTTTGCAGCATTAAACCGGTGTAAGTTTAAAAGCCCTTTTTCAACACAATACCATACAATTTACCTATTAAGTAGGTTAAATGGTATAAACTCTCTCTTTTGTATACATTTTACATACATACACAGCTGTTTTTTTTCCTTGTCCAACTCCCAAAAAAATGTTTAATTTATGACCAATGTTTGAGATGAAATTGTTGTCGAGAATTTCGTGCTCTGATTTCAAAATGGCACTCGTTAAAGTCGCAAATAATCTTGTTTTAGTATCTCACTAATATATATTTGAAATAACGTATTATTAATAAGTTTCTGTTCATCCCGTAGAGGCCTTAACATTACAGCAGTTTTAAAATGTTCAGTAAAATGTTTTTTTTTCCTGCGAAAATCGGGAAAACGCGTGCGTACTTTCCTCACCGCGGATAAAACACGCTCGCCGCGGTGTGTGCGCGGGTCTCGAACTTTCATTTGCAAGGAACTTCTCGCTGCTCGATACGTTCAGTACAGTCGGCAGGATCTCTATTCATCGCGCGCCGTCGCGGAAATGAACTGTCACGCAGCGAGTCGCTCAAGTTAGCTGCGGCTCGCCTTCAGCCAGTCATGCCGGAATCGATACCGCCACCACAAATGGAACCACTGCGTCCTCACTTAACACGCTTGGCGAACTGGCAGTTATCGAGGTCGCATGAATGCTGCCGCGCGAATGAATGTTGAAAGGTCAACTGCGAGCTTAAAGATGATAGTATGTCCGAAATAGATAATGATCTCCGGTAGGCATGAGTCCCAAAATTAATCACCTGGATCACTTCCTTGCATATTATGCCACTCGAAAGAAAGAATTTCGTGCTTAGAAAATTCGTATAGGATTCTCTGGCTAACACAGCCATACAATTGCTATTGAGTTTCATCTTAATTATTTATTTGCTATTTTTTGACGTGAATACGTGTTATATTTGCAACCATAGTGGGAGGCAATTCAGAAAATTATGATAAAATCAGGGGATACACTTTGGCATTGCAGCTCCTAATATATCGTCAAAAATCAGTTACACCTCTTGATTTCCAAAGGATCAAAGAATATGTTACATTGAGTGAGGACTGCGAACCATCGCGCGTGGTGGAGGGGGGGGGGGCGATTTTGAGTTCGTTTCACAGCGTCTCATAATTTCCGCGTAATATAACTTTTGACTAGAAGCTGCGACGCTCGTTTGAGTATCAGTCGACAGTTCTTGCCAAGATAAATTGATTTCGTGTACAAAAACATTTGTATGGCGTGGTTATGGTGAAATTGTATGCTTTTAATGTAAAAAAATTAATAAAGCTTAACACAATTTCGGCCTATACTCGTCAAAATGTCCAGTCGAAATACAGAAAACAGAAATCGTATACGGTTGGAAAGAGAATCTCAAAAATCAATCCAGTGATACCCATAAAACCCCATATGATCTAGTGAAGTGGTGCCGGGAACGTAAAAAAAAATCAAGGCGTCCGAGCGCGTCAACGTAGACGTATTCATGTGAAACAAACGGCCTTGTCCCCAACACAGCCAAACCCAATTTTTTATACAGCGTGTATAGGAAACATATGTACAAACTTTGGCACGTTATTTGTGACCATAAAAGAGGAAGATTGATATAGGACACCCTTGGTACATCTCAAATAATAAGGGCTGTAGCAGCCCCTACAGGCGGTGGGCGACAAGGACATTACGTAGGATATTAGGTCAAGTAAGTGCGTTAGAGGAACACAAATTGGTACGGAGAAAGTAAACCAAGATCTTGGATACACGATAGGTATGGTCCGTCGTACACAATCCCATCATGTGGATAATAGGGGTTGGCACCCTTTGATTGCATGCAACACGTACACCGTGAGATTAAATTGATTGTGAATACCATTGGATGAAGTAGGATGACGTAAGTAGCAACTAAGCCTCCCTTGTTGCAACTCTCTAGGACTCGCCGTTTCCGGTTAAATAGCAAACGAAGGGTGCAGTGGTAGCACGGCCATGGCCTGGTGAGTAGGCAACCCTTACCGAACCCGGAGGAATTCAGCGGCCAGTCCCCGCCGAATGCGTTAAGAGAGAGTGGCGGCACGTAACAGCGAGGTCATGAGAGCCGATGAGGGTGAGTGAGGTGAGTATGGAGCTGCGCCGGAATGATAGGGCGAGGCAAACGGGACGAACCCCGAGAAAACCCGCTGAACAGCGGCATCGTCCGGCACGACGTGTAACATCGTGCATCATACCACCAACATGTTGTTTAAGCCTGGTGCAGTACGTGTGGCCTATATAATTAAAAAAAATGGATTTAAGAGCAATCCATTTAATAACTTTATTCATACTTTGCTAAGATAGTAAAGTGCTGTTGATGAAGAATATTCCATGTATGCATGTTATAATTAAATATTTAATAACAACTGACAGTAAGTTCACCATTTTCAATCAGTATGTTCTACGAAAAAAAAAAATAATAAAAGACTTTGTTTGTGTGCTAGGTGTTACTGCGCTAAAAATAACTTTTTTCGGGGCCACTGAATGAGCGGCATTTTTGTCCAAATATAAAGGCAGTTCAGACTCCTCTACGCGTTGCGTCATCTCTCGCGCGTCTATTTCATTGTAATTTTTTTCCTTGCGGATAAGTGGCAGTCCAGTTTTATTTTCTCGCCTGATCTCTAGGGAAAGTCGCTGCCAGAATGTGAGAGTACAGCGAGGTGCAGTGGAATAACTGGGGAAAATATTTAAAAATATATATATATATTCCGGAACCACTGAATGTCGTATTTCCTTAGCTCGTGTAATTTCCTCTCGGTGTGCTGTCCTAATCGGCGCGGCGCAGCGTGTTGATAATTGCCAACCAGCGTGGGGCTGGCGGTAACATTTTCGCTCCTCATTCGTTCATGCCTGCCGTACACCGTTCTATAGCCGAAAAAAAAAAAAAACTCAAATCTAATCTTGAAGTACCGGTCTTACTAACCGGAATTAACTGTCCATAAGCTAGGACATTTCGTTTGAACGGAGTACTATTCTTAGCGTTAACAAGTGTCCCAGGAGCAAAGGTTACGATTATGGAAGGTAAAGTGATAAGTAAGTCACTGCAAGCAAAAACGTTCTATACATACGGGCCTTACTCCAAATGGCGCTCGAAGTAGAGCTGCTCTAATGATTGCCTTTTACAGTGACGAACGTACAACAGTTTATAATAACTTGTCAAAAATTCCTCCGTTCGTTGAAATGCATTGTTCTACTCCCATGCGAACATTGTGTATTGCTTGTCTGAGTATACTTGCACGTTCTATACATACGGGCCTTATTCCAAATGGTGCTCGAAGTATAGCTGCTCTAATGATTGCCTTTTACAGTGACGAACGTACAGCAGTTTATAATAACTTGTCAAAAATTCCTCCGTTCGTTGAAATGCATTGTTCTACTCCCATGCGAACATTGTGTATTGCTTGTCTGAGTATACTTGCACGTTCTATACATACGGACCTTATTCCAAATGGTGCTCGAAGTACAGCTGCTCTAATGATTGCCTTTTACAGTGACGAACGTACAACAGTTTATAATAACTTGTCAAAAATTCCTCCGTTCGTTGAAATGCATTGTTCTACTCCCATGCGAACATTGTGTGTTGCTTGTCTGAGTATACTTGCACGTTCCTTTAGTTGCTCCACAGCGACCATAATGAGCTGGCAATAATTTATCTCGTGTAGTCACCTTTTTTTTTTTTTGTATGCTTCACTTTTCAACCAGTTCGAAAAACACAACTTTAACGGGTTCAGGTGTGAAGATCGTGGTTGCCAGATAATGCGATCACCACGACCAATCCGGCGATTACAGGGAACACACGCACGAGATGCTTCACAAGTCTGGTTGAATGCGGAGGAGTCCTGTCATGTTGAAAGTAGTACTTGGCCATCCATGTGGCTGAAAGAATGTCCTCTAGTTCCTGTAATGTGGCATACAACCGTGTGCTGTCATTCGATGTTCTAAAATAACGGGACCGATCAACATGTCATTAATCATACCGTATCACACGTTGGTTGATAAACGAATTTGTAAATTTGTTTCCACCTTAGAGTGTTGATTCTTTTGCGACTATTGATGATTGGTGTTTACTGATGTAGCCACATATAAATTAAATAGTTCACAAAGGGTCACATAGCATAAAAATTGACACCAATGTTATACGTGCTTCAAGATTGTCAGTCAATCAAGAGCAGAATTTGAGGTAAATGTAATTGTCACCTATGCGAAGATGTTTCACAGACTGTGGGTGACAAGGGTAAAAGTTGTCATATAGTGTTCGCCATACACGCCCGAGACCTGCTGAAAGTCTACGCGTGCTAGCTGTAAGACTACGCTGAACCATGTCAAGAATGCGTTGGTCGTGCTGAACATTTGCTAAACCAGCTCTTCTCTGATGTCAAATGAGAATTGGGAAACTTGCCACTGCCACATAATGTGTTGCACATACACCCTGGAAAACACTTCAGAATCTGGAACTCGGCGCGTAGGAAGCGCCGGTGTTTTTCCTACGCTACAGTACGCGTATTAACATCGCAGAAGCCGTAAACGTGCAGCATATACACACACACTTACACACCCACAGACACACACACACACACACACAATGTGGGTATATTATCCATACGGATAAATGCGTGGCTTTTTTTTAGTGAACATGTCTACAATCAGACCATAAACTTTTATCATTTCTATATGTTTGAACAAGCAACCGACATATGAAAAACCGCACGGCCCGCTTGGTGGAAAAAGGACGTATTGCGCGCCGCATGGTAGGAAAGGTGGGATGTAAAGTTGGAGGAACGGAAAGTATTGCGCTGCAATTAAAAACAAAAAGTGTTCATTTATGTAGCTCTACGTAGGGCGGCATTTCAGGTATGATACATAGCGTTAATTATTTTGTTTGCTTACAACGACCCATCCTTTCACCTCCTAGAATGTCGACCTTCCCTCCTGGGACATTGTGTGTAGAATCCGCAGACGAATCACGAGGGTCGTGAACGGTTCTTCCTGAGCCGAGTGTAGGCGAACGTTTCTGAGGGGTGGAAATACTATCTGGATATAGACGTTCATTCTCTGCAACAAGGCACTGCTTCCCGCATCGACTTCCCCGAAGGAGTCTGTGCAAAATACAGTGATGTACTGCAATCCTCTTAGCTTCGCGTTCCACGACGCCATAAGAAATCTGGAAGATGCCAGCTCTGAGGACACTTTATATATATTTTATTGCTCGATCAGCAGCCGTAAACCTGTCGGCAACCCGGCTGTGTCTGAACCAAAGTCCCGGGTTTTATTGCAGCCAGTGGTGGCGTTTATAAAGCACTGGCTGGTTCAGGATGTGTCCCCTTAATCAACGACATCCTTGTGCCGACGTCGTTAAATACGTAATACCAGGAGTCCAGCTGCGTGTCCACAGCTCGAGATCAAACAGCCCGCCTGTCCCCTTTGTAGGTTCCCTACGAGACAAGCATCCGGCGAGAATGAATCTGCTCTCAAGCCTTGAAAACGCAAGGCCGTCCAAAAATACTATTGAAGTGCGCATGCGATATGAACAGTAAACCATTTTTATTTGTACTCCATAGGTGGTTCGGTTTATTAAAACACGTTTGAAATTAGTGCGCGAAAGAAACGTGCCCACAACTGCATATAGTTTAACTTAATCGGAAATGGGAAATCTACAATAACGTTGCAAGTCAACTGTGAAAATTGGTAATCTTTCTTAATGTGTTACTGAGATATTCATTCGTTTTTCTTTCCTGCACATTAAAATAAAACTTAGAATTTTAGGAACACTTATGTTCGTAATAATTTCCGAGTGTCATTAATAGATGCTCGAGTATAATAATTATGGCCACGGAAATTTAGATATTTAGAAGTATGCAATTAACCCTGAACTAACACAAATATTTTACAGCCAAATTGATAAAACAAGAAAAATAAACAGCACTCCTACAAAACACAGTTTGCTATCCAATTGCACACAAAAATTCATGTGGTTTTCAAACACGCTGTAATAAAAGTTATACGTTATTTAAGCGGTCTCCTTAAAACTATTAAGTTTTTTTTAATTTTGAGATTTTTATGTGCTTTCGTCACGTATAAATGATAATTTTATAAAAAGAACCAAACTATTAAAAAAAAATATTAATTTTTTTTCAGCGTAAATATGAAAATATTAACTTAAAATCTTGATTTGTACAAATTTTAAAAAGTAATTTTTACTTAAAGTTTGGTTTCAGATATAGTGTTTATTGAAGCCAGATGAATGGCATACTGCAGTTTCTTTGAAATACGACACTTGGTTCACCTACGGTGATGGTTTATCTTCTGATTATTTTTACTTAAAATTTTATCTCAAAAGTTAAAATTGAAATGTGGGCGAACAACTAACAAATTTTCAAGAAAATATTATCCATAACATTCTGATGATACGGACAATTATTTTGAGTCGTAGTCTAACGTGTAAAATTTGTCAAATTTTGATATTTTGTACGAAACATTGCATATATACACACATTTAAAATCTATATTCTCCCTTCAATTCATTTGTGAAGTATTCAAACTATTTATATAATACAGTATATTTATAATATAAGAAATATTTTTACTCTGTTGGACAGAGTTCCAGATGCATTCATAAGACAGTCTTGGAGATTCGAGATGTTCACACACATTGTCAAAACGCCAATTACAGAACACATGTTTTATGTCACATTATAACGAGAAAAAAACCCAATGGTAGTAAAAATATCACTTAATAGACTGGCCTGAATTAATGAACGTTTTTTTTTTTGCAGTATTCATTACCACAAGCAAACATTTAGTCGATTTCTGGGCATATAATAGAACAAAATTAAATTTGTAGTCAATGCAACAAATACATTCCAAAATTATTCTTCACGTAGCTCAAGCCATTTCCAACACTATTTAATTGTTATGAAATAAACAAAACACATTTTAAGTTCTATACTTACGAATATATTTTGGACATAGTAGTAAGTATACTCAATGGAATAATTCTAAATAATAAAACTTAAGTAAGAACATGCAACTTGAAATGTTTTAATAAATGTAATGCCTAACGTTTCATTAATTTTGGAAATAAAAATGAAGAATACATCAATAGTCTTAAGGACGTTGGCCGTGGAAAAATAAGTAAATTATATTTGTAACACACACTGTTAAAATTTTAACATTGACACTGATTACTCTTTCCTCGCAAAAAAAAAAAAAATTGAGCACTTAGTTTCCGCATAAATGCATGTCAAAATTATAACTTTACTGCTTCAGAAGTGTACATATAATGCAAACCATCTTATGTACAGGAATGAGATAATTCACACTGAAAGAAGATGCCAATAGCTACTTCAAGAAGTCTATAAAGTTGTACAAGGACTTGGTTTTTGCAATTTCAAAAAATTGTTACGAACAAGGAAATTCTTGTAGAATTTTTATTTATGGCTGTCATTAAATTTTTACAAATTAACTTTTGCTAAACATAGGCCTACCTTAAAATGAATTAAGATTCAGTTGCCCTTTTTACATTTTCTGCAAACGGTTTAGTTTATCTTATTTGTACATTACAAAAAACAGTAAAATATTAAATTTGATATGTCATTTTGCAAAAACCATGGGATCTAAAGAAAAATTTATCCGAGGAAAAGTTAGCTACAGATTGTGTCGACAGGTTGAATAATACTTGGCACAGATGTAAAATAACAATTTTTTTCTGTGGCCAACAGCGTTATAAATTTTAACTGTTTGCCTCCTGACGTTCGACGCCACGGAAAACCTTTGAGGAAAGTTTGTTTTCCACACGAACTGCACCGCACCTGTGAGCCGTGTCTAAGGCCCTGCAGTCACGCAGTTAAATGGGGAATCAATGCTAAAGAAATAGCTTCTCAATACACCAAGTTCAAATATAGCTGTTTTAAACAAAACAAAAATATTAAACACAACTATCTTCCTAGTTAAAGATGTTTAAAAAATTATTATAATTTTTTTTAAGTGCAAGTTTTAGTATTAAATTTTATAAAAAAATATTTATCGTAAAAATTGGCAAGCTTTCTTAAGGGCTATTCCCATTAAAACATTTTTAACACCGCGAAGTCACGTTCGGTTATACGTTAAGCATTGCCCACGGGTACTCCCAAGGCTGCTCTATATATATATCCCGCAAATTATATTAGTAATAGTGTGATATCATTACACGCGATGAAAGCCAATGGATTAAATTGCAGGTGATATTTTGTACTCTTTACATTTCTCTTGTAGTAACTTCGCATGAAAACCCTAAAAATGCAGTTTTTTGTAGTATTTTTAAACTTTTTGTTTTCTTTACATATGTATAATAGGACAAAAGTAAAAAGTGGCATCATCTGTAGGTAAATAATTTTATAATATCTTTCCAGAAAATAAATCGTATTCCAAGAGCATCTATATACTGTGATAGGGGTATAGGCGTAAAACTGATTTCGCAGACAATATTTCACTGTAGAGTGCCCTTAGGATGTCAGTAATCCTTAAAGGCTATTCAAGATAAAATGAGCACTTTTGAAATCAACCTCAGAAAAAAGTCACTGCCCCACCTGCATATGTTTTGACGGGCGCAATAAGTGAGATGTGTCCTGTAAAGTTGGTAACAATGGAGGGGGAAGTAGTTCCATATATTGAGGTCTAATTAAAAGTGCCAGGTAACCATTTGTGTTAACTTAAATTATTTCTCTCGCTTTCTGTTTTTCAAAGTGCATCGAAGTGTAAAAATGAGCAAATGTGTACAATATTACAATATTTATTTTTCTGATAATTTCCCAGTTTCACTTGACCGACGTATCAATAAAGTGATGAAGTCCATGGCAATGTTAATTTTACATAAGGCGGAAGAACACACAATGTGTATACAAGTAGATCTTAAGCAGGGCCTTTAAAAGTGCTCATTTGACCGTGAACAGCCTATAGACTAATAAATGCCCCGTAGTTTTGTTTGAAACAGCTACCATTAAACTTGACGCACTGGGACGGAACTTCTGTGATTGCAACGCCACGGCTGTAGGCTCAGTCCAAGGACGATTCATTCCGGAATCACATAGCTCCAACGCGCACGACTTGACGGTCAACAGCCAATGAAATACAAGATAGATCGTCATAAGCCCGACCAATTCTGTCGTCCTACGAGCAGTTTTGGATTAGAAATGATTTATATTCTTCGTTATGTCGTGCAGCACGACGCACAGAATGTACAACCTTGCAAAAGGAAATTATATTGCAAGGTTTCCCTACAATGGTAAATAAGCAGGTTAAAAGAAAAATAAATTGAAAATTACTGTAGCTAACTCTTAAAAATAACAATTTTACCTTCGTATGCATTAGCGATACCAATTTGTCACCATTATGTATTACAAATTTCCCTCTTGTTCACCGCCTTTGAAACTAACATAGCCTATCAACGCCTTCTAAATAGTTGGGTTAAGTGTCGGTCGTGCTGTAAATTCAAGTAGTCACATTGAAATGTGTCGTGGTTGCGTTTTTGGTCGCGTCGTGCTGTGTTGGTCGGGGCTATGTGACTCCGGCATCATCCTTGTCGGAAGCGGCGCGCACGTACTGTACGCCCTCTGACGTCGATCGCCCGAGATGGCTTCGACGCGTGCGCGTCATTAGGAAGAGGTGAGATTTTATTGGCTTCCGATTGCGCGCACGGGGGGGCGATGTGACCTGTGTTGTACATGGAGTTACATCCCCGGAGGACATCGTGTGTTCCGCAGGTGTGGTCCGGCCGTGACATTCGAGGACCTTCTGGTCATGTCCCACGTCATACGAACCCCCGTGTGCGTCCCACCTACGTACATATGGAAGTGTCGATAGCACGCACATGACGAAGCTGTGTGACCAGCAAAGCAGTTCGCCATTTTTGTCTGAAAATACTGGAAACAGAGAAAATAATGCTGCACTGAAATTTTTTTTTGTGGTCACGTAAGTCTACTTCACAAACAACCCGTTTTATTTATGAACATTTCCACGTGCCGTGTAACTTCAAAGAAACTACCTCGTGCTCCAATAAAACCACTGTAAAGAAGACACGTTTACCTGTTTTGCAATTTGGTGCCAGTTGAATTACTCCGCGATCGTTCATACTGCATAATCGTAGTCGTTGATTTTATAATGCGGAAATTCTTTTGCACCAATTAATTGTTTTATATGCTGTAGGGTCTCGTTACTTTAATTGCAGTGTGTTTGATAATTGCTTCCAAACGAATCGCAGACGTCCATCGTTAGTGTAGCGAAATTCTAATATACGTAAATAGTGACGTAGGAAGATCTTCGTGAGTCTACGACAGCAAGGCCTTGTACTGAACGCGGTATGATGAAATCTAGCAAATAGTCAATTTTCTGCCTATAATACAATGAATTGCGGGAGTGTTCATAGTAGGCGTACGTTAAGGATGGGGCGAATAGGATACGTCACAGGACTTCAAAAGAACACGAGGAATTTGTCGGTGTTGCTAATTGGCACACTTTCTCTGTGTGTAGGTGTAACTAGAGAGGGTGTTGGCATGTGTGCATGAGCACACGCACATTACAAGTTTCCAATTGTGTTATTTTTCCCAGGCCACACCCATGACGTGTCTTTTGTTCGTAGTGTGGACACCAGCCCAAGTTGAGGGGACCAAAAATCAGTTCACCTGTGCGTGTACAAACGAATAAAAATAACTATAAACCAAAGGAAATATAAATTAAGTGTGATAGCTGAAAGAATGCGGAGTGTGGTTTTGAGAGCTGTGTATTTCAATCATTATGATAATGAGTTATGTATATTTCATTTTGTCGTTGTTGTACGCCTATTTTTACCATACTCATGATAAAGGGAAACGTGTGGTAGTCGTGTCAAATAGTGCAACCACAATTACAATACGGCTAATTTGGAGTAGTTGCGATGACGTGAATAGACCTTAATTCGACGTCCAGCCTGAACACTCCATCACACACGAGCGGTAGTCGGGACAGCAGGTTGCTGCAATCAGGACTCGTATTGCCAAACCCCGGTATGCAGGAGTCCTCTCTACCAGCCAGGGAATCAGGTCACGTTGTGTTATGCCACGCCGATATGAGGGCAATGCAGAGTGGCGGAAGGCATATTTCTCCATGTGACGCTGGTCGAGATGGACGTCCCAAGAAGCCTGCTGTACCAACTGCCTTAATTCGTCATGCTTCATCTGCCTCCCATTACTTCTCAAGGTGTGACAAGTACCATTTATTGACGTGGCTCTCAATACGGTAGTTGATGTAGTTAATTTAACAAAGCTCCCCCGACCATATAGTATTTTATGTAATATCCGAATGTTTAATTATATAACCATATTCATTTACCCCACATTGCTCTACCATCATGAGATCCCCCCCCCCAACCTTAACAACAAGTACGGCTGAACCAATACCAATATAAAACAAAATAGAACAGAGTGCTTCCGCCATGAAAATGCTGGCGACGTCATATTCACAGTATGTAGTACTACGAGTATATAAAAGGCAAACAAATTGGGGAAACGAAGTGACAAAACTTTAGCAGTATTATGAGATGGAGTGTAAACGGGACTCTTCATAAATTTAACTATACTGTTTAGGTTAGGTGCAGATGTAAGGGTTGGTATGGTTCATAGATTTAGCTTTCATTACTTTAGAATTAGTATCCAGTTGCCTGAGTAATTATACAACGTTTCTCCAAAATCTGTGCTTCTCAGTTTAGTCACTGCTTGTGATTTCACTTCAGAAATTGGCAGACCGAATACATTGTTTTATAAATCTGGTAATTGTTTTAAAATCTAAAAATATTACCAATTTCAAGAAACATCAATTTTTGGTTAAAAAATTGCTCATGTGAAAAAATAAAAATAATTTATTTGGTAACTAATAGCGTGGCCTCCATAAAAGTATTCACAATGACTTTGTATTTACTGTAAACTCTATTCCTTACTACCTTAACACATTAAAGGGCATGTGGAAAAAATATAGAATAATGATACTTGACATGTAGTATTCGCAAAGACTTTCACAATTACCTGCCTTGGTTACCATCTTCCCTACTGAAAGAACCTGTATATAGTCCATTTCCTGTTACTTCCAAATTTTTGAAGCCCTGCTAAAGTTCTGCTTCCAGGATATTCCTCCGCCTCATTGAAACAAAGCTTAACTATGTCTAGAGAATTACACCAAGGGGACCATGCACTGCATTCGTGCGCACTCGGTTAAATAATGTTTTTTCTAAGAACTATTTTCACTAGGTATTAACAACATACCTTTTTTTTCTGTCTAGTTATATTTATATATATTATAAACGAAATGTTATAATTTACTAGTAAAATATACGTAAAAGTTCAATTTAACCAAAAATAAGATACTAAGAAAAGTATAAAGTGCTTGTGATACATGAGATATTAGTGAAACAAATAAACACGTAATGCACGGGGTGATTTTTTTAAAGGTTTGATTCAAAACGTGACTAAACCGCTACTAGACTATACTAGCCAGTCAGTCGCCTGTCTGCGATGCAAGTTGGTGCGGCGTCGTCCCTGCTGATGGCGGGCCGTGCTGCGGCACTAACACTGCGCTATTGTGCTGCCCTGGGCCTAATGCGGGTCACGTTCTGTCGTGACCAGGCGAATTACTGCAACTCGAATCCGCGTTCCTAACTGCGCCACTCCACAGGCGAGACTCTTTCCTCACGGGCCTGGCTGGCGTTTGTTTCGCTCGCGCACTTCGGAAGCCTCGCATGGAAACATGTTCCCTTTGCTCTTGACTACTGTATGTAGTTGCGGTGATCTTTGTGAATGAGTCGCTAAGGCAACTTTGAATCCTAATCAAGCCGCGTGTCAAATATTGTTTTTATTAAAATATAAATTAGCTTAAAGGCTGTTTACAATAAAGTCAACACTTTTGAAATCAACCTTAGAAAAATGTCACTGCTCACGCCTGGTATATATTTTTACGGGCGCACTAAGTGACATGCGCCCAGTAAAGTTGGTCACGATGGATTGAAAGTAGTTCCATATCTTAACGTTGAATAAAAGACATATATTTTCTTAGTTGGTAGACGGGACATTTTTTCTCAGTTGGTAGATGGGGCATATTTTTTCTCAGTTGGTTGATGGGGCACATTTTTCTTAGTTGGTAGATGGGACATATTTTTTGTTAGTTGATAGATGGGACATATTTTTCCTTAGTTGGTAGATGGAACATATATTTTCTTAGTTGGTAGATGGGGCATATTTTTCTTATTTAATAGATAGGACTTTTTTTTTTTGGGTTGGTAGACAAGACATATTTTTCTCTTAGTAGATGTGACATATTTTTTGTTAGTTGGTAGACGGAACATGTTTTTCTTAGTTGGTAGATGGGGCATATTTTTTCTTAGTTTAACATTTGGTGTTTGTGCGTTTACGTGTCTCTCAGTTCCACGTCCTGTCATTTCGGTGCTGCTCCATACTTACTTCATTTCGCCCTCATTGACTCTCAAGATCTCGATGTTAAGAGTCATCCAAATTTCTTCACTCACTCACGACTTTTTGCCAGAAAAGATAAATATTAATTATCTAAGCTCGTGCCCGTTTTGTTTTTACTATATTAAGTGTATTCAATAAAAAAAAATCGCAAAAATTGTTTTAAAAATTTGCATTTTTATAGCTTAACTGCTAGTTGCCTTAAGAGATGAGGAGAAAAGTAAAGTCGTATACTCGTAATTTTAATATGTGGGTTTTCATCGCGTGTAATGAGGTCCCACTGTTACACATCTAATTTGCACATCAAAGAGTAATGACGTAAGCACTGCACGTCGGTTCAGCAACTAGCGTGTATGAGCGATGGAGCGATGGGCGCGCGTCTTTGTTACCCGTATCCGTATCGTTGTGCTTCGAATGTATGTATATATATATTAGGCGTATATTCCCTTAACTTTTTCTGTCATAATAAATGTATGATATTAGGCGTCACAACGAACAAAATGTTTGTTAGGAGATGTAAGATCTGCGAACTTGTATAGGAGATGCAATCAAAATGTTCGTGGAAACCGTGATGCGTGGCTGCCTACACTCGAGGATCCGGTCCACTAACTTATTAGCTTTAGTATTATGTCGGGACCAATAAAATGCGCGTGTCTTGTTGGATGTCGTTGGCAGCAGCTGTTTACGAGTCCGCGGAATAAATTCTCGACGCTGAATGATGTCACGCGACACATTGAAGGACTTCTCCTATTTGAAGCCGTTCTCTATTGTGTTAAGTGCCTCCGGTATAACGTTCTATATTTCGAATACACTGACTGAAAGGTGTAATATATTACTTGATAATTTTCCTTTGTGTTAAGTTATGTCTTGCCGTTAAGTAAATGACTTGCTGAAATCATCATTTGTTTACATTAATTACAAATCATTTTAACAATGGTAGTCCCGAAATATAATTTACAGACTCGCAATATCTCCATAACAATGTTACCAATAACCACTGTGTGTTCGAAGTTTTCTTTCTGAGCCTTCTAGATGTGTGTCATAATTTTGAGGAGACATATTGTAGATATGTTAAAATTTTTTTTAAACGCGAATTTCTGTTATACTGTGCGCCAGCTTATATTTATATTAGTAAAACAGTTTATACATTAACTTAAACATAACCTGCATACAAATGTGACTTACATTGTTATATGTTGCACACAAAACGAGGCTATCCATTTGGCCTGTAAAAAACCCGCATATCAGCTGAAAAACGTTATTTTTGTTACACGTACTACGCGGGCGATGTGGTGGATTTAAAAAATGTATCAGATTTGCAAGTCCGAAATCATAACGGGCTGGGAAATTTCATGCAAAAGGAACGAGAGTGAAGGAACTTGAGTGTCTTAATTTTAATTGTCTTCAGTGGCTTAGTGAGGTTCCTCTATACTTATAGCCATTTAAAGGGGTGTAATTTAAACTACTTTTAATTACGAAAGTAATTTCTGAAAATTATGTTTAAAGACAACCGTAAAAATATGCACTTTTTTGACATTTTAACACTCGTTTTACATGAAGATTCTTTGGCAAGATTTGTAGTACGTCTTCTTGTGTTATGGCATGGTATAGTTTGAAAGTATTAACGGAAATGAATAAATTTTTTTCTGTGCTTGGTAATACGCGTAAAAAAATATGACAATTTCCAAAACAACAGTAAAAATAAGTACTCCAGATAGTACGTAATGCAAAAGCTAGAGTTGCAGTTTATTCCCGGTATTTCTGAGTACCTAAAATTAGGTGTCTGATGGATACAAGAAATTAAGGCAGCAGGTGCTAAATATTAGGAAAATAAAAGTGATACACATACAAAGAAAATATATTGGCCTAATCATTCAATGAAATAGAGGAAAGTGTAGTCTAATTCCATCTGCAATCTAAACAGTTCAGGAAACAGCGGCAGCGAAACAGGGGTGCTATTGTTCCCAAATAACTCCTGGAAGTTAGGAACCTGGTACAGGACGCAATCTAGTAAAAAGTGCTGCTTTTCAGGACGGGTCTTTTTTTTCTACATACGGCGTAGATCGTGTAAATAATAAATCCCCGAGCGCTTGAAACTCCCCGACAAGAATCAATGCGGTTTTAAACTGCGGCATCGAAAAGGGGTTAGGGACAGAGGGGGAGCGAAACACAAAACAGAGCCGGCGAACAAAAAAAAATTCGTCCTCTTTCGCCTGGCAGCATTATTCCGTTGTAAATTGAGTTCCATGACCAGTCTGTCCGCCAAGGACGCTTGTATTCCACAACCGGAAATATTTCCGTTTTTTTTTTTTTTTCGCCTGTTGTTTTCCAGCCTCATGATCGAAACGCTCATTTCCATGCGGCGTCGTGATGGGGAGACAGGGACTCCAACCACACCCGTCGCCGCACAGGCATCCATTACTGTGCCCGCATAGATACAGCTTCGGGCGCAAGGTTGGCAGCCATGAATGACCACCACGCAAATGATACTGCATGATATAGGCAATTCACGGTAAAGTGAGCACTTTTGGAAGCCATCTCATTTGGAATAATTTTCAAATGAAATATTTTAGTTTAACCCTAGACGTTAACTTCCGAGTGCGATGGATTATACACACTGTGTTTATTACTTAAATGGCAATGTTTATTTGAAAAGGTGGTTAGAGGATAAAAATATGGCTGAAAGAAAAAAACTAACTAGGGCATCTAAAGTACTCACTTTACAGTGAACAGCCTACATATGCCTCGCCAGCCTTCTTTCTTTTTCGTACACTACTTGTCCCCACTTTTTTGTATTATATTGGCGAAATATACACAAGCATATTTTGAAACGAATTTTATATGGACGTTAAAGTCCGGTTATTCGCTCTTTTTATAATTCCTGCCACTGCTATGTGACTGCTGTTGAATGAATATTGTTTATTATTTTAATATATTAATACTGAAAATATTTTTATGCCCATTTATAACGAGAGCGTGATATAGTCAGTTTATGACTACTTCGAACTTATCTTAAACCCTGTTAAAGTTATACTTGCGAAAACTAAACTTAACTATATAAATAACACCAAGTGGATAATATGTGTTATACGTTAGACAAATAATAAAACACGAATATTTTAAATACCTAACGATAGTGTTTCCAACTAAGCAACCTGAAAACCAAAATCTGTCTGTAAGAAATGTTTTATTTACAAATAAGCTTACCAAACTCATTACATTAATACTTTACATAAGAACTATGTCTTACAAGCCATTACCAATATTCCTCTTTTTTTCTCTGTTTTTAATTCATATAATATGTGAAATAAATGTTACAATTTATAAACAGAATATAAACGAAAGTTTTATTTAACAAAATATTAGTTTATTTAATAAAATGCTTGTGATTTATGGTAGATTTAGGAAAAATCCAAATAATATATGATAGGGGTGACATTTCGAAAGTTTGGTTCCAAAAATGTGACTGTATCATGAACGGACTGCAACGTATAATCAATCTAGAAAGAAGTCTCAGTACAAATCGTTGCAGTTTGTGGCCCGTGTCAAGCAGAGTCGAACAAGCTGCCCTACCCGAGGCACAGACAGGCCTCTTGCTCCTGCCAACCTGAAGAATGGATGATATGAGAGGTGAGAGTGGCGAAATGAGAGCCGGGGAGAAGTTGGAGCAACTCGAGAAAATCCACGTGTCACTACATTCCTTCACACTCCCAATATTGGAATCTCCGTCTGAAGACTTCCCGTTTGCCGGGGCTACGGATAGAGACGGGTACTTCAGCTGTGTCTGACCACTGAGTCAGCGATGTCCCTTGGTTTCCATTTGAAGAATTATACTTTACGTATTGCGCCCAAGTCACAAACAGTGTTAAGTTAAAGTTACTGGATGCTAACCTCGAGGATCACAGCCGAAGTTGTACATTCAGATAGGGATGGCGTCCGCCACATCTCGTGGATCGCTTTTAGGGTGGACTGCACCCTCGATTGTGGGCAGGAGCAGATGGCTCCCTGAGGCATTTCAACACCTTGTTACGTCTACCCACTAGGCCACTTTCAGTAACAAGCACCAGCCTGGCGGGCGTAAGTGTTGGCGGTTCAGCGTTCATGATGTGTGGCAATTTATCAATAATTGAAGCCCTCTTTTACGGCTTGAATTCCTTCGCTGTCCTCGTTACTGTCTCGGGCTCTGAGATGTCTTGTCCAAGGCGTGCACACCACCAACCCTTAAGGGGCCCGCTTAACTGGAGCTATTTTCCGAGAATCACCAGTGCAATAAGGACGACATTGCAACGCGCGTCATGTGCGTCATCGCCACTGCGCTCAGGGCTCTGGACCGTCGTGTAGTGTTCGCATCGTGCCTGCGTCTACCTTTGGGAATTTCAGCTGTGATCCTTGATTTTGGGCCCAACGGTCTGACTGCAACGGAGTGTACCAGCCCACCTCCAGGCACAGACCATTACTATCGGTTGTAATTAAAGTCCAGCCTCAAGGCAGATACCACTTCCAGTCTTATGAAACATTTGACATAGGGGACACGCGGGTTGCCAACGTTTGCTGACCCCATCAGGTGGGTTACCCAGCCGTACCACGGGGAGGTGTGGGTTTCCATGGGCTAGCAGAGGCTGTAGACTTGCGCATGACTAGTCCTTTCCGTAACTACGAGACAACTGCTCTTCGACACTAGGACTGGCAGTAGCCTCGACACTTCATTGTCCAGTAGAGCTTCAATGCAAGGCAAATCACTGTTTCGCCTCAGCGAAGGGATAACGCACCGCATTCGCGCTCAGTCAGTTTAACAATTTCTTGTATGACAATTTTTTTTACCAGGCATTACCAGCATGCCTATTTTCGTCCTGCATTTACTCATATCAATTGTAAATGAAATATTGCAATGTATTTATTAAATATAAGGAAAGTTCATTTCAACAAAAATACGACACGTACAAGTATAAAACACTTGTGATATATGACATAGTTAGGAAACGATCAAACATGTCATGCATGGGGTGATTATTCAAAGGTTTGATTCAGAAAGTGTGAAGAAACCGTGAATAGACTATATGTACAGCGATTTTTTGCTAACTTTCACAATTTTGAATAACCATATTAATGTTTAAATAACCAAATTACTAATGTGCGACAAAATATAGGCTGTTCACGGTAAATTGAGAACTTACTGAGGCCCTCCCAAAAGGCATTAGCCCCTAATAAATATATTTGATTGAAGTCTCAGGCGTTAATTTTTGAGATTGTTGAAATGCATACACTGTGTTTATTAGTCATATTGCAATGTTTACATTAAAAAGTAGCGGAAAGGTAGAAATTAATTGAAAGGAAAAATTTAACAGGGTCTTAAAAAGTGCTCACTTTACCGTGAATAACACATAACGACTTTTATTTCTGTCCTGCAAATATATTTACATTGAAATATTCCATAGGATTTTTTTTTATCTGTAATATTCACGACTGCTTAAAGGCTGTTCACGATAAAGTGAGCTCTTTTGAAATCAACCTTAAAAAAAGTTACTGTTGCTGCCTGCATATATTTTGACGGGCGCACTGAGTGATATGTGCCCAGTGAAGTTGGTAATGCTAGATGGAAAATAGTTCCATAACTTAACGTGGAATAAAAAGTGTTAGGTAACCATTTGTGATAACTAAAATTATTTGTTCCGCTTTCTGGTCCTCCTCCCCCCCCCCCCCCCAATGCATCGAAGTGTAAAATGAGCAGATTTGTACCATATTTTCTGTTCTTATAATCCCACAATTTCACCTGACCGAAGCATGAATAAAGTGATGAGACAAATTACAAAGTTAATTTTACATAAGGCGAAGGAATACACAACGTGCATGCAAACAGATCCTAAGCAGGGCTTTCAAAAGTGTTCATTTCACCGTGAACGGCCTATACAATAAAACCCAAATGACAACTTGGGTTTCCCTTCAAGGACTGTGTTGCCGGAGTCAGCAGGTGTCTGCGGTGGTCGACGCGGGCTCTGATCGTCTCCTGGCAGGGTGCCAGGTCCCCCTCCGCGGGTGAGTGGGCGCCTTCCCCGGAAATCCGTCCACGACGCCCCGTGAGGTCCGAGGTAGCGGCCGTGGGTGACGCCCTTGGCCAGCCACCAACGACGCCGTCGCCTCAGCGCGTCTCCATTAGTCAGGCTCGCCACCCGAGACAAATAGCGCCGTCCCTTCCCCCCCGTAGCTGCGCCGCGTCCAGAACTAGGAACACCCTGCGACAAGTTCTCATTCTCTTTCCTCTCAGCGGCAGCCGTCTTACGGCATGGAACATCAAGTCGGCTGGAAGTTGCAAGGCCGTCTATAGTCTATTCGTAGTATCTACAACACTTTCTAAATCAAACCTTTCAAAAATCACCCCATGTGTGACGTGTTTGGTTGGTCGGTACTATAGTAAGGGTGACAAATAAATCGTTTTTGTGTAATAAATTATTTAATTAAATTTTTTTTATTTAAATGTTTTTAACATTAATAATTTAAAAATTTTAAATCATTATTTATTTTTAATTTTACATTGAACTTGTTCAAAATGGGACAGCATTTAAAAAACTTACCCCAATATTTACTCTTTTTTTCCCCCCAAATACAAAATGTTTAAAAAATACTTAATTTTTTGTATGCAAACTTTTTTTTTCTCTTGAAGAATATCAACTTCATAAATTCTGAGAATGCAGAATACTACACAAGTTAAGTACTGATGTGCAATTTTGTTCCATTAAATTTTCGAACATTTACTTCAGAGATATTAAGAATATCACTATGCCCAAGGAAAGTGAACTGTGTGCCTGTGTTTTGTTACTTTTTACAGGCGGTATTGATTACGGAGGAGAAAGTGCGTAAACAGTGTGGAAGCTATGTGACGTGTCCTTCCACCACAGAAAAAAAAATTGTGAAAATTTTGCAAAACTTGTAAAAAAAAAATATGATTACTAGATCGATTTTATTCTTTATTTGAAATGGCCGAATTCGTCAAACAGCCTCCTCCTCCGAAAGTTTCGAAAACTCCCTAAATTTATAGTGGTCATCTGTTAATAGTCTATTCACGGTTTTTTTTTACTTTTTCTGAATCAAACCTTTGAAAAAACATCCCGTATATGCCGTGACGTGTTTGGTTATTTCCTACATATTAACATGAAAGTGTCTTATTTTTCATTAAATTAAAGTTTTACCTGTAGGGCTATTTTATTTATAAATTGTAATAATTCATTTATAATAAATATGAAAACAAAACAATGAAAAAACGTGTATTGGTAGCGCCTAGTAAAAAATAGTTCTTAAGCAAAATATCGCTACAACTGAGTGCGTACGAATCCGGTGCCTAGTCTTTTGATGTAATTTTCTAGACTTAAATTAACTTAGTTTGCACAAGGTGTAGGGATATCCTGGAAGTAGAACTTTATTTAGCAGGGCTTCAGAAAAGTGTGAAGTATCCGTGAATGGACTATATCTCAGTATCGTTAACTCCGCTGCGCCCGGCTAGCGGTGCTAACACAAGTGACCTCCCGATAAACTAAACTTGTACGATAATCGCATCCCTGGCCACGAGGGCTATGAGACAACCAATTATCATAGGCTGTTCACAGTAAAGCTAGCATTGTGTGTTCTTCCACCATAGGTACGTACAATTAACGTTACCATGAGCCTGATGACATTATTCGTGCGTCGGTCAAGGGCAATTGTAAAATTCTTATAAAAGTTAATAATTTACTAATGTTTTTATTCTTCCACTTAAATACATTTAAAAAAAAGTAAAATAAAATATTTTTGTATTCATAAATGTTTACTTAATACTTGCAATTTAGCGTTAACACATGGAACTGCTTTATCTCCGTCGTTGCCAACTTTACTGGGAATGTGACAGTCAGCGTGACCGTTAAAATACACGCAGGTAGGGGTAGTTGCATTTCTCAAAGGTTGATTACAAAAGTGCCACTTTACCGTGAACAGCTTTTATCAATGAAGACTCTTTGCTATACGACCGTATAAATACCCAGAAGGTGTACTCATTGCTGCCGCAAACCATCTAAAGTTAATAGTAAAGCATCCTAGATCACAAATATCCAATATGAGTTTAAATTACGATTTAATGGTGAGTTTGCCGTCGTCACATATGATCTACATCGTACCCCGTACGTTGCAATTTTACTATTTTAATAGTCTTTTATAAGGTTTTTTTTAGGGCTCCCGAATGCCAACAAAGTCTTAATATGGCAAGACTATTGATTCAGGAATACAAACGGAATCGGACAGGTCCTGAATTAAGAAAATGTGCCAGCATTCGCCTACAGAGATCTCGGGAAACCCTGTAAAACCGATATCAGGATGGCGGGACATGGAATAAAACCAGTGTCTTCCCGAATGCTAGTCGAGTGGCGTACCACCGCGCTACGTCAACCTTCCAACTCCGAACTTCGGGATAATATGATCTGGATCTGAACGTCCTCGATGCCACACCACGTCATTGCAGTTAGACGGCGCACTGCAAGAACTTTGCTGAATGTTGCCACGCTGCCTTTATCGTGCCATGCCCTACTGACCCATTAGCCCTAATGTCCGTTATTTCCGAACCTTCGCACTAATGAACCCCGTGGGGCGACTCTTGGCTCCAACACAGCTTCTGTCGCCTACTGTTTTAAACAAGGACATAATGAAGCTGCCAGTTGGCCTATTTTCCTCTCGAATGTCATCTCCACGAACCTGACGAGTTGCCATGGCCGAGGTCACGGTGGCGTCACTTCGGAACGTGATTTTATTCTGGCTTCGAATCCCGGGCAAGCCCTAGATTATCGCGTCGTTTTCCCTATAAGTTTATGCTTCATTTAACCCTCTCGGATTCAGGTGTTGCAAATGAGAAATTTTTTGGTACGTGTTGTACTTAAGTCAGCACACAACACGTGTTTCGTTGTCGCAACCAATAATCTGCAAGCTTTGTGCCCGGCTGTAGTAATATGAACCAATCATAACCTTGACCAGTAAGGCGGTTTACGAATCATTTAACCGAAGCAAAGATCATTGACGACTGCTCTTTGCAGTGCGCAGCAAAAGCCAAAAATCACTTTTGAATGCCCTCTCAATTCGAATAATAGTCAATAAATATATTTTATTGTAGCCTTATACGTTATCTTCCAAGTGGGGTGGAATACACACAATATGTTTATTACATACATGGCGATATTTATTTAAACGGTGGTTAAAGGACAAAAATAAAATGACTGAAAGGAAAAAGTAACTAGGACTTCTAAAGTGCTCACTTTACCGTGAACAGCATTTATCGTACACAATTGTATGTATACATTGGGTCTGAGTGGGTTTTAACTTGTCATCCATCCTCACTCCTCAGCCACAAGTAACGCAAGTGCGGTGACTTTAGATAGAAATAAACCGATAGTCAATTTTTTTTTCTTTCACTAAGTTAATTAATAACGCGTTACTTCGAATACGTAATTAAAAATATTATAGGCATTTGTATATTGACACGATGTCTTTTAACTGAATATTTTTTATGAAACATGTTCTCATTGGCTCGATGACAAAATTTTTAAAATTGCGTTTGTGGAGAATAAATTATTTTTCTCGATAAATGTTTTTGTTCCCATGGATACGGGAAGTGGTGTTAAATTTTAGCAAGTATATGCATTTGTTATGTGCCTTTTTTTTGTAACTACTTCAGGGAAAATTTGCCATTTTCGTACAAAACACTGTAGATATTTTTTTGTATTGAATCATTTAAATTATGTTAAGCGAGGGGTGTTTTTTTATGGCTACATGACTCTGAAGAAAAAGTGAATACGAAATACATGTCCTTAAAGGGTAGTAAATGCATCCGTAGTTAGAGCTAAGATACTAGTTCGCTACAAGCCTGAGTGTCTAGACAATTTGCAACTGAAATGAAAACCTGCAACTGCTGGAAAACATTTTAGTGTTATTTAATTATTTAATTAAAAATAGTTCGGTCACTATTATTTTGCATCAAATATTATCTGAGTCGTAGTATAACTGGGCTTTCAATATGGAGCTATTAATCGAAATAATTATAAAATTACACTTTGTATTTCACTCAACACTGAAGTTTTCAGGAATAATACTTGTATAGATTTGGACAATACACATTACACACTCAAGGCTACTATTTGGTGGAATAAGTTTGGGGGGGGGGGGGAGAGTTAACTGCATACGTGCCCTTTTTTATATTTATTTTTTATTCGTCGAGGGAAATAAGTGTTCACTACACACTGCGCTCCTTCGTGAATAAAACGAATCTGTGAATTTCTTGAAAGCGATAGGTTTTTAATGAACTAGCAACCTTTATTGATAATTTTTATTTGCTGACGACAAGCAAGACGTTTCGTTTAAAATGTCCACATAAAACTGCACGATATGAATTACGGAAAAATTACAGCAAGCGCATATATTCCCATGAAATTTGACTACAGCGAAGGTCTAGGAACAAGGGCAGATATTCACTGTATTACACGCTGTTCAGACGCGATGTCTGAACATAAGTTTGCAATACATGCTATGCCAACCATATGGATCACTTTAGACTTAAGTCGTAAAGTATAAACATATATTTTCATGTTGTTTTCGATACTGTTATTGCGTATATCAGTGTAATCAATTTATTAATTGGCTTTGCGTGTACGACTTGACTGATGAAAGCGTGTTGTGCGATGTTTTCTTGTTTAGCTTGTTTGTTGGTTCGTACTCGGATAAAAACTCTATCCCGTCGTTGACTGAAATCAGGTGGTGTAAGCAACACATATACAGTACCTTATGTGAATTCCTCAACTAGAATCACTTTGGACGCGAAGAACTTTTTTAAGTACTCTCCTCCCCCCCCTCCAACTTTTTCCCCTCACACACACACACAAGCCTTGAATCGGTGTTTAATTCTGAATGCCTAGGTTCTCGACCTACCTGCGAAAGTTATGTCTGTTGCTTCAATTCATGAACTGCGTTAGGTTTCTTCATGAGGTGTTCAAGGTAGTTGATCTGGGACGTTATGCTATGATAACAAACATAACGCTGTGAATAATGTCTGCATTTTTTCAAACAATTGTTTAGAAATGAGTCGCCATAGTTATTTTCTTAATACCACAAGTAAATTAAGGAAAATTGTACAATACTTTACTACTGAACGTGTAAAACGAATACTGAATTTTAACAAGCACTCATGTTTTACAAGCATGGAGATAAATTAATAATTTTATATGTATCATAAAAAAATTTGATCACTTCGTTTCACAAGAAATTTTTGGCCGTTTGTTTTTAAGGAATTGTTTTAAAACGTACAAAAATGTTGCTATATAAATAAAAAATGTTATTCAATTCTATGATTAATAATATATTAATGTTAGTAAGCTTGCTGCTGGTTAGTCAGCTGTGTGAATTAAAAAATATCAAACAAGATATTTGTCATTACAGCCTTTGGCGACATTACTCGAAAAAAAAGTGTGGTTTGAACAAGCTTTGACATACGAAGATACCGATATTGGGTAATTATAAGCATTTGATTCTATATTTATCATTCTTTTGTGAATTGTGCAGTACCGCATCCACAGAAAAGCTTGGTTCTTGAGACCCTGGGTGGAGCGAAGACCAAAATAAATGGAAATAGTCTTGCATAAATTCCTCTCATTGAACGTACAACGTAGACTAAAATGACACGTAGCGTCCAGCTTTATACCAGGTAATTTATATGCAGATTAGCTCAGCAATACGGACCGAATCGTTACCGGGGACAATTCTATGATAAATGTGCGCTTATTCGCAATCTGGTAGGGTTTATTTTCTTCCAGCTACAGAGAGCGAATTGGCCTGTCACCCGAAATGTTTGCACTATTCATCAATTATGAACAGTGCTTCGTTGATGGTATCGTTTATAAAGGGATGAGTGAGTGAAGAGATTTGGGCGGCTCTTAACATCGAGGTCTTGAAAGTCTATGAGGGTGATTGAGGTGAGTATGGAGCAGCGCCGGAATGAAAGGGCGGGGGAAACGGGAGATCCCTGAGATAAACCCGCCGACCAACGGCATCGTCCGGCACGATTCCCACATGCGAAAATCCGGAGTGATCCGGCCGGGGATTGGACCCGGATCGCCTTGGTGGGAGGCGAGCAGGCTAAGCGCTCAGACACCGCGGCCCCTGTTTATAACGGAAGTTCTATAAATAACACGTATCACTTTTATTATGAAGTGTGTGTCATTTTTATGCCGTGGTAGATTGTAATTTTTTGTACATTAGGTTGTATGATGAAAACCCCAGACGTGTTTTGAGAGTTTTCACGGACTGTTTCTTTTCTCCACCTCGTTTTCATTCCACCACTAGACACACAGACTGGCCAAGAACGATGGGTTTTGCTAGAGTGTGGTAGGGATGCCATTTAGAGCAATCCTACTTTCCGCTTTGAACCTGCCTAAGTAGAAAAAACTGAAACATCTTCGTGAAATTCGTGAACAGAAATCAGCATTTTCTTCTTAACAGCAAACATTTTGTGTGCTTTTGCTAATAAAAACTTAGGAAAACCTGTTGGCAAAAATATTTTGCAGGAATACAAAATGTTCCTCTTGCAAAAAAATTCAATAGCTATACCAATTTTGTGTATTATTACAAACTTTACGATTTTCAACTTCAAGTACACTTAGTAACATTTCATCAGCCTCCACTGCCCATTGAGAGAAACCTTTGTTCGGCACCTATATAATTATTTACCAACCATATCTTAGTTTTATGAACCATAAATGCAGGACAGTTATTTTTGTCGTATCGTTTTCGGCTTAAAACAAGCATTGTGTTGGTGAGCAAGCCCTTTTGTTATTAGTTTGGACCGTTTGTCGATATTGTATCAGTTGTGGTAGATATATCAGGTTATAATCCCTGGCGAAGCATTATTGTGTATCTTGCGCACGGCAGTCCTTTGTGTGATGCATTAATATTTTGGCGGCGTGTTTAAAATAAACGGTTATTTTATTATAATTAACAATTCACCACAAAAATATTGCGCCCATGTCCAGTGCATTGTGCGTAGTGGCGATATTGTTTTACATATGCGTCCCATTATCTATCCTCTCAAAGTAATTTGCTTCCGTTCCTCAAAAAAATTTGGTGTTATTATGTAAGTGTAATTGAGGGAAGAAAATTTTATATATTAATATTACCTCGCAGGGCTTTGAAACAAAACAGGGGTACTGCCTACATAACAACATGCCGTAGGTTACTCATTACTTTGGGCCTTTTACAAAGTCGAGCAAGCCATCAACAATCTCAATAAACTTTTTCGGTATTAGCGAAAAATTTTAAAGATAAAAATTATGTTAAATCTACGGCTACCTTTCGTCAGTCGCAAAAAAAGCGTAAATTGTATAACAGAAGTTGCAGTGGATACGGTGTGGATCGGATTCCCACTACTTATATTTCGATAGAGCGCCTACGTCTCTTAGAATACAAGTAATCATCCCTGGGCTCATACAACAAATCCTAACAAACCAATTGCTGCTACAGAAAAAATTATTCCTAAATTATCGCTCTTGTATGTTACAAATTTTCAGCATGAACAATCAGTGATAGTTATCGTGAAATTATTTCATTATTCTGCAGTTTTGAACTTTCGCCAGTATTTGAAACGCACAGTCAGTATGGTGCTTATAGCGAATTTTCTCCCTGGAGAGGAAATTAAGGGTGGAATATATTTCCCGTGCTTCTCTCAAAAACTGCATTGTATCGAAAAGTTCCTAGGAATATGCCTATAATGTTTTAACGTCGAATTAAATTCGATATAATACTATTTACCAAAGCAGTGACTGAGGGGGAAAAATCGATCAGATTCTCAAAGTATGTCATTTTAAAACTTGTTTGTTAATTTTGCTAAATGTACTCAGCAATTATTAAGTAAAAAGAAAGGGAATTGGCAATTTATATTATGTATACTTTACATGTATACGTTCACATGTAAGTTTTGAACTAACAATACATGCGTCGCTTCTAGTGTTATGATAATGTATCGCATGTGCGTGTAAATAAAATAGTGCGTCTGGAGTCTGCCACGGATGACATCACAAAAAATTATCTTCTGAAAGGAAGCTGTCGGATCCAAGACCCCGTATTACCAAAGTGCAAGGCCGGTAATAGCTACGGGGTTGAGACGACTTCGTGAGCTCGCGTTACCGTAGACGCTGTGCAGAGAAGTGCATGGCCTCTCAAGTCAAGCGCATGTCACAGGTATTCGTCACTGCACTTTTGACAAGCAGTTTGCCAAATTTTCCAACATGAATATTGCGTTTCCCCCTGTAGTTGGTCATTTAGAGATAGTCATGTAAGTGTCATGAGCAGCAGATTCATTTTAAAATTCGAATTTTCATTCCTGGAAAGCATTTTCAAAAATACTCAAATCATAGGTAACATTTAATTTAATTATCAATAAGTGAACATAATAAATACTAACTCTGCAATAACACGAATTCACATTTCCCGCTCTTCACACTTTTTAAAAAATATTTGCTCTCTTTTTTATCAAGGGCTTTACATATTCCACCCTTACACTTATAATGTGACATTTTGGCTTCTGCTACAGAACAGAATTAGGTTGTTATATAAGCTCAAGGAAACATTATTTTTTTTTCAATATTGTGCGTGTTATTTATTTTGGTTAAAAATATGATATTAACAAAGCGAAAAAATACATGCTACAGTCGTGTAGTTAATTACGAGGGAAAAAATAAAAAAATTTCCTGGATATTTTACGTAGCGGTTGAGAATATTGTAATGCCAAAACAATCCTAAAAATGGCTGCTTTCATATTTTATTTTCTTTTAAAGACTATGCACTTATAACGTACGTCGTCCTACAGACTTCCGCTCGTCTAGCGTCATTATACCTTTAACGCAAAGAACATTAAAAAAAAATCAAGCGTGGCCTCATTTTCAGGTGAATGTTTTTAATCAGGAAGGATACATCTGCAGTTATAAATGTGCATGGCACTACCAACGTGCCAAGCCAATTGGGACATTGTGCGGAGCTTTAGATGTCCGTCACTTATTTGAAAACTACTGAACATTCTGTTGAGCTGTGTGGCATAAAATAGGACTAGAAATACTTTACACTTATTTTCTTAAGTGTTAGCTTCACGATTGTTCACTAAAGTTTAAATTTTCAAGAGTGGAAGTGACTAAAACAGGTGTTGTGAGGGTAATATTAACGTTACAAAATTCTGGTAACGAAATGTTAAAATAATGAACAGGTCGTATGCAATACCTCTATTTTAATTTTGCCTTAGAATTAGTATAGGGTCACTGCTGTGAGTCCCATGGTTACACGTTCTACGACTGAAAAACTGCACGCTAATTCAGATCCTTGCGCTTAGAGACTACAAGACGTAAGATGCGCGAGACAGTGTCGTCCTTAGCGATCTCTTGCTTCACTGCCTTTAAGGCTCAGTATTGCCGTAGTAGGCGAGTCCTTGAAAGGCTGAGGAAACGGAAGTAGCGAGAAAGGATTTTTCACTAAGCATATTCTAAAGTCTCTCTAGTCGTGACCAGGAACAGTAATTTCTCACGAGATTTCAATTTGATGGACGTAAAAATTTTTCAAAGTTTTTCTTCTGGGATTTTACTGGGATATTTCACACTTCAGAACTGCCTACACGTGGACCACAAACGACCACTGCCGCTGTAATCGAATGAATTGTTTTCGTCTGTAAATACTACAGCCAGTCAAAAATAATTATTTAGAGAAATTTTATCATTTGCCTGTTGGCTCGTATTTACGTCTAGTAGTTATTAGAGATTTCTGAAGTTATTCTGGTACCGCATTATTTACCGAGAAACTTGCAGCCGTTCCACATAATGTGTCACATGACAGAAGAAACAGAAATGGACGCATGTGTTTTAGGGTGTAGCTTTCAATCAGCAGAGATCCCAAGAATTCTCCGCCCGAGAGGTGATTTATGGTGGTGATCGTTGTGCTGATTTGATGAAGAGGCCGAACTGGTGATGGCTCGAAACGAGACTCAAAATTTCTAATTTAGAAAATCGGTGAACAGGTGGTTAAAATCCGACTGTAATCAGGGGATCGTGTATTCTCCACCTTTTCTGCGTGTGACTGTAAGGACGTACTATACGAAAAAAAAAAATGCATGTATGTCAACAAGAAAACAAGCAGAGTTCCGTCCTGGAATGTCCAGTCTTAGGCAATACCTGCTCCGTCTACATTAATATTTACCACCTGTTACCCGTGAATGGAAATACATGCATCCTAGTAAAGCTTCTCTTCACAACACATTGGTCCTGCTTTACACCCGCTTTATTGAGCTGAGTACTGCACATTCAGGGGTATATTTTATAAACGTAACAATTCGACAGGTGACAGGAAATTGTCATACAGGTTTACAATCTGACAAATGTCTGTTTCATAAAAAACTGACAAGTTTAAAAGTTTGTCATCACAAATGTTTCGAATTGTATGACAATTTGACAAAGACTTGTTTCACAAAAGTTTTGAGCTGACAGGTAAAAATCCGACAAATGTGGCAAATATTACACTACATACTGTTTTATGAAACAGATAAGTATAATCACTCGGTGACATATCAACAAATTTGTAGAATTGTCACTGCAGAAGTGACAGGCAAGTTTTCCTATGTAATTTGTAATGTTTATATAACACGGCAGTGCAATTGTGTTTCAATATTGTGTGAATTAACATTGCTTGCCAAATAGCACAACATTTTACTCTCGGATCAGGTTTAATATAGTATCTTATCCACATTACTCGACATTCTGCTGCTAGAGTGAACAAAGATATGTGGGTGGAATTATTATTTACCACTTAATTATTTGTGATAGTAATAGACTGTTCATGAATCGCATATAAGGCTGCGATCGATTATCGTATATCTAGCATGTAATAAATGAAACTTACGGTTTGACATATAACTGTGCTATTTATGAAACTGTTCTTTTAAGGCTGACAATTTACACAGTTTTGCTTATCAAATAAGGGGAACTAGTATTATTTATGTAATATGTATTATTTATATAACACAACATTGCCATGACATTGACCAATTTGTCGGGTTTGACATAATTGTTGTATATGTCACACCTGTCACGTTTTATGAAATAGGGCCCACTTGTCATCTCGACTTAATGTATGATGCATACAGGTCGCATACGGCTTTCCAGTCGTATAGGGAATTACTACACAAGGAAAAAAAGGCGTAACTTCATAAATTCTTTCCAGTGTTAGAGTGATTTAGAAATTGTTTGTTGTTTTTTACAGAAAGAAGTCACTTTGTAATCGGCGTGGCACATTGTTTTATTGTCATCCCTAAATTTACTGTAGTGTGGCTACGATACCATCTGTGAAGATAAATTTTTGTTCACTTGTAGAATGATACGTGGATGGAGCGGATAATATATTGTTCGAATATTTGACATATCGATATATCGAATATTCGATTAGTTGCTATTCGACTAGTTTATTAATTGCTGATTAATTGATTTGATTCCTTAGTGTAATTAATCAAATTAATTTGTGTCATTAATTAGAACATATTTCATTGTTGGATATGAAATATCTTTGTTTTTCATTGTTGTAGAAAGGGTTAAGGGTGATATTGGCGAAGCAGGTTCGATGTGTCCTCTGTGACTTGCTGGAGTCGACTGAACAGAGGGGTGGGTTGCATTTGCTTATATAGGAGTTAATGTTGGTGTAAGGGTGATATAAGGGACATTTTATTATTTATTTGTGGATGGAGCGAGACCACGTGACCCACTTCTGGGACACTAGACGAGTGAAGTGAGGATGGAGCGAGACCATGCGACCCACTTCTAGGACACGGCAAGAATGACAAGTAAATGGAGCGAGACCTCGTGACCCACTTCTGGGACACTAGGCGAGTGGGGTGTGGATGGAGCGAGACAATGTGACCCACTTCTGGGACAATTAGCAAGTGAAGAGTGGATAATCGATTAATCGATTATGAGCGAGGACGCGCAAGGACCACTACGATTTACATTCAATTAGCCAACTGAAATAAGTACGGATCATTAAAAAATTACTTAAATCATGGGATTACCACACACAACATAATATCGAATTAATATAGACACATTATATATTTAAAATTACTTGTGATAACCGCGAGACTAATTCATTAAAACGACTTCCCCCGAGTACGTCGCACAAAATTTATATTAATATTCTAACGAAATTCCTTAATAATATTTCAAACACCTGAATAAATAGCACAAAACAAAGTTAATCACACCAAACGAATTTCACATGTTCAAAATATGCAAACATGTTAACAATTATATTGAACACAAAAATCCTACAAAAACTACTTAAATATGAACACATGAAAAAAATTTATTTTACACACACCCAGGAACGAAATAACCGTAGCATACTAAATTACTCACTTATCGACTATGAAGCCAGGTGTAATAAATTCACAAATCAGTAAGAACACACAATTTACAATCAAAATTGAAACTACAAGCCCAAACAAGCTAAAAATCCCTCCCCTAATTTAATTACCTCTCACGTAACCCGAATCTCCAGGTGTCATAAAAATTTCCCCCCTGACAAAAATCCCCCTCCAACACTGACATACTCATACACAAAGTCACACCCGCTCCCTGCTACGCCGACAAGGTTCCCACTGGGAAGAGTGTGGAAATCCTTGTGCAGGGCTAACAGTGGCAGTCACGTTCCCGTCCCCCTTCACATAGACTTGGCCTAACAAAATGGTATGCCTTTCTTGCTCTGGATGTTACAATACAAGCCAATATACGGAAATCTGTGTGGAAGGGGTATGCATTTCTATGGAGAGACTTCTGTGGGGAGGGAATGAGTCTCGCTTGTTGGGCTTTTACCTGAGAGTTTGAAAATTTGTATAAATAGAGGTTTAACCTTTACATGCCTCCAGTGTTTGACTTTAATGTTCATGGAATATATAACTTTTTTAAAATGTCGCAGTTTTACCAAGAATTCTTTGCAGGAATGTCCACTCAAGTTCTCGAGGAGGAGCCTCTGGAATTTTATTGATCGGGCCTTGATGCTGTTCTGCTAACTCCATTGGTGTCTCCAGAGCTGTCTACATCTCCAACCCCGCCTCCAGTGGGAGCGATCCCAGTGCCCCCCGCACTGCCTCCAAGGACAGATGTTGTGCCTCCAGCGCCGTCTCCTGTGATGATGACCCCAACGTCACCTCCGAGGACGGACTTGGCGCTTCCATTGCCGTCTCCTGCGATGACGATCCCGGCGCCTCCAGCACCACCTCCGAGGACGGACTTGGTGTCTTCAGCATCGTCTCCTGCAATGACGATCCCAGCTATCTCAGTGCGACCTCCGAGGACGGACTTGGCGCTTCCATTACCGTTTCCTGCAATGACGATCCCGGCGCCACCAGTGCCGTCTACGGGGACGGACTCGGCGCCTCCAGCGCTGTCTCCTGTGATTATGATCCCGGCGCCCCCAACGCTGCCTCAGAGGATGGGTTTCGTGCCTCCAGCACCTTCAATATATCTAACTGATTTACCTTCTACATCAAGGTATGTTGAAGTTCTCGATTTGCGAATGCCGAAAAAAGACGAACAATATGTTGAGAAGAAGAGGAAATGTGTGATCCATTAGACTTGCGCTGTAGAAACTTATCTCTTCCTAAACTGTCGTTATTTTCTGAGCTTGCTGAATATTTAAACTTTTTCAAATGATGCGCAATCACCACCTCCACCAGCCTTCACAGCGTCTCTGCCGATAATCTGTTACAGTCCTGTTACTCCTCCCATTCGAAACCCTTCTCATCCTGGTATAGCTTTGCCTGTTTTTCGTCCTCCCGTCCCGAAAAGATATCTTTGAGTAAGTGGAAAAACAATTAAAAGGGTTTTTTCTATAGAGGACTTACTAATTTTTTTCTTTCTTTAAAGAAAAATTTGAGTATTTGTGAAAGGTTGTGACGAGATGCGAGAAGTGATCTTAATTTTTTTTTATATATTTGAAAACGAGTGAGAATATGTGAGAAGTGATTTTAGTAAATGTCAGATTGTTTTGCTGGTGTATAAAGTGTATAGTTTGTAAATATTTGTATTTTTAAGGAATTTTTAAAAATTATTTAATTTAACTTATTATGGTAAATGAAATTGTGTGAGTTGTTAGTTAGCAGTTTTGATTTCCTTTTGTCACATTTTTTAAAATAGTATTTTCAGTTTGAGTAATTTGTGGGTGAGATGCAATATTTTTACACGATGTGAACACCAACATTAGCAAGTTTGAAATGTTAAAAGCAAGAGGGAACTGAATGAACTCTGAAAGGAAAGGAATGATGGGGCAGTTTGAAAGGTGTACTGAACTTGAAAAACATACAATGGTGGAGCGGGGCAAGGGAAAGTGGTTTGGGACAACTTCAGGTAAACTGACTCTTGGCCCAGAGAGCAAGCCTCACTAGCTGACAACAAACAAACAAAAAATATTAATTTTAACAAGTTTCCAAGGAAATACAAACTTATGATATTTTTTTTACTTTAACGTATAAAATAAAATAAATTACTACGACTGATGACTGTTGTGATGAGATATTATTCTTCTTGAAATATGTGCTGAAATTGATGATATACACATTAAATTTTTTAAATATTGAAATGAAATGCTGTAACATACATTTTACACCTAATTAAAGATAAATATTTTTAAAATGTAACTGTTTCTAAACAAAACTTTGAGAGAAGTCTCTGAAACAGTTTTTACAGTGTAAACTAACGTCAATGTTATAACAATAAATGGGAGCATTTCGAGAAAATCTTGTTAATGAACTCAGAAGGTATTGTTATGGTGAGACAAGCTATACTGAACACTATGGCTGTTGGAAATGTAAGTTTAGAGTACTTATAATAGTTGCTATATAACAAAGACATTTACATATTTTTGTAGTGTCTTTATAGATTTGTAAATGGTGCCTCGCATAATATTTAGTAAACATATCTATGTTTTTACAAAATGAAATGCATTTTTATGTATTTGTCCTGTGTGGAAATAATGTTCATTACTATACTTCTAGCAGTGACATTTTTAGAATGCAGGTTTTACAAATACGAGTTTGAATTGTGTAACGGTTTTGAAACATACATGATTCTGTATAGTTTATAGTAAGGAAAACAGATTTTTTTTTTTTTGGATTATGTACACTTTATAATTTTTTTGAAGCTATGTTTTAACAATATTTTAACGTAATGTTATAAGCACATCAATTAAATTTGTAGTTTTTTTTAATAACAACTTGTAGGTTACACTTCATTAAATATGTTGAGTGTTGAGGCCCATTTTTCAATTCCAGAAAATGATTTTGGTCTGAATTGTGTTATTAACATTGAATGTTTTTGGAGAATAAATTCTCTTCACATTTAACTTGGGCTGTGGCATTCGTAAATTACTCGCCGAGGCAGGTTTGTCTCGACAGTCAAGTAGCAAACTCGCCCCTACCAACTGCTCCAGCTGTCTTGAAACGTGAAATATTGTAGCGGCTCCGGTGACAGTGTCGGGAAACTGTGGAAAGTTGACTCGTGTGGTGTAAAGGGTGAGTCTCACATTCCGCTTGCTCCTCGGGGAGGTTAGTTCTATCCCATCAGATGAGCCGTCTGGAGCATTGAACGTTTCCTACCTAATACACTTCTCAATTCGTTTATTAAAGTCTGGCATGTTCGGATAATTATTAGGTTGTTATTTAATTGAAATGTTTTCATTATTATTAATTTATGGGAACTGCATGCGATAGGCTTTCATAACAGGCTTTTGCATTAGGCTTTTGCAAAAGGCTTTAATTGTGACAGTCATGAGCTAGCAAAAGACGCATTTATCAAATGATTATACTATCGGGTTAGTTGAAGTTTGGGTGCTCATTTTGATGCGTGTTTTCAGAGCCGATGAGGGTGAAGTATGTGCGAGTGTGACTTTTTGTATGTGTATGTCAGTGTTGGAGGGGATTTTTATCAGTGGGACATTTTTATGATACCTGGAGATTTGGGCTGCGTGGTAGGTCATTAAATAAGGGGGGAGATTTTTGGCTTGTTTGGGCTTGTAGTTTTAATTTTGATTGTAAATCATGTGTTTTTATTGATTTGTGAATTTATTACACCTGGCTTCGTAGGCTATAAGTGAGTAGTTTAGTGTGGTAAGGTTGTTTCATTCTTGGGTGAGTGTTAAATAACTTTTTTTTTCATGTGTTCATATTTAAATAGTTTGTTGTAGGATTTTTTATGTTCGATATAATTGTTAACAATTTTGCATATTTTGAATATGTGAAATTCGTATCGTGTGTTTAACTTTGTTTTGTGTCATTTATGCAGATTTTTGAAATATTATTAAGGAATTTCGTTAGAATATTAATATATATTTTGTGCGACATACTCGGGGTAAGCCGTTTTAATGAATTTGTCTTGTGGTTATCACAAGTAATTTTTAATATCTAATGTGTCTATATTAATTCGATTTTATGTTGCATGTGGTAATCCTGTGATTAATGTAATTTTTTAATGATCTGTACTTATTTCACTTGGCTAATTGAGCGTAAATCGTAGTGGTCCTTGCGTGCCCTCGCTTGTAATCGATTAATCGATTATCCGCTCCTCACTCGCTAATTGTCCCAGAAGTGGGTCGCGTGGTCTCACTCCATCTACTTGTCATTCTTGCCGTGTCCTAGAAGTGGGTCGCGTGGTCTCGCTCCATCCACAAAATAAAAAATATATGTCCCTTATACCACTCTTACACCAACATTAACTCCTATATAAGCAGTTACAACCCACCCCTCTGTTCAGTCGACTCTAGCAAGTCACAGAGGACACATCGAACCTGCTCCGCCAATATCACCCTTAACCCTTTCTACAACAATGAAAAACAAAGATATTTCATATCTAACAATGATTTTTTAATTTATTAATTACGCTAATTAATTTTATTAATTGTACTAATTAATCGGCAATTAATAAACTAGTAGATTAGAAACTAATCGGATATTCGATATATCGAATATTAGAAGAATCTATTTCCCGCTCCATCCACATATCATTCTACAAGTGTCTCAGAAGTGGATCGTGTACTGTACTTATAAGATCGTGATTATAATGCAAAAACGCAGCTCGATGTTCTTTGTTAAAATTGTGTTGCTCAGTATTTGGCTCTATCATTATGTAAACACACACGATATTTCAACTTGAGAAATGTCCATTAGCGAGAATTCGAGATACTGGAAGTAGGCGGCGGACATGAAAGTTAGCTGAAGTGCTATTCCTCCGAAGAACCGAACTCAAATATATATATATAACGTTCTTTAATTGCCTGCTGTGCTAATAATGCCCTGCAGCGTACTTCGCTACCTGAGTGGGTGTGTCATTAGGAAGTCTATTGACGCAATTTTGGCACCTGCAATTCTCTCAGCTTTCGTTGGCATTGTTAATTCTTTGAGACAACACAGGCAGCGCGAGTTAAAAGCGAGTGCGTGGAAGGAACGGCAAATGCGCCGCCATACCGTGCAAACTTCGCACGAATTTTCTTTGATGTGCCGCCTCATTAGTGAAGCAAAATGAAGTGGGCGTACTGTTCACATTTCCTGTTGGCGTATTACAAGTTTGCGGAAACATGTAACATGGAAGCTGTAACTCACACTTAGTCATTTCTAAGTGGCATATTTAAGACGTTCGAGAGTAACTAATGGTTCGGGTACCCGAATTTGTGTAGTTATTGTGGTACGAATGTTTTGAAACAGAAATACAAGACAGCATTTATCAGCGCATCTAAGGAACATTTTAATAAAAATAGTTTTCATTTTTTTTTCTATCTTGCACCATACTGTCATGAAATCCTTTGCGAAGCATGTTAATTTCTTTAGGTCAATCTTGTTTTTTCACAAATATTTTAACATTTCTTTCAATGCGTATCATGTCTCATAATACCACTACATTTTCCTTGTGACTGCACTTGATTTCTCTTCTTACTGGTGTTTTTTTTTTTAACTCGTAGCAGTCCTGGAAGCTAATTTTTATTGTGTTTTATATTTGTTTTAGACTACTAATACCTTTAATTTTCAGGAAAAACAAAACATTTTGTAATTTGATTAGAGGGGGTTGACTGTAGGGACACCTGCTTTTGCGAGAAGATTCACACGCTGGCTAGAATTCAATATCTTACTTTTGTTATTTGCTACGTGTCTTTGTGGGAAGACATTTTCTCTCTGACTGGGCCAATTAAAATTAAGTAACTCCAGCACTACCACGATCACGAAAGTGGAGCTCAGCTCTAGTGTTTATAAGTGCAAGGCAAGAAGTCCTGAACTCTTTTCGAGGGACATTTAAATTTTTTATTTGTGGATGGAGCGAGACCGGTATCTCCTTTTTTTTTTTTTTTTAATTTACATGATAAAAAGAACCTTTCAAATTTTTTTTTTTTTTTAAATCACCAAACTTGTTGAAGACAGACCAATTTCGTTCTTGAATTGTCCAAAATTAGTTTAACATTTCACGTGAAGTCGCATAAGTCCACAAAAAAAGACTGGAGTACACCCATAGGTCGTGCAGAAGGCATGCACAAAGCCACGTGGCTTTAACTGTACCACCTCGATAAAACGTTTTGTATTCATACCATTAACGTTATCATTGTGTCCTGATGTATAACGTTATCATTGTGTCCTGATGTATAACGTTTTCATTGTGTCCTGATGTATAACGCACTGTGGCATTTGTATTGGTACTTGTTTCAAGTCAAAATGTAATTCTGTTAATTCTATTCTTATTTGTTTGGTGTTTTGCCAAATATTTTTATTGTTGGAACGTGCTCTAATTCTGCTTAATATTTTCGTTCATTCACTGTGAAGTTGTAAAACTAACATTGTTACCTGAAAATATTGTAATGTTCAAACATTTATCAGGGTTTTTTTTTTTTATGTTTCTTGTTTAAAAATATTTTCATATGCCTATTAATAGCTTATGTGCGTAGTATTGTGTGTGAAGTCTTGATTTTCAATTACCAAATGAAAAGCTTTACTTGTGATATATTTTACTTCTTTCTACACTTTCGATTTATGTATCGATTAGTCGCGTGAGACCACGAAGTCTGGAGCATGCCTTAGTATATATAGGTTTCCGCTCATAATTTTCTTCTTCTTCTTCGATTTATGTATCGATTAGTCGCGTGAGACCACGAAGTCTGGAGCATGCCTTAGTATATATTGGTTCCCGCTCGTGTAACTTCCTTCTTCTTCTTCTTCTCCGTTTCTCGCCATTCAGCATGTAGTCGCCTTGGATCTTCTTATTTTGGGTCCTTCATCGTCTTAGGATGGTTTAACTTTTTTCCGCCGCTTTGGGTAAGCTTGAATGCGGATATTCTACATCGCGGCGTGGTAATATTATTGTGTCTTTTAGCGGTTTGCGGCGTTGGCCGACGATCTTGTGCCCAGACATTTCTTCCCCTTTGATGTGATATGAGCCGTACATCAATTCGTGGGATGGCCGTTTTGGACATGATTCAATTTCTTTCTGTCTTCACACCGCAGTAACTTCAGAATATCATAAGGAATGGCGTAACTTTTTTTATTTTGTTAGTTTCGTCTGCTGCATTACCTATGGGTATACTCCATCCTTTTCTGTGGACTGATGCGACTTCACGTGAAATGTTAAACTAATTTTGGACAATTCAAGAACGAAATTGTTCTGTCTTCAACAAATTTGGTTAAAAGAAAAAGTTAATTATTTAGAAAGTTTATCATGTAAGTTTTAAAAAAGGAGATACCGGGTGCCTGATGTATTTATTGGTTAAAATAAAAGGAAAATAATCTTTTGTCAAAATGTAAACAAAAAACTTTATATACTTATGTTATAAAAGATTTTAAAATGTTATTTATATAGATCTATGGAGATAAAATAATAATACTCTTGTGGCGAAAAATGTTTAAATCCCTTATGTAATAAGGAGACGATCTCTGTCTGTCTGTCTGTATGTCTGTCTGTCCGTCTTTAATACTTCTAAGTCCCTTGAAACTCACCAAAAATTTTTCAAAATTTGCAGAGCGAATCCTCAGGGTAAAATACAAGTCAAATTCAAATTTCAGCAATATCAGATTACGCAATCATTACCTTTTACCCTAAAAACTAATTTTTCAATTACTTTTTTCCTGTATAAAAGTTTTGTATTAATGCATAGAGATTATTGCATATAAATATGAAGGTTATTGAATATCATTTTTGTTCAATTTAAATGTCTCGCTTCAATGTTGAGTTCATTTCCAAGTGAGGCCACAGTGGCTCAGTGAATAAAGCGATTCCAAGTGGGGCCACAGTGGCCCAGTGGATAGAGCGATTCCAAGTGGTGCCGCAATGGCTCAGTGGATAGAACTATATCAAGTGGGAACGCAGTGGCTCAGTGGATAGAACTATATCAAGTGGGGCCACAGTGGCCAAGTGGATAGAGAAATATCAAACGGGGCAGCAGTAGCTTCAATGTTGAGTTAATCTCACATCATTTCATTATTATCTACATATATATATAAAGTATTTGTATGATAACCAAAATTTGTAAAATGGTAACTATTATAGGCACGTGACAATATTAAAAAAAAAAAAAAAAAGGTCACGGGCTGGGCCCCTAGTATATATATAAAGGTGTTTAAAATAAAAGAGACTTTTTTTCTTACATTACTTACATCCTGGTAAAATATTAATTGTGTGAATATTATAACTTTCGAGTTGTGATTGAAACAATTTGTTTTTCACAATGAGTGTACCTACTGCCTATTTACTGAGTTAATGTAATAAGTAAAACAGGAACACGTCGCTCTAATTTACTTTCTGTAGAAATCTCTAATATACATAGGAATCTAGATCCCACATTCCATTTATGTACCATCTTGTGTTAAGACGAGTGTATCTAAGGGTGCTCACGTTTCAGTCGCGAAACTAACAGCACACACATCACGGTTAAATTTTAAATGTCACTCGTTCTATTTATGAGCTGTCATATTTTTGCGGAATACGTACTTTTGCAATTTGTATTGAAATATATATATTTATTAACACTGGGTTATCTCTCATTTCCACGCATAAAATAACATTGATCGTGTCGCTCCATTCTCTCGACAGCTCTACCCGGTCATTTACCATGGTTTTCATTACGAAAATAAAATTAAAACGCAGCCGTTATATGTTACGACCAAAATTAGGTATGCTAAGCTTGCTAACAATTATTAAAAAATTAACTTGAATACCCTGAGATAATGTCTGATGGGACGCAATTCCAATAGTGTTAATATATAATCAGTTATAAAACCCACTCTTATGCCATCAAAGCTTAGTCGCCTTCGAACTTCAAGTCCTAGTTGCAGAGGCGCATCAACTGAAATTTCCAAGGGGTCAAGTAGGACTGAGGGTGGGGGGGGGGGGGAGCAAACACTAATTTCACTGTTATCCCATTTTTATTCGTTACGAACACACACACGTCAGTATAAAATCTGTTCTCTGTTAGAATGATTTGCATTCAATAACACTGCTTTTGTTCACTCTATGCAGTCAGTAACGGTTTTTAGGTAATAATATTTTACAAAATAATATCATCAATAATATCAATATAGTAGTATAATGAAAATCTTTTTTCGCCAATCAGAAACACAAATATTGTAGCTATTCGTGGTGTCAGATGTTCATAAAATAAGAATAAATGCTATCTAGTTAGATGAAAGTAGTAGGAAATAGTATGTTGACGCACAAGGGATTGGGGAATCGGAGCCGGAGCCGGGGAGCCGCCATATTGTTACGTCACCTGGCCGCCATCTTGGATGTCATTGATCTTTCACGCCCGACCCGTATGATCTTTGACCTTCACCCCAAATTACCACTAAATAACCTTAAACAATTTAAAAATTCCTTTAAAAATTCCAAAAATTTCAAAAAAAATTCCGAAAAAATATTAATAAAAATTCTTAAAAATTATTTAAAAAATTATTAAAAATTTTTTAAAATATTCTCGGAAATGACCCATTTTTTTTCAGAAGTGCTGACAGGGATCAGTGACCAAAGGGTCAGGAGAGCAGTACCTATGACCTTTGACTTTGGACTTTAGCCTTTAACCTTGAAAATAAAAATTAAAACAAAAAATTACAAAAATAAAAATCTATAAAAAAATTTAATTAAAAAACATGTTAAAAATTTAAGAAATTGTTCAAAATTTTATTTTTATAAAATCTTGTTTGAAGATCTCTTAATTAAAAAACCTTTAACCCCGACGACCATTTCTCACTTTTTTATCTCGAAATTTCCCTTTTTCCTAAATAAAATTCACTTAAAAATAGTTAAAAGAATTTTAATTAAAAAATCTTACATTTCCAGAGGTCTCCCCCGCATCCGCAATTACTGACCTCTGTTCAAATCCACCATATGACTGACTTTTTAACTAAGAGATTTTTAAAATAAAATTTTATAAAAATAAATTTTTTAAATATATATTTTAATATTTAAAACGATTTTTAAATTAAATTTTTGATAACAAACTTTTTATGAATATTTAAATTGATTGTTTTTTTTGTGATTTTTTTATATTTTTTGGATTTTTAATTATCAAGGTCAAAGGTCATATGTACTGCTCACCTGACCTCTGGGTTACTGATACCTGTGAGCATCTCCAAAAAAAATTGGTCATTTCTGAGAATCTTTTTGATAGTTTAAAAATAATTTTAAATAATTTTTTTCGATTTTTTTTTTTAAATTTTTGGAATTTTTTTAGGAGTTTTTAAATTTTTTAAGATTTTTAAGTGGTTCTTTAGGTCAAAGGTCACATGGGTCGGGGTAAAAGGTCAATGGCATCCAAGATGGCGGCCGGGTGTCGTAACAATATGGAGGCTCCTCCGGCTCCGATTACCCAATCCCTTGCGCGTCAACATACTATTTCCTATTACTGATGACACTGTTATTTTAAATTGTACACACTATTTACAAAATATTTAATTTAATAACGAAGTGTTCTATATAATTAATGGCATACTACTAGTACTAAGAAAACTGCAAATAATCACATGTAGTAGAGAAAAATTCAATGCCATTGTTACTTAATTTTTAGGTATAATATGTATTAGATCTGACGTAAACCCAAATTATAAGGTAACGTTTATTGTATTGACTTCTTTTTAGCCCCAAAAAAATAAACAATATTGATATGTTTTCGTTTACTTTTACTCAACTTCGCCAAACAATTACACACAAAGAGTATTTCTGTTTAGAAACTCTCACATGCGTCATTATACTAGTGTTAACTTTGCCATTTGCTGGTGAATTGTTCATGCGCTCGTGCAAAAGTTCAGGCGCTGGAAAATAATTTTTCTTTCTCTAAAATCATAGAAGAGGACCGTTCAACAGTAGCCGATGTAGCAGGAATAACCAAAAATTGCAAGCGAAGTAATTCTTAAGTATCGGAGAACAAACAACATATTTTACGTTGCATTTCTTTAAATTTTGATGATGCAGCTGCTACGGTAATGAGACCTGAATCTAGTTCATTTAACATTTCCAGGTGGTGATGACTTAATTTGATCTCTAAACTTGAAACAGTGAGAATTTAGCCAAATCAGTGTAAACAGTGAGAATTGAGTAACTCATATCAGTGCCAGATAACTAATTAATATAGTGGTTGAATCTCACTGATTTATTTGTGATTTTACATTCGATGTCAAGAATTCAATTTGCTTGATGTCAGCAGTAGCTTATCAACTGACTTTCAGTGAACTTTATTTCACTTATTGATATCTCTGATTTGTATTTAGAGTGAGGTGAAATCAAGATTATGTTCGCTTAAAACCTCATTTACGGTGAAAAAAAAACTTTTTTTTATTGTACAGGATTTTTCGAAACCTGTTTGTTTAAACTTGTTCTAAATTTCTCCTATAATACAATCCAGAACTTCGTAGTTTAACTTTCTGTAAATTTCTTAAATTTTAACAGACTTTTTTTTTCCTGAAGGACATTTATGCTGGATGCAGTTAGATACAGATTCATTAAATCTGTCTTCGGTACACTTTGCTGTCATATATTCCAACTGCTTCTTTGGCTCTGCATACAGTTTGTTTTTTTTTGTGCTACAATACAACATTAAATTTTTCAGTTATCAGAAATCGATAAACACACAGGAATCAGTAAATAGTTTTTTGCTTTTAAAATCTGGATTAGTTATCTCCAACCTTTAGTGCATAATTCTTCTCGACTTTCCTCCAATTGTTCTGCAATATTATTTCGGGTGGTGGGAAGGCTAGGGGTAATTTCCAGCGCCTTTCTGAGGAAACATCAGTTTTAGTGTGCCAAAGTTGTAACTGATCTTGCTTCCCTTCGGGCTCTGATTTCACACATGGATGCTGATACAGCTAGGATTTGCCCAAAAATGTCTGGTTGACTCGATCGCATTTCCGGACGCGATTGGACTCTAATGGATCACTTATATTTTGGTGTCCGGGCTCGAGATCCATAAGCGGAGGCAGTATCGAACCTGACTGTTAAAAGCCGATGACCAGAAATTTAATTTGCAGCGGGGTTATTGATTGCTTGTTAAATTCCAGTTTACTTTGTACATGGCTAAAAAAATTGTCTGCATTCATTGGTTGTCTTCTGTGTGTAGCAGTTTGCCCGTGATAATTCTGCTACTCCTACAGTGAACATATGGCTTGTGTGCCGACAGCTAAGCCGTTTAAAAAAAATGGAAATACCTGACTTTTTTTTTTGCGAACTTTCGGTTCCAAAGTCATTAAGTTTCCGAACGAGTAGGATGAAGTTTTTGATCTGTCAGGGACAAATCTTTAGGGATATCGTAAGTACGTTTTACTACTGATATATGTTTGTTATTTATAGGAGCATTCTTAATGATATAAAAACAGCCTGCGGTGTTGAACTACTACGCCAACATTAGCACTAGAGCGAGTGTTTCCCTGTTTTTCGGTACAACAGAACGCGTTTGTATCTGTGCTGGAAAATAAAGGGAAAATTGTTAGACATGGCCCACATAAAACTAAATAATTTCTTTTGGCATATTTTGTGGAATATATTGTTATGTGGTTATGTTGCAGAAGCTCACACCAAGGGTAAAAATAAAAGCCCATAGTTTTTCACCTCTTGGAGACAATTGCGAGCATGATGCGGAATGACACCACGCAGTAGTTTCCTCTCTTGCGGAAAATTAAATTAAAATGTGGTATATTAGCATAAAACATGGAAAAAGGGGGGGGGGGAGCTGTACTTCGAACTAACGTACACAAACTGCATTGTCACACTTTCACTTTCTTATTTCCATAAACAAAACAAAATTCTCATTACATTCGCATCACAGTTCAGAGTTGCCACGTATTAAAATAGCTCAGCGCCACCTACTGTCCCAGTCATCCCCTTGGATATCAATTAAACTGTAGAAGTGAAACCATGAGAAATTTCATCCCCATATTGGGGATCGAGTTTCACGGCCAAACACAAAATAGCACTTAATCGCTTCGTTTTTACTATGGCACCATTGCAAGTAAGTTAACCCCATCGTTCACTCATCTTCTGCCAGAGGCGAGGCGAAACAACATCCCCCGACTTAGGAGACACGCTTTTAGGTGCCTCTCTATAAATAGGGAGCAAGCATGCAGTGTACCTCTTAAAACATTTTAGCATCTCTCATAAATATATGTCGCATGAAACTAGAGAAAAGTCTAAAACCTAAAAGCGAAGTTGTAAACAGAGTGTTTTTGAACAACGCCGACAAACTCCGGCAGGTTATTCATTTGAAAAAAATACGATGGAAACATATGTATCACTTTTTACCGTAAAGTGATTACTAAGGAAGTTATACTCCCGAAAAAAATCGAATTTTAACATTCTCTTCGTACAAATTATCAGAAACTACTTGCGATTACGCAAAACATCTAGTGAATGGTGTTGTGTACAATGGAGAGCTTACATCTCTGAAAACGCGGTTAGCACAATACCATCTTCCTTTATGGTGAAAATGGGGGTTGGCATCTTTATTTTTGGATGAAACTTTGTAACCCTAAGATGTACGCGATTTAAGACTCAGCACATGTAAATGGGTAGAAAAGTTCGTTTTCTGAGAACACTCTAGGGTGAACAGTTTTCAATAAAGGCATTAGTTACTCTCAAAACAACAGAACCCCTGTTGTCTGACAAGTACACAACACACATCTCAAGAACGAATTTCAAATTAGGGTTATGTGGAAGCGCGTATAACGCCCATAAAAATCAGTTCAGGGGAAGAGTGTATATACATTTTCGTCTTATATTTTCGTGAATAATAACCTGCAAGAGTGTGTTAGTGTTGTTAAAAAAAACACCCAGTAAAAGTAGTGGAGATACATTATAAGATTTCATCAGAAATTGCATGCAATATATCAACGCATCTCGATTACCAAAAACATCTGGGGTGCCCTTGTCATGCCACTGTGTTCCGTCTCTTCAAAGCCGGTTAAAATGTGCACCTATCACATCAACCAGGCAGAACGGACACAACCTATGACTATTCACATTTTAGTAGATTTTGTTGATTACAATTTTTGACGTTTAAAAGCTCAGTTTTACGACCACATTGATTTGTGCGTCATTTTTAATACCAAATTTCCGAAATAAATACTGTGCAACTCTTGACGCTTCAGATTTTTCTCTATATTTTATTAATTTCAATGAGTAATGTATATTTGTTGAATTAATTTTAAATGTCTTTTTATTTGGTTTTTACTTCCAAAGACATTTTATAGCTTAGTTTTTCCTATCGGTTCATTTCTAAACTACTTTTTATACTATATTGAGTATTAGAATTCACGTATTTCATTATAAATACATATTTCATCATCGTAGACAACTACATCGATATGCATTGATAATCCGTGAAACATTTTGTAGAAAACACTCGAAAATGTGAAACACTGAACCTGTGGAAATACGACGTAGTCTGCTCTTTCTGCGAGCAGCAATTTCGGCATGAGTTCAGCTTTTCGTCGTGGTTCCCGTGGAAAACGAGAACGAAATCTGATTGGCTGTTCTCTCTTTCCGTTCTGCCAGTTTGGGGTGATCGGCGATTATTTGAACCAGGCATAACCCACTATAGCGGTGTCAGAAAGAGATTTTCGCCCTTTTTGAAATTACCTTTGCTATATATATATATATATATATATATATATATATATATATATATATATATATATATATATATACACACACACACACACATACACACACACACATAGTATAAAGCAAAGTCGCCTGGCCACGTGTGTCTGTGGTATTCGGCTAAGGCTTCTTACCTACTTGATGGACTTTGATGCGGTTTTCAACATTATTTAGAGAGTTTCTTGAGGAAGGTTTAGATATATTATATATTAATATTTAATGCAAGAATAGTAGAGAAATGTCGACGTTTTATAATAAAGTCGGTAAAAACCACTTTTCGGGCGCTTACATGGCTTACGCTAACTAAACCTTAAGAGATACACCAAATTAATGTACTTCAGAATTGTAGATCTTAGAAAGGTTTACAAAAAGTCCGCGACAGCATATGTTTATCTTTTAAGGATGCCCCTCGGTAAATATTTTTGTATTTTTAAAAATAGGGGTTCACTTATGAAGACTTTGTGAACAACACAATATTAATCCTATGTTAGTTACCTTAAGCATTTAGTGTATATACTTACTGTAAACTGAAACAGCGCCATATTGGTAAATCGCTCCCGAGCGATTCCGCGTCGTGTTGCTTGTGTGTATGTGTGTGTGTATATATATATAAATTTTTTATTTATTTATTTATATACATATAATTTCATTTATATTTGTTTATTAATAAGTGTATGATTGTGTACGTAATTAGATAATATGTATATTTTTCCCGATACACTTAACTAAGATCGTCTTTCCTTTACATGGTTTATAAGCAAGAGCACTGTACGCGTGAGTGTAATACATTTGGAATGAGGGCAATAAACATAAACGTATCGAATGTGTGTAAGTAACAAGTGTAAATTAATCGAGTAGTCCTGGCGAGAAATAGTTAATATTGTAAATAATAGCTGTGTGAATAAATTAAAAATCATATTTAGTAATTTTATTTTTATCAAGACCTCCATCCCTCACGAACTCGGATACGACCCTCAGGCGTTTTGTAACAATAGAGAAACGCTGTCCGTAACGAGGAAACATGGAACCGAGTCCTCTACTAATAAAATACGCAACCTCTCCGTATTCCCCATAGCTTTGGTCTCCGGGGACGAACGTTGTCGAGGTTACCCGAAGCGTTCTTCTTCGCTGTAACCAGAGAGTGCGACAGTTCCGAAATTCATGCCTCTCGCACTCGTATCTTCAAAAATAAAAAGTTGCGCAAACCACTTCTAAGAAACGGGGCGGCATCTCAAATTATTGCAGAAATTTTCAAATTCGCGCGAGCCGCTTTTTTGACACGTAAATAATCTGTTTGAACCAGTAAGTATTAAGTTGTAATGCTGCTAGTAGAGTGGGTATAGTGGAGGAGCGAGGTAATTTTGGGTTGAGTTCAGAGATTTGGACGGTTCTCAACAACGAGGTCTTGAGAGCCGATGAGGGTGAAATGAGGTGAGAATGGAGCAGGGCCGGAATGCAAGGGTGGTGGAAACGCGAGCTCCCTGAGAAAACCCGCCGACACCGGCATCGCCCAGGCACGATCCCCACTTCCGGGAGTGGCCCGGTCGAGGATTGTACCCGTTTCGTATTGGTGGGAGGCGAGCAGTCTAACCGCTCAGTCTCCGCGTCCCCAGGTAATTTTGGTTTATGTTTATATTCCTCTTCCAAATATATATTTTTATTATTAATTTTTTTTAATGTCTGGTGTATACACTGTACAAGACCTGCATGGCGGAGATACCATTTTTATAATGCTATGAAGATTTGTGGATGGCTTTTCCAGCAATATCGTAATTTCATGGAAATATTTCTATAGACTTTTTGCTGTTTCTTCAGACTTTTTGAATAGAACCTTTGAAAAATCACCCCATGTATGATGTTTAGTTGTTTCTTATATCTATACGTCTTTTATTACAAACATTTTATATTTGTGTTAATATAAAATTACCCTATTGTTGGTTAAATATAAGCTTTACTTATATTTTATTTATAAACTATATTTATAAGTTAAATGAATAAAAGGGAGAAAATAAGTGTGATGGTAATGTTTAGTAAGAAATAGTTCTTATGCAAAATTGTATTACTCTGAGTGCGCACGATTACGGTGCGCTGTTCCTTTGGTGTACTTCCCTTGACTTCGTTAACCTTTGCTTAAATGAGGCGGAGGAATATCCTGGAAGTAGAACTTTAGTAGGGCTTCAGAAAAGTGTGAAGTAAGCGTGAATGTATTATAGCAATGTATCGCAATACAACTAAAACGCGTAGTTACGAGTTACCTTTGAAATAATTCAGTTTCTCCCTGTGTGATGCCCTCATTTCTCCCTCCCCTGCAGAGTAAAAGGACCAAGCTTCTGTCAACCCAATGCTGCGTGTGACGGTCGTGTGGGAATGAAACTTGAACAACAAGTGAACACCCATCCGTATGCGGAGGAGCATGAAGGGCGATCAAAGGCGCGGAACACGCCCAGCTTCCTGTGGTTTGTACGAACGCACACAGATGGAATCAATGTTTTCCTTTTGTTTTCGTGGACCGCCGCGTGATTGCATGCAAGGTAAAATAACATTGATGTGTGCACTGTAAAGCTGAGTCAATGGAAACCAAATCACAGTGGTAATAATTGAACCACTGAGACAGCCAACGCTGTAGGCGGGTCACGCCAAAATATAGCCTACGGTGCCTTTATTGGTAGATAATTGCGTTTGCTCCCTCGCGAATGAAGGGCTTATATAATTGAGACGTATTTGGAAATAGGACGACCTCGGTCTATTAGATAAGAAATTTTCTACCTGAAAATCAGTTATTTTTGCTTCAAATATTCCAGTTTTCTAACAAGAATTTTTTTAATATTATCATTCTCAGGTAGGTATACAACTGGCAACATCAGGCTTAATGTATCCATGTTACATGGATGCGATTCAGTCAAGAAAATAACACAATGTGAAAACAAAAATATTATATTAATGTGGGACTGAAAATGTTACCACAAACGTATTACAAGTTCATTATCTAGTGGACAGTAAGAAAAAGTTTTCAATTATTAATTCGTTTCGCCAAACATTTTGTTGTGTATTGTTGGGACAATACACGGTGATAAAATTGTTTAATAACCTGTGGAAATATTTCGCTAAGTACCGAGCAGGCAATGAAAAAGTAGACGCTCAACATCTATGTTGCTGTGAGATAATGTTTTTAGTGTGGGTAGTATTAGCGTAATTAGGGCGAGAGGGATCAATCCACCCTGATTGGTCTCGGCAGTGCCAAACTGGAGGGCATGCGGTGAACTCCGTGGAAGACCCCCGTGGGGTCAATGCGGCAAAGGCGCCTGGGGAGGTTCGTGAACGGCTTCCAAGGTGCACGCCCGTTTATTTGGTCGGTTCTTTACAAATTACTACAAGCTACTTTAAAACGATGAATATGGCGTGGTGGTGTTGACCATACCATGACCTGAACTCGAATGCCAGCAGTGTAAATACGAGAAAATAGGTGGTTTTCAGAGGAGCCCATCTGACTTGACGGTCACGTGCACATAATTCATTAATACTGTTGTTATTTAAATGTAGGGAAAATATTTTGACCTGGGTCTGTTTTTGGAATGGTTTTTAGGCACAGAATTTCCGGTACGGAAATTGAATTTATCGTTACCATAAATTACATAACAATTCATAACTGCACGCTGGCCAGATCTTAGGACAGACCTGTACTTGCAGAAGTAACTGTCTTGGAAAGATTACTTACCAAACTTTGAGCAAGTAGGTTTCTTTACACAAAAATGTTTCTTCTGGCCGCCAGTAGCAGTGGTAATTTGTTTGGGAAAAAGGGAAGTTGAATGAATAGTTTTTGCACATGTTTCCCACTGTTAAAAATATTAGTTCTCTTGCTTGGTTTGTTTATAGAGTTTGATTGAAGAAATAAGAAATGTGACTTAAAAGATTTTGGGCGAGGAATTTCATTGGTAGAACAGACATAAATGGAGCATTAGATCTTGTTTTTGAGCAACTCTCTCTGCAGAGCACAACCAAAAACGCAGTCCGTGTTTTTTTTCTTCTGACAATTCTGATATTCTCATTGCAGCTGGCTTTCACTATTAATGAGGCAGTTTGACACAACTTTCAAGAGACAAGAAATACTGGTTGGGTTTAGATTAGAGTCACGCTTCACTTCCTTTCCAAGGAGGAAGCGTGCACAGCTTACCAGCATCTGTTTTACTGTTCCAAAATATCACCAATGTCAAAGTTTTTTTGCCAACATTAGAGGCTGTCTCGTGCAACGTTCAGCTAAATTTCAGCTCGCATTTTTTTTTTTTTAACCCATTGCACTCTAAATTCGGAACCGTAGAAAACTACTGATTCGCAGTGAAATTCAACTACTTGAATCAGTGAAAATGACTCCACTTAGAATCAGGGGAAAACCACTTATTGTTTCAGTGAAAATTTGCACTGACTGAATTAGTGACGTGAAATTATTTCACTGATTGAATAAGTGACGGCCGACTAGAGTTGCGAATTAAATATTGTTTTTAATGAATGTACGCAAATAATTACGCGAGATAAACATATTTACGATAGTTAACTATTTTTATTGCGCAATTTACAGTAATCTAAAAAAGTTTTTTTAAAAAACCCGGAGGTGGCCGGGATTGAACTCGCCCACAATTTCCACGTTATCCTTACACCGTTACCTTGCCACTTACGCTACTACGCCAATTTGAGGAAATGAGAGGAAAATATGTTATTTAAATTTTGCCGCGAATTATAGACTAAAAACGGAATGAAGGCTCAGTGCACATATTACCTCATAAAATGACGTTTTGAAAGACGTAACACATTTTAGAAAGTATTTTGTATTGGTTTTATTAGTTTATTCGTTGTTATTTCACTTGATACGCGTTGTTTAACGGTCATTTTTAAACGTTGTTTTACGGAATGTCAAATAATAAGTGAAGGAAATCTGGCAATTTTTCACTGAATCATTAGATAAATTCACTGAAGTGACTGTTCCATCAGTCAGATAGGTTTGACTGATTGAAACAGTGAGATTCTCACTGATACAGATTTAGAGTGAGGAGAAACTGTGGGGCCAGCCTCCAAGAGCGACCTTTAGGCAGGATCCAGGAGATCCCATTTCGAACGCCACGCGCTGTTTACACTCCGGCTTACTTGTCTGTCATTATCTGACTTCTCTCTCGAGAAGCAGTGTCTGCCTGCAGGCCACGCGGAGGGAGGAAAAGAACGTGAAGGTCGCACTCGGATGTTCAAATAACCACTCTCTCTCTCTCCCCCTCCCCCTTCTTATTCAGCTGCTGGCTAATGGTCGTAAACGGGCGGGTTTTAGGAGCCGCAGGCGATCGAAGAATACTAATTACAGTGGAATCCGTACGTGCTGAGCGGCCCTGGAAGATGCTGTTTGTAGGTGATTTCCGGAGAAGGCATGTCCTTCGAAAATCTTTGAGCATTTCTACGGAATGACACATCCATCAGTTTCTTCTATAACCAGAGGTCGGAACGATTCGCGACTGATGGTGCGTCGGTAACTAGTTTGACTTCAAGTGCTGTTGCATTTGTTCTTGAAATCGGAAACACTATATTTGACACACCATAAAAATTCACACGTGAATAAGGAGATCCCAACAAAATTAAAACCGATCAATTTGCTCCTCGTTGGTTGTTAACGGACAATTCCCTCGGTTGGTTACAAAATAAAACACGAATTTCGGATGCCAGCTAACTTAAAAAATGCATTCAACCCACTCGTGAATAGAATTTTTGCCTTGCCAAGATATCAATTAGTAAACATCTGACGTTATGAGAATACAAGTTGTGAAGTCTGCAAATCACTGGAACTCAAGAACTCCGTAAGTGTGGAACCGTGGTCTCACTTGCACTGATCCCAACATTTTAAGTTCCTTCAAATGAAATGGCTGCGTGATTTCTGGAATAAGTGAAGGATAATTTTAAAAGTAACTTTTGGAGCTAAGCACGTTTAATTCGAAACTTTTGATTGAAAGTCCTACTTCGTTTATTGTTTCTTTCGCAAAATGTAAAGATTAACCTTTCCACTCATATACACCGACTCATACTCTTGCGTCTATGAAACACGGCTAATATTTAAATAACCGAAAATAGCCAATTTCACTGGCGACTACCTAAATATTTCACTTTTATAAAATAATGTAATAGAACTGTTTTCCAATATTAGCTATTAATATTTGTGCGAGCACATCAGTCAGTTTTCTACGTTTAAATATCTGCAGTTAATAACAGGGCTAATTGAAAACTGCACATCTATGCTCTAAAATGCTGTGTTTAATTAATGATGGTGTTAAGTCTTTTAGAAGTCTTCAGCGTAATGAAAACTGTAAACTATATTGCTCACTACATTCAGGACAGGCATTAATTACTAAAACGATTACAAGGTTTTTCTACGTTCTCAGTTGACACGTGAGTCGTTTGTGATCTGATCTGCGTCTGGCATCAGGGTATGCACGACATGTCTGTGTGACAGTTTGCTTCACGTCACTGCACTTAACGCCCATTGGTTAATTTATCCACGACTAAAAATCAGACATTTATGGGAATTAATTTCCCGGTGTGCTAGAAATTAGGGTTTTTTTTAAATTCCTTTCATTACAGTAAAGAGATTGACAATCGACTGACACTCCCTGGAGAACCAGTCGGAAATACATGAAACTAACAATTCGCGGTGTCCACCTGCTGCTCTCCGCAGCTGAAAACAGACACGCGTTTTGCACAGTAAAGAATTTTTGTACGTTTTGCAAACAGTGTTTTGGTATCTAATTGACAACAATTTTTTTTTGCAACATTAGCAGTGTTTTATGGAACACGCAGAATTATTTGGCTATCTCATTGTATTTAGTAAACACGAAGTCTACAATAATTGCGTGCTAAAATACTGTATTAATTTTAAACATATTCCTCCGTAATGTCCGTAAATTTTGCTCTAATTTACTAGAAGTCTGTAAAAATAATCTTCACAGATAGTTTGTAAACAATTGCTTGTAAAAATACTAATTTATTTCACACTGCAGGATTGCCAGCGAACTTTTATATTTTGCATGGTTAGACTGCTCGCCTCCCACCTAGGTGATCCGGGTTCGACTCACGACGGAGTCACCCCCGGATTTTCGCATGTGGGAATCGTGCCGGACGATGCCGCTGGTCGGCGGGTTTTCTCGGGGATCTCCCGTTCCCCTCGTCTTTTCAATCCGACGCTGCTCCATACTCACCTCACTTCACCCTCATCGGCCTTCAAGAGCTCGGTGTTAAGAGTCACCCAAATCTCTCCACTTCGCTATTATATTTTATCGAACTCATCTGTCATTCAAAGCTTGAGACGCTTGGGCGTCTCCCTAAAGCACCTACACGAGTCACTACCGAAAAATTTCCGCAACCCGGTGGAAATAGTTACGTGCAGCCTGAAAAAGGAACATTATGGCGTTGCTTTACCATATATTGGAATCGTCTGCTGACTTGTAAACCCTCTCAGACCCACTTTAATTTACAGTATCAGGCGATGCAAACAAACGAATTTATGATGAGTGCTGTACTTAAGTCGATACAACACTTGTTTCGCTGTCACAGCCAATGAGCTGTAGGTTGTATGTTCGGCTACAGTAACATGAACCAGTTATGTCGTAGACCAGTAAGACGATTTGCGAGTTATTTACCCACCGGTAAGATCATTGGTCATTGGGCTTCGCAGTGTGCAGTACAGACAAAGAAATTAATTGCACGTGCGTAATGTATACAACTGTGTATACTACAATTGTGTACCGACCACCAAACGCCGACAAATATGCCTGCCGTCCAGCAGTGACCGCAACCCGGCAGCCGGCTGTCTTCGTGCACGTCAAAATTCATACTGCCGGGCGCAACGAGTGTCGCCCCCTAGCTCTGCCGGCAGGGTGATCACGTGATTCATGACGTCGCTGCGCCTTGATTCGTCCCTTTCCCCAAGCGTCTGCGAAGTTGCAAGACGTAAAATAACGAAGACAAGAAAAAATAAAATACTGTTTTTGGTTTCTGTGCATGCGTCAATTTAAATAAAGAGTTTATATTGTTTTTTTTCCTTGCCATAAGCCAACTGATTATGAAAATCGCAATGTTGCGATATTTATTCCCTGGTAGAGAGGGGGTGTACATTTCTGATGTATAACATGGCCAGGTTGGGGCTGTCTCGAGGTATTCGACTCCCGTCTTGTCATCATGTAAAAGATAAGTATTGTATTAAGGGACCCTTCTGGTGAAAGCTAATATGAACATTTTGCGCTCCATATTTTGTGCGCAGGGTTTCATTATGAAATATATATATATGTATGTATGTATGTGTGTGTATGGGAGAAGACATGTGACTTGTATATTATGTAATCGTCATAAAGTTTGAATTTGCTCGTTTAAGCAACTTAATGTCACGTTTGGGCACAATTTCAATGTAACTATTTGTACCGCTATTTTTGGTATAATTTTAAACCCAAATTGTATTACGGAAAAAACAAGTTTTAAAAATGAAATTGTACTTGTAATATAACTAAAAGCTGTATATTAGAAATTTTCTACGATATAAGATGAAATTAAGAATATTTTGTTGTTTCACTAGGTGCGTGAAAGGATTCCTGTTTGCAAATTTTCCAATATTTCCCCCTATGCCTTTAACTTATTCTCGTTTTGGATGGATGAGGAGTTTTGATATCTTTAAGAGAGATAATTTGAATCAATATTTTCTTATTAGTTTGCCAACTGCTGAGTTGTTGTTTGTTGGATTCTGAACGATCGGTGTCAAGCTGTTCTTAGAAATATGTAATACATTTCATTTTGCGTCACAGACTTTTGATTTCGTGTTTTGGATTATCATTACCGCATTTTACATCCAGGACAGCACGTCCATGAGGCGTATCGATCTGGTTTTACTCTTTGTCTCTAGATGTATGCAGGTCTGATCTCCTACCCTGTTAGGAGTTCCAGAACACGTACTTAAGCGAGTAACCAACGAAGCTTGGTCGCCGTTGCCTGGCTGGCTACCTGTGACCAGAATACGAGGATTAACAGAGATAGTGATTTTGTTCTTTCGCAGGATAAAGCAGTTCTCTGATACGACTCGCGCCCAACTCCCGTGGCGAAGTCGGTTGGTGCGCCACCGATTTGGAGTGCGGAAGGCTCTGGGCTCGAATCCCGGGCAAGGCATAGATGCTCATTTAAGTTAGGTTATAAGTTAGCCTGTAAGTCGCCCTCCGCCAAGCTTCCAAGTATAAAACCGAGGGACGTTAAAAAGACTTATACAAGTCATGCCAAAATTTTGGAGCGGAAAATCATTATAGATTCCCGGGAATTTTGCCAGTACATACGATGTTAAAATAGACTTTTAACACTTATATTCACGTGTTACCTTTTGTGATTGGGCCAATCGTTTCCTGATAAACCGTGCAGGACTATGAGCTAGTCATACACATGTAGACAGACCAATCCAATCACGTACAACCTAGTAAAAAGGATGAAGTACTCTTCGTGAAGGCGGTAACAACATTATGTATCCAAGGCGCTGTCAACATATGTCAGCGCCTTGAATACATATTGAACTGCCATGTTTAGCCTATAGCCGTCAACTGCATAGCCTGTCCACGCGGTGGCTTTGCACTTTTTATAATCAAACCTTTGAAAAATCTCCCAATATATGACGCGTGTTTTTGTTTTCTAAATAGTGTATGTCGTGTACCACAAGCGTTTTGTACTTTCGTTGATAAAAAATTATCCTGTTTTAGGTTAATTAAATTAATGTAATTATATTTTATCTGTGAAATATAGTATTCCATTTATAATTAATGATAATAAAACCATAGGAGGTGGGTGTGTTGGTAATGCCCTCTTGCAAAGTATTACAAAAAAATTGATTGCGCATAAATACAGTGCCTTGTCCCTCTGGTGTAATTTTCTAGACTTACTGAACAAGGCGTAGGAATAGCCTGAAAGTAGATCTTGAGCAGGGCTTCAAAAAAGTTTGGAAGTAACCATGAATGTTCTATACTCGCGAAATACCCTGTTCTCTAGACCATTCCTCCTCGCCACACAAGGATGACACCTCGCAAATACCCCCCCCCCTTTTTTTTCCTCTTATTATAAGTATGGACGTGCCCGTCATAACACGGACAGTTCGGAACACCGTTTTGAAAGAGAGCGCCACGGGAAAAAAGGCGGCTACACGGAATGAATATGTCGGTACACGTCGCCGCCGTCAATTAATCTCCTCCGGCGTTCCTGGGCGGACGTACGCCGGGCCGGCGCTGCTGGGCGTAGCTCGCGCCACCGACATTCGTATGTTTAATCGCCGCGCGGTGTCGGGGCAGAGGTGTCGGGGAGAGTAGGAGAAGCTGCATTATGACGGTGTAAATAACGCTGGATGTGTCTGGGCGCCGGTGATAAATGGCTTGCTCTCCCCCGAGACGGCGTCGGTGCTAGTCGGCTGGGCGCGCGCGTAAAAATAGCGACGCACTCTCCTCTCGTCGTCCTGCCGGCGCGATGTGTGCGCGTCGCCCCGGCAGGAAGCTGCCGATGTCCGGCGGCGGCCCTCGTGACGGACGGTCGTATTCGTCGGGAGTCTGGGTGGCTCCGTTGTTGATGGCTTCGCGCATCTGCTAGGGGCGGCCCAACGATCAAGGCGGAGGATGTTGGGGGTATCCCGATGTGCTGAAACATACGAAGTGTGGCGAACCATTCCACTGCTAGATTCTGCGGGCTGTCAACTGTAGATACGTGCGGAATGGAATGGAACAGCATCGGAACTTGGAAGCAATGGCGTCAGCGTTCACTCGCGGGTCAGCGGATTCGCCTCCACAACTGGTAGCTCCTGAGTGTCCCGTCGAGCGCTGCTCACCTACGACCGAGGGAGATTTTGGTGGGAGGGGTGAGGGTGGCTACCCGACGCATTTCTCCCCACCTTCACCCGCGATGTGGAGCTCCTGATGTCGGCGCAGAAGAGCGAAGATTGAGTAGGTGCCATGACTGATCTACCCGGATTTCTTGCGCCCTCGGCTGGAAGCTTAAGGACCCTGCCTGAAGTCACTGCTGTCGATGTTACTGTGCGGGTAGTCAGGCTGCCCGCTCAGGAACATGGATGGCAGTTCCACCTCAAGGGCGCATATGCCTTTAACATGCTGGCCGAAAACCCGCCACCTCTCTACTAGATTCTTCACTCCCATATTAAGCATCATGGACTCCACACCTGCTATCTCCTTTAGCATTTTCACTAGTGCTCCCACAAGTTTAACTCCTTTTCTGTCGGTATGGGTTTTACCGTGTCTATGCGGGTTATACCAGGCCCCTTCTTAATGTAGCTTTAACTACACTACACTTACGGAGGTAGGCATGGCTCCAAAGTGATGGCCATGCCTGCCCATTCCGTCTCGGCCGCGATGGCCGCCTCCTTTGTATTCAATTTCCTCTCCTTTAGGCGTAAGGAGCTCAGCCCTGAGATGCAATTAAAACCCGACCGTACCTTCGAACTTACACTTAACACTTATAATATGGTAGTTAAGAAAAAAGCCGATGTCCGGCCGAGTGTCCTCCGTAGAAACACAGAATAGGTTGGTGTACAGAGGAGAAACAACCGGTTATCCCGCCAACTCCAGCCGCATATGCCAGCGAAATGGCGTCACTGGCCAGAAACATGGCGGAACGCCATTCGCCAGTAAGCGCCTGGCGACTTGGGCCTACTTGCCGGCTAGCAGACAAACCGGCAACCAACTGTATGCTATTCACAGTAAAGTGAGCACTTTTTGAAGCCCTCTCTTTTTGAGTAATAGTCAACAAACATATATTACTGTAGCCTTAAACCCTGCGTATGTTTTGACGGCCCCACTGAGTCACATACGCCGAGTAAAGTTGTTAACGATGGATAGGAAGTAGGCTAGTTCCATAACATAACGTCGAATAAAAAGTGTTAGGCAACCATTTATGATAACTTCAATTATTTATTTCTCTTTCTGTGTTTTTTAATTCATCGAAGTGTAGAAATTAGCAGATTTGTCAAATATTTATTTGCATAATATTTTGCAGTTTCACTTCACCGACGCATGAATAAAGTGACGAGGGATACAGCAATGTTAATCTTAAATAAGGCGGAAGAATACACAATGTGCTTACAAGTAGATCTTGATCAGGGCTTTCAAAAATGCTTATTTTACAGTGAATAGCCTATATAAATAGTGACTTTTTTATAAGGTTGAGTCTAAAAGTGCTCACTTTATCGTGAACAGCCTTTAGGAACAGTTCACCATCTGTTGCACGTACGTCAGAAACTGGAAACTACGCTTATCATGCGTACTTTGCTCGGAACAGTCTGACTTCGACTATTTAGTCAAAAGGACATATTAATGTGTTACATTTAGGGTGTTATAGTCTATTCGGGGCATCTTCATTTTTTTAAACTAAACCTTTGAAAAATCACCCCATAAAATGACGTGCTTGGTTGTTACCTACATATGACATTTATCACAAGTGTTTTTGGTCAACTTGAACTTTTACTTATGTTATGTCTATAAATTATTATATTTCATCTATAATTAATATGAATAAACACAGCGAGAAAATAGGTGCGTTTGTAATGCCTATTAAGAAATAATTCGTATGCAAAATTTGGTTACACTGAGTGCGCACGATTCGAGTGCGCTGTCGCTTTGGAGTAATTTTCTAGACTCGCTTAAGCTTTGTTTGCATGAGGCGGAGGAATATCCTGGAAGTAGAAATTTAAGCAAGGATTTAGAAACGTAGTAAATAACCGTTAATGAACTATAATCTCATTTTCGCATTTAAACCTTAGATATTGAGCAGTAAGTCCGAAAACCAGCAGCAGTATAATTTTTTTCCCCACACCTGATGCAACTCTATAAAATGCGGCACCCTAATTGGTGTTTGTTCTGTCCTTTTCGTGATGACTCTAAATATGATTGCCCCTCGTCACTGTAACTGTATACCACATGCCTATAGATCAAAGAAGGCAAGAGATTTAATTTTCGTTGGGTAGTGTTATTGGCAGGAATCACAAATTAATTTTTATTGTGGTGGCATTTTGCTGGTATAGGCCTATATGACGACGAAGGACAAAGGAAAAAGGAAGTACCATGTATTTTTAACATCTTCGCTTGGAAATGTTTTTGAAAATGACAGCTAGCTTACAAAAGCATCATGTCGTTTAAAATAAAGTGACTCCAGTTACCCGAGGTGGAACTCTAATAACCCGGATATCCTGGCCAGCATGGAAACACGAAGAAGTATTTGGATACGGCGCCATTTTTATCGTGCGTGTATAGGAAATCTGTGCGAAAAAAAATATTAGCGTCCCCAACTGAATTCTCTCTAAATTGTGTTTTTTTTTTTAACTCCACTCGCAATTTTTGTGAAATAAGTAATAATATTGAATAGAAAAGAAATTATAATTTTAATAAATGCGGAAAACAAATTTGAAATCCTTGTAGCAAAAAAGTTATTACGAAAAAAGTGTCATACTTTTTTTTTTCTCTCTCTTTGAAGTCGCGTTTGAGGGAAATTGTATTCTTCTCACTCCGAAGAATTTGCAATAAAATACTCCGGCTCTGGAATTGGTCGAGTCGTTCCATTAGTTGATTGATTGCGACTCGTTCGGGTGTCAAGCCCTGTTCACCAAAAATGCGCACTGAGATACACCAGAAAGAGCGGCATTTAACATGTCATTAATTTTTCCATGTTACAACTCGCAATAGTCGTTTCATTGGAGACTGTCTTTTCAATTTACGTGAAATAAATTTTGCAAATATAAGTATAAATGTAAATGTTTTGTTTTGTTGAACATCAAATTTCAAGCGGTTATATCAGTAATGCAGATCTGCACATTGGCCCCTCCTTCCCTCACCGCATCTTCAGCTAGGCTTACAAGGGCTCCTTTCAAAGCACACGGTTTTTCGCCGTGCGCCGTGGACGGCACGGTGCCGTGTATAGAAATAACCATGTGCGCATATGAAAACTTTCACACGTAATGTGTTCGGCGCTGCCGCATTGCCGTCAATGGCAAAAAAAAAACTATGACGTCTGAAAGAAAATAGGCTGTCGTCTATCTATGTCTATTTCGTTGGGTTGAGGTGAGAGATTTGGGCGGCTCTAAACAACGAGGTCTTGAGAGCCGATTAGGGTGAAATGAGTTTAGAATGGAGCAGCGTCGGAATGTAAGGACGGGGGAAACGGGAGATCCCCGAGAAAACCCGCTGACCAGCGGCATCGTCCGGCGCGATTCTCCCTTTGCGAAAGTCCGGGAGTGGCCCGGCCGGGGATTGAACCTGGTTCGCCTCGGTGAGAGGCGTGCAGGCTAACCACTCAACCACCGCGGCCCCTACATCTATTTCGTGTTTGAGGCAGAGAAGCGTGGGAGCGATAAGGCCTATTCTGCCACGAGAATCAAGGGTGTCATCGCCGCTACGCGCCGCTGGCGTGCAGTGTTTTCGTCGTGCTGTGTATACCAGTGAGCATGTAAACGCCAACCATGTCATTTTATTGGTGGAAAGTGGATAGAAAAATTCAACATGGATTCCTTTCGTAAATTCATTAGTGGTCGAGTAATATATTTTATGATACGGCAGTCTGAAAAAGCTGTTTTTAACGAATTAGGAAGGTCCCAAAGTAATAGCACACGTGGTACTCCCGAAGGTTCGGTTTCGTACTCGTCCTTATTTATTTATTTTTGTAGGTAAACAGAATGGGGTAAAATCTAAATAGTTTCATCATCTAGCGAGGTGACACTGTGGTAAAAATTCAGACTCGCATTCGGAAGGTCCTGGGTTCGATTCCTGGTCCCATTCCCGATTTCGTTCTACGTGGCTTCTCAAAATCACTGCAGCTGATTGCTGGGATTATAGACTAGAGATGAGATAGACTAATCTCGTTGGCTGCGCACAACCATTCTCGGTGTCCCAAAATTGAACTGCTTTTCTGCCAACACTTCTAGCGAAAATGGCGCGGTTTGGATTTTAGGTTAGAAAATTGAAGTTCTTAGAGATGTTTTTATACATTCTCTAACCACTTTGTAATGATTTTTGATTAGATTCAAAATGGTAAAGGTATATTATTAATACAATATAGCTTGCCATTTAAAAATTAAGATATAAACAAACACGTTCATCACTGTTGACCATGTGACTTTGACAGTTGTGTAGGGTTGAGGTAAGTCAATGTTGGTTACATGCGCAGAAGACGAATAAGCGGTCTACGCCATCTTTAGTCTATGGCTAGGGTGGGTCTTTACTACAGGCGAACGCCGACCCTTTCACCGTTCCTGCTTCTCTTAGCGATTGGCTCCCTCTCTAATAACCCCGCTGTCAACGAAACGTTAAGCCCTCTCCACCATATTTTATAATTTTCCAAAAGATACGTATTTCAAACATAAAGCAACGCACTTGAAATACCTTGTGCATACCCAAGAGACGCGCCGAAAATAATTTTTCGTAGCAGCTACAAAGTTTTTTTTTTGTTTTTGTTTTTGTTTTTTTTTTGGACAGATTTGTTATTGGTAGCCACCACAAAATAAAATTAGTTTAGTGGTTACAACAAAAAAAAGTTTTAGTATAGACCTATTGCTCTAACGAGCTCGAAGAATGAATGATGTTAGAGATGAAATGGGGATAGAGCAGCAGCTGAGTGAGAACAGTGAAGAAGCAGCAGGACTACGTGGTTGAACAGCACGGTAGTGACCGCTGCGCTGCCAACAAGAGAAACCACGCCAAAAATTCCCTTCGCCGAGAGTCTGGGATCGAACCGGGTGTCACATTGGTGAGAAGCTGGTCTCTATACCACTGGACCAACCTTGGGTGTATATTCTAGAAATCAGGACCAATTAATAGAATTCTTAACATGCTGCAGTAGGGAATTACGTTACAGTGTTGTGTAGAGAAGGGAACTTCGGCTTCCAACTACTATTAGACTCGGTGCTATATCCTTCTCGCCACATGAGAAGAACCTTCTATTTTAGCTATCCCGGCCACATATGATTTTGTGCTCAATATGTGTTTCATTTATGTTACAAGTGTCAAAGTAACGTGGGTTTTCATTCAGACTAAGGGTCTTTTTAATTAATCGTGTTTATTGAAAAGAAAACATCCATTCATTAGCAATTGTTAAGTTCGCGTTTTGGTCTACGTAGCTTTAAATCAACTAAATCAAACCACTTTTAAATCTTTCGAAGATAATACTAACCTGTTTATAGTTTGCAAAAATAAGACCTCCAAAACCTTTATATAGCAAACAATTATTTATTTAAATAGCATATTTCGATGTTATTTGTGAACATGTACTGTTACGAAAATACGTGATTTCACGATATGTTCGAAGATATATTGAAGAATACTGAGAGTTCTTTTTGGCTCGTCTTCTTATAGCTATCTGAGAAACGTTTGCTGAGTAACATATCTTTGAATGCAGAGTAAACATATGGACGGTACTCGGGCCAGTGATCGTTGTTTTTAATTACGTCACTCCAGGAAGTGCTCTCGTAGGCGTGTTTCCTGGGAGCAGCCTGTGTAACGCCTGTTCACGGTAAAATGTGCACTATTGAAAGCCCAGCTTGCGATCTACTTGTATGCACATTGTGTATTCCTCCGCCTTATGTAAAATTAACATTGCCACGGGCCTCATCACATTATTCATACGTCGTTGAAATGAAACTGCGAAATTATTAGGAAAGTAAATATTATATAAATCTGTTAATTTTTTCCCCTCCGGTGCATTAAAAAATAAGAGAGAGCCAAAGAAATAATCTTAGTTATCACAAATGCTTATCCAACACTTTTTGTTCGACGTTAAGATATGGAATTACTTTCCATCCATCGTTACCAACTTTACTGGGTGAATGTCACTCGGTGCGCCCGTTAAAACATATGCAGGCAGGAGCAGTAACATTTTTCTAAGGTTAATTTCAAAAGTGCTCACTTCATCGTGAACAGCCTTCAACTGGATATGACAAACTCCTGCACTGAGAAATCTGCAGGCGACGAGCGTTGATGGAGGTGGTCGATCCATTGGTTAAGTCATGTACCAAGCAATCACTTCAATAACGGAGAGTTTCAATACGTATGTGTTTCGATCCTTACTATTACTCCTTTCCTTATTAATACGTGCCAAAGGAGGGGGCGATTACTATTTGTAAAAGGAAGTGTCTATTGAGTTTCGGAACTCGTAAATTCCTTTTGTTGTAAGGAGGCCGATTCAAACGTGACGGAAGGAAAATTTCTTTTTAATATAATTACTCCCAATGCAAAACGAAATGTTCGTGTTAGTGTAATATTATTTTCTTACGTTTTATTAATCTTAATATTTTCTGATAATTAATAAAATTACATAAATTTCTATTATAAATTGTTATTGTGCTCTAGTCACTAACTGCAGAGTGATATAATCATTTATAAATTTCTTTGTCTTTCTTAATAATTGTATCATACTGTTTATACAGTATCACTGAGGTGTTTTGGGCAGACTACAGTTAAACGCAAATATCTAGCCTGACGGTGTGAATGAAATGATTTCTATTTTCTTCTGAGAATAATGAAATGAAAGAAATATATAATAGTCCAACATCAGTTATGACTTGGCCTCTTGAAAATGACAGGTTGCTATGCACAGTTCAAAAAAATTCTGTGTTCCTTTGCTAATACCTAGATGATTCGAACGGCACTAGAGGAAAACTTTTATAGACATAACAATGTATTTCTAATAATGCTTATTAGTATTATTTGTAAAAAAAAATCGGCTTAAAATTTTACGCATACATTTTTACGTCATAGACTTCATGAAAGGGCAATGAGAGTTTTGCCGTGGTTAGGTACCTAAAAATTATCGTAACGTTTAGCTACTGGTTGTTATAAAAACACTTGATTTTGCCCTTGGATCACTATTTATTTTAGAATATGGCGAGTATTTCTGAAACAGCGACGAATAAAGCAACAGTAATGAAGTTATTTGAAGGTAGTTCTGTGCTGTTGTTAAAGAAGCAGCCAATGAACCCGCCGTCGCTGCCAAGATGTTTGTGTACACTATTTACGCTCTGTGGGATGTGTTGTCAGTGATATTTTAGTTCAGAGGATTCCTGCTTTTCGTTTAAAGAAAACGGACATTCGTCGTATTATTTGTTGCCTTATTTTTTTCCTTTTCACTCAGATTTGTAGAGCACTAAAAAAAAAGCACAACATACTGAAACAAACTACTGAATGAGCACAATTTTCCATTCGAAGGACTGTGGGGAGTTTCAGCTGTTCTTCGCTCTATGTCGATAAACGGTCCTGGTACGTGCCCTGGCGTCCAGACTTAAAAAAGAGAAGCGCGCCCGCGCAGGTCCAGGACAATGGCCTACTATAACATCTGCAGCGGCCTCTGCAACTGCCAGGACAAAACGGGATGGGCAAAAAAAATCTTGGCTTCGCGCTTAATTCGTGTCTGTCTTCCGACCAAACAATTCCAGCCAATTAAAACATTGTGGAGTTAGTTTTCAATTAAGCCGCCTGGAGTTCCCAAGCTCTCTCCTCTCTCTCTCTCTCTCTCTCTCTCTCTCTCTCTCTCTCTCTCTCTCTCTCTCTCTCTCTCTCTCTTCCTATGCTTGCCCTTACAAGTAACTCAATTTCTTAACAAACTCGGCTATCCTTTTCTCTCCCCTCTCCTGCCTAGAAACTCGTGACTGAGGACCCTAGAAAGTATCTACTTTTTGCTATTTCTGACCCATTTCCCCCGCGAAACACGCAAGCTAGAAGTCGCTAATTTCGTTGGAAATATTTTACATTCCTGCAAGCATTTCAGCCGGCTTCTTTATTTCGAATATTCACGCCAACAAAGACTATTTGGGAGTTTCCATTTTTTTTTGTCTCTGGAAACAGTTTTTGTTTGTATTCAACAAACAACCCCTGGGAAGTTTTTTAATTAAAATACAAACTCGGAAATTCCTTAATCCAAGTTATTTATTACTCCGGTTTTTCTGTTTGTTGACACACCTGCTCGAAATTACGTCTGTGTTTCCAACTTCACTGTAGATTAATGGGAGAAAAGTTTTTTTTTTCACTGAGACATCATATAACTTTATTAAGTCTCTCTGTAAAATCTTGGTACTAACTCAGCAGACGCTTTAGTTACAAAAAAATTGTTTTCGCATTTCATCTGTCTGGCAAAGTGTGATTTGTAACTTTTATTCACACAGAGGATAAAATATTTATAACTCCAGATGTTGCAAGGTTTCTACTTAAAGTTGAGGTAGGTTGGAAAGTTATGATACAGATTTAAACGTATAGAGTATTATATGAAAGTGTGCTCAGATGGGCTATAATAGGACTTCTCTATTCAATTACATGTTCTTTTGAAGGACACCTGCATAGTTATTTATTTTGGCTCTTGAATAAACGATTTGTAAGTGAAATAGGGCCATCTATAATTAAAAAAATGGGGCTTACTTTCTACGGGTTTCCTGATATTTGAATTTACAGGATTATATTTTTTAATGTATTGTTCAGTAATTTATTATATTTGTTGATAATATTTCGGTACTTAAAGCGCACCCTTAAAATATTAATTTAGCGTTCTAAATGCAGAGAAATAATGCGAAACGTTTCTGAGATACTAATTCCACATATAAATTCAAATGAAAGATATTTCGTAATAGGACAAACAATAGAAATCATTGTTTGACAAATATTCTCCTCTCTAAGAAAGCGCTGCACATCGCCAAATAATTTAGAAGACAGTTGGAAAATGGCGTGACATGTTAGGTTGTCGTGGCTTGCACATCATTGTTTTTTTATAGGATTTTGTGGGAATCTGTTTAATATTTTTTGAAATGTAGATTTTACGATACAGTTTGCTGCAGTTGCTAATGTCAGTAAGACTTAGTAAAGTGACTAACACTTGAAGTATTTTATGGCACAATTAAATAATGACTATACCAAGTTTTTAAAAATTAAGTTGCAATGACAGGAGATATCATGCTAAAATTTTTAAGCCAGCTATTTAAAAAAAATCAATCATGCTCTTCCGAGATGAAAGTTTCGAATTTCTTCTTCGATTTTCAAATTGAGAGGGAAAGGGATTCAGTGCTCCCACAGTTGTCTGTAGGCAGACAGTAGTGTTCGAAATTTAGGGTGACTTTCCAGCATCGCTAATTATCAAACGCACTATTGCTGAGCTTGCTATAAGTGTCTAAAACTCGGCGCGCCGCACAGTGGGCTGGATCGAATAACCACGGAGCAAGAAATCCTCCTGCCTATAATTTTATACCAAATTACGCATATGTGCTATAACCTCATATCTTTGAGTGTAATGAACAGATCTTCCATGGAAAAAAGGACTTATTCTGCACTGAAGTACTATGGTGGGGGAATGGGAGGTTACACTACATTGTTTTATAGACTGTTCACGGTAAAGTGAGCACTTTTGAGGTCCTAGTTACTTTTTCCTTTGAGCCATATTTTATTTTTTAACCACCTTTTAAAACAAATATTTCTATGTAAGTGTGTATAATCCACCGTACTCGTAAATTAACGTCTAAGGCTAAAATAAAATATATTTATTGACTGTTATTCGAAATGGGATGATTTTCATAAGTGCTAGCTTTACCGTGAACAGCCTACAATTATTTGCTTATAAATGCAGAATTTGTCATTTTGGATATAACAGTTACTAATTGTAGTTTATTGCGGACAAAAATGGCTAAAACGCAGCATTCATATGTACCTAATTTTTTCTAAACATTGGATGAATTTGATGAGATAAGGATTAAGATTGGACATCCAAACCCCCTGTACCTAAACACTTACTAAGATCTGTAGCATGTGGGTTGTTAATTAGTGCTATCGAACTATGGGGAATCGAAATTTTAAGGGAGCTCGTATATTAATTTAATTTAATATACCGTAGTTTAAAAATCAGTAAGCTGCCATATATATCACATATAAAATTATTTTTTTCATATCCAGAAACACAAACTTACGAAAACAGCTAGGGTATTCAAAACCCCCCAGAGATGCAATGCTCGCATACCTTTTATTGTTACATTATGAACAGCATGTACAAAATATATTTAGGGTTCAGCTCTCTATAAAATTTTTTTACTTGTTTATTTCATGTTTTTGTAATTATAAGTATATTATAAACATTAAAATAAATAAATGTATTCAAAACTGCAGTAAAACTTTACACGTATTTTTTTTTTGCTGATTCTATATAATGTAAATATTATAAATTTATTTAGAAAGCACGCTTATAAGAAATATATTTAGATTTATGCACGTTTATACTTATATGCAAATTGAATAATTTCCAGTTACAGTGTGTAATATATACTTACATAATACATACAGTAATAAACAATTACACGAATTACATTTACAAAACTGTACTTTAAACTAGGGCTTATTTGTGCAGACTTAAAAGTCAGAGTCATTCGAAGTATTACTACCCATTTCATCGTCAGCTTCTGCCTCGCTGCAGTCAAAGTCTTCTGTTACAATTTTAATGCCATATATCACTTCTTTGGTGAGTTTTCTCCTTGGCTTCTTCGGTAAACTTTGAGCTGACGATATTAGAGGGTCTGGTGGGAACATAAGTAGACAAAACAAATATTGTGCAGTTAACATTCTGCTAGTTTTCTGAAAAAAAACTGACGATAGCTTCTGATATCTTTATTTATAGCCTTCTGAACCTCCTCTAATAACTGTCCCATGGGAAAAATAGCATTGCAGATAATTAATCCACTGTGATGTAAAATGTTGTGAACAGTGAGCGTAAGCTCGTACCATCCATACAGTTTCTTACAGTATGCCACCGTGTTTTCGCAGTATGGATTAAATCTATCAAAATTGACAGCATGTCCACTGGAAATAACAAACAAAATTACCGAAAAACATTTTTAGTAACATTCTATCTAATCGAGTTGCTTTCGCTGCTGGTCACAAAAAAAAAAAAACAACTTGCTGTGTTCCCATCAGTACTTGAGCCAAAGTCTTGCTTTGGACGATCTGTGTTTAGGCACATTAATTTTTTTCTCAGCCTTTGCAAAACGATTTATCTCTGCTCTATTACACTGCCATTTTTCTTGTCTTCACTGGATTTGGTTTTCTTTCCTGCAGCGAAAAAATAACAAAGAAATAAGTTTACAGTACAAAGAAATAAGTTGCAGTAATATAATCAAAATGTTTATTTCAAACAATAATAAAATGTAACACGTACCTAATCTGTACGAAATTACAAGCATAAACTCCAAGAACCTGATGTATGCATGTAGGACAGGAAGACCAAACTTCAAAGAACAAGGATCAGCTGGGTTTTGAGATGACCAGGATGAAGTGCCTCTGGTATCTGTCAGAAATTACAAGCATAAACTCCAAGAACCTGATGTATGCATGTAGGATAGGAAGACCAAACTTCAAAGAACAAGGATCAGCTGGGTTTTGAGATGACCAGGATGAAGTGCCTCTGGTATCTGTCAGAGCGCACGGGACTTTCCCGTCTATCATTGCTAAGTGTAGAGAGTAATTAATTTCCATTGTCTCTGTATTGAAAGGTCGAATATTGTTAGTTTGGTTTTGGATGTATTTTTTCTTCTCTATGACCTCTTTAGTTTCCTTGATGAACTGTAATCTTACAGGACTACAAAAATGGGAGAACTAGGGCGTGGATTACTCCGAATAATTTCTCCATTTGGTCCTTGTAATGCTAAGGGTACAAGAGAGATGTTACGAAAACACTTTCGTCACTAGTCCTATCATTGTCTTCCCATTTATGTTTATAGTGGGAATGGCCAGATGACCCATCGAATCCCCACTTGCCTATCAGAGTGGACTAGACTTCAGGAAATGGTTCCAGTGTTTCCAGTATTCTCTTACAATATGGTCCAGTAAGTTTTGTAAAAGAACTTTACAAGAAACTTCAGAATACTGAATATTTGCCGGACATGTCTGTGTTTTTGCCTCAGTTAATTTATAACTTGGGTATAAATTTCCATGTTGCTTCTTCTCCGAAAGTTTAAGTAAGTTTCACGAATGCTTTGATAGTTTCACTTCTATGATCAATGACAAGGCTTCCTCTGTGGTATACGGAGCGCACTTCTTTTCTGACTCCTTTAACTTTTTGTACATTCTTTTTGTAGATGCTGGGCTGCTACCGCTAAACAACTTCACACTTGCTGCTCGTGTTCTATTGCCTTTTCTCCTCAAACGGTTATACAAAATACTTGCAGCTTCTGGTGTAGGTACAAGTCTGATGAATGTTTTATAATTTTTTCCTTCGATCGTTCGCCTGCCTCACCATAACTTTTTATCGGCCGACCTCTTAATTTTATACAGGAATGTGTAATATTTACACCACTTGTACCTGAGGTTCTCTCTAAAGAAACATCAGTATTCAGCCATGAAGAAATTAGTTTTTCAAACCTGGAGTGCATTCGATTGGCCTTTTTCCATCTATTTAAAAACTTGAAGAAAAAAAACTCTCTAACATAACTTAAATTTCTTTCTTCAGATAAATTATACTTTTCGGTCAAAAGAAGTCTTCAAAGGTTTTCGTAATAGAAATTTACTCCCTTAATCCTCTTCTTGTTGGCCTAGTTATTACCTGAAATTTTCAAACTGGGACAATGCATTTAATCGCATAGTAAACATTTTCTGGCGGATCCACAACTAATCCAAGAAGAGAAAGTAATTTAAGGGGAGAAAGTTGCAGGAAAAATACATATTATCTTTTTTTATTGTATATCTTTATAGCAACGAAAAAATGAGTAAACTGACAACTATAATATTAATATAGGCTATATTAAAAATATTAATAAGGCGGAAAATTCTTACTATCTCTTGCTTTTGAGCTAAGTATATTTGAGTGTGAGCGTATATGTGCATGTGTGGGCGTATGTGGGAAGGATCAACGTTCAACACATGGAGGTAAGTGTTAGTTTAATATTTTTTGTATAAATAATAATTTTTATTAAAATATTTGCATTAAAATAATTTTTTTAAATATCTTTTAAATTTCTAAGGTTGTCGGGGGAAGAACATCCAACATGGCATCGAGCCCTTGCTGTGATGCCAACAAATATGGCGGATTGAACAGACCAACATGGCCGTTGACCGCGCCTGTGACGTCAATACAGTCAACTCCGAACTCCGAATCCTAAAATCTTGTCGCAAAACCAGCATATATACACTACGAGTGTCACTCGGTGGTGTCACCAGCGCTTTACACCAATCAGGAGCAAGTTCAAAGAATCTGTAAGGTCAGAGATACGATGGGACATCAAATATATTAAAAAAATTAAGAGGAAACCAAGTATACTTAGATGCCTTGTTTTTGTAAACATTCATTTAGTCGGAAACTTAATCTAGTCTTAGCGAAATTCCGGTTGTGCGGGACGTGGAAGTGTTAAGAATAAAGCAAAAGAACGTTGCTCCCGTATCGATTTCCATTCACTGTTTTTAAGACAAGACGGACTGAAGATGATGAAGATTTTATTAGATCTATAAATAAATCCTGCTTGCTGTTTTCCTGTTTTGGGAAGTCAAGACTGATGCAGGTAATAATGGCATAATAACAAACACCAGCAATCTCTGTATGGAAATGAAAACAAGTTTTGTGATTTCGATAACTAGTTTCAGTAGTATAAATTGTGCCTAGCTCTGTAAATACAGCTGCAATAATGAACTGTTTACATCGTGCAAGGAAATATGATACATGCATCAATTGATTCACTGGGGAGATAAAGGTTCAGGGAAATCATGAATATCTCTACCTAGACTACCACTTCACTCAATATGAATATGGAAATTCTCAGAATTGAAAAATAAACATAAGCAAAACTAATTTTAATTATCTTCTCAGAGGCACTGTTCCCTAGTGCATTCCAGTGACTCTGCAATGGCAGTTTATTAACTGAATCTTTGGTTATGGGAATTTTAATTTCAGATTTAGAGTGTAGAGCGCTCGTTCCCTACATCATAGATAATTAAAACGTATTTCTGCTACACTATTGTTGTATCAAGGGGGTTGTTGAATATCCATGGAAAGTTATTGTGCCACCAAAAAGTTTTAAAGAAATAGGTGTACGAATGAGTCCAATAAGTGTGAAACTGTCAAATGTATAATAAATAAATATTAAGAATTTAAGACACAACTTTGGAACAAATATCCCACCTTCTATCTTGCCCGCATAAAAGTAACGTATCATTTTTTTTCCGTTAAATAGTTCAACATTTTTTATTAAACGGAATATAGGCAAGACTACGTGACAGTTCCTTGAAACAAATTGTAAAATTGTTACAAATTTTAAAGAATATGTTGTATAGTTATTTAAATCTAAACGGTAATCTGAGATACAATAACACTGGAGAGACGTACGAGGAAATCTTACACATTTTGCTGGGTGATAAGGGTCTTGAATAATTTAATTGACGTGAAGAAAGTGTTACAAAATTCGTCTATTTATTTTCCCACTTTTGATAACTTTCGATTAATGTACCGTTCCCTCTTCTCACGTTTATACACAAGTGAGCGAGCTTCAGTTGTTTCTTCCTAAACGAGAGTTCGCAGCGTCGTTTCTCATAAGTAAGCTACCACTTGTTAGCAGTAGCCTCAAATTATGAACTGAATTAGCGCTTTACCTTCTTAAAATTTACTCATGTTTACCAATACCATGATAAAGAACAAGTCAGCCTTTTTAGGTTTAGTAAGTGAGTAAAGAGATTTGTGCGGCTCTTAACAGCGAGGTCTTGAGAGCCGATGAGGGTGATTGAAGTGAATATGGAGCGGCGCCGGAATAAAAGGGAGGGGGAAACTGGAGATGCCTGAGAAAACCCGTCGACCAACAGCATCGTCCGGCACGATTCCCACTTACGAAAATCCGGTGACCCGGCCTGGGAATGAACCCGATTCGCCTTGGTGTACGCTTAGTAAGGACCGATTTATTTTTATAGGCGTTTCTTGCATAATGACCTAAAGAGACTCACGATTGCAGTAATTCAGCAAAATGTCCTGCCATACTGGGGTTACCTATCGAGCAACTTTCATCTTGAAAGCGGCTCCTGGTTGTTCGATGGCCGTGCACGCCAAGGCGTCACGCTTATATGGCGAGGAGGCGGGGCAGACTGTGGTTTGCTCTTGACCTTTGCACGTCTCAATTTGTGTTTCGCCGGCGATCTCTCATTTTAGTAAGTGTCCTATATAGGTGTATTAGCGAGAAGGAGTAGGGTTGGAAGTTGTCGGAGTTGGGGGGGGGGGGTCATTTTGTTGTACGGACTTTACTTTAGCCCAGCTAACACCTAGTAGCCTGGCTGTTATGGCAAAGTTTCTATACTTATTGGAAAACATCTCGAACAAAGCGTAGGGTACATTTTCCTTTAAAGTTTTTTTTTTTTTTTTTATATATTCACGTTGACACCTTTTACTCGGTTTATATTAAGAGCTATGGCAACTTTTGTCTCCAGGCCTAAACTAAGAAAGCTGATTTTTCGGAACACTTTCATCGCAATAAAATGGTTCGTCTTCCTTTTTATTTCCTGTAAAGTTGAATATTCCATGTGATATGTCTTTCTTTACAAGTTTAAAAGCAATTATTAAAGTTTAATTGTATTTATATGGGTTTCTTGTCTTCAAATCGTAAGGCATACCTGATTGTGTGCAAGATAATAATCTGTCTTCAGTAAGAATGTTTGTGTCTCCCCTCCTCCCCCGCCGACCATAAAAAAAATTAAAAAATTCGTAGTTGACGATGCCAGTCTGTGTCAAGGGGGCACAGCCTTGACTGTAATCAAGAGGCCCTGCCTTGTCGTAGTTAACCTACGAAATAAAACCCAAAACTTGCCGAACACTAATTTCGTCATCCAGTGAACTAACGCCTGACACATGACCGCTTCACCTATATTTACAAACTGTTCATCTGATGATGTCAATAACAGCGCCGCACTGTAATTACATTTGCAAGTCAAACGCGAATCTCTGCGGTCTCAGCCATCACCGAGCGGCAAAATGTTTCCACGAAACTGCAGGGATAGTTGCGTTCAATGACGCTGTTGAATCAGTTGCATCGGAGTGGATGTCACACTTGAAGGTGATGGAACTTGATGCACGTAGTGAAGTGAAGCGAAGAGATTTGGACGGCGCTTAACATCGAGGTCTTGAGAGCCGATGAAGGTGATTGAGGTGAGCATGGAGTAGCACTGGAATGAAAGAGCGGGGGAAACGGGAGATCCCCGATAAAATCCGCCGACCAACGGCATGCGTCGTCCGGCACGATTCTCACATGCGGAAATCCGGAGTGACCCGGTCGGGGATTGAACCCCGGTCGCCTTGGTGGGAAGCGAGTAGTTGCTGCATGTAGTGGGGTTGGGAAAAGTTTCCTATCCCACTCTGTGTTGCTACCTCTTTGTCGTGGGTCCCATGCGAAATCTTCTGGAATGAAGTTATGCTGCACGACGAGAAGCCCGCATACTTCAAACATATTACTATAGTTTTTTACATATGTTCTCTTGAAAAAATACAAATGTTTTGTAATATGAATTATGTCGACCATGATCTGAGCTCCCTGAAGTCCGCGTCAGTGTAAGCAAGGCGATCAATACCGTTAGTGATAAGCGCTCGTTAATAAGCGGTGCTCGAACCTCAAGAAATCATATTTTGATGTAATCTTTGATAATTGCTCTGTTTACTTTTTTTTTTGCATTGCAGTGTGATGTTTTCGATACCGTTATGTCCACAGGTATAGGCTATTCACGGTAAAATGAGCACTTTTCGACGCCCTTTCATATGGAATAACAGACAGTAAATGTATTTTATTTTAGCCTTAGACGTTAACTTCCTTGTGCGGTGGAATATACACATTGTGTTTATTACTTACATGGCAATATTTACTTGAAAAGGTAGTTAAAGGATACAAAATGGCTGATAGAAAAGTAACTAGGGCGTCAAAAGTGCTCACTTTACCGTGAATAGCCTATAATCCGCAACTACTGTGCTTCCTGTTTGGTGGGTTCGAGAACGCTGTACATGATGTGATTACCTTTATTAAAGTCGGTTTTTTTTTTCCTTTAGGGTGGAGGTAGTGTCCGTCTGTCGCACACGCCGGACCTTAACCTTACGTTTCGCTGGCCATTTTCTGAGGGGAGAATGGATTAGGAAGCCCAATTTTACTCTATCGTGGGTGACGTAGCCGTTAAGTATCAATTGCAACCAGCTGATGTTAGTTTTTTTACGCAATTGGATATTTTCCTGCACGTGCGCAATTTTCGGGTGGGTTGGAAGTTCTTCGGTTAGTGCAACAAGAGGACGGACGATCTATTCAAAGCGTGAACGCAACTTTTATTTTCGGATCAAGTACCTCATGATGTGATTTCGTGCGTCAACTGAATTCTTCGATTTATCAGAGGTCCTCAGAGCAAGATCTTATGTTCACGTCTGAGCTAGAACCGGCGGCATCCACTGCTAGAGAACATCACTTGCGAAACCTAATTTTATTTATATCAAACAACCTCTTCCGACAATTAGTATTTATTATTTATTTATAAATAATAACTCATCGATGTCCACAATTAAATACATACTATTATAGAATCTAATATATTATTGTATATCCAAATATAGTAGTAGACACAAAATACTAAAATTAATTACTTTATTATGACTTACCCAACGTTATTTCAGTTGTTTCTAAAACTATATGTAGTATATTATGTCTAAAGGCATTAAATATATAATTAAGCTACGCCACCTTTCTTTAAATGAGAAGTACCTAGGAGCTGAAGTGTTAAATGTTGAGTGGTTGTTAACAATACGATAATACTGCGAATATGGCATTGTTCTGAGATTATATTTGAAGAAATCTAATTTAAAACAAGTTTTTTATTAAACACTCTTAACATTATTTTTCGTGGAGTGCGTCGGTTTCCGCCAAATCCTTAAAAAAAAAAAAAAAAATCAACATTTTGTTTTACTTCATTGACTTGTGGTTCAGAGATCGCTTTACCAAATGCTTGAACTAAGAATTCCTTGCACCATGAAGAAGATGAAAGCGACCCCAGCAATCTATATTTTTTTTTTCTTTTTCTTTTTTTTTTTCTTTTTTTTTAGAGTAGGTTATTACGTGCCATTGTAATATACACATACTTAACTCCCAGTACTAAGCTTGTATTCTAACAACGTAATAACTTTAGCCCAGCATCGGAGTACTTTCCGCCTCATATGTATTCCCTGTTAATGGAATGTCCACGTCACCTCTCGAGTAGTTAATGTTTTTTTTTTTTATCTTGAAAGCACTCCCGTGTTGGAATTTTAGTCAGAATATTTAGGAAGATTATAAATCCACGTTAAATTCGTGACGCCTGTTTAAAACTTGTTGAACATACTTTACCTTTAGTTAATTAATAAAAATATTAGTTTCCACATTTCAACATTTGACCAGTGGGTTAAAACCGGTACACTATTTTGACTCAGCGATGCCGAAATAGCGTTACTTGTCAATTATGATTATTTGTGATAATTAAACCTGATAATATATTACAATTATAGTTCATAGGAAAAGCAAAACTTAAAACTCGGTAACTTTAGAAAACATTTGTACCAAAATTGGTAAATTAGTTAGAGCTCTTACATTGTGACCAAATTTTCAATATCCCACAGGAAACACAGTCTACAGATTTCATATTTGTGAGTTTGGAACATAAAGTGGCTTGGGCCTTGAGAGATATCATAAATAGTGATTACAGAGTCAGACATGTGACACTTCTAAACTAGTTTCACGTGGACAAAATATTTTATTGTATAGTTCGTACAGAACAAAATTGCATCTAAAATAAAGCAGTTGGAGATGAACAAAACATCGCTGTTCAAGTATACTGAAAAGATCATTCTTCATGCCTGTGCCTTTAGAAAGCGAGATAGAGATTCCAGATAGCATGTAAATTTAGTGACACAATTTAAAGTTTTGTTATACTTAGCAGCAAGTGCCTTAAAGAGGAAACACTGAAAAATTCTTTAAACTTTGTTTCTAGGAGCGTATAAAATAAGAGTCGTGAATCAACGTTTACAGTAACGGAAAACTTAGATATTTAATATAATGCGAAGTAACTGCATAATGTATCCTTCCTGCAAAGAACTTCACGGATTACTCAAGTACGGAAACTTAGATATTTAATATAATGCGAAGTAACTGCATAATGTATCCTTCCTGCAAAGAACTTCACGGATTACTCAAGTACGGAAACTTAGATATTTAATATAATGCGAAGTAACTGCATAATGTATCCTTCCTGCAAAGAACTTCACGGATTACTCAAGTACGGAAACTTAGATATTTAATATAATGCGAAGTAACTGCATAATGTATCCTTCCTGCACAGAACTTCACGGATTACTCAAGTACGGAAACTTAGATATTTAATATAATGCGAAGTAACTGCATAATGTATCCTTCCTGCAAAGAACTTCACGGATTACTCAAATACGGAAACTTTGAATAACTGTAAATTTGTCAGTCATTGAAAATGTCTTCAGCGTGATCAGTGATAACATTTTGGCGCTGAGCAAGGATACACAGTGATATTGAGTAGTGTACCGAAGCGATTAAATGTAATCGAGTTGCGAGCGGGATATCGTTTCCCTACAGAGTACAGCGAGTTTTGTAAGCACTAAACTACTTGGACGGTTATCTTTCTCATCTCGTCTTTTCCAGAGTGACTTATGACCCGGCTCTTATTTTCGATGAATATATTTAAGAAAATTGGTTGTACATTGAATGCACTTAAACCTTTAAGTCATGAAAAAAACCACGTAATGAGTCATGACGCAAATTCATTAAGGTATAAGTAGAGGCCTCCATTAATAAAGCACTTCAGAAAGCACATAAAAAGACATCATTAAGCAGTACCAGAATAAAAGTTACTCTAATTGTACGTAATAAAATTAGTGCTTAATTAAGTTTAAAAATACTTTTAAAATAATTATTTAATATTCTTTATAAATATGACAACTTTCTTGAATGAAATTGATTAGTTATTTAAATATTACTAATATTATTGCGTATAATCACAGTAATAATTATGATGACTTGCTTTATGAAAAGAAAAAAAAACGTAGGAGCTTGTAAAATTTGATTTCTGAAGTAACCAGAAAGGAAATAGGCTTAAATTTTGATAAAGAAAATGTTTTAATTGTTGTTTTTTATAAACATTTAAATAAGTAAATTCTAGCAAAAAAATTTTCAGTTTTTCAAAATATATGTTTTCCTGTTTCAAATGAACTTAAAATCGTACTTTTCTTACACTTTTAATTAACTCTGCACGTTGTTCATATAAGTGTATGAAAAGCATCCAGTAAAAAAAAAAAAAAAAAACATGGGCTGTGGCTGTGTTGGGGACACGGCCGTTGATTTTGCGTGAATACGGCTACATTGACGCATTCGGACGCCTTGATTTTTTTTTTACGTTCCCGGCACCGCTTCACTCGATCGTATGGGATTTTATGTGTATCACTGGATTGCTTTTGAGATGATCTTTCCAACCGTATACGATTTCTGTATTTCGACTTGGCTTTTTGACGGTAATAGACCGACATTGGGTTAAGTTTTCTTAATGTTTTACATTGAACTCATACGATTTCACCATAACCATACTACACAAATGTTTCTATACATGAAATCGATTGATCTTGACTAGAGCTGTCGATTGATGCCTAAACGAGCGTCTTAGCTTGACAATCGAATGATGTAATTAATTTTGGAATGTAGACGATAGATTCGGAGCTGCAATGCCAAACTGTATCCCCCGATTTTGTTATCATCGGATTGTCTGGATTGCCTCCCACTATGGTGGAAAATTGAAAGACGTATTCACGTCAAAATTTGTCGTCGACACTTGTTACAGAATATTGGTTGGTTATAGTTAGAAAGTATGTGGTCCGGGACTGCACATCTAGGGTGAGTTTAGCTAGGAGACGGTCGCGGTAGTTGTGCCTGCGGCAGCGGATTCCTCACGAACTGGAGAAGCCCGCGGCGAAGCAGCGGAGGAGAGGGAGAGGGAGGGAGGGATCCTCGTCGTGGCGGGGAGATATTTTGCCGTGCAGCCCAGCCCCAGAGGCACTCGTGCGTGCGGCCCTGTGTGGCGGGCGCACTCTACCGACGAGAGCCACTCAAAGTCTCCGCGCGGCCGGCGGTGCCACCTGAGAGGTCAAGCGCCCCCCCGGGGGGTGGGGGGAACTTGCGTGATCTGCGTCCTTGTCAAGGTCCCCAGGTCAGCTCCGAGGTCACGCCACTCCCCGCGGTTAACCGCGCGCGCTCCGCTTTCTCCTTCCTCTTCCCCTTCGTGTACCATTAGACTGTCGTGAAACCATTCATGAACGCGCCCGGCACCCCTCCTCTCGCATATAGGCTGTTCACGGTAAAACGAGCACTTTTGAAAGCCCTGCTTAGGATCTACTTGTATGCACGTTGTGTATTCCTTCGCCTTATGTAAAATCAACATTTGCATGGGCTTCATCATTTCATTCGTGCGTCGGCCAAGTCAAACTGTAATTTTTACACTTCTGTGCATTATAAAACAGAAAGCGGAAGAAATAATTTCAAGTTATCACAAATGTTTACCTAACACTTTTTCATTCAACGTTAAGATATAGAACTACTTTCCATCCATCGTTACCAACTTTACTGGGCGAATGTCACTCAGTGTGCCCATTAAAATATATGCGTGCAGGGGCAGTGACTTTTTTTCTAAGGTTAATTTATAAAGTGCTCACCTTATTGGGAACAGCCTTTACCTGCATGTGTTTTAACGGTCACACTGACTGGCCCGCGCCCAGTAAAGTTGCTAACGACAGAAGGGAAAGTAGTTACATTGAATAATTGTGAATACAATACTGAAACGGTTTTTAATACATAATAAGTGTAAAAATTAGCATATATGTAAAATATTTACTTTCTTAATCATTTTACATGGTGAGCGCATGAATAACGTGACCTTGCACATGCCAATGTTAATTTTACATGTGATGAAAGAATACACAATGAACACACTATCAGATCTTAGGCAGGGCTTTCAGAAGGACTCAGTTAATCGTAAACAGCCTTTATCAATGTTGCCAATCGTAGGGACATGTCCCTATTTGTAAAGATATTTTATGATTTTGGATTTTCTGTAGGGATGTAGGGACTTACCAAAAATTTTCAAGGAGACTATAGGGACATTTCAATGATGTTTTAACAAAATGGGTTCAAACGCCTTAATTCTGTTTTAGTGATAAATTCTTCCCTTGCAGCAGATCATGTAATATAGGCGAGAAACAATTGTAGAGTTGAGTTGAGAGATTTCGGCGGTTCATAACAACGAGGTCTTGAGAGCCGGTGAGGGTTAGATGAGGCGAGAATGGAACGACGTCGGACTGCAAGGGCGGGGAAAACGGGAGATCCCCGAGAAAACCCGCCGATCAGCAGCCTCGTCCGGCACTTTACCCACTCGCGAAAATCCGTGTGTGACCTGGCCGGGGATTGATCTCGGTTCGCCTTAGTGGGAGGACATCGCAGCCCAACAATTGTAGAGATTTTTGTCTCAAAGAAAACGCAATTTTGGCAACACTTTCGCATTTTTCATTTTTTTTTTTTTTTTGCCGGAGGGCCGCGGTCGTTGTACAGGCTAGAGTGCTCGCATCTCACCAGGTTCGATTCCTGGCGGGGTCACTCCCTGATTTTCGCACGTGGGGATAGTGTCGGACGAAGCCGCTGGTCGGCGGGTTTTCTCGTGGACCTCCCGTTACCCCTGCCCTTGCAGTCCGACGCTGCTCCGTGTCTACCTGGTTTCATCCTCGTTGGTTCACCAACCCATAACTCTCTACTCCACTGTCTTAAATAATAAAAAGAGTTAATAATAATTTCTTAATTTTCTTGCAAACACCACAAACAGAATACTCTCGTTTCAATATTTCCCAATAAATGTATATCACTTGCTTTATACAGTTGATCAGTTTCATCAATACAATTTACAATCACCTAAAATACATCAGTGCAATCGACTAACTAAAAATCAGTCCCAATAAATAGTGTATCAAAACCATAATTATTTTTCAAAGTATGTGTCCATGTTTGACAGTTCCAGTATTTACAATAAAGTCCATAGCACACATTCATACAGTCCAGTTTAAATTAGATCCGCATTACACTTGTCCGGAATGTTCTAGAGTGCTCCGAGCACGTAGCCTTCTATTCGTCGGATGCCACAGCCTCACGTCCGTCCACACCGCACAAATACTCGCTGCTCGTTGTCCGTTGTCGTACCTACTCTTCGCCGATGTCCAATACTTCTCCCGATCACCGCACTCCAGCTAAATCGTTGCCACAAGGACTGCTGTTACTCCGGCTGCGTCGATATTTATATACGACGTCGACCACAGTCCAGAACCTTCTTCACGTCGTTGCGCCGGGGAAAATTATTACCAGGAAATTCTTGCTGATTGTCTCAAGTCATCGACTCCTCCGGCAGCGGGGTGGAGGGACTGTGACACCAGCCTGGTCGGCTGTCAATATTTCCCCCCGGTCGCCGGACGACGTGGCAGTGATCGGGACTGCCTTTGGGGATGGTCGGGTCGTGATGGGTCACACCCCACAGCACCGGGACCGTGCACAACCAGGTATAGGCTGTTCACGTTAAAGTGAGCAATTTTGAGGACCTAGTTACTTTTTTTTCGACCATTTTTTATCCTTCCGCCACTTTTTAAAATAAATATTGCCATGGAAGTAATAAACACAGTGTATATGTTTCACCGAAATCGAACGTTAACATTTAAGGCTACAATAAAACGTGTTTATTGACTATTATTCCAAATGAGAGGGCTTTAAAAAGTGCTCACTTTACAGTCCGCGCGTTACAATACTGGCGATTATTATATCGACGTCCTTGTAAATTACGGTTGTAAAAATAGTTTGAACCTTTGCAAGCGTAAATATTTATAAGGATTTTTTCATGGCATAAGTAAACCAAGTCCCGGTGTCTAAATGTTGGAAACACAACAGCGAAGTTTTATTCCGCAGTCTGTTACACTGATCTTAATTTTATACATACAGGGAACTATTTACAAAAATGTGAAAATGTGTGAAATTCACATTATTGTAGAGTTGTTTTTTGTAGACGCGCAAAATATAACAATCTGATAAAGCTCTCTTTTTATCAGGGGTGTCTACCGAAACAATTACAACGTACGTAAAAAGTATTTTTCGAGGTAGGTCTATAGGGTCATGCATGCGTACGAACGAAGAAACTAAACGCAGACACGCACGCAGCTTAACACAAATTCCTTCAGGTGTGCTGCGTGTTTCCTAGCAGTTCCTAGAAGCCTCTTTTAAGTTAATGAGTGTGGAGATCTAACACCATAGAATCTATCTTCGATCGTAATTTCCTCTGCGGCCTGCCTCCAGACTTCGTCTTCTCACTGGACTAGATCAGTAAGTATGCAGCATCAGTGACGCGACCAGGGCCTTTATCACCCGTCATTAGCGCGGACTTGTAAGTGATGTCCAATGTACTGCATACACTGTTATGCTAAAGTTTTCAGACGAAGTCTAGCTGTGTTTGTGCCGATAAAAAAAGACGGCTACAAGAACTAAACGTATTCCTTCAAAATCATCAAAGACTTTCGATGAGAGGACAGCTGTTAGCTGGGTTATAGGTACTTTCTACGTATTGTTAGACCAACAGATAAACCAATCGGTTTTCACTGCACAACCTGTTTTAACTACGGAATGCCAGAATCCTGGCAGTGTATTAATGTATTATTCTCATCAATCTCTTATTTAAAGTTAGCATATCTATCTACTTTGCCATCATTAAGTAACTGCTTGACGGCCTTATCGTTATATTTAAGTGAAGACAATCATCTATTACGTTGCGATTACAGGCCGTTTTGTTTTCTTACAACGGTACTGTATGGTATTCTTAATAATCCGCCATGGCATTAAAATCGCAACACCAAGAAGGACACATCTGGAGGACTCTACATTGGAGGGTTATGTAGAGCAGGGTAGTACAACGACGTGATTAGTTGCTCAGCCGCCCTTTTATTTCGGCGCTGCTGCATACTCACCTCACTCACCCTTACCGGCTCTCAAGACCTCGCTGTTAAGAGCCACCCAAATCTCTTCACTCAGTCACTCACTCGGTTAAGCTTTGTTTGCGTGAGGCGGAGAAATATCCTGGAAGTAGAACTTTAGCATGGCTATAATTGTACCATTTAAAGGTCTCTCGAGTAACCTTTTCCTCCCATATATTTCCAACGCAATTTTTTTGCAGGCTTTTGACCATATAATTGCATCAAATTATGAATAATAAGTATTGTTGGCGTTGAATAGCACGCATCGGAAAGCATTATGTTGAGTAAGCAGAATACATTTTTAACTTATACTAAGAAATTGCATTTATGCTCAACTTCTCGGATATCTTGAAAGTAATATAATAAATGAAAGTAGATTGTTAATTATGCCTTCATGAATTTTTCAAAATAAGTTTGATATATTTTAGATCGTAAGAATATGCCCAGAGACGGTTTAATTTTTGGTTAGGGTTTTTTTGAATAAAAAATTAACGTAGCTAATCAAAAAAAAAAAAAAAAAAAACTGAATTGGAGGCTCTTTGTAATAATAAAACGGTTAGTTGACAAGGCGGCCAGAGATCCATGCAGATATCTTATCTCTGTCAACATTGTTTTGTCTAAACAGTCTTAAATGAAAACCTTCCAGTGTGTAAATAATACTAACACCTATTATCATTTTTATTTTCTGTGAATATTAATGCTGTTTCCGCAGTTTGACAGACGGAAATCCAAAGAAGTGAATCCGAATTTTCAAATAAACGATGAAGCAAAACCACTAAGGTGAGACTATTCAGAGTGGAAACGATGGGAATTGAATCTATATACCTTTCGAGAAAATTAATAAAGTACGCTAATCGTACCATGAAAAATTGTTAAGTAATTTAAGTACAGGTTGCATAAGAAAAAAAAAACAAATTTACGATACCCTTCCAACAAAATCTGTATCATCTCTTCAAACTAGTGAAACGTTGTTTACGGGAAGTTAAGCTAATACCCAGCAAATCACAAGACCGTAGTGAGGATCAAGAGTTCGGAGCAATCATTGGCTGTATATCAATTAAAAATCGCAGTTGAATCTTTTAAGTTCAACATTTGAAATAATCAATACCATTCACTGATTCTATTCGAATTCAAATGTGACTTTGACGGCACCTCAAACGAAAACAGGATACAAAATAAAACCAGTGGGTGTAACGGGCGCGAAAACAAACATGAAACATTTTCTTGTGGAGCTCCCTTTCTGGTTACCTACAACAAGAGAAGATAAGAATTATTATTACAGTTGTGATGCAAAAATATATTTTAACACACTTTGAATAGAGGAGGGAATGTTCTAGACATACATACTTCGAAGTTTGTTTAGAAAATTTCAATAGATATGGATGTGGAAACATTGTGTGAGAGTGACATTACCAGAGCTATAGTTTCTCGTACTATACCCAAAGTTGTCAAAATTGTATATAATCTGACTCGCTTTCATGATGTACGTGGCCCTTCTCCACTGCTGTTGCTGGAAAATTGTGGAGATTAATTTTGATTTATAATTTGGTTTATTGTACAGGAGTATTAATTACATACAAAGTGGGGTGTTCCCTTTACATTTTTTAGTATATTGTGGACTTCACGTGATTCCTCACCGAAAAAAAAAGAAATTTCATGCAAAATAAATAGTAGGGTTGTTTTTATGTTAATTTATATCGAGCTAATCATATTTCTATATGAACGAGCGTATTTAAGTTTGCCCAATAGGTTAATAACATTTAACCTTAACATCTTAATTAATTTTTAAACATTCGACACGTCGAGAAATTCAGCTAGAGATCATGTCAACAGACAATGGAGTTAAGTATCCTCAAAATATTTTTATTGGCTTTGTTCGTACAAGCAGCAGCCGGTAAAAAATTATATTCGAATACTTGGAAAAATAATAACGTGTCTTATATAAATATCATGGAAACTTTTAAATAAAACTAGGTATTATCTCAAGCTGAAAATGCCTTAGTTTAAACAACATGTTTTTGGTAGCAGACTGAGAGTGGAGGACGCGAAGCCTAGTACGGTAAAAACTAATAACCTTCGGAAAAACTGGTAACAGATTATCTTTCATAAGGTAATCGGCATCCTAATATGTCTTCTCTTAACCTCCGTAAACATACGCCAAGTTCGCCCAACCATAAGAGGGTGTTACCCCCTCATTACGTTAACAGATAAAAATTTGCATAATTGTTTGTTACAGTAGCGGGCTGCTGTCTGTCTTACCTTAAATAGCATGTATGGTCTGAAACTTTTTGCTGCTGTTTTAAAAGATGTACTTTTATTTTTAAGGGAGCTACTAAAAGTCCCGCAATATGATTGCCTGCTAAAATAAGACGTTTCAGACTACTAGGAACGGGACTTTCAAGGCAGCTTGTTTATTTGAAACGCTTTTTTTATTCTCCCAACACGACATTATCAACCTTCTGTATCTGAATCGTACTGCCAGATATTGCTTGGTTAGGAAAAACACCCTTCTCTGATTTTCACCACAATTACATGCTGCACAAACGACAGAGCTGCAAGCCAGTTCAATCCCTAGTGCATAGAAAACTTCAAACTTTATTTTGTAATTTTGATAATTAAATTACATATAAAATTATTATGGGGATATAAGTAATCAGATAGGTTATATAATAATTGTATTAATGAAATAAGAGTTGCAATTCGTTAATATTAATATTAGTTATATCGGTGGAAGCTTGGCATTATGTTAAAAGGTAAGAATAACGTTATTATTACTATTATTCTCATCTATTTGTTTGCCGCGGTGCAGTATTAAATATTAAAGCTATTTATATAGAAATTCTTCACCATAAACATGGTTCCGAAGCGTGATGTATGTGTACGTATTACGGTGGTCGGCACACCTCATCTCTTGAAGTCTTGATGGTGTAGTGTCTCGCCGACAAAGACGCTGTTCGCTGCGCTTCCTATACTACATTCACGGTCACTTCACACGTTTCTCAAGCCCTGATAAAATCCTAATCCCAGGATATTCCTCCGCCTCGTGCAAACTAAGCTTAACTAAGTATATAAAAGCACACCATAGGACAACGCCCGGATTCTTGCGCAATAGGCTGTAATGATATTTTGCATGAGAACTATTTATTACTAGGCGCTACCAACATACATTTGTTCAGACTGTTTTTGTACATATATTTATTATAAATTATATATTGTAATTTATAAATAAAAAACGGGTACAATTTCAATTTAACTAAACATAAGATACTTTCAAGTTAATACGGGTATATAACGCTTGTGATACATGGCATACTTAGGAAATAACTAAACACGTGATAAATGGGGTGATTTTCCAAAGGTTTTATTCGAAATGTGTGAAGAAACCGCGACTATACTATACCTTAATATCGGGCACGTGGTGAGTAACAAACAGCCACGTTAGAGGGGTTTCCTTCTGTATTGGTTTAGGCGCTCATGGCTCGTGTCCCAATTACTGGCGATATGTTTGCAAATGTGATCAGGTTAGCAAGGCCTGATTGCATTGATTATACCTGTTATATATGCCGGCCAGTATCGCACTTATCGTTCCATAGATTCTCTGAATCTGTTACACAAACTAGCTCGTAAAATAGATGTTGATCTGCTAAAGTTCTTATGACGTTATGCTCAAGTTGATTAAATTTCGTACAAAATAAATTTCGACTTTTATGTCCCATTATTCTTCAACGCCGTTTTGTTAAGATTTTTTTGGAGTGTGGATAAAATGCAGTAACTGGGAAAAAGAGTAAAAATATCGCACTCATTTAGGTATGAATGTGAGTAAATAATGTGAATCTGTTATTCTAGGCCAGAAAATCCTTAATTGAAATAAGTGCTTTTTTAAAAATGAACCACTCAATAGCCTTATTGTGTGAAATCTTAGTCAAGTCTAGTTAGGTTGCATTCGCGAGAAAGATTTTTACTTTCCGAGACATAAATTATACTTGTGTGCTGCCTGCGTGTGGTCCTTTCTAAGAACGGGCCAAAGCGCGCCTTGGAAACGATTTGTTTATTGCGCTAATAACATACTTCTACCTCTCGTGGACAGGAGATAATTGATAAGTTCGCCACGGCAGTACTTTAAACCATTAATGTCAGCAACTTGTAGAATAAATCATACGAGAGTCCTAAAACATTCAGCAAAATTGCATACTACGTGCTATGATATGATGTACTTCCTGCAATTACGTACCGATGCAAAACGAGCAGAAAATTTCTATGAACGAGCGACTTGGAACAGTAATTTACTGGGAACTATTCCAGTTTCCTTCATACACGGAGAAAGACTTGCGTCGTGTCATGGTTACGTCGTTGCCTTGAGAGGGTTAGTCATGCACTCTACTCGAGAATGAAAGTTTATTTCTATAGTAATAGGATATGCTATGGAATAAGTTTTTATTTTAGGTATGGGCAAAATCCATGAACCATCAATTTATTTCATATTTTAATTTCATTGAAGCTAAAAAACAATTTTCCCCAAAATGTTCAACTTTATGTGATCGCAGCGTAACATTTATTCCAAACATGTTTTAAAATGTATCGAATTTCGCAACTACATGTACTATTGGACTTTCGCACATTTAGCTTCTTGACACCTTTCTTATAGAACTGTTCAGAGTTTGCTTTTAACTAAATATATCAGTTCTTCGAAAATAAATAACTTTGGTTGGAAGAACTCTAGAAAATATGTGCTTTATCCATTGAACGCCATCTAAGTTTTGCAGTACTCCTCAGACAATAGTACGTTTTTAACTATAGGCTGTTCACGATAAAGTGAGGACTTTTTAAGGCCCTTGTAAAATTTTTCCTGTCGACCAATTTCCATCTTCCTGCTGCTTTTCAATATAAACATTTCAATGTGTCCAATAAACACAGTGAATACATTTCACCACCATCAAAATTTAATGCCTGAGGCAGCAATGATATATATTTATTAGCGGATAATGCCTGTTGCAAGGGCCTTAAAAAGTTCTCACTTTATCGTGAACAGCCTATACACAGTTTTGTACGATACGTTGCCTACTTCATAAGCCTTAAAGACCTTGGAGTTTTTGATAAATACGTATTAAATATTTTAAGTAGTGTGACAGTAACTGGTTGAGACCGGATGTAATAATTATTACCATCTCTTGTTAACATGAAGATAATATAGATCATGGAAATTAGTAACATGATTAGTAGGTAGGGACACTGCCGCAGCTTTTCAAATGTAATACTAGGTCTTACTTCAACGCAAATTAAGTCCCCACTCCAGACAGAACGTAATATGAATCTATGGATAGTGAGTATTATTAGTTTTATTATGAGAGCAATACCGTGTCCTGTTTTGTAACGATTAGTAGGTACGTCGAAATACGCAAAATCGGGGTTCGTTGGTTCGATTCCATCTTAAACATAATTGTTAATTTTGAAGATCGGGTATTATAGCGTGAATGCTGTCTTCGTGGCACTGTTTCAAAGCTGTTAATATTTACATTAGGCTACCTCTAACCTTTGGGAGTGTTTCATAGCAACTTTAGGAGTTTGATCAAACTTAAAGAGCTTAGTATATATACAAGGCAAAGTACAATACTGTTTGAGTTTCTTCTTCAATATCGTTGTTGATTTTAATGTCTAAAACTTGAAAAATTGTGTATTGATGCCTTCGAAGTGTTAATAGCAGGGTTAAGTGGATGTCAGAGGAAATCCACAGGCAGCGGTAAATTTTAGACTGTTTTCAGTGGTGCAAAGACAGTGAGTGAGTGAGCGAGTGCGTGGAGAGATTTGGGCGGCACTTAACAGCGAGGTCTTGAGAGCCGAAAGACGCTGAGGCTTGGATCAAGAACCAAGCCCTGCCTCACGTAGTTTATAACCACACGCATGCGAGTTATTTCGAAAATCGCCCGCTATCGCCTGGGAACTGTAATTTGAACGATTGGCGCTGTCTGGCAGAGGAGAGGGTACGGCGCGGTGAAATGTTTGTTAGCGTGGTGTTTTACGTTCGGCGCGCGTTGATAGGTGATGATCAGACAATCGGAACTTGCGTACGGGGGGGGGGGGGGGGGGGGCTCCATGCATCTCCGATTCGACGCGGCGTTGCCACGAAATATGCATACGCGATGAAGCTGGTCATCCGCAGACGAAGACTCTTCGGTAATGACCACGTCGCCCCCTCTTCCCCCTCAATCACGCGCATCTCCCCTCACATGAGAACCTCCACATAAATTTCCCGAGTGCTTAATAACAATCAGATACGGAAGCCAAGTGCTCGCGGGGGCGGAGCGAGTTGAAAGGGCGCGAGTGTTGTTCTAATTAAATTCCACACCAGTAAGACGACTTTTTAAATTCTTTTTTTTTTCGACGGCGATATCTGTGATTTATGACGCGTGGAAGATAAACACGACGGTGGTGTTTGAGCGATGGGTCTACGCGTGGCTCGTGACACGGAACTCGTTTACGGCCGAGGATTATTCGTTATCTCTTCGTGATTAAAATGAAACTTGCCCCTATCCACCTCGGCCTTGGAAGTCTTTTAATTTATTTCTAAGCGCCTCGCTTGCTGCTACTGTCTTATTCCTGACGTCGACTCTGCTAATAGCCACTGGGAGGTGCTCGTGATTGCCTGCCTGGTCCAGTGTATCTCATGTAGGCCGCACTGAGCACTTCATGTACTCTCCTGACGGCACATGCTGCGAGTACATATACGAAAAATTGGACAGCCTTCATACCAAAACTTATGCATATTTTGCATGGTTGGAATGTGATACAATTAATTAGTTTATATATAGCAGACTGATATAAACAATCGGCAATACGCTCTAAATTAGATTAGATTGATTCTACAAAATATTATATTAAGAGCCTTCGTCAAGGGCCATATTGCATTTTTTATTTTCTTCCTGATTCAAATTTAGAAGAATTTATTCAAACATGCTTCAATAGGCGCTTATCGGATTGGTTTACCCAGCATTACGGCAACTACTAACGCATATTTATGTAACAATTAACTTAATACATAATTGTATTTATGAATTCACTCTCGCCTTTTAATGACAACCACGGAGCACCTATTAACAATCAGTTAAAAAAATTTGCACATAACTATGAAATGCTATAGGCCCTACTTCTATAATGAAACATTTTCAGTAATGACCCTGACTCTTCTGGTATGACACTACAGCGAATAATTGCTGTGTAAAGGCTGATACAGTCTGTTAATACTTATTTGAAACCTAGAATATATCGTAAAACAGTTTAAAATTGTTATCAATTTTCATTATCCTAACAGGAATATTTCCTTCAGTTATTTTAACTTCTTGTTATATTAGTTGTAAAAACTCTGTTTCTTTATTCATCCGATCTGATTCGGTAAATAACTTATCTGGAGAAAGCAACTTTACATTTTGTACAGTCAGTTCAATGAAATATGTACCTTATTTAGAATCTGCAACGTTAGTCGCACGTAGAAACACGTTTTAAAATGACAATCACCTCATAAATACCAAAATGTATTCGCGAGCTGGTAATTGCCATTTCAATTGGCTTAGTATTACACAGACAAATGTGGCGGCCAGTAAACGATCTGATGCTCACGTGAGGTAAGATCTTCAAGATGCTCGACTCTCGGCATCTCTTCACATGGAATTGAGACGTCCGAGTGCACTCGAACTCAACTTGTTTCCGGGGCAAGTCTCCGTAAGTGTACTCCAGGAGGAACCTAGACACGGTATTTGAAGGATTAGACACAAATAACTGATCTAAGTGGAGGAGGAAGTCTCTCCTTATAACGTAACGTTAACTTCAAATTCCTGCTGTCGGAAATGTAATATTTGTTTTGGTCTAATTGCACCCAGCGGAGGCGTGAACTTAATATTCGCACAGTTACGATCGTGAGGTAAGAAGTTTTTTCTGGTGCACTCCATACTAAACAATGTATGTAAAAATCTGTACTTTAATAACAAATGTTTTAAAAAAATGGCCTAAAATGATTAGTTGTACTGTATACAAATAAAGCACGTAAATCTTTCAGTGTTTTTATTGCTGCCACCAATTATTCTGTGACAGTACAAGTGATCCTCTTGTAGATAAGCAGATTTACAAAATGCATATTATGGGCGAGTTTTTAAAAGTTTGTGTTGTTATGAAATTATTAATATAGCCTTAAATAATTTCGCGAAGGTTTTCGGTTTCATTACATCACTAATTGGCTGGAGTGATATCATGAATGACCTCTTTCGATTTCGTAGCGTTCTCTTGTATCTTTTAAATAAAGAAAAAATTATGTAAGAAAATTGTTACACAATTTTCTTGTCGTAAACGTTCTCGTAGCAGTTCATGAGTTATCAAGACAGCCGATATCTCTCGAGGAAAATTAATGTCTTTGTCGTATCATACATTGGAAAGCGATTAGCAAAACAGTGTACAGTAATGAGTTATTTAAGAACTGTAGCTTTTGAACCTACTAGCAATCGTACCGAGCTACTGCATTTCTGCGAAAAAAATTAATAAATATATTAAGCAATTGAGCTACCGGTTTGTACCTCTCGGTCTAGCATTTAGGCTACAGAATTCTATACAGTGCATACATCAATACAAACTCTTCTTAGCCGAGCAGACCAGTTTACGAAATGCTCAATAAATTGTATTACAATCCACTTGTGTGGAAAGGAGGTAGAAGATGTTATCACTAAAGTCACAAAACTGCCAACTTTAGAAACTGGACTCTTGGCTCACAGAACTACCGTAGGTGGAATAAATGATGACGCAACAAGGAGGTGAATGAATATCGAGAGATACTTTGATGACATCTAGTAGGAAAAGATGCTTGAGTTTGGCTTTGTAAACGTAATGTAGGAAGCAAGATGTTATGGATACCCTGCCAGCTAAGAAACAAGAGATCGCCCACGATGCACACTGAGAGAAAAGCCAAGATATTTGTTTGTATAAGGCAAAAATTATATTTAGTTGTCGAAACAAAATATTTTGTTGAGTAGAGAAAACTTGAAAAACCACAAAATTAATTTAGTTCATCTAACAAAATGCACGTTTGAACAAACAAAACCTCTCTGTTGGGACAAAAGAAATAAGACTACCAGCAGAATATTTTGTCGAATCAACGGTGTATGTATATGTTTGGCCGCTCATTGTATTGCCTTCGTTCGAAAATATAACTTGATAGTTCGGTTGCATTTTTGTCGCAACGCGGCAGTATTTGTTAGAGCATCTATTGATTTTTAATAATTGTATAAACTTCCTAATTAAACAAATTCAACAGGAAACTAAATAGTTAAGCAGTAACTATTGAAATATTTATTTATATATTCGTATGAAATTAAAAACATTCCAGTTTCCTCAGTAGTGACTTTAACTGAGGTTGCTAAGTAATAGCGCTCGAGTGTAGATGATCTAGTTTGGAAACCACAGTTGGGCTTGCTATTCTTCTATATTAATCGAAACTGTTTAATGTACGTAGAGCCAAATAAATATTTTGTTGCAACAACTAAATATTTGTTTGGGACAAACAAATAAGAACAAAACAATAATTTGGTTTCAATATCGAAATATTTCACTGTCCCTACGCAAACAGTTAATTTGGTTGCAACAAAAAAACTTTGTTTAATGCAACAAAACCTTTCTCTCAGTGCAGTCGATAAGACTATGTAAAGAAGGGTGTGAAAATAAGATACCTAAAGAACATAAGGATTTTCCAGACAGAAGACGGTGACACCTGGGATCGGAGAGGTGGCGATATAAATAGAAATAATTATAATACATATTCTCCGATGTTAAGGATGTTGGTTACAAAAAAAAATTATGTAAAATTTGTACGAAATTCCATTCAAATTATAGACATTACTTGTAGGTGCTCTTTCCTCGCATAGGAAAAAAAATTAATCGCATAGTATATGCATCGTGGCATACCAAAATACGCTTAGTATTTGCATCGTGGCATGTCAAAATGCGCATAGTATTTTCATCATGGCATGTCAACATCCGCATAGTATTTGCATCGTGGCATGTCAAAATCACCATTTCAGTGGTTTTGCGATGTACAAAATCAACGAAAACATCTGTGGAAAATAACCAATCACGACTGAAATGTCGAGTATGTTTAGCAAAACTTTATTACAGAAATCATTTAAAAAATACGTAAAATTTTTTACTTGAATAAATTTGTTAAAATCACGAAAACATTTTCTGTCGTAATTTTAAACATTTATTGATGTAGCTCATGGTTTCTTTTTTATTGTGAATCATCTGTTTTCAAAAATTTAGTTAGTTTTTAATATTTGTGTGTCGCTTAAACAATAAAATTGAAAATCTGACATGCCGTTATGCAAAAATAAAATATGCTCTCAAATTTTGTTATGTAAGATAATAGTAGGGACGCACTTGTAAGTAATGTCTATAAATTGAACAGTATTTCTTGAATATTTAATAACCATTTCAGAAATAATTAAATTTATGCTTTCAGTTGTTGCAAATAAGAAATTATATGACGCGTACTGTTTTTGTGGCAGACGGTGCTCTTGTTTCGTTGTCACGGCCAATAAGCTGTAGGTTTTGTGTTCGGCTGTTGTAAGGATCATTCACAACCTAGTAACAGTAACAAAGTTAACAAATCATTTACCCACAAGGAAGATCATTGTTGCACTGAGCCCCAGTGTGTAGAGATCCGGCCAAAAAATTAGTCCTCACGTGTGTTTTGTGCACAATTCTGTACGCCGGGTCCGAATGTTTATAGGCTGTTCACGGTAAAATGAGCACCTTTGAAAGCCCTGCTTAAGATCTACTTGAATACACATTGTGTTTTCTTCCGCCTTATGTAAAGTTGACATTGCCATGGGCCTCGTCACTTTATTCGAGCGTCAGTCAAGTAAAACTGTGAAACTATTAGACAAGTTAATAGTGTACAAATCTGCTAATTTTTACACTTAGATGCATTAAAAATTATAGAAAGTGAGAGATATTATTTTAATTATCACAAATGATTACCTAACACTTTTTGTTTGACGTTAATATACGGAACTACTTTGCCGTCCATCGTTGCCAACTTTACTGGACACATGTCACTCATTGCGGCCGTTAAAATATATTCAGATAGGGACAGTGACGTTTTTTCTAAAGTTGATTTCAAAAGTGCTCACTTTATCGTGAACAGCCTTTAATGAATTTCGTGGTGACGAGCATCTATGTATATTTACGCTCACTTCATACATTCCTGAAGCCCTGCCTAAGTTCAACTTCCAGGATATTACTCCGCCTCATTCAAACAAAGCTTAACTGAGTGTGTGAGTGTGAAGAGATTTGGACGGTACTTAACATCGAGGTCTTGAGAACCGATGAGGGTGACTGAGGTGAGTATGGGGCAGCGCCGGAATGAATGGGCGGGGGAAACGGGAGATCCCCGAGATAACCCGCCGACCAATTGCATCGTCCGGCACGATCCCCACTTGGCAAAATCCGGTGACCCGGCCGGGGATTGAACCCGGTTCGAATTGGTGGGATTCGAGCAGGCTAACCACTCTGCCACCGCGGTCCCCCAAAGGAAGGCGTCAGCTATTTAATGTGCGGATGTCGGGCAGAGGGCACGCGAGTAATATGTCTTCATGCAGCAGACGACCTCGCTGCTGGTGGCATGGCGCGTTCAAGAACAGAAACTTGACAGCGAGATCTCCTGGTTAAACCAATTTACGCGAGCCGTGTACACATGCACTTGGTCCCCTCCAACCCTTGAATATTTCACCCCGCCTAATTAAGAAGGCGGCCGCCCGCCCACTACATGTTAATCAAGTGTCTGGACCACCCCTCTCTACCCGCCTCTACCGTAGGAGACCGTGAAGGGGATGACGCCTGCATGCTTGGCCCGCTGCGTCCTCCCATCCGTCAAGACTGCCGACATCGACTTGGGGGTGAGATGCCGACCAATTACAACCACACACATATATTCCTCTAGATAGGCTGCTCGCAGTTAATTGAGCGCTTCTGAAAATAACCTTTGAAAAATGTCACTGCCCCTACCTGAAAGTAATTCAACGGCCACATCGACTGGAATGCGCCCAGTTAGGTTGGTATAGCCTTTCGTGGTTTCTCCGCACTTATTGAATCAAACCTTTAAAAAATCACCTCATGTATAAAGCGATTGTTTGTCTCCTAAATATCTCGTGTATCACATACGTTTTTACCGTACTTGTGTTTATAAAAGTGCCTTATATTTGGTTACATTAAAATTTTAAATATTAATTTTAATATTTTATTTATAATTAATATAAATAAAAACAGTGAGAAAACACGCGTGTTGGTAACACGTAGTAATGAATTGCTCTCATGCTAAATAACATAACACTGAGTGCGCACGAACGTAGTGCGTTATCCCTTTGGTGTAGGGGGCCACGGTGGTTGAAAGGTTAGCCTGCTCGCCTCCCACCAAGGTGACCAGGGTTCAATCCCCGGCCGGGTCACTCCGGATTTTCGCATGTGGGAATCGTGCCGGACGATGCCGTTGGTCGGCGAGTTTTTTCGGGGATCTCCCGTTTCTCCCTGCCCCTTCATTCCGGCGTTGCTCCATACTCACCTCAAACACCCTCATCGGCTCTCAAGACTTCGATATTAAGAGACGCCCAAATCTTTGCATCTCCCCTTTGGTGTAATTTTCTAGACTTGGTTAAGTATGTTTGCGTGAGGCGGAGGAATATCCTTCAATTAGAACTTTATCAGTACTTCAGAAAGCTGTGAAGTAACCGTGAATGGACTATTATGGCGGAGGGAAAGCAGTTCCACGTATTAACGTCGAATGAAAAATTCTAGCTTAACATTCGTGTTTTTTTAATTATTTATTTTTCTTCCTGATTCTCACTTGTAAGAATTAATAAATCTGTGCCCATGGCACTGTTAATTTTACATGCAGTATGTCGGAAGAACACACATTGTACTTGCACATAGATCTTAAACAGAGCCTTCAAGAGTGCTAAAGTTACCGTGTATTGGCTGTAATAATTTACCTTCTTTAATTTGTTTAATTTTAAGACGCTCAACCTTTCAAACACGAAATTCTACTTCTGAATACCAGAGTTCTATTTTCAGTGAAAGTTTTTTTATGACGCGACATATATGCAATGCAGATACGTGAGCGCCAAATGCGAATGCATAGCGAGTTGAATAGAATGGCTGGCCCCACAAACGTGTATTTTGTTATTTACTGTGCTTCGTTCCAGAAACCCATCTTCGATTTTAACCAGTATATTATAAATCTAAATTTACAGTGTCATGTTAACTTGTCCTTGTCGTACCTTCATTCTGCGAAATAAATTATTGTGGCTATAATTCTGAATATAAATTACTTGGTGATTTATAAAACACAGCTTAGTATGTAACTGCCACCTACTGCTTTCTCCAAACACATGAAAAATGTGGAGGCTTTGGAGAAATAAATAAAAATACTTTTATATGTATAATTATTATTTTATTTTTTGCTCTTTGACATTTTCACTTTAGGTCAATTTGGCTAATCAACAGAGCTGAGCTTTTCCCTAAAGATACCTGTATCTACCTTTCTCGGGATTTGAAACCATAACCCTTGCATCTTATGCAAGCATTTCTATCACGGAGGTCGGCTAGAGCCTCTTCGCAAAGAACTTCAAAGCTACTTGGTTCCATAGCAGTTTAAGAAATAAAGGGCGGATGTTTTATTAGTGTCCATACATGTTCAGGCTGTGACAATAAACGTAGAAACACAACCGTAGCGTTCTGTATTGCAACCGTTGTCACTGAAGTAGTTGCTGACCTTCAAACTCTATCGGAGGTAACTTATTCAATTTATCGATGGTTAATAGTCACGACTGACATATCGTGACGTTTATAGAAGCTCGCCCTTTTGCATCTGCCTGATTCACTAAGTTGTTGTTCTGTATCATTCTACAGCGTGCTTGTAAACAGGTCTGCTGTGATTGGATAGTTCGTAGCAGTGAGGTGGGAGGAGCCACGACTAGCGTTGATGTCTTGCAGTTTTTGGCTGTAGCTTTTTACTCGCACACAAATATGATTATTTCCTTACTATGATTCTCCCAGAACACTATGCTGGAATGGGTCTGGCTAGTTCAAGTTAGTTACGGTAAATGGTAAAATATTGTCCACAACTCGCGGTAGCTGCTCTCGTGTGGTCTGTGAAAAGATAACCTGTTCTAGCCTGATCTGGAGTACACTGCAGATTGAACTCGTGCTGCCGAGCTTCCGTCACTGCAGGCCAACACTCAGTTGATAGTTTTGGAATACTGGGAAGTCATAGCTATAAAAACGAAAGATAAAATGGTTCTGTTCAGCTATGAATGGTCCCTAAAAAATTTCGTGACTTATTTAACATATTACTTACAAATCGTTGGCTTAATTATAAAACCTCATTTAGTCTATTTTTTCCGAGATTTTCAATACTGTGTGAAATCAGTGCATCTTTCATGCGTCTGCTGGTAGGACATCTTAAGTCTACTTTGAATCACTATGCTATAATTTCAAAGTAATTAAATATATTTTGTCCGCGCCAAGTTGTTTTGTTGTCCTGAATCATTTGCTCAAACGGAGTTATGAGGTTTTAGAACCAAGCCAACTATATAAACTCTATGTTTCTTCCCATAAGACTGCGTAGCGTATATTTCCGTAAAAAACGCGTAGCCACCTGTAACGTCAGTCCTGTACTTCTATATTGCAGAACAAACACAGCGGCTTTTTATATTAAGTGTTACAGTCCTCTGCATTTGTGTACATACCTTTAGAGAACACATGACTTGAGTCGTCTGGCAGTAACTATTTCGACTAGCGTTGTGCCCCACCTCTTGAAAGCCACGCAGTCTAGTCACAAATTCTCAGTGACTATACCAACTTTTCGTAGGGGGCTATCTTACTACATGTTGAAGCTTCTGCCAGGGAACATGCGTGTTCGTCAACAGTATCGGAACGACAGACAATGCTAAAACAGCGGAGCTAACTTGATCATTTGGTGACTTACCTGACAGGCATCTGTGAAGTCATGAGTTCCATTAAGGTAAACAGTACCGAGGATGAGTTCTCCTGGGTTACTCAACATTCCTATACGACGGGAATGCCGAAGAACCTTCCCAAGCCTTCCCCCGGCAGATTAAGAATCCGAGTTAGGTAAGGCTACGACAACGGTGTCTTTACAGCAGATCAAAGTGCTCAGATAAAGAGGAACGGGAAAGGAATCAGTCATGGATCCATCCCAGCATTCGGACATGAAAAGCAATCAATCAGGTTGGCCGTATCGGGATTCTAACACACGTCATCCCGAGAGCGAGTCCGAAGGTTTACCATTGCACCATCTCACTCGGTGGTTATTGCAGTTTTGTACTCCTGAAATCACTGGGCACTGTAGAGATGGGCGTTATTTAACGTAAAAATTATAATAAAATGTTACAGTTTGCTAACGTGTTACACGAGTAACATGTTCCATCGTTTATACTGTTATTTTTAGAACGTCTTAGATTGCCTCACGTAAACCAACGCTTGACTACTGCGCATGAGTAAAAGTTACTTTTTCTGAACGTCTTGATTTGCAACTGTGCGCATGTGCGGATGTTATTTCTCGAAACGCCTTGCTTTGGAACATTGAGCAACGCAACTGTTACATCCCGGAACATCGGGACAGGCGAGAAGTATTTCACAGTAACCTGTTACAAAAATAACGCTTTACTGGAACGCATTACTTACTTGGAACTGGAACGATGGAAATCGTTATATGAAAGTAACTGTTTAGACAATCCATACTGGGTAGTGAAATCTTTGAAGTATCGGAAGGCTGTGCATGAAGACAAGTAGAGTGAAAAAAAAAAAAAAAAAAAAAAAAAACCCCGGAATAAAGGGTAATTTTTCTGGAGAAGAAGGATGGAATGCAAGCAGTTTCCGGGCCCAGATAACGGAGCGGGAGTGTAATAAATCACTTAGCGGATGACACCGGGGCCGGTGGGATGACGACATGGCCAAGGGGGAGGGGGGAGGATAGTGAAGAGGCTGGAATGGATGTCAACCGATTTAATTACGCTCCTCGGTGCCAGATCCGCGCCCGACGCACCTCCTACGTCTTGTCATCGCGTCGTGCTGTCTTGCGGTAGGAGGTTTGAGAAGAGAGCATGGCGAGGGAGGAGGTATCACTGGCACCCAGAAACCGCAGGCCGCGCCACAAGAATGCCCCTAATGACCTCCAGACAAGAAGTACCTGTGAGCTACAGCGCTCCACACTCCGCCAGCTAAGGGAACTCATTTCTCACGCCAAGGACGGCGTTTCACATTACCGTCTCTCTTCATTGAAGGTTTATCTCATTTTTCATGAATAATGTCTTTTTTTCAGCACTGCTTCTTGATCGTTTACTGCTACTTGATCATTCCAGAAGTGCTATTGTCCTGTTAAAGTAAATTCACCGGGAAGACATTGATTAATCACCTTACCTCATCGCTTAATTTTACACAGGACAATATGGAACATAACTGATTCGCCTTTAATGTCTCTGCATACAGTCTATTACAAACTTCATTCCCGCTGAGTACAGCTTTCATGGCACAAAATTACTTGAGAAAAACTGCATCAGAATGCTTAAAAATATACACTCTGAAATCTAAATTGTTACAGTTCCTCAGATCGGTAAATTTTATTGCATATCTTATGAAACTGCTCCACTGAGACCAGTAAAATTCTACAAATTTTAAACGTCTGAAGGTTACACATCAGGCCGGAAGGCAGCATAGCGACGGCGATGGAAAATTGCATAAACAAGGTTTACGTGTGTGTGTTTCCTCAGAATTTTAAAGGGTGACTATATGGTTTCAATACAGCAATCTGTTCATATGAAATACAGCATTATCGCTATAGTTCAAACCACTTTTACACAAGAATAAATATCGTTAAACAGAAGGTTACATACAGATCTACTTGCTGACTTTGACACACTTCAAAGACCACATTTATGTTTCAATAACTAGATTTATAAATTGGCAACAAAATATCTACTTTCCCTAACTAATGTTTCCTTAAAGGCTGTTCACGATAAAGTGAGTTACTTTTGAAATCAACCTTAGAAAGAAGTCACTGGCCCTACCTGCATATATTTTAACGGGCGCACTGGGTGACATGTGCGCAGTAAAGTTGGTAACGATGGATAGGAAGTAGTTCCATATCTTAACGTCGAATAAAAAGTGCTGCGTAACCATTTCTGATAACTTAAATTATTTCTTTCGCTTTCTGTTTTTTTTTTTAATGCATCGAAGTGTAAAAATATCCTGATTCGTTAAATATTTACTTATCTAATAATTTCACAGTTTTACTTTACCGACGCACGAATAAAGTGATGAGGCCCATGGCAATGTTAATTTTACATAAGGCGGAAGTACACATAACGTTTATGCAAGTAGATATTAAGCAGGGCTTTCAAAAGTGATCATTATACCTTGAGCAACCTATATCTAGAGATATTAAAGAACTTTAGGCAAATATAAGAATTTTGCCTCGCAACAGTGTGCAGCCACTTCCTACGAACCTTACTTCTTCCTCCCATTTTTCAGTGAATCTGTTTAGTAGAGTATGGACTTGTCCTTCTGCTTATCATGAACTTCAGTTAGCTCGTGGTTAGCCCTCTAATGTCTGCTGTGATTCTCGAGTTACATGTCAATTATATCAATATTCATGTTTAATTTTTATTTTACCCATCTATGAGATATACTTGCAAACGACAATATTCAGCTGATTTTGCACGTGGATCTTATCTGCACTTTGAAATCGTCACATAATCATTTTTAAACATATTAAACATAATTTAAAATACTTACCTTTTTGTGTTTACATATTCGGTCTTAAACGATGTGTCTAGGTCCGATGTGTTATATTTTTAAAACTCTATTAGTTAATTCGGACCAGAGTAAATTATTTTGACACTTCAGATCAACGCTTGAAAAAACCTCCCTGTTTGTAACAGCATTCATTTTAACGTAAATATTAACTGGCACAGAGTGAGAAGTAGTTTTATACTTTAATGTAAGTATTAATAATAGCACAATGCTTTAACTAGTGGCCACTGAAATTTATTTAATTTATGCTATACTCTTTAAAATGGAATCCGCATGACTAACATATTTCTCTTTATAACAACTTGGTAGCATCGCTTGACGAACGCTTAGGCGGCAGTGATTACTTACCTGGAAACGTTTTAATTTTACACGTCGCGAAATGATACACAAATTGTCAGAAATAAGAAACTATGTGTGGCCATCGAAAGTATTCACATAACCGCTAGACAATACTAATAGCTTCCTGAGAAATTTGTTACTTTGTACCCCCGACTCCTCCCCCCCCCCCTTTTTTTCCTGTTGACATCAAATCTATACTAATATTATAAAGAGGTAGTGCTTGTAATTTTGTGTGTTTGGATGTAGGAGGTAATCTTCGAAACTACTCCTCCGATTTTAAAAATTCTTTCACCAGTAGAATGCTACGTTATCACTGAGTGTCATAGGCTATATTTTATTTTAAAAATCAATAGGGATCCCTACTAAAACTCCAATAATGTAACCCAAAGTGTAAATAAATGATCTATAAAATTCCTTACATTGCGTGCGCTGCGAAAACTATTGATGATAGAACAAAATAATGTACTACGGCTTTGCAGGACGGACAGATTCGGAAAATAAAAAGTGCTCTGTGCTGCGTACGGGCCCAACCTTAGAAGCTCTACTGCCATTATGGGGGGAATTACTTTTGTGTTTGCTGGGGATTTTCGGCAGACACTCCCTGTAGTTACAAAAGGGACGCGTGCAGATATCATCAAAGCATGTCTTAAATCATCTCCCTTATGGAGTTCTATTCAACACCTAAATTTGCGAACGAATATGAGAGCCTATCTTGGTGGAGACACGCATAAAGATTTCCAACAACAATTGCTCAGGCTTGGAGAAGGAGTTTTTCCTTCTCTAAATTTGGGCACTAATTCTGCTGAAATCATTTTAAATGAGACATTAGGTCAGATCATTCACAGTCTGCAGCATCTTATAGAAGCAGTATATCCGGGCCTCGAAAATTTACTAAAAAGAGACTTTCACTGGTTGTGTTCCAGGGCAATAGTATCACCTAGGAACGACACTGTCAATGAAATCAACAATCTCATTATACAAAGAGTTCCCGGCCAAGTCAAAACCTATAAGTCGATTGACACAGTCATCAATGTTGACGATGTCGTCCACTTTCCTCAAGATTTTCTAAATTCGCTTAATCCTTCTGGCTTGCCATCTCACGAACTATCATTAAAAGTCGGTACTCCTATCATGCTTTTAAGGAATATAAGCCCTCCTAACATGTGTAATGGCACAAGATTGCTCATTAAAGACTTGAAAGAAAATTTGATTGTCGCGACCATCCTCACCGGTCCAGCAGCCGGCCAGCTGGCAAACATCCCGAGGATTCCCATGATTCCCACGGATTTGCCAATATCTTTCAAACGGTTGCAATTTCCCGTAAAAACATCGTTCGCGACTACTATTAATATGTTCCAGGGTCAAACTTTCTCTTTGGTTGGAATCTACCTACGAAAAGAGTGTTTTTCCCATGGCCAACTATATGTTGGTTTATCACGAGTTGGAAGTCCCGAGAAACAGTACATTTTGCTACCAAACAATAACAGGACGTCAAACATTGTCTACAGAGAATGTCTTAGCCAATAACATATTAAATACTTCTATCTCAGATAAATTGAATTGTAATATAATGTATATTAATATGAAAAATTTTAAAAATGTAAAAAAATATTAAATAAAGATAGCAAAAAACTTTAAATTATAAATTATTTAATTAATTATTAAATTATAATGTGCTTTTTTTAAATGCTTTAGGAGAGTTTACCCAACCTAATTAACGCAGGGTTAAGCAGTTTTTTTTATCTTAATTGCACCCGTGCGAAGCCGGGGCGGGTCGCTAGTGTGATATATTTTAGTGTAAATGTTTCCACATATGCACATTTGTTTATTTTTCAACTCGTGTTTTCTTTATGTGTTACAGGTAGGTGTCTGCGAGTAAACCTTGCATAATTTTCTGCCTGGAGGAGTTAGTTTCCACGGAATCAGCCTGGAATATGGACAACGTAATCAGGCGCGTGGTTAGTGTCTCTTGCAAAGGTAGGCTTAAGAGATCATCGTCTTGTGTGTGCATGCGCGTGTGTTCCACCCCTTCTCTTTATGAACCCATTTTAATTAAAAGTGGTATTAAAAAAATTATGATCTAAAATTCCAAAATGAATTTTTTTTTTTTACAAAATAAAAAAAAATCTGCTTCAAGACCCCTCATATCCTTCAAGTTTTCCCCATTTTCTGAAGTTCTCTGTCAGATGCCGTGTTCCAGCAGGCCCAAAAACATGTAAGAAGGGAGTTCTCGTATAAATTATGGAGGAAACTTCCATAATTTTGTTTTTTTCCTATTTTCACGACCATCTTCATTCCGTTTCTTCTCAGCCCTTATTAATTTTATCACTTATCCGATATTGTCAGCACGAGAGTTGTAGTTACAATTTTCGTTTTTTAAATATTTATCTTGTTGAAGTTATACCGAGAATATTTGGCACATTACATTGCGTTTTGTATCCCATGGCTTTATTAATACTCATTGCTTTAAAATCGTGTACAGACATGTGTTCCAATTTTTTTTAATTCGCCTATTTTATTTCTCTAAATTAATTTTTTTATTTGTCTGTATACAGTACATTAGATATTTGCGATATCTTTCGGCGCATAACACGCAGATTTGGATACGTGTTTATAATACAACTAATTTAGGAAATGTTATTTAAAAACATTTGTCATTAAGCCGAATTTAGTAAGCATCCCACTTAATAATCAACTTTTCTTCAAAATATCTTTTAACATATCAACTTTATCTGGAGTTGAGAGTTTTGCGCTGCTAACAACGAGGTCTGAGAGCCGATGAGGGTAAAATGAGGTGAGAGCGTAGCAAGGGCGGGGAAAATGTGGGCTTCCCGAGAAATCCCGCCGAACAACGGCATCGTCCGGTACGATGCCCACTTGCGAATATTCGGGAGTGACCCAGCGGGGGATTGAACTCGGTTCGCCTTGATGGGAGGCGAGCAATCTAACCACTAAGCCACCGCGGCCCCTAACTTCCTGGAGTGCAGGGGAAAAAATCCCAAACGAGTAACAGGTAAACATAATGGATGTATATTACTAGCATTTGGCAACACCTCTAAAAACAAATAATAATATATTACTAGTTGATATTAAATTAATGTTTAATGTAGTCGTAGCTACCTTATAAGATTAATGAATGTCTGTTAACCTAAATATTTCAGTGAAGAAACAATTGCGAAGCGTCAACAGATGGGTTATTTCCTTGTTTTATTTTAAAGGAAAAAAATGCGCGAGAAGTTGGTCCTAACACTCACGCACGCAACACATGTATATTTTGTCGTGTCGCGTGTAGAATGAGTTATTATTGATATTTGGCAGGCGGCCACGTTCTAAATAGCGCGCATTTGTTCGACGCTTCCGGCTTGTTTATTCGTGAGCTGCCGCAGCAGCGGTTGAAATAAAAGTTCCGGGAGTTTCAAGTGTTGATGGGGAATAATGTGCCGTTGGCGTCGCCGCCAGGGAGAATTACGGTGTTTCCCCGCCGCCGAACCGATCCAACCTGGAAAACAAAACAACGGCGAAACAGCCCGGATAATAAATAGACGGCGGGCCGGGCGTCCCACCAGCCACGGGCGCCGTAAACAACATGCGTTTCCGATACGCAAACCGAGTGTCTTGTAGCTGTCCCTCACGTCTCCTGTCTGGCTCCGTGTTGTTGGTCCTCCTGGTGCTCAACTCAGACTTTTTTTTTTTTTTTAATAAACAAACGCGTCTAAACTGCTACCGGGTTTAGAGATTTTTTTTTAAATGTTTGTGGCACAGCTTTATTGGTTGCCCCTGCTCTTGTACACAGTATAGGCTGTTCACGGTCAAATTAGCACTTTTGTAAGCCCTGCTTAAGAGCTAATTGTATGCGCGTCGTGTATTCTTCCGCCTTAAGTAAAATTAACATGGCCATGGGCCTCATCACTTTATTCAAGCGTGGTCAAGTGACTCTGTGAAATTATTAGAAAAGTAAACCTTTTCTAAATCTGCTAATTTTTACACACTGATGGATTAAAAAAACAGAAAGTTAAATAAATAATTAAAATTACCACAGATGGTTACCTAACACTTTTTATTCGACGTTAAGATATAGAACTACTTTCCATCTATCGTTACCAACTTTACCGGTGCGCCCGTTGAAGTATATGCAGGCATGGGCAGTGACTTATTTCTAAGGTTGGTTTCAAAAGTGCTCACTATATCGTGAACAGCCTATAACAAGTTTAAGCTTGTTTTGCAAGCAGTTCTTTAAAAACCATTTTCTAGAACGTTTCTTGTGACACTGCAAGTGAAAAATTTCATATTTACAACACGCTGTTTTATGTAACATACAAGACTTCTGCATGTCCTCTTGATTATAATAAACTATAACTCTACAGTACTTACATGTAAAATTGAATATTAAATTTACGCATGCCACTGTAACGTGTTTCGTTTTGTGAAATATGTTTTACTGTACAAAAATATTCTTGTCAATTAGTTTAAAAAACTTTTTTTTTTTTTAAACTTACAAAAAAATAATACAATGTATGCGAGTGCGGAGAGCCTGGTAATTTTCTGCAAGGAACATGCGGATTTTCCTTCTGAAAATAAGGCTTTCTGATATCTCCCACGACCAAAACCTAGGGAACCACGTACAGTTTATATCGTCATCGGCCGTGTACTGGATGTCACAATACAAGTCTTCTGATCGATCCCGAACTGTGAGGGAAACATCTTCGTTTTAAATGTTTAAGAGGACCACTGTAACCAGGAAAATCCGTCAAAAGGTTATAAAATGAGAAATATGAAAAAAAGTATATTTCCTAAGCGTTGAAATGATAATGTTTTGAACTCTCCTATTAAAAGTGTTAAATAACTTTCGCTGAACTTCACATTCTTTCGGTAAACTCCTTTTTACTTTGTACGAAACGAATTTATTTAGTTAATCGTAACGATGTGTGCCCGGATATTCGTCACTTCATTTTTGTGTTTTTGCGTCACTGGATTTACATGTTCCGCAAAATAAAGCCTATACTTTTTTTAAGGTCAACGAGTTATTTCAAAGCTACCAAAGAAAACTTTGTACTTGATTTTCCTAGTAATATTTATATTGAACGTTTTGAGTACAATCTGAATAAGGATAAAAAAATTTTAACGAGTGAATTTATTATTATTTTTAATTAAAACCCTATATTAATCGAGCTTCGTATTACTTTACTGTCAAGGGAGGAAAATCATTATATCAATAGTCCCAATACTTACATAACATACTCGTGAATACGCTGTTGTATAGGGTTGCGTATTGTATTGTATTGTATTGCGGTGCCTCTCACGTGGAACCAAGTATTATGTATTTGTTATTTACAGCTCAGAATAAAATGCCTAAATTCCAACCAGTGGAAAGTCATGGCAGTACCTCGTTCTTTGTGTTCAGCTGATCATATTACCTAACGACCGAGCTGTGCTCACATATTAGCATATTTGATAATTGAAATGTTCTGTATACAATAAACACCATTATGCTGCTAAGAGCGTGTAAGCCTTCCTACTACCAGTATCAGAGAATAGTGATGCTGAAGATTTTGACGTGACTTGCTCAGAAAATTTGCTCACGTTGTTGTGATTAAGAGGGTATGTTGAAGGTACCTGAGGTCGTCATAATGTACGTAAGGTTAAAAGTTCATTCAGTTCAGAAAAACTTGACAGAAAAACAAAACTTAAAACCAATATGTTATGTCGCACAGCTGTCCAGAATGTTTACGGTCGGTGGGACCTCCTGATTCAAACGGGTTCCGAACGACGCCTTTTCTACCCAGGAGAGTGTGACGTTTTGGGGCGCACCGAGGAAGGTGGCTCAATGGTAGAGCACCTGACTCGCATTCGGAAGGACCCGGGTTCGATTCCAGGTGTCCGGTCTTCCTGATTTTTTAATCTCTCTGGGGGCAAATGCTGAGCCAAGGTCGGTTCCTTCCCGCCTCCTGCTTGTCTGGACAAACTACCCGGCCTTATGAGCCCACTGTTGCGACGTGAAGACCTCACTACCTAACTGCATTATCCTGGATAACCAGTTAGGATCCTCCTGGACAGTGCACGCCAGTCGATCATCATTCCAGTGGCGCTCGTCTTCCTGCCCAGCAATTAGTTTGTTGTTGCTGTGTAACGTCCATATTTCTACACCGAGTGGCTGTTTGTGAGGAATAACCTAAATTCACAGTGGAAAAAGCACACATTCGTGGCTTGGCCGGGAAACAAACCTAAGGACCTTTCTTTTGGATACCTTTTAAAACACGTATGCTACGACGTGCTCATGTGTTGTAGCTTTGTCTCCGCTTTCTGCTTACGTCAATTTTCAGCCTGTGCTTCTATATTCCCCGCTTTTAATGCGGAGGGGTTTTATGGGTGTTTTTTTTTCTCTATAGACTAAACATGAGGTAGACCGCTTATTCTTCTTCTGCGCATGTGACCAACATTGACCTACCCTAAAATAACACAACTCTCAAAGTCACATGGTCAAAAGTTATGAAAGTGTTTGTTTATATCTTAATTTTTAAATGATAAGCAATATTATATGATTAAAATACTTTTACCAATTTGAATTTACACAATTAAACTGCATTATAAATTATTTAGAGGAAATATAAAAATATTTACTAACCATTATTGTAACCTCAAATCCAAACCATGCCGTTTTCGCAAGACGTGTTGGCAGAAAAGCAGGTCAGTGTTGGGACACGGAGATTGGTTGTGCGCAGCCAGTGAGATTGGTCTACTTCATCTTTAGTCTGTGATAGGTAGGTAAGTGGGCAACATCTCGTCGACAGCGAGGTCATTAGAGACGATGCAATTTGCGCAGGGAAGAGGGATTGGGGGAGGAATGGGAAGGAATTGTCCATGGCATTTGTTAGGTACCCATCAAAGCATTCACCTGGAGTGATTTCGGAAAACCATGGTAAACCGAAATCAGGATGGCCGGACCGGGAAACGAACCCGGTCCTCCCAAGAGTCCAGTGAGTTACCATTGCACCACCTCTCTCGGATATAGTCTATGACTTTTCCCTCCTGATCACTGCTACTGCTGTGCCGTGACTGGCCACTTCTTCCCAGAGTTCATGCAATGTACTAAACGTAATGAGTTCTAGTAACAATTTTAAAAATCCCAAAACCGCTCATATTATTTATTCTGCCGTGAGATAGACCTCTCGACTATTAAAATGTACTTCCTAATTTTTCAGACATTGATTAAAATGTTGATTGTAAAGGATGCCTCGATTGATTAGCTTGATAGGCGTTCGCTTAGTTCGTTTCTTTGCGATAAGAGTGATTTTTACTCGAAGAAGAATTGCCTCTGTGGCTTTCTATGGCTTTTGCTATGATTCAGTATTAAAACAGCGCCGTATGATAAAAACACTCTTGAACCATTCTTCAGGACCTTTTTGAAGTGCCGTCATCTCCAAATATCCAAATATATTTGTTAATTCTCGTATACAGCTCACACAACCTTAAAACAAGGCTTACAAAATAACGTAATATATAAAGAATTAAACTTAAACCATCATACTCGACTACTTCACACAGGAAGTAAATTTTTACAATTTTAGAAGTTTTTTTTAATCTGTAAGTTAGTTATGCTGGTTGTAAATTTTAATGGGCGTATATGTTAAAAAAAAAAGCGTGCTTATGCATACTTCTCAGACTACGCTCATAAAATCTATTCATGATGCAGGAGAGTCCTTAAATCGAAAATAACAAAAAAACTTCAATATTTCACGTCTGTGTTGTAACATATTTATGACCATTAAGAGACTTCAACCTGTTCTTCTTCATTATCTCTCTTTGTACACTAGGCACTTGTGTTTTGTCGTGTTTATTGAAAATAAAGTAAAGTAACATTTTATTCCCTTTTTAAAAACAAAGAAGATTCTTTGCATACTAAGGTTATTATTCTACATATGGTAGCTGTGTGAGCTTTACACTATTGAATGAATTTTGTTACTTCATAAGAATAAAATAAATCGTTAAATTTTTAATATCTTTACTGTCAAGAATATTCTGTATTTGTTCAAGGAAACCTTTGAAAACTAATTATCGAAGATATTTTTGTAAGAGTACATTTCACAAAATTTTATGAGTGGAATGTATAGAAGTAATGTTGACTTTTAACATAACAATCAAGTATTATAGACATGTTTATTATAAACATTTTTTTTTGTAAATATGCAGTATTTCATCTGTAGAATTTCAAGAAAATCTTTGGCACCTGAATTTAAAAAAAAAAAAAAAAAAATGTTTATCTCTATTACATACATTTTTTCTACTGTGTAGGACATAGGAAAGCGAAGTGATTCATTGTCAGGCGTGCGTGAAAGAGAGTAAGAAATATTAGTGCGTTGTTTGGCTAGAGTACATGCGTTTTACGTGGAGTATCTCCGTAGTTAATGTCGCATTTGATGCCGCCGACTCGAACGGCTGCCGCAGCATCCCCCTTTCCCCTTGCGTACCCCCCCCCCCCCTTCTGGAGCGGCTGTCGCTTTTATCGCCTCTTTAAATTAAGAAGGAAATTAGGCTGTTTAAGAAGCGTTTCCCTGTCTGGAAGGGACGTGGGCTTGGCCCTGCCGCGTCCTCAAAGGCTGCACCGCTCCGCTGCTGGCTGGATGGCGCGCGCGTCTGCCCTATTTAAATGTGATAGCTTTACGCCCGTCCGATGTGCGTCCGGGCACTTAAACTTTGATTACGTCCACCATATTGGAATTTTTCCAGTTCTTGACATTTCTATTTACGAAGATAAAAATGTCCGGAAATGCCTATAACTAGTGCTCGTAGCCATAGAGTAAATATGAGGTAGACGGTCTTCTCCGCATGTTCCCAAAATGAATTGCCCTTCGACAATGCAAACTTTCAAATAACATGGTCAACAATCATCAACATGTTTTTCATACAAATTTTCAATAGACCTGCCTTTTTATGTAAATGAAATACTTTCACTGACTAGATTTAATTGCATTAAAACTAGGTTCGATGAAGTTCAACAACTTAAAGCACTAACTTATATAAAAAGTACTCAGTATTTGATAAGTGTTACAGTCTAATCTCGGAACACGAAAGGTTGCTACTTCGCAACTCGCATGCGCACTCTACCTCATTTTTCCTCTAACGTGAAGTTATGTCGTAGTTATGAAGTTATGTCGTTCGAAACATCAATAAAATTATCGTTTTTTAATATGTAACTGTTAAATAAAACACCGTTTAACAACTTGTAAAATGTGACTACGCTATAGTAAAAGTGTCAGTATTCATTACCCTGAAACTATAATTATGGCACGAAAATGAAACATTTCATTTTAATTAACAAGACCTGTCTTGGCAGACCTGAACTGACTCTACTAGGCATTTATTCTGTATTTCAGCATAAAATGCACTGAAATTTTATAGAGTTAATGATTTAGATGAGTAATACACATGATCACAAATACATAGAAGGACAGTTACATATGGATCTGTGGTACGCCATCCGGTTATCTTCGACAGTGTGTCGGTCTGGCGTGGAGCCCAGCAGATTCCGGTTGTTGTACTGAGGCAGACGGGCTTACAGTTTTTAGACGGTGTGTTGCATATCCCGGATACTGTGACACGGCGGCAGCTGGAATTTCAACTGGTCCCACACATGTTCGATTTTTGTGACATGTCGGGGGGAGCGTGCAGGCCAATGTAGTGTTTGTATGTGACGGAGGGAGTCCTGGGCGACTCGGGCCATGTGCGATCGACCTTCGTCCTGCTGGAATGTCGCACCTGGAATCCCGGTCATAGGCAGGAGCAGATGCAGGCATAGGATTTCATCCACCGTAGTGTTCAGCCGTCAATGGTTCACTTATAGGCTGTTCACGGTAAAATGAGGACTTTTGAAAGCCCTGCGTAGCATCTACTTGTATGCACGTTGTGTGTTCTTCCACCTTATGCAAAATTATCATTGCCACGGGGCTCATCACTTTATTCAAGCGTCGGTCAAGTAAATCTGTGAAATTATTAGAAAATATATTTTTTACAAATCTGCATATTTTTACAGTTCGATACATTTAAAAAACAGGAAGCGAGATATTTATAATTTAAGTTATTACAAATGGTTACCGCACATGATTTATTCGACGTTCAGATATGGAACTACTTTCCATCCAGCTTTACCAACTTTACTGATATGCATGTCACTCAGTGCACCCGTTAAAATTTATGAAGGCAGGGGCAGTGATTTTTTTTCTAAGGTTGATTTCAAAAGTGCTCACTTTATCGTGAACAACCTCTAACACGACGCGAGCGGTATCGGCTATCGTAGACTAATAAGGCTCCCCAGACCATAATCCTACGGTGGGGAAAGTGTACCGCCCGATAGCGAAATTAGGATTGTGACGTTCACCAGAGATCCTCCTATACCCGGGAAAGATGATGATCAGTCACATAACAAAACTAAATTATTCACTAACACTACACGTTGCCAGTCTGTGGCGTACGACGTTGTTCTGGCCTGGCGCCACTGCAAACGGAGCCGCCACTGTTGTATATTTAATGGCAGCGCACCTGATGGGCTCTGGGATCGCAGATACATCTCCGAAAGACGTCGGGAAATGGTTCGTAGGTACACAGGAGCCTCAACACAAGACAGTATAGTAGATCGGGTTGCCATGGGATCCCTCCACTTCTAGCGCACGATCCATTGATCCTCTCTACTGTTATAGGCTGTTCACGGCAAAGTGAGTACTTTTAAGGCCCTAGTTACTTTTTCCTTTCAGCCATATTTAATACTTTAATCACCTTTTTAAATAAATATTGCCGTGTAAGTAATAAATACAGTATGTATAGTCCACAGCACTCGTAAGTTAATGTCTAAAGTTAAAATTAAATGTATTTATCGACTATTATCCCAAATGAGACGGCTTTCAAAAGTGCTCACTTGATCGTGAATAGATTATAGTTGACCTCGTACGTCCTGAGCCGGTCCTCCGTGCGTAGGTGCCTTCACATGTCCACTGCTCCCAACAGCATCGAACTGTACGAGCCGAACGATCCACATGAGGACCGTACGGCGAAACAATCACCTTGTGGTTTTCAGCCCGAAGTCCGTCAGTTGCGCAGAGCGATGTCTCGGGTGTCCTCCCGGCGTTATTTTTCACTTGCTCAGTGTCGTCTAGTATTTCTCGTGTTAACCCGTTCAGACCCAGTGTTCACAGTTGTATACATTACGTACTTGTAGGGAATTTTCTGGTCTGTACTGCGCACTACCAAGCTCAATGACCAGTGATCTTACCTGTAGGTAAAGGATTCTTACTCACCTAGGTATTAATTTACTCGCATTACTGTGGTCGAATATACTGTCTAAAGCTCATTGGCTGTGACGACGAAACAAGTGTTGTGTCGACTTAAGTACAGCATGCATCATGAAAATTGTTGTTTGCAACCCCTTAAACAGCAAATTAAAGTGGGTCTGAAAGGTTTAATGCGGCTTCGACAACACGGCAGTTTATACGACTGCTGGCCGGTGCATGCAGCGCCACTGCCGTGTGTGCGGTCAGATGCCACAAGATATAATGTGCATACCAGCCCGCACTCTCGCATTTCGTGTTTATCACATAGTTCCTTCGTGGTGCGCTATTTCCAATGTCCGACAGTGTACTGTATATACTCGCAGGACAGAAGTAAGGTTTAGATTATTTTCAGAAGAGTTGGACGGAAATAATTCTTCCACTATTGTCAAATTAAACACCTTGCTGCCGAAACCCTCCAAATAGTCGCAAAACAGGTTACAAAAATATGTGCTCTTGAGTACGATGCCATGCAACTGGGCCACACGACCTTGTTGCGTTGATATAAATGTTTATTTACTTCAACAAATTATATTTCGCTTACCGTCAGTTAAGTATGTGGAGTTGATTAAATTCATTCATGTAAAATTTATCATTACATTTTTTGTTCCGTCAGTCAAGCATCGCAGTCTACAGTATCGTTACGAATGCATAAATATAGTACAATTTTTCTCCACTTACCTGCGTTATTATAATTTGTATCTCTATTGTTTTCCTATTCACATTTTCAGTTGAAGTATTGTAGCCCACGTCACGTTTATCCACCTTTCGCACTAACATCAAATGACCAAAAAATAAGGGGACACGGTGGCTGAGCGATTAGCACGCTAGCCTTCCACCAAAGATTGAACCGGGTTCAATCCCCGACCGGGCACCGGATTTTCACAAGTGGGAATCGTGCCGGGCGATGCTGTTGGTGGACGGGATTTCTCGGGGAACTCCCATTTTCCCCGTCCCTTCATTCCGGCGCCGCTCCATACTCACTTCAATCACCCCCATCGGCTCGCATGACCTCGCTGTTAGGAGCCTCTTAACTCTTCACCAAAAAAATAAGAACACCAATGTAAATAATGATACCTTTACCCTTTTAACGACATAAAATGCAATCCCGAATGTATTTGTATAGTTTTGTAATACTGCCAATTAAGTAAAATCATGGTTAGTACTGTATACAGTAAGATATCAGCACCAGTATAATAGTTGACTTTCGGTAGATAACGCTATTGGCCGTTGCGGACGTACTGCAGTTTTTAGATTGGCTGTTTCCATTCTAATCACAATAGCAAACAATCTTTTCATTTGTTTCTTTGTGGAAGTCCATGTATTTCCATTGTTTACTTGGTATATATACAGTACTAGGTCCTACTTGGTTGTAAGAAAATGATCTTCTTCAGTATTTTTTCATAGTCTATTCGCGGTTTCTTCGCACTTTTTAAATTAAATCTTTGCCAAGTCACCCCATATATGACGCATGTAGTTCATTCCTAAATATCGAAGGCGTTTTGTTTATTCGTAAACGTAATTTTTTATATATTTTTTTATTAAATTGAACTCTTACTAATGTTTTATATATATTAATATTTCATTTTAATTAATACGAACACAAACGGGGAGAAAATAAATGTGTTCGTAATGCCTAGTAAGAAATATATCTCATGCAAAATATTATTATAGTGAGTGCGCAAGTATGCGATGCGTTGTCCATTTGGTGTAATTTCGAGACTTAGTTAAGCTTTGTTTGCATGAGGCGCAGGAATATCCTGGAAGTAGAATTTTAGCAGGGCTTCACGGAAGTTGGAAGTAAACATGAGCAGACTATACAAATTCTTTGGCAGGCAGTAAAGCAGGAAATATTTAATATGGCAATATCTGTAACCCGGTTAGTGAGGTGTATCTGTAGCTAATAGTGAAGTTCTTAGGTGGATGGTGAAACAAAATACAGTGGTATAGACTATTCACGGCAAAGAGAGTACTTTTGGCAGTCCTCCCATTTGGAATAATAGCCAATAAATATATTTTATTGTAGCCCTAGACGTTAACTTCCGAGTGCGGTGGGATATACACATTGAGTTTCTTACTTACATGGCATTATTAATGTAAAAAAATTGTGTTTTAAGGATACAAGTGACTGAAAGAAAAAATTAGCTAGGGCTTCAGAAGTGCTCACTTTACGGTGAACAGCTTATAGTTGATAGCTGTTCTGCCTAAATGGATGTTTCCTTCAATTTTGCGTGAAATGAATGTAACTCTCGCTTTTATACTATTGAATACTTAGTATGCGAAACACTTTGCCAAAGAAAGTGGGCTACAAGGTTCAAAAAAGGCTTCCAGACAAGTGAACAAGAAAGGATTTCGTCATCTAACCACATGTCGCCACAACGAAAGGAGGAAAACGACTGTAAGGCGCTGATGGGTGTGAAGCTACGTATCTTCCCTAGCAAATGTGTTTTCGATTGCAGAAGTTCCCGCAACGTACGGCCCGTAGCAAAAACATCATATATGGTTTGTAACTCCCCATTTTTTCATATCATCCTTTTTTTGCTGGATCCTGCTCACCAACTTTCAGAGTTCGACAGTGTTTTGCTGCCCCACGAAACTCCAGTGTGGAACAAGTTGTAGTTTGTGGAACCTTTTCCAAGTTCGCAACTGTAAGTGCGGACAGCTGCAAAAAAAAAGAAAAAAAAACTGGGAAAGAATGAGTTTGTGTAAAGCTGTATGTATGTAGAATGCGTTTACCATAAATTGACTACAATACACTATAATTCCTTCGTCAAGTTGAGCCAGAAATATTATTAACCCTGCCAGTTATTATTATTATTTTGATAAACTTATTCTCTAGTGATCAATACAAGGTTTTTATTTGCGATTACAAACAAAATAATTTTTTATCAATTCCAAAAAGATTTACAGTAACTTCATAATAATTTTGTAACCACCGCATAACACAGAGCAGGGTTAGATGTAAAAATGACTTCGTTTCGGCAAGAACTCTTTTCCAGCACAGCTAATGGAAATTTTAGGATCCTGCGGGCGAAAATTCTTGAAGGCACCCATGCAACTAAAAAGAGATGTGGGAAGAATTCGCCAGTAACATGAGTTCGGATACCATAACACGCATTGCTTGATTGCACACCACAAGGCACGTACTTACGGACAATGTCGCGTATTTGAAGCGAAAAGTTGGGATCTAACAGGCTACTTCTTCCCCACTATGAAGGGGCACAAGACACCTAGTAAATTCACGAAATGGAAAGGTGGATGTCGTCTGTTTCAAAGGCACGTGTCCAGCGAAGAACTGCAAAGCGGTAGCGCATATGCGCTTCCATTACATTTTCACATACACGGACACATGTTTCGTATACCTTCGTATAATTAAAATCACTTGTTTTAGGCATTACATTTGCGATTTAATTAATTTTTACATCAAAAGCCTGGCCGAGGGTTTGAAAAAAATCCTTATCCAGGCTATCACAAGACGTGCATCATTCCAAAATCACGGCCGGGAGGGGGGGAGATGTAACCCTTTCAGTCTTAGCGCCATATATATGGGACGTTGCATAAGAAGTAAGTTCAATGGTGTGCACGTAACAAAACAGCGTCCAATGAGAGGAAGTCTCTCATATGTGGGAGGTATCACCCGTTGAGACTACATTCCCTGGTCTCACAAACACCTGCTGCCAATAACGTGAATCGTATGTGGGAATCGTGCCGGACTATGTCGCTTGCCGGCGGTTTTTTCTCGAGGATCTCCCGTTTCCCCCGCCCGTTCATTCCGGCGCCGCTCCATACTTACCTCGCTTTACCCTCGTCAACTATCAAGACCTCGATTTTAAGAGCTGCCCAAATCTCTCCCCTCCACTACAATAAATTGAAATACAAACAATATTTGATTGGTTTCTATACGTGACTGAGCGTTATACCGACAATATTAGTGCCTAAAAAAAAATGTTTGCATTGGAACGCTTAAAACTATGTAATTATTTGTGACTTAAAGGGTTTACTAGGTAACGGCTGTTCACGATAAGGTGAGCACTTTAGAAATGAACCGTAGGAAAAAATCACTGCCCTGCATGCGTATATTTTAATAGGCGCACCGAGTGACATTCGTCGAGTAAAGTTCGCAACGATGGAGGGAAAGTAGTTCCATATCTTAACGTCGAATAAAAAGTGTTAAGCAAACATTTGTGATAAATTAAGTTATTTCTTTGACTTTCTGGGTATTTTTTAATGCATCGAAGTGAAAAAATTAGCAGATATGTAAAATATTTACTTTTATAATAATTACAGAGTTTCACTTGACCGACGCGACGCATGAATAAAGTGATGAGGTCAATGGTAATGTTAATTTTATATAAGGTGGAAGATTACACAACGTGCATACAAGTAGATTGTAAGCAGGGCTTTCAAAAGTGCTCATTTTACCGTGAACAGCCTTTAGTAGCTGCTTCTGACGGCTTCCAATCGAGCCCCCATCACTGACAGGGTGTGGAGGAGTAACGAATTTCGGGGAAAATGCTGGGGAAAATAATCGCGCATCTCCTGTTACGGTAGCGCTAGACCCTGGTCGATCGTCGCAGGGGTAATGTGGAGATGAAACTAGTCTCTCCCCCCCCCCCTCCATCCTCTTTAACCCACATACTTCAGATTGTTGTGAATACTGTCATATTGTCAACGCAGACTAGTCAAGCAAATTACAAGCAACGCGTCGGTGTCCTTGCCAGGGGAGAATTGTAGTTTGTAAAACAAACATCGAAGAGCCAGCGGATTCCCCCCTCCTCGTGGCATGTGGACCTACGCCGAGAATAACAGTCTTCGAGATACGACCTTCACTTGGCGTCAGACTCGTCGCTGCAGTTTTCTTCACTTGTCCCGCGTTGACATGACTCATGGCAAAATTGAAAACAAATGAGAGGACAAGAGACAACTCCTCCCCTGGGGGCTTCCACAACCTCCGCGCTGAAGGTTCTAGCTAGATATGGGCGTTATTTAACGTAACGGTTATAAGAAAACTGTTACAATTTGGTAACACGTTAAACAAGTGACACGTTCCATTGTTCATACAGTTATTTTGGAACGTCTTGGATTGCCTGGACGCCTGACTACTGCGCATGCGTAAAAGTTATTTTTTTAAACGTCCGGCTTTGTTTACTTTTGTTCCTAACCTAACCTCGAATATCAAAACTTTATTTAAACAAATTATTAAAACTCAAAGCCGACATTTTATATCAGAGAAGCCTATTTTTGTGGACAAATATAATCGTAGACATGTGCAGATATACGCCTTTTAGTGTTATTTATACTTACGTTACTGTAAAGAACGGTTTCCCGCCAACAACTGAGACTGCTCTGTTGTGATTTGTCGTTGCCGCACATGTTTCACTTATGTTTTGACTGGCAACTGTGAAGTATGCGCATGCGTAAAAGTTCATTTTTGGAACGTCTTGGTTTGCAACAGTGCGCATGCGCGATCGTTATTTCTTGAAACGCCAAACTTTGGAACACCGAATAACGTAATAGTTATATTCCGGAACGTCGGGACCATAGACTAAAGATGGCGTAGATCGCTTATTCGTCTTCTGCGCATGTACCCAACATGACCTACCTCAGTGCTACACAACTGTCAAAGTCATATGGCCAACAGTGATGAACGTGTTTGCTTATATCTTAATTTTTAAATGACGAGCACTATTATACCAATAAAATACTTTTAAAATTTTAAAATTAATCAAAAGGCTTTACAAATTGGTTAGCGGAGTACAAAAACATCTCAAAAGCACTTGATTACTAAACAGTGTTCTAGCTTCCAACCCAATCCACTCCATTTTTGCTAGACTTGTAGGCAGAAAAGCAGTTCAATGTTGGGACACGGAGATTGGTTGTGCGCAGCCAGCGACATCGGTCTACCTCATCGTTAGTCTATGGTCGGGACAGGCGAGAAATGTTTTACAGTAACCTGTGACAAAAGTAACACGTCCCTGGAACGTTTTACTTGTTTGGAACTGGAACGATGGAACACGTTACACGAAAGTGAATGTTTGGCCCATCGCTAGTTCTTGTCCCAGTGACGTGAGACGACGGCGGCGGCGGTGTATGGGTTCCATTGCCAGCGGCAGCAGAGCGTACTCTCCGCCCTCGACCGCCGCCAATCTGGCGAGAGGCGGGCGACACGTCCACCTTCTTTCTCCAGCGACTTGCCGTAATGAGGCGTTGTCCCCGACCCGACCCTACTGCTCTGAGAAAGGCCGTCGGTTCTGCTAAGGCTGGCTGCTCTCAGTCTCACCTGGACTAGAGAAGAAGTCGACTGGCTTCCGTCTCCGGGTATGTCCTACAGTGGCTCATGGCCTGTACGCTGTTCACGGTTGGGCATTTATGAAATCGTTTGAAATATGTTACTAAAGGCTGTTCGCGATAAAGTGAGCACTTTTGAAATCAACCTTAGAAAAAAGTCACTGCCCATACCCGCATATATTTTAACGGGCGCCCTAAGTTAAATGTGCCCAGTAAAGTTGGCAACGATGGATGGGAAGTAATTCCATATCTTAGCGTCGAATAAAAAGTATCAGTTAACCATTTCTGATCATTTAAATTATTTCTTTGGCTTTGTTTTTTTTTTCTGCACCAAACTGTAAAAATTAGCAGATTTGTAAGATATTTACTTTTCTGATAATTTCGCAGTTTCACTTGACCGGCGCATGAATAAAGTGATGAGGCCCATAACAATGTTAATCTTACGTAAAGCGGAGGAATACACAAGGTGCATACAAGCATAACTTTAGCAGGGCTTTCAAAAGTGTTCAGTTAACCGTGAACAGCTTATACCCGTACCGGCATATGTTTTAACGGGTATACTGGCATGAGCCCAGTAAAACTGGTAAGGGAAAGTAGTCATATATCTTAACGTGCAATTAAAAGTGTTATACACTGTTCACGGTAAAGTGAACACTTGTGAAAGCCCTCTCACTAGGAATAAAGTTAGTAAATATAGTTTGGTTTATCCTTAGACGTTGACAGCCGAGTGCGGCGGAACATACCCACTTTGTATATTACTTACATGCCAGTATTTATTTTAAAAGGTGGTTAAATTATAAGCAAAAGTAAGTAGGTCCTCAAAAGAGCTCACTTACCGCGTGGCGGTGTTGGAACACCGTACATCCAGCATTGATATCAGCACAGAAAAGTGTAGGCTACGTCCTAACGTGGAGATAGATCGACGAGGGAACTAAGGCTTACCTTGTTGGTGACCAGTTCGACGTAAGTCGTCGTGGACGTTGGTACCGATGCGGCTGCGTGGCTTGGCAGGCGAGCGCTGACTGTCGGTGTGTAGGCTTGAGACTGCCGCCACCCCTCACCCCGCCGATGTCACCAACATTCCTACGTGTATGAATGACGTCTAGCAACCATCCGACGATACCTCATCAAGAACTGGACTCGAACCAACGAAACTTTCTGGGATGTTCCTCAATACCCTGGTCAACGTGTTTCCCGACTATAAAAGGGGATTTATTTCGTCTTGGGGGAGAGAATGGATAGGGACCTCATTATGAGAACATTATAACTTTGCAGAAGGCAAATCCTGCCATGTTTGATGAGGGCATTTTATAGGGCATGTATAGGGAAAAATATCGAGATTTAAAAAAAATATATATTTTCTGTAATTTTCCGATTTGACGATATGTGGGCTAAGTATGCATTGCTATGGGAGCTTATTATTAATTGTGACCTCATGTAATTTGTATATCACGTATTATAATTGTAACATATTTTAAAGCCTGTTTTTGTATTTCTATAATGTTTGTATTTTTGATATGGGCAGATTATAGAAAGAAAAAAAAAGGAAAACATAATAAGCCCGGAGATAAAGGAAAAGAAAACTAACAGTTTGTGGAATCATGCGTCGCAATTTTGGGGGTTAAATATCTTGTATTCCAATTCATGTCAGGGGATAGATGATAGAATTGTCGCAATTTATGGCGAGTGCGTTATTTGTTTGTACTCTTCTATTTAAACTCCGCTGCTTGAAGGTTTTTGGTAATAGTAATTTTGCTTAAATGAGTGGAATGGAAGGAAGGAGAGTTGAAGGTCACTGCCATGGAGTGGTGGGGTTTCCTGCGGGTGCTCCTGCTCTGTTACAACCGTGAGCAGCCTATAGGTAAACATCTGGGAATACTGAAATTGTTTATTTTGCTTACTTTAATGCATATAAAAGAAAGAAGCAGCAAATGGTAGAGTATTAATTTTTCTAATACTGTGACAGTTTCACTTCACCGACGCATGAATAAAGTTCTCAGGCATGTGGCAGTGTTAAATTTGCATATGGAAGAAGAATACACAATGTGCATACAGGTAGGTCTTAAGCAGGTCTTTCAAAAGTGTTCAGTTTACCGTGAACAGTCTGTACCAGCGTAACTGTCAGTAGCATTTGGGTTAACAGTGACGTGTACGCCGTGGTTTTTCTTGCGAATCCACGATGTCACCAATATATTCTGCGGCTTGAATGTATAGAGTCAGAAGAAGTGTGCCAGAGCATTTTTTTTATGTAAATTCTGGCTCAATCCCGAGTCCATTGTACAGAGTTGGACTTACATAAGCGAAACAACCGCTTATACCGTGAACTCCAGCCGCACACGCCAGCAAAATGGCGTCACTGGCCAGCAAAACGTCGGAACACCATTCGCCAATCACAGCCTCGTAACCCATCCTCCAACCGGCAGCAAAGCCAATAGTGAACCTTTTACAGCACGCAGTAGCCAATCGGACACGAGGTTCGTTCCCAGAGCCTTACGCATCCAATCAGAGAATACGGGTACGCCATCAAAGGATCCGCTACTTCATTTCGCCTCTGTGTCTTTATCTACTGTGTGTCCATGCAGTGTGGTGTTGTCAGTACTGTTGGGAATAAAAAGGCAATTCAGTGTCGGAGCTCGGAAACTGGTTGCTGCCAACTGGCGTGCGCACTCTACGGCATATTCCACGTAGATCCGACCAACCAGCGTACCCAAAATGATACGTAGTGCAAACCGCTGTGCATTTGTTACGCGAAAAGCTGACTAGTGCAATTTGTGAGTTTCAGCGTGTCACTCCACTAGACACGGAGTGTAAGAAGAGAACCAAAACCATGCATCAGATGTAAAGGCTGTTCACGATAAAATGAGCACTTTTGAAATCAACCTTAGAAAAAAGTCACCGCTCCTACCTGCATATATTTGATCGGACGCACTCAGTGGCATGCGCCCAGTAAAGTCGGTAACTATGGAGGGAAAACAGTTTCATATCATTATATCGAACAAAAAGTGTTAGGTAACCGTTTGTAATAACTCATATTATTTCTTCCTCTTTCTTGTATGTTATGCATCGAAGAGTAAAAATTAGTAGATTTGTAAATTATTTACTTTCCTAATAATTTCCCTGTTTCAAAAGACCGGTGCATGAATAAATTGGCGGGGCTCATGGCAATGTTAATTTTACAGAAGGCGGAAGAATGCACAACTTGCATACAAATACATCTTAAGCAGGGCTTTCGAAAGTGCTCATTTTAACGTGAACAGCCTATAAACAGCGTAATCTCGAGGTGCAACATCACCGATTGCCACATATGAAACTACTTATTTTAAGTTGATGATAAATTAATGTCCTGTGTTATGTTTCTTTCAAAACAGCAAATGGCTTTGTTGCAAGTAGGTCTTTTGAGTTTGTTGTTGAGTCAATTTTCGTCACACCTGCCTAAAGAATGTGTACTGTTTGATTAAAAATTAGAATTGTTCGCCCGCAGTTTAAGGTAAACATTTTGCATTCACTGGATCTACATGGAAATGTAACTTTTCAGGCATTTCTTTCTGTCTTTCTAGCGCGTGAGTTCCAACACGAAATCCATTCACGCCGAAGTGCTGTATGCTTATCGCCATTGTCGTAAGTCGCCTGGCGCGTAGGAGCTTGTTGAGAGAAGTACGTACCAGCCACTTCAAACGCACACGGCGGCGCAGAGGAACTTTTCCGAAAGATCTCCGGGGGAAAGAATGGGTTGATGGTTACCCGAGGTGTCGTAAACTGGTAACCGCTGTGTTTACAGAAATCCTTTAAAGGGAGGCGGGAAGAAAGCTGACAAGTTCGGAAACAAATAGGAAGTGGAAGAAGTTAAGGAGAAGGGGGAGTGAAGGGGAGGAAGAGGAAGAGTAAAGTGTTCCAGTCAAACATCGTCGCCTTCAAGGGGCTTCGCGACCGGCCGTCACGCACGCGCGCGCCTACGCACGCCCGCTCGAGTGGGCGTGCGTCGTCCTCCTTCCCCTCGCCTTGGCCGTCGAGCGCTAACGGCGCTTTCGGGAAACCGAGGAGAAGTCGCCGTCGAGCGCCGGCCCTTCTTCAACTTCTTCGAAACGGTTATTCTCATTCCCGACGTCTCTCTTCCGAGTCCGCCCTCGACAACTCCCGGTGACATATCTCTCCTTACTCCGGTCTACCTCCCGTCTCTTCCGTGTAGCGACGGAGCAAGAAGTGATGTCTCGTACGACCGACTGTTCCAGGAAGGTTGCTGTCGGGGCCGACGCTCACGCACGGCTGTGGTACACAACGTGAAAATGACGAGCCTTCCTCGTGAATTCCCCTCAGCTCCCCTAAGAAACAGGCACGTGCGCTCGTACCCCCCCTCGCTATCACCCCCCAAACCCACTGACAATTTTCCCACCGCCATCAGTCAGCTGCCTGCCAAGGCGTCGTCGTCGTCCATTGTCCTCGGCGTCATTGCTCTCACCTCGTCGTCCTTATCTCGTTCCCTGCTCCCACTTCCTTCCCCCCAGGGGCGGAGGAAGTCTGGGGGCGGCTGAATCAGCTCGTCTTCGGTGAGACGGCCCTCTCATCAGGACCAACACTCCATTTTTTATACCGCGATTCTGTCAGGGAAGCCCCTACAGAGGAGAATACGCGAAAATCTTGTTATTTGATAACTCGTTGCTACTGTTATGGTCGGGGCGTAGCCAGGAATTTACTTTAAAAGGAATTAGAAGGGGGGAGGGGATGTCACAATTTTTTGGGAAAAATATGAAATTGATATTATTAAAAGTAATTAGTTCAAAAATTTACAGTTAATAAGATAATATAAAGAAACGGAACCACAAATGATATAAATATCCTTCATGTAGAAGGCGGACTACACATGACTTGTATGAAAAAATAAAAGTTGTAACAATTTTAAAATTTTATTTTTTTATATTTTATTTTATTTCGTGGAGGGGAGGTGTTTATGTCCGATATCCCCCCATGCCCAGCCCCCCTAACACCTTCCGTCCCTGGCTAGGATTCTGGTGTAGCAGAAATCACTTTGAAAATGCGTGTCTGCAAGTTAATGTGTTATCAAATTGATGCTGAATTGTTGCGCTTGAAATAAGTGACATTCATGAATCAGTCAGTAAATTAACATAAGTTTATTAGAATCTACATAAATGAGCAACAAACTTTTTAAGAAAAGTGTGTGTATATTTGTGTAGTTTTGGAACTTGCATAAACAATAGGAAAACGCCAGTGTGAAAGTTGTGTAACTACCTATTTATATTATTTTCATTGTTGTTTTTCACCGTCCCCGCTTAGTACCTGGAAGCTAAATTCTTAAGATTTCACTTGAGAACGATACACACACGTCCGTGGTTGACCCGGGATCCAAACCCAAAAATATCGGAAGAAGTATTAACGACGTCGCCTATTTGTAAAACAAAGGGTTTTTTTAAGTTTCAATACTGGTGAGTGAATCTTAACGGAGGAAAAAGGAGGAAAGTAAGCGATTAAGCAACAAGGAGGTTACAATAAGTGAAAATTAATATCCGCATGATGTTCCCGCCTGAGGTAGGGCTGTTACGGATGAGAAGGGGCCGGTGCTAATCCGAGCTGGTTGTCCTACCCGAGCGACACGCCTGTCATTCCATGGTGAGATGATATGGGGGTGGAGAAGCAGCAAAATGAAAATGTGGGAGGAAATGGGAGAGCCCCGAGGAAACCCCCACGCCACTTCCCCCACGTGAGAACCCCCTGTCCTCGCCCCCCCCCCCCTCTTCAGAATGCCAGAGTGTACGGGACCAAAGCGGGAGCCCCAGAAGTGGCAGGGCCAACGACTGACCAATGCCCGGTTGCACTAACATCTTCCTCGATCCGAGATCAAATAATCCTAGTTCCGTACCAGGGTCCAGTTTGATCTTGGTTCCAAAGTGAGAGATCTATATCAAGTATCAGACAAATTTTGCTATTGGTTCGTAATATATGACGTCATGGAAGTAGGTGTGTTTTTCACTATAAATAGAACTAGATGTGCGATGTTTTATCTGTTTTAAATGAATTATTGTTGTACGAATTTTAATGAAAATGATTCAAGCGCGTATAATGTTGTTGTTTTTTTTTGTCCCCCCCCCCCCCCCCAAGAAAACAATCGAACATAGTTCTATCTGCTGGCGTATTTTCAAACTAAATTTGTCGATTAAATTCGGCGGTTCGAAAAGAACTTCATCTCGATCTCCAGTCCAGCTCTGAACTCGAATGGTGCAACAGTTTTCTGTGTCGATCTTATATCCGATCTCGGATCGAGTTTCGAACCACGATAGTGTAACCGGGCACAAGTGAGCCAAACGTGTATTTTTCACGTCGCGTGCCCGGGCGGCAGGTAAGAAAGACTCGATGTGGGGGAGGGAGAGAACGCGTGACTGCAGAGGTGCGATACGACGTATTGCACACATGCCGGCTGGCAGAGGGTCAGCTGAAAGGGCGTCTTTGAGAGGGAGACGGGCAGCACGTGGCCGGGCTGCAGTACAATGCACCGGCTGTCGGCAGTGACCCTCTGCAGCACTCCTCCAGCTGGAGCAGACCTCGTATTTCCCCTGACCATTCACAAGTCCTCCCTCAATCACCGGCATCGCCAACTACACTTGGTTCACCCTTTACTGGACGTTTGTGGAAACATTGCTTGGTTGTGCCCAACGAGCATCAAGTACCAGTACCAGAAACAGCGGAACGCTTATTTTTGCCCAGTGCAAGTGTGCCAATGTCAAAACAAAAAAATATTGTGTTCACGGGTTGGCACTACTACACGTGAACAGTTTTCTGTATAACATTTCAATCGTCTAATTCCACCCATTTTAATAAAAATGTGTTCAATATTCATACCTAAAATATGTAGAATTACATCCAAAAATAAACGGACACTGTGAGCTGTCAAGTGTCGGTACACAACACCAAATCGTTGCTAAAACACTTAACTAGTTCACATCATCGACAATGCACGGCCAGTCGACATGTAATGCTCACATCACTACCAACATCGTAAAAAGAAATGTGGATTTATATAAATCATTGCACTTCAGTCTCTACATTTGCATTAATTTAACTACATTTTTATTTTTAATTTCGTTGAAAAATATTCATAAAACGATAAACAGTTTATTTACATTATATCAATAAATTCTAATAATTTTCCGCTTTTATATTGCCGATGTGGCACTGGGCAATTAAACAAAATCTAATCGGAAATAAATTAAGCGTCCTGTTTACTCCTACCCAGTGTCTAGGGGTTGGTTCTTCCCATTACGCAACTTCCCGCCTCCTACACACCATTCAGTCACAGAGTCCTATACATACGACAGGCTGGTAAATAGGTAGGGTTTAACGTTTCGTCGACGGCAGAGTTATTAGAGACTAGATACGAGGCAAGTTGCTCAGAGAAGCAGCGACGAGGAAGGACTCAGTAGCGACCTGCTAAATTCGCGTTATTATATGGGGACACGTTAAACTTGAAACACGTGTATTTTTTACTATACGTTAGTCATGGACCATTCTTCATGTGAGACGCCGTGGGCAACTCTGCGCCAATAAATTAACACTTCACAATTGTGTGCCCCAATCACGTGGAGTTCAGTCGTAAAGGGAGTGACTTCACATCTATGCACCAGCCAATGGAAAAACGACGCTGTCTCTTGTACGTACTGTGGAGTTTAGCCTGATGTAAAATAATGACGCAAATTTTGCAGGCCCCTAGGAATCAGCCATGGCCTGTAGTAGGGGACCACCCCAACGTTCATGAAACGATGGACAGCCGAAATCAAGATGACCGGGCCGGGTTCCGAACCCCGGTCCTCCCGACTGCTAGTCTGAACGCCTACCACTGCGTCCCTTGGATGGATTAGATGCGCTACCGCGTGGCTTGAACACACTGGGAAGTTTTAATAGCATGGGAATATTGTAACGGAACCGTTTTCACAACGTCACCAATACAAGCGGAATGAATCGACATTCGTCAAATGCAATATTCGGAAATGGCTGGACAGTCATAAATATCGTGATCGCATCTACGTTGAACTGCATTTATGATTTTACGAGATGCTCTAGGATCGTAAACGAGTCCTCAGATTGTGATGTTTCTCGCATCTAACCCAAGCAAGGTTCAAATGCTCGGAATCTAAAACTCAGTGTACACGAACGTTACAGCTGTTCAAATGAAAATAAACTTTTCCACCTGCTGGGATAGAACTTGCAATTTGATGGCTCACTACAAGGGAGACCCTTGTTCATCATTACGCCTACGCTACCGAGATAACACACAGATTTGATATTTTTGTGTTAAATGTTTTTATTTGGTTGGTATAGTTGGTTTTAGGATATTCGAAGGAGAACTAAAACACTTTAAAATGTTTTAGGCCAACTATGGCCTATTTACAAAGTAAACCCACATTCACATTTTTACTGCTGATACTGTTCTGCGAAGATGATCCACGTGGCTAGGTTCCAGTTTACAAAACAAATTTAATTTCTATTAAAATCAATATTAAAATAAAAACAAAAAATTTTTTTTATAATCATTTGTAGGATAACCATAATGTAGAAAATCTTTTACAATAATTATCTCAAACTGTGTCACATGTGGGGTGGTTATTTTTTGCATAATATAACATCATACATTTATCTATCGCAGTTTTTAGCGTCGATAAACCAACATTGAACGTAGAGTTGTTCGTCTTTTTCGATGACGAGCAAAAAGTTTTTACTGATGTGATCACAACCTGAGCCCGAGGACAATGCTTTATTGCACTAACTACGTCGTAAATGCCTACAAATTTTGCCTAAAACTGGTTCACTATTTAAGTGAACATTTCTCTAAGCCTAGCTGAGTTTCCTTTTTCTACTCATTGTGTATCTTATCGCTTCGTGCAAAAATTCACACTTTAATTAACGTTGTCGTTATATTAATGTGTTTATCAAGCAACACTGTCTAAATGTTAGAAATATAGGTTTCATTCAGCGGGTAAAACGATGCTACGCTGCTTTTGCTTTGTCATTCAGTCGCACAGCTATAGCACTTGACAGACGTTAGATAAATATTATCGGCATTGTTTTGGAAAATAAGTAAAAAAATATGTTGATGGAATTTCGTGCATTGTTGTTGAAAGTTAGGCATTTTTACAATAGAATGTTGAATGCGCGCAGGAAAAATAGCGTGTGTTGTTAACTAACGCCTGCTATTATTAGATCTGAAATTAATTTCTGGATACACGGAAAAAAAATAAATAAAAATAAAAAATAAAAAAAATAAAAATAAAAAATTCCAAATATCACAAAACCACTCAACAGGCAATACACAAATTTCCCACTTAAACAAAATACAGTATTATAGCTGGCAGCAGTTTATTCAGTCTTAGACCGCGTACAGCACTAAATGAAACCAGGTTTAACAGCCAGAATTTTGTTGATTGCACTTTACTGATTAGATTGCAGAAATTGTGGGAGCACCCCAGCGAGTGTTTGTTTACGATATAGATGTGTTTCGATCAAAGAATTTATTTCAAAGTTGACTTGAAAGACGCGAGGATTGCCACTAACTCGCTGTAAAGGCTGTTCACGATAAAATGAGCACTTTTGAAATCAACCTTGAGATAAAAGTCACTCCCATAACTGCATATATTTTAACGAGCCCACTGAGTGACCTGCGCCGGGTTAAGTTGGCAACGATGAAGGAGAAAGTAGTTCCTTATCTTAACGTCCAATAATAAGTGTTAGATAACCATGTGTGATAACTTAAATTATTTATTTCGCTTTCTGTTTTTTTTTTAATGTGTCGAAGTGTACAAAGTAGCAGATTTTTTAAATACTTACTTTTCTATTAATTTCACAGTTTCGCTTGACCGACTCTTGGAGAAAGCGATGAGGCCAATTGCAATGATAATTTCTACATAAGTCGGAAGAATACACAACGTGAATACAGTTCGATCTTAAGCAGGTCTTTCAAAAGTGCTTATTTTACCGTGAACAACGTATACCAGTGCTTACTCTACGATGCCGGCGGGGCCGCTATGGCCGAGCGGTTAGCCCGCTTGCCTCCCACCAAGGCGAACCGGTTTCAATCCCCGGCCGGCTCACCGCATTTTCGAATGTGGAAATCGTGCCGGACGATGCCATTGGTCGGCGGGTTTTCTCGGGGATCTCCCGTTTCCGCCGCCCTTTCATTCCGGCGCTGCTCAATACTCGCCTCCATCATCATCGTCTGTTCTCAAGACCTCACTGTTAAGAGTCGTCGAAATCTCTTAACTCACTCACTCACTTGCTCCACGATGGCGGGTACAACGTTCCAGCGCTGAGAGCCCCGGCGCGTAACGATCAGAGCTGTCGAAGTGCGGAATCCGTTGACTATCCCCGCTGTAAGGTGCGAGCCTTGTTGCGATGCTTTCCAGTCCATCGACCGGAACACGAGATCGAATAAACGTGTGCGGGGGTGGAGTGACATGGGGAATTGGGGGGGGGGGGGGGGTTGAAGTCGGAGAGGGTGCGGAAAGGCGGGGGAATGGTGCTCCGAGGTTGAAAACGCCGCGATCGGGCGGGCGATGCTCGAAGGGTGTCTCCAAGATGACGGAACAGAATCGATATGTAAAAAAGGGACGCTTGAGCAGGGAGAGAGGACACCGAACGAGGGAGATTTAAAAAAAAAAAAAAAAAAATGTTTCGCCCACTTTTACTCTGAATAAAATTAAGATTCAAAGAGCCGGCATGGTAGCGGGGAGTATGAGGTTCTTTATCTGATGCCGAGGTACAGCGAAGCAGAAATACTGTTAGGAGCCACGCATCCTCCGCGTGTATATTTTTTTTGTGTATTCTTTCCCCGTGCTGTGAGGGTCCGTCTTGAATAGTGGGGTTTGTTTGGGGGGAAAAAAGGCGAGGCAAGAAACGTCACTGCAAAGTCCATGAATGTAGAAAACCTTGCGTGAAAAAAAAAAAAAAAAAAAAAAAAAAAAGAGCTCCTCTTTCGCGTACGGGGAGCAAAAAATTCCGTCCCGTGAGAAAAAGTTTAGAAGAGTTGAATATGCTTGACATAATAGTCGGCGAGGCTGCACGTCAGACTTACTCTAGAATACTGATAAGAGTGCGGCCAGGGAAGTGGAGTCTACAACGGCGATCATTATTAGTGTGATCAAGGCTGTTCACGATAAAGTGAGCACTTTTGAAATCAACCTTAGAAAAATATCACTGCCCCTACCTGCATATATTTGAACGGGGGCACTGAGTAACATTATCCCAGTAAAGTTGGTAACAATGGAGGGAAAGTAATTCCATGTATTAACGTCGATTTAAATATGCTAGGTAACCATTTATGATAAATTAAATTATTGATGTCGCTTTCTGTTCTATTGATGCATCTAAGTGTAAGAATTAGGGGATTTGTAAAATATTTACTTTATAATAAATTCACAATTTCACTTGACAGACGCATGAAAAAAGTGGTTAAGGCCTACGGTAGTATTAATTTTACATAAGGCGGAAGGGTACACAACGTGCATACAAGTAGATCTTAAGCAGGGCTTTCAAAAGTGCTCAGTTTAACATGAACAGCCTTTATACACATAGCTTACCATTTTTAAAGTTTTCGTATGTAAGTAATCGCTGAGAGCATAGAGTCAGTGTTGCAATGGCAGATCGCATGTCCGGACGACAAAGCCAAGTGTCGCTGGTTTAAGTATGTCTGGAGTGTTTGTATTTTTGTTATGTTAGCTTCTTTTCCAAATAATATTATTATTTTTTGGGCTGAGCGTTATAGTGTTTAAACTAAGCAGGTCTAGACACTACCAATGTTTCGTTGGTGCTCTATTTTCTGCAGTCCATTATTTGTCTGGAACCAGAAATCTAGTACGTTCAAATAACTTTCGTTGCCTATGTATTTTCAAATCATTTTAGAATTGTCAGTACCTATAACTTGCTGCACTCGAAATATTAAAAACCCATCCACCTACGTTGATTATGAACCTTATTGTGCTTATTTCCATGCATACTAGGTGGTAAAATAGATAATTGTTACACAAATCTTCCATAATTATGAACGTGTATACTATAAGTTTGAATACGACTTACAATATTAACGTAAACTTTCATTGCAACATGGCACGTATAGCCCGTGTTTTTGCCAGAGTCCAGAGGTCCGAAGATAACGTGCTGATGCGAGACAGTATTCATCTTATTTATCTGCGTGTGAACTCGTTTCGCACGCAATTTAGTTGTCATTCTCGTACGAAATATGCTGTACAAAATCTTACGCTAAAAGCATCTTGCATAGTGTGAAACCTGCTTTAGACAAAAACGCATTCTTCGTTCCGTTCCACACCTGACACAGTGGTGAGGTTCACAAATCTTCCACCTTTGTGCTTTCAGTCAAATTCCCAGCCACTGCAGATCTGTGCAATTTTCTTAAATATCGTTCGTGTGTGAGTAGAGTGACGACACTCAGTAGCGTGGAGGTTTTGGTGAAGTCTCGTCCTCATTCTTCACATATACTCTTCAGAATTGCAGGACCGAGTAGAAATGGATTATCCTTGAAAGGATAGGAGCATCAAATTGTTGCTTCTTTTTATCCATCTTGAGCATGGAGTTCAAAATATGGACACGTAAGTATCAGTTTCTGCTCATTCGCTCCAAAAGTTGTTATTTCCACATTCTTCTCTGTATTACCAGATCAGAGATTTAACAGTAAAGTACGGGATAAAACCACAAAGTAAATAAGAATACTGAGGTGACATAACCGCCTATTCCGCGAACTCCAGCTGCACACGCCACCAAAGCAACTAGCACTATAGGCTGTTCACGGTAAGATGAGCACTTTTGAAAGCCCTGCTTAAGATATACTTGTATACACGTTGTGTGTTCTTCCACCTTACGTAAAATTAACATTTCCACTATCCTCATCACTTTATTAATATGTCAGGCAGATGAAACTGAAATTAGTAGAAAAGTAAATATTGTACCAATCAGCTTATTTTTACTCTTCGGTGGATTAAAAAATACCGAAAGCGAGAGAAATAATTTAAATTATCACAAATGGTCACCTAACACTTTTCGTTGGACGTTAATCTACGGAACTACTTTCCCATCCATCGTTATCAACTTTATTGGGCGCATGTCACTCAGTTTGCCCGTTAAAATATATGCAGGCAGGGACAGTGACTTTTTTCTAAGGTTGATTTCAAAAGTGCACACTTTATCGTGAACAGCCTTTAGCCAGCAACATGCCGGAAAGAACACCGTTCGCCAATCAGCGCTCGATAACTCACTTGTCAGCCAATAGCCCAGCCGATGGGGTACATTTCGCAGAGCGCAGTAGCCAATCAGCCACCAGGCCCGTTCCAATTCATCGAATGGGTACACCCATATCGAAAGGACCGCTACACCATTTCGTCTCTGTATGTTTATTTACTGTGTGACAAAGCTGTGAAGCCAAGAATAGTATGTTTATAGGCTGTTCACGATAAAGTGTGCACTTATGAAATCGATATTAGAAAAACGTCACTGCCCTTGCTGCACACATTTTAAAGGGCGCAGTGAGTGACATGCGCCCAGTTAAGTTGGTAACTATGGATGGGAAGTAGTTCCGTATCTTAACGTCGAATATAAAGTGTTAGGTAATAGTTTGTTATAACTTATATGTTTCTTTCGCGTCGTGTTTCTTTAATGCATCGGAGTGTACAATGAGCACATTTGAAAAATATTTACTTTTCTAATAATTTCAGAGTTTCACTTGACCGATGCGTGAATAAAATGATGAGGCCGGTGGAAATGTTAATTTTACATCAGACGGAAGAATACACAACGTTAATACAAGCAGATATTAAGCAGGGCTTTCGAAAGTGCTCATTTGACCATGAATAGCCTATAACTGAGGCTACGATAATTTTTCTGGCACTTTTTTTATTAAATTATCTATCCCAGCAGTTAGCGGTGATCTTATTCGATAAAAAATTATGGGGATCGCAGTCGCAGGTCTGATATAGGCTGTTCACGGTAAAATGAGCACTTTTGAAAGCCCTGCGTAAGATCTTCTTGTATGCACATTGTATAGTCTTCCCGCCTTATGTAAAATTAATATTTAAATTGACCTCATCACTTAATTCATGCGCATGTCAAGTAAAACTCTGAAATTATTAGAAAAGTAGATATTTTAAGAATCTGCTCATTTTTTTACAGTTCGACGCGATAAAAAACAGAAAGCAAAAGAAATAATTAAAATTAACAGTAATGATTATCTATCACTTTTTATTCGGCGTTAAGATGTGAAACTACTTTCTATCTATCGTTACCAACTAGATATAATGGGCGTATGTCAATCAGAGCGCCCGTTAAAGTATATGCAGGTTTGAGCAGTGATATTTTTCTATAAGGTTGATTTTAAAAGTACTCACTTTATCGTGAACAGTCTTTAATTGCATTGATGAGATACACTGATTCAGACATATAAAGATGTATTTATGACAGGTTTGTCTGCGTGTCATTTGCGGTGAAGCTCATTTATCCCGTAGTCAGAAAATAACATGTAATGAATATGTGCATTAGAGTAGGATTTCGGGGAGTCGTTTCCTATTGACTTGGGCTTGAAGGCGTGTCACGAGTTTCTGTCTGAAGTTTTTTCAGCCGAACGTACAGTATTGCAAGAGGCTATGTATGACACGCGCAAGTAGTTCTCTGTAAGTAGAGTAGTTTGTGCTATATTGATGTTTTAATTTTATTACATCACAGCATGAAACTGGCAAAAACGAGCACGTTGTTACCTTGGCATTTGGTGGCACGCGAGTCAGTTGGGTGTCGTTGACCTGTGACTGCTTCTCTCCGAGGTGCATTCAAGTCCGCAACAACTAAGGAGGTTCAGAAATCGCTGTAAACACGAAATCTTAGTAACCTTGAAAATGTATCTTTTTTTTTTTTTGTTTAAATAAGATTAGTGAGAAAGAGTTCAGGATTATTATTATTATTGTCATTTTCTTATTTCCATTTAATATGAAAATAAAAACTTAATTATTCCTGTTTGTAAATGCACAAAATATTTATTATAAAATTCATTTTTTAAACGTTTTTAGTTTACTGTTACAAGTGCCTGGGCATGGCAGGTTTGTGAAGAATCGGGTGATTTTAATTAAATAAAATAGTTGTACAGTATTACTATCTGGATTTTTTACAATACTACAAATATCTATATAGCAACATATTTCACAGAGTACTACCAGTAACTATATTCTAATCTTCATTGCAAATAATTAAGCATAAAATTTTTTGCTTAGTTACATTAATAAATTAAACCTGCAATTAGTCCTATTGACAAATATCACTCAGTATATTAATCTTTGTATGTCAGTGAGAGTGCGTCAGTTTGTCGATCTCTCATGAACTCATTCACCTCCGCTCCGTCGCTTAGGTGGATCAGAAATGTCTCAGCACTCGTGCAAGAAATTCCCGATCATTCCCCGCAGTCGCTCCGCAGCTTATTCAATCGTTTCACTATCGTCCACATGCTCTCAAGAACTCCCCCGGCGAGGTAAACAGCCGTATTTATCTTTGCGCTAACACTTTATAGATTATTATTCCGTCCTTACGCATGCCAGTCGATGACTAATTTACGTACCGAGACGTTTCTTAATAGTTTAGACAATCCTTGACTTTCTCGGAGGTGCTAGTTGCCACCAGGTGTGAGCTGTCAATGAAGTGTGGACCGGGCACATAACACCTCCTTCCCTCCTCACCTTATCTCTTGTTGCACTCCTGTCCCTGTCTAGATGCATGACTCTCCAATCCACAAATAGGCTAGCCTGTTGCAAAAAAAAAGGGGGGGGGGGGAGGCGCTTGCCGCTTGCTCACAGCATTAAGTATTATAAAAGGGAAACTTATTGATGTGACCAGCCTGGGAGAACCGGGTTCAATTTCCGGTGGGATCGCTCCCGGGTTTTCGCATGTGGGAATCGTGCCGGACGATGCCGCTGGTCGGCGGGTTTTCTCGGGTATTTCCCGTTTTCCCTGCGAAATGGCGGGGGAAAGGGGAGATCCTCGAGAAGACCCGCCGACCAACGGCATCGTCCGGCACGATTCCCACATGCGAAAATCCGGAGTGACCCGGCCGGGGATTGAACCCGGATCGCCTTAGTGGGAAATGAGCGGGCTAACCGCTCAGTCATCGTGGCTCCCATTGAGAAAAAAGGTTTTGTTGAATCAAACAAGATTTGTTTGGTTCAACCAAATTATTTGTTTGTATAGGGACAATGAAATATTTAGTTGCTGAGACCAAATTATTTTGTTGTTCTCATTTCGTTGCCCCAAACTGTAAGATTTGGTTGGTGCAACTAATGATTTGTTTGGCTACCCGTACATTGAACAGTTATATAATAACATTTTACAAGTTCGACCGAGTTCCGAACCTAGATCATATGCGTTAGTAATCTCAGCTAATGTGACAACTGATGGCGCCGGAAAGCTTTTAAATACAGCATATATACTGCAAATATTGGGCAACGTGCGCAAACAAATATTTCCATTTTTACAGCTTTACCCGTCAGACTCTTGTTGCATTGTTTTATTATTGTATTTATACGATTGTTAAGCATCAATAGATACACTAACAAACACGGTTACTATCCCAATTGTCACAAAAAATACAAACAAACTCTCGAGCTGTATTTTCGAACGAAGGCAGTCAAATTATATATATATATATATATATATATGTATGTGTGTGTGTGTGTGTGTGTGTGTGTGTGTGTGTGTGTGTGTGTTGCCCTTTACAAACAAATATTTTGTTCGATTTTCTCTCAGTGTGGTTGTCGCGGGAGTCCCTGAGTGTTTCATATGCAAAAGAGAGCTGTAAGAATAAACAATGGGAAAAGAAAGTCAGACTCATGTAGACCTCTTTTCAAGAGCTCAGAGAATTTAACATTTGCATGTGAGTCCATGTTTTCAGTACTTACATTAATGTCCGAAAACAACCATTTATTTCAGAAAAATGAGTCCTTTCACAAGCATGACACTAGAATAGAAAAAAAACACTTACACGTTACTTCAGTTAACTTAAAACTTGTCCCGAAAGGGCCATCCTACCTTGGTAGCCAACTTTTCAATAAATTACCACAGCACCTTCAAGAAATTTGCTTCTCTAACCAAAAACTCTTTAAAAAAACAACTGCAAGAATTTTTTTTCTAAACTAACATTTTATAGTGTAGATGAGTATCTAAACTACAAATCCCTAAGAAATTATTGCATAACATGTCTTTGTATGCATTTCTTGTTCCAGTTTTTCTCGTTTCCTTATTCTTCTGTTTCAGCAAAACGATGACGCCCCACAGCATGTTGGAGGGGGATTGGTCAAATTATGAGGAAAAGATGTGATGTGTGTACGTGTATTCAGACATATATATGTGCGTGTTTACTATGTCCAGTGCATAAACTTTGTATACTGTAATTTGACTTGTTCGATATCTTTGTACAGCTATGTATCGAAAAAAGTTCTTACGGATGCAATAAAACAAAATAAAAACAAAACGGAACAGGAAGTGTAGCGTCAGGAGCAGGTTGTACCAGCCCGGCAGGCGATGTGGCAACGCCGGACCTAACGGCTGCTCAAGGCACGAGTGTTTTAAGAGGCGGCCGGGCAGACGAATATTCGGGATAGCCACGTCTCCTGGGTGGATCCTTCTTGGCACGGCGCACGATCTCAGCACATTAACGTTACGTCGTCATCGTAAAATGCACCGTTCAAGTAATCTGAGAGAGCAAGGAAAGGGAAGGGACATACCACACACTACTTCTCTTTAATGTCCCCTCATCTCTTATCCATTTTAATGCGTTCAAAGGCTGTCAAGGGTGCGGCTTACACTCTGGAGTTACAAACCTGATTTAGCCCCCACAGCACTGGAACCCATAACACAAAGCGAGTGCGATAAAAGGCTATGGTATTAACAAGCCCGTCTTCTCGATGTGAAACAAAGATTTGCTTTTCTGTACCGACAGATGCTGGTCGGATACTTGAACACAGGAGACTATTAACTTTGTAGAGGCCGGGATTTAATTTCAACTCTCCAGAGGAGCAAGGGAGAGACGTTAACAAGCATTAATTGATAACACGAACTCACGCAAACATCTTGCCTAAACCAGCGCCATAGCTATGGAAAGTTGAAACTAATGGGCAGCTATGTGTGGCCAAATATAATAATGATTTCTTAGTTCCGTGTTTTAATTTTGTATTAAAGCTTGCTCACGGTAAAGTAAGCAGTTTTGGAATAAAATCACTAGCCGTAACTAGGCGCATGGTACAGTACTCATTGGTTCGCACGTTCCCAGTTAAGTTGGCACTGAATCAATAAAAATAGTTCCAAAACGTGAGACGTTGTACTGTAAAATGTATAGCTACATAAGTCAATGCTTTTTGTTCTATACACATAAAAGCGAGAATAAGCATATTATTAAAGGCTGTTCACGGTAACATGCGCACTTTTAAAAGCCCTGCTAAAAATTTACTAGTATGTTCATTCCGAATAATTCCGCCATATGTAAAATTAACATTGCCGTGGGTCTGATCACTTTATTGATACGTCGGTGAATTAAAACTGTGAGATTATTAGAAAAGTAAATATTTTATCATTTTGCTAATCCGTATACTTAAATGCATTAAAATACAGGAAGAAAAACAAATAATTTCATTATTCTGGGATGTTTTCCTAATACTTTTAATTCAGCCTTAAATCATGGAACTACTTTCTCTTCGTCGTTACCGACTTTAAAGGGCGTCAGTGTACCCGTTAAAATACACGCAGGTAATGGCAGTGAAATTTTTTAAAGGTTGATTTTAAAAGTGCTCACTTTATCGTGAACAACCTTCAACACATTCGCTTCAAAAATAATGCAATGGCTTCCCCTTGGATGGCGCATGAATAAACTGAGACGGTCCACGGCAGTGTTGATCTTGCACATAGCGGAAGGATACACAACATGAAGAAAAGTAGAACGTAAGCCGGGCTTCCGAAAGTGCTCAATTAACAGTGGAACAGCCAGCAGTCTGTACTACAGCTTCTCGCCTAGAAGGCACGAATCCAGCTGATCCGAAGTTAGGGACAAACGAACTCAAATTCATATAATGAAGAGCAGGAAGGATGGTAGAAACAAGATAACAGACTAATGGCCATCGTTTGTAACAAAAGACGCTTTGCTGATGGTACTGCGGACGCTGGGTGAGGGGGTTTGGGAAGGGGAAGTGAGGGGGAGAGGAGAAAGGGCTGAGCCAATTTACTGGAAGTAGCCGCGGGCGGAGATGAAAGGAGGTAAACGGAGGGTTATTGGATTTGTAGGGTTGGCGATGTGCTGATGGCCGCTAAGACCCTCCGCTAACCACCCCTTAAGGCAGTAGCGCCCCGAAGGGGGAGAGTGCCGCTGGGGTTGTTTTGTAATGGAACATCAGACGGGGCCAAGTGCTCGCACTGCGAGGGATGCCGCACTCACGGAATAACTGCACCACCTCTGTACTAATACTGCTGGAATGGCAGAATTAAAACGTATTAATGTATAACAATAAAATAAAACTGAAACACTTGGTTTGTTACGTTTTAACGTGTGATTAAATCTGTTCTTCCTTCCGTGTGAGGAGCTCAGATATTATTTGGGATGTATTATAATTTTTGTACAGCTTACGTGAATACATATTGCTGTACTTGTACTACACATGTAATCCTATCACAGCGCTTATTTAGTTTGCATTATTTTTCTAAAAATCCCAAGCATTCGCCTTTGTGTTTGATTATAAGTAAGTCACATGTTTGTAACCAAGCAAAGAGAACATCGATAGGCCTATCATAATAATTTAATTTATAGTTAGGTTTATTTTTGTGGCACTCTGTTCTTGCTTACTAGTGTCTTCTTTCGTTTTACAATTGTTTACGTTTCTTTCCTTGATCGTTCCGCTGACTCACTTCAACTTCCAGGTTATCTGCAACACTATTTTCTGGATATGTTAAGATTTACGCTGTCTTCTTTCATTCGTTCTACAGTTCTTGGGAGTGTGTGGTTTGGTGACAAATTTGATAGTCATGGTAGCAGGAGCGTCACATCCTGAAGTCGAGGTTAAACTGGTACAGCGGAGCGAACACCGCTTTGACAGTTGTGATTCTGTGCTGAAGTACTGTGTAATGGTTGCAACAGTGGTGGTAATATAATAGTGGACATGTTCTCAGACCCATAGAAAGGATCAGCAGGAATGATGTGGATCAAATGGGAAAATCTCACGGAAAAGAAAAAAACTCCTTTCTTTAAATTATCGGCTTCCTTTCATGTAGGGTTAAGTCGTTTTTCCAGCTCCCTTTGTTTGTCTGGAAAAGAGTGAAGATCCATCCAGTTTTGATAAGATTGAACTAATGATGCTGTAGAGATCTAAAGAAACTACTGTATAAAGCTTCAAGTAATGTGCTAGGAGTGTTAGTAAACACAAGAACTCGGTTACACACAGTAGCTTGGTACGAGTATAACCATTTCATAGCTCTCCTATGTGAAGAACGTAACAGTGAGTAATCACACCAATAGCATTGTAATTTGACTTAAAAACAACTAATGATGCTGTAGAGATCTAAAGAAACTACTGTCTAAAGCTTCAAGTAATGTGCTAGGAGTGTTAGTAAACACAAGAGTTCGGTTACACACAGTAGCTTGGTACGAGTATAACCATTTCATAGCTCTCCTATGTGAAGAACGTAACAGTGAGTAATCACACCAATAGCATTGTAATTTGACTTAAAAACAATTAACACTAATTAACTGCTACTGATTGAATTTCATTGAATCAGTGGTAATTTATAGAGGTTTACAGTGACTAGTGAATTTATTTAAATGTCACTAATGTAATTTAAGCCCGTAACAGTTTACTAATTAATTGTACTTGTAGTGAGTGAAAGTTCATTGAATAAAATTACTGATTCAGATTTTGAAAGTACACCCACCTAGAATCAGAATCTCTTTATCTTGTGTACATTTGGTAAAGTGGAGTGGAGGGATCTGGACAGCTCTTAACAGCGAGGTCTTGAGAGCTGATGAGGGTGGAGCGAGGTGAGTATGGAGCAGTGCCGGAACGAAAGAGCGGGGAAGTGGAAGATCCCCGAGAAAACACACTGGCACGATTCTCAAATGAGAAAATCCTGGGATGACCTCGCCGGGAATCGAACCCGGTTCGCCTAGTGGGAGGCTAACCACTACACCACCGCGGCCCTGCCTTTGGTAGAAATATGATACTATCTCTGCTGTTTCCAATCACGTGTTTAGGCGGAATACAACCACGCCTTCGATAATATAACAAAATCTTATGAACGGAAATTTCAGATATTTTTGTGTAATACGCTTTATCCTGGAACTTTTGTTGATTTTTTTTGTTTGGGTACTTCACACATACTGCCCTATAATTGGTGTAAAATTTGATAGACGTAATTTCATGTGATTTTTAGTCTTTTAAGGACTTCTCTGCAGCAGAAATAATCAGAAAGTTGTCCAACCTTGTAACTCCAACATCTGTTCACTCTAGTTAGTGCGTTAAAACTACACTAACGTCAATTCACCAATCCAATTTATTTACTGTTAAAGTTCATAGAATTTTCTGGTTAAAATGTTAGTGGCTTTTGGACGTATTTCATTATTATGTGATGTTAACAATATGTACAAGGCAAAAAAATCGTTAATTTTACAAAAATCTATGTGACAGCAGGGGTTCCACAGAAGCCAGTGTATTTTTACACGTGGAAATGTCAATATTTTTTTACTCTGCGTCCAAGTAAATGTATCCCAAGAATTATTATAATAACGTTTACACTACTGCTTATTTCCCAAGGAATTATGTAAAATTACAATTACTATGCAGCGGAAAATACACTGAAATATTCGTGTATTTTTCCTCGCGGCAAATAAATTACACAGACATCGCAAATGCAATTATAAATAAAATTAATTGTAAATATACAATTTATGAACATTTTTCACTGTTTTACTAAGTAATTTTGCCAACAGTAGGCCTATGTATTATTTTGCAACTGCGTCATGTTAATTCGCACTTTGTGTTAGTTTAGTTTGACCATTTTGACGTTATTTTGCCCCTTTCTGTAACCTAGTAACTAAACAGAGTTATAAAAAATATATTAAAAATGTGGATAACCATTGAATTCAGATATAGAATACGTAGTTATTTCCAAACACCAAGCATATCCCAACACCGAGAGTTAAGTTCCAGTTGTGACACAAATGGAGTTCGAAGTTCTTTTACTTGCTACCGCTAGATTGCATGATGTTTTAAACAAATACTTGTAGGCCTATATATCTTTGAATTTCTAGGAACATTAGTGTACAATTACAAAATATTGTACTCGTTTTAGCAACCTACCCATAAAAACGTAACATTACCGAAAATGTGTATGCATAACTATACTCTCACAAATACTCCGGAATGTAATGCAAGTTTACACATTCAGGGCCATTGTAAAATTACACATTAGAAGATGTACAACTACACTGACATTGAGTGTTTATACAACGACCATGTTGCAGTAAAAATAAACAATTTAGTGTAGTACAGGGAGTACCTAGGCGTGTTTTTAAACATAATTCAAAAGTATGTATTACCATGAAAATTATGTTTACTAAGCCATACATTCATGTATTTTCACCAATTGTGATACCCTCTTCATTCCTATGAACATTTGTGTAAAATTACACATGCTGAAGTTGTTTTTACAGATTGCACAACAAAAATGTAAAACTCTCTAATATTTGTTTGCGTAAATGGACATATATTTTTTACAGTGGGTTTTCCTTACAATTTAACACGTCTTTAGGCATACACGTTCACTATTGTTGAATCCTACGTCGTACACCAAACTGAATCGAAGCAAACATTTTTATACTAGGCTATTCACGGTAAAGTGAGCACTTTTGAAATCCCCCTCATTTGGAATGATACTCAATAAATGTAGTTTATTGTAGCATTATACGTTAACTTCCGAGTGCTGGGGAATATATATACTGTGTTGATTACTTACGTGGCAATATTGATTTAAAAAGGTGGTTAAAGGGTTAAATATGGCTGAAAGGAAAAAGTAACTAGGGCCTGAAAAGTGCTCACTTTACCGTGAACAACCTATAGTTGACTGTACACTATTACAGAACAAGCATCTCGCCATTAGTAAGAGCGAACATTTCTTCTTCGGTACAAGCAAGCATGCCGAAACACGCAGGCAGCGCACGTCATAGTACACGTATACACGGTAGCCGCATGACAATGCCCGTCGTGCAAGAATGCGCTTCGTTACGGCAATGTGTGAATCTCTTGTTTCGCCGGCTTTAGTATTCATGGGGAGGACACATCGTTGTGTTCGGCCTGCGGTGTTTACATTTGAAGTCAAAGCCCTCGCTCCGCCTAGCTATGAAGCGCGGTGGCAAGGCGCTTATCTCGCGAGCAAGGTGTTGCTTCAGCTCCTGCCGGTGATCTGACGAGTCCCCCGTGAGCTACTGTTCGTTTGGAATTTATCCTCCATGTGACGTTTTAGATGCTCCGCTGTTTGGTCCAGTTGATAGGACGTATAAATTCTTTGTCGAAGGTTGCAGGTTCGATTCCCGGTTGGGTCAGCGATTTCTCACGACTGAGTGTTGAGTAGTTCCTTCTCACGATTACTTTAGCGCTTTTGTAAGCTCTGCTGAGGATATACTTTTCTTGTGATTCTGTATCCTTCTGTCATGTATTAAATTAGCATTGCTATAGGCTGTTCACGGTAAAATGAGCACTTTTGAAAGCCCTGCTTAAGATCTACGTGAATGCACGTTGTGTCTTCTTCCGCCTTATGTAAAATTATCATGCCCACGAGTCTCAGCACTTTATTCACGCGTCGGTCAAGTGAAACTGTAAAATTATTAAGAAAGTAAATATTTAAAAAATCTGATCATTTTTTACTCTCGTATTCATTAAGAAAGCAGAAAGGGAAAGAAATAATGTAAGTTATCACAAGTGGTTACCTAACACTCTTTATTCGACGTTAAGATATGGAACTACTGTCCATCCATCGTTACCAACTTTACTGGGCTCATGTCACTCAGTTCGCCCGTTAGGGAAGGCCAGTAACTTCTTTTTAAGGTTGATTAGTGCTCACCGTATCGTGAACAGGCTTTATGGGGCTGTTCACTTAATTCAAATGAAATCGTAGAATTGTTAGGAATGTGTATGTGTTGTAACGGAGTTGAGCTGCCTCACGCCGATCATGGGTACTTAACGTTTTCTAAGACATTGCCCGTTGACGGCAGCCGAGGAGACGCTAGACCCCGTGACGCGGGTGCTTGGTAGTTCGATGAAGTTCGGAACTATACTGAGCATGTGGCGTTCCATTCCACCTAGCATGGGCTGAGGCGACTGAAAGGGGGTCGCCTTTTGACGTCATCACCGCCTTTTAATTGGATTGGACGAAGGACTGCTTCCGTTCCGAGGATGTTCTCCATAGCTTTGGGGTAGATGGCGGCTGCGAAAACTTCACTAAAAATAGCCTGGCAAACTAAACTACGGGGACACTCGGGGGGGGGGGGGGGGGTCTCACCTAGGGGTTTTGGTCTCCTTCGAAACAAGTAAATTCGGGAATATTGTAAATTGTGAATTGGGGAAAATTGATACCAGTTAAGTAAGTGTATATGTTTCTGTAACTATATATTGTTGGAAACGACACATTTCTAATGTAACCCCTAAATTCTATAATGTTTTCAAAGTTTTTAAAAAGTTGTAATCTTTAAAAAATGTATGTATTTTTTGCAATAATTTTGTAAAACTGTTTAGTTTTGAAAATTGTTTGTATTTTCCTTGGAGCAAAGGAGAACAAAAAAGGGGACAGGTGTCCCGTAATTAAAAGTAAAAAAGGAAATTTTTAAATATTGTTTTATTTTCCACGGTCTCCCTATGAAAGTGAATACCATAAGGTTGCTACTAATATACTTATTGCTATCATTCTTATTCGTCTCCAATGTCTGTTCATCATGGATGACATGGTTGTGGAATTGGGGCGAGTTTTATATATGTGACAGAGTGGTCTGGTGGTCACTAATAATCCTCTGTTGCAGTATTACTAATTTGCAAATTCTTACTCTAACATACGAAAACTATACTTCAGTGGCCATAAATTTAAACACAGCGTTCTCAATACTTTAAGACATAGAAATATTTTATTGACTCACTACCAACGTGCCAGTGCGTACTGCAATGTGCATGTACACACACGCGTGTGCGTAGGCGTGTACATATATATATATTTCCATGGTACATATATTTCCATGATACATATATTTCCATGATACATATATTTCCATGATACATATATTTCCATGATACATATATACACATATTTACACACATATCAATATAATTTTGGAAGTTTATTTTTTCAAAGGTTGGTTGCAAAAGTGTTCAGTTTACATTGAGAGCTTTTGTTACTGAGGGAGGTACGTGCAAAATCGAACCATTTTTTGGGTCATTGCAATTTTGAAGCTACCTTCAACGGCGTAAGCAACATACTGGAAAATTTTGCATGTGAAATAAAAAATAAGAGGGTAAACAAAAAATTGCGTTTTGTTTTGTTATTTACATTATTTTCTCAACATGTTTATCGTTTTTTTTATAGCTAAGCGAGCTATCATTACTTTTAAAAGTATGTCGGTTTTGATCATCGTGAATCTCTACTTATACTGCTACTATACGTAAACCGTACGCTTGAAAATAATTTGTGGCTTTAAACAGGTGAAATTCGAAAACTCTTGACAGTCTGTTTACTTTGTGTAAAATTTTTCAGTACAAGCAGTACAATTTTAAATGTTTGTTTTCTGAAATTCTAGTGTATTAGAAATGTTTGAACAGTTTCAAATGTGTTGTAATTCGAGGAATCGTCATTGCCCCTTTTATCCATTTCATCATTGTCTCCTTTCAATTGATTTCAATGTGCGTAGACAAAAGTTTATGTGAGCAAACGAAATAATTCTTTTTGTATTTCCGAACAATTATTTTTATAGTAATTTTTTGTTCTTGGCCAAACAAAAATTATTTTGTACTATACGTACAACAAAATAGACGTCTGAGTCGACGCCACACTTTCTTTGGCTCGATATACTGTATAATCAATTATACACACATAGTATTTGGTTGAATCAGTTTCGCGTATTTTATTGGTTGTAAGCAAATAATTTTTAATTGGGACACACTTATCAACAAAACAATTTAAACTCATAAAGTCTGAAAGAACTTAAGGAGGCGTGGGACATAAACGAACACCGAATTCGTAAATTGATCTTTACTGGTTTTTGAAAGCCAACATAAAAAAAGTAAAAATGGCAATCCTAGATAATAGGTTTTGCAAACTTAAAGACTAAGTATTTTGCACTATTACTGTATCAATTTCGCATAATGTCTTGCGCCACGACAACACAGAAAAATTGACGGCGTCAGAAATATTTCGGCAGAATAACGTCACTCAGGTAAAATATTTGCTCTCGTCGTTAGTAAAAACTATTCTGTATGGTTGCCCTTTGTTTGTCTTCTCTATCGGCTTCCATAAAATTTGTAAAATATGATAAACCTCAATAGCATTAATTTTATGTCCCGCGCCCTCTTAAAATAATTATTTTTATGTGTTACCATAGTAAATTTGTTATGTAGTTGTTACGGCATTGTTATGCATTTCTGTGTCTAAAAGTTCTGTAGAACGCCGGTTTTATCTTACGAGTTTTCAAAAAAAAAAATGAGGCGACGGCGCGTGTCATTTCGCCCTTCCCGTTAGAGCTAGTTGCGTCAACAGAGATTACGAGTGAGCCGCCCGCGAGCCTAGTATTCGCCTCACAAAAAGTTTAAAATATTGTGAGATACGGCAGTCTGGGTGGCAGGAGTTATGTAGCTCTCGTATCATCAACATGCATGGGACAAGCTGAAAACAGCCGTTTATAATCGTCCACAACCTCTAGAAAGACTTCCAAATATCATAACAGCTGCCCAGATGGAATGGTGGAACCTTCTTCCGGAAGATGACAGCAACACATTGATACAAGCATACCACGGCATGCTAGGAACCTGTACAATGAACGTGAAGGCCATACACGGTACTAAGCTGCAGAGGGAAGAAAGAAACCCTCCCTAGTCAGAGAAACCAACACGCTAATTTTGTTGTGCTTACGTGTTTACTTTTCTGTGATATCCGAAAATGTTTTGTTAGAAATACTTTGAAGTTATTGTTTTGTATCGGTAACGTATGATTATTCATCTTTCTTTTATGTACAGGCCGTTCTTTTTTTCTGTATGTATATTCCAAATTTTTTGTAAGGTGTTTAGAGTTCAACCGTTTGCCACCGCAATATGCTGCTATACCTGCGCTTGGCTCCGCCGTGCAGTGCTAAGGTTACCGAGATGACATGCATGTTGCTTCATTCTGACGCTAAATCAGACCTTACAGACGTGACACATGCCTGATGTACCTCCGAATTTGCCCATTGTTTTTACAAGGGTGTTCGTATGCTTATTATTTTGCAATTATATATGAAATTATTGACCTCGACAAGTAGTTCAAATGTGTGTATGTGTGAAATCTTGGGTAGAAACCCATATATATATATATACACACACACATGCACTTATATATAAACAAAGGTGCTACATTTCTTTGGCATTAGACTTTTGAGTTTCCTATTTGCGTCATTGGCTGCACTTAAATCTCGTCCAGAAAAAAAAATTAAACGCAGTTTAATTAACTTTAAACGAACTGTCGTGCTCCACACTGTGCGGGTTACAAATTGAAAGACCACTCGCCTATTACAAAGATTGATAAAGTTTTCGGCGTAGCTAAACACAGTATTTTTTTTCAGAGCGTGATTTCTTAAGACGTAGTTACTGAATATCTACGGAGCTTGTCCAGCAGACTACTTTTAATTTTCCTCGTCACCCCTTGCCAAAAAGTTGTTAGCCAGTTGCTTGAAGTCCCTAAATGCCATTTTAGTATATTGCTCTTGTAGAGTCGATGTACATAGTATTCGATTCAGGCGCGCAAAAAACTGAACGCTTGTATTAACCCTTTCAGACCCCCTTTAATTTACGGTTTCATGTGTTTCAAACGAAAGATTTTATGATGCGTGCTGTACATAAGTCGACACAACTATTTTTTTCATTGTCACAGCCAATGACCTGTAGGCTGTATGTTCAGCTACGGTAGTATGAACCAATTATGACCTAGGCCAGTAAGACGGCTTGCGAATAATTTCCCCACAGGTAAGAACATTGGTCGTTGAGCTTTGCAATGTGCAGTACAGAACAAAAATTACCGACACGAGCGTAAAGCACACAATTGTGTACACTGGGTCTTAATGGGTTAAAGACCCATCTCAGTATAGTGGACTAAATAAGTCTGGGAGGCTCTTAACATAGAGGTATTGAGAGCCGATGAGGTGAATAGGTTTCGGAGCAGCGCCACTATGTAAGTGCGAGGAAAACAGGTGATCACCGAGAAAACCCACCGACCAGCGGCATCGCATCGTTCAGCGCGATTTCCATGTGTGAAAATTTGGGAGTAACCCTCCACCCCTCCCTCCGGGAACCGAACCGGATTTTCCGGCTCTAGCCGCTGCGCCACCCAGGCCCCAACACAGTCGAGCTGTATTTGCGTGGACGATACATTCGACCTATACACGAGTAGCAAATGTGCTTTCGTCCTTCAATAACTTTGCGCATATTACATCTATCTGAGAATGTAGTAATACACACTGAATTATTTCACACATTGTTATGCTATAGTATCTATAACAAGGTCGTCTGTAGAGATTATTTACATTAACATCAGTGGGCTGGCAACCCCGAAGTAATATACTTTGAAATTTTTTTTCACGTGCAGCAAATCCTATGAGAAGGAATCCAAACATTGTCAACGCATCTATATTTATCAACACAACTAAATACGGGATCACGGTACTAGAGCGTTCTTCGTTTGAGGATAGACTTTCAAATTAAATCGAAACAAACATTAAATCCAGTAACAGAAGGTTGAACCGCTGAAGATGAAAATCTGAGGGGTTCTTTGATTCACAGGGTTACCACTATTGTACATTTAACCAGATTGCTCAGATTCGTTTATAGTGAATAAGTTTCGCCGAATCGTCTGTAGGGATATGTAAAACGAGTGAATTCACAATGACCACTGGTTCGCGTTTAGAGTTTGTCTAGGCACATAAAGCAAAGAATTGGTGCAGTGCTTGTGTAGAGTTCGACCTTACCGCCCGCCCTTCTTCCTCTCACAAACATGCCCCAGCTAAAGAGGTTTCCCAAAGCTGCACATGCTGAAGCGGCGCGGAACCGATAAAACTTTCAGCTGCAGCACTAAATGATTACTTGGCAAATAAAACATGACTAGAACGTGTAATCCGCAAAGTGCCCCTCTCCCCTCCCTATCTCACACCCTTTACACAAGGCGGTCCCTTTAGCCCCTGGTTCCCTCAGACGTCCAGGAAGTGGGGAAGACCGTACGTATTAATCTCTGGGACGTCAGGATTGTTCTCCATCCGCCTTTGGTATTACTCACCATCTGGTTCCCACCCTCGAGTGGTCAATCCCCTGTTAGACTCCGCATTCAATCCACTCTTCCGAGTTCTCTTGGGGGAAGCGAGTGGGTCGCCAAACTCCCTCAAATGCTGTAACAGTTCCGCCAGACAATCGTCTGGTTCGTGGTGAAATTCTCGCTCTTCGGGAATTAGAGGTGCGGATTGAGCGAGTTTGATCACCTAGCTTATACCATTTCGTGACGTGGAAACGAATGGTCGGTAATATTAAACGAGTTCGAGTACTCGAAAATGGCATGGTAAAACTCGCTCATGAAATGCACTTTGGTCGATCAAACCGCGTTCGGTCGCTGAGTACTCGAAAACGCGGACCGCCCGAAGTATCATGAGCAGCGAACGAGAGGGCTGTTCAGTTCGAACGCTCTCTCACGCATCTACTGACTGCGGCAGCATTGCAGCACAGCATCGACACCACAACTACACAGAAAGCGCACGTGAGTATCGTGTTTACACCGCAGTCGTAAGTGCATAGTTTCTGACGTGTTAACGTGACCGTACGCAATGGCTTCCGAGAATAGTGAAGACATTCCCAGGAATATAACGGAAGGGACGTATAAAGTAGACGGGACACAAAAAAAAAAATTGGGACAAAGTAACGCGTGTGATAATTTTGCATTAATTAGATATGCTACGTCGAAATACCCTGTTTCTATGAAATTCAGCATAACGGAGAAATGTGTCATGATGTGTGGAAAAGATCTACGACCATTTTCATTTGCTCTTTATTACCAGTGTTTTATTAAGGGGAGTCGAATACATGCTTGATAATTACTTGAACAGTTTCTTGCAGATGTGACTGATTACCTAATGCAGTTTACACTTGAATAGTGCTACTCTTCCCTTGTTTACCATGAACAGCCTTTCATTTTTAAACTGTGTTACGCAGTTTGGAGAGGGATGAAACAAAACCGTTCATTTATCCGCTAACTATAGGCTACCTGTTTTTTTTTTCCACTTGAAAGTGCATTGCATCACCTGTCGAATACGGTCGTAATACGAGATTTTTGATAACTGTAGTTAATTTGGAGCCAGTTTTTCATACAACGAAAAAAAGAAAAACGCAATTTTGTGAAATTAAATGAGAGCGCCTATTATCTATTTATGAGATGGATTAATATTCCCACGTGATTCCTGGTGTTTGATGTTTTCATTTGGAATCTGGTGGTCCAAATATCGCTTTTCAGAGACGATGGTCACAGAGATCGCCAGAAATAGACGTGATGGACAAGAAGTAACGCTTCGAGTCCCCACACAAGGGCGCCAACTTTCCCTACGCGTCGCTAAGGTGGCTTTTTTTTTTTTTTTTAAATTGGACACAGCATAAACCATCAACTAGAGATAATGCGACCCGTGAAGAAGGGAAGGATCCAGTCAACGACACGCGTTCGAACTTGTGGTGTGATTCCTTTTTATTTAATGAGAACGTTGTCTTCTTATGGATCCGCGGTCACAGCAGCAGGTAAAGAAAAGCCTTCACATAGTGTGCTGTATGGAGGCTAGCTGAGCTTCTCATTGACTTTAGATTATACCCTTCTCAGATTTATAAATAATCATTTAGGGCTATCCTACGCGGCAGATACGGTTTCAATTCTGAGATTCTTCAAGAAAAACGATTTCGCAATTGTCATAACTATTTTTAAAGCAGATTTGTACATTCCCTACTTCTTGTTTACAAGCGAAAGCTCTAGGATCATTCCACACGGTCAAATTTAATTATATTTGTTTAGAATAAATTAAATTTATTTATGCGCGATGATACATGGATGTAATATTCACCTCCATTTTTACGTTTCAAGTTATAGACAGAAGTGTGAAAAAAAAAAAAAAAACAGTAGTATTCGATTTTTTCAAAGTTGTACAACATTTTATTTAGCAATTTTGTACAAAGTAAATACACATTCCTGAAAAAGGATATTTGTTTTTATTTAAACAGTTATTTTCGTGTTGTGTTTGTTTTTTAGCTGCGTGTATTTACTTTGCTAACGTTTTTTTTTGGCCGGGAGGGGGGGGGGGGGGGTTGTATAAGCTTTGAAATATCTTTCAAGTCGCAACTTCCAGTTCGTTTCTTTGAGCTGAGATTCAAACAAAAATATGTCTGTTCTGAGAAAATTTATTTGGAATTGTGGAATTAGTTAAGTATTTTATTAAATGAAAGGAACTATACATTAACGACCTACCGATAAACTAAGTGAAACTTACTTCCTTCTGCTACACATAGGAAAGAACAACTGGGAACGTAACTGCAGATCAATGTAAACATTGAGAGTTTCGGCCGTCACTCATGTTCAGCCGCAGGTGATAATTGTGATGTTTGTGTATCAACCATTCCCCGCTAAAATAATTAATGATTAAATACTTTTATATGTATTTTTACAGTTTACATTTTACAGAGTGTTAATGAGAGATATTTACAGACCATTCTAGCTGCGAATGTTTACCGAACGGTGGTAGCCAGTTAAACACAGGCGCCTCTGTGTTCAACAAATATAATTTTGAAAGCGTAGTATGTATAGTGAGGAGTCCAGGATAGTTCCAATTTAAAATAGATGGTATGCTCTTCCGTTTTGAAATATTTTAATAAACGATAATATAATTATAGGACACTGTGTTGCACTTTCTACATTTTATGTGTTTTTCATGTAACATTTTTTTAAACAATAGTTTTTGGAAATTTTGTTTAGGAACTATACTGTCAAAGTGAAACGGTGAAAATTAACAAAATCATTGCAATTTACGTGCAAACCAGTAAAAACAGCGATGTTGTAATCTTTTGAGAAGCACTCATTATTTTAGACTGAATATCGCCGATTTTACTCACACCTTTTCTTCAGCCAGCAAATAACTGGATAGTCACTGTGTAGCATTTAACTAATTGATGTGACTGATTCGGCTTGTCTAAAGTTTGAGACTTGCATATTATTAACTAAAATTAACTTTTTATATTTGAATGTCTCGGAAAATTTAAAGGATATTTCACGATAGTTGAGAGTGGCATTCTTTATCTTAGTCAAAAGGCCTCTCTTTTTTCAAAACAATATGTGGTGAGCGGTAATAAATACTTTGCGACCATCGCCACGAGCTGTTTTAGACCTTCAAGTAAATTTCGCTAGCAGTCTGACTGTGCACTGCTCGACAATCGTATAACTTGAGTTTTTTAGCCGTTCCTCTTGGATAACTACAGATAACACCGTGGCAGGAGACTTTGACGCGTGGGTAGACAATAATCCTTCGGACCATTGTGAGCAGCTTTAACACCTCCGTCTGCATCTGATAGAGGCGCACAAAGGACCACATGCTGTGGGAGGAAGATGGTAGGTCAAGACGGTGGTTCACACACCCAGTGTGCGTGTCTCCGACACTCTGCTTGCTATTGTACGTGCCAGGTTACTTCAATGACACCGCGCAAAAGATTTTGCAAAACATTGCCCCAGATGACATCAGGAAATTGGGAGGGAGGAAATACACGAAACTGAACAAATGAAATCATTTCGACATTTTTTATTCCTTCAAAAGTAGTTTTCTTTGACATCATTAGAGTCGTTTCTATTGCCTCCATTCCGCAAGTATTACAATTTGCCCATGGTTACACTTATTACGGAAAAAATGCGCAATTATTTTTATATATACATATTCGTTAAAACTGGTTTAATTGCTAAAATATAGATTTTTATTGGCATAAATACAAAGGCATTAATTTGTCCTATCCCACCTACTTTTTATGAGTTTTTGGCCACACGCTTAGGCTTGAAGTGAAATTCAAAGTAGTAGTAGTAATAATAGTAATACAGTTTTACTAAAAAAAACTGATCACTTTTTCCGTAATTATTTACTCGGTGAATTTTGAGTGGCTGTCTACACAGGAATCTCATCTCGAAACCTTCGACCTTATTAACAACCACCTCGCCAAATATAGTTCAATTTTAAGCAAGCAAAATAATGCCTTGAAACACGGTTTATGAGGAGAAATAATTCATCAGTGAGGTAAATAATTTTCAAGGTAACTTAAAACCTGTGAGTAGATGTACATATCAGTATGCATATAGCACACATTTTGTGAGCTTCCACTGCAATTGTAGTCAAAATGTCAATATTTTTGTATAACGCAGAGCATTGCTCTCGGAAATAAAGATTAACAAATTAATAATACTATTTTTAGGCTAACGAGAGTAATTTCGAGTGTGGTGTTTTAAAGTAATTACTTTACAGTTTTTTTTTACATCTCACGATTCAAATCTTTGTTATTAGAATAAATACGATAAACAAACAAATATTTGAAGGCTGATTGTGAGCATCTAACTGCAGTCGAAACTTTTTTTCCCCTTTTCTTGGAATTTCTGTTAAAAATTTTTATTTTTTAATTTATTATTCAGTTACATTTGCCGTAAAATTCTCTAATTATTTTTGTCTGGCTAGAAATTACTGTCATCTTTTAGATATAACCACAGTTACTTATTCAGTGATTAGCGTAGCAAGAGCGTGGATTGCTCTCATACTATAGAGAACATTTTGTTGACCTAGATAACTCCTTATAATGATAAACTCTACCAAAATCCCCTAACAAACACAAACCAATACTTGTATGAAAGAAATCCTCTGCCAAATGAGCTTTCAAATTTAACTTGGCTAACTCTCTGAGTTTTTCCATTTCCATGTGCCTCAGATCGACTTTCGTTATTTTTCAGTTCCTGTTGTGCAACCTCGGACCACGAGGAGTAAACGATCACCTCTCTTTGTTACAGGTAAGGGTCGCAGAATATCGACTGCCATCGTCTCGAATGGGGCTCCAACATTGTATTTCTGGAGGTGACATCCCTGGTCCTTGGGCTTTTCCTACCAGTACAGTTGTCGCACAATCGGCACCACTTCTCAACATCCTTCCGACAATGACGCCAGTAGAATATCAGTCTCTTTCGAGGGTTTTATTAACACCAATGTTCCCATTGGCTGCCGAATTATTCAGTTCTTTTGAGACTTCGGAAACCCTGAATTCTGGAAGGACCAACTGTAACCATGTATGTTTTCCATAATTACTTTCCCAGTTTCTGTAAAGTACGCCATTATTCAGTACGAGCGAATTACATTGTGCCCAGTATTCTTTGACAGCTGCACTCAGGCTAGATATCTCCTCCCATTTTGACCAACAGCCAGCTACTTTCCACTTTAGTAATGGTTGCAAAGTGGGATCATTCAGCTCTTGTTCCTAAACCCTCATCACTCCAGGTAAGAGTCCCATCACAAGATTGAGAATCATGAATTTTTGTCCTCTGTACCTTCAGTGATTCGCCACTCTTGTATTCTTGGCGTTCACGATGATGACAGAATGACTAACACGGCTTTCTAGAAAGTGCATCTGCATTAATGTGAAGGCATCCAGATCTGTGCTGTATTTCAAAGTCATATCCTTGAAGATGCTGTATCCACCAGGCTATTTGACCTTCGGAGTTCTTCAAATTTAAAAGCCAGCCTAATGAAGCATGGTCGGTTTTTAGAATAAAATGTCTGCCGTAAAGGTAGGGGTGGAAGTGTGACATTTCCTTCACCATGACTGGAAGCTCACTACGTGTAACACAGTAATTTATCTCAGGCTTATGCAATGCCTTATTGAAGTATTCTAGTTGTTTTTCCTTCCCATCCTGAACATGAGCTAACACAGCTCCAATTCCAACATCACTAGCATCAGTGTCCAAAATGAACATACCCCCACTCTTCGGGAAACTCAGGACTGGTGGAGATATCAGAATCTTCTTTTGTTTACTAAAAGCATCTTCACACTCAGTGTGGTCCAATGAAATTTCCTTTTTGCCTCAATCAGTTCATGTAGTGGCTTGGCGATCGTGGCGAACCCAGGTACAAATCGATGGTAACAGGAACACAATCCCAGAAAACTCAGTACTTCAGTTTTGTCAGTTGGTGTTGGCCAATTTCTTATTGCTTTGGTTTTCTCGGGGTCTGCATATTCCATGGGCCGACACTACATGCCCCAACAAATTGGCTTTCTTTTGGAACATGTGGCACTTCTTAGGAATTATTTTCAAATTGGCTGTGGGGCCACTTTCTGGAATACAGAGTCTAAGCATGATAGGTGCTCTTCAAATGTCCTCCCTGTCACAACAATATAATCTAGGTAAACCTGTAAAATATCTTAAGGCACGACTTTTCCATTAAGCGTTCAGGGACATTACATAGTCCAAAAAGCATAACTTTGAACTGCCACATTCCTTTCCCTTGGACACAAAATGCAGTCCTCTCTTGATCGTCTGGGGCCACCTCACACTGCCAGTACTCAATCTTCATGTCCAAAGTAGACTGCGAACCTGCTGAGCTGTTCATTGTGTCACCTATCCTTGAAAGCGGATAAGAATCATTCTTGATCAAATTATTAAGCTGACGATAATCTACACAAAACCTCACAGTGCCATCTTCCTTCTTAAGTACAATGGGTGACACCATGGACTAATCGATGGTTCTATTATATGTAACTCCCTCATTTCCTTCAGAATTCCATGATCTGTCTCATGCGAAGCTAATGGATGTCGTCTTTATGGGCCTGGAATCTCCTGTACCAATGTGGTGGCAGGTCATATTAGCCCTTCCAAGGTTGTTCGGTCCACAGGAGAAGGCATCCCTATTTCTCTGCAATAATTCAGAGACAGCCAGAGGATATTCTGTTCTACTCTAGATCCTTTAGGAGCATTTGGAAGTATCTGTATAACCTGCTTGCAAATGCCTATCATGGCCCTCTCCTCAAGACGAATGTCGCTATCGGACAAATTTATCATTTTAACTGGAAAACTGTCAGAATTAGAAGATATCAATGTCCTTGCTACAACGACTTTGCCTGGCAAGATGCTAATCTTCTCTGCTGGCTCAATTAGACACAAACGTCTGATAAACTTTCTTTGACGCCTGCCTTAATGGACAATTTTACTATAAGCGGGCAGAACAGTGGGTTGACCGCATACTACTGGATAACTAACTGGGGAGGACAAATCGTGCTGTGTTGACACCACCAACTCTGTACTGCCTATTCATAGCACATCAAGTCGAGTATCGATACAGCACCCCAGATAATGTTGTACATTAAGCCCCAAAATACATTAATCCTCTATTTCTTCTATGTATGCTTAGTTCACCAAGCTTCAAGATCACTTTTCTCTTGCCTCTAACAGGTATGGTATCACCTGTTACTGTAGTCAAATAGCATCGTTCTATACTGTAGTCGGGCGATCGCTGTGGGGAAGGCCCGAGGATGTCTGATCTTACTTCGCTTATGGTCGCCCCAGTGTCGACGATCATCTAGCAATGAACATCATTCAGGCTTCCCTCCGCCAATATTGCATCACAATCCTGTTTCACCGATCGTAAATGTAAGAAGAATGGGATCTGCCCTCCAGCAGTCACCGACCTTTGCCCCCTATAATCTGTGTTTACAAGTATTCCGAATGTACTGTGCACTCACCTGCCTCTCGCTGCCTCTTTTCCCACTGTTGCTTCTACTGTTCTTGCTGCTGCTGCTGCTGTTATGGGCAGTAGGCTCTCAGGTGACTTGGCTGTCCACATGACCAACACTCCGGCCGTTTGGGTGGGGGGAGGGGGCGGTGAGGCTCTGTAGCACTGACTCTGGAGGTAATCTCCCGCATAGTCGTCTGCAACCTCTTCAGTGTCTTCGTTATTATGTTTTCATCGTTTTCGTTCAGCGTCACTGCCCGTACCGGACGTTGGGGTACGGTCCCCTGTCTTGCTGACTCCGCCTCCAGTTCTCGGGCCAGGGTGTCCTGCATGTTATGGGGTGTAACTAGTACCAAACTAAATTTCATTTCTAATTTATTCACATAGATATTATTTACAGCATTAAATTATCCGTCTCCATTATTACTCTTTTTTATTTAACGGTGAGCACAATATTTAATTTCTATTTCAACTCAAATTAACATCCTTCTTAATTTCTCTGTTTGGTTACAGTCAGTTAAATCATGCTCATCATTAATACATGTTCAGTCTATCTGTTGCCATCATTTGTAATGTCTTTCACACCCGTATCTAGTCCAATAGTCCAGCCTCCCAGCCGCACTTTCACTGCTTGGTACTCGCAGTCGCAGATTTCCTTTCCTCTGGTCTCTTCTCTCGCCGCTTGTTGTCTATCACTAGGATCTCATCCATTCAACAAAAAACTCCCGGCCCGGAGGCCCGTCGCATATTTATACTCTGCTGGCCTTGACCTGGAAAGTTCTACTCATCCCGAGCCACGGTTAGAGAATCTAGGGCAGCAAACTACTAGACAATTCTTCATATAAACACAGAAACACAATACAACCAGGGTCAGCAGAGAGCGCCGCAAAAATTATTATTTTGTCGGCTCGCTTTCTGTAACATATACGCGGCCGCCGGCCTATCGCTCGCTTGTCATTCAAAACAATCCATTGACATGCCGCCGCTATCATATAACTGCTCTGTCCTTTACTTCCACATGGAAAGTTGTAAATAAAGCCAGGAATTTGAGCAGTCGAGCTGACTCTCATGTATTCTCTTCACGCTTTGAATGAGAATAGAGGTTCATCAGTGCCTTGTAAATTTTGAAATATTTTCTCCTTCGAATTTTCCCTTCCCAGCTCTAAGGGTTCGTTAGTAGCCATCAGTGAGACATCGCATCCGATCTATTTTGTAATTTTACAAATTTTGGTCTTCCATTGTTAGAGATGATGGAAAATCGGGGAAAAGTTTTGAGCCAACATATCTACTATAACACTCTATAACTAGTTTATTCTTTCATGATTGGATGAACAAGGTTCTGACTCGACTGCGTTGTTTGCAGACCAATCACGAATGCTCTGCCTTATAGTATCAGAATCCTCATTGGCGCTGTGAAGTGGGGTAGTAGCTTCTTACACGCATGACAGCCAATAAGGAAAGAAAAGTGTCGGGCATGTGTACAGTACAATGAATCCTAGCAAACAGTCAACTTTTCCCGCGATAAACCATCAACTCTATCCATTGTGAATATTAAACTTATATATTTTTTTGTAGTACAGGAAAAAAGACGAGCTCAGGATTTTGTCGTTCATTTTCCTAGCCGACTCAGGGAGCGTCATCGCCTTTAAAATGCCGTGCCGCCAATCTCTGCATCTCCCCAGTATTTAATTTTTTATTGCGTGCGTCGCCCCACCCCACGAGCAAGCGCTATCCTGTGTTCGACATCTTGCGAGATTGCTCATCGCGCACATGTTTTGCCAGCGATTTTTCTCGACGTCGACATCGGCGCCGGTTTTATTTGTTTTTTTTTCTCTCTCTCTCTCTCTCTCTCACTCTCTCTCTCTCTCTCTCTCTCTCTCTCTCTCTCTCTCTCTCCGCCTCCCGTTTCAATCAATTTCGTACGGGAGCTGCCTGATCCTGCTGCCGCCCCAGAATTTCGCGCGCGAATCGACGGTCGCGATGACGTCATCGGCAGGGACGGAGTGCCCTATGGACGGCCGGTGAACTGTAGTCAATTGTCGGAACTGATTACGAACCGGGGCGCTCCGCGGTCCATAAAACATGCACGGCCAGGGTTTTGGTTCCGAGGAAGAGGGGATGGAGAGGGGTGGGTGCACGATGTTTGATCTAGTGCTGTCTGCCGCGGCTTTCCTGCCCCGTCAGTGTGGGGGAGGCAGTGTGGGCATTTGCATTCGCACGTAATGAAACCGGGGGAGAGGGTGAAGGCGACGCCCGACGGGTAAAGGGGGTGCGGGGTTGTAGGGCACCCACCCTCGCCCCTACCCGACTCTCTGGCCTAATTAATACAGATACCAGTGGACAATAACCGCGGTCCGGCCGATATCGGCTGTCCGTGGACGCGGCGCAGGGATCGTCCGCGGGGTGTACCGGTAGATCAGACTTATCGTTGCCGGCCGGCTCATTGCCTGTTTTGTTGTGGGGAGGGGGAGGGGTTGCATGGTGACTCGTGCGAAGGTTACACGTCACTGCTTGCTACACTGTAAGAAATTTTCTTGGTGAACTTGCTAAACTGTAATGGAAGTGTTTAACCTATACACTGTATGGTAATAATGCCACACATAAAGTTGCAGATATAGGAATGTTTAGCGTCGCTACTATACAGAGTTGGGAACTTCCCTATGCATTTGACTTTTTCCTGAGCAAATGTAGGAACGCTACAATGGAGGTATAGAGGAGAAAATTATCATTTCTACTTTCACACTAAGCGTATACACTGGTATGGTAAATTTACGAATATTTTTTAGAGAGCAGAACAGGGGAGAGGTAGAAATCATTGTGGTGTCAGCAGTTTTTAAGTCATAAAGTGTATTAAGCATTCATTGTTGCTGTTTATTATTTGACAAGTCATTCCGTGTCACTCAGATGATTAAATAACAATAGGCATATCAATGGAGTACGTATATTTATTTACGATGTGGAATTGATAGGAATTAATGGTTGATTTCCTTCTTAAAATAACCACAGAAGTGATAGTACTGTAAGAAGTCAAAATGTAAATTATGTCTTATGCCTAACAAAGACACATTTTCAAACAATCTTAAAAATATGTAATGGGAAAAAATATATAATTAGAGATGGCGTCTAACTCTTCTCCTTTAGCACACGGAAGTTTCGATACCGTGTTGGATTTGTAATGTACTATACGCACACTTGTGCAATATTTCATACTAATTTGGGCTGCGTCTATGAAGTTCATATTGAACAGTGACATAGGGCAATGTAGTTGAGGCTTTTTACTGAGAATTAATTACATCACTTTTTTTACAGAATTTTCAGTGGACTATTACAGGTTCGATTCGATTCCCATGAGCACGCGAGTGGTTTATAATATGATTTAATATACTGTAGTACGTTAGTTAACTCCGTTACAGAGTTTAGAGATGTCAAGTGGAAAACATTCTACAGCACTAAAATATTTTTATTACAATTTTTTTTTTTGGAAACCCATGTAAAACTACGTTACATAAGTTTAATAGAAATGTTATGCCCCAGATCAGAGGGTTATTAAAGAGAAGAGAATAGAATTTAAAATACAAACTGAACTCAATTGTGCAATGTAACAGAAAATACTACAAAATGTTATGACTCAGCATCTTATTCGAGGAGACCAGCGTAATAATGACAAATATTGTATATTGTGTCAATTTTATGATAGACTGTTATTGGGGGAAAAAAAAGACAGTACTGCGTTCTATATTGTAATTCGCTACAAATTGCATGAAGTTGAAACTTTCGTAAGTACTAAATTTAGTTTGTTTCTAATGAAATTCTTAAAAGCTTATAGCCTTAAATACACACATCGTTTCGATGGTATACAGTATGCATAATATTAAATTATTGTGCATCTAATTTTCATGGTTATTGTTAAAAGGGTAAACCTCAAGTTCCAATCAGGTTTTAAAATTTTCTGAAAATGTGTTTGCAGTTATTTCTACTGGACTATTTGCTGACGCAACGCACGAATTAACATTTTTCACAATTGCTTGTTTATTTTTGTTACGCGTATTTTCTTTTTTATTGTTATACTGGCACGCAATATTTGGTTCTGAATTTTTCTGTAAATAAAAGGGAAAAGATACGAATCATAGAGTTCATGAATAAAATATGCCACTTTGAAGGTATATTGCATTACGATCATGAGGGATGTGTTTAATTCAAATGTTTATTTGTCTTTATTAACTCCATCGTTTGTGTACCTGTCGGCGAATTGGAGGCCCAGTTGCCTCCGTACGCATACAAATACGAAACAAACCCCGACATTTCACCTGTGAATGCCAAACGGAACCGTGCGTCAATTAAAATAGATTTACAGTCGGCCAAACAAAACTTTAAAATGTCTGTTCGGTTAAATTCCGTTCTTCATTCTATTTTCTCGCATTGTGCCAGGCACTTGCAAAATAAGACGCAAAAAACGGCTATTGCGATGCAGCGGCAGACAAAACCTCATTAGCTGGTTTGCTGTTAGCTAATCACTATTAAAAGTGACCGCCTGGCTAAACGCTTTTGAAACCAACCTTGATAAAAAAAAATCCTTTGGTAGTATTTTCATATAATTATATTCAATCACTGATGGGTTACGTAGACAGCGATTTATGAAAAGTAGTTCGTATTGTTACGCGCTCTATGTTTAGTTCCGCATGAGCGAGTGCAAGTGAAGGACAGAGATGTTATATGATAGCGGCGGCATATGAGTGGATTGTTTTGAATGACAGGCGAGTGAACCGCGTACCCGTTACGAAAAGCGAGAAGACACGATAATCCTTTTTGCGTCGCGCGTTGTTAACCCTGGTTTTATTGAGCTTCAGTATTTATCTGAAGAATTATCTAGTGGTTTGCTGCCCTAGTTTCTCTAGGCGTAACTCGAGGTGCGTCGAACTTTTCAGGTCAAGACCAGCAGAGTATAGCTACTGCGACGGACCTCTGGGCCGGGAGTTGAAAGGATGAGTGGTTGAGTTTCAACGATAGACGACGAGTGGCAAGGGAAGTGACCAGCGGAAAGGAAATCTGCGACTGCGAGTATCAAGCAGTGAAGGGTGCGGCTGGCAGGCTGGACTATTGGACTGGGTGCTGGAGTGAAAGACACTACAAATGGTAGTAACAAACAGTCTGAAAGTGTGTTAATTATGAGTGAGTTAATTGACTATAACCAAACGTAGACATTATGAAGGACGTTAATTAGAGTAATAATTGACATTAAATATTGAGCTCATTAAGATATGAAAAGAGTAATAGTTGATATAGATATAGTAGTACTGTAAATAATATATGTGTGACTGAATTAGAATTGAGATTTAGTTATTTTATTTTCATTAAGACCTCCATCCCTCAAGAACTCAGGTACGCCCCTCTGACGTTTTGTTACAATATTTCAATGACGTTAAAATTGCAGTGATTAAATTTGTGGTCGCAGAAATAGGTTTAATTGTGTTATACGCACTGTAGTAATAACTGGCTTAATTGTAGCTTGTTCGTGTTTCTCATAGGCTAATGATGAGGTAATCTTATTTTCACTTTCTGCGCATATCGTCAACATTAGCTTAAGATCTGTTTAAAGAACTATCACATTCACGTGTTAAAATAATTACGTGACGTTTGTTTACATTTGGTTTTACCAACACAATAATCTTAACTTGTTTGTACAGTACTTGTGTTACAACTTTGTCAAAAGTAGTGTACTAGTGCTTTTTTTTGGTGAACAGTAAACTGTACTTAGGCTTAGCTACGTGGCTTTGACGGGTGTGTAGGAAGAACATCAATTCAGTCTCGGAACTCGGAGAATGGTTACTGCCCAGCTGACATGAGCACTCTATCTCATATTCAGTCAATGGTGGTTGTAGCGGTTCGCAATTTCTCGTGATGGACACGTAAGTACTATAGTCTATTCGCAGTATCTTTACACTTTTTGAATCAATCCTTTGAAAATATCACTCTATTTATGTGGTGTTTGCCTACTTATGACATGCGTCACAGACGTTTTATAATTCTGTGAACATAACAGTATTTTTTTAATTGCAATTTTATTTATTTTTTATTTACAGAAGTTACATTTCATTTATAAGATTTTATTACTATCATATTTAACTGATAATTAATATAGACAGAAACAAAATACGTATGTTTGTAATGCCTTGTAAGAAATATTTCTTATGTATAATATTATTAAAGAGAGCGCGCACAAATGCAGTACGCTGTCCTTTATTGCAATTTTCTAGACTTGTTTAATTAAGCTTTGTTAGCATGAGGCGGAGGAATACCCTGAAAGTAGAACTTGAGCAGGGCTTCAGAATAGTTGGAAGTAACCGTGAATGGACCATGACTTGACCATAGTCATGAAGATCCATGGAAGTGTTACACGTGTCTGTAGGCTGTTCACGGTAAAATGAGCACTTTTGAAAGCCCTTTTAAATATCTACTTGTGTCCACGTTGTACGATCTTCCACCTTATGTAAAATTAACATTACCATGGACCTCATCAATTTATTCGTGCGTCGGTCAGGTGTAACTACGACTTTATTAGAAAAGTAAATATTTTACAAATCTAGTTATTTTTATACTTCGATGCATTAAAAAGAACAGAAAACGAAAGAAATAATTGAAGTTATCACAAATGGTTACCTAACACATTTTTTTTCGATGTTAAGATATTAAACTACTTCCATCCATTGTTGCCAACTTTACTGGGCGTATGTCTCTCAGTACGCCCGTTAAAATATAAGCAGGCAAGGGCAGTACCATTTTTCTAAGGTTGATTTCAAAAGTGTTCACTTTATCGTGAACAGCCTTTAGTGGAGGCTGCTAGCGAAGAGAGAAGTGTGCAGGGAGTGTCATGGAAGGCGCTCAACGAGCTGCGAACAGGCGGTCGTTGAGGAGGGGGGGGGGGGGGGCGCCTGCCCCGAGACACCGCGCCGGTCTACCTTGGTCGCCCCATGTTAATGACCGGGGTCAGGGTTCAGCTGCGTGCCGGCACGTTAATAAACCCAGTCCTGGCGTCTCCACGTGGGATATCTCACTCCGCCGCCCGCCGCGGCTGACGGCCTCCCAGCTGCGTCTGCACGCCACTGCCCGCCCGCCCGCCCTTCCGCTCACTAATTACGTGTGATTAATTTAATCACCCGAGCTGCCTAACTGCTTCTCGCGGCCTTCACACAGTACTGCAAGAGTACAGCTTCTCCTAGTTTAGAAATATCTCAATTTTATGTAAATTAATTACATAGAAACTTTCCTCGACACAGAAGAAAAACCCTTAAGCAATACACACACTTGTGATTATTTAAAATAAATAATTGCATACCTACAATTAAGTTCAGTGATGTTTTTCACCTGGTTAACACCATGGCGGGTGTTCGTGCTCGCCTAAGCTCTGCACATGAATATATGACGCATCTGTTTTGGAGTAACCACGTCGTGCGAATGCTTCTAACAGGAGATTTTCTCCTCATTGAAACAAAACGTATGCTAGAAATAAAATTATTCGACCGTTTTTACAGGACTTCGGAATGCGTTATACTATCGTGTATATTACCACAAAAAAAATTTTAACTGATTATATAGAATTCCATGGAAATATATCACGCACAGAATGTGCTGGTATGTCTGTCCACGACATAACTCAAAATTGGTGTTTTGGGTGGGTGTTACGTAGCTTGGAACAAACTTTAATGAGGAGTTGTGATCGCTTCAAAAATGTGTCAAGCATAACCCCGAAATGAACAAACTCGCATATCAAAAAGAGTATTACATGGATCTAAAGATCCATATTTTGTTAGAACACCAGTGAACGTTATATCGCGGACTTTGTGTACGAATAGTATCGCAGAAACGTTGCATTGCGGTTTTATATAAATACCAGTTACCGGGATGATATTAAGGTATAAAAGTTATCGAACAGGAATTTTGTGAAAATACAGAGACGTAGAGCATACAGTACATTTATATTTAGTGCACCGTAAATAATACGGCGGTAGCCTGAAGTGACCGTGTAATGCTCTGTAAAACTGCACGCCATTTAGTGACTGGTGCTTATAGACATTCAGGCATTTGATGAGTGTGCCTACAGTGTCCCGAGTTGTGCAGAATAGCTACTGTAGAAGGAGGAGGGGAGAGGCTGTAAAAAGCAGGATACGAGTGCATATAGGCTATTCACGGTAAAGTGAGCACTTTTGAAAGCCCTCTCATTTGGAACAATAGTCAATAAATATATGTTATTTTAGCCTTATATGTTAACGTACGAATGCGGTGGAATATACAAACTTTTTGTATCACTTACATGGCAACATCTATTTAAATGGTTAAATGATAAAAAAAAAAAAATGACCGAAAGTAAAAAGTAACTAGAGCCTCAAAAGTGTTCACTTTACCGTTAACAGTCTGTACTATCTAATGAAATACTCCGGTGTCCATTTCAAAGGAAACTGAGTGTTTTACAGCCAGTGGGAACAAATACGTTTTTCACAGCTTTTTTTATCTTGTCGTATCATCGTATCATACAATATACATATATATTTAAAAAATATCACAATAATATTTAAAAACAATTTTTATTTAATGCTGTTTTCATACGTAACACCACCAACACAAAAAATCTTGATATTCTTATATATATATATATATATATATAGTCACACACACATACACACCTAGTCACACGTATGCACACACACACACACATCTTGCACCTTACTGGAGGAGTAGTTTTCATTCCCGTAGCAGTATCGAGGCAAGGTTTCTGCATTCAGTAATTAGGCCATTCCTTGACTAGATACTTAATTCAAATTAACTGTTTAAATGCAGTATATTATTGATACATATATTGTATTTAAATGCCTCCCGCAATATCTAGCTACAAATTCGGAGACAGTAGTTTTTTTTTTTTTTACTTCCTCTTGAACAACACATATTTACACCCCCCGACTGCACTTGCACACCTAACTTTAACCTGAACTAGATCATAACTGAGTGCATGTCTTTGGCTTTCGGAACTACATGGAACGTTAGACTAAAAAAAGTGTACAGTATAATTTATTAAAAAGTTAGGCATTTTAAGAACAATTTACTTCATCCACGCGCTATAAATTTGTATCTTTCAACTGCGCAGAGTCGTAGACTTCACAAAAATATTCTCAGCAGACTCGCTCAGTGTAACCTTTTATACTCAGATATACTGAAATTATAGTATTCATAAGGTAATAATTTTCGTGCCTTGCACTCAGCAATATTATTTTAACTTTTAATTAAGAAAATCTGCAGTTAAAAAAAATCTAAAACTCATATTTATAGAAGTGCTTACGTTTCGATGTACTAAGCTTACTAAAATTGTTTGTAGATATTAAGAACATATTAATGCTACGTTTTTTTTATAACATAACAAAAATGTATGGTTATAAATGCATACCAATTCTGAAAGCCAGTGCATGTGTATTCTAGTAACGATTTTTCTTAATTTCGTCCGTTTAATATCAGATACCAACAGAACAAAAACAAATTTATGAATAATTTCACTAAAAAAAAATTTCCGTCAGAGAGATTTCATGGATAGCAACTGCAAAAACTATCATGTAATCACCTGGCTACGTAAAGGTGAGACGTTGAATAAGTTCACGTTTGTATTCAAAATCGCACTTATGTGCAGAATACGAGACTCCCTGACAATGAGCTGCGGACTTCACACAGACGTGGTGCTTATAAACTAAGTCAAGCCGAAGGTTCGATAATAATTCCTTCCTGTCCGGCCCTCACGTCACATGAGTGTGATACCTTGGCGTGCTCAGCCACCGAGGAACCCCCTTACATCAAAAAGTATTTAAACTTGCTGGATCGCGAACGAAATATACACTGAGAAAGTAAATGTACAGAATCAGCAGACGTCTGGGCACGTGGGTTAATTCATGCTCGCCAGTCTGTAGCCCGTCACGGCCTGGTCTGTAGCTGAGTGACAACAGAATGGAACGACACCATATACTCCGTCCTACAAACATCCGGTCTTCAGTCTTCGGTAGTGATAGCAGTATGGACGTACTACCTGATGTTTGTGAGATAGGAAATAGAATGACCCGCGCTGCGCGCGCATCTCTTCCGCCCCCTTCCCTTTTTTCGATGTTCGCTGCTCTTCATCCTTGTAAAACGTGCGGAGACGTCTGCCGCGAATTACAGTTCCTTCATTTTGGGATTTCATTTCGTATACGACGTAAAACACGAAAGAACATCTCAGGATTTTATTCGCAACAATACAGTTTGCGGTGACCTGGAATGATTCTTGTGGGGTTGTTGTATCTGCATTCGGCACACACTGCCGTAAAGAATACGAGAGAAATAATAAAGTCAGCGAATATACTGGGTCGCTCATAAAACGAAACAAACTGCGGTTGCTTGCCAAGAAGCACGTAACAGTGTGCACAGATCTCAGTCGGTATTCGAAGACGTTGCCACCATTACATGGCTGACGAGGTTTCCTGCTGATATTTCTACCACTCTTTCAGAGATGATACAACATTTCTGACAGAAATAAGAACTGCGTGGGCATTTGATCGCAGTTCACGGGGAAGGAGATATTTCCCTTCATTGTGTAAATCATGTCGCGTCTTTCGTGTTAGGGTGTCGGTATCATTATTTAAGGCGCGCTTCCTTTTCCCCTGAGTCTTGAGTGTTTAGAAGATTCATCGTGGTCATGGTGACAAGGTGTGTAACTCATGGCGGATATTAAAAAGCGACAATGGTTTACGCTAAACCGGAATTTAAAAAAAGCAGCTGATTTGATAAACTCGGCAATCGGAGCCTAATTCTTTCAGTTACCGTCGTCACAAACGATTGCCAACTGCCCCGGTTTGGAACCGAACTATAGTCACAAAATGGTAACCTTCACATAACCAATACCCGTTACAGCTAACTGATTTAACTTGTTAACTTGCAGATACTTGCTATTCAGGTAAACTTTTTATATGGAACTGCAATACGGAAGCAATAAAAAATGTTTGGTTATAATGTAGTCATTTCAAGTTTATGTAAAGATAAATTTTCTGTAAATTAATCAAGCTTAATTAATGCACGCTGTTTGGTTTGACTGTATTGTCGTCGCCCACGCAGTTTATCAGTGTCCTCTTTTTCGTAACGTCGTTATCCAGTTATGCGTCACGGTTGCCATTCAGTTGTCACGCCATGAAAATTTAAATCTAAGTATTTGTACAAGAATGGCACAGGAGAAACATCTGACGTTTACTGATGACGAGTTGCAGGCTCACTTGTTCTTGGGTTTTTTTTATGTAGTTACATCAGCTATTATATATTTGATGCAGATTTTCAGCTTCCAACCACTATAACTATGTTTGATGAGTTTTCTAATCGCCGGTGGAAATTCCTAGTTTCAACCCGTATGGTAATGCGATAGCGTGTCTGACTAGGGTTAGACAGGCCTTGGTTCGATCCCTGTCGGATGTGAACTGGTTTTTCCAACCCATTATTCAAAACAAAAATTAGATGCAACTCGACAGTAATAACCTTACCATTTCCTTACACTAAATCTAAAGATTCTGTCGAAGTTAAAGGTTATCATCGAAAGAATTATACGCTACTGGTGTTATATCTATGGCACCTAGCACACGATCGATGTAAATATGCTGTAGGTTTTCCCCTGAGGAGCACCGCAGGAGCTTATTTTCTCAAGGTGCGCACTGAGTGGCATGCGCCCAGTAAATTTGGTAACGTTGAAGGGAAAGTAGTTCCATGTCTTACCGTCGAATTAAAAGTGTTATGCAACCATTTGTGATAACTTAAATTATATATTTCTCTTTCTGGTTTTTTAGTGAATCTAAATGTAAACATGAGCATACTTGTAAATTATTTACTGTTATAATAATTTCACAGTTTCACTTGAACGACGCATGAATAAAGTGATGAGGCCCATGGCAGTGTTCATTTTACATAGTACGGAAGAATACACAATATGCACCACAAGTGGATCTTAAGAGGAGTGTGAAGTGAAACATTTTTTTGAAATCGTTGTTTGCGCGTATTCGCGTATCTCGCTAAATACATGTCCTGTAAGCACGGTCTTTTACTAGAAAAGGCAACAAAAAAACTATTATCTATGACTATGTTTTTACTTTTAACCTATTAGGTACATTCATGGAGAAAAAAATCGTGAAAATGGTCAAATATCGAACTTATGAAACTTTCCTATGCAGTTTCCTTAAGCGGCAAGAGAAAAGTACAAACACACGGACGTGGTATAATCTGTGGGCTTTCATCGGATATAATAAAATCCCACTATTACATATCTGACTAGCACAGTGCAGGACCACGGCGGAAACACTGCACGCCTTACGCGTAGGAGCGATAAGGCACTAGGAGCGCGTGTTCGTGTCGCCCGTATAGCTCCCTCGCTTCTTGACCTTGGACGCGCAGGTTCACTCTCTTCTTAAGCAGCCTATAGTAATAACGTTTATCAATTCGTTGTATTGCGGAAGGGAAGAAATAAATTCGACATCAGTTAATTGGATAATTTACAATAGACGTGATTATTTTCATTCAAGGATCTCCTCGTAGAATCCCGCGTGAACGGGATCCGCTACTCTCATATTTAACTCGTCTCCAGTTTCCCTCATTGCATGTCGCGTTCTGTGCTCTTTCTGTTCGTCCCCTGCCTCCCTCTCGCCATACGTCACTGTCGCGCGCCCACAGCTCGCAATAACACACGTCTCCTGTCCTTTCGTAGGCCCGCCGTGTTCTTGTTTGCATCATAATGACTTAAACCGAGCCGAACCTGAATGGAGAGCTTGTCACAGCCGGGTTAATTTGATAAAACACATGACGGAACCGGTTCCGAGTCTAGTGTTTGCTCGACGGGTGAAAGTGTTAGAAAAAGTTAACCATGGCTACCTTTTGTTTTTCCTTCTGCCCCAAGGTGTTATTGAGAAATAGAAAGACCTGGAACTCAAAAAAAAAAAACTTGGTCGTCACTTAATCCGATACACACGATACGTGGGATATCAGTAACTGATTTACTGTTGTAAGCGTCCATTGCTTTACGCCTGAATACCGCCACAGTGTCGTTTGTCGTAAGATATGTTATCCAACGGACATTTTTCGTTAAGATGTTCTTCACAAAATTTACCTCCTAGTAACTACAAAAAAAGGTGTATCGTACCAGCATTCGCCGCAGTTCCGTAACATAGCTGTCAATTTTTGTATCAAAGGAGCTGAACCAATAATGGTCTATGGTCTGACAAGTTTATAATAAACAGAATGAGTAGTTAATATATGTTAACCCAGAGTGCGCAGAATCCTTAGGACAAATAAATAGGTAAACAGACTGTATATACGACTTACGGTCTACACTATAAGTCTGAATCAGTGAGAAGTCCACTGTTTCAATCAGTCAAACGTACCTGACTGATTCAACAGTCACTTCAGTCTATTTAAATGCTGAATCAGCGAAAAAAAAGCCAGAGTTCCTTCACTTATTGATCCAGTGACATTTTCCACTGTTTCATTAGTCATTTTTTTCACTGTTTACTCAGTGGTTTATTTTTTACTGATGGATCAGTTAAACAGCGTGTAAAAATATCCGCCAAACAACGTTTAAATAATGGCGGTTAAACAAAGGGTATCAAGTGAAATAATAACGAATAAACTAATAAAAACAACACAAAATTCTTTCTTTAATGTGTTTCGTCTTTCAAAACTCAATTTTACGAGGTAATATGAACACACGGCCTTTCATTCCGTTTTTACGTCTTTCATTTCGTTTTCATGTAATCATCACAGCGCACTGTGCCTGCATATAATGTGCTACTATTCGTTTTAACAATCCTAACGGCACAAATCAAACCAAAAACGTAAAGTAAGAGCATGCAATTTATATCTTCACGATTTCGCGGGGAAGGTATAAGACATACAATTTGCTCCTATTATTACAAGATGGCGTGGTAGCGCAGGTCGTCTCTTATTCAATCAATGAAATATCACGTCACTAATTCAATCATTGAAATTTTTTAACTGAAACAATCAGTGGTTTTCCGCTGATTCTATGTGGAGACGTTTTAACTGATTCGAGTAGTTGAATTTCACTGCCAATCAGTGGTTTCTCACTGATTCGAATTTAGAGTGTACAGCGATTTCGGAGGGCGGTCAATGCCACTGAAAGCGGAGAGTGGCAATGTATGAATTACTTGCGATCAAACAACGAAAAGTAGTATAGAAGCAAATTGGTACAGGGCAGGTAACCACATAAAACTTTGTTCAGAGAGTACACCCCTTCGTACAGATGTTACCTTCCTAGTACTTAGATCTTTGTAACAATTTACTTGGAGCATTTTGACGTCCTTTTATAGGCTATTCACGATAAAGTGAGCACTTTTGAAAGCGTTGTCATTCGGAATAATAGTCAATAAATATATTTAATTTTAGCCTTCGGCGTTAACTACCTAGGCGAGTGGAATATATACACTGTGATTATTACTTACATGGTAATAGTTATTTTAAAAGGCTGTTAAGTGATAAAAAATGGCGGAATTAAAAAAAGTAACTAAGGCCTCGAAAGGGCTCACTTTACCGTGAACAGCCTGTAGTAATCAGTATACAAAAATCAATAATAGATGGTCGCCTTGTTAGTACCTATCCCTAACCCGACTGTTACTTTAGAAATTACTTGTTTAGTTGGAAAGCAGATTAGAAGTTGCCTAGTAGGTAGGCAGCGTGTACCACTGTCGTGCATGACGTGTCAACCTACAATCTGGGTCATGTTCTAGTGGTACTGCAACAGTTGACAAGTCATGCATGACAGTCATACAGGTTGCTTATCTCCAAGGCAACCACTAAGCTGCTTTCAAACTAAAATATGATTTGAGGTAACGGTTGGGATTGGCGGATACTTCCAAGGTGGCATTTTTATTCATTTTTGCATGCTGATGGCCTATTGTTGTATCATATTGCTTTAAACAAAGGGTTTCAAAGTTCTAAGCAATAGGTGGGTGCTAACTCCTATTTAATGTATGAAGTGGTGTATTCTCCGTAACACTGTTTCATGTGGCTACCTATTTTGTAAAGGCTGTTCACGATAAAGTAAGCACTTTGGAAAACCCCGCTTAAGATCTACTTGTACGAACGTTTTATATTCCTCCCCCTTATGTAAAATTAACATAAACTTTATTCATGCGTTGTTAAAGTGAAACAGTAGAATTGTTATAAAAGTAAATATGTTACAAATCTTCCCATTCTTATACTTAGACTCATTAAAAAAAACAGAGGACAAAACAAATAATTTCAGTTTGCACAAATGGTTAGCTAACACTATTTGTTTTTCGTTAAGATAGTGTACTATTTCGCATCCATCATTACCAACTTTACTGGACACATGTCACTCAGTGTGAACGTTAAAATATATTCAGGCAGGGGCAGTGACTTTTTTCTAAGGTTGATTTAAGAAGTGCTCACTTTATCGGGAACAGACTTTACCCACTCGCCTGTATGCTTAATCGCAAGTAATTTACAATTTATCCTTACCTAACACATTTCCACTTTAGTGGGACGTCTACCACCCTCCGGAATCACTGTGTAGCCTAAGTTGCAAGTTGCATTAATGTTTCCCTATTTGCTTTTCCTAAAGATTTTGCTCAAGCGACGTTTTATATATATGTAAGCTGAAACTATACAGAATGAATCGATTATATATATATTTAATTCATACTGTATAGTTTTAGCTTATACATATATATATATATATATATATATATATATATATATATATATATATACACACACACACACACACACACACACACACATAATGGAAGCATTCAGAAAATACTGTATCGTTTTATTCTACTGGTTGCAGATAGTTATTAAATCAATGTGTGTCGGTAACAAAGAAAAGGTTTAGCCACCAACAGGCAATGGAATTACTTTATTTTCTAAGCTGGCGCAGGTTTTCTTATTTTGCTGCAAACAGATTCGCAGTGAATGCATTATAGTTTTATTTTTAAAATCTTTGGAACTCGTTCTGCTGTAAAATGGTTTGCCATAAAATAGTCTACGTTAGTCGGCATTAGCTCACTAGGTCGTGTACTTCAGAGTCATGGCGGCAAACGAGTATCCGGTCTGTGTTAACCCTTGCCCGAGGTTGGCAGATATTCGCATGTGGCGAGTGTCGTGCACTTGGTACCAACATAGGAGCTATATACATCGAGTAGCGACGCCCACACGCGATTTCATTAGTTGATTTATAATTTTGTTTATTCACAGGAAATAAACATACATTGTCATATAACAACATCACAATTAAAGGCTGTTCACGATAAAGTGAGCACTTTTGAAATGGGCGCACTGAGTGAAACGCGCCCGGTTAAGTTGGTAATGATGAAAGGAAAGTAACTCGCTATCTCAACGTCGAATAAAAGTTCTTAGGCAACCATTTGTGATAACTTAAAGTATTAATTTGCTCTCTGGTTTTTTTTAATGCATCGATGCGTTAAAATGAACTGGTTTGTAAAATATTTACATTTCTAATAATTTCACAGTTTCATTTGATCGATGCATGAATTAAGTGATGAGGCCCATGGCAAAGTTAATTTTACATAAGGCGGAAGAATACACAATGCATACAAGCAGATCTAAAGCAGGGCTTTCAACAAAAGTGCTCAGTTTACTGTGAACAGCCTATATTGCAATATACAACACACCAGCTAAAATTACAGGATCTTTTGTCGCTATGAAAATGGCCAGACCGAAGAGAAAAAGGACATCAGTAATGACCGGGACAAAGAAAATTAGCACTGTAAGTAGATGGGGGAAACTGAACAAAACCCCCAAAATGGACAAAACAAAAACATCAGAACAACAATCAGACTAGATTTAGTTTCCTCTTGATTTTGGCACAGCTTTTCAGTCGCCGACTGTTTGCGAGAATGGAAAATCGTCAACAGCACTTTGTTGAAGATTACGCGCCACTCTAGGCGGGCAGACAGCTCACAAGAACACCGCGCCCTCCACAGGTTTGCGTATCCGGGTTTTTGCTGTAATGCGTACTACAAAGGTGTGCATTAAACGTTCGGAAGGGGAAGTGCAAGGGCGCTTTTGTCCCTTCTTAGGCAGGAATGGGGTTGGGTGTTAATTACGCGTTGTAAGGCGATCAGCTTTGTAAAATGTGGTGGCAGCATGTAGAATGGCGCATTTCAGCACTTACAGCACACTATTTCATTATGAAATACATTTAATTACAATCGTGTTATTTTAACTTAGAATTTCTACTGTAAAAATTTTTTTTATTTTTTTCGTGCCTTTAAAAAACACTATAGAAAAAAAAATTTGTTTCAAGAAATATATGATAAGCATTATAAATTTAGTACACAATAAAGAAAATAAATATTATTAATGAATGTTTCATAAACAAAGTTAAGATTTCAGATGTTTTAATTTACCGCTAACCTCATTCGCTCTTATTTTTAGGGCTATTGGTAATACAGCAGTTTCTGTATTTCAGAGGGATGGCTTACTTATAAATGTAATGATAAATCTAGCATAATATCAGCGTATTCTCCCCAAGAGAAGTAGTGTGCAGTTACTTCTTAAATTTCAAGTACTTTCCAGTTGGGAAAATTGCCGTCCTTGAGTTTGTAGGGGCAACAGTTGTTTGTTTTGTTTTCCGATAGAGTACTTGATTCAGTGTAGTTACGGAAAAAAACAGAGTTAAATAATATGCCGATCCCATTGCTGTTGCGGTTTTAAAGTAGTATCCCTTATCCCATCCATAGTCAAATTATATACACAATGGTTTTTTTTTTTAAGTTAATATTGTTAGAGTGAAGTGTAGTTGCAATGTTTATAGCATTTTCCCATATTATATTCCCAAAATATCACCAAACACAAATTAAAACAATTTTATTATATCGTGCAGGTAAGTGGTAACACGCACACACACGCGCGCGCACACACACACACACCACACACACACACACACACACATATATATATATATATATATATATATATATATATATATATATATATATATATATATATATATATATATATATATATATTTCCATTGTTGCTCGTATGTAATACTTTTTTTTTTAGCTCGCCCTTTGTACCAGTGGCAAAACTTATTGTATTTTTATGAAGAAATAATGTACAATAAAACGCCTTCGTCGCAACAAAGCACTGTTTGTGAGGGAGAAGCAGATAAATCTTCTTGACGAACCTCTTACAATAGGTGTCGAAATAAAACGCGCCCTTCTCATATCACATTATGTATTTTGAGTACATTACACATACGTGTTAAGTCTGGCCTGTCAACATCTAGCAACGGATTGTGTAGCATTTCAATAACTGTAGAAGTGATGTGCTGTTGACGTCGATCTGCACAGCAATAATACAAACAGGTTACGGCACAGCTTTGTTTAGAAGTCTGTGGTAAGAGGACAAGAAAATTACCCTTTGTTTTATTTGTTTCTCATCGTCGTCTTTATGAGTTAGGCCATCTGACTACCCCTGGTTAAATAAATTATCTAACATCCCTGCCTCCTTTCAGTGGTTTTACATTTTATTTTATAATATTCTGTATTTTAAATGACAGTATTTAATGTGTTGTGCACAGGTTTTCTAGTATCCAGTAATAATTTATCTACTTCTGAAAAGTTTAGTTATAAAATCGAAATGGCTAGTGTTTTGCAGTAGTGCGAAGATTTCTCACCCATACGATTAAATATGTCGGATTATTAAATAATACACTAAAATTAACTGCTTAATACCAGACGCCTAGTAATTATGCTTCCAAAATGATGCCGGAAACTTCTCACAAATTTGAAATGTAAAAAATAAAGAACAATATCAAGAATCGAAATTAGAAGTTGGCACACTCCTTAGTGAAAATTCGGGAAAACAGCTGTTATAAAATTGGATTTTGTTGGATGGAGATGCAGTACCAATGGTAATATACAATATAAAATATTCAACAATCATGCATATAGAAAACTCATGTGATTAACTTTTAAGTACGATAAAAACAGCGAAATTCCCTGAAATTTAATTTGGAAGAAAAGTTAAACATGCAGTTTTTTTTTTCTTACTCTGGGAGTGAAAATTTGTTGAAAATGTGAAAAGGAAATTAAGAGAAACCACAATATTAACGTGAAAAAACTCGAAAATAATAACGAAACCATTAAGCGAAACGGAAATTGCAAGAAGTAGCATAAAAGCACAGCGATAAATAAGAAACATATTATAGGATAAAAAAATTTGTTTCTAACAGGCTTAATGAATTTATAGTAGGGAATATAAGAAGAAAGAATGAACACTAATGCCTACAGACTCATCTGCTGTTTCCAGCCGACCTCCCGTGGCGCAGTCGGTTGGTGTGCCGCGGGTCTGGGGTGCGGGAGATTCTGGGTTCGAATCCCAGGTAAGGCATGAGTGTTAGTTTAAGTTAGGACATAAGTTAGTTTGTAAGCCTTTCCCGGATAAGCCTTCAGGCATAATACCGGGGGCTGTTAATAATCCCTTTACAATACAATCTGCCATTTCGACCGTAATGGTGGTGAATATGACTGTATGAATTTCACCTCCTGACTTTGTTCTGAAAGGAAAAAAAAAAAAAACTAGTAAGTGTTACATCCGTAAATAAATATACATATGGTTTTGTGATACACTTGTTAGTCGTGGGTTTAAGTGGAGTGCACTGAAACTGAAACATTTCAAATTAATATGTGCTACGTTTGTTAGCTTGAATAATGATACAGCAAGAGTATTTAATTCTATGTTTTTAAGCAGATGTCAATCGGAAATCAATTATTACACTGTAGTGCCTTTTATTTATTTACCCTAATATATTTGCTACTCTTCTCCTTTACATTATACAACTTAACTTTTCACCAGTTGAATGTATTTTCATTTTGTTCTTAAATTTTAAATTTTAATTTGCAGCGGTTTCAAACATACGAACCCCATTTATAACAACGCTTACCTACAGTTACCCCATATAGAATGAACATGAATACATTCGAACGCCATGTTCACAAAATCTTTAAACACGTTTTACTCAATGAGAGTAGATTAACGAACGCCCTCTTTCACGTAATTGCATTTACGTCCTTGTTTGTACTGGATTCCCCGCACGAATGAGTTTTTTCTAAATTGGCCACAATTCCCCAATTATTCCTTAAACGTTAAGTTCAATGGTGAGTCGTTTGCCTGAAAATAACAGGCTAATACAATTTTCTTGAGACGTTTTTGTACTGCACTAGCTATGAGAAGGAATAAAGCTATTACTACCAATCACTTCCTTATATATCTTTGGAAGGTAATAAATATTTATTTTCTGTATTCGTGTAACACGAACACGATTAAATTGATTTTATAACAGTCCCGGGAAAATGTTAAAAATCTTTGGACCTGCTAAATTACTTAGCTCGTAGACTCGGTAACTGATTTGTATTTGAGCTATTTATATGTAACAAGTAGTGATATAATTGAAAACCTGAGACAGTTATTATTAATTTTATGACACCGATACAGGAATGTAACTCAGTTTTTAGTATGCAGGAATTTCAATTTAAAAAATAAGTAATTTATTAATATTTCGTACTCTATCTAATACTTAGGTATAAAATACTGTAGGCAGATAAACTGATTTGATACTTGAGTCTAGTCTTCAACAATGAAAATGTGCGTGTGTGTCCCCTATAGCTCATCTCGATCGACGCTAAATGACCGATTTTGATCAAAGTATAACATTTAAGAGTGTAGCAAAAATTTGTCTAGATGTTAAAGTTTGGTTAGAATCAGGTAACTAATAGAAACGATTTTCTGTGTTTTTATTTGATAAGACTTTAAGCCTACAAGTTACAAATTACTGATACAGTTTTTACAATATTAAAACGAATATGTTTCGTAGGTGTTGTGAAATCTGGCGCACTTAAAACATTTGAACCTAGGAGTTGTTTAAAAAGAGCAGATATCACGAAAAAAAATTATTCCGTTATTTATGGAATAAAATTTGTGTTGGGGGGGGGGGGGGGGGGATGGACCTGGATCCAAAATTTGGCAATATCTTTGGGTTTCACGCCTGAAAAAAAAATGGAATGTATGCACGCTAAAATTCCCTTTCGCCGCTACCAGAAATAACCCTTAGCTTACTAGAGAAGAAAAAAAAACGTAGAACTGACACAGAAATGCGGAGTATTCACCGAGTGACTGTCGCTGACTGTGGATGCCAGCTGGGCACGATACCGTAATGGCTTTGGTTTGTTTGCTTGTTTGTTGACGACTCGATTCGCCATGACGTTGAGCACGTGCTTACGGGACGGGTCTCCGTAAGGAAGCAAGTTGTTTCTGGGGTCGGTTTTGAACTACCGCAACAACCCGCTTGTTAAAAAAGAAAAAAAAAACACTAAAGAGAAATAATTAAAGAAACATTGAACTGAGGCTTGAAAACAATGTGTGTAACAACTGAAAGACAGTAATTTTGACTAATAATAAAATAACATGCTTACAGTCGTACACTCTAAAAATATTTCTGGTAAACTTCTTGAACTGAATTGGAAGTTTTTAACCCATAATCGTATGGATTAATATCACACATCTGGCTACAAATAAGGGATATTTAGCGTCGCTCGTATACATAATTGGGAATTTCCCTACGTATTTGACTCTTTCCTGAGCAAATGTAGGAACGCTAGCATGAATGTATGAGAAATAACATTACCATTCACACTTTTTCACAAGTATACACTCATATAGTAAATTTGCGAATAATTTTTTATAGAATAATTTCTTGTAGAAGTCGTTTAATTTGCTCGGCACTTACAAAATACTGGTGCACGTCACTTCGGAGAGTCTGCAGTTTATAGTTTTAGTGAACTCTCTTAAATATCGATTTGCATTTTGCAAAATGTAGTGAAATGCGAACCTGAGGTCTGGCGTGCTTTCAAACTGTGGTAGTGAGTGGAGCACTCCGTCGGAAGTGGAGAGAGTGGAGGCGCTACGCCTCCGGAAAGCGCAGAAGTAGGCGCGATCTGACCACTTTGGACACAACAGCGAAGAGAACGAGTTGGACTCGAGGTCCCGCTTTTGTGAAGGCGAAAAAAAATCGTAACCTCTTACACGGAGAAAGAAAGTCATGAAAGCTGCTATTTCTGGCGCGAGCAAATCGTTTAAATTCCTGCCAAGAATTTTATGAGCAATTGCACTGCCCTCCTTCCTACCAACAGAGCATGTAAAAAGAAAGAAAAAAAACACGAGAAATTTTTGCGTCAGCATTTTAAATTTCACAACCGTGATATCCACTACAACCTTTGCGGTATACCAGCTCATTTTCGAAGTCTCCCCTGGCGGAAAGTAAATAGATATAAGTTCGGGTTTAGTAGCTAAACGAAACAAACTCCTTTTATAGTAGAAAAATTGTAAAAAAAAAATTGGGTAAAAAATTAATAATACAAATGTTGGCAATATCTGAAATTTCTAGGAGAGAAGAGGGTTGCGACAAACCACTACTATCCTATTACCCATATTTTCTACGAGAACAGGCCCATGCCAACACTGGACTCACTATCTTTTAGAAAAGGTAATATGTTTTAAGCTTTGCGTTTATTAACAAATAAATTATAAGTAGAGTACGATGAAAATGAGGCTTCGGTGATTCGGAAGGGGAACTTGTCAAAATACCGTTGCTACTGCTCCCCTAAAACTACTATTATCGGCGTGTAGTTCTGTCTGGATGCAGGTGTCACGATAAAGAATAGTCGCTTTCGTTTGTAGGTACACGTGGCTATCTTATAAATACACTTGCATATACAGCCAACATATAGATTTTCAAGGGTTGACAAGCAACCCACGACCCCAAAACCTACAACTCAGATCTCTAACGAATTGTAAATTAGTGCAGACACGTTGCGAAATAAGGCTAAAGCTACAAGCGGAAATGCATCACCTGGCCCAAAAGACTAATGGCACAAAGTTAGGTGCTTAAAAGCCACCTGGCCTGAAATTCACCAGCCCTTGCACACTTAGCAAGAGACACCTGACTTAAGGCACCTACTTTAGACACTTTATATTAGATACTGTCTTAGACATTAGACGTTCAACACTTGACCTTAGGTGCGCATTCTAAAATTCACCCTGCTTTTAAGCCACTGGGTCGTAAAACTACCTGGTTTCAACGTCCATGGTTTTATGTCACCTGGCTTAGACTCAACTGCATCAGTCACTTGGCATAAACACCATTGCCCTGCTCACTTGACCTTATCCACTGATATGCAGTTATTTTGAACCAAATTGATATTTTGTCAAATAACGTATTATTAATAAAGCCAAAACAAAATAACCTCTGTGGCTATAGTCAGGTGAATTAGGAGCCATCTTTTCTCTGCTATACAGATAACCTATTTCAGTGACAGACCTTTTTTGTACAGTTCGATTTCGATACTGCACAGCCAGTAATAGAGGTAATTATTTGTTATAAAAATGCATTGAAAAGTTCCGAGAATATACTATAGCGTTTTTCAGGTGTGCAGCACTACAGTCCTAAATATTCAAATTCAAAAATATAAAAATATAAAAATTCAAAGTCCTAAATATAATCCTAACATAAAACATGTGCGAAGCGATGGCAGGGTGTAATTAAATAATTCCATTAAACCTGAAAGAAGAAATATTAGTATTTTAAACATAAAACCTTAATGAAACTATGGTGGGCTTTATTTTAATAACTTTACAAAAATATCACGCGAACGAAGTCGCACGGGTCAGCTAGTTTACATTAAAATCTGTATTACATGCCCACTTAGTCCCACCTCATTTTAGCACATTTCCCGCCAGTCCGCAATGTTCTAGTGTTCTCCGAGCGCCCTCATGCACAGTTGCCTTCACTCCTCTAATATCACGCCCTCTCGTCCATTCACACCAAGAACGTCTCGTCCGCCGTCGTCTCATAGTCGTCCGTTCCTGACTTCGCTCCCGTACCTATCCAGATAGCCTCCGCCAGACTGCCGGCAGTCCAGCGATGGGTAGTGTTTATAGGCTTGTAGTCCATCACCCAGAAATTTCGCTAAACCCCACGTTGCGCCGAGGGTCCTAATTCCCAAATTTTTCTTGTGCGTCCTTTACATTTGTCGGTTTCGCGAGCAGGGTGAGGAGGAGCTGTGACACCTGCCAAGTCTCGCCGCTGTCAATCATTTCCCGACTTCCCCGGGAAGGGGAGGAGGAGTAGGCAGCGATCGCGTCTCCCTGGGGGGGGGGGGGGAGGGGGAAGTTGGAGGCGAGTCACTTCCCACAAAGTCGAACCACGAATAACGGGAGCTCACAGCCGGTGCGACCTACATTGCGTAACAATATGTTTGTGCGTAATTTTAATTGTGTTATCTGCTTGTTGTTAAAAGTAAGCAATATATTTAAATTTTTCAGTTCCTATTTTTTTTTGCAAGCAAAAAATAATACACAGTGGTAATTATATACAAAATTATTGAACAATTAGTAAATTGTAAATTTGCTGTGGTAAAACATTTTCAATTATACCTCCGAAACTGAAATTATGACAGGAAAACGAAGAATTTGTGCATAATAGCCAATAATTTCCCGTAGTCAGTCTTGGTAGAAGAGTGTATCATGTCAGTTCCAAATATAATGGACGCATGGTGTTCCATCTGTCTGCTTGTTGAGTATTTGTGGAGCTTGATGCACCGTCGCTGTATACATCTTGATACAAACAGTTTAGCAAACACTTCTTACTATCTGTTTTCATTGAACGTGAGCTGCAGTCCTTCCGCCCAGACTCCTACCAAAGTACGCTCTAAATGAATCAGTGACATATGTGCAACTTGTTAGACTAGTTGCCGAATGTCAACTGTAGCTATTCACGGTGAAGTGAGCACTTTTGAGGCCCTAGTTACTTTTTCCTTATAGCTATATTTTATTCTTTAATCACCTTTTAAAATAATTATTGCCACGTAAGTAACAAACACATTGTTTATATTCCACCACACTTGGAAGTTAACGTTTAAGGCTAAAATAAAATATATTTACAGACTACTATAACAATTGAGCGGGCTCTCAAAAGTGCTCGTTTTACCCTGAATGGCCTCTAGTTAGAGCCCCGAGTATTTCGCGAATTCATCCGGTAGGAAGGTAGACTTAAAATACTTGTTTTTTTTTTCTCTTTCCATTGTGATTGGACGGCAGTTATTTGGACACGCCCCGTTTAACAGTGAGCCAGTAGTAAGCAGGAGACAATAGTGTGAGTGAGTGTTGAACAGTCTTGTACAATGGTCTCACTTGATTGCAGCAACCAGTGAGCAAACGAGAGTGTCTCGAGTGTATAAAGGAGTGGGGAGTCTAGCATGCTTCCAAATCAATTCGCGAAATACTCGGAGTTCTACGTCTAGCAATATGGTAACGACTGGTATAGAAGCCACGAAGAAGTTGAACTTACTGCAATTCAGCGCATAATGTCCGTAATTTTCAAGAACTGTAATTATTGTAATATACCATTAATTTATACTGGAATATATATTCACGGACTTGGAGAGATTTTGACTATAGCATATTTACAATGTATCTTTCATGCATTTGCTGTCTCCCGGCATTTCCGGCTGTGCTATTCATGAACAAATTTTCCATGTAACGGCAACACAGGCGTTTTTTTCTTTACACTAGCTTGGAGACATTGATTAGCATCAAGCAAATAAAGAAATATGTCCTAAGTGTATTTACAAAATAATAAATAAAACCACCGGATTAGGAATTTCTAGCAGAATTAAAATTTAAAGTTTAAACAAAAAATTAGGCAAAATAAGTCGCAGTGTGTTAATAATTCCATGTTGCCATTATTTTTTAAGAAAAACAAATGCATTATACGATGGTAAAAAATTTCGACTTTAACAAGAACATCGATTTGCATCCAATTTCGTGTTTTAAATATGTTGACATTTGGTCGTGCGTGGTTCCAAGGTTAAACACAATCTTATACGTATTTTTTTATTGGTATTACGTCGTAAGTCGTCGGAGCACACTTGTAACCGAACCTTCCATTTTACGCGCGTGTCCATTATCGTTAGAGCCATGTGCGTATGCGAAGGAACGTGGGCGGGGGATGTTAATACTCGCACGAGCGTGTTTATCCCTGCGGCGACGGACCGGTTGGTAACACTTGTAAGTGGCGGCCCCCTGCTTTTAGGGTGGGCTGTAAAGTCAGTTTAATTGGCCCACGAACCCCCCCGCTCGATACGGACGTGTGAATGGACCCGTAGCGACGCGCCAAGACCATCTCCGACCCGGGATTGTTTCAGTTGGCAGTTAGACAAAGTGCTCCCGAGCCAATATGAATAGCTGCCTTGCCTCGGGCGGCCCACGCATTCCGGCGGTAAAATATACCGACGATAGCATCACAACACGAGAACATTAAATTTCTTTTGCAGTCGCTATCATATTTCAGGCGTACTTTTTCTTATACGCTGACCACTATAAAGCATTTGAAATACTTACATAACGTAACAAATCCCCATGTATTATTAAATGACACGGGGAAATTTTGTGGATTTGTTTGGGTATCATTGCACAATGCAGGGTTAATGATTAAAACCTGTGAAATTCTACGAAAAGTATGCACGTCACCAAAAAAAAAGGCATATGTTCATAAATACTTACAAGGCACTATTTCCCCTGCTTTTCGGGAGGTGGTGTGGTATATCTCGATCGGATGCATTGTTGAGTTGATTCTTTCTCTTAAGTGATTTTATATTTCTATGCCAGCAAATAATGGTTCAATCCTAATTCCGTACGTGCTAAATTACAGAACAGATCAAATCTTGCATATAAAATTAATACTTTATTTCGTTTTGTAACAGTGGTTGGAGGCCAACTTCCCCCCACCCTCCCCCCGCTGGCCCAGAAAGTTATATATATATATATAAATTTTAATGGTACTGCTGAAACATATTTCAAACTAAAATTGTTGAAATGTCTCTGTGAAGCATTAGCATTGTTTTTTTTTTTTTTTTTTTTTTTTTTTTTTTTTTTTTTTTTTTTTTTTTTTTTTTTTTTTTGCTAAAACGTTTGAAGTAAATACCCCACTAATATACCCTGCATTAGTAAATAACATTTCCATATCAAATATTTTTTTTATGTGCTTTAAACGCCCAGTGTAGAGTTCAAATGCAAGCGGTGGTTCAGACAGGCAGCATACACTAAGAGACCAGAACATGAAATAATGAGGCAGCAACACCAAAATGGCAGTTATTTGTTTTATTACATGGATTGAGGAAGTCAGGTGTTAAAAAGATAGTATCATTGCCAAACATCGGAAGGACATAAGTTCCGAGTCCAGTCCGTCTTACTTTCTAATTATCTATAGCTAAGAAGTATACATTACGGCAATCTATTGGCGAGAAAACTCGGATGCTTTCCGTGTGTCTATTACTAGAGCAGTTTTATGTTTCAGGAAAAATATTTGTGCAAAAGTATTTTTATCAGAAAACCACACAGGAAAAAATTTCATGTGATAATTCTGATGTGAAAAGCTCTGCTTTGAACACTGGCTTTGTAAAATTCCTTGAGAGGCCGCCGGGGCCGCGGTGGCAAAGCGGTTAGCCTGCTCGCCTCCCACGAAGACTAACCGGGTTCAATCCTCGGCCTGGTCACCGGATTTCCGCATGTGGGAATCGTGACGGACGATGTCGCTGGTCCGAAGGTATTCTCACTGATCTCCCGTTTCCCCGCCACTTAATTTCGGCGCTGCTCCATACTCACCTCAATCACCCTATCAAGATCAGGACATTCCTCCGCATCATGCGAACCCAGCCTAGAAAATGACACCAAAGGGCCAGCGCACCATGTTCGTGTGCACTCAGTTTCACACTCACACTAATTTGCATAAGAACGACTTCTTACTAAGCATTACCAACGCACTTACATTCTTCCTGTATTTATGGATACTGATTATAAATGAAATAATATAATTTATAGGCTAAATATAATTAAAAGTTCAATTGAACAAAAATAATATATTATTATGTTTAAAAAATTTTTAATGTTTGTTTTACATGACATATTTCAGAAACAACCAACCATCTCATACATGGGGTGATTTAAAAGGTTTGATTTTAAAAATGTGAAGAAACCGCTAACTGACTATAATCATAAACCGATTATTACGTTGAAGGGTGGTCGGGTCGCAAGCACGGTACTTAAGAACAGGTATAGGTGGTTCACGGTTAAATGAGCACTTTTGAAAGCCCTGCTTAAGATCTACTTCTATGCACGTTGTGTATTCTTCCGCCTTATGTAAAATTAACACTGGCATGGGCCTCATAACTTTGTTCATGCGTCGGTCAGGTGAAAATGTGTAATTATTAGAAAATAATATATGTTACAAATCTGGCAATTCTTACACTAAGATGTAATAAAAAAAACAGAAAAAGAAATAAATAATTTAAGTCATCACAAAAGGTCACATAAAACATTTTATTCGACGTTAAGATATGAAACTACTTTTCTTCTATCGTTACCAACCTTACTGGGTGCACGCCTCTCGGCGCGCCTGTTACAATATATGCAGTCAGGGTCAGTGACTTTTTTCTAAGGTTCATTTCAAAAGTGCTCACTTTATCGTGAACAGCCTTGAGTCTGTAGTTGTCCGCGGCGATGTTACCCGGCTCTTCATGAAGAGTGAATAACGCACGCCTAGGGGGATGGTATGGCGAGTCTGTCCCCTCCACGTGCCTAACTCTGGCATCACATGACCTGAGTTGACCACGCCCCGGCCCTGAAACACCGCCCAGGCGCGCCGTATTTCCAGCTCTGCGAGCTCAACATTGAGCTTGGAGGCATCCATATACCACTCTTAAGAGTCGCCCAAGTATCTTCAGCCCACTCACTTAACATCGAGGCCTTGAAAGTCTACTACTCAAGATATAAACTACACTATCTACCAAAAAGTAATTGGGCACCTGTCCACAATGTTTTCTCGTGGTTGTCACCCCGTTAGAATCTCGTATGGCCACCTCTTGCCTCCATAACAGCAGCCACCCTGTCTGGCATGCTCTCTACGAGTGTGTGCAGGACATCCACGGGGATTCGTCGCCATTCCGCTTGCAACTATTCCATGAGTTGAGCAATAGATTTTGGCCGCGCCTGACGAGCCCTCGCCCGGCTATCCAATTCTTCCCAAAGATGTTCTATAGGGTTGAATTTGGGGCTCTGGGCGGGCCAGTCCAATCGGCGAACATTGTTGTCGGCGTACCACTGCATAGTAGCCCTTGAAACATGACACCTGGCATTGTCATCCTGGAAGTAACAGGGGTCAATTCCGTAAAAACGCCACAATGTTGGGAGCATTTCATTATCCAGAATGTTACAATAGGCCTCTGTGTTCATGCTACCATGGACAAACACCAGCGGTCCTACGCTGAAGGCCATGAAACACAAGTCAACTGACGTACTGAATGACCTATCTTCACGGGTGCACAATTACTTTTTGGTAGATAGTGGACTTTAATTTAAATGCATATGTTGTGAAATACAAATAATTTGGTAATTAATTAACATGTAATTTAAACGTCCATATCTGGAAAAGTGTAAAGTGAAACTGTTTTAAAGAATAGTGATATCCTGAAGCGTACAGGATTGATGGACTCACATAAGACAGAGGCCTTACACAAAATCTTGCCTCGTCATCGTTCTCTCCGCAGCTAACGCCCGGTTACACCATTGAGAATCAGCGATTCTTCTAGGTTCAAATACCGGTTTTATCCCGGTTCAGCGCATTTGGCTGTTGCAACAATGCGATCTGCGCACCGAACTAAGATCAATTTGCACCTTCTCCTGAACCTGCCTTTTGGCGATTCAGGAGAATGATCTCGGATCAAGTACATACGAGTGTTTTATTTTAAAATTTCAAAGTTATATTGAAAATCAATTTTGTTTTAAAATGACATAAACATTCAAATATTCCGTATTTAAGCTCTGTTTGGCACTTAAACATACATTTTACTAAGGATTTATAAAGTCAACAGAGAAGAATAAAAGTTGTGTTGAATGTAGTATATGTGAAGATAAAAGCACTGTAAAATATTTTATTTACTAGAAATAAACTTGGTAATATTTAAATCGTTTATAATGGGTTTGGTTGTTTTTACTGTTGCAGAATGTAAATTGAGAACTTTTACAAAGACTTAAGATGCAATGAATTTTTTTATATTGAAATAAAGATGGTATTAATGTTTTGCAAAGAGAAAACGAAATTTATGCTTTTCCCTCCGATCAAACAACACGGAAAACTGGAAAAACCATTCAGAGTATCAAAAACTGTCCTAATTTTCCGCACGAGCTAATCTCATGTCGAATTTATTGCTCACGAAAGAGCAGCCGTAGCCGACAGATGTAGTTTGAAAATACGAAACAGATAGCGCTAAGAACAATTTTATTTTTGGGAATTCAAAACAACATTATACAAACTTGAATATTATTCAGCAACGTTCGTACAACAATTATTTTACTTAAAACAAATAAAACATCGTACCATCTAGTTCTATGTACACTACCTTCTTCAATAATATTGGTATTAAAAATAACGATACAAATGTGTGCCAAGTGTTTCCAATCAAACGAAACAACTGAAATGGGAGTTTTTTCAGTGCATTAAACTAAATTATATAGTAAAGCATCCTTGTCTTAAGATATAATGTTCACAAAAACTTATTAATTGTCTCCGAACTTCAAAATAAACATTTGCATCATGATGTCACGAAATGAGAGCCAATCACAAACAGTGTTTCATCGCAAGCCTAGTTTTGAACCGAGATCAATTCATCTACGATCAGAACTCGGTAGTTAGCGTTGGTGCAACATCCGTACATTGAACTCGGATCAAACTAAAGGTCATCTTTGAACCAAGATCTTATGATCTAGGTTCAGGGCTGTTAATGGTGCAACCGGGCATACCTCATACAGACCGCCCAGGTAGAAACTGATCACGATAAATTCAGCACTTTTAAAATTAATTTTAGAAAGAAGTCACTATTCCTACCTGCATATATTTTAACGGACGAACTGAATAACATGCGCCCAGTAAAGTTGGTAACGTTTAATTGAAGATAATTCCATATATTAACGTCGATTAAAAAGTGTCAGATGACCATTTGTGATAACCTAAATTATTTGTTTCACTTTCTGTTTTTTTTTAATCCATCGAAGTGTAAAAATGTACAGTTTGCAAAACATTTTTTTTGTAATAATTTCACAGCTGCACTTGACCGACGCATGAATAAAGTGACAAGGCCCATGACTATGTTAATTTTGCATAATGCGGAAGAATACACAATGTGCCATACAAGTAGATAAGCAGGGCTTTCAAAAGTACTCAGTTTACCGTGAACAGCCTTTAGAAACTGTTGACCCATAGGTGCCGTTAGACCGACTGAAAATCGTCATTTGTACCAAATGTACAAAATATTCCGGGCGTTCATTGACGGAGCTCGCTTCTCTAATAAAGAATTTCGTTTACTGACTTTATGAAAAATCTTTTGTCTTGAAATTTCTTGCACGCAATTTGTTGCTTATTTTATTATTTACTTGGAAATCTCCAAATCCACTATTCAGTTGCAAAATATTATCAGTGCGCGCAAGTGTTTGATGTCCAGCTTGTTATGAATTCACGATTTCGTTATGGCCTCTCGCTAGCGTGACCATAACCTAACCACTGTGAAATAGACCAATGGGAACTAGGGTTCTCTTATCCGGGTAGAATGTCAGGCGGCTGACCGTGCTAGAAACACAGATTGTCACGTTACCGCTTTGGGAGAAAAAAAAAATGCCGAGAGGTTTGTGGTGTAGGGGTCGTGCTGGCATGATACCATTCCGGAGACGCGATGGTCCCCTTGTGGACGTAACGGGAATGGGCGGGAGGTGGCTGGTGTGTGTCATGGTGTGAGGGTGGGGGGTGGGGAACCCATCAGGGAGGCCAAACGACCGTGGCGGCGCTGAGATCGCGCGGGTAATCCAGTGTTAACTACCGCCCCTAGCGGCGGGGGAGAGAAACGCGCGCGGTCGGCCCGAGGCGAGCTGCTCTTAACAACCTCTCCTTCACTCACCCCCCTCTCATCATTCCACAGGCATTATATTTGCACGTGGAAGCGTAATCATAGTGCACCATTATCCTGCCCGCACCGGAAGAGAAGTAGCATTTTAAATAATGGAGGCGCGTTTCGGAATGTTTTGAAATCTGTTAGGTTTTCGTGGAATGGCTTATGGGTTTTTGTAAATGCTGGTACGGGGGGGGGGGATCTATTTTTTCCCCCCAAATAGCAAACCCCCATTATTGGAAATATCTGCTCGTCACTTACATTGAAGCACGCCTTCCATGCTTCCATATCACGCTATTACGAAGTTTACTATTTTACTGATGAACAACTACTTTCATTATGCTAAATCTAAATACAGCGAAGGATGTGATTCATAAACAGGTTTCTTTTCAACCCAAGGTAAAAATAAACCTGTGATGTGACGGGAAGACTTACAAAAAATAAGAATGAAAACACAATACGACTTACGATTTAAAATTGTTATTAAGAGGTCTTCACAATTATAACGCTACGAAACTAACATTATTGTTTTCTATGGCACTTTATTAGCAACGTAGAAACATTTTTGATACAAGTTCTATTCCCAATTTAACCTAGTTTTTCCAGTGTATTTAATTTGTAGGTTTTTTTTAAATAAAAGACTTACCCAGCATCAAACTACGAGAAGACGAGCGAGTAACAGACAGATATAAAGGCACCTAATCCTTCGGTGTAAACTTTCAAATTTCTAGTAAAAAAGTTTCACCAGGTCTCCATTTCTGTGAGACAAGAACAAAATGTCGCCACTTAAAAATAATTATATCTAACAGTGCGTTGTATCTGAATTATCGAAACGATGTAAGGCGAACGCCATTTTGCACAAGTACAAGGAGAGGTTAATGGGATACGAGTCGTTTACGGGAAGTCAAGGCCTCGTGTAACTTAAGAGAGCTCGCAAATGTAATCAAAGTGCAAACAATTAGCTAATCGTTTAATAATCTCATTTCCTGCTAAAAACAAGATGTGTGCTGAGTGTGACTCGCATCTCCATCGCAAAAATGAATAGAGTGTGACTCGCATCTCCATCACAAAAATGAATAGAGTGTGACTCACATCTCCATCACAAAAATGAATAGAGTGTGACTTGCATCTCCATCACAAAAATGAATAGAGTGTGACTCGCATCTCCATCGCAAAAATGAATAGAGTGTGACTCGCATCTCCATCGCAAAAATGAATATGAATATGAATACCAGTGTAAGTCAAGATAACTCCGCCAAATAAGCTATGTATAAACATTAATAGCGTTTAAGAGCATACACGATATTTTATTTCGAAAAAACTCATGAAATGTGAATTTATATACAGAATAATTAAAAACTCTCTGTAATAATAATATTGTTATGTGGGAGAAGAGAACACCGACACAAACATTGGAGAGTAGAGGGATTTGAGCATCGAAGTCTTGAGAGCCAATGAGGGTGCAGTGAGGCGAGTATGGAGCAGTGCCGAATGCAAGGGCGGGGTAAGTAGGAGATATCAGAGAAAACCCCCGACCAGCGACATTACGTAAGTGGAAATATGCCGAATGAACTAACCTGTTGGTGCCAAGGAGCATTTAATGAATTGTGGCTGAGCTGGCACAAAACCAGTGAATAATATTTGAGCATATGTGCTAAGGAAAGTTATAGACAGTTGCAGTCGTCAGCGACATTCCATGCACGGTAACGTTGAAGCACTAGTACATGTTTACATTTTATCGGTATTTCAAGAACATTTTCACAAGTTAGGGGATTATTTTGACGAGAAAGGGAATCTGATTCGCCAAGTTCGTCTACACTCAAGGTTCTTCATGCGGCCTTGGAAAATGAACTCTAGACATGTGGAATATTGCCTGTGAAGTCGGTGTTAGCGCACACATGCGCAGCTCAATAAATAAATGGCGTGGGATTACGGTCTGTTTCCAGGAAAGATACAAAACTATATTCTACAACCGTCACTTTTTACTTTTATCATATTAATTACATTTAAGAGAAGCAAAATAGTGAACACGGCTAAAAACAGCATTTGTGAGGGGTTTTCGTGCGCAGTTACCATAAAGGAAATGAAATAGTACAAAATGGCGTCTGTCGTTTATCAGTAGAATTTCATTGCGTGTAATAATATCGTACAGTCACACGTGTAATTTGCGAAAAATTCAGCTACAAAAGGCTGTTCACGGTAAAGTGAACACTTTTGGGGCCCTAGTTACTTTCTTCTTTCAGCCATTTTTATCCGGTAACTACCTTTTTTAATAAATATTACCATCTAGTTAAAAAAATCAGTGCGTATATTCTACCGCACTCAAAATTTAACGCCTAAGGCTAAAGTAATATATATTTATTGAATATTATTCTAAATGAAAGGGCTTTCAAAAGTGCTCAATTTACAGTGAATGGCCTATACCCGATAATGCTTTGCTCAGCCTTGGGATGTGCCATCACAATGCTTCCTTATCATTTTGAGTGCGGTTCAGATTGACTGGAAATTAAGACAAGCTAGAAATTTTTCAGTCGCCTATATTCACCGTCGTCAGTTCTGATGGTCTGCGTATCCCCATTCACAACCATCCTATTGGTTCTCACAACACCGGACACGCCCACTGTATATACAACGTTCGTTGCTGGTCGACCATCTACCATTATAATGCCGAGTTAAAATTATCCCAATCAAATGTTAATATACAGTTCATCCTGTTAACTGGAGTTATATGCTCTTCGAGCGTTGCTGAAGTAATCTACTGCGTTGTAGAGGATCTTATAGAAACTGCTTGTGAAGTAGTAACTTATTTATTAGGCCGTGTCTTCAAAGAATGCGGATGTCATTATTTACGGCAAACTCAAAGTGTTAAGGCCAGACGTGACGTTGAGGCGTCTAAAACTGTACTAGGGATTTCCCTTAAGTCAAATAATCTCAGCGACCAAGAGACTGATAACCTTATATTGACCTTCGGTCAACGAAAGTGTCACGCTTCTGTCGAGGATGCTCAGGTAAGGTTTTAATTTTTTTATATTTTGTATTGACAGCCCAAGATACAAGATGCATCTCAAGTCATTCCAGCAATCGTAATACGCTCCATCTTACATGTAACTTGTCCGATTTTACTAAAATAAACGTTACTTCTTCCAAAGTTGTGTCGCGGGACGTGCGTTGTAGCACTACGACTTCAGTCCGTTTAACATGTTCTTGTGGCTCAGTCACTGTCTCCGTAAACACTACGACTTCAGTCCGTTTAACATGTTCTTTTGATCATGAGTATGGTAACACGCCAACTTTTGTACACGCTCCTTGCATCGAAAGTATGCCTTGAGGCTCTCTACCTTCCTTAAAAATTTGTACCGAGAGATTTGTAAAAATAAATATATACATTTTTGGAAATGTGTTTCCTTTCTATCTTTTTCATAATGACAATCATTCTATGACTGTAATACATGCCAATCGTATATAATATAGGTTTTCATAAAGAAATGCATGCTCATTAATAAATCCCATATAGGGCACAAAATTAACACTTAATGTCTAAATCAAGATGATTTATAATTGAGTGTCTTTGGTTCTTTAATCTTAATATGGCTCATCATATCGCTGCAATTGTGTCAGTTCACATTACTATAGCAGAAAATGGCGGTAGATAGAATTTACATAGATTAACTGCGCGTGGTGATGGAAGGCATGGGAAAAGTCGTTCGAGGTCCATACAAGGCCCGATGTTGCGGCTGCCTACAACTGGGTAAGTTCCTGGCAAAGTACCAAGCTATAGACCTACGTGCTTGGTAAGTCTAACAGTATCGCAGGTCGAGCAGAGCTTTAAATCAGTACTTGCCGGTTCGCCTTGGTTTCCGCTAAGTGACCATTTCGTTGGCCGATGCTGAAAAAACGGTTCTTGATGATTAATTTTATATTGTTTTTTGACTCCTTACTCTTAAGTGAAAACTAAGCAATAATACATGATACGTGTGTTAATATCTGGTGTTTTTAAACAACACCGACAAACTCTAGAAGGTTATACTTACAGAAATAACAAGACGAATATATATGTATCACTTTTCCCCTTGACCGATTATTTAAGGGAATAATCCCCCCCCCCCCCAAATTTAGCTTTAAAATGCTTTTCGCTTTAACTATCAAAAACTACTTGCGATTAAGCAACAAATTGAAAATAGTGTTTTGTAGAACGGATATCTTACATCTCTAACTACGCAGTCGGCAGTAAAAATGGGGTTGGTATCTTTCTTTTTGGATAGAACTTTATAACCTAGAGATGTACGCGATTTAAAAGAAAAAAACCTTACTGATCAACATGTGCAAACTAACACGAAATGTCGTCTTGTCGCAACACTCCTAGGTGCGCAGTTTTCGATATACGCATGCGTAACTCTGAAAACAGAATATGTGTCGCATGAGAGGTTGGCAACACATAATACAAGATTGCATTTTAAGTTAGGATTTTGCTAGCGGCGCACAGCTTCTATAAAAATCAATGTAAGGGGAAAGTGCATATACATTTTCGTCTTATATTTTCGCGAGGAATAACCTGCTGGAGTTTCTCGGTGGTATTCGAAAAAATTCGATACATGTATGTGTATATATAGGCCTACACAATACATTCCGAAAACTGCGTGCTATCATATCAAGCAATTTTATTATTTATTAAAAGATCAGTACCATGTAAGTGAATGCCCGAAAAGTCAATCATTGTCATAATAAAATCATCACGTGGGATGTTTTCCACTACAGTCAGGTAGTATTGTGTAATTGTTGTCAATACTCAATAGTTGGCAGTACACAGAAGAGGAGAAGGCAGGAATCTTGTGGCAGCTGCAAAGTAATTTGAGGGAATTTACGGTGACAATTTTTTGTGGCGCTCTGGAGAACTTGCAATTATCGTGTAGTGATAATTAGGTTGGTTGTTAGTAAACAAAATAAAATACTTCTTTTGCAATTACGAACGAACAGTTTCATGGTCACAACGAAATATATTTGCAGGTTGAGTCCAATATTGTTTGTTTTTTTTTTTTTTTTCACATAAGTTTCCTAATTTTGTAAAATAGTAGTTCGGATTTTTCATTTCTGCAAATTTTTTGGCTCTATTGCTGTTTTACACATTAGAAAAAACTGATCCCGATACGCTGATGAACAAAGAAACCTTCAAGGGGAAAAACAAGCGTTATTGGACTTTGAGATACAAAGTGCAGATAATATGGACGAATTTGTAACTTTTGTAATGCATGTATAGAGTGTTTTTGCCTTCTTGGTTACTACTGGAGCAAGCATACTGAAGGAATGTATATGGAACGGGAGAGCCGGAAACAAGGTGATTATTGGCTTCATTTCCTGTAATTGTCTGCTGTTCTTGGCAGTGACGCTCTAATGCAGCAGCAGGAAGCGAGCGGCTCGAGTTCTCAACTCGCCTCTGGCCAAGGCCACGTTATCATAATTGTCATGTAGATGTCGATTTGTTTGCCAGGTGTGTTGCAGTACATTTAAGACCCGCAAATAAAGAACAAGACTCCAATGGAAACTGGTAGAATACAGGAAGTTCTTAGGGCAACACTGACACTCGCATATGCCATGACCTGTACACGCTTTGCACCCAAATGGAGCGTCAAAAGCGTGTTACCTTAACACTTACGTAGAGAAATGTCTAACGCGTTGATTTGGCACGTATTCGAACACAGCGGTCTTGAAACGCCGATGTGAAATATACTTTGAATCTTGTATATACTGTTCACGGTAAAGTGAGCATTTTTGAGGCCTTAGTTACTTTTTATTCCCACCACTTTTTAAAATAAATATTGCCATGTATTTAATAAACAAAATGTATACATTTCACCGAGCTCGAAATTTAACGTCTAAGGATACAATAAAATATATTTATTGACTATTATTCCAAATGAAAGGGCTTCCAAAAGTGCTCACTTTACTATGAATAGCTTATACTTAGAGTTGGCACGTGTCCTCTCGTTATAAAAAATGTTATCTGTGAACTAATCCAGCAGCTTCAATTAATAATATGTATTTCAAACGCGTTGCATCGCAGTTCACGTGCCAGGTAGGAAAGATGAAGGCTGATGGATCTCCTAATTTATAGCTGTTGTTCTTAGACTTCGGTGCTCGGATTTTGAGTCCATGAGGACGGTGTTGTCTCATCAACGGTCCGGCCTCCTCGCTATAATCACAGCGACACACATTTGTTTTGCTTCGACGTGGTTGATTTTACAGCTTGCAGCCAAATGGGAACTATTTAGGCCTAGTCATCAAGCTGTTCACGATAAGGTAAGCACTTTTGAAATTAACCTTAGAATAATGTCACTGCTCTTGCGTGGCACACATTTGAACGGGTGCACTGAGTGACATGCGCCCAGTAAAGTTCGTAGCGATGGAGGGAAAGTAGTTCCGTATCTTAACGTCGATATAAAAAGTGCTAAGTAACCATTTGTAATAAGTTAAATTATTATTTTTTCTGTATGGTTTTTAATACGCCAAAGTGTAAAAATGAGCAGATTTGTAAGATATTTACTTTTCTAAGAATTTAACAGTTTCACTTGACCGACGTATGCATAAGGTGATGAGGCCCGTGACAATGTTAATTTTACATAAGGCGGAAGAACACCCAATGTGCATATAGGTAGATCTTAATCAGGGCTTTCAAAAGTGCTCATTTTACCGTGAACAGCCTATAATAAACTTTAAACGCAACGTAACATTTTTAAAAGGTAGCTAGGTTAAGTTAAGAAGGAGAATTATTAGACTTTTCGAAGTCATAAATCACTTAACAAGTTGAAACTTTTCGTAACAGATTGCTACGCTGTTATTTAAAGGTTTCTGCGAAATCAGTCGGGTCATAAGATAAATACAGAGCTTGTCTTGCTGAGTTAATAGTCTTCAATTGGTGTCAACTGCCACTCTTACTTCTGCAGCTAAGGCTTTCGCTGGCCGCAGATAAGTAATGTTGTTCGGGTAGGACAAAATTTGTTTATCTTTATGGTGTGTAATTTTCCTTCGTTTTGTCTTCTGTTTTTTAGTCACCAAAGGCAATTGAACGCAATTCAATCACACGATTGCCAACAAACTTAAAAAAAAAAACATCGAAAATGTAACGTGCCGCAAACGTCACATAACCTGTATGTGCGGCGGATCCAGCTGGCGTGTGGTCTTGCAATCACTACTAGACTCCTTCGCATTTTCGTTCTGGCATAAATGCGGTGTAGTTAATAAACCTTTGTAGGGCCTATAAATGATGCATATGTATACACACGTATCCATGTTCATGCATAAATATTTAGTTGACTCAATAAAACGTAATACCTTGGAAGTTAATTTCATATAAGGTCGTAATTAAAAATATCAAGAAAGCTATTTTTATGGCAGTTGTCTATTCTAGTTTATTTGGTTTGGACGTAGGATTGCAAGCAAAAATACGAAGTATCTTTCCAATGAAATGTGAGTGGGAATAACAAATGAGATGCCAGAAGACGAACTATTGTGTGAAAATATGAATACATACACACGCACGCTCGCTAACAATAATCCATTTACAGAAATACATAATTAGCGATAGCAGTATTTCGTGTTTGTTAATTCTAATGTTGCAAATCCACGACTCGCATGCAAATAGGCAAGAAGCGATAACAAAAAAAGTTTATTCAAAAAAGTAGAACGAGGGTACCATGTTCCGAATCGCATCCAGCCACGTGTAATTTTAATGGAAAATTGGTATCAACAAAAACTGGGTAATGTAAACCAGGTCGTTCTTACGTATAAACGATGTCATTTTCCCTCTCCATTAGTAGTTCTCTTAGAAGAGCCATTGCTACCGTTAAGCTAGTGGGATCGCACGATGGTGTTACGGGCAGAAGGAAGCGATTATAGCGCTACCTTTCGGTAAGATGTATTCTTCTAAGGTTGGGAAGAAAACGGTATTCCTTATGAGAGAGTTTGATAAAGGCTGTTCAAGATAAAGTGAGCACTTTTGAAAGTTGGTAGCGATGGAGGGAAATTAGTTCCATATCTTAACGTCGAATGAAAAGTGCTACCATTTGTAATAACTTAAATTATTCCCTTTTCTTTCTGTTTTTCTAATGCGTCAAAGTGAAGAAAAAAAAACACACTAGCATATTTGCAAAATATTAATTTTTATAATAATTTTACATATTCACTTGACTAACGTATGAATAAAGCGATGAGGCCCTTGACAATGTTAGTTTTACATAAGGCGGAAGAACACACAACGTACATACATGTAGAACTTAAGCAGGACTTACAAAAATCGCTCATTTTACAGTAAACATCATATATAATGAAAAATTTCCGCCGCAAAGTGCGCTGATGTTCCACAGAGGTCGCTTTCACGCTGGTGGTAAATTGAGAAACTGTGTTTATTTGCGTGCCAAATTTTTTGGTTCGAATTGTAATACACATTGTAAAAAAAAATGTAATTTTTATTGAGAAATTCTTTGTAATTTTACAAATGATTGGAAGATTGCGAAGATTCCTCATGTAAAACTACTCGATTAAAAAACTACAAGAGCTGTGTTTGTAATATACGTCAAAAAATGTTGTACTATACTGATAAGTTTCCGCGAGCATCAGCAAATTGGCGGACACTCAACAACGTAAAACCGTACATAACGTTTATGCAAAAACTATGAGTGATGTAAAATGTAGCTGCGTGCAAAAATAAGTATATTGCAAGTTTGAATAACTTAAATCACTTAAAAAAACTCAAATAATCATAATAAAACAATAATTTCTATAAAACGTAACCATATTAGTCAATAAATGTTAATGTTTCCTAGTACAAGAATCTTAAATCCTTAAAAACTCTTTAAACTTCCAGAATCCTCTCAATACCTCGTTGTTAAGAGCCTTCCAAATCCCATAACTCAACAACAGAAATATTAAAATGAAATAATGTACTTATTCTTCTTAACCAAATAACTTCATTAATATTTTTTCTGTAATTGCTGCTATATTAAATGTAAAAATAAGCTGGAAGCTCATCAGTTAATTGGTCTTGTGATAATGGGTGGCGGCTAATGTTATAGGGAGTGTGGGTTCTAATCCCTGAGCTGGAAAAGTGTATATGTATTTTTTCCGTAAATTATATTTTGAATAATTTTTTTTTATTTATTCAATGTTTGTAATCCATCACATGTTTGTTTACTACAAGAAAAAATATTTTATGTAGACTTCTCAGGAATGTCAGTTGTAATACAAAGCTATAATTTGTAATATTACAAATAACTATTTTCACCACCATCGGCTCTCAATACCTTGATGTTAAGGGTACTATGAAGCTGCGCGTCCAAAGTCAAGAAGCGAGGGAGCGATACGGGCGACACACGATGCACGCCTAGCGCCCCATCGCCCATACGCGCAAGGCATGCAGTGTTTCCGTCGTAACGCTGTACTGTGAAAATTAGATCTGTAATATAGGGGTTTTATTACACGCGAGGAAAGCCCACAGATTAAACTACATCCGTACCTTTTGTACTTTTCTCTTGCCGCTTAAGGAAACTGCATAGACAAGCTTAAAAAATGCGATATTTGACCATTTTCACGAATTTTTTTCGCCAAGAGTACACTTATTATGACAAAAGTAAAAAAATAAGGCCATATATAATTTTTTTTTTGTTTTTTTTCTGACAAAAAGTAATATTTCCAGAACTTTTATTTACCGAGATACGCGTTTACGCGCAAACAATGATTTCACAGAAAACGTTTCAGTACATAAGGACCCTTAATAAGAGCAACTCAAATCACTCCACTGCATTCAACATTTAACGTAATGGACACCCCTATAGAAGGGGAACGACTGCAGATATACCTACTGTTGTCAGAGGAGGTGCCTATTCCTGAAGGCGAACCCACGCATCAGCTTGTGTCGAAACTATAGCTGGCTGGCTAGCGGCTTATTTCCACGTAGGAGCCGTGTCGTAATGTTGCTAACAATAGGCGCTGGCGGTGTATTTGCACGCACCGGCCACGTCGACTTCGGGGGCCGCGCGAAAACAAACCGCTCAGGAATATCCCCCCCCGAGGGGTGGTGGCTGGGCAGTGAAACTACCTGGCCTGTCGCCAAGGTAACGGCAGCGCACTGGCTCCTCTGCCTCGAGAGCACCAGACGCCGGGCGGGTCCCTCCCTGACCAGTAACTGCAATATAGCCGCACATCCCCCCCCCCCCTCTTCTTCATAGATTCTAAGGATTTTATATGATTACGTATTACATTAATAATTACTTTGTAAAAATATTACAACTAAAAAAAATAACTTTAAACGTTTTTAAACGTAAATATAAGAATTCAACTTAAAACATTTATTCGTAAATTCTACAAATATTTATTTTATCATAAATTTTTCTTTCCAGCTTTTCTGTTTCTTTAAATTCATATCAAAGTTTAAAAAAAAAAACAGACGAACCTCAAAAAAGTTTTAGAAACATTTTTGTCTGGCATTCTAATAACATAGATAATTATTTTCAGATGCATTCTAACGCATAGCACACTAATTTTGTTAATTTTTAATATTTATTCGAAAAAAATTAATATAACTTTAATTTTCCTATATTTTGTTCCCTTTGTTTTCGAAAAGTGAACTTCTGGCAGTCATTTTTTTTTTTTTTCAAGTTATGATTTTGTTTCTATATGAAAACGTATGCAATATTCCGAAAAGGAAAGAAATTATTTTAGAGAAGGCTTTTGAACAGCTGACGTCTTTGGCGAGACGGAGTAGATGGAGCAGCGGTGGAATATAGTGGCGTGGGAAGCAGATATACCCCGACAAAGCCTACCTGCGAAAATCCGGGTTAGGCCCTGTTGGGAATGGAACCTGGTTAGCCGTGGTGGGAGGCAAACATCGTGGTTCACCTGGACAATTTTGTGGGATCAGCGAAGTGTACGTTTCGTCCTACATAATACAGTTCCTACATACTTCACGCTATAGTTCCAACTATATTCTAGTCTTAGATGTTTGTACGGTGGTTGCAATTCCAGTGAGTGGCTATTTCCACCCGAGACCATGCAGCATGCGATTAAATTAAACCTTTCCAGTTTTAGCACTATAACTTATAGTCGCCCAGTGCGTTTGTTATTTCAGTGACCATGTTATTGCAAAGATGAATTGAATGTACGTGTATTTGAAGTCTAACTTGTCCTTAAAATAATTTGCGAAAATTTCTGAGCACTACACAGTCGTAAAGTGGAGGTTCAGGATTTGATTCCTAGCCCTGGGTGTTACAGGAATTCTGAGCGAACATCCTTATCTGACCACTCATATTTGTGTAATGTGTGTGGGCGGGAGAAGATGGGTCGGTTTGTGGGTTTCGGCGGAAATTTGTAATTCTTGCTACGGGAGAGCAGTTTATACGGTATAGTAACAAACGAAGAATTTCATTTGAGCTTCCGATATCGCAAACAGCTGAACTCCGTTCTATAAATTTATTGCTCAAGAAAGTCAATATAACAGCAGTTTTAGATTCCGGTTTTATGTTTGTCTCCTCTTATTCTCTGGGAAATATTTGAAATGTTCCATTAAACGCCCTGTAAGGTATGCATGCCTCCGGAGACATTTTGTGTTGGCCGGTCTTTGCATATCTCTCGTGCATGCTACATTACGTACACTGTAAAAAAACGTGTAAAATACCTGTACAACCGTTTGGTAATATTACATTTTCTTTCGAGTAATTTGTAAATACAAGTACAGTCGTGTAAATTTACAGCAACGTAAACCGTTATTTTTAACAGAGTACAATGATATTGTAAAAAAAAAAAAACACAACTGTATTGATATATTAACAATAAGAGGGGTGCAAATGGATAAATTTGAAAGTACGTGTAAAATCCACGAACATGGAGTAAAACCCAAATCTATGCATTTTTACAACCACGCCAATGTTGTATTGAAACATGTATATCGGTGTAAAAGTACCTATTGTTCGATTTCATTCAAAAGATAGCACAATCTTACTGTGGTGGTGTATTGACATTTAAAAGGGTGTGAAATTACACATGTACATATGTGCGTAAAAATACACTAATGCAAAGCACTAAAACCCCAAGCCTGTGTGCTTTTATAACCATGCCAGTATTTATTAAAACAAGTACATCGGCGTAAAAGTATTTTTTTTTCTATTTTGCTCAAAAGGTAGTACAACCTTACTGTAAAAAAAACACAAATGTATTAGTATACCGACATTAACAAGGGTGTAAAATGTCAAATTGTGTAAGTAAGTGTAACAATCCAAATAACATTATTGTATAATATGGTCGTCTGCAAGACACAGTTTTAGCATTGTTTATGAATCTTATGGTTTAGTGGATACGAGCTGTAATTATTAAGAATTCCGTAACAAGTAAAGTATTTCACATATTTATATGTGTACCATGATAACATTTATAATGTATTTACTAAGCAGTAAATATTTAAATACTGTTCTTCGACGCAGGACGAAGGATTTATTTGTGTTAATATGGTATTGGTACCGCTTTTGTAAGTTTAAGTACGGGGTGAGGTACGTATTCTCTTGTGTACAAGGCACAGGGAAATGTATGCGTCGGGAATTGTTATCAAAAACCTTATGAGAAACTCTTTGACGATCCACCAGTGCAGCCGTTGTTCTTGAAATTACCGTCACGAGTAAATTACGATGGCCGCAGGACCACGCACGCTGTGTAAGCGGCGGTTCAGTTACAATGCAACAGCCTCGTGACTGTACGAAGAGACGGTACGTGGTTCGATTCCAAGCAACGGGTAAAAATGCTGATTAGAGAGGTTTGTATGTGGGCCAAGCGACGCTGGTACGGACTCTCGCCCACTCTCTGAGAAATTATTCGCAAAATTTACAACATCAGTGTATACATACACTGAGCAAGCGCGAGTGGGCAAGTTTGCCCCCATACATATTTTGTAGCGTTCTCGCATTTCCCCACGAAAGAGTGAAACGCGTAGAAAAGTTGCTAACTTTCTGTAGTAGCGACGCTCAATATTCCTATGTTTGCAGCCTGATATGTGGTATTATTTCCATACTATGTATGGGTTAAAAGCTTCCATGGGAGGTTAGAAGTTTACTAGAACATTTTTCTACAACGCAGACTCCGAGATCTTTCCCGTAGGTTAAAGTTGAAAGGAACGCAGAGCAGAACTATGAGTTTCTCTAGTGTTTATTTGTAAATAAGATTTATATAATACTGTGGCGTATGACATATAGCACAATTAGCACGGAGTTATGGCAGAGGACACGTCCCAGCGAATGGCTCTTTTGACCGAGACAAAAGGGAAATAAAACGATCTCTGGTATTACGGAGCTCTGAAAACAGTTAGAGGAATTAAGGCTATGAGAGCAAGTTGGTAGTGAAATCTCCTGAAAACAAATATGAACTGTAGAGATTGTGAAAATCCTCCCCCCCCCCCCACCCTTTTACCCCCTCAACCCCTTTCACTCCCATACGCTCGTAAACGTGAATGGGTACAACTTCTATTTTTTTCTTTCAATTTTATTACGTATCAACGCAAACAAGCATAACAGAGACTGAATACATGGATGGAAAGGCATACACAAGTAAAATCCGAAACAACACGGATTGGTTTTTTTTTTTTTTTATTGTAATTCATAGACGAGATACAGGTTTCAGTTCTCAGCTGCAACCTGCACCTAAGGACACTACAGGTACATGTGGCCATATTAAGTCATAACATTAAAGATTTTAACGAATGACTTCCTGGTTTACAAACACCATCGGGAATAAAGTGATCGCCTTATATTTTCATGAAGTAATAAAAACCCTTCCCCCTCCCCTCTCCATTCCCAAAGCCCACACACACACACACACACACACACATTTTGTAATATGTTAGCCAACTACAAACTCGAAGCTTGCTGGTTTTTATTTTCTTTAATGTAAAACATAATGGATACCTACAAGGTATTATTTACTCAGCTACTCTGTATAATATAACAGCTAATCCGATCTGCATTACGAAAAATAGAAACAATAATCTTCAAAGATAAAAATGTTTTATTCTTATGGCGAAGAAGATAATAAACCCTGAATCGCTAAATATAAAGTATTTGGAAACTAGTTTTAATTATAATATATTGAATTGCGTTTAAAATTTACTATCGCCATTATAGTAAATTAGTTTAAGAACATACAAATATTAAAATATAGAAAATTTTTAAACTTTCAATTTATTTTGGAAAATATATAGTTATCTCAGATCAAATAACGCTGTTATCTCACGGATTTGGTTTCACAGTTGCAATATATTTTAAGGTTTTTGTCAAGTCACGCCTAAGAGGCTGTTTCGTATGTGTTCTCATGACTGAATAAAACAGGATCACTGGCTTCAGAGAAATTCGTGCCCCCCGGGGGCACCTTTCTGTCACCCGATTTGTACCTGGTCGATCCTAAATTATGAGGACATGGAGATAAACATATTCGTACACGGTCGTATATGCCTCTCTTCCTCATAAAAGTATGCTTAATAAAGGCGGTTCACGGTGAAGTGAGCACTTTTGAAATCAACCTTTGAAAAATGTCACTGTCCTTACCTCCATTTATTTTAACGGGGGCACTGACTAGCTTACGCTCATTGAAGTTGGTAACGATGGTGATAAAATAGTCCCATGTCAAGTAAACATTTCTGAATACTGAACTCATTTCTTTTGCTTCCTTTTTTTTTATGGAATAGTCTTTTAAGTGTAATAATTGGCACATTTGTAAATAGTGTTTTTTCTTTCTAATTATTTCACAAGTTCACTTTACTGACGCATGAATAAAGTTATCAGGTCCGTGGCCAATTTTAACTGTACACATGGCGAACGAATACACAGTGTGCATACAAGTAGATACTTGGCAGGGCTTTCAAAATTGCTCAGTTTACCGTGAACAGCCTATACTAATGTTGCACAGTAGTTATTGTGCATGTTTGCAACCTAAGGATGACGGATCCAATGAAATCGGCTTTACTTGCGTAAATGACGTAACTGGGGGCTGGTATAAAGTACTGTGCATTTCTTTCTTTCTTTTTCTTAGTGATATCATAAAAATGTTTATAGCAACATACTGGGTGACAAGCAGGATAAAGGCGAGCGCATTTAAAAAAAAAACGTGGCAGCTGCTCATGTTGCGTGCATTTGAACGTGAATCACGCAGAGAGGGCGTGTGCTGCGTCCTGGTGGCACATCCCTCATCTGGGAGCTATTTTTGGGTGTTATGATGACGGCGGGCGCAGGCAGGCATTGTGGCGTGAAGCGCCTAACGAACAGCGGCCGGCGCGCAACGGTGTCGCGATAACAGCTTGAATAACGCGCCTTCAATGCCCTGGCGCCCTATCTCCGCCCGCCGCGCGTCATTCGACTGTACAGCGCGCCGCACGCGAAAAAGGCTCGTTTCACCAACAACACGCCGGACCAGATAATTTCTTCATTTTTCGTGTGAACTTCTGCATACTATACCTCGCCTTCGCTTCAACTAATAGCTTCCCACAGTACATTGTAAAAAAATAATAGCAAAATTACCTGACAAGTGTAAGGTAACATTCGCAAACTTGTGTGGGAAACATAGTTTTCTTTGCGTGTAAGGTAAAATTACCACACTCTGGAGTAAAATCCACATATATGGTAGTGGAAAATCCAATAAATGGGTGGAAAAATTACATTACGAGGCGTGCATCTCTTCAGCGGTGTATCAACAGCTAAGTGGGAGGATGGGCGGAAGAAACAATACTTTAACACACTAATATTCACTAACGACGCCATGTTGTCGTTGTGGTGTAATGGATAGCGCATCGACCTATCATGATACAGTTCCTTGATTCGCGCCTGCCCACCAGCAAGTGTCGAGGATTTTAGAGATTAGTTTTCGGTTACTATTCGTCAGAGGATATAGGTAATACTATTACCCCGTGTATTTTTTAAATATAATTTTATTATAACATATTGTTAATATTACCTTATTTGTATGGGATTTCCCCCCACTTTTGTCAGGTACTGTTTCCGTACGATTAGGGAATAGTGCCTTACTTGTTATGTAAATTTACTCTACATTTAATAGGTAATATTACCTTATATGCATAGGTAATTAGCTTCCCTTAACTGCAAGGGGATTTTACCTCAAATTTTTTAACAGTGTAATTTACTCTTAAGAAATGTTTGCATGTTTGGCCGTATACTAACAAATTCCAATATATTTGAGGCCTGTGGAAAAGTCTCGCAGCGCGAGGTTGCCCGAAACATAACAACATCAAAATGATAATTTGAACTACGTAAGATGTTAGAATGCTGGTATCATATACTGCAATTTGACGGCCTGCCTGAACACTCCCGTCACTCACTCATGAGCTCAATTCAGGACAGCCATTTTCTGCAATCGGGACTCGCATTGCCAAATCCCGATGAGCAGAAATGCCTTCTACCAGCCAGGGAATCAGGCCATGTTGTGTTATGCGACGGCGACATGAGGGCAAAACAGAGTGGAGGAAGGAGTCTTTCTTCATGTGACGCCGGCCGAGATGGACGTCCCAAGAAGCCTGCTGTACCGACTGCCTTAATTCGTCATACTTCATCAGCCTCCCGTTACTTCTCAAGATGGGACAAATACCATATACTAACCTGGCTCTCTGTAATGTAGTTTATGTAGTTGTAGTTCATTCACGCTCTCTTCAGCCTTTTGGAATCGAACCTTTAAAAAATCACTCTGTGCGTAACATGTCAACCTGTTGTGTTCAATCATTTGTATTCCAAGATTATATAACCCTGTGATTAACGTTAAAGTACTGTGTTCTTGAATAGATTAACGATCTACTTAGTATCTTATATAACTTGTAATATTCATTTCGTATTAAATACGAATTAACAACAGCGAGGGCAGCGACGTGTAGGCAACGGCCGGTAAGAATATTTTTTAACCTTGTTTTTATGTATACTATTGGTAAATTAAACGTTGCCAGTCGATATATTTATACTGTTGGGATAGCACTGGCGGAAACACATTTCATTTCTGCAGTTAAAAATCTCAGCGCAAATTACTGTGCGTAGGCTCTAATGACACTATGTGTTTTTTTCCGTCCAGAAGATAGCAGATCAATAAGCGAAGCGTAGCATGTCGCTCTCTCTCTCTCTCTCTCTCCTCTCTCTCTCTCTCTCTCTCTCCTCTCTCTCTCTCTCTCTCGGGAAGTTTGTACCACCTGTGTAGCAGGAAAGGTGTACATTTTGTTATTTCTAATTTCAGCACATTTAATACTAATTCCAGCATCAATAACGATGTTTGAAATTGTAATTTACAACTGAAACGAGATTTTATTGTTTAAATACCTATTATAAGTTATTTAGATGCAATAGGATGGCGCGACGCTTACAAATCCAGCAGTTTGGCAGACGTGGTGTGGAAAGGAGAATTTAGAATTTGATCACCTTTCCCCTAGACACGCGCTTGTCCCAATATGGTGGGCGATTATACCCAGTGCCTTCCGACTGGCAGTGATGTGGCGACATGTCAGTGACAAGGCGTGTTTCTGAACGAAGCGTCGAGTTCCTATTCATGTTTTTTTTTTAAACTTCCTAGGCAAGTTAGAATGTTTTGATAAATATGTGTTTCCATGGCAGTAATAAATATACTGTTATATGTGTTTCGTTACCGTTGCGTGGTAGTAGTTTGGCTGGCCCTGATTGTGTTCGTGATTTCAAATATTTAATGTGCACTATTTATACGTTTGAACTGTGAACTTTTTTATGACGAAGTTAATTTTATTTACAGCCATGCCTGTTTATTTATCACAATGTTGTACCTTTTCCGTAGGTGTTTGAAACACAGTTGTGTAATGAGCTTAATTTTCTGTGATTTGAATGTCTGCCACAATCCCTAAAAATTTTTAAGCCCAACCAGATAAATTTAAATAAATTATAAAATAAACTTAAATACCAATAAGTACCGATGCATGTAAATATTAGCAGAACAAACGTTACAGTAGGCCTATATATTTGCATGTTCACCACTATATTTTACGTTTATCGATGCTACAAACATTAAATACGCAACACGAGTTGCGTGGTTGAATTTATTGTGTCGCTTAGTTGGACTCGTTGTCCTTTCGTTTTAATTTTTATTCCAAATGAGGCCGTCCTTTTAACGGAATAACCAAACACATATTAATAACAACAGGTTAAATACTATGGTTGTTTCCGTCACAGTTGTAAAAAATACCATCGTGGCAAAATATTAATGTGTATTATGTGTAACGTGCTATGTCGTGAGTAACAAATTGTTATAAAGCCGACCTAAATATTGTAATAGGGCTAAATTGTGAACATTCGTGGGAAATATGACAGCATTCTTTGAACAGCTGTAAACAGCAGCCAACACATTTGACAGTTATAAAAGTAGAAGTCACATGGCAGTGTTTATGTTTACGTGTAGTGGAAGGATACGTAATCAGTACCCAAAAGTAGATATTTAGCAGGGCTTCAGAAAAGGCCGAACTTATCGTGAATCAACTATAACTTATGTCCCCCCGACCATATAATATTTTATCATATACTAACCTTTAGCTCCTTATATTTTACTCCACATGCTCTACTAGTATGAGATCCCTCTATTTTAACAACAAGTATGGCTTAATCACATTAATATATAATCAAACTATAACATTGTGATGCTCCTGGAGCACTGTGCTTCGCATGGCCGAGGGGTGGGAAAGGAAAGGATGTGGAGCGATTGCGTGTAGCAGTATGAATAAACACATATAGTAAAACAGTTTGCTAGTAAGGTGATAAAAACTTAGTATAAAGATGGAAAACGAAAACAGTCTCGAAGACGTGAGTTGGAACAGTTTTCAAGATCGAAAATTTCGTTTTCCCTTGCAGTATACCAAATTAAATTCTCTTTAGTTGAAGAATTTCAACCGAATCCTGTGCAGTTTTATTGGATTTATTAGTGTTTTTCAGCGAAATTTTCGGATGGGCAAATGAAAAACACATCTTTATTATTTGTATTTAATGCTTTTGGAGCTGACTCGAATATATCACACATTTAAATAACTTAGAAGGTAACACTTAAACACGTTGTAAGTTGAAGCATTAAAATACATAGTGAAATTGCCATTAGATGTTTATTTCTTCCCCATGCATGCAAAGCCTATTAAACCTTGTTCTGATTCTTTTCCGCTGAGTTATTTACGTTCAGTGTCTGTGACAACTGGATGAGCTAGTGTGTAATCAGAAGACCTGGATGGTATTTACTGACGGCGCTCTGTGGCTGCGAAACTTCCGTCGAGGTATTTTATTCGCAGCACTGTCAGTGAATGCTGAATAGTTCCTTTACTCGATCCGACTTGTGAAGTACAGTAATTGGTCGGCTCGAGGAGGCGAAGGAGAGGAAAACAGTAATAATTAATTGCCAGGCTGATGCGAGAGCGGGTTTCAGCGGATAGGCAGTAGTCGGTCGGAAAGCGAAAGTTCGGGAAACAGCCTCCCTGAGGGGTCGCTCACTTAGAATTCTCGATCAGTGCGCATCGAGAAAGGGATCTGCCCTTCCCGATAAGGCCCGTCGCACATGAGCCGATAACAGAGGGGCTTCACTGAGAGAAATGTTACAGCCAACAAAATACTTGTTTGTATACATGGTGAAACACATATTTAGCAGTCCGAACAAAATATTTTGTTGTGAAAAAAAAAAAAAAAAAAGTAGTTTATAACCAGCTTGATGTTTATGTAATCTTTCATAGCGATCGACCTCGTAGCCAAGACTGTGAAGGAAATCTCGTTGGCACGTGTTAGCACCTTTGCGCCCTGCGGCGTACAAACTGCCGGTTTGATGTGCTGCGTTATTGCTTCTGGTAGCTGTAAAACTTATTCCTATCTTCTCAAATGCAAGCGTAGTGCGATTTCTTCAATTTCGCCAAGTTCATCAATTCTCCGCGCTGGTCGACAATCTTAACTACTACTTTGTCTGCTCTCTTCGCAACGACCAGAACGTAAATAATGCTTTGTGGTGCTGCGAACAGTTTATAACCTGGATGGACCATCGGCAAAAACTCGTGCATGTATTAGTTGGCCTACCGTTGAGATATGTGCTGCTCGCCAAATTGCAGTTTGTTAGTACATCACATTAACAGGAAAGATGTTTGCAGGTCGCGACGATTCGTGGATTTTTCCAGCTTCGTATATGCGTGGATCGAACCCCAGCATCATTCCGATGAAATCTGGTTTCGTAAAGTCGACATCTTCGCTGAATTTGATGACACTCTTCAGACTGTATTGGAATATTCATGTAGTTCGAACTCTGTGTCGAAAGACAGCAAATCTTCGATGTGCCTTGTAATGTCATCTAATTCGTAAAAGCCAAGGGCAATGTTACCTCCCTGGAGACGTTACCACTTTGCACGAAGTACATCTTGCAGTTTTTTTCATGGATGTTTGGTATCGCAATGTAGGTTTAAAAATCGATCAAACCTATGCACCATTCCCCTCCAGGTCAAGTGGAAGAAAGTGTACAGCATGCAGCTTGGAGCTACGACCCATCAAGGTAAGCATTATCGACATGACTGATGGTTTCCTGTCCATGTATAGCAATTTTATTCAGTTACTTGAACAAACGAACAAGGAAGCGAAGACACAAATGTCCACAGTTCCACGTGTTTGGCCTCTGTTCCATCTCATTGTTGTAAGTCAGTTTGCAATTTTGCAGCTCGGGTGGAGGACAAAAATACCGAAACTGTCGTAGTAGTCTGCACATTTGCGATATTTGACGAATGTTTCCTTGTGCATATCGGGTGCGGCTGTCATGTCCAGGTTGACTATGGCACATTCATCATGTTTGGGTTTAGAGGGCAAAGCATCTCGCATGAACACTCCATGAAAATGAGGTATCTTCAATCTGTGTGCCACCATTTCCAATTCTACGTTCGTGAGTGGCCATTTCGGTTGAGATTTCATTACTGCTTCTTCCGGCCGCATTGCTTTTGCATACCTTCTCCTCCCACTGTATATGGCCTTAGGTAAAGGCCTTGGCCGTTTTTTAACCCATGGCGATAGCTTCCATATTTGAATTGTGCCTTTGGGCCCCTGTCAACTGGTTGTGTTCGTTCGATGCTGTGTTGACGGCTCGGACGATATTGCTCTTGGTTCCGATTAGGCCCCCGTGGCCCCGAGTGCAGGCAAAATTTGTGGACAAATCTACCAGTAGATGTTTTCTTGTTCTTGTAGGCTTCTCTTTCCCTTTTTCGCCACTTGTCATCTCACTGTGGCCTTCGTCACGTTGGAAACACACCACACTGCTATTTTTTCTCTGAGCCCAGCAACTGATAATTTTCTTTTCTTGTCGGCCTTCTGTGCAAGTATCTTGTCTGTCTGGTTCCGAGCTTGTAGGCTCTTGTTCAGGGAGTAAGCGATGTTGTGTTTCTTGCACACCTCGTCCAGCATGTATGTCCATGTTGCCATGTTACGACATGGAAGCCTATTTCCGAGTACAGTGAGATGCATTATCACCATCAAATTGTGGGGAAACATGTGCTCTACTCAGCCTACCTGGAATAAGAGAATGGGTCTTCGATTCGAGAATGTGTACTTGTATTCCAAATCGCTCCAGTAACTGAAATGCCAACGATTGGTATGAGCACTGCAAGCTAAAGATGGTGTGGGTTATTACCCTTGCAACGATAACGAATATGTCATGCCACAGAGAGAAGCATTACCAAACTCTGTATTTATTTTTGACGATGTGGTATGTTAGAAACATACTTCAATCCAGGAGTTCTTTAGCATAGGATAACATGCGAACATGGACTCTGTGTACCTCGGCCAGACTTATTCTTGCAAACTCAAACAACTTATTCGCGATAATGCTAATGTGTTGGTGCTGTTTAGCATGAACAGTAAGAATTTGCGACATGTGTACAATTACCACGTCAATATGGACGTGATATCGGATTTCAAGAGCCTGTGTTATTTGTGCTGGAAAGACGAGTGTGGAGTTTTGGTGATTGTAAAATGCTGGCCTCTATATAATGCAGGTACTGACGTGAATTTGATCAGTTCATCGTCGACTTTCAAGAATGAATTACAGCATATCGAAATTTGGGTATAGTAGCCTCAAGGTGTGGCTTGACAAAGACCAAGAAACAATGGAATATGCGATGCTGGTAGAAGAATAATTCGAAATGTTGGCGAACACGAACGATCCGAATATGCTGCTACTAAACATTTCGTCCTCGAAATTGATAATGGCTTTATATCGGAATTATGCAATGTGTGACGCAAATTTTTTCGCACTTACTTGTTTGAGCTCGGGGCGAAGATGGATCATGTGAAGACCGAGATTGTTCGCGATTTGATGGCAATAGACAAGCACATAACAAGTGTTTAAAGGGAAATTATCGACAGGCTCAATGTGGCATCGGCACAAAGTTAAGAGAATCTAAAAGTGCTGAAAGATTCCAATATTCACTATCTCGATTTCCTGCCTCACCACGAAAACAGATATTCAAGACCATTGCAAGGACATATTGGATATCTGCATCGAACACCTGGAAAGGATCGAAAATCGTTTGTTGGAGACTCACGACTAAACCTATAAAAAATTAACAGTAACAATTTTTATTCAGTACGATGTTGGACATTGCTAGCGAACTGCATCGAGCGATACAGTTGGTTTGCTCGAAGTATTTGCTCGCCAAGAAAGCTAGATGTAATGTGGCTTAGCAGTATTATACTATCCCAAGCCCCTCAATTGTCGGACTCCGATCCTACCAAGTCAGTGCTGGAATCGGAACGGCAGAGCACACAGTTTGGGTTGATTACCGTAGGATACCATAGTTTTGTTGAGTTGGGCCAGATCGTGCCCCACACAGACACGCCGATTTCATCGGAGGCGGACTTTGCTGCGTTGCCATATTTAACCGCGCGTCATACGTAGTGATCAGCTCTTGCTGTGGTCGTGAAATGTAATATGTATTCGATATTCAACAGGGGAGAGTATAAATACCATGCCTACTGTATCTGCGTCGGGAATACCGGTTAGAAAAGTATCAAATAAAATATTGGGTTCACCCAATACTGAAAATGCGATATGTGGAGGGAAAGTCTGATACCATTTTTAAAACGACGTATTAATGCAAGTTAAAGTATTTCAGTATGAGCACAAACAGCTATCATTTAATTCTAGAGAGGTAACTGGAACCATAAATGGGGTGGATAACTCTTCCCCGACGCCATTTTTCGGTGTGTATTAACGTCACGGCTGGGGTTAAACTGAAATGCAACACAGCCTGCTTTCCTATCCGTAAAACAAAGTCCAATGACCGTCAAGAGTCTGTTAAATCTTGTATAGGCTGTTCACGGTAAAGTGAGAACTTTTTAAGGCCCTGTTAAATTTTTCCTCTTAGTCAATTTCTATCTTTCCGCCACTGTTTAGTATGAACATTGCCATGTGACTTATAAACATTTATTAGGCGTTAAATGCCTGTAGGGAGGGCCTTAAAAAGTGCTCACTTTATCGTGAGCAGCCTATAAGGGAACATTATCCTCGTCGTTTACGGACCGATAAATTGTCGCCCCGATTTCGTACAACGACCGGACTGCATTTTTACAGCACCCGATGTCGGACAAAATTTCATCGTATTGGAAGACATGTGCGCATACGCTACCACAGTCAATAAGTAGTTGGACTGACTAGCTCCCCGGGTTTAGTCAACCACGTATCACACCGACGTTCATTACGTTCGTGAACTTATCCCTGGAGTGTAGGCAGCCACGTAGCGACGTTTTAAGGAACTTACTGACCGCGCTAAGTGAATTTGAGTGCATTGATTGCCCCGCTGTCCAATATCAGCGCCGGGAACTGATCTGATATCGTCGGCCCGTGTGCGACAGGCTTAAAGGTGGTAGTGACGTTGGAAGAATAGAGGGGTGTGGGGGTGTGTGGTGAATCTCGGTCGACCGGGGGGGGGGGGTGGCTCGCCGACGTCGCAGCAGAGGAAGGCAACGACTCCACACACGGGTTACTTAGTAAATTACGTTTGAGCGTCGTTTCGACGTCGCCGCCGTTCGACATCAAAGGCGTGTTCGTTTGCGCGCGACCGCGTCGTATTTCAGCCGTGTAAACGGTCCTCCGGGCCGGCCGGACATAAAACGCGGGGGTTGATGGTCCGGTTATGGGGCGCTGATTGCTCAGGCCCGGACCGGCCACTGAAGCGACTTCAAGCCCGTCCTCGTATTTTCCTCCGACCCTTGTGACACGCGTATGCCCGCTGATGGCCTAATAAAACACAGCCGTCTTCATCCCGCGAACAAAATGGCCGAGAAATATTTACTGTACCGGCACACAAGCATCCCTTTCCAACAAAACACGAAAATGTGACGTTTGCGTTGGGCAGAGAGAGTATTTCTGGTCTGCTCAGTTCTTTGATGGCTACAACGACAATTCACTAAGTTAACGTAAAAATAAGTAGCGCCTACGAAATGGTGCATAATTATTTACTGAAGCAGCACACAAACATTACCTTCCAACATAATATGGGAATGGGGCGTTTCTCTGAGAAGAGATATTATATGTGGTCGGTTCATTTCTTTGATGTTGACTAAAATTAAAATCATTAACTCCACTCCAACAAAAGCATGGGTATCAAATTTGTTTCTTTTTAACGCGCCTTTAAACAGTGTATTATTTCGGTTAAGAACAGCAACACGAGTTAACGAAATGCGTATCAATTACTTATACGAGCGTCCGCTGATAAAAGTTTGAAAAATTATTTTTCAAGCTGCAAGTGAATAATTTTCTTCCTGCTGAACTTAGTTCATGTCAACTAATACAAACAGCAAAGTGCCACTATACTGGAAGTGCCTTGCTCGCAATATTTCGATGAAATAAAGTTTTCAAGATATGCGTGGACACAACATTATTCTACTTTTACTAATGTTTATTCTACTCAGGTTGGGAAGCTTAGTGCTTTAAATTTGGAAAATAAAATTCTTCGCCACTAGGTAAGCGCTAGTGTCGCATGTATAACGGGTTTTCTATATTTTATACGTTAAAAACAAAATAATTGCAATAATCATAAATCGAATATAAAATAACTTGGTAACCGAGTAAAAGCTTTCTTTTTTATTATTCACGTAGCTTAAAATTTTGATGTAAGATACCTACCTCTTTAGAACACTGCGTACCCAGCGGAGGATTCCCTATGCCAAACTCTTCGAAAAGAACACTTGTTTTGTTCAACCTAACTTTTACTACGAAAAACTGTTGTTACCTCGTAATCACAAAAAAAAAAAAAAAAGTGTTTTTTTTTAAGGAAAATGCACATAAGTCATTTTATCAATGCAAAGTAATAATTGGTCGGGTTTTTGGTAATAACGCCTATACATAAATGTGTGGTGATATATTTTTCTTTTCACCGACTAGTGAATATCAGAATAATTAATCACCATTCGGTCATCTCTGCACTTGCAAAAAAATACAATTGCACTGATGAAGATGGTAGGGATTAGTTGGCTAATCTGTCTTTCACGGATAGAAGAACCGCGGTTGGTTGAAGAGGGAAGGGAGAGTACCCGAAAGCAGGTCACCGGATGAAAGACACAGGAAAGGGCGAACAGAAAGATGGATTGATGCCACAGCCTGAAGTATTTGCGGCAAATGGGGGTGGATGATTGAAGAGGTAAGGGGTTCGTGATGGAGGGCGATGTTACACGCTGCGCGAATCCGCCCGAGGTCGTCAGACCGATATTTGAATGCAGGTAGTTCTTTGTTGTCGTTCTGTTGTGCGAAAACAGCCGCCTGAAAAGACGTTTTTGTGTGTTGATAAAGTTCCAAATTTTTTTGTAAAGCACTGGTCATAACCATATTCCTGTAATGCTTTGTTTGCCATGGAGTAAATCGTCCTTGAACCTGCATCTACTGAAACGTTTGTTTTGTTTATACTGGCATTTATCATAATATTGTCAACTAAGTACATAACATTTTTTTCCAAACTCATTATTAATTTGGTTTAACAAGAAATAGTTGTTCCGTTAAAAAATTTTCGATCTATTTAAATGTGTACTTCTTTAAGCGGAACGAAATCGGTTTTGTAGTAAGTCAGAAATTGTTTGTTCAGAAATACGTTTGGTAACATAAACCATTGAGTTGTTTGTCAAGTTTTTTGTTGAACCAAGCACTGTATCTCTTAGTGTGTCGGTGGCCGCGGTAGTGTACTGATCATAATACACGCCTTTCACCAAGGCAAATAGAGTTCGGTTCCCGGCGAGGTCAGCCACATCAACGTATGTGGACCACGTGGCTAACTAGCTGTTGGTTTATTTATTAATTTATTTTTTTACTGGCGAGCCCCCAAATCCCGCTACACCAGCGTGAGCACTTCCACAGTTCTGTGTGCCCTCCGGCATACATGTTAGTAGCTAAGACGGTTGAAGAATGGGATGCATCTCAGAGCAGGTCCTATACGTCTTAGGTCGGGTTTAACTAACAATATTGGGCGCATGCATCGTGGCTGAGCAGGGCTGTCTGGTGCCACAGCCACAATTGTAGCCATGGACACACCCCGAAAGAAGAAGGGTCTAGTAAGGAGCGTAGAAAACCAGGCAAAGCGGAGAGGGCCTGGGAAAAATTATGCGATAGTCGCGGATGATAAAAATAATTCCTTTTATCGGATTAGGGTTGGAGAAAGTAGGGTGTTTGTTAGTTCGCGAAGATAGACTTTGTGAGGCTAATAAGGGTGATATGAAACGCGTCGAGTCGCTGCTGGAATGTATCCAGAGTCGTACCGCAGTAGCACGGCCCTGGAGGCGAGGGACAGAAATGCTCCACCCGTCCGCAGATGCCAGTCATCTCTTTGAAAGCAGAAAAAAGTATTAGTTTCTAGGCATAAAAAATTGGAGTAATCAGGAAGAGGAGCTGTTGATTTTCTCGGTACACTACCTATTATAACGCTCATGCATTCCACCGCAGCTCCATCTAAACCTCACTTCACCTTCACCGGCGCACAGGAGTGGAGTGGAGGGATTCGAGCGTCTCTTGGCATCGAGGCCTTGAGAGCCAATAAGGGCGAAGCCACGTGAGTATGGAGCAAAACGGAAATGCAAGTACGGGGGAAACGGGAGATCGCCGAGAAAACACGCCGACCAATAGCATTGTATGGCACAATTCCGACTTGCGAAAATCCGGGAGCTACCACCCCTCCTGAAATCGAACCCGGTTCGCTTAGGTGGGAGGCGAGAAGTCAGACACTGTACCACCTAGACGCCGGCGTGCAGGCGCTTGATGTTAAGTGGGTTCAGTCCCCGCCATCTTAGATTTATACTCTTCCATTTCTGTCAATTCCATTACAATTGGTTTAACGAAATTTTCAGCACGAGACAGCGTATACCGGGTGAGGCACTTAAAACATGCCACTCTAATATATAGGCCACTTGTAACGATAAAAGAAAATGTTTCAGACAAACGTTTGGGGTGAAAGGGGCCATAATGTTACGTTAGTTATACGCCAAGGGGTGACGGAAATGTGTGGGTAAACTTTCGGTATGTTAAATGGGACTATGTGGTTTAATGTTCACCTTTTTAGTACGTTTGGCACATGTTTGCATTAATCTTGCGAAGAGCTGTTCAGAGGTGTGAAATAAAGTATGTCATCCCATTTACAAAACCCAAGTTGACCCCCATATCTCCTTCACTCCTCGACGTAACACCAAACTGTGAACGTTACATTATGGCCCCTTTCACCCCAAACAATGTTTGTCTGAACCATTTCCTTCTATCTTTACAAGTAGGCGATTTATTAAGGTGGCCTGTTTTAAATGCCCCACCCTATATAACAGCTTCATAAACTTAGTCAAGTGTTTACGGTTTCACTGCTCTTATTAGTTTTTATCTATTAACTTCCGAGAAAAAATAAGTGATTTTCCACGCGGTCAGTTAATCATAAGTATGACTATAGGCTATTCACGGTGAAGTGAGCACTTTTGAACGCCCTCTCATTTGGAATAATAGTCAATAAATATCTTTTATTTTAATCTTAGACGTTAACTTCCCAGTGCGGTGGAATTCACACACTGTGTTTATTACTTAGGTGGCAATATTTATTTAAAAAGATGGTTACAGGATAAAAGAAAATGACTGAAAGAAAAAAGTAACTAGGGCCTCAAAAGTGCTCACTTTACCGTGAATAGCGTATAGGTACCCATAGTGGTCAATCAGTGCCGAGTTTTGAAAATGTATAGTCTACTCGCAGTTTATCCACACTTTTTCAATCGAACCTTTTAAAAATCACCCCTGTATGCCGTACATCACGACCGTTTTATACTTTGTTAACATAAATATGTTAAGTTAAACTTTTACTTATATTTTATTTATAAACTATAATATTTCGTCTATAATTATGATGGTTAAAACACAGAGAAAATGGGTGTTTTGGTAATGCCTAGTTATAAATTGTTCTTGTGCAACATTTCATTACACTGAGTGGGCACGAATGTGGTGCGTTGTCCCTTTGGTGTAATTTTATAGATTCGGTTAAGCTTTGTTTGCATGAGGCGGGCGAATATCCTGAAATTACAATATCAGCAGGGCTTCAGAAAAGTTGGAATCAACTGTGAATGCCCTGAGCCCTGTCGATAAGTATAATTTAATAATACAAATACTGCAATGCTAGTTGCTGCGAAAATTCCACGGAAACATCTCCACTGGCTTAATCGGGCAGGTTTGCGATATATGTTTATGCGAGCTGCAAACAGTGAATGCGGTGCGAGATGTGACTTTCGCGTACCAAGAAGCAATGAGTGGTACTTCTGCTTCCCCCTCAAACACCCCCCCCCCCCCCAACTCTCCTCTGTCCACGACTGATGTGTCAAAATCTACAAGCTATGTATTCGTCACCGGTCCTCGCAAAAAGAGTTTGTGATGTTTTGTGTGTTTTAGGTATTCACGATAAACTTAACACTTTTGAAAGCCCTGTTTAAGATCTACTTTTACAAACATTTTGTATTCTGCCGCCATATATAAAATTAACATTGCCATGGGCCTCGTCACTTTATTCAGACATCGGAAAATTGTAACAGTGACATAATTGGAAAAGTAAAAATTTTACGAATTCGTTAATTTAAATAAACGTTTTAAAAATTCGTTCATTTTTACACCTACGGGTGTTAAGAAAAGCTGAAAGAAAATTAAATTATTTGAGTGTTCACAAATGTTTACCTAACAAACATAATTCAATGGTCAGACATGAAACTCCTTGTCACTATAGGCTGTTCACGGTAAAATGAGCACTTTTGAAAGCCCTGCTTAAGATCTACTTGTATGTACGTTATGTATTCTTCCACCTTATATAAAATTTACATTGCCATGGGCCTCATCACTTGATTCATTCGTCGGTCAAGAAAAGCTGTGAAATTTCTAGGAAAGTAAATATTATACCAAACTGCTCATTTACACACCTCGATTCATTAAAAAATAAAAAATAAGTGAAATAAATCATTTAAGTTATCACAAATGGTTACCTAACACCTTTTATTCGAAATTATGATATGGAACTTATTTCCATCCATCGTTACCAACTTTACTGTAAAAATGTCACTCAGTGTGCCCATTAAAATATATGCGTTCATGGGCAGTGGTTTTTTTCTAAGGTTCATTTCAAAAGTGCTCACTTTACCGTGAACAGCCTCTGGCAGCCGTCTTTACGGTGCGAGGGGAGGGTGGGGGTGTTAAAATCCTGGGGAGGGGAATTGTTTGTAACGGCTCGCCTCGCTCGAACTCGGGATGTCGACGCCCTGCCGACTGAACGTGCCGGCTCGTAAACACACACGCTCACGCTCTCCACGGGAATGTGTTCCACTTGGGGCACGTCAACGGACGTGTAGCTACTTTACTTGTCTCTCACAGGGTTTAAGGGGGGGAGGGGGGAAGTGGGGTGTCCGAGCATCGTCCACACCCCAGGAAGAGAATTACAGTCTCGTGGTAATAGTTTATCACGCATTATAAATATTCCCGCCGGGCCAACAAATTACGAATGAGACGCCTGAGCTATATAGCCTAGACCTTGTGTGTTTATTTATATATTTTACAGTCATGTCAGATGTTAAGTGATGCGTTAAAATATTTTTTTACTGTCGCTTTTACGGCAGCCCCAAACCGGTTGTGTTTTTAGTAATAACCTTGATAAATTCTAAATCGGCAAAAAAAATGCATCGCATGGTTGACTGAATATTGCGTAATAGTATTTGACATAGCCACCTTTTTAAAAAATGAAAAATAAATTCTGCTATATTCTTTCCATGTGTGATGTTCTCTCGCCCTGGGCCTATTTGATAATGGCTTAATTTACTACGCGGTAGAACGCTCTGAGCCAAGAGAAAGCCTCACACAAAGAAGACTTTAAACTGATTCGTCTGTAGCTATAAATGATTTTCAATAAAATATTATTTCCTTTAAATAAAAAGCCTACTTTTCTGCACGGATGCAGTTGGATACTTACGTTGATGCATGCCTACTTTTTTTTGCAGTTTCTCGCAGTTTATTGAAGTAAATAAAGGGTGCGGGGAGACACATTTACAGCCTATTATAATTTTGCAGAGGAACAGTGTAGTCTTTCATTTCTCTTTTAGGTCTGTGTCTGGATTACATACAAAAAGTTACTGAAGCAACTAATGAGCCTACTTTCCTCTACAAGGGTGAAAATTGTAACTAATGAAATTCTTAAAAGCTTAGGTGGTAGGTAAGCCTTGGCGTCTCGTTAACAGCAATGTCATTAGAGATGAAACCAGAAACACATGCTACATTAGTGAGACAATACAAATACACATGTGCCTTACCCGGGACTCGAACCCAGAAAACCTCGTAGCACAAGTTACCGTGCAATAAACTGCATTGCGGAGGTCTGATTCGGAGCATCAACTTCGGATGTTATCAGTTTAATGTTTTGAATGATAGGGTTCACTAACCTCAAATATTTACAGGGACCTCATTTTGAAAATATTTGTCTGAATCACTTAAAACACTTAAGTTTACATGGCCTATCGTAGCGTTACTTGTATGAGGAATTTGGTGTAAATCGGTTGATTAATCCCTAAGATATGGCATAAAAACTTTTAATACTTTCTCATTTGGTGTTATCTTATAAAATTGCCAAAAAATATTTGGTATACGATGCTTCCAATAGGTACTGTAAGCATGAAAATTCTGGTTGAATTTGACTTGATTGTTGAATAGGCGTGGCAAACTTACCATAATATTTATAAAGCCGCCATTTTGAAAATCATGTAAGTTTTCGTGGTCTTCTGTAGCATGAATGGTGTGTAAAATTTTATGGAAATTATTTTGATAGTTTCGGAAATATGGCAAAATTTTCAATTTACTAACCTGGCACTGTTTTGCTGAAATGTCGGCAAATGAATATATATTTATGCATACTTGATGCTTCTAATGAATAGGTACTGTTAGTGTACACAATTTGATTAAAGTTTGTTGAATTGTTTAATAAATATAACATACTAATCTAAATTATTTATATTAACGCCTTCAAAAAAGGGCAGCGGCACCTAAAACATGTTAATTTAAATAGCCTACTGTAGCACTATTCGTATATGAAATTTTGTTGGGAACCAGTTGTTTGGTCAATTACATATGGCATTAAGTCTCAGTTTTTTTCAGGTGAAATCTTCATAAATTGAGTAAATTTTTGCAGCCACTACAAAATAAATTGTATTGGCCACAAAAATGCTGTGGTGGAAACTTAAAACATTTGTGTTTACCACAAAAAAAGTTGCCAGGGAGAATACCCACAACATACTTTGTGGGCGCCTTTTTTTTTTCTTTTTTTTTTTTTTTTTCGGTCGGATGAGGAATGGGATGCGTCGTCTTCAGTGATGAATCCAGGTTCGCCCTGTGCTCGGATGGTAACTGTACTCAAGTATAGAGGGGAACTTGACAGCACACACATCTGGACCATTTTGTAGGGTGACATTCTACCAGACAGAATTGGTGGCGTCATGATGTGGGCAGCAGTTTCTTATGATTCTCGGTCTTCCCTGGTATAGTCTGTTCACGATAAAGTGAGCACTTTTGAAAACCCTGCTTAAGATTTACTTGTATGCACATTGTGTATTCTTCCGCTTTATTCATGCGTCCGTCAATTGAAACTGTGAAATTATTAAAAAAATAAGTAAATACTCTGCAAATCTACTCATTTTTACACTTCCATGCATTAAAAAACAGAAAGCAAAAGAAATAATTTAAGTTAGAAATTGTTACGCAACACTTTTTATTTGGCGTTGAGGCACGGAACTACTACCCCGTCCATCGTTACCGATTTGACTGGACGCATGTCACTCAGGGCGCCCGTTAAAATATACGCAGGTAGGAGTGACTTTTTTCTAAGGTTTATTTCGAAAGTGCTCACTTTATCGTGAACAGCCTCTAGTGATCAGGGAAACACTGGCGCCACGGTGGAGTGGCGCGTTCAGGAGATTCTGCGCTTTCTTGTGCTTCCGTTCATATCGCTGCTCCAACGTGCACTTTTCCTACAACATGCAGTAATCTTCCGCCAACACACAGCACGGTTTTCCCAGGACTGCCTTTGTGCTGTTAGAAACCTTCCTTGGCCAGCCTGTCACCTGTAGAACATGCAAGTAGCCAGCTGGGACGGCTGCTTCAGCCAATAGGTTTACACCATATAAATCAGAAATTGCAACAACTAAAGGACGACCTTCCACAGTATAGCATTATTAATCTCTTGTTACTTCATACTGCACTTTATTGCTATATTAACCCACACCACACTGTTAAAAAAAAATTTTCCTTCATTTTACGGAAAAGTGCTTGTAAAAATTTATCCAAAGATGTCCGTAAACTCTCCGTAAAATTACGGTCATATAGATTTTCAAAAACGAACTTTCCGTAAAATTCAAGGAATCTCTTCGCCAATTCCTTAGTTAGTTTTCTATACTTCTAGTTTGAATAATTGTTAATATATTTTTTATTATAATTATTATTATGTGGGTTTTCTACTACGTATAAAAATGAAAAATATTTTTTTTTAAAGTTAAAATATTTTACAAGATTTGAATCCGAGTCAAAAAAATTGAAAGTTCATGTCTCTGACCACTTACCTACAACTCTCACGTGGTGAATCTGGTATAACATTTTAATTTCTATATTAGTCACATAAGCAACTTTTACGCTTCTATTAAAATGTGTGTATTTTAAGTGTTGCTAAGTGTTGCAGACGCCTGTTGCAACTTTTTTATTTTTGAAAGAGCAGGTCTTAGTGACATGGATAACCTTAACTGCCGCAGAAACCATAATTCCTTGTTACAGTGATGAATAAAGCTTCTTTGTAGACTCGCCATTGTTCGTGCCCGAAACCCGAAGTTTGAGAAAATACGGAGATTTTCCGTATTTTGTAATTATGAACTTAACTCCGTTTTTCGTCATTACGGACTGTGTTTCCGTATATTTACTTTGCATTTTCGTAAAAAATTTCCGTAAATATACGGGAAAATTTTAACATTGCAGGTGTGGTGCAACAATGGGTGGGCGGCTGTTGACAACGGGGTTTGAGAGCCGATGATGGTGAAGCAAGGTGGACATGCAGCAGCGTCGGAATACAAGAGCGGGGAGAAACTGAAGATCCCCGAGAAAACCCGGTGCCCATCGGCATCGTCCGGCACGATTGCACCAATGAAGTAAAGGAACTATAAAATGAACAGTTTTATTAAAAATAGCCTGCTGGCCTGTACGGGGTCAGGGCGGGACTTTTCTATCTGCTACATTACCCAGCTGGGGGCCTAAAACCGTCTGCGTAATTACTTTAAACATGTTTCTGATCGCCTGTGCCGAGTTTCGTTACATTTCGACGTCCTCTTTTGGCCGCTACAATTTTTATGACAATGAATGTATAGAATGCTTGCAAAAAATGCTTATAATAAAAATTTCACGAGACAGTAAAAAAAATTAGTAGAAACACAAAGACAATGTTGAATAATCTTTACGCGAGAACAAAAATTGCATCATTATGATAATACTAGACGCTAACGTACGATAAAGATACACCAACGAAAATCACTATATGTTCATGGTAAAGTGAGGACTTTTGAGGCCCTCGTTGATTTGTTCCTAACGGCCATTTTTTTTCTTATCTTTTCAATACTTTTTGAAATAAATATGTCCATGTAAGTAATAAACATAGTGCATATATTTCGCCGGAATGGAAAGTTAACGTCTAAGGCTGCAGTAAAATATATTTATTGACAATTATTCGAAATGAGAGGGCTTCAAAAAGTGCTCACTTTACCGTGAATAGCCTGATACCAGACATGAATACGAAATGGCGTTTGAGGCGAGCACTCAAAACGTCCAGTCGGTGAGCTGCAATAGAGAATTGGAAGCTTCATAGAGGAGGGGGATAAGAAGATCGTGCGGGAAGCCAGGCCGTGACGAAGCAGCTCAGTGTTGTTGGTGAATGTTTGGCGATAATGACGATGACTGGCCAGCGTGACGACGAAGCCAGCCGCACGGGCGGGCGCTTCACTTCACTTCGTGGCTGCCGGCTTCTCTCATGCGCCCGCCGCGCCGGGGTGTGCTGTGGCGTCGTCTGGGCACGTCACGTAACAGTCTATAGAGTGTTCACAATGTGTGTTAATGGCTGTTCACGATAAAGTGAGCACTTTTGAAATCAACCTCTAGAAAAAAAAATCACTGCCCCTGCCTCCATATATTTTTAACGGGTGCACTGCGTGACATGCACCCAGTAAAGTTGGTAACGATGGATGGAAAGTAGTTCCATATCTTAACGTCGAATAAAAAGTGTAAGGTAACTATTTACGATAACTTAAATTATTTCTTTTGCTTCCTGTCGTTTTAAATATACATTGAATTGTAAAAATATGCATATTTATAAAATATTTATTTTCTAATTACTTTACACTTTCACTTGACTGACGAGTGAATAAAGTGATGAGGCCCATGGCAATGATAGTTTTACATAAAGTGGAAGGACACAAAACGTCCATACAAGTAGATCGTAGGCAGGTGTTTCAAAAGTGCTCACTTGACCTTGAACAGCCTATACCCCTGACATCCTTAGCTTTATGTTCAGTTACGAGTGTGTTCACATCACAGACTAAAAAAAATGACTCGCATATTGTCAACACAACTGTCAAGTTACATGTTCGACAATAATGAACGTGTTTGTTTGCATTTGAAATTTTATACAGACTGGCTTTTATAATCATAAAATACGTCGACTAACTTCAGACTATGTACAGTTGCATTAAAACGTGCGTGCGTTAAATGCTTTTTACGATAACGTGTACACTTTTGAAATCAACCTTTGAAAAATATCGCTGTCCCTACCTGCGAATATTTTAACGGGCACGCGGACACATTTACGCCCAGTGAAGTTGGTAACGACCAAGGGAAAGTAGTTCCTTAACTTAATGCTGAATTAAAAGCGTTACGTAAACACTTGCGAATACCGAAACGATTTATTTTACTTCTTTACTTTTGTTTAATGCGTGTAAGAGTAAGAATTAGAACATTTGTAAAATATTTACTTTTATCATAATATCACAGCTTCACTTCACCAACGCATGAATAAAGTGATAAGGTCCATGAGAATGTTAATTTTACATGCGGTGGAAGATTACACGAGATGTATACAAATAGATCATAAGCAGGGCTTTAAAATGTGCTCATTTTACCGTGGGCAGCCTACAAACGATACATAGAAACATCTCGGAGCCCTTACGTTGTGTTTGATCGTGCCATTGGCTGAAAAGCATTCCAATGTTGGAACAGGGAGAGTGGCTACTGTGTAGCTCGTGTGCGCACTCTGCCCCGTTTTACTTTGCAGTTAGCATCCATTAAAGTATTGTTGAACAAAATACTGCTTCTCCCGGGCATTATTTTCAAGAAATTTCGTGAAACGCCTTTGCCGTTACCCAGTGGTCAACACGAAGTTAGCGATCCATAAAAAATAATGGTGTTGCTACCACTGCTTCTGCAAGACAAAATTACTTGTGTCCATTTCCTGTGCGAGATTTTACTGAGAAGAGCCGTATAAACTAATGTTGATTCAAAACGAATGAAGCTAGTTGGTTTTTATCTGCCATGTCATTAATACATAGCTCTTTATAGTACCTTGTATAGCGAATTGTCACAAGAGGAGTAGGTACTGATCCATTAATAAAGTATCGTGATTCTTTTTTAGATCTTGCAGGAAAGTCATGTAGCAGTGCCCTTATTTCTTTTACAACTTTATGAACGTTCACGTGCCTGTATACATGGTAATACGCTGTTTTTTTTTTTTTAAATTCCCTCATTTTACGGAAAAGTGCTGGTAAAAATTTATCCAGAAATGTCCGTAAACTCTCCGTAAAATCACGGACACATTAATTTTCAGAAACGGACTTTCTGTAAATTTCACTGAACTTCTCCATTTATTTCCAAGTTAGTTTTTTGTACTTTCCGTTTAAAATAAAATGAGAGAATGAGCATGTCTTTAAATTTCGTTATGTGGGTCGTGTATAAAAATTATATTAAAAAAGTTAAAATATTTTATACTTAAGCGAAGATTGAACCCGAGTCGAAAAGTTACCAGTCCACGACTCTAACCACTCACCTACAACTCTCTCTTGTTAATTGTGGTATAACTTTTATATTTATATGAAAATGACAAAAGCAAAAATTCAGTTTATATTAAATTTAGTGTATTATTAGTGTTGCCAAATGTTACAGACACCTGATGCTATTTTTTAATGTTTGAAAGAATATGCCATAGTCGCGTGGATAACCTTAACTGCTGCAGAAACGATTATTTTCTTGTTACAGTGGCGAAGAAAGCTTCGTGTAGAATCGGCATTGTTCGTCCCCGTAACTCGAAGCCAAAGGGAATACAGAGACTTTCCGTGTTTTGTATTTACGGACTTAACTCCCTTTTTCGTCGTTACGGATTGCCTTTACGTATATACACTGTACATTTCCGTAAATCATTCCGTAAATATACGGAAATGTTGAACAGTGTAACTGTTGTTCCCTACTACATTGTCTATGTCGGCTATGTAGAGCGGTAAACGTATTTAACTGGTTGGTGCTGCCAGGGCGACAACCGCAAGGGACAACAAGACATTCGAACCATCCTTACTGCACAGGGTCGTTCACTTGCGGGAATCATTATTAATGGGCGGGGAAAGGGTTGTGTTGAAAAGACAGCGTATTTCAGTGAAGCCTATTGACAACGAAATTAAGTTTGACGCGTGACTTATATATAATTTGTGACTCGGTGAGTTAATCTTGAAGGATATCCACACGCCACTGTACGACGCTGTAAAACGCGCAACGGATCTTAATTTATATGATGTATCCGAGAGAGTCCTCCTCCTTCCCTGATCTGTCATGAATCACCCAAAGACGTCAAATTTCACTTTAAACGGATAAACTGAGGAAAAGAGAATAAGATAAACATTACTGTGGCGGGAGATTTACTCTTAAATATTATTTTACCGATGATAAACACCCAGTTATAAATAATATTGTAAATGTGTGCGTATCCAAGGTAAATATATGTAAAGTGGTTTTACAATAAATTTTATATATATATATATATATATATATATATATATATATATATAAGCGTATATACAGGCTGTATATAAATTAGTCTGACAAACTTCGGCTGTAGGTTAATCACTTAAAAATAAGTTGAAAACATATATACATCCTATGGTCTGAAGTGAATACTAAGAATGGTACACATCTTTGAACTTGGACCTGGAACACTTATTTTTTTCTTCTTCTTCAAATATTGGAGATAATATTTTAGGAGAAACACAGATTGTCTGGATAATGGTTAAGTGGACAAAGATCTTCAAATAGCACAACACTTGTCGCTGTCATTAAATTATTTCGTGTAAATAATAACTGGTACTACCACTATTTCGAACTAACATTCATGTCGCGGTAGCATAGTCGGGATTTAAAGGATGGAGTATTAGTCCTCATGTTACAATTAACAAAATTGTCACCTTGTGTAAATATCCTAAACCTTACAGTTTTCGAATAATTCGTGTTTTACTTTCAAAATACTATTTACCAATACCTGGCAGGTGAAGCACGCACAATACCAATAACACACTTTTGCGGCTATTAAAGGGCAGAGAAGATTCCAAAGAGAGAGGTACATTACAGTGGTACTGTAAGAAAATTTTTCTTCTACTACAATTTTTAAAATGTGTACCTCCCTTAGAATTAATTTTAGTAGACCACATGTCGTATATATGTTTTCTACTTCCTTTTTGGTGAATAACTTACACTCGAAGTCTGTCGGTCGAATTTAGATACTTTATATATATATATATATATATATATATATATATATATATATATATATTAAATTTTGACATGCTATCGAACATACAACACTTGTTATATTGGACTGAAAAAAAAAACGAGTTATAAAGTGAAGTTAGGGTGCTTTTAAAGAGTGTCTACTAAAATACATTATTTTGTAGATTTAATATTTTAGAAAAGATAAGTGAGGCGCAAATGTTATATTCCACTCCGACCATATTTTTGATGGGCACGATCCTAAATTATGACCGTCGGCGAAGCATGGTTTGATTTTTATTGTCAAGCCGTAGTTGAAGTTTCAGACCTGTTTCAAGTAAATAGGGCATTAAAAAGAGACATGGAAATTTCATGAGTTAATTTGACGGTAAAACCTAAACTTCTATAATCAGACATTTTTCTTCTGAGACTACGTTTATAGTCGATTTTTACTATCTACTTGTTGAATATTATTACTGCTTTAATGTACGCAATAATAAATTGTAAGGCATTTAAAGACACTCATACCATGAAATTAATTTGCAAAGCAAAATATTACAGCTGTTGTTACTTGCGTGTGGTGATAGACAAGTAAAGGTAAATATTGTTACAGTTTGTATTTTTTGTATACTTTATTACGGATCAAAATAATTATTTCATCAAATAACCGCCAGTTATACTGAAGCGGAATTGTTAGGAACACAACTAACGGGTTTAAATTAGCGAAAATATCGATTTTATAGTTACAGTTTGTAAGCTAAGCTAAGGCAAGAGGAAAGTTAAGTAAACCTGGTTAAAAATACTAAATAATTCATTACGAACAGGCTATAGTCATTGTGGTCGCTTTTTCTAAGGCATATTTAAATGCTCAGAGTGTTTCTCTGGCTTGGTTTTTATCAGAAAAGAACACAATGAATTTCGTACTAAAAGCTGCTATATTTTGTATTAGGTCTACTTTTCTGGTGTATTAGAAATCAAAGTTCTTCTGTTTTTTTTAACGTACTCCTTAAATGCTTGCATGGCATTACAAGGCTAATTGGCTAAAAATACCACATTTCCTTGTTCTCCTGGCATCTCTTTTTATCGTAAAAAAAATCGAAGTTAATGTACCTGTATTTGCATTAGCTAAGAAATGTATGATAAAAATTTATTGCATCTGATGGAATATTTCCAAGGTGACGAAAAATATTTCGCTAACAGCAAGGCAAAATATAATGGTAATCAGATAAGCCCCTATCATTTGTTTAACCCTATGCCACAGAAACCAGCCAAAATAGATGTATGAATTTTTTAAATGTAAGACACTAAACTTGTAAGTTCATTACGTTAGGGACGATTTACGTAAACAGCAATATAGGCAATTGTGAAATGTTAACAAAAATTCATCACTCTGTTTACCTGTATACCACTATGAGGATGTGTTGGAAATTACTATTAGAATTCTCGTAAATTAGCTCTCGCAATTTCTGAAAACTCGAGTGCATGAAATATCTTTAAATGTTAATCTTATTACCATTACAAATAACTTGAACATTTTATTGTTTTTTGTAATGGTATAGTGTAATTATTTTTCGCCTTTCATGGAAACGCATTGCAGTATTTTCACGTAGTTGTTTTCAGTTCAAGATACATTTGGCAGTGTGTAATTATATCATTTCCCAGAAAGGATTTCAGTACACTATAAGCATGGAGTTTAAATTTGGTAACGTCACTAAATAAGCGACGTAACCTCGTATGTTTACGTTGTGCTCGTGATAGATTTTACAGCGCCATGCATTACGTGATGTGCCGAAGTATATATAAGCTGTTATCACTTTGTTTTTCCAATTTTGTATTACGGCCGTTCTGCACCAGCTCTGTTAACGAAAGTTGGTTTTAAGGCATCGCAAACGAATTTCATCGTTTGAAAGAATATACTTACTGTTCTGAATGTCGTTTGAATTCGTCGTACTCTTCTGTCAGGTTACTACTTAGATGTGTTTTAGTTGAATACTGGCGACCTCGTATGGCTCTATTCTATATTCTTTGGTTAAGTTTGCTCATACATTACTGTCCCCTTCTGTATGTTACTATTAATTAGAAAAGTTTTCATCTTAAGTAGGGAACTCCATGAATTCTGTACCAATTTTTTTTATATATAGGCTATTCACGGTAAAGTGAGCACTTTTGAGGCCCTAGTTACTTTTTATATTCAGCCGTTTTTGTATTCTCTAACCACCTTTTTGAATAAATATTTCCGTGTAAGTAACAAACACAGTGTGTATATTCCACCGCACTGTGAAGTTAAAGTCTAATGCTACATTATAATATATTTATTAACTATTATTCCAAACGAGAGAACTTTCAAAAGTGCTCACATCACCGTGAATAGCCTATACCAACATAAACCATGACGCATTATTGTTAAGTAATATCGTCTGTTACAGTACAACTCGATTACATGACAAGTATTTAACTATCGTACTGTAAGAAATGTTAAGAAATGTCGCTTGTGATATTCCGTTTAGTGCCTTAATTCTCCAAATATCACCCAAAAGAAGATACAAAAACATTTAGTACTAGTAACCTGGATATTTCGTATAGAACTGGGAAACAAAGTTGAAATACTTTCGTGCCAACACGCTTCAGTCAAGAACACTTTGTAACATATGTTCAGCTTAATTGCACGTCATGTTGTCGAGTTGCTTGGCGTCATTGGCTGGGATACCAACTTGCGATGTGAGTTTCTGTGTGTTCGAATGCCCTTTAAGTTATATAACGTTGGGTTATGTTGAGGTTTTTACTTGTCTTCCTCCACCATCCCAATCGACTAACTTGCAGCTCTAAAGTAAGGATAATTATATTTAACAGTAAAAAAAGCGCTGCTCGTAACTTGCAGAAACAAGGAAATTGGCTATTTCTCTTGCTATTTGCATTAATTTTGATGTGACAAGCAAATGGAAGATGGTAAAATTTTCAAAACAGAATAACAGTTTCTGCCCGAATGCAGTATTAAATATGTGATATATTACGCACATTTAGGCCCTAAATCCATATTTAAACATTTTTTATACTTTAATGACTTGGCGTTCACATTTTATACGCTGTGTACGTAATTTTAATTACAAGTATGGTAATGAAAATAACGTCTAATTTTTTTTATTAGCTGCCGAGTAGAAAACAATTATTGTTGTATTAATTTTCTCGACAGAAAATTACCGCTGGACGCAGAATATTTTCACCACACGCCTTTTGCACCTCTGTATGAAGCCTTAGGGAGAGAATGAAGGTCAGTTAAAATTGTCGTGTTAATCAACATCCTCAAAGGAGCGATGCAGGTATATTTATGATCACACAGTGATACGCAATCTCTCATCGACTTTTTTTTTTTCGAACGTTCTCTGTTTTCACGTCAACGTTGCAGCACATGGGAAAGTAAGTGACCGCGTGTGTGTGGGTGGGTGGGTGGGGGGTGTCGGCAGAGAAAAGCGAACTGGGAGGGTCGTGTGTTAAACGCTCCAGTGACGTCATTAATTGCTGCGGGAAAATTTATGCGTGTTTCAACCCCCGCCCTGTTTTTTTCCGGTGGGCGAGTGTTTATTATGGCCACGTGTCAGCACCGCGCCCTGTCCCCTGTGCAAAATTGTACATGCATCACAGCGCGTCTGTCACCACGAAGGCCCGGGCTGCGCCCGCAATGCGGCCCGAAATATCGCGTTTGCGAGATAACGCATCCTTTCGCGAGATCGGATCGTGGTCGACACCCCCCCTCCCCTCCCCCCTTCGAAAACGGTCGCTCATACGAAAGATAATATTCACGAGATACCAACGGATTTTCCACACAGTTCCCAAGCCACTTGAATTTCATTTGACTTGGTTTGTAGAAAAACATCCGGTGAGGCACCACTATTTTCTCACCATGATTCACCCCACACTGAAATATCGGATGAAAAAATAAGCTCAAATGGCATTTTTCGGTTTATCGGCAAGGTTCGCCACAACAACATTAAGGTTTCGACGTTGTTATAGCCTCCATTTTGTTTTGTTCCTACTTTCCTTGTGCGATACAAGTAATATTTTTGTATCGGCGGTATAGTTAGCCATGTAAAAATTAGTGTAAGTGCTAATGGCTATAAGCAATGTGCAGAGAGGAAAGTTATATTAATTAACTCATTCTAATATTTACGCCTTCGAGGATTTCATTTCGATAATTTATATAACCTCGTGTGAACCAGTTCTTTGCAACAGTTCGGTTTTTCGATTCTGTATTAAATCTGTGCGTTTCCAGGAACATGACTTTTTTTAAATTTAAAAAATATGTATTCTTGATTTTAATTATTTGGGTTTTCTGGAAGTAAATTTTTTATTTCTTTACGTGGACAAAAAAGTGTGGAATGATAATGGAAAAGAGACAAAATTGACTTCATTTTAGTTCCCTAGTGAATGCTTGAATAGATTAGGCGTAGATGACTTGAAGAGTAACTTAAAACTGCGCATATTGATTTTAATGGGGCTCGCGATGGTATAGCGGTCATGCCACTCGCCTCCCAGTACATTCCCAGAGAGCTCAAACCCGGATTTCGGCATGTGATTCTTCGATCCATAGACTACAGATGAGGTAGACCGCTTACTGTATTCGTCTCCTGCGCATCTACCCAACACTGACCTACCCCAAAGGAACACAGCTCACAAAGTCACATGGTCAACAGCGATCAACATGTTTGCTTATATATTAATTTTTTAATGAAACGCACTATTATATAAATAAAATAATTTAACCAAATTGAATTTAATCAAACTGTATTGCAAATTGTTTAAAGCAAGTACAAAAACATCTCAAATCACGTGTTTACTAAACAGTATTCTAACCTCAAAACCAATCCTTTTTTTCCCCCAACTGTATTAAAAATTGTTTACAAAATAAAAATTGATTTAAAAAAATTTAAATTGATTATTTACAAAAATTTATAAAAAAATTTGCTTAGAAAATTTAAAAAAATCGTTAAAAAATGTAATGTAAAATATTTCTTAATTAAATCGTATTTAACCCCAGCAGCCATTTTTCCATTTTTCCCTCGGAATTTCTCTTTTTTACCTAAAAAATACCCCTCGAATTTTTTTTATTAAAAAATCGTTAAAAATTTTGTTTATTGAAAAGTCTTTAACCCAATGGCCATGTTTCCCTTTATCACTCGAAATTTACCGTTTTCCCTAAAAAAATTTCCCTTAAAAAGTTTATCAAAAATTTACTTTAAAAATTTACATTTCCTGAGGTCTCCCTCCACACCACCAATTACTCACCTCTATTCGAATCCAGCAGACGACTGACTCCCTCGCACCCACTCCCCTGAACTATGCTCATCCCACCATCTTGTTTTCTTCGTTCGCTATTTGTTTACATGCTATTGGAGGCAGTCATTTTTGGTTTATGTTACTTGAGGCCGCCATCTTTGTCTATATGTTACTGGAGGCATCCATCTAGCTTCTTTCGTTCCTAATTTGTTTCCTTCCTACTGGAGGCAGCCATCTTTGTTCATGTGCTACTGGAGGCCGCCATATTTGTGTATGTGTTACTGGAGGCGGCCATCTTGATTTTGTCGTTTGTCATTTGTTTACATGCTATTGGAGGCAGCCATATTTGTTTATATGTTACTGGAGGCCGCCATATTTGTTTTTTTCGTACGTCATTTGTTTATACATTACTAGAGACCGCCATCTTGGTAGGCGACCACCATCTTGGTAGGCATCCTCCATATTGAAAGACAGTGACCATGACCTTGACTCCATGACCTTGAATGACCTTGAAAACAAAAGCTCGAGAATAAATTCGTAAAAGTAAACATGCTGGGTGCCAATCAAGCTGTCGGCCCTTATATTTATAGGCATAAAAATACTTGAAAATTTTCACCCTTTTAAAACAGATGTTTCCAATCAGCAGTATACCTACAAGCATAACGCGAGACTTTTGATTACATGCATAATTTATAAAATATATATGTGGTATTTAAAATTTAAAGCTATTTAATTAAAACAATTATTTAATTACATAATTCTACATATAGTACAATACTTTTTAGTAAAATTTATTCTTCACCTTTTAAATTTTTTATTACATTCCGACAAAGTAGGCAAACATGAAATTCACAGGCATTTCTTTATTCAGTTAATTTATTAAAGTCGCTAACACTCTCAAAAAATTACAATGTTTCTTTAATATGTCTAAGTGTCTTTTCGGCTAATTTGCTTACCGCACCTGTCACACAAATATGACATGAAACGGCGATTTTTAGTACAATTAGAGCGCTAATGTCGTCGAGCATTGCTGCTGTGTGTTAAGGTCTTTTCACAGAAGCGACACTTATAATGTCGGAATGGTTCAGCAGATGCTGCTGGAACAGAGGCCGCTGGTTCAGTTGGCGATGCCAATGGAGCTGCCGTAGGTAGCCCGCGCATAGAAGTCCTTGGCACTGTCGACGACATGCCTGAAGACGTCGATGGCTGAAATGCTGTAGGTGACCCACCCGAAGAAGTTGCCGGTACTGTCAGCGCCATGTCTCAAGAAGTCGATGATACTGCACTGGTAAAGTAGATGTTGCTAGTGGCGTAGCCATCGCAGCTGAAGAAGTCGGTGGTGAGAAACCATTGGTGGGCAATTTCCATTCAACGTAAACGTAACTAGCAATGGATGAACTGGCGTATAAGCTAGCCGAGATGAACCACCTTTCGTGACAGCCGCTGTCAAACTAAGTCTCTCAGCGTACCTCCCAACTGCTTATATACGAGTAAGCAAGCCCATGAGGTCGTATTGCGAAAACCAACCAGCCAATCACCAACTAGCTAATCACCAACCAACCAATCACCGAGTTGTCACGTGATTGCAGCTGGCCAATCACGTACAAGCACTGAATTTTTTAGAATTTTTTCGCAATTTTTTTCGGTTTTTGCTGTCAGACTTCACCGGGGTCAAGGTCATGGTCAGGGGTGAAATGTCAAGATCATCCAAGATGGCGGACGTTGACGTAACAAGATGGCGGCTGACCGTCACCGTCTCCGAGACCACACGCCCTTGTCTCAGATTTCCCCAATCCCTACTATTTACATACATTGCAGAGAGGGAGAGTATTTCATTCCGATGTGAGGAAATTCGCCTTCCAAGACTTCAAGGAGAGGTTTTATGATGTTATAGTTTTTGAGGAGTATAGTTATAACTATCACTGCCATTTGTTTATTAAGTGACTGTGTGAGGCTTTAAGTGCTGTGTTGTCCTTAGTAGTTCTATTCATGGTAAAGTGAGCATTTTTTAAAGCCCTGCAAAATTTTTCCTTTCAGCGAATTTATATTTTCCCGCCACTTTTTAATACAAACATTGCCACTCTCAAAAGTTAATGCCTGAGACTGCAATAAAATATTTTTAACAGTGGTAAATACCTTTGGGAGGGCCTTAAAAAGAGCTCACTTAACTGTGAACAGCCAATATACAATTTTACATTCTCGCTTGACGGTGGCACGCATACGTACTACTTTTGAGGTCCATGGTACTGTTTCTAAAATCTGTCTCAGTTACGAAGGCCATTTTTAGACAGTGCTAAGGTAGCGCCAGTGTTGTTGTTTTAACAAAATATTTTTTCACCTGAGTTGTTCTGACACACGAAAACCACATTGTTTATATTTATTGTTTCAATTTGACACAAAAATGGTCTTAAAGAACTCTGTCCTATTCAGAAAATACTATTTTATGCCTGCCACTGAACTGCCAAAAAACGGCGTTCGTATCTGAGACAGAGTATATTTACATACTGTTGCGAACCGGTGGTCTGTCTTGCCCTACTCTCCAGTCGGCGCGGCGGCCTGCTTGAGCCCATCCTTGTAAAACGTAGGGAGTGGTGTGGAGAGGAAAGATTTGACATGTCTGTGATTTTGACATCTGGTATAGGCTGTTCACTGTAAAATGAGCACTTGAAAGCCCTGCTTAAGATCTACTTTTATACACGTTGTGTATTCCTCCGCCTTATGTAAAATTAACATTGCTATAGAGCTCATGTTTTTATTCACGCGTCGATCAAATTAAACTCTGAAATTATTAAGAAAGTAAATAATTTAACCAATCTGCTCATTTTTACTCTTCGATGCATTAAAAAACAGAAAGCGAAATAAATAAAATTAAGTTATCATAAACGGTTACATAACACCTTTTATTTGACGTTAAGGTATGGAACTATTTTCCGTCCATCGTTACCAACTTTACTGGGTGAATGTCACTCAGTGCACCCACTGAAATATATGTATGTAGGAGCACTGACTTTTTTCTAAGGTTCATTTCTAAAATGCTCACTTTATCGTGAACAGCCTTTACCTGGCGACGACCAACACCTTCCAGAGAGCCGTGGATTGTTTCCTTTGGTCAATAAACTTCTGGACTTCTAATTGGGTCATCTGGGGCATGCGTACGTGCAGAAATATCCGGAAAGGATCTGCACGAGTATGAATACTGTCCTTACTCCGCGTGTGTTGACGGCGATGCCTGAAGAGTGTTCCAGCGAGCAGCAGTGGTAACCCGCGTGTCAGAGATGAGGTAAGGGATGAAGAAAAACTGACGCATTGGCACATATGGACTGATTTAGAGATGTAAAACCATTATTTTTTTTATAAAAGCCGGATTAATATATTATTCAATGGAAATATGTAAGAAGAAACTCGGCAGTATGTTATTGGTCCCACAAAGGATTGTAATTCACTGAATTACGGTTGATTGTGGAGGAAAAGGCTGTACCTATTGTTGGTTCTGCAGAATTGTAAATAAATAAGGGAATTTAATTTTAATTCCTTTAATTTATTAATACCTTTATCCATCAGGAACTGGGTAACTTCCAGGCGCATGTAAAAACACGATATATTATGTTCACGGTATGATGATCACTTTTGAAAGCCCTGCTTATGATCTATTATATGGACATTGGGTAGTCTTCCACCAAATGTGCAATTAACGTTACCATGGGCCTGGTCACTTTATTCATGCGTCGGTCAAGAGCAACTGTAAAATTTTTATAAAAGTAAATATTTTTCAAGTGTTTTCTAATTACACCTGCATGCATAAAAAAATAAATAAAATATTTTAGTATTCGCCGATGTGTGGTAAATATTTGTAATTTAACGTTAAGAAATGGAACTACTTTCTGTCCGTCATTGCCAACTTTATTGGGCTAGTGGCAGTCAGTGCGCCAGTTAAAACACACGGCATTTTCCAAAGGTTGATTTCAAAAAGTGCTGACTTAACCGTGAACAGCCTATAGACATACACGCGACGTGCATGGACCGCGTCTTGCAGGTCCGGTCCGATAAATCTCTCCCCTGCTGCGGTGAGGTGCTGTGCGCCTTCTTGCCACGTCAGGGTGTGTCTGTCGCTCGCGCCGGCTACTCTACCGAGCAGCCCGTCCGGGACACCATAAACCAGCACTGACACCGACTCCAACTTTCCACTCACCGCCAAACCTCTTCCACACCAAGCCGTTTGTTTCCATTCGCCCGGAGATGTATTCTCCTCCCTACCTCCTGCCACAACTTGGTTCCAGCTCGCTGCCTCGTAAAAACCGCCGTCAAAAAAAAAAAAAAAGGGAAATACATTCCACCGACAGTAAAACAACTGGAGGGGCGTGTCCCCACTCGCCAATAAGGCGGCGGACCGCGAACTACAGCGAGGGGAAACCAACATTAACGCTCGCCCGTTAAACAACTTTATAGATAATTAGTTCTCCTTATAAAACTACCAGATCCTTGTAGTGCTGCGTTGATGAACTAGGGAACGCTGATTCCATCATGACTTCGCCTAGTCCGTAGTTCTCGTATAAGAACTGAGGGAAACGAAAGCCGAGTATTGGTAATAGTCGACGTATATCAGAAACTTTACAGTCTCATTAACTGCATAACGAATAGTTTCTTGGGAGTAACGTAGCGCTTGGCGTACGCACAAAGCACTCAAAAGTTTATGTGCGTGTGTCCTGTTGGAAGATGGAATAGAAGATACTGGCGTTCTACTTCCTCGACGGAAGTCGGAATTTATGCCACGTACAAGACGGTTGACGTGCTTGGGGATCCACCTTCCTGACACATCCCCTTCTTCAAAAGAAATCACCTAACTTAGTCTCTATACGTTTTCTTACGAAAGTTACTCATACCTCAGATGATCCGGCACTGTAACTTTCAACGTTATTTTGACAGCCTTATATCAAAGCCGAAACTAATCTGGAAACCGTAGCATAAGTTACTAACGGAATGTGTGATATGAGATCACATTGAATATTTTCACAAATTTTCCACCGGGAATATGTTGCCATCATATAAAGTTATATGACTGAAATTTTTTAACGACGTGAAGACCGCCCTCCTTTCCTACCAGTGCACGTAAAGCGATGCCACCATTGATGAAGGTACTATTTTTGGCTGGAGCTGTCAAAGACGCTAAACATCTTCAGGTAAGCGGGCTCCTATAGGAAGCAAGACAATTCTTCACGGTTTAGAGGTTGTTTTCAAAGTTGAGCGCAGAGCAACTTGTATGATTTGTTTTCATGTAGCAATCTGCTAGTGTGGTTTCCACGTGGGACAAGGTTTCACAGTTTCAAACCCCATAGGCGAAGGTGACTTATTGCAAGGTATAGGCTATTCACGATAAAGTGAGCACTTTTGAAAGTCCGCTCATTTGAAAGCCCACTATATTATCTTTAGACGTTAACTTCCGAGTGCTGTGGAATGTACACACTGTGCTAAAATGGTAATATTTATTTTTAAAGATGGTTAAAGGATAAAAAATTGGCTTGGACGAAAAAGTAACTAGGGCCTCAAAAGTGCTCACGTTACCGTGGGCAGCCTATCATTTGTGAATGCATAACGGTTTTTTGACGGGTTTCCGATCTTTATGTTGCAACATTGCAGTTCTAAATCTTTGGTGTTGTCGACGTAAATTTTTTATTGTTTACTGTCAAATACTCTACAGAAAATAGAGGCTGTTACGAATTTGTCTATCTCGTACCGTACCCCTGAAAAGAAAACGTATTCACATTTATGATCGGGATATTTTGTGTATTTTTTACCTCCAGTACGGGTACGCCAAAACGATTTATTCATCCTTGTTCCATATAGAACAAACAAATACTATGCATTGTTATCTAAAAAAGAAACAGCTGTGCAAAATTACTTATGTGTGACTACAACGGTATACAGTGGCTCGCTATATGAATGTCATCGTGTGCCGTTTTTCCACAAATGCTTATACAGGTTCTGGCACTGCGTATTATAATGTCCACATACTCGAGTAGAGGTAATCTACTCACTATGGCTGCTGCCAGTGTCAGAACTCTTTCTCCTGTTCGTCTTGGCCACACTGTAACGAGGCGTGGACAGGCCTCCGAATCGCTGGACCACGTAAGGCACCGCCTGACAAAGCTCTAATCACGACACCATTTTCAAAATAAAGTTGGCCTTCATTGTTAATAAAGGCTGTTCACGATAAAGTGAGCACTTTTGAGACCAACCTTAGAAAAAGTCACTGCCCTTACCCGCATGCATTTTAACGGGCGCAGTGAGTGACATGTACCCAGTAAAGTTGGTAACGATGGAGGGGAAAATAAATCCATATATTTACGTCAAATAGAAATGTTATGTAACCATTTGTGATAACTTAAATGATTCCTCTCGCTTTCTGTTTTCCTTTTTAATCCGTCTAAGTATAAAAATGAGCAGATTTGTACAATATTTACTTTTATAATTATTGCACAGTTTCACCTGACCGATGCATGAATAAAGTGATAAGGCCCATGACAATGCAAATTTATCATAAGGCGGAAGAATACGCAACGTGCATACAAGCAGATCTTAAGCAAGGCTTTCAAAAATGCTCATTTTACCATGAACAGCCTTTAGACTTTCTTCTCGACGTATTATGCTGAGATGCCAGCGATTCTCCCTTCCACGTGGCACATACTCTAGGACATGGTTGCGCAATGAAGAAGCACTGCAACACCTTGAAGAGATGACTCTGTCCCCGCCTAGAAAATGACCAATCAAGATGCTTCTTACAGCTGGACGTACCGACCGCCGACACGACAACTCACTCAGACTTTGGTGTCGCAACACAAGAGTGGATAATCACGTATGTGGCTATTAGGACTTTACCATCGTGTTCATAATTTTTTATCTCCCTTTGCATGCCTCGCTTATTGAAATGTTTAAAATTGTCCTGACTCTACATGCTTAGTTACAGTTTCTTTCTAAATTCATTTTATGAATTTAATAATATTATTTTTTGATAATACGCACATAAGTTGCCAAGTTTCAGATAAACTTAAATAAGTCAAGCTTGCATACGGCATAGAAATAATTGAAGTCAAAATAGTTACAGCATATAAGACAACGATGACATGAAAATGTTCAAGATATTGTAGTTGTTGAGCCAATCTAGAAACGCAATTATGCTTTTCTGTTTGTATAGAGCTTGTTAAGAACGCACTTACATATGTAATCATGGATAGTAGTCTGCGAGTTCTTTCAGAACTTTCAATATGCAGTGAAATAGTGTGTGCATTGTATTTATTAATAATATGAAATAAATATTAATTATTTAAAAATGGTATAAGGTACTCATTGCTATTACTTCTAATTTTTTTAATGTCATCATTACAACATTAAAAAAAAAAAGTTACTAATAAATAATTAACCTATTTTCCTCTACACAGGTGCAAAACAAATGTTAGGAAAGTTCTTGAAAGCTTGGATGATAGGTAGGTATTGACGTCTCATTGACAACTATATCATTAGAGATGACACCATAAACATGGGAAACAGTACACATACAATTAAAATACACAAGTAACTTACCCGGGATTCGAATTCAGAAAAGACCGCAAAATTAAGCTAGCCTGCAATCAACTGCATCACAGAAGTAGGATTTGGAGCATCAACTTCGGATGTAATCAGTCTTATGTTTTGAATGATAGGGTTAACTAACCTGAAATATTTACTCGGCCATCGATTTGAAAATAAGTGTCTGAGCCTCTAAAAACACATAAGTATACATGGCCTACCATAACGCCACTTGTGTAAAAAATGTGACGGAATTCAATTGATTGGTCTCCGAGATATGTAATAAAAACCTTATTTTCTTAAATGGGGCTATCTTACAAATTTGCATAAAAAGAAGCTCTGTACACGGTATATGCAATAGATAATGTTAGCATAAAAAAGTTTATTGAAATTGTTAAATAGATATGCCAAACATATGAAAATATTTTTATGGTCGCCATTTTTTAAATCATTCCCTGACCCTATTTAAATCATGTGACTGTACTTGGCCTTATGTAGATGTAATGTTGAGGAAATTAGTCGAATTATTCCGAAAATCTGACAAAATGTTCAGTTTATTCACCTGACACTACTTCGCAAAAAAATCCGACGAAGTAGGATCTCTGTATGCATATTGGTTGATTGTCCCTCGAGATATGGCATAAAACCTCCATTGATCGTGTGACGATCGTCATAAATTAAGGGCAAAAAGTTTATATATTTGCACATTCGATTGTTGTTATAGATAAAATATACAAAGTTAAATTTAAATCTGCTACATAGTTTTGTATATATAGGACGCTAAGTTAAAATGTTTGTCAACGCACCATTAAGAAAATAAGAGATTTACATACTTAAAACATATAAATTAATATAGCTTACCACAGTACAACTTCTTCGCCAAATTTGCAAGAAATCGGTTTATTGTTTCCCAAGATAAGGCATAGTAACTATATTGTTTCATGTGGGGCTATCTTACGAAATGGCGGAGAACTGAGGCTTTGCATAGACAATTTTGATGCATACAACTGATACTGTTAGCATACAGAGTTCCGTTGAAATTTGTTTTGCACTTTCGTGGATAAAAAAAATTCGGAGATGAAATTTTTATATGGCCACCATTTTGAAAATATGCATGTCTGACCCCCCCCCCCCCCAAATTATCAAATTTTGTATAAGTCGGTTGTTTTTTGGAATCACATAATTTCAATTGGTCAAGTGATACTACTTTACAAAATGGCGGAGAAAATATATTTTGTGTGTACACATTTTATTGTTGTATTATCTACAGCCATCATACAAAGTTTCGTTGGAATTAATTGCATGGTTTCGACGTTATATCATAAAAAACTAAAATAGCTATATTGCCGCCATTTCGAGAATAAGTGTCTAACATACCTAAAACATATCAGTAACGTTACCTACCGCAGTACTACTTGTTTACCTGATCTGGTAGGAATCTGTCAATTGTTTCTCGAGAAATTACACAAAAACTTAATCAATTCATGTAATGCAATCTTACAAAATGGCGGACAATTTGTTTTGGCTTATTTGATGCTTGTAATATATGCTGTCAACGTACAAAAAATGGTTGAATTTGGTCACATAGTGTGGTAGTTTTACCAAATAGTCCTAAAATATTGATATGGCCGCCATTTTTAAGATAAGAGCCTGATAATATTTAGTTACTCATATTTACCTGGCCTTTAATAGTATTTCTTACGTGTCAAATTGGTTCGGTAGTTTTCTAGATATAATGTAAAAGATTTATTTTTACACGTGGCGCTATATTTTAAAATGGCCGACAAAAGTTGTAATACATTCCGTCAGCGTACACAATTTTGTTTAAATTGGCCAATTGGTGTGGTAGTTATACCAAATAAACCTCAAATATATGTATGGTCACCATTTTGAAAATAAGTGCATAATAAATTTAATTTCTTTATATTTACTTGGCCTATCAGATTGTTACTTATGTACTTACCAGATAAAAAAAAATATTGGTTTAGTGGTTTTTGAGATATAACATAAAAGCTTTATTTATTCATGTGGCGCTACCTTCCAAATTGGTGGACAAAAGTCGTTGTTGGGTTTATATGATGCTTGTAGTAGATACTGTCAGCGTACAGAATTGATTTGAAATTGGTCAAATAATTTGGTAGTAATACGAAATAAATCTAAAGTATTCGTATGGCCACCATTTGGAAAATGCGTGTCTAATTAAGTTCAATTACTGATATTTACCTATCCAATCATAGTAACACTTAGGTGCCAAATTCGGCGCAAATACGTTTAAGTATTTTGCGAGATATAACGTAAAAGCTTTATTTTTCATGTGGCGTTGTCTTCCAAAATGGCGAACCAACAACAATATTCACCTCTGAATTTAATACTTACAACTTGCGCTGTCAGCATACAAAATTTGGTTTAAATCGGTTAAATGGTTTCCGAGATATGACATATCGCCCTAAATTTTAAAATGGCCGCCATTTTAAAAGTAAGTTCCCGGAGTGGTCGAAAACTAGTTTAAAACTAAAAGTCACTTGTCCTTACTTAGTACTGAACGCGTGTACCGAGTTTGGTGAAACTCGGTACACGCGTTCAGTAATTGAATTGGGGCACACACACACTCACACACACACACACACACACACACACACACACACACACACAGGAAAGTGATCCCATAAGATTTTCGTTCCTTAGGTAAGTAGGCTAAAATAGAGTGCAATGCTCATGTTGTACATTGAAAGTGTAAAACACATCCCGTGCTCATGCACTTTTAAGACGAATACACTTGATAAATTATGCTCCATACCATCTATTAAATATGCTTACGGATCGTCTCGATGACAAAATTGTTTGAGGACATTGTTATTAAGCCCAAAGGTAATTTTGTAGCTCATAAAATAATTACTTTTTTTTAAGTAAAAGAAATACGGCATCTCAAGAATGCCATATTATTTCGCTTTCAAAATTAAATACATTTTTTAATGTTTGTGATTAGCTAGTAAAACAATTAATATATATTAAGTTTCGGTGCCAATTTAAGTTTCTACTATCAATAAGGACCTTCTTGAGAGCCAAGTGTGTCTGTATGAGTAACCTTTCTTCTCGATGGCCTTCCAGGCTAGCTTCAGTACCTAATATACATATTTAAGTTGTTATGTAGACAGCTTTATCTAAATAACTGGCAGGACGACTATTGTTTACAGCAATTTTATAATTTCACTTTTATTTTCCAGCGTTCATCAGTTTTATCTCTGAAAGGAAAATAAAAATAATGACACTGGATTTCCCAATATGAGTTATATACTTGCTGTGTGATTCAGAATTATGTAACGTGTAAGTTTCAATTAAACATTAGGGTATAATAGCGGTTTTTTCAATTACTGGTTCGTACTTAAGTCACTGATTTATGGGCTTATTTATTCATGGCATTATAAGCACATAACAGAATGTAAGAAGCTTTTAAAGCCGGAATTATGAGTTCCTTTTGCTATCTGAAAAGTGTTGAGCACATACGTATAGGGTAGCACATAAATCATTTATTTAAAGCAGCTATAAAGTCGTGACTGCAGTTAATAACTTGGCTTTGGATACATCATAATTTTTGAAGACAACTTGTGTTACCGGCAAGATAACAGCGAATCGTATATTTGGGGATGGGGCTGGAAAATGACATACGGATTCACGGCCGCGCATAACAGTTACATTAGTTTATCACGGCGATCACAGAGCGACATACCAGCAATGCAGTAAACATCCCCTCCTGCTGTATAGCCTACTGCCACTCTCACCATTATATGCCACTCCCTTCCGGGGGCTGACCACTAATCCACAACTTCCGCTCCCCTCGCATAATTACATTTCCTACGCATTTTACGATGAGCAGGCTAGCCTTACTGATAACATATATTCATGGTAAATAACACCTTTTTAAAACAGGCTTATAAAGTCGTGCTATTATCAATCGAACTCAAAAATTATTATTTTGGTCAGGAACAGTTACATTACTGTAGAATAGGAATTTGTAATTGAAAAGGTCTAAATATTTTGGTCTACATCTCAGTCATACCAGCTATGGCTTAGCTATTGCAACGTTTGGTAGCACTAAAAGATTTTGCTGGCGCACGTTTACAAACAATTGCGTTTATTACATTTAAATATTTTGTGCCGTAAAATATTTCATTGAAATTATGTTTTTTTACGCAATGTGAATATTCATCCGTAACTGATTTCTATGAATGTATATTTTATATCGTTGCTTTAGAAATCTAATGGTAAATAATTTTGCATATCTAGTACTCACATTGCGACCTCCACATATTATTATGAATCATGGTATGTGTGCCATCTTTTGATGGCGGAGTTCTAATTACAGAAAAAACTACATATTGAACCAACTCACGTTCAAAAGATGGCACACACACCATGATTCATATCATATGTGGAGGTCGCAATGTGAGTACTAGATATGCAAAATTGTTTACCATTAGATTTCTAAAGCAACGATATTATATATATATATATGTATATATATGTATATATATATATATATATATATATATATATATATATATATATATATATATATATGTATGTGTGTGTGTGTGTTTATCGTACAAAACAAAGCACTCTATTAAGGTGAAGAATTTTGGAGTTGCTTATTTTCATTAAAACAGCTCAAAACTTACCGTTTTATTTAGTAAGTAATTTCTAGATAACACATATACATTTGGTAGCATTCGCTTCATCAAGGTGGAGAAATGCGTATAATTAGAGTATTTTGACTTTTATTTCATGTCGAATGTTTTGGTACAAAAAACCCTAAGGGACCTTACGATATTGGTTGCAGTAAGCAACGTGCTCTTCATTATCCACTTGGTATTTGGGTGTTGACTGACGCCGTGGATCGGTCTCGAGTACAGCCGTAGAAGACACTAGTTTGAAAAGTCTACGCCCTTATTGGCCCATTTAGTTCATGAACCCAGCCAAAGAGCGCTACTACCGAAGTAATGCTGTTTGACATGGCTAGCACAGGGCCAGGAATTGCAATTTTTTCTTAAAATAAAAAATGACGTTCATATCTTTATGGTGTTATCCATATACCAGCAACGCTAACAACGCTAGTTTGCTTGCAGCGTTCTGCGGTTTCTGCATGAACTAAATAAGTCAATAAGGGGGTCAATTCGGTAACATTGTTAGAAAGGCGAGTGTCCAGATCTGTCTTCTACGGCCTTAGTCTTGAGCAATCACAGGTTTCACGTTCTCGCCACATGAACCATAGATTAATAAATAGGTAGACCGATTATTCGTCTTCTGCGCATGTACCTAACATTGACCTATATCCAAACCAACATAACTGTCAAAGTCACTTGATCAGCAGCGATGAACGTGTTTGTTTGTATCTTTATTTTTAAATTAGAAGCACTTTTATATTAATAAATTACTTTCACCAATTTTCCTTTAATCAGACTGCAGTAAAAATTGGTTAGGCCTAGAGGAGGGATGCAAACATATCAAAGTACTTGTTTACTAAACTGTGTTCCAACCTCAAATCCAATTCACGCTGTTTTTGCTAGTTGTGTTGGCAGCAAAGCAGTTCAATGTCGAGACACTGAGAATTGTTCTGCGCAGCCAGCAAGATCGCTGTACCCAATATTCACTCTATGACATGAACATGGTAACGTTTAGTAATCACCGCTACCTAAAACCGTACATGTGTGTTAGTAAATTTAAGTTATCGTCATTTCGACTTCTGAAAAGGCCAGTAACACAGCAAGTAGTGATGAATATTATCGTAATCGCAGGGTAAGGAGTATTTTCAACACGCGGTCTCTGTATACGGCACAGTGATCAGCGTACGTAGTGACTGGCGTGGACAAGAATCCGTGATTTTCAACAATTGGCTTTGGCTCCTATGAACCCTGCCCACCGAAGCGCTCACAGTATAGACTAAAGATGAGGTAGACCGATCTGGCTGGATGTGTAAAGTGCGTGTCCCAACACTGAACTGCTTTTCTGCCAACACAACTAGCAAAAACGGCATGTATTGGATTTGAGGTTAGAACACTGTTTTGCAAACAAGTGCTGTGAAATGTATGTATACTTCCTGTAACCAATTATTAAAGATGTGTGATTAAATTCAAATCGGTGAAAGTATTTTATTAATATGAACTTTTCTTTTGAAAATTGAGATATAAATAACGTGCCCATCACTGTTGACTTTCACAGTTGCCATGCTTTGGGTAGGTCAGTGTTGGGTACTTGCACAGAGGACGAAGAATTGGTCTACGTCATATTTAGTCTATGCTCGCAGCTATCAGATGTTCAGCGATTGCCCTCTAGATTCGCCACTGAAATTAAATGAGAATATTTCATGTGACCCGAACAAAGCAAGTGGATCGTTACAAACGTGTGGCAAGCACTCGTACGCTTTTTAATTTATGGAAATGCAGAAATACATCATAATATCATTACTTTAAGTGATTGGAATAAACAAACAAATGCAGTGTTCACAAACTTATTCTGTTGCTATTAAGCAGAATACACACGAAGGCACTAAATTGAACTTTTTAAACCGTACTCAGAGATAAGTGACATATCACAAGCGCAAAGCATATAACTTGGAAAAATATTCTTTATTTTCCATAAATATTATTATTCTTATTACTTTAATATACAGATGTTGAATCAAGAACTTCGCCTAATGATTGAGGATATGGAAAAAGGCAGTTTCAGGAGCTGTGCGGGTATTTGCCTAAAAGTAAGAAAAAAATCAAAAAGAAAAAAAACTGTATACCTAAAGTTAGTCGGATGTCGAACTCACAATATCCCAAATGATAATACCTAGAGACATGCAAAATTCGCATTATTTTCTGGCAGCACGCTAAAATTCACAGCCCTATACATGTTCGAGCCTGTGCCACTTCTTTATTTTCTTCTGCAGCAGTGAGGACATATTTTCCATTTCGACTTGATTGGACGTGATTGGGCTAGCTTCTCGTTAGTGATTTTCTATTGGTTCAAAGCCGTCCTGGGCGTGTCCTAACAAACTGTAGTCCAATGACAAAGGCAATACAAAACACAACTGTCTGAAGTTTCGTCTGTCTTCAAATAATAACGCGAAATTCACATGTCTCTAATAATACCACATTACTAGGCCACGCTCAATTCCAAAGAAAAGTCATCATTTGAGAATAACTCGTGAGTGAACAAGACGAGGAATGTCTATTGTGTAGATATTAATCGGCAAGGAAGTTGGTGTAGCTAGAAGTCTAAGTTACTTATGCCCCATTTGAAGTGTTCTTGTCGAAAGCAAGAGTATAACTATAGGGTGCTTGATATACGTCAGGTCGAAGCATCATCAAAGCCGCCCTCTTAATAACTATCATAATTCAGGGCGTCCAAGGAGTTGCCGAGGTGTGCCGGCAAAGGAGGCGGACACGCCGGCCCTTCTAAACAGTTCATTGTTTGAGAATGAAGTTATGGTCGGGCTGAGCAGGAAAAAAAAAAAAAAAAAAAAAAACTAGGCGTGGTTTCTGGGTTCGTCCCGTGCTGGGGGAACGTTAAAACTCAAGCCCCATTGTTACCGTCGTCACAACTAAGGACTGACGCAGTTGCTCCAAATCAGTGGCGGGTGAGGAACTACTGGAAAAAAAAAAAACTTTTCTCGGACTAATCGTTGATCGGCGTACAAACACTCTTAAGCTAACACGGGTTACTATGAACAACACACGCGTGACACCGCACAGACTAGACTTTTGTCTTCTGCGAATGTCTCCAGTTGGCTCAACAACTCCCAAAAACAACTTTCGAAATCATGTGTTGAAGCAATGACGCTCCGAATGTTTACAACTGGTTTTAGAACAAAAAGGCGTATGCAAATCAAAGCATTTACTTATGTAAACAGCGCGCTAATCTTAACATAAGCCATGTGGTTTTCGGCATTTGCAGGAAGGAAAGGATTCCAATTCAGTGTTGTAACACGGATAATGGTTACACCACAGTTGGCATGCGCACTGTACCACATATTCAATCTACGGTCTACTCTTGATTACGAGAAGATGAATCCGTGACAGTTCGAGTCAAAAACTCTGCTCACGACGGTGTGAATTGCTTCAGAGCCCATTACGATCAGCTCCCGTCGCGTTTTAGCATTTCTCTGTGTAAACGTTCGGCGCGAAGTCTGGGACTCTTAACCGTCAACTCCAGCCGGGGTTAGAACCCCTCAACCCTCATACGTCGGGCCGGCGTGTAAGAAAGGCAGGTGGCTGCTGAGCCGTTGCAAGGTGTGATTGAACTACTAATAGCTGTTTGGGCTGTACACTCTTGGTCTGCTCTGTAATATAAACAGAGTAAATCTCGTTCAGGTAGCTTAACATGAACTGCAAGCTGGCGCAAAACACGTATAAGCTGTTCACAGTAAAAAGAGCTATTTCTGAACCAATCTTAAAAAAATACCACTGATATGTATGCTTCCAGTTCTGTTGGCAACGAGTTAGGCAAAACATTGTTGACGTTGTGATGTGAGCGTAATGTTTAAATTTACGGCAGTTCATGTTGTCGTTTCCTTGTCTTATATACATCAGAGTATAGACTGTTCATGGTAAAATGAGCACTTTTGAAAGCCCTGCGTAAGATCTACTTGTATGCACGTCGTGTATTCCTCAGCCTTATGAAAAATTAACATTGCCATTGACCTCGTCACTTTGTTCATGCATAGGTCAGGTGAAGCTGTGGAATTATTAGAAAAGTAAATATCTTAGAAATCTGCTCATTTTTACACTTCGAGGCATTAAGAAAAACAGAAAACTAAAGAAATAATTTTAAGTTATCACAAATGGTTACCTAGCACTTTTTATTCGACGTGAACATATAAAACGACTTTTCATTCGAGAAAAACATTCGTGAAAATGGTAAAATAAGCATTTTTAAAGCCTGTGTATGCAGTTTCCTTAAGCGGCAAGATAAAAGTACGACCATATAAGCGTAGTTTAATCTGTGGCCTTTCATCGCGTGTAATCAAGTTCCACTGTTTCAGATCTAATTTGCACAGTACAGCGTTACGACGGAAACACTGGATGCCCTGCACGTAGGAGCGATGAGACGCTAGAGGAGAGTGTTAGTGTCGCCCGTATCGCTCCTTCGCTCCTTGAATTTGGACGCGCAGCTTTACCCCATTCTTAACATTCGCTCGCGAAATGACTTAAGAACTGACAGTGAAGTGGCGTTTGTTCACGTCTGGTTTTACAACAGAGTTGCACTTTTACTCAATTACTCGGCAGTTACATTACAACTTCAGAAGAAATATACTACGATGTTAAAACATGACGTCCTTGGCTAGAACTTGCAATGAGTAGCACATGTCATTGAGTGATAGAAGAGCAGAGTGAGCTGTAGAGAGGACGTGCTCTATGAGCCAGGAACGACGGCGTAGCTGGGGGACACTGAACGGATTTTCGCGAGCAAGCGGCGAGGTGCCAACCCACAAATAACGGTGACGACATCTGCAAAGACAACTTTTAGTGCCTAACCGAGTTTGCATTGAGTAGACACCATGTCAGTCTGCAACGAACCAGTACACTTGTTGCTGTCTACTGTCAATTAGAAACCAATATTGGTAAATCAAGGAAGCTCAGCCCCCTAAAAAAATTTTTTTCGATGTTTTTATCAAACAACTAAAGAATTGTTGCGCTTGTAAAAGGAATAAATCATTTATTTCAGTCAGTGACATTAACTGGAGACCAGTGTCCTAGGTAGCGGAATTGATTTAGTCACTCAGATAATCAGTAGAAATGGTGTAATACCCTATGAAGCAATTTGTGCTTCTTTGCTGGGAGATTACACTAATTTTAATTTAGGTTTGAACTAACGAGTGTAAATTACTATGCAGTTATTTTTTATAGCACGCTGTGTTTGGTTTTAGTGCACCCGAAGAAAATATTCCTCATAAATTAGTCTGAGTAGTGAATCACTCCACCGGAAAACAGCGTTTATCCTACTAATGTGTAGTGATAATTTTCAGTTTTATTTTAAGTACGCAACAGCCTACACAAGCACAGTGGATAAAGCCATTCACAAAGCCCACTGCGTTATAGTGTGCAACATCTGCTTTTCCAGAGTTCTTTTGAAATCGCTATTATCCGTGTCTTTGTTTATACGTTCCACTTCCGCAAATCTATAATCCTGATTTGTAAGTGCTATCGATGAAGCACTATAATAATTCCCGTTAAGTTGTGTAATAATGAATGAAAATACCAAATTCCCGACTGAACTGTGTATGCGCTCTTGTAAACTGCAATGCACAAAATTATTTCTTGCGGTAAATTTTTTTTTCGTGAAGAAATTTTTTGTTAATGTAGTGTCTTTTAAAACTTTAATCTCAAGCCATGAGAGAATGACGTAATAATGAATTAACCCAAACCAAACTAGAAGTTATGGCACGCAACTTCGTGTCTCATCCTGGACTTGAGTCGTTAAGTAACCAGGTAACTGCTTGGCGTTTCTGGACATGGACGTTACCTTCGGGAAGAAAAAGGAATATTCGTAGATGAGCGAACGTGCTACAAGCATCAGAGTCCTTACATACAGGTTGTTTCATTTAAGGTTTGCAGGACGTTTCTCTTGCGAATTTATAGTTGACTCATCGTTAAATGACTACCTTGCGAAAGTCTTGCTGAATTTTCCTGTCAGCAAACTGTTCATCCTCTTGAACATTTGAAATTAATATAGTCATTTACGTAATTATCAGTTTAGACATTACTAACAATCAACTTTAAGAAACTGTTCGAAATATAATTTCATTACTTAATTGTTTCACAGTTAATTCATAATTTTGAAAGACCTGGTTACTGACTTCTTTCGAACCATTTTTTTTTAATTCTACCTCGCATGAGAGTATAAACATTGCCACGTGAATTTCTTATGCAGTTGCAACATGTAATCTGTACGTTTACCAACAACATAAGAAATTGCTAATTAACTATACCGTTAAATGATATTGATTTGTGAATACTGATTGGCATCTTTATCCACATTTATAATTTTTGTAAGTGCTACAACTCATCCATAAGGCTACAAAAAATTGTTGATTGTTTTACTATCAGTGCATCGGGTCAAACGTGTTTATACATCGGATCGAACATGTTTATAAACCTCTTCCTCCATACGTGTAACGTACCACAGTTTACTGCCGGCAAATATTTTGCACGTTTTCTTCTTTCATGTGATATGATTTCTTACTTAAATTTGGGCAGAATAATATAGAATATAAATGGTTACAATCTTAATAACATCGTTATATTTGTGTAAATAAAGAAATGTATTGGAAGTTAACCTTGAAACGCTTAAATACAGTAGCCTACATATACTTCGTGCAAGGGACGTAAAATTGTACGGGGCCACAATGGTGTGCTGGTTAGACTACTCGCCTTCCACCCAGGCAAACCGGGCTCGATTCCCGGCGGGGCTGTTCCCGGATTTTCGCATTTTGGAATCGTGCCGGACGATGCCGCTGGTCAGCGGGTTTTCTCGGGTATCTCCCGCTTCCCCCTTTCCTTCATTCCGGCGTCGCTCCATACTCGCCCTCATTGGCTTTCAAGACCTTGATGTTAAAAGCCGCCCAAATTTTTTCACTCGCTCACGTAAATTTGTATAGTTGCGTTACTTGTAAGAGTCATTTCTCAAAATACAGTCTGTATCAAATCAAAATTATTTATTTTACGTATCCTAAAATCACTTTTCATCGACAAAGGATACGGACGTGATGTCACTAGAAGGAAAAAAATTCGAAACCTACCCTACAGTGTGCATTGTCACGTTTAGTGAAAAACCCAGTTTCTTCTAAGGGCTTTTTGACGTATGTTCAGCAGAATAGATTAGCCCTACCTGATCAAAACACTTCCCCGAGGTCGATTCTTATGAGATAAATATGAGTGCATGAGATTGTGATAAAGTGTAAATAAGAATGCAGTAATGTTTCATGCAAACTAGTTGTCTGGAAAAGGAGTCCTACAGATTTCGCTCGACTTGTGGCAAACACGCTGCTGGTTTATTTACGTGCATAACAAACGTGTGCACTGTACTCCGCATTATAGCAACTTGACCGCAGTTTTTTCAAGGTTTTGTCCGGTGATCAATTAATATCTCCGACTTTACTTCCCGTGTACACGTACTTAGGCTAAATGCAGTCGCCGTTTTAAGCGGAACACATCCAAGCTACAAATTGTAAGTTGGCATACAGAGACAGCCCTTTGTAAACCGTAACAATTCACAGAGAAAAGGAAAATAAATATTTTAATTGGAACGCCTTCCAAAATACTTTATTTTTGGAATCCCGGGTTTGCGCAAGTTCCCAACTTCGACTCCTCCATTTGCAAGTAAACCTTTCACAGTCACGACGTCAAAAATGCTGACCGTGTTTGTTTACATTGAATTTTCAACAGAATCACCTTTTGTATTGAGACTAACTTGAATGTATTCAACTTACATTTAAATTAGTTATATGAAGTGTAAAAACATATAAACGCACTAACTTACATAACTAGTATTTTAATCTCAAATCCTATCCATCTAGTTTTCGATGATGTTATTGCCATAAGAGCAGTGGAATATTGGAACACGAGGAGTGGCACGGCGCAGCTCGCATGCGTACTCTATCGCATTTTCCCTCTACGGCTGGAATCGCGTATTTCCTACTTCCTTTGCTGTATCAACTGCACTTCTGTCATGCGTGAACCAGTGTGGCATCGTATATACGTGTGAAGTATACGGGGCAAGACAGACGTGATGTGACACGTCTTGTACCTTACAGTGCGATTTGTGTGAGCTAGATGGTGTTCCAAGTGAACTGAGTAGGTGTGTAACATGTGATATCTACCATAAACAAATTACAATTAATTTAATTCTTCACCCTCGTCAAGTGTAGTAGACACAGTTTCGATAATTTTGTGTCATCAGTAATTACATTCTGGACCTGGTCTGGGTTCAGAAACACTCTCTCTCTCTCTCTCCTCTCTCTCTCTCTCTCTCTCTCTCTCTCTCTCCTCTCTCTCTCTCTCTCTCTCTCTCTCTCTCTCTCCTCTCTCTCTCTCTCTCCTCTCTCTCCTCTCCCTCTCCCTCTCCCTCTCTCCCTCTGTCTCTCTCTGTCTTTCTCTCTCTCCCTCTCTCACACACAATAATCCACTTACCACAAGAAACACTATCAGTGAATTCGAAGACAACTAAATAACGTAACACAAAGCCATGTTATTTTTCCCAAAAACTAAGACAACTAGGATTTACTACTCGGAATAACACTCTCCAAATAAGTTTCATGCGTTAATAATTTAGTGCAAATAATTATGTTGTAGGGCCTACTGGATAATGATACTGAAATATTACATGGGATTTGATATTATTTGCAATAAAAAGGATATTCGTGAAAATTTATACTAAATATGCACGGAATAGCAGTAACTAAAGTAGTATCACCCTGTGATTCACTCCTTATAAATTATTATACAGCCCTTTAAAATGGTTACTTTCTCAAATTAACTAAGGACCACACCAATCTAATTGGGAGCAGGGCTCAACCACACTCAGGATTGCAGGTTAAATAGTTAAGCAAATTCACTTGACGTTGGCTCAGAAATCGCGTTCTTGGATGTAGATACAATACGAAAATCAAATAAGCGGCCATCCCAAGTAAACCTTAACTTGTAGAAGCAGAAATCATTTGAACTCGCACGTAAACATGTGATGAAGTAGGACGTAGAATTGCAGCGGTGAGTGACCCGCGAGGCAACTTCTTCGTAGTCTTCCCTAGCTTAAGGCACACGCGCCTTGGTACAAGCAACATACAGTCTTTTATGTACCACACGATTATTCGGGGAGACGAACTATTTTAATGTATTCCTCGAGTATGCAGACCGAACAGGCCCTCTTCTTTTCGTCTAAATCGTCCTGCGTCCTGGGTGAGCTTGTTAATGGCCTGTCATACGATAGCGGCACTCATGTCACTTTCCCTAATACTGCAATCAAAACCCTACCGGGCTCGTGACACGCGCCACGTCCCGCCTAGTGCTATGGCTTTAGGCGACGCTAGACATTGGCCAATCACGGGGCGGCTACTTCGCTAAATTGTCAACAAACTCCGTTGTCCTTAGCAACCGGCCTATAGCGTCCAATATCACGACTATGCAAAACAAATTAACACATAAGGTATACTAAAAACAGTAATAACGATAAAACACAAAAATAATTATCTCTGACACATCAATAGTTGAATAAATATTCATAACAAATGTAAATTAGTAAAATCATATCAAACTAGACCGCACATCATTGTAAATAAATTATAATACAATATGTATCTGAATTAACATATTAACTTATCAAGTTTTCTGCGCATAAATTATGTGGCAAAATTCCAGCCGTTACACTTCGTAATACGTTGCCAACTTTACAGGGAGTGAAACCCAGAGAGTGTTCACGTTGTATTAAATACATTTGCGGGCAGGAACTTTTTTCCCCCCAGAGGGGTATTTCAAAAAGTGTTTAATTAACCGTGAAGCAGTTACCATAGGGGATGCAAATATGCGGTAACAGAAATGAGGGAACGTTTTTTTTTTTTTTTTTTTTTTTATAGCGAGTGGCGGAACTCTTTCGTTTCATATTTCCCCCGGAGTGCTGACCTGCAGCAGAGCTCGGGCTAGAGGCGTGGGGAGCGCGGGGAGGCGCGGGCGCGGGGAGCAGCGATCCTGGCGATCTCAACCGCGGACTATCCCGTGTTTCTCACGACTACGTAACTCCTTTCCAGACATTTTAATTTGTCCTTCTCTGAGGGATCTCGAGAAAATTTGTTATTTCATATCCGTTTGACACACTGTTCAACTTGTAAACAATACTTGCAAGTTCTACTTTCTCGCATAAAAATAATTTTGACCGCACATCCTTATTTGCATAACGGCATGTCAGGATCACAGTTGTAATGTTATAGGGAAATACAAAACATAAAAACTAACTCAACGAAATGAGATAATTCACTTCGAAATAATACCATGAGTTATTTCAAGATATATATCAAATCACGCAATGAATATTTTTTTTCAATTTATAAAAATTGCTTAAAATAATAAAATTTTGGCCAATTTATTTGAGTTTTTATAACATAGTTTGTATTAAGCATACCTACCTTAAAATTAAGTAAGACATGACCTTTCATCATCCTTTTTAAATTTTCAGAAAATGCCTGTATTTATTTTATTTGTAGTTTCCACAAACACTAGAATTGTGATTTTGACATACCATAATGTAAATCAAATCTATGCGCTCAAAAAAATTTTAAGCGAGGAAAGAGTGCTTGCAATTAATATCTGCAAGTTGAAAGGTATATCATACAAATAAAAATAATGAATTTTTCGTTTACCAGCAGCCTTGAAACGATATATTTTAAACAAGTTATTTTTTCATTCCTCTTGTTTGCTTTGCATGTTTCTTTTGTTGGTAATATTTTCTCCTCGTCGTTTTTTTTTTCCTTTGTTTGTTTCTATTGCCTATCAAATGAACTAGCTGAATTAAATTCCGAGTAGTAAAACGTAGCTATGATTAGGGGTACTTTATTTTCGCGAAACTGTTTCGTGACTTCCTGGATTTGAGAACAGTTTAGCTCGAATCCACTTTTACAACTGGATTAATTTACGCGTTACTTGTCTTAGATATCTGCCAACGTAACGACCCAATAAGTCGGCTACATGCTTTCGGAAAATCGGCTACGAACAACGAATTTGAGCTACACTCCAAACCGAAATAATCTGTTCACTGATGTACATGGTATTACAACAACAATTCCTGTTGTTAATGGAAGTACTTAACACTCATCATGATAAATAGCTTAGTCACGCATCGCTAATTAGACACTTTTAATAACAAATCCAAGTCTTGTTCAGAACATCGCAAACATAGTCTACTGTGTTGAACATACTGTGAGAACTGTCACCAGAGATGTAAACAGAGGCGACAACATTTTTAATTGAAACGCCGGTGCGTCAGTGGTGTCTTGTACTGAGGGGAAAAAGAGAAAAAATATGCAATATACGAATGGATACGTTACTGGAAAAAATGGTTAGGCTACTCATCGAATCTCACGCTCTAAATTCGAATCAGTGGAAAACCACTGATTCGCAGGGAAATTCAATTACTCGAATTAGTAAACATGGCTCCACTTAGAATCGGTGGAAAACCACTGATATTTTCAGTGAAACTATTTCACCGGTTGAATAAGTGACAGTCAACTACGTGCGGTGAATTAAATATCGTCTTTATTGAATTTAGCAAAATCAATAAGAGAAATAAACATATTTACGATAGTCACTGTTTATATTGTGCAGTTCAATTTGGTTTAAAATAATGGAGTAAATATTCGCAGTGTTACGAATTTGAACCCAGAGCAATCGCTCCCAGAGTGATATCTTACCAATAACTACCAAGACAAAGTTGACTTCAAAGGGCAATGTAATTATCGAAAATATGTAACTTTGGATTGTTTGTCCTTTCGTTTAGTTTATAGTTTAATGGATAATGTTAGGATCGTTAAAACAAATAGTATGTTAACTACGCGTGAATTCACTCACCTCGCCACATTTTATGCAGTTTAAACTTTCAAACCGAAAGTCATGATGATTACGTGAAAAGATATGTAAGGGTTAAAAACTGAATAAAAAATTGTATGTGCATGTTTCTCGTAGTATTAGGAAAGACGAAACTCACATTATAAAAATATAAGCTATATATTTTGGGATTTTTTAATTATGCGTTGTTATTTCATTTGAAACACCTTGTTCAACTTATCCATCAGTCAAAAACAAATGACTGAATAACTGCGAATGAAATGGTTTATGAATCAGCGAAAAATGTCACTGAATCAATAAATGAAGGGGAAAATGGCATTTTGTTCATTCATTTATCAGTTAAACTGGTTGAAGTGACTGTTGAACAAGTCAGCTGCTGTTAACTGATTTAAACAGTGAAATTCTCACTTATTCAGACTTAAGAGTGCAATTTGGCAACATTTTGACGTTAGGCCGCACCCATTCTGCTAAAGACAGTTCACGATAAAGTGAGCACCTTTGAAATCAACCTTAGTAAAAAGTCACTGCCCCTACCTGCATATATTTTAACGGGCGCCCTGAGTGACATGCGCCCAGTAAAGTTGGTAACGATAAATGGGAAGAAGTTCCGCATCTTAACATCGAATGAAAAATGTTAGGTAACCATTTATTATAGCTTAAATTATTTCTTTCGCTGTCTGTTTATTTTTGTATGCATCGAAGTGTAAAAATGAGCAGATTTGTTAGGTGTTTACTTTTTAAATAATTTCACACTTTCACTTAACCGATGCATGAATAAAGCGATGAGGCCCGTGGCAATGTTAATTTTAGATAAGGCGGAGGAACACACGACGTTTAATACAAGTAGATCTTAAGCAGTGCTCATTTTACCGTGAATAACGTATATATAGGAAGTAGCACGACCTGAAGTTTCATGTGTAGCCCGAATCGGGCTACGGTTGGCAGCACTGGGGCCAATCCCGAGCCAGCAGCGCAACAATTTCCTCCCCGGTCGGACGTGCTATGAAACATGGACGACCGTAGGCGCGATAGCGGGTTATTAGGATCGTTTTGCCGGTCCAACTCCCCCCCCCCCCGTGCTCTTTTTCTACCCCTTACCACTTCACCATAGCTCTTCACCACCGGTGGGAGAAAGCCAGCCTCCCTTCATCCTCGCAACACCCTCCCATGCATTTCCTTTTCATCTCGACCATTTCGCGTGCGTGTCTTTTTTTTTTATCCCAAGGGAGAAATTTCTTGTTTTCCGGGCGACCTCAATATCTTTGTCACGTCCTCCATAGCAGGCGAAAGGAGCAGCAATCAAGATGTACCACGGCGATGGACGAAGGTAGTGGAAACGGAGGAAGGTAATCAGCTGTCTGACAATCCACTCTTTTTTTTTTTTTTAAGCATGTATGTCCCATGCGGATATATCGTCAAACTCGAGGCTTCAGATTGAAGCTATGGATTATTATTGGCCGAAGGAAAATGTTTTTTTTTTTGGGGGGGGGAGGGGGAGAGCAGAGAAAGAAAAAGAGAGGAAAACGTTTTGTTTCAATCGCGACAGTTGCCGACGTAAGCGAAGAAGTCTACTGTGATGGCGTCCAGTTCGTTTGATTCAAGACTTAGATTCCTGATACCGCATGTACTGCCGAAGTTTATTTGTCTTCCATGTACACTCAATCCTACCAGAAGAAAGAAAGAATATTATTTTAATATGGTGGTATTCAAGACCGACTAAAATATATATATTTTTTAAACCAGCAGTCTTGAGGTCACACGCTATTCATTAAAAATTACTACAGCATTCGTTTAAAAAAAATGATTTGTAACGTTTTTGCCACTACTGAGAAAAAGCCCTCTGCAGGCATGTTCAGTATAAATGACCACTGAGGGGAGAAATTTCGCTCTAACTACCAGTGTCTTTCACGTAGGAGTTGTAATTTTCCGTCAATGTAAATCTTCAGCAAGTGAATCATTGGCTATGTAACGGAGAGATCCTCTGCAAACAGCAAATAATTATAGTATATGAGGTTTCGCTGTTAGCTCGCCGGATTAGATTGGAGAGTATAAATAAGTTCCGAACAGTGACACACCTCACATGTCATAATCCTTAAGTGCGTATAAACTGTTTGCAAGCTTTCTCTATTTCCTGGCGTAGTAACAACGCTGGTACACTCTATTTCCTGGCGTAGTAACAACGCTGGTACACTCTATTTAGTACGGCTGCAGTTCCCTCAGTCGCACTATCAAGTTTCTCGCTAAAGGATTGAAGTTGTCCTAGTTGCCAGCAATGGCATACGCGAATTTTTTTTTTATGTCGGCTAGGATTATACTTTTAAGAAAATCTAAAATCGTTAGTATTTCACAATTTGAAATAAACGTTAAATAATTAAGAAAACTGTTTAAAACTTCTATTAATTCTTGCTTTTTAGATGTTATCTTACTTTTCATAGCATTACGCAGATGATCACATTGATAAGCGTGAAAATGGGTCAACTCTCGTTTTTTTTTATATTGGAGCTTACATAGCAGCTTGTACCTATTCCAGAGTCAAACTACATATTCAGCGCTATAGCAGGAAAACGGGCCAACCCATCAACAGATCTTCGTCTGCAGAAAGCTATTGACCTTGGCAGGTGTGTTCAGCCTCCCTTTGCTGTACTGAGCACTAATGCAGGTAGTTACAGAAAATGTTAAGAAAATGAGGACAAATAAAAATTAATTATTTAATAAAAGTTTTTATACTGCTGGTAAGGAACTCATATCTGCCTCGTATGCAATTTTCTGGAAATTTAGTAACTATTTATTTGCAAAGTTTCGAAATATAGGAGAAAAATGCTTCAAGATACATAGGCCAACACGTATACACATACGTTCTGTACTCTTTCTACCTACAAAGAGGCAATGTACAAATAATAATTCAAATGTTTCTAAATAAGTAGGGATAGGAAAATGACCTGTATGCTAGACTCCACAATCCTTTGTATAGTCAAACCTCAGATTTTGTTCATTGGCTGTTGCCCCAGTGTAACTACACATTTGACACTACGGGATTCGCTTCTTGTTCCCTAGCAAGTCAGCTATTGGCGCGAAGTCGTCCACGACGTGTCTAATAAACTCTAATCCAATTGAAAATGTGACTTCATTGTACACGCGTTTGAAAACTATATTGTCCTGAAATGAAGTCGTGAATTTTTCCTATCCATATAAATAAGGTATCTACGTTTATACAGTTATAGTCAACAGCACTGAGATTCATATTTATGAGGAAGCTTTGAGGCCAGTATATTCTCTGTTAAATGGAAGAATTTCAAGAGTAATTAACCAAAAGAAACTTCACTGAAGACGAACGACAAGAATATATTTCTCCTTTTGTATTTAGTTTACACAGAAATCGTCATAGTGGAACCCTTTAATTCAGAAAAATATTTGTCACAGCTATATAAAACTAAATACTGGAAAAAAGACAGGGATATGGTTAATTTTGTTCCTTTGTAGAAAGGTATTCCAGGAATTTTTTAAATTTAACGTGGTTCGTTTGCAATACATTTTTCGTTTGAAAGTGATGCTGCAAAAACAGTACTGTCAGAGAGAAAAGTTTCATATAAAGAACGCTGAGCACGGTTATGAAAGTATAAGTCCGACCTGGAATAGCTGAAGAAACTTGTAAAGTTATACTATACTAGGTGTTTTTGAATAACTGTCGAAATTCAAACCACAGCATCTATGGACTATTATAAACAAGAAATGTTAGTAGCAAAATGTTCGGAAAATTCATCAAGTGTTTCTAAAAATTTAATTTGAAGTTAGGTGTTAACAACGGCGGAAGTGTGCAGCTTTACGGGCCTGTGTGGTGCAGTACAAATTGCATACGACGAAGGCGAACGGGATTGGCGCGATCGTCTACATGTGAGAACGCGTTTCCACCGTAGCTAATGTGACCTACGTCACAGAATACTGTAGTATACAGAGGTGAAACGGACACTTAGTGAACTCTAGCCACACACGCCAACAAATTGGCGCCACTGCCTAGCAACGTGTTGGCACTCCATTCGCCAGTTAGCGCTTGGTTACCTACTCACCATCCCACAGCGTAGCAAATAGGGAACGTTTCCGCAGTAATGCAGTAGCCAATCAGGCAAAGGCCCGTCCCCAGAATCTTGTGCAGCCAATCAGAAAACGGGTACGCGTACATCGAAGTATTTGCCACGCCATTTCATCTGTGATCGTATTCCGTTACTTCGGCAATGCGTAAAATACGCTCACAAGTTGTTCCGGGAACTTGCCGCATGTTAGGTTAAAAAGCTAAAATCGTCAGCGGTGCCATTAATTAGTTTAGGCGTGTGTCTGGAAAATGTATTTATGTGGTTTTCATTAAGATTAAGCTAAGCTACCTATACAACTTATATTAAAATATTTAAGTACTCAGAGTAACATTAAGGTGTGCGAAGTTTGTTTACATATCGTGCAACCTCCATCTTTACTTTCAATCGATAGCTAAATAGACAAACGTTTATTGTTCCGTTTTCGTATTCGCTATTCGCTCAAGAATATGTTTAATTAAGGTATTTTTTAAAATTGCTATGAAATAAATGTTTTTCGATAGTAATATTTTGCACTGGTTCGTAGACACGTCGCATAATACACTTGTTTGTAAAAGTCAAATAAAAATATATATAATAAAATACAAACGCTTATTTTATAAAATTATGTTTTGTCAAATCAACGGTTATGGCGTCATAATATAATTCTTCATGAAAATACGAGTTTGTAGACGTCACACGATACCTGTAAATTTTACAAGATAATTAAAAAACAGTATTTATACATTTAATCTTTATAGTACATCGAATTGAAGATGACTCCTGATTTCTCTGACTCCTCGGCCAAAACATGGAGTCACTGGGGCAAATTGAGTAGCACTTTTAATTTTAGCTATTAACGTAGCAACTCAACATCATAGAATTTTTTGTGGGAACTGTCAATATGGCGGACACGCAACTGTAGTGGCAGGAAAGTAAAAAAATAATTTACGAGAAACTTCTACTACTATAGAGAATAAATTCTAGACTTTTCGATGGAAAAAACGAGAAATTCGAAGGAAAAACAATATATTTTAAAAGGAAAATAAGGACGGAATGATAGAGCAAAAAAAAGGCATACTGGCTACCAAGATGGTTGCCCAAGTTGGTGGCGTAGTGACTACAAAATGGCGGTCGGACACAAGTTGGCCGAGAGCTCATTTGAATAAACATCACAAAGCCGCCGCCATGTAGGCGCCTCGCGTCTCAAGCCCCTAGCCCCTGTCCTCAAATCGCCACAATAGCTTAATTATATTTTATGCCAAATTAATTTAAAATTCATGCTGTGTCTGTGTGTATTGACGGTTGCGGAGTAACCAGGATTCCAACTCCCATTTAACCTTAAGATGTATGCAGGTAGGTTCAGTGACATTTCTCATACGTATGGATAGGAAAAATTAGGAAAAATTCGCGACTTCATTTCAGGACAAGATAAATTTCAAACACGTGTACAATGAAGTCACCTTTGCAATTGGATCAGAGTTTATTAGGCACGTCGTGGACGATTTAGCGCCAATAGCTGACTTGCAAGGGAACAAGAAGCGAATCCCGTACTGTCAAATGTGTGGTTACACTGGGGCAACAACCAATGAACAAACATCTTAGGTTTGACTATACTAAGGATTGTGGAGTCTAGCATACAGGTCATTGAACTGGCGAAAATTTCCTATCCCTACTGATAGGTCGATTTCAAAAGTGTCCAGTTTACCATGAACAGCCTATACCTCCTGTGTGCCTGCACCGGTGGTGGCAGGACACGAGGAGGAGCGCTGCAGCGCTCGACCATTCCGGGCACGCTTCTGAGGAGACGGTATAGTTCCGCCGCCCCAGTTGTTTCGCCGCAGGGAGGGAAAGGTTCTGGATGACCGGGATGAAGGGAATCGTGATGCTGGTGACGAAGGTGGTCTTGGGGTGGAGAAGAGTGGAGGGCGCTGGAGATTGTAGGGGTTTGTGATGAAGAGAGCAGGAGGCAATCTCACGCCAAGTTGACCATCGCACATTGCTGCCCTTCGCTCCCCCCCCCCCCTCTCTGCCCGATGCCTTTACTCCGTGACGAGGTCGAATATTGCCCTTAGGTGGGGAAAGGGGTTGGGGGGGTGGATAGTGGACAACTCCTGCCCTCGCTACCTCCCTGACACCCACCCATGTCCGAACCGAGCAAGGGATATCCTTGCCGCCAGCGGGACGAGCGACGAAATCTGCGCGCGTGTGCTTACGTCATCGTTTTGCGGTACGTTTTCTTCCTGCGGGCTTCCACGTTCGCCCATTCCTATTAGTCCGACAAGCATAGGCTGTTCATGGTAATGTGAACACTTTCTAAGGCCCTTCTAAATTTTTCTTTCATCCAATCTCCATCTTCCTGCTGCTTTTTGATATAAACATTGCAATGTGACCAGTAAATACCGTGTATATGTTTCACCACCCTCAAAATTTAATGACTGAGGCTGCAATAAGATATATTTATTAGTGGATAAAGCGTTACACATTGCTCACTTTACTGTGAACAGCCTTTAGCGAAGCATCACAGAACTTGGCATAAGAAAAAGCAGGGAGGTGAAGCCGCTACCCGCTCTCTTAAATATATTGCTTTTACTCAAGAGTTCTAAGTTGAATACTTGTATGATCACTGTCGCCATTTTCCTGCTTAAAATACTTTGCGAAGGTTTTTCCTCAACAATTAATGACCAAAAATAAGCCCTCCAACTTGTTTTCAAAATGTTTGAAAAGTGTATTTTAAGTGTTGATCAGCACTTTGGGCTAGTTACAGACCAGCGCTCTAATTTACAGTGAACTGGGAAGGCACTCGTTATGAAACTGCAATCGGTGTTTGTCTGAATTGTTTCCCAAATCTACGAGGGATAAAATCACCTATAGTGCATGTCAGGTACGATACTATGTGTAAAGAATATACTCACAACTTTCTTGGTTACGCCCTTCAAAAGGAAACAAAATTAACTAAGTGGCAAATTATACTCCTGGGTGCAAAATATTGGTGCCTGCGAGAACGCATGTTACGTCCTCATGTTGCTTCTGTGACGACAACCGGGTGGTCGTGAAAAGTTTATTACAACTAAACTGATATGAATAGGTATACAAAACTTGCTCTACAGAGCTGTATGCGGGTATCTGACCGTCAAAAAACCAAAACGTACTGAAGAACATGTGTAAAGCTATTTTAACATCAAAACAGAAATTACTCCTGGCATCCAAAACAGTTCACTAAACACGTCCACGATCCTCAAACGTATTAACGTTAACTACACGACATTTACGGGATGAAATTCTAAATCTGTTTTATTACGTGAGTCAAAACCCCATTAGTGAAAGAGGAACATTATTTGTAGCAATTATACTGCACGTGTTGTGACAAATATCTTTGTAACTAACGTTAAGTAACTTGATTATAGGTTGATTTTACAGTTAGTGATAATATCCAACATTTCCTTTTTGGTATTTGAATATTATTGCTGTAAACCATAAACTTCCAATAACTTTGTTAATCTGTTGTGACGTTTTACACTATTCATCCGAGAGTATAAATAAATTACTGTGGTTGTTCTACTCCTGTACAACTGAAGTGTGAAAATATTTACATATTTCACGACAAAAGCGATCATTGTTTCTTAAACTGGATCAAGACAAGAAATCAACAGAGCATTAATAATTAAAATCAAGTAATCTTTATCTTTGTTAATATCAAACCCTCATGACAGTTAAAATAAGTGTAATTACAAATTCATACAATTGAATGTAGTTGTAATTGTACGTATTTTAGGGGGGAAAATGTAAGAAAAGGAAATTACTTATCGTAACATATAATGTTTTAAACTTTAAAATTATTTAATAGTTGGAATAGCAAGAGGATAGACACAACCACATTTACAATATGTCTTTTTGCGATTTCGTGGCATTGAAGAATTACACGCAGACTAATAACGAAGAGAGGAGATTCTGACTAGTAAGTATGGTGATAGAGGTAGCAACATCTGTGATTTTTCGGGGATGAATTTTAGACCCCATATTAGGCGCCATCAGATATATTTTCAACTCAGTTAGTAGAGAATTCAAGTACAGATCCAACGAGCTACCTACCTTTGAAATCGTTCAAATAGTTCGCGAGAAATCACCTTTTCAATTTATTTAAGGCCTCCTACCTGGTCTTCTTTATTTTAAATTTCGTTCATACAGTTCTTCCATTTATTATAATTAGGGACCTGCAAAAATTCGCGTTATTATTTTACATCAGGCTAAACTTTCGAGTGCTGTACGTAAAGTATACAGCATCGTTTCTCCATTGGCTGCTGCGTATAATGTGAAGTCACTCCCTTTTTTTACTTAACTCCACGTGATTTGGCGCACACAATTGTGAAATCTTCATTTATTGGCGCAGAGCTACCCAGGGCGTGTCACATGAAGTATGGTCCAACGACGAACGTAAGTACACGTGTTTCAAATTTAACGTGTCCCCAAGTAATAATAACGCGAATTTTCCAAGTCCGTAATTGTAAGTGGTTAAGCAAAATGAAAAGCGTCGTGATTTTCGAGGGCGCTCTTTCGATTGAGGTGGGTCCCGTAAGTGTCGTGTTAGCAGTTGCTACATGTTCCTTACCGGGTCCGGTGGCGAGTCTTCGTGTCCTGCGAATCTCCAAGTAAATAAAGTTCTCATAAAGGAAACTCTTCTTGAGAGACAGTTGGCCGGTTTACATAACGTGTAAAACACTGGGCTACTTAAAAAAAGAGATCTAATAAAGGGAAAGTGCGACGTCTTGCCGAGAGTTGTCGAGGCGTGTGTAGGGCCGCGGTGAGTCGGTGTTCGTGGCAAGAAATAAAGAGGAATGCATTTGTCGCGGCAGTCGTCAAGGGTCCGGCTGAAGAATTCCGGGCCGGCGGGGAGGTGCGACATAAATCGCGCCGCGACGTGTCGCTCAGGTGACGGTCCAGCGCCGCGCCGACGTGACGGACAATGTCCGTGCTGCGGTCCGCACAAAAACGTCAGTCTCCGGAGTGAACAGAGGCAGACGCAGTGTTGCCAGACGTACCAGAATTATAGTCTTTGTACCAGATTTTCCATCTTAGCATCAGGTACCAGGTTTTTCTCATTCTGGTACGCATATATACCAGATTTTTGTTGGCAATAAAAATTTGCTAAAAATCTGCTGATGTAGTAAAAGTATCCCTTAATTTACATTATTTTGTAAACTAAAATAAACATAATTGTGAATTGCAACTGCTTGAGATTATTTTATGTTATTTTGTATTTGTACAATACATAGTGTTAAATTAATTTATATGGCCATAAATAATTTTTAATTTATTTTCGTATTTTTTTTTTACTTTTTGACTAAATATATTTAAAGAAAATTAAAATATTTCAATAGTAAGTAATCTCTGGGCACCCTAAAAAAATCAATATATGGAAAATCTAACCAATAACAATCCAATATCATAAAATAACTGTTGTTCTAAAATTATGTAAATTTTATTTCGGACATTAAATTACCGTAATGTAATTCCACCTGTTTTCCTATGGTTAGGAAGTAGGGCGGAAAGAGGGTGGTTTGGCTCATTTTTTATTAAAGTACCAGAATTTTATTCCCCTTATCTGTCAACACTGGGCAGACGGGAAGGAGCCCTCATCACCTGACAGCCGACACGGCGGCCTCTACGGAACTGTTTTTGCCTTGTCCTGCCCTGCATTTACTCAGGGCGGATTGTTGGCTCTCAGTCCCCCGGCCCCTGTGCTGACGGTCCAGGCGGGTGGCTGCTGCTGCTGCTGCTGTTTTTTCTCCCTCCCTGCATCTCCCTCGCGACGAAATACCTCCTGTGCCACTGTGTATATTTGCTCTGGAAGGCAGGCCTTCGGGAACACCAGAGGTCATCTTTCCGGCTCGCACGTCCTGCTGCTCCGTGCAACAGTGTCGCATCTCCGTGCCTCGCGCTCTCTCCGATACAGCAGCCTATTGTTATGTTCCCATGTTTTACTCGGGCAGGTTTATGGTAAGTGAACCCAAGTTATATAAAATAATTAACAATGATTGCATTCAGTTATAAAAAGCTATACAGGTTTTTGGCGAAGGACGTCCAAGTCATGTTGGGCCACTCGAGTACAATACGTGGCTAACCTGTATTCATCGTTGCTGTGTGTTGAACGTCATGACAAGAAGCGACGAGATGCAGAGAGTTGAAGCCGGGCCCACAGACAGCATCGTTCAATGTTAAATAGCTCGTGTGGGAATCGTGCTGGACGATGCCGCTTGCCGGTGGGTTTTTTCTCGGGGCACCAGAAAGGGCCATCCTACCTTGGTAGCCAACTTTTCAATAAGTTACCACCACGCCTTCAAGAAATTTGCTTCTCTAACCAAAAACTCTTTTAAAAACAGCTGAAAGAATTTTTTCCCGAAGTAACATTTTATAGTGTAGATGAATATCTAAACTACAAAAATTAAGTAATTATTGCATAACATGTCTTTGTACGCATTTCTTCTTCCGGTTTTTCTCGTCCCCTTTTTCTTCGGTTTCAGCAAAACGACGACGCCCCACAGCATGTTGGAGAAGGATTGGTCAAATTATGAGGAAAAGATGTGATGCGTGTACGTGTAGTCTGACACACACACAGATATATATATATATATATATATATGCGTGTTTAATATGTCCAGTGTATAAACTTTGTATACTGTAATTTTGACTTCTCCAATATCTTTGTACAGCTATGTATTGAAAAAAGATCTTACGGATGCAATAAAACAAAACAAAAACTGCCGTTCCCCCCGCCCTTGCATTCCAGCGCCGCTCCATTCTAGGGTCTCATATATAATGTGCGGGGATGACGGGCACCTACGGGTCCTAGCTCGAAAGCCCGTCATTAGGAGGGTGTCGCCTCGCCCTGGATGCACTCCCCACGCGACATTTATTATTATAATGTTCAATAGTTTCTTGGTGGAGCAGTTGTCCCGAATACTGTTCCTCCGGGAGCGGAGATCACTTGGCGCTGCGGTGCGGTGCTTTACTAACTATAGTTGTTGCAGTGTGGTTTTGGATTCTTCTCGTGGCCTCGATACCGACGCGTCGCTGCATATTTTTTCACTTGTCCACGTTGACGTGCACTGTTTAAAAATTTCCGTATATTTACGGAATGTTTTACGGAAATTTGCAGTGTGTATACGGAAAGGCAATCCGTAAATACAATATACGGAAAGTGTCCGTATTCCCTTTGGCTTCGAGTTACGGGGACGAACAATGCCGATTCTACACGAAGCTTTCTTCGTCAATGTAACAAGAAAATCATCGTTACTTCGGCAGTTAAGGTTATCCACGCGACTATGACCTATTCTTTCAAACATTAGAAAATAGCATCAGGCGTCTGTAACATTTGGCAACACTAAAAATACACTAAATTTTATAGAAACTGAATTTTTGGTTTTGTTTTTCGAATGACAATATAAGAATTATACCAGTATTGCCAAGTGAGAGTTGTGGGTGAATCATTAGCGTCGTGGACTGATAATTTGTCGACTAGTGTTCAAACCTCGCTTAAGTACAAAATATTTTAATTTTTTAAATATAATTTTTTTTTACATGTTAGAATACCCACATAACGAAAATTAAAAACATTTTCATTATCTCTTATTATTTTTAACGGAAAATACAGAAAACTAACTTGGAAATTATTGGGGAGGTTCCCTGAAATTTACGGATCTGAATTCAATGTATCCGTAATTTTACGGAGAGTTTACTGGCACTTCTGGATAAATTTTTACCACCACTTTTCCGTAAAATGAAGGCTATTTTTTTTTAACAACAGTGCGGTCGTAACGCTATGCACAATGTGGCATGGCTTCACGCATTGTAATTACGTCTACTACGTGTACCCGGCTAACAAACACAAAACTAGTTTCGATCCAACACTTTTACAATAAGTTTTTAGTATGTGAAACTGTGGGAATTATATACAGAAATAATTATCTAGATTAAATTACGTATTGTTCGCAAAAAAAATCTTCTGTACATACATACATAACTTCACCAACAAAATTAATTATAAAAAAAAGCAAACTAACATTTTTACGCACGCACACACCTTAGTCCGCTGCTCCAAGTTAGTCACGAAAATAATCAGAAAAAATATACTAACAAAAAAACCGGTATACGCTTTGGAAGTTGAAGCTAAAGCATGGCATTATTACAGATACGAAATAAACTAGTGTCTGGATAATTCGTAGCCTAGTTGGAGAAAAAATTTTCAACCACCGCAAAACATGTTGCTGTTACTAGACTTTGTAATGAAAATAACTGATACCTTTAAATATGTGACTGTGAAGCATTATTTGTTTTTAATGACGTATTTTTATTGAGAATGTCGAAGTATTACTGCCCTAACCACCGCTTTCGATGAATGCACACACACATTATTTTATTACTGAAGAATACGAACACCTGCAGATAGGCAACACAAACTACACATTTAGATCGACAGCTGAGTTTAAAACAGGGATACTGTAGGCGTTGTCAGTAAACCTGTAAGGTTACTCATTTACAGGAGTTTTATTTAGTTGAAAAATGCATCCTTAAATTGTTCAAAAACTGTGGGGACTGCGATAATAACACAGTTAGATATCTTCTGAGAAATTTTAACACTTTAATTATTAATCCGTCGTTAAAAATATAATTATGCTTTGGCGGCACAAGAATTTAATGCAAAGATTAATGAACTAAATCTTGATTTGAACCTGTCGCTACAGGTTATCGGTGGCCTTCCGAATAGCTACCGGTATAAAGCGCGGACATTATTGAGCCTATACAAATAAAAACTTCAAAAAAATCCGCTTGACTGCTGGAAGTTAGTCAATTTTGGTCTCATTGAGAGAACTTTGGCCTATCATGTAAGTTAGGTAGATAGGCCTACGTAAGCTGGGGCACGAAGTTGTATTATGTGAGGGATTTCACTAAGCATTACTAGCGTCGAAGCCACGTCTCTGACAGGAGAACGATTATTGGCAATTATTTAAAAAATAGTTTTCTTAATGATATTGCATAGTTTTATGAGACATCGATGGCATTTTCTAATCTCCGATTAGTATACAAATATCAAGAAGAGAAAAAGAAAGCTGCATAATTATTACATGTAATGAACTGTGATATGAAACTGTGGTGCTTTTTGGCGGTTAGGAAAATGAACCAAATTTTCTCTCCTAACACAGAAAGCAGTTGGAGTTGAGTTGCGAGGTTAAGTCAGCGCTTAACATCGAGGTCTTCCGAGGTCAACGATGATAAAGTGAGGTGGGGATGGAGCAACGGTGGAATGCGAAGGCGCGGGAAAAGGGAGATCATCGAGAAAATCCCACCGACCAGCGGCATCGTCCGGCACGATTCCCACATGCGACCCTGCCGGGAATCGAATCCGGTTCGCCTAGGTGAGACGCGAGTATTCTAACCACTACACCACTGCGGCGAGTAGTCTGGTCTCTATGAACAACCAAAAAGTTATTTTGTTTTTCAAGAAAGTATCCTGTAATACTGCCATTTAAAGACAAGGAAGTAGTGCAGTACCAGCCAAAAATAAACTCTGACAAAAGTAAGTTTTGTTTGTCGTCCTAGGCCGTGCCTTCGAAGGTGCTTATAGGCTAGTCACGGTAAAATTAGCATTTTTGAAAGCACTGCTTATGATCTAATTGTATACATGTTGTGTATTCCTCCGCCATATGTAAAATTAACATTGTCATCGGCCTCATCACTTTATTTATGTGTCGGTCAAATGAAACTGTGAAATTATTAAGGAAGTATATACTTTACAAATCTGCTCATTTTTACACTTCAATGCATTAAAAAAAAACAGACAGCGAAATAAATAAAACTAAGTTATCACAAACTGTTACCTAACACCTTTTATTCGACGTTAACATATGGAACTGTTTTCCATCCATCGTTACGAACTTTACTGGGCGAATGTCACTCAGTGCGCCCATTAAAATATATGCATGCACGGCCAGTGACTTTTTTTTAAGTTTCATTTCTAAAGTGCTCACTTTATCGTGAGCGGCCTTTAGGTATCGTGGCGAGCAAGCTGGACCGGTATCTAATAGATGGCTCAATCCCCCACTCTCCGACATGACTCAGTTTTCAAGCACCGATCCTTCAAGTCGATCGGAGGTCACAGAATGCTTTAAGTCAAGTCTTTCTTTTGTACTCCCCCCCCCCCCCTCTCTACGCGAGTCGCTCGATACAGGAACCTGTCGCACCATCCACGATGCGCGACCGATTCTTGTCCCGGTAGGAGTCTTCCGTGAATAATGGGGACTACCATATGCAGATGACGTCGCCGAGGACGTTTATTCAGGTTGCCGTGTATAATAGCCTTTCCCCCCCCCCCTTTTCTCCCGCGCAAGCAAGTGGTTGGCGTCTACCTCGCCTCCGAATGTATTCGCGAAATACTCGTCGCTCTAATTAGAGATAGTTGATTATCGACAATAAGTAGCTTTAAATTGTATGTCCTTTCTTTTCGTTTTTATTTTAATTGGTAACATTACGAATGTTATGCACTCTCTTCATCACATTTAATGTAGTTTAGACCTTCAAGCCGAGCGTAATGATGATAATGTGAAAATGAAATGAAAGACATAAAAATGAAATGAAAGACTGGATGTTCATGTTGCCTATTAAATGGGCATTATAAAAGCCAAATCTCACATTAAAAAAATTACATTCTATGAGTTTTATTAGTTTATGCGTCGTTATTTCATTAGATACACGTTGTTTAAATAATCCATCAGTCAAAAAAACAATCACTGAAAAACAGTAAATGAAATGGTTGATGACTCAAAGGAAAATGTTGCTGAATCAATAATTGAAAGAGAGTTGACAATTTTTTTCCCACTAATTCGTCAACTAAATTGACTCCAGCGACTGTTGAATAAGTCAGGCGCTGTTAAGGTTGTCACGTACCTAGGGTTGTTTTTTCCCTCATCGGAGACTGAGAAACGTTGGAGCTATAAGGACAACACTACCACGTGCGTATAGTGAGCCATCGCCTTTAAGCGCAAAGCTCTTAACTGGCGTACAGTGTTATCGTCGTACTGCGTGTACGTATGGGACTTTCAGCGGTGACGTTGTTAATTATATTGGTGGAAAGTCTGTAGGAAGGTTCAGTGCAGGGGCCTTAAGTAGTTTCTCATGTATCTGGCGCGTATATTTTGAGATACAGAACTTCGATAAAAACCATTTTTATCTATTTTGGAGAGCTCTGAAATGGTGTTTCTAACGTGCGTGATGTCTTGAAAGCACTAAATAGCCCTCGTCTGATGCGTGTTTTCTTTTCGTAGATCAGAGCATCGGACGAACGTTTAATAGATTTGTAGGAAAATGAATACTTCAAAGACTGCGCAACGCAGTTGAAGTGCCACGTAGACGTGATCCTTAACTTATTTAAACAGTAAAATTGTCACTGATATACATTTAGTGTGCAAGATGTGCCCTAGGACGAGTGTACGCTTATTGGCACACGTGGTCCTCTGACGCCATGGCGCTGTCCGAAACTCCTGTATCTTCATACAACCTGTGGTTTAACCAAACATTCCCAACTGCCGAACTTTTGTACCCAACTGTGTCTTAAGATGATAAAAGATTTCAATTGATTATATGTTTTTCGAGCGCTATACAAAAGTATAATATTAACGCAAAAAAAATACTTCAATCTGACGTCTGCAACAATATTAATAGTTTATAAATTGCGCGGTAAATGTAATAAGCGGAATGTAATTAAAAATTAAATATAGAAAAAAAAAAAACAATTTCTTTATTAGAAAAACTTGCTGTATGAAAATTTTAATATACAAATTATATTTAATTTATAATGTGCATTGTACGAAAATTGGTTAGATATAATAATTTGATAATGAATTAATTATAACAACAAAAGAATAACGGTCAGCTTGCTGTAATTACCAAATATTTTCGTTGTGCATCGCAATGGTAGCCCCGGTTTCTTATGTAAAGGAAGATTCGGTCAGTTTTACTGCTCTTCTGCTACGTATACGCTTTGCACACAGGGACTCTACTTAGATGGTCAGGAGTACTGACTCTTTTAGAGGTGTGGGAAATCGGAGAGAGGGTTGGGCTAAGTTCTTATAAAAAAAAACACTCGCAAGGTTAAAATAATTAAAATTAAACATGTTTTAAAGAATTTATGTATACAATGAATTGTGTTATAAATGGTTTTTGTTTTATATATCGGCATAGCAATTTTTGCATCGGTTCAATGACTTAGTTTATTGCATGAGCGACTCATTGAAAATATAAAAGCTATCGTCATTATCAAGCATACTCAAGAAATTCAAAGGGATTTGGTCAAAGGAAAATGTCAGTACAGATAATCGTAATATCGCAATAGACAACTGTTGTAGTCAGTATTATGTAGTAAAGGCTGTTCACGATAAAGTGAGCACTTTTGAAATCAACCTTAGAAAAAACTTACTATACCTACCTGCATATATTTTAACGGGCGAACTGAGTCACATGCACCCAGAAAAGCTGGTAACGATGAATGGAAAGTAGTTAAAATATCGTACCATCGAATAAAAAGAATATCTGATAACTTAAATAATTTCTTTTACTTGGCGCTTGACCGACGTATGAATAAAGTGACGAAGTCCATGGCAAGGTTAATTTTGCATAAGGTGTAAGAATACACAATGTGCATACAAGTAGATCTTAACGACGGCTTTAAAAAATGCTCAGTTAACCGTGAACAGCATTTAAAGTGGAGGAGACTATAATTTACACGATGTTCACCTGTGTGACTAAAGTTGAGCCATACTAGTCCCACCTTAGTTGGAGGCTGGAGGCTGGTTTACTCGTTCGGTTACGACGGTCGGTTCATCCATCTACTTTCTTTTGCTAGCCCCTTGGCCCAGCATCTTGCACGGCCGTTGTCATGCAGAGACGATACCCCCGCGCGAGGTGTCAATGTGGCTCTGTATCTCCGGGACATCGTGCAATCGTCATCTGGTTCTCAGTCTGGTGGAGGCGATGTTCACTGTTTCGCATATGAACATTTCGGGAAGCAGCGTCCCGATGGCGTGCTTAGGCAGGCCGCCAAAACTAAGGCCTGACCACGCCATCATAACTAATACGCACGTTGTCTGAAAATTAAGAAAAAAATCCTCTGACATGTTATCTCTCGTTAGAAACATCTTCAACATTGCAAGGGTTAGTCAGCGATTCATAAAATATCAAAAATACATTCGATCAACAATAGCACAGAAACATTACTTATTATTAACAAATTAATTAATAACTTTGACATTACTTATATTTTTAGTGAATATCGTAATGGTAATTTCTTCAGGTATAATTTGTTTGGAAAAGTGTTCTGATTCACCTTAACTGCACTGGTTATTTATTTTAGTGTGCCAGGTAATACATAAATAAAAACACTTTTTGCCTTCGCTAAAAATAAACCAAACATAATTATTTTTGATATAACGTTCGCCGAAAGAAGTATATTTGAAAATTTTACCAATCTTATTGCATCAATTTATTTGCAGTGTATTTATTTATCTTTTAAATCTATTTTTGAATAAGAAAACAGTATTATTATTATTAATAAACATATACACTCTTACTCAAATGTCCTGTTCTTTTTACACGTAATTTAATTTCATACAGTTTTACTTCTCGCTGCCCAGTCTTTTTTATCGTAAAACTACTTCCCTAAACCGTACCTTGGGTCTAGCTGTAAATTTATTTAATGGGTTAGCACTATCTTAAATTTAACTCACACTGCAAAGCAATTTAGCAAATGAAAAACGAAGAAAGCCTCGAACTAAATAGACTTTAATTTCGTTAAATGGCGCAATAACGGTTTTCAAGAACGCTTCAATTTGTTGAGTGCTCTAACCGAAGTTGGGAGAATTTTCTCCTAAGTTACTAAACAATTTCTCTGCGAAAGAAGTAAAGTTGCAAGGACGGAAATACTCTGCGTTTACCTACTCAGCAAGTACGATACCTATTCAGACGGTGCAGTACTCATACTCGTCACATCATATTCGTTCTTGTATATTTCACGGGTTATTTCGGTTGATTAAACATATTCATATAGTTTTTCGTTTCATAATATTGCGAATTTTTCTCTTTTCCAAAAAAAAAACCTGGTTTAACAGCTACGCTTAAAAAGTAGCCAGGACAAAACTCAAAACCTGGTTTAAACAGGCTTACAGGCTTAAAAAGTATGCCCATGGACAAAACTCAAAAACCTGGTTTAAACAGGCTTACAGCTTAAAAAGTATGCCCATGGACAAAACTCAAAAACCTGGTTTAAACAGGCTTACAGCTTAAAAAGTATGCCCATGGACAAAACTCAAAAATTATTTTAACCAACTGTTAATCAAATGTTGACACGGTATCTAAAATGGTTCAAACAATATTATTTATCTCATTAATTAACGTACCACAGTCTAAAATACCTAGGTTTCCCGCATAAATCATAGCTATTAACCTAGGCTATAATTTTATAAAACTTTGTTCAGCCACGGTTAGAACAAATGACCACATTTTTTATTATTTCCATAACGATTAATTAGTAGTAATTTGGTCGAATAAATTATAATTATGGTACTAGGAAAAATACCACATGGCATTGGAATACTATAGCCTAACATAAATCATAGAGCAACTTGTCAGCGGAACTAACGCGCAAAATATAATATGCAGCAAAAGTGAACATTGAATTTAGCACATCAACAGTTATGACGCATTTTTGCAGCAAATTGCTGCCAGGGTTGCACAGGGTCGTGTAAACAACATTTCGACACTTATAACACATGCCCGTTAAAATTTAAATTTACAATGCGTTAGAACGCAATATTCCGCAATCGGTTCGTTTTAGCCACCTGCTTCAACTGAAATTTTCTACATTTTGGCGTTCCTCTTCGCAAAAGTATATCAGAATTTAATCAGGTTTTTTATAGCCAAGAAGGGAAATACTATTTATTGCGTTAGACACAATTCCTTACGAGCTAGCCTATTTACATTTCCCTTGTGACAACTCAACTCATTTCTGGGACTCAGTTTACGTATCTTATATACATCTCTGACACCGTGAGATATTTAAAAAGAAAAAAACCTTCATTTGATGCTATTAATTGCATGTTGGTTGTATTTTGCCAGAAAATCACTAAACGGCATAGCACCAAAGGTAGCGGTATTTGTCATTTTTGAGAATAAATGCACATTTTTCAAAATTGACTAGAGAGAGATCTGGCTGGCTGATAGAATTGTCGTTAGGATTGCCAACCCTGCCTATTTTGTTGGGCTCGTCCCTAACGTTTCGTACATTTTCCCGCGTCCCGCCACTTCTTTGACAGGACGCACAGATATTCCTACTTTAACATTGTATCGTTTAGCTGCAAGAAAAACTGATTGCTGAATATGGAAGTGTTAATAGTATGCAGGCGTCATAGGATATGTCACATTGGAATAAATGCAGCGTCTGTATTAGTTTTTATGTTGTGATTACTTACGTGCTTCATTATTTTGTTGTCTACATTAGACATACCCTAATTTTTCACTTGTTCAGGTTGGCATTACTGATTTCTATCTTTCCTACGGCATGTTACCAGAAGCGTCTGTGGACAGTCCAACTATCTTAAATTAGTTTAAACTAAAAAATACATATTCTCCTTCAGTTTGGGGGGGGAGGGGTCTTGTTTTTGGCATACAGTGTTGGAAAATGCTGTGTGCAAACGCGCATGCCGTCCACTAACGCACACTCAGCAACCACTGTCTCTGGGCACACATACGCCTGCTTGTCGCCGATGATACATATTTGCCACCGGTGCGCAAAAGGGAGAAACGCACATTTACCCGGATGAAAATTGTTTAGAGGTGTTTACGTCGTGTGGTGTGCATTGTAGATAAAGTTTATATTTGTTTTTTCCTCACCCACTCTTTGTGGACGCCATCTTGTCCGCCATATTGACTAAACAGACAAATGAACAAAACAAGAGTTACTCGTGCGCAGTATAGCCTCGGCGCGTGTTGTTTCGTTGTGCGCGGTCGTCTTAACATCGTCATAATGAACTACACAGTATAAACAGTCCATTATCTTCGTCCCGTGCCCAAACGAAGGTATTGAGTGTATACAACAGTTACATTACATGTTATTTGATGATGCACGCTGGTGTGTGTATCTATAGAATGTGACGAGACGAGAATTTGGTTATATACATTATATATATACACACATTCAAACACACACGCATATATATAACACATATATGTTTATTTATTCATAGTAGTAGTCTACTGCTCATTATTGTTTCGTTGTGATAGGAATGCCAATCTCGACACCACCACACAAAACATAAAACAAATATACTTGGTATTGCAAACATCAGAATAACCCAGTCGGACCGCTGGGGTCTATTAAAAAACATGAACATTGTTATTAATTAACCCAGAATACTATAAGGAACTGTACCTATTACCAAATGGAGCATCGTAATTAATGAAAAAACTACCAAGACCCTTAACTAAATATAATCATACTGTTTTTTTTCTAACTAGCAACCTGCGCAAATGCAGAACCAAACTAAGTTAATTTTATTGAGATATTACACCCATGATCATACTCTTCGTAAATGCTCATTAATTCACAGTAAAAGGCTTACAATAAATAAAATTTAAAAACTGAAATGACACTGCGGCAATGTATCGAATCGGATCTTCCTCGGTTATGAGGTGGACCTTACAATATATGTGTGTATATATGTGGTTGTATAAAGGTTTACGTGTGTGTGTGTGTGTGTGAAAATGTGGAGTTAGTAGTAGTGCGGTATTTATGTAGGCAGATGTACAAGAAAGCAGTAGATATATAATTGCTACGTATTTATTTCACGTTAACAAACCTTTCTGCAAAGGAAACTACAATTGCGAAAATTTCTACAACGCAGAGTCCTTGCTTCTGAGTTTACATGTTCAAAACCATCATCGTCCGACTAACCCATTCCTTGTCGAAAATAATCCATTAAAAAATATCTAAGACATAAAAACCTTCTGTTTGAAATGGTTTCTATTGATTGTGACTTACTTTTCGTTTCCCAGAAATCTTGGGACTAAACACACGAGCGTCCATTGTAGAATATACGCGTCTGTGTCATTGCGAGATGTCTCTATTTGGGTTAAATACTGAGCAGTCGAAAGTGACTGATACTGATAGCTGGTTCTTTGCTGAATCTGAATAATAAGTCTAGTTCGTTTACAAAGAAAGAGAGCATTACTGTGTGGAATTTTTTTTGTAGGCCTTAATGTAGGTTTACACGAATGTCTAGAACCTTACATAACCGAGACTGGCCTTAATAGGAAGCTACCTTTAAAAGAATGCCTTTACCTGTAGATGGAGGTTCCATATGTATGCTGGCCACAAATTAGGCTATAGTATACTGCAGTCTCGTCAGCACTTGCTTACTTTCGCGCCACTGACCTCACGTTTCGTTCTGCGGTGTCGGCTGCCTTGGCCACCGTTCGGGATCGTTTCACTACGTTGCAGTGATGCTTGCGTTATCACCGGACGTTTCCAGTACAGTTTCGTTTGATTGGCAACACTTTTCTTGTGTGCGACGTGTCACCCACCAGAGATTCTTCCCGCCAAGGCGAACCTGGTTCGATTCCCGGCGGGGTCGCCCCCCCCCCCCCCGCGGATTTCATCAAGATGAGAATTGTGCCGGACGATGCCGCTGGTGTGCGGGTTTTCTCGGGGATCTCCCGTCTCCCGTGACCTTGCATTACTGGCGCTGTTCCATAACCACTTCGCTTCACCCTCATCGGCTATCAAGACCTCGTTGCTAAAGCCCCTGTCACACTATCAAATTTTTGCCTTCAACTATATTTGACACTAAAATTTAAATACAAAATACGGCCATAAAATTTTTCCTTCCAACGAATTTTATCAAATAATCTTGAATGTGTTCGAAAATGTGTCGCAGTGTCAAATTTTTTTATTGGGAGAGCCTAATTTGAAATATTATTTAAAAATTATTTTCACTGTGATATATTGCTTTGGTTTCCCATGCGGTCCATTACAGGAAGAAATGTAAGTAATATTGTAATTTATTTTCGTTTCTTCACTGAATCAAAATTTTGTTTATAAGTTATGTTTTCTGCACTGTGAAATAAATGCCTCTGAATTCGTAATATTATGTGTAATATTCAGACAGCTTCTACACAAATTAATTATCTTCATAACTTACTTTGTTTCCAACAATATTGTTCGTTATTTTAAGTTTCTTGACGTCCATTATTGTCGTGCACGATTCTGATTGGCTGAAACCGTCAAACATCAAATAAATTGTGGAACCGGTCAAATTTTCAAATGTTTGATGGGAACTGAAGTCATCCAACTTTCTCAGACAAATATGGCAGCATTTTTGATGTTTCGATGACGTCATAACTGTCCAACTTTATTTGACCAAACTTATTGGAAGCAATCTAAGGAGACTATGTACGGAAAAGTTTTCTGTGAAATCACTGTTTGCGCGTAAACGCGTATCTTGGTAAATAAAAGTTCGGGAAATACGAATTTTTGCCAGAAAGGATTAAAAAAACTATTGTTTATGTCCCTATCGTTTTACTTTTGTCATATTGACTGTATTAATGAAGAAAAAAATTGTGAAAGAGTTTAAATAAGTTATAGAATTTTTAAAGCTTGCCTATGCAGTTTCCTGAAGCGGCAAAAGAAAAATACAACTATACAGGCGTAGTTCAATCTGTGGTATTTCACCGCGTGTAATAAAACCCCACTGTTACATATCTAATGTGCACAGTACATCGTTACGATGATAATACTGCACGCCTTGCGCGTAGGAGCGATGAGGCGCTAGGCGTGCGTGTTACTGTCACCCGTATCGCTCCCTCGCTTCTTGACCTTGGACGCGCAGCTCCAAATAACTCTTAAGGCGGATCAGTCTCCGTCGTCTTGGATTTTCGGAATTTCCGCCGTAAATTGCGTCAAAGATTTTGCATTTTATTTTGGTCTTCGACAAAGCGTAGGACATTACATTGTACATGTTGTAAAACATGTATTGCAAGGCTATTGTTGCCAAGTCCATTTCTGTAACCGAAAACAAGAAGAAATGTATTCATTTCTTGCCTTCAATAACTAGTGAAAAAATAATAAATTATATAGAAATGTAATATGTTGTTTAAGCTTAAGGAGCTATTATTGTCATGTCGTGCTAAAATGTTCATTAAACGTTATTAAATGGAACTTATGGCAAAAATAGTGAAAATGCAAGATGGCGGGGACTGATCCACGTGAAGAGCCGTCCGAACGTCTCGACCTGAGATCCGCAGCGCGGTCGGCCGTCGACGGCGGTCGGTCGTCGCGTCTCGCCGTGAACGGTTGTGAGGATCGCCGCCTGAGCGCGCTGTACTCGCACGTGCCTCTTGGCCGCGGTGCTGCTGGAGAATATTCAGTGGCCGCTCGTGCACCTGCATAATTCACAGCCTGCCTGCGGCTTTTCACGTGTCGCCTTCTTTCCGCGACGGCGACGCACAACTGTCGCGTCCAGCCTCGTCTCCCAGCTGTCACCGACAATATCAGTCTGTAACCAGGCATTCAGTGATTGTGTTCATAGACTAACAGGACCGCAAATCATTTACAGTTTATTCACGATAATGTGAGCACTTTTGAAAGTCCTCTCATTTGGAATAATAATCAATAAATATACTTTATTTTAGCCTTACACTTTAACTTCCGAGAGCGGTGGAGTATACAGACTGTGTTTATTGCTTACATGGCAATATTTAATTAAAAAGATGATTAAATGATTAAAAAAGGCTGAAAGGAAAAAATAACTAGGGCTTCAAAAGTGCTCTTTACCGTGAACAGCCTATATACAGAAGCCATCGCACAATTTAATAAACCAAACTGTTATTTGAGGGTTATTTCATCGCTCTAATATGACGTTAAAATGTGTCTAACATTTAATTGTCCTCTGTTACTATGAGAATTAACAAATTCCTTCTGAAAATAAGTTTTTAATTTGATGGGTAATCCAACATATTGTAATTCTTATGGTAGATCTTTGATCCCACGTAAGTGCTGGCCACCCTTCGCCTTGGAGTGTTGATGAGCTATTTAAGCCAACTGAGCCTTGTATACTGCAGGCGATGGCAGCGGATATGTCCGAGGACACCTAATGCTGAATTGAAGCACTTGGCCGTCTGACGTCACAGCTCTCCGTCCTTATGTCCAGAGGTCATAGGTTCTAAGTTTATTTGCCAACTTGAACCTTGTCCACACACCATATTCGAAACTAAATCACGTTTTTAGAAAAAAGATGAACAATGATTGTGGTAACTGTACGAAGTTTCTCGTGCAAGTATCCTAACCTAATACCTACAGTACGGGCTACTTGATAAAAATAAGGTGAAATAGTCACTAGATAGACTAACCAAATAAATATTAACTATAAATATTTAAACCAATGGATTGCGTAATTTTTTTTTAAAAATTTGCTCACTTAACCTTTAAATTCAGAAATGAACGAATCGTAAGCATCGGACACTCTGTAAATGCAAAAACAACAGAATAGCGCCAAGAATTTAGTGCGATCTGGCAACTGTTTTTTAAAGTAAAGCTTTGTTCCGGACATAGCAAGTGTGGACACCCACGTGTCAGGTTAACACACACGTCCGCAGACAACGCCAGTTACAGACTAGGTTCGCGAGATTCTGGGTTAAAAATCCACACAAGACATCGACGTGTGCGTCGATTAGGTTATTATTGCATGTAATCCGCCGACAGGTTGGCATACTGACATGAATGCAGGAGTGACAACTAATGAAATATATAAGCAAAATAAGTACGTACTATATTGTAACCAGCGAACTTCGTTGGAGCAAGTATCCTCGGCGAGTGTGTGGGGGTCGCGATGGCATAATGGTTAGAACGCTCGCCTTCCTCCAAGGCGAACCGGGTTCGATTCCCTGCAGGGTCTCTCCCAGATTTTCGCATGTGGGAATTGTGCCAGACGATGCCGCTGATCGGCTAATTTTCTTAGAGATCTCTCGTTTCCCCCGCCCTTGCATATTCACCTCAGTTCACCACCATCAGTTCTCAAGACCAAATCTCTCCACACTCGGCGAATGAGGAGATGATCAGCTTTTGCGTCCATCTTTGTGTTTATGGGTGTGTTTGGAAGATGATGGAAAGGGATGGGGTTGGGTGTTGAGGGGGTGGTAGGGAACACCTACGGACAGCTCGCACGACGCTGCTGGACACAATGGACATGGTTCCTGCCGGCTTTTCGCAGCGACCCGTGGAATTTGCAAACAATGGGGGGCACCTTAGTCCCTCTGCGGGTATTCGATTGCTACTTGGTGCTCTTGTCTCTCTTCAGACACAGCTCGCATGTGTACTATTATAATAGTCAATCCTTGCCTGGTGAAGATACAGGAAGAGTGTAATTCAATACCACAAACAGTAAATTACGACATTTATCGGCTACAAAGGGGCCTAAAGTCAAGAACCAAGTCCTCTTGACGAGTTGCTCGTTGACCTGGTCTGTGTGCTTGGCGACTGCCACCCGAGTTCACAAATATAAGGAACTAGCAGAACTGTCCGGCGCTATCCGGGTATAACAAGGCAATGAGAAACACACGGTCCTGTTTTAGGGGCTAAAGGATTAATTGTTTATTTGAAAGGGTTAAGTGTCTAAACGGTCACAGTTGATCGAAAGGGTTAATTAATTAGAGTGTGAATTACGGGTGAAGGGTTAACCGGATAGAAAGGGTTATTCTATAATAGTTAAATTAGATGAAGGGTTAATAATACTAGTTGTTCAGAGGATTTCTCTTGGTAAATGTGTAAATGCATATGGGCTTGAACGGGTTAAGTGTCATAAGAGTGATATTGGGGGAGCAGCCTAAATGTTCACCCTGGACGTCTGGCAGTCGATGAGAGGAGAGAGGGTGTGTGGGCAGCATATATGTATTGACCTTGGTGCAAGAGTGTAATAAGTTATATTCTGGGGCAAAAGCGTAATAAGGGTAATTTGATGTCCGTTGCCTTGGAAGACTGATTTGGGTTGGGTGAGGGGAGGGAGGAGGTCCTTCGTCGTCGGAGGCAGACTTTGAAATGAAGTTTGGTGGTTGGATGAAGGAAGGGGAAGGGGAAGGCTGGGGTGTCGGGAGCACAAAGACACGTCCACCTTGCCCGGTGTTTGGAAGAAGACTGAGGTTGTTGGCTGGGTGAGGAGAGGGGAGGGCGCCTTGTTTGCTGTCCTGTGTAACATCAATGGGGTCCGGATTTAATTTTGACCTATGCGGTATTTTAAGTTGGGCACTAAAAGACATTTCTGCCAAATTCGACCCATATCATTCGAACGGTGTAGAACTGAGGTACACGGCCTCGGTTTAGTGATTTTGGGGGTATCAGACCCAGTGGCGAACCGGAACGCTTTCTGGCTTACACATTATTTCTAGTAGGGTACTGAAGAGCATCCCTACTAAATTTGTTTCAGATCTATCAAACTTTGAAGAATTATGATACACGATCCCGTTTTAGAGGCTTCGGGGGTTTCGGGCCCAATTGGGGGCTGGTGCCCATTTTAGCCTATGCAATATTTTAAGTTTGATACTGAAGTGTATCCCTGCCATATTTGGTCCGTATAGTACGTCAAACGGTGTAGAACTGTATGTAGAACATACATATATACATACAAACTGTTACGTGCTGATGCTCGCACTAGACGGGTGCTCTATGCGTGGTCCAGTTCGGTGGGGTGTGACTCATCTCGACCATCCCTCTACCCCAGGCAGACCCGCTCGCTGCCCCGTCGCTCGCCCAGCAGCTGAGAGCATAATTGACAGCGGCAACCTGGATGATGTCACAGTCCCTCCTCCTCCCTGCTGTAGAAGCCGACGAGTTTAGAGGATGCACAGGAATATGTTGGGAACTAGGGCCCTCGGTGCAACGCGGCATTTAGAGAAATTTCTGGGCTATTACCTACGACCCTATAAATACTGCAGCGGTCCAAGGGTCGAAAATCTTTTTGTGGATATAATTTGGCTGAGTGCGGTCATCGAGCGGCGTGTGGTGCAGAGAGAAACTTCGACGAAAGGGACAGACGACGACGGGAGATTACGAGGCTACGCCGGACGAGGTGTTTGAGAAGTTGTCGTAGATTTACTACGATAGTCTGTAATACCAACGTGAGAAAAATACGCAGTTTCATGATATCGCAACAAACTGAACGCATAAAACATTTCTAGAACGCTCGTCGAGAAATATTTTTACTGGCTAAAGTTTTTTCGAGTATGGTGTCATTGTAGAAAAATTAGTGATTGTTGTCTTCATACCTCACCCGTTTTCTCTCTCTCTCTTTCTCTCTCTCTCTCTCGCTCGCTCTCTCGCTCTCTTTCCTCTTTGTTAAAGTTTCTGCATAGTTCCAGTATAGCCCCTAACATATATTAATTAAAGGCAGTGTAATTTTGTTCTGCTCGTAGTTTCCTTGCATCATCTAAGCAGTTCACTATCCGTCGCATGGTCGTACATTGATGTAAGTTCTCATATACTGTTTTCCTAAAGGTTATTGCGAAATTTGAGGAAGATGCAGAAACCTATGAAGTTCCGAGGAATAGGGCATGATGGGTAAAATAAATGGGAGGAGAGTTTGGAATGAGGAAGAATAGAAAGGAATTCCTGTTCGGAAAATTCGCAAATATTTATGTTCTGAATATCAACATTCTATATGTTTACCCACAGGCAATTTTATTTTCGGGGCCAAAACACCGCTAGAATTTTCCCTGCCAAATATTGTGTAGTGAATACGAAACTATTTTGTAAATATAATAACTCAGAGCGCAGAACCAGAAAAAAAAAAATTGACGTGTTGAATTCTCAGATCATATATTTAACTGTCTTTTTTTTTTCGACGTGCGGATTTTACCAAACCAAACGTTTTAATTGTTTCTTATATACCACCGCATGTCGGTACTTTACGTTGGTCAAATATAATCATTATAAACCCCATATTTTTCGAATACAACACATTTTTTTCTTAATATTTTCTCTTGTATGATGTCTAAACTATTTGTTGGGATTCGAGTTCTTGCTGTGTATGTGTTTGTATCCCGTCAAGGTGTAGCTTCAAGGACAAAGTACTTGAGGCCAGACGAAGGATCGCATGGCAGATGCGAGGGAAGTATGGACCAAGACGTATGAGTTGTACAGCCGCATGTGGCGAGTTGCAAATAAAGTGCTCGAACAAATAGAAATACTGTACTTTTATCGCGCTTTTATGTAGGAGAGGAGTTAAGTCATTATTCATTGCAGCAACGAAACACAATATTAATGGGCAAGGTTAAATAAAACTAAATATAGACCTTAATAATATTTAGTTCCAACCTGGCATCGGTACACGATCGAAGTAAGTTCTGTACTGTCAAGAACATGATATATATATATGTGTGTGTGTGTGTGTGTGTGTTTTAATACTATGCAGACAATTTCCCACTTCGCGTCTGCATAGCAAAAAAGTAGTTCCTCAAATTGCGATCATACCACATAATTCATGCTGCATCACAAAAAAAAATAAGCACCCATACTAGTTTAGTGAAGTTTTGTTTTGAATAGGAGCTTCTGTCAATCATAAACCAGGCAAGGGCTATATTTGGCACTGAATAAATGAGTAAAGAATAATAAAATATGCTTTAAGGCTGTTCACAATAAAGTGAGCATTTTTGAAATCAACCTTTGAAAAAAGTTACTGCCCCTACCTGCATATATTTTAACGGGCGCCCTGGGTGACATGCACCCAGTAAAGTTGGTAACGATGGATGGGAAAGTAGTTCCGTATTTTAACGTCGTATAAAATTTGTTGGATATGCATTTCTGATATCTTAAACTATCTCTTTCGCTTTCTGTCTTTCTTCAATGAATCAAAGTGTAAGAATGAGCAGATCTGAAAAATATTTCATTTTTTTTAAATAATTTCACAGTTAAACTTGACCGACGCATGAATAAAATGACAAGGCTCATGGGAATGTTAATCTTACATAAAGCGGAATGATACACGACGTACATGCAAGCAGATATCAAACAGGGCTTCCAAACGTGCTCATTTTATCGTGAATAGCCTATATACAACTTTACGTTAGTTATCTTAGAAATAGTCTCTGTTGCCTATACGATGCCTCTGTTATATGCACTAGGACGTAACGGTACACACAGAAAACTGATCGACTTTCTGGTGCACTTCCGCTGCGTAGAGGCGGAGAACACTCGACAAGAGAGACCGGCATGCACGGTCTAGTGCAGAGGAAGAACACGTCGCAAGGGAATCCACGTTTAAATACGGCTCGTCTCCGCAGCTACCTGAACTCTTCGCATGAGTAACGTTCGTGTAACTTAGGATGTAGTTTCCCGGAGCACGCCACACTGTAACAACAGGTGACGTAGAGAACAATTATTCTCGCGCGAAGGCACGTAGCCTATACACACACGGCCGCCTTCTCTTTACGGAGCAGATGAGCTCTGGAAGGCCCCCCGCAGGCGCGCTTAACAATTTGGCCAAGTTTGCGGTTGTTTCCGGTATTCAAATGGCACGGAGCGGGGTCGGCTCATACATATAAATGAGCACAGGAGCCAAGAGATAATGGTTGGGGGGGGGGGGCCTTGGTAAAGGCTCACGTGTGCGTCTGGCAGCCCAGGTGGACGGATCTCACCTAGCGTGCGGGACGGCACACCGCACGACATAGGGGCCCTCGTAGCACGGCACTTGCCTCCAGCCCGGCCATCGCAGGCTATCTCCTCGACGCCGCGCCGGCAGACTGTTCGCTGTAGTAGTACCCCCCCCCCCCTTTTACCTTCTACTTCGTCTGCACCACGCGACGTCCGCGTAGTGATTATTATTATAGGCTGTTCACGGTAAAATGAGCAATTTTGAAAGCCCTGCTTATGATCTACTTGTATACACGTTGTTTATTCCTCCGCCTTATGTAAAATTAACATTGCCGTGGGCGTCATCACTTTATTCATGCGTCGGTCAAGTGAAAATGTGAAATTATTAAGAATTTAATTACTTTACAAATCAGCTTATATTTACACTTCGATGCATTTTAAAAGCAAAAAGCGAATAAAATTATTTTAATTTATCACAAATGGTTACCTGACACTTTTTATTCGACGTTAAAATATGGAGCTATTTTTCAGCCATCGTTATCAACTTTACTGGGTGGATGTCATTCAGTGCGCCCGTTAAAATATGTGCAGGTAGAGGCAGTGACTTTTTCCTAAGGTTCACTTCTAAAGTGCTCACTTTATCGTGAACAGCCTTTAGCAACCCCTGGACCACAGAACGGAGAATGAACGCTACCTCTTTGCATTATCCTTATCGGCTGCTCTGCGTGTGTGATGATCGTGGTCGCCGTTTCTCTCCGAAGGCATCACTACCATGCAGACAAATCCATATATACAACGTGATTCTGAAAATCGCCAACAAACTTGGGGAGGCGATTCCTTATGAAAAATTAAGTTAGAAAATATATAGAACACTTTGTATCTAAATGCAATATCAAGGAAGGAATGCGCCCTTGAAAATCAAATTTGAACACCGTAATTTCCCGAAATACCGGAAACTAAGTGACATTAAATGACAATACTCCGAAAATGGTTTTCTGCTATCGGGATCCTCAACCTACAGTAAACGTTTGTTTATACCTTCCACAGTAATGAAAATAACAGAATTGGCTACCTTCTTATAGAATACAATTTTTTACCGTCGGCATATTGGAACGTTTGAAGCTGGCATATTGAGCAGAGTGCTGCAAGTGCGTAGGACCCACCGTTTTCGTCCAAAACACACATGAAGCTTCGGGACCAGTGTTACAGTCCCTAATACGTAGAGCACACTGCCTACATGAGTCTATGGTTGGCTGCTGGGTCCACTGCACAAACGATGGTGGAAGACATTTTATCACTTACTGTAAACAACATGAGTAACACACATTTATAACCTTACAGTACGTCAATGGTATTGTTATTGTAACAACAAACGTTGACCTGTGTCGATATGCTACACACCATGGTTCTCAAGGAATGGATGTTTAATGTTCGAAACAGATAGTGTGTTATGCCTGCGACATAGGCAACACTCAAGGGGTAACGACGTGCATAGGTAGCACCGGGACACCGTCGGAATCGCTGCCTCTGGCTGTCTTCAACGGACAACGTCTTCGGAAATTGGAAGTATCCATGATCGACGTGAGGTAGCGTAACTCCGTTACAAAACTGAAGAGTCATGTGACTACTAAAATCAATAAGAGTGTCCATGATGAGAAATATGTCACAATATTTCGCTGTGAAGCATGGAAATTTTCCCACATTGTTACCACACCGAACTTCTGCTGTACAGGCATCTTCTCCCTCGAGGATGAAGTTAAAATAAAACATCTGCGTCCATTTCTGTTATTTTCTTCACTATACTGGCAAACAGTAGTTTGCCCAAGTTTGTGGGAATTTCGGGAGGGAAATGGCCTCGCAATGTAACGAACTGTACCATCATTCCTTTGCAAGGAGGATGGAAAACCAACAGGAGAACTACCCGCAATGTCGCTGAAAGGAGTAGAATCAACAATTCACTTTATCAGATACAATCAGGATTTGGGTTTGAAAGAGGATATGCTTCGTGTGCACGTTTAACTTAACGTTTTGATAACATTTCAGAGACGGTATTTGAAAAAATATTTTTTTTTCTTTGCCTACTCTATTATTTGTTGTTATTAAATGTTACGCAAGGAATTTTTCTCAACCAGGAGTGATTGAGCGATGCAGCGCTTCATTAAACCTTTGCAATCGCTTTCGGGAGTACCTGGGTTCGAATCCCTGTCTGACCATGGTTTTCCATGATTTTCCGACAACATTCCAGATGGTTGCTGCTTTTTATTTTTTTGTTTTTTTTTTTCGAGACGTTATCTACTGAGCGCTAATTGGTACCAAGTGGTTCGTGTAGTTTTGTCAACGAGGTCCTACCTTCTGTAATCTCTCTGATCATAACCGTGCTAGGCAAAACACAAGTGAAGAAAAATAACATAATTTTTTGTGGGTTTTAATTTTATATTGTAAATTAGGTCACAAGTTTTATTTCGCTACTGGAAAAAACGCAATTTAAATTAATTTTATTCTGTAATACCGTCACGACTCCTTTGGGATTTCAAATAAATTACAAAATTATTCAATTAAAATACTTTTAAGAGGTTTTATGAGACTGTTACTCGAAAATAAAACTGGGAATCTGTAATCACTACGGTGTTTAGCATCGGGCTATGGTGTTATAAGTCGTTGTAATTGCAGGCTGCCGAATACTTTGGGCGCCTACGCGGGATGTGGAGGGTAAAGAATTTTAAGCACCCGAGGAGCGCGAGCTAAAAATACCAGGGAGGGATCTTCCTATTAAAGAGTTCGCGCGGGTAATCTGTAAGCTAGAAGCCAAAGTAAAACTTTGTGCGAGTCCCCGCGCCCGGGATTTCGGGCAACTTCGGACCTCTTGCTGGAGTTAAGGAAACTTCCTTTCGCGGAGTTCCGAAAGCGTTGCTCAGCTTCTAAGGACGGCGTTCACATACACCCACCCCTCTTTCCTCGTTCCTCCCCCAAAATCCCTCAACATTTCGAGGCGACAGTCACGGGGCAATCGATTCCTTAACCGCTCGAGGTTTTTTCTTATCACCATCCCTGTCCTTTAGAGAGAGCGATGGGCGAGAGAAAGAGAGAGCGAACGTGACGTGGAGGAAGAAAGAGTCTACGGAACTTCACAGAAGGGACGAAGGAAGGAAAAAAAGAAAATAAGTCAGCGTGAAGGAACATGGGAAGACGCAAGGGTTTTTAAAAGGGTTGCGGGAATTACGACCATGGTTAGGGGCGCTGTAGGACTGAACTTTCCAACGCCCTTCTTCCATCGCGAGGTTCCCGTCTTCAATGTACGTGATTTGCACTGCCGTTTGAGCGGGTAAGTGATCACGTCGGCGATCGTGCCAATCTCTGCGACGACATTGCAAATCGAGAATTAACGTTTACTCATTTTTATTTATATTGTAATTTGAAAAGTTAGTTGTTTAGAGGTGAGTTTTTCGCTGTTTGCCACATGTTTAAAACTTGTGTACATTGGCATCGCGATGCTGCTAAATGAGTGATAGATACCTGCAAAATTCGCGTTATATTTTGAGAACAGGTGATATTTTAATTACTTGTAAGTTCGTACTACGTTTGCCATTGGACCGTACTTCATTTGACAAACCGTGAAAAACTCCACGCCTGTGAATAAGCACTTCATGACGACGTCCCCGCACTCTAACAAAATCCATACATACGTTTTCTGTACGACAAAGAAAACCATTTCTTTGAAGTTGTTTTGTTTGCAGCAAAACAATGTAGCTTTATTTCAAAGAGAAGGCTAGAGAAACATAAGTTTGCTGCTAATAAATACAGTCTTTATACGTGTTTGTTTTATGGCAACATTACATTTCGCTGTAGCAAAGAAATAAACATTATTTGAGCTGTTTTTGTTCACAGTTAAAAAATATTACTTTGTACTTAGGTACCAGTTCAAAGGTTTCCTGTCGTACATTGCAGTTTTCAGTACGTAACTGTTGTCCCAATGCAAATGTTCATAAACCAATAAGTATATTCTGCAGTTACGAAACTGCAGCTGAGGAAATTTATAGTCCTCTTGCAGAGGTTTTAAACATTTAATGTATTCTGAAATTCGGTGATTCTCCACTCCACTTATCTCGATTCTTCCCCAGAGGTAGCATTATATTCTGGCCCATGTTACTACCTCGAATAACATGCATCAAAAGTAATCCGAATATAATAAGACAACGTGATTCTTGTGGTGCAGAGCATTAAAGTAAAAACAAAATATACGTGGGCTCGAATCTTGGAGCCGCCATAGTTTTTTTATTTTTTTATTATTTTGAAATGTTTGCTTCTTCTCTCTTATTTACAAATTACGTTTGTTTGTCAGAACACAAATTTACTTTGCAACTTAACAGATATTGCCACAAAAGCGTCTTCTGAACTACTGTACTAACAATACAAGGTTGTCATAGTCACTACTATATAGAGCAAACAAAAATTATGTTTGCAGCAAGGCTACTTTGCAGTCGTTCATATTTAAACAAATTTTTCTTTGCGGCAACAAATTATGTGTTGCAGCAACGAGAGCGTTTTCGCAGTGCATCATGTGCAGTCTTGTGATAAAGGGAATGGCTTCACATCCAAGCAGCATCCAATGGACTAACCACACCGGCTCGAGTACTGACAATATTGTGAATTCTAGCGGGATGCCAAATAAAATAATAACGCAACATTTGCACGTCCGTAGAGATTGTGTATGGGTTAAAAGAGAACTTGAAGTGCAGTCACAGTCGTGTTTTGTTACACAAACTATTTAGAAGACATTTTGTCGATGAAATATTTTTTATGTCTTCATTCCTTAGCGACTCCGTGCATGTAAGTAACCGATAATTCGGTATCTTCATTTAACGCTCTTGGGAGTATCTGCTCACAGAATTGTGTGGTTGGATTTTTACAGTACTAAGTTAATGTTAAATTTTTTCCGTAAAAGAAAGTAGAAACATTTATTTTATATTACCGCCTAAATTAAGATGCGCTGATTATATCTTTTCTTCCATCGGTACTGGAAAAATTACCACTAACAACTATTTCAAATACAGTTAAATTCGCAAATAAACTAAAGTTAAAAGTGAACATAGTGTTACACGCTGCTGCCTGGCGCTGTGACGGTGGACCCACCTCACTTCTCCCCTCTCCCGGGCTGACAGGCTTGTTGCCTCCTGCACCCTCCCCCCCCCCCCCCCCGTTTCTGGGAAACTCGTGAATAATGGACAGCGGCCGTCGGGCTGTCGCGATGCTCGGCGCCATGCTTGCGTCACGGCCCCTCTCCCCTGCTGGAGGTTTCGATGGGTCTGGCGACGACGCAAGAATGTTCTGGTGAAACTGGCTGGCATCTCGGCCCTCCGCGACGCATCACGCGAGTTGGAGACGATTCTAGGCGGCGGCCTGAGACGAAATGTATACTGCCGCGGCCCAGCGGCCGGCAGTCTTTTGACGGAGGCCACCTCGTCGAGTGTGCTCGAGCTAAGTGAAATGTGGACGATGACAGAAGATTGCGGGACGACGGCGAGAGAGGTGTTCGTGGCTTGGATGGACGAGAGGGTGTGAAACTGAGTGAAGCCTGCTGTGCGTGAGGGCGCTTGGAGGACTCTAGAACATTGCGACTGGCGGGATATGGACTGAACTGAGGTCGGACTGAATATAAGTGTAATACGGATTTTACTGTACATATTCGAACTGTCAATTGGACACATATTTTACAGAATATCTGAATAGGTTGATACACTGTCTATTGGGACTGATCTTTAATTATTTTATCTAATTGATTTCTTTGTGGTAATTATAAATTGTATTAAATTGAAGTAATTAGTTCTGAACAGTAAGTGACATAAATTTATTGCGAGATTTTCAGTTCAGAGAATTTTGCTGTAGTTATTGTAAATAAAATAAGGAAATCATTATTAATTATTTTATTTGATTAAGACCTCCATCCCTTAACGAACTTGGTACAGACCACTTAATTTCTAGAGAGAGAAATTGCAACAATATGTTGGGCGTGCAACGAAGGTCACTCTAAGAAATTATTCGAAAATTTACCGTATCAGTGTATACATATAGTGAGAAAGCGGGAATGGTAGACTTTATTTCCCGATACATCCATGGTAGCGTTCCCACAGTCGCTCAGGAAAGTGTCAAACGCGTTGGTAAGTTGCCAACTTTGTATAGAAGTTACGCTCAATATTAGTATATATTTAGCCTGATATAGGTTATTCACAGTAAAGTGAGCAATTTTGAGGTCCTAGTTGCTATTTTCTTTCAGCCATATCGTATCATTTAACTACATTTTAAAATAAATATTGCCATATAAGTAATAAACACAGTGTGTATATTCCACCACACTCGGAAGTTAACGTCTAAGGCTAAAATAAAATATATTTGTTGACTATTATTCCAAATGAGAGGGTTTTCAAAAGTGCTCACGTTACCGTGAATAGCCTATACGTGGTATTATTTCCATATACTGCGTAAGTTAAACATTTCCATTACATGATAGAAAGTGCACTAGAAATTTTTTTTACAGTTTATTAGGCACGTGTGTGAGTGCGTTGGTGGACGCGAGCGATGCAGTGGGTGAAAGCAGCGTACGCTGAGCAAAGATCGTCGCGAAACACAGTAGATACGTACACAGAAACGAAATAGCATGTCGGTTCCTTTGATGTGGACGACGCACTCATTCACTGGTTCGCTCCACGCGGCTCAGAGAACAGCCTTGTGTTTGACTGGCTACTCCGGGCTGCAGAAGGTTCCCTATCGACTATGCTGCCGGTGAAGCAGGCGAATGTTACCCAGGCGATTATTACCCCCTGAATGTCTGAGTGGCGGCACGTGTCAAAACAGCTTGGCGGTCAGCTGACAACAGCGACAACAGTATAACACTGTTTACAACCCTCGGCTGACCACAGTAAATTAGGTTGACACTAATCCCCACGAGCATTACCCTCGTCACTTTCTCACCAGACAGTGTCCCTTGGTAGAGTAACAATTTAAGGAACCAATGTAGCCTCCTCGCAAATGAAACTACTGTTCAAGCGTAGCCAAATAATACGCACCAGGCCAGAGTCCTCAGCGCCAGCAGGGGAGTTAATGCTAATACGAAAAACAGTGATCCAAGGCACGTCGGCTATTTTTTGTAGATGGTGGCCACGAAGCGGTCACGCATCAGCGAAGCTTGGAGATTCCCCACAAATGATTATCAAGCGTAGTAATTGCGTGTTGTGTGTAATTAATAGAGTGAAATTGGACCATTTTCCGAGAAAAAATTTTATTTTTTTCCCGGGAAAACTCCTATTCTGAACACCCATTTTCTTTCCGTGCGGCACAGCGGGGTCACTATGCCGACATCTCACCAATGGTATAATGATGTACTTAGTACGTTCTTTTCCGGCTTCGATCGCGAGTTAGTCCGTCCTTTCCTATCTGGGTGTAAAATTCGCCTGTTACATTGGCTGACAAGTACATAGACTAAAGAGGAGGTAGAGACCGCTTATTCGTCTTCTGCGCATGTACCCAACATTGACCTACCCCAAAGGAACACGACTGTCAAAGTCACATGGTCGACACTGATGGGCGCGTTTGTTTATGTCGTAATTTTTAAATGACAGGCACTATTATATTAATAAAATACTTTAACCAATTTAAATTTAACCAAACTGCACTGCAAATTGATTAGAGGAAGTATAAAAACATATCAAAGCATTTTTTTTACCAAACAGTGTTCTAACCTCAGATCCAATCCACGCCATTGTAGCTAGTCGTATTTGCAGAAAAACAGTTCAATGTTGGGACACGGAGAATGGTTGTGCGCAGCCAGCGAGATCATTCTACCTCATCTTTAGTCAATGGACAAGTAGGTTACGAGATACTAACTGGTAAATGTTGCAACATTTTGCTGACTAGGAAGGCCGCGCAACTCCTTCGTTAGAATAAACTTCAGGTGACTCTGGTATAGACAGCTACGTATGCGCCAACGCTTTGGGAGTGAGCCACTTCTCCGCGGGAACTGAGACCTCTCTAGTGGCGTGAACGCTGAACGGAAATGAGTTCTCAGGTGACCTGTGAAGAGGAGCTCGTGATGCCTTCGCTCCATTCGTTCCACGAAAGGGGAGAAGACTCGTGTCATCTCCCAGGGTGCAGCTGAAAGATTTGTGCCTCAGATTAGTCTCGGACCTTGGATGCCTTCCTCTCCTCGCGCCACCTCCTTTATCCCAATCCACTCCTGCATGGAGTACTCGCCCCGAACAAAAACCCGACGCGAGAATGTAGCGCGCGCTGAAAGTAAGCGCCCTGCCCTGCGTCTTGTTTCCCCTCTCCGCCAGACACGACTTTCCGCTAGCCCGACTCCTTTTGTTGGCTCTCCAGCGGATGTCTAATGTATCACTCCGCAGCGCCACTGTGGAGGCAAAATGGATTGCGTATTGAGAAATTACTTGCCCAGTCCTTGCTCGGCGTGGACACAAGGAAGTTGCTGGTTTGTCTGTTTCTTATCTTCCGAAGCGGGCGAAGACGTCGTCTTGTGCACAGTGTGTTCTTGGAAGCCGTTCGCACCTGGGCCCCACTCTCAGCGACGAGGCCGAAGTAAAGATGGTTCGCAGCCTCCTCCCTCACCCCTCCCAAAAACATGATAAGGTGAAAGAACACGGAATGATGTAAAAGTGATTCGGTGTTCAGTCACTACCTTTAGCTTTCTGCTCGTATTCACGCGTCCTAACATGGAAACCTTCACTCATGTGCACGGAACATGCACATCACACAAGAATTTTTGCGAATATTCCTGGGGTCTCCCAAGACACGTGACGCATATACAGACACTAGTGAACTCAAGGCATTCCGCCTTTGTTGACACACATGCTGCTCACCTAAATTATGGAAATTTCTCACTTATTCCTAAGGTAGTGAAGCAGAATACAATTAAATTTACAGTATTATTACAATTTTTTTTAAAGTCAGTGGGCGAAACCAGACTCATTATGGGATGGTGGTCTTAATTAAATAGAAGAGTTAATTATAGTGCCCTAATTTTATTTACAATAACTAAAAACAAAATGCTCTCGACCCAAATTCACACGATAAATTAATATCACTTTTAGTTAATGAATTCAACAAATACAATTTATAATGATCTCAACGAAATTAGTGAAATTAGATAATAAAAAATCAGTTCCAATAGACGGTGTATCAAGACCCATTCAATTATTTGGGTATTCGGTAATTTTCGCATATGATTTTTCGCCATAGTCTACGTAAATGTCAATTTAATAAATTAGTATATTTTTTGTAACATAGAGTCTTGTGCACAGACGATCATAAAATGAAGTGCATATACATTTCTATGACTAAACTTGAAAACAGAATGAAGGTACTTGACTTAGCAATACATATGCACTGTATTATATGATCACTTGCGCACTATACCCATTCTGCAGAATGAATACGCATTATTTTATTGCTATTCACATAAGTGTCTCTGTTTTCTTGGTGAAAGAAAAATAAATAATTTATTACTACATTGCATTGTAAGGTATACTCTTAGCTGCGTGTAATGCAAGACTTCTCATGATAATAAAAATGACGTAATTTTTATTTGTTTTTATAATTTTGAACGCTGTCAATTTTGGAAAGCTTATTGCCCATATTGAGCATAGCAGTATTTTAACCAATATGCAATATAGTTTTAGATCAGGATTATCAACTAATCATGCTATATTCAATCTGACGTCCCATATTATGAACTAGTTAGACAGTAAAAATTATATAGTAGGAATATTTTGTGACCTATTTAAAGCTTTTCACTGTGTGAACCATGAAATACTATTAGAAAATAAATAAATAATATGGACTCAATTACAGTTTCTATGACTTGACTTTTTCCTATTTAACAGGCAGATCCCAGCAAGTTGTTACTGACAACCATTTAGGAACACCTTTATTATCAGATTCAAGATATGTTCAAAATGGGGTACCCCAAGACTCCGTCCTGGGGCCCCTTTTGTTTCTTATATCTATTAATGATTTACCTTTCAATTTGTCTCCTGAAGCAAGTGCTTTCTTATTTGCTGATGATACAAGTATACTATTACACAGCAAAAATATATATGATTAATCAGCCATATGTAATAAGGTTTTCTTAGAGCTTGCTGAATTGTTTTCGCCGAATAAATTTACGCTAAATTTAAATAAAACAAACTTCTTAAAAATTTTACACCATAAATAAAACTAATTACAATCTCACAGTTGGCAGTAATGCTCACAAAATTAAAAAAAAACAGCCAGTTAACAAAATTCCTAGGTATTTGTTTAGATGATTCTCTTAATTGGAAAGAACATGTTAATATTATTTTCAATGTACTAAATACGGCCTGTCTCACAATTCGTCACCTAACGTCAGTAGTATCATCTTTAGTGCTTAAATTAATTATTTTCCTCACTTCCATGCAATAATATCATATGGCGATATGTACTTGGCTATGGTAACGAACAGTGGCAAAATATTTCTGCTGACTAACGATCTAAAAACCCACTACAGACGGCCTAAATCCCTATTCCATAGAGGTATGGGTCTCGTAGAAGTTAATCAAAACAATATACAAGAAATTCCCTAAAACATTAACAATAAAGTGAGACAAAAATAGTGCAAAATACTACGTTATTAGAATTACTAACAAAAGAAAATGTAACTATCCATTTCAGTTAAACATTATTTATTGCCGTTCGTGCATCTAAGTTTAAATATTCATATCATATGAAAATGCAAAATTAAAAATAATAAAAATTACGAAAAATCAAACATATGTGAGACATAGGTTAAATTACAAATATTATGCACGATAGTGTCAAATATGTGAAACAACCATTAATTATTACAAATATAATCAGATAATGAAAGTGTTGTGTTACAATCTCACAATACAAGAAATGCTTAGAACTTCCACATACCAAATAATAATCTCAAACTTTTCCAGAAGGAAGCCTACGTATATTTTATTATTTAATAAATTACCATGTAATTTAAAAAATAGTAGTCAAAATAACACCACATTATTTAAAATAAAATTAAAAGCTCTTCTAAAGGCACACACCTTCTACTCATTAGATGTGTTTTTTTTTTTTTTTTAGTATGGGATGGGCTCGATTTTTATGTTTTAAATGTTTTAGTATAGCATGTTTTATAATTTGTTAAGCTTTGTATAATTTGTTAAACTTTTAACTCCCCTTATGTTTTAGTAGGATACATTATGTATTTGTATTAAATAATTCTGTATTTTCTATGTTATTGCATTATTTCATTGTGTGTACATTGTATTGTGTTGTATATTGATTTGTATTTTGTGTTAACGTGTTCTACATTCCTGGCCTTTTAGAGTTGCTATGGGATATTATGGAGCTAATAAATAAATAGATAAACCATTTATTGCGTTATATGTGTGCATATGCATTAGTGTGTACGCATGCATGCATATCGAATCATGCAAAAAATTTCGAAAAAAAAAAAAAATAGTTTACTTTTAAAAGAACTACGCACGTTAAGAAAAAATATGAGATAATTCTTAGGAAAATATAGCACGTTGTAATACAGGATAAAGCAGCAATACATAAAACCACAATAAACAAAATAATCATACAAGAAGCTGAAGCGATGTCTGTGGAAGTGACACATCGGCATTTGCTTGGAATAGGAGTAGAGAAACCACCTCAGTGGTTAACGGGCATTGATGCCAAGAGCTCAGGGCATACATCATCGAATGGCAAAACATGATTTGTGTGTTGCTAAGGTGGCAGGACATTTGTATTTTCAAGTTAATTTTACTGGATTGTCTCAGTTTCAAGTGGACGTATGTTATTCAGTGAACACCCTCCGTACAGTGATTAATGATCTGACTTAGAGGTTTAGTTGGGCTACAACCGTTGTCGGAGCAGCGATAAACTTGAAACTTCAGATTTCATTGATTTTATGCGCTCTAGACTGGCAGTTTCATCACCCGCCTAGGGGCCACGGTGGCCAAGCGGTTAAACTACTCGCCTCCCACCAAGGCGAACCGGGTTCAATACCCGGTCGGTTCACTACGAATTTTCCAAAGTGGGAATCGTGCCGGACGATGCCGCTCCCGCTGGTCGGCGGGTTTTGTCGGCGATCCCCCGTTTTCCACGCCCCTTCATTCCAGTATTGCTCCATACTCACTTCACTTCAACCTCATCGGCTCCCAAGACCTCGCTATTATGAGCCGCCCAAATCTCCTCACGCCAATTAAAAATATTTATATTTTGCGTACAGAAAATGAGTGTTTACATTTCAATCAACCTGAATAAATGCAAAAGTTGTAAACTAATTCCAGCAGTTACTTATCGTTTATTATGTTAATCTCAACTTACCAATGGCCTTTTCTTCCAAAATCACGCCTCCGTCCAACGTTGCCATTATTCTTGTGCGTTTAGTATAGGCTGTTAACGGTAAAGTGAGCACTTTTTAGACCCCAGTTACTTTTTTCTTGTAGCCATCGTTCATCCTTTAACCACTTTTTTAAATAAATATTGCCGTGTAAGTAATAAACACAGTGTGTTTATTTCACCACACTAGTAAGTTAACGTCTAAGGCTAAAATAAAATATCTTTATTGACTACTCTTCCAAATGAGAGGACTTTCAAAAGTGCTCACTTTACCGTGAACAGCCTATAACAAGATGTACTGCAGTATCACTTGCCCACAAATGATTGTCTAGCACTAAATAGCGTGATATCCGGGGAGAAGGGGAGTATTCCTCGTTGGCACAGAAAAGTTCCCAGCATGTAGAAGCTTCCAAGGACGGCACAATTTGGGGGGGGGGGGGGGGGGGGAAGAACGCGAGGAGAAATTTGAATCGTTTCAGCAGCAGGGAGCGTGGTGGTAGGAGGCAACGGCTGTTACCGTGGTCATAGCGCAGGCATGAAAGGACTGCGAGAATAGAGAATGATGGGGCGCGCATGAAGAGGCGAAGGATTATGTTGGCGGAGGGTGGTTCGAGAAAGACGGAGGGGTAGTGAAGGTCGATCGTCCGTGGCTCCACCAGCCTTGTTCTTCATGATTTTAGAAAACCTCGCACGCCGAAAGTGCGTGGCGTAATAATGGCAACACCGGAAGTTGCGCGCATCTCAAACCATAATCTGCTGCTCTGTATGCTCGCGCGGTCTCTCCCTCGCTGACGTGGCAGATCTCTTAAATTTGAACATCGGCGGCAGTCTAGAAGGGACGCATTTTAAGCAGGTAGTCTGGAAATATCTCCGCGCCTTCTTTTTCCTACTGAAATCACTTTCCTTTATGCAAAAATTGAATACACCGAAGAAAATTGTAGTCCGTGACTATATTTCATTTGAAGTACACTGACCGCGTGCATAAGAGGCGACTTTTCCAAGCAATTTCCTTTCCCATTTCATGCGAATGTCGGCGAAGGATTTTTTTATTTTTTCAAACTGCACTGGCCACAACCTAATTTGCATACAAAGGGAAATAAAAATTCCAATAGAGCCTAGATGTTTCATTGCTACTTACATCAAGATTTACTGTTGTTAACTGACCCGCTTTATATCGGATATGACTTAGCGTAAACTTACGTATAAAAACGACGCACATACCCACGACTGAGCAAAAAGCGTTCATGCAGCTCACCTTTCACTATTATTTCCATCCCATTATTACTTCCTTTTTCCTCTGGCAAAAACTGAGTAGAAATTACAGGCGTCAGAGGTTGCTAGGTTGGGTCTTTTTCGATTTGGTAAGGTATTTCTCTATAAACAAACCTATACTAGTCGCTTACTGAACAGCCAGACGTTCTACACCTGACAGAGGGGTTTCTTTGTTGCTTTGGTAATATTCGATATCGAAACAGAGCGTAGGGTAAAAATGTCATGGAGTTTCGTGAAATTTTTCGTTAATGGCTATTCTCATCATCAGAATAACTGCTTCTCCGATCTCGTTTTAAAACAAATTATCTCTCCCAATAAATGCTACGTTAAAATACCAAGTACGTACATTTCGGCGCTGTTTGTATGAAGCATACTTGGTACACTATTATTGATTTGCAAGTTGTAAGAATCATTTTGAAGAAAATATGGGATATTAAAAAAATTCCAACAAAAAAAAATGAAACCTACAGAGCAAAATGCGACATTATTATTTCACACAATTTTTTTTTACAAATTACGATTAACAGTGATATTTACTTATCACTGATCACCTTCACGTTACTGAGCAACGGTCGTATCGTGATTCAATTGTTATTTCAAATAACCAACATAAAAAAATATTGTTTATTCTCAGTGTACTGAATATTAAATGTTGTGTAAAAATATGTTTGGGTCTAGTTGCAAAGTTAGTTTTTTTTTCTCATTGTCTTGTTTTGTGTTGTGTTATCGCCGTAGTCTCAAAGCTACATCAAATGAGTACTGTTGGTGCTATTTATGTCACACTCCCTTAAAAACTATTACATCGCTGTATAAGCTGTTCACGGTGAAGTGAGCACTTTTAAAGCCCTAGTTACTTTATCATATCAGCAATTTTTTATCCTTTAACCACGTTTTAAAATTAATATGGTCATGTAAGTAATAAACATGGTGTGTATGTTCCACTGCACTTGGAGTTTAACGTCCAAGGCTTAAATAAATGTATTTAATGACTATTCTTCTAAATGAGAGGCAATTAGCACGCTCGACTCCCACCAAGGCGAACCGGGTTCAATCACCGGCCGGGTCACTGGATTTTCGCAAGTGGGAATTGTGCCGGACGAGGCTGTTGGTCGGCGGGTTTTCTCGGGATCTCCAGTTTCCCCCCGCCCCATCATTCCGGCGCCGCTCCTTATTCACTTCAATCACCCTCGTCGGCTCTCAAGACCTCGCTGTTAAGAGCCGAACAAATCTGTTCACTCACTCCAAATGAGAGGGATGTCAAATGTGCTCACATTACCGTGAATAGACTATAGTAGTGTTACTTCTACTTAGGTTGGGAAGATAAGTGTTAAAAGTTTGACAATAAAACATTTTCGCCACTAGTGAACAGCCTTTAGTCTGATGGAATTAACCTCAAAGGCTGTTCGCGATAAAATGAGCACTTTTGAAATCAACCTTAGAAAAAAATCACTGCCTCTGCCTGCATATGTTTTAACGGGCGCAATGAGTGACATGTGCCCAGTAAAGTTGGTAACGATGGAGGAGAAAGTATATTAACGTCGAACAAAAAGTGCTAGGTTACCATTTGTGATCACTTAAATTATGTCTCTCGCGTGCTGTATTTGTTAGTTCATCGAAGTGTAAAAATGAGCAGCTTTGTACAATATTTACTTTTCTAATAATTCCACAGCTTCACTTGCCCGACGCGTGAATAAAGTGATTAAGCGCATGACAATGTTAATTTTACATTAGGCGGTGGAACACACAACATGTATGCAAATAGGTCTTAAGCAGGGCTTTGAAAAGTGTTCAGTTTACCTTGAACAGCCTATAGCGGTAGTGTTTCTGCAACAACGTAACTACTGTGCGCTCACACTTTTTTTTGGGGGGGGGGGGGGGAGTGATATAGCAATAAATACGTTTACGGCAACTTATGCTTATTTCAGCCCTTTTTTATCCTTTAACTACCTTTTTAAAATAAATATTTTCATGTAAGTAATAAACACAGTGTATATATTACATTGCAGTTGGAAGGTAACGTATAATGATAAAATAAAATATATTTATTGAATATTATTCCAAATGAGAGGGCTTTCAAAAGTTCTCATTTTACCGTGAATTGGTAGCTAATGCCCTTAAAAAAAAATCACTGAACGACTATTCTAGTGTAAATTCGTGTATTAAAATAAGATTTTTCGTGTCTACGTAGACTAATTACTTTCGACTATGAGTTTCGTAGGAAAAGAATTGCGTAAGGTGCTGCATATTGCGTCTATGCTGCGAGAGTTATTAGTAAGTAACCGTAGATGGTAATGAGCAGTAATTGAGCTGTCTCTCCCAGGACAGTAAAATATGCCAGTAGCTCTTTATTGTTTGTAGAGACAGAAGTGCTCAATTGTTACGTGCAGACATTCATATCCCCACCGCGGCTGACGTGTGTTTTTTTTTTTTGCAGGTAAGCGTCTGCGAATGACGTCGCCCTATTGTCTACCCGAAGGCGTTAATTCCAGTCAGAACGCCGCCTACGTCCTGAGCACCATAATCACGCATGCGGCCAGCATCTCATCATAAGGTTGCATTTTTGCCTTCTCTTCAGTAATTACGCCTGATGACATGCGTCATGCATACGCATTTTTATTTGTTCTGTATCTTTGCAGGATTATGTAAATGAGGCCTTTGTGTTTTATTTGAATGATTTCCCCTTTTTAAAACCACGCGTAACAAATATGAAAGAACGTTGATTTGAGTCAGTTAAATACCTACTAACTAACTGCAAATTAAGTTGGTGGTTTCTAGTTTTCATACGATTGGCGAATCAATGTGGATTGCACTGTGAACCAGTGTCCAGGCATTTCGAATCACCGAAAGTAAGTTTATACATATAATTTTTTTAATGAATGATTTTCAGCGAGTGGTTCAAGTTATTCTTCTGAAGCAAATTATCGTTGATCTTCAGTAATTGTCGATGATGTAGAGCAGTTACCGTGATTTCAACTTTCGCCTCTAGGAAAGAGTAATATTTAATATTAACCTTAAGTATCCATGGGAGCCAGTGAGAGAAAAATTTGTTTGAGCCAAGAGAGTACTTGCTCGTATATGACCAAACAAATACATGTGGTACTTTCAAAGAAATATTTTGTTTTCGGACAGATTTTGTAGGGCCAGTGAAGTTTGGTCAGCTCAATTGTATATTTTGTTCGTATAAAACCATATTTCTTTTAACCAAAAAAAATATTTTGTTAGGTCAAACAACCAATCTCATTTGGGTGGTCCGTACACTAACTCCCGTTAAAATACTACACGTAGGTAGGGACAGTGGTTGTTAAAGGTTGTTTTCAAAAGTGCTGAAGTATCCGTGAACAGCCTATATATGTGAAGTAATGGGCAATGATTATTTTCAGATGTTGATTCCAAAACAACCGGGAAGAGACTTTACCAGGATATTGGCCAACCCTGGCCACGCCTGTATTACTGCGAGTACAGTGCCGTGAAAGTTTCCTATCGGGGACGGGAAGGTGTAAAGTACTAGCTCGGGAATCGTGTGCGGGCAGTTGAAGGGCGAGGGGCGAAGAAGCGTCGTGAGGTGTCGCTCGGAGATGGGAGCATCGTAAATCATGGGCTGGTGAGTTGGCCGCGCGCGAAGAGGCTAGGAAGACGTCTCTCTGGATCTAGGGGTGGGTCACACAGTATCTACCTGTTACTTTTTATCTGATACCCACTTGTATCAAGCACCCAAAGAAAACCTACCTATCTAGATAGTAGATATAGAATGTGAATAATAGTTACTATTATTATAATTTTTGAAACTAAATTACTAAATGTTCCTCTTGAGCCCGCACAAATCACGTATCAATACAAACACTAATAATCAGTATATTGATGTCGAACGTCCTCACACAGACATCAAAAGTACATATGCACACAAGAACAAATAAACTTAAGGAACAACACTTACACTATACAACACCTACACAAATAACATTACACTGACGTCAACTCAAACATCAAACACACGACGGACACCTCACAACACGATAACAACAACCGTGGGTCCCTCTGTCTCCGGAGAAGACGGTGGAGAGAGGGTTCAAGGGTCGAGGCAGAGGAATTTTAATTTTTGACGTTTTTTAATTATAACGTAATCTTTTCTTTTGAACTTTAACAAAAATAATTTTAAGCCTTTGTTATAACATTTAACTTATTTTTTAATGTTATAACGCGACACTTTTTATGTTCCTACTATTTTATAAATTTATTTAATTTCAAGTAACAGACCAGTTATGGCCTTCGGCTGGGTACTGGTGCCATTTTAATATGTTTTGTTCTGTTTTGTATCAAGTACTGTAAATGAGTACACTGCCCAAATATAGGATAAATTTAGTATTAAGCTTGGCTCATAACCATCCATCGCTTGCGTCAGCCATTCGTCGCTTTTTTCGTCCGTCAATTGAAAGCGACTCACAACAGTCTCTCGTCCGACGATTTGTCTTGCCAAAAAAATGTTCAGTGTTACCACCCTAACAACACGAATTTTTGCGTGCAGAGACAAATGTTTTTAATGAATGCCATGAATATATTCTCTTTCCGTAACACAATTTATCAGCATTTCCTCTGAAAATCTACAAGTCGTCTTCAGTTAAATTAAAAGGTGTAACGTAAAAAAGTAAACTTCACTGCCTTGTATATTTAAAAAGAAAAATATTCAGACAAATAAACAAGTGTCTGTCTTTCGACAGCCATGTTCAAGGAACGATATTACAAGGCGGTGGATAATCCCTTCTGTCCGTCGAAAGTTAAAGTTTTAGATATATTTGACGGATTGACGGATAGGGGGAAAAAGTTGCCCTGCTATTGGTTTAAGATCACGTGACTGACGGACGGACGGGCGACTGACGGATGAAACGGATGGTTGTGAGTCAAACTTTAGTTTGACATTCGCCAATGTGTTGCGTCTGCTGTTTCATATAATACTAATAAAATATCATTCTTATTTCATTTAAAATGTGCGGATACGATAAAATCCAATTTCTTGATGTATATTTGGAGACTCCGCAGTTTAAGTGATTTAGTTAGAAAAAAAAACGATAACTGAGTTTTCGTTTAAACACGTTCATTATCTTTTCTGAAACCTTTTTCGCGCAAATGAAGTCTTTTATTATGCTCTTGGCCTTATCCATACTTTACTTCACTGTAACCATACAGTACACCAACTCAAAACACGTACTTAGAGGCCGTTCACGATAAAGTTAGTACTTTAGAAATCAACCTTTGGAAAATTTCACTGCCCCTACCTGCACTTATAGTTTAACAGGCACACTGACTGGCCTACGCCCAGTAAAGTTGGTAACGACGGAAGGTAAGTAGATCCATGCCTAAGTGTTTAATTAAAAGAGAAATGTTAACATTTGTAAATAGTGAAATTATTTCTTTTGTTGTATGAATTTTTAGTGCATATTTTTTGCAGTATAAATTAACAAATTTGAGAAGTATTTAAATTTCTAATAATTTCAGAGATTTACTTGACCGACACACAAATAAAATGATGAGGTCCATGGCAATGTTAAATGTTCATATGGTGTAAGAATACACAATGTACATACAAGTAGATCTCAAGCAGGACTTTCAAAAGTGCTCATTTTACCATGAACAGCCTATAACAAAGCGCGTACTCGATAACGCGCCGACCTGATACCGCGTACCTGACAACATGCACGGATAAGACTAATCGAGAGCAGTGACGCACTAGGTAATTCCTGTATCTGATACCCGAAATTCCAGATAGTTCGTATCAGATACACGTCTGTATCTGCATCAGTTTGGAGCAGGTACAGAAAATAACTGTACGACCCATCTCTAGCTCGAACTCCTCCTGGGGATGTTCGGATGGGGTCGTCGAGGGATTGGGGGAGGGGGGGGGGGGTTGTAAGGCGCCGGTGTGCCGCACAGCTACGCGAGGAACATACCCGGCGACAATGGTCGACGTCATCCCCAGACCCGGTGGGCGCTCCGTCCGGCGAATAAATTGAAAACCCGGTCTGTCGCACGGTGGCAGCGTCTCAGCCTCGCCACCAACACAAATCCTACCCCCCCCCCCTTTTTTTCTTCCTACTCTCCTATTCAAGCGATGTTATCATCGCGGGCGAGTCTATAAAAGGGTCGTTTACCGGTCGCCATTGTCGGCCGGCAGATGCTGGGCTAGGGCAGACCCCTCGCAGACAACGGAGGAAGAGCACCCATTGTCGACAGCAACGCTGAAGAACCGAGAAGGGGGGAGGGGGGTTTACACTGGTGGGAGCCGCGCTTGAAAAGGACCCCTCCACCATCTTAATTCGCTACAAGTAGCGACAACGTGAGAGCGGGTGATGTTGGGGGGGGGGGGGCGATTTGATACCCTCACCCCTCTCAACCTTCTTTCTCGTGGTACAGGTCCGGTCATGAGCCGACGACGCACCAATTACAGAGCAATTTGTCGGCCGGAAATTAAAGTAGAAGTCTCCGGGCCCGTCATTCGCGTGGGAAGAGGTGGCGGCGCGTGTTGGGGGCTTGGTTTGACGTGTAGCTCGGGAAGGGGTTGCAGGGTGGGAAAGTATTTGTTTATTTATTATCGGTTCATTAGCACCCTTCACTGATCTTCGTGAAGGTGGATGGAGTAAATCTCGGCTAATTAAGTTAAGGAGTTTTTATGTACCGGTGTTAGAAACTCCCTGCGTCACGGAAAATAGAATTCACGACGTCTAATTTTTAACTGGTTACTCCATCTTCTCGAAAGTCGATTCGATTTGATCGATACGAAGTGTCGCATCTGTTGTTTATTCAAAATAGAATTCGATGTATCGTTAATATCGACACCGTCGTATTGGTAATATTGAGGCTATTATATCATTACGGAGAAGATAGAATTCAATGTATCGTTAATATCGACACCGTCGTATTGGTAATATTGAGGCTATTATATCATTACGGAGAAGATAGAATTCGATGTATCGTTAATATCGACACCGTCGTATTGGTAATATTGAGGCTATTATATCATTACGGAGAAGATAGAATTTTAACTTTCACTTCCCAAATGTCACAAATTTAATTTTACTATATATTTTGGCCACGGCTAGCTTCGGAACCTTTTAATAGTGAGAAAATCAATTTCTCATTTAAGTGTAGGTAACACTACTCCATATAAACTAGTCATAGAGATCGTCAATAGGACAAAAGATACTAATTGATATACAACTAACATGCAAAAATAATGACATAATTAATAACACTTCTTAAAACTACCAACGACAAGGACTAGGATGAGGTGGATCTGTTAGAAAATTTTAGTGAATATCAAAAAGAACAAATTAGTGTGTTCTCTTTATCAAATCTTTATTATGTATGAAAAAAGTGGCATATGTTCACAATCCAAGTTACATTCAAATGCAACATTTTTATTTAAATAACAATTAACAGACGACACGACTTGTTGAAGATTAGATTTAAAGTAATAATTTACCTAACATAGTGAGAGGAAAGAAAATGTTCATTTTCAGAAAATTATAAAATTAACTTTCGATTGACCTTCAATTAGATATATGGCCATATAGAACCTTGTATGGAATACCGCTTAGGGGTGATGATGATTCTCCTTCCTTGTCTGTTGATCACTCAAGCTTAGAGGTGACGATGATTCTCCTTCCTTGTCTGTTGATCACTCAAGCTTAGGGGTGACGATGATTCTCCCTCCTTGTCTGTTGATCACTCAAGCTTAGGGGTGACGATGATTCTCCTTCCTTGTCTGTTGATCACTCAAGCTTAGGGGTGACGATGATTCTCCTTCCTTGTCTGTTGATCACTCAAGCTTAGGGGTGACGATGATTCTCCCTCCTTGTCTGTTGATCACTCAAGCTTAGGGGTGATGATGATTCTCCTTCCTTATCTGTTGATCACTCAAGCTTAGGGGTGAAGCTGATTCTCCTTCCTTGTCTGTTGATCACTCAAGCTCTCTGCTCGAACACTGGTTCCTAAACCTCCACAGTGGCTCGAAGTGTTGATGGGTCGTTACACTCCAGATGCAGCGATAGATCCCTAGCAGTGGCATACGATCGTCGTTCTTCGGGTTATCATCAGTCCCTGGATTGAAGCTATTTCTTCACAGTCCTTCATTAGATCATATACTGTCCAATTATAATGTCGGCAAATCATATCTTAACTACCACTTCTATAAATCAGGGCTGGGCAGGAGAACAAAAAAAAAAACAATTATTTGATCAACTTTTCAATATCAGCTGGCCGACTCCTCAACATTCTTTTGCTCTTCTGAAGACCAATAATAATATTCCTAACAAAACAAAAACAAAAACTGATCAAAACGAAATTTGTCATTAAAAGAGTCGCCTCTTTACATTTGCAATACATTTCCAAGTTCATAGAGATGAACGCAAACGTTCCTGCATCAACAAATAATATGGGAAGTATAACAGTTTCGCTAGCTTATAGAGGCCGTCCTGATTATCATCTTTACACACCTAGCTATAATAACGTTAAAATCATAAAGAAAATATACACAAAAATATTTACAAATTACCAGATGTTACAGATAGCGCCGCTAGATTTCACGACCCTTTAAATGAAATGCGGTCGTGAAATCTGTCTTTCGCCACTGAAACATTGGTCTAAGATCTACCACTAAGAATTACACGAACATTAAACACTCAAAAATTCATATAACGGCAGATTATAAACATTCCTTTGAATGTAAAAAAAAAAGAACACATCCAGTATAGGTCTCTATAACACTGTCTCAAGTTAGAAGTGCAACGAGTTCTTTTCGACTATCCCTTTTTACTACAGTCGCCCTTTTAAAAAATGAAAAATTAGTTCATTGAATTTAAAGTCGTTCAACACATTTTAAACGAAAACACAAAAACAATAATAATCTCCCATTTGTACTGATGAGGGAGTATGCTGGTGACAGTCTTGCTGCTGGGCACTCCTCACTCCGGTTAACAGTCTAACTGGACGGTGAACTGCATATTTTGTGGCGCCGCTGACCTCTGCGTAGACTTTGCCACGCCTAGCTTTCTTCGTGCTACAAAATTTCCCCTCGGAGCAGCATACTTTCACTCTAGCAAACTATAATTTATGTTATGGTTAAGTCGATTAGTCTTATCATTTCCCGTTACACTGGGTTTCGGAAACACATCATTAATATTCGTTAATCCTTTGTCTGCAGGAAAATGAAAAAAAAAAAAAGTACATAAATGGACAGTCATATCCACAACACTGCCACTATTCTCAGTTTCGTTCGAGTAGTTAACCACATCACTATCTTCTCCGCTCCCGCGGCTTGGTTTTAATCCTAGCTAAGGTCAGTTATGACCGTATTTACCTCCCAAAACAAATACAAAGTCGTGTCGTTCATTTTATTTATAGGTTTGACTATATTGGTGTAATCTTAACAAGTTCATGAGTTAATCTTGGTTAATACAAGTATTTAAAACAAGACATCAGAACCATCAATTAATATTTTAAATTCTGATAAGTAAATACACAAGATTAAGACAGCTATATTATAATTTTTTAATTGGAATTCACATTGAGGAAAGAAATCTATACAACGATGTCTAACTAACATATTTCAAGAAGACTCTAGCTACAGAATTATTAATGTAGACCACAATTAGTATTATTTTGAAAATTATGTATAAGATTTTGGCAAGTATTTCCATTTGACTCTTGAGATTTATTTTCTTCTTCTTCCATTGAGTAATTCGGCAGTCCAGTTGCTTACGATTTATATTATACTTAATTCTTTTCAAGTAGGACATTCTAGTAGGGTTAAAATTTTGCTGCTCTTTATTTTGGCTTATACCTCATTTGCTGCAACAACGTAATGTGAGCCATACCCAAGCCATATCTAAATTTTGCGGGAACCATATATATACTGAATTCAAAATACGTTTGAAGATTACAATAAGAAATATCGGTCATCTTTTTGAAAGAGGGGCAAAATAAAAATAAAATACACATTACATATCCTCATCATCTTAACATGGCGGCAATCGGCTACGGCCATTAAATATTTCAACAAATAATAATAATCCGAAAAGTGCCCTCTTAATGCAGTTATTAGTTGTCAAATAATTATAGTTTTCAAAATTTAACACTCAAATTTCAACACAAGAGTGTTATAGGCAGGTTCGAAGTTTTGAATGTGAAGTTTGAACGCGGAATACTGCATTTATGTTACAAGCTACGAAAGGAAATAAAACAACTTTTCCTCTACAGTTTATGGTTTAAACTTTTGATTAAACGAATGTTAGCTGTTTCACTTGAATGAACAAAAGTATATTTAGGAAACACCTGACAGCTATTTTTAACAAAATTCAGAGTGCCAATACTCGCTCACCTGTTTATAAATCGCACTCATACTGAATCAGTTTGTTCTGCACACCATACACATGGCATTAAATGCAAGTTTAGTGGAAAAAATCTAGGAGCAAAGCCTAGTACGCTGCAGAATTCGGGAAATTAAGACTTTTGAGTGTTATATTTTGAAAACTAATAACTGCATTAAGGGGCCACTTTTTGAAAGCTCTTTCAGATAACCAAATGAAAAACAAAAGTGGAATATCACCTTAACTTCCTGTTTCCAGTGTGTGACAAAAATTTACGTATTTAACTATATCACTTAGCTTAAATGGGCGGAGATTTGTTTGTGTATTGTAAAAACCCTTTCTTTGATGGAACACGCGATTTGTTACCGCAAAGAAAAGTTGTTTAAATATTAACCAGTGCAAAGTAGACATGCCAAAATAATTTTTGAATCATTTATAAAGTAATGACTGTGATAACCTTGCATTGTTACGTTTTTGAGGTGGCGTTAGTTACACTGTAAAGAAAATTTTGGGCTCTGAAAAGAACTGTAATTAGTAAATAATAGAGAAGTAGCAATTCTTTCAAAATTATATTAACAAAAAATTATAGTGAGATGGCCCCAAGACTCGAACCCGCACCCCTGTTGCTAGTCTAACGCCCTTCATCATAAGATCACTACGTTTTATTGTGGTTGAATTAAATTGCAGTTGATGGGTAGGTGACGTCAGATAGCAGCATGGGCCAGAAAATGTTACCTCTTAGGAAGAATTGAGGTTAGTGATTTGGAGAGTAACAGCACTTTAGTATGACATTAAATGTCAGCAGGAGAACTGTTAATTGCAGCCTGGTAACTGCGGAGTTACTGTGAATTCAAGCAGCTCAAAGAACGTTTATTTTTTAGCTATAGAGGAACGTAATATTGCCACGAAACAAAAGCGTATAAAGAAAACATTTATTTATAGCAAACCTATGTTCCTATAACGTTTTATTTGAACTAAAGCAGTATTGTGTTACTGTAAACTCAGCAGCCTCGAAGAAATGTTTTTTTTGTAGTATGGAAAACTTTTTAAGAGTGTAGTATTATAGCATATTTGGCAGTATTTCGTAATCAATTTTTGTTTCAGTCACACTGTAAAAAAATTTCTGGAAAACTTCCTAAACTGTAATGGAAGTTTTTATCCTATACAGTATATGGAAATAGTACTACATGTCGGGCTGAAAATATGCGAATGTTTAGCATTGCTGCTATACAAATTTGGAAACTTCCCTATGCATTTGACTCTTTTCTGAGCAACTATAGGAACGTTACCATGCATGTATGGGAAAATAATGTAACATACGTGCTTTGTCACTGTAAATATACACTGATATGCTAAATTTACAAATAATTTCTTAGAATGTAGTGTAGCCAAGTCCCGAAAATATGTTTCTTTGTTATATTGTTGCCCTTAACAGGAGCAGCTTACAGGATCCTCTGTCTTCTGGCTTGTAGCAAATGATGCTCGAGGTGTCCAAAGGTTCTACGTGGTGAACGTGGTGTTCCTCACGCAGCGCGGGGAGAAATTTAACTCTTCAGCGGTGGTAATTAATTCGCGATCGATCAGTTTGTACGTGGGAATGAGAAGGCATGCGTCCTCGAAGGAGAACTGATGGGCTGCTTGCTGATGACATTCGGCTGATGTGTGCTTGTCGGCAAGCAGCCGTCATCTTCCCGCAAGCATTGCTATTATAGTCCATTCCAGCCCTGCTAAAAGTTCTGCTTCCAGGATATTCCTCCGCCTCATGCAAACAAAGCTTAGATAATTACAGAGGGCCAGCCCACCGCATTCGCGCGCATTCAGTGTAATAATATTTGTATAAGAACTATTTCTTACTAACTAATTACTAGAGCCCCGAGTATTTCGCGGTTAGAGCTTGCAGCAAGCCAGGCTGGACAGCCCTCTATACACTCGTGTGATGCATCACTGTCTACTCCAGTGGCGCTTAATGTATTAATTAAAACTAAATTAGTTGTGTTTGTAAGCCGTTATAGGCAGGCTAACTTCATTTGCAGCGCCGCTTTCTACAGTCTATAATTTTCATTTTATATTTCATAGATCATACATTTTTATTCTTTGAGCCAACCTCAATGTATGAGTTGCCAGGGAGTTGTTGATTTTAATATTACCGCAGTTTTGTTGTACTAGATTGATATTAATTTTTATTTTAATGTTATGCCTTACTTCAGTCGGATGAAATATGGAATTTGAGTTAATATCTACAAATACTGGTTTTAACCGACATCTCTGCCACTCCGATCGTAAGTCGATTTATTTGACTGCTCGAAACCGGAATTTTTTCGTGGCCTTGGTCCTATTTAACTCCAGTAATCCTGAATACTAATGCTCAAGAAGAGTTCTAGCCGAGGTCTAATCATTATTTAATTGCTAGCATACATAATATTTGAACAGAGTTCTACGATAATGATTATTCAATTAAGAGTTGCACATTAAATATTATATATAAATACATTTAGTTGATTATTTAAAATATACATACGGACCTAAATTCTGGTTCCCGTACACTCTAGACATTATCGTTTGCTTATTGGTTGCTGTGATAAAGTGAGGCCTCTGTACAAGACTGTTAAACACTCACTCACACTATTGCTTCCTGCTTACTACAGGCTCGCAGTTGAACGGAGCGTGTCTAAAGAACTGTCGCCCAATCACAACACTAGGAGAAAAGAACAAGTGTTTGGAGTCTACCTCGCCTCCGGATGAATTCACGAAATACTAGTGTTTTTAGTAATTACCAACACACCTATTTTCTTTCTGTCTTTATTCATATTAATTGTAAATGAAATATTATAATTAATAAGTAAAATATAAGTTAAAGTTTAATTTAACCAAGCTGACGGTACTTTATTTCAACACAAGTATAAAACTCTCGTGATGTACTATGACATTTAGGAAACAACCAAATACTTCATACATGGGGTGTATTTTCAAAGGTTTGATTCAAAAAGCGTGCATAATCAACGAATAGACTATAGTTGGACATTAGCATGAGCGGCTGCTGATAAAGGCTGTTCACGATAAAGTGAGCACTTTTGAAATAAGCCTTAGAAAAAAGTTACTGCCGCTCACTACAAGTATTGCAACGGGCGCACTAGCGACATGCATCCGGTAAAGTTAGTAACGATGGAGGCAAGTAGTTCCATAACGTAACGACAAATACGAACTGTTAGGTAACCATTTGTGACAACTTAAATTATTCCTTTCGCTTTCTGTTTTTTTATTGCGTCGAAAGGTAAAAATGAGTAGATTTGTAAAATATTTACTTTTCTTATAATTTCACAGTTACACTCGACCGACCCATGAATAAAGTGATGATACCCTTGACAACGTTAATTTAACATAAGGCGGAAGAATACACAACATGCATACAAGTAGATCTTAAGCAGGGCTTTCAAAAGTGCTTATTTTACCGTGAACAGCCCATATCAGGATGGCTATGGGCAAGGTTTGTTCGACTCGGGTTAGGAACAAAATGTGATTTCTTATGAGATAGTTTGGATTGGATTGGAAATCGTTTATTAATGTCGTCCAGTGTTATGCTTGGAGGCTTATCAGCGGACCGCTTACAAACTAACTTATGATCTAACCTAAACTAACACCCATGTCTTACCTGGGGTTCGAACCCAGAACCTCGCGCACCACAGACCGGCGGCGCACCAGCCGACCGCGCCATGTGAAGTCGGCGGGAGAGTTTGGCACTGGGAAAATATCCCCCGCTATATGCACATTGTTCCAAAAGGTAACTTTTAATTATTATTTTAAGCTACGTGAATAATAAAAGAAAGATTTTACATTGTTACGAAGTTATTTAATATTTGATTTTTTATTATCGTGTACTGACGGTTTCTTCCGATGTTTTGAAACGAACCTTTGAAAATCACTTTAGGCTTAACATGTCAACCTGTTTTTTTCCCTATAACCTGTATATCACAATATATAACACTGTGATTGACTTTAAAGTTTTGTATTCTTGACAAATTATACTTTAACTTAATAACTTCTATGCCTTGTAATATTTATTTCATAATTCATACGAATTAAAAACAGTGAGAGCAGCGATGTAATGGCAACGGCTAGTAAGAAATAGTTCATAGTTAAAATATTGTTTTAACCAATTTTTTTGGTATGCTATTTGTAAATTAAACACTGCCTATTGATATATTTAAATTTTTTAGGTAGCACTGAAGGAAACATATTGTATTATTACATTTGAAAATATTTGCGCTAAGTATCATGCGTAGGCCCTAGTGACATGGTATATGTTTCTTTTTCGTTCGATGAAGAAATTTGAACAGTCGGAGCGAAGTTTGTCGCTCTCTCTCTCTCTCTCTCTCTCTCTCTTGTCTCTCTCGGGAAAGTTTGCACCGTTGGTAATAGCATGAAATTTATACATGTTTTAAATTTTAGCATATTTCATACTTACTACAGCTAAAATAATGATTTTTGAATTTGTAAGTAACACCTAAAACGAAACGAGAATAAGTTCGGCGACATGACGATGACATGGCGTGTTGTTCTTGGCTGAACGAATTGTTTATTTTCCTTCCTCCGAAATAAACTTAAAATTAAAACATAGAGTTTGTACATGTTGTGTTTTTTTTAAAACCTACCTAGCCAAGTTACGACGTTGTGATAAATCTGTGTTTCCATGGCAGGAATAAATATACTGCAACGTGTGTCGTAACCGTAGTGTGTGAAAGGTTATTGTTGCATCTCACGCTGGGCTAGTGAGTGTGTGATTGCAAATATTGGACGTGAGAAATTTATAGGTTTTAACCGCGAACTGTTTTTATAACGAGATTAATTATTTGACAGCCACATCTGTTTATTTATTACTACTATGTAACTTCGCCCCAGGTGTTTGAAACACAATGGTGTAACGTGCTTTTCTGTGATTTGAATGTTTACCACAATCCCAACAAAATACTAAGTCCAGACAGATAAATTTAAATAAATAATAAGATTAATCCAAGAAGACAGTGATTACCAATGTACAGAGATATGAGCGGGATGAAAATTACCGTAGGCCTATTTGTGTGCATGTTCACCACTATCTTTAAGTTTGTCGCTGCTAGCTACAAAAAATATGCGACACGAGTTGCGTGCTTGAATTTACTGTGTCTGTTCGTTGGAATGAATGTTCCTTCTATTTAATGTTTATTCCATCCGAGGCTGTCCTTTAAACGAAATAATCCAGCACATAAGAGTAACAAGAGGTTAAAAACTACAGTTATTTCCCCTACAGTCGTAAAAGGGTTAAATACAGTCACGGCAAAGTATTAACGTGTATTATGTGTAATGTATAATGTGCCATATGTGTATAGCAAATACAGTATGTTAACAATGTAAAATTACCTTACGAACTATAGTCAATACAAACGTGGTTAAAAATTTTTAAAACTGAACTAAATATGGTTATAGGTCTAAATAGTGTACACTGTTACGGAATGGTTTTTTGAAATATGACTAAATTATTTGTTTGTTTGTTTGTTGGGTGGTTGGTTTTATTACATCCGTAAGACATTTTTTCAATACATAGCTGTACAAAGATATTGGACAAGTCAAATTACAGTATGCAAAGTTTATACACTGGGCATTATATATATATATATATATATATATATATAGCCCAGTGTACAATGTATATATATATATCATATTGCACGTAGGGCCTACACGCAACATATCTTTTCTTCATAATGTGACTAATCTTCTTCCAACAAGCTATGGGGCCTCATCGTTTTACAGAAACAGAAGAAAAAGGGAACGAGAAAAACTGAAACATAAAATGCGTACAATGGAACGTTATACAGTAATTTCTCAATTTTTGTAGTTTAGATAATGTAATATAGGCTACTTACTGACCTTTATGCATTTTTATCGAATTTTTGTTTTCGAGGTCATTCAAGGTTGTGATCAAGGTCAAGGTCACCTGCTTCCAATATGATGGTAATAGTCAGTAACGTAATGTGCTTGCTGACATTTGTGTAATTTTTCTCAAGTTAAAGTAGAGAATAGAGAAAATCTGGCACGTTGCCGATACTAGAGCCTACCTAGTGGTGAACATTTTTGGTTGCCAAAATTGTAACGTTGATCTTCCCAACCTATAGTACAAGTAACCTTTCTAGGGGGACGGAAAGTGTTAAAGGGGAACCTTCTCCTGACATGTTGGATCCTTGTTTTTTCTAACTTGTCTATGTTTTTAAAAAGAAAATTCCGAAAGTATCCCTGTACCCAACTAGCTGTTGACCTTACACATCACTGCAGACATAACGACTAAGTTACGAGCTCATAATTACGTTACGTTTGGAAAAATGGATATTGTTGACGTAAATAAGAGTCGCTAGTTTGTTATATCTGTACTGTTGTGTAAGGTTAATACCTATACGCTGTTCACAGTAAAATGAGCACTTTTGAAAGCCCTTCTTAAGATCTACTTTTACGCACATTGTGTGTTCTTCCGCCATATGTAAAGTTGTCATTGCCATGGGCCCCATCGCTTTCTTCATGCGTCGGTCGGTCAAGTGAAACTGTAGTGTTAGTAGAAAAGTAAATATTTTAAAATTCTACTCACTTTTGCACTTCTACGCATTAAAAAAAAACAGAAAGCGATAGAAATAATTTAAGTTATCAACAGTAGTTACCTAACACGTTTTATTCGACGTTAAAATATGGAACTACTTTCCCCTTGTATCGTTTCCAACTTTACTGGGCTCATGTCACTCAAGTGCGCCCGTTGAAGTACTATATCCAGGCATGGGCAGTGACTTTTTTCTACGGTTGATTTCAAAAGTGCTCACTTTATCGTGAACAGCCATTAGTTAGGTAAAGGGTACTTTCCGAGCTACTTTCGAAATTTTCTGTTTAAGAACATAAGCAAGCTAGAGAAATCAAAAACTCAGTACGGGGAGGGAAGATTGACCTTAACATTTGCATACCTATATTAGAGTGCATCTGTTTATTAAAATTAGATTCGAATGTCTTTAACGTCCGTCCTAGTGTTTTGCAAAGACTTCAGTAACGTATTTAAGCATCTATCTAAACGTGTTTTTCGTCACTGTAAAAATGTCTTGCAATTTTTACGGAGCATTCGTCTGTAATTTTACAAATGTTTGTAACAGTAAAAAATTTATCTTGTAGAATTTCTTGTTTGTAAAACTACACGAGCCGTGTTTGTAATATACCTAAAGAAATGTTTGTACTATACTGACTCGTATCCACGGGAGCACAAGCAAAATGGCGGACACTTAATAACTTGAAACCGTAAATAGCTGTTGTGCAATAACGAGGGGTGTTGTAAAGTGTAGTTGCGCGCAAAAAAATCTATTGCAAGTTTGAATAACGTAAAACATTTCAAACAACTCAAATAATCATAACTAAACAAAAACAATTTTAGAAACTCGTGGCACTATTACTCATTATCTGTTAATATTATATAATGTTTCATACCGACACAGAACTATTAAAATGAAAAATGCGTTTTCCTTACCCCAATAACGTCACTAATATTTTGTATGTATTTACTACTGTATTTAATACAAAATTAATAGTAAAGTTCTTAAGTGAAGTTGGACTGTTGGTTAAGGGCGTGGGCTAATAACGCAAGGGATACAAGTTCTAGTCCCCATGTTAGCAAAGTTTAGTTTTCCCTTTTGTGAATTATATTTTGAAATTATCCCCCCCTTTTTTTTCTCTCACTATTCGCTGTTGTAAATCATCACATTCTATTCGAGAAGAAAAATAATGATTTTATAAGTCTACTTCTCAGTAATATAAGTTTTAATTCAAGTCTGTCTTTTGTAATATTACAAACGTTTTACAGATTTTACAAGAAAACTGTTCGTAGAAATACAAAGAATTTTCATGGGAACAGTGTTGCCAAGGATTTTGCTTGTAAAACTACAAAAAAAAAATTACGGTGTTGTTATGCGCATAACCCAGTTAATATCTTAGAGAGTGCGTTCGGGATTGGGGGAAAGGTGCTTATTAAAACAACTGCAGCAGCATGTGCCTAGAAAAAAAAGAATATAAACATATAATTATCTATAAGATAGGAGTATATATATATATTCTATATATAAAATTATCTATAAGGTAGGAGTATACATATAATGTGTTTTCTTCTGGGTGAATGTGTCTTTGGGTTTTCTAAGAGTGCTCCCAATCGCGAATGTTTTATTAATTTTTTATGCGAAATTAGAAGTTTGATATAAATTATGTTTCTGTTGTTTTAAACAGTCGATTTTGAATACAAAGTTAAGATAATATGATGTCAACAATGTAAAGGTTAACACTTTTCATTATAATAAAATGTTTTATGTAATTGTTAGGTTGGTAGAGCAGTTTAAGACGCTAGATTTAAGCTCTGGTTCCCTGTATTGGAGCGTGGGTTCGAGTCCCACACCTGGCAAATAACTTTGAAGACATATATTGAGATTGTCGATACGGTGTTATTCGTCTTTCGTATGTTTTTCGACTAAGAACTCTCGTCACAAGTGGAATCATCTAATGATAATGTAAGATTTTGTAGTAAGAAGACTGTAACAAAGGGTGAAAATCACTGGAGGAAAACCGCGCCCTCTGCAAACCGCTGCGTCCGTGTGAAACAATAATTACTTCGATTGCTCGCGAAGAAACAGGCGAGCAACTTCCGGGAAAGAATCGAGTGACTTTTCGGCATCAACCTAAGAGGCTTTCTGAGATGAAAACTTTTATAATACTTGTGAGGTCAGTAGACGTTTACAAGACAACCAAGACAAGTTAGAAGTAAGTTAATTACATCCACTACTACAGGAACACCTGGTATATTGGTCTCTGTGTTCCCACTCACTACCGTTCTAGGGGCCAACATGATAGTGGATATACTTACTGTGCTCTACCACGTTCATTATCGGCAGGTCATCAGTCGCTAAGGCGCTGCGTTGGTTTGGTCCCAATAAAATGTATTTATTCGTGTAATATTTGGCGGAGGTGTAACAAAAATTTGTTTTGTAGTCAAGAAAGTTATTGTTACTGAGCTGTAGAGTGAGTGAAGATTGAAGAGATTTGGACGTCTCTTAACGTCGAGGTCTTGAGAGCCGCACTGAGCTGTAGAGTTCTTGCAAGATTCCGTTAAGCACAGGCAGTACAACGACTGCATGAAAATGCTAGTTTTCTTTTCATTGACAAAGACATTTTCAAAATATTTTTGCTCGAGCTACACTCGAACTTTGTCCTTAAAATGTTAAATTCAAACCGACTGATGGAGTAGGCCTACCGTGACGGAAACAGCTATGTAACCTTTGCAGGGTGAACCATTACCTCGCTATAACTCCGTGAGTAATAATACGATTGAAATAAATGTAGTTGCGTCGGATCGGGTAAACGACTACGATGCGATCATGACCTTGAGTTGGCGTCGCTCATTCGTGAGGCAGTGGTGGGGGCCAGCGGCGACTTGCGGTAATTTCGGGCGAGGGCGAAAATTTCCGAGCAGTACGTCCCGCGACTCCAATGTATTACAAGCTGTTTTTTTTTCGTGCCAAACGAAATATTTTGCCTAGATCTGTCGATTTAAACCATACATGCTAACTATATTTTACGTTACATACATTTAGTTCCTACATCCCAAAGAAATTACTACCAGCTAACACAGACGTATTAACGTAAAACAGACTGCTGTCCCCTACACAGCCACATCCCAATTTTGTTTGTGAACCGTAGCTCTAAACGGTGTTTCCATGTAATTATTGTTGGGTGAAAACTCCAACAGAAATTTATTTTGAGAAGTGAAATTCTTATTTATAGGCCCTAAAATTTGAACAGTACGAAATTTGAGGAAACGATCCGCACTTGTTTTCTTTCAACTTAATGAAATTTAAATTGAAAACTTTACTTTTTTTATCGCTTTTAAATAGATGATCATCATTATTTTTCTGAGCTTATCGAGTCAACTGTGAAACTGAATAAGACAGCCATGGAAACGTTAATATCAGTTCCAGAAGAGTGAATATGATTACTTCTTCGCGATGCCCAATCTTGCTGCGTAATATCTCGGCGTTCTCTGGGATTCCGTCTCGCGAATCCGTGTAATATTGCAGGGGATAATGGCAGCTCAGTGGAGAAGAGCAGCTCTGTTTAATCTCCTGGCTCTGTTTCGAGAGGACGAAGAAAATTTGTGCAATCCAATTCTTCGCGAGTGAGCGAAGGCCATGAAGAAGACGACGGGTGCTGTCTCCGTCCCCCACGGAAGCACAGAGTAGAAAAATACACAGAGACGAAATAACGGGGGCGGTTCCTTTGATATTGGCGTGCCCATTCTCTGATTGGCCGCGCAAGGCTCTGGGGGACGGGCCTGGTGTGTGGTTGGCTATTGCATGCTGCACAATGTTCGCTGGGCTGGGATGTCGGCCGGCGAATAGGTTACCAAGAGGTGATTGGCGGAAAATGCTTTCGACATGTTGTTTGGTAGGGACGTCATTTTGCTGGCGCGTGCGGCTGGAGTTCGCGGTACAAGCGGCTGTTTCACATCTGTATTCTTAACTACTCTGTGCCTTAAGCATGTGTGGGATATGCTTTGCCAACCTTCACAAAGCAGGAACTTTGGATAGTTATTAGATATTGCTAGGCATTTCACGACATTATTACACACCGACGGCAGACATATTGTTTGATTGCTACCCCTTCTAATTGTTCATATACATGAAGTTGTAATTTACCTCTTCACGAAATATTGACGTGTGTGTGAGTGTCTATCTATTCAGCTATCCAAAACTGCGTCCTAGGACAATTATACACACACTCACTGGTGCACGTGACCATCTGACGTCACGGTGCTGTCGGAATATCTCATTTCTTATTTAAAAAAAAAACATTGTGTTTGAGGACAAATATTTTAACATCTTTAAACTTTTATCCCGAACTATGTTATACAATTATTTTTAATAAAGTATACGTTTTCGTGCGCAGAAACTAAAATGTAGTATAAACAGAAAGCAGGCGTTAACCATCAGCTCCTAAAACAAATTAGGAAAAAATTTATACTGTATTTCAACACCTAAGCCAACACTAATTATTTAATTTCCTTATACATCTACTGGCTTGAACGTAAACATAAATTACGTTAAGCCGAAGAACTAAATATCTTATTACTTTGAAACAATGTTTACATCGTATAATCTATATACGTTACGTTAAAACTGTTTGCATGCCTCGGATGTAAATCAATTAAGTATAAACATCTAATAGGGAAGTAACAAGAAATATTTTCCCACCCTGGTGTTATTTACGGCGCGGCTGTGTATCAGTTTATGAAAGAGCTTCTTCGGACATCACAGTTGTAGACCGTGACGTCATTCAAGTTAGGATTTGTGTTCTACTCCCTTAAGGGGAGTATAGTTCAAGCAGTTCAAGAATAGCAGTTCATGAAGTGAAGTCAAGTGGCATCAATGTTCTAGTTTGATTTATCGTGTGGTCAAACCGTACTTGTTGTTAAAAGTTAAGGGGATCTCATGACGTTATAGCAATGTGGGGTAAATGAATATGGTTGTTAACTACATCAACTACCTTACTGAGAGCCACGTTAGTATATTGTGAGTGTCCCACCTTGAGAAGTATCCGAAGGCTGATGAAGTGTGACGGGTTACGGCTGTCGGCACAGCGGCACGGCCGGCGTCACCTGGACAAATACCCCTACCGCCACTCGGCATTGCCCTCATATCGCGCATCGCATAACGCAACATGGCCTGATTCCCTGGGGCTGGTAGAAGGTATCCTTGCTTACCGGGGTTTGGGCAATGCGAGTCCCGATTGCGGCAACTGGCTGTCCTGACTACCGCTCGTGTGTGATGGAGTGTTCAGGCAGGCTGTCGAATTAAGGCCTCTTCACATCGTAACATAATGATACTGTTGCGTCCACAGATTAAACCAATTGCAGACGGGCACCTACACGCACGACACAAGCACACGTCTAGCACCTAGAGACTATTGCTTTTCCTCGTAAACTTCGTCGCTGTGTGTTTAAATCAAGGAATCTTTTCGGAAAATCAGTTCGCTTACTTCCTCACACACACACACACACACACACACACACATTAAAGAATAAAGTTTGTTTGGCACAACAGAACTACTACATTTAATGCAACAAAATTAATTTCGGCATATGAAAAATTATATAATTAGTGTAATTCTTTTGATCGGAGAACAAAATCTGCCGTAAAACAAAACATTTGTTTGAAAAAAATTATTTCTTGACTTCATGCATGTAAATATTTTTGTTAGTTAAGTAATAAATCGTGAGTGTAATGGCAAAGGTTTTGTTTACATTCTGTAAAAATGGCTGCTTCAATGATAGCCTTTGCTAAGGAAAATTGGTGGCAGATACTGATGAGCCAATTTCTCAAGAGTACAGTCGCGGTGTATAACAGTTTGTATATAGATCAGAGCGGTGTCTTGTGTACATCAAATGGGTGTTTCGAGTTTCTATAAGCCTAAAATGCTATTCCTTTCCTGTTTCGTTACTGGTTGAGGCAAATAAAATTCCTCTCAGAATTCTGTAAACATCGTCAGTGTGTCTATAACAAAAAAGGCCATATGGGTGTTTCAGAGAATAAAAATACACACTTCGAATGCTTCAGACATTAACCCACGCTATTCCAGCGCCCATTAGTGCCAAGGGTTTGGGAGATACAGTGAACCTTATCGGTGGTGCTGTAGTATGTTGCACAAGATTCTTTCTGGGATTATTTGTAAAAGCGTTTCCCGGTGGCATCGCTCCCGGATTTTCGCCTGTGGGAATCGTGCCGGATGATGCCGCTGGTCGGCGAGTTATCTCAGGGGTATCCCGTTCCCCCGCCCTTGCATTCCGGCGCTGCTCCATACTCACCTCGTCTCGCCCTCATTGGCCCTCAATATATATTTATGTTAAGAGCCAACCAAATCCCTCCACTCCACACTGAGAGAAAAGCCAACAAAATATTTGTTTGTACAGCGTCAAAAATATTCAAAAATATATATTTAGTGGCCCCAACAAAATATTTTGTCAAGTACACAAAACTTGAAAAACAACATATTAATATAGTTCCTCTAACAAAATACACGATTGAATTAACAATGCCTGTATTTTGGGCGGAAATAAATTGGACTGTCAACAACAATATTTGGTAGAATAACCTGTATATATTTGTTTACTCACTTGATTTTCTTCGTTCAAAAATAGAGTTCGAGATCTTGTTTGTAATTTTAGTGACAATTAGAATTGTAACACTGTCTTAGTGCATGTATTGATACTTGATGGCGGTATAAACATCCTAATTAAACAAGTTATACCAGAAACTAAGAAAGAAAGCTGTAAAACTTGAAACATTTATTTGCGCACATTGTCTAGTATTTGAAATGTATGTATTTAAAATCATCGCTATTCCGAGGTTCCTAAGGCGTAGTGCTCGGGTTTACCTGATGTATGCTCGAATCCCGGACTCGCCCCAACGGTTTTTTTATATTGAACGAAACTGTTTAATGTACGTAGAGCCAAACAAATCTTTAGTTGCACCAACCAAATCTTAGCTTGTGGCAAACAAATATCAACAAAATAATTTTGTTTCAATAACAAAACCATTGACCCTATACAAACCATAAATTTGTTTGCCCCAAACAAAATTTGTTTGATTCAACAAAACCTTTCTTCTGAGTGCACTCAAGTGTGCCACCACTGAAGAAATCTAAGGAATACGGTTGAATGGCTCTTGAAAAGAGTCAATTTGTGCAGGCCTGCCATAGCACTTTGAACCCTATACACATTTACTGGCAGTCGGTACAGCCTAGAAGTAAGTCTCATGTACTTGCCACCGTACTACTCGCCCATACAGTACTACAACATCCGGCACGCCTACTGCACAAGTGAACAGTATAACAGCAGCTGTCGTTAGTCGAGTTCAGTGACGAGCTGATTTTGTCTCGGTCAAATTGTCCTTGCACGTGTAATTCATCTTAAAAAACATTCTGTTCATTTAAGCATGTACAAATTATTTCATCTACGTAATTTATATTTTATTGTGCGTAAGTGTTCTTGTAAGATCTTCATAAACTCTATAGTAACAATGAAATTTTTATCCTTATAAGTAAGGTTAGGAAAAATTCGGGAGTTCATTTCAGGACAAGATAGGTTTTTAACGCGTGTGCACTGAAGTCACTGTTGCAGTTGGATCAGAGTTTATTAGACACGCCCTGGTAGACTTTGAGCCAATAACGGAACGGACTTGTAAGGAAACAAGAAGCGAATCCCATACTGCCAGGTATAGGGTTACACTGAGGCAACAGCCAATAAAAAAAACTTCTAAGGCTCGACTTCACAAAGGATTGTGGAGTCTAGCATAAAGGTAATTGAACTCGCGAAATTTTCCTTTCCCTACTTACAAGTTTTTACTTCAGAGTCAAAGAGACGTAGTCTGAGCTTGGGTCTAGTCTACAAATGAATTACTACTGTAACATATAACGTTTATGCATGAGGTAGTACTTATGATGATGACGTTGATTATTTAGTACTACGTTGTGATACATACCGTGCTACGAATACCATCCTGTTTGTTTCCAGTAGCTGCGATGTCGAAATGGTCAGGACACTTACTTCCTGCCTTTTCGCACGTAGGAAACGTGGCAGACTTTGTCGTTGGAAGGTGGATTTTCTCAGGGTACTCTCGTTCCCCCCGTAATTAGATTAATTCGCTTCTCTATCTCCACCTCACTTTACACCCGTAGGTGTTAAATACTTCAGCTGTTAAGGGTCGTCCAGACCTCTCTGTTTACCGTCATATAAAACTAAAATACAGACTTATGTGAATGATTTATTATGTCAAAACTTGTATTTCTGGTTATTTCGGAAATATTTTTAATCCATAACTTTGGAAAGGATATTTGTTTAGCAGGGTTGTTGACTTTTTAGAAATTCGTTATAGTACAACATCAGTTTGTATAGTTTTGAAGTTAATAATGAATGCAGGCATGCGATGCAAGGAATTTTTAAATCCTGTTTGAAGAGTGAAGTCTTCCTGAAGTTTCGTTTTGTCCCAATTTCTCTAATTGGATTTTCTTTCGCTTCTGTTTTACCGTGCATCAATTTCGTGTCTGTTAAATCACTACAACCGTTCAAAGGTTGCCACTGTAAATGTCTTGTGTCAGGGTATTTATTTTGGCATAAGTTTAACGTTAATGGTAAAAGTTGCATCAAGGTTATCGGAAAATCCTTTCAGCTAGAATTTTTAACGCAAAGGTCTTATTTGTGAGTTTCGATAACAAGAGTGGCTATGGAACAAAGACAGCACTGTCGTGTTATGATATTAAGTGTGAGCTAGGTTGTTATCGGGTTTCAGAAACTTGAAGGTAAACAAACTTGCTTGAAATAGACACTGAGCATTGATAGATAGATATGTGTATTCTGATATTTAAAACGCTTTTAAATCAAAGAAACCAAACAAATGTTGCTGCTAATAGTTGTCAAACAGCAACATATTGCCATATTGACGCAGCGTACTGTCCAACGAGGACGTCGTGCGGTGTTAGCGAACGGAATTCAGTCGGAAATATTTGTGCCAGAGAAACGACGCCGAAGGCGACGGGAAGTCAGATATTTTAATTAGAGGACTGTAATCCCCCTACTTATATCATACTACCAGCTTCCTGTTATTGGATTTCTTATTCTATTCTCACTGTGATCAACGCAAGTGTGCAGTTTAAACTGAAGTTGATTAGTGGGCACTCATTGTCAACGAAAATATCACACTGGCAGCAATATTTACATAACTACAACCTTTTAAATACGAATATTAGATTACAAAAATAAGTAAAAAGGATAACCAAAGTTGTCTGTACATTTTTCGAGAGTGAAAAGTTATTACATTTTCGCATGTTATAAAATATAAAATTTTAACACAACTTTTCTCAACTTTTTTTAAATAACATCTCAGAATTTAAATATTATTTAGTGAATTTAATTGCTTTTAAACACAAACTCCAATGCCCAGGTCCTAATGGCACTGGCATAGTCTTTCTTCGTACTAGTTGGGTGGAAGGCCAGCTTGCGGTGTAAGAGATAATGTGTTCGGATCTCGTACATTACGTGAATGATGCATGTGCTGTGTTTATTGTAAGCGGAGGTTAGGTTTTGTAGGCCGTCGCGTACCTCATCTTTGTTATTAGTTCTACAACATTAAATAACAGCGTTTGTTACGGAACAACATAAAAACTTTGACAAACCATTCAAACTGTCGAAATCATAAACTCTGTTTATTTATTTAATTAAGCCATATTTTAGAAATTGATTTAGAAAAGTAAATTTAAAATAAGCGATATTTACCCAATTTTAAAGTATGTGTAAATATTCGTACACCTCTTTGTGTTTATCAGACACAGTATCCGTACTAAAGCACCTGAATTAAAAAAAAAATTTAAGTCGAGTTTGGTACTTCCCACTATATGTACCTAAGCCTATTAATTTTTGTGAGACGTAGAGGAGCAGCTCGTAAGCAGTCGAGCTCTATACCTAAAATCAAATTTTTATTACCACTCCAGAACTTTAATTTAACACATCATTACGCTGAAATGCTATAATGAGAATTAAATAAAAATACATCCTGAGAATGTGAAACGTAGTAGAACATTTTTAAGGAAAAAAAAAAATGTTGTCAGCTGTAAACCTCATAGTTACGATCCATTCTCCTATTCTAATCGATAATAAGGAACTAAATCACTGTGCTCAATGTTTTCAAACGGTTCAGAGTCCTGCAAGGTGTCACTATGAGGGAGACGTAATATCAGACTTGAAATCGACATGAAAGTATACGGCATATAGCCTGTTATCAATGGTGACACGAAAAATATGATCTCTACTTTTTTTCGTGTTCATAAACTTTCACATTTTATTACACAGACTTAATCACAGAATTGTGGAATGCAGTTGCAGAGTGCATAATACCAGATCAATTGATACGATATGATAACTGGCTGTGAACAACTCCATTTGCAAACTTAGAACAGATAAAAAGTAGTCACGATAGGTAGCCGATTACGGCGTCATTGGCATAATCGTAGAGGTTACAAGCAACTTGTTTGCGTTTGTAGATGGTATATATAAAATGAAATGAAATCTTAAAATAACCTTTTTCTCATAAGACGCACTTTTATGGCGAACAAGTGGAACCGGTGTCTGGTAAATCCCCTGAATAAAACATGACCCAGAATTTGATTACAGAATTGTCATCCAAAGTGACACGGAGCTCGTTATAATCAGGAAATCCGACGCTCTTAATTTTACCATGCTTAATTCCATAACACACTGCAGTACGCAACATGGCGGAAATAGGTAACGTGATTAATAATTCGTAGTCGAGCGTCAAATACAAGGGTAGCGTTCGAATCACCGAAATCAAGTATTTGACTGCAAGTGAAAATACGAACGTCACACACACGCATACACACACACACGCACGATAAGTGGGAAAAATGAAATTTAGAAGTGTAGGTCCTACATATTTCCAATTATCAGAAAATCAACAGGTCTATTAATGAATGCAACTTCACGGAGTATAACAGAACAGGACACGCAACGATAGTGATTAACTTTCTGAATTATGTTATATACACTCAAAAATAAGCATTATCGGAAAGAGTATTTAGACTCGTACCGACGTACGGATATCCCATAAACTAAAACCGACATTAGTTCTTTAAAAAACAATTTGGCTTTAGAGAACAAGCAACAGAAGAAAATTGGAGGACTAAGATAAACGAAAAACTGCATTTCTGCCCAGAGCATTACATAGCTCCAATAATAACGTACCGAAGGCTTAGATGGCAGGACATATCATCGATGGAACAAGGACCTCGTTAAAACAGCAAACAAGGAACGACGAGAAGGAAGATGGCAGCTAGGAAAGCCTCGAAGCAAACGAAAGGAGATTTCAAGAAAGACTTGAAGAATCTGGAGGCAGAAAGAAGTGGCGGCAATTTATGAGTGCTATCGTGTATAAAACCACACATTTTCCCTTACCCAACGTCATTACATAAGATCATGTTTTTTTTTTTTTTCACGTATAAAAGTTTCGGCCTTCATGTATTCTCTGACATTTTTCTTGAACTGTGCAGTCCACGTCGAGAACGGGTATCGAACGTCACCCCAAACTTATCTCCGTTATGAAGACAAGTTTGGCTTTTTATGCCCGCGTGGGCGGGGTTTGAATACGTAAATAACAAGCTGAAGATTCAGTCACACGTTGAACGTTGGCAGTTACACGCCGCGACTGCGTTCGAACACACACACGATATCTTCTCTCTTCCCGCGGGAGGAAATAAAATAAGCAGAATGGGGGGAAATAAAGTGGTCGTGAAAAATCTGTTTTTTATTCTTTCACCCCCTGCGTGTCAGGGGAATCCTCGGCTCCATTTATTACAAAAGGCGGGAGGACCCTGGGAGTTCCTTCTTCCCAGCTCCGTGGGCTCTGAAGATGTTGACTGAGGCCCTCCTCTCATCCTCGAAGAATCCTTCTATCTCTGTCTGGCGCGCATGCGCTGTGTAAACACTCTTATTCTCGCCGTGAATGCGGTCCGTCCTCGGGGGCACGGCCACATCACAGGATCTCAACATCCCCCTCTTCCCCCCAAGATCACCTCCTTGTGTGTGTCTCCTACAACCGCACTTCTTTTCACACGTGCCGTATACAGACTCTCCCCGCGGTTGCCAATAGCCGTGAAGAAGTCTCCTGGCGTATCAGCTTCTTTTGTTGCCGTTTGTGCTCATTCCACATGATCCTCCAGATGCGGGAACGGCCTCTTGCCACACAAACACATTCGGACACAAGGGCAGGGTTGGAGCGCCAAGCGACTATCCGTGGAATTGAACTTATCTACAAAGAAATTGTGTAATAACAAAAATTTTACACTCTTTGCGTTATTGATTATTGAAAGCATTGCCATACGTCCTGACGGAACATACAAGGAGTAAATTAATTGACTTGAGAAAGTACAAAGTCCATACCTCTAACGCAGTAACACATTTTCTCTACTGGTCTTTGCCGTAATCTGATACAATCACCTACCGAACTCAAACGATTTATGGTCATTATAACGGGAACAAGTTAACCGATTGCAAATTTACAGCTAAATTTACAGCCAACCTCCCGTGGCGCAGTCGGTTGGTGCGCCACCGATCTGAGTTGCGGGAGGCTCTGGGCTCGAATCCCGGGTAAGGCAAGGGTGTTAATTTAAGTTAGGTTTTAAGTTGGTCTGTAAGCCGTCCCCTGCAAAGCTATCAAGCATAAAACCGGGGGACGTTAAAAAGCCTATACAATAGAGTACAACTCAATTACAACTCATACAGCGGTGACATAGAGTACTTAGAGATTGCAGAGGTGCAGCAACCGCCTATATCGCGAAATCCAGCCGCGCACGCCAACAAAATGGAGTCATTGGCCAGCAAAATTTTCAAACGCCGTTCTCCAATCAGCAACCTACTCACAATTCGGCAGCCGAGATAGTAGGGAACCTTTCGAAGTAGGCAGTGGCCAATCAGACGCAAGGCCCGTTCTTGGAGCCTGGCGAAGCCAATCGGACAATGGGTACGCCGACATCAAAAGGCATTTCGTCTTTGTGTACGTATATACTGTTTTTGCAGTGACAAGGGTTGGGCTCTGTGCCTGTTTTCCAAAACGGTGACTTTGCAGAATTGTAACGTGCTTTTTTATATCTCGTTGACCAGGTGCGGATTTTAACAGAGATTTACATAATTATAGGGAGGTATCTAAAATATGTATTAAATAAATATTCAAACGTGCTAGATATCCCATTCGCTTTGCGGGGAGCTCAAACAAATTTATTTGATGTGCATGTTTTACAGTTATTTAAAACTACAATTCTGCACAAATTTCTCATTTGTTTTAATGGCGTAAAATCGACTAATTCCAAGCTTTCTCACATTAAACCATACCTTAATATTTATATTTCGTCAGTTTTAAATAAATCTGTGCAACTACAATAAATAATATTTAGTGTTAAGCAGGATTTACAATAGCCCGTTACGTCCGTCTGTCATCCGCCCGTCCGTCATACGTTCGTCCGTCTCCCAGTCGAGCGATTTACAACCAAACTTCGTACGTCCGTCGTAAGTTCATTGCTGCAAACTAGTAAAAACGAAACTGTTTACAAATAGGAAAAAATTCTCCATAAGAAGTGAAAATATCTTGCGCTATTTTGTTTCTAAGTACCAAAAACAACCATACGCGTACGTAACGGAAATTAAACGACGTAAAAATGTTTTTAATAGCTTAGCATGATTTTACTATTTTTACTATTTGCACAAAAGGAGCTCGTGTTTCCAAAAGTAATTATCAATTAATCTTCAGGAAAACTCTAACTTAATTTCATTTTGCAGTTACATAAACAAACATACGAAATAAAAAACGGCTAAAACAAAACATTGCACGCATTACATAGCCTTGTAAAGAACTCGGTCTGAAGGAGTATCAAAACGTGCAAGTTTAGAAGGCTGTAATGTCATCCGTTCGTTCGTCGAAAGTTAAAGCTTGCCAAGGTTTTGACGAAGGGGCGGATACAATTAATGGCCACCTCTGATTGACTGTTGGTCACGTGATTGATTGACGGACGGACGCGACGGGTCGTTGTAAATCCCGCCTAACAGGAGCATGTTTCCATCAAAGGCTTCGAATAAAAAAAAAATTCAGTTCAGTTTTATTGAGGTTTTGCTGTGACCCGGCAATAGTTTTAAATTATATTCAACAAGTATGGAAGAGTTCTTTGTTAGCTAAATGCGCATTTGTGGCAGTAGTGGAGAGAAATTGTTTCTGGATCACATGCGCAGAATTTTAGAAATTACTACTTTTAATATCTGCAATCTGGAAAGATTAAGAGACAGTTATTTGTGAAGAAAATACTCTTATGTAACTATAAAATGTAAGGAAACTCGTATATTTCGGACGAATCCTACAGCCTATTTTTAGTGTAACAAACGATCGGTTAATATATCATGTCGCATTAGTCTCATAGTTATAATTTTATTTATTTTTTGTATTACCTACATAGGCATTTTAATTATTCAACCAGCTTCATACACGTGACAATCAGCAGGAAGTGTTTTTGTTTATGTTAGTTTAGCATGTAAGTTATGGTAACAGTCGCTAGAAAATTCAGAAGGAACGGCATTTGAAATTTTGAATTTATGAGCACTAGACTGATTTTGAGGAGTGTTTTTCCCGTCTTGTTTCTTCGCCACATTTTACTAGTTGGGATTGTCAACTTCCTTTTGCCTCTCCAAACTCGGCTTCTTTTGCGAATTTCTTTTCCTCGGGATACCAAATTTATAACCCAAATATACAGAGGTATAAATTCGGCACCAGTTGGTGTTCGAAACGCTGTTCTGAGCAAACAAGGAGCAATGTAGCAAAATTTCGCTCGAGGCAATTTGCTGCGTTATATTTAACCAACTTGGTCCTCTGTAGTGACGTGGCTTCCGCTCCACTCGCCCTGAAAATTGCTTCTCCACGACCTACTTCATTTTCTGGAAAGACCCGGGAAATTAGTCAATATTCCAGTAATTCATTTCCGAGACTTATTGCGCCTTACTGTTATTTTTATTTCTGTTCCTGTCGTCTGCGTCGCATCGCGCTAAGAGAAATTGCTGTCTTCTTCCTTTCTCTGTCTCTATTTTTCGTCTTCCGCCACCGTCAATTTTTTTCTCCTCCGCATGCATTTCGTCTCTTTTGTGCATCTTCTACGGACTGTTCCCTTTGTTTGACTAGCTGGTTGCCGGCCCGAGATGCGAAGAATCCCATCAGTGGAACGCACAGCCGGCAGGCGAGGAAAGGCGATATCCGGTGACATGACCGGCTGATTGGGCGTGAGGGATGATTTGGGTTTGGAAAGGGGGCGCCACTTTGAGGGATTACGTGCTTTCTGCTCGTTTCAGTTCCTCGATCTCTCTCTTTCTTTCTCTCTCTCTCTCTCTCTCTGTGCTTTCTTTTTTAAGCCAAGATGCCGTGCGTTTTATTCACAGTTCTAATGATTTGTTGGAAATTACAGCTCCTTCCCAGACCAAAGAATAATCGAAAATAATTAGTCAGCTGGCCGAGTACATGAATCACATGGCAGAATAATTTTACCTCTCCTTAATTTATTTATCTTATCTTCCTCTTTTTTTTTTTTTGGACAGTACCTTCGACCTACCAAGTGAACCGCTGCCTAAAGGTCACTATCGCAAGTGGGATGGAAAGTTTTAGTGGACTTAGCAATGAAGAGCACTTTCACGAAATCGTCCGATACTAGAAGTGAGAGGTGGGTTTCTTCTTAAATATTTGTGATGAATTTTTTTTTTTAATTCATACCTGTAAATTTAGTTGGTGCGAATGAGCCAACGGTAAGGAATTTGATGCAGTGTAACAGGTCGGCAAAATGTCAACAGACGTGACAACCATAAAACACGATTTTATAAGCTATGGTGCCTACCTTTTGTGATTATTACATAATTAGCTTTAATTAAGTACTGTGTGTATTAGAAATATCCTAGTAATAGAACTATCCTTGTAACAAAACAGAAGCAACCATCCTTAATAATTTTCTGTTTATTGGTGATACAGCTGTTGTGTAAGTTTAAATCCTCATCCTCTATTCTATCGAAAAGTGTTGGTCAAATGAAACGCGACACTTAAGCTGTGTTCAGCTGGCTACAAAACATTTTTTTTACATGATCACAGGTTCAATTATAAATTAATTTCAAAAAGTTTTAGGCAAGTATTGTAAAACTTATTTTTTGGTCTAGGGACATAATTTTGTTTTTTATAAAGTTGATTATTGGTTAGGTTTTAGGAAAAGATCGGATAATGTTCCAAGCTAATGTGCAAAGCTATGTACATTTTAAATGACAGTGTAGATGTATATTTAGTTCTTTACTTGTGTATTTAATTTAACTTCAATCACTTCAAATTTGTTGCAACCTACTATTAGTTATGTTTCCTCATGAATTATGCTGCCACTTTTTATAAATCGTTAAAAGGAAGAAACCCCCGCGAGCTTGGATTTTCGTATATTTTTCCATATAATTTACAGATTCAACATTCGAAAACCACTCTTGTCTAAGCAACGGATACATATCAACTGTTGTTTAAAAGTACTACTTCTTTTACTCGCGTGATTCGTTTCAAGTCTCTAGCCGCAATGAAACACTTCCTCATTAGTTGATACATTTTGTTCCACGTAAGGAAAATACGAAAGAAATTGAAACAGTACGAATGAAAAAAATATTGTGTTAATTAGTCCACTGTGGAATGTCAAGATTTGATTTTTAGAGTCCGTTCATGGAGTTGGGATATTTATAAAAGATGCAGATGAATGGGATCTCTCCACTTTGACGTTGCACAGGAAGCTATGTTTGACCGATAGCTACTGAACTCTGTGCGGTTCAGTGCACAATGATCTACCCCGTGGGTAACTGATTCCTAAACCATGCTACCATACTGCGTTACGTAATGACTGGTTCATGTCATCGATCACCAGACACAAAAATACTGCTTATTGGTTGTGACAAGTAAACAAGTTCTTTCTTTGCCAGGTTAAGTATGGCACGCATTAAAGAAGTTCTCATTTCAAATAATTATATATAGGTGTGGAAATGCAAAGGGTAAGCATATTTATTGAGCTATTCCCGGTAAAATTGAGCACTTTTGAAAGCCCTGCTTGAGATCTAATTGTATTCACGTTCTGTATTCTTCCGCTTAATGTAAAATTAACAATTCCACGGGCCTCATCACTTTATTCATATGCCGGTCATGTGAAACTGTGGAATCATTAGAAAAGTATATATTTTACAAATATGCTCATTTTTACACTTCGATGCATTATGAAAAAAAACAGAAAGTAAAAGACATTATATAATTTACCACAAATGGTTACCTTACACTTTTTTTTTCTGACGTTAAGATATGGAACTACTTTCCTTTAATTCTTCGTTGCCAACTTTACTGGGGGCAAGTCACTCAGTGCGGCAGTTAAAATATGCGCATGCAGAGGCAGTGACTTTAATCTAAGGTTGTTTTCAAAAGTGCTCGGTTTATCGTGATCAGCCTTTACTCTTGTTTTACTACAAGCTGAGGGTAACAGATGGGAAGGTGGGAGGGCAGTGGCGTGTAGTGAATTTTTTTTACATGGTAAGCGATATAATAGCCCCACATATTTGAGTGTTTTAGATAACATTTGCTACTGCCGGGCTGTGGTTCCATCTTCAATTCCTACTAACAAACGCAACTTCCAACTTTGCTTACCCTCCACATGTATTTGCCGTTTTATAATACCTAACATTAGTTATAAAACGGAAACGAAATTAATGTAATAATAATTGAACTGAATATTATGTAGACAGCGTATTACAAACTATAAGAAAACTCCCGTTTTCCCGAACATTTCAGCCACTTTCCAAGGAAATGTTGCACTGGAGGGCGCAAACAGAACGACTGCTTACCCTGCCGAAGGAACGCGGCAGGGTAACTCGCTTGCGAGTTCGATTCATCGCTAGTCGCTCCCGTTTCTGGAAATAATTACTAGATAGCAGCACTATGCGTGTACGGTACGGGAGTTACGAAAACTCTGTTTCTCGAATCGGAAACGGGAAACATTAGATTTAAATGTGTTTAAAATTAAAGTTAAGCGGCCAGCGGCACACCAAGTTGAACGGCCTCACCGCCGCGGTACAGCAGCAGCAGCGCCTGCCCGCGGTTGCAATTTACATGAGTAACGAGCCACTGATCCGCGCCTTCTGCCCGATGGCGCGAGTGCTCGACGTAGCAGACGGGCGTCGCGTACCTGGTGCACGCGGCGTCCTCCCACCCTCCGACGCTTTGTCCTCGCGCGAAACCAAACACCACCGGGCAATACAGAGTTGAAGCGGCCGTTTAAAGTCCTTCCACTGCTACTTCCAACTTTTTTTTTAAAGGCGAGTAGGGAATAGACTGTGTACCGCGAACTCCAGCAAAGTGGAGTCGCTAGCCAGCAAAAAGTTTGAAAGCCGTTCGCCAATAAGCACCTGGTGCTGTACTCGCCAGCCGATAACCAAGCAAATAAGGGAACCGTCCGCAGCTTGCATTTGTCAGACGCAAGGCCATTTCCCCTGCCCTACGCGCAGTGTTTTTGATCAGTGCTGTACTTAAGCTGAGAAAGAACTTGTTTCGTGATCACAGCCAATAAGTAGAGCCCTGGATATTTCGCGGTTCGAGTTGGCATCAAGCCAGGCTGGACAGCCCTCTATACACTCGAGATATTATCGTTTGCTGATTGGTTACTGTGATCAAGCGAGGCCTCTGTACAGGACTGTTTAACACTCACTTAAACTACTGCTTCCTGCTTATTACTGGCTCACAGTTGAACCGGGCGTGTCTAAACAACTGTCGTCCAATCACGATACTAGGAGAAGAAAACAAGCGTTTGGAGTCCACCTCGCCTCCGAATGAATTCGCGAAATACTCGTGGCTCTACCAATTAGCTGTTTACTTTATGCTCGGTGATGAGTGATATGGACCAGACATAACGCAGGGCAGTTACACGGTTTACTTACTATTAAGCTATTTCCTTTTCCAGTTATCACTAGAGAGAACAATGAAATTAAAATAACATCAAATGGCTTAATAATTAATCAGCCTTCATCACAAGGTAGCAGATAAATAAAAGGAAATTTAAATGGGACGACGCGTATCATAAGCACGAATGGCTGTGTGAATGTGAATAAAAAATGCTCTGTTTTGTTTTTATGAAAAGTATGTATAAAATATTTTTAACTTTCTGTATTTAATTAATTTGCACATATCTGTGGCCGTTTCTTTGATGCGGGCGTGTCCGTTCTCTGCTTAACCCTTTAATGTCCATTGTAGACAACTGTCTACATGTCGCGCTGGAAGATTGTATTTGAATGTGGACCACACACCGCATTCGTGCGCACACAGTTACGTAATATTTCACATATAACTATTTTGTACTATAGGTATTACCTTTATAAGTTACCTGTTTTCTTCCTATTTTCATCCGCATTATAGATAAAATATATGAAAAATTTCAACTTAACTAGAAGGAAAGTAGTTTTATGTTAATACAAGTAAGAAACACTTGTGATGCATGACATAATTACGAAACAACTAAACACGTCATAAATGGGGTGCTATTCTCAATAAACGCAATATTTAATATCTATATCAATTCTAACTAAAGTCCTTGACAATCTGTCTAAATTAGTTACAGTAACTTAGTAACGACTCATTATTTACTCATATTCAACCTGTCTACTGTCATCATTCCGAATGTCTCGTTCTCACGCATCCAGTTCAGAAGTCCCGCTGGTTGCTCTCGCCGCCACTGGACGCTTTGCTGGCTCCAGGGGCGTATCCGGGGGGGGGGGGGTGCTGAGGGGGCCGTAGCCCCCCTCCCAATGACACACTTTTTTGTCAATGATTATATTTATATATTTGTTATGACTCACATGACACATTTTTTACCCCCTGTATTAAGATGGCAATCATTATATTTATTTATTTGTTACTAACCACACATATAATTACAGCTTATACATCAAAACTTCGTTTTCTGAATAAACAAGGGAAAAAATAGTCAAGTACATAGTTCCTAAAACGAACGCCAATAGCTCTGCTGAGTCATGCAACAGCGACTCCCTCCTTTCCTTTTCTATCCTCCCACTGTGAGTCGTGAACGATGTACTACTAGTGACGATACTAATACTCATCAGCCCCCCCCCCCCCCCCTTCCGCGAAAAAAATTTCTGGATACGCCCCTGGCTGGCTCGTCATCTTCGCTGTCTTCGCACATGTCGCTTAAGATCGCACAATCCTCCTAACTCACAAACTTTCAACTTTTAAAATTCTCGGCTTGAAGGACCCGTCGCAGCTTAATTAGTCTCGCTTGCCCGATCTTGGAGGATCCCCGCGAGAGACTAGGCCACTGAACAAGAACATTCTTCCAGATAACTGCAGACATTCGATGTAGCATTATTGATATGTGTTACAATATTACGGCCAATTTCATTGGCTATAAAATAATATTTCTGAGATTTGTAATATAAGATATGAATGTGTAAAGTGATAAAATATCATTGTATATGTGAGTGAGTCTGAGATCTTGTATTAATGATATACCTCGGCTGAACTCTATGCTGCCACGCTAAAAAAAATCGGTATATTCATCCAATTTCCATTACTTCTGTAGTTTGAAACAATTGGATCATTAATTCTAATAACCCAACAGAGAAGTCTTGATTCAAGTAAATCAGTAAAAACTAATAAAATTACTTTGATTTTAATACTGATAAGTGATTTCATCAAGAGCTATCTGAACTAAACCAATTTCAAATTATATGGTACTTTTGCAGAACTCTATTTACGAAATATTATGCTATACCAATTCTCAAAATTACAAGCAACACCAGCCTGCACATTGCACAGAACCGATTTACCAACATTTAACTTTACTAGTTCTGGTGCCATAAATACATTTACTTTTGCTTGGGGTAAAATACGACTTAACTGTGTCCGTAGCGGAAAATAACCGCAACTCAGCCGATGTTGTGGTCATCCTTCACTGGTGTAGACCCCAAGAACAGCTCTCCCGCTCACCACGGACAGCACATCTCCGGGTGGTCCTCAGCGAACTAGTCCTCTGCGGGCCGGGACAGTGGAGGTGGGTGCAGAATCGGAACCTGGCCAGTAGTCCTCCTCTCACAGAATTGGCTCTCCGAACTCCAGACACCGCGTCATCCTTGGTGCGAAGTCTCAACCAAGAGGTCCTCCTTCACAAGGCCGCCCTTTCCTCCAGGCTCATCGTGCAGCTTATGTCGAATTATTTCTTCTTTTAAACATATAGAGGCTCAGCATTTCAATAGTGCGTGAATAATTCTGTATCTCCGACGTAACTATCAAATTTTTCCAATCAAATATTATAGATTATCTGTCATACTCGGACTGCCTTCTATTCTGAGCTGGTCTCTCACTGATTCCAAATTAGAATGAATACATTTTTTGTTCTATCAGACTATTGTTCGAAAAATCAATAAAATGTGATAGGCCGGCTGGTGTGGCCTGATTATTTAATAAAAAAAAAAAAGGTAGTGCTTGTTACAAAGACAAATACTCATACAAAGAAACCATAGATAATGATTAGACTTACATAGCTTATACAACACAACAGTCAAAATTAATATGTTTAACATATCACATTGAACATACGCTAAACATATTAGACATTGCATTAAAGTATGGCATTTAAATTAAATTTAAAGACATAGAATAATAGTTATGAAGTCATAAATATTGAAGGGTTACATCAACCCGCGCGAATTTCGATGATAGACTTATCGCGGCGGACCTCTGTAGCTGGCCTTTGTAAAACGCCGCCGGCTTCTCACACTACTCTCTTCTCCACACTGTAAAAAAATTGTGGTAAAATTCCCTTACATGTAAGGGAAGCTAATTCCCTCTAAATGTAAGGCAAAATTACCTGGTGGAGTAAATTTACATTACAAGTAAGGGACTATTTCCTAATCGTACGGGAAAAGTACCTGCCAAATGTAGGGGGAAATCCTATACAAATAAAGTAATATTAATTATATTGTATAATAAAATTATATTTAAAATTATGCGGAGTATTAGTACTGTTAATAATTTCAATCACTTATGTACTCTGACGAACAGTAACCGAAATCTTAACTCTAAAATCCGCGACATTTACCGGAGGGAGAGCGCGAACCATGAGCCTCATATAACGTCAGGCCGTCGCGCTATCCATTACACCACGACGACGACATGTCGTTAGAAGTGAATATTAGTGTGTTACAGTCTTGTTTCTTCCGCCTGTCCTCCCACTTAGCTGCTGAGAAAATTCTGAAGAGATGTAGGCGTCGTAAGATAATTTCCCCATCCATTTGTGGGATTTTCCACCGCTATGTACGTGAAATTTACTCCAGGGTATGGTAGTTATACCTTATGTATAAAGAGCCATGTTGGACAGCTTGTATGTCTAGACAACAAAAATTAATTTTATGGTAGAAAATATATAACATATTATACAATTATTAAATAGTTACAAACAGACTAGGAGATCCACCCATCGTATGGTAATTTCCCCATCCATGTATGGGATTTTTCACTACCACGTACTCGAATTTGACTCCGCAGTGCGGTAATTTTACCTTAGACGTAAGGAAAACTATGTTTCCCCCACAAGTTTGCGAATATTACCTTACAATTGTCAGGTAATTTTACAATTATTTTTTACAGTGCACACACTCCGTTCGTTCGCGCCAGTCAAGGAAATTGATGCAAAACAGCGAGCGCGTGACATTGCAGTTCGGTCAAGTCTAGCTTGCTGCCAGATAATAGCGCAAACTTAGCACGTCGCTAGTAATACTGGACTGCAGTTTAGTCGGTACATCCTGGAGGACGAGTCAGGCGTGAACCTGTGACAACAGAAGGAACGGATTACACGCAACGAGGAGTAAAATTGATTTGTCACTACGGTTGCAGCTAGCGAACAAATAATTTCAACTCGATTATCCAAGCGTCTGTGAAGGGAAGTCTACCTTGCGGATCACTGAACTCGCCAGATTATCCAGACGCAGATCTTGATCTCGATAATCCGGTCCACACATCTGTTGCGGTGAAACGACTTCCTCCATCTGCTCGATTAATCATAGTAGGTTTGAATGTTTATAATTTGCTTGGAAAATTGATGACTATCTCAGAGCATTACAACTTATGCAATATGTAAATATTGTTGGTAAGAACTCAAAAGGCATGGTTTCCGTAACTAAGTTAGTAATAAGGACATATTTTTCTTATAGTTCTGTTTCGTTGCCTTCTGATATGAGTTTTTCGGGTCAGTAAACGCGTGTTTTAAATAGTGATAAACAAATGTATAATTATAATGTTCATATTGTTACATTTTGTTGGCCCCCCTCATTCCACATTGCACCGTCCCGCTTCAGTAAGCGAAATAGTGTTCCGAGAACGCAGTGGTAACGTGAGAAGTGAGAGACGATTTACAAAGACGATCCGCCGCGTGTGCAAAATAGGCCTATCGGGACTTGTGCACTGCTCATCCTGATATTTGAATTGTTGGGGTTATCTTTGAAAGAATATTCTGCAGCGTTACTCGGGGTGCGGGGAACCTTGTATATCGGGCCAGTGAGTCTACTTAAACAGCGACGGGCCTCCGAACCGAAAGTCTGGAGTTGAGTTGAGAGATTTGGGTGGCTCTTAACGAGGTTTTATGAGCCGATGAGGTGAGAATGGATCAGCTCCGGAATGCAAGGGTGGGGAAACAGGAGATCCCCGAGAAAATACGCTGTCCAGTGGTATCGTCCGGCACGATTCCCACTTGCGAAAATCCGGGAGTGACTAGGCCGGAGATTGAACCCTGTTCGGCTTGGCGAGAGGCGAGCAGGCTAACTGCCCTGCCATGCCCCCACCCCTCTCCCCCCAGGACAGCCTAGAGTTTGGTGGATTGTGCGACCTTAAGGGGGCGTGGGACATAAATTAACACCAAGTAGGTAAATTGATGTTTACTGGTTTTTGAAAGCCAACGTAGAAAGAAGTAAAAATTGCAATCCTAGATAAAAGGTTTTGCCAACTTAACGACCAAGTATTTTGCATTATTACTCTATCAATTTCGTATAATGTCTTGCGCCACGAGAACACATGAAAATTGACGGCATCAGAAATATCTCAGCAGAATAACGTCACCCAGGTAAAATATTTGCTCTCGTAGTTAGTAAAAACTATTATGTATGATTGCCCTTTGTTTGTTTTCTCTAACGGCTTCTAAAAAATTGATAAAATACTATAAACCTCAAGAGCGTTAATTTATGTCCCGCGCCTTATTAGGCACCAGGTGTGCGAAGACAGCGAAGCGGTGAGTGAAGTTTGCGGACTGCGAGCACCGCTACAGTGACGAGTGAGAGAGACGAGCGGGCGGAATTACTGAACTGGGTGCGTGAGTGTAAGGGTACGTTCAGACCGGGGGATAGTTGCTGGCAACACGTATCCGGCGGTCTGGACACCAGCTGACGACTTGTGCCTGGAAACAACACAGCAACACCGACGTTTCGCGTCCGGACCGGACTAGTAGATATTGCTCGGTCTTCCGCCTACAATGGACCTTTTAACAGCTGGTGCCGTACTTCTCATTACTACGACATGTTAAACAGAAGTGTTAAGTTGTCAATAAATCGTGAAGTAAGCATCAATACACAGTTAAAATGTGTTATTAACGCTTTTCTTCTGTATATCGCAATAGCAGTGTTAAAATTTGTTTTCACTTTCACAATATTTACAAACGAATTCTAGATGAAAATTGTTCTCATGATGACGATGATATAAGGTGTAAATATTTAACAGTAGGTAATGCAATTATACTGGAAAAGGAAACTTCTGCTGGAATATGTTTCCAGACAGACCGATGTTTTCCATCACGAGTGGGAAACACGGATTCAAGCAACATTCTTTGATCTTGAGCCGCCGCCGGCAACTCCTGCGATGTTTCCCGTGGGAGAAACGTGTCCGGCAAACATCGGCCGGCAATATGTTGCCGGCGATTATACCTCGGTCTGGACATGGGGTAAGACATTTGGAATGTTGGCAATAGCAAGACTGAATCTGTGTAAACAATTAGTGTATATTAAGTGACTATAACCAACATAGAGACATTGAAAATGACTTCAATAAGAATAGAGATAGATATTAAATATTGCATTTACTTATAATAACAAGTGTAATAGTGGCGATAAATAGTTTAATGTTGTAAATAATAGCTTTGTGATTAAATTATAACTCAAATTTAGTTATTTTATCTATATTAAGATCTCCATCCGTCATGGACCCGGATATGCCTCTCTGGTGTCATGTAAAAATATCTTCTGTTTATTGAAACCAATGTGGTGAACAATAAATATACAGCCAGTAATATATACAGACGAATAAATATAATTTTTTTTTAAAGAAAGAGCAATTTGCGTTTAAGCAAATTATGTATTTGGAACGAACTTTTTATATATCAAAGACGTTATTCGAATAAAATGTTACTGAGTCTAACAAACCTTTGCGGCCATGAATATTACTGGCTACAATGTAATTATTTATTTTTGTTTTTGTACACGAATCTCAAACTAGTTGCAAAATAAAATTCTTATAACACTCCACATAAATGAGAAAAAATTACACAAATATGAATAACTTCAATCCAAAAAATTATACAGGTTTTTCTTAAATAATGTAATGTAAATATGCAATATTTTAGATGCAGAGTTAAAAAAAAATCTTTGACAAATATTTCCAAAGAGATGTTTGCAGCAAGGAAATAAATATTTTACTGTGATAGGGAATTCATCAGACTTCAATATGGTCAGTATTTCTGTAGAAACTGGAAAACGACTAAAATAATTAAATGAGAAACTTAATTTAAATTATACCGGTGGAATTTAATTGGACATATTTAAGCTTTTAGTTGCAGATTTCGCCTTCGGGACTCTGCAATAATATTTCTATTCCCTTAAGGAATTCTTGTTTTTTTTTTTTTTACACAAGTATACTCGTATTGGCTGTTGCCAACTAAAAAAAAAAAGGATATGAAAATTCTAGCAGCAGACGATTCTATAAAACAAGCCATGCATTCGCTACGAATTTTTTCTCCCGCCGTACTAATAACCATGTGCACGCTACAGTATGCAAATCAGACGGTCAGGATTGAAACTATGATTACCATACGTACGTGGTTCAAGCGTTCTAACCGCACAAACACAACCCACACGGTTCTCTCTAAACCTGAAACAGTGAGAATTGATCCTAACCAGTGAAAATTGTGCAACTAATAATCAGTGCCTGATAACTAATTAATATGATGGCTGAATTCCACTGATTTATTTGTGATTCTCACTGAATGTCGAGATTTCCACAGTCGTAAGTCACTTATTCCCAGTTAATTTGCTTGATCTGCCAGTTTACAGTAGTTTATCAGCTGTATTTCAGTGAATGATATTTCACGGATTTATATCACTGATTCGTTTTCTGAAAACATTTTTCGTATTCATTTTCAAATGAATGTACAGTTTCTGAAAATAAGCACCTTCAAAATTTACCAGTGGCCAAAGCAAAAAATAAATATTTTATTTTCGTTATTAAATAGAATATATTTTCAGTAGAGACCTTATAACATGTTTTGTGGCGGTATGACAAATAAATTTTGTGACGAATACGTTATTTATTTAATACAAAATAAATATTTTCTTTGTACTCACAGAGAAGCGATTATGTTGATCTATTTCTTCAACAGCAATTTGTGTTTACAAATATTTAACACTGGTTATATAACTATTTTTCTGGTAGTCAAAATTTTGTATCATGCATGTCATTTATAACCACGCTTATTATTGTGGAGACATAGTCTCACGAATACATGCTCTCCTTTGGCGGGCTTTCCTTGAAAGCACCGATATACAGAAAAATGAGAATTTCTGAACATTTCCAGGCGTACAAGGCAATGTGGCGAACAAGGGTGGCATTCTTAAACATTTCGTTTGCGGTCCCGCAAACTCCTCGCGTATAAGAGGGCGCTGTCTCTTAAATATGTCGTAAATCGAGCTTTAATTTATGAGTGAAGTTTGTGAGTCCCTCTTTCGCGAGGTGTTTGAAAGTCCGATGATTTTCTTAGCCCTATGTGATACAAAGCACGTTTCCAGCTATCGGCAGTTAGCAACAAAGTTTTAACTGAAATGGATTCACCGAAGAGCACGTGCGTTATTAAAAATATTTGTAAATTAATGTGTATGGTACTAAAGTCGGTACTAACTTAAAATGAAACATAAATTTACTTACGAAATATGAAACATTTCACAATTTATTCTATGTATTCTGCCGAAGCAATATTCCTTATACTGTGGCGTGAAATTATAAAACCGATAGCGCCTACTTTAAATTTTGAAAAACGAAAAGGAAAACCTGCAACGAACAGCAATAACTAAAAATATGTATAGTAGTAGGAAACATTAATAATATAATGAAATTTCTGCTGCTAAAATCAGGTGTGCTTGGTAGTCTTGTGGTTATGATAACAGGGCTACGATTACAATAAACTTATAATATTTAGAAGTATGTTCAAATCCCGATACAGAAAAATTTATTTTATTTTTAATATTATATTTCTTGCAATTCTAGCACTAAGGAACTTATATCATTTTCCTCCCAAACACTTCACTAGCAGCAAAACAATGAAAATTAATTAGAAATTTGGTAGATAATTCCACGGTATTGGTTGAAAGTTTCTCCTAGGTAGTCATTAAAAATAATACTTGTGATGCATCAAACTACAATAAGACGAGAGAGTAACATATAAACACAATCTTACATAATCCCTCGGGTTTGAGGAAAGTTTCTAAATTTACTGTATTATTTTCCTCGCTTCAATTTGTGGGATTCAAGAACAGTGTATGTCACCGCTTAAAAATAATTGTTTCTGTCGGTGCATTGCATCTCAGTTATCGAAACGATGTAAGGCGTGCGCCATTTTTATAAGTACAAGGAGAGGTTAACGGGATGCGAGTCGTTTAGGGGAGGTCAAGACCTCGTGTTCAACTTTTCTTCTTTTACAAGACCAGAAGTCTTATCTCTGTGATATCGTAAAAGGTTTTTTTTATTATTTTCGGTCACTTGAGGGGCAAATTGTGCTAAGACGAGGGTGTTAAAGTGTTTAGTATTTTCCAAATAGATGCTGCACGTATGGTGATACGACTTCTTGGCTTTGACAGAGGAGGAGGTTGAATGTGTACGTTTTTTAAAAACTGGAAATATCTAGTGCACTTGAGCCCACTCAATTAGTCACTCTAGAGAAATATGAACTTGTTTGTTTTATAAGTCATTGAGGCATCAAATTTTGCTTACATATCACAATGTGGAATTGTACAAGAAAATGCTTTAAAATTAACAACCGGCGATTTCTCTTAACTACTGTTCTTACTTTTGTGTACTAGTAATAGATACGTATGCAGTTTATGGCAGTGAATTTTGTAACATCATTTCTTACAGACATAGTAGGCTACGTGGAACAAGGTTTCTTTAAGGTAAGGAGTATTGCGAAAATATTTCTCACTAGCAGCGGATCTTACGAAATACTGCAGCTTTGTTTTCATAAACAAAACTTTTCGTTTACGTTTTCGGCGTTGGCAATACGTAAAATAAATGGTCCAAGAGCTAACTTTTTAGTACTGGGTTAGTCCTTGATGTTTCATTCACGGCAGTTCAATTCCACGTAAAAAAAATTTAATGTGAATTTTAAAGCACAAGTTGCTAACATAATATTAGGTTAAATTCCCTAGTATCTTCCTAAACTGCTTACATAGTGGTTATGTTCAAAACGGATGCCATTTCAAGTCCAAGCAGAGAACTACCACCTGTAAGCATATAAGGCGAACAAAATAAACAGTGTACTTAATCACTTTAAGAATTGGCACCGAGCGAGGTGGCGCAGTGGGAACTCACTGGAATCGCATTCGGGAGTACACGGGTTCTATTCCCGGTCCGGCCATCTTGATCTCGGTATTCCATAGTTTTCCGAAATCACTCCAGGCGAATCCTGGGATGGGTCCCTAACAAAGGCCCTAGCCGATTCCTTCCCCAATCCCTCTTCCCTGTGCAACTTGCACCGTCTCTAATGACCTCGCTGTCAACGAAATATTAATCCCAACTACCTACCTTTAAGAATTGGTTTGGGAAAGTGGCCATCAGTAAAATAACTCAATACGCCTGGTCGTCCACATCAACTGCATTAAGTCGGGAACATTTTCTGGATCTCTCACTTGGATAGTGCGCTGGGCAATAATGTGGCGTGAAAAATATTCTCGGAGTGCTTCCAGCCCCCTTTCCTCTTTTTATCTTCACGCCTATATCACCTCACCTAGGCTCTACTCTAACGTCAGTCTCGTATAGTTGATGCTTTTCGAATTATATATTTACGAATATTTTAATTTATATTTTGTATTATAACTGAGAGAGGATGTAACCACAGATATCTCGTGACGTACTCTGGCAAAGCTTGCCGAAAGGTAATAAAATACATAAAGATCCTTTTCGTTTGCAGTTCGTTGCCTTAAGCTGAAAGCGGTATGTCTACCCAGCTGGATCTCTACCCCCCCCCCCATCCACCTCATTGGCCAACGGGTTTCTACGACCCGAGCCCTAACCAATGCAGCTTTGTCGGCGTAAAGGGCGAGGGTACGCGCAAAGTTGTAAAGGTAAAGGTATTTATTATGTTGGAACAGCGTATCAATGGAGTAATAAAGCTCGCAAACACGTACGTGTCCATGTGTGTGTATGTGTGTAGTCCCACATCATGTAACAAAGTGGCGTCTCCTAGGCTAAGCGGATTACTGACGCAGCCGGAAACAAAACACGCCCGAAAGCGAACAAAACAACTCCCCGTATCCAGGCCACACGACGACAAATGCGTTCATTACGTCGACGTTTATTGTTTTTATTGGCCATCCAGCGTACATCGGCTTTGACTTACGCGCGCTGCATCGGCGAAAAGCGCACAACTGGGTATCACCGCTGTATATGTATCATAATTTCATTTCGTCATTTTGTACAGTAAATAGAATACGGCGAAATAACGTGAAATCCCTATCCCACGGCTCTTGATCAGTTTTTATTTGCGACTGGATACGTGTCGTGAATAAACTGAACAATAAAGAGCGCGCAGACGAAATTTCTCTCTTTATTGAAATTCGTGTTATGGTCGAACATGTAACTATAATTGACGAGAGTATTATTGTTAAATAAATTTAAATCCGGTCATTATTTTCTTCAGGTATACATTAATCTTGCATGGAACTTTTTAAGGCTCTCTTCAAATTAAATTAAATTACATTTGATAAGACCTGTGATGATTCTGTGGTTACTCACTAACTTCTTGCTGTTTCGGTAGGCGGTTCGAGTCCAGGTGACAGTGGGTGGAGATTTTCCGCGTATATATTCTCACGGTGGAAGAGCGGCGGTGTAATTTCTCGGGGTTATCCCGTTCACTCTTCTGCAGTAGCGTGTGGTGAAGTGTTGCAAGGTAAGCTGGTGCTTGTTCGGTACTGTACACACTCGGCGCACGCAGCATGAACCACACTGAGAAAAAGGTTTTGTTTAATCAAACAAGATTTGTTTGGTGCAACCAAATTATTTGTTTGTATAGAGGTAGTGAAATATTTTGTTGCTGAAACCAAATTATTTTGTTGTTCTCATATAGTTGCCCCAAACTGTAAGATTTGGGTGGTGCAACTAAGGATTTGTTTGGTTGCATGTATGTACATGAAACAGTTTAGGCCGATATAAATAAATTATACAAGCTCGCCCGAGTTTCGAACCTAGACCACCTGCATCCGAGCGTGACACCTTAGTAATCTCAGCTATTGTAACAACTGATGACGCCGGAAAGCTTTGAAATAAATATACTGCAAATAGCGAGCAACATGTACGAACAAATAGTTCAAGTTTTACAGCTTTCTTGTTGCGTTGTTTTATTAATGTGTTTATACAATTGTTAAACATCAATAGATACACAAACACGGTTACTATCCTAATTGTCACAAAAAATACAAACAAACTCTCGAGCTGTATTTTCGAATGAAGGCAGTCAAATGAGTGGCTAAACAAATATATACAGTTGATTCAACAAAATATTTAGTTGACAGTCTATTTTTGTTTGGTCCAACACAGAGATTTTTTTTATTCAAACACATATTTTGTTAGACGAACAAAAGTAATTATGATGCTTTTCAAATTTTGTTTGCTCAACAATATATTTTGTTAGGGCAACTAAATGTATATTTGACCCTATACAAACAAATATTTTGTTCGATTTTCTATCAGTGCAGTAAGAAGCTGGGAGAAACTGAATGTAATGCGGTCACTCGCGAGAGAGCAGCGAGGCGCTCATTACACACGTGCTGTGACGTAAACTGCACTGCTACGTTGAAGTGGCCGATGAGTAAGCTAGCAAGCGATTAGGTATATCCCGGAGCTAAACTCAGCTAACCTTGCAACAGTTCACCACACGCCGCTGCTCCTTGTCTACAATCTAACCCTTCTCAGCCTTGCTTTTATCTCACCTCGCCCGTTTTCCACGCTGGTGAAGAACGACAGATATAAGCCTGGGGTAGAGATCGGCTTCAACACAGAGTAGTCAAGGATACAGAGGTGAAACAGGCTATTATAACGCGAACTACTGCTTCACACGCCAACAAAATTGCGTCACTGGCCAGCGAAATGTCGGGACGCCGCTGGCCAATAAACGCCTAGAAACTTTATCACCAGCCGACAGCCCAACCAGACCTTTCGCATCATGCAGTAGCCAATCAGATACAAAGGCCGTTTTTAGAGTCTCGCGCAGCCAATCAGGTTGCCGGTACGCCCACATGTAAGAAACTGCCATGATATTTTGGCTTTTCGTTGTATATGTGTGTGTGTGTGTGAGTGTGGGTGTGTGTGTGTAAATTTCTGCCAAACTATATAGGCTTAGTTGAGTTGAGTTGAGGGATTTGGATGGCTCTTAACAACGAAATCTTGAGAGCCGATGAGGGTGAAATGAGGTGAGAATGGAGTAGCGCCGGAATGCAAGGGCGGGTGAAACGGGACATCCCCGAGAAAACCCGCCGACCAGCGATATCGTCTGACACGATTCCCACTTGCGAATATCCGGGTTGACCCGGACTCGCGTCTCGCTTTACCTGAGTGGGAAACGAGCAGTGTAACCGCTAACCCTTTCTAATGTCTGTAAAATGCTCCAATTATGTATTGTGATGCTAAAACAAAATGGAATATAACACAAAAATGAACAGTTTTCTGTCAAGGAAACATTTTCCGTCCACTAGTTTCAGTGTAATGCAGGGACGGACAGGCCTGCGTTGGAAGGTTGGGTTCCCTCCGAGGCCTTCCAAGCCAGAGGCCCGTTAGATCTGCATAGTATAATTAAAGAAGATAACTGCCAGAAAATTCAAAGAAGGAAATAAATTTGGCTAAATTTGAAACGCTAATTTAATATCTTATCTCCAGAGACCATGGATAAATTACAAAGGTTTAAACTCAAAAATTTTACCAGGGGTTTCCTGTATCCCCAGACCTCTTTTATCCTAACAATATAAACAAAAAAATTCAAGCATGGAGCCATTACTGTGTCTAGTGGAGGACCTTATCCTTCTAGTCCAGCCCTGGCGAAATCAAAAAGAAACGAAGGCATGCTCGGCTACTAAACTGGTCTGGTCCAGCTCATTGTCACCCTCACAGAATAATTAACCATTTTTGAACCATTATAAACAATTTTGAATTCTAAGCAGGCGGCAGAGATGAAGAGGTTAGGTAGCTGTTCTTCCGGAATCTTCATACATCGACAGCTAAAGCAGGCATAGCGACGCGAATAAGTTCTTATCATGTAACACCAATGAGTGATAGCTAAAAGTTATTTTGCAGTCATTTCCTGGCAAAAACAAAATACCTGACGTGTCGTTTGCGATGCATTGTATTTCCCGCGTTTATCACCGACTCCATTCTAGCATGCGCCGATTTAACTCGCCATGTGGGATTTCCAGCTCGTAAGCCTAAAAAGCTAGTACAAAGCATGCACATTTTTGTACTTGATTCCGTATTTGAACTTATGCAAGCGCCACTGCGGTCGTATGAATGTCAACTATTATTATAACAGCAAAAATTCCGGTTCTTAATTTGACCTAGAGAACACGAACGTTCTCGACTTGAATACGGCTTTATAAAAGCTGTTCACGATAAACTTAGCACTTTTGAAAGTCCTGCTTAAGATCTACTTGTGTGCGCATTGTGTATTCTCCCACCATATGTTAAATTAACATTGTCATGAGCGTGGTCACTTTATTCATGCGCCGACCATGTAAAACTGTAAAATTATTAAGAAAGTGAATACTTTTTAAATGTGATAATTTTTACACTATTGTGGATTAAAAACACTGAAAGCAAAATGAACCCTTTCAGTATTCACAAATATTTAACATAACACTTTAAATTCAGCGTTATGACATTAAACTATTTTCCTCTCCGTCGTTGCCAACCTTACTGAGCGCATTCCGGTCAGTGCTCCCGTTAAAACATATGCATGTAGAAAAAGTGACATTTTTCCAATATTGATTTCGAAAGAGCTCATTTTACCGTGAACAGCTCCGATAATATAACTTCGTGAATAATAACAAGATCGGTATAAACGTGGTCTGGTTGGCTCGGGACTACGTTTCGAGCACGACCTTGAGTTGGCGCTGCGCATGCGCGAGGCGTGGGTGGGGGCGACTGGCGACAATTTTGGGCGCAGGCAAAAATTTCCGGGCAGTACATCTCGCGTCTCCGATGTGATTTAAAAGTGTCACGTAACCATTTGTGATAACTTAAATTATTTGTTTTTCTTTCTGTTATTTTTTAATGTATCTAAGTTTAAAAATTAGCGTATTTGAAAAATATTTACTTATATAATAATTTCATAGTTTTACTTGTCCGACGCATGAATAAAGTGATGAGGTTCATGACAGTGTTAATTTTACATAACGCGGAAGAATACACAACGTGCATATAAGTAGATCTGAAGCAGGACTTTCAAAAGTGTTCGGTTTACCGTGAACAGCCTATACCGTGAACAGACTCTATTGAGAGCTCGATAAAGAAGTGAACTTGCTGCATCCGTGGAAGTCAGCCGATCTCGCTGGCTGCGCACAACCATTCTCCTTGTCCCAACATTGAACTGCTTTTCTGCCATTACGACTAGCGAAAACGGCGTGGTTTGGGTTTTAGATTAGAAAAATTATTTGTAAACAAATGCTTTGAGTTGTATGTATACTTTCTCTAACAATTTGTAAAGCAGTTCGATTAAATCCATGCTGGTAAAAGTATTATATTCATATAATAGCGCTTGTCATTTAAAAATTAAGACATAAACAAACACGCCCATCACTGTTGACCATGTGACTTCGACAGTTGTGTTCCTTTGGAGTAGGTCATTGTTGGGTGCATGCGCAGAAGACGAATAAGCGATCTCTGCCTCATCTCTAATCTATGGGTTATTCTACTCACGTTAAGAACAGGACGTGGCTTCATATGGGGGAGTTTGGCATAGCGGAAATTTCCACCGTTAGGTGAGCAGTGTTCCAGCAGGTAACTTTGAATTAAAATTTTAAACTACGTGAATACTAAAAAAAAGAAATATTTAATATTTGATTTATGATCATTACAATTATATTTTTACTAACGTAGAAAATCTGGTACATTGCCGACATTATCGCTTACCTAATGGAGGGAAGTTTTTGTTGGACAAAGTTTTAACGTTGATCTTCCCAACCTGTAGTAGATAGAAGTAACGTTGCCCGGGGCGCCTGCCTGATCCGAGCGCCCGCGGCCAAACAACAAATGTTTGCTCAGTTTTATTGCTTCTCGTATCTCGGCGTGTTCGCGAGCTACGATGCGGACACCTGCGCGACCCAGAGGTGAAGAATGCGGCCTTCCCCGGCAGTCAACTGCGCCACCAGATTTATCGCTTTCCCCTTTTCCAGTGAGGAAGAAAATCCCGTGGATGAAGGAGCCGCAAAAAACAAAGATATACAGGCTGTTCACGTTAAAGTGAGCACTTTTGAAATCAACCTTAGGAAAAATTCACTGCTCCTAACTGTATATATTTTAACGGGTGCACTGAGTGACATTCGCGCAGTAAAGTTGGTAACGATGGATGGGAAGTAGTTCCAGATCTTAACGTCAAATAAAAAGTGCTAAGTAACCATTTGTTATAACTTAAATTATTACTTCCGCTTTCTGTATTTTTTAGTGCATTGAAGTGTAAAAATAAACAGTTTGTAAAATATTTACTTTCCTAATAATTTCACAGTTTCACTTGACCGACGCATGAATAAAGAGGCGAGGCTCATGACAACATTAATTTTACATAAGGTGGAATAATACACAACGTGCATACATGTAGATCCTAAGCAGGGCTTTCAAAAGTGCTCATTTTACCGTAAACAGCCTATAGCTACGGTTACTTCACACGGTTAAGTGAACACTGGGCCAGTGTTCTGCGGCAACAAATCTTATCGCAAAACACTCGTAAAATCACAAAAATGGTTTTTTAAAAATAAACCTTTGAAAAATTTCTGAACCGTGACTGCGTGTGTTTTAACGCTAACTTTGACTGGCACACTTATAATAATGGCAGCTAATTACTTAAAATAAGTTCATATGTTAAAGTCTCGTGGAAAGCTTAATGACAGCATGTTTCTTTATTACACGTGTCCGATTTAGCAATATTGCCCACTGCGAGATCTAACTCTTTTTACCACATTTTTTATTGGTCATCCAGCATTTATTCTTTCAGAGGTTTATTTTAAACACTTTTATGGGATTGCGAGTCTCATTTATTTCTTTGCCGTTTTTTTGTACTGTTGTATGTATTCTCTTATTCCCAAAACGCATATGTCGTCTTTAACGTATTTGTTTTCCTAACGGCAAACTAATCTGTGGCATAATAATGACCTCAGTATTTTTATTTCAGGTACTTCTGATTTATAAACTTACATACAACTTAGTTGTTTTATATTTAAAATAAATAGCTTTACGATATTTTGAGGAGCTACTCGGTCATTTATTGTTAAACGTTAAAATAAGCTTACGTTGCTTTAAAAATGTTATATATTATTTTAATTTTTAATTAATTGACTGGGAACTGATGGCTAGGAAAATTACTAATAAGTTTTTGTAACTAACAACTAATTAACTAATTGACTGTGAAATTGACAACCAGTAAAACAACTATTAGTTTTTTTTTTCTATTAGTGTATAATTATAACACACAACATTATTAGTTGAAACGAACGAAACATCTTTTATCTAAGAAAATTACCAATCACCATATTCCAATAATGCACATTTCAGTAGATGAGTATTTTTTAATGTAATGTTTCAGGTGCCTGTAGTGGAAAATAGATACGACTGAGCGAAATTTCTCATTTTAAAGTACTGCGGGCAATTTTTTGTGTCAAATAGTCATAGATATATTAAGCTTTATGACTACGTGAATTTTCTCTCCCTTCCCCTATATGTAAGCGTTGAACAGGTTTCTGCATAAAAGAGTAAGCAACTGTCTCTTTTGTATTTGATGCTTACGTTATGTTTTATTACGACAGGACAAACTGTGAAACAAGCACGTTTTGTAGTACGTAGAGACAGCGAATGTAATAAATCAAAATTTGTTTTTATTATGAGATTACGTTTGATTAACTCCTCTAGCAAGCTTGTTATTGTTCCGTGCGGGTAATGAGATAATATTCGGAACGCCGATGGCACCGCGATATATTTCGATCAGTGAACCACGCCTGGCGTTAATTGGGTTTAACAGCTAATGACCGAGTGGCGTGTTTACAGTATTTTATTGGCAGCGCGCGCATTTTCGGCCAGTTCTAATCACAGCTAAGCCTTGTGGGAGGAAATACATTTCGGAGACGCGAGTCCGTTTACGGCTGTCGATAGCTAACGTTTTACACGTTGCAACACATTTCCAATCATTTAAGTGGGCAACACAGTGTCCTCGACAGATAGCTGGCCGTTTGATTTAAATAAAGCTCACATATCGTACCTACTTTCAGGAGGTTTTTTGCATGGTATATGAGATTGCGTTCACTGACTTTGTTGCATTTGATTAGGTCCGCCAACATTACTGGCATATTTCCTCTGAAAACAGGTTCGTTTTAGCTGATTCGCGTCTGATTAACACTTCGAAAAATCTGGTTGGTTCCATTTTATTTTCCTGTACATTTTTTTTTTTTTTTTTATTCCTTTCACCACGCGCAAAAATTTACTTACAATTCCTGTGGATCTAATGGCTGCTAACTATGCATTTATCGGCTTAAAATGTGAAAATCATATAAATATATTTATGTGACGGTTATGCGAATCCTCAGTCAGATTTGCTTAAAACAATACTGATTTCATTTGCCAATCACTCACAAACTAAATATTTAATAACGTGGCAAGACTTGGATGTAATTTTTAGTTGTTATTTGTCAACACTGCTACACTGTGTGTGTTTTTTTATTTGTACAAGGAATTTTAGCAAATGTAGCCGCCGCAGATATTTTCATAACATTGCAAATTAAGAGTAAATATCACCAAATATTTGTATGGAACTGTTTAAACTAATGTTGAATTTTTACAAGCAAACGCGTTTTAGACTTCAGGTTTATTATAAACATCGAGCCACGTAAACCAGTTTGCATGTTTTATATAATAATGAGCTATAAGTATACAATATATCAGCTATACGGTTACAAGAACATTTTTCGACAACTTGTTTTTAAACATATGTTTGTAAAGAGTCCTGAATATTTTTCTGTGTACAGACCATTGTCTATTTAAAAGCAAATGCAATTAACAACATAATTTTTTTTTAATGTTACGTTTTAAAAGTGTTTAAAGGTTCAAAATCGTGAACATGCTACACGGGTGTTTGTCTCGCAAGATTTATAAAGCACAGTTATTTAATGTGTAAACGTGCAGCATTCTTCCTGCATGGCACGTAATTTCGCTTTGGCAGCACATTTGGTAGGGTATCTGGGAGTACAGTGGCAGTTGTCGGTGACAGTTGACTATTACGAAGTATTGTATGGTTTCAGACTCTGGATCAGGCTATCTGTCGCGCAGGTAGCCTCAACTCCCTTGCTAGAGACACTCAGGCCGTCTCCGGATTGGCAGATTTTGTTGACAAAATGATCATGCGACCCGATGATGTATACAAAAATGGTGACGTATTTGGTAATTTGGTATTTCGTATTTTTTATCTAGCGGATGTTACCAAAAAAACAAAATGACAAAATCAGCGCCATGTTTAATTTTCCTTTAAGAACATAGGCGCGAATGCGTAAATAATGACTTTTAAAACATATCACTGTACATAAAATACACTAGACATGTTTTAAAAAAGCAAGTAATAGTTGTGCTTTGTAGTAGGCCTATATACTGCAAAATGTTTTTTAAAAGTCGTTATTGCATAATTTATTATTTTCTTATTTATTAACGTATTCGTAGTATTCCAATGATGATTGCAAAAATATTACGTCTGTTTGAATAATTAAATTCAGATAAAAATATTTTGCACTGTTAATGTAATAATGTGTTGTCGCGAGTGCTAAACAAGTGACTGTCGACAACGTCCGAACTGATACCTACCAAATCATGAATTTACGAAATAACGAAATTCGTCAATTCGGAGACGGCCTCACTCTCACAACGGCGACAGACCCTTTGATAGAATGCGCTCTGCATAAGGAACCCGACAACAAGTGACCGAGGGTATCCTACACTCAGCCAGCGCATCTAACACAGCAGATGACCAGACGCGAACCTCAGAGCCGGTGCTGTGGTGCGTGCGCCCTCAACGTCCCCGCATATTATATGGGCTATTCACGATAAAGTGAACACTTTTGAAAGTCCTGCTTCAGATCTAATTGTATCCACTTTGTGTATTCTTTCGCCCAATGTAAAATTAACATTGTCATGGGCCTCGTCACCTTATTCATGCGTTGACCAAGTGAAACTGAAATAATTATAGATAAATAATTATTTTACAAATCTGCTCATTTTTACAATTCGATGCATTAAAAAAACCGGGAAGCGAAAGAAATCATTTAAATTATCACAAATGATTACCTAACACTTTATATTCGACGTTAAGATAGGGGAAAGAAGTCGAATGCGTACTGCCTCCTAAATCGTACCACCTCCGTATTTCAGGAAATGTGAATACCACTGCGCTCTTGTGGCTACAAGATGAACCTATTTTAGTTCCCGGCCAGTCCAAAGAATAGCGTGAAGTGTGGAACGACGTTTAGCGATGTTATTGGAGTTTATGATTATTTGCACTTCTGGATGTAGTTTCTGAACCTCAGTTGTAAGACTGTACGAAATTGAAAAGGAAGTAATTTACGCTTAAATATATGCATTATTGTAAAGACAACCCTTCTTCACATTTTTAACTAATTTATATCTGATGGCAAACAATTTGAGGTTACGTTTCATATGTTTGGTTTGTTTAATGACGAGTTGCCTAAGTCGTACCACGTCGTAGTTTCACAGATCGTACCGGTACGATTTTGGACACTTCTACAAGGCAAGTTACAATGAAATCCGTTTATTGCTGACTGTATGTGTATACCATTTGAATAATCGAAATAACCTTTTGCATAGTTTTATGCAGTGATCTCATTTTATTACAAACGTCGGTAAAGGTTCCGCATTAAATCTGTGCATTGTTTACGGAACATTTTTCCTAATGGTCGTACATCAACATCCGAGGACAATGGGTTTCAGTTGAACACGCCTTACATTTGCCAAGTTCCATATTTACCTCGTGCAAAAGTATTTAATAGTCACCGTAAATAAAAGATTATTAAAACACATATCCATTGTGTGTTACAGAATGACGAAAAGGAAATATGGAGATTGGACTGAAATGGAGATGGCAATGGCTCTTGCGTCGTTTAGAAACGGGGACATGGCTTATAATGAATGCTGTCGATAATACAACATTCCAAAGCCAACATTGAAAAGGCACTTAGACAGGAAGAATGTTGTAGCTAACGAATCCGTATAAGTCATAGGCCGTACCACCACCCTTCCACCCGAAGTACAGCAACAACTCGTTGATCATATTTTAAGATTAGAAGAGCTTCTGTTTGGGGTAAAAATCACTGATGTCAGGAAGTTAGCATTCCAAATGGCAGATTTGCAATGAAATACCACACAGCCTCAACAGATTGACAGAAATGGCAGGGAAGTAATGGTTTTATGCCGTTAAAGCCCGTCATAAGGAATTAGCGCTGCGTGAGCTCAAGTCCACTTCCATGGCACGTGCAAAGGGGTTCAACAAGAAGAATGTGTTAGGATTTTTTGATATCCTGGAAAGAGTTATAGATGAAAACAAATTTGATGCTACTCGTGTGTTCAATGTGGATGAGACGGGTTTCAGCACTGTACAAAAAAGATGCCAGAAAGTGTTGGCTATGAAAGGAAAGCGTCAGGTGGGAGCTATTGTAAGTGGGGAAAGAGGTGTCAATACAACAACAGTGTGTTGTACTAGTGCGTCGGGGATGTATGTTCCACCTATGATAACTTTTTAACGCATGAGAATGGTGCATGAGCTGCAGGTTGGTGCCCCTCCTGGAGGTATTGTTGACATATCGGGAACAGGGCACATTAACAATGATCTTTTTGTAAAATGGTTACCACATTTTATTGCTGTCATCAAACCAAACATCGACAACAAGGTTCTCTTAATTTTAGATGGTCATTTGACACATTCGAAGAATGTAGAAACTTTGGAACTCGGAAGAGCCAATTGCGTCCTAATGTTGCAGTTGCCTGCCCACACAACTCATCGGCTACAACCTCTAGACAGGTCCTTCTTCAAGCCATTAGAAACTTATTACACCCAGGCAGTTGAAAAATGGCTTCGAACAAGTCCCGGTTTGTGTGTTACCCAGTATCAGGTTACCCGACTTGTAGCAGCGACCTATGCAAGGGCAGCAACTATTCAGAACGCCATTAACGGATTTCGTGCTTGTGGAATCTGGCCGGTAGATCGTAATATTTTTAACGATTCTGACTTTTTAGCAGCTGCAAATCTGGAGTAAAATGAATGCTACTCCGATGAAAATGAAACGGATACGCCTTCTTGTAAGCCCACAGAAAACATCAGCGTCCAACAGATAGTGAAATAATTAACCCTAATGATAGGCCTACTCAGCAGGAGATGATATCGAAGTAGAATGTTTCTATTGAAGCTATTTCTCCAATTCCAACATGCCCCAAACATGTGTCCACACCAGCAAGGCGGGAGCTCAACGTGCTGTTGTACTGACAAGCAGTCCGTACTGACGTGATTTGCTGGCTGCAAAATATAGAAGAAGGAAGACGACCAGCAAAGTAGATAGTAAATCTACAAAAGGGAAGGAATGTTCTGCATGTGCGAACAAGTGTTTAAGAACAACTCTAGACAACAATGCACCTTCTACTTCGTTCGTATCCAATGTAACCATAGAACTTGTGCAAGACGATTGGTTTTCTTCAGTATATGAGGGAAGTATCGTAGAAAATATGGTGCAATGTTTACAGTGTCACACCGGGGTACATGAAACCTGCGGATGGGTTAAATCAGGCCTGAAACGTTATATTTTTGTTGCATGTAAATTATTTGTTTGTTTGTTTTATTTAGGGTGAAATATGTACTTGTATACACTTAAAACATCATTACAGCTATTTCCATGGGCAACATTTAGTATTAGACTATTTCTGTTTGTAGCGGTACGATTTACGATAATGGCGCTATGATTTTGGATACTGGTTTCCTATATCGTACCGATTGCAGTCTTACATTAAGAAATTTTTTCTGGGTCGCTATTTCAGCTAACTAGACATGTCAATGTAGATATATATGCATATATGTATGCTGTTTTATACTAAATCAATATTGGAGCAGTACATTGAAGACAGGCCCAAATTAATGTAATAGTGTAAAAAATGGTACGCCGTAGGCGACCTTCCCCTATGGAACTACTTTCCCCTTCATCGTTACCAACTTTACTGGAAAATGTCGCTCATTGCGCCAGTTAAAGCACACGCAGGTAGGAGCAGTGACTTTTTTCTAAGGTTGATTTCAAAAGTGCTCACTTTTACGTGAACAGCCTTAATAACTGAGATCATCGCACCTCGTTGTATATCCGTGGTCCGGCCGAGGTACTACCCACACCTCTACGACAGACCCGGAGCTTTGTCCTCGCTAACTCAGTTGATTAATCAGCGAGACGAGAATCCTAAAGGTCTTTCTTCCCAAGAATGCGGAAATTTCCCCAATGCCAACTCTCCCACAAGAAATCACGTGTTGTTCCTAAACTGAGTAGAACATACCTTAACTTGGTTAAGCTTTGTTTGCACCAAGCGGAGGAATATCCTGAACGTAGAACTTTAGCATCACCTCGGAAATGTTGGAAGTGACCGTGAACGGACTATAGCAATGGTATTGCGCTGGAAACGCCAGCTCAATACCATTGCTGCAGTGTTCTAGAAGTGCAGTCAGGTGCGCTAGTTCGGTATACAGTGATGCTTCTCGGCTTTCTTCTTCTTTTCTTCTTGTCAAATAGTGAAATAACCATAAGATAATGGGAAAAGGAAGTCACGGAAAGAAACTATTGACCTGTTTCGTAATATGAAAGCAGTTGATCTCGAATTAAAAATGTCCATGTTGTGTAACGTGAAGGCACATAGTGTATAATATAAGTAAGTGCAGAAAGATATCGCGTTTTAAACGACCTACAGGTAAGACTCCACTGCACTATGTATTTTAGAACCTCGGCCTTCTGTTCATTGGCTGCTGCCCCAGTGTGTACACTGTAAAATAATTTTTAGTAAGGTGCTAGGCTTACTTAATGTTATGGTAATTTCGGATTATCGAGTTCGAGACTCAGTCAGAACACCTAATATTATTTTATATCCGAATTTATCAAAGATTTAGTTATGTTTTATATTCCTGTTTATAGTAATTAATGTAGTGTTTATTTTGGATTACCGAGATCGATTCCCAGGGGGCACACTTAATAGTTTTAAAAAAATCCGGGAAATACATTTTTTTTTGTATTCACATTACGATCGATGTCTATCATATTACCTGATAGCTGTATATTGCTCAACTCACGTGTCATGTGTTCGATGTCAACTGTCGAAGGCCAAGAATGGTGGAGAATGCAGTTATATGATGTAATTGTGTAATTAACATAATCGTGAAAATCCATACTTGCATAAACATGCAATAAATATTTACTAGGTGTGCACGTACACACATGAATAATTAAGAACTAAACTTTCTCCAAAGTAATATACCCTCTCAGCAAAACAGCCAAACTTGACTGTCATATACCTTTTTATTTGTTTCAGAATTTGCAATTTGTATAATTTTTTTATTATTATTAGGTGTGGATGGTATTACACTTACACTGTGCTAGCATTCACTAAACGCACTTATCAAGTATACACATGATATGTAGAGAGGCATATGTCCGCTCCCGAGGAACTACAGCTGAAGACTAAAACCTTACCGTAATCATATTTTTCATAGGACTTTTTCAAGAGAAAACAGTTCCTGCTTTATTCCTATCAGGTCAACGCGCCCTAACAGGAAAAAAACAATCGTGTATGTAGTTTCAACATCTATCAACAACCACAGACAGAATATTTCAATGAATTACTCTGATAAACCATTTCATCATGTAATAGCAAAACACACAGGTCAACCTCAACAACAAACAAGACTACAAGGTCAAACATACCTAAAGCCTTTTTAAAATCATACTAACTCATAATTTCCAATCTACCAAAGCTATAATCAACAAATTCATAACATTCACATCAAACCCAACAACAAACAAGACTACAAGGTCAATCACACCTAAAGCCCTTTTATAAACGTACTAACTCATAATTTCCCATATACCAAAGCTACATGTACGAAATTCATAACACACACTCACACAGCTAATTTGCACATACCATACCAGGCAATTGCAAAACCCCATACCATTAAACTTTACAATAAAAACTAAATACTTGAAAACTATATCAACATATCATACAACTCAAATGAACAAAGCATACAAAAACCGACACGATCATATTATGAAATAATTTCTAACTATAACACCAACAACATAACACTCAGTTGCAAAACCCCTAAAATCAAAGTTTACAAGCAAAACTAAATGCTTGACAAATATATCAACATATCATACAACACAAATGAACAAATCTCCAGCATCTGTCTTCCAATACACATTATAACACATATTTAATCTAAAGTATACTAATATAGGTACAACAAGAAAAAACCTTACCAAGATTCCGTTTTTCTAACTTACTGTATATAACATAATTTAAAACCAAATTACGATCCAAATAAAACACTCATCGCACTCAAATCATGCTATCCCATACTGCATATATCAATAAAAACATGTTTATTACATAAAAAACTCCTTAATCAAATTATGTTTGTTAAGATCTGCTCTTTTTAACTGTTGATTCGATCCTTCTAGGCTACTTAGATCTTATCTGCGTAACAAGTATTCACACAACTAAACCTTTTTTCATTACACAAGAAGATTAAGTGTTGTTCAAATGTAACTATAGTTATCTACTTCGAAAAGCGTCAAAATTCAAGCTTGCGTACTGATTTAGTCAAAACTTCAACCTAAACGCAGACATATACAGCTATACTGATATATGCTTTGTTTCAATTCCCAAAGGGGTAAATACGCATATATGAATTACTATGTGCGATATTTGTATAAACCCACTCATCTTAAACATTAAATATTAAATAACCTTTTAAAATTATCTCTCATTTTATCTATCTTTAATTTAAATACATGATAATTTAATATAGTGTAATAACACGAATGTTAAGTACTCATTACACAACAAACATCAATAGTACATAATACAAGTCAATGAATTATCTAACATACCCTATCATAACCAAAGACATTTAAATCTTTTTTAATTATTCTAGGAAAAATGTTTTGCAAATGGCTAGCTAATTCTCGCAATATTCCGAAGAACACCATGTTTAATTGTTATCTATACAGCTTAACATTTTGAGAAACTTTAGCAAAATTGTTATCGATCATGATAGGTTAGACTTACATTAGAAGAGTTGAGCACACACATTATCAATCATCAAGAGTAAAATATGTATATTCGCATAACAAAAATACATATTTAGCGAGAATATTGCTATATAAGCAGTATGTACATAGCGATTCAAGAACTATGCAGGATAATTAGACATTTCTTTTAATCGTGTATCAAGTAAATTAACCAAAGCATTGGTTTAATGAATATCCAAATGCAACATCTATGTATGTATTGATCTGAAACCAAATACCCATCGACCGATTGGGGGAAAAAAAAGATGGAAGAACTATAGGTTTGAGAACATACTCTTTGCCTCATTGCAAGTTAAGAATACTAATAAATAGTATTAATGTATTAATTATCTACCATGATTAATTTCGCTCTAACTACATATCTTAACATAACGAAAGTTAAATTCTGATTAACATATGTATGGTGTCAAGCATTATTTATATACAAGCCATCTTGTAATGCCCTACACAACAAACACCTAAACAATAAGAGTTTTTTTCCATTAACTAGCTCACTATATATTCGACTCCCATACATTATTAGTAATTCAACAAAGGAATAGCTATCCATACCTATTTAGTTTTTCATCTCTTGAAGGGAGAACAACGTTCTCGAAAAAAATATGTAGGTGAGTGACATAAATAGGAAGGCTACACAACCACAAATTGTATAACAGATATATTTAATGTATACAAATATAAAAAAATAATAATTTGAGAGAATATTTAATGTTAAAAAATTATTAAAACCGAGGAGATGAGAGCGAATATACTTACAACATTGCCGCTAGAACATGCAGTCAACGGCAAGAAATTTGTTACCTAACACCCGAGCAGATCACAAAGACCTAATAGAACATCCCACGAGGGAAAGTATACAACCCATGCAAATAACAACATTATTGTTCATGCTACCGAACATAGCTAACAAGCTATCGCAATACAACAAAACATACATAGATCTATTCCAACACACGTACACAGAATAACACAAACTATCACACAAAGAACCTAAAATAATCCAATTTGCAAACCCGCTACACCCAAGACTTGCTCCTATTGAACCAAATTGATCCAAAATAAACCAAAATTGTCCCAAATGAACAAAATCAACTCGAAATTACACATGCACAGAATGAAGAAAATACCCAAGACCTACATTGCTTTCCAACACCCCTGTATACCTAAACACACCAACGATTAACACTTTTCGCGAAGATAGTAACATACAAAGAAGAAAATATAATATTTAAAAACAACCCCAGGATAATTAAACTGAACAATAAAAGCTATAATTTTTTACTTTTTAAAAAATTTATGGAGAACTCTTTAAAATAACAATCTCCATATACAGCTCACATACGAGAAATAAATAATTTTTATGCATTAGTGTGTTACCCTGCTAAGACAAATACCCCATTTTCGAAAGGTCATAAGTTCGAACATTATACCATGCCGTACCTACACACACACACACACACACACACACACACACACACACACACACACACACACACACACGGCAATATTGACCAATCTTTCTATCAATCCTTACCAACTTTTCAAATATTTACCTATCTTTCCATCAGTCCTTACCAATATTTACCAATCTTTCCATCAATCTTTACCAATATTTAACAAATTTTCCATCAATCTTTTATCAACCTTTCCAACAATCCTTACCAAACTTAACCAATATTTACCAATTTTTTCTATCGATTCATCCCTATATTTACCAATCTTTCCATCAATTCATACCAATATTTACCAATCTTTCCATCAATTCATACCAATCTTTAACAATCTTTACCATTCCTTACCAATTTTACCAATATTTCCATCAATCCTTACCAATCTTTAACAATCTTCCCATCAATATTTACCGATCTTTAACAATCTTACCATCAATCCTTGCCAATCTTTACCAATATTCGCCAATATTTCCATTACTCTTTCCCAATATTTGCCAAACTTTAACAATATTTCCCAACCTTTGCCAATCTTTCCATCGATCCTTACCAATCTTTAACAATCTTTCCATCAATCTTTAATAATCTTTCCATCAATCCTTACCAATATTTACTAATCTTGCCATCAACTCATACCAATATTTACCAATCTTTCCATCAATTCATACCAATCTTTAACAATCTTTACCAATCCTTACCAATCTTTACAAATTGTTCCATCAGTCTTTACCAATCTTTAACAATATTTCCCAATCTTGACCAATCTTTCCGTATATCCTTACCAATCTTTAACAACCTTTCCATCAATCTTTACTAATCTTTAACAATCCTTCCATCAATACCTACCAATCTTTGCCCGTATCTAACAAACTTACCATCACTCTTTACCAATCTTTAACAATACTTCCCAATATTTATATATCTTACCACTAATCCTTACAAATCTTTAACAATATTTTAAATCAGTCTTTACCTACCGTTAACAATCTTTCTATCGATCCTTACCAATCCTTATCAGTATTTACCAATATTTCCATTAATTCATATCAGTCTTTAACAATCTTTACCAATCCTTACCAAATCTTTCCATTATTCCCATCAATTTTAACAATCTTTGGCAATCTTTAACAATATTTCCCAATATTGACCAATCTTTCCATCAATCCTTACCAATCTTTCCATCAATCCTTACCAATCTTTAACAATCTTTCTATCAATATTTACCTATCTTTAACAGTCTTTCCATCAAACGTACCAATCGTTAACAATATTTACCTATCTTTCCTTCGATCCTTACCAATATTTACCAAATTTTCCATCAATTCTTACCAGTATTTATCAATATTTACCAATCCTTACAAATCTTTACCAATCTTTGCCAATCTTCAACAATATTTCCCCATCTTTAGCAAACTTTACCAATATTTACATAAATCCTTAACAATCTTTACCAATATTCAACAATCTTTTCGTCAATCATTACCAATATTTACCACTCTTTCATCAATCCTTACCAATATTTACCAATCTTTCCATAAATCCTTACCAACCTTTAACAATCTTTCCATCAATCTTTACCAATCTTATCAATCTTTCAATCAATCCTTACCAATCTTTACCAATATTTACTTATCTTTCCAACAATCCTTACCAATATTAACCTATTTTTCCATCAATTCTTACCAATCTTTAACAATCTTTATCTATCTTTCAACCAATCTTTAACTATATTTACCAATCCAAGGTTTATAGGATCTCTCTATCCATACATATAAGAAAAACGTTTTATCTAATGTCTCCAAAAATGTATACATATCAGTAGAATGAATGTTTATGTAGACATTCAACTATCCTTACATTTTTGTATTAAAATCTTTTTTATCATTCTCTGAACCTTTATAAGCGATTGCTCATAGCAACACTTAAAAGTTGGAAGTGATAAAATGAATACAAACAATACTCTTTCATAAACATTATATTTATTTCACACAATTATAAAAAAAATACATAGTAATACTTACATACACTCAATCATATTCTAATTTCAACAAAAGTAGTTATGCTTTACTCTAATTATATAGTAAAAATCGTATTGTGAACAGTCAATGCACGCTTATTCGCATATACAGCATTGCAGTTAACACATGTGTAGGTCTTATAGGTAACGGCAAATGGACAGTTACTATCTTCGTGTTGTCTGGCGCTAGACTTAGTCGTTAATGTCTTGCTGCAATACTTGCACTCGATTCCCGATGAACAACAGATATTACCTTTATACATCTTGGTATATCTTTACAGATTATCGCTACGGGTAAACACAGCATCGCAATTATCACAGTGGAACGACTTGTATGCTGGACTGAAAAAAACAATGACTACGTTCATGACGACATGTATTACAACTTTGACTAAATGTATTTCCACAATAACAATACTGATACCCTTAATGATTCTAACACTCTTCGGATGTCCTTGACGTCGCTGACGGTGTTACAAATGGTAAGTCTTTGAACATCTTCATATTATAGACAGTAAGGGATCACAGTAATAACATTGATAGCATATTGCTTGCACAGACTCTTCAGACATCCTTGCTGCCCGTGTTACAGATGGTATGTCTTCAACCATTGATGTCATCTTAGCAGAGTACATGTTCGTAGTAGGTGATTCCACTCGCAACGATCCACCTTCCACCATGGTAGGTGACGAAATAACGTCCGTTTTACATGATGTATGCTTATTGGCGCTTTTCACAACAGAACAATTGGTTAATGTGTCACTCAAAGAAAGAGAGCTCTTATTCGAACAACATACAAAAGCAAAAAATCCATCTCAACAATCTTAATATATGTCTTACAAGTTGTTTGGCAGGTGTGGGAATCGAACCCGTGCTCCTATGCGGGGAACCAGATCTTAAATCTAGCATGTTAAACCACTCAACCAACCTGACAATTCCATAAAATGTTTTATTATAATGAAAAGTATTAACCTTTTCATTGGTTGACATCATAGGATATTATCCATATGTTCAAAATCTACTGTATAAAACAACAGAAACATAATTTATCCCAAAATTTTAATTTTACAGAAAAAATCATAAGAACATCGTGGTTGGGAGCACTCTGAGAAAACCCAAATACACATCCATCCAGAAGAAAACACTTGGGAATATATACATATAATTATCTATAAGATAGGAATATATATATATACACACATAGATATAATTAGCTATAAGAGAGGAGAATACATATATTGAGGGGAAAAGGGAAATTTTGAGGAGAAAAGGGAAATCCAAGATGCCGGCCCCGGGTCCCCGATCCCCAGCCTCAAGTACTGTCCCAGAACATACCTTATATATGTACTAAAGTCTTATGTAAATTGACAAACATGAGGATAATTATTTTTGTTAAATTCTGCGATCAGCAAAATATACAAATACGAAACTTTTTTTTTAAATGTAAGCTGTCAAATTTAATTGTTTGAGTTTATTTCATTAAATGCATTTCAGTTTTAAACGTGTTGATAAACCAGATAGTAACTACTCCTCTGTGATGGAATTGATACATTCAAGATGTGCGGGGACTGAATCCCCATAAGTACAGACTTGTACTGCAGTCGGTAATACTCAGGCTGTTTCTCAATTGTTAGTATGAAGCCCTGCTTCAAGCATGACATGCGTGTCAATCAGCAAGCTCAAGCAATTTTGTGTGAGTACTCCTGTCCTGATAAAGACTGTCCTGCCTGAACGATTTATTTCTCGTCCCGCAAGCTGATGAAATGTGCTATGCCTACAATTTCCTGGAGTGCGATTCAATGCTGCTATTATGGGGTTGGTGTTTTTACAGAACTACATGACTTTAATGAACTTGGTTAGCAAGTCTGCTTGGTTATTTGCCACGTCTGTATTTGGTAGCTGAGATTAATAAACTGTTATTTTGTTTGAAGAGGGGTTACTATTTGAAGAGGCAATATTTTTTCTGCAGAATAAGGTACTTTGTTTTTGTTCGCTCCCCCCCCCCCCCCTTTTTTTTTTTTTGTCATTCCCAAGGGGTTTGACGCACGTCTGAACGCTTCCATGCGTTAAGCTATACTGAAGAGGGGCGCGCGGCGCTCCTGGCGCGGCCGAGCACTGTCTGCTGGTTAGTACTGTCAACGAGTTCAGCCTCGCACACTCTGGCACCTTCCATACGCCTCTCCGCTATTCCCGCCGTCTCCTTAACCTTCCCGAGCAGCGTTTTCGCGCATAAATGTTCGTTACCAGCCCGAGCAAGTGTGCAGTGTTCCTCTTCGAGTTGCGCGGGCTGGTCGACGATAGATCATGTCTACACCACTTCGTACTTCGAGGCTTCAGCATGCTAGACGCGTTTTCACGTAATATGAGTACTACTCAAGTTAAGTATTGCAATGGACGTAGTTGTTGTTATGCTGGGGGTAGAGTTTCCCTTTTAGTTGTGTTTTTTTTAGCGATTTTTGTGTATATGGATTTTTGTAGGGAAGTGTCTCTTCACTCTTTTGCTTGGGTGAATTTTCAATATGGTATTTTATGGGAATGTTTGTAAGAGGTGGATTCTTCCTTTTTTGGCGTGCTGTAGGAATGGTCTGCTGGACTACGATTTGCCAAAAGAATTCTAATGTCAAAGAGTATAGTGGATATTTTATGGCGTGCCTTTATGCTCATGGTTATGTGTAATGAGGGTTTTTGCTCCTTCCTAATGGTATTCTTGAAATTAGTATTCCATGTTGTACTTTTTAGTGAATCATCAGGCATACTTTTACTTTTATAGTTTTAATGGTGCTTGCTTTACTCATGGAGTCATTTTACCTTTGTTAATGGGATTTCACAAGTGTTTATTCAAGTTGGGTGTTGTTTTTCTGTTTGTTCCAGTGCATGTGTTCTCACCTTCCCCTAGTTCACCGATTGGTAGTAAGCAACAGAAATTTACAAATGCAATTTATATTTTTCAAATCAAGTTGCAAAGTTATGGTTCTTGGTGATAATATATAGATGGGCTTCAATATATTTGTATTGATTTTGGAATTTTTGTATCCATGCTTTCTTGTTTTTTTTTTTTATGGTGTGCATCCTTTTCCTTGCCTTCCTTTAGCCCTGCTACACCCTAAAGGTGCGTAACAAGCACATACTTGTTATGTATATACATATTTGTACTTGCCGTTGTATGTACTTATCCTGACTATTGGGACGTGTTTTGTGGAGTTGTACTTGACTGGTCGCACAATCTGTCGTTAATAACACGAACTACTAGAAAGTGAACACGTGTTTTGTCATTCTGAGCTAAAAACTCTGCTTTGGTTGTAAATAAATATTTTGTGTTCTATTTTGGTTGTCGTTGCTTTCGTTTATATCTATGGTGTTGTTGCAAAAATAACAATAATCCATTTGTCGTGTGTAACAGGTAGGTTATTATAAAAGCTGATATAATGTTGAACACTGGTCGCTTCGTAGCGCAATAAAACGGCGGGTAAGGAGAACCACACAAAGTTCCCATGACAGGTTATGTTCGTGAGGTTTGAAAACAAACATGGCAAATTCACCCAGTAAGTAAGCAACGTCGTGTACTTGGCAAGTACAGAAGCTGTGTGTACAATACTAGGAATTCGGAAGGCGCTAGTATATACATGGGTACGTCACAGGTGGGGCGAAGTATAGACTTGTATATACTTGAACGGAATTCGGATACAGCTTCAAGCTGATAGTAAGAACTTAAAGAAGATTTTTTTTAGGTGAATACGTCTTTAAATTTGCGACCGTAAGGGGAGGTAATTTAAAAAAACTTTGGCATTGCAGCTCCGAATCTATCGTCTACATTTAAAATTCAATTACAACACTCGATTGCCAAAGGATGAAAGAATATGTTACGTTGAGTGAGGACTGCAAAGCATCGCGCGCGTTTTTGGAATGATGAAAGAGGGGGGGGGGGGGCTTGCCCCACAATTTTGAGTTCGTTTCGCCACGTCTCAGCTTGTCAAGATCATCGATTGGGCGTAAAAACATTTTTGTGGCGTGGTTATGGTGAAATTGTATGCGTTTAATGTAAAGACATTTAAGAGAACTTAACACAATGTCGGCCTATAGGTACTCCTCAAAAAGCCAAGTCGAAATACAGAGATCGTATACGGTTGGAAAGAGCATCTCGAAAGCAATCCAGTGATACCCATAAAACCCCATATGATTGAGTGAAGCGGTACTGGGAACATAAAAAAAAAAACGTCAAGGCGTCCGAGCGCGTCAACGTAGACGTATTCACGCAAACCAAACGACCGTGTCCCCAACACAACCAAACCCAACTGTTTTACGTAAAATAGATGCGACTTACTTGACGTGGTTATTTTTTAGCAAACATTTGGAACAGCAAAGTGTCGACTCATCACTGGGAATCGATTCAGCGAGAGATCAATACTTAGTGAAGGGCGTCACACCTGGACGCGATTTGTTCCGGACGTGTTCCGCGCGTCAGTCGGCACGCCTATGTCCTGCAGGCGACGCAGGTGGTACTCTCGTCCCGTTCTGGAGTCAGCGTTGTTGCCAACATTTAGACAGAGAGTTCCACTACGCCACTAGTGAAAATCCACCAGAATACACTAAACCATGTAAATCTTCGTAATCACCATTCGCATAACAATACCATACTTTTAATTCTGAGTTAGTGGTTTAAACGTATTCTTTAAAATTATTTTTTTAAATAATACAATAAACTTTACATTATTTTGCGCGTTATGTATTTGTAGTTGTGATAAAACTGACGAGAAACAGAAACAGCACCCACAGAGTAAAAAAAAAAAAAGTATTCTCTCAATGTGATTCGACCAGTTCATGATAAGGAAAAGTTTACTATAAATATTTACCGCTTAATTATATACGTAGTTTAACTATATGCTATTCACGGTAAAGTGAGCACTTTTGAAACCCCTCTCATTTGGAATAATAGTCAATAAATATATTTTATTTCATCCTTAGGCCATTACTTCTTTGTAGGGTGAAATATACGGACTGTGTTTATTACTTACAAGGTAATATTTATTTTAAAAGGTGGCCGAAGGATGGATATGGATGAAAGGGAAAAGTAACTAGGGCCTAAAAAGTGCTCGTTTTACTGTGAACAGTCTTATACCACACCACACTGGCCAGGTCTATGCTAGTAGATAGGCACATAAAATTTGGTGGTAAATCGACAGAGTTGGCAAGAGTGGACGTGAGCCGCAGTGAATGGGGACGAGGCGGCCGCGAGCGCACCACGTGCCTTGGCGCGGGGGTTTCACACACCCCCACCCCCTTCCCCTTATTTTTTTAGACCATGACTTTTTTTCCACGCGCCAACTCGTGTCTTCTTCCCCTCTCGCCCCTTCACAAACTGAAAAGCTCACACATCACAGCCCTGCGCCGTCCCCTCCCACGTGCGTGTTTCGGTTCTTTTGAACTGCGGAGCCGCGCTGGCAGACTTCGCGTCGCGTTCAGGGCCCAGGTGTTCCGGCGATCGTGAGTGGGTGACTGCAACGAACCAGTCAGACGTGTCCGTTCCTGGCTTCCTGCCTCCTCCTCCTCTTCCTACCTTCTACTACCAACCTTCTAGATCTTCTCCTCTACATACGTGCTCGATCGCCCCGGGTGGTAAAGGCTGTTCACGATAAATCGAGCCCTTTTGAAATCAACCTTAGATAAAAGTTTCTGCCCCTGCCTAACGCGTGCACTGTGACATGAACTTATAGGCCGTTCCCGTTAAAGTGAGCACTTTTGAAAGCCTAGACGTTTGGAATAACTGTCAATAAATACATTTCATTTTAGCGATATACGTTAACTTCCGAGTGCAGAGAAATGCACACACTGTGTGTATTACTTACATGGAAATACTTATTTTATAAGGTGGTTAAATTATTAAAAATGGCTGAAAATTAAAAGTAACTAGGGCCTCAAAACTGCTCAGTTTGCCGTGAACAGCCTATAGTAAAGTTGGTAACGATGGATGGAAAGTAGTTCCGTATCTTAACGTCGAACAAAAAGTGTTAGGTAAACATTTGTGGTAACTTAAGTTATTTTTTTTCGCTTTCCGTTTTTTTAATGCATCGGAGTGTAAAAGGTACAAGAATTGTAAAATATTTACTTTTGTAATAATTTCCCATTTTCATCTGACCGACGCATGAATAAAGTGATGAATGGCAATGTTAATTTTACATAAGGCGGAATAATACATAACGAGCATACAACGTGCATTCCAAAAGCGCTCATATTACCGTGAACAGCCTATACACTCCATTCCCGCGGAAATGTAGCTGGCTTTTGTCGGCGCCCGCTCTGTTGACAGTCCTCAAAAGAAGTTCCCTTAAACTTCTGTGTCCGCAGCGACCCAGCAGATTATGTTTACTCATCGTCGCGACGCACGTCCTCGCCTCCATTCCCGCAAAAATAGCGCGCTTTTGTCGGCGCCATTTTATTGACTCTCCTGACAAAACATTTCGCTTTTACTTCCGTCTCCATAGCAACGCCACAGATTATGTTTACAGACGCTGATAGCTCTGCTGTCGACACCTTGCTCAGAACGTAAACACTGTGAGTAGTTGCTGTGGTGGTCTTGTAGCATGTTAAATTGTTTAACCTGCTAATAAATGAAGCCTTTACGGATGTGCGGCGGCTGTATATAATCATAATCCGACACACCAAACATTTTATTTGAGTACATTTCTCGCGAAATTCCACCGCGAGTACTTACATACATACAAATAACTTTTTTTTTATATTCACTCACGTATTATTATTTTTTGCTTATCGCTACACTTTGGCTATTTCATAAAGCAAATACAAAAATCGAAGCGTACTATTTGGACACTTTAAATATGAATCAGTGGTAATTTCACGGTTTCAATCAATTAGCAGTACCTGACTGATTCAACAGTCACTTCAATGAATTTAGCTGATGAATTCAATGATTTCTTTCAGTTATTGATTTGGTGACATTTTCCACTGATTATTCAACCATTTAATTCACTATTTTTCAGTGATTAATTTTTTTGACTGACGAATCAGTTAAACAATGTGTAAAAATGGCCGTCAGTCTGTAGTTAAAATGGCAGTTAAACAACGTGTATCATATAAAATACCGCATGAACTAATAAAACAAATATAAAATATGTTCTAAAATGTGAGTTTCGTCTTTCATAACACCATTTTACACGGTAACGTGAACATTGTCTTTCATTCCATTTTTACGTCTTGCATTTATTTTTACGTAATCATCACAGCGCTCTTTTTGAAGGTTTGAACTGCAGTCAATGTGGTGAAGTGAGTGCACTCGTACGTACTAGTTGTTTTAACAATCCATTAACATTACTAATTAAACAAAACACGAAAATAAAGAACATACAATTAAAACTACAATGAGGATGTAGCCTATAACATTATATTTTTATCTTGATTTTTAACGATGGCTTTGTGCCCTGCTCTCATAGCTCAGGGGTAGGGTGACAGACTTGCAGTTGGAAGGTCGCTGATTCGCGCCCCGGTGCCCACGACGTGGCAGGCCTTCAGCTCGCTTGCCGCACTGGGAGCTCGTTAGCAACTTGGTCTCACTAGAGCTTTGTCAACGTCACATGTCACAACATCTTCAAATAAGATAAAACATCGTAAGGTAACGATTTGAAAGGTGAGGCGGCGTGGGTTCAATCCCGACCACATGTCAATTTTATTTTCCTTTTTTTAAATTACTGTAAATTGCGCAATATTAATAGTAACAATCGATAATTATTTGGCTAACTTCATTAAAAATAATATTAACTGTAATTCACCGCACCCAGCTGGCAGTCACTTATTCAACCAGTGACATTTTTTCACGTCTATTATTTAATTAGTGAAATTGTTTTACGGAAACAACCAGTTGTTTTCCACTGATTATAAGTGGAGCCATTTTCACTGATTCGAGTAGCTGAGTTTCACTGTGAATCAGTGTTTTCCGAGTGATTCGAATTTGGTGTGTATCGCTCGTATGTCGGTGACACTGATCTGAAAGCATAATGAGCCATAGCACCAACGAAGATGGACAAGTGCCGGAAAAATAGTATTTCACTCAGAACTTTTTTTTTACTTTACTATGTTGGTAAACAACGTAATTGATAATAGAATTAATTCAAATAGTGTGTTTACAAGTAGGGACATGATATCTACCCCATAACAGCTATTTTTGTTGTTACTTCAAACGTGTATTTTGTTAAATGATGAAAACGGTTTTTTTGTTTGAGCTCAGATTTTGTTTCGCCAACAAAGGAGCAACTCCGTATTTTGGACATAAAAAACGTGTTTTCTTTTTGGCTCAAAGAAAGTTTTATCTCAGTGTGTGAACTCTGACCTAAACGAGTTGTCTCTCCTTTATCCGTAAGTGATGGCAGAATTGTCAAAAGTCGCCAACAGAGATATATCAATGGGAGTGCATGGGGGGGGGGGCTTCTCTCCCTTTTTTTTTGGTCTCCTTTGAAGATGCAGCTTAGACTAGACTGGATTTTATGCATTCAAACTGTATTTTATTTAAACATTAGAAAACAGCAAACACGTGATGAAGTTCCATGTGTGGGAAATCGGGTTTTTTTAGAATGTGAGGCTCATGGCTCATGCATTTCCACAATAATGAACAAACTTAATAAAAAGTACGCATAATTTTTTGTTTATGGCTTTTCTACTGCAGCAATTCTAAAATTTGCAATTTTAAAACAAATATTTGATATGAATGAATATACTAATTGCCCAAAAAAACAATTGGCCAGGGTGAGCCAAAGTAATCTCACCACATTATCCCCTTTCCTACCTAAATTGATCCGCCACTATAAACAACATAACTTTCATATTCACTAGCTCACGCAATCGGTTAACACAAGGGGGTTTTTTTTTGTGTGTGAATGAGAATGTACTCTTCTTCGTGTAAAAGACTATACAGTACTTCTTTACTTCTTTACTCCACTAATTTTGAGTAATTAGTCTGTTGATAGCCTCCTTTGTCTATGTCGCAAAGGCGGAATTACTGGACCAATATAAGCCATAGTTCTATGCAATGATTTTGTGTAAATTCAGGCTTAGGTTTGTGTATAGGCTGTCCCTCCAGTATAAAATCGAAAAGTTGAAAAAATAAATAAATTCTAGATTTGTTTAAGGGCACACACGTGCTTCTAACCATGAAAATATACGAGAAAAATGCCCGATTTCTTCAGGTTACAAATAGAAACACTTGGAATTCTGCTGTGCTTCTAAAGGTGGAACATTTTTATTTGACATGTCTTGTGTGTCTACGCCAAAATAGGCACGAAACATTTACGCGCGATCCAACACGGAAAGAAAACAGCATCTCGAGATTACACAGGGCAATCGAAGCTGCGAGTTCTCCAAGAAATAGCGAAGCCGAAGTTGGCTTGATGCCATCCTTAATCAAATATCTGCACTGGCTATGTCAACATGTTTAGGTATGTTCCAGAAACTGTAGACTGGATACCAAAAAATAATCTATTGTAGAGTGATAAGAAAAATTGGCATGCGATGAATACATGCATGCATGTACAGGGGCCGCAGGATATCTGAAAGCCTGAGTGTTGGTTACTGCTTGCTACCCCAGGCCGGCGCACGGGAGGTGATGAGTAAACGACTACGCATGCGCAGGAAAGGCCCGTTACACTCGTACTACCAGACCAGTAAATATCAACCTTTTTGCAGTCTTGAGGCGGAATCCACAACATTTGCTTGTTCGCGGTGTTCGTGGCTCCTACTGTTACCTGAAGTTGGAATTCGAGCGTCCATGCAGTAGGCGTTGTGTAAAATTACGGCCGTGGAAAACAGTTTGACGTTTCATCAAATATACACGTTTTATCCGTGTTTTTATTAAGAATTTGTTAATGTCTGGCTGACACCGCGATCGTGTATTTGAGCTTGTAAAAATGTGTAAGGATTTGGATACACGCAACATATCCTTATAATGTTTGTCATCGGTGTGGTTTTTGAAAGTATGTGTGTGCTGAGGGACCCATATGACAGTGGTATATTAAGTTTTGTGCGTTTTTTTTTCTTTCAATATGCCGCCGATCCTATCAAAAATAAAAGGCAAAAAAATGACACCCTCAGACACGGGAAGTAATTTATAATGTCTTGACATTCATGGAGAACGAAGCCAAAGCTCTGGAACTGTCGATTCCCAAAGAAAAAGCTCAGCTACGGGCAGCTGCAGCTACTGGTGTATCTCGTAGCCCAGTGCAGAAGATAAAAGCGGAAACAAAGAGGTTCGGCACTGGTGGAAGATCCTTTGTTACACCCTATAAGAAGTGTGAGAGGGCCTGTAAATTCCAGTTTGATGATTCTAATCAAGCAGTACTTCGTAGGTCTGTATACAACTTTTATGTAACAGAGAAATGTGTCCCAACCGACGAAAAGTTACGGAAAAAACTTAGGACATAAATTTTCAAGGCAGTAATACAACATTACGAAAACTTTTGAAAAAGATTGGTTTCGTTGGAAAAAGAACTAAATCGCAGCGTCTTATTTTGATTGAGAAATCCTATATACGACAGTAGCGAATTGAATATTTAAGAACTATAAAAAGATTCAGAAACGAAAATATAAATATTGTGTACATGGATGAAACATCCTGGAGCGGTGACTCAGTGCACGGGCTACTGACACCTGTTTCGAAAGGACAGCGACTGATAATAGTTCATGCTGGAGGTGAAAGTGGTTTTGTTCCACATGCATTAGTGATGTGGAAGTCTCAACAATCTACAGGAGACTACCATCCCATCACAACATGAACAAAGAAAATTACGAAAATTGGTTAAGGGAAAAACTGGTACCTAATATACCTGTCAACAGTGTAGTTGTCTTAGACAACGCACCTTATCACGTCAGGATTAATAAATCACCAACATCCAACTCTACGAAACAGGAAATGCAAGAGTGGTTGAGACGTCACAGCATTCCATTTGCAGATGATATGCTTAAGCCGACACTTACTGAGCTTATAAAACAGCACACGCCTAGGCAAGCTGTTTGTTCGGTGGATGAAATATTGGAAAGTTACTGACACACAACTCTCTGTTTGCCCCCTTATCACCCGGACTTAATCCTATTGAAAACATCTGGGCTGAAGTGAAAGGAAAAGTTGCGTCACAAAATGTCACCTATAATTTCAGCGATGTGCGGCGACTCTGCGAAGAGTTTGACAGCATAGGAGCAGACGGCTTGGAAACCATACTGTGAACATGTGAAGAAGCTTGAAAATGAGTCTTACGAATTGGATGCTCGTTTCGACGTTGACATTGATCCCATTATAATAACGCTAGGAGGTGTGGAAGCGACAGTGATAATGATAGTACAAACGACGACTGCAATACGGGATCGTCAAGTGACGAAATGGAAGGCGTCACTGTCCTGGAAGGCAGCAGTACATGAGAGTGGCGAGGTAGCCAGTGTTTTCAGTTACAATGTACACACGGTTGTTGCCAGCCCTACTGCCCCCCCCCCCCCCCAACCACTGCCACGTCAAGCAGCGGTAAAGCTGTGACGTGTCCCAAGCTTTAAGATAGCCTGCGCCCACTGTATGCGTAAATGCATATATACAAACACAAATACATACATCCTTACTTAAGTAAATACATGCACGCATACTTATATACTTAAATATTTACATTCATGCATACTTACATGTATACATACATGCTTACTTACATACATTTATACTTACATGTATATTTACATGCATATTAATAATGCATACTTACATAGATGCATACTTACATGCATACTTACATACATGCATACATACACTTCATCTCACACAAATATGAAACTTTTGAGGCTGGGCAAGCTTAATATTAAACAAAACCCTCCCTTCCTTCCTTCTCACTTATTACAGTCACGATGTGGTCCAGCAAACTGTACTGGTTGTTTATAGTGGGCGTTGTACAATGTCTGAATTAATTGTGTAACACTAGAAAGGATTATAAATCTGATAATCATACTTTTTCCCCTCCTTATCCCTTGTTCTCGCCACCAGAAATGTTATTAGATTAATACAATCGGTTTGCCCCCTCCTCTTGATTTTCATCTGTCGTACGTACACCTGACGACATTCACTGCAAGTACTTGAAATGTTATAATGAACGTGAATATGAATACGTAGTTAAAACTGCCACTAAACGTTGACTATTTTAAGACATTTCTCTTCTCATTTCATGCATGCGGCCAATGAATTTTCGCAAAATAACCGGAGCGTAGGAGATCTTTCGGTTCGGAAACCTTTCTTTCATTTCTGCCTTATTTGCCCATGTGAGATGCAGTTTCGCTGTTAGATCTGCTCCAGTGCAGCACGTCTGTGGTTTTTATGCATAGGTATATGACATTTCACAGAAACTGTTAACGAGAGACTTTATTATAATCTTTGTCCGTGCTGTTAAACGATTTGTGTTGCTTAGTGGTTTTATTGTCTGGGTGTAGCTCAAACTTCTGACGGCGTTAGTAATCATTACTTTGTAACTTGAAGTTCCAAAGTTTCGGGAACGTAATCTTTGTTTTTTTTTTTATTATTATTATTCTGCATGTCAACGCAACTAAAATAACTGTTAACTCTACACTGGACATTACTGTAAGTTTATCTATGGGATTTAAACTTTTTATAGCGCGTGCAGGGTTGGAACACTTAATAGTAAGTGCACGTGTTATTGCGGCATTCAAAGACTTCGACTGCCATTAAAAGTAGTTAAGTAGTGGTTCATTTTATTACGTACACATAGCCAGCCGAGGAATTTTATTTCATCTGTAAACTGTTGTAACTCGGCCTAACTGTTCTTGCCCTGCCAACCTAATAGGCTGCGCGCGTCTTGTTTTCCCGATTTATTGTTTTGTTAGTGCCAGCCTGTTTGCGTTATGTTTAATGGATGTTTAAAGAAATTCTACTGTATAAAAAAAAAAGAGACAACTCAGAGCTGCGGCATAAGATTACCAGCTTTCATTTAACTCTACCGCAGTGATTTGGAATATGAGTACGTATCAATTTTAAACAGCTTTCACTGTGAACTTTAAGTTAAATGGCGAGAATAAGATCGCTTTGTGCCGTGAATGATAATTAAAGCGCGTTCTATTATGTGGGTTTACTGCTTTCTGTACTGAGTTATACTCTAAATTCGAATCAGTGGGAAACCACAGGTTCGCAGTAAAATTCAACTACTCGAATCAGTGAAAATAGCTCCAGTTAGAATCAGTGGAAAACCACTGATAGTTTCAGTGAAAGAATTTCACTGATTGAATTGGTGATGTGAAATTATTTCACTAATTGGATAAGTGACGGCAGACTACAGTGGCGAATTAAATGTTGTTGTATTGAATGTAGCCAAATAATTACGCGAAATAAACATATTTAGGATAGTTTACTATCTAAATTACGCAATTTACCGTATTTTAAAAAGTAAAAAAAATGTTTCGTTTTTTATTTAATTAGCACCGTTAGGTTTGTTAAAACGAATAGTATATATGAGTTAACACTCTTCATTACATTTCATGCAGTTTAAACCTTTAAACAGAGCGCTGTGACGATTACATGAAAACGAAATGAAAGACGTAAAAACGGAATGAAAGGCTGTGTGTTTCTACAGCCTCATAAAATGGCGTTTTGGAAGACAAAACACATTTTAGCAAGTATTTTGCATTGGTTTTATTACTTTATTTGTTGTTATTTCACTTGATACACGCTGTTTAACGGCAATTTTTAAACGTTGTTTGACGGTCATTTTTACATGCTGTTTAACTGGTCCATCAGTCAAAAATAAACCACTGAGTAAATAGTGAAAAAAAAAGACTGATGAATCAGTGGAAAATGTCACTGAATCAATAAGTGAAGGATATCTGGCCTTTTTTCACTGATTCGTCAGTTAAATTCACTGAAGTGACTGTTGAATCAATCAGATACGTTTGACTGATTGAAACAGTGAAATTCCCACTGATTCAGATTTAGAGCGTAGTTTCATGAAAATGTGATAAAATTCAAACAAGCTTGTCGTATGGAAAACATTACAACATTAATTTTTCAAACTTATTTTGTATTTTTGTTTTAATAAAAAAAAAAGAAGTAGGAGAGTTGTTTGTACACACTAGTATAACTGTTACGGAGCCAGTGATATACCTATCACTGGCTCCGGTAGAATAAGAAACATCAGCCCAACTTCACCTTATGTTTGTTCTACAACAGCAGACGCATATCGATTATTAGGTTTGAGTTCACTTCAGTAATTAGCTAATTATTAGAAATGCTAGTCAATATAGGAGCTAAATATTTCTACCCTCTTAACTCACTAGCTGAATTTGCCATTTCAATTAAGATTTATGCCTATATTATATCGTTAAAATACTTATGTGTTCCTGCAGTGACACCGTTTAAGTGGCATACGTAACAAAGGAAATTGTAATGACTGACGGGGTTCATGCATAACACAATCTTGGGATAAGCAGATCGAATGCCACGCGGAAGACTGCTTCTAGGAACTTCAGTAGAGAACATTTTACCTTTTTCTGTGATTCTTGAAGCCCTCTTCCAGGAGCGTTACTATCAATAGCCAGTTTCACCATTGACTGAAACTTCTGACGGAGCATTTTATTGGATCCATCCAGAAACTGCTACACATACGAAGTTTCCGAAAGAACTTCTTTCAGAGTAACTTACTCTCAACATAATCCTGCATGGAATTTTTGCGATACTTCTCCTAAAGATAGCTGAAGCAAGATGAGGAAGAAGTAGGCTTATGAAAAAAGCTAAAGTTTTCAAATCCAGCAATGCAGCAACGTTAACGGAAGAAAAGAGAATGCAAAGTAAACTGAATAAGGCGAACAAAAAGAGAGAAAAATGACAGAAAAGTGTGAACAAGAAAAGAAAGAAAACGAAAAAATTAAAGGAATAAAATGTAGCCGAGAAAAATTTAAAAAAAGCAAAATAATAGAGACAAGTGTTAGATATTAAAGATATTAAAGAATTAAGTCGAGAGTGTTACATTAGCCGATGGTTTAGTAAATTGTTTATTTTTTGGAATTTACTAACTATTTCAGAGATTATTTTTATTATTGGTTCGACCATTCCTTACTATGCGATCTATCTACCCACCTCCCCCCCCCCCAGGAGAGTATTGTGGTAGAATTAGACCAGCCTATATATATATATATATATATATATATATATATATATATATATATATATATATATATATATATATATAGGTGTAAGGACAACAAGAAACACGCATTTAAATAAAGACGTTAGCAAAAAGTTTACGCGTGGTGAAGAAAATTTTAATTTCAACAAATTCTAAGAATTTTCGGTGTTCGAGCCAACACTTTAATATTAATAAAATTACAAGCGTGAAAGCATGAAAGTTTAGTTCAAAGAGGTGTTAAACTACGTTTCAGAAAATTTTTAGTTCAAATAGATTGTTATTGTAGTGTTTTGAAAACTCTGAAGGCAAATAGTGGTGCGGTTTACACACTAAATTGAAGGAAATTTTAAACACTACTGAAACATAACGATTACGACTACAGAAATTAAAAATCCTTGTCTCAGAGAGTATTCGATCTCAATCCACGCCTACCAACCTGTCTACCTCTGTGGGGTGTATCACCGAACCAAAAATAAAAGCCACTTCCCTGGGCTGACATTTTATATTTTCTTCCAGTCATTGCTGACAAGGGATCGTTAGAACAGGAGCAAAAAGACATACCCATCAATCAAACTAGTGATTTTCATTTACCGCCACCTCTCTCCCTCATCCCTCCTTTCGCTGTCTTCGCACTTTTGTTTGTGTGGTTAAGTGAAAAATTACTTCGAACATAGGCCATTGCAGAGCGATGCCGCCAAGGTGAAAACATAGGATGAGATAAAAAAATAAAAAAAAATAAAAACACGAAAACAAGCCATGACTATAGTTGTCGTGAAAGATACTATAAACATGTTAGTGAGGACTCCACTGAAGGTGCCGTATTTGTACAGTATATTTTTATGACTATATTACGCGCGGACTACCGTACTGGGCGCGGGTCACTTGTTAGCTGGTTGTGCGTAGTGATGGGATAATCGCTAGTAAAATAATAGATTAGTCGATCATTCAATTGTAATCGATTCATCGATAATTTAAAAATAATTCGATTATTCACGATTTGCAGCTGTCTATACTTAAACAAAACATTGCACATAGCGACATGTTTCACATTTAATAAAAATATAAAATATAATTAAAAAAAAATAACAGAAATGATTAAAAATAAACAGAATTTTTTTTTTTTTTGTGAGAGAGAAGTTTAACCAAATTTATATAAATATACAGTATTTGCGGTCAGTTTTTATGTGTGGTTTAGAACAAGTAAATAAATTATTTTTATCGATTATTTAGTCGATTAATAAAAATCGTAATCTATTTCATTCCAACTCTAGAAAACTATGCGATTATCCCATCACTAGTTTTGCGTGGTCCCGACGCCTGAGGAGGGGGAGGGATGACTAACCTCGACCATAACCCCCCCCCCCCCCCCACGGCAGACGTGCCCGCTGCTCAGACACCTGGCGGCCGGGGAAATTATTGACAGCTGACTTGACTGGTGCCACAGCCTCTCCTCCCCCCTTCCCCTGCCGGATGAGTCGACGACCTGAGAAGACGAGCAAGAATTTTCTGGTTATCATGTTCCTCGGTGCAACGTGGCATTTGAAGAATGTTCTGGACTGGGGCTTGCGCCGTCTATAAATACAGCCGAAACCGGAGGGCCGGCAGTTTTTATGGTATAGGCGGTTCACGGTAAAATAAGAACTTTTAAAAGTCCTGCTTAAGATTTACTTGTATACACGTTATGTAGTCTTCCACCTTATATAAAATTAACATTTAAATGGGTTTCATCACTATATTCATGCGTCGGTTTAATAAAACTATGAAATTTTTAGTAAAATAAATATTATACAAATCTGCCCATTTTCACACTTCGATGTTAAAAAAAAACAGAAAGTGAAAGAAATAATTTAAGTTATCACAAATGGTTACCTGACACTTTTTATACGACGTTAAGATATTGAACTATTTTCCATCCATCGTTACCAACTTTACTGGGAAAATGTCACTCAGTGCGCCCGTTAAAATATATGCATTCAGGAGCAGTGACTTTTTTCTAAGGTTGATTTCAAAAGTGCTCACTTCATCGCGAACAGCCTTTAGCCATCTCGCTGAAGTGCGGTGATCGGAAAAAGTCTGGTGCAGCGTGTGACGATGGCGTAGAGGACTGGACGACGACGGAAGAGTGCGAGACGACGGCAGACCAGTGTCTGTGCGGTGCGGGCGGATTCTAGGCTGAGGTACCCAACGAGTGGAGGGTTACTAAGTAAGCAGAAGTTGAACAAGTTATTGCTTCAGTGCAGAGATCTGTGCAGTGTCTTTGGCTGTTGGTTCACGAAACGAAATACTGGATACCGCAACATAAAAATTGCTTTAGTAAGAATGGCTTGAAGATGTGTAACGCTCGCACAGTCCATAAGTTGAATTGGTTAACCCCGGTGGGGGGGGGGGGGTTGTAGTCGATATTGACATTATTAGAACCGAGGAACGTTAAGTTTTCGCACGTTTAGTGTGACTGTGTAAAGTAATATTTGAAGAATCGGATGTGGATATTTTCGGGCGATAAAAGCCGCCAGAGTGGTACAATTTTCTTTAGTAGTAAAGTGAGTAAGTAAAGTCAAAATCAAATAAGATGCTCAAAGTAGTTTTCAATTATTGAAAGACCTTGAATTCACAGATTTAAATGGTTATGCTAGCTACTTAAGGGCAACCTTCACCCACAATTTCAGATTCTTGGGTTTTCTTGTATATTTACATTTTTAAACATTAGAATTTCAAAACACTAGCTGTTGACCTTACCCTGCAGCAAAGACTTAAAAACTGAACTACGAACTCATAACTATGCCACAATATCGATTCTTCCAAATATTGGTAGAATTCGTATTGTGACATATCTATGGTTCGTAGTTTAATTTTTATATCTTCTGTACTGCAGCGTAAAGTCAACAGTTAGCTCGCTATAAACATACTTTTGAAATTATCATGTTTAAAATTATAAATAAGCGACAAAAACCAAGAATCCAAAGTGGCGGTTCCAGCTTGCCCTTAAGCAATGGATATGCAAGTATTTTGAATTCTCTGCTCTGTAAGCTGCAAATAATAGTGCAATATTTTCGTATGTGACTGCGATTATTATTAAATATTTAGATAGGATAATTTGTTTTGCAGTTGAAGAACAATTGAAAAAGAACCTTTAATAATGTAGTGTTTTCCGTCATTTTAGTTTTTCAAGAAATTTCTGCAATTTTTATGAGCGAACATATTAAAATTTTGAAATGCAAGAAAGTTCTAAAATTTGCAATTTTAAATTCGATAAATTTTAACATTTTACCATTGCGTCATAAAGGTTTGAATTTCAGCTCTTTTTCTTGGTTTGGAACGAGGGCGCAAAGAAGGTGGCTTTAATAAGTAGCATTTGTCAAGGAAACAGTTTGCTACGTTTATCTGGTAGAGATAAACTAACATAAACACGCCTTCCTTTCGAATTTGTTGTACATGTGAAGAGAAAGAGAGTTAGATTTCAAAGTCCCGTGTGCTCATTCTGCTTTCGTTTCGTAATTTCTGCAGCGCCTGTATTCTCCGTTTTTTTTTTTTTTTTTTTTTTTTTTTCTTCTTCTCTCTATGACTATCACATACGAAAGCAAATTTATCCGTTCTCATCACGCGTTAAACACGAGGTTACATGGTCTGCAGCCCTGACGTATTTGGGAATGTTCTTGCGGAAGTTTTCGTTAAAGGAGGAGGGGTGAATAATATTGAAGATTCTCCACTTGTTTCCCGGTAAAATTTGTAAAAAAAAAAAAAAAAGAAATTATTTTTTACCCGAGTTTAATAATGTACAAATTAAAAAATCACGATTATAATATATATTTATTGGTTTATTCCTTGAAAATGGTTATTAATTTACAGCAACCTCACGTATCCTAATGCAACCTAACTTAAACTTAAGTCTAGATATCAAATTTAGCAATGAAAACAAATAAACAACATCAGGAGACTCCTGAAAGGGCGCTGGATCCTGATGAAAAGGCGGATTCTTAATAAACAAGATGTTGAAGAAACAAGCATTGTTCTTATTAGTTCTTCATTGCATTCCCATCACTGCCTCAGATTGGAATGAAGCCCATCCTCCTATTAAGAACATAGAAAGTATGTGGTACAATATTGACGCCAAAGCGAATAAGATTAGGTGTACACTGTCCCTTTTCCAGCTCTCTTCCCGGGAAGTAAGGATGAAGTTTCCCAATATGTGCCATCCTAATTCCTTATCAATAGGGCCACCTGTTTTTCGCAAAAAGATTCACGCGAAGGCTAGACGCCAATGTCGTATGGCATACGTGCCGTTTTCCTTCCGTTATTGGCCACGTGTCTTCGTCTATATAAAGTTCCTTGCCTAACTGGGCCAATCAGGATTAGCTAACTTCGTAACTGAGTGTCTGTGATTCGCGAGCAGACAGACATCTGGAATGCGCGGCAGTTAAAATCACACAATCACGAAACTGGATCTAAATTTAATTGCTTTGGAGTATAAGTAGTCCTGGAATCTTTTCGCGAAAAACAGGTGGCCCTACTTATCAATATAGTGTTGGCCTGTGATTGTTGTACAGATAATGTGCTGAGCTCTCATATTGTGGGCGTTACAAAACACAGATCTTCCAACGTTTTGAAAGATTCTTGAGAGAACGTAATTTTCCACATCAAAACTGTACGTTATGCTGACGTAACACATGGACACGACAAAAAAACAGATTCGCCATACTACTCTATGCTATGAGTGTTGTTTGGTTAAAACAAACAGTAATAATTTTACGTTTGTTTGGTTTTGAGTGGCCTTAAAAGATTGCACGTATTTTCTCAAGTTTGGATATTTTCATTGTTTCACGTATCTCCAGTATTTGGTTTGTGCATGGATCCATTAAATTTTTTACTTGACTTGAATCCACGGATTATGAACTTTTTCCCCCTATTATGTACTCCACTACGTTTAACTAATTTCGTAGTAGCGTACTTATTTTAAGACGTGTTCCAGATTAAAGGTTGTTCACGATGAAGTGAGCACTTTTGAAATTAACCTTAGAAAAAAGTCACTGCCCCTGCATGCATGTATTTTAACGGGCGCACTGAGTGACATTCGCCCGGTGAAGTTGGTAACGAAGGATGGAAAGTAGTTCCAGATCTTAAGGTCGAATAAAAAGTGTTAGGTAACCATTTGTGATAACTTAAATTATTTTTTTCTCTTTCTGTTTTTTTAATATATCGAAGTTTAAAAATGAGCTAATTTGTACCATATTTACTGTTATAATAATTTCACAGTTTCGCTTGACTGACGCACGTATAATGTGATGAGGCCCATGGCAATGTTAATTGTACATAAGGCGGAGCAACGCACAACGTGTATACAAGTAGATCTTAAGCAGGGCTTTCGAAAGTGCTCATTTTACCGTGGATAGCCTATAACTGTGCTTACACATGAGCTTCGCACACTTTCTTCAGTAGCTCGTGCTAGTCGTTTGCGTTCGGGAGAGATATCAGTGGAATCGGAGTCGTGACGGGGAGTTCTCTGATGGAAACGAGAACGGGAAAAGTAGGATATAATCCATTCACGGTTACTTCAGACTTTTCTGAAGATCTGCAAAAGTTCTACTTCCAGGATATTCCTCCGCCTCGTGCATGCTAAGCCTAACTAAGTATAGAAAATTACAGCAAAGGACAACGCACCGAATTCGTGTATTTTGTATAAGAACTATTTCTTACCAGGCGCTACCAACACACGTGTTTTCTAACTGTTTTTAATTCACATTACTTATAAATGAAGCACAATTATTTATAGATAAAATTAGAATAACATTTCAATTTAACACAAAGAAAAGTAACTTTTATGAACACAAGTATAAAACGCTTATGATACATGGCATATGTTGGAAATAACTAAATACGTCATACATGGGGAGAGTTCTCAAAGGTTAGATGCAAAAAGGGCGAAGAAACCGCGAATAGACTATATAGTCTGTTCACGGTTTCTTCGCACTTTTTGAATAAAACTTTTGAAAAATCTTACTATGCACGACATGTTTGGTCGTCTCATAATTTATGTCATGTATAGCTAGTATTTTACACTTCTGTAAAAATAAAAGTGTCTAATTTTTGGTTAAATTGAACTTTAAATTATATTTTACCAATAAATTACAACATTTCGTTTAAAATCAATATGAATAAAACTGGGGAGAAAATATGTGTTTTGGTAGGTCATGGTAAGAAATAGTTCTTATACACAAAATATCATTAAACTAAGTGCCCACGAATGTGGTGTGTTGTACTTTTGGTGAAATTTTCTAGACTGTTCAGTTTTGTTTGCACAAGGCGGAGGGATACCCTGGAAGTAGAACTTTCGCAGAGCTTCAGAAAAGTTGGAAGTAACCGTGAGTGGGATATAGTTCCGATTTTCACGTCCCTGGGTGTACGACACCGAACGGAAGCAGTCTGCATCTGTCACCCGACAACTGGAGCAAGATTCCTGCCTCGAGCGGACCGTGAAAAGACTTCTGCTCCTGCGTTCGGTATTTCTCCTTCAGGAGCATCTTGGCGGACGATATCAATCACCCCCCCCCCCCCCTTGTCAACCTGCCTTTGTTGCGTCGTCGTCTATCTCTCCCTCGTCTTCTGCGTCGGGACGTTTGTCGAGCACGTTGGTGGAGGGAGGGAGTGGGGAGGTAGCTGCTCGACCCCGCTGGATGAAACGATTGCGAACAAATGATCCGCGAGAACCCCGGCTTCCCTTTGACGGGGCTGGTTCAGACTATTTGCGAACTAAAAAAAGAAAATACTGCGCCCGTATGTAAAGGCACGAGAAACGAATTTCAAAAGATGTTCCTGAGACAGTTAAGCTGGACTCGCAACCATCCGCCGTTCCCGTCAGTCGCCCGTCCTTCCGCCGGTCACATGATTTTCATTCAATCGCGGACAACACAACGTTTAGATCGCGTGGTGGAGCATGTTAAGCTGATTTTGGCTGCGGCATTCTCAAAAAAAAATTTTTTTTTAATAATTTACATCTTCGCTCCGCTCGAGGAGTTCGGATAATAATTCCAACTCGAGTTACTACACGGAGAGTGGCGTTAATTCAGTTGTGAGTCGGCAGCCGTGCGGAATGGATGTGACCCGACTTGAAGAGCGCTCGTACGTCAGAATAGCTGTTATACGGGGAAGGAACGCCAGAGAACGCCATAGAGAGCTGGTGGAAGCTGTGCGGTCCCATTCACAGGTCGTTGTCTGTCACTGGTTGCTTCTTGTATCTAGCTGAAATGCAGCTACCTACCTCCATGGTTAAAATGAGACAGTCCTTCCCATTACACTGTGCATTAATGATCTCGGTATTGACATCCTAAATAAAATCCATAATCTCTTAAAATGCACAGACTATATAATAGTTTTTTTTTTCTTTCATATCGTGGGTTTTCTGCGACTGACAAGTGCTGCAATACCGTATGTCCAAAATAATGGTCAGGTTAACTACCATCACACTGCAAGAATCATTCAAAGGTCTCATAGAACGCAATAATAAGCGGAGCACTCAATTCGTAATTTTCTAAATAATTATGCGGATGTTGAATTTACACTTAAGCTAATCGTTCCTTCTGAGAGCCTTCTCCAATGTCCAAGGGCCCTGAATACAGTCGCACTTTCCTGATTGTGCCCACGATTCACTAACCTCTCAGCCACGACCGGAACTACAATAAGGTCTCAGAACCATTGCAAACTCCATAACTGAACTTGAATGATAAAAAATAGTTTTTATAACCTCATAGAGGCTTAACAGAAATTCATTTAACGTTCCACTTCTCTAATTATAAATTGGGGCGTAGAAATTTTTAGGATAAGAATTCTTTGCCTTTCTGAGATTACTGTACGGATGAATTAGCCTTTAGATCCCCATCATTTATCAAAGACGCATTTCTTCCTAGTTTACAAAGAGCGTGTATGGTAGAGAAGGATGACAAAGGAGACGATTGACAATTCGTTCCGCGCTCGTTTTGCGATATACATCTGGTGACGTGACAGTGGCAGAAGAATTTCTGTGGCTACGTATTCTTGCAAATTGTCCGCGACTTGTGTTAGAGAGCAAAATTTTTCCCAATTCCTTTGTCTGGCTTCACTATAGTCCTTAGTTCAGAAATTCTGACAGTTTCTTCTACTAAACCGAGAGAAATGCATCAGCAATTCTATAGGATTTTGCTTGCGTGGTGTTCGTCTGAACACTGTTCTAGTAATAAGATTCAAATTCATTCGCCAGTGAGTTCCTGGGCAGGAACTGCCAGAATAAATGAAATAATTTAGGATCTTCGATGCCATGTACAGTTAGTGTTACCAGACGTCCGGCAAAAGGAGGACATGTCCAGCTTTTTGACCTAATAAAATATGGCATTTTTCCACTAACACCTAATTATATTTGTGATATTATTGGTTTTTGTGCAAAAAAAGTTATTGTAACTGCGTTGGCAAACCCACTTTGTTAATCATATAAAACGTTTACGATTTTGTCCCTATTTATTTTTTAGAATCATTTTTCATACTGTAAAGTGTGTGTGTGTGTGTGTGTGTGTGTGAGCGCGCGCGCGCGAATGCTAGCGAGTTATGTATTTATTGTAAAGTTTTGTTGTGTGAAACAACTGTGAGCATACCCTTTTATTTTTCCTATACTTAGCTTTCATATTTTAAGTTAATTGATAACTGGCACATTATTTTATATAATCAATTGAACTATTAAAATTTTTTCTTTGAAATAGCAGACACTTATTTAAACAATTTTTTTCAATATTTAAAAAGTTTTTTCGTACGCAGTAAATTTTATGTGTTTTTCTTTTAGCATAAGTAATTTTCGGCGGTAATCATAAGTTGTGTTCTTTTTTTTTTATTAAGGGATGTCTTTTGGAGAGTAAATGTCCCCTGTTTATGTCCTGAGTGTTCTACAAGCCTGTGTGCGGTTGAATACCGCCACATCATCTGCGCTTGAGTGTGCCAACATGTTCGGATGCCGGCCGGGGTACTGCAGGCTCTAAGCTGCGGTGTGTTGTTGAAGAGTTGGCGAGTCTGGAGTGGGACGGAGGAGATGAGACGTATAATTCTAAGTGTTTTGAAAAGGGGGGAGGGGGGGGGGGAGACGGCACCGCCGCGCCGTCGTCTCCAGGATCCGGGGAAGTTTCGCCAGAGCTTGTTTTCGGATTCCAGATAGTTGCGACGAAGTTGCAGCGCGAGCCGTAATTTGCCCGCATGCTCCTCCTAGGCTGGCATTCATCACACGGGCACGCGCGCCCTCTCAACACTTGCTGGGCAACTTGCTCTGCACCTCCAACGCAGCATCCCCCCCCCCCCTTTTTCATCTCTACTTCGGTCCCTATGTGTCAGCCAGCTGAGTTTATAGACTGGTCGAGGTAAGCTGAGCATTTTTTTAAAGCCCTGCCTAAGGGGAATGGTGCACGGATGCGTTATATTTACCTAATTTTTGTCACAGTTTTTTTACAGAAGATTTTTCAAAATGTTTGGCACGTCAAGACTTTAATAATACTTTCGTAAACTTTGCTACATTATTAGATATTCTTATCTTTCATCAGTGCTCTGAGAATAATAAAGGCAGTGAATATCTAACAAAGTAAGGCGTTCAAAATAGTTATTTATGTCTTTTCAAACCAAAAATTTCATTAAATCTTCTCCAGAACAGCTTCTGACAAAAATCGGGCAAATAAGATGCTTTCGTGCACCATCCCCCTTAAGGTGGCCGCCTGGTTGAAGGAATTTTGCACGTCTGAGGCCTAAAAGCATGGAAGTGCTAGGGGCGACCGAGACATGCGCATCAACTCTCCCAGTGCCTTCACGCGCAAAACACTGACCTGGCGTAAAGTCTTGCCGTCGATAATGCTCCTCTATGAGACTTTCAGCCGATACCATACCATTTTATAACGTAATAATAATAATAACGGTTTGATGCACGTCCCTATACCTCTTTTAATGTTTTGTACCGAAATGTTCACACCTAAAAATGACCGCGAAAACAGCCGTTTGCACCATCACAAAAAAAGAACCTGTTTTAGAGAGAATTGGAGGAACTGAAAAACGTACACAGACGCGTACCGTTTCTTAAATGATATTCGTAAGCAGACCTCACTCACACACGTTGGACGGTTCTTTAATAGAACGTTTATACTGGAACTCTGCACACCATTCGGTGGCCTTCCCAGGTGGCCACCTTAAGACTCTCGCCTACCTGGAGATGTTTTTTCGCGTTTGAGGCCGAAAGGCGCAGGAGAGATAGGGGCGACACTGCCTCGCGCGTTAAATACGCCGTCGCCTCTAAGCTCAACGCTCTGAACTGGCATGCAGTGTTCTCGTCGCACTGCGTGTAACTATGGGACTCCCAGCGGCGACCCTACTATGTTATTGGTGGAAAGTGTGTTGGAAGGGTCACTGAAGGACCCTTGATTATTTTTGTATGTATCTGACCCGTATCTTTCGAGAAACAACGCTTTGAAAAGGCGTTTTTTTTTTTAAGTATTCTGAAATGGTGTTTCTAATGTACTTGATGTCTCAAAAGCACCCAACAGCCATCGTCTGAAGTGTGTGATCTTTTCGTTGATCACACATCGGATGTACGTCTAATAATTTCGCAGGAAGACGTGAATTAGTAATACTCTGTAATGCAGTTAGTGTAAGCTTCAGGTAGCCGGGGGCCTTAAGATCTTCTTCTATGCGCGTTGTGTATTCTTCCACTATATGTGAAATTAACATTTACATGGCTCTTACCACTTTATTTGTGTGTAGGTTAAATTAAACTGTATAAAAAATTATTAGAAAAGTTGATACTAACGAATTTGCTTATTCTTACACTTACAAGCCTCATATCATTCCACTATCTCCAAATTGTTACATAAAGGCTGTTCACAGTAAACTTAGGACTTTTAAAAGCCCTGCTACTTGTATGCACTATATGTAAAATTTACATTGCAATCGGCCTGATCACTTTATTCATGCGCTGGTCAAATGAAAATGTGAAATTATTAGATAAACAAGTATTTTACCAATCATTTCATTTTTACAATTAAATGTATTTAAAAAAATAGAAACGAAAATAAATTGTTTCAGAATTCACGAATGTTCACCCAGCACTTTAATTCAGCGTTAAGTCGTGGAACTATTTTTTCCCATCCGTCGTTACCACCTTCACTTGGCGCGTGCAAGTTAGATTGTCCGTTAAAATGCACGCATGTAGGAGTAGTGACATGTTTCAAAGGTTGATTTTAAAAGTGGTCATTTTAACACGAATAACCTATAACATTTTTAATTCTAGGTTACGACATGAAACTAGTTTCCTTCCGTCGTTACCAACTGTATAGAGAGCATACCAATCAGTGTGCCCCTTAAAATACACACAGATAGGGGCAGTGACATTTTTCAAAGGTTGATTTCAAAAGTGCTCATGTAACCCTGAACAGACTTTATCAGATATTTGTGTGTCGGGACACTAGATTTTCGCGAAAAGAATCTCTGGTTGCGTTTCAAAACATTTTAGCTCAGTTCCATTTTCTCTATTGGATTATTTTAATTACTACGCAGCTTAGGTGTCCGATCACGAATTATAGCTGTTCGTTTCCGGAGCTAAGTAATCATTTCTTCGTACAAACACACGCGGCCAACAATCAAAAGAAAACTGCAGCCGTGGACGTAGGATACTGAAATATAGACTGCGTTCAGATCTTTTCACGAAAATTAGGTGTCCCGAATTATTGTCATATCGTCGGCTTCATTTCTGCTCGTAATTCAGCCTACTTCTGAGCCTCCGTAACTAAATCAGGTTCATATTCGACCAAATCGATTCGGTTGAACCCTGTTTACGGTCTGATTAGTTTTCAACGCTCCAGAGCAGCACAGACATACTTTTTTTTTGTGTCCCTGCGGTTATTTCTGACACATTTATACATTGATCTCTATCAATATATATTTTTTTTGTGAAATACGCAAATGCCTAGGCAGCTACACCAAGCGTTTGACGTAAAATGTTCATTAACATTTGTAGGTGTAAAATATAGGAGCTACCGATGTTAATGTAAAATCTGGTGCAACATATTTTTGTGTAAAATAATTTTTGTATTTAAATTAATTAAATTTAAGTATGTGTCTTAAGCAAAGCTTTAGGTATGGCACTATACGTTGTAAGTTATAAATTATAGTGAGTTGTAGAAATTAAGTGAATGTGTGTACTTTGTCCCACCAACTCTCTGCTAGTATTTTTTTTTCACTCACTAATAAATAAGATGATTCCTACAACTCATTCTACTGCAGTATTTTCTAATAGTGCATGCAATAAGTCGAACTACTTTTCTGTCAGGAGGGTCCTTGCGGTGTCTATATTTGTTTATCTATCCTTTTTTGTTATAGGTAGGTAGGTAGTTGGGCGTAACGTTTCGTCGACAGCGAGGTCATTAGGAACGGTGCAAGTTGCACAGGGGAGAGATCGAGGAAGGAATGAGAAGAAATTGGCAATGACCTTTTTTTTGGGATTCATCCCAACAGTCGCCTGTAGTGATTTCGGAAAACCATTGAAATCGAAATCAGGATGGCAGGACGGGGAATCAAACCCGGGTCCTCCCGAATGCTAGTCCAGTGAGCTACTACTGCGCAACCTTGCTCGGTTTCTTTGTTACAGTTTTAGCTATAGGCATACTGAGGGAGGCAGCCATGGCCCCAACCGCAGCCATAAATGGCCAATCCCTCTCTGCCGCAATGCAAGCGTCCTTGCGTGGCTTCCCTTCTTCGTAAGCGTATGCGTTTAGGTCCCGTACGTACCTCGGACGTACACTTAACCCTTAGATTATGGTTTGTATTGGCTATTCACCGTAACGTGGCACATTTTAAGACGCTGGTGAATTTTTCCTTTCAGCCAATTTTGATCTTTCCTCCACTCTTTGACATAAACGTTGCCGTGTGACTAATGAACGCAATGTATTCATCTCACTACTCTCAAAAATTAACGTCTGATGCCGGAATCACAGAGACCCGACAAGCACGACACGATAGCCCCGATACCACACGTAGAACTAAACAGCCAATAAAATACAAGATAGATCTGACGTAAGCCAGAACAATTCTGTTATCCGACCAGCGATTTTGGATTAGAAATGATTTCTATTTTCGTCGCGTTGTGCGGCACGACACACAGGGTGTACAGTCTTGCAAAATGAAATTGTATGGTAAGTTTTCCCTACAATGGCAAATACGCAGCTTAAAAGAAAAACATGTTGAAAATTACTCTATGTAATTACCTTTGTATGCATTAGCGAAAACACTTTGTCACCATCATTTATTCCACATTACCCGTCTGCCCACCGCCTTTGAAACTAGCGTTGTTAATCAGCGCCTTCTAAATGGTTCCGAAAAATTCTACTCATCGTGTCGCGTCATTTAACTTTAGGGCTGTAAATTCGAGCAGTCACATTAAGAATATAAATGTCGTGTCGTGGGTGCGGTTTTTTTGTCGTGCCGTGCTGTGTTTGTCAGGGCTATGTGTTTCCTGCTTTAGGCTATCAGTGGTTTATACCTGTTGGAAGGGGCTTAAAAATTGCTCACTTTACCGTGAACAAATATGTGTACGGCAAGAATATGTTTAACACTTTGAGATCGGCAGATATTTATAAGACAACAAAGACAAGATAGAAGTGAGATACTTATATCCACTACTACTACTACTCATAGACTTCCTTAGTGGTTGAAGGCCTGCCAATAATGTACGTTGTAGAGCACAGTAAGCATGTCCACTGTCATGTTGGCCACTAGAGTGGCAAAGAGTGGGAACACAGAGACCAATAAAACAGGTGTCTGTTTTAGTGGTCTCTGTGTTCCCACGTTCATTATTGGCAGGTCTTCGACCACTAAGGAAGGCTATGAGTTGATTTTGCCCCAATAAAATGTCTTTATTTGTGTAAGTTGTTTTACAATCACACGTGTCCTTTTACGGAGATGTAACAAAGATATTTTTATAGTCAGGAAAGCTATTGTTACTGAGCTGTAGAGTCATTGTAAGATCATGTTAAACACTGGCAGTACAACTACTGCATGAAAATGCTAGTTTTCTTTTCAATGACAAAGAAATTTTCAAAATATTTTTGCTCGAGCTACAGTCGAGTGTAGTGTAGTCCTTAAGTGTTAAGAAATAACTGACTAGCTGTCACACGTCGTGTTAATTTACCCGCCTTGTTGTAACGAAGTTGGGCAGAGGGCAACGTACCCGTCTGAATGAGCAGGGCAAACGACACGATAGTCGGGGGGGGGGGGCACGTAGTTCCAGAAAGCATTGCACACTCCTTCCATTTCCGGCAGCGAGCGAGCTGTAAGAATCTAGTTGAGGTGGATATATAGGATATATACTTGCTTATCCTCAATCCGCCCTCCCCATCAATCTCCGGGTAGCCGTGCTCCTCGTCTCGGAGACGTCATCCGGCAGTCAATATCGCCGATGCCAGTACATCAGTCAATATCGTCTTGGCGGCGTCTGCCCGGGGTAGTCACCCTCCTGCTGTGACGGAGCACGGAGCGAGTGCCGGGTGTACATTCCCTTCGCACAGTGGCGTTTATTCCATAGACACAAGGCAAGCAATGCTTACCCTATACATATTGGAAATGTTTGCCTGTTTATAGTTTCCGCCTTAACTTTAATTTTAAACACATTTAAATCTGAGTTTCCCATTTCCGATTCGGGAAACAGGCTTTTCGTAACTCCCGTACCGTACACGCATAGTGCTGCCATCTAGTATTTATTTCCACAAACGGGAGCGACTGGCGATGAATCGAACTCGCAAGCGAGTTAAGCTGCCGCGATCCTTCGGCAGGGTAAGCAGTCGTTCTGTTGGCGTCCTTCAGTCGTAATTTTTCCTTTGAAAGTGGATGAAAGTGTTCGGGAAAACGGGAGTTTTCTTATAATGTGTAATATGCTCTCTAAATAATATTATGTTTAATTATTATTACATTCATTACGTTTTCATATTTATAACTGATGTTAGGTATTATAAAACGGTAAGTACATGTGGAGGGTAAGAAAAGTTGGAAGTTGCGTTTGTTAGTAGAAATTGGAAATGGATCCACAGCCGGGCACTAGCAAATGTTATCTAAAACACTCAGCGAGGCTATTATATTGCTTATCCTGTAAAAAAAAAAACTCAATACACGCCACTCCCTTCGCAGACCTTCCTCCGCGTGCCAGCAGCACTCCCACGACGACTTCACGATCGTATTCTCTCCTTAGAGATAGATAACATTATCTTAGTAATGGCTGTTCACGATAAAGTGAGTTTTTTTAAATCAACCTTAGAAAAAAATTAACTGCCACTACCTTCATATACTTTAACGGATGCACTGAATGACATGCGCCCAGTAAAGTTGGTAACGAAGGATGGAAAGTAGTACCATATCTTAACGTCGAATTAAAATTGTTAGGTAAAAATTTGAGATAATTTAATTTTTTTTCTTTCTGTTTTTGTAATGTATCGAAGTGTAAACATTAGCAGATTTGTAATATTATTACGTTTATAATAATTTCACAGTTTCACTTGAGCGACGCATGAATAAAGTGATGAAACACATGGCAAAGGTTAATTTTACATAAGACGGAACAATACACAACGTGCATACAAGTATATGTTAGCAGAACTTTCAAAAGTGCTAATTTTACCGTGAACAGCCTATACGCTGGTGTACTCACTTTGAACACAACAGTTTACATTCCAGTCACGAATAAATACATCGTATCAGGCGTTGCGAGTAACAAATGTTTTGTTCAGAACTGTACTGATGTCTATAGACTATTCACGTTAAAGTGAGGAATTTTGAAAGCACTCCCATTTGGAATAATAGTCATTGAATATATTTTATTTTGGCCTTAGGCGCTAACTTCCTAGAAGTGTGGAATCTACACACTGTTTATTACTTGGTAATATTTATTTAAAAATGTAGTTAAAGGTTGAAAAATGGCTGAACTAAAAAATTAACTAGGGCATCGAAAGTGCTCACTTTACCGTGAATAGCCTATAACGCTCCATCATACGTAGCTCAGTCAAGTTTGTGGACGCCGTGGTGCGTGGCTGCCTACACTCGAAATTTGTCTATGGTAGAGACCAATAAAACTTTATTGGTGCTTGATGTTTCTAGCAGCAGTTGTTCATGATAGTACGCAATGGTACCTCCCACACGTCAGGTATCTCCCTCATTTGACGTTGTCTTCTGCTCTGTACAGCGCAGATCATAAAAGCGGCTTCCTGCGCTCAACATTCCACATACATGACGTGAGTTTGTTTGGCGCTACCGAAGTAACTGTATGTATAAGGGCAATAAAAATTGTTGTTGAAACCAAATAACTTTATTGTTACCATCTGGTTGCCCCAAACTGTAAAATTTGATTTGTGCAACTAAAGATTTGTTTGGCTCTACGTACATTAAACTGTTTCGGTTAATACCAAAAGTAATTGAAAGTCCCACCGTGATTCGAACCTAGATCGTCTGCGCCCGAATGCTACGCCCTAGCAACGTCACCGAAAGTGACTACTGAATTAACGCGAATGTTCTTAAATAAGTTTGTAAATTTCAAATACTGGACAACGTGCGAAAATAAATATTTCGAGTTTTACACTTTTACTGTTTAATTTCCTGTTGAACTTGTTTTATTCTGATTTTTACACCATTATTAAGCATCAATAAAGGCAGTAGTGATAAACATTTTTACTGCCATAATTTTTCCAAACATTACAAACAAACTCTCGAGTTATATTTTCGAACGAAGGAGTCAAGTGAGCGGCCAAACAAGTATATACAGTTGATTGAACTAAATATTTTGTTGCCAGTCGGTTTTTTGGCCCAACTCTGAGGTTTTGTTTGTTCAGTCATGTATTTTGTTAAATGAACAAACTTAATCTTGTTACTTTTCAAGTTTTGTTTACTCAACAAAATATTTTGTTGTGACAGTAGTATAATTATCTATGTTTTGGCATAGGATTCATGGAGCAGGATCTAGGATCCTTCTGCCATCTTGGTAGGCGTGGCCGACAGCCATGTTGGTCGGTGCAATCCACCATCTTTGTTGGCGTCACAGCCATGGCTTGATGCCATGTTGGAGTTTCTTCCCCACGATATCCATAGAAATCATTTTACTAAAAGAAATTTAATAAAAAAAGTATTATAATAAAAAATTATAAAAATTAAAAAGTATCGGCCGCCACCTTGGATTTGTAATAATTATATAAGCTTGGAGTGTCACTGCCGATCATAATTCCATTAAAAACTAATTTTATAAAAATTTCTTAAATAATTTCGGCTCGCCACTTCGATACCCAGTGCATCGGAGGACGTATTGATTCACCCTACTCCCTCACAAAAAGCCTGTAACAAAAAAAAGTATTTTAATAATTTCGGCCTGCTACCTCGGATTTCTAAAAGTTCCAATCGCACTTTTAACTATTGATAGTTTTGTCTATATATATATATACATACACACACACACACGTTTTTAAAAATGTATTTTATTATAACGCCTTTATTAACACTTTTTTGTTTTCAAAAAAATTGTTTAATTAAAAAAAAGGGTAGTATTCAGCTCCGTATTTTGTGAAAATTAAACTGCCAGACAGACGCACCTGCCGTAACAGGCCTACATCTAGATGCCACTGCGTGGAAAGGAATTTGGAGGAGGGGAAATGTTGTCGACCACGAGCCAAGTGCAAGCGAACTGACCTTGAAATCTGCATCCCATACAAATAAACCTGAAAGAATTCAGTTATTACCGACCGTATTCAAGATCAAGGAAGCAGGTGTTTGTCGCTGATTTTGCAGGGAATTTTGCACGACATAGCCAGCTTCGACGAGTTCTTCGATGGTGGATATATTCTCGTTGGCGTGCGGCCAGTTTCCCGCAGACTGCAAAGCGACCAGTAGCCGTAGTCTATCGACTAGTTTGTTCAGATCTTGTTCAGATCTTGGTAGTCTATCTTGCATTTGGCGTTGATCTTCTGCAGCAGCAGACCCGGACCCGAGCCAATAGCTTCGACCAATCGTGGAATCAATCCCATGATAATGCCTAATTTCGTATGGGTTGTGTCCTTAAATCACCGTGTTGAGGGGCTGTAGCAGACTACGGTAATTGCGCAAATCCGATTCGGTGTAGTGTCCGGGATGCTACGAAACAGAAGTTCGCACAGACCATACATCAGTTTAAGTTGCGCTTGACGATCTTCATCACATCTCATAGAAAAAAAAATTACTTCCTTGTTTCCGGGAAACCATTTTATCATAGTGCTTTCGCAAGCGGTGCGTCGTGTCACTGTTCCGATCAGAGTAGGAAGCGATGTAGTGCTCCACCAGGGTGCTCACCTCTGGTCCACTCTATCGTATTCGTTTCCATTCTCGCGCACGCAGCAAATCGATAAGGAACAAATTGTCTTCGTCGCTAGTGATGCCCCTATATATATATATATATATATATATATATATATATTCACTCTCGTGTTGAGGAAAGTCGATGCTAGCATTCAGCACCTTCTTGCTGTGTCTCTCAACATCGGTTTCCTCAGCCAGTTTGGACATTAACGTATTTTGAAGAGCCTTCAATTCGTCCCATCTGCACATTTGACACATTGATCAGGTCTGTTATATATGCCTTTATGCCCCTGTGTGCCAGTTGATGGCCACGAAATCCTCAACCACATAATTTTTCACATTCTGATGCTACTACAGAAATCTTCTTGCTGCTCCCCTGAAAAGCGAGCACATTTCAGTTTCCAAGCCAAAGGACAAGTACGTACAACTGCCAAAGTGTAAAATACAAGCCAATACCTGCTTTAGAACGTAGAATAGTGTAGTCCTTTGATACCTATAATTATAGACTTTATTTTTGCATTCTGAACGTTGTCTCGGTTAAGTTGTGTAGCTGACAAAATACACTGACTTGTTTCATGCCGGGGCCGCGGTGGCTGAGTGGTTAGACTGCTCACCTCACACCATGGCGAACCAAGTTCAATCCCCAGCCGGGCCAATGCGGATTTTCGCAAGTGGGAATCATGCCGCTGGTCGGCGGGTTTTCTCGGGGATCTCCCGTTTCCCCTGCCATTGCATTCCGGTGCTGCTCCATTCTCACCTCATTTCACTCTCATCGGCTCTTAAGACCTCGTTGTTAAGAGCCGCCCAAATCTCTGAACTCACCTCAACTCATTTTATGGAGCGCTGTAAAAACGCTCTTTACTGGGACAAATAATGTGTTACCACAAAGAAAAAGTTGTTTAAATATGAACCACTGCAAAGTTGGCTTACCACAAACATAATATTCGTTTGATGTGTTTAGTAATAACTATCATAAACTTGCATTGTCATTACAATAGTTCAGAATATTTCTTTGTAGTGATGTTAGTTACACTGTAAAAAAAATTGTGCTCTGGGAAATAACCGTGAGTAGTAAATAAGAGACGAGAAACAAATCTTTCAAAATTATATTACATAAAAAATAAGATTACTAGGACGGTTCCGAGACTGGAATCCGCACGCCCGAGCTAATACCCTTACGCCCTTCATACGACCACAATGTCTGATAGTGGTCAAGTTACTTTTGTGAGGTAGTTTATGTCAAGTACATAGTATCATTGGCCAGAATATGCCACCTCTTAGAAATAACTGAGATTAGTGATTTGGAGAATCACTTAACTTCAGAATGACATCAAGAGTCTTCAGGGGGACTGTACATTCGCTCAGTTGCAGTTTCGTAATCGCAGATTGCATTAGTTTATGAATTTTTGCGTTGGGAGAACAGTTACATTATACGGCAGAAAACCGTTATAAATTGCTAAACTGTTATCTTTGGCACGAAGTATCATTTCTTTACTCTGAACAGATGCAGCTGAAATTATGTTTATTAATTAGCAATAAAGGAAGGTAATATTGTCAGAAAACAAATCTTAGGTATTATTAACAGCAAACACATGTGTTCCTAACCTTCTCTTTGAATTTAAGCAATATTTTGTTTTGCGGTGAAGAAAAGAGCCTCAATGAAATGGTTTTATTTGCCGTACAGGAAACTTTGAACGGATTTTGTAGAGTGCGTGTTTCAATTTATAGACTTAATATCTTTCCTACTATTGCTGTTCGATTGATGATAGTGAAATTTTTTAATCCGTTTCGTGGTAATGTCCTTGTATATTTGAAATGCTTTGATTTCTCAATAGCACCATATAGTTTTTTGGAAATTCGAGGAATATTTGCTTAGAAAATCGGATGAACGCACACTTTGAATACTCGGGTTTGTAATTCAGACACACTTTTCACGTTGGTAAGTGTGGCGATTGTAAAAATAATTCCTGAGTGAACACTTTTAGTGCTTTCTCAATGTACATGCAAATTTCATGGCTGGTATGTCTTGACATCTGGAGCTATGGCCCCGGAAAACAAAACAAGTATTTTGTAGATGCAAATGCTCGCCAAAGAACTCGGAAAGCACTTTGTAAAGCAACTTTTTCCTAACGTACGTAAATTAATTTAAAACTAGGACAAAAACATTTCCGTTGCACGAGGAAGATCCTAGCCGAAGTAAATAATGTGCATCTCCGTTCCATGAATTTTACGAGTATTCTGCCTTGCAGAAGAGATAGAATTAGCTGTTTTTGTTTAATTAAATCCCGTTTTCAAGGCACCAATTCGTTTCTTCCTTTACGTCGCCTCACTGTTAACCTGATTAAATACACGAAATTCTAAATCGCCTGCCTCAGTCTTGCTTCAAAGAGAATAGTGAGATGAAATTTCCGAATGCTTAACTCAGTTAATAATTAAACCTAATATCCGAATACATAGAAAATAAATCAACAATACTAATAATAATTTCTGGGCCACGCAGAACTGCATAAATATACTGCAATATATTTTTTGTTTAGTCCTTTTCCGCAAATTCCTTAAAGATAATATGACAGCCCGAACATCAAAATTGTTTTTGATGATTTCGTTAAACCAAAGTACTTAAAATACTCCAGTTAGTATTTAGGCCGATTATCTGCATTTAGGAGCCAATATTAGTCATCTGTAAACGAGCTATACCTGAATTATTTTCTCTGTACTGAGTTGAGGATGTATTAAGGTATCATGCGAATCTACTCTTATGGATGTGAATTTTTTTTTATGTTACAGGGAATTTTTATTACTGTGGCGGATGAGTAAGTAAGGTTCCCTGTTGTGTTACGGATTGTAGTTTTAACACATGTACAAAGTCCCTTAAACGATAAATACCCTGATCCCTTCGTGACACAAGCTTGAATATTCCACTTCCGTAAGAAATCAGAATCTTGATATTCCAATAATATTAAACCTCATGCTGTACATTTGCATCATCCGAAATCATTGTACACTTAGATGTGTTTTTCGTTGTCCAAATGTGACGCTCTTACTTAAGAGTGTGGCAGAAGGGCATAATACCAGCCCAACAAACTACCAACACGAAAAACGAGAATTTGGCAATTGACGTCTGAAAGGAATACACAAATATTAAATATTTTCAATTGTGTCATTTATTTTTATCTTTTTTCTTTCAGTTCAATATTTTCAGAAATATAAATAACTGTAAAGCTATATATATATATATATATATATATATACACACACACAAGTTCTATATACAAATATAAATATAGCTGACAATTTATTTATGCACAAGACTGGTTTCTTTGAAAATTTTAGTAGCTTTGCTCAGAAAAAGTATCATGACACACTGAATATTATGAGCATTTTACACCTACTCTGTGGAGCCTATACAAAACTGCGAAAATATTATCGGCTGTCTAAATAAAACTCCATGTAACAACACTAGCCATATAGAAAAGATTTAAATGCATGTGTATTTTAATAACATTATAAAATGTCCATTCCACTATTTAACATGAGTATTTTTCATCTGCCCAGTGGGCAATAAAATCATTCATCAACTTTAACAATTTGAATTCTGAAAATCTTGCCTTGAATAAAGATACTTTTTTAAAGTTGTATTTGAAATCATCATTGAGATCAATACTAACTTGTCTCTTTAAAACGGGATTGTCTCCATTTAATTTCAATCATTTTCATGATTTCCTTTTAACATTAATACAACTGCCATGACTTTAAAAGAATTTCTAAAATTCTACTCTGATGTTACATTTCTTTTCACAGTTACATTACTGTATAGCATCTTAAACAGCTGTATCAATAGAATCATAAATTTAGTCTAAAACAGCTGATTTTTCTAAATTTAAAACATGCATTTTGTATTATTTGTAAAACCTCTATCTTGCTTTTGGGATTCAAAATATCCCATATTTTCCTCCTATTTGCCAGAAGGGCCATTACATTGAATACTTATCTGTGTACAGAAGACTATTCTCAGGAGCAGTCATTCTCTCCAGGAGAAGGCTTTGCCCCGAGTTTGTATACGCACAATTTTCAGTTACAATTTGCCTAGGGTAAGGATGTATTAAAACCCCACCAATCACCATTCATAGAATATTCCGCTTTGTTCTCTACAAGTCCAAAATCAAGTAGAAATGATGTCACTTTCGGTGCTGCCATCGGCGGAGAGCGCTGTCGTCAGTTCGAAACACTGCCCTGCTAAGGCGCTGCGCTGGTGGCGCCATGCGGCGGAGGTTCTGGGAAACGTCCGCAGCGGCCATACAGTCTTGAGTTGTGTGTCGGGCGTGAAACGAACTTCTACCAGTCCGCTAGGCCAACTATGCAAGGTCGCCACATTGCCCGTGTACAATGTCACTCTGCAGGATATCTCGTTGCAGCCGGAAAGGTAAGAAGTTTTCTTCAACACTCACGTAGGTTGGAACACAGTTTTAGAATTTTGCATAGTTTTCATTAAGGAATTAAAGCGGTGGAGTTGGTCAGACATAGATCAGTACGGCGAGCCATGATCGGGGCGCAGTCAAGGCGGGCAAACGTAATTTGCGAGGGGCGGAGTTTTCCATTCTTGCCAATGGGTGTCTCACAAACAAATGGAAATCAGGTGGTGCCATATATGGACTGTAATGAGGATACCCCATAATGTTCCGGTGAAATGACTGCTTAAGATCGACGTCAAATGCCATGTTGAATTACTAGCTTTTCGCGTATTTCAGCCATTTAGTGACACTTGCATTAAAACTGCAACTAAACCTCTAGGGCATTACGCTGTTGAACGAACATAAATTCTCAGCTTTTGTCAGGTAATAATTCTCCGTAATTAGTGCAACATTAACATTACATACATTCCATTTCACATTTACTAGATAATGTGTGGATAACTGGTGACTATATTTGAATGCACTTGTAAATTTACAAAGTCAACGTGGTATAATAAGACACATTTAATTTTTACATTGAAATGAAAGTTATAACGCACAAATGGAAAATTCAACATGGCGGGAGCCGCGGTGGCGCATCGGCAAGGGCAAGGCGAACTAGGTTTAATTCCTGGCGCGTTCACCCCCAGATATTCGCTCGAAGGAATCTTGCGGATGACGCCGCTGTTCGACGGGTTTTCTCGGGAGTCTCCGGTTCCTCCCCAGCGTTGCATTCCGGCGCCGCTCCCTACTTATCTAGATTCATCCTCATCGGCTCGCAAGTCATTGCTTGCTTGTTTTTTAATCGCCACAAATCCTGCACGGTCATTTAAAAAAAACTGATAGAATTGCTTGATTTTAGAGTAAATTTGCTTGTTGTTTAGAATGTGTAAATTCCTAATTTTCAAACCATGATTTTGGAACAAAAAACCTGGATTTTGACCTTAAATTGTGTGATTTTGCGATGAAAATGTGGGGTGGTCCAGGACCCGCATTATACATCCACTATTATCCACCGCTGTTTCATCACTGGTTACGATGTTTTCCATCTACGTGTCTCCGTCATTAAGTAGTTCGCCTAACTGGTGCTTGAATTGCGATACAGAGTATTTTTAATACAAATTTTCCCACGTTTCTATTAAACGTGCATCCAATGTGCTCACTTATGAAATGAACACACACTTCATTCTAGGCCTGTTGGTATTTTTCAGGACGTTACTCACACAACAAATAAGTCTATTATTTTTAGAGTACTCTAACATAGATAAAAACGGCTTTTTCCAAGCGGTTTATCTCAGAATATACGCATAAGATGCATACAGTAATATTCAATAACCCTGGATTGAACCTAGCCACAGACTTGCCAGAAACAAAATGATAGGATCATCACTTATAGCACCACACGCAGCACGACTAGGAAACTGCACGCCAGTTCAGAGGCTTGCGCTTAGTGGCGTTGGCGCACTTGATGTACGCAATATTGTATCCCTTATCGCTCCCTCCCTACTGATCCTCAATCGCGAAGAACTGGTAGGCAGGCCTCTTCGAGTGCTGCTGATGTGTTAATGAAGAGGGGGGGAAAAACACTAGTGCTTCTGTTTTTAACATTTGGCCACCCGATTTGTACACTTTTGCGATAGTGGAGTTCGTCGTTAGTGATGTCGCGAATAATGCCACATAGGAAAGACCTCCTTTGCCAGTGATGTCTCGTATTCTTTGTCGTCGACATTTGTGAATCAGTTCTTCAATCCTGGCTGTATTATGTTTTGAGGTTGCCGTGATTGGTCTGCCGCTGCGATATCTGAACTTCCGCGGACGAGCTTTTTGCAACATTCACTTGCGTATTGCGCACTCATTGCTCGCTCATTATACACCTCTGCCACTTGCATGTAGATTCCGATGGAAGACACGTGTTTAGCAAATAAAATCCACGTTGAAATTAGTTCCGCAACAAGACCGCTCATTTCGAAGACCTGGGTCGAACTGTCGGACAACGCTGCGGCGCGAACAGCGAGTATAACGTGAAATAAGTTCATTCACCTAGCATGCTAAGAATGCTGCAAAAACTTTATTTGATATACCACACGGTAATATTACATATTGATCTACCTTAGTAGATTCTACTCTATGTTAATGATTACGATTTTTAACCAAAAGGTAAAGGTTTTGCTATCATATTATATATATATATATATATATATATATATATATATATATATATATATATATATATATATATATATATTATACGCATGTTTATTCTAAAAAAGTGAAATAAATTGGCTTTTGAAAAGAAATTGCAGTGGTAAAAATAATTTCAGGAATGCGAGGATATATATATATATATATATATATATATATATATATATATATATACACTTATTCTTTAAAAAAGGGATATATATCACTTTTTTAAAGAATAAGTATATATTGTTGTATTGCATGTTGTATTATACGCGTGTTTATTCTACAAAAAAGATATATATCTTTTTTAGAAAAAAAAATATATATATATATATATAATTTTTTTGTAGAATAAACACGGGTAACCAAAACATGAAAAAATGTTTAGGAATGTCTTTCTTTGCAGCATTTTTTTAAATACACTGGACCATCGTCATCTGCGTAAATCTGGAAAATACTTATTTTCATTTTCGTTTTCTTCCGTCTATCCTCTTTCTTTTTCCTTCTTCCGGCATGTTCTGTGATTACTTCCCGCTGTGCGTTTCCAGATGCCGCTAAAGTCATTCCACGGCATTTTCTTTTTATTGTATAATCCCTGCTGTCCCCGTTCGTCTGAATGTAATCCGTTTCCCTGGGCTCACGCCGTAACTATTCTGACATAAAACGAAAGTCGTGAAATCTGCTTTTTGATAGGATATTTAAGAGAGTAGGGTGTCACTGAAGTCAACGGGATCATTGTAGCTTATATGTATTTAACAGTAACGTGTTTCTGAAAGCTGGCCAGTAAGGAGCCAGGTATTTTTAAAAAGTACGTCGATATTACTTCCAGCAACATTTTAATAACAGTTACAACAGGTATTAAATTATTTTATGTTTACAAAGCTCCATAGATTCAAAGCACTCCTGGGTGATTTTGTACTGCTTATTTGAATATAATGACGGGCATTCAAAGTTCAAATTTCTGAAACAGTGACCAAGTTAATGGTTGGTGGTCACGCACTGTATATCAAAGAGTCATGTTGATATGGTGAATTTTTAATAACTGTACGCAGGAATGCTACTATAGAATTGTGGTCTTTGCCTTCAGCGGCATCTGTTAGCAGTGTGGCATATATTACATCGGGATTGACTTTGTTTCTTTGAACAAATTTCCTCTAGAAATGATGCGAGGGCATCTTGGGTTTTCTTGGAGGGAATTTTTAACGAAGAAGAAATTTTGTTGACCTTTTAAGACGTAGTAAACGCATGAACTATAGGCCTATTAAAAATATATATAGCGATGTTTATTTTAGGAAATGGAAGAGTCTGCTCGTTACTACTTTATTTCTATATCGTTGAAATACACTTAAGTTGAATAGTTCTCTACATAAAACAAGTAAATCTTTTTACAACTTTTTCTTGGTTCTATCCATTAAAGGTCTAGTGTATTTTCTTAACGATTAAACTAGAGCTATAAAATTGTTTACATTCTGTTTTACGTTGAAAGTAACGGAAGATTTTATGTGGTACTAATTTCAGATTGGATAACATCAGTCCAATGCTTGGTCTTTTAAGATTACGCGACGAGTACTCTTTTCCAGACATAAGATCCCACACCATCTACATTTTTGTGATAATTCGCGTTTAAAAAGTTTAGAAGCAGCCTTATCATAAACCGTTAACGTAATGGAATAGAAGTACCTTCTTTCCGTAAAAAGGACATGCATTGGTTTTAATTTTACGTCTTATTATTATAAATCTTAAGGATTCGGGGCTGTCTAGTCGTTACAAATATGCTTTCCTCTCAGCACAGTCTCAATAACGACCGATAGGTAGATCCATAGTACTGGCACACGAGGTTCCAGAAGTTCTTGTTCTCCTGCGACTATACTTCATAGGATTTTTCGGGGCGTAAAATTTATACAGGATGTTTGAAAATCCTAGTTACAACACTCTAACGCTGGTAGTACACGTTAAATGGAACAACTTTTGCCTATAAATATGGGGTCGAAGACGATTTGTGCCATCGCTAGTGGGCCTGTGCCTTCGCCACCCCGTTATCCAGATCTCACTAAGATGGACTTCATTCTCTGGGGCTACATAAAGTCGCTAGTGTACGAGACTCCCGTGGATTCAGATGTTACCATCATCGCACGAATCCATGCCGCTGCCGCACACATTCGCGCTGCTGTGATGTAGTAGCGGCGACTGAAGAAAGCATGCTCCGTCGTTTTCGATTGTGCATCCGAGAAGGTGGCCGTCATGTCGAATTGTATCTGTAACTTGGTGTAAAACGTGTGAAGAGTGAAACCTATTTTGTAAACAACAGCCACCAGATACCAATAAATACCACAAAACTAATACACCTCCATCAATGTAAGCCGATTAGGCCTACTGCAAATGCTCACCTCAACGTAATTCTCGGTAGTTATCGAACGATATTGTACACCTCAAAGCGCGTATCATTTTGTGTAGGGCGGGTTGCCCACCATAAAACTCTCACGCCCTCTAGTAACGCAACTAAAGGCTGTACACGATGACGTGAGCACTTTTGAACTCAACCTTAGAAAAAAGGCACTGCCCCTGCGTGCATATATTTTAACGGGCGCACTGACGGACAGGCGCCCAGGGCCAATAAAGTTGGTAACGAAGGATGGAAAGTAGTTCCATATCTTAACGTAGAATAAGAAGTGTAAGGTAACCATCTGTGATAACTTAAATTATTTATTTCGCTTTCTTTTTTTTTTAATGCACCGAAGTATAAAAATAAGCAGATTTGTAAAATATTTACTTTTTTAATAATTTCACAGGTTTACTTGACCGACGCATTAACAAAGTGACGAGGCCCACGTAACGTTAATTTTACGTAAGGCGGAAGATCACACAAAGTGCGTACAAGCAGTTACTAAGCAGGGCTCTCAAAATTGTTCAGTTTACCGTGAACAGTCTATAATTGTTCATACGCAAAATTTGTTCCATTTAACGTGCACCACCAGCCCTAGAGTGTCGTTGTAACACGAATTTTGAAACATTCGTGTATAGGCAAACACGATCCGTAATAAATAAATAAAAAAAGAAAAAGCGGAGCTAAGCTCCGTACGTACAGAATACGGAACGTCTCCGTATTTCCTTTAGCTTCGGGTTTCGGCAACGAACAATGCTTAGTCTACAAGGAACTTTCTTCACCATTCTAGAAAAATATAGTTTCTGCGGTAGTTAGAACATCCATGGCACTTGGACCGATGCCTAATTCCTTCAAACATCGAAATGCAGCATCAATTTACTCAAACATTACTAGAAGCAGGGAAAAGTTACGCACTTCACATAATAGGATATAACGTATTTGTACAGCATGCCGTTAAGGAAGTCGTTGGTAAATGGTATTAATCATGGATACTAAAGCTTTTGATTTGTGGTCAAATCTTGCACCGCAAAATATTTTTTTTAGCTCTTTGAAATATTTTTTATACACTTAAACACCAGGGTAACGAAAATTGAATATTTTTCGTAATGTACTTTTGAAATCGTGAGTACAGAAAATAAAAGCGTGCTAGCAAGTGTACGTTAAGGTTCTGTTAATCCATGGGAAGTTTTGTGAAAATTACTGAAAGACTGTTTTTGAAAATCAACGTGTTCGTAATTTGACAGATAGTTTTGGAGATTTCTTACCAGTACTTTCCCGTAAAATGATGAATCGAGAGCCATGTTGGTTGACTGTAATTATGTCGGCTTCCATAGCGAGCTGCGGTATCCACCCGTCAAATTTTCAGCGCCATGCGCGATGAATGCAGGAAGGAATATACTTATCGGGGAACCGTTAAGATATACCAACACGTGCATAGCGAGGGTGGGATGTGTGTCGCTATCCAACCGTCTATCCAACATCTCTTCGAATTTCTGCACGAAGGCCGCAAGTCATAAATTGCCATCTTTTACAACTTTGCATTCCGTGGTTTTTTATTCGTAGAATCGCGCTGAGTGATTGATTTACGAGGCAAAAAAAAAGAAAAAAAAGAAACATGTCTCGTTTTACGTTTCAGACGAATAAATCGCGGTAGTCAGAAAGGCTCAGTTATCAAACATCTACAGAATGAGTATCGCCGATAGGTGAAGAATCCTCGCCCCTTTTTTGAAGGGTATATCTTCATAATCGTTGTTGCCAGAGTTGCAACAACTACAAGACAGTCTTTTCGCCAGGATGGCAACAGACGTTTTTATTACTCCGTACTGTACTGTATTGCCACATGTACTCACGCTAAATGTAGGCTACTTTTCTGGTGATCTCTTTGGACCAGATAAAAGGTTCATTGTTTTGATGTTGTAATTGTTACTTGTATCGTCGTTCCCATTGCCTACGCCAAGTTTCGTTTGAATTATTTTTCTGTTGGCTTTTCTCAGTATTTCCAGGGAGGTGTGAAAAAATAAGTAAAGTTAATCAATAGACGTACAGAAACTTGTATCTTTATGCAAACTGATGATTAATTAATACATTTCGCTATCGTGCGTTTTTTTTTTCGTAAACATTTATCTGTATCGAAAAGAAATTTTCTTTTAATGTAACTGACGGTGTCAAAACGCGCTCAGATATGCACACTACACCAAGAATGAGTTTCAAACTCACGAAATTTTATTTCTCGTGTTGTATAAATTTATCACGATTTTAACCAGTTGAATTTCCCGCTGTATTGTTTTCTTAACGCAATTGGTGTGTAAAGCAAAGATTAATAATGATTTCGGTTTTCTACTTTTGTCGCAGCTTAGTTGAGTCTTGAGATATCGTGGGAAATGTACTTAACGAAAGTGGTGGGCTGGATGAGCAATAAGTTTAGGTTGGAATTTATGTACCTGGACTAAAAGTCCCAGGAGCTATGCACACACCCCAGAGTTCACACACGTGCATGTATATAAACATCAGTATGCGAACTTAACACATTCGCAATTTTTTTCTCATAACGGTATCTAATACTTTTTCCCAAAGAAAATGTTTCATCAGAGTCAGGTTTTGTTGACACTACTCTTTCCACTTGTATGTGAAATAAGGACTCCTTCCGTTCCTTGCTGATTAGTTTTAATTACTAATTGAATTTGTTCCTTGCTCATGGTTCATCATTTACAAACGTCGTAAATTTGACGTGGCAGGTAAGTGGGAGAAATATATGCCTATTTGGAATACGACATACTTTTAGCAGTGACTGTATTGCTGCAGTTACGATTTGTTGGCAAAAAGACCAGTGTTTATGTTTTGCACATGAAATATTGGAACAAAATAAGTTAATACACGATAGTTTGTCTATAAAAACTTACTAATGAAAATGTAGTTTAGTAGAGCCACCATTATCGGACTCTAAAACAACGGCATTATCTGTAGACCAGTAGACATCACAGGCAGTAAAGGGAAAATGGAGGCACTGAAATCTACTTAACACGAATATCAATTCAAAACTCCGCTTATGTTGAGCAGTTTTCGATTGATCACACGGGAAGTGTGGTGGACACAATCGTTGTCCAGGAAGTAATATAATAATAACCGCCTTTGTTTCTTGTTCTGAAAGGCTATAATTAGGAACATGATCCAATGTGTGAGGATATTCCCGGAGTTGGATCTTAGCGTCACCTTATTCGATTTTACAATAAGATGGGGCTTGCGGCCATTGCCTGGAAGAGTGAAAGGAGGCAGCATCACAGTGCCGAAATATTTCAATGCCAGGACATTCCACTGCAGGGGTACCACAATAACGAGCTCACATGTTAACCAAGAAACAAATTGTGCCACGATGCCGAAATATCCCAACGTTTGATTCAGATCTGAACTGCGCCCCGAGTTGACCAGTTAGGTTACGATCGTTTCTAAGTTCGGGGACGTGGCATTTCACGTCGTTCTCTGTAAGGTGTTACGGTATAGTTCAGAACTAGTGCAAGGAACCCTTTAGCTGCTATTAGTTTGTTCTCGTGTCACTCATACAGCGAGATGTTTGCGGCATTGTGGCACACAGCAGGGACTCGCGGCGTCGCTGTATTTTGCGTGACTGAAGGCCCGGCGTCGTGGTACTACATGCTGGGACGATCAATGTCCAAAGTTTGGCTAAGGGAACAATTTCGATCCCCACTACGTACGCGCTAGTGTCTGAAATGTAACAGATCTTCTGTATTTTATTCGTTAAAAAAGCATGATAGTTGCAATGATCATAAATCTAATATAAAATAACTTCGTTACTAAATAAAATATTTCTCTTTTATTAATCACATAGCTTGACATTTTAATTAGAAGTTATATACTGTTCACGGTAAAATGAGCACTTTTGAAAGCCCTGTTTAAGATCTACTTGTATACATGTTGTTTGTTCTTCCACCTTATGTAAAATTAACATTACCATGGGCCTCATTACTTTATTCATGCGTCGGTCAAGTGAAACTGTGTAATTATTAGAAAAGTAATTATTGTATAAATCGGCTCAATTTTATACTTCGATGCATTAAAAAATACAGAAAGCGAGGGAAATAATTTAAGTTATCACAAATGGTTACCTATCACTTTCTATTCTATGTTTAGACATGGAAATAATTTCCCTCCATCGTTACCAACTTTACTTGGCGCATGTTACTCGTTGCGCCCGTTAAAATATATGCAGGTAGGGGCAGTTACTTTTTTCTAAGGTTGATTTCAAAAATGCTCACGTTAAAGTGAACAGCCTTTACCTTTTGGAACACTGCGCACCTAGCAGCGGAATTTTACCTGTGTCAAACTCTCCTATAAGAAATATAATTTTGTTTGTAACCTGAGTATAATAAACCTTGGTCGTAGTAAGGTTTATTCTATTTAGGTTAGGAACACAACTGTTAACTAAAATTTTTAACTATATGAATAATAAAATAGATACGAAGTTATTATATATTTTATTTATGATTATAGCAATTATCCTATTGTTTTACGTAGAAAATAGAGAAATATGGTAGACATGCGACACTAGCGCTTACCTAGTGGCAGCAATTTTAGGTTGCCAAACTTTTAACGTTGATCTTCCCAACCTGTAGTAGAAGTAACGTTAGTCGTGGTAACGAGCCAAGTGAGAGCAGCACCCCTCACGGCGGTACAAAGAAACAAACTCCCACCACCTGGCCTCCCCGCAGAGGGCAGGGAAATTGCTGGTAATCCGTCAGCCTATGCGTCAGCCGACTGTAAAATTAGACACCCATCCTTCAACCCTGGCGGTGACGTCACCACAGAGAATTTAAGAATATATATATGAAACAGCTTCTTTACAATACGAATTCCAGCAGCACACTCCAGAAAAATGTCTGAACGCAGTACCTACCAGTACTACACTGTAAAAATTAATGTGTATTAGACATACAAATTTAAGGAAATTTTACATTTTCTATGTGTAATTTATAAAAACAAATACAGTACTTGTAATTTTACACAAATGTTAATGATTCAGAGAGTAATATATGTCTTTGGTGAAAACGCAATAATGTACGGCTTAGTAAAAATTAATGTTGTGTTAATTTGCACATTTTGAAATATATGTAACACACACCCACTCCCTGTACTAAAATATTAAATTGTGTATTTTAATTGATACATGGTCGTTGTTTGAACACTCTTTGTTAATGTATTTATATATCTTCTATTGCGTAATTTTGCAATGACGACGTATGTGTAAACTTTACTACATTCTGGAATAAATTTTTAGCAATTTTACATTTTTATGCATAGTTTGCTAAGGCGAGTGCATTATTTGTAATTTTACATTAATATTCCTAAGAATACAAAGATAACTACAAACATTTATTTAAAACATGAATCTAGCGGTAGTCAGTAGAAATACTTCGAACTCCATTTGTGTGTTCAAAACAGAAACGTATCTCCGGCTGATGGGATTTGCTTGCTGTTTGCATATAACTACGTCTTCGATATATGAAGTCAGTTGTTATCCAAATTTTGGAGATTAAAATCTTATAACTTTGTTAAGTAAGAAGATACAAAACGGAGCACAATAACGTGAAAGTTGTGAAACTACACATTCTTAAGCTGGGTCTTAACGAGACACTTACTTATTTCACGACATTAGTGTCGGGACATCAGACACCGCCGTCCTCACACACGTGCTCTCGCTGTCTCGCGACTCTCATCGTTGGTGTCGTGACATGGACTCTAGCGAGAGCTGTGTTGCAGCCGTCCTAATGGGCTTGTACAGACACTCATGTATGTCCCTTTTATGTATGTGGCGCCCTGGCAGTTCAGCGCGAGATGTCTACCCAAGTGGCAGCCGCTGCTGCTGCTGTAGCGGCCTCCGTTATTATATTGCGTAGACGAAGACATCGAATCCTGTCTTTGCATGGTTGTTAATGAGAAACCAGTTAGGATGATACGAAACTTTAGTAAGTGAATGAAAGTAAAACTTACAGAAACTTTTTTCGGATGTGCCCATCAGATTTTCAGTTTCTACTTGCGAAAGCTACAGCTGCCATCGCTAAACAAGATACAAATATGAAAGAGGCAATCCCACCTCCAGTGAGACTCGCCATTAGGTTACGTTTCGTTGCAACAGGTAATTAAAATAAAGGCTACATTTTACCCTTTTGTTTTAAATTAGCTATTCAACAACACTATTGGCAGAATATTGAGTTTATGATCGTTTGTTCGTTTCTAGGTATGAGTTATTCATCACTATCGCATTTCTTCAGAGTATCCAAGTCTCAAGTTGCGAAGATCGTACCTGAATGTTGTGACGCCATTTAAAATGAACTGAAAGAATAGTATTTGAAGGTGGGTAAAATATTACACACACGTATACGTACTTGAAAATATTTACTTCAACATTGTATCACAATTGCATTATTTACGTTTCTTCAGTCACTACCGTCAACAATTAAAAAAATACAAAGAAATAAACCAATTGAAATAATTAAGGAGATGTGTTCAAATATGGAAATAATATTCATATAATCTGGATTGACATAAAATAGTTGTCATATATACCCAGAAACCATTTTGTAATGCACTTATAAAATTGTAAATGAGATTTCCGATTCATTCTGCTTACTCCTCTTGCCTAGTTCATCTCCTACCCATTCTACAAAAGAAAAAGCCGTTTTATGTATAGAATAAGCTGATAAATCACTTAAACTATCTTCAATATCCATAAACGACATAATGTCTTTACATATTTTCTTTTTTAGTTCATTTCTGAGTTGCACATTGTTAATGGTGCGTAGTTATGATGCAACAAACTCACCAAAAATGTGACATTCATCCTTGGCTGTGTTCATTATACTCACTGTCTTGTCCAGAATCGCATCTTCGTTGGCTCGTCTTGATTTCGCACTCGTGTATGTAGACTTGGAGGAATGTCTTTTGTCACTTGTCTGTGCTACTTCTTGTGTATTTTCGTGTGAACTGCGTTCTCCTACTTCCTGAAAAGAAAAAACAATTGTATTAAATCAGTCCTATTCTGGTGTGTTTCAGACACCTGATACTATAGACGAATGGCTGAAAATAGCTTAAGAGTTTGAAGACACATGGAACTTTCTGAATTGTATCGGAGCTTTGGACGGGAAACATGTTGTTATAACAAGCACCAGCAAACTCTGGAAGTGTTTATACTTTAATTATAAGGGCACACATAGCGTAGTTTTACTTGCCGTAGTGGATGCTAAGTATCGAGTCTTGTTTGTGGACATAGGCTGTAATGGAAGAGTCGCAGATGGTGGAGTTTACTACCAATCAGCGCTACGCGCAAGTACTGGAGGCTGAAGCCTACAACATACCAGGAAGCCGACCACTGAAAGGAAGAACGAAACCTGTTCCTTTTGCTGTGCTAGCAAATTATGCCTTTGCTATGACTCCCAGAATTTTAAAACCATTTCCTTTTCTAAATCAGCCAGGTGATATTCGAGTGTATAATTACAGACACACTCGTGCGAGGAGAGTTGTGGAGAACAGTTTTGGGCACATTGCTAATGGATTTAGTGTACTACGAGCACCCATCTCACTCAGTCCTGAGAACACGCGAGAAATTGTTGCAGCCATACGCACTTTGCATAGCTTTCTATGTTACTACAACGACATTCGACACACACGTTCGTGATGAACAAATTCCTGCAGGTGTATCGCAAAAGGAAGGGAACCCTGGCAACAACCTATACCCCCTACAGACACTTCAACCACGAAATGTGTCACACTTCTGCAAAGTAGTTAGAGATGAGCTGAAAAACTACTTCATGAGCCCTGATGGTGAAGTGGAGTGGCAGTGCCGTTATATTTAAGTTCCTATTTCAAGTGGATTCACAGGAAATGCTGTACAATATATGTACTTGCACATGCGTATGCAAATAAAATAATGCGAATAGTTACAAACACAAATTCGGTGGTCTAATATTTACATACATTAATAAATACCTTTAAATTATTTTGTTAAACATGGCATGTTATATTATGTAAAGAAAGTGAAATACGTCAAAAACTGCATTTGCTTGTTTAAATTTTGTGAAGAACGTTTTTGAATACATTACTAACATACTTAACTTAAAAAGTATTTTTTTTGATAGTTTCTTTACGTAGCTAACCTATCTTGCACCCCGGTTGGAGGGGGGCGGGCAGGGGGCTTACCGCCCCGCCCCCCCAAACCGAAACCCAAACTGAAACTTACTTTTCATTACACAAAAAATTTAAGATATGTATAAAAACCAGTTTACTATCTCACAATGATACATAAAGTGCTATTTATTTTTTAAACACTGTTGAAGCTGTCGATGAGACTTTCAGCAGCACAAACAAAAATCATCACTTTTTACTTTACTTAGGGCTCGGCCTCACACGCCATACTCGATGTTATCATTTCTCGTATTATTGGATTTATACGAAGGTAAATGTGACAATTGTGACTATAGCGCTTTTTCTATGTATGCTGCAGTACAGGCATTAAATCGGAACTATTAACGTATAATCATGCCACAATTAGACAAGCAAATAATTGTTATATCTTTATTTGCTTGCCTAATTGTGACATGATTATACATTAATAGTTCAGATTTAATGCCCGTATTGTATGTAGTATTCCGTACATAGAAAAAGCAACATAGTCACAATTTCCACATTTTCCTTGTCTTCAATAATACGAGAAATTATAAAATCGAATATGCCGTGTGTGGCCGAGCCTTAAGGGGCTCCACAAAAACATATAATTTTTTTCGAACCGCACTTGTTAACATATAAAAACATCTTACAAGATATATATGTGCTAATATTTTAATTACACTATTGCATAGAAGAAAGTTGCATGCCAATCTGATACTGTATTGGATCGTTAATATTGTACTTTTACTTACCACATTACTAATGGTTGATGAGCTAATTAATGATCCTCCCACAAACTTCATTGTGTTGTAATACTCCTATGTGCTTTGCAAGGAAACGTCAAGAGTGCCTGAACCAGACTTCTGTTTTGTTAGTTTTCCCACGTCATTATTATACTGCGTTCGCAGGTTGTGCCAATTTCTTTGCACTTCATCTGGCATTTTTCCAAACTCTTTTGCCGCGTCCTGAATAGCAGAATTCTTCTTTGCACAGTTTTTATAATCTGTATTTCTTGGATTCCATATCATAGGATATAACTGTGTAGTTTCGATTAACTTCACGATATCGCCTTTCTACCATTCTTTGGCGGAGTTGACCCTCTCGAACATCCTGGCACGCAGCGACACCAGGCACTAAACCCAACATGCCGGAAACTTGCGAGAGCATGTCCGAGAGTCAGGGAATGGTCGTCTTCACTTGACACTTGCTTCAAGGTCAGCGATGTCGCGCAACTCCAGGGTTTGTGTCGCGACTCTGCTCTAACATCCGTCTTCGCGCAGACGCTCGGTGTCTGATAGTATCTGACATTTTAGTGTCTCGTTAGGACCCAGCTTAAGTATGTGAATTAACAATACACAGTTGTAAAAGAGCCGATACGATCACATTACTTGGTAAAACACTGAAAAATGAACAGTAATTGTGTATCTACAATTACAGTGAATTTGTAATTTTACTATTGTGAGTGTAAAATTACACGCATTGGTGAAATTGCAATTGCGATGTCTGTGTATATTTATTTGCCAGGGAGAAAAAATACACATATCTTACAATTAATTTCCTGCTACTTAGTAATTGTAATCTTACACAATTCTATGTAAAATTAGTAGTACAATGTCCGTGTAATTTTACCAATTTTTGGGATGGATTTACTTCAACGGAGAGTAAGAAAACATTGTCATAATTATGCAGGTGTAAAAATACAACGACTTTGGTGGAGACAGTACTGCCACATACAGTAGTATAACAATACGTAATTTTTTTTAGTGTACCCTTTCGCAGCAATTCAGTAGCCTCTCACACACAATGACCGTTCTCAGCGCCTCGCGCAACCAATCAGATAATGGGTACGCCCACATAAAAGGAACCGCCACGCCATGTATATGTATAGGCTATTCACGGTAAAGTGAGCATTTTTGAAGCCCCCTCATTTGAAATAATAGTCAATAAGTAGAGCTCCGAGTATCTCGCAGATTGAGTTGGCAGCAAGCTAAGCTGGACAACACTGTACTCTCGAGACGTTATCGATTTGCTTATTGGTTGCTGTGATAAAGTGAGGCCTGTGTACAGGGCTGTCAAACACTCACTCACACTACTGCTTCTTGCTTACTACTGGCTCACAGTTAAACGGGGCGTGTCTGAAAACTGTCGTCCAATCAGAACAGTAGGAGTTTGGAGTCTACCTCGCCTCCGAATGAATTCGCGAAATATTCGTGGCTCTATCAATAAGTATATTTTATTGTAGCCTTAAATGTTAACTTTCGAGTCCAATGTAACATATATACTGTGTTATTACTTACATGTCAATATTTATTTTAAAAAGTGGTGGAAAGATAAAGAATGGCTGATAGTAAATAAGTAACTACGGCTTCAAAAATGCTCACTTTACCGTGAACAGCCTATACTTATCAACTGCGTGGCTTCACCGTCCGTTTGACGCAGTGTGATAGTTCTCGCCGATCTGGCCACACATACACTGTAACCAGAACTCGTCGATGACGGCCGACATCTTGTGGGACCATCCAGAAAGACTTCAACGGCGCGAATAAACCCAGAGACCTTCCGTGCCTCAGTCAGGCATTGGGATGATCTGGCTTAGACCTTCGTGTCCAAACTTTTCTGATCCGTTTGACCTAACACGTTACTCAAGTTATATCTACCATATAATTTTGTCGAATTCAATTGCTTTAATCAGCTTCTGTTATTCAGCGACGAATGCTGAATCAACTAATCCCGTACATGTGTAGCACAATTTAAGCAAACCATTTTTCCTGGCCCAACAAGTCTCTCGCTGTGCCTGCCGGAGACAGGATTCCGAAAAATGTCCCCAGGATCTGATAAATTGAGTTCTCACATCTGTCGGGGTGTGTTGTGTGAGTGATAAAGATGGTGTTCCTAATGCGCGTCTCTCAAAACCTCGCTGCTAAGAGCCGTCCAAATCTCTTCACCCTAATGTGCGTGAAGTTTTAGACGCATTCAAATGGCGTCATCTGAAATGCGCGTTCTTTTCCTATAACAGCGCATTGGCACGCGTTTCAAGCGAGAGGTTGCTGTTGGGTAGATCGTTGGCTCCACTGAACGACCTCATTATTGAAGGGAAAGGGAGTAGCACTTTGATTTCCGTAACAAAACTTTTGTTTGGTATTTTACACTTAAATAATTTTGCAGGTTGTTCTTCATTGTTTATGCACGTGTTGTAACTATTCGTAGTTTCAACTTCCTTCTCGTACGTCGTAAAGATGGACGCAAGCACAGTGACACTTTTTATTTCGCGTTCATTTCAAACAAATCTGTTACGCACTGGGAGTGAGTTGTAATTTCGCCGTGTCGTGGGTGATGACCTCGAGTTATCAAAGCAGAAGAACAAGATAGGCCTATTATAAATGTGCATACAGGATGAAACTGAACACTACCGATAAACGTCGGTAGGTGATTCATCGTACAGAATGCATAGTGTATGAATCTGAGAATGTATAATGTGCGCATGCATTATTTTCTCGAAAACAGTGGCGTGTAGGGTAAAAACACAAGGCGACCTTTTCGTCCCCTCAATAGGCTATGCTGTACTGCTAATCCGTGGGTAGCAACCAAAAAATACGATTTGGCTGTGTTGGGGACCCGACCGTTTGTTTTGCGTGAATACGTCTTACGTTGACGCGCTCGGACGCCGTGATTTTGTTTTACGTTCCCGGCACCGCTTCACTCAATCATATGGGGTTTTATGGGTAGCACTGGATTGCTTTTGAGATGCTCTTTACAACCGTATACTATTTCTGTATTTCAACTTAGCTTTTCGACGCGTATAGTCCGAAATTGTGTTAAGTTTTCTTAATTTTTTACAATAATCTCATACGATTTCACCATAACCACGCCATTCAATGTTTTTCACAAAATCGATTGATCTTGACGAGAGCTGTCTATTGAAACTTAAAACGAGCGTTGTAGCTTCTACTAGTGAAAAGTTATACTACGCGGAAGTTATGAGACGCGGCGAAATGAACTAAAAATTGCGCCCCCCCCCCCCCCCCCAACACCATCACGCCACGCGCGATGCTTCGCAGTCCTCACTCAACGTAAGATATTCTTGATCCTTCGGCAATCGAGTGGTGTAATTGAATTTAGTGTGTGTAGATTCGGAGCTGCAATGTCAAACTGTATCCCTCGAATTCGTCATCATCGGATTTTCTGGATTGCCTCCCACTATGGTCGCAAATTTAAAGACGTATTCAGGTCAAAATGATAACTACTTGCCAGCCAGCAGGGAACCAGTCGCGTAATGCAGTAGCTTTGTCATACTCTAGGTCCGTTCCCAGAAACTCACCTAGCCGTTCACGCCATTTCGCCTCTATGTACTTACCTACTGTATGGTGGAGCGGGTCGCGCAAGCGGGTTGCCTACCGCGCGAGGCAGACGCCCGGCCGGCGAGGTATACGCTTGGCACGCTGCACCAGACGAAACTGACCCCTCGAAAATAATTACAGGGGACTTCACTAAGGAGTCGGCAGTGGTAGTTGGGTTGCCGGGGGGGGGGGGGATCGGCAGTCCACAAAGCGGAGAGCGTGCACGCGACGTTAGCAGCGCTACCAAGGGCGGCACGAGGCGGCTAATTAAAACAAGACGTGAAACATGACAGCTGCGGAGCGGCGCCCTTGAAGCCGGCGCTCGAGATTGCTTACTCCCCGCCAGACACTGCTCACCTTTTAATTCACTACGGCGAACCTCTTGACGGAGTAGCGGCGTGCCCAAGAAGCTGATAAGTATATCGGGGTCTCCTCTCTTTCCTCCAAGGTAAACACGAGCGTAGATCATTTTAATTGTGTGACAGTGACTTAGGCCTACTACTTATATATATATATAATATGTGTGTGATTCATTCCTTAGTATTACACATTTCATTACAGAAAGATGTAGTACATGTTTCCAAGTTAATAAAGTAGACTACAAGAAATAATTACTACTTCTCTAAGCCCATTTATATACTAATTTTCTGTTTGCGCCAACAGATTCATAAGTATGCCACTGAAGATAAAAATATACTTTTAGTGTTATGTTTGTATTTTAACCACAGTGCATAGTTCCGTTCAATATGCTCTGCTTAGTTGATACTTTCTGTCGGTTGTAGAACTTTCCGTTAGAAGTAAAAATAAACGCCGCTGTCTCAGTGGTAGTATCCGTGTGTCGACCAATCAACAATATATAATTATTAAAAACTAAGTATATTACACTGCACCAAGTGTTACTCAAATGTTTATGTGATACGAGTCAGTTTCATTTGTCACTGATTAAAAATTACGCTTTCAATAATAATGAGACATTCTACCATATAACTACTGTTCTTTGTTCGCTGACGTCAACTTTATGATTAATTGTAGGGTTTACGTTAAAGTGAAGCTATACACAGGTATGGTTAGAAATTGTTTCAAAAAGTGAATTTCAGAAAGTATTCACTTACCTGACCAACGCCCGGGATTCGTCTCGCCATTTCTCCTTTAGCGTTAAGTTCTCGTTCTGGGTAAAACAACAGCTTCAGTTTAACATTAAGTTTACCTTATCGATTATTGCAGTTCTTTTTCACGTGTAATTTGCTCTAATTGACAATGTTTTTATTCGAGAAATCCTGTTTTCCTCGTCGGTTTATGATTCGTTATTTCCTTCGCAATTTTCTTTCTGTCCACTACCAGTCCCAATTAAATTCGTTTGCTTTTGCTTGACGCAAAATCTGCAAAAAAAATATAACATGTGTTATGCACGGTAAGATCAAATAGCCAAATAATAATCATCATTCTCTAGATAACGCAAATTGGCCTCTTGTCGGCACTCTACAGTATTATAACCAACTGCCGCTGGAACAATCCAATCCAATTTAGTTCATGTTTGTTTGCCACGTTTTTACTTTTGAGGGAATTCTATAAACATAGCTTTCTTTTTCTGTTGTTTTACATGTCCGATGTACCTCCTCTTTATGGCCACTTCCTTTTGGGCACTTCTTCCCTTGGTTATAGATTATTCACGCTAAAATGATCACTTTTGAAAGCCCTGCTTAAGATCTACTTGTATGCACGTTGTGTATTCCTCCGCCCTATGTAAAATTAACATTTTAATCGGCCTCTTCAGTATATTTTCCGTTAGTTTTGCCAACATTTCAGATTGTTTATTTACACCCAGGTCTTGGCGGTCTTCAGTCGTCTTTTGATAGTGCATTGGTCATTAAGCAAATAATTTTCAATCCTCCCCGTTGTACATGTAACCAAACTGAAGCTTGATGCTGAACTCAACCCATGCCATGTGATCCCAAGGCTAATCTCAAATTTGGTCGACTAGTGATCTCTCGATCTTTCTTGTGTGGCAGCAGTCTCTAAATTTCTTACAAGTCATTAGTGACTCGTAAGTCGACAGTGCCTCGACTACATTGTTGTTGGTGGCAGCGAACGTTACTCGTGAATCCAAAGGCATGTACACACTGCCGCGCTGCGGCAATAATGCCACATCTTTCTATGTTGCAGCTGCAGCGCGGAGCGATTTTGGGGCTGTCATACATGAACCGCGCACAATACGATTCGTCTGAACGCTGCGCGCATGCGAAGAGCACGTCAGCTCAATTCCGACAGCCTTGTCCGGTCATGAACGACGAGGCAAACGAAGCTCTGTTTGTGTGCAGTGACGCTATGGTAATAATAGCCTATCACTTGTTTCAACAGAAACGAAGGCGTCGACGTCTACGATGGTAGGTCACAAATTTGTTCAAAGAAAGGCCTGGAAGTGAGTTGTTGGGAGTTTTGAAATCGCAGTAAATCAGCTATCAGCACAATAATTTCACCCGAATGAGCCCGACAATCATAGAAGATCTACTCATTAAAATTGGATATGCAATCTACAAGAAAAAAAAAACACCTACGTGAACCTATCTCGATTCAAGTTAGGTGCTTATTCTGTTAGGTATAATAACTTATGCATAAATACGTTTACCACCTCTTTTGCAAGTCATTTAGAAACAACGGCTTAGTCTTCCATTTTACCGTAGCAAACCTTGGCAGTGCTACGAAACAAAATAATAAAAAAAAGGACATATTTAAACAACCATCATTACTCGATATAAATAAGTTAAACATAAATAATCAATTGATTATTCAGGAATAATAAGGGGGTCAACATAAAATGCATCCTTAAAGTAGTATTAAAATTGAATACTGGCATCCTACAGTAGTGTAGGCATATATACTTATTGCTATTCCAGGTTAGCAATCACTGTACGATTTTTGGTGACAGAGGATTCTTACTCAAGCCGCCAATATCTTTTCCGGATATCAAAGCAGGCTTTCGCAAAAAATAGTACCATAAGTATATGCTGCACTCGTTGAAGCATTAATAAGAATGATCAATTTAACTCGAGCATAAGTAAATTTAGTATACTGTACAATACACGTTAAATGTCGGAGTTTCGGTGATGATTTCGTTGGAAATTACTGCGATATAACCAGTGTAAAATGCAATTACATGCCACGATTCGCTTCTTACTTCAGTGGCATGCAAGGCAAGGAGACAAATGAGTCCCTTACCACCACCACTTTTTTTTTTTCTCTTTCTAACATAAAACGAAAAGTGGTACAACAGAGATTTATGGTAGGATTACGAAAGTTGTTTGCATTATATTATTATGATAGTATATTTTACCTAACAATTGTCGGAATGCTTAAAGGATTGTAGGATTGGTAGGAGAATAATTTAACCCAGTTTAGTTTGAATGTAATCTGACTGATGAGCCAACTTAAAGTAGAGAATCGTACGTACAATAACGAGGAAATTGAAGATAACAGAATGCTATACATTTTGGCTATGCATTTATTTATTAAATTATATGCATGCAGACAATTCAGTCATAAACCAACTACAATAAAAAGACTAAATTAAAATCATTAAAAAACTGAAATATTAACACTTTTCTTCCTTGTGTAACTGCAATAATCATAGAAATAAATTAGTCACGACCAAATTACACACTCATTCGAAACATATCAACTAGTATTGACCAAAATCCCAAGAACATCCTTCGATGTAGTAAAAGCGTATATTAACATCTAAATAAAGTGATTTATGTCAAGAGTACTGCGAGGAAAACGAGAACGTTGATTGCTGAGAGTCCTCCAAGGGAGATGAAACGCGCTATCTTGGTATTAATTAAGTCAGTGAAGTTCCCGACGGAGAAATGCTTGGATGTAGTGGCTGTGACTGTTCTTGAGCGGGAGTTGGATGAGAAAATGGGTGAGAAATTGTAAGCACGAATGTTGTACGCGAAGAATATCACGTCCGTTTGTAAGTAAGCACCACGTGACTTCACTTTGCCATCCTCAGGAGTTGTGTTCACTGTGCCATCGGTTACCTGAAGAATGCCAACGGCGTCTACCAGCATCGCTCTGTCTTCTTGCTCACGACCTCTTGTCCATTTTGACTGTCTCAGAGACGCAAATTTGCCACCCGACGTTTCCGCACCGATTGCAGTCACTATCTCGGGATCCCCTTCATTCACGACTGCCTGCTCCTATGAAAAGTCAGAAAGACGTTACTATTAAAAACTGAAATATAAAATTATTAAAATGTTGATAGTAATAATGTTAATATGAACTCTCCAAGATATCTTGGGGGGAAAACATTCCCAGGAAATGCAACAGTTGACATGACATTGGTCGACTGAAACATGTACACACTCTTTACTGCTTTAGGATGTAAAACAGAATGGTTTAAAAGTAAGGTAGGTCGACCAACTATGGGCACCCTTAGCAATCCCAGCCATTGTAAACAGATAAATGTTCGGAAAAAATTCTGTATTATGGGACGTATACCCTCGAACCAAGTACTTGTAATGATTTCTTTTTCAAACATTGCTACGGTACCTCACTATTTCATTGAACATGAAAAAAGTTCTAGCCTTAACAAAGAGCCCGAAATACGAACAGGTGCTCCAAATATGGGCACTTTACTCCATTTTATAAGCGATAGCGTTTAAGTTAATGTAAAATATCGTTATTGACGCCATTATTCGGACTAGTGACAATGAATATGTTAATGTTCCACTCGAAAATTTAGTGGCCCCGCTTTTAAGCATAAAGGGGCTCAGAGATGGAAACCAGAGAGATGCAAGTTTCCACCAGCCTAACATGGAAAAGAATCAAAGACAATATGATTTCAAATTACATAATGTACCTTATGTATCGCAGTCAACCTTAAATTTGATATTAATAATATACAAAAATAACTGTGTTCCCAAAAATAATTATGGCTACAATAATAACAATAACTTACGTAGGTATTTCGCTTCCTGTTGTGTTTTTTTTCTCTATATTTTTCCCTTCTGAGAGATGACAGGAGACTAGCAACTTTCTTTTTGCATTCTTCGTCTGTGACTCCTATTTTGGCTGCAATCTCTCTCCAGGCATCTTGTCTCCTTGGTTTGTCATAGTATTCCCCGTCGATTGGGTCCCACAGTACTGGGTATTGCTTGAATATCTGTCAGTCGCAACAAATTCTCTTTGGACTACTCGATGCTCGGCGTGTGAGCACTGTGAAGGACAAGCATGCACTAAACCTGTCTACAGTGGTACGCTTGATCACTTTGTGTTCGCGGAGAAAACCGACAGGAGACGGTTTGAGGTGCTGCATTCGCAGCGTGCGCGCCATTGCCGCGGCGCGTTTGTTCGTAGCCCAGTCCACACTTGCGCGCGAGTCGAGAACTCTGCTCGAAGCATGTTGCATTGCTGCCGCAGCGCGCCAGTGTGTACGCGGCTTAAGACGTAGCACCACACAAATAAAATTATCCTACACTAGAATATGACTTTTTTTTGGACTTTACTATCCAGTTATGCTTGACGTAAATCGTAAACAAGATCCATGTTCGATGTAAGGTCCATAACGAACGTAGTCACTAAAATTATTGTTTTCTTTCCCCTCTTGTAGCCTAAGCCTGTTATAGAGTGCCCTGTTGCTCCAGTCTCACAATAAAACATTCCAAATAAATATAAATCAAAAGCATTTCTCTGTAATAACTTTTTAGGTTACCAATTACCGAAGTTAATTTTGTTGATAACTATAACTGTAAGTTCACCCATATACAACGTACAGAAATGATGCGCGCAATAAAACGCGTGTGTATATATCGCTCATTGGAATTATATCGTAACTAGCGTACAGCGTTCTGTATAAATACAGATATTCGAGGAAAAAATTTGCTATTAACTCTCTGATAGGGGAAGGGCACCAATTAGTGCGCACCTAATAAATCGACCCTCTTTACTGCTACAGTTTATAGTGAAAAAATATGGTTAATACAAATGGCGTTTTATTGATCAATGATAATTTCGTGCTTACAGTCCCAATCACACAGACATGTTCCGATTTCCACAAAATGCAAAAAAAAAACTAAATAATTGCAAATGCAATTAAGAGTGCGCAGCATGTACCCAAAGAGTGCGCATTCGACACTGGTCACATGTAAATATGGAACCTCCTTCAAATAATGAACATTGCTCATGCCATCTTTGTTGGCATTTGATACACTGTATCCAGTATATTCAAAGATAGGCCCAGTGTATATCTCATCGCATCCTGGGCAGAATATATCACTTTCTGTCTTTCATGATATAATCTTCTTTACTGGACATGAAGATATTCCCCTTTTATTTTGCATCCGTGAATCTCGTGCCTTTTTCTTGTCATTCGCAAGCAAAAAAGTAGGCCTAGTTTTAAATGGAGAGCCTGTTATTACCTGTGATTTCCTTCCTTTTCTTTTTCTCTGATGTCGGCTGGAGAGATTGCTGTTGCTTCATTATTTTTTGCTATAGTAAGCCTATTATTCTTAGTGCCATTGGGAGAGCTGCTTCCTTCGTCTCTACCCTTACTTGATTCACAGGCACGCATTTCAGCCTCGAGAATTATTTCACCAGCCGATCTACTAACCTCAGTGGCCATAGGCGAAATATTTTCACTACGATCAGGAAAACCGAGTACGTCATGTCTTTCGTCGCAAGTCGAGGGTATTTGGTCCTTATTTGTACTCACAGTTTTACGTTTTATTTGTGGTAATTCCTTTGTGCCCAGATCCACTGTGACTTTTGTTTGACTTTCCCTATTTTGTATTTTTCGTCTTGCTTCATTTAACAATTCGTTTGTAAATGTCAACTACCTGTCTGACTTTCTCGTATACGATACCGTCTATAATCACCTCACTGTCGATGAGACGTTAAGCCCAAATTACCTACCTACCTTATATGACGATGACATTCTGAAACAAATATAAACCAGTTCATCAATACAAAAAAATCATAACTGGTTCCAAAGAGTGAGCACATTGCCCCAATGAGAGCGCAAGATGCTCCAAAGAGTACGCGCGCACTCTTGTGGACAATCTATATGTGCACTCTTTGGGGACGAACACGAGATTTCTAAAATAACCGATAGATAGCAGCAAATGTTGGGAAAGCACAGCGTGTTAAATCCCCAATGAATGCTTGGAACCATGGATGTTACATAATGTACGCACAATTAATGCACCTTCGTTTACCTATATGACAAAGCTTAACTTATGTCCGTAAAATATTACATCAAAGTAACAAAAACTGTTCTCTCACTTGCCAAATCTACAAATAGTTTTGAGTAACTGTAAGTTTCACTCCACACACTTGTCTCACAGTAACGAACCAACTGAGGCCATATGTAGTTTTTTCAGTGTTGTCAACTGCCTGGAAATGGCACTGCGCACTCTTAGGGGCTGCGCACTCTTAGGTGCCTTTCCCCTACACATCTTCGCATTCAAATTACCATTTTTTTGTCGAGGGATTTTATGAGAAATAATTTTGGAGTAGCTGTATTAATGTTAATGCAATTATAACTTATTTGGCAGAACAAAAAAAAAATGAAAACATCTCTGGGGTGTGTAAAATAGCCACCTATAAAACTGTCAATGGCGTGACTGTAGCAAATTACATAATATGTAGGACTGAACTTGATGGCCGCTTGTTGCCTGTAGGTCACAGCATCAGCAATAAATTTACTTCAGGTACAGCTCATTAAAAGTTAACGAATATTCGCGGGTTAAAGATGTTAACTGCCGTCGTAATGTCGGATAATTAGAAAAAATGATAAACCGTTTGCGTGCCATCATATTCTTCGTAACACGTAGCATTAGATTATTGTTATGACTGTATATGTTGTCATACGGCTTAAAAGTTTGAGAACGAATCACAGGCAGCCAGTGTTACAGTAGCGAAAGTCTCATTTGCTCAGTAAACTGGGCAAAGAGCTTCACACTCAAACGACGCCTACACGTAACTAATGAAAAAAAACTGTGGTCGTATACAAAATACACTGAAACCTAGCAAAAATCACACATTTCCGCTGCAAATAACTGTCTCTGTGGACCATGACTGATCTGAGGGCATTGGATTTATGGCCTTCCTTGAGTCTCTGGGAAGTGCTACAGAACTAATCATACACATACATATTCACAAATTGTATACATATCACATACATATTATATTCATATTAAAAAATATGTAGAGAACAGGTACAAACAGAATTGCTACCATATAGAATACATATTACAATTTTATACAGTTTAGATGCATACACATAGCATACATTAGGCCTATACAAGATATGTGGGACACAGTACTGTTTAACAGTTGAAACACTGTTTCATTACATTATTTTACTGTGGAATGATACCTATTTATCAGTGTCGCAGTAACACTAACCAAGAAAGAAATCAAATAATATGTAGCCACGTAATTATTATTGCGAGAGAAACTACTTTTGCAGTGTTTGGAAAATGTAATATTGCCAAGTATTTACAGAATTGCAGTATTAACGACCTTTTGCATGAGTGTATGTAGTTTTCTGTAATATTCCACAGTGAAATATTTACGTCAAGTATTTTTCAAGGACCTATGAGCTTCACAGGACGAATCCCGAAACGAGCCATCCACAGAGTGCAACCAAATAACACCGACAACCTGCAAATGTAAATTCGTTGTAAAACACGTGGAAAACATCTGTGAGGTTTGGCCTGAAGTGATTCTTAACAGCGACGTATGCCTTCGACCTCGGAACTGAAACACTAGTCCACTACAAGTATTACAGAAAGTATTTAACATGGAACACTTATCAGGCCTAGCTGAGTAAAGTGTATTTGGAAAAATATCCTTGCAAGCAATAAAAACATTTCGCTGTCATAAAATTATTTCATGGAAATAATTGGAGTTACCTTCTTATGTTACGTAAATTTGGCGACTCCCATGTCGTTGAGTATTTCAAACGATTAATTGTTAAAGGTATGTAAAAATAAAAAACAAATAATCGTTGCTATTATTATGGCAATTTCTGACGAATCCGCAAGCAAATTTACATTATCAGAAAAAATTAACGAAGAAAGTGAATGAGAAAAGCAATATTTGCACGCAGCACTTCCATAAGCAACAAATGAACTTATAAATAACGTAACGCTGCAGAAAAATTAAAGAATCACGTAATCTCGGTCAGCAGGTATATAACGGATATCAGCAGCTTGCAGTTTCCAGCGCTGCAATGAGATTTGAAACTGTGTTGACCTTTGTTGGCACGCCGTGTATGTGTAGGCACGAACCCACTCTGCTGGGTCGCCACGAGGCCGGATGGCCGTATGGGAGAATTGCGCAACACGTTAAATTAGAAGTTTCAGCAGTGCGCCAACGAGAGCACAGTTGATTCTGTAATCTCGCGATTCAGTTTGAATTACACTTCAAATAATTCTTCTGCCAAGGCCGCCGCGTACCTGTCGTTTGAATCGCGTTGTAGTGTGTTTGAAATAGGAGTTTTTTTTCTTTCCGAAACCACTGAATGTGTCCACATTATACCAATGTACAAAAATAAAACGCACTTCGTCAATACTCTCAATACATCATGCACATTAAAAATGCTATTCCCGAGCACTCCAACGTAGCTAGAAACTATTTTTTCACTCTGATATATCTGATAATATACTGGTTGGAAACATGCGAAACAATGATCAGTGTAGGTCCCCTACACTGATTCAAATTTTCCTGCAATAAAATTATAGGGTCAACGTTTGAAGTCATATAGCTACACGTAATACGACGGAAACACTGCAATACAGTTGAACGGTTTGAGTGTGTGAATGGTGGGTAGGGACACCCGAATTTCGCGAAAAGATTTCACGACCAGTTGTATTTCATAACACTTTAGCTCAGATCCACATTTGTGATTGGGTAGTCTAGATGTTACACGTCTTAAGTGTCTGTCCACGAATCAGAGACATACAGTATCGCAGTTAGGTAATTCTGATTGGCCAGTCAACTAAGAAAATGTGTTCTCACAGACACAGGCCGTCAATAAGGAAAATGAAACTGCTGGTACACTCGTAGTGTATTGAAATATAGCATGAGCGGAAATCTTTTCGTGTCCCTAGTGATGGGGCACTAGGAGTGTCGCCCTCATTACTCGCTTGCTTCCGAGCCTCACACGCGCTAGAAGCGGCAGTGCCCTTAAGGCTGTTGGGGACGATGGAGCGAACTGCCAAACTATCTTTACATTTGTGTGTATTTTCTTGCATTGTTGTTAGGCCCATCTTCCACTATGAGTCCAAGGGCGGGCTGTGTGAGACACAATACGCGCGCGTGAGAAAGTTGTGTACGGGGCGAGAGAAAATGGTCCTGTCGATAATGGACTCTTTCCTTACACTACAATTCAGTTGTAGTGGAGACTGCATGCCCTGCAGACGTAGAATTGCAAGATGTTTTAGTGATGAACTAAACATTTAGTTTTTATGTACAGTTGGCGATTTTCGAAAGGAAATACAAGTCACGATTAAAACCTTCTACCAGAAGAGCGTCAAAAACGAAAATTGCACGTGCTTTATGGGAAAATAGAAGGCAACAGGAAATTCAGTATTTGTGTTCTACAACACGTAGCCTGGTTTGTATTATTAATTGTTGGTAATGTAAGACAGGTAAATATGAGATTGTATGAGCGAATGAATAGATTATTTAGTGAACTAGATCTGATGGTCTAAGCGAGTGTAGCGCGCATAGCGAGACAACTCGTACAGCTCGAGTCATATGCGAGATGGCTGTCCTTATCTCTAACCACCCACGTGTTGCTGATATGCTTACATCATATTCACAAAATGAAAGTGGCAAGCTAGTGTAATAGAGTTTTATTTTATCATACTGTCATGCATAAGAGAAAGATGCTTGAATCTTGAGCACTACAGTGAATTACAGGCCGCACTCACAGCTGTCTGCTACTATTTTTAATTATATTTGTACTTAGATTTTTATTGTAGTTAAGTCATCGAAATGATAAAACCAACAAAAGGTGCAACAAAAGGCGAATCTCGTGTAAAAATTGTTTAATGTTCAACATCATTCAACACAGTCACATTGAAAAACGTAGAACTGGCCAATTATTACTTGCGAGTGAAAAGCTCTCAGGCCGTTCACGGTAAAGAGAGCACTTTTTGAAGCTGTTTCATCAGACATAATAACTAATAAATATATTTCATTGTGGCTTCGGACTTTTCGTTTTGGGTATGGTGAATGTATACACTGTGCTTATTACTCACATGGAAGGGTTTACATGAACAAATGGTGGAATGATATAAATTGGTTGAAAGAAAAAGTAACTAGGGCTTAAAAAGTGTTCACTATACCGTGAACGGCCTATAGTCATATTGTGTGTACCTAGTTCTTTCCTTGTGTTGGACCTACGTCTACCTACTTATTTACCCCTGGAAACTTTACTGTTTAAATTACAAGGTTTTTTCTGCTACATCACAGGTAATGTATAAGTACTTTCTATATGGATGGCGATTAAATGTTTTCATAATACAATTTTCGCTATGTTCACTCTTAATTAGAATCAGCGGAATTTCAACTGATTCAGTAACTTTACTGCCGAACCTCTTGTTTTGTCGATTATGACTAATAAAAAAGTGGTAAAACAACAGATTCCGCATCAGACAACATTAGTTCGTATAATACACTAAAACGTATAATTTCGACTAATGAATCCCTTATATGAAAACTACAGTTTTATCCTGTAATAAAAATGTTATTACACATCAATAACCATTTCACATGAGCTTAGTCTACATTGTAATATTTTGCCACCATTTCTGAAGTACGCTTACTACTATTTGTTATTTGATCGTGTATTTTATGTGATGTATGTATTTTGGCAACTTATGCTTTCATGTAGAGTATGTAAGTTTGCGTATGTATTCATTCCTATTCTTCAGTTGTGTGATATTTAGTTTGTAGTAGTTTTCATTTTTACTCTGTTCCTCTCTATGAAGTTACTGTAAATTTAAAAAGTCTCACATAATTATAAACACTTATTTCTGAAAGCGATGGGCAAAATGTATCCACAACGCAAGTTAACAATAATAATTACATTAAAATCAATTCTGGACTTCGTTTACCGTGGTCCAGTGGTTAGGATTTTAGTGTAACGTTTAAAGTGCGGTCGATTCAAGTCTCACTTGAGTATTCGCTTATTTAATTTTCGGAAAAAAATATCTTGATGTTCGGACATGCTGTAAAAGCAGAATTGCATTATGTGCAAAATTACACAATATTTTGTACATGTGGGAACACATTTCTTCTTTATTTTTTCAATTTGTGAATTCCATTGCTTCAACTAGTGAATTTAGTTCACTGATACAATCTGTAGTTATCTACAGATTCTTGTTGGAGCAGTTTCAACAAATTTAATCTGAGAAATCTCACTTCCAGTCAGTGAATAGCCACTGATTCCATTTTAGAGTCAACGTTATTAAATGGTTTCTATCGCAACAAGAAAGTTATTAGAAATAATTTCCAGCGGTGGAGATTTTTGACATGCGCAGTAATGTTATATTTTCCTTGCGTAAGTAAGTAATACAAAAACATGGAAAGATACTTTCGCCAAGTTTGCTACCGTAAATACAGAAAAAAAAATGGTTACACTGGTACTATCATAGGCGTACAGAATATTGCATTAATTAAGTTAGTTTCTTAAGTTAAAACAAGTATATAACCCTTTCTTAAGTATATTATAACTAAACAAATCAGTAACTTAGTTCCTTCTTTTGGGAAACAAAAATGTACGAGTTAATTTTTTAACGAAATTATAAATGACAGCTAAACAAAAATACAACATATTTAATTACCCATTCTCCACCAAAGTGAGTTGCTCATAAATAAACTCTACATTTTTTCTGCTGAAATCTTTGTTTGACGAAGTTGCAGGAGCGTAAGAAACCATTATTTTTGATGCATTGAATTCATTAAAATGTGGTTGATGTTTTGCATGAAATATAAAATATAACTAATACATTACTTTCAGGTGCAAAACTAATGAGAAACTACCAACTACAGTCTCGCACTTACTAGACCAAAATAATACAGCGTAGTGTTGTGTTCAGAGCTGTCGTGAAGATGACGTATTAGGAAAAATACCTGTCAGGTAACCACATTTGTCAAACAAAGTTCATACCAGAAAACATAAAATAAGAAACTTAAAAATATAATGGGTATTTATTTTCTTAATTTTTGTGCAGTCCTGTTAAAGCTGCTTTCAATGCTCTGCAAGCGGTACATGAAATACCCCAAGAAATTAACGAGGAGCAACACAATATTAATTTTTGTGCTTTGAAGGTATTTACAACGTAATATTTTGCAATAAAGAACTATGCTTGTATATGCTCTGTGTTGTGGCAATACAGTCAACACTGTAGGGGAAATTACTACAGATTACTAAATTATAAAAGTGGGTAGGAAAATGTTTTATTTTCCCAATGTAAATATAACTACGTCCAGGCGCCAGTCGATATTCTCAGATAAAGACGAATATTAAAGATTGGTTTCAAAAATGTACTACATGTGAATTCATTTTAATAAAAGAATGGAATAGTTGTGTGTTGAGAGGTGTCACACATTAACATATTATCAGTGTAAAATAAACAACCCTTTCAAACATAGTTTCTACACTACACAAAGCAAGATTTTGCATTTCACAAGATTACACTTCAATAGAGAAAAGAAAAGGCGAGACAAGGAACCCTGGGATATCATCAAGAAATACTTATATTAATATTTAAAAAATAAAATCAATACTTAAACACTCGTCAGGAAACTGCTGTCAGAGAACGCAATTTGATAAAAGAGTTTACTGAATTTACTCTACTATCGTTTGATAAAAGAGTTTACTGAATTTACTCTACTACCGTTTGATAAAAGAGTTTACTGAATTTACTCTACTACCGTTTGATAAAAGAGTTTACTGAATTTACTCTACTATCGTTTGATAAAAGAGTTTACTGAATTTACTCTACTACCGTTTGATAAAAGAGTTTACTGAATTTACTCTACTATCGTTTGATAAAAGAGTTTACTGAATTTACTCTACTATCGTTTGATTATGATTACGTCTCAAAATGTGTAACAACAACAGGAACTTCGTGAGCACTGATTGATTTTACTGGTAGTTCTTGAACTTCTGTTAAATGCACAATTTTGCACTTACTGTCTCCGCACTTAAAATCATTAAAAGATTTGTACATTTTATGCAACGAGTCTTTTCGAGACTTCTGGGTTTTTATGAAGGAAGCCAAATTAGTTACTTGTAGAAAATTAAAATAAATATGGTACAATTTTACTATTTCAATTATCAGTTGTTTAATATTCACAAATAAACATGTCTCACGTAAGATCCTACGTGGATAGAATACCAATACCAGATTAGACTTTACTTGAAGTCAGGGCGTCGTTCTGAGATAGCTGTCACACAACTTTAGCGGCAGATATTAAAGTCATCTCCATACAGAACTCCAAACGAAGAGCTGTAATTCCCGAAGAAGTCGTGGAGGCTCTCCTCGCACGGTAATCACCTCTTATGGTGTAGGTTGTAATGTGAAATAGACATTTTCACATTACAACCACTTAGTGCATTGTGGCTTGTTAGGAATCGTCAGATCCGGAATCCTCATTCCTTTCACTTCAAAGCTATTGTTACAGATTAACACATGTTTTTATGATTACTCCTTGCAAAACTAAACTGCACAAAAAATACCTAGAGAATATTATGATATGGTTGTGAAGGGTATTTAAATGAACAAGTCACCTAACTTATTTACATGTTGTTCCGACAGGCATTGTAAAAAATTATATATTAAATTTTAAAACATCTGATACATAACACAGGTGATAATTATATATTGTATTAACACATGAAGTGAAGTATCAACAGAATTAAAAGCTTATGTTATCTCAAAAAAATATGTAGACGTTTTTCTCTTAGTCTTTTCAACGAAACAATGAATGAAAATAAAAATATTGATATCAGGGTAACCATCAAGCAATAGTAAACAGAGCAAGTGTGTACCATTACATATGGCCCCTCCAGAATGTACAAAATATTACATTACTTTGGAATAGTATGGCTATTCTAAAAGTTAATAACATGTGATGCAAAAAGTTACCTAAACGAAGTCTGACAGCAGGTCAAAATATTATTGTTTACATTAGCATAAAAAACATTACACAGTTGCAGTAACCATTAAATAACACAACTAAAACATGATAACATAAAATAATAACCACTCAATTAAAATTAAACTTATGGATTAGGTACTTGTGGGTATCCGCCACCACATGTGGTTCCAACATGATGGTGCTCCAGCCCATTTCACACTGGCGGTGCGCAAGTTACTCAGTGATACATATGGACATCTTTGGATTGGACGGGGCGGGCCAGTACCACGTTCCGCCTATCTCACCGAGATGGACTTTTATCTCTGGGTCTACATGAAATGGCTAGTGTACGAAACTCCCGTGGATTCATTTATGAGCCTCATCGCGAGCATCCATGCCTCTGCCGCTCACGTTCAGGCTCCTCAAAACGTCATAACGGCAACTGAAGACAGCATGCTCAGTCGTTGTCGAGTGTGCATCCGTGAAGATGGCCACCATTTGGAACAGTTTCTTGAACTTTGTGACCACCTGCCGTACGGCATTAATTACAAGGTCAGCGCATATCACGTTTATTGCGGGTAGCCTACCTACCAACATACTTCGACGCCATGTAGCAACTTAAGGAGTTGTTTCCGACTTCATGTTTATTAGCAAATTGTTGTTCCACTGGCCATGTACTACCAACCCTAGTGCGTTGTAATACGAATTTTTAATCATTCTATAACTTGAAAAAAATAGCAGTGTGATTTATTATCTCCTGCACATTTGCAGTCACGTACATGTCCACTAATGCCCAGACATTACAAATTATATATAGGCCTAGGTGTGAAAATCTGAATTTTAGCTCTGTAACATTGGGGTTGTGTTCCAAACAACCATTTTTCGTACCAAAATGGACTCATGTTTGTTACGTAAACAATAATAATGATAATCTCTAAAACAATTAGTGTCAAGGTAGTCTCCAAACCTCTGCGATTTCGTTGCAGATGTTATTGGATGGCATATTCACGGCTGTCCACAATTCGCCTAGTTCCAATGTAATCCTGGTTCGATTCCCGGAGAGGTCGCCCTGGATTTTCTCGTGTGGAAAACTTGGCAGCCGTTTCCGTTGGCCGAGGGATTTCTAGAAGTACTCTTTTTTTCTAACCATTATATTCCGTCGCTTGCTCTTCAGGCTGTAGTATCAGGGTAGATCAGTACATCTGCTACAACCAGCTCCGGTTAGCGCCAGTCTTTTCTCATCGTAACCGTGGAACTTGTGCTTTTTCTATCGGACATGTCTAAAGTGGGAACAATAACAGAGTGTTACTTTTCTTAAATCAACTTTGCTTGGATAGTATGGTTCCGTTGCAAATGTTAGAATCCCTAAGAATGGGCCAAACATTAAATAAAAAATATTATTTAAAAAAACGCAGTTTTGCGTAGTTCCAAGTCAGCGTAGCAGTGACAATACTGGCCATGTTATATGACTTCTTAATACATGTAGTAAGAACTAAAATAATTTCTCATTTTTTTAATTTTTATGCAGTAAACTGATTTAGCACAAACAGAATATACCCTAGTAATGGCAAAGAGAGCACTTTCTGTCAACTTCTCAAAAGTAATATTTATTATAAACACTATATTTTATGGTAACCATAAGGCTTAATTTTTAATTGAGGTGAAATATACTACATACATTGCTTTCTATTCAGATGAAAATGTTTGTGTAAAAAATTTCCTCTGCACTTTCCACGAATAGCCTAAAAGTTATTAAACGTAATACAAGTCCTTGGAAATATGGCCTGTCACTTTTTAATCACTCTCCTGACTGCTCGCGCAAACACTCAAGGTACTGGGGATAGAAACGACACATCTCCACAAATATATGTCCAGTTGTCGTAGAAGGGAATGTATGAACTCTTGTGTTTTTAAGGTGTTTTACAGTATACTTATTACTCCAGCAATATTCAGTTTGCAATATACTATAGATCATGGTGAGATAAATCGCTAATGTATGGCCATATGATCTATTTATAGTTAGATTACTGTACTACACTGTACAAAAAAAAAACTTAAAAAAAAACGCTTCATTTCCAGAATTTTTTCTTAAAGAAATAAAAGGAGTTTTTATACATGTCATATACAACAGCCCATTCTTCAATATGCTGAAACACACTGCCGAAAACTGCATCATTTTAACTTATTTAACTCCCGCAAAAACATCCCTAACTGTACATATGTTTTCCACTCATCAGCATGGCTTACCCAGCCCCCTTAAGTCGCGTATTTAATAAAATTTGTACTGAGGTGCGCACATTCATGCTTGGATAATGTTACGAGATGCCGGTCGGTGCAGTGCGGGCAGGCGAGATAAGCGGCAGGCGACCGAGCAGCTGAAGCGTATCAGTTTGAAAGCGAGGCGGACAAGATAATATTCTGCGGCACGACGCTGTGTGAACCTGGTTGCAGTGATTTCCTCGTTTATCGAAGAATGCTCTGGATTACTGACCTCGTTTCTCAGCGCAACTCTGGGTGTGTCGAACCTTCCAGATGGCCAGGGTTAGACTATAAAAATCGTGCCTGACCTCCAGGCCAGCAGTTTTCTTTTTTAAGTTGGAGTGGCTGAATGGATGACTGGCGGGATTCCGAGCGGGCGGCGTGGTCAGCTGTGGGAAAAGGAAGGTGGCGACTGCGAGTGTCAACATTTTGAAGGACGTGGCTGGAGCCTGGACTATTGGATCAAGTGCGTGAGTGAAAGACATTATAACTGATGGAAACAGATATACTGAACAGAACACAAGCTAATAATGGGCACGAGTTAGTTGACTGTAATCAAGAGAGACATTAAGAAGGACATTGATTTAAGTTGAAATAAACATTAAATAGTACACTCACAGTTAAATAGAAAGAGTAAAAGTGGAGACAGCTAATTTATGTTGTTCATAGTAGCAGAGTGAATAAATTAGAAATCAAATTGAGTTTCTTATATTTTTTTTAAGACCTCCAACCCTTACGACAAATACGCCACTCAGGCGTCCTCCTCTCAGGTAACAATACATTCCTGAGTGCATTCGAACCTGTGCTCAAAGATGCATGGCTACGTACATGAAGTAAGCAGGAATGTTATACACTCATATGTGTTGTAATACAAGTGTGAACCCAATTTAGGTGTATAAGTTCATCCTTGGTTATTTCCAACTTTTCCGAAGCCCTACGTAAGTTGTACTTTCAGGTGGTTCCTCCGCCTCATACGAACTAAGCGTAAATGAGTCTATAAGACTGTTCACGGTAAAATGAGCACTTTCTAAAGACAGACTTTTAATTCGACGTTAAGATATGGAACTACTTTCCATCCTTCGTTACCAACTTCACTAGGCGCAGGTCACTCAGTGCGCCCGTTAAAGTTTATGGAGGCAGGGGCAATGACTTTTCCTAAGGTTGATTTCAAAAGTGCTCACTTTATCGTGAACAACCTTTAGAAAATTACACCAACGTGAAAACGCACCGCATTCGTGCGCACTCAGTTTAATAATATTTTGCATATGGACTATTTCTTACCAGGCATTACCAACACAACTTTTTCCCCCCTCTCCATATTGATTACGAATAAAAGGTTTGATTCAAAAACTTTGAAGATACCGCGGATAGACTATACTCACAAATGTGAACCTCGGAGAAATATACAAAAAATTATTTTATGCTTGCAAACTATTCGTATGAGTTGTTCAGAGGTCCTGATTACATATATATATATATATATATATATATATATATATATATATATATATATATATATATATATATATATATATATATATATTGTGTGTGTGTGTGTGTGTGTGTGTGTGTGTGTGTGTGTGTGTGTGTTTAAAGCCGCTTTAAACATATATATATATTTATATTTAAAGCCGCTTTAAAAATATTTAAACCATATAGACTTTTCATAAGGACATGGCAAAATCACAACTTAAATGCTTTGGGAATGTAAAAATCTTAGTAACCAACTCACATAACGAAATGGGATAATTTATATTTAAATAAGATACTGTAAGATACTTCAAGAAAAATTTAAAATCACAGTACATTTATGTTTTCGTAATTTTTGAAAGTTCTTCAAAGTAAAAATGTTTTGCTTAGTTTTAAAATTATTTTTAACTGTCTATGATTGTTTATAAAATAGAAGTCCCCACTTTTCAATTGCCCTTTAAAAATTATGTATAAATATTATCGTTTCTTTTATTTGTGCACTACATAAAAACATTAAAATTGTGATTTAGACATGCCATAATACAGAAAATTAGCGATCAGTTGTCTTTATGTAAGAAAAGGGTAGTTACATGTCATATCTCCAAGTTTTATTGTATTTAGTACAAATATAAAATTATGCATTTTTTTGTGGTTAGCGTTTTTAACACTTAAATCAGTGTTCTAAAGTAAAAGTCTTATGATATGTCTTCTTCAGTGATTCCTGAAACTGCGATACGTAATTAACTACATAATTATTTTGGACTTAAATGCCATTTCAGAGCAATATTTAATTGCTGCGGCCTGTCCTGAGAGGAGCAAGTTACGCATTAAATAAGGGGATCGAGGTAGCTATACGGAAAGAGCACTCAATTACAAATCACTACTTTTATTGATCTAACAGCATTATAAATCCGCTATATAACAGCGGTCAGCAAACATCAAGAGAAGCGCAGAGGTCTAACTACTCTGCTCAGATATCGAGACTAAGAGGCGCTGACGCCACTTCTTATTAACACAGTTAATATCGCAAAGAAGCAAATATTCTGCTCTGAGGGAGCTTGCTCTAGCCTTCGCATATCCCGAAGTCTCTCGTGCCTTAGTTGCCCTACCACGGAGTGTATTTACCCTTGTTGCGGTGACGTCGACGATGGGGGCTCTCTCGACAGCGGGTCTCGTCGGGCGTTGAAGCAGGACCACGGCAGGCAGTCCTCGGGCAGGGCCTTCGGCGTCTCAGGCAAGATGGCGCCCAGAGCCGCCATTTCCCCGAGCTTATTACCACCTTCCCGACCTCGCGCTCGCTTCTCCGGAATTTGTTTTCCACAACAGCGACTCGGCTGGCCGAGGTCGCCCTGCGCCTCGCATCGGCTCATTGCTTGGCAACCCTTACTGTGGCCAGCCGCAGCATTTTGTCATGACGCAGAAAACCCTATAGTTGTTACACAGTAACTCACAGAAAACCGCATACGATTAAGTGTTATCAACAGGTTTATGTACACAACGCATATTCTATTGTGCAGAATAAATCAAGTCTAGTTTAACTCCTATTATTATGCTCGTCTGGGTTGAATTCGTTATGCATTACTGTATTTTGTGCAGGTATATTTATTTTGTCAAAGTGCTAGTGCTGTCGTCGTTGTGCTCTTCAGGGCTGTGTTCGTGTATCTGTTTTCCGACACATGTCCCTCTGCGGAATCCTGCAAGTATCTTGTATACAAATTTATTTATGGGCAACGTTTAACATTGGCTCGTTTCCTGCATGGTACTCTATTAAACACTGGGTTTCATGCAACGTACAGAGATGCTCTGCGGGGGCGTATGTCCAAAAAATACTTCTTGATTAAAGTCCTAGTAAATTTTACGGTTTCGGATGTTGCAAACACGAAAATTTTTCATGTCAGTACAACACTTTTGTTGTCCTTACCAGTGAGATGTAGGCTACGTGCTAGACAATAGTGAAAACATGCATAATTCGGAACAGAACGAAGTAGTGCGGTTTAAGAATAAGTTATATAGACTGTTCACAGTAAAGTGAGCACTTAATAAGGCCCTCCCAAAAGGCATTAACCCCTAATAAATATATTTAATTGCAGTCTCAGTCGTTAACTTTTGAGGGTGTTGGAATGTATACACTGTGTTTTTTAGTCATATTGGAATGTTTTTTTTTAATTAAAAAGTGGCAAGAAAGGTAGAAATTAATTTAAAGGAAAAATTTAACCGGGCCTTAAAAAGTGCTCTCTTTACCGTGAATAGCCTATATCCACATGGAAGATCATTGAGCCTTGAGTCTTGCAGTGCACAATACGGGCCTTCCTATGCGTTTACACAGTAATAGTGTGCACGTGGTCTGAATGCGCGGGTTGATCCCCTGACGTGGCGAGGCAGTCTTGCATCAGGTGGAAACGCTGAGGGCCAGCTGAAACCTTTCAGCAAGGGAGACAGACTGCCTAATGATGTAGCTGTTTGCACAACTGGTATTTATCTTCTCCCCCCCCCCCTCATCAACCCCCACACACAGTCGTGCGGCCCCCGAATCGCCAATTTATTATTCTCCGAGCCTGCGGGCCGGTTATAGTATCGTATTGTAAAGACACACGGGGGTCGGGATGATTTATTGCGGCCTCGACCGCCAGCGATAAATTTACATTCTCTTTCGGCTAGCAGTTCGCAGTGATGCGCCCTGCGGTTGCCGGTATGTTTCTTTTGCGATAGCGCCCAACTAATTGCTGGTAGTACGTCATTCAGATTGCCCTCCAGAATTATCGCGCAGTTCCGTAAAATATGCTTGCTTTAAGTGAACACAATGAAGTTCTGCTCGTATTATATGCGTTCTATTTAAATCACTGTAATATATTTCGAGAATTTCCCCCCCCCCCCCTCTGTTTTTGGTGGTTTTAAAGTTGTGAGAGCCACATGAAAAATTTATGTTAACTAATTCGAAAACCCTGCTATACTCTATGCCCTTGGAATATTTTTTTTACGATACTATTGTGGTATTTTATCCCTTACTACTTGTCTTCCGCAGCTTGCCTAAACGAGATGGGTTTTATGATCGAATGATCGGAAAACACGCTCATGTCGGTGCTAAAGTGCACTCACACAAATTTGAAAGTAGGTGGTATCAACGTTGGGGCAAAAATCCTGCCATTACGTCCATATATCTTAATATACTTGTTTGCATAGTTATAGTTAATTTAGCTATGAAACAAGGAAAGTAACTCCATGTCTCGCAACCTTATTTAAAGACAGATATGTTGGTCTCTATTCCTTGTCGACAGTTGGTTTATTGGAGACGGAGCAAGTTGCTGACTCAAGCCAGAACGCGGAAGGAATCAGCCATGGCCTGTGTTAACAAACTATCCTGGCATTTTTATTTGGTGATTTTGAAAGACATTGTACAATTGAACGTGAACTTAGTGTTAAGAGGAGTGTGAAGTGAAACATTTTTTGTGAAATCGTTGTTTGCGCGTATTCGCGTATCTCGGTAAATATATGTTCTGTATGCACGGTCTTTTGCTAGAAAAGGTAAAAAAAAAAAACTATTATCTATGACTCTATGTTTTTATTATTAACATATTAAGTACATTCATGGAGAAAAAACTTCGTGAAAATGGTCAAATATCGCATTTTTGAAGCTTTCCTATGCAGTTTTCTTAAGCGGCAAGAGAAAAGTGCAAACATACGGACGTAGTTTAATCTGTGGGCTTTAATTGCATGTAATAAAATCCCAATGTTACAGATCTGATTTGCACAGTATAGGACCACGACGAAAACACTGTATACCTTGCGCTCCTGCTCTTCTTGGTCTTGGACGCGCAGGTTCACACTCCTCTTATGAATACACGATCATATTTTTTATTAGTGTTACGTGCTCACTGCTTCGCATCCCGCGCAAGCGAGCGATTAGGACAGAAAGTCGTTATATGATAGCGACGGCGAAGGCAAGGCAATGACGGATTTCGAATTACAGACGCGCGCCTCGGTCCCTGGCTGTATTTGTTTTCGGCGTGTATCTGAAGAATGCCCTGGATTACTGACCTCGTTCTCTCAGCGCAGCTCGGGGTGTGTTGAACCTTCCAGATAGTCGCCCTAAGAGTATAAATATTGTGGCAGGCCCCAGGGCGTGGAGTTGCGTTGGAGTTGATGAATGAATGAGTGGCTGAGTTCCAAGCGATAGAAGACGAGCATTCGAAGAAATGATCAGCGGAAGGGAAGTCTGCGACTGCGGGTATCAAGCAGTGGAGTATGCGGCTGGCAAGTTGGATTTTTCGATTAGATGCGTAAGTGAAAGACATTATAAATGAGGGCAATAGACATAGTACGAGTTAATTTACTGTAACCAACAGAGACAATTGAGAAGGACGTTAGTTAGAGTTGAAATAGACATCAAGTATTGCGTTCACTGTTAAATAGAAAGAGTGAAATTGTGAATAAAGTATAAATCCAATTTAATTTATTCTTGTTTTTATTTTTATTAAGACCTCCATTCCTCACGAACTCAGATACGCCCCTCAGGCGTCAGCAAGTAACAGTACTGAGAACTAAATTAGACATTAAGTTCGTGTATAAGTAACCTTACAGGCTTAAAAATTATTCGCAAATTTACCACACCAGTGTATATGTGTATTGGGAAAATGCGAACGGTAAAGTTTTTTCCCCATTCATCCATGGGAATGTTCATACATTGTTCAGGAAACAGTAAAATGCATTGGAAGTTCCCAATTTTGTATTGTAGCGACGCTTAACATTCCTGTATTTGCAGCCTGACATTTTGTATTATTGCCATACAATATAGAGGTGAGAAATTTCCATTACGATTTAGGAAGTTTACTAGAAATTATTTTTACAGTGTTAGATTCTAGCAGACCAAAGGTAGGAGGTAATTTGGAGGAAAATCACACCAGTTTACAGGGTCAGTAATCGGAGCCCCTGCCACACAGTTGGTAAAATAAAAGTATTTGCTTATGTACGTGTGTTTAAATGCCATGGAAAGTAAACATCGGCCTAGTAAACCATAGTGTTATGTTTGCGTTTAAAAAAATACAACGATGTAATTTAAGGAGAGTCAAAGAAATTTTTTACATTAAGAAAAATGAAATGAGAACGTAATGTAAAGAAAATATTTTCACTCTTGTTTGGGGGAATCATTAGCCTGCTGCGTGCAGAAAGAAGATCAAAGTCCAATACCATTTCCCAGTACTCCCTCCGTACTTGCCTTTAAGCATTGAAATAAATTGGAGGTAATATGCAGTAACTGTTATTCAGATTGCCCCACAGTTGGGAAGTCAAATGAAATAAATTTGTAGGAATATGGATATTTGTGAAACGAAGAGTTAGTGTGAATACAAAATGCAGAACTGTTGTTTCACATTCAGAACTATGTGTGTGTGTGTGAGAACAGAATAACACTTTTACACTTGTGGAGAAATCTTACCCCTGTGGACTTGATGTTCTGGGCTCTGACATATGGGTAACTTCCCTTGCGAAGCATACACGAAACACAGACACTAAGAGCAATATGAATTCTAAACTACCAGCAATGCTACAATGATATCGTGTCCATAGGCGAAGCAACATCTTTAATGAAGAATGCTTTACTTTGTGCAGTAAATTCAGTTCAAAATTATATTCCCATGATACAAAAGGTGGCATATGTAGTTCACTTTTGCCTGTAGTAAAATACTAATCTCACTAAGAATTTCATGCAGCTGGCAGCTAAAAGTCTTAAACAGTACCAAAAGAAAGTGTTCTTTAACTATATTCATCTCTGATTTAAAATTGCCGCACAACACTGGGTTACTATATTTGCGTGGCTTAGATATCCATTAAATCGGTAGATCACAAGAAATCTTTTCATCTGAGATTGTCCGTGAGATAATTAATAGGAAGTTCTGATTTAGATGTCCACAGTCAAATAAGCCTCAGCTTCACCTCAGGAGCAAAAGACTACTGTTTAAATAGGTGGAAAACATGTACCACATATTTTGCAGTTTTCACACATAAAATACTCAACAATCCTCCTCTTCTGCACTCCAGCACACTCCGGCTGCTATAAAACATATGTTGAGTAACCACGTCGATGCCGTATTTATACTATTAATTAGGCAGATTAAAATCTCCGGGTCAGCATCCCTGGCTGCCCTATATGATGTCTTAGCAAAACAAGATGGAGACAATGTACATTCACAACAATTAAATTTCCACTGAAAATTCTAAATTTAAATAAATATAGCTGGTATAGGACTTATCTCTTAAGTGTATCAGAAAAACTCTATATTAATGACGTCATGCGTAGCTGCTAACTTAGGTGAACTATAAACATTATTAACACGTTACAACACTATGCAAATTATAATATAAAGTATGCTGCATTAGAAAACTATAAATGAAACAGTAAAATAACAATACAGATCAAATTTCCATTAGCATCTCACAAAATAATTATTACGTTAAAATACAAGCACATTACTAAACATGTATTTAAATATGCTAATATTGGTCCATACCAACATGACTGCCAATTACATGTAAAATTGTCGGAGGTCACAGTATAGTGGATCCTACTGAATGAGCAACATCCCTTGTAAAACGCGTGAAATATAAGTGCCACATTTTTTTTCTTATTAAATTAAGCATAGATAAAGATGGGGTCTGTTCATAATAAAGAATGTTATTTTGTGATCGGCCTTGTACGAAACCAGATATAGACCGTTCACGGTAAAGTGAGCACTTTTGAAGCCATCGTTATTTTTTTCTTTCAACCAATTTATATCCTTCCACCGCTTGCTAATGTGAACCCTGCCATGTGAGTAATAGACATAGTGTATACATTCACCGTACCCAAAACCAAAAGTCTGAGGCCACAATGAAATGTATTTATTGATTATTATGTATGATGAAACAGCTTCAAAAAGTGCTCACTTTACCGTGAACGGCCTGTAGTGCCTTAGACGACGAGAAATCTGAACTCCCAGCAACATAGTGTGCTAATGTTACTCGCGTGATGAGCAGACTGTATCGGTATCGGTGTTAGCCAACTCCTGGCTAAACGCATAATGTGTAAGCATTGAGGTTGGTATAGTCCATTCACATATTACTACTAATATTTCTGAAGCCCTGCTAAAGTTCTACTTCCAGTATATTGCTCCACCTCATGCAAACAAAGTTTAACCGAGTCTGGAAAATTACACTACAGGGACAACGCACCGTATTCGTGTGCACGAAGTGATGGAATAATATTGTGTAATGTCTGGTCACGGTAAAGTGAGCACTTTTGAAATCAACCTTAGAAGAAAGTCACTGCCCTTGCTTACATATATTATAATGGGCGCACTGAGTGACATACGCCCAGTGAAGTTGATAACGATGGATGAAAAGTAGTTCCTCATCTTAACGCCGAGTAAAAAGTTTTGGGTAACCATTTGTGATAACTTAAATTATTTCTTTTGCTTTATATATATTTTTTAATACATGGAAGTGTAAAAAAGACGAGATTTGTAAAATATTTACTTGTCCAATAATTTCACAGTTTCACTTGACCGAAGCATGAATAAAGTAATGAGGCCCATGGCAATGTTAATTATACATAGGGCGGAAGAAGACTCAACGTGTATAAAAGTAGATCTTAAGCAGGACTTTCAGAAGTGCTCATTTAACCGTGAACAGCCTTTATAAGATCTATTTGTTACTGGTCATTAGCAACACATCTATTTTTAATTGTTTTTATTAGTGTTAATTATAAATTAAATATTGTAATTTATAAATAAAATTTAATTTTAAAACCAAAAATGAGGTACCTCTATGTTAACATAAGTATGAAACGATTGTGATTCACGACATATTTAGGAAACAAGTAAATGCGTCATACGTGGGGTGTTTTTACAAAGGTTTGATTAAAAAGTGTGAAGAAACCGTGAATAGACTATATGGAGCTCACCTTGAGGTTCCTTCGACTTTTAAGAGACAAAAGATTTTGGTCGGCGCTTAACAACGAGGTCTTGAGCGCCAGTGAGGCGGAAAAGGTGGGAATGGGACAGCGGTGGAATGCAAGGGTGGCGTGAAAACGGAAGGCCCCGAGAAAACCCGGTTCACATTGGCGGGAGGCGAGTTGTTTGACTACAACACCGCCAACCCTCCCTTTTCGTAACTTATGTCATGAATCCAAACGTATTATAGCTTGTAACGATGTAATTTTTCTTCGAAGCCATAGCCTGTCTCACAAACGGGAGCTCTTCTCTGCCAGTTTTGAAATTAATCTTGTGCACATGGCAAAATGTGAGTTGAGTGAGTGAGTGAGTGAGTGAGTGAGAGTGAAGAGATTCGGGCGCCTCATAACAGCGCGGTCTTAAGAGGCGATAAGGGTGATTGAGGTGAGTATGGAGCAGCGCAGGGATAAAAGGGCGGGGGAAACGGGAGATCCCTGAGAAAACCCGCCGACCAGCGGCATCGTTCGGCACGATTTCCACATGCGAAAATCCGGGAGTGACCCGGCCGGGGATTGAATCCGGGTCGCCTTACTGGTAGGTGTTACACAGCTAAATATTTTCTGTTGACTGGAAAAGTTGACAGTCAGCTGAGTGTGTTTAAGTAAACACCATCTGCAAGAAGGGGGGGGGGGGGAGGGCACCGCTGTATTCATGGAGACATCTGTAAAGAGGAGTGTCTTCAGAATTGTCAAAAATGTGCACTCGTTCGTGTGACAGACTGTACCTGGCAGTCGGAATGAGTTGGATTTTGGCCCTTATATCCCCAGTCATCTTCTCTCAAGACCCCGTTGTTGCGAGCCGCCCATATATCTCCTCCCTCCCTTCCTCCCTCCCTCTCGCTCTCTCTCTCTCTCTCTCTCTCTCTCTCTCGCCAGCCGTCGTCAAAATTACGTAACGTTCCATTACTACGACGTTCGCTGTCAGAATGTAACCTCCGCTGAACCACTTGCAAAAAGAAACGGCGTTGGTTTGGATGGTTTGGTTGGAGGTGGGGGGGGGGGTCGAGGTGTGTTTACGCAGACTGGGTTGTTGGAAGCGCACCAGGACCTGCGGGAGAAAATAACGCTGTCTGGAGCAGAGGTGCCTAGAGGGTTATTTCTCTCTAGGCAGCGTCTGGGGCTAGCAGGTTCCAACGTCAACACCGCCCGGGAGGAAGTAAAAGGTGCGTGGCACGCCTCCAAACGGCCGGGGAAGTCCGCAGACTTCGCGGCCACCGTTTTGGCAAGCACCAGCCTTCACGGTCTGCCGGCCTCAAAGAGGCACCGCTCTCTCTTTTGAGCCACCTCCAACCGCGCTCTAGTCTCCTGGTAGCTGGCTGCTACTGCTTCGTCTGTGAATGCTGCTTTGCTGCTGCTTTCTTGTTTATTTATAGGCGTTACTGCACCGACTCGGGTTTTCGCGTGACCCCCCCCCCCCCCTCCCCACTCTGGCGGGCTCATCCCAGATCGATGAACAGGTGTCTTAACGGCGCCAGTCTGCTTCAAGCTATTTTGAAAGTAAGGCGGCAGCAAGACGTTCGCGTGTACCAGTCCTCCGAATGGCTGCACAAGGTTCTGGGAATGAGAGCCTTGTTTCTGATGAGCTTTCTAGGGCCACCTGTTTTTCGCGAAAAGATTCACGCATAGGCTAGACTCCAATGTCTTATGGCTAGAGACCCCGAGAATTTCGTGGGTTCATCTCTGGACAAGTTGGAATTCACACACATGTACGTTCATGTTACGTTTGTAATTGGTCGACGTGTTGTTTAACACCTCCTGGAGATAAATGAGCCAATAACAAACATGCAATAAATTGTGCGCCCAAACAACGCCTTTTACAACCACAACAATCAACCAATAAACAGTTGATATCTGTATGAGAGTATATGAGACTGTGAAGTTTAGCGTACAGGTCATTGAACTCGCGAATTTCTCAGGTCTCTACTGTGGCATACGTGTAGTTTTCCTTCTGGTATTGGCCACGTGTCTTTGTGTAGAGACAGTTCCTTGCCTGACTCGGCCATTCAGAATTACCTACTCCGACACCGAGTGCCTGTGATTCGCGAGCAGACACACCTGGAATGCGCGGCAGTTGAAATAACCCAATCACGAAAGTGGATCTGAGCTCTAGTGCTTTGGAGTATAAGTAATCCTGGAATGTTTTCGCAAAAAACAGGTGACCCGAGCTATTTCATACTGGCTACCAAGCGCTGATTGGTGAATGGCATTCCAATACTTTGCTGGCGAGTCACGCCATTTTACTGGTGTGTACGGTTGGAATACGCGGTATAAGCGAGCGTTTCAACTCTGTATTCGTAACTACTCTGTGGCCGAACCTCGCACATTTACGAAACACACTCTCGCCGTTAGTTGATCGCCAGTCACGGTACACATGCAACCGAAAAAAAAAAAATTGGAGGATTTTGTTTTCCGATTCTACAATTTTTTATCGTATAGGCTAAATGTAATTCAGGCATCCGCCTACCTGGGGTTCGAACTCCGTTGCAAGAGTTTGATATTCACGTTTTTATACAAAACGACTGTACGTGCCCGGTGTTTTTTTTTTTTTTTTTTTACTAACGAAAGCTATATACGTCAGACGACCTAGGATTGGAACTTTCAAAACAACATGCCTATTAGAAACGCCAGTTTGGAGTCTACCTTCTTACCTCAAAATGTCATTTTCAGAAAAAGTACTAACCGCAATGATGCAGATTTAGTACTGACGATTAAACCAACCATTTCTAATGGGCAGGGATAGAGAAATTTCGCGAGTTCAATGACCTGTACGCTAGATTCCTCAGTATTACACATACTGGAGCCTCAGCTGTGTGTTCATTGACTGTTGCCCCAAACCTGGCAGTTATGGGATTCGCAAGGTATTTCCTTGAGAGTCTGATATTGGCTCAGAGGCGTGCAGGGCGGATCTAATAAACTGTGATCCAATTGTGAAGGTGACTTCACAATATATGTGTTTGACGTCTATCTTGTCCCGAAATGAATTCGTGGAATTTCCCTGTCCCTATGAATATTTATTCAATAAAAAAAACTTTACTCTCCTAAAGTATATACTTTTAAACTAACATGTAAAACGCAGCGTGATGAAAATACTGCACTCAAGATAAGTGCCTTGCGTGTAGAGACGATAACGCGTAAACGCGCCAGCTAATATAGCCCTTACCGTTCTGTTTATTCTGTGCTTGGCACTGACCTTCGTGTAGAAGTTCATGTGAACCAACAAGATTTTCAAGAGTATTTTAAATAAGTATCTGTTTTCTGTTAGAAATAATTGTAGGAACTTTCTGGCTCTTTATTTATGGTGTAACATCTTGAATATGTGATGTATGCATAATCTTAAATTTATTTTTTATTTATGTAATATAAAGACATTTTATTTCATGTATGTTATTTTTCCTTGGCACAGTTATTATGTTATTTAATATGTAAATTAACTACTCAGGTATTTTTCTCATTTATTTTGTTTTGCAACATATTTATATGTTTTTCCAGTTTGCTGTATGTGTAATGTATTTAGAAGGCCGTAGTTTCTGAGCAGTTGTTGATCCGTTGCCATATCAACTAAGTGGTGTGTTGAGTAATTTTGCCTCTAGCACACTCGTGATTGATTGTTTTTCGACGGCGTTTTTATTTAAGCTTTTTAAACGAGATTGTAGCCATTTTGGTTTCTGATGACAGGACGTTGATCCGCTTAGGTTCAGCGTGAAGGGATTTTTATTTAATTTTAAGGTAGTGCCCTGAGTTCGCACCTGCAAACAGGCCGTCTAGACGTAGACGAAGGTGCGTGGCAGAATATGAGAAGCAAGCCTGCACCGTTCGCAGTCCGCGTAATTTTTACAGGTTTAATTAGTCGAACTACCGCGGTGTGTATTTAAGTTCTGGGACTGTAATCACACTAAATGCCCAAGAGCCTGGTTAACAGAAGACCCCAAGATATGCTGCAGCATTCAGGGGAATGCTCCTGCTTATGACCAGATGTACTAGACCTTCAAGATCTTCCAGATTTCAACTTATTACATTTTATTCAGTTAAGTCTTCGATTTACTTTAAAAAAAGGAGAGACGAATTTTGACCAGAACTGCCGCTATTAATTTTATCAACGGACACCTTGGCATTGTTTGTCTGCGATACCCTGAGCTAATCTGAAGCATAGACATTAATCAAACATTTTTCTTTTTAAAGTTCAATTTTAAATTGCCAAGCCTAAAGTTAATGGAGGTTACCAATCACGAGAGAGGTTAGTGTTGAAGAGGCCACTGATTTAAATTTCGTTTGAAAACTGAGTCCGCATATCATGACAGAAAGAATTGTTGATTTTTATGTGCACGAATTGGTAGTAAGAATATTAATTAAATTTCACATTTTGCCTGAATCGTCTCTGCATAGTTATGCTTTCAGTAGGAAGTTGATATTTTCGTAATGATATTCCTGACTATAGAAATTGAGTTTTGTTGTGTTGTTGTGTTGTTCTTTCACACTGTCTCTACACATCTCACGTCACATTTACTACGAAACAAATGCACGCCTTTGATCAAAATCTGGTGTTTACAAAAAGGGGTCACATTGTCATTAAATATATTCTCTTTTGTGAAATTTTTAGCACGTATCACACTACACTACAATACAAAGTTTCAATCGCGAAAAAATTATGTTACAACTTAAAATTTTCGTTCGAACGCAGTGCACACTCCACACTCTTGCCTTCATTAGCGTACCATTAAATTGTGTTCATCGCGTGAAATACTACAGCATGTATTATCGTTTACGCACTTAAAGCGGACTGTGCGTTGAAGTTATTAATCCGCCTTGCTGCTCCTATTACACTTGTAAAATCATAATCCGACCAAGATGGTGTAAATTGATGGGTTGATAAAATACTTTTTTTTTGTGCAACATCAGCAAAAAAATAGCTTAGTGCAACCATATAAATAATGCTCGAAATTTTTGTTTCAGAAGTACCAGTCCGAAAATTTTAGGCCCAGCCTAGGAGTTTCGATTTTTCGTTAATTTTTTGCCTAGATAATGTTTAAAATACCAAGTATAACTTTCAAGATGCTTCCTTTGATACCAACGATCAGTTTGTTGATTCCCTATGAAAATGGAGTGTAAATACGTGTGAAGATTTACACATATGGAAAATGGAATATCAAAAAGGATACATGTGATTGAAATAGACTTTATACCACAGATTAAGTACATGATAATACAAAATTGATTAGGATTACAGAACTGTGCATGATCTCTGTCCTTGAGAGTTCAGTATGGTGTGAAACCTCCTCGTACTGCAATCAGAGCCCCTAAACGGCGTGGCATGGAATCAAAGAGTACCTGGATATGTTCCTGGGGAATCTCCTTCTACGCAGTTTATATGCGAGTCCACAAAGTATCAACAGTGGTTGCTGGAGGACCGTGGCAAACAAGTCGCCGACCAACCATATCCCAGATATGTTCGATGGGCGACGTGTAAGGCGAACGTGCAGGCCAGGGAAACAGTGGTACCCGTCGTTCATTGAAGAATACTTGCACATTCCTCGCCACATGTGACCGGGCATTGTCCTGCTGAAATATGGCACGAGGAGTTGCTTGAAGGAGGGGTAATACCTCAGGCTATAAAACCTCCCTGATGTAGCGGTTGCTGTTCAGATTTCTCTCAATATGTAGGAGTCGAGATCGCATGTTATAGCCACACTTGGCGTTTTTCCACAATGCAGGCTGACAGATTGCGGCCATCACGGTATCGTATAACACGTATGCGGCCATCACTGTAGGACAGGTTGAAGCGGGACTCGTCCGAAACCACAGCATTTGGCCACTCAGCACTCCAGCGACGGCGTTCACGTGCCCTTTGTAGTCTGCGGCGTTTGTGTTTTTTGGACAATGGAAGCCGACGCAATGGCATGCGTGCCACCAGTCCAGCCCGCAGCAGATGGCGTCGAACCGTCGACGCAAACAGGTTACAGTGATCCAGTGTCGAGTCAACACTGTGGACGAGGCTGTACGGTCCATTATGGCCATGCGGACTAGATGGTGGCCATCCCGTGCTATGGTCACATTGCGTGGTCCAGTACCTGCTCGTCGCTGCGTATAACCCTCTCCTATTCTCTGGTTCTACACACGTATCATTGTCGTAGCAGCGTGCCCTGTACGAGCCGAAATGTTACGGTATGACAAACCCGTTTCCCGTAGACCAATCATTCAGCCCCTTTCGAACACGCCCATATGCTGATATGGTGCCCTTTGACGTCGACGAGGGATACTGGCACTTGCTTTCACTTCATTTGACGGCTCTTCACTGACTGAGCTTGGCGAAACACGGACTTTCCCGGCCACACAAGAGAGGGCGCTGCTGGGCTACGTGTACGCCATATTTCTGTAATTGTAATCATTTATTGCTGGTACACTGTTCTACACATCCTCCGAGTTTGTTTTCACAAACAATATTGTATTTACTTTTTAAGATACTCTTTATGTGCGCTTCAGTACATTTCGCAAATCAGATACACCTGCAAGGCGTGTTGTCTGTTGTTTATGTGGACAAATTTTCATATTGACGGAGATTAGCAAACAAAATCTAGTAAATAAGGATGGTTGTTTATGCGAGTCTTAATCCTTGTAAGATGTGTCCAGGACATTCGATCCCTGCCGTCATTGCGCGGAAGTTAGTAATTCGGGCAAATTGGAGAAAACTCCCAGTCAGGTTAAATGATGAACTGAAGGTAACGGGTGATGCGAATCCCCTCTGTGCAGCCGGCTGACAGGTGGGAACACATGGCGACCTGAATGTGAGTGAACCACAATGGCGCATGGCCAGACATACTCGGTGGTCATAAAGTCACTACTTTGTTTTGTTCGTATGTTTATGGGTGGGAGAAACAGAGATCATTTGATGCTACAAGTTTTTTTTTGTCGTAATATCTATTCAGTATTCAATATTAAAACCTCTTTGACAACGCATAGTATATCATGCAGATGATTGAGTAACTATTGCAATAATTAATTTGTTTACTTCGTGGAATAAATGGGAATTAATTATTAATCCCTATCTGAGAAGGGCTATATAGGCGATAGTTGTACAATAAAGTCAAATGATAGTTGCAAAATCCTAGCTTCTGCAGACAACGACTGCGAAATCCTGCGAACTCAATGATGATTGTCTCTTAAATGTGATTAAATAACGTTCTATGTCCCCCAACGAAGCTGCATTTTTTTTAAAATTAATTCCAAACATAAGGAAAGACAAAATGTATATAAATTCAAGATGGCGTTCAATTCTCCCCCTCAAAGCTCAGAGAGTCACGTACAGGAAACACGTGACAATATTTTTTAGCCTTTATATATATAGACACACACATACACTAGCTGACCCGTACGACTTGTTTTCATATTTTTAAATAGAAATTTCGCTTAGCTTCGATTTTATGAAGTTATTAAAATAAAATCCACCGTAGTTTCACTAAGGTTTTATGTTTAAAATAGTAATATTGCTTCTTTCAGTTTAATGGAGTTATTAAATTACACCCTGCCACCGCTTCGCATATGTTTTATGGTTTTAATGAAGTAGATACCTATATGCGTAGCCACTGGACCACTGAGGTCCCACTTGATATAGTTCTATCCACTAAGTCACTGCGGCCCCACTTGGAATCGATCTATCCACTGAGCCTTTAAGGCCTCACTTGGAATCGCTGTAGCCACTGGGACACTGCGACCCCATCTGATATATATCTATCCATTGTGCCACTACGGCCCCACTTGATATAGTTCTATGCACTAAGTCACTGCGGCCCCGCTTGGAATCGCTCTATCCACTGAGCCAATAAGGCCTCACTTATGATCGCTCTAGCCACTGGGCCACTGCGGCCCACTTTGAATAGCTCTATCCACTAAGCCACTACTGCCCCACTTGGAATAGTTCTAGCCACTGGGCCACTACGGCTCTTGGGAAGGAAAGGAGGACAGCCCATAGACAAAAAAGTAAGGAGAAATGACGGAACTTTTTTTAACAGTGATTTTTTAATGCAGTAATCCTAAGAAAAGTTTAATCCAGTACCTAGGTACATCCCTGATCACCATCATATTTTTGGAACCGTTTGAGATATCGCGATGAAACAAAGACTAAGTAAGTCCGGGTATTATTATCTATAGACTATGTAAATTTCATGTCACTACGTTCAGTGGTTTTTGAGTTAAATCCGGACGGACAGACATACATGAAAAAAATTTACATTAGATATGTCTTAGTAATCAATTACACTATTTGAAAATCATACACAGACACTTATATTTTATTTATTTGTATATATACCTATATAATAAGTAGACGATCTCTGTTTGTCTGTCTATCTGTCAATCCGTCTTTAATACATCTTAAGTGTTTTGAAACTCAACAGAATTTCTTTAAATTTTGCAGAGCGAATCCTCAGGGTGAAATACAGGTCAGGTTCGAATTTCAGCAACATCAGAATACGCAATCATTACCTTTTACCCGAAAAACTAATTTTTTTAATTATTCTTCACTATGAAAAATTTTGTATTAATGCATATAGACTATTACATAGAGATATGAAGGTAATTAAATGTAATTTTTGTTCACTTTTAATGCCTCACTTCAATTATGAATGAGTTAATTAAGTGGGGCCAAAGTGGCTCAGTGAATAGAGCGATTCCAAGTGGGTCCTTAGTGGCTCAGTGGATAGGACTATTTTAAGTGGGGCCGCAGTGGCCAAGTGGATAGAGAAATATTAATTGGGACCACAGTGGCTTCAATGATGAGTTAATTTCACATCATTTCATTATTACCTACATATATCTATGCAATATTCTTTTCAGTCTTTGTATGATAACCAAATTTTTTTAACATGGCAACTGTTCTAGCCCCGTAACAATACAAAAAAAAAGGTCACGGGCTGGGTCACCGAGTATGTGTGTGTGTGTGTATGTATGTATATATATACACACACATACACATATATGACACATATCGCTAGCATTATTTAATTTGACAACAGTGTATTCAAATCTCAAATTCACTCATAATGACGCATTGCGTAAGAAGTATCTTTCATTGCGATTATTTTATCTCCGGGTGAATGCCTGTGAAGCCAGTTACTTTCTGCGCGCGAAAAGTGTAACTGTTGAGAATCGCACTGACCAATTACCTTTCGCATGCGAAATAATATCTTCTTTGTTCAGCCCATTTATTCCCTCATATCGCGTGAAAATGGGCCCTTTAAAATGGACGACTAGAAAATTGCAGTCAGTTCGCATTTGAACACGCAGTGGTGATAACAAAGCCGACTGAAATATCAGAACTCTACCGATTTTTCGACCGTCCGGCACTCACGCAGAAATTATTTTATCGTCTCCTGTCCTGATCGGAAAAATCCGCGAATTCCATTCAACTGTACACTACTACTCACAACTCCCTATATATTCTACAGTCGATTTCACTTCGGACCAAGTCATATATGGTTTGCAGTTTTAACTGCTCTCGTTTAAATCGCCAGCACATTATCGTGAGTTATTGACTTATTTTCCTCGCGTTTGTCATAAAAATCCTTATTCAATCACAAAAGTAACGTAACGTTTTAGTTGTTCGAAGTTAAGCCTGGGCCATGTCGACTCTTACTTTTTTCGTTTCTCTCCTACAAAGCATTTCGGAAATTCTGTAAAAGACGCTTATTAACTACAAAATAAAAATTCTGGGGAAATTTTTTCACTTCATGAAATTCAATTAAATCAAGGGCAAAAGTGAATCCCTGTTTTCGAATAACACGCATATTTAATTATAATTTCATAGTTTTCGTCCTACAAAAGTAATAAAAATGTAACCTCTTAAAAATATAAGATGCAGTGTACAGATAATTAGTATAATAAAAGTCTCATTGGTTCTAATTAAGAAAAAAATAGAATATTAAGATTTATAACTCTGTACATATATTATAGACCTCAAAAATGTTAAATTTTCTTGAAGGAAGTCGACGTGTCTCACTGAGACAATCCGTAATATATACTTGTCACTAAACATTGTTTTAATCATTCAAGAGCTTATTTTGATTTGTAGACCGCTAAAATGGTGAATTGTTTTGTCGTGCAATTATTCAAAAATCGCGTAGCTCTAGAACGTTTTGTTAGTTGAAAGCACCTGGCCAGAAACTGAAAAATAGTTTTTTTTTCAACTGAAACGCAAACTAATGAAAATTATTATTTGGTAGACAATTTTTCTACTAATTCACTGGGTTTTAATAGCATTATTATTTTATGTAGAATTCCTAGTCACTTGCGTTATTTTAAAAACCTGACAGGTAGATGATTCAATCTTAATTCCACGTGTGTCTTGGGCCTCTTTGACGTGAATAAGTTTTTAAAATCAGACCGACACATGGGACAACAGGACGGAAACGGCTATATAATGTTTGTATGGTGATCCATGCCGATATAGGCTGTTCACGGTAAAATGAGCACTTTAGAGGCTGTAGTTACTGTTTCCTTTCAGCCATTTTGTTTATCCTTTAACCCCATTAACAATTATTATTGGCATGTAAGTTATAAACATAGTGTGTATATACCACCGCACTCGGAAGTTAACGTCTGAGGCTAAAATAAACGAAATTTATAGACTTTTGCTCAAAATGAGGGACCTTTCAAAAGTGCTCACTTTACCGTGAATAGCCTCTACTAAACTTCGTGACTGGTAACACAATTTAAATACACGTGGTCTTGTTCGATCGGGTATACGATCGTGATGTGAGCATAACTTTGAGTTATCGAGGCACGGGTGGAGGCCAGCGGCGACTGCCGGCAATTTTGGGCGTGGGTGAAAATTTCAGAGCAGAATATCTCACGACGCCGATGTGCTAGCAAGATGGTATTATTGCCAAACGAATGATCTCATTACCCCAAAGAAAAAAATTCACGTAAAACCCATGGCTGTGATCCCGACACAACCACATCCCGATTTTTATTGCACTCTCTTGTATAGTTCATCGTGTTCTTGACCAGGCAACGGTGGCGAAGATTCGTTCTCAAGACAGAAGTAAAAATGACATTCAAGTGTTTGGCAAACAGAAGTACTAAACCCTCCTGTAATCAGAGTAGGTGAACAGTCTTACAATTTGCTATCCTACTTTCCAAAGAAAAGAGAGGCTATGTGAGTGCGTGTATAGCCGTGTGTTAAAAAAATTTTCATCTCGTGCACCGACTTTTTCGAGACTTGGTACAGTTATAGGACTATAGCATTTAGTAAGGACAATCATATTTTTGTATCATGCCATATAATTATTTTCAAGAGGCAGTTTTAAATCTTGAGTGCTATGTCTAGAGACGTGCAAAATTCGTGTTATCTTTCGGAGACATGAAAGACTCCACTGCCTTATAAACAAGTGACCACAGTTCGTGGTTTCACTGGCCGTTGCACTGTAATCAACGTCACGTATCTACTTGATCTTCTCGAAAGAGATTGGCCACGCCACCTCTGGACTTATATAATTGGCTCAAGAGTTCTCCGAGGCGTGCCAAACATATTTTCTGCCAATGGCTGAAGTTGGTCAAACGCACCGTAACTTGGAGTTCAGTTTATCCTTAAATAATAACGCAAATTTTGCAGGTCTCTAGCTATGGCATATATCTAGAGACAGGTGTTTTTCGCGAAAAAATCTCAGGACCAGTTGTACTCCAAAACATTTTAGTTCATATGCGCTTACGTGGTTAGATGATTTTAAATGTCACGTGCTTCAAGCGTCTGTCCACGAATCACGGACGTTCAGTATCGGAGTACTTTATTACGATCGGTCCAGACAAATAAGAACATATCTTCTTACGTAGACTCCTGGCCAATAACCAAAGGAAGTTGTTTTGGACGTGGAATATTGAAGTCTATTATGACCATAAATATTTTCGCGAAAAACATCTGTCCCTACATATATCAGAATCGATTCAGCAGATTTTAATTAAAATTGGTTCGACACTCAACCCTTTGAGCACTGAATTCGGAAAGTTATGTGCTCATGTATTCTCCATTCTGAAGTATAGCGCCGCCTGAAAGATTATATGCCGGGAACTATTCAACCAACTATCTCCAAATTTTGAATACAAATATACTGATACGGCACACTTCGCTAAACTAGTGTAATCGAAGTATATCTGGCGCTTATTTCCAAAATGGTGGGTGATGAATATTTTTGGTTATTATGCCGTAACTACCAAGCAATTAGACTTATTTCAACCAATCTTGGTATGTTGGCAGTAACTAGGTGACCACTAAATTAATTTATTCGTAGTTGTTGTCTGCTGATTTTTGAGGTAGTTCACGTGAAATATGAAACCCTTTTTGCTATCGTATTTAAGAAACTACTGTAATAAATCCGATCAAAGCTGCATACCAATATTAGGTGTACTATTACAGACAGCATGAGTAAAGTATCTTTAAATTGATAAGTTACATATTTTTATAATGCCTACCTCGCTACAACTTGTGTTGCTTATCTGTGGAAAAGTGTGGTAAATTGGAACCCAACATGGCATGTTGGTGGTTTTTATTTTGTGTACTAATATACTGACTGTTCCTTTACATTGTTATGTAAAATATGTTGCTTAAAATTTAAATTTAGAAACTTAATATCTTAGTTTTGGCACTGAAATACCCACTACCAAAAAGTATTTTTATGGTCTTATAGAACATCTCAGGAGCTACTGTACCTTTTATCGATAGACTTTTGCTAGCACTTGTGTTCTTATCCTTCGAGTATTCATCAAAATTTTCACATGTGTTTTGAGAAAAGTAGGTTAATATTTATGTCGGTAACGTATTTTTTACGGCTAATTAAACACCTAACTTGCTTTGCCAGGTTAGCACCCAAATACCTAAGTTTACTCAACCAAAGGACGAGACTTACGACACCATCTCTGGCTTCTTTTTTCCTTTTTCGCATTCGTCCATTTATTTGAACATACTACTGAAGGTACAACTACGAATTGAAATGCAAAATAAAATTAGTTCAGTGTCGTACAGCGACATAGCCCTCATTATTTTTCCTTCAAAACAAAACCTTTGGCAAAAAACAATACGCTAGCAATAGTAAGAATTATTTATTTCGTTTAAATTTTCTAGCTTGTGTAAATGTAGCTGGAAAACCTTTCTAGGTAATCAGGGTTGAGTTACAGCAGAAAGTCCTCCATGAAACCTTCAAAGTACAGCAGCAGTATAGGTGAAATCTACTGTGGTTGCTAGACGTAATTACCGCGCTAATCTTCATTGTTTGAACTTTACGATCTGTCTCCGCTACTGCGGTAGTGGGGACAGCATTGTTTTGCAAACGCATCGAATCTAGATTAAGTCCTACTTTATTTTTAATTTTTGGATGAGGATATCAACCTGAACGTTTTCAAGCTCTACGTCACATACAAGGCAACTTCATTCGCAGTAGTTCACCTTTCACATTTAGGACTCGGTGTCATTGTGTTTTACACCCTACTACTTTCGGTAATCGCTTCATGTTGCCAAAAGATTTCCCCCGCAACGTAGTTGGAGAATAGATACGAACTCCGGCAGTGAACCAGAGTACCCACCCCAACGACTGTTTCAAAATACATGCAGGCGAAGGGACCACAATGGTGTAATTGTTAAGACTACTCACATCCCACCGAGGCGATCCGGGTTCGATTCCCGGCGGGGTCGCTCTCGGAATTTCGCAAGTGGGAATCGCGCTGGACGATGCCGCTGGTCGGCGGGTTATCTTCTCGGGGATCTCCCGTTTTCCCGCCCTTTCATTCCGGCGCTACTCCCGTACTCACCTCAATTCACACTCATCGGCTCTCAATAACTCGACGTTAAGAGTTGCTCACATCTCCCCACTCTCTACACCAACTGCAGGGACTCCGCGGAGTGGAAGTATTTGGGCGGGGTAACAAGGGGGTCTAGAGAGTCGATGAGTGTGGAACGAGGTGAGTATGGAGCAGCGCAGGAATGCAAGGCCGGGAAACGGGAAATCCTCTTGAAAACCCACCGAGCAGTGGCATTGTCCAGTACGATTCCCACTTGTGGCTTTTGACTATTAATTTTGGCTCAAAATTTAAAATTGAAATACCGACGAGCCGCATAACAGAATTTTAAGAAATATATTTCAACATAGGTATTATAATGACATGAGTTATTATTTTGAGATGTATCCAAATGCATAATTTTTTTCAATTTTGTTATTTTTATGAAAAAAATATATAAATATAAAATTTGACAATTTTTTTCAGACTATTATTTCAATTCACAACAAAAAAGGCCGTAATAGGCTAAAAGTGTGTGAAATAATTTTAGCCTTTTGAACTATATCAAACGTCTGAGTAGCTTATCACACAAGGAAAACTTAGGATTTAATAACATTTTCTATTCCAAAAGAACCTAATCATTAATGTTGTGGTTCAGATAATAGGGCAGTTACTGGAAACGGCATGAAATTCTTAACTTAAGGTGTCGAGAACTACAGTCGAAAACTCTAGGTTAGCCAGTGAAAACGCTTAATGTCGCAATGTTGCCGTGGATTTTTAACGGTGTAGTGGAAAAAACAGGAATTTACACTACGGTTTTTTAATTTTAACTAATTGTTGCACTTGTTAAAAAAAACTACGCAGTTCAGATCGACAGCTCGTTTGTGTAAGTACAACACAAAAACGTAACGTCTAGCACCCTCGAAGTCAAAATTGCCGTTGATTTGCTTGCATAACGGGTGCATTCCATACCCTCATCTATAGGCTGTTCAAGGTAAAGTGAGCACTTTTGAGGCCGTAGTTACATTTTCCTTTAAGCAATTTTTTATTCTTTGAATACCTTAAAAAAATAGTGCCATGTAATTAATAAACACAGTGTGTATATTCCACAGCACTCGGAAGTAACGCCTAAGACTAAAATAAAATATATCTATTGACTATTATACCAAATGAGAGGACTTTAAAAAGTACCCACATTACCGTGAATAGCCTGGTTGGTAGGGCTGAACGCCTCGTCAACAGCGAGGTCATTGCATACGGAGCATGTTGCTCAGAGAAGCAGGAACTGGGAAGGATTCTACCATGGCCTGTACCATCGATAAACCATGGAAAACCGCAATCGAGGTGCGAGTCCATTAACTTACCACTGCACCACCTCACTCGGTCCTCATCTGAATCACAGTCGCGTCTGCCTTGAACTGACAAATCTTTCTGGTATGCATAAACAACACGTGACAGCACCGAATACGAAGGATAATGCTGAAGGCATAAACCCTTAAGAATTTTTTCCCGCTAGATTTAATTTAATTGTTTTTTTTTTTATATTATTTATTTCCGTGACCTGACGCAAGGTAGCGTTTTAAGCGTTATGTTTGCTCGCGTTGCCACTGCACGGTGGCTAACTTTCCACCAGTGATTGCACCTTCTATTTATCCATCCCCCTTGGACACATTCGGGTCCGTGTTGTAACTGGAAGAGGGAAAAGGAATCATTATGCGTGGTTCACATGTGTGCACATCACGCCAGATAGAGATGAAAGCTGGATTAGCCAATCAGAGACGGTTTTCATTTTCCGCACGAGCCACGTAGAAAAGATGAGATCACGCTGAAATTCCTGCTCGCGCAAAGAACAGAATTCGCCTGTATTTTTCAGGGCTCCACGGTTTCACATGTTTTAACCAGTAGTGTAATGGATTATATACGTATATTGGAATAGCTGTCTACGATTGTTAAATGTATGTATTTATAATAAAATATGTATACTGAAATATTGATTTTACTCAGAATACTGTCAAACAGATTTAGTTTGGAAAAGAACCAGTATTTAATTTATTTCGGACTATAGAACCAAACTATAAATTTTCAATTAAGTTCATATCACATTGAAATCACTGACGTAGAGAAAAAACATCACAGTGCTTAGTTTGTAGTTATCACTTACACCGTGTTTGAACTGGCAGATTTTGTTGAAAAAATTATTACGTGACCCGATGAGGTACACAAAAATAGTGACCTATTTGGTAATTAGGTATTTCGTGTTTTGTATCTAGCGGGTGTTAGCAAGGATACAAAATGACCTAATCAGTACCATGCTAGTTTTGACCTACAAAACGCATACGCGAATGCGTAAATAAAACGTATTTTTAAAACAGATAACTGTCTATAAAATACACTAGGCATGTTTAAGAAAGCAAGTAAGTGTTGTGCTTTGTGTAAACATTTCGCAACAAATTTATTTTAAATTGGTGTTGCATAATTTATTATTTTATTATGTATTAACATATTCGCAGCATTCCAGTGATGATTGTAAAAATATTACGTCCGTTTTAAGCATTAAATTTCTATAAAAATATATTTACCGTTAATGTAAAAATGCGTTGCTTCAAGTGCTAAACAAGTGACTGTCAACAACGTCCGGACTGAAACTTACGAAATGACAAATTAAAAAATAACGAATTCGTCATTTCGGACACGGCCTTACCTCTTACTTGGTATAAAAATAACGAACGAATCAACGTGATCGTATACTGATCTTCTAACCAGGCACCAAGCCGTAAAACTGAAACTCCGCTTAAATGTGAACAACCCTAGGTTCAGTTCTGTCTATTCTGTCCAATCTGTCCGTTTCGAGTAAACATAGTAAATGTGACTCAAGCCTTATCAATGAAACCCGAGCTCAATTGTTGCATATTTAAATGAAACATTTACTACCCGCACATCGCGTAAATATAAAATAAACTCTCACGGCAAGTTTTCCCCTGCTTATTGCAGAAACGCCAGCTTTATTTGCATATTTTAGTTTTGATGGTGGTAGCGCTGTTTTTCTCTGTACGTTGAGCTCGTGCCATGAGCATTTTCATAAATATTTGCATGAAATTGTTTATAAAAGTAGATTAGTAATTTTTTCGTCATGATTATAATTCATTTGGTTTCAAATGCATTTTTGATATTCGGCAAAATATTATCACCTGCGTTGTTTATTCGCAGTTATTCCGCAGAAAAACGTATGCCAGGCATAGCATAGAACTAAATAAAAAGGTTAGCTAAGTCCCGCGCAATCATTTGCCAACATAAAGTGCACATTTTTTCGCTCTTTTCTAACGTCGGCAGTAGACCTACCGCAGAAGCCACTTCCGCAAGCAGATGAAAATCATCAATATGCTTACTGGGCACACTCCATCCTACTGGCACATATCATATTTAACACGTAGAAAAAAAAGTAGAGTGAGCGTGAGAGTTGCGCAGCAGACGTTCTCCGTGTTACAACATGACAGTGCTTTATTGGCAATAGAATTAGCGAAAACAACGTGGATAGGATTTGAGTTTAGAACACTGATTATGTAAGTAAGTTCTTTCAAAGGTTTGTACACGTCCTGTAACCTACCCATGTAGCAATCCACACATGGTCCATTGATGGTTTACTGTCGGATGCCAAGCCGGCAAACACTCCACTGTGTATTATTATGTTTATATGAACTAATTAAAAATATATTCGGACTTGAATTATTAACAAACATATATGCAATATAAATTTCACAAGTTATTCCAAAGCCTTCAAATTTACCGTGCCAACAAATCAGTTATTAAAATGATGGAGATAAAACAAACACTGTTATTGAGAGATATCTTGCTACATGAATCGCGGTATTAACCCAAAAACTGGCCTTTAATGTAATCTTTCGCAGTATGTATGTTACCTGAATGCTATTCATCTGTTTTTAAATGCAGGCACCAATTATGAATATTTTAGTGAAGTGAAACAACAAAAGCCCTTCAATGTTATTTTTCTAAAGGTGGTTATATATATATATATATATATATATATATATATATATATATATATATATATAACTTCTCATTTTAATTATATGCAGTCATACATGGAAAATATCACATATGACAAATTATTCTAAATCTGTCACTATATTTACAGCATTTTACCGTAGATATTTCCATCACTATATATTAACAAATAACCTATAATTACAGTTTATTAGACACACATATATACATATGTGTGTGTTTGTGTGTAGTTTGAAGAAGCTATCTGCAAAAAGTGAAAGCCATAAAAATTCCCATAGTAGCCAAATAGCACCAGCAATGGTCCATCGATGTACCACTTCACAGCCATTAAATGGCCTATAGATGGCTACTCATACTTATACCAGCAATAAGTATAGGTTACGTGCGGCCATTGCTGGAATACTGTTGGTAAGCCATTTATGAGTCATTAATAGATCACCTAGTCTATCAGTTTCATTTCCATCAACATTCCATAAATGGCATGCCAAGTGTTCTGTTGCCAGCAGTCAGCCATAACAGGGTCATTAGTGTAAACCCATAAGTATTCAGTGCCAGGAGTAAAACCACAGTCGGCCGACTGTGGCTTGCTACGTGGGTAGGTTTGACACAGGTAGATTATGTTAAAGTTAGTCAGAGTATTTTATTCATCTGCAACTGCTGACCACGGGACTTCGACCGTTCTACTGGCAATGTGCGACTCAGTGTTGGAAGATGCAAAGAATACCTTTAGCCTACTGTTTGGTCCTGTTGGTAAGATGAGTGATGGTTAGAATATAGTTATTCGACTCACCGCAAGATTGCTTTACGCATTCGGAAGTCAAAATAAAACTAACTGATGACAATATGCTACATATTTTTTTTACAATCAATTTACTTATAGGCTGTTCACGGTAAAATTAGCACTTTTGAAAGCCCTGCTTAAGATCTACTTGTATACACGTTGTGTATTATTCCGCCTTATGTAAAATTATCATTTTTCATTGGCCTGAACACTTTATTCGTGCGTCAGTCAAACGAAAATTTGAAATTACTAGAAAAAGAAATATTTTTTATATTATCTCAGTCTTACTCTTAAATGCATTTTAAAAAAAACATAAACAAAAAGAAATCATTTCAGGATTCATGAATGTTTACCCATCACTTTTATATTAGCGTTAAATCGTGGAACTATTTTCCCATACGTCATTACCACCTTTACTTGCCACATGCCAGTCAGAGCCCCCGTTAAAATAGTAGAAGCAGTGACATTTTTTAAAGGTTGATCTCAACAGTGCTCATTTTAACGTGAACCGCCTATACGAGAACGGAAAGGGCGATGTAACGTTTGCAGGGTGATAGGTTCCCGCTGTATAACTTCGTGACTAACGATACGATTGTCATAAACGTGGTTTGGTTGGCTCGGGTATACGACTACGACGCAAGCACGACGTAGAACTGGCGCCGCGCATGTGCGAGTCGAAAATATCCAAGCAGTATGTCATGCGACTTCGATGTGCTGGCGGGCTCATTTTGGTGCCGAGCGAGAGATCTCATCTTGATCTGTCTATTTAAGCCATACACGCCAAGTATAAGCTGTTCACGGTAAAATGAGCTCTTTCGAAATCACCATTGGAAAAATGTCACTGTTTCTATATGTATATGTTTCAGCGGGCGCACTGACTGAAATGCGCCTGGTAAGGTTGGCAACGACGGAGAGGAAAATAGTTTCACGTCTTAACACTGAATTTAAAGTGTTATGTTAAATATTTGTGAATACTGAAATATTCACTTTCTTAATAATTTTGCAGTTTTACATGGCCGACGCATGAATAAAGTGACCTGGCTCATGACAATGTTAATTTAACATATGGTGGAAGAATACACAATTCGCACACAAGTAAATCTCAATCAGGGCTTTCAAAACTGCTCAGTTTATGGTGAACAGGCTTTATTTGTTTCGTTGCCTTCATTTAATTCCCATATCCCAAAGATAATACTACCTGCTAATGCAGACTTATTGACGTCAAAGCCATGGCTTGGTTCCTTTCTGACACACCCGATTCTTTTTTACCATCCTTCTCTTTAACAGACAAACGCGTTTTCAACAAACAGCTTGTTTACATGCCATTCTTTCCGCCTATTTTTATATTTGTGGACAGGATCCGCGGTGGTGCAGTGGTCAGACTACTCGCCTCTCTCCTGGGCGAACCGGCGGGGTCACTCCCGGATTTTAGCATGTGAGAATCCTGCCGGACGATGCCATTATAAATAGTTAACGATAAAATGAGCACTTTTGAAAGCCCTGCTTAAGATCTACTTGCATGCACATTGTGCATCCTTCCGCCTTATGTAAAATTAACATTGCCTTGGGCCTCATTACTTTATTCACACGTCGGTAAAATAAAACTGTGAAATTATTTGAAAAGTAAATATTTTACAAATCTGCTCATTTTTACACTTCGATGCACAAAAAAAAGAACAGAAAAAATAAACATTTTAAGTAACCACAAATGGTTACTTAGCACTTTTGATTCGACGTTACGATATGAGACTACTTTCTCTCCATCGTTACCAATTTTACTGGGCGCATGTCACTCAATGCGCCTGTTAAAGTATATGCAGGCAGGGGCAGTGACTTTTTTCTGAGGTTGATTTAAAAAATGTTCACTTTATCGTAAACAGCCTTTAGTCAGCGGGTTTTCTCGGGATCTCCCGTTTCCCCCGCCCTTGCGTTCCGCATTGCTTCGCGCTCACTTCCCCCTCATCGGCTATCAAGACATCGATGTTAATAGCCACCCAAATATCTCCACTCCACTCCACTGTAGGCCTATTTGCGGGCTTCATAATAAAATACGTACTTTTCAGACCGGCTAACATTGTATTTTAAACTAACACGATGTTTGATTCTTAAACGAATTTCAGTTTTCTTGGTTCGTTATGTTCCTCACACAGGTAAACCATATATATTGACCGTGCCATTGAAGACTTCCAAGCGTTAATGAGGTAAGAAAAATATTTGCTACGTACTTTTTGTGAAACGGTCACGTATCGGCGCGTATTTACCAAGGAACCTGCTGACTGAAAGAAATATCCCCTAGGAAATTTGCTGTGCCAAGCAGAGAGTGATTTACGAAAGTACTGGGTCCTTGGTGCTGGTTATCTAGTAAGACAGTCACGCTCTCTTGAAGATGAATCCGAACCAGTATGTTTACGTTTACACCAACAGTGTGAACATTTGAGAACTGAACTGGTAACCAGATGCACTTTGGAGGCCGGTATAATCGGGATGTGCCACCGTTTATAGTATTTCTTTGCATGTAAGAATGAGCTCTGAAACCTAATAAGTATGCCAGAGACATTGCCTACTTAAAGTTCGAGTAATTCAAGAACTATTAATGACACGGAGAGTAGAGAGTTAGACCATAGTCTCTTTATATTTTAAAACTTGGCTACGCTACGTATCAAAACGCTACATACGTCCATTCATTAAGTTACAAGAGATTCAGCCAATAATTCCTCGATTCGCAAGATAGTAAGTAGTCCAACTAACTACCCTACGAACGTCAGCTCTAATAATCAACTGAAGGATGTCATAAAAAAATACAATATTAATTACTTAACCGCAATTTTTACTTCTATGCTGGTTGACTCGCAGCTAAGACAATGTAGTTTCCGCTTTAAGCAGAATTATTCTGAAACTCCAGGGCAAGACGTGAGTTGATTGCAAAATGAGAAAACAACACTATTTATTATACGGTGTTTATTACGGGATCCACACGTCCTTGAAAATCTAAAATTTTAAATAACTTTATAAAATAAATAATCAAGGACTACTGGTGTCGCACATACAATTCCTGAATGGCGTGATAATCTGTTGAATTTAATTCGACGTACGATCAAATTAGGTGGGCAATATTATTGCCTTTCGTTATGAAGAAATCTCTCCCCGTCAAGTTGCATAGTTGGCAAGCAAACAATCTCACCATTTAAAAATTGTAGCTTTTTTTTGTGAGAGCCGTCCATCTAAGTGTTACAAGAGAGTCGACCTGTTTTGCTAATTTAAAAGTGTAAGTTCATATCCATCTAAGTGTTACAAGAGAGTCGACCTGTTTTGCTAATTTAAAAGTGTAAGTTCATATCCCTCATAAAATGTCTACCATTTTTTAAAATTATATTACCCGTAAAACACTCTCAGGCGACTCATCTCCATTCATGAATTCATTATTCGGGAATTTGTTGTTTAATCTTAAGTTGTTTCTAATATTTTGAAACAGATACATTTAAAAATTTCGATTTTCAAGAATTTGTTCGTGTATTGTAAATTATTCTAGGCAAGAAGTCGAGAAATGAGTATTTGTCATTTTTCTGAAGGAATTATCTCAAAGTGTTTTGACACGGTGTTATTGAATCCTCTATTTCACTTTTATGTGGATCTTCTTAATTCTATGGTTAACTGCTAGCTGTTTCAGATATTTTAAAGTAATAGGTTTAAATAAATATGTCTAAAAAATTTACTTTGTTTTTTTTTTTTTTTTTTTTTTTTTTCTAAAACTTTTTTTCCTTATAGGTCTGCTTACCTGAGATTCACACGGAATATTTCTGTAGCTGTGTAATTTATGAGAGACTTCCTTGTAGACAAAGCTGGCACGAAAATAACGTGTAAACGTCTACCACACAAAATAAAATATATTAGAAGCTGTGTTTCCTGGCACGTGACACTTCGTACGCTCAGTTGAAATAGACGTTGGAAACGGTTCAAATCTCGTGCGCCTAATATAAGGCGCGTGTCGGGCGACGCGTGGGACAAGCATAGAAAAAAGAAAGAGGGTGTGGCTTTCGTGCGACAGAAGTGTCACAATGAAACAAGCGCGTTCTGGGATGCCCGGACCCCCAGTGGAGCGTCGGTGGAGCTGGCGGTGGCCACGTGGTGTGGCATTTGACTGGCGGGCCACCGAGGAACACCGGAAACGCCTGTGGTAGGTGGGATCGCCCGACGTCACCGGACGACAGGTTGAGCGATCGCGGCGTCCCGGCGAGGAAGGGAAGAAATAGCGGGTTATGTAGCGACGTTCGGCTACCCTCGACGTTGATGGAGTCGTCGTCGGCCGGGGCAAGGCGGCGGCTGCCCGGAGGGGCTCCCCGAAAACTACGACGGCGACGACGACCGTCATCGCGTCTTCGTGAGAAATGCTGCCCCACCCCGCGGGACCTATCGCTCTTCCGTGGCCACGCCTTGCAGCCCCTAATGGCTCCCGACGTGTAAACTATTATAGTCTCCGAGGCCTGCAGTACATCACGCCGGAATCAAGCACAACTCAACGCCATGTCCCACCCACCCACCTCCCCCTCGTCTTCTCGTGAAACCCATTTCTCCTTCGCACCCCGCCTTTCTTACTTGAACCTCGTTATGGGACGGGCAGGGCTCCACCGAGACTAACTTTTCTCTCCCAGGAGAATTTCTGGAGGGTCGCCAGTTCACTACGAGCGGCAGGAAGATATTTCTTGGTAGAGAGAGAGAGAGAGAGAGAGAGAGAGAGAGAGAGAGAGAGAGAGAGAATAAGAGGGAATGAGAGCTGAGTTTCTGAAGGATGGTATTTTTCCCGCTGCCGAACTGCCGGGAACTTCTTCTTGGCTATCCGTTCAACGATGCGCCATCTGCTGTTCTGCTTCAAGAGACATATTCCCCCCTACCCACTTCTCCTATCTCTCTCCTTTGGCGTTGAAGCGAATTTCAGACTCGCTGAGTTCGAAGCGAAGATACTTTTATTTTTGTAATTCTTGGCCTCCAGAGAAAAAAAAAGAAAAAAAATCGGAAGTAACACGCGTTATATCAGACTGACAGGATTCGGCCATACTTTTCCTGAGACACTGCAGCGGATGTCTGATAAACAGTCTTCCACTCAATCTTTAGGTCACGTGGTTTCGTGAGGCAGAAGAACAACTGTGCGACTAGCAAATTTTGGTTCTACGTATTGGTCTTATATTAAAAACTTATACATGATAAATAGAAACGTGGGTCTGAAGCAAAATTTGTTAAATAATTTTTTGGTCGTATCTTAGCTACACTTTTCGCATTTTACGTTACACCACTGTGATCTAACATTACCATTGATTCATTTTGGCACAACGGTCATTGCCGAACAGAATAACTGAACAACCGAATAACCGAACAGTGAATTCACTCCGTAGTATTATTTTAATGAATCTTCAGTTAATGAGATGTTTCTACTGGCGAATCAGTGTCATACATTCATATTTGACTTCTAGCCCCGTGTAATTCAGTATAGGCTGTTCACGATAGAATGCGCACTTCTGAAAGCCCTGCTTTACCTGTATGCACGTTGTGTTTTCCTCCGCGTTATATAAAATTAACATTGCTATGGGCCTCATCACCTTATTCGTGCGTCGGTTAAGTGAAACTGTAAAATGATTAGAAAGTGAAATACTTTACAAATCTGCTAGTTTTTACACTTCTGTGGTATAAAAACAAAAAAAAAAGTGAGCGAAAGAAATAATATTAAGCTATCGCAAATGGCTACCTAACACTTTTTATTCAACTTTAAGGTATAAAGAGTGAGTCCTTTAAAAGAGGTCCCGTGGTCTGTATTGTCTCATTCCCTCGCTCCGTTACACACATGTCCCGCGGAGCCTCTTTTAAAGGCCTCGCCCTGTAGAACAACTTTCCACCCATCTTTACCAACTTTACTGGGTGAATGTCGCTCATTGCACCCATTAAAATATATGCATGCAGGGGTAGCGAATTTTTTCTAAGGGTCATTTCTAAAGTGTTCACTTTATCGTGAACAGCCTTTAGTACTTGACCCGGGGCGTATCATTTTCGTCAAATTTTCCACCTGACCGCTACGTACAGCCCGTTTAACAACACGTCTAAGGGCCGGTTGCACCAACATCGCCCCCGATCCGAGTTCGAATGATCCCAGTTCCGAACCAGAATCCAGTTTGATCTTTGTTTCAATGAAAAAGTGTTGCACTAAGAAAATTTCATGATTCTGGATCTCCGATTCTTCGATCTTGGAGAGATCGATATTAACTATGAGACAAATTTTGCTATTGAATCGTAATATATGACGTCATGGAAGTAGGCTTATTTTTCATAATAGATAGAACTAGACGTGCGATCTTTTATCTGTTTTAAGATAATCATTGTTTTACGAATTTTACTGAATAATGTCCAAGTAGGTCTACGTATAATGTTGTTTTAATTTCCCAAGAAAACAATTGAACGTAGTTCTATCTGTTGGCGTAGTTTCAAACTACATTTGTCTATGATTGCTGCTGATCTCGGATAGAGATTTCGAACCGTCTATTTCGGCGGTCCTGCTCTGAACTCAAATGGTGCAACAGTTTTCAATGTCGATCTTAGATATGATCTCAGATCGAGTTTCGAACCGCGATGGTGCGACCGGCACTGAAACGGTTACTATCCACCCCCGTACTTTTCGAAAATTCTTGCGGAAGAATATGCAATTACGTGAAGCAGATGCCCTATGTTTTGGTGCGGAAACACGACGTGCGTCGTTTTCCTGCACTGACTTGGGCAAGGTAGTCCTGGTGACTGGTCAAGTTGGGGCAGTGCTCCCAGGTCAAGACGCCTCGGATGGTCGTCACGCCACGCACAGAGCTAAAGGCTGTTCACGATAAAGTGATCACTTTTGAAATCAACCTTGGAAAAAAATCACTGCCCCTGCCCGCATATATTTAAAGGGCGCACCGAGTGACATGCGCCCAGTAACTTTGTCAATGATGGATGGAAAGTAGTTCCAATTCCTAACGTCGAATAAAAGGTGTTAGGTAACCATTTGAAATTTCTTAAATTATTTCGTTTCCTTTCTGTTTTTTTTTTTTTTTTTTTTAAATACTTTGAAGTATAAAAATTACCGGAATTGTAACTTATTTGCTTTTCTAATAATTCCAGAGTTTCACCTGGCCAACGCATGAATTAAGCGATGAGGCCCATGGCAGTGTTAATTTTATTTAAGACGGAAGAATACACAACGTGCATACTTACAAGTAGATTTTAAGCAGCGCTTTCAATTTTTTTTTACCGTGAACAGCCTATACACTGATGGCGCGGCGAAGATTCTCCAAGCCCGCCGCTTAGCAGCGCTAGTGTCACCGTGGCGTGTTGGAACGTTGTCAGACGGAAGCATCACAGCGCGGCAGGGGGCGATATTTACAAAAAAAAAAAAAGAGACAATTTTCTTATATTTCAGACCCCTGATTGGCTAAATTAAAAATGTAACGTTTTAAGCCTCTGCTGGAGGAGGGGAGTTATAGCCTACTTTTGGTGTTATGCAAGCCAGGGTAAGCCGCAGGCTCGTTGAGAAGCAGTTCCTGCCTGCATGAAGTGCAGGAACTGAGATAAGTATTATCAGATCCTTCTGGTCATGGAATTTTAAGGGAACATTTGGAGTACCTCAGTTGTTTGAAGAAAAAAAAGTTGTAGAATTTTTCCTTGTATAGAGTTTGTAAATGGCTGTACGAGTATTTGGAAATGATCAGTACAAGCCAGAGTAATTTGCTATAAAATTCGTAGACAAGATATCACTCAGCGGTAACCTTCACTCTTTGTTGTAATTGTTTCATAAAACATCGTGTATGGCACCCAGTGTTTTTTTATCACATGAGAAATATATTTTCTTAACAAAAACAACTCCTGTTCATTTAAATACATTTATCAAATATATACTCTGCTGTATATGCTGTCATAAAATCTGGTTTGAAAAGTTTAGTTTTTCTTATTTATGTCGCCCTGGTTAGCGCTATAGGGCGTAGCATAACCAATAGAAATTGCTGTTTAAACAGTGAATACCAGCAACTAAAATTACCGGTAGCATTTCACTGAATTGGGTGGAGCAGTTTCGACAGATACGAGGTTAAACTCTCTGATTTGGAGCAGTTTTAACAGCGTCAGTTTTAGAGTGTGAAGTGTAGTACTGAATATACCTTAGAGCATGGCATTTGCTACTCTCAGTAGAGAACTTTTTCTACAAGGCCCAGCTGAATTTTCAGTACGAGTTCATAAATCATTATTCTCCGGTAATGAAGGGTCATTTTTGTGGCTCCAGCTCAAAGTGTGAAAGTGTCTCACCCTTTTTTATTTCTTTTAGTTATTCCGAAATAATTAAACGCATACACTAATACGTAACAGTTAAATAAATACATAGTTATAGTAACAGGTCCATACATATTTCCTATATGCTACATGTAGTTCTGAAGCAGTTTGCGTATCTGTCGTTACGGACAGTCTTACTAAACATGAAACGACACGGTTCCTGTCCAGATTTTTCAGATAGTATTTAAAAGCTGATAGAAACATAATTTAAAACCAGGCCGTCCGTTTCAAATATTTGCCATTGACCTTCACATTTAGCAATTACAATTTCGTAATTGATTGAACAAGCCACAGTGTATCACCGGTTGCTGACGTGTCGGAAATCCGATCACCAAAACTTGAAGACTTTCGAAAAATAGAAAGGGGGAGAGAAGCTACATGTGGGAATAGTGTCGGACGATGCCGCAGGTCCGTGGGGTTTTCTCCGTTATTTCCTGTTTCCCCGCCCTTTCATTCCGGCACTGCTCCATACTCACCTCGTTTAACCCTTATCGGTTCTCAAGACCTCGATGTTAAGAGCCGCCCAACTCTCTTCGCTCACTCTTGGAACTATGGAGACGTAGTCGTTTACCATCACGTCGATCACGCATTAGTGACTAGAATGACGTTGCTGAGACGTTAATGCACGCTTTAGAAGTTGTCTGTGATTTTTTTTACAATCGTCAGTTAAAGACTTTTCACTATAAAGTGAACGCTTTTGAAATGAACCTTAAAAAACGTCACTGCCCCTACCTGCATATATTGTAACGGGCGCAATCAGTGACATGTGTCCAGTAAAGTTGGTAACGTTAGAGGGGGAAGTAGTTCCATATATTAACGCCGAACGAAAAGTGTTAGGTAACCATTTGTGATAACTTAAATTATTTCTCTTCCTTTCTGTATTTTCTAATGCATCGAAGTGTACAAATGAGCAGATTTGTACAGTATTTACTTTATGATAATTTTACAGTTTCGCTTGACCAACGCATGAATGAAGTGATGAGGCCCATGGCAATGTTAATTTTACATAAGGCGGAAAAACACACAACGTGTAGGTATACAAGTAGATCTTAAGCAGAGCTTTCAAAAGTGCTCATTTTACCGTGAACAGCCTATACTAACAGACTTGTTTATTGTTCGTTTGTTAATTGCGGTATGGTTCACATTTTAAACTAGTTTAAGCCCAAGCTTAAAAACGGGTCAATAAATCCATGTCATAAACGGCATTAGAACCCGTGACCTTGTGATGCCCGCGAAGGTAACGCCTCAGCAGCCTTGACTAAAAGGATCTGACTTTTGTGACCTTTGTATTTAAAATTGTGAAATTATAATTACAGATAGATTGCGTTATGAAATATTCATCGTTGGTGGTCCTACTGATAAATATTCATAACTGTCGGCGATGTAAATTGATGGGACATCGTTTTAATGGCGCAGCGTACATAGCTGCTTCATGTTTATCCTGGAATTTCATACCGCAGGTTGTCGCGATAATGCCGTTTTACTTGCGTGACTACACTGTAACAAAAGTTGTGTAATTTTACACGCAATGTAGGCCCCACGTGTTAGCGAATTTTCCACCAACATCCGTGTAACTTTACACCAACCATGTGCATGTGTTATATTTTTGTGTCACAACAAAAATACCTTTAGAAGAGGTAAAATAATCAAGCCACTGCGCTTGTATTAATACAAGCTGTTGTGCCAAGTAAACACACTACACGAGAGAAACCACATTAAAAATGCTCGTGTAATTCTACACTTTTTATCTTTTCTATAACTTGCACACGGAAATAACGTGATAGGCGCCCTTTTTACATTTATGGATTAAATACTGCGACATTGGACAATCCACTCTCAAGTATTTCGCGACCTGAAGATTCACGAACTTAAACTCTCCCGCTCTTGCCATGATTCGAACCCGTGACCCTCGATGCAGCAGCAAGACGACGTAACCACTAGACCACCAGCAACTCACTAGTCATGCGGATAGTCAATTGGAATTATAAGTGTAAACGGTAAGCGATAGATGCAAGACATGGTTGTGTTTGATATCAACTGGAAGAGCTATTCACGGGAAAGTGAGCACTCATTTGGAATAATAGTCAATAAATATATTTTATCGTAGCCTTAGACGTTAACTTCCTAGTGCGGTGGGATATACACGTTGTGTTTATTACTTACATGCCAAGATATGTTTTAAAAGGTGGTTAAAGGTTAAAAAGTGGCTGAAAGGAAAAAGTAACTAGGGCCTCAAAAGCACCCACTTTATCACTTTACCGTGAACAACCTGCCTATATATATACACATACATACACACACACACACACTATTTTTTAAAGTGTACTGTTAGTACTCGCTGTGGTGGTAACTGTGCACTCGTGAAGAAAAAAACTCAACTCACCGGCCGCAATAGTTAATCACAGCAGGCAGTTGTTCTCCTCAAGTGTCCACGTGGCCTGTTTGAGTGGCGCCGAACTGAATTGGTTATGCCACTTCTTTTGTTATAGCTTATTAACTTTCCCGCTTCATGCTGATGCGCCAATCGGCATGAGGAAACGCTACTAGCAGTAGAGCATAAAGTTTGAAGTCTTTCGTTACCCAACAAACGGCCTTCATACCATCTTATTCTGCGATGTCCCTAGCGAAAGCGAGGCCAGATGCAAGAACTATTCCAAGAACCCTCCAAACTAGTAAATCCCTCCCTCCCACAACTCAATCACCATTCCAGCAATGTGCCCTGCTCTCGAACACACTCGCCTCGCGTCTAATATTTTATTAATAAAACATTTTTAATTATATAAATAAACATGTTTAAACATACGAATTGTATTGTGAAAAATATAACTTACAACAAAACAAAAAGTTTTTTACTCGATAAAAAATTATTTTTTTTACTCCGGGTGCGAGGGCCTGCGCGGCCAAATCTGTCGCACACCCCTAAGGACGGCCTTGATTAAGTGAAGAGTGAAAAGATTTGAGCGCATATTAAGAATCAGTGGCCCGGACATATTTTCAGTACATTCTTTGTTTCCGCGTATATCAGCAAATATAGGTCCTCGGAACACGGCGTTCTGCCAGGAAAAAAAAAACCACCTATCTAAGCTCGTACAGTTTTATTTTTATACTATTAAGTTTATTCTAAGATTTAAAAAATCATGAAAATTGTCAGAAATAGCATTTCTAGAGTTTGCCTGCCCAGTTTCCTTAGTCGCTAAGGAGAAAATAATACCGCGCAGCCGTAGTTTGATCTTTGGGCTTTCATCGCGTGTGATAACATCCAACTCTTACTGATCTCATTTTCACAGGAAACTGTAACAGTGGAAGCAATTGCACGTAGGTTCAGCGCCTTGCGCGTAGGAGCGACGGGGCGCTGGTCGTACGTGTTATTGTCACTCGTATCGCTGTCTCTCGAAGGCGAATATATACATATATCAGGGCAATGTTCTCGTAACATCGATATTTTGAAAGCTGATGACGGTGAAGTGAGGTGAGTACGGAGAGGCGTCTGAATGCACGGGCGGGGAAAACGGGAGATCCCCGAGATAACCCACCGAGCATCGTCCGGCACGACTCCCACATGCGAAGGTCCGGGAGCGACCCCGCCGGGAATCGAACCCAATTCACCTGGGTGGGAGCCGAGTAGTCTAACCACTACACTCCTCCCCGGCCCCTTCTCCATGTTAGGCATCCTTGAAGAGTGGAGCGCTTGTGCAGATATTCCAGTGAATAGTGACCACATCGCACTCAACAACTTAAGAGGAATACGGGAAGTCAATACGTGGTGGTTATGGAGCCTAAGGGTTGGTTCACAATCTATAAAACATAGGCACAGAGCATAGTACATAGCAGTAGAACATTCACACTATCTGAAATTTTGTGCGAAATGTATTTATTCACAGTTGAATATAAAATGCCCTCTTTGAAGTCAATGAAATTTTGCGACGAGTCTGACGTCAGTTGTGTGTTGGGAAAAACTATTTCATGTTTTGATTGCTTTTACAAATATAGGTGAATTGTAATAACAGGACGAGGATTTTAAATAATTGACATTTCTCCATTTTCTTTTTTAAAAAATCTTTGTAAACATAACTGTGTATTGCGACATTTCTTCGTTTTTGAAGAACAACTGCTTCTCCATTTTAAATAAAAAACTTGGTCGAACATTTTTGACTCTGCTCTGATTGGTTGTTGCTGCATGCACTTTGACAAAAAATTAAATATAGCAATTTTCTTGGTGCACTCTGTGAGGACGTCTCATGCACATAACCTGTTATGTACAGTTGTGAATCAGTATGTTCGAGAACATGGTGGTCCGTTCTTGTGCACAAGACCTATGTCCTCTGGTTACTGTTATGCTTTCAATTGTGAACCAAGCTTAAGGGGGAGGGTTTGTCTCTGTCCGTACCATTTAACACGCTTTCTTGTTTGCACTCAAGCGGGGCTTGTATATTTTTAGGGCTTCTTATGCGTCAATAGTACTTAAATAGCGGTGCACACTTAGCTCATTTTTTGTTTCTTATTTATTATTTAAGGTGGCCGCCTGGGTAGGCCGCCGAACGGTGTGCAGAGCTACAGCAGAAAACGTTTTATTAAAAAAAAAACAGCTCATTGTGTCTGAGTGAGATCTGCTTACGAATAGCATTTAAAAAACGTTACGCTTCTATGTAACTTATACGTTTTCCAGTTCCTCCATTTCTCTCTAAAGCATGATTATGTGATAGTGAAAATGGCTCAAACGGGTGTTTTCACGGGTCATTTTTAGGTATGAACATTCCTGTACAAAACATTAAAAAAGGAATAGGGATGTGCATTAAATCTTTATTCTTATTAGTACGTCAAAAAATTGAAGGGTCTCCGCTAAAAGTCTCCAGGGGAGCGTTATCGACGGCAAGACTGCACGCCAGGTCAGTGTTTTGCGCGTAGAGGCGATGAGAGAATAGTAGCACATGTCTCGGTCGCGCCTAGGGATCCCGATCTTTTAGTCGTCATGCGTGCAAAATTCCTTCAACCAGGCGGCGGGCGACCTTAAACATGCGCACGTTGAATCACCGAGTACGTGACCAGGATTCATCATAATTAACTGCAATGGTTTTGTTTTTAATTTCGTAGTTAGAACCTGTACTGCTTCTAGTCGCAGAAACTTCTCCATGGCCAGTAAGCAGCACCACTTTTGCTTTGAATAAGCTGGCTGGAATATTGTCTCGTAATTTATTTCGAAATACCGACCAGAAGTACATATTTATTTCGAAAATTTTCCCTCAAATAGACTGTCCACGGTAAAGTGAGCACTTTTTTAAGGCCCTCCCACCTAGCATTTGCAACTAATAAGTAATAAGTTTGTTTTATTGTAGACTCATACATTGAATTTTGAGAGTGGTGAAGGTATACACCATATTTATGAGCCAGCAATGTTGATATTGAAAAGTGGCGGAAAGATAAAAATTGGCTAAAAGGGAAATTTTGGAAGGGTCTTAAAAAGTGCTCACTTTACCGTAAATAGCCTATATCACCACACATTTTCTTCAGCAATACCTTAGTGATAATTACAGGACAGCAAATGTTTTCGTCGCTATAGTGTAACTTCAAATAAGCAATGATAGTGTGCTGACGAGGTTGTTACTTTACCAATAGGTTACGTAAAAATCTCATCGCAGCTTTTGTACTACATTACAAGCAAAACTGCGTAGATGAAATGTTATAATGTATGCCGGGCGTAACTTGAACGTTGTACCGTGCGTCGCTGAATTTTGACGTCAAAAATAGAACCGCTCTCCAAAGTTAAACATCGATCGATAAGATTTTTGATTGGTAAAAGCACGAGCGAAGTCAGTCGAGTTATCGTGTGCAGAATAGTTTCCTGTTAAAATGTATCCCACAATCTGTGACTCCACTCACTTCTTCTTCGTGATTAGGGTAAATAGAGCTGGATTGCTTTCGTCACAATATCTATTCGCATCTCCGTTGATCCAGATGATACGAACATGTGGGAAACGTCGTTCAACAAACCTTCCTGAGCATATTTCTTCATTAATTCGTTGCAATGGACATAGCTTCCATGCATCGCTTTCGTACAATCGTTGGAAACGGAAAAAAAAAATATCGATACTTTGAAATGATAAATATTAGTGCTTTTAAACACCATCACTTAAAACGCCCTCATTACTTAAAGCATATGAGGGGATGACTAATATGCATTAAATCGGAACGAGGTTAGCCTTTATTAAACATACCAGGGGCAGCGGTGGCGCAGTGGCTAGCGCACTCGCTTCCCACCAAGGCGATCCGGGTTCGACCCCGGATTTTCGCACGTGGGAATCGTGCTGGGGGACGCCGCATGACGGCGGGTTTTCTCGGGGTACTCCCGTTTCCCCCGCCCCTGCATTCCAGCTCCGCTCCATCCTAGGGTCTCATTTCATGTCATGACCGGGGACGACGGGCACCTATGGGTCCCGGCTGGAAAGCCCATCACTCGGAGTGTGTTGCCTCGCCCTGGGTCCAACCCCCGACCCCCTAAATTCGCATTTTTTATATATTATTAAAAATACCTTACCAGTTGATACTGAATGTTTTGTTGATATAGACCTCTCAGAATATTGTTGGTTATAACCAGTGGTAACTACAGAATAGTTTTTGAACTACAACTGTTTTGCAGGATCACAAATTGGGTTACATTTACAAAATACTACGTCATATCTGTATTGATACAATACTAGGCCGTTAAAGTTATTTTTCTCCTCACAGTAACCACTTCTGAGGTTGACACAGAATTTCGTACGTCAACTGGCAGCTGAATTCACAAAGGCCGGTGGCCGTTTTACTCCGAGATGACCTTTACGCACAGTACATATGAAAAACAAATTGTTACATATAACATCTAATTTTACTTGTGAATAATCTATTACATCTGATCTTGTAACATACAAAATAAAATTTTAGATTAGAACGAAGCACACAAAAAGTAAGCTCGCAGTAGGTGTTTATTTTTTATTTCACGTTAGTACTTCAAATATCCTATTCTTTCAGGAAATATTAATTTACGTATAAAGTTAATGGGTCCCGAAGTAAATATAAAATACCTCTTATGTTTGGTGGATGAAAACTAGCGTGACTGCAAAAAAAAATTCAAAATGGCGAGATTAAACCTCTCATATACAGACATATATTTGTCCATGCATATACAAACGTATGGATATAAGAACACGATTGAGCTCAAGTGCCTTTCATCACAATTGCAACTTATTAAACTGTCTTTTTTTTTTATTGTTTCGTGTTATAGTGCAGATGGCAAATCGCAAAAAGCAAGTAGAGCGAACCATGTCCACATTTTTATTCAGATTCAACCCACGCAACTAAGGTGCGTGAATCTGATTTTTCAGGCTCCACGGCTGGCTCTTTGGTGATACATTGGTTTATTCCCTTGGTGTTTAAGTCGCCGGCTCGAACCCCGACGGGGGCACAGTGGTGTACTACTCTCCTCCCACCAAGGCTAACCGGGTTCGATTACCGGCGGGTCACTTCATGATTTTCGCATGTTGGGATCATGCCGGACGAAGTCGCTGATCGGCGGGTTTTCTCGGAGATCTCCCGTTTCCCCCGCCGTTGCGTTCCGGCGCTGCTCCATCACACCTCGCTTCACCCTCATGGGATCTCAAGACCCCGATGTTAACAGCCGCTCAAACCTGCCTACTCCACTCCATTCGAACACAGAAGATTTTCTGACGTAGGTTCTCTTGTATGGAGTGTAGCGGACACTGCTGACGTGTGTGGGTTTTCTCGGGGTCCTCCAGCGACGTCCTCCATTATCATTGTTTTTGCTGCCCCATTCCTATCTCATCTCATCACATCATCATTCGACGGGCTAGCCTTTCCTCCCGCCGGCCTCAAGTCGTGCCACCTTCCTTACATTCATGTTGGACCTATCAGAAGGCAAGGGGCAAAGTTTATAATACAATTAGTCTGTGAAAACTTTTCGTTCGACAAAGCAAACACTAACATTTCCCTCTCCTTGGAGACAATCTTGGAAAGCACCGACTCTAACATTTCCCTCTCCTTGGAGACAATCTTGGAAAGCACCGACTCAATGTTTTCCTGTTCCGACATTTTCAGCCTCGCAAAGTAGCCTGTAACGACCTTGGGATGGACGCGGACAGAGAGAATAGAAATAACTGACGTGCCCTTTCCCCGAGAGACAGTATCCAGTAAAGCCTGCGGGAAGCTGGAATCATGGAGTACTGGGAATGGAGTTCGTGATCGGCCCCTTTCTCCCCGAGCTCCCCCCCCCCCCTCTTCTTGTTCCTCATCGGAGCGACGACCACAGCTTCTTCCGCGGCCGAGGAAAGGATGTCGTTTCGCATCATGAACCCCGGCGCGCAGATAAAGAAATAAATGGCGCGAAGAGGATGATGCAGTGCGGACCGCGGTCTGCGAGGGTCGCGATAACGTGCTTGTTTATATACGGCGGGCAGTGGATGGCCGGCCGACCGCGATCAGGCGAGCGGAGATTGCGGGTCCATTGCCTCTTCGCGGCTCGCTGAGTCTGCCCACTACAGCTTCTCTCTCCCCTCCCCTCCCCCCTCAACATCTCCCGGTAATATCTTGTTAGGTGCGGCGAACCTCATTTCGTGGCGCCCGCCCATCTGCAGTTTTTTTTCCTTCGAGGGGTCGCGTTGGTATGCTCGTAAAATGCCTCCATCATCTGTAAGCACAAGAGCAGTGTTTTGGAGTACAGTGGTCTTACCCCCGTGACTCAAGTTTCCAGACGTAAGATTTTCGAAGTGGATTGGAGTGGAGAGATTTCGGCTTCTCTTATCGAGGTCTTAAGAGCCGATGAGGGTGAGGTGAGGTGAGTATGGAGCAACGCTGTGGGGGGGGGACGGTAGAGTCCCGAGAAAACCCACCGACCAGCGACATCGTCCAGCGCGATCCCCCCGTGTGAAAATCCGGGAGCGACCCCGCCGGGAATTGAACACGAACGTCTAGATGGGAGGCGAGTAGCCTAACCACTACACAACCGCCCCCGCCCCCCTCAAGATTTTCGAAGACCCTGAAGTTTTCCTTAAGTCATTTTGGTTATAAATCAGGCAAAACGCCTTTAGGTTTATAGACAAACGTCTCATAGACTAAACAACTGTATATATGCTGTTCACGTTAAAGTGAGCACTTTCAAGGCCCTAGTTACTTTTTTCATCCAGACAATTTTTAGCCGTTAAACATGTTTTTAAAAAACAAATATTGATACGTAAGTAATAAAAACAGTGTGTATATTCTACCGCAGTTGGATAACATCTAAGGTCAAAGTTAAATATATATTTTTTACTATTATTCCAAATGAGAGGGCTTTCAAAAGTGCTCACTTTAACGTGAATAGCCTATAGCAGAATGGCTCCATGAAAACTGCCTGTAGGCAAAATTACTGCCTAGTGATATAAGGAAGGTTTTATATTTGTACGCGGATTGCAGTGTAGGCTAAACGACTGTTGGGCAAAACACCGCAACCCCAGAGATTTTAAATGGAAATATAATATTGTTTAACTGGTAGAAACTTTGTAGCAGATACAGTTCTTCGTCTGCATCTGTTTTATAGCTACGTTGAAGTGCTACACGCTAATGTTTGCATGAGGCAAGGTTTCTTAAAACTTATTCACTAGTTCCTTTTTAAGGGCGTGTACTTTCCATTAGAAAAGACATTGTGAATATGTTGATTCATTTGTCGTATAACAGTATAACTGAAAGGCGCTGCGACGCAGTTCATGAGCAGTGCGAATCTGCTAAGACCGCATGTGCAGAGAATACATGAATGCATTTGCCTGACCTTTCCCATGGTGTTTTTTAATCATGTTCAGTAATTCTCACACGTCTTGTTGTCCGCGCCACGTAAAGACTTCCCATTTGTATGACTAAAATAAAACAGTTGTGTCTCTAAGGTAGGCCTACTAGCGGAAATAACATAATGTTACAGTTATATACAGAAAGATATATTCGAATTTTGTTGGCTATCTCTGTGGAATCAAATACAGTTTTTATCAGAGTCATCTTGATGGCTACTAATTGAACAGGGATTTTAATATAGCCCATTCACGGTTACTTCACACTTTTCTGAAGCCCTGCTAAATTTCTTCTTTTGGCTACCAATTACGTATCCTTCCGTTACACGTAAACATAAACATTGCCATTCGTCATAAAAACAGTTCACGGTTAAAAATGTATAAATTTCGCACGTCCAATATTTGCAATAACACACACGACACATCGGGCAAGCGTAACGACTACGAAGCAGCCACACCCTTTCACACGCAGCGGTTAACGACACATGTAACAGTATATTTATTCCTGCCATGGAAACAGAGATTTACCACATCGTAACTTGCCTAGATAGGTTTAAAAAACACACAACTTGTACAAACTTGACGTGGTAATGTTAAGTACTTTTCGCAGCATGAAAAATAAACGTTTCGTTTAGCAACAGAAATACACCATGTCATCATGATTATTGTCATGTCGCCACTCGCCACTTCTGCCATCTTCGGATTTGTAACCCTCCCTCCATCACACACACACACACACAAATATATATATATATAAAGTATTGAAACACTGAAATCTCTTTCCAGTTGTAAATTACAAACTTAAGAATTATTATTTTTGCTGTAATAAGTATGAAATATGCTAGAATTGAAAACATGTATAATTAATTCTTCAACCAGCGGTGCGAAACTCCTCGAGAGCAAAAGAGAGAAAACAAGGGGGGGGGGGGGGTGAGAGAGGGTGACAAACTCCGCTCCGCCAACAGTTTCTTACTCGGTCGAAAAAAAAAACACCATGCCACTAGGGTCTACGCACCATATTTTGTGCTGATATTTTTAACTATAACAATACGATATGTTTTCATTAGGGTTACCTAAAAATTTAAATATTTCAATATGCAAAGTTTAATTTACAAATAGCATACCAAAAAACTTGGTCAAGACAATATTTTAACTGTGAACTATTTCTTAGTAGACGTTGCCAAAAGATCACTGCTTCCACTGTTCTTAATTCGCATTGAATAATAAATAAAAATTACAAATCATAAAATAAACTAACGTTAAGTTTCATTTATTCAAAAATATAATACTTTTAAAGTTAATCAGTGTTATATACTTGTGGTATACATGTTAATTAAAAAACAGGTTAACATATTACTCCTAGGATAGTTAAAAAAAAAAGTGTGCCCTCAGGTTTTTCTTCAAGAATATCACGCGTAAAGAGAAACGACAGTAGGTCAACTTGCTTTTATTGCCAATGTGTATGGCCATATCGGAGATTTTCGATGCCAAGAGGTCGTTGCGATAAGTGTTTGATCATGCGACCTTTTGCTGTGACCTGTCCTGAGTATGAATTAGGCCACGCATTAACAAGGGAGGATAAGGTTAGCTCAAAGGAGAAGCACTCAATTATAAAAGACTACTTTGATTCAACTCAAACTTTTCAATTCCGCCTCAAGTAGGCGTCTCAAATATCTATAAATTTCAACAGTTCTTCAGCTACAATTATCTGGAAGCAAACAATACGTAGCTTCTCCAATAGGCGCTGAAGCCTTTAGTCAATTACAAAGCGTCGTAAAGCTATCGACGCGAATCTGTGCTCAGAGGGAGCTTACACTAGACGCAGAATAACTCTGAGCTTGAGCTATGTCACACATATGGTGAGGAGGGCGGCACACGCGCGGAGGGGCGGGAGAAAGATAAGAGAAACAAGAATAAAACAAAGCCTTCACATCAGGTAGAGAAAAGTAAAAAACATTGACCTCTTACCACAGAGGTATGAAGTACTACGGCAGTTATTTAATGCCACTCATTGCTCCAGCCGATGAGTCTGACGTGTAAACGTCGCTGCTACCACTATTGTCACTGTCTGCACCACATGCATTTATTATCACTTTATCAATTTCAATGTCAAATCGTACATCCTTGTCATAATAGTCTTTCTCGAGTGTCTGGACGTGATTGCAAGATGGTATCCAGACTTCTAGCCCCATTCGGTTATATGTCCTCGCAGAATTTTTTCACACCTGTCAAATTGCAAGTAACATTTTTGAAGCGATTTCTCCTTTAACTTTAGCCCAGATGCTTTCTATGGGATTCAAATCCGGATGATAGACGAAGTACTGCGTGGCCATGATTTTTCAGTAGTCTGTCTACCGAGTACTGCACTTGCCGAGGTTTGTGTTGCTTTATGAGGTCATACAAAGTTGGGTTTAGCATGTCGCTAGTAAAAGAAATATTCTTCTTACCTAACCACTGCTGCATTTCCATCGTAGCTGAGCTGGAAGTAGGTGTTTTGTTTACCTTTACATTGTGATAGGGAGCATTATCTATTACAACAATACTGACATGTGGAATATTTGGTATTAATTGCGCGTTAATCCATTTTTCATAATTTTTTTATTCATATTTTTGTGATAATCCTCTGTTGCCTGATGCGACTTACATATTGAAAAAGTATTAGGGACAAAACCGTTTTCGCCTCATGTCACAGATGCTCGCAGACCGTTGGAAGACATGTCACTCCACATTTTATTTTTCACATGTGATGCCAAAATGTACGACTCATCCATGTAAATAACTGTACGTTTCTCATTTCTATATCACCGCATACTCTTAAGGTATTCTATAGTCAATTTACGACTGGAACAGACTTATGAAAATCAACTTAAAAAAAACATCGTAGCCATTAGCTATGCATGCAGCTAATGGTTAGGGTGTTTTTTCAAATGTTGATTTTCATAGGTCTGTTCCAGTCGTGAATCGACTACGGTTTTGCCGAATATCTAATTTTTCTATTAAAACCAGGCGCTGAGATTTTGTTTTTTGCCACATAAATCCTAACTTCCTAAAAGTCGTTCTTAAAGTTTAATTACTTCCTTTGTAATTTATATAATCGTTTAGCTTAAGTCTTAGAGTTTCGACAGTCAGCAAACGTTTTTCATTTAGGTAGAAGATTGTAAACAGTGCGTCGCAACACAGCTTCGTCGAAGGTATCAAGGTCATATTTAGACGTTTTCTTGCGTTTCTTGTTGGGTGTTGAGAAAGACGTTCCTTCGCCTGCTTCCTTCTGATTAACTTCCCTCTTAATTATTTGCACTGTGGTACGAGACACATCCGTCGCCTTAGATGTTCTCAACTTCGCTTCCTCAAATAGAATGGATGGTTCTCTCAATCTTGCTTCGTTTTCCATAAACTGCAGAACATTGTAAACCATTTATCGTACCTGTAAAAAACAGAGTCTTACCTTTTACTTTTGACAAAATTTGGGGCATTTTAATGTATAATGTTGTACTGTACACACTTCACTGTGTTGTCTCCTACGGATTACAGAACACCGACTGCAGAAGTGACTAACTTCATACACACCAACCTCAGTTACAAACTGTAAAGGAAAGTGTGTCCTACTCGCAATACCTACATCTGCTTCAGACTCGACAAAGAGACTACATTTTCACTCTCTATAGTAGCTGCAGCGGTGCTGGTGTCAAGTACGCGTTATCGCTCTGTTGCTTCGCCTCCTTCTCCACGACTAATACTGTTACATCCCATTTGTAACGGTCGGCCAGGCTCGGAGTTACTCTGCATCTAGTGTACTAGCCTTCGCAAGTTCCGCGCCTATCGTGCCTTCAGTCGCCCTACCAGGGAATGGGTATTTACCCTCTCCCTGGCAGCGTCTCGTCTAAGCCCTCTCGACGGCGGGCTCGTCGGGTGTCGAAGGCGGACCCACGAGATGTGGTCCTCTCGTCTCTCAGTCCTCGGGCAGAGCCTTCGGCGGCGGCAGGCAATATGGCGCCCAGAGCCACCAGCGCTCTGAGCTACTTTCCTGACCTCGCGCTCAATCCCCCGGACTTTGTTGTGTTAAAACAATGGCTCGGCTGGCCGAGGTCGCTCTGCGCCTTGCCTCAGCGCGCCGCTGAGCAACCCTCGCAGAAGCCAGCCACAGCACTTTGCAACATCGCAGATATAAATACGCACGCAGGAAGTCTGAAGCCGCATGCTATTACAATTTGAGTATATAATCTAAGAAGCATGCTGTAAGTTGTACGTCATTGTAGTTATCTGAAAATCTGTTATACGTTAACGTCTTCGAATACAGGGTTGAAATGTGTGCGTTAAAGCAATGAGGGTATGGGTAAGTTGCAAAAGGAAATATGGAAATGAAACTGGACAGATTTAAATAATTAGGGTTTTATTAAAATGCCGGCACTACCTTAGTCATTCCATGAAATATAAAAAAATTACGCGTGGTTATCTTGAGGCGAAGTACGTTCATCTCGTACCAACTAAAGCAATCTTGGTGCTACAAACTTCAAACGAAATGCAAATTGTTGAGGAAAGGGAGGTCGACCTGTCGTAGTAAATATTTGGTAACCTAAGTTAAAATTTGTAGTAAGACCCGGAGTGTAGTCTTCACCTCCCGCACATGAATCGGTAAAGGCTATTCACGGTAAGGTGAGCACTTTTGATAGCCCTCTCATGTGGAATAATAACCAAAACAATAAATATGTTTTATTTTAGCCTTATATGTTAACTTCCGAGTGCGGTGAAATATACACACTGTGTTTATTACTGCCTTGCCAATATTTATTTTAAAAAGTGGTTAAATTATAAAATATGGCTGAAAGCAAAATGTAACTAGGGCCTCGAAAGTGCTCAGTTTACCGTGTAGAGCCTCTATCAGTGGCGAACAGTGCATGATATCGCGTGGACGCAGTTTGAACAACTGGTAACTGTAAACACAACGATGGCAACTTTCAAGAATAACTGATAGAGATGTGAGTTCAACTGTACGAAATTGGCCTGTTAACACCTCATAACTCTTTCTGCGAACAACAGCCATTTGTGGCGTTCGCAGCTACCACACGGTTTACCTTCCCATGACTTAGCGATTACATTCAAGATGCAAACGTGCTCAGTAACGAACGTGTAGTGAGCGGAAGCCCAGTCACTGATTTTCGCATGACTTGACAGCCGAACCACTGAAATCAGTCAGCGGATACTGGTCACTGAATGTCAATTAACAAGCTGCTACCGTGACGAACCTGTCGCAAGAAGTGGCAAAATGTCTTGGAGCAGTGGGATTCAGTAAAATTCAGCGGAAATCACTATCAAGCCTGGTTCACATGTACGCCGATCACGCCGAATAGACAGAGCGGAAAACTAAAACAGCCAATCAGAAGCCGTCCTCGGTTTCTGCACGACTCGCGCGGAAACCCAGGACGGCTTCTCATTGGCTGTTCCAGTTTTCCGCTCTGTCTGTTCGACGTGATCGGCGTACATGTGAACCAGGGATAATACCGGTGAAGTCTAGTCACTGTGATTATCAGTAAGCTGTCAATGGATTTTCAATGAGGGACTTTCTGCTGGTATCACTGATATGGAGCAGTTTTCACTGTTGTCAGAATGTTATACTTATGGTGGCATTGAAGCCGTTAGAGAAGAACGCGTTAACACTTTTGAAAAAAAAATGCTGTGAAATTACATATAGACAAAAAAAAATATTCAGAAATCTGTAAAAACGGCTTGATGTTCCCTCGGTTTTGTTCATTCCCGACACCCGAAGTCACAGTGAATACGAGGAGGTCTATATTAAATATTTTGATAAGAACAAGGGTTATTTATATTTCTCTTCGATACTGACGATATCTACGTAAACTAAACTACCAACTCATTTATTTACGTGAATATACGTAGATATTTAACGATGCGTTAAGGGCTGAAAACTGTTTGCGAATTGTGAGGTGAACTTGACATGACAACGTATAGGAAGATTAGGCCTGCATGATATAACAGAGTCCTGTGGACGAATTAGTTATTTATGCGCGTAAATTTATCGGTCGTGCTGGAATGGACATAATAAATCTACATTAAGCTACTACTACATTCATTCGAGTAACATTAATTCTTTTACCTTATCACTGGAGAAGGAAACGAACTTATCTTTTGTCAGAACTGAAATACATCATCGGGAAACAAACGAAAATCGTGCATAGCCCTATTTGTCGCTGGCGAGCTGTGTCTAGTCCTGAAAATACCGAAGACATTCTGAATGTTAACCTCTACAAATTAATCCGCCATCAATATCTAAATCTAACATTCCAATGAAAACTGAAACAGTAGAGAGTAGTCACTACGTAACATTTCGTTGCAATGCGAAAGTGTAACGAACAAAGGCAAGTACATAAAATACCTATAAAACATACGCCACACATTAAACCGTGAAGGGTAAATATGGGATGTTTAGTTCTTTTTGCATAGAAGCAAAGACCATATAGAAATTCACGCAGTAACTGTCAACCCAGGAATAATAAATATTCCCATTTTTATCCAGGCCTTGTTCCTACTCTAGTTGTATTATGACGAAAATATTTATGACGTATTTTTTTACGTATACTTTTTTTTTTTTTTTGCTGCGGACTGAATACATAGCTAGCAAACTCGACTTGTTTTTTTTTCTTTTTCGCGAGTGAGATTTATGGCATCTCTGCAGACTTAATAAGTTATTAATGTAATTGTATTGGGTACTCGAATACCTCCAAAGCATTTATATTGCCTATTATTGACCTATAGGATTTACAAGGGGTCTTTACCTCTAACTCTACTACCAAACGAAAACTGAAGTTAAAAGTAATGGGTTTACATCACGTTGCTATACACGGAATTGCTAATGGTAATATCATACTGAGCTACGAAGCATTGGAAAATCACTGATTTGGTTATATTATAATAATCGACGGCGAAGATTGCGTCCGAACGAGTGGTGGATGCAGAAAGAGAGCGAGGGGGGGGGGGGTGTGGTTGTTCATAGGGGAGGTGACTCTTCCGAAACTTTTCACAGTCACATGACATGAAACTGCCTTGTGAATTTTATAAAACTGAAATGAAATAACATCAGAATTTTTTAAAATACTGATTTTGTTTGATTAATTTAATAAGCTTTCCTACAGCTATAATGAGACAGTGCCCCCTCCCGTGTCACGAATCGAACTTGTAGACTTGCGCCTGCACAATGGGATACTGCCGCACATCCCTCCAAATCAAAATTCTCGATCAACTCGTGGTCTAAACCAGCATGAGCTCCGTCTCTCTTCTCTACATAAACGAGATGCCTTGGCGTGTACGGCCGAAAAAAAAAATTAATAATTCTGGCATTCTATCCATCGCAGAAAATACGTTGCCTGTGGTAATTATTTGAAGAAAAAAAAATACCTCTCTCTGTTCTGTGACCACTGAAGCGAGCATATCGCGTTTGGTTTCAGATATGTTTTACTTGTAGGCGTGAGTGAAGTGAAGAGATTTGTGTGGCTCTTAACATCGGGGTCTTGAGAGCCGATGAGGGTGAAGTGAGGTGAGTATGAAGCAGTGCTGGAATGAAAGTGCGGGGAACGGGAGGTCCCCGAGAAAACCCGCCGACCAGCGGCATCGTCTGGCATGATTCCCACTTGCGAAAATCCAGCGTGAACCGGCCCGTGGATTGAACCCAGTTCGCCTTGGTGGCAGGCGAGCAGGCTAGCCGCTCAGCCACCGTGGCCGCCTACTTGTAGGATATATTGTACCTTCTGCATGACCTTCTGGAGGACATAAGGGCGTTGCCCACCAAGTCTGCAGACACAGTTTAAATGGGGAATCAATGTTAATGGAATTCCTTCTCAATGCTTTAATTTCAAAGATAGTTTGAATTAGTAACTATTCTACGTGACATTTCTTAAGGAATACTAACACGTTCAGAAATATTGTCAATTTGTGTAGTTTTGTAAATTAAACATAAAATTAATGTTTTACTAAAAAAATGTTAGTTCCCTTTCTTTAATTTTTTTAAAGTTGCGAAATTTTCTGCGAAAGTTGCTTTAAATATTATTTTGTTTGGACCAATTAACTTTAAAATTAATGCATTAACAAGGAATTTCTAAAACACGGATTCCCTATTTAAAGTCAGTTGCTGCAGACTTGGTAGGCCCCAAATTCTTTTAGTAATATTTAATTTTTAAAATCTGTTAAACATTCATATAGCCTTAATCTTCCATCCAGTGGTATGCTCGATGGTGTGGTTAGTATCCTACTGGTCTTATAAAAACAAAGTATCTCAGGTTCATTTCCCGTGGAGGCAACTATTCAAACTGGCTGGATATTTAGTGAAGGTAAACAGTTTTAATTGCCCCCTTGCCGTTCTTTGAACTGGGAAGGTTCAATGAGCTGTTTTTTCCCCCAATCAAACAGTTTAAATGTATAATTATTAAACGCTTGCTGTGTTAAGGCTCGGTTTCACCTATTAAACAAAAATTCTTCGTTTTCGTGTCCTAATTTTAGTTTCAGAGGTATTATTGAAAATGTTTTATCATAATAAATTTACAATTTACTAGTTGTTTGGTATATTTTGTATATAATCTTCACGGTGTGTTATTTCCTGCTTGCAAAATGGCATGGGCTTATTTATTTATTTATATATAAATGGTAGCTGTTACCCGCGGCTCGCAAAATTCAAACCTTAATTATAATGACCAAATGCTCTATATTAATTGTTCTTCTTTATTACTCTTATATTCTGTACTTTTCATATCGGAAAAACGAATATTTCCTTGAGTAATGTAAAAAACAGACCACCAACCAGCGCCTACTAAAATGTTTGGTTGCATATTTTTATATATGTGCTAACAAACTGTTCGTTTTTTTCCGAAATGAAAAGTACCTTATGTGCTAATCCAGAAAACAATCTACCCCTGTACCAAATCTCATCCAAATCCGTCGAGCCGTTACGACATGATTGACTAACAAACAAAAATACAAACTGTCGCATTTCTAATATTATTAAGATGTTCCTGACTTTTTGCAACTAGCAGATAACACATAATGAAAAATAAGTACAAAAATATTTAACTGCTCGTAAAATGTATAAATTTTCTATAATCGTACATGATCAGTAATTTCTCTGAAGCCGTAATTATGACACTAAAACGAGAGTCTGAAGGGAGAGTATTTACTAGCCTTCATGTGTCCGCGAGCAGGTGTGTCGTCCTAGCGACTGTGTGCGGGCTCATGTAGACGTAATTTGTCATGGACAAATGCCTTATGACCACACTTGTCCTCACATTTGGCAATTTTTGTGTTTCCGACCAAACTGGTTTTTCTGAGACTGGATTTTTTTTTTTAATCTCGGTTGGACTCATACCATACTTCATCGCTAAAGATCTTGCAAAATTCGCGTTATTATTTAAGGGCAGGCTGAACTGCAAGTTACTGTGTGTTTGACTGACTTCAGTCATTGGTAGGAAATACGTCTGGCACGTCTAGGAGAGCTCTTGAGCCAGTAATATTGGTTCAGCGGTGGAATGGCCAATCTCTCTTATGGCGAGATCAAGCAGGTAGGTGACGTTGATTGAAGTGTAGCGGCCAATGAAACCACGGACTATGCTCACTTGTTTATAACGCGGTGGAGTGTATCCACTCGCCGAAAGATAAAGCGAATTTCGCACGTCGCTATTCATCGCGCGTCCCATAACTAGGGCCACTTATTCTTCGCGCACAGATAGGAGCACACAGTAGATTTAAATACTATACACACGCATCAGCTGTTGTCATGCCTTCATTGGCTGCTAGTGCGGTTTCCGCATTTGACCGAGCCACCCAGGACTCCGTAACTTCGACAATGTATCTTCGTGATTCGTGCTCAAATAGTTAATCAGAACATGCTACAGCTAACCAAAAAAACTGGACGACCACACAGTGTTTCGAACAGTAATTTGTCTCGAAATCTTTTTGCGAAATATCACTGCCCCTACCCATAACGATATGAAATTTTTTATTTCTGTTTTTATATTCTTTACGTGTTGCGTTCCACAAAGTAGGCATCTCTTGAAAGATTTCAATGCCACGTTTAAGAGTATCTTGTAATTTCCAGCTAGAAGCTATTAGTACCAAATTCAGCGACTAATGAGTGCTATTGTAATACGAACGCGCTATACATGAGTTACCACACAACTGATGACTGTTCAATGGAGAATTGGGTTGGTGGTTGGTAGGATCACCGTCAGTTGCAAAATGCTTTTTATAATTCGTATTTTTCCCACATCAGTGTACACATGCCCATTTTTGTTCCACCGCGACTGTCTTCTAACTGTATGCGGGCTGTTTGCGGAGAAAGGCAGATAAACATTCCACCTAGAGTCCACATACAGTCGAGATACACCTCGAATACAGTTGCACTTTTGTACGCGGGCAGATAAATGCTAGAGAGTACTCACTTTAATGAGAAAGGTATTTTAAGAATGTTTACATCGTTTCCAATTTTTGATTGGCTTGTAGTATAATGGTGGATTATCCAAATTAGCTTATTTCATAGCTGACAAGATGACACCCTCTAAGTGTATCAAAGAAAGACAAATGCCTGTTTTATTGTCAGTCAAGTACGATTATGTTGTTAAAAAAAAATTTCTACATGAAGAAGCTTTGGGCTCAAACGTATGTGTGCTACTGTAACTGTATGTTAAATTGACTTTAGTATGTACTTATACCCCCTGATGGAAATGCCATGGTGTTGAAAGACACCTCAGGTATGGCGTTTTGTGGTGTTTTAAAATGAATGTACACGAGGGTATTGTGTAGGGCGTGGAAGGGAATAGGGGTGTAAAAAGATAAGGTAATGTAAACTCGCAAGTTTAGGAGGATGCTGAATAACTAGGCCTTCATCCGCCCAAGGAGATGGAGAGTAGTCGATGAGGAGCAGCGATGAAATGTGTAAGGCTAGGGCATAGGGAATAAAGTAGCCTGAAAACCTCCCCCTCCCCTTGGTCCCGCCACGTTACCCACATGCGGGAACTGAAAACCAAATCGCTTTGGTCGGAACCCAGTGTGCTATAAACTCTGCCACTACTTCCCCATCAACTCGCTGCCAAGAAAACTCTCTGCAGGTTCCGATGCGGCCACCCCCACGAATGATTTTCCTGATATATCTCTGTAAACATCCGTTCTATGAGCACATTTCTTATTTAAAATGCGTTCATCATAAAATGACTTGCAAATGACATCAGTGGTATATAATTTTGTGCATGGCGAATAAAACTAAACGTGTTTATATTTTGAGAATTCCTTGAAAATTCATTCCAAAATGCTTTTCAGTGTGCCGTGTTACTTAAGTTCGTGGGTATTACACACATAATAAACTAGTTGTTATGGTTACTTGTTATACAAAACTTACCTTAAGCTTTAACTTTACTCTAATTGATTTAATATTTTGTTTCAGGTGAGTGTTGTATTGGACAAAAATGGAGCCAGAGTATGCTGTAAACTTGGAGAAAAACTTAAGGTAAGCAATGAGCCCTGCTGTTTCATTTGTAATTCTACAGCCTCTCAGATCTTTGTTACAACCAACAACTGAGAGTTAAGGAAATTGCTGAGTGCCTTAACAAGAGAACATAATTTGGTAACAAAAATCGTGGCAATATAGTAAAATATTTGGGTAGTAAATTAAATGTTGAGACATTCAAAGGATGAACCAAGTACGGCTGCAGGTATCGTGTAATATCGTCTTTAAGGGCAGTACCGACCGGCTGGCAGCGGCAAAATTGAAAAAAGGAAATCCCATGTTAAGGAAATTTCGCCTCAGTCCGTTAATTTCAAAGATAGAAGTTTCTAACAAAATATATTCTTCGCGAATTTTTTAGAAGTTCCCTACGGCGGAGATGTTTCCATAACAGGCAAGAAATTTTTAAAATTTATGTTTTACAAAATAACTACGTACTGCCAATCTATGTTGAAAACATACGCTCGTAGGTATCTTCTCATAAAAAAAAAAATAACGAAGAATTTTTTTTTTTTTTTTAATATCTATCCTTAAAATGAATGCACTGAGGTGAAATCTCCTTAAAATGTGATTTCCTATTAATATATCGCCGCTGCTAGCCAGTAAGGTGGCCTCCTGGTTGAAAGGATTTTGCACGTCTGAGGCCTAAAAGCGTGGGAGCGCTAGGAGCGACCGAGACACGCGCATCAACTATCTCATCGCCTCTACGCGCAAAGCACTGAACTGGCTTGCAGTCTTGCCATCGATACGCGCCTCTATGAGACTTTCAAACGAGACCCAACCATTTTGTGACGTAATAATAAAAAGGAAGTTTTGATACACGTCCCTATTCCTTTTTAAATCATTAATACTGGAATGTTAATACCTAAAAAATGACCGTGAAAACACCAGTTTGAGCCATTTGAACTACCACAGAAACATGCTTTAGAGAGAAATTGAGGAACGGAAAAACACATATAGACGCGTAACGTTTCTTAAATGATATTCGTAAGCAGACGTCACTCACAAACGTTGGACGGTTTTTTTCTGCTCGTGCTCTGCACACCCGTTCGACGCCTACCCAGGCGGTCACGTCACATTAAGAGCGACGACCTAATTCCGTCGACACTTGAGCAGCTCCGACAGAGTTTTCGCCCGCAAGTGCAGGACTTCTGGCGCTCATTAGCGTAATAACTAGGGCGGGCGGGGTTTTGTGAGAGGGGGGAGGGGAGTATTTCAGTGAGGCGCACGTGTGTGCTAATTGCAGTCGCCCATGAGCGCGTGCACACGTGCTCCGGGAGCTGAAGAGTAGGAGTTGGCGGCAGGTGGGGCGGGGTTAAGTCTGGCGCGGCAACAATTAAACTGTTAAAAAGGTGATTCCGCCTCTTTGTGCCCCATTACGAGAGTAATTACCGAACGTGCTCCGGAACTCCGCTTCTCCTTGGCGAATTGTCGCCGCAGGGTGGGTGAAGTACCTTACATGCCGTTTTCAGAACACCCCCCGCCCCCCAAATCTACTGACTTCACTCGACAGCTTTGAACGTCCCTTGCTGTAATAATGCGCAGACTAACTGCAATAACATCTTGTGCTAGACGTACTTGTGTAGCGTGTAGTACTTGTGAATATAAGTTTTGTGAAAACTCACAGGTTCACACACACACACATTCAGACTGTACGCATTACGTTACGAGTTTGTCATCTATTCTTACCACTATCTCTAACATACTTTTAAAAATATTATATAGCCACAGTTGATGTAAATACATATATGTTTTACCGAGGGGAATTAATTGTACGGATGTAGGCATATTTATAATATCACTGCATAGGAGATAGAGAGCAGTATGTATATTTTATAAAAGCGAGGTTTTGACATTATATTACTGTATTTTTCACGCTATTTCCTGGTTACAAAACACTATTTACTACACGGAATAATAAGCTATATAGTCAGTAGAAAAGGGCACTACATGCCATTATGGTACTGATGTAAACTGCACTCCGGTCTCTCAAGACTTCGTTGTTAAGAGCCGCCCAACTCTTTTCACTCTCTCGCACTCCGGTAAATTGTCATGTTTGTGACATAGTCCCCTCTACCTCCGAAGCACATATTATGTACACAGGATGCTTGGAAATTCCCCTTAAAATCTCCTAGGACTTGTAGAGGGGACTAAGTAGACGATTTTTCGAATAGGGACCAATGTGTCCTGAAACGTACCGCTTCCGTGCTACAGAAGTTTCAAACCAAGTGTATCACTCGTCCACTTCCGCTGAGGGAAAGAGCAATGTCTCGGATGTTCCTGTGTTGGTATGCAACCGGGTAGGCAGTACATTACTTCAGACAATCACCTGATGGCACGCGACGTCTACCCTGCCTCGAGCTCCATTGCACGCGCCTTTGTGTCTCCGATTAACACGGTTGTGTACACGTTTGCGGAATACACAGACATAATCCTTGTGTATGGCACAACCGAAGGTAATGAAAGAGCAGCGCAGCTCGTCGGCTGTATCAAGAACATCATCAACAATGTGCGACATCATTGCATACCCATTTTACCAGTTACGCAACGGCTCCGAGAACACGGTATCTTCACCGCCGACAGGAAAGACTGCGGTGCTCCAAAGAGACGCCGCACTCCCGAATTGGAAGAGGCTGTACTGCATCACGTTGAACTGTGCCCGTCAGCGAGTACGCGAACAATTGCGCGTGCGATGGGGTTCGAGGCAGTATAGACGTCGCGTGCCATCAGGTGATTGTCTGAAGTAATGTACTGCCTACCCGGTTGCATACCAACACAGGAACATCCGAGACATTGCTCTTTCCCTCAGCGGAAGTGGACGAGTCCCAGAAAACACAACCTGTCGGCAAAGTGTCGGCAAATTATCGGCCAGATACCTGTACTGTCGGCAACTGTCGTTTCAATGCCATAAGACAGCCATCTGACAACGTCGTGACGTCTTTTTTGAGACACTATGTTTGCCGTTAGAAAAAAAGACAACGGGCCACTGTATTTTTTGGATAACCGATGGATATCACCTAAATTATGCCGGCCTGATATCTCCCAGCCAACATGTCGCCAATAGGAAAAAATTATATTCCGGCCCGATTCCGATATAGCATCTTTACTTTTTCGATAAGCTGGCCGTCATCTTTCCGGCCCGCTAACGTTTTCGAGACATGGCTCTTTATTACAATATGATGTCTTTTTGGCGACAAACTTTATTAGATTGTTTTTAGAATAGGCAAGATGTTAGCTAGATGTCAATGGCATGATGTCTTTTTTGAGACCATGTGTTAACTGTTAGCATGTTTTTTTTTCATGATTATTTATGTGTCACGTGTTAGCCCAATGGAATTTTTTACTTTGAAATTTTTTTCACTTATACAACCATCCGACAGATATATTAAAAACTAACAAAAACTATTTTGTTTGCAAGCCTTTGAAGAAACGAAAAGACAGTTTTTTAAATAATCAGTGTTTTAAAATTATTTGTTATATTGTCATGGAATTTATACATTCACTTATAATAATTTGTGTCTGGATAAATAAGGAATTACTGGAGAGTATCAGCAACTTATTCCGTGGTGTATAGGTTTGCATGCTGGACGGTCAACTCAAGGGTCTTAGGTTCGAATCCCGCGCTCGGCAAGCAAAAGGTTTTCATATATAATCTGTTGAGAAGTAAATAGCATGAATATATGTCAAGAGGAAATAACAATTACTAAAGTTTTTAATCGAAAAGTTTTTCATGGTTATACTGCTTATTTCTGGACATGCCGCTGCAGGCCCGGCATCGTAATGACATCCAGCCGTCGGTGGCCCGGCATCTTGCCACCATCCAGCCGCCGCTGGCCCGACGTCTTGCCGCCATCCATCGGGCCGCTTCCGGCATAAGACAGCGGGCCGGCATCATCTGGCCGGAGTTTGTCGGCTATTTTTTACCGGCCCGATTCCGGCCCATACTTTTCGTGTTGGGGTGATACACCCGATTTTAAATGGTTGTAGCACGGAAACGGTACGTTTCCGGATATGAGTTCCTATTCAAAAGATTCGGTCCGCTCTATAGTCCTAGGAGTTTGTAAAGGGAACTACGAAGCAACCTGTATAAATGTATGTTTTCTCGGGGATCACACGTTTCCCCCGCCCTTTCATGCTCACCTTAATCACCCTCATCGACTCTCAAGACCTCGTTGTTAAGAGCCTCACTCTTCACTCGCTCCAAAATCTACAAGTGTCTCATTGACATTTCCATTCGATGCAATGTGATACCAGCAAAGTAATTACTCTGGACATACCCTGGAAAAGTAATAAAATACATAAATAAAGGAATTTAAATTCTAATTATGAACACAGATATCTAAATACTGAATACGAAATGCTAAAGAGTTAAGTAGGTACTGTGTGGTTCCGGATTACAGCGCTGCTAAAGCCACTGAAGGATGTGCAACTTATTGTAGTATGTTGAAGATGAAGTTGACTTTTAATTACTGTATTGTTTTCTCTCCACAACTAGCCGAAAGTAGTAGTTACACTTATTAATTTCCATAACTTCAGTTCCACCAATCTCTAAAACATATTATAGACCGTGTAAATAGCTAATATGTGTGTTTTCGTGATGATTTTATAGTAATAACGCTCCGGTACTAAAATCTTAAGTTATTGTAGATGTGGATCGTTTTCTATATCATTATTATGCCATAAAATAAAATGTTCATCAAAATACTGCGTGCCATTTAAGTGACTTGCGCAGTGCACAATTGTGTCTTTTGTGGGTGTGTTAATATTATCCTAAACCATCTCCCTCGCTGCTATGAAACTTTCACACTCGCATTCAGTGTGGATTTCGAATCCTCGACCTCCTAGACTATAAGAAATTTTACCGGTGTTGGCTACATTTTTTTTGCCAGAATGTTATCCGTGTTGGTGTATGAACTTTATACTCTATGATATGGAATTTTATTCTTAAATATGGCCCCACAGCATTCGCTGGTTCATGTGACAGTAAGGTCATTGGCCGTGTTGAAGATGATAAAATTGTTGGCAAGCCTGCGTGAAGGAAGGGAGGAAGGAAGGCAGAACAAAGTTATTGGTCTCCTGAGAGAGCAATAACCCAGCACCATCATGACCTACGATTATGTGCTGCGTTAGCTTTACTACGAGCAGTTTCGCCAGTCTAGTGCCTGCATCTTGCAGAGAAATTCCTCCATTACAAAAACGCATTACTACATCGCTCCATCTCGACCTGCTTTTAACCTTTCAAAACGCCTGCCGCAGTATGTTTACAATACTATTTAACATTTAGTAAAATTGGAATCAGGCTGTTGTTTTATTCATGACGTCTTCTGTATAACAGTTTTTCACCCTGTTCACCTCCCCCCCCCCCCCTCCCCGGTTCAGACGTCTCTACACCAGTTCGAAAGACGTTTGCTCTCCGTCGTTCAATAGAGACGCTAAAAAAAGTCTGCCTCTCAACTGGAAGACAAGATTGGTACCGGTTATACAGGTCAGTAATTCATTGGAAAATAAAGTTCGACATGAGAAGGGAACATTTAGAAAGCTTACAACCAGGAAACAAATAGTTGCGTTAATTTTTTAATCGGAAGAAATTCCTGTTATCGTTAATTCAGATGAATTAATAGACTTTGGTTTGTATGTAAACACCGCTGTACACCTATTTTTTCTTCGTGAAATGTTCGTGACTTCAAATTTAAGGCATCAGAAGCGACATTTTTGAAACAAATCGAAGCGAGAACATCTTTTGTCAAGTCAGTAAATAATGTAAAGAGGACTACTACATTTTTATATTTATTTGCGCTGTATCTCTCAATTCTGACTTAAATGCTAACTTTAATTCCTCAGTTACACTATAGTAAATAATTGTATTGCACTTATACTCGTGTCAGAAACATACATATTTACACAGTAACAAAAATCAAATAATATTGGACCAAAACGTGGCCACTTCGAATGCATTTTCCGAGGCCTGATATAGGTCATCTTCCCTGCAGGAGGCTGGATACAGTCGATACCGGAGCATGTGTTGAACAGTCTGATCTTCTCCACAGTCACACTTGTTGTCGCCCTTAGCGTAGCCCCATCTTGCCAGATTAACCTTGGATCTGCCCACTCCTTATCTCAGCCTGCTCAGAGACTTCCATGTCAGCCATCCCTTGACATGGCCAGGTGGTAAAGTTTCAGACACTCTTTTCCAACCAGTGGAGAGGAGGGCCTTAGCTTTCCACAATTGAAATCTGGCTGTTTCAGTTGTGGTTGTAATTTCCTTTGATGTTGTTAGGAAACTCTTCCTGGACTTTATTTTGTGCATGTGTGGTTCATGGCCATGAAATGGTTGAGTTCGTTCATGGTCCACTTCCTTCCTTTCCTAGTTTGCCGCTATTTCTCTTCGAACTGAAGGTGGTGCTACTCCTGCGAGATCGTAAAACCATTCGACTGGAGTGGATTGTAAACAGCCTGTTATGATTCTGTAGGTGTCGTTGAGAGCTACAGACACTTGTTTGGCACGAGTTGAATTGTACCATACAGGACAGGCATACTCTGCAGCCGAATAACACAATGCTAAGACAGACGTTCGGATTAAAAGTAACTTGAAGTGATTCCAGACGCTAAACCTTCCCTGGGGAATTTTGAAAATTCACCATGTATCCGTATTTCCGTTAAAGTGCAATGATTTGAATTTGTAATCAAGCCATTTTTCCACAACTACTCTGTGACCTCACAAGAAACGCTGGATGAACATTACATTCCACCTCCGCGTGCTGGGAATATTGTAGTACTTGGCTACCTGGAAAGTAGTTGTATGTGGCCGACCGTGTACTCAGAGCACTGAACGCCCGTCCTACGTCATGTGCATTTCCCTTCGTCGTCGTGTGGATTTGAAATGGCCACCGCTCCCTCTTCGAGTACTCTAGGTTCGCACACAAGCGATACGCGGTCTGAAAGATGCATGTTGTTACATTTATCTCAGAGAGAGCGATCCTAATGTCAAGGTTCGAAACTGTGCTCTACCTTATGTACTATTTAAATACGTTTTCTGCAGTGCATATGAACATTTACGAGTTACCGTGTTAATCCAAACCCTGGACAAATTTTATTTTAGTAGTTGATAGTGGTCTGTGCCGACATTCCGTCACTTCGTGTTATAATGCTATTTATCTCTCCTCGCTCTGTTTAATTAATATCCACAAATATCCCACGTTCAGCAAGTTTTTATTAGCATAAAGGTGTATCTAAATTCATATAGACGCACACAAAACGCGCGCGCGCGCGCACACACACATATAACTGTTTTAAGCCCATATGCCACGTTGGAATATTCCTTGGGAAGATCCCGTACAATTCTGCATGGCCGCTTGTATGGAAGGCTGTGTGGAAGATTTGGCCATCGGCTGGCCGTTTTCATGGACGTTTACCTAGTTGGTCGTGCGCAATTTTCGATGTAAGTTTTCTTACAATGTTGAAATTTCAGCCAAATCAGAGAGAGGGTGGTAGAGTAATTTTGTTTCTTTTCTTTTGAGAAAGAGGGACGAGACTATTAAACACGAATAAATAGTAAACAAAACCACGAAAATATTTACTGGTTCTAAAACAGCATTATGTGAAAATTATGGTAAGCATTCGTGTTTATTTAACATAATATTTCCAGTTATAACAACGAAGCGATTTGGTTCTGTGCATAATCGCATAACGAAAGTTCGTAACGATGGCGGGAAAGCAGTTCCATGTTTTAAAGTCGAATAAAAAGGGGCACAAATAATTCGTGATAATATAAATTATTTCATTCGATTTTTTTAAATGCATTCAAGTGTACAAATTATCAGATTATAAAGTATTTACTTTTCCTATATTGTCAGTTTCACTCGACAAATGTATGAACAAAGTGATGAGGCCCACGGCAATGTTAATTTCACCTAAGGCGGATGAATACACATCGTGCATACAAGTAGATCTTAAGCAGGCTTTCAAAAAGTGTTTAGTTTACCGTGAACAGCCTATACCAATAAGCATTAAGAGTTAATTCTCCACATACGCCAGCACCGATACTTAGAGGATAGTGTACATAAATACGTCTCTAAATCTCCTTTTAGTATGAAGTGTATGAACTAATAATTAACTAGATAAAATGTAATTAATTTCAAGAATAATCTCATTTTATCCAGTGTAGAGTCAAACTCCAGAAGGGTGGGGGGAAGGGGTTGTAGCTTCATCAGCCCCCTCCCCCTTTGTATCCGCTCCTGTCCACAAATAATAACTGTAGTGATACACTTACATATTTATTTGTAACTATTTAACAGCATCGCTTGATAAATGCATTGATTAGTCATTCGATCCTTGGTAGCGTTAAATGTTATATTTAGCGGAGAGACACATAAATAATCGAAAGAAGATAGCATTCCGGGAGTTTGAAAGTTTTCAGATAATGGGAATCAGTTGATGCCAACTCATGGATTTATGAAATTTCCGCCGCAGCCTGCAGATGAGTTTTTATTTTATGTTTTACGTGTAAACAAAGCAAAAAAAAAAAAGCAGCCATTGCGTGAGTGCTGCTGTTAGAATAATTTATATAATCACTGGCAATAAATGATTACCTTTTTTTCTCTGACGTTATCAGTTAAACATTAATCGACAAAAATCGAGGATAGAAAAAACAGTTTAGTGGTAGACTCCGCCAAAATATTTTGTGCTGAGAGCAAAATATTTTGTAGTAAACACAAAATTTTTTAGTATAGACAGCAAAACATATTTTGTAGTCAGTACAAAAGTTTAGTAGAGACAGCAAAAAAATTGTTCTGTTCACCACAAAATATTTTCGTGAGGTCAATATCAATGTTATTTATGCTCTGTATTGCAAAATATTTCGTTAACCGTTTGTAATTGAACTTAGGTCAAAAAAGTGATCAATTCCAAAATGTTAGTGACCTTGAACCAAGTATACAGCCCGCTGCAGCTGCAACTTACTCGAAGAGGTATTCGGGGGTGAGTGCAGATATTTGGGCGGCTATTAACAGCGAGGTCTTGAGAGCCGATGAGGGTGATTGAAGTGAAGACAGAGCGGCGCCGAAATGACAGGGTGGGGGAAACGGGAGATCCCCGAGAAAACCCGCCGACCAACGGCATCGTCCGGCACAATTCCCACTTGCGAAAATCCGGAGACCCGGGCGGGGAAAAAGGTATTCGGGCTGGTGCGGCTACGTAGGGTCGTCATGCAGTCGCGTCTCACGCAACGAGCATACAAGTACCAGAGACGTCACTCATAAACTAAAGATGAGGTAGACCACTTATTCGTCTTCTGCCCATGTATAGGCTGTCCACGGTAAAATTAGCACTTTTGAAAGACCTGCTTAAGATCTACTTGTATACACGTTATGTATTCTCCCGCCTTATGTAAAATTAACACTGCCATGGGCCTCATCACTTTATTCATGCGTCGGTCAAATGAAACTGTGAAATTACTATAAAAGTAAATATTTAACAAATTATCTTATTTTATCATTTCGATGCATTAATAAAACAGAAAGCGAAATAAGAAATTTTAAGTTATCACAAATGGTTACCTAACACTATTTATTATACGTTAAGATATTGAACTACTTTCCATCCATCGTTACCAACTTTGCTGGTCACATGTCACTCAGTGCGCCCATTAAAATAAATGCAAGCAGGGACAGTGACTTTTCTCTAAGGTTCATTTCTAAAGTGCTCACGTCATCGTGAACAGCCTTTGCCCAACATTGACCTACCCCAAAGGAACACAACTGTCAAAGTCACATGGTCAACAATGATGAACGTGTTTGTTTACATCTTAATTTCTAAATGACAAGCGCTATTATATGAATATCAAATCATGATGATTTCACTAGACGTGTTGGCAGAAAAACAGTTCAGTGTTGGGACATGGAGATTGGTTGTGCGCAGCCAAGGCTGTATAGGCTGTTCACGGTAAAGTGAGCACTTTTTAAACTTATCTAATTTGGAAAAATAGTCAATAAATATGTTTTATTTTTCTCTTAGACGTCAACTTTCGGGTCTGGTGAAATATTCACACTGTGTTTATATCTTACATAACAATATATATATATATTTTAATTTAGTTATGTGATAAAAAAATCTGAAAGGAGAAAGTAACTAGGGCTTTCAAAAGTGCTCACTTTACCGTGAATAGCCTAAACGAGAATGTTGCACTGTGTAACAGAAATAGATTAAATATTTTACGTCCATTTTGTCCTGAAGCGGGATTCCAACACGAATAAACACGTTCGTAACCTAGCACCGTGCTCATCCACCATACTCCTATGTGGATACTTCACGAGTGTTGTTAACGTTCGTAACCTAGCACCGTGCTCATCCACCATACTCCTATGTGGATACTTCACGAGTGTTGTTAACGTTCGTAACCTAGCACCGTGCTCATCCACCATACTCCTATGTGGATACTTCACGAGTGTAGTTAATATTTACAATAACAGACACATATTCAATCTTCCGTATCGTTGAAGTGTTTGAAGATGCCGTGTGTTACAAAGTGTTTGTGTGCTATCTTGAGATGTTTTAAATTACAGCGTTTGAGACGCAAATGTTTTAAAAGGCTCCGGAAGAAACGTTTTTCATGCTATGGAGGTTAAGAAGGTTTCGTGTATCCTTGGCATTGCTTATTCCCGACACACGAAGCTATGACAATCACGTGTGGCTTCGTATTTAAAGTGCAGAAATCGGTTCCGTTTTCCGTCGTAATGGATCTGATTTGCGTACATAAACTGTAAATTTATATACAAATCTCCGTTAAATTACGAAAATTTTTAACGGCGCCGTTTTGTAGAGATAGATTTTCAGAAAAGTTTCCGAATATATAATAACTGCTCTTGAATTACAAATGCAGACCACAAGAATATTTCATGAAGCTGCTGTTAAACTAGTCTTAATCTATTTCTAAAGTAACATTAAATAAATGTAATGAGAGATTAACTCTATTGTATTTTATTACGTTTTTATTTAATCATGACGTACATTCCTCGAGTGTGTCTGTCTCTCTGTATGTGTCTGTCTGTCTACTTGAAAAGGCTACATCTTAAATACACTATATTCTTAAAATATGGCCATATTTCCCTGGAAGGAATTTTGATTTCAAATGAAATTACCTCTTCGCATTCTGTTACTATATATGAACGTATTAAAAATAACACCCTTGTAAATGTGTGGCCATAGTCGTTTCGGTTTCAATATTTTTACGTTAGCTCGCAATACGTTGCGGCATTCTTGCAATATTTTAAAACAAAGAAGCTCGCTCGCTTTTACAAATCTGTTAAGTCTACGACTGTTAACTAAACAAAGATCTTCAATTTTAGTATTTAGCTGCATTTCATATGCTTACAAAACCTTACCTTATAACTGAAAAAACATTTTAACTACAATGACACGAGCACACAAAACATCGCGATATTTTATTTTATTGCGAGAGGAGTGCATCAAATAAAATGAAACAAGTCCTCCGATAGGTGTCCGGTAATGTTTATTCCCAAACACTAAAAGTTTCGTGCCATTATCTATAATGGTTTGGTTGGTATTCCGAGTTTGTTTTTCCTTTATATTCGGCTCGCGCGCCGCACGATCAGTTCAGGGCTGCACGCTACGTCACAAGCAGGCAGCCACTCAGCGTGCAGCAGGCGATTGAGCCAACCTCCCCTTTTACTGACCTTGGTGCGCGGCCGGCGAGATCGGTCTTCCTCAGCTTTAGTCTATGACGTCACTCGAGGCTAAGCAGCGGAACGCTTATTTTTTGCCCAGTGCAAATGCGCCAATGTCGAAATTTAAAAAAAATATGTTCAGGGGTTGGCACTACTACACGTGAACATTTTTCTGCATGACATTTCAATCGTCTAATTCCACCCATTTTAATAAAAATGTGTTCAATATTCATATCTAAAATATGTAGAACTACATCCAAAAATAAACGGCCACTATGAGCTAAGTGTCAGTACACAACGCCAAATCGTTGCTAAAACACCAATTAGCTCACATCAACGAGAATGCACGGCCGTACGAGAATGTAATGCTCATATCACCACCAATATCGTAAAAATAAATGTGGATTTATATAAATCATTGTACTTCAGTCTCTACATATGAATCAATATAGCTATATTTTTACTTTCAATTCCGTTGAAAAATATTCATAAAACGATAAGCATTTATATCAGATAAGTCAAATAATTTTCCATTTTTATATTGCCGATACTGGGCTAGGCAATTAGACAAAATCGAATTCTGTTTACTCCTATCCAGTGTCTAGGGGTTGGCGTAGACTCGCAGAGCGATCGACAGATGCCCAGGCGGCGCGGCGGGCAAGAAACAAAAGAGCAACAACCTAAAGGCCGGCCGTACGGCCACTCGAGTGTGTTTATTGGCTCTCGCCACTAATTGAAGCTCTTCATTTACCATAACAAGCAGCAGGCACAGCGTTTGACCTGATTTCAGCAGCTCAACTTTTTTTTTTACTTTCTCAGACATGATCACTGAGTGCAACCAGTGTTTCTAAACACTTGGTACAAATACCGACTCTGTATCGGTCCAATCCACTGCCGTAGTGGTTACAGGTTTATATAGGCTATTCACGGTAAAGTGAACACTTTTTAAGGTCCTGATAATTTTTTCCTTTCAGCCAATTGAAATAATTCCACAACATTTTAATGAAATGTTGTGGAATTACATGGCCATGAAATCAATAAACACGGTGTAAACATTTAACCACACTTAAAAGTTAACGTCTGTAGCTGCATAAAACATATTTGTTGTTAACGCCTGTTGGAAGGGCCTTAAAAAGTTCTCACTTTACCGTGAATAGTCTATGGTACCCTATAATCTCGTTATCGCTTTTCCTCAGGAGCGAGTAGAATTTTAACGGTTCATGTTTCATCACTTGTTTTTTGTTTGAATAAGTTTTTAGAGCAAATAAAATTAAAAATTGTGACGCTTTCGGAATATCAGAAATATTTACGCTACGTAACTTTCAAAGAACGGGGTTACAATAAACCATTTTATATAAATTATTGTTACTCGTATAGCAATACGAAATGAAAACTGTAATTTTTTAAACGGAACCGGTTACGCGTTTCTATAGAGCCTAAAGTAAAGGCAAAATGAAAATTGTGTAAACATCTTGTTTTAAGGTAAACTGATAAAATTAAAATTAGTTTTTTGATTTCATATTTTTAAACAGTGGTTCTGAATGTTTTCGATGGAAAACTCACGTGACTGGCTCAGAAAACGGTGACGTAACAGAGGGGCACAGATATGTACGTGAATTTTCTTGTTCTTGCTGCTGTGTTCGTGTTTTATAACCTGATCAGTATGCAGATCGTGGACAGCAGGCCAACTTTCAGGTCGTTGACTCCTAGCCCGCGCTCTGTTTCCTAACTTATTTCCTTATTGATTGTGTTTTCACGTTAATGCAATAAATAATAATATTCTGAGTGAGTTGTTCCATCTAAGGATAGCCACGTGATTTTCTTCGACAGGCGAAAAGTAATCAAACGTTCTACCGTCGACTATAAATTAATCATTTCTCACCAAAAAGTAACTAACATATACTTATAAAATCAAAATATCGTCCTACTTCTTACTGAGAACTCTAAAACGAAAAAAGGTTTTATTTGAAATATAGGCCTACTCGTTAAAATTAAAGAGGTTTGACAATTTCTATGTAACTTCTATCAAAGCAACTCCAGAAGAGCACAGTTGTAAAGATTGGCCCACCAGAGCTAGCTAGTCTATTCCGTTTGCTAGTACGGGTATTTGATAAAAAAAAACCTGCTCAAGTTTATTTGGGATATTTTCTTTTCGTAAACGTACAGAGAACATTACAAGCATGAATAAAATTGACACGAAAATCGCCATTTATTATTTTGTCTCTGAGAACGTTCATTGAATTAGTTGGTATTTACCTTTGATTTGTGATAGATTTTCTAACCTATTCGATGGAGAGTCACGTGTGTTACGAAATAGGGAATTTCTTTTTTTAGTTTCAACCAAGCACTCTTTTCATTAGTTGTGGGGCCGCGGTGGATGAGCGGTTTGCCTGCTCGCCACCCACTAAGGTGAACTGTGTTCAATTCCCGGCCGGGTCAATCCCGGATTATCGCATGTGGGAATCGTGTCGGACGATACCGCTGGTCTGCAGGTTTTCTCGGGGATCTCCCTTTTCCCCCGCCCTTGCAATCCGGCGCTGCTCCGTACTAACCGCCCAAATATCTTTACTCCACTCCACACTCCACCACTACACAGTGACGAAATAGTGTTGTCGGTTCCTTTGACGTGAGCGTACGTACCCTTATAATCCAGTCGCGGTATCTTCAACCTTTTCTGAAGCCCTGCTTGAGTTCTACTTCCAGGATATTCCTCCGCATCGTACCAACTAACCTTAACTTAGTCTAGAAAATTACACCCAAGGGCAACGCACCGAATTCGTACGCACTGCTTGGTATAGGCTATTCACGGTAAAGTGAGCACTTTTTAAGGCCTTGCAAAAATTTTTCTTTCAGTAAATTTCTATCTTTCCCCCACTTTTTAATATAAACACTGCCATGTGACTAATAAACATAGTGTATACATTTCATCCTTCTCAAAAGTTAACGTTTGAGCCTGCAATAAAATATGTTCATTGGTGGTTAAAGTCTGTTGGAAGGGCCTTAAAAAATGCTCACTTTACCGTAAACAGCCTGTAATGATGTTTTGCACGAGAAATATTTATTACTAGGTTCTACCAACACACATGTTTTCTCACTGTTTTTATACATATTTATTAAAAATTAAACATTAAAATGTATAAATAAAATATTAGTCAAACTTTAATCTAACGAAAAATAAGATAATTTCGTGTTAACGAATTTATAAAACGCTTGTAATATGTGTCATATTTAGAAAGTAATTACACACGGCATAAACAGGGTGATTTTTTAAAGGATTTTTTCAAAAAGGATGAAGAAACCGCAAACAGACTATACTCTGTATGGCTGCGCGATCCTCTGATAACGGACCTCGTGTCTGATTAAGCTACTGGATACTGTGGAAGGTTCCCTATTTGCTGGGCTGCTGGCTGGCAAGTACATTATCATGCACTGATTGGCTAACGGTGTTACGACGTTCCGACCTGGCCAGTGACACCATTTCGCTGGCGTGTGCGGCTGGAGTTCACGGTATAAGCGGCAAAACAACTATCATACTTGTGTGAACCAAATTAACAAATAATGTCCTATAAAGAAATTAAAATCTGAACACAAGAATTACCAAACTTATCTTAAAATTAATTAGTAAAGTTTAACCAACACTACACCAGTCAGAAAGACTATCGCTGCACATCTGCCAAAAATACCAGGATTAAAAGTGCAATAGGTAGGGATAGGAAAATGTCGCGAGTTCAATGACCTGTATGCTAGACTCCACAAGCCTTTGCATAGTCAAACTAAGATGTTTGTTCATTGGATGTTGCCCCAGTGTAACCACACACTTGACACTACGGGATTCGATTCTTGTTCCCTTGCAAGTCAGCTATTGGCACTAAATCGTCCACGACGTGCCTAATAAACTCTGATCCAATTGCAAAGGTGACTTCATTGTACACGCGTTTGAAATCTATATTGTCCTGAATGAAGTCGCGAATCTTTCCTACCCATAGCAATAGGTATATGAAAAAGGGGTAAGCACTAGTTAGCTGTTCGTGCAAGCTAAAACTTATCTGTTGCTGAACTGTAGGATAGTTCCACCATTCCACTGCGTGAGGTCCTGTGGGGCGATATATGTCCTGAAGTCACTCTGAGAACCAGGACGCCCGACGTCAAAACCAATTCAATATGAGGTAGATATCCCGATGTCGTCCCGCAAAGCAGGACCCATGGTGTCCAACTCAGGACTGGAACACTGGACGTCGATGATGCAGGCGGATACTCCTCCGATCTCTGGACAGCGTAGGATCCCGTCAATTTGTATGGATGTCAGCTGGTCCTTAAATTGTGACCTCTTGAAACCGCCGCTCAGCTTTCGTCACACTACCGTCAAACTTAGTCGAATTCCACTGACGAGGTTATCTTCTTCAGGCTCATAGTTTCTTTGATACTCATTTTTTTTCTAGGCATTAGTTCATCAAATATTATTTAGCTCTTATTCTTTTAATTAGTTGCTGTATCAAATTATTTCCATACGACAAATTTGCAGACAGAAGATTCAAATAATCCTGGAGCCCTTCGTGTTTCACGTCATTATCTCTAGAAAGTTACTTTAAGAATGCATCTGGAATGTTCTAATTTACTCAATCTTCCTAATAAAACAAAATTGTGTTATTTCCAACTGGTGTATTGTCATTAAACAAGAACATTATAACGACTATTCAACTAACAAAACACTTTCACTGGCACAGACAAAATCCATGAATCAAGGTAACAATTTTACACTCTACAAAACCATACAACTGTCAAAATAAACCCCCTTATATGCTAAACCTATGCAAAACAGTTCACACATCAAACATTTACGAAATTTACATTTAATCAAGGGCATTCATAACATTATCATAACATTGGTAAAATTGAGATGTTACAGATTTGTCCGCCTAAATTTTTCTTTAGGCTCAATATGTTAATCTGGGGAAAATTTTTTTCTTATCCTTGTAACATTTTAATATCTTATTTAAAATTATCTTTATATTACTATTTTATACATGAATTAACAAAAAAAAATCACAATTGAAAAAATTACAACACGTACATTATACTTAATACATAAGAAGGCTAAAATTAACAAAAATAGCAACATTACTCTGATATTTAGTCTCATTGGTGATGGTGAGGTAATGTTTATATATATATATAATTACATTGTCACCCATTCTCAGATGTACCATGGCATTCGCTCCATGAAGTTGCAGAGTTTTCGTTTCACATCACCTCTGCTGGTCGTCATGGCAAACTGCGGGCATCACTTACTACGATTGAAGCATTTTGTCTGTAATACTTACACAGTCTATATTTATTAGTTCACAAATATAAAATAAATATACCCTGCTTTTTTCTGCTATATATTTTTTTCTTAAAAAAAAAGTTAATAGAATTCCCTCTTGTTTGCTAATGTTCATTTTACTGGTTAGATCACCTCGCTTGATACCATTACAAGTCCTTTCTCTTGCCATTTAAGCACCATCATTTGCGCATCTCTTGACAGGAAACAATATCATCCACAGTTTTTTATTTAGAAGTCGCTTACAATGGGCACTTTTTTTTGTTCCTCGCGGTTCTTTGAGGCATAATTGTCAGATATATAACTGCAAAATCCCACTTACCAATGTACAAATTGGTTTTATAATCTCTATAGTACTTTAAAATATTAGTAACATACAAAAATACCATCAACTCTAGAAGACAAACAAGAATATCACATGGAACCCTATTTACCATGGTTTAAAATAATTACATATGCTCATTAGTTCTGAAACATTATTTCAGAAATATTACATAGCACTTATCGATAGATATCAGAAGAAAACATAAACCAAACGAAGAAGAATTCTAAGTATGAACATTGGAAGAAGAGACTAATAAACCCTCTAAATAGGTTTTCCATAAAGACTCTATAGAAAGAAATATCCAACATATTTATTCCACTACTTGAGGATAGTTGTGGCGAAAACGATATGACATACATTAATTTGTTCTTTGTAGCAGTTTCATTTGTAGCGAAGCTTTTCTTGTGGACATGAAAGTTTTCTAGTGAGCATTATGAGCGATGGTATTTTCTGATAATTACCACTTTCATTTATTGAAATCAACGCTCGTCGGTGGTTCTTGCAATACTGTTATATGCTCAGGTTTATTTTGCTTGCCCTTATGTTAATTATATGTTTTGGTAGAAATGTTCTTATTTTTCGGAACACCTACATCTCTTATGCTATTATATCTCTTATTGTCTTTGAAACTATACATAACACGCTGGAATACTTCTTTACATAATTATCAATCCTTAACAGTGAAACATTTTCCATGTGGCGAATATCAGGGCACAATAAAATACAACATTTGATGTGCAATAAATTATTTAAATATATTGGTGGTCTCTACCTATGCCTAATTAAATCTTTTACACATCATTAAAACAAAATGTATGCCCCAAATAATAATAAATATATAAATTCCACATTTAATGACAATTCTTCTCCATAATCAGTTTCTCAATAGAAAGATACCTTTCTTCTCAGCGTGTATGTATCTGCTTGGTTTTTAAGTTGTAATGGGTTGTTGGTATTAATGAAGAGCCATGATATTTTATTGGCCTATTATTTTTGCCTGTATCAGGACAAACTACCTCATAACAGTTATTACTTCGTATCTTTGATATCCTCACCGGATCAACGTATAGTGGCATGAGCTTTTTAGCAACACTAGCTGTCCCACATTTAGCTTCATTTTCCTCGACTCCTTAGCATACTTGCTACGTTGTTCTGCCGCTAAGATTAACTTTTTTTTTTTTTGCAATATTTCTTTCCTCTTCTATTCAGTGCTCTCTTCTTCTCCTTCTTACGATGTTTCTGGAGGTGATGGGAGTTTAGATATATTGAAGACTTCTGATCGCTGTCCTGTCAATTTGTTCCGGGTAACATGGTTTCAAGTTTTAGGCCTTTGTACTGTTAGAACCGCCTGGTACCCACAGCAGTTTCCTCTCTGTACTGTTAATGCCGCCTGGATCCCACAGCAGTTGTCGTGACATTGGCGCGAAAGAAGACGTCCTCGGGTCCAGTGGAGACTGATTTTCTAAATAGCCTTCGCTTGTTTCATCTTGATAACCTTGTTCGCGGCGGTGTGGCGAATGCAGTGAGCGTGGACATGTGTTCCCTCTTCTGAAGGTCGTGTCCCATCTTTCGTCAGACCTCCTGGACGACTGTATTTGCTTCTTGACTGTCAGGCTAAACAGATTGGAGTAATCGTCAGACATGATCAGTAAATTAGCTGAGTTTTCGTCGGACCTGTCTTCAAAAATAGGCACTCGGTCTGCCCACATCTTGCTTTGGTGGTGTTGCAGGGCATTCCTCAAGAACATGGAGCGTGTGCTCAGGTCTGTCGAGTCGGCCAGAATTCGACACTAGATTGTCACTGTTTTCTGCGGACACCGGACTAGCATTGGTGTTACCTAGTCTCAGTTCGCCTGCATACCTGACATCATCATCTACCTCGTCAGTTACCATCTGTGTTTGCTCTCCAACCTGGTGGAATTTTGCTTCATTTCTTTCCTTTTCAAAAGTTGCGAGACGTGGTTCATATTTCTCAGCTTCCACTTCCAGTTCTGTTCTGTTCGTAGCGATTTCCTCTCGTGCAACCCCTCGGATTTATGTTCCAGTTTTTGGTTTACAGCTTCAATGTCCTGCTGCATTTGTGCCAATTGCGCAGTCAAGGCCTGGTTCAACTGTGCAATTTGCCCTTTAATTTTCTGCATTTCACGAGACATTTGCTCTTTATCTTCTCGCCTTTCGCGAGACTGGTTTAACGACTGCTGTGACATTCGCTCTTCAATTTGTTCTGTTTTGCGAATCTGCTGCTCTCTGCTTTCCCGCATTTTACGAAACATTTGCTCTAACCAAGCCGGGGTTTGTTCTACTGACGCCATTTGTGTTGGATTAAAATTTTCATGAGCTTGGTTGATTGTATGCTGGGTGTCAGTCAAATTGGCCGTTAGTGTATCCTCTACGCCCTTCTGCGCTGCCATATCTGAGCGTTCGCCAGTCTCTGCCACTGTATTATCAGTGCGAAATTTTAAACTTTTATAGTCTATGGCTCTTATATTTCTTAAAAAGTATGGTGTTCTCTTTTCTCGACTCATAAACTACAAAGCTAACCAGTTTAGATTATTAATTTCCCTATGGAAACTCTCTTCTGAAAAATTTCTTCAAACAGGAATCCATTATCATTTGATAAATGTAGACTTAAACCTCACTGGGCGCCAATTACAATTATATGTAGCGGCACACAGAAGTGTTACGTATATGGCCACACGTATGGACATTAATTAAAACATATGTGTAACATCTAATACTGCAAAACAGTTCTCGCATCAAACATTTACTAAATTTACATTAAATCAAGGACATTCATAACATTATCATAATATTGGGAAAATTGAGATGTTACGGCGGACAGGTGGCACTGCTAAAAAAAGTTACTTTCCATTTAGCACTTTTAGGTCCACATTGATTTACTGTTTTAAGCGTTGAAGAAAAATGTGTTATGCCTGCTGTACACCGAGAAAAAAAAATGGTTGTAGAACCCTCTAGTCTGGTAAAATGTGGATAGCTATCTGATGGGTTGTAGGTACTATCTCAATATAGTTAACATAGATAGTAGTAGTAGAAGCACCAAAACAAACCATCGTGGATTTTTTTTCACGGACACGCCTTTTTTTCCCACCCAAAATAAAAAGAAGAGAAAGACATAAACCGAAATAAAATTAAAGAAATATTACCACCTTAATAAAAATCCAACACACACAAATAACAAACAACTATAAATATCAATATCAGAACATCACTAAAAACAATAAATATTCATTAATTTTAAGTACAAATAACACCATCACATTAGTAGGAATGGTTGACAGTAATAAAAATAATAAAAAACAGATAGTACGTTCAACAGAACAACTCAAAAATATTTGCATTGTTCACACAACTACGAATGTAATAACCTAACAGAATATTCTAAACCCGATTACTGAATTGTTCAGTACCAGCAACAGAACATTAGGTTAGATTAATACTATTTGTTGTCGGAACAATCTAATTATTGTTGTAGTTATTCTGTTGAGGGTATTATCTATTTTGTAGTAGAGGTGCAGTGCTCTGCTGTGTGGGAAATACGATCCCAGATAAAGCAATACGATAGTTCTGTTGGTATTACTATCTATAGTTCATACTGTTTACATAGTACCTGCAACCCGTAAAATGGCTGTCGCTATTTTAGCAGTCAAATTAGTTCCTAAAGCAATACTTTTTTCTCAGTGTACTTTAAGCTGACACAGCGCTTGTTATGTTGTCACAGCAAATGGGCTGTAGGGTTTGTGTTCGTCTGTAGTAATATAAACTAAGCAATGGCACTGGGCACTGATCCTGGCAGTGTACAGGACTGACCACAAAATCCCATCATGTGCGTTATGTACACATTGGTGTACACTCGGTATGAACGGGTCGATCTGTTGCCATTAAAAAAAATAACTGTTCCAATAAAGACATTAGTACGGTAATATGTATACCATCTTGGATTTATTTTTGTTTAGCCGTAGCTTACTTTTCAGATAGAATGATTTAAAACGGGGATTGCCAAAGCATAGGTCTTATCTTAACAGGTGTTGTATAAAGTCCACGATATTTTGCCCATGTTGGTTTTTTTGCATCTGTGACGGTCAGAAAGTTTAACTCATATTATTTTTTCAGTTTTACGTGAGGAAATATACACTGAAATTAGTCCATTCTGGTGTGAGGAATTCTGTTAAAGTAGTTCTCTGTTTTTAATCATGTTTGAATTTTAATATTACATCTGAACAGCAACTTATAAAGAGAAATACATAAGATGGCGAGAATACCACAACCGACCTTAAAACGTAGAAATACGTTTTAGTAAGACCGAAATAATATTATAATCGGCACAAAACGCTTGGTAATGCCTGTTAGCCCATACGAAATGTTTTGTAGCAGCGAATGTATTTTTTTCTCCGGTGCGCAGACGTCAGCGAACCAAGAGTGTCTGGCCGAGTATTTTTTTTTTTTTTCAGTAGGAGTGCTGGCTGTTTGCTTGGCCGTGAAGAGCCAGAGGTCGGAACTGGAGAGGTCTGGAGCAGGAGGTAGGGGAGGGGGGTGGGGATATATCGCGGAGGCAGCAGAAAGTGTAGACGTGGAGCTGCAGCCGGGCGAGATAGGGCCGGACGCTGATTCGCGCAGTACTTGAGAGAGAAGTAAGTCCCGGGGCGCCGGTAGAGAGGACCACGTCGTCCAGCCTCGGCGATCCACATCTTGGCACGGCGAGGGGGAGGGGCGGCCCTGGTGAGAGTGGGCAGACGACGTGAGAGCCCGCCTGAGTGCGAGCGCCGTCGAGGGAGCCTCTTGACCTGCTGCACGTCGACTCCCTGAGGAGAGTTCGCCGTCTGTAGCCTCCGGAGCAGCTCGAGGCAGCAAGTCGAGGTGCACGGTCACTCCAACTGAACGTGTCTCAGTCCCTCGTACTATCCGTGACTGATGGGAACATCCCTGGAAGGAATCTGCTGTAGCTTGACAGCGCCAGGCCTGAACATGTCTGTATTCGAATTCGCCTGCCAAGGGCCCTTATCTGGCTTCGTGCCCTTGACAAATGCATCCCGAATGTGACGTCACATTGCTGCTGTGGCACATTATGCACGCTAGAAAGTCCCCTTCAGCCAAGGGCACGAGCAACGTGCCCTTCTCGAGCCCTAGATAGTTTTCGGTTTGAAATGGTTTGAAATATTTCATTTGTTTATGTTTGTTTTGTGTTAACTCTGCACGACCGCAGAAAGCGATTGAAAACGTCGCAAAGACAAATGAAACTCGCGTAGAGCGAAATTCGCCAGAACAAAACTCGAGATGGAAACGAACACAAACGCCTCCGAATTCACTATAGTTGATTCACGATAACTTCGGCCTTTTCTGAAGCCCTGCTACTTTTGTTTACTGATTACGTATCCTTCCGCTACACGTAAACATAAACACTGCCATGTGACGTCTACTTTTATAACTGTCAAATGCGTTGGTTGCTGTTCAAAGAATGCTGTCATATTTCCTACGAATGTTCACAATTTAGCCCTATTACAATATTTAGGTCGGCTTTATAACTATTTGTTACACACGATATAGCCCGTTACACATAATACACATTAATAATTTGCCACGACAGTGTTTGTTACAACTGTGATGGAAACAACAGTAGTATTTAACCTGTTGTTATTAATATGTGATGGGTTATTTCGTTAAAAAGACGGCCTTAATTGGAATAAAAATTAAAACGAAGGGGCACAGTAAATTCAAGCACGCAACTCGTGTCGCGTATTTATTGTTTGTATCATCGACAAATGTAAAAGATAGTGGTGAACATGCGAACATATAGGCCTGCTGTAACGTTTATTCCGCTAATGTTTATATACATTGGTTCTTACTAGTTTGTAGGTTTGTTGAATTATTTATTTAAATTTATTTTTATTATTTTGAGGGGATCGTGGCAGACATTCAAATCACAGAAACTTAAGCTCGTTACACAACTATGTTTCAAACACCTAGCGCAAAGGTACAACGTTTTAATAAACAGACGTGAATTTCAATAAGTAACTTCGTCAAAACATCAGATTTGAAATCCACACACACGCCTGGCCTGCGTAACGATTACAACGTAGTAACCACGACCTTTCAAACACAGCGATCACAACACAACACTTTTAACCCTGCCGTGGAAACACATTTTTATCACAACATTGTAACTTGCTAAGATGTTTAAAAAAACACAAGTACGAACTTGACGATTCGTTCAGAAACACGCCGTGTCATTGACACGTCGCCACATCACTGCCAATCGTAAGCCAATGGGTATAATCGTCTGCCATATTGGGTTGGGTTGGGACAAGCGCATGATTCTAGATTCTCCTTTCCACACCACGTATGCCAGCCTGCTGGATTTGTAAGCGTCGCGCCATCGCATCACATCTAAATAACATATCATAGGTATTTAAACAATAAAATCTCGTTTCAGTTGTAAATTACAATTTCAAACATCATTATTGTTCCTGTAATTAATATAAAATATGCTGAAATTAGAAATAACAAGATTTATACTTTTCCTGCCACACTGGTGGTACGAACTTTCCGAGAGAGAGAAAAGAGAGAGAACGACAGAGAGCGAAGCGATCCCCTTCGCTTAACCTTTTCTTCCGGACGGAAAAAAAATCACCGTTCCACTAGAGCGAGCCTACACAAGGTAATTTCCGCTGATATTTTTTACTGCAGCAATAAAATGTGTTTCCGCCAGTGTTACCTATCAATACATATATAGCATTTGGCAACGTTTAATTTTCAAATAGTATACAAAAATATGAAGTTAAAAAATATTGTAACTGTGAACTATTTCTTATCGGCCATTTCCAACACGTCACTGCTCTCGCTGTTGTTAATTTGTATTTAATACGAAATGAATATTACAAGTTATAGAAGATACTAAGTAGATTATTATTCGTTTCAAGAACACAGTACTTTAACGTTAATCACAGGGTTATGTAATTTTGGAATACAAGTGATTGAACACAACAGGTCAATATGTTAAACCTAGGATGATTTTTAAGGTTTGATTCCAAAAGGCCGAAGAAAGCGTGAATGGACTATAACGAATATTTCAATGGAAGATGACAATGGTTCGTGAAACGGGAAGGGATCAAGGGTAAGTGATCAAGGGCACAGTGCACCGAAATCGAATACAGCCCATGGAACCGATATTAGCACATTGTTATGAATCCAAGTTTGATCATGTACGAGAAGGGTAGATGGTTGGGAATTAAAAACAGGTTAAGTTAAAATAGAAGACTAATTACCTCAGGAATGGCTTGAGCTTCCTACTGAATAATTAACTCATTGCACTTATTGATATTACAATAAAGATGGCCAAGTGGATCGAAGGGATGAAGGTAAGCGGTAGTTCAGAGATAGTTAAGTGAAATCACGATACATGGGACTCACCAGGTCTCGCACGTGCACAAGCTGCCGTCTTGGATCCTTGGCCGCGCTGTCCGCTGTCAAGCGGCCGACTGTTTCCTCTCTGGTCCTCGTGGCCCAGTTCACACTTCTCGCCCCACCACGTGTGTGTGTTGACGTAATTCATAGTGACTTGTTCCCGTCATGTACCGTGGCTGGAGTTTGCCAGAAGATTGTTTTGCTTACTCGGAAATGTACTTAGGTTTGCCGGACCCACATTTTCAGTCGTCCTCGGCGCATTTTTTGATAGTTTACAGATTGCAGTTTTGACTTGTGTGTTTTTATACGATACTCGATACCGGCTCCTTGTGTAGACAAGTGCACGATGGAGGCTTTCGTAACAACATGACATCACATACCTCTAGCTAAGAATTAACAACTGCATAAAGGCTCTTCACGATAAAGTGAGCACTTTTAAAGGCCCTTATAAATTTTTCCTTTCGTCCAAATTCCATCTCCCCGCTGCTTTTTAATAGAAACATTGCAATGTGACCAATAAACGCAGTGTATACATTTCACCACGATAAAAATTTAATGCCTGAAGCTTCAATAAGATAAATTTATTAACAGTTAATGCCTGTTGGGAGGGCCTTAAAAAGTGCACACTTTATCGTGAACAGCTTATACCACTCTGGGTTTTCCTGAAACGGGCCCGTACCCACCACAACCCTACATCTGCCACATCCCGGGTTGCTTCCACGGTGTCGAGCTGCATCCAGCCCCCAATAGGAGTGTATTTTCCGGTCTCGAAAATCTCTGCACCATAACACCTCAGATTTCGTCACCGATAATCACTCTTTCTGGTTTATCTCAACGACTACTAACGTAGTCGACTACGAGAGGGGAGTTCGCCGCTTGTAACTTACAGAGCTGCTCGTAGTTGACTATGTAAGCACCTGTTATTATAAAAATAACTGCACTTATTAAGAAAACACAAAATTTGCTACATTTCATGTCCACACCCACTGTCAACGTTTAGGAAGGGGAGTTCCCTGAAACCTAACCCCGAAACAAAATGGCAGCCATCTTTCCCAGAACCGACAGCATACCTGAGTAATCGCCTTAATTATTTCATACATTAACTTGTGTGCCTAATTATATGTTTTTTCGGGTGCTGAATTAAAGAAGAGGCTCTGAAATTTTGGAAATACACGGGATACTATATCCAATATGGCGACCAAGCCAGCAACATGCAACATTTATAATAAGATATTGTTTCTATGCACTTCTTCGGATGACGTATTGTACGGAAAGTATTCGTACCTATTTTTGTAATAATCAAAAACCAGTGTATTCCACATCATTTATGACCACATCGTTTAGACTACATCATCTGTGTTCATCTGGGAGCATCTTCCATGTGTTCTTGGCTGAAAACAAAAAGGAAAGTCAACACACATTGCACCATTGGTTTCCACAAAATTCTTTGTCATGTTCCTCTATACTTTATGAAATCGAACACATTAGTTTGTTGAATAAAAATCTCGATAAAAACAAAGAATCCACTATGTAATGTTGGTGACATTATTGCAGTTTACGCACAGGAGAGACACGTTCCCAGAGTCCCGCGCATCCAATCAGAAACTGGGCACGCTTACGTCAAGGCTACCGTCGTACCATTTCGGCTCTGTACACTTATCTACTCTGTGGTCACAACGTGCAGATTGGCTAGCATTTCTACTGTTAGCGTCACAACTACTGGCGGGTGAATTTACGGCTCTTAACATCGCGGTATTGAGAGCCGATGAGGGTGAAGCGAGGTGAGCATGGATCAGCGCCGGAATGTAACGGCGGGTGAAACTGGAGATCCCGAGAAAACTCGCCGATCAGCTGCATCGTTCGGCACAATTCCCACATGCGAAAATCCGGGAACGACCCCGCGCCGGGAATCCAACCCGGTTTGCCTAGGTGGGAGGCGATTAGTATAAAACCGCTACACCACCGCGGTCCTTGAATTTGCGGATAGCGGGTTGCGTCCGACGAAGGGAGAAGTACTTGCGCGCACAGCTTGCCGCATCTTGATGCCGTACTAAAAACATTAGTCTTTGTATAATCAGTTGCGCCTTTTGCCGATGCCCGCCGAATATTTTTGTAACAGTATGTACACAACCGAGCCGTCACTAATGTCAGCTGTCCCCAGCTGAACTGTGCCGGCGACCCAAGCGCTGGCATCTAGGAAGGCGAGTCAACATCACTGTGGCGATATTAGTACCCCAAATAGGGATGAGCTTAACCGATATTTTCAAGTAACTGTGACAACTGTTACTATGACACATAAATAACTGTGACTTATATCTGCGATCTTGTCAGAGTAACAAAATATACAAAAAATGGAATAAATGTAACAGTGGTGATTATTACATCATCAGCATTGTTTTTAAAACAACTACATTTAAATGAAGTATATAATAAAGATATTTCTTTCGTGAGGTTACGTAATCTCCCTTGGTACTTTATCCGTCACTAAAAATCTCATCTTCGTATACAAATTATCACATGTCTACAATTAAAATAAAATATTGAATACAAAGCACCTGACAATGTTTATTACTGAATCAAATAATTCTCTCCCCCCCCCCCCCAAATACTATACAAGTGTTAAATGGTGTATATTATTTGCTAGGGTTAGCCCGTGACCGTGTTTTCAGTAAAGTCACGTGCCTAGAATATTTACAATGTTAAAAAATTTTGTTATCATACAAAGACTGAAAAAAAAACACATTTGATATTTCTCTATCCACTGGGCCACTGCGGCCCCACTTGATATAGTTCTATCCACTAAGTCACTCTGGCCCCACTTTGAATCGCTCTATCCACTGGGCCACTGCGGCCCCACTTGGAATCGCTCTAGCCACTTGACCACTGTGGCCCCACTTAACTCAACATTGAAGCGAGACATTTAGAGCAAACAAAAATTATATTCCATTACCTTCATATCTCTATGCAATAATCTCTATGCATTAATACAAAACTTTCATAGGAAAAAAGTAATTAAAAAATTAGTTTTTAGTGTCGAAAGTCATGATTACGTAATCTGATCTTGCTGAAATCCGAACTTGACCTGTATTTGACCCTGAGGATTCGCTCTGCAAAATTTGAAGAACTTCTGTTGAGTTTCAAGGGACTGAGAAGTATTCAAGACGGGCAGACAGACAGACAGAGCTCGTCCTATTATATGATAGGATTAGCATCCAATGTTTTTGTAGATCAACTGTAAAAATACAGTAGGTCGCAGCAAACATAATTAGAAGTAATACTAAAGAAATACATGTCAAAATATGTATTACTGTTTTAATCAACAGCTGTGGTTAATCATTGAATAGTTTGTTTAAAAACCAAGCTTTTATTCAAATAAATGAACTAAAAATATATAAATAATTATAGGAATAGTTACAGAATTTTTAGAACTTGTAGGACGAGGTCGAAGAGCCGTAATAAATATACTACAAATTAATATTTTTTGTATAAATTTATATTTAGTTTATAAAGCTAAACGTATACCTCATTTGTGTAAGCGTAGTAAGAACATATGTTGCGTAAGGTTCTTAACTATTCCCGCCAAGCTTTTATATACTAAATATAAATTGATACAAACAAATATTAATTTGTAGTAAAGTGTGTTATGGATGTTCGACCACGTTTTGTACGTTGTACAAATTCTGTAACAACTACTATACTTATTTTTATCTTTTTAGTTCATTTGTAAATAAACGCTTGGTTTTAAAAGTTTTTTTTACAGTTAATTTATTTTTCACTTTTTAGTCTCGCCTATTCTTTTATTATATTATCTAGGTAGACTATTTATACATTCACAGACTCTTCTGTACGATAACGTTGTCGTGGGCCTCATCTATTTATTCATGCGTCGGTCAGATGAAACTGTGAAATTATCAAAAAAGAAAATTATTTTACAAATCTCCTCATTTTTACACGTCGATGCATTAAAAAAAAAGAAAGTGAAAGAAATAATTTCAATTATCAGAAATGGTTACGTAACACTTTTTATTTGACGTTAAGATACAGAACTATTTCCCATTCATTGTCTCCAACTTTACTGGTCGCATGTCACTCGGGGCGTCCGTTAAAATATATGCAGGTAGGGGCAGTGACTTTTTTCTCATGTTCGTTTCAAAAGTACTCACTTTATCGTGAACAGCTTTTAGAAGCCTTTACCCGAATGCCCCTTCGTGGTTCATCAGAAATTCGTTCTTCTTGCCACTTATCGTATTCCTCCAATCTTCTACCAATTTTAGTGGCACAGTTTAGCGTAAACAGCGTCTGGTGCGCATAACCCCAGCTTGACTTCGCGTGTGGGCGACCGTGGGAACTGCGAACCTGGCTGGCGATTACACAGAATCGCCACACCTGTGCCTAGCACACGAAACTAACTGCGCTGGCGTGAAGGCGGTGAAAGCAGTGCTCATAGGCGGTGAAGCACGTTAACTAGCAACGGAACATGCAGTTTAGGAGCCATTATTACGAGTAATCAGAAAGTGGATCCTTAGTTCTTGTTACCATAGCAAGTGACCTCACAGTGGCCGAAGTAGATAAAGTTATCCCCGAACCAGGGACCACAAGGTTCCGGGTTCGAATCCTACATATGCGATGTATATGTGTGCCTTTTTAGAAGTTGTCTAGGTTTGTCCCTCCAGACCCGACGGAACACGCGCCACAGCAGCCCCAGGAGCATATGGTGAGCAGTCAATGGATGCCCCAGTGATGAACGCATGCACATCATACCCTGATGCTGCAGACAGTGACGAATCATGCGTATGGGCACAGATTTATGTGCCACATGCCTGAACTCCTGAATGAGCGTGTTTGACGTGGCTGTGAGTCCGTAATCGTCGTGCGCACTAGATGTAGTGAGTGAGTGAAGAGATATGGACGGCTCTTAACATCGAGGTCTTGAGAGCCGATGAGGTTGCTTGAAGTGTATATGGAGCAGCACCGGAATTAAGGGGCGGGGGAAGCGGGTGATCCCGGAGAACGGCATCGTCCGGCAAGATTCCCACATGCGAAAATCCGGAGTGACCCGGCCGTGGATTGAACCCGGATCGCATTGGTGGGAGGCGAGCGGGCTAACCGCTCAACCACCGTGGCCCCCGCACCAGATGTAAGCCCTCACGTTCGTTGATGCGACGGGGCCGTTAGCTCTCTGCACGGTCGCTCAGCCCGCCCCTCCTCGAACTATTAACCCCATATCCGCTTCACCGTGGTTGAATTTCTTCCAACGCAAGAACTAGTTTCGCTGTGTGATAACCTACAATCTCTATGGACCACGAGTTTTCCGCGATCAAATTGTATTGTATTGTAAAGGGCTTTTTAACGTCCCCCGGTTTTATGCTTGAAAGCTTAGCAGGAGACGGCTGACAGACGAACATACAACCTAACTTAAGTTAACATTCGTGCCTTACCCGGGATTCGAACTCAGAGCCTCTCGCACCACAGATCGGTGGTGCACTGACCAACTGTGTTCTTCGACGCGGCATGCTTACTTTGTTTGTGCTCACGAATGGCGGGTATACACTACTTCTCTTCGTCTCCCCGACCACGACATATATACACACCTCTTATCAGTGTCGCCATTGGTGCACGAGCTGCGCTATTCTACTGAACAACTAACCGCGCCATTGTCCGAACTTGCGCTACGCATTCCGCTAATGCGGGATTCTTCAAATGCATCCTTTTACGGTGTTGCAAATTTAACGGCCAGCAGTGTATGATTTATTATTTAATTGATATATTATTATAACTCAAAATTTTTTAAATTGTGTTTTGATGTTGAAAATGAAAAGTTAATGTTTGTGATGAGGAGAAAAAATGTTTTAAAATGATATGTTTTTAGAGAGAATAAAAAAGTATTAATTTTAACAGCACTTTGATTTTAAAAATGTCTAATATTGATTAGTAAATAGTGGAAAGGTCCCGCGGGTAAGGGGGGGGGGGCAGAGAGGCTGATATAATACTTCGCTTTTTTTTCTCAAAGCACATTTTTGCTGACAAAGTAAAGCCAGGCAAAATATGGCGTTGACTTGTAATCCGAGATTCAAAATTAAAGGTGGCTGTTTTACGGTCGCAAAAAGTGGGACTAAAACGAAGTACAATCTTTCCCTAGTTTCACAGTCGTAGCTCGTGTACGCCGAACGTATTTTTACTCGTATCGTAATTGAAGCGATGTAAAACTACAACATATGTATTGTAATGTTGGTCTATTGGTGTCGCGGAACGTGTGCATGCAGTAGTAACACGATGCACGTCGTGCTCCTTAAATAAATCAACCAACCCGGACCAAGCTTCATAAACATCTCCAGGGAAATAACAGAACCCACGCCTTTGTTCTCATCTGTAACAGTGTTACACCCCGTGGCTCGTAGCCGAGCTTTGAGTGAGTTGTATGGTGCAGCATGCGGAGGTTCGTCCCCAAGTCATTGTTTAACTAAGCATAGCAGGCTGGCAGGCTGGATGCAGCACACGACTCAAAGGTTGGTTGGACACACCCCAGACCAGAATTCCTAGTCTTCAGGGGATTATACCGAGCACACGCGAATATATGAGCTGCTTAGAGGCTTCAGCGCAACCTTTTGTTTCGTCGACTGAATATGGCGAGGAGTGAATGGATGGCTACGAACATGCAAGAACTTGTCTTTGCCTTTATAACTGTAATTTTTCTCCTTGCTCCTTTGAAAATAACCTAACCGATGAGCATGTTTCATCTAGTTGTTGGCTGCACAAAAGTTCATTATTTTTATTTTCTTCAAACACCGGTTAAAACTGTCGCCTAGCTGGCACTTGAAGTATGTAGCAGCATGTTTGAAAGATACACCTTTTTTTTTACGAAATTATTAAAATTGTATTCTATAAGTTTACCTACGAAAAGAAAACATGCCCCAGACGAGGACTAAATGGTAATTTCAAGGTATCACATACTATAAATATGTCTTTGGAGCCCTCCAACATAATTGAATATGACTTTTTCGGAATGCCGTATCTTAAAACATATCTGGGCATGAGCAAAACTAGAATATATGTGAACTCGAACAAAAATAATTTTATTTTTTTTGCTATTATTTGGCTTTAACTTAATTATTGCCTGCTCTTTTAAATAATTTTATCATAGTTTTCTTTACATCGTCTTTTTATACTCTTCCGCAACATTTCCCTGAGTAAAAAAATTTTTTTCGTTACAATTCAACGAATTAGCGTTACTCTTCAAGGATTTAGCGTCACTATGTTTATAATCACGTTTTTACGTATTTGCAATTCTTATGTACAATTTGGAATATTTAAATTTTATATTGGCGTATAATATTGCGCAGAAATTGCGTCGTAGTGACGAAAAATATCTGTTTCATGTCCGTATCCAGTCGCCATGCTTCGTTTGAATTCGAGCATTTGTACCAGTCCTCAGTTCGTGCTTGGAAGAAAAAAAAAAAAAAAAAAAAGCTCTCTCTCGCGCACACCGTCTTCGCGAAGATCGTTTTATTTGTGGACTATGAAACGTGTAGCATAAGTAATACTGTTTTAAGAAATAAGATCGTCTCGGCCAAGACAAACTTAAACTCATCCTTAAGGCTTGACTGTGAATATCATTCGGAGGCCGTGTTCCAATTCGTTTTGAGCTTGGTTTTTGTAATTTGTATTTAGCATTTTATAAGGTTTAGTCGGAACACCACGACATTCAACAGCCTAGTAAGCCTTGCTAGTATTATTTTCGTGTTATCATTATCCCACAGTTGAAAATCGACGAAGGCTTAGTTAGCAAATTAAATAGTATCTATTCCCGGAAGTAATTACAGGAAAGTTTAAAATTTAAAATATACTTTTGTAAAACAAATATGATGTGAAATTGTTACTTAACAAAAATTGCGCCGTGAGAAAATACATATTTCGAGAATATTAAAGAAACTTGCTTTGAGAAATAACAATTGCGAGTACGATACACATTTGTTCATTCCTATAACCTCGACTATATGTGAATTTAAACGTTTCAAACAAAAAATAGTAAGGCGTGGATTTGGTAATTTGCGTTAGGCAATTTTTCAGCACCGACAAAACGGAAACCCGCAAATGACAAAACTACGTCATAGATTTCGTAGAGAAGACGGGTGACGTGACCATTTTGCTAACGAAAGGTGTCAATTGGAAGATGACCTCGGTGTTGCAGGAGCTGCGGCACATGCTTGCGCGGGGTCGTGGGACTAGAGCTGAAACGAACCCCATGTACTCGTTACTAAGTAACGGGTGTTCCAGGAGACTCGAACTACCGTATCGTTCCTACCAACCACGTCTCGTTACTCGCATCATTTCGTTACAGTCTTCACTCGTCCTGTCGCACCATGTCGCACCCGCACGATACGAAACATTTCGGCTTGCCGTATACAGAATACGCAGCGTTCGCTGGCGACTCTACTCGAACTGACGATGTGGTAATCGATTAAGAACGATAATGGAATCTTCCGTACGATTTCATCTTATTGTTTGTTTTGCGAACAGTAGTTTAATTGGATTTTATAGTATGATGCAGAAATTCATTTCACTTGATGTAAATAAACAGTAATGATAATGTAAGTACATGTAAATGTCTACATTTCTGAGACTTTTTTTTGTGAAAATTAAATCACGGAAATTAAACTTAGACAAAAGCCACGAATGTTTCTATATCGATTCATTCCTAGCGATTCGGCAATTCATACGAGAAAGCGGTAATGTTTCGAACAACGCATTAACTGTCTGAAAATAATTTATTACGTTAATACTTCTTAAAAGATTATATGTTTAGTATACTGTTCATTAATGTAAGTCACACGTTCGTTTTTGTAGTTTCATTTCAATTGTACGTGGTTTTGAGAAACTCAATGTGGGATTTTATTCTCATGGGCTAAATATTGCAAAAAAAAAGTTACTATAATCTATTATAATGTAGCCTTATTCTAATATTACTAATATTCTAATATGATAAGTAATATAATGGACATTTTGAATCATTGGTCAGTTTATAAAACATTCCGCAGTTGTGTGTTGATAGACTCTACAGATGAGATTCGATTCGATTCACTGTGATAACGATTCGCGGTAGTAACAAAAGTAACGAGTCACGAATACTCAGTAACGTGTAATAGGATCAGAAATACCCGTGGAGTTATTTGTCTACGGAGTGGAAGCCGAGACACGAAAGTAAAGCCGAAAATGAAAGGCAAGGACAGGGTTAGTAGTGGCAAAAAGGTGCATGTTTTACATTGCTTACTATGTAACTTTTGCCGCTCATAATATGGCGACTGACGTAAACAATCGGTCTGCGCATGCGCAGTTGAAAGAAGTCAGACAAGGCATCGGCTTCTCTTGATAAACGTGGAGAAGATAGGCTGTTGCCACTCCATCATCAATTACCTCCATGGAAATACCGACCTCATACGGGTACAGATCTTATTTTTACTTTCGCACCACTCCGTGGGACACAGTGTGTTGTGAGTGGATGGGATGCGATACCTGCCGGGCGACAGGTAGGCGCGAGGGCACACAATGGGCTCGCCTATTTGACGACCCCCGAGCGGGTGGCCTCCGGGAGTTGTTTGAAGGTGTGTTTAGTAACGCCGCCCCCCCCCCCCCAAGCCTATACAAAACACGGACTCTCCGGCTTAGAGCAGGCCTGCACCCTCGCCAGTCTCCCCTCTCTTGTGACGGCAACAAGAGACTGTTTGCGGGCGGGACACACTACACTGTCCGTCCTCCATTCAGGCACTTGCGACTATCTCAAACACTCCTCAACTTTATCTTCTTTCGTCTCACAGCGTTTGTGGTGAAGTGAATAATAGTTTCATGCATGTAGATTGTTTGCGGTTAACTAAGCATTTTTGAAAACCCTGCTTGAAAGTGTTGGCCACGTACTTCGAGACATTTTCTGTGATAGTTCTTTCTTAAAGGCTGTTCACGATAAAGTGAGCACTTTCGAAATCAACCTTAGAAAAGAGTAATTGCTCCTCCCTGCGTATATTTTAACGGGCGCCCTGAGTGACATGCTCCCAGTTAAGTTGGCAATGATGGATGGGAAATTAGTTCCGAATCTTAACAACGAATAAAAGGTCTTAGGTAACCATTTCTGTTGACTTAAATTATTTCCTTCTCTTCTTTTTGAATGCATGGAAGCGGATTTGTAAAATATTTACTTTTATAGTAATTCCACAGTTTCACTTGACCGACGCATGAATAAAGTGATGACTTCCATCACAATGTTAATCTTACATGAGGCAGAAGAATACACAACTTGAATACAAGTAGGGCTTTCAAAAGTGATCATTTTATCGTGAATAGCCTGTAGAAAAATCGAGTGCGTAATTTTTGCATAAACACATACTAAAATCACAATATCACTGTTTTATAAATGCACAAATATTGGAAACTAACTCACGTACAGAAATGAAATAACTCACACTTAAAAAAGAGACTCCAACAGCTACTTTAAGATGCCTATAAATATGTAAAATGAAATGTTTTCTTGCAATTTCGAAGAATTGGTGGAAATAATAAATACCTTGCATATTTCTTATTATTGCTGCCCCTGAATTTTTGTAAAATAACTTGTTACGCATACCTTGAAATGTATTAAGACTATACCTTGCAGTTGACCTTGTTAAATGTACTTGAAAATAGTTTGGTTACTTTCATTTGCTCATCACTAAAACAGTAACATTTTGACTTTGACCTGATATTTTTTTAAATAGCCATGCGATTAAAAAAATTATCAGAAGAAAAAGTAGTCACATATAATGTCTACAAGTTGAAAAATACGTGGAACCAGTGAAATTGTTTGGAACTTAAATGTGTTATTGTTTTTCTTATTAGTACTCGAGTGTGCATAAAACATTAACCATCAACTGGATACTGGCCGCAGTAGTATAGTGACTACTCGCTTCCCACCTATGAGAACTGGGTTCGATTCCCGCCAAGGTTACTCCCAGGTTTTCGCACGTGGGGATCGTGCTGGACGATGCCGCTGGTCGGAGGATTTTCTCGGGGATGTCCCTTTTTCGCCCGCCCTTGCATCCCGTCGTTGCTCTATATTCACGTCACTTAACCCTCGTCGACATTCAAGACTTCAATGTTAAGAGCGACCCAAACCATTTCACTCACTCATGAACTTTATTTGCCATAATTCAAATACTACTCTCCCCCATAGAACGTCAGTTCTTACAACGGTTTTGCCTAATTCGTTGCCAACCTAACTGGGAACCTGCATGCCAGTGCTTATGGTACTATACAAAGGCAACGATCATTCATTTCTACAGCTTTTGCGAGAATTAATTTTTTTGTACCCAAACGGGAGCCGATACTGTAAAATCCTTTCTTGATACAAATTGTTTATATTATTTAGTAAAAATTTTTCAACACAAAAAACTGTAAATTTTTTACTAATTATTAAATAAACAAAAATTTTGTTAATTAATTAATTGGGTAAACTTGTACATTTTTTGTGTTGGAAAAATTAGACTGCACAATTAAAACAATTCTTAACAAAATTGGAGAAGTATTTTACAATATCAGCTCCCATTTGGGTTCAAAAATTAATTTTTGCAAAAGCTGTAGAAATGAAGGATCGTGACCTTAACAGGTAATAATTTTTTTCAAATGTTTTATTCGGAGTGCTCGCATTACCGTGTAAAATATTACTTTTCTGAATCGCTTTAAGACATACGACTTCATTATTACTAAATTTTTTGGTTTAATGATGCATGAGCACTAATATTAATTACATCCATTTTGCAACACTCGTACTTACCTAGAGGGCTGTTCAATTTTAAATATCTAACCGAAATTGAATTCACGTCACATAAATTACAATAAAAATTCCACTTCTGCAACTGAGGTTTATATTTTGGTAGATGCATTGGTGATACTAAAATCGTTGGAATGACATAAGTACAGTACATAAAATGTAGCATGAGATTTATTAGAGTTTTCCGCATTGCTGTAAATTTACTCAACGAAACCATACAATATTTAAGAACACAAAAGCAAAAATGTAGCGTGCATAGCGAATTCAAGCTACACACGCCATCAAAATGGCCTCACTGGACAGCAATATGGCGGGACATTGTTGGACACTCGGTGCTTGAAGACATCTCCCTCAGCCAGTCAAACACAAGGCCCGTTTTCAGCAGCAATGTGTGGTGAACTGTTGCAAGGTAAGCTGTGTTTTGCTCTGGACTATACCTGATCTTTGCTAGTTTAGACATCGGCCACCTAAACGTAGTAGTGCAGTCGACGTCACAGCACGTGTGTAATGGACGCCTCGGCGCTCTCTCGTGAGTGGCCGCAATACATTCCCATTTCTCCCGGCTCCACTCTGATTACTGGTTCCTGCTGCGTGCACCGAGTGTGTACAGCACTGAGTACATATGAGAATTACGGAGTTCCCTTTATCCTCTCTACGTCATTCTTCCTGGTCACTTAATCCATCCATGTTTAAGTAGGCTACCTCGTTTGCTCCTTTTCCCTTGTGGTTCCCAGTGCAGCACCACTTTTGGAATTATGTTTCCTTCATTCGTTTTACATAGCTATACCTTCGTAATTATTTAATATCAACCATCTCTTTGATAGGTTTTCCTACATTCATTATTTACATTATCACTTTAATCATTATTCTCTATTTTATAGACATTCTTACTGACAATCTCTAGAAATCGAATTCTGCAGTTCGCAAATTTTCTTTTCGATGTCTGTTTATTATTCCACGTTTATGCGCCATACAGCAGTACACTCTTGGTACTGATTTGTACACGATTCGTTTTGTTCTGGCCATGGTGATGCCTCTCCACGACCAGCGAAAAAAGGAATGAAAAAAAATGAAAACATAATTTGTGTTTTTTGGTTCCCAGAGATGGAGGTCCACTTTAGTGAAGAAGCGACTTCGATACGTATCACTATAATTGTTAGAGTCGTAACTCTCGACTTTTTTAAACCGCTCCCGCTAGTAGCTAAACGACCCCACCCATGCTTTACGCCACCCTTGTCAAATGCTGTCCGTTTATCTCCGTCCCAGAACTCTCGCTTAACTTCCACCATAAGGTTTATATTATAACAGAAAAAAGTTTTTTTAACTACCTTGTTTTATTTCTCACATGCGACCATAGGTGGTGTATCACCACCAATGTTACCATTGAATGACTGAAGAGATACGTTACGTCAATGGCACAATCAGTAGGTATCAACCGTCCCTCTACTATCCATATCCATGCGTTAAGCAGGAGACTGGTGAGCCATATCAACATAAGGTTTCTCGTCACGTTAATGTGGGAGAAGATAAATTAAACTCTGGAAGATACTAATTTAAGATGTTCTCTTTTTTTCACGTTCAGTGGCATAAACACAAATCTCTCAAATACCCCAAAACAAGTGTTTTATAACTGTTGCTGCTTACACATTAACTAGAATTTTCTGTATACAATTTATATTTTTTGGCAAATTATTATGCCGAATTTGTGATGCTGTTCAACTTAAAGCGTTTTACTTGTACCATAATTCGGAAATCAACAGTGAATGGAGACGGGTGAAAATCACTTCACAGCTAGGCTCATCTTGTCCCAACGCTGGAGTGCACTGAACTGTGTCAGGGTCGATGAACGCTTTATTGATGGCCTGCCCTGGCTCAAACGCCCAAGACAACCCATGTGGTTTTATTATTTGTAAACATATTCCCCTCCTAAATGAATGTCTTCCTCTTTATCTGGTCTGCTTATACAACCTCACACATACAACAATCTCGTCCGACTCTTGAAGCTAACCAGCCGGACTTCCGCGTAGAGTAGTCTTGCCGGTTTACATAAAGCAAAAACACAAATTGCACAGCAGACAAAAATGCGTAGTTTTATAATTTTGTAGTTAGGATTTAAGCATTTAGGTTTAGAAGTGCATAACACTTTTTTCATGCGAATAACTACTCCTGAGGATGTCCGACAGTGCCATTATTATTAATATTATTATTATTATTTTAAATTTGACAATTGAGATTTACCGCATACACCTGAAACCCTTTCCAGAACTCATGGTTTTTATCGATATCGAGTTCAAACAAGGCAAATTGGGTTGAATTTCCTTTGTGTGCACCGAGCTAGATGGCGCAGTGGTAACTCCCTGAACTCGCATTCGCTGTCCGACCATCATGATTTCGGTTTTCCATGGTTTTCCGAAATCACTCCAGGCGAATGCTTGGATGGGTCCCTAACAAAGACCATTGCCCATTCCTTTCCGTTCGTTCCCTAGTCCCTTTTCCCTCTGAAACTTGCACCGTCTCTAATGACCTCGCTGTCGACGAGACGTTAAGCCCAACTACCTACCTTCCTTTCTTTTTTATGGCTGGAAAACTTAATATTATAACTTCAACTGAGTAACTTATTAAAACATGTTAACTGAGTTTTATAATTAAGTTTCCAGTCTCTCCTCTTCGGAGTATTATGATATAACGTGTTTTACAAATCAACTTCTAAGTGCATCAGCATGTTTTATCATCTTCAGATGCGCATCGAAGTTGTTGCATCAGTTGCTTGCTGTTTGAATCCAAACAAAGGGGGCGAATTCACCCTCCAGTAGCCCCTTAAACCAAGGGCACAAGCGACATCCACTTCTTTTATACTTTTCGTCATTCCACTGTTCGTGTTACCTTGCTACTAAAATCGCTTCTTCTTGCCACTTGTTGGCCAATGCTTATAAGCAATCCATGGCAAAATAAGGGAAAAAATGTACTTAATGAATCGCTCAGTCGTAATTTGATTGGATCAAGGTTAGTGTTATAACAAAATCAAATTTAAAAAAAGGTGTTCGAATTTAAGCCGGCTCACGTCGTCACGAAGTGGTCTTGGAAAATTGTGGTCTATGAAGAGATCAAGGGCGAGCCAAAAAATGAATGTGATACTGAATTCGAAAATAGTAATAACCAGTATTTCATCGGTTAATCGTACACGTTGTTACATATTGAGTTTAAAACTGAGTATGTATCCAATTTTTACTGCGGACGTTTCAGGTGTTGCAAGTACGAGATAACGTCGCCCAGGGGCGTATCCTGAAAATTTTGGCAAGGCATGCAACACTAAACTTATTTCAGCACTTCGCTTTACACAGAGGAATTAAATATTAATAAATAACAAAGTAAAAATAAAAGGTTGCTCGAAATGTCTTTAAGTTCTTCAGTACCTTTTTCCTCTCACTCTTACCTTCATCTGGGTTGCTTTGAGCTCAAAAGCTTCTCCAGATCTAGATAATACCCTTACGTAGGTGTAAGTAAAGTGAGAGAGATCTGACACTGCCAATCCTGAAGAAAATTTAAGTACTGGAGTACTACAAAGATATACAAATCACCACACTCAAATATGTCGACATATCACTGAACATAATTATACCCTAAATAAAATCATAAGTGACACTTTCAATTAAGAAAAATCATATGCAAGATACTTAAGCGTGTAAGATGAAGAAAATAAAAAAAATATTTAATCCTTAGGGTAAAATGTAGTGTTAGTGTAAACATTTATTGAAAAAAAAAAAAAGAAGTAATGTAGCCAATTTTTAAATAAAACAATTTTAATGTTCCAAATGAGAGAAAGTAAAAACATAAATTCATGGTCAAATAGCGAGATTCACTGGTCAAATCAAATAATTTTAAATTTAAAGTTGAAAAGTTTAAAATTATTTTAAACTCCCAAAATTCACAAAACAACTAAATTCGCTAGTAGTAAACCACTTAATTAGGGCTAAGGCTAAGTTACATTTATTCGTATTAACAAGAATAATTTAAAATCTGTTAAAAGATGTTCATATTTGCCTGTCTAAAAACGCAATTAAAAAGTAATTTAAAATTTCTTCTAAATGTTTATAAAACATAATTCTCTTTTAAGTTTTATGTTTTCAAGAATTATTTCTATTGGAACATTTACCACTAATAGAAACGATTTATTAAATAAACTTATTACAATGTCACCTTAACAGTCACCATTCATCTTGCGAAACTACTGTTTAAAATGCTAATTCAAATGTAACAGTAGAACACGCAAACAATCAATCACAAAAAAATTGAATATAAAGATATAAACTCGCTCGCTAGCACGCTGAATGCAATGTCACCTTGTGCATGCATTTGCCACATTTCGCGAAGCTTGCTGTGACGTCACACCAACTGAACGAATGTTGAGAATACCACAGCGCAATACCTCGGCGTTTCAGGGAACTATTACGAACGATTATCGAAACACATACTGCGCGAGCCTCCCGTCAGCGCCTTGCCGCGAATTTTTGAATAACTATTAGCTTGAGGCTTGCAACTGAGTCCCAGGTGTAGCGAGGAAACGGAAATTTATTTTTAATTAAAAGAAAAATGGGAAGTATATGGTTATGAAATATGTTCGTGTTTGAATTTTATTAAAGCATGCACTGCATGCATTGCATTCATGGAGAATACGCCCCTGACGTCGCCCAAAAAAGTTCGACCAGCGCCAGAAGGCTTTCGACCTTTGCGTCTCTAACTTCCTTGCTTTGCGTCCCCAGCGGGCTGATTACGAGCATCGCATATCGCAAGATTCGTTTCGTTGAGAAGCAATTTGGTCGGTGTGTAGCGCACCGAAGCGAGCTGAGTATTAACGTCCTGTGTTTAGTTATTGTACCGCAAATGCCGGAGTTTGATGACGTGATAGCGGTAAAAATCGCAAGATGCGAGTACGAACCTACGTTTTGTGCGACCAGCATCGCAACTGTCGTGAGCTATTCAACAGGAGTACGACTGTCTGTGGAGAGCTGAAATTAGACGACACTGCGCGTAATTTACTCTACGCTAATTGACCAAGAAATAAACATAATACATTCTAATATGATGTAAAACACTTATAATCATTCGCAAAAAAAAATATTTATTTAGTTGCAACCGTCTTTGTAGGTTATTGTTAGGTGATTGATGCCGGCACGAGTTTACTTTTACGCTCAACAGACGTCGCGTAGGTATTTACTTTTCTCGCCAACAGATTTCGTGCTCACAGAGCTGTAAGTTTATAAACCATGAATATAAATACTTAACGACATTGTTGCACACGTTATTTATAATAGCTTTTTCCAATTAAAGCTGTAATTTTAGGTGTGTGTTTACGTCTTCTTGGACATAATTACTAAATAAAATAATATTTACGTAACTATTTTCAGCGTATTCGTTTGTTCTGTGACGTCAAAGCATTTCGATATGCTCTAAATTTTAACGAAACGCGTACCACTGTGAAGTTCGTTAATCACTACATTCGCTTTCAGTTTCGTTATGTCTCCGGAGCGTAGCGGTTGCTGTCCGAGAGTTCATGGTCAGTCCACAGGTGGGGCGGAGTTGTCTTGTTAGGTATTATCGGGCGAGAATTCCCGACACCTGCTGGGGAAACTCGATACAAAGGGAATGAGGCTCGTGCTGTATACAATTCCGTGGCTTCTTCCCGTCAGACACCTCTCCCGAGACTGACTCCTCGGCGGATCTTGGTTCCCGCGGTGACGAGCCTCCATAAATCAACTGCAATTTTGTTAGCTCCCCCAGCTGAATGGTTTTAATGGCGTCTCGTTGGGGCGTAAATCATAGCGGGCCCGCAGTCCCCTTAACCCGACCAATGCGCCCGCACAAAAACCCACCCTAATTGCGTTGCGCTGCTGGTGGGCGCGGTTTGGTGTTCCCTCGGAGGTGTGAAAACTACCAAATATTGACGCAGCTCTTGTACATAAAAACATGACGCCCCGTTGGGTGTCCCACTGACCCCTCGGCGTCCAAGATTTAAGGTCGTTCCGCGCCGCGGGCGTCCTCCGAGGGGGTACGAGCTGGGGTCTCTTCAGACAGGTAGACACAGGGGAAGTCGAAGAGACAGGAGGTGACGCGCTTCTTAAAGATTAAGGCGCTTACATGAGCTGCGTTCCATGGCTTTCAAATCCAGCATTTTATACCAGTACTTCTGTCTCTGAAAAGTATGCACTGTTTATAAATAGAGAACCGGGATTATCGTGTGTTAAAGCGGTGTTAGGATATACTTTAAACGTGTGTACTTTCTTGTTACTTTTGTAATGGGTAGATGCCTGCAAAATTCGCGTTGATTTTTAGGACACGTTAATGTTAAAATACGTGTATCTTTGCAATACTTTTATCATTGGACCTTTCTTTGTTTGGCACTCCCTGGATAACTCTGCGCCAGTAAATTATCACTTCACAATTGTGCGCCCCAGTCACTTGCAAATCAGTCAGAAAGGGCGTGGCTACACATCTGTGCAACAGCCAGTGAAGAAACGTCGCCGGCCTCAGTATATACAGTACTATGACGTTCAGCCTGATGTCAAAAAATTACGCGAATTTTGCAGGTCTTTAGTGATCGGGTCATTCGTTTTTTGATACTCCCTGCAGGACTGTGGACCAGTCGTGCACATATAGAAAGACGCCAAGTGAATCATGCACATAACCTAGTAGACAGGATAAAGTGCTCGTCATGAAGACGCCTGCCAATGAACATATGTGATATTTTCTACCGTACATTAAGGCTCCCACCTAGCTGACACTTGAACTGCGTTGCAGAGTGTTTGTAATACGCGTTTGTTCCCCACGAAACTAACAAACGTGTGTTCAGTTTGCTGTTCTATGGAAAGAACATAATCACGACCGTCTTTAAAAAGGCCGTGAACACGCACTTCAGAAGAGAACTGTTCAGCATTTCAAAATATCACGCACATTAGAAACATCATTTCAGAGTACTCCGAAAAAAAACAGCCTTTTCAAAGCGCTGTAGCTTGAAATAGGCCTATACTCATAAGATAAATACAGGACTTCTCAAGGGTCCTGCACTGAACCTTACTACAGACATTCCATTAATAAAATAATAGGGTCACCGCTGAAAGTCCCATAGGTACACGCAGAGCGACGAGAACACTGCATGCCAGTTCAGACAGAGCTTTACAGATGGCGCACTTGATGAACGAGGCAGCGTCGCTCTTCTCGCTCCCGTGATTCTCGGCAACAAACGCGGAAAAAGCTCTAAGTAGGCAGGGGCCTTGAAACTACGAGGAGAGACCTAAGTGCGTCTCAGGGCAGAGACCCACACGCCCAGGCGTACAGAGAAGGCTATAACAAGGGCACATGCTCGCGGCTTTGCTGGGATTGGGCAAACATTACCGCAACTAGGGCCCTGGTTTCCCCCAATGCTAACCTAAACTGAACCACAAAGGGGAGGGGGGACCAGCATAGATACCGTAAAAACTTCGTGACAAAAATGAACAAATGCCAGCACTCGGAGTATGTATGTACAGAACGCCGCTCCAATCAGAGCGAGGTCACAAGCTGAGCGACGTTTGGAAAACAGCATCCTAGTTTACAAACGACGCCGACTACTAAATACAGGAGGGGACTTGAAACGGGGCCTGACGTCAGCCAGCGGCCGCGGGGTCAAGAGGACCACGGAAGGGTGTGCCGAGGGCCGCTGCTACAACGAGACGAGACTGTAAGCAGCCTTCGACCTTCAAGACTAAGGTGACAAAGTTCCAATAGCTTCAGAGACTTTAGCTATTTATTAATAACATGGCTTCTGCTTAATTGGTTAACAGTATCATAAGTGGCTCCCCCGCTTTAACACATATTATTGTAGAGTGCTATAATTAACTGTCGCTTGGGTTTTATATAAAGACGCTAGAGTTAACACTGTCTTTAACTTACGCCTTTCCAATCCAGTTAGTCATAAACGCTGGGAATACTGTTTGGTTTGCGACAAAGGTCGGAGCCACAACAAGTTCAAACGAAAAAATACTTCTCGAAAAAGACTGTTACAGTCTCAACCAACGCACTCCAGAAAACAGCGGCCTGCCTCGTACCGAAATAAATTTCCAACTCTCCCCTACTCTTACAGTCCCTAGCGTGTTCCGTGTTGAATATCGTGCGCGACGGAGAATGAAGTGGCTCACTGTTAGTGGCAAGCGGCAAGTTTTGACTCGGAACAGTCGTTTGCACCACTCCACGAGTGATGACTGAGAAGTTAGTTTTTTTTTTTTTTTTGTCATCCAGGAGCTTTTTTCCCCTTTCGTCTGCCTTTTGCCGCACTTCAAGTGGTGGCTAGTCAGGGAGCAGGGAGTTCCCAAACAATCTACACTTAAACAAAAGTTAATTTAAGATGGAGCTGGCGTATCACTTTTATTCTAATGCAACTTGTTTATCCGTGATCGGAGCAACGTGAGTATTTATGTACGAATACTTTCTTGATGAATGTCCCTTTTTGTAGGGTGAACTAATTCTGAACTGACAAGGCACAAACATCAACAACTTGTCGGAGGTTCGGGGGCAGAACCTTGTGTTTGGGAGGTAAGTCATTAGCGATGAAGGTTGCCTTATTTACGAACAAAAACCTACCGTGTCTAGATATTATTTGTTTAACGTTGCTGTAGCATATTTCCTGTTCGACCATGTAATTGTGCTCTGCTACTATAGGCACCCGAATACAAAAATTAAGTATAACTCTGTCTAATTGAACATATTTTACACAAAGTTTACATTACTCTACAAACGTCATTCTGCAAAGTCACACTCAGATTAAACTTACGCTGCTCCGTACTGACCTTGCTTCACCTTCATCGGCTCTCAAGACTTCGTTGCTAAGAGTTTGCCACATTTTTCCAATACACTCCAGTCATTAATCGTAGCCAGGCGATGCCTTATGAAACTCGAACTGTGTAATTGTTCTGGTTAATCTGAGCGGCGCACCTAATGATGAAATCGTACACCAGTACGGTTTAGCTAACGAGTACACGTGGAAGCATGTAAGACATCCTTCTTGCCGTCTAATTGCTCGACTAATGTGCGTTCCGTGTTAATTTCTCATATTAAAAGTTTGTGTTTACGTAAATATTGACTGTCTTTTTAATTAATTGGTACCAAAACAGTAACCATACGAATCACATCGTACTAGTTCAGTTTTAAAACGTCCAGCGTTATCTGTACTTATATATTATATACTAATATTATAAAGAGGTAATGCGAATTTCTTTATTTGTTTATATGTATCGGGTAATCTCGGAAACTACACAGACGATGCTTATAATTATTTCACTATTAGAAATCTACATTCTTCCCCATGGACACAGGCTAAATTTAATTTAGAAAAAATAAATTCCTTGAGAAATTTCAATATTTGAGAACCAATTCGGAGAAAAATGAGCTACTTGGCTGCTTTCTAAGTACACGCTAAACAAGGCATTATTCGCAGGTAGTTGCAGGTAGTTACGGGTAGTCACTGGTCACGGTTAGTTACTGATAGACACGGTAGTCGCTGGTAGTCACGGGTAGCCACGGGTAGTTGCACTATATATTTCAATAACTCCATAACATCTGAGCGAAGCGATGGCAAGCAACTTGTAGTTTATAAATACTCTGTTACAATTTTTAGTATACCAATTAAATTTTGGAAACATTCTTCCATAATGTCATTGCCGATTTTATACCATATTAATTGTAGATCACGACAACGAATATTAGTTATTTGCTCTTAAATAGTAACAGTTAGTGTTTGAAATAGTAATTGCAAGTTGTTATCTACGTGTTTTCAGTACTTTTACCTTTTGAAATAATCTTTTCCCTCCTATTGTTTTGATATTGAAGAAATGCAGTTACACGGCAATGTTTTCAAAGTTACCCTGAGAAAATCTCATAGTTATTGTAAAAATTAATAATTATCGGAGAATAAATGCCAGCAATAACTTAGTAATTCTTTTTTTTTTTATCCTCATGGAAAATGGTATCACTCGCCGCAGTAATATGAAAAGAAAGGATTCCGAAAATTTGTGACACCGCAAACGAATGACATGAGATTTATATCCCCAGTGGGATATGCTGATGAAACTCGTTAGCAAAGTCTGCTACATTTCCCACATGCGAATAATCAGGTCCGGAACTGGCCTGTGTTTAAACCGGATCGCAGTGGTGAGAGAATGGTCGTCTGACCACTGGATCGATGTGGTCCCAAATGTGACTGTGCTGGGATAGAATTTGTCACAAAACATCAGTATTTCATGGGTCAGAGCAAGCAGTATAAAATAGATATTAAAGCGTTTATAATAGAATGATTAAGATGATCTTATGTCTCTATTGAAAATTAACTTGTGCTTACTATAGAGGCATTATTTAGAGGCGCTGCTATTTTTAAAGCCCCCGTTTCAGAATTACAGTCAAATGATTGTAATCTATGCGTTTTCTTTAGAGAATTTCCATTAACAGGTCGCATTACGTTGTTCAGGAACTGTCAGTGTCAGAACGCCGCGGGATCAGTTCGACGAAGTGTAGACTTATAATATATACTATGTTTACGTAACTATTGCCACTGGCACACAATTTATTTCGCGTATCCAGGAGGACTCGCAAGCTGTAATAACACCGCAAAAATTGAGTAGTAATGGGAATAATAATGTTATTTCATTTTGCGGGACCAAGGTTATCCGAATGTTCACTGTTAAAAACTAGGACCAAAATGGTTCAAATTAAGGAGCTGAACTCTCTGGAGTTAGGGATGCAGAACACTTGATAAAATACTCGACCTCCTGAGGGGCTGCGGCAATTAGCCTGCTCGCCTCCCACCAAGGCGATCCGGGTTCAATCCCCGGCCGGGTCACTTCGGATTTTCGCATGTGGGAATCGTGCCGCACGATACCATCGGTCGGCGGGTTTTCTCGGGGATCTCCCGTTTCCCCCGCCCTTTCACTCCGGCGCTGCTCCATCCTCACCTCAATCACCTTCATCGGCTCTCAAAATCTCGATGTTAAGAGCCGTCCACATCTCTTCGCTCACTCGACCTCCTGAATGCCGCGCAACAGCAGATTAACCTAACCACATGAAACCTAGCACAGCGTAAAGAAAGTAATGAGAAAATATTGTTGGCTCGAGTAATATACAAGACTCCGCATTCGAACAAATTTAGTTGCAAACCGCCTCCTTCTACTTGTATACTTGTACGGAATATATGGATAGTATGTTCTGAACACGTCATAAGGTTATGGGAATGCTCGGTAAATTGTCCAGCGCTGCACAGTTTCTGCGTGACATTGCTTAGATGTCCACCAAGCTTGTGCCGAAGTGCCTATCCACCATAACAAATATGATTTTACAATGGCGGACAGAGTGTATTTGCAAACGGGACCACTGTACGCTTGAATGCTGGAATCGTTCGAGATTGTTCATTCTTCGAATCAGATGTCACTGAAACAAAGTCAGTAGATGAATCTCCTAATCGTAAGGATGGTGCTTCGCCGTTTGCTCGTGAGAGGTCCCAGTGTGTTTACTGATTAAACCCAGCACTGTATATGTGTATGCATGTGTGCATATATAATATATCTTACAAGAATATTCTGCATAGTTTCTTTTTCCTGGCCATTGTCTAAATTGCGATTGGGTACAAAAATTATAATGTTAACAGTGCTGTGGTCATAATTAATGGCTTATGACAATTGCGTGCTACCGTTGAACTTGTTGTAAACATTAATTGGTAACTCTTATGCCAAATTTTACTCCATCGTGTTTGAAACTAAACGAAACTGATTTCAGCTGGCACTTATTTAAATATGTATATGACACTTATAATCAGACGCTAATACAACAAGGATCTGCGTGGGACCTTTTGGTGCCGTAATTATCGAAGGTATCGATGTTAGGTGTTTGCTTTAGAATTAAAGCAGTTTACGTGTGGAAATGTGGTCAAAGTTTGATTTCGTAAGTGTTGAAATAACGGTGAACCGGTTGTATAATTTCGAGTATCTCGTAACCCAGGCGCATCTGTTTATCGTCCGTCACTGGCCATTGGAATAGCGATAGTACTATAACTCGTGGGGGGGCCGAACCTTTAGTTGCACCTAAAATAGTAGCACACGCCGCATCATTTAAACGCCCGCGTTATTATTATTATTATTTAGTAAAATCTAACACAGCCCTGTTGTGAATATGCAGTCACCATCTGGTATCAAAAATTTCGAAACCATACACCGAAAAATGAGATATTTAACTCGCTGGCTGACAACTCGGCTTCCGACGCGGCTCGTTTCACGTAGCGACTTCATCGCGCCGACACGAGGCACTTCATAATTTGCTGGCTAATGAATATTCCCGCACGTATGAATATTCATCTCGGACACACAATGATTCGCGTAAATGCGGCAAGTGGCTTTTATGTTGTCCTCGTCGATCAAATTACCATCCGTGAAAAAAAATTACCCGCGACTCCATGTGAACACATTTGTTTCTCTGTGGGTGACGTACTACGTCATACGTTCCGTTTGAGTTAACGTTTCCGAGTTCGGTCATGTTATTTGCAACACATTGTTGCATATACTTATGTACAGACGTTGGTCGCCATTCTGAACGTGTGGTCACAGGAGTGCTCCGTACCATATAGTCAGTGAGGGACTCCACACTGTAAAAAATAGTGGGTACCTGACAAGTGTAAGGTAATATTCACATACTTGTGGGAGAAAAACATAGTTTTCCTTAGAGGTGAGGTAAAATTATAAAATTACCGCACTCTGAAGTAAAATTCACGTACATGGTAGTGGAAAATCGCATACATGGATGGGAAAACTACCTTACGACGCGTGCATCTCTTCAGCATTCTCAACAACTAATTGTTGGGAGGAGAGGGAGGGAGAAACATACATTTAGAACGCTGTTATTCACAAATGCCGTTGTTCTGTCGTCTTGGTGTAGTGGGTAGCACATCGACCTACAGTAATAGAGGCCCATGGTTCGCGCCCATCGAGGATTTTAATATTGAGTTTTCGATTACTACTCTTTAGAGGATGTAGGTAATAAAAAAAAGTATAATTTCATTATACAATATAGTTAATTTCCCCTCACTTTTGTCAGGTAATTTTCCCTTACGATTAAGGAAGACTACTTTAATTGTTATGTAAATTTACTCTATACTTAACGGGTATTATTACCTTACATGTAGAGGTAATCAGCTTCCCTTACATATAAGGGAATTTTACCTCAAATTTTCTTACAGTGCATTTTTATATATTTATGTAATGTTTGTGTTTGATGAAAACGTACACTCATTGCTAGATACCCCGGAATTTTCACGGTTTCAAGGTGTGCTAGGATGGACTTTAAAATAAACACTTACTCTTTATTATTAAGTTTGTGATTGGACAACTGGATTTCTGACACGTCCTGAGGGCTGTGATGGCAAATGCAGAAAGAGGCCAAGTACAAGCTAGTGTGCAATATAAAGTGCTCATCATGAAGGTACTAACCAATGAACGAATGACAACGCGCCTTAGGTGTATACAGGACTGTCACTTTAGCCTTGATAGTCAAATGAACTCGCTAAATTTTCGGGTCTGTACTACTCGAACAAGCCAAGTGTGCAGTTGGGGAGGTGTGAGACTAGAGCGCTAGTGTAGCTGTAGAGAGTGGAAGAACAAAGGCGAGTACGGGAAGGGGATCAGGCCCCGATATCTTTAATTAATTTCACTATATTTGCCGTTAAGTTCCATTTAAGAATATTCTACGAACTTTTCCGCACGACATGTCATAATTACAGATGATGGTTCATCGCGAGAAAAGTTTGACTGTTAGGATTCAACGTACTGTACACATGTCCGACAGTTTTATTTCCTTATTGGCTATTACTCCATTTCACTAACCCAATGTTCGTGTTTGGTCTGCAAACAACTTAGCCAAGTCAAAACTTTGTTCATCCAATCGTGAAAGAATAAACTAGTTAAGAGTGTTGCCAAAATGGGATGTTATAAGAAGACAACATTTCGAATTATTTCCAGAAATATTTAATCGTAAAGACTAATCTGTACGCATTTGAAATGTGAAATTAATTAATTAATTAATAATGAACAATAACTCGAATTAATATCGACTTCTATTCCTTAGAATGTCTCATACAGACCAGCGTGCTCTTAGGCATGTTGCGATTCCATAATAATAAATAAATCTCAAAAACCACAGTTTTTAATTAATAAATGTGCTGGTCGTTAGTGTGTGCCTGGGCACCTCCGGCACACCCCGTGCGCAAGTCTATGAAAACGCAAGATCATGCCCAAATGTTACGAGCACCAGTACTGTATTTTCGGATTGGACTGACCTTTCTGAGCCACCCTGGACAGGAATAATGACAAGCTGCTGGGTTTCTGTTTGGTGGGACTGTGCATACAAACTTTCTGGGAAACTTCCTAAACTCTAATGTAAGTTATCAACGTTTACACTGTATGTAAAAAATACCACACATCAAGCTGCAGATATAGTAGCGTCACTACTGGACAAAGTTGGGAACTTCCCTACGCATTTGTCTGTTTCCTGAGCAAATTGTTACAGTTTGGCTTATAGCCTTACCATAGAAGCTGTTTGGGGGAACATAGACAGATAGTAACACATTACGTCAAATCTACATAATGTATATTTAACCTAAGTATCTGTTACAATATGATTCGTACATCATATTACAATACCTTATTTTGCGCCGGGGGAGCGTATTACTTTAAGATAACCTAACTCTGCGAGTATCTACTTTATCTAATTAGTTACGCTATATTACGGCCACGTATCTAGCTAGCTACAAAATGTAGGAACGCTACAATGAAAGTATAGGGAAAAAAATTACCATTCCTGCATTCTCACTACGTTTATACACTGGCATGGTAAATCTGCGAATAATTTCTTAGAGTGTTGCTATCAATTAGTCAGTGTACACGATCCGACGATGACAGAGCTTCTCGATGTAACAAAGCACACCAGTGTGTGTAATAAACTGAAGGATGTAGAGAGCAGAGGTATCCTTTGCCCGCTGTAATCAGGCGGTGTAATAGCCGTGTGGCTTCAAACCCAAAATTGAACTTTTAAACATACCCATTACCATAATAGACTACCTCAAATTTTCTGAGGTCCTCTTGATTTCGTACAGATACCGTACCGCATAGCTCGTGTTTTATATCATTGGGCTTAGGCGTTATACGTACGAAAACTCAAATACAGAATCACATGATTCATGCTCTTGGGTAGCCTGCAACACTCCCGCGCTTCTGCGCTTCTAGGTAAGTAGGTATAGGCTGTTCACGGTAAAGCGAGCACTTTTTAAGGCCCTTCTTAATTTTTCCTTTCATCATATTTCCATCTTCCTGCTGCTTTTTAATATAAACATTGCAATGTGACGAATAAACACCCAGTCCCTGATTGGCTGTGCTGCTGGCTGGCGAGTAGGTTAACAGGCTCTGATTGGCGAAAGGCATTCCGACGTGTCGCTGGCCAGGCACGCCATTTTGCGGACGTGTGCGGCGCCTGGATTCCGCGGAATAATTAGCCGTTTCGCGTCTGTATTTTTAAGTACTCTGTAGTATGGTAATATTTCTCCTATTTTTGGTGGCAGGTTCCGTGCCAGATTTCGCACCTGGGCAATTAGCAATGCACTGCAGTTGCAGAGATTAGAGAGCTTCCCGTGGCCACAACTAGAAACGAGTTGATAAAGAAACCAAAACGAAAGCCTACGCATTGATTATACGCTCGTGAGTTTGACAAGCAACTTTAAAATACGGCAAAGAAAAATAATATTGTCTCTGGCTGCTTTTTCTTACTGTTGGAAATCGTACTAAAGATTTAAAACATTACCCAGTTAATAAAAACTTAAACGCGAGCGAATTTTTCGAATAAATTTTATTAGGCCTACATGTATTTAAACGGGAAATTTTTGCGTGAACTGGCAGCGCAATGGTAAGAGTTTCGCCATGGTAGAAGGACGTAAAATTCACGACTCCGTCAGACACACATTTTTTATTTGTGCATACGGATCACAACTTGACGTTAACCACATAGTGAAAATGTTTAAAATTTCGTGAATAATTTTTAAAAAAATTCTCTCGTGACTTTCAATTTGTAATTGATAATACATCAGTAGGAATTCAACTGTTTGAACGACGAACAAAACATTGCAGTATTTTATGTTCTTGTTTTTTAATAGGCATACACAAGATACTGACTAGCAGTAGTTCTTCCGTATTTACTACGAATCGTACCTTTATTTGTGCACCCGTCTAGTGAATCAAATAATGCTAGTACACCAACTGCTGTCGGGTAATGTGAATCTCCAATGCCGGCTCACATAGCTGCTGGTATACCAGCTCTTGCGCCAGACCTTATAAAAGCTGTTCACTGTAAAATGAGCACTTTTATACGCCGTGCTTAAGATCTACTTGCATACACGTTGTGTATCCTCCCGATTTATGTAAAAGTAATATGGCCATGGACCTCATCACTTTATTCATGGGTCGGTCAGCTGCAGCTATGAAATTACTACGAAAGTAAATACTTTACAAATCTACTCATTTTTACACTTCGATGCATTAAAAACAGAAAGCGAAATAAATAATTTTAAGTTATAATAAATGGTTACCTATCACTTTTTCTTCGACGTGAAGATATGGAACTAATTTCCATCCATCGTTACCAAGTTTACTGGGCGAACGTCACTCAGTGCGTCCATTAAAATATATGCAAGCAGGGGCAGTGACTTTTTCCTAAGGTTCATTTCTAAAGTGCTCACCTTATCGTGAACAGCCTTTAGAAGATTGTACTCCAAGAACAAGAACGGCAGCAGGTAACGTGCAATTTCCCCTTTTTTTGCACAGCTGGTGGAACGTTTCGCTACATTAGCTGAGCTGTAAAGTCGACCGGCATGTGAGGGTGGATCCAAAGTTAGAATAAAATAAAAGCTGTATTTTTTGCTTTGCCGTGGTGTTTATCTTCACTTTCAGCATCATGGAGTGATACAATTAACTTTTCCTTTTTCACGTTGAAACTTGAACTACCTCCCTCCTAATTTCAGTAATTTAAAACAGGGTTCGTGGCAAAGTACCTGAAGTTTACTTTGAAGCTCACAGCTTCAGAAATTGTGCTTGCCTTTGCTCTTTTTTTGTTTTGGGCATTGAGAAGTGGTTTGAAAAACCCGCTTATTCCTCCACTTGTATCCGCGGAAAGACTTGCATGCAATTGTGTAACCTGTTTGACTACGCCTTTCTCGAGAATGGAGTACTTACGTTGAACCAACAGGTGACATTGAAACGACCATACACTCTAGTCTTTAGAAAAATTAACATTAATTTGAGACAATTTTTATTTTCAAGTTAGGACGCTACGTTCCTACTTAGTGCCGTAGATAAGTACACCATACGGTTGATTGTATCCAAAAAGAATTTATCTGCGAGTTAGCAAAAATGCCTGATTGTTAAGAATTTGTTTCAAGGAATTACTCATTGACTTGACTGTGCGAGAAGAGTGATAGTTTGCAGTTTTTAGGATTTGTTATATAAAAATGCTATCGACATAATGGGCCGATACAGGAGACGATTGTGTCAGTATTCGTAAACGCTACGAGACACCACAGATTAAAAATTAAACAAATATCGGCTGGTTGTAACATACGAATGCTCCTTTACTCCTCCGGCATTGTATGCGTCTGAGCATAATGGTGGTCTTATTAGCACGCAAGCGGTAGCGTGCGCTGTGTAATTTAGAAGTTTGCGTGTTTACACGCGTGGCCTTGGCTTACCGACACGACTTAAATAGTACATCAGTGTACACTTATTCTTTTTTTGCCAGCCATCGAAAGGGGTTGGTCTTGCGGTAGGTTGTGAGCTCTATCCCCACCGACTGTAGTAAGGCGTTTTATCCCACGCTGTTCCCAGCACCATTCCATTTTCTTCGCCCGGTCATCCTGATTCAGATTTCCCGTGGCTTAGGCGAATGCTGGGTTGGTTCCTTACTACAGTGCATGGCCGAAAAACTTCACCATTCCTGAGTCTCCAGTGTTTCCCTTCTAAGGCCTTGGCGCTCTTCGGAAGCACTCAAAACACTTAATAAATAATAATTTTTTTGTGCATATATCATTGGCGTTAAGGTGTTAACACAATTTCCATCGCTTTGGCTCAAATCGAAGTATACACTGTGGAGTTGCTTCTTCTTACTGCATTAGTTTCCCAGTAGTATAAATAGGAAACTAGAAAAATCAGTTCCCAAATGTTAAGTTTCGTTTAAACTGACATATATTTATGTTTTGATTTTGAATTACGAACTTTCCATATTTATTTCGGTTTGTCTGCTGCTAACAAAAATTGTCGAATGCGAAAATAATATTAAATGAAAAGGTTGTTCTATTTCGTTTTCAAATAAGTAGAGCCCCGAGTATTTCGCGAAGAAAGCTGGCAGCAAGCTAGGCTGGACAGTCTTGTATACTCCCAAGATTTTATCGTTTGTTTATTTGTTGCTGTGATCAAGTGAGGCATCTGTACAGGGATGTTAAACACTCACTCACACTACTGCTTCCTGCTTACTACTGGTTCGCAGTTGAACGGGGTGTGTCTAAATAACTGTCGTCCAATCGCAACAGTAGGAGAAAAGAACAAGTGTTTGGAGCCTACCTCGCCTCCAAATGAATTCGCGAAATACCCGTGGCTATACAAATAAGACACTGTAAAATGAATTTCTATTAGTCGAAATTAGGCAGTAGGATCGTTATTGTGTCAATTTAATTGTTGTAGCCTACTGCCTACTTCATACTGCTTTTTTTTTTTTTTCATTGCGTAAGCCCCTTTATAATGGCTGTGTGGCTGGTGTGGGTGCGAGGGAATTCATGGCCAGATGGTATGCGGCACAGGGGTACGTGTACGGAGGGATTGGCGAGCACGTTTTACCACCCGCTGATAGGTCACAGTGGGACTGACCTGTGACCCCCGCCCGAGGGCACAGCCGACCCCCACAAAGGAGGTTCGTTAGTCGCCCGCAGCCGCGACACGCTCCCTCCGGACTGCTGGGTTGTGGCTCGTCGTGCCCGATAGTCATCTGCCGCACTCCCCATCACACATACTGCTCCCCCCTTCTTGAACCCCCTCTGTGCTCCTGCTCTCCATCACAGTCCGTCCCATGACAACATCCCTTGTATTTGTAGCCTGCCATCGCGGGTCTTCGCCCTTTCGCTTTCTGTTCATAATGCTGTGATCTGCCAAGCTAGTATCCGACGCTTGGCTGGAACACGGCCGACCACGATGGAATGCGGAACGAAGCCTTGAGCAGCGGATTGTTTAATAAACCCGCTGTGCTATTTAATGCGCGCGGGGTATCGAAGAAGTTCCTGTCGCCAGCCCGCGCCAGCGAAACTCTAGACAACTGCCACCTGAAGACGGACCGCGAGAGGGCGTTCCGTTGCCACCGACTCGAAACTTGTGCACAGCAGCCTTCGACTACATTCAGGTGATCACATTCCAGCCAGAAACTGATTAGATTTGATATCCGTGGCTTTAATTAAAAGTGAATTAAATGTATTAATTACTCCCCCGAGTATTGCAATATTCTGTACAAGTTGAGTTAATTGTATATTGGCTAAAGCACATAAAGAAGTTGGGCACAACTAGGTCTTTATTCCAGCCTTACCTTCTATGTTATAATTATTTAATAGTGCGTGACCTGCAAGCCAAAAGGGCTATAGTACGAGCTATAGCAATAAGTACGAGTTTCTGCACTGTAGAAAGTGAGAAGATAAAACTGTCCCAGATCAGTGAATTTTCACTGCAAACTACTGGCATTACTGCAATTCCTCTAGTTACTGAATTTCAATTATTTGATAGTGATTTTTTCAGATCTCCACTGAATGAATTTCTCTGGCTTCCAGTTCATATCATGTAGTCATCAGTAACGAACAGTTTATTAACTGAATTCTCAAGGAGAGGCGTTTAACTTATTAGTTTGCTTTATGTGAGATCACAAAATTATTACCAACACTGCTTGACGCTATTGTTTATATACTAGCCATTGATTATATATTTATTATTCTACATCGACGTCCACGACTTTCAATGCGAGATCTATGAACGCGAAGTAACGTCTAGAAACAGGTGATGACTTAGAGCCGAATATCTTTTTGTGTATTATTATCACAATAAAGTATGAGTGGTTTCTTCCAGGAAACTAAGAGCACGACAGCCTCCAGTTGCCGTTATCAGACCGACACGCTTCTATGAACATATTACGAATCAAGAAAGTATTTGTTAAGGGACATCGTGAAGTTGAAACGGATTTGTAGAGCATTTCGTGGCATCGATATTTCGCGAATTCACTTGGGCGCATTTAACCACTATAGGTAAAAAACAAACTTTACTTGTCTCTCTGGGTTGAGACATGTTTCCAACTGTTACTGCAAAATTAAAAAACCCGGGTATTTTTTTATATATTTTTTCTTCTAACACAGACATTTGTCAGAAATGCGAAAATGTTTGAACGCTCATTATACGCGTGACAATAAAATCTAAACCGTATACCTGCAAAAATTTTGGCGACGGGAAGTTTGCCCATTCGCATAACAAAATTCGTTATGAAGGCCGGATTATTTTTTAGTAATACAACTATATCATGCCCACGTTTATTGTTCTAGAGTGGCAGTTGATTATTTTGCATTTACAGATTCTGTATCTTCTTTATTCGTAAAAAAAAAAAAAAAAAAAAAAAAAAAAAACTTTACAGAATGTTTGTAGAAAACTCTTAACTACGTTTTCGTCCGAAAAGTTTTTCTATACAATCTAAAATACACATTATGATCACAATACATTACCAAAAAATAAAAGACGAGTTAAATGTCACAATACAGCAGGAAGTTGTATTAAATTAACGAATATATCAAAACAAGATCATGTATAAGAAAGGAATTAAAATGAAGAGATTAAACTTTCATATAGTTTGGGAGTCTACGTAAAAATTAACTACAAGCCATGATCAAATTACTGGACAACAAGGAGCTTTTATAAAAGCGGTGAAAATACTAATGGACTTGGCTAGTTTGAACTTGTAAAAAATCTAATTAACAACAGAAATGTCAAAGGAATACGATTGTAATTATATATATATATATATATATAAAATAGAACGTACTCTGTGATCTCGCCCACTTTCAACAAAGTAGTATCTACGAGTGATGCTAAATAGATTGAAGATGGAATAGGAGAAAGGAAAAAGTCAAATAGACGAACTATAGACGATGTAAAACTACTTTAGACAGGTTTAATATAAGAATTATCTTATAAAGAGAATTGCAGTCAGCACATGACACATGCTCATATTACACAGTCCAGAAAGAAAAGCAATTGGGAAGGGCACGAGGGAAAACGAATGAAATTATGGTTTATGGTTTGAAGAACAGGACGATCATGAAGAATGTATTCTACAGTCATCTAATCCGAACAATAAGTAAAGGAAAAATAAACATAATGAGTAAACACAGGTCGAGAATAAGGTAGATGTGTTGTCACTCGCTTTGCGCTTTGGTCTGTGATACGAAAGTTATGCGGATGAACTGTTAAACCACGTTCAACTCCTTCGGAGTTGAAGATCGCTGTATTAAACTCCATATCCCTTAAATATCTTACTTTCACTTATTTCATATATGGCCTAGTTTCACATTCCTAAAAATTAAACATTCTTACTGAAAAATGCAATGGACATGACGTCACAGCGCCTATAACGGAAATTATTCTTACAGATGTGGCACCTCTGTAGAATGAGTGACACCAAATATTGACTTATCTTTATGTGTAATGTAATTAGGTGACGTCAATGGCAGCGTCCGGTGCGCTGGCCGCACACTGGTATAATTTTCAAGGTACCTCACTCGTTATCCAAACATTCCTTTTTCAGCAAACTTTCCTACATCTTTGTTTTATGTTGTGTATAATTGTTAGTATACTTGTGAGAAAAACCATCAGTCATATGACTCTGACCCCTTGGTACCTTTTATCCAATAAGGCAGGTGTCGTGCCACTTCTCTGCCTTCATCCCCCTCTCTTTTCACAACCAAGACCCTACCTACACATCTGTATCTTAAGCGTTGAGTTCGGACAAGAGTTTCTACGGAATAATTTTGCGAATTAATAAACAGGCATTTATGTGAACGCGTAAACTGATTGACAATCACGCCTCATTTAAATAAAAACTTATAAAATTACCATGCTGAGTTGAAATTAAAATTACATTATTTACGTGACACTTTACGACATTTGTGCTGTCGAAGAGGATAAATACGTTAGCTAACTGCAACGGTATATGCGTCTCATGTATTCTGTATTTATTTAATTCGAATAACCTTTAGGCTGGATCCGAAATATTTACCGTTTTTGATTTATTATTCAGAAGAGCGTATTTTTTCTCCACTGCGCTTATGACGGAAGCCTCTTTACCATCTGGTGGCGTTACACCGAGTTCGACAGCTGTAATTGATTTTTTGTTGGTAGCTATCCGGGGCGCGAACGCTCAGATAAACAGTATAGCAGTTAAAATAACAAGACTCATACAAAATAAAAACGCGAATTTCAGGCCTCTGTTTGCGGATGTCATAGTTCACAACTACACCCAATATCAGATACGCGGCAAAGCAAGAGATGGATTTATTTACTGGGGAAGCTGTCCTGTCACACAGCTGCAAACACGCTACGTAACATTCATATTGTGTACGATTCGGAAGGATTTGTTAGTAGGCTATTTTAAAGTAGGAAAAGTAGTTCAAAATCTGACTAATTTGATTGCATTTAATTTAAAACTGTTTCAGTCCAATACTGAAGTCCTTCTGCTAATTTTAGTGACTTGACTGCACCCATTTAAAGGTGATTTAAAGAGTGCGTATCGCTGCCTCAAGCAATGATTCCTAGAGCACTGAAATTGTTGATCGATAATTAGTGTGAAGAGCTCACGCAAAGTGTAGGACTGTTATTTAACGTTACGTGACTTAACGAAAATATTTTGAAAAAATGTATTTAGAAAGAAATCTTTGTGGAAAATATGTTAATCATCCACTAGAATTATTAGAGTGACATAAATATAATTTCACACAAATACAAAGTTTACAGAAAAATTAGAATCGAATATGTATATAATCAAAGTTACAGTATTACTTATAGCCTATTCACGGCTTCTTCACACTTTTTGAATCAAACCTTTGAAAAATCACGCAATGTTTGATATGTAAGACTTTTTTTTCCTATACATGTCATACACCACAAGCTTTTTATACTTTGTTATTATAAAGGTATCTTATTTTTCGTTGAATTGAAGTTTTACCTGTATTTCGTCTATAAATTAGAATAATAAATATAATATAATAAAGAGTACAAACGGGGAGAAATTGGTGTGCTGGTATTGCCTAGTAAACAAGTCTGATGCAAAATGATATTGAACTGAGTGTACCTTTGGTGTAATTTTCCAGACATAGTTAATCTTAGTTTGCCTAAGGTGGAAGTATTGCATGAAAATAGAACTTCAGCAGGGCTTCAGAAAAGGTTGAAGTAGCATTGAATGAACTATAAAAACCATTTCGCGAATCCTGCGATACTTAGGTCCACAACACTTTTTTTTCATCACGTTCTCCATAACGTATTAATTACCTCACAAACTCTAAAACTGAAACAGTGACTTGGTCAGTAAACTGCTGCAAGACAGTGAAAACAGCTAAATATGATTCATTATACTAAAGGATGTTCACGTAAAATGAGCAATTTTGAAATACCTGCTTGAGATTTACTTGTATGCACGTTGTGTATTCTTCCGCCTTATATAAGATTAACGTTGCCTTGGGCCTCATCGCTTTAGTCAGGCGTCGATCAAGTGAAACTGTAAAATTGTTAGAAAGCGAAAATTTCACAAATCTGTTCATTTTTACACTTCGATGCATTAGAAAATACAGAAAGCGAAAGAAATAATATAATTATTAAAAAATAGTCACCTAACGCTTTTTACTCACCGTTAAATTATGGAACTACTTTCCTTCCATCGTTACCAACTTTAGTGGGCGCATGTCACTCAGTGCGCCCGTTAAAATATATGCAGGCAGGGGCAGTGATTCTTTTCTGGGCAGTGATTCTTTTCTGAGGTTGATTTCAGAAGTTCATATTTTATTGTGAACAGCCTTTAGCAATGTTTGTAACATATAAGTAATATGCTGTATACAGCGCATACAAGATGCGTAGTATCCAATTCCCTCGTGTTGTAATATTGACTGTTTTGCAACAGAGACGTGTAAACAACACGGCTTGGACCATGTTTTGCACAGTGTGTAAAACACGCGTTCAGATGTTAGTGCACCTTTTCTAGTACCTAGTTTTAATGTAACTACGATATAATCAAGCTACAAATAATATTTTCATTACTAATAAAAGGCACAGGTTTGTTAGAAACACGCGTAGACGACGGGAATCAGTCTCTCATCTTTAAACTTGTTTTTTGCAGTCTCTGTCTGATTTATAGTGATTAAATGGAGATTTATAATGAATTCCAGTAAATGCCAATATCGCAAGACAATGGTTCCCCGCTCGTTGTACTTTCTCGACAAGAGGTAGCTTCTTACTAAACAAATTTTGAAATCACTGATTTGTTTTTAAACTGTTGAGACACCCCGAACAACGAACCTCTGGAATTAGCCGTTGGTGATTCATCTTCATGAAGGAATTAAAAAAGAGCAGATTTTGTTAAGTAATGAGTATCTTAGTTGTTCTTGTAGCATGGCAAGGACAACACCTAAGTTTAGTAAACAAGGTGCACACTAAACTTTTTTAGTGCTCAATTATATTTTCTTTGTTGGCTGTATTGTGAGAGAACAAATTTAGTGGAACCTCAAGATCAAAGTGAGTTTTGAACCGTTTAAGAGAGCATTACAAAATATTATCTACGATGAAAATTGGTATCGGACTCGCCGAAGCAAGTTCCCCGCTCCTTGCGCGTCGCCTATAGAAACAATTAGCGAAACAGTTATTTTTTTTCTCTGATCGTGTTTTCCTCTAAATATTAAGCTTCTTGCATTTTGTCTAATTTCATCTCGGCTACCTGCCTTTGGTCTAAAACGCAATCACACCACCATGATCATCATGGCTGCCTCATTCGAAAATATTTAGAAAATTAGTTTAGTAGAACGCAGCGACTGCTGAGAGTCGAACTGTGGCAGCTGTCAACGAAACCCGCGGCATGTCGTACTGACTTTTACTGCTGACGTGGGCAGAATTGGCTGTGTTTTATTTGTACAACCACAGGGGTTCCTGTTGAGCACGTGCAGATCTAGTGTTGAACTCGACCATCTGGCCACGGTAATGGACGGTGGGAAAATCTTTGCGTTGGTATTGATGGTGTTTTGGGATTGACGGGTTCTGAATCGGGAAGGGTGGTGGGTGAGGGGCGGGGTTGGCATAAACTGGCGAGGCTGACCTCTCGACCCTCGTGCCGGGTAGAACAGCGTAGTAAAAGTCAGCGGTGTTTGCAGAGCGAGTGGGTTCGCGTGGCCCTCGACATCCTGAGGTTATGTTTTACGGTTCCTCTATCCGCCGGTAATGAACCCGTGCCACCTCCAAAAAAGAAAGGAACTAAAAACCTTTTCCCGCCGAGCGATGCAACACCGCTTCACCTTTGCGCTCCAGTCGTTAAATGGCGGACCGCACGTGGAGCGAGTGTCCTCCATTTGGTTAATTTTTTTTTTTCGCCGGTTGTTCGGCGAGGGAGGTGAAAAAAAAAACCGTTATGGGTAGGGAGTGAGAACAAAATTTATCGTAGTGCCGGAGCGCTCTGTTGTTCCACTTAAAAACTGCTTGCTGAGAGGTAAATTATTTTTTAATTTAATTCGCTTGGAGGAAGACAGCTATGAAAATATTAAACAAAAGTAAATTAATTCCTGGGAAGCTTTTTTTTTTTTTTTTTTTTTTTTTTTTTTTTAATAAAACGGGACACAGATGGTAGTTTTTCAGAGGGGAGATATTGTTCGCAATTATTTCCTCCATGTGAGCACATAAAAAATGTTTTTTTTTTTTTTTTTTTTTTTTTTCCCCAGATATAGATTTCGTATTTTTCAGCAATTCGCAATTTTCGGGACTGGCGTTTCTGTTCTATGATAATGACTGCCTTTGTTTTTTCTCAAAAAATATCCGGTTCTTAGTACCTCCACGTCATATGTTGTGTCGACGTCAATTTGCCGGCAAGTGACGTCACATCCCCACCTGATCTACTAGACGTGGCATGAAACATGAACTGTGATTTATTTTACGCTTGAGAGAAATCTAAAAGAAAGTGTATGATTAGACCGTAAGAGCAAAAATAACGCATTTTTTTTATCCCTTCCTGGTCGCCAAATCCTTGGTGTAAGCGGCGGGGTAGGGGGTGAGATGGAAATAGGTATTTAATCCCGGGATTTAGCTGAGCTGAGTGTAAAACGACTCCCGGGCTTCATGGCGGGTTTTACGTACAAGTACGGTGGCATCTACGAGACCCCTCAAGTCGTAAGCGGGCAGTTCGTCCCGAAATTTAACCTTAAAAGAAGTCGAATGCCTCTTTAAAATTTGGTCCTCTCTTGTAATAAATGAATGAAATGGTGTAACTGTTTTTAAGTAGCAAAGGAAATTGAAACCTAGTGAGTCTTGTGCCATACAGCGCAATGAGGAATTTGTATTTAAAAAAAATAACTAAATCGTTGGTAATCTGGCGAGATTTCCTGCCTTGTGGACATCATTGAAAATTATCGTGTTGCCATGTGTTTTGGCAATTTGCTGTCTAAGCGGATTTTGTGCTATAAGATATATTGTGGATTTTGTCCTAAATGTTAGGCTAATGGACATCAGAATTGTAAAGTCAGTTGTAGATAACAGAGTGCTTACATAGTAAGTTGATCAATTCCAGAAATGCTAGCTTTTTTTTAAGAACATGTTTTGTGTTTCTTGAGCTAGGTAATTGGAGATTTATTAAATTTTATGTATTGAGTTTTGCTGAAGATGAAATGCTGACAGCTTGGGGCAGGGTCTTAACTATAAATTAGTTTTCAGCGCAATTGAGTCAATAACAAACCTTAAAGAATAATTAACCAAATCGCGTTCTGACTCTTCTGAGGCATGATTGACTGCTCGCTATAGTAGCAGTCAACCAACAAAGACCTGATGCTCTAGTATTTTTTGGACTGTGGTGTGTAGCCTACATGTAATTGGACACGCGAAATTTTTCTGCGTGTACTGATGGAAGGCGAAGCAATGTATGTATACAGTAGCTTGGATGTAGCCTCTGCACTTTTCTCTCATATGCGGCGACTCCGAACGTCGAAGTTTGTGTGTTGCATCAAATAATTATGGACAGAAAGGTTAATAACGGAAGTATTGCTGAATAGAGTGGTCTCCAACGAACCACTTCGATAATGAGTGGGTGCTCAGACTTTCCGAAAAGGCCTAGTACCTGGGGCTCGGGCTCCACACAGAAAAAAGTAATGTTACTACTACAGTAATTTTCTGTTATCTGTAAACCGTTAGTAACTAATGTTGATGTTAATGAAATATACTGTTAAGCTCTCAATGTGGTGTTTATGTCGCGGCAAAACAAATTTTGTGTTTAATTGGTGAACAAATTTTCTGGTATATTATTTGCTTAAAAAGAAATTCCGATGTACAATGAATTGAGGACAATTATTTTGTCACAAAAATAAATATTACAAATGAAAAAAAATAATGACGGCTGGAAGGGGAATCGAACTCCCACCTTGAGTTTTGACGTTCTCCACTTCACGGAACCTGACACTCTTCCAACGGCTGTATGTTATCATATCTGACTGTGTTTCATATTGTGGGTATTCAGTACAACACAACGTCAAACTGCAGTTGTTTTTCATTAAAGGATGTTCACGATAAAGTGAGCACTTTTGAAATGAGCCTGAGAAAAAAGTCATTACCCATGCCTGCATATATTTTAACGGGCACACTAAGTGACATGATCCCAGTAAAGTTGGTAACGATGGAGGGAAAAGTATTCCATATCTTAACGTCAAATAAAAATTGTTAGGCAATAATTTCTGATAACTTAAATTATATCTTTCGTTTTGTGTTTTTTTTAATACACCGAAGTGTAAAAATTAGCAGATTAGTAAAATATTTATTTTTCTAAAAACTTCACAGTGTTACTTGACTGGCTCATGAATAAAGTGATGTGGCCCTTGACAATGTTAATATTACATAAGGTGGAACAATACGCAATATGTATACAAGTAGATTTTAAGCAGGGCTTTCATAAGTGCCCATTTTACCATGAACAGCCTATACGTGGAAATACTTTACGCTTTATAAATACATATATGCATGATTGGCACACGTACTATAAACTGATTTGCAAGGCTTTAAAGCTGATCTAAGCTACATTTAGTTCTCATACTATGCTTGAAAATTTAAATAGAGTGGTTTCATTTTACGAGGTTATCACTGTTCACTGCTGTTCGCCATTTTGCAACGCCAAGTCAGTGTAGAGTTGTGTTTGTTGGAAATTTATTTAATGTCTCAATAACACAAAATATTTTGTTATTTTTTGTTATTTGTAGTGTAATACAACTTTGAGGCTTTATTAACATTAACACTTCAGCAGTATATTTGCATTGTAGTAATACAAAATTATGTAACAACAATATTAATTTTACTACAACATAAATGTTTAAAGAAATGCCTGGATACAATTTTTTTGTTTCAAGAACATTAGACTTTTTTCTGCGTGCAGCCGTCAAAAGTCCGGCCTTCTCACTACAAGCGCAAATAATCCTTTTTATCGGCGAGTGAATGGAGGAGATGTTCGGAAATGTTTCTCTTCAATTCATTTTCGTTGTGTTTAATTTTCTCGAATAAGTTTTTTTTTTTTTTCTCCTTTTATTTCGCATGGTTTTTCTCTTTGTGGAGGATTGGCAAGGCACAGATGTGGGCTCTGAGTTCAGAACATGTTCTCCTAGTGGTTTTTATTTTCTTCAGTCTTTTTTCTTGAAAGTTGTTTTTACATTGCGTCAGTATTTAGTTTAGTGGAAAGAGTTGGGTTCCTCCATAATCCGTTTTTTTTAAAGGGAATAGGACGGGGAGAAATACGGGAGCAATTACTATGTGTTGCGGGGACTGACCGAAGAATAGTAGTTCCTTAAACTAAGCAATTTGAGCAGTTATTTCATTATCTAAAATGTTTAATATCTGCAGACCACAACTATTTTTAAAACGTCAGTAAACAGTGAAAATTACTAGATACTACCGATATTCGGGAATTATTTGGAGGCACGATATCTCAGTGACTATCAAAAGTGATTTTTCTTTAATGGACAATCTTTTATACAGTCTTAAATTTTCACTGTCTTTAGTTTAACTGTGACCTAAAACAAAACTAGTGTCTATCAACAATAACTCCTGTCCGTTGTATATGCTTGCGAAAGGATCAAATAATATGTTCCGTTGAGTGAGGACTGTGAATAATCTCGTGGTGGAGGGGGGGGGGGGGGGCGCAATTTTGAGTTGGTTTTTCGCCGCGTCTCATAACTTCCGCGTAGTATAACTTTTGACTAGGAGAAGCTACGACGGTCGTTTGAGTTTCAATCGACAGATCTCGCCAAGATCAATCGATTGCGCATATGAAAACATTTTTGTGGCGTGGTTATTGTGAAATCGTATGATTTCAATGTAAAAAATTAAGAAAACTTAACACAATGTCGGCCTATAATCGTCAAAAAGACAAGTCGAAATACAGACATCGTATACGGTTGAAAAGAGCATCTCAAAAGCAATCCAGTGATACCCATAAAACACCAATGGTCGAATGATGCGGTACCAGGAACGTAAAAAAAAAAACATCAAGCGTCCGAGCGCGTCAACGTAGACGTATTCACGCAAAACCAACGGCCGTGTTCCCAACACAGCCAAACCCCAATTTTTTTACGAGCTGGTTGTGTGTATAAGGTGCGTTTGTTATTATGGGATGTTCACGGTAAAATGAGCACTTTTGAAATCCCTGCTTAAATTCAACTTGTATACACGTTGTGTATTCTTCCGCCTTATGTAAAATTAACATTGCTATGGGCCTTATCACTTTATTCATGCTTCGGTCGAGTGAAACTATGAAAGTATTAAAAAGGTAAATATTTTACAAATCTGCTATTTTTTACACTTCGATGCATTAAAACAATAAATAAAGTGACAGAAATAATTTACGTTATCACAAATGATTTTCGACGTTAATATATGGAACTACTTTCCCCTTCATCGTTACCAACTTTAGTGGACACATGTCACTCATTGCGCCCATTAAAATATATACAAGTAGGGGCAGTGACCTTTTTATAAGATTGATTTCAAAAGTGCTCACGATATCGTGAACAGCCTTTACACAAGACTTATTTAACTACAAACATTACTTTGGGGGAGCTTTAAAAGATATAACAGGATGTTAGCTAATTATACTAAGGTACCACGCCATATTATATTATATTGAAAGCTAACTGGATAGTCCCCACCTTGCCCATGTTGTCGTAGGCTGATTAAGGCGACGGTTAGCGACGGCCGGACATATCCATCTCCAGACGTCCTCTTGGCTCGATGCCCCGATGACAAAGTCGCCGTTCTTAGGGTTATGTTGATCTATATCAGGCATGTCATGTAATTTTTTGGCCCCGTTTACTGGCCGAAGGAGGGGGTTCCTGCTTTGGTTTTCGCAAGGTATTTCGACAATCACGACTCATGCCATGGATTAATGTTAGAAGATGTGTGATCAAGACGTCTGTCCAGCTAAGGCCTGATCACAGTTCATATAGGCCATTCATGATAAAGTGAGCACTTTTTAAGGCTCTCTCAACAGGCATTAAAAACAAATAAATATTTTTTGTTGCAACCTTACATGGTGTTTCTTTTATAGTGACGAAACATATGGACCGTGTTGATTAGTCACTCGGCAATGTTTGTATTAAACGTTGGCAGGAGGATAGAAATTGGCTGAAAAAAAAAAAATTAGGTGGGCCTTAAAAAGTGCTCACTTTACCATGAATAACCTACCAATAAGTATACTCGTTCGTGAGACAGATTGTAACACTGATGTTGTATGTGTGCCGGATTTTATGTTCCGTTTATTTAAACAAATATGATGATTCCTAACAGAAAATAAGTATATCCATTTTAAAAACCTCCATAACTCAAAATTATCAGTTACTTTATTGAAATGTGACAACATAATTGTCTGTCTTTATTTAGCCCTTAAATTAATAGTTTTTTTTGCGCTAAAATAAGTGTGTTTACTACAGCTCAGCACCAAAACAATTTTATTGTTACTGTTTATGCATGCTGATACTGGAGGGTGTGCAATTACAAAATAAAGTTAATGCCTTATATTTTGACATGCACAAGTGTTTATCACACTTCCAAACAAACACAAACTTTTTAGACACAAATAAACAGATATTCCATATATACCTTCAACTTGAAAGCGGCCTCTTTGAATACCAATGCACCTAGCGGCGCAAATTTTCTTTATGCCAAACTCTTCCATAAGGAATACCGAATCGTCCCCAACCTGAGTAGGTAAAACCTTACCCAAAGTCGAGGTTCTACACTGTGAAAATTTCCCGTATATTTACGGAAATTTTTACTAAAATGCACAGTAAATACAAGGAAACGCAATCCGTAATGACGAAAAACAGAGTTAAGTGCGTAAATACAAAATACGGAAAATCTTATTTTCTATAACTTCGGGTTTCGGGCACGAACAATGGCGAGTCTACACGAAGCTTTCTTCGTCACTGTGACCAGAAAATTATCGTTTCTGCGGCAGTTAAGGTTATCCATGTCACTAAGACCTGCTCTTTCAAACATTAAAACGTAGTAACAGGCGTGTGTAACACTAAGCAACACTTACAATACACTAACTTTAACAGAAACTGAAAAAGTACTTTATGTGACTAATTCAGAAATTCAAAAGTTAAACCAGCTTCATTAAGTGAGCGTTGAAGGTAAATGGCTAGAGTCGTGAACTTGCAACTTTTCGACTAGGGTTCGAATATTTCTTGAGTATTAAAAATTTAAACTTTTTTAAATATATTTTTATACACAGTAAAACACCAATATAATGAAAATTAAAATAAAATAGATACTAAAAATTATTTAAACCGGAAGTACAGAAAACTAACTGGGGAAATAACGGAGAGGATCCGCGAATTTTACGGAAAGTCCGTTTTTGAAAATAAATGTGTCCGTAACTTTACGGATAGTTTACGGACACCTCTGGATAAATTTTTACCAGCACTTATCCGTATAATGAAGGAAATTATTTTTAATAGTGTACGGTAATATAAGTTCGGCATTTAGAAGAAACGTTGCATTTTTTAACGAGACATTTATTACCTGTACGTAGCGTAAATATGCAATAAACAGTCATGTTGTTTTATTTTTACATATTCTATAAACACGTTATTTATAAATGTATTTTTATTCAGGTGGTTGTAGCACAGCCTTCTTTGTCGAAGTGACTTTCACATATTGTTATGAAGTGATCAGACCTAAGCTGGACGGCCTGCCTGATCACCCCTTCAAACATTGAACGAGGGCACGAGCGTGATTGCAGTAACACCTTGCGAAAGGCAGTTGCAGAAACCCCCTCCTCCAGCCAGTAAGTGAGGCCGGAAATATTAAACAACGCGCCCGATATAGGCCAACGTAACACTTGAAACGGCGTCTTTTGTGATCGGGGCAGCGGACCAAGAATACGTGGAGATGGGTATGTCCGGCCGTCGTTAACCGCCTCCTAGAATCAGCCTCCGGCTACATGAACAAGATGGGGACTTTCCGATTAGATTGTAATAGTAATGGCGTGAGGTAATGATACTTAATATACCGTAATTAATTAGCATCTTGGCATTCCATATAAGCTCCCCCGATCAATAGTCACGTAAATAGTTATTGTATCATACTTATGTTCAATAAATCCCATCATATACTGTCGTGATCTACATAATCATGACTAATTAATTAGCTACGCCTATAGCCCCTTTCAGGTAAGAATTAACATACAAGTTAAATCCATAACAATATGTCAGAGTTCGTGAATGTATATTTTCCTGGATATTCACACAAAGTTGTTAATAAAATAGTATTTCACTCCCATGGTTATAGTATTTACATTCTCTTGAATGCATTTTGTGGTATGAAATAACTGCTGATGAACGATGCCGTCAGAAACACTGGCCAAAAAACGTGGACTAGTCTTGAAATAAAATGCAGGCCAGCGACTTCATGTGCATTCTCTGCCTACAAACCAAAGTGAACAATTGTAGTTTATTCTTTGTCCTAACGTTGGTAGTAACGTAGACTTCGAGCAAATAAATGAATAAGATAGGTTCGCTCTTTGAGCGTCCTTCCACTGCATGTTCGGCGAACACGACGTTTTATCTGACGTCACAGTTTGGGAATGTATCAAACAGCGGGCTGTGGAAAACTATTCCTCTATGTTCGTCAAGTGTGTTCGGGACGATCTGTCTAGAGGCGATCCTCCTCGCCAATGTGGGAGATCAAAGAGGCCTACTCAGCACGGGCCGTTGAAACAGCTGACCGCGCATTGTCACATGAAGTCATCTTACACGAACACGCACCAGTGGCACAGAGCAGTTAAGGATACAGAGGCGAAACAACCGCTCATACCACAAAGTCCAGCCGCACACTCCAGCAAAATGTCGTCACTGGCCAACAAAATGTTGGAAGGCCATTCGCCAATCAGCTTGCAGCCCAGCCAATAGGGAACCTCCCGCAGTATGCAGTAGCTTATCAGACGCAAGGTCCGTTCCCAGAGCCTCGAGCAGCCGATCAGAGAATGGGTACGTTCACACCAAAGCGACCGTCACACCATTTCGCTTCAATGTAATCATCTACTCTGTGCCGGTGGGAAGGCTGCTTTTATAGTGATGAGTTGCAACCTGCTGCAGCTTGTGCTGGCTGCCGGGGGTCGTGCGGAGCCGGACCAGTTACGCCCCCTGCTCGGCAGATCGCAGCACCGATTGCCGTCGTACAATGGACGCGTTCCGTTGCTCTTCTAAAACCTACTGGTGTGTCGAGAGTAGGGTCGTGTGCACCGTATAAACGATTGAAGTGATTTTTTTCCACTTTGATTTTACTCGGAACATACTGCTGTGGCCAGTTGCGGTACAAAAATTAAAGCGACTTTGATTTACATTAATGTCAACTATTACATTCAGGTGGTTCATTTCAATTACGTACGTATTCCAAAAATTACGACCGTTACTATGCATTAGAATAAAATTACGAAATGCCAATTGTGAAGAACCTTATGAAGAAATGTATAATGGTTTTAACAACGCGTTGGTATCATTTTATTATTTTTTGCTAAAAATTCTATTCATTTAAATGTGAACATTTTTATAAGCATAAATTTTATTGGCAGATGCCTGCAAATATTTCCGGCAAATAAATCAGACAAAACACATGTTTCCAAGAACATAATTTCTTATTCTGGTATAAGCATTTCAGCGAAACCTCGCTGTCGATAATATGGTTTCCGAAACTAAGATTTCGGCTTACGGCATAAATGCACTCTGAGAAAAACAAATGAGGTTGTAGTTGAGAGTAAAGTGAGCCTCGGTGGCCGTGCGATGCGCACGCCGGTTTTCCTCCAAGAGGATCTGGGTTCGCGACTCCCGATTAATTCAATTAACGTTTATTCGCATTTGGAAAACACAGTGGATGCTAACGATGGTCAATGGGTTTCTTTCCGAGATGCTCCCTTTCACTCTACAACTGGCATCTTCTCCAACCCTATAGGTTGTTCATGGTAAACCCTGAGATGCTTTGAAAACCCTGCTTGAGATCTACTTGCATGCACGTTGTGTATTATTCTTCCGTCTTATATAAAATCAACGTTGCCTTGAGCCTCATCACTTTATACAAACGTCGGTCAAATGAAACTGTAGAATTGCTATAAAAGGAAAATTTCACGAATCTGCTCATTTTTACATTTCAATGCTTTATAAAAAACATAAGGCGAAATAAATAATTTAAATAATTATAAAAAGTTACCTAACAATTTTTTATTCTCCGTTAAGATATGGAACTACTTTCCTTCCATCGTTACCAACTTTACTGGGCGCATTTCAATCAGCGCGCCCGTTAAAATATATGCAGGCAGAGGTAGTGACTTTTTCTGAAGTTGATTTCAAAAGCGAACATTTTATCGTGAATAGCCTTTAATTAGTTTCATAGGACTGTCCCTCGGGTAGAGCCGCCTCCTCGTCTGGCGGCAATCTCAACATCCGTGTTCACTTTGCCTCAGAAGATAAAACAACGTTCAGTTTTGTAGTTGTAAGTACATGCCATTGATGTCGCACATTAAATTTAAATTAGCAGTTTGCGTGTGAACAAGGCTGCTACACCAAGTAAGTTTGCAGCTGTGAGGTAGCCAGTACTAGACTAGAGCGCATTGCTACCCCATCTGGCTCAACTCCCGTGATTCACCCGCAAACTGTAGGTTGATGCTCAAAAACTGGAAGTTACTGAAAATCCTAGTTTACTTTTAGGGTAAGTTAAAATCGATCAGCTACCCTGAGTCCTAATATACTGCAGGGGGCAGCGCAAAGTTGGTTCTGCCCACTTCCCGCGACGAGCTGTCTAAAACGCAGAAATCCTTTTCACAAGTCGATTGCAGACTGTAATCAAATTCGATGTTGCTACACGTCTCTGCATTCCTAAAAAATTCACAACTGTCCGAGACTTTCGCTGACTGTTGAGTCAATTTAGTTTCGAAAACGGATCTATTCCCAAAAGGCAATATTATGTGCAAGGTAGAATAGTAGATACTTTGTAAGAGGCCTGGACAACTTTTGTAAAATAATAAAAATGCAATTTTTCATTAAAAAAATTACTCAATTTTTATTCACGAACACAACCCCCCCCCCCCCCCCAATCACCACCGATCATCAAAATCACTAATTTTTAGCAAATAAAACAAAACTCGTGCATATTTTCTTTCCACTTTTTGATAAAAATTAACAAAACTTAACAAGCATGTATAAAAATCTTCGTCAAATTAGAAAATAAATTTTTTTTTTCCAATTTAACCTTAAAATTAGTGAAATTCTACACAGAAAACTTGTATAGTCCATTTTTTCATTGAAAATATAATGTATAAAATTTTTTTCTTTATAAAATTAGATATAATAAATTATCACGACAGTAAAAAAACAACGGCACAATTGATAAAAATACAGAATAAACTTTACAAAATTCAAAAAGACAAATAATAAAGACGAATTTGGTAAAAATTTACACAAATATTAAATTGGGGTTTAAAAATTGTTGTAATGAACAAAGGTGTATATCTTATGAAATTAAGAATAAATATAGAAACAAATTAATTAGATTCTATCATGGAAGCTGGAAAGAAAAATGTATAAAATGTATAAAAATGAACGACTTAAAATTATTTTGTGAATATGAAAAAGTAAAAGGTAATCTTTCATATCAATATAGAATTTATAAAAATGGACATAAGAGGCAATGGAGAAAAAAAAAAAAATTAATAAATAACAAATTTTACTATCTATTTATATAGAATTATTAACTGCGTTGAATTGGCATAAAATTGGCACAAATATAAATTTAAACAATTATATTTATAGTGAAATTACTGCCAGTAAAGACTTATATTCAATATTATTTATGAAAATTTTTAAGAAATTATTTATGAAAATATTTTTAAAATATCAAAGGGGGCCCTTTAATAACCCCCACAAAAATTAATGAAAAATTTATTAAAATTAGTTATAAAAATAATAATTTAAATATTTATGAAAAATCAATTAAATTGAAGGGTATCGAATAGTTACCCTTGTATAAATTAAATTTGCATTGACGATATTAAAGAATTAATTTTTATACAAAATATGCTTTTTAATAAAAATATTCACACCTAATTTAAAAAACCAAATTCCCCAGCCCATCTTTATCGTGCATATTTTTACTACAATAGTCAGAATTAAATAAGTTTTCTGATAATAATGGTTAAATATATATTAATATTATTATAATTCCCATCAGAAATAAATTTATTTCATGTTTGAATCTAAATTTATCAATTTTATATTTACCATAATACTTAATATATAATTGTATTATAAATCAACATTCATGTACATTCTTTTATCATATCTTTTTGGCAAAACCACTTTAAATGTTTTATCTAATTGAACAAAATCTCATAGTGATCTAGAGTACAAATAAAATCAATATTTGAACTCTAATAACGACCAGTTTCTAATTCACTTAACTTTTAAAAATCTTTATTTTATTAATATTGTTATGTTTATTCAAAATTTATTTTTAATTAATTTAATATAAAATTTTTGTTTAAAAAATATTTTATTGTAGGCCTATTGAAAATTTAGGAATAAATATAAGTATGCATATAAATCCTTCAACACAATTTATTTATTCATTAACTTTTCCATTTAAAAGTGTAAACATTTTTTATTTCAGGTATATATATTATTTTATATTTTCTTAGTTGTAAATATATATATAATATTTAGAATAAAACATGTTATTAGTAACCCAAGAACAATATAAACTATATTTTCAGCGAATTCATCAGAAATTTTTTAATATAAACATTTATATATCTTCAGTAATATTTATTTGAATCCATCATAAATAACATTTCTTTGACTTATTAATAACATATTAAAACCAGTATTTTCTAGTACATTTTTATTAAGATCAACACTAATTTGTTAATATTAGAGTATCTTTAACCGTAAATGTTTTTCTATAAGTGAAATCAATTTTATATAATAGTCCTCTAGCAAAGAAAGAATAATAATTATAAATGTCTCAAAAAATTAATGCAATATTCAATATTTGTTTAACCGTTATTGGACAAAATCTTTATATTCGTGATACACAAGTAAAATTAAATGGTAATAAATAATTTGTTTAAAAATAAAGGGTATGAATTAACAAATGGAATTGCTAGTTTGCTAACAAAAATAAACAAAAAATTGAAAAATAGATATGCTAACAAAGACTATGATAATTGCACACAAATATATTTAGAAATAGAACTGTTGTATCAAAGTTATGACCCAAATAAAAAAAATGAATTCAAATAAAAGCTGGAAGTATAATAATATAACTAAACCAATTTATGATAAATATATAAAAGACTGTCACCTTGGTCAGAACCAAAAATGCTCGAAAAAAAAGTATTCACCAAGCATGCCAAAATCTTGCGAAGGAATTAAAAAAATGTAATAATTTACAAAAAGAACACACATAAATGATTAAAGTAAGAAAATTCATTGACAGATTAATAGTTATTCCTGGTGAAGAAAATGCTGGAAATAGAAATTATTATAATTAAGAAGTTAGTATAATTAATATGATAAATAATCTATCTTCTGATTTTTTTGTTAATAACCATAAAGGGTTTACTTGTCTAATAAGAGTGTTGAATGTTATTCCTTATTCTTGTCGTAATTCTGAACATCATGGAAAAGGGATAATAAATGGAATAAGTAACTATTAAATTTAATGAATAAGACAGCAGAAAAAAATAGAAAAGATTGAAGTGAAGAGATTTGGACGGCTCTTAACATCGAGGTCTTGAGAGCCGGTGAGAATGATTGAAGTGAGTATGGAGCAGCGCCGGAATGAAAGGGCAGGGGAAACGGGAGACCCCCTAGAAAACCCGTCGACCAACGGCAACGTCCAACATGATTCCCACATACGAGAATCCGGACTGACCCGGCCGGAGATTGAATTCGGATCGCCTTGGTGGGAGGCGAGTAGGCTAACTGCTCAGCCACCGTGGCCCCATTAAAAAAAAGAGATATTAGTTTATTCATCGGGAACAAATTCACACTGCGTTACGTTAAATGGCCCTTAAAATTATACATGAGACTTCAAACTAAGATACAAAACAAGCATATCGTCGGCATAGAAATAAGTGCATGTTAAGATTTATGTTTACACACAGTCTCGATCAGAAGTAAGACATGCGGGGAAATTGAAAATGTATTTATAATGGAATATTTTAGTCTCACCAGTAAGAATTTAAACCACGACGAAAGAGGGAAATCATACGCCTCCATTCACGTTGTTTTCTTTTCGAAGCAATAACATTTCCGAAAGGGGGTTTACAAGAAGAACGACGTGTTGACAACGAAAGTGGAAGGAAGGAAAGGGGGCAGGAAAGGACGACTCACAGGATGTATAGGTCAAGTGGATGGTCGCCTGTGCTCGTGTTTTCCACAACTTCCCGCCCTGTTGTGTGTAATGGTCTTCCACCTCATTTCGCGACGACAGTAGCCGGGCGTCTTGAAGGGTGATAAGGGGGTTGTAAGGGTGCCAGGGAGGGGTAACTGCAAGATGTGGCCGCCCTTAGAAGATGCCTGCCTCCAACAATATCGACGTCGAGGCATTTGTTGACGCCAAGCCTGGGGGGGGGGGGGGGAGGGGGATCTTGATTATGGATGAGATAGATTTATGCCATAAAATTCCCATCATAAAATAACGATGCGCTTATCGTAACGTGCTGAAAACCGTGTAAACTCATAGTATTCGTTTACGCTTGATTGAACTCGTCCGAAAATCGCCTTCCAAAACATTGACTATGTATTTTAACATAACGCGGAATGAAACACTAATTGTAATGCCCGTAACGAAGAAGTATCTCTCTGTTTTAAAGTCTGGTTTAAAATTTTGTGTAAGCTGGTTATCATTACATTTGGTTAATTTTTATTTTTACACCTCATGTATTTTTTAGAAAAATTTCTCAGCTTCATTTGATACACTAGTTGTACCGCGGAATAATATTGGCGAAGGAATAAAAAAGCGCAGAAGCATAAAATAAGAAGAAAAAAAGGTATTTTTAAAGTGTGTAATTATCCGTGAGGTAAAGGAAGTTCCGTTTTCAAATCGCAGCTTATGGACATACTTGTCGTTTTTGTATCAGAAAGTGAAGTGAACAGATTTGTACGGCTCTTAACATCGAGGTTAGGTTCGTTAGAGAGTAAGCCGGCCTTTGAATAACTTTATGGAACAAAATGGGGCCTTTAATAAAGAAAGTAGAAAAAAATAAAGTTAGCTACATGTACTCTTCCTACCTGCCAAGTCGTTCCACTTCCATTTTGGATTTTTAAAATCTTCAAAAGACAGTGAACAACCTTCTCACCTTGGAGGATCTTTCACTGTCGCTATAACAGTCGGTATAGCACTTCAGTAAACGTCTCACGTAAATATAGCCTACTCTATTTTGCAGAGGTCACGTAAGACAGGGCGTGTTACGTGCGCGATTGCTGTACAAATCAAATAACACTTTACTGAAATATAACTGCTCTGGGCATATCACAAAACACAAGCTATTCTTTGAATCAAGAGCTCATGAATTACGCTGCAGACTGACAGTTTAGAGACGTCTACATTTATCTCGTCTTGCGGGTACGTAAATATTCCCGTAATAATTCCCTTTTCAAAGAATGCTCCTCTGTTTCACTACCATTAGTTTATCCTGGTAGAAAAAAAAAAAAAAAAAAAAAAAAAAAAAGCAGTAGGTTTCGTATTAAATAACATCTGCGGAGACATTTATGCCCGGTTGCACTGTTGAGGATCAGCAATGATCTAGGTTCAAATACCGGTTTGATCCTGGTTCAGCGCATTTGGCTGTTGCACCAATGCGATCTGCGTGCCGAACTAAGATCAATTTGAACCTCGCCTTGAACCATGCCTTTTGGCGGTTCAGGAGAATGATCTCGGATCAAGTACATACGAGTGCTTTATTTTGAAATGTCAAAGTTATATTAAAAAGCAATTATGTTTTAAAATGACATAAACATTCAAATATTCCGTATTTAAGCTATGTTTGGCACTTAAACATACATTTTACTAAGGATTTATAAAGTGAACAGAGAAGTATAAAAGTTTGTGTTGAATGTAGTTTATGTCAAGAAATAGCACTGAAAATATGTTTACTTACTAGAAATAAACTTGGTAATAATTAAAACGTTTAAAAATGGATTCAGTTGTTTTTAATGTTGTAGAATGTAAATTGAGAACTTTTACAAAGGCTTAAGATGCAATGCATTTATTGAATTAAAGCTGGTATTAATGTTTTGTAAAGAGAAAAACTAATTCATGCTTTTCCCTATCATACAAAACGGAAAACTGGAAAAGCCATTCAGAATATCAGAAACTGTCCTAATTTTCCACACGAGCTAAATCTCACGTCGAATTTATTGCTCACGAAAGAGCAGCCGTAGCCGACAGATGTAGTTTGAAAATACGAAACAGATAGCGCTAAGAACAATTTTATTTTTGGGAATTCAAAACAAAATGATATACACTTGAATATTATTCAGCAAAGTTCGTACAATAATTATTTTACTTAAAACAAATAAAACATCGTACCATCTAGTTCTATGTACACTACCTTCTTCGATAATATTGGTAATTAAAATAACGATAAAAATGCGTGCAAAATGTTTCCAATCAAACAAAACAACTGATATGGGAGTTCTTTCAGTGCATTAAACTAAATTATATAGTAAAGCATCCTTGTCTTAAGATATAATGTTCACAAAAACGTATTAATTGTCTCCGAACTTCAAAATAAACATTTGCATCATGATGTCACGAAATGAGAGCCAATCACAAACAGTGTTTCATCGCAAGTCTAGTTTTGAACCGAGATCAATTCATCTACGATCAGAACTCGGTGGTTCGCGTTGGTGCAACACTCGTACATTGAACTCTGATCAAACTGAAAATATTCTTTGAACCAAGATCTTATGATCTTGGTGAGGGCTGTTAATGGTGCAACCGGGCATTAGCATTTATGCTCAGTCCTCTTATTTCGGCCCCTCCTTTCAAGTCGTCGACTCCTCCAGAAGTGGGGGGCCACGGTGGTTGAGCGGTTAGCCTGCTCGCCTCCCAACAAGACGATCCGGGTTCAATCTCCGGCCGGGTCACCGGATTTTCGCATGTGGCAATCGTGCCGGACGATGCTGTTGGTCGGTGGGTCTTCTCGGGGATCTTAGTTTCCCCCGTCCCTTCATTCCGGCTCTGCTCTATACTCACCCCAACCACCCTCATCGGCTCTCAAGACCTCGATGTTAAGAGCTGTCAAAATCTCTTCACTTACTCACTCCTCTAGAAGAGGGGAGGAGGGGCTGTGACGCCAGTCACGTTGGCTGTCAATCATTCTCCCGGCCGCCCGGCGACGGAGCAATGAGCAGACCTGCACGGGGTGAGGGGAGAGTCGAGGTTGGTCTCTCCCCGCAGCAAGCGGCGTAACCACCCGTCCCTAACCAGATACAGTAATAAGGCGCCCGTGCACGGTGAGCGAGTCAGCATTATATTTTAGCACTATATTAACACTATATTGCAGTTACTCACGAGGTAAAGAATTTGTCTCTGAAATGTATTATTCTATTTAAAAGCGTTATGGTTTGGACAGGTACAAAACAAACATTTGCATGCTGCCACGCGTATCTAACTCTCGATAAAGTGCGGTTTTATACACTATCAGCCAACAAGTAATTGGGCACCTGTCCACATTGTTTGCTCGATGGTTGTCACCCCGTTACAATCTTGTAGGGTCACCTCTTGCAGCTATAACAGCAGCCACCCTGTCTGGCATGCTCTCTACGAGTGTTTGCAGGACATCCACGGGAATTCGTCGCCATTCCTCTTGCAACTATTCCATGAGTTGCGCAATGGATTTTGGCCTTGCCTGACGAGTCCTCACCCGGCGATCCAATTCGTCCCAAAGATGTTCTATAGGGTTGAGGCCGGGGCTCTGAGCGGGCCAGTCCAATCGACGAACATTGTTGTCGGCGTACCACTGCATAGTAGCCCTTGAAACATAGCACCTGGCATTGTCATCCTGGAAGTAACACGAGTCCATTACGTAAAAAGCTACAATTTTAGGAGCACTTAATTATCCAGAAAGATATAATAGGCCTCTGTGTTCATGCTACCACGGACGAACACCAGTGGTCGTACGCCGATGGCCGTGAAACACAAGTCAACTGACGTACCTGTCTTCACGGGTGCCCAATTACTTTTTGGTAGAATGTGTACAACACGACTGCATATCTAATCTAATAATTCCTTGTGTCATGATTCAAGGAATGTATCACACAGTCTGAGAAAAGTGATGAAAATTTTTCAAGGTTTAGGCCTGGTGCAAACAAAGCTTATTAATATTATTATGTTTAAAGTAGTCAAGAAAATAACTCTATAGCTTTACATGATTCCAAACCATAACATCGTACTGCTTGGTTTATGAATTTAAAATGCTTCCCGACTGACTTTTACTTTATCTCATTTTCAGTGGGATAAGTTCGCCATATATTTTTTAGAAAAAGGGGTGGGAGAGGGGGAGGAATACGCTGGAAGTGCACGTGTATCCCCTTTTGCAAACCCTGAAAACTTTTGAACGAAAACGCCAGTTCTGACCAAACTATGGTCATCTCCGTACCTTCTGAGAAATGTCACAATATCTTCTCTCAGGTCTACTAGCCACGTCCTGACTCATGACGACAGTTCCACACAGTGTTACGTCCGCTGACTTCACGAAATTACTAATTTTTTAATGAATTCTCCATCTGCAAATAATTCTACTAAGTTAAGTTGATCTCAGAAACGGGAGAAACGAATGTTAATCACAATTTAAGACATCGGCACACCATTTAAAAATTTTTCGTTAGTAAGCCTTTCCTGAAATTAAATCTCCTCCTTCTCGCGGATAACCGTACTACTGGTTTTCACTGCATGTTTCGTTGGCAGCCAGACTTTGTCAGAACTGCTGCTGTGGTGAGAAAACACTTTGCTGTAAAATAGAACAAATCGCCATCAAATCGACGATATTCATTTTCAGCAATAATCCTTAAGATGACGGTGATCCCAGTGGGATGGTTTTTAATTATCGTACTCGGATGTCACTTTTATTCTGTCTTCAATATTTAAGCATCTATGTGGTACGTATAGATTCTTGCTGTGCACAGTCCAGGCCAAATTTCTTCTCACACTATAAAAAAAAAAACGATGAAATATTCCATGCATTTGTTTACAAAAAAATTACGTATTGTAAGTAATCATTTGTCGCCAAAATATACTGGAAAATAGTTCAAATCAAGTTCGTGTTTGTGTCTAAAACTGGATTTAAAAAAAAACCCAAATTTATGGAAGCTGTTATTAAAATACACAGAAAAACACACTTCACAAACAAAAACTCGAGTTCATTAGCAACAAAGTGCAGTTATTAAAACAATTTTGGAAACAGTTTACTCGAAACAAAACTGATAATGGTTTCAGAATACTGGCTTGTGTTTACATTATCACTTAAGTTTCTTTAAGAGTAAGACGAATGTCACAAACCAATTTCACGTATTTATATCTTAGAGGAGGAAGAAATTATTATGCCGGAAAAGTTGATAGTTTGTAAAACTGTAATTATAAAGGCCTCAAATGCAGATTATATGAATTTGCGTTGCTGAAAATATTATCATTGGAAATTTACATCCACTTGGTGATGTTAGCAGAAGTTGGCACGAAAGAAGGTTTATTTCCCTACTGAATACCCGAATATTCGTTGGCGCTATCATTTCATTTGAATAGGCTATAATGCCTCTTTTTAACTAATCGCGTTATCCATTTGTACACATGAAAGTAAATTCCTGGCAGCATCAACGCTTTTTGTGCACATATGATTACTCCAAAAGCCGTTTCAAAACATAAGCAAGGTAATTTTTTGAAGGGCATTTAGTTAGGAAGAGATTCGGGGAAGTCGTAATCAAAAAAATTATGTAAATTGTAGCCTTTTTTTGGCTTTTAATTTGCGATTCATACATGTTTACAAAATACGAGAACATTACAGGTAACGTGGTGTATTAATTACACTACAGTGCATGCATTTCTCGGATACAGGCGAGCAGACAAAATGACCGCAATCGATAAACTACTCGACTTTTGTGGTACAAGCCAACTTCGGTTATTTAGTTCTAGGAACTTTCCGTTTAATTATCCAGCGACGATCAATGACCATTTAGTTTGCCACAAAGGCGACCAGCGTGAGTCACGTACTCCGCTGCGGGATTCTTCGTTACCGCTCTTTACTCAACAGATTCCCTTATAATGGGGAATTAATCCATCTCCACGATAGTAAGAGGGTATTACGGGTCTGATCTCTTTGTGCAAGGACGTTAACTAGTCTTTAAAGTTCCGCAGTTTGGTTGGATTACTCAGGCCGATAGTTACGCATAATCAGCGGAATTATCCCCGAACTCCTGTTACTAATCTCAAGAGTAGAAAAATATTCACTGCAATATCCCACACAGTAGTTGCTCGTGTAAAGGATATTAAAGAGAAAAGAATGCATGTATGTATGTAGTTTTACACGATACTTTCGAAAGTGCTCTTTCGGAAGGTGATGCTTTAGCAATGTCCGAATTATTTAGTTCTGCGGTTTTCAGCATTTTTTTTTGGTGTATGTAATATAATAATGAACTAATGCGCCTACATGCGTTTAGCTGTAGAAGCTACGGAAACAAAGCAACCATTAAAACGCGAAGACGTACATGTAATCATTATAACAGGACAAAATTAACACATCATAAATCTGACGATACAACTTGCGACAAGGAACATATTTCTTAAGAGAGCTCAATATAAATGTTACGTGAACAAATTTGTACGATAAACTCGTGGCTATTCTTCTCCTATCAAAAGACATTTTCGAAAACTGCTGTAAAACATGGAAAAAAAAAAAAAAATTGCATCTAATAGAGGCTCACGTGCCTTAATTACTCGGAGAAGCTTCGCGATTCGGTATTTACGTTTCTCCCACGTGTGCTTGCGAAATATCCAGCTCACTCGTGGCGTAGTTAATTACTGCGGTCATCAATCTACAGCCTGTTCCTTACGAGCTCTGATCATATGAAGTTTTCTCCGCCCACATTCTTCCTCGTCGATGCAAGAAGCGTGGTTCAAACCAGGGCGGCTTGTTTTAAAAAGGCGTATGTGGGTGGGCGGGAGAGGAGGAGGAGGAGGGGGATGTGCAGGAGCGTTGTCGCTCAATCAGTACACGCCCACCGGGGCAGAGCAAACGACTGAGAAACAAAAGACGACGAGCCGGCTGGCGCGGTAAAGGCGGAAACCAGTGATCGTGGATAGTCTCCTGTTACGGCGAAGCACGCCGCCCCACGTGCCAGGCCGGGGGCAACTCGCTACCCGCCTTCCTCCTATAGGCTGTTCACGATAAAGCGAGCACATTCTAAGTCAACCGTACAAGAAAGTCACTGGCTCTGCCTCCATATATTTTACCGGGCGCACTGAGTGACATGCGTCCAGTAAAGTTGGTAACGACGGATGGAAAGTAGTTTCATATTTTAACGTCTAATAAAAAGTGTTCGGTTACCATTTGAGATAACTAAAATTATTTCTTCGCTTTTTTTTAATGCATCAAAGTGTAAAAATCAGTAAATTTGTAAAATATTTACTTTTCTTATAATTTTGCAGTTTCACTTTGCTGACGCCTGAATAAAGTGATGAGGCCCATGGCAATGGTAATTTTACATAAGGCGGAAGAAGACACAACGTGCATACAAGTAGATCTTAAGCAGGACTTTCAAAAGTGCTCACTTTACCGTGAACGGCCTATAATCGTTTTACTCGGCGCAACGTGGCATACGGAGAACTTTCTGGGCTGTTATCGACGACACTATAGATACCACCGCAGCCGGAGAGCAGTCAGTCTTTGTGGCTGCCGTCTGGCAGAAGTGCGGTAATCGGCCGCAGTCTGGTGCAGCGTGGGACATCAGCGGAAAGGACGGACAGTGGTGAAGGGTGCGACACGGCGGCGGACGAGTGTTTGTTGCGCTGTGAGCGGACGGGAGGGCGTGTTACACGAGTAGATAGATAGCTACTGTGCGTAGGAGCGCTCGGACCAACCTAGATCATTCCGAACTGGTAGAATGTAAACTGAATCAAGGTGGTAATGTATGAGAGTTTGATACGGACTTCATTGTAAATATTGGAATGTCAAACATGGACATATATTTTGTACAATAATTCAATAGGTTACTAAATATTGTTTATTGGAACTGATTTTAGTAACTCAATTTTATTAATTTATTTAAGATGATTTTAATTGCATTGATTACATTGATTAATTGGTAATAACAAGTGATAGCCATTTATTGTGAGAAGTTAAGTCGTGAGTATTTTTTTGTAATATTAAATAAATTAGGAAATTATTATTAACTTTTAAATAGTTAACGCTTCCATCCCTTAAAAATAACTGGTTAAGACCACAGGTTTAGAGAAATATTATCAGTACCTACTCGTGGCAGTCCCGTGTTCCCTTGCCTATACCAATGCAACTGCTAGTAGACTCGTGCGTGTTTATTTTTAATAAGGGCGCCGCCAAAATTGAGCTGGTTTGCGCATTCGAGTGGAAAGATTTGGACGGCTCGTAACGTCGAGGTCTTGAGAGCCGATGAGGGTGATTGAGGTGAGAATGGTGCAGCGCCGGAATGAAAGGGCGGAGGGAACGGGAGATCTCCGAGAAAACTAGCCAACCAGCGGCACCGTCTGGCATGATTACCACGTGCGAAAAACTGCAGAGTAATATCACTCTGAGCGTCTTGCCCAAGTGAAACTTTTTCATGCATTATTTCAGCGAGAATCTCAGTGTAAAATGAAAATGGCGGTAAATTTAATAGAATTAAACAAACTGAAAGGAAATGTGAACCTTCTGGTTACACACACGCACGCGGCTAGTTACAAATTAGGAGTAGAAAAATTCCTATATTTATATTAAAGTTATCTTGTACAAAGGTTGTATTTTTCGACATAATGTTTATGATGAACTTACGGTAAGAAAAGCTGTTTATGCGTACATTACTATATTTTTGTAATAGAAAGAATTTGGAGAAAGTGATGAATACCTTTTGTAATTTACATAGGTTGCTTAACCAGTACATAATTGTAAACACGACATTTACATCATGCTCGTTCCAAAACCACGTATAGTATTGTTTTCCTCAGCTTTTAGTCTACTCTCGGAGTAACGTTTTGGAACGACGCACGCCGCCCGGAGTGTAGAGTACACGTTAAAGGCTGTTCACGATAAAGTAAGCACTTTTGAAACTAACCCTTGAAAAAAGTCACTGCTTCTACCTGCACAATTTTAACGGGTGCACTGAGTGACACACGCCCAGTAAAGTTGGTAACGAGGCTGGGAAAGTAGTTCTGTATCTTAGTCGAATAAAAAGGGTTAGGTAACCGTTTCTGATCATTTAAATTATTTGTTTCGCTTTCTGTTTTTCTGTAATGCATCGAAGTGTAAAAATGAGCAGATTTGTAAAATATTTACTTTTGTAATAAGTTCACAGTTTCACTTGTCCGATGCATGAATAGAGGCCGATGACAATGTCAATCTTATATAAGATGGAAGAATACACAACGTGCATACAAGTAGATCTTAAGCAGGACTTTCAAAAGTGCTTATTTTACCGTTAATAGCTTATAGGTCTTAAGTAGGGCTTTCAAAAGTGCTCAGTTTACTATGAACAGCGTGTCCTTGGGTTATCTCCTGTATATGCTGCTCACGATAAAGTGTGCACTTTTGAGGCGCTAGTTATTTTTCCTTTCAGAAATAACCCGCGAGGACTCGTTTCCCTGGTGTTGCTTTTGCCTGCTCGGGTGGCCGGCGTATAGGCACCTGTCACGCACGAGCTGCCGGCCAGGGAGACTGGTGCCCGAGCTCACAAAATAGGGCGAGCGAGTCTGTGTCGGCGTAGTGTGTGCATTGTGGCAGACTGCGGTAATCTCGCACGACGATCGCGGCGATGCAGCCCTGGGGGTCCCGACCAGATCGTAATTTCCTGCCACGACTCGCCCCAGCCTGCTCCAGGCCACAACAGAGAAGACTTTTTTTTCCCCCTGCCTCGCACACTGTCTAGGAAGAAGGTTGAGGGCAGATCACACCACTTGACGCGGAAAAATTAATTTTTCGGTTCCCTGTCATAATTTCCTTACAAAATAATTCTTGGCAATTTCTCTCAATAAAATCGTTCAATTTCATGTATTTATACATATTTTATTACCTTAATCATAATTGTGATATTTTACACATATGAAAAGGCAAAAGCGTTTAAATAATTTGATTTACGTGTGACGTTAATTGTGACATGATTATACGTCTGTAGTACAGATGGTATGTCTGTACTGCAGGACAGGTAAGCCTATACAGCTAAATCTCTGCAATCACATTCACGAAAACTTCATACAGCAAGTAATGAACGACGATTAAGACCTAAGGGCGTAGTAGATGGATTTGGTAGGTTTGTGGACAAGGGATGGGTGCTGCGGATCGGCAGCTCCCCCATCTTGGATAAAGTCGTGGTGGCCATATTTGATGTTCGCGGCCTTGAGTTGTCGGTCATCTTGTTTCCGGTCGCCATCTTGTTTCCGCACACCATTTTAGAATGACAAAAAAATTTGTTGCTGCTATAAAATAATTTGTGATGTCTGTATTCACAAAAGAATTTTGTGGCCACCAATGGAATTTCGTTGGTCACCACAAAACCGTTTTTTTGGCCTAAAGGCCATTCATGGCAAAATGAGGCTTTTGAAAGCCTTCTCATTTGGAATAATAGTCAATAAGTATGCTTTAAGTACTCTAGCCGTAGACGTTAACTTCCGAGTGCGGTGTTTATAACTTACATGGCAATATTTATTTAAAAAGGTTTTTAAAGGATTAAAATGTCTGAAAGGTAAAATAACCATGCTTTCAACAGTGCTCACTTTACCGTGAGCAGCCTATACTGTGAATATAGGTAGCTTTTCAAAGCAAATATCATAGCGATATATAATCGCATTAATGAGCTATTGATGAGACCTCCAAAACACATACTTACCCCTCCCCTTTCAGCCACTCAAAGGTTGAATTTCGAAAAATCAATTGTTAGTGTGTGCCTACATCCCAAGAGGAATCCATCCTTAAATTATTATGTTCCTGTGCCCGGCGCAGCGGTTTGAATTGTGCCTTGATGAATGAGTCAGTCAAGTCAGTCATTCGATCAGTCGGTACACTTCGCTTAATGCATAAAGATTTTTTTAATTCATGTGTTTTACATATTTCTTGAAACCAGTTTGTTGGTATAAAAAGTAAGGTAATCCAAAATACTACTTTTTTGAGTGCTAAAACAGGATATTTTAATATAATAATATTTAAAGTTAAATTTACAAAGTACTTGAATCTGCCTGATTGTAATATTTCTAATTTCTGACATAAATGGGAATGAAACATCGTACAGTGAAATCAAATATTGAAATATCAGAACACGTAACGTTGTCTTTATGCATTACATTGGCACAGCGATATAACTAGAATTTTTCTCTTATGTTCTCCCTGTCTTTGTCAGTATTGCCATCCTGAATATAACTTATGAAGTCAGTGTTGTCACATTCAGTTATTTCACTTGATCGCAGTGGCAAAGTGTAAAACAACCTTTTCTAGTATTCCAGATTGTGGTGGAATTACTGGAAGTCCCTAGTAAAAGTTCACTCAATTCCATTTAAGAATGTGCGTTAGTAAATAGGTGTAAAATGGCACTTGATTGGTTGAATAATTTATTAGATAAAAAAATCCCTCGTTTTTATCGACACTTGATACCAACCTTTTATAGACAAAAAATCTCTTTTGTCGCACTCCGCGAAGTATTCATAAAGTCAGCAGAAGATTTATGTTCGCAAATATTCGCCACGAAATGAAATATAAAATTATTTAAAAAGTTATTTCTAATAATTTTATTCAACTTAACTCGACCACTTCACAGTAGTGTCAAGTGTTTCTTACATACCTAAAGTAACAGTAAACACATTTGAAAGCAGGTAACATAGTTTGAAGGGAATATTCGCAAACCGTAATTCTTTATTATATTAAAAACCTTCTCATGTTTCCAGCATTGTCTATGTAATTATGCTTTACAGGTCACGTAGCAAACAGAGCCAAAAGAACAGGTTTCAGTGTGAACTCGCAAAATAAAGTAATGATGGGAGCTGGTCGTGGTGAATGCAAACGTGCCCTGCAGACAATACCTCTGAGGGAATAAATATAGCACTGTTAGTGAAATGGAATGACAATTGAATCTAGCAAGACAAACAGTAGTTAGTAAAATTATTCAGAAAGTGCTCAGGAAGATTTTATACTTCCGCATCGAGTTTACCTTTCAAAGGTATTCCATCCTACGCAAGAAGTAGTAGGTATAATTTATTCCTTGTATCATAGAGCTGCTGGTTCTTCCGAAACCTAATTTTGCCTATCGTATTTATCTCGGGAGAAACCTTTCAAAAATTACGACGGTGGAACTCGGCATACTAGATGACACAATATATATTTTTTTGTAGTAGTTTGTCATTTGTGTTCCCGTTTATTCTGAAACACAACATGAAAAAACTTTCAGAGTCCCAGAGCACTTCACAAAAGACAGCACTCTTTTCTCGTCTTTTACGATATAACTTCTTTTTGAAATGATGATTGGATTTTGTGAACATTCTGTTATTACCTTCATACATGCGTCAGTAACCACGTAAATTTCTTTATAAAACGTCACAATCTTACAAGAAAAACATTTTTTTAATGTTGTGTTTGTTTATAGAAAATGTTTACTGATCGGTACGGTTTTTATAGACACTATTGAAATCTACATTTTTGAATTAGCAAGTGAAACACATAATCCACTCATATCAACATTGAGTGACTTAAGATAATCGAAGTAACACAACGTTAAAAAATTTACATTGTTATTTACAGGAAGAGCTGTGCATAAATCAGCTATTGTCCATTTAATATAAAATAGTTTATCCATTAAGTACGGTTTTGCTTGGTTATGCTACCTCATGTTCGAGTGCATGCGTAGGCCTACGCCCTTAAAACAGCTGTTTGGGATATGATTTCGTGTTGACCAAAACGTAACCAACTGCTATGTGCAAAAATATTGCGGACCCTACGTAAGTTTCGAAAACTTGTTTTATACGAGTTTTTTCTCTGTGGAGGATTTAATTTAATGTAAAAGTTTTGACTGGTGGGCAGAAAGGAAAATACGACTTCCATTTTAATTTTCGGAAGGATATAAAAAAAAGGCACGGAGCGAATGGCGAGAAAATGGTGAGTGCTTGGTTCTCACCGACCGCGCCACGTAATTATTTTACACCCATGGAGGACTTTGCGAACTCGCTTGCCTTAGTGAGTGCTCCTCCTCTGAAATGTCGCTAATGAAATGTGAACTGCGTGGTAGCAAGATACAGCGCAGCAGATGCGCCAGGAAATAAACCTTTTTACTGCTGGATTTTGTATCTCGTTTTTCGTCGCCTCGGCCTATCAGCAGTAAGTAGGCACAGTGTATTTTTTTTTTTTTACCGTCAACGCGTGGTATTCGTATGTAAATGGATGATGGCTTGTGTGGTGGATGAAGATAACCAGACAGTTCCACTCAGGTGGGGTAGTAATGGAGATAATACTCGTCTGCTTGTTTGTTGAAGAGATGCGACCGCAGCATTTTCCATCTACTTCACTGTGGCGCTATGTGAAGTCAAACAACACAAGGGGCAATCTTTGCCACGTGGTCACATGTGTTTGTCTTGCAGATATTCCCTTCTTATGGCTGCTGTGCGTAATCAGTGTACAAAAGGCACGGCAGATATGATTTACAGCTCCGTATGGTTTCGTATAAATGTTCGAGCTCGAATTCTGTGCAAAGTGTAGTGCAACTTTAGATGGCTGCCTATCTACTATAATTTGTCAACTTTATTAACTATGAGAGTGGCTCACGTAAAGAAAGCGTTGTTAAAGTGAACAGAGTGATTGTTTAAATAATGCCGAACACTGGACCAATTGAAATGAGCAATAAAACTAATTTTATTCTGTTAGCGAGAAATACTGTCAAACAGAAACAACAAAATTTTTATTGAATCAAAATATTCGTTCCAAATAGTTGTTTGTATTTGTGGAACGATTCTGTTGTTCTGTTTAGGTCAAACAGAACCCTCACTGCGCTGATCTTTCCTGCAGTTTTATGGAACCGACAGAAAGAAAAAGGAATATACAGAATGAACAGTCTCCGTTTTAATTCCCACAACTATTTAAACGATTAGAGGTTATTGTATTCTTTAACAGGGAGCGAATGCCCTCTTTGAATAAATTGCAGATAACGAGATTTTTTGATGCACTGTTGTGTTGAATTTATAGGCGATCGCTTTTTTCCTTGAAACGAGTTTAGAAAGTTAACAGGTACTTGTAGTAATATGAGAATATTAGGTTATGTAGAATTGGTTTATAATCATTGACATGTATTCAATATGTTATTATATATGTATGTGATCATATGAGATTTAATGTATAATAAAGTGTTTACCATATACAGGGAAAACGTTTGAAAGCCCTGCTTAAGATCTACTTGTAAGCATATTGTATACCCTTCTGCCATATTTAAAGTCAACTTTACCGTGGATCTGTTCACTTTATTCATGCGTCAGTAAAGGGGAACTGTAAAATTATTATAAAAGTAAATATTTTACATTTTCTAATCCACGCATATATCCATAAAAAATATCTGCAAAATAAATAATTCTACTATTGACATATGTTTACCGAACATTTTTAATTCAGCTTTGAGACATGGAACTACTTCCTCTCCGTCGTTACCAACTTTACTGGGCGAATGTCACTACGTGTGCCCGTTAACAATATACGCAAGTAGGGACAGTGACACTTTTCATGGATTGATTTCAAAAGTGCTCTCTTTAGCGTGAACAACCTCTACTTTGTAAAATGTATGGTGATATAGTATGCGAGGTATCCACATAGCAAAATATTAACTTCGCACAAATTCACCGGGCACATACACGCCTGCATAAAGAGTTCTCTTGAGGGTCTGTGCCGCCATGTTTTCGAGTCAGTTTGAAGGCTTTTAAGAACATCTAAAGCTTGACATCGTTTGCCACGTCATAGTGAATATTCTAAAATTGACATATTTACTATGGTATTTGTGTTAGCCTTGCAATACGTGTCGCGTTCTTCTCAAGCTATGCGGACTGAATTTATAAATATTTATCCCTAGGAGCTACAATTTAGATACTTCTAAAACTACGTCAACATTCCACTGTTTCTCAGTCGTAATCATGCACAGTGGTAGGTACAGAATATTTCATAAAGCAGTAATGGATCCTGCATAGATGCTTTTATCTTCCATCGAGCAGAAGAGAGAACACTATACCGTGTGTAATTTGCTTTTTAGAAACTTCCGTAAATAGACGCATAAATTATAAATTGGTTCCTTGCCGGTACATACATTCTAAAGAATATTTTTAATGCAAGAGTGTGCTATGTTATACATTAACTGGCTTGGAAAATAACCGTTAAAATGTTCGTTACTATCGGAGCCGAGCCTTATCGTACTGGTAGTTGCAACAGAGGCAGTGGCCGCAACCGCGTGAAGTAAGGTCAGTCATCTCAGCTAAGATGTTATTCCTACGTCTGTGGTAGTACTCAGCAGTGTCGAGTTGCTGCTTTGTTTCCTCCGGAAAGCATGCTGTGAATGGGTTTTAGTGACTGTTGTCGGTACATATTAGTTTACCATGTCACTGCTTTTCCTTAAAAAAAAAAAAAATACTTTTATCGACAACCCTGATATAATGTGCACGTCCAAACAAACATATTTTTTTCCCCCATCTCTACAAAATAAAATATAGGCATATAAATACTTATATTTTGTCTATAGATTAATCTTTTCCATTTATAATTAATACAAATAAATACAACGAGAAAACAGGTGTGTCGGCAATGCCTGGTAATAAATCGTTCTTATGCAAATATTATTTCACTGAGCGCGAACGAACGAGGTGCGTAGTCGTTTTGGTGTAATTTTCAGACTGATTAAGCTTTGTTTGGAGGAGGCGGAGGAATATCCTTAAAGTAGAACTTAGCAGGACTTCAGAAATGTTGTAACTGTGAATGTACTCTAAGTATGCCTATAGGCTGCTCACAGTAAAGTGAGCACTTTTGAAAATCCCTCTCATTTGGGATAAGTCAATAAATGTATTTTATTGTAGTATTAGAAGTTAACTTCCGAGTGCCGTGGAATATAGACACGGTGTTTATTACGTACTTTGCAATATTTATTTAAAAAGATGGTTAAAGGATAAAAAATGGCTGAAACAAGTAACTAGTGCTTCAAAAGTACTCACTTTACCGTGAACAGCCTATACTAAGTTTTAAAGGCTGTTCACGATAAAGTGAGCTCTGTTGAAAATAACCTTAGAAAAATGTCAGTGCCCCTACCTACATGTATTTTAACGGGCGCACTGAGTAACATGCGCCCAGTAAATTTGGTAACGATGGAGGGGGAAAAAGTTCCATATATTAACGCAGAATAAAAAGTGTTAGATAACCATTTGTGATAACTAAAATTATTTCTCTTGCTTTCTGTTTTTTTTTTTTATGCATCTAAGTGCAAAATCGAGTAGAGTTGAACAATATTTACTTTTCTAATAAAATCACAGTTTCATTTGACCGACGCATGAATAAAGTGATGAGGCTCATGGCAATGTTAATCTTACATTAGGTACGGAAGAATACACAACGTACATGCAAGTAGATCTTAAGCAGACCGATGAGGTACACAAGGCAACGCCTGACTTTATTCTAAATTGAGAAGGGCAGTGAGTGCTCGGGAGTGACTGACTGGCAAGGCGAGAATGCGCGCGCAAGACGCAGAAGGCTATCCGGGGGTTGCTGCCAGCACAAACAGGAGACAGACAGAAGGCCGCCGCGCCGCGCTGGGGGGGATGACGAACACGTCACGTCGCAGACTGATGGGCGAGGTTCATTTGGGCCGACACAAGCCGGCGAGGCCATGGCAGCCCCGTCGTCTTCACAACCCCCCGCCAATGTTCCTCCTCCTCCTTGGCTCCTGCGTGCGGGTAATTTTAAAACAACACGCCGTCGTCTCGAGCCGCAGCAGCGCCGGTAATTGTCGCCGCCTTGGAGGTATAGGCTGTTCACGGTAAAGTGAGCACTTTTTAAGCCCCTCGCAACAGGCATGAACCCTTAATAAATTTATTCTACTGCAGCCTCGAGCATTAATTTTTTTAAGAGGTGAAATATATACACTCTGTTTATTAGTCACATGACAATGTTTACATTAAAAAGTGGTGGAAAGATAGAAATCGGCTGAAAGGAAAAATTTAGCATGGCCTTAAGAAGTGCTCACTTTACCGTGAACAGCGTATACCTCCACTCTTACGTGCCTACATTCGTTGCTGTAGTAGGGCGTGTTACTCGTGTTCGTTCGGTGATATATCAGAATGGCAGTGGGGAAATCTATATGTTGTTCACGGTAAAATGAGCACTTTTGAGATCATTGCATATACGCTACCGTACGCACTCATGCAGGACCCGCGCATCCAAGGTCAGGAAGCGAGGGAGCAATACGGGCGACACTAACATGCACGACTAGCGCCTCATCGCTCCTACGCGCAAGACGTGCAGTGTTTCCGTCGTGGCACTGTACTGTGCAAATAAGTTCTGTAACAGTGGGGTTTTATTACACGCGATGAAAGACCACAGATTAAATTACTTCCGTGTGTTTGTACTTTTCGTTTGCCGCTTAAGGAAACTGCTTAGGCAAGTATTAAAAATGCGATATTTGATCATTGTCACGAATTTTTCCTGCAATAATACGCTTAATATAACAAAAGTAAAATTAATAGGGACATAGATTATTTTTTATTTATTTATTTATTTATTTTATCTTTTCTGAGAGAAATTCTTATTTGCAGAACATTTATTTACAGATATACGCCTATTTGCGCAAACAACTATTTCACAAAAAAACAAGCGGGTCCTTCCCACTCTTTAAGTTGACAGCAAATTGAATAAAAATCGTTCCAAGTGTTGACGTATTGCGGCCGTACATTTTAAACTCATAGCAAATAAAGTAGTTTTCTTTTTTACTTTAGACTAATTACAGTACGAATTAGCACGTAATTAACACACTACCAAGTCTTAAAAATGTTCACGTTTTTATTGACTGACTCATGAGTAAATTGGTGAGGGCTACGGAAATGTACATTTTACATATGCTGCGAGGCTACAAAATGAGAAAGTTGATTATAAGCAGGGCTTTCAAAAATGCTGTTTGTTTACCGTGAACAGCCATTATACAAAATAGTAGTAACCATTTTTTATCTCGCTATTTTTAACTCTCTCGCTTTTATCCCGTGAGCATAAACAGGAGAAAGTTTACATTATAAATTAACATAAACTTCATATAAAAACGACACGTCTATGGCTTAGGCAGTACTCGAGCCCTGAAACTCGCCATAAGGCGTCTTAGCGATCTATGCCTTTAAGTTCACCTAAACAAATAATAATTTTTGAATAAATTGGTGAGAGATCAACGCCGATTCATGCTATTCAATTGGGGTTACGCATCACTGCATCTGTTAAGAAATTCGATTTTTAGATGCTATACATACAAGTAACACAAATTTAAGATGCACTTTTTTGTTGCATAAGTTTTCACCTTTTATATGTCCATCATAATATCGTAGTAGTCTTGTTAAGAGTGATACAAATTATGTCATTTGCGCATGCACCACGATTTCCTTATTTACTTATTTATTAATTTTGCGTTGAGAGCAATACACGAGTAAAGTGTAATCCAATGAAATTTATTTTTACGATTAAACTGTATAAGAAAGAAATGCGTAAAGAATAACCGTTTCATAATTTAACAAAACGATCTTTACGACATTCAGGTAATTGAAAAGGATAATTATATTTTTCTTGTGTAACTGGCCAACATTTTGAAACATGCTAACAAAATGTTGATTTAGCGAACTTACCGGAAGCATGTTTTATAATATGTATAACGTACACTGTGGCAGATGTTTTCGTTAATTTATTACAACCACAAAATTATGCTGTTGAATAGTGGGGCATGAGTGTTGTAAAATATAGCACATATAATAAACGCCCACTAGTAACCACCATTATTTTGTTTGCAGCCCATCCGAAGGCATTATGGGAATTTCATTATTTTGACAGTAAAATTGTGCTCTTAATGGTAAAATAATATAAGGAGACAGTTTCTTTCAATTTTGTTATACTAATGAGAATAAATATCGTTAAAAATTTAATATTATATATTTTTGTGAAAGAAAACAATTGAATACAGCGACTGGTTTCACTTTGTTCATACGCACATTATTCACACAAGGTTTTCTATCTGAAAAGCCTTTTAACAACGGCAGTTAAATCGTGTTATATTTTAATCTTAATAAGAGACTTACAGTACATTTTCGTGGTGAACCGGCAGCTGCAGACTGTGAATATAATTAAGTTGCACACTCTATCGGCCCTATTGTATGACATATTACTTCCTGTAAAACTTCCTTAACCTTTTCTAAACTAATCGTGGCGGACGATGCCGCTGTTCGGCAGGTTTTCCCGGGGATCTCCCGTTTCCCCCGCCCATCATTTCGGTGTTGCTCCATACTCACCTCAATCACCCTCATCGGCTCTCGAGACCTCGCTGTTAACAACCGTCCAAATCTCTTCACTCACTCGCTTTTCTAAACTGTAAACTGTTTTGAAAAGAACTTTTGAAAAAAAAAATGTTATTGAAAAATATCTGTCCCTAGTTGCATGTATATTTTTGGGGACACGTTGAACTGGAATACTTCCTATTACAGTACACAGTGAGGTGCGAATAGTACTTCGATGTCTTAAATATGATCAAAAAATGGGGTTTGGCTGTGTTGGGGACACGGCCGTTTGTTTTGCGTGAATACGTCTACGTTGACGAGCTCGGACGCCTTGATGTTTATTTTACGTTCCCGGCACCGCTTCACTCGATCATATGGGGTTTTATCGGTACCACTGGATTGTTTTTGAGATGCTCTTTCCAACCGTATTCAATTTCTGTATTTCGACTTGGCTTTTTGACGAGTAAAGGCCGACATTGTGATAAGTTTTCTTCATTTGTTACATTAAACTGATACAATTTCACCATAACCACGCCACACAAATGTTTTTATACACGCAATCGATTGATCTTAACGAGGGCTGTCGATTGAAACATAAACGAGCGTCGTAGCTTCTCCTGGTCAAAAGTTATACTACGCGAAAGTTATAAGACGCGCGAAACGGACTCAAAATTGCAGTGCGCTCTCTCTCTCTCTCTCTCTCTCTCCTCTCTCTCTCTCTCTCTCTCTCCTCTCTCTCTCTCTCTCTCTCTCCCCCCCCCCCACAAAACCCGTTCCCTTCACAAGGCTCGCGTTGTTTTGCAGTCCTCACTTAACGTAACGTATTCTCTGGTCCTTTGGTAATCGAGTCGTGTAATTGAATTTTTAATGTAGACGATTGATTTGGAGCTTGCAAGGCCAAACTGTATCCCCCGATTTTGTTATCATCGTATTTTCTGGATTATCTCCCACACTACGGTCGCAAATTTAAAGACGTATTCACGCCAGTAAGAATTATGTGTAAATTTTTATACACATTATAGGTTTTCTTGAATTTATATTCTTTTTATGGACATAGAATTAAGAGTCGGCATATTAAAAAACTATATTTATAAACTTGACAGATTTGCACTTCCGGCACATGCGAGCTACAGCTCGTAGTAATATTGCATTTTCATTTTTGCTTATTTTGGTAAGTTATTTTTTGGTCGACACTTTATAAGTAATGTAGATACTTTTAAAATATAAATACTGCATTTTTATTATTGCATTTTAATTTGTTTTATAACTTTTTTTTTTGTATTTTGTAATTACTTGACCTTTGATTGTATTTGCGCATAATCAGCTTCGGCAATGGAGAAACTCCAACGAATTTCTGGGTTAATTCATCCACACAGTTGCCTCATAACTTCAAAAACGCTCTCAGAAGTAACATCAGTTATTTGATTTGGGACCCCTACGTAACTTCCGTCCTTTAAAGCATGAAATAAAATGGGACCCTGAGATGGATACGCAATGAAATCAATTGTATCATCCCGGAGAAGTTTTGTGAAGGGGCGGGGGTAGTACTCCAAAGAACGCCAGCTTTTTTTTTCAAATGCGAAAATCCGGACTCGAGTCTTTCGGACCACAGACATTTGGCGTTTAACGTACACTATATAGCTTTACATAAATACACTCTAAATATGAATCAGCGAGGATTCTACTGTTTAAGACAGTTTACAGTGCCTGACTTATTTAAAAATCACTTAAATATATTTAACTAATGAATTAGTGAAAAAATTCAATTTTTTCATCACTTATTTATTTAAAGACATTTTCCCCTGTTTTGCCAACCATTTCATTCGCTGTTTTTTCAGTGATTTGTTTTTTAACTGATCGATCAATTAAACAAGGTGTAGTAAACGAAATAACAACACGTAAACTAATAAACCCCATAAAAATATTATTTGAATCTAAGTTTCGTTTCTTATAATACCATTTTACGAGGAATCATAAGCATTCAGTGTTTGATCCGTTTTTAACGTATTACATTTCTTTTTCACGTAATCATCGTACGGCTCGGTTTGAAGGTTTAAACTTCATAAACGAGGTGAAATAAGTGCATTCATACGTACTATTTGGTGTCACAATCCTACTGTTACTGATTAAACTAAAAACCAAAAGGAAGGGCAATCAATTTAAAGCTACATATTTGAGATAAAGTTATAATACGTGTGTGTTCCTTATTGTAGTCAAGATTAGCTTGATAGCTCAATTGGTAGGGTAACGGTCTAGAAGCGGGAAGACATGGGTTCAACCCGGGACACCACGGATTTCTTCTGAAACTTGAAATTACCGTTAAGTTGCACAATATAAACTGTTACTATCGGAAATATGTTTATTTTCGTAATGATGTGGCTAAATTCGATAAAAAACAATATTTAAAACGCCGCACGCAGTTGGCTACCACTTATTCAATCAGTGAAATTATTTCATTGAAACAACTAGTGGTTTTCCACCGATTCTTAGAGCTATTTCACCTATTCAAGTAGTTGAAATTCACTGCAAATCAGTGGTGTTTTTTTTTTCTCTGATTCGAAATTAGAGTGTAGATAATAACCCAGCATTTCAACCCATTGTTATGTGCATTAGCATAAAAATAAAATGTCTTCAAACCTGAAGCGTTTAACGTGTAGCAGTCGAGCACGTTAGTCTTTACTATACGAAACTCTTTGAAACAAAAGGCGATCGTAAGAGCGCGCTGAATCGGTTTACCAGAGTTGCTGGGATGAAAGATGGCGTCTGGCGCCATGAGCTTCCTCTTATGACCGCTGCCTGCGGACATTAGGACACTTATGCCAGCTCCCAGTAAGCACCAGGAAGGCCTATCGAGGATTTAACTAAGCCGTGGAACTGTACAGCTCGACAAACATGGACTGGACCAGGTTATTGAGCGCCGTCCCTCTTGATGCCGACGCTAAGTAATCGAGGAACGACTTACAAGCGAACGCAAATGCTGTCGTAAATCATACGCGTGCCCAGGTCGGAGTTCGCGAGCGACGTTAGTGACGTGTAAAGCTGCATTTACAATAACCCGACAATCCGACAAAACAGCCCCGACACCGACGAAAAGTTTTCATTAGCAATCAGAAGCAAGGTCATCCAGACAAAATCGCAGCCCCGACAGCCCGACAATGGTAGATTCTAGATCTACTTTCGTCGGGCGTCGGGCCGGTCGGACTCGCTTGGCAGCAGAAAAAAAAACAGAAACACAACCTTACAGAACAAAAGTTCGTGCGGATTTCACTATTGTGGTCAATTTCACGCTAAAAGTATTTTATTTATGCGTACATCCTATATATATATATATATATATATATATATATATATATATATATATATATATATATATATATAATATATATATATATATTCATGGAAAAATAACTGCCCCAAAGTGCAAAAATATTTTGTTTACTAAGTTACCAAAACAAAATAGTGTACACTGGTTTGTGATTTATTTGTATGACATACCAAGTTATTGGTAATTCTAGGTTTTTCCTAAAGCCACGCAACACTTGTCGTACGGAATCTGTGGGGGTATTGTAAACCCTGAACTAATTTTGGTGGCGGAAATGGCCGAACTGGAAAGCCGTGTCGGGCTGCCGAGACGAGCTCGTCGTGGCATTGTAAATCCAGCATAAGGCGGCGAAGTGGAGCTCCCAGATCACAAAGGATCTATCATCGGTAGAGGTCAGCAGTTAATTTCGTAAATTATTACGGTCGCAGGTTAGACTTGAAGAACACATACTCGTGTGTTCTCTTCGTGCCTGATGGCCACAGTTGTGTCGATACGCCCTGCATCAGGGACGTCCCACGAGGGCGTCCAACCCGCGGCGCGCTGTTTCATGTCACGCGGCCCGCGGCATTATTCGTGTAATATAAACACCATTCCACGTATCGAAATAAAAATGAATTCTTCTTAATTTCTATACAATTTTCTGTAATTAATATCCTAATGTTATAAAATATTGCTTTATATTAATAAAAACGGGATCATGCGTGTTATTTTTTAACCTATGCATGTTAACTTATTGTGAGTTTTACGCTTGCGGCCCGCGGACTAGTCCATGATAATATTTGTGGTACTTTGCATAAAAACGGTTGGACACAACTGTCCTGGACGATTCCGTAACTCAAAATAAACAGGAAGAAATAACCGTAACACGTGCAACCAAGTCGAATAATAATAAAAAAAAAAAGAAGCCTCTCGCGTTTGCCGGCAGCCAATGGAATAACACTTATGGCCTGAGCATGTATAGAACTGAGAATTCAAGGCTGCTGCCAAAATGAATTCGTGGAATTCTCGTAAAGGAGAGCAGGATAACGTGGTCGTCAGCGTTACTCCGCTGCAGAGTGCTGCAGTCTCGTGGCGACGATTTGAAACAGTCAAGAGGGAAGCCATTAATGTCGTGAGAGCATCTGAGCTGGTTGTCTTATAAGCTATTGGTCTTATTAAAGTTTTTGTTATCTCAGTACCTATTAGTTACTGTGATCCCACTAACATATTATGTTTTAGGATTTAAAACCTAGTGTCATAAAATTGAGTAGATTATTTAGTTTTTACTGTTAGATAAGCTTTGTATAGCGGTTTCCAAGAGGGCAAACTGGCCAGCCCCTATTTTGAACTAACAGGTTGAAACATCCGCCACTTGTAAGGGTGACGATTGCAGTTAGCGAAAGGAAAGGTGATACAATTCGTCATGTAAAATAACGCTAGGAAGAGCAATATCGCTCCTATAGTCCATTCACGACTGAAACAGTACAGTACCCACTCCCACCACTTTTTTTTACTATATATGCATGCAGCTAATGGTTAGGGTGTTTTTTCAAAGGTTGATTTTCATAAGTCTGTTCCAGTCGGAATGGACTATCGCATACAGCTGGAATAATCAGCTAAATATATTTTACAAACTCTCGGCAATGGCCGAAGCTTGTTCGTATGGTTTTCGTGACTTACTAGTATTTAATTCGGTCCCCAGCTGATGGATGTAGATAACATATCAAATAAGCGAAACTGTTAAATGCGAAAAACGTAAGTGGCCAATCAGTGATGTTTAGTTTTTTGTACAATAACTATCTTATTACGATTAAAATGTAATTTTACCTTAGATTGTCCACTTTACCCTGCTCTCCCGAACGTCTCTGACCATGGGTCATAATGGAAAGTAAAAATCTATAGGTTTGAGCGCGGATGAGAGTAAAGCGAAATAAAGACGGAACAGCGATGGAATACCGTGTTGGGGGAAACGGGAAACGAAAGGATTCCGAGAAAAACCCCTCCATCCAGTGGCAACGTCAGTCATGTTTTCCACACACGAAAATTCTGGTGTTACCCCAACGAGAATCGGCACTATATGCCGGAGAGAGAGGCGAGAGCTCTGACCACAACACCACCACGCCCTTAGTCATTGGCCATAATTATAGCAACTATATCTTTGTAGGGAATGCTTTCATTTGACATGAAGTTAACCGCAAAAATAAGTGGCGTTGTATTACTAGTTTGTTTAGTATTCTAGTGACAATTTCATACGAAACATATAAATAACTGAAGGCGTATTAATTTTACTAATGAAAACGATGGTGTTGTCTACTCTGTAAAATAAAGTCAAAGAACTCAGAAAAAAAATTACTTTCCTGTACTATGCCAGTATCCTCTTTGGGATAACATTTTATTTTACCACACACACACACACACACACACACACACACACACACACACACACACATACATATATATATTAACTATTTTCGATATATATATATATATATATATATATATATATATATATATATATATATATATATATATATATATATATATATATATATATATATATATCGAAAATAGTTTTGGGACAATGGATTTAGCAGTTTCCACACCAGAAGAATCGCATTACGTATTTTAGTCGTCTATACCTACTGCGTAGTTAGCCTTTTATATAACGCCTTTCTAAAATAATGTTAGGTATTTGCAGTTTGTTCTATGAGATGTTGTATGCAGATAATCGTTCTTACAGCTATGCCCAGTGCAGTATTCCCTAAAAACATTAAATCTTATTTCATATACACCGTTCCTGCAATTAATCGCTTCCCCAAAACATTTACACAATTAGTGTATGCGTTACAAATTATTAGTATTCTACATTTGTATAGACATAACAATTAAGTTCTGTTGATATAACTATTTAATATGTAAGTGTGGGGGAAATAATGCTGGAGTAATAATTACTGCTAGAATAAAAACAACGAAACTCAAATTCGGATAAGACAATCCATGCAGCTAATTGGATTCCCCTAGTTGTTTCGATGCCTCGAATATAATATATATATATATATATATATATATATATATATATATATATATATATATATATATATATATACACACACGTAGGACGTAATCCGGGTCATAACAAGACGCTTGTCGTGGTTGTCTAGATGTTTATCCCGAGGAGCCGTGACACGACTGATCGGGCGCAACTGTGCATCCACGGAAAGAGCGTAATAAGGATTAAGGACGCTGGGCCGGACACGGGATGCCTGTAATCAAGCGGCGAACTCTCTCCCCCCTCCCCCCCCATAATCACTCTTTCTCTCTCTCTCTCTCGGCTGGCCAGTAAGCCCAGCTCATTTATTGCCTTCACTCGAGATCTCGTTCCATTTATAGCGTAGCTGCTCGGTGGCCGTAGTCCCCTTGTCCAGCCATCGTCTGTGGCCGGGCCCCGGGTCCGCCGTGTTTGTTTTTGTCCGCGTTTGTGACGTCGTCCCAAATAAGGCTGCCGCTGCGCACCAGCTCCAGTTTCTCTAAAGGCTGTTCGCTGTCAAGTGCGCACTTTTGAAATCAACCTTGACAAAAAGTCACTGCTCCTACCTTCATATATTTTAACAGGCGCACTAATCCCCGGTTGCACCAACATCTTCCCCGATCCGAGATCGAATGATCCTAGTTCGGAACCAGAATACAATTTGATCTTGGTTCCAATGTAAAAGTGTTGCGCCAAAGAAATTTCATGATTATCGATTTCCGATTCGTCGATCATGGTTCCAAAGAGAAAGATTGAGATTAAATATGAGACAGATTTTGCTATTGGTTCGTAATATATGACGTCATGGAAGTAGGCGTATTTTTCACTACAGATAGAATTAGATGTGCGATGTTTTATCTGTTTTCAGTGAATTATTGTTGTACGAATTTTACTGAATAATATTCAAGTATGTATAATGTTGTTTTAATTCCCCAAGAACACAATCGATCGTAGTTCTATCTGTTGGCGTATTTACAAACTACGTTTGTTGACGATGGCTGTTGATCTCTGATCAAGATTTCGAACTGCCTATTTCGGTGGTTCGAAATGAACTTCATCTCGATCTCCAGTCCAGCTCTGAACTCAAATGGAGCAACAGTTTTCTGTGTCGATCTTAGATCCGATCTGGGATCGAGTTTCGAACCACGATGGTGCAACCGGGCATAAGTACCATGCGCCCAGTAAAGGTTATGGAGGGAAAGTAGTTCCGTATCTTAACGTCGAATAAAATGAGTCAGGTTATCGTTTGTGATAACTCAAATAATTTCTCTCTCTTTCTGTTTTTCTTTAATGCATGGAAATGTAAAAAATGAGCACATTTGTAAAACATTTACTTTTGGAATAATTTCACAGTTTTCACTTGACCGATGCATGAACAAAGTGATGAGGCCGGTGACAATTTCAATTTTACATTAGACAGAAGAATACACAACGTATATGCAAGTAGATCTTAAGCAGGGCTTTGAAAAGTGCTTAATTTACCGTGAAGCAGTTCGGACACATTTTCTGTACTTTCGTATTTTGCGCGTTTATGCATATCTCAGCAAATAAATATCCTGACAATAAGACGTCTTGCCAAAAAAGATAAAAACCAATTATCTAATTACGTACCGTTTCGTTTTTATCATATTAAGTGTAATCTAAAAATCGCGAAGTTGGTTTTAATTAATGCTTGACTGCGCAGTTTCTTTAAATTTAGGTGAAAAGTAAAACGATACATTCGTAGTTTCATCCGTGGGCTTTCATCGCGTGTAATAAAGTCCCACTGTTACGGATTTAATCTGCGCAGGAAAGCGTATCAGCGAAAGCATTGCACGTTCGTTTGGCGCGTTGGAGCGATGGGCAGCTAGGCTCGCTTGTTATTGTCGCCCTTATCACTTTGTCGCGAAAGGATGTTGTGGTTGAGGGGGGGGGGGGAGGCGCTCTCGGGTTCATATACTCATAATACGTTTGCGGTTGATCACACATATTGGCGTCGGACAGAGTATGCAGATATTATAACCTGAGTCTAGTGTGGATGGCACTTAAGCATTTTTGCAGTGTCCTCTAGTGTTTCAAAATTATATCGGAATTAAGTGTTCACTAATTACAGAACACTAATGTCTAAATTTTTACATAAATATGATTTCAGTTCTAAGCACCAGCTGTGAACGTGCTAAGGGCGTCCAAGAAACTAAAATTATTTTCTACATTTTTATGATATTACAGATTTTTTTTTGCGCTAAAGAAAAATAACGTTACTGTTCAAATGATTTGGCATTTCAATCAAGTTGTCATCGATATCGTGCAAGAAAATCTTAAATTATCCCAATGAAAAGACTTTTGAAGAGCCTGCAAGTATAATGCCGAACATTTTCGTTTTGTTATGCCACGATGCATAATGAGTTAAAAGTCATGGCCTGCGCAGAGCACGGTAATAAACCAGTACCGAAATAATACAGTCAACGCCTTTCAGTGGCTTAAGCTATTTGTTGCAACCGCACACCGAAGAAAATTATACAGTTGGCTGCCGTCAGTGCAATTCAGCAAAATACATTGTTCTCATTAGTTCCGATGAGTAGCTTGTTCGTACAAGCATTCCTCAGACAAAAACTATCTTGTGATTGGTCGCCTTAATTAACAGTAGAATTATACAAATTAAAACGTACATAAAGATTCATATACGCGTGTTTTCGTATGTATAATGCACATTGAATGGTTATTTTTATGCATCATCTATGTGCAGGGACGATAGAACGAAAATAATGTTTTTTTTTTTTCTCGATTTAGTACTGCCGTCGTGATTTAGACTATTTCATAGCCATGGTTGCCTTAGATACCTTTCGGATAAATTTATATTTTGGCAAATAAGATTGTTTTGTATTATTTTGCATTAGAACTATTCTGAACACGTTCACAAAAATAAATATCTGCCTGTAACTACATGTCGTTTAAAGCTGTTAAACGACCCAAAAATATTATTTTTTCTATACTTCCAAGATATTTCATGGTTTTGTGACACAGTATTTATAACTTGTTTAAAATATTAAATAATTTGAAAACTAACATTGTCATGTTTTATAGCGTAAATGTGACATTATCCACAAAAAGTTTGATTCGTACGAATTTCAAAAATTATTGTAACACAAAGTTTACCGTCAGCTAAAGCGTTTATTTAAGTTACAGGAATTGTAGGTTTGCATTTTTTTTTTAAATCAGACTCACTTGGTCTTCCTGTGTTAAGGAATTAACATTTTTTTTTTTAATATTTAGATTTTATTTTAAAACTTAATATTGAAGTACGACAAACTGCAAAACAAAATTTTAAGGTTTGTACGTCATATAATTATAGCAATAGTAATAATTATTTCGAGTTAACGTATTAAATCTCTTCAATTTTGAGATTTGCATAACAAAACATATGAGTTTAAAATTCTTTAAGCTCGTTGTTAATTTTTCTAAAATAATTTTCCTGCATTACCATGTTAATGATCAGGTTATTACTTTAAATCAAAGTGGAAAAGTATGTGAAAATGTAGGCAATAGCTTTACGCTCCTTAACATCCTCCATGTAAATATTGTCATGTATACTTTCTGCAATGTCGAAAGCTACTCAGTGAAAGAAATTCTATATCTTACGAAATTTTTGAAGTTGTATGGATTGACGTTCAGTGGAATCGATGTGTGTTCATTTCATGTACATTAGATTAATAATTTACTTACCAGTAAAATATAAGTCTTCGTAGCAGTTTCGCAGTCGCGTGATCGACGGATGGATACAGGTCATTAGGCCCACGGAAGTGTTAATTCTTCGCAGCGGCATGATACATAATGGATGACATTAATAAACTAAGCAGGTCTTTGAAAAGTAACCTCTTAACCGTAAACAAACTAGCCTATGTCAGAATAAAGATATGCGGCATGGTATTGGACACCCAGATGTTGCCAACTCACCTAATGTTATTTCATCTATAGCCAAGTCCCATTACAGTTCTCGTCATTGCCCTCCCAGATGACTTATAAGAACCAAACATCCTTCTCATCCGTCACTTCTCTCCTGCCTTCATGTTGTCACCATCCTCTTTTATCTTGTCTGGTAACAACCTACTGTCTTCACTCTCCTCCTTGCACTGTTTCTGGATGTCTGCAGCTGTGAAAGACTCAGGAGTGTAAGTAATACTTTGTTGCTCTGAAAATTGACACTGTCCAAAGAAAAATTGGTGTCAGTATATGCAGCAAATTTTGATTATATTAAGGTGACGGCAGAACCTCACAGAAACACAGTCGTGTTAAGAACAGCAGTGCAAGTTAGTAGGATTCGAAAATAATAAAAAGCAAATAACCAATTATAGCTTTAATTTTTTAATTTTTTTTATTGTTAGGAGGTAGTAGATCGTACACGCGTGTAGACGGCCAATTTCAAAACTACCCCCTCCCCCCCAATCCGTCACTCTCTTATCAAAGCCTTAGTTTCTGAAAGGAAAGTGTCACTAATTTACGCACAAGGATACCTTCGTGTTTAAATGGTAGGTATTTTTAGTGATACGTGAGCTGTCGGATACCGTGAACTATTCACAGACGACTTTTGAGATGATTTTCTTTCGGAATGCAGAATTTTATAGGTATTCGGAATTCCTGTCTCGTGTGACTTAAGAGACTTTCCTTTGATATCAACAAATTTTTACACATCACTGGTAGCCGCAGACACGCCGCTTTCTGAAGCAAAGTGACAGCAACATTACTTCAACACGCCGATAGGCAACACAGGTTTTTATCCAGCGAAAATGGTATTTACAGAAAATAACATAGTTTCATTTACTAACTGCATAGCCAAATAAATAGGAGTTAATAATTGCCTGTTGTTTGCCTTGTGTTAGGAATTTTTCTAATTTTTCGTTCTTTCTGCTCTGAGCGGGAATTTGATATGATGGGAGTAAGTAGATGGAAAGTTCGGACTCAATATCTCGTCCCTCCTTCATCGCACATGAGATCCGCAAGTTGCTAGTTGAATATATACTCAGCATTTTGAAGACTATTACACTAAATTGAAAATCATCCACACCACATGCTATTCCTACCTATAAGTGGGTGTACAGGATAAATGAATGCTAGCCACGATAGTTGGAATTTAAAAGTCTATGGCAGTCAGTACAGGAAATTCAAGGAAGGGCACTCTCAGGCAGCAGTTTTGGCCAACTTCGTAAGCAATTACAATGGCATAGTTAGGGACAGGTATTTTTCGCGAGAATATTTATGGCTGTGCTAGACTTCAATATTCTACGTCCACAACCACGACTTGCTTTGGTTATTGGCCGCGTGTCTACGTGAGAAGACTGGGCCAATCGTATTAAAGTACTCCGACCTCCGTGATTCGCGGGCACACTTGAGGCACGGGACATTTAACATATCCAACCACGAAAGTGCATACGAACAAAAGCGTTTTGCAGTACAACAGGTCTTGAAATCATTTCGCTATTAACACCTGTCTGTAGCCATAGTGATGCCGTCCTGTTGAGCCATTTCTTGCGCTGTTGCGCTGAAAATTTATGCATTTCTTTCCGGCGCAACAAGCTATCGTACTAAAAGAATTGGCATCACTCTGGTAAAATATTCGCTTACAAAGTCGGCAAAAGCTATTATCAACTATCACCGTTTCTTTGTTTTTCAGTACTGGCATCCAAAGATGTTTATACTTTTTTTTAAGAAGTTCAGCAATAATTTATGTCCTGCATACCCAAGTATAGTCCATCCACGCTTTCTTCGGCCTTTTGGAATCGAACCTTTGAAAAATCACCCTAGACGTATTGTGTCAACCTGTTTTTCCAATAAAGGTTCAATAAGCGATGCAGAGCGTGTCTCTCTCTTTCTCTCTGTCTCTCTTTCTTCTCTTTCTCGGGAAGATCGTACCACCTGTGTAGGAAAGGTATACATTTTGTTATTTCTAATTTCAGCACATCTCATACTAATTACAGTAACAGTAATGATGTATGAGATTGTAATTTACAACTGAAACGAGATTTTATAAATACCTATTACATGTTATTTAGATGCAACGACATATTTTAGATGCGATGGCGCGACACAGCTCGTTGCGCGACACTTACAAATCCACCAGGTTGGCAGACGTGGTGTGGAAAGCGTTCCCAATATGGCGGTGGCGGGTGACATGCAATGACACGGCGTGTTTCTCGTACTCGTGTTTTTGAAACATCCTACGGAAGTTACAATGTTGTGATAAATATGTGTTTCCACGGCAGAGTGAAATGTGTTGTGATCGTTGCGTATGAAAGGGCGTGGTGGCTGCGTTCTAATCGTTACGCAGGCCAGGTGTGTGTGTGTGTGTGTGTGTGCTGATTTCAAATATGTGAAAAATTTATACGTTTTAACCATGAACTGATGTTATGACGAAATTAAATATTTTCCTTCACGTCTGTTTATCACAACGTCGTACCTTTTCCCTAGCTGTTTGGAAAACAATTGTGTAACGAGCTTACGTTTCTGTGATTTGAATCTCTACAACAATCCCAACGAAATACTAAGCCCGTCCAGATAAAATTAAATAAATAATAAAATAAACCTACAAACCAGTAAGTATCAATGCATGTAAATATTAGCGGAATAAATGTTACGGTAGGCTATGTGTTTGCGTGTTCACCACTATCTTTTACGTTTGTCGATCTACAATAAATAAGCGACACGAGTTGCATGCTTGAATTTACTGCGTCGTTTCTTTGGACTGGTTGTCCCTTCGTCTTAATTTTTATTCTAAACACATATTAATAACAACAGGTTAAAAACTACTGTTGTTTACGCCACAGTTGTAACAAACACTGTCGTGGCAAAATATTAATGTGTATTAAGTGTAAAGTGCTATATCGTGTGTAACAAATAATTATAAAGCTGACCTAAATATTGTTATAGGCCTACATTGTGAACATTCGTAGGAAATGGTTTCTGCAATATGACATAGTTCTTTGAACAGCTGTAAACAGCAACCAACATATTTGACAGCTATAAAAGTAGAAGTCACATGGCAGTGTTTATGTTTACGTGTAGTGGAAGGATACGTAATCAGTACCCAAAAGTAGAAATTTGGCAGGGCTTCAGAAAAGGCCGAAGTTGTCGTGAATCAACTATATAGCGGAAGCCGGCTTTGAGGGACAAGCTATCTATGTACAATTTGCGGCCGACCTGGAAAATGGATGGGGTGGAGGGATGTGGCGGTATAGAATCAGCGGAACGCAGAAGTGCGGTGACATGGAAGCACCCCGAGATAGCCAGCCGGCCATTGGTAACACTGGCATGTTTCCCCACTCTGACTAGGATCCGATGAGAATCGAACTCGGATCGTCGTGGTTGGAGGCTGGCTTGCTAATAGCAAGACCACATAACAACTCCTCTCCCCCACAGGGTAGCTGGATGGTTAATTGTGACATGCAAATTAATAATCCATCGTTTCTTTAATCCTAAATATGCTACAGCGTCATGGAGATGTATGTCGAAATAAGTGCAGTGGCCATGATTATTCCCATGGGATAATTTGTTGACAGCGACATACAAGTGTTGTGGTTTTTACTGATTTTTGTTCCGTTACACATTATCCACACACTCAATATTTCATCTAAAAAGTTTTCTCCGATATTTGTAATAAACGTGTGTTTTATGTTCAACTTTAAAGGTGTGAACCGCTCTTAGGATTCACTGTAGAACGTAAGTTGTATATATGTGTTCGCCTTGTAATTTAGTGACTAACCCGCAGCCGTAGTTTGTCAGTATAATTTGGATACAACCTGTATACTTAGCTTTTTCCTTGCACCTATCCGCTGTCCGGCATTCTGTTGCCAACTCCAGTATCGCCCTCACTCTGCTCGCGATATCCGTTTGTTTGGGTCATCTAATTGCCAGTGTTTGCGAATTTGGTGGTTGCCGGTAGAGGGTGGTTCTTGTCACGCCAAATGGCTTACCGCCAACTGCAGGCGCCAGCTGTGGCTGTGCCATTCTCGCCCGTTATCCAACTTGCAGCGTGGATTTGGCTGGCAATGCTGTAAAGGCGGAGTCTGGTAGCTGTCGAGCAAGCCTAGCCGAGCCTCACCTCAACTCAACCTCGTGTATACGCTGTTCACAGTAAAGTGAGCGCTTTTCAGGCCCTAGTTACTCTTTCTTTCAGCCATTTTTTTTCCTTTAACTGCCTTTTAAAATAAATATTGCCATGAAAGTAATACACACAGCGAGTATATTCCACCGCACTCTTAAGTTAATGTCTAAGGCTAAAATAAAATATTTTGAAGGCTTTCAAAAATGCTCACTTTACCGTGAATAGCCTATATATAATTTTAGAGCCGTTGGTAGGGGAAAAGCTCAGTTTATTTTCCCGATTACAAAAAAAATAAACTTTTACACAGTGTCTTTAGTTTAGATGTCTTCACGTGAGCAAAAAGGCTCGATAGAGTTTACCTTCACACGTATTTCAAATGCGCTTTCGCGTTTGTTACAATTTCGCATTACTCACTTGCATTTCACGTAGCGGTACCATACTTCACAACTAATACTATCTTGGCTGTGCTTGAAGGTTACGACTCCAGTTACTTTGCCCCATGTTACAAACCCCCATGTCCCTCAGAACTATGTTGGTTTGCAGCATGTGTATATCTGTCATTCATTGATGCACTTCCTTTAACAACCAGTAGGATAAAAAATATTTGATTTAGTTTGTTCTATGTTTTGATGCTATTTATCTATTTTGTATTTCACCCCATCTAGTTTATTTCTAGTACATTATACTTATGCTTAACTAAACTAAATATATTTTCTTATACATCCAGCCGTTTCCTCGTGATATTCATACGATACGTACATGCATGTATAGAACATATGCTTATATTGATAAAAGTATAGATGTACACTTTATTTAATAATAGCAATGATTTCACCCATAGACAGTATTATTGCTGGTAACATCAGCTGCATATGTCCAATTATATATTTTGAACGTGATGTTTTGGCACTCTGAAATCACACTGTCATAGCGAACGTTCATTTTACAGTTATCGAACCCTTAAAATATTTCGTTAAAATGCACCATTCCCAATAGCATTAAAAATAAATGTGTAAATATACAACATAATACTGTCATGACAACAAAACATTTGCAACGTCTTTTTAAACAAAGAATTTCTGAAATATTTTCTTTAGTGCTATTTTACATTTTTATTTTGTAGTTACAGCGTGATGACTATAAAGGTGAAACAGCATTTGATATACGCGTGCAAAGTTGACCTTATCGTATAGCTTTCTTGGATGTACAAATGTCACGTTAGAAGTAATAATAGAAAAGTAAATACTGAAGTCGCCTCACGTGGCAAAGTTCGACCAGCATCACGTTTTTATGATATTGGTAAACGTGAGTACTGTCGCGTGTTAGTTTTTTTCCCCTGTTTGTGTGTTTGTTTTGCGAACGCACTGAACTTTGCAACGACTCAATTTTGTGTGATGCAGACAAAATATATGTTAATCCCAGCCTGCAATAAAGGTGAGTGGCGTTTCTTCGATTGATTATACAATGTGTTTCTTTATTTGGGATTTACATTGGTCTCTTATTTGTAAGTAATGAATTAACGTGAGACAAAGATATTCTGAAATGAACGCGTTATGCAATATGGTCGCAGTATTTAAGTGATAACCTCAACCAGCAACGTACTGATAAACTCATAACGTCATAACTGAAATTCTTGTTCGTCAGAAACTTAATTTTTCTACCTGCAGTTTCTATGTGGATTAAAGGGAAACACTTATAATTTTTCAGTTTTAGTCAATATTACAGAATGTGAGCTAGTGTGAACCAAAATTCAGTCGACAAATACATAACAACACTATAACAAATAACAACACGGAAATGATGTAAGCACCTCGCGCTAAATCATTCAAAGAAACCAAGTGTACTAGCACAACTAAACTGTACGTAAGTATAACTTACCATTCTTCTATACTTCTTTGAAACTCCAACCATACCGCAGAAGTAGTAAATAATTAATATTTATTATTTGCAGTTTTCACAAAGGGATATGTTATGTTGACAATTAAAATATACAGAATTTGTTGATAGCGATATAAAGGATGCTTCATTTCAACGACCACATCATGGCGAACGAAGATGTTTATGTAGGTGATGCGTTACCAAAGTTTGGAAATTATAATTTAAAAAACTTAGAAAAATGTTTGCTTTCCAACGTATCCGTTTTGTGTCTGTAGGATCGTAAGAACTGTTTACGCGCTACACCAAACCGCAAAGCTACATTTAATATAATCGTATTTTTACACATGGCCCCGTTTTGCACCACTGTCTAAACAGCCAGGAAGGAGACCACAAACGAGTTTTGTAAACTATCAAAGCATAACATCGGGCTGAAGTGTAGTGTATCAGCTATCGAAGAAATGTGCAAAGAACAGAAAATGTGGGTCAAGCTAACCTCACTTCTCAGTCCGTAGTCGACCTTTGGTTAATGAATATACTTATTAGCTTCTCCTGCCACCTAATTCCATTCCTCAGTAACATGCGTACTGTCATGAGCTAGCTTAGCTCATGACAGTACGCATGTTACCAGATACGTGTTATAACTGTCGTATGAAGGTCTGCAGCACACGAAAGGCAAAGTTCGTGTCACCACCGGCATATTTGCATTGGATAATTTTCTACAAGAAAAGTCATTCATACGTGTATCATACGCATGCGCACAAACATTTGCGACATCGTAGGGCCGGTGCTCAACATCCTACCATGAAACAACTTTTCTCATTGTCCACGTAGCCGCTTTTGAAACAACGTTCACGACAACATTATGGATGTGCATAATCTTCGTCCTCAACCGTGTTTCCTGCAAGGCTGAATGAAACCTTCAGATTACTTCCCTCGACCTGCCAGAACTTAGTCCCCCCCCCCCCACCCCCTCATCCTACCAACCACTTTCCGGTCCAAGTACCATCTCCCATTTCGTTTTTCTCTCGTGCACCCTCTTAAAAGGTCACGCGTGCTAGTAAAAACGCATGAGAAAATCCCTGTTTAATACGTCTGTGTCGGTAGCCAGAAGCATGGAAATATAATAGGACGTTGGTCCTTTCAGTTGCGGTAAGCGTTCCATGGGGCAGCTGTTCCTTGGGGGGGGGGGGGAACAGAGTTACGCAACGACGCTGCATGGAAAACCACACCATTAACCAAGCTGCGATATAGTGACTTTGCAGTCTAGCGCTTATTGATGTAACTTCGTTCGTATTGGGATCTGAAAACGACAGTGAAATATGAACTTTGTAATCTTAAGTTGCAAGACCGGGTCAACCGGTCCGTTTGCTGTTCAAATGTGCGACGAAAACGATCTTCAACGTCTTAACTATCTTCATTTTGCTTCATATGATCTTTGGAAAAAAAAATGGTTGTATGTCTGTCACTAATTTAACGTGAGTATTTACAGACTTACGCCCACTAAAATCAGCAGTGGATCGCCAAATAAAGCTTCCAGCATTTCTGTTTTCTTACCTTCACAGAAAAAAATTGGCAAAGGGTAACATTTTATATTTGTAATAATTTCTACGTAATCACATAGTTGACACAAGTAATCTGATTCTATGTCAGTGTTAATTTATACTTGTTATAAAAGGATATTCAATGGACAGAATACATTAAATGACACAAATGAAAGTATTTAAAAAAACAAATGCACTTAAAAATATATTAACCCTATAATGCACTTAATTGCCTGTATATACGGTGCTGAAAGTTGTCTGCAAATAGTATTCTATAAATTAATGTTGACGAAACTTACCGTGGCCCCCTTTTATATATTGTTTTAATGTAAATTTGTCATTTGGTAAGTGAAATAGTTTACTTCCCGTAAGACACTAAAACTGTGATTTGGCTATGCTCAGACGCAAAACAAAAATATGTGGCCTGGTGTATTTTTGGGAGGAAATTATTATTTGTACGCAAATTAGTATTTCGAACGATTGTAAAATAATATTCTTTTTTTTTGTTACAAGCACTTACAATAGGGGTAGTGGCGGAGTACCGTGGGAGGTAAGGAAACGTGGTTCGTGTGTACCGGGCCCAGAGGGCGAGATGGTATCTGCGCTCGACGAGCCTACATCTCACTTCACAACACGTCTGGCCTAATGATGCCGGCCCGCTCCAGCTCCCGCAAGATGCGCGCCATGTGACGCCAGTTATGCGCCTCACGTGCCGCGCGATGTTGCGATTAAGTTGACACGACGCCTTCTTTATACACCCACCTCCCTTTCTTCTCTTCTTGTCTTCCTTCGTGTCGTCATCGTCTCTGTGTTATCGTGCGTCGCCGTTCGATGTGTCGCGGAGGATTAACCCTAACAACGTTGTGGCTCCGCTCGCCGGCGCTTAAAGGAACGGCTTCACACTTTTTCCCAGAAATTCGTCGTCTTCGTTTCATAACTTCAGATTCACAGTATTTACTGATGATGTACGATTATATAAGCTATTGACGGTAAACTGAGCACTTTATTATATTTTATTTTAGCCTTAGACGTTACTTACGAGTGCGGTGGAATATATATACAATGTATTTATTACTTGCATGGTAATATTTATTTTTAAATGTGGTTACAGGATAAGAAATGGCTGAAAGGAAAAAGTGACTAGAGCCTCAAAAACGCTCACTTCACCGTGAACAGCATATAGATAATTTACGTTTTTACAGTTGTTTAATAATTGTGTGGCAAATTTTAATTGTGCGTTATCTGCTAGGTCTAAAAGTCAGAAACATGTTAATATTTTATCAATAGGTTTCTGTATTTTTGCAAGCAGTAAAAAAAAAAAAAAAAACACAGTGAAAATTAGATATAAAAGTATCAAACATCTAGTAATTGAAAATTTTCCATTGTCAAACATTTCCAGTGATACTTCTGAAACTGAAATTACGACATGAAAACGACGAATTTCTGGAAGAGGGTTGAAGCATACCGGGCGCTTGAAACTGCATTGCAGCATGTTTGAAAAATGCGTTTTATTTACGAAACTACTAACCGTGTCCACAATATGTTCACGTGCGCAAATGAAACGTACCCCAGACGGGGACGGAATGGCACTTTCAATGCATCACACATGCTGTAGACATTATTTTGGAGTCCTCCAACATCGTTAAAAAGAGGCTTTTTTTCAGACTGCTGTATCTTAAAACATACTAAAGGCTGTTCACCGTAAAATGAGCACTTTTGAAAGCCCTGCTTAAAATATACTTGTATGCACGCTGGGTATTCTTTTACCTTATGTAAAATTAACATTGCCATAGGCCTCATCACTTTATTCATGCGTCGGTCTGGTGAAACTTAGAAATTATTAGAAAAGTAAATATTTTACTAATCTAATCATTTTTACACTTCGATGCATTAAAAAAACAGAAAGCGAAAGAAATAATTAAGTTATAACAAATGGTTACCTAACCCTTTTTATTCGACGTTAAGATATCGAACTACTTTCCTTCCATCGTTACCAACTTTACTGGGCGCATGAAACTCAGTGCGCCCGTTAAAATAAATGCAAGGTGACTTTATCCTAAATTTGATTTGAAAAGTACTCACTTTATCGTGAACAGCCTTTACCCGGAAATGCACGAAACTAAGATAGATGCCTATATTGGACCATTGAAGTGATAGGGTCGTCGCTGAAAGTCCTCTAGGTACACGCAGCACAAGAACACTGACACGCCAGTCGGAAGCCCTGCGCATAGTGACGATGGCGCATTTGACGCGCGTGATATTGTCGTCCTTATCGCCCTTGAGCTTCTCGACATCGAACGCGGAAACATTTTCAGGTGGGTGGACCCCTTAATGTAGAGACGCCATGAGCAGTATTTCCTGCAAGAACGCATCTCGCATTCGTTTGTTATTTGCAATCATCTCGCCGCACCGCAGCTTTTTAGTATCGAACATGGGTGTTCTCAGTATCGACTTGCGGTGCTGTCACCACATTTTCGTGCCGGTTACCTGGATAGAAAGTGACTAGGCTGCAGTTGGATGGTATTAAAGTTAAGCGTCATTTAAAGGCGATACTAAACTACACTGTATAACTTAGGGCGATATCCGTGGCTGAGTTTCTAAAGCTGCCTGCGACCAGCAGTGAGTGAGTGAGTGAGTGAAGATATTTTGGGCGGCTCTTAACAGCGAGGTCTTGGGAGCCGAAGAGGGTGTTTGAGGTGAATATGGAGTGGCGCCGGAATGAAGGAGTTGGGGGAAACGGGAGATGCCCGAGAAAACCCGCCGACCAACGTCCGGCACGATTTCCACTTGCGAAAATCCGGTGACCCGGCTGGGGATTGAACCCGGTTCGCCTTTGTGAGAGGCGAGCGTGCTAATCGCTCGGCCACCGAGGCCCCTGCGACCAGGAGGTTCTGCGTGTTACAGCCACGGATAAGCCATAGACGTGTGTCGTTTTCAGGTACAACTTTAAATTTTAGGTAAGCTATGTAGACTTAAAGCAGGGATCCAATTAGACATTTAAAATAAAATAAAAATCGAGTGGGCAGTAGGATATCCCTGATATAATGTACATATAACATTTATATGTTTGTGTGTCTATATATTCGGCGTGCTAATTGGATCCCTGCTTTAAGTCTACATAGCTTACCTAAAATTTAAAGTTGTACCTGAAAACGACACACGTCTATGGCTTATACGGCATGTATATATATATATATATATATATATATATATATATATATATATATATATATATATATATATATTATATATGTATATATATATTATATATATATATATATATATATATATATATATATATATATATATATATATATATACATATATATACATGTATATATATATATATATACATGTGTATATATATGTATGTGTGTGTGTGTTTATATGCGTTTGCATTACGGGTGACAACGATATTTGTAGTCTGTGCCTGTGTTTACGCGATCAACCTGATGACATCCGATCATGGTATACAGAAGATCCATCCGAGGATTTTTTCGAAGTGCTAATTACTTCCTACGTTATGATATAACTTTTTTTGGGGGTGGGTAAAAAAAAATCGACAGTTGTTCTGGATACTTTCGACACAGAAAATAATGTAATCTTAAAATCAGTTTTCATTTTTTAATTCTGGCATAAAGCAGCAATATTGTGTAAACATTTACGTGTTCCTTATGCTTATTTTTATTTACAAAAACAAGATATTAAGAGAACAAGAACGGTAGTGGAGAATATTTACTATAGTGATGCCGTAAAATTCAGTACACACGTAGAATAAAAAACCAAAACAAATTTTGACTATGTTTCAAGTATTTGCATTTTGTACTGCAGCAACTTCACATTTTGTAATATTGTCATGGATCACTGTACAGAAATTACAGAGGCAATACTTTCCACACTGCCTGGGGGAAAAAAAAACATGTCGAGTGAAATATTTGTATTTAAATTTGGTACTGCATAAATTATTCGCTGTTAAAAAGTTTGATTGGTTTTTGGTGGAATTTCGGTGCTCTAACTACACAGGGAATATAACTGAGCAATAAAAGTCTTCAAAGTTCAGCTTGACTAACTAAACATTTCGCTTTTCTCTGCAAATTTGTGAATTTTTCATAGCCTACACGAATACTTCCGCAAGTGACTACGTAAATCTTTCTAACTTTTTTAGATCTGGCCGTACGTTTGAATTCTCGGCGAACAATGAACCGCAAACACCCCCCCCCCCCCCCAGGCTAACGACGCCTTCCCCGGGCTGTCAGAACATGATGGAAAGGCCATCTCTTCTCGGAAATATTAACGAGAGCCTGGCTGGATACCAATCTGGTCCTCCCTCCACCCCCTGTCCCAGGGATAAAGTTATTATGTTTTGAGAACTTTATCTTGTCGAGAACGGCGATGGTGGGAGGAAGGAACATCCTGTGGAACAGTCTCGCTATTAGTGCGGGCCAGCTCCGGTCGCAGGACTGAACACGGGGAGAGGACACGCTGCTCTGCATGCTAATGTCCTTCCTCGACCCCCGCGCACAGGACATTCTCTGGAGGCCGCCATGTATAGGTCCTCTGGTAATTGCCAAGGGCAGGAGGGCACGGCAGGGTAAAAAAAAAAACACGTGGACCCCTTCGGCTCTTTTCTGGGAATGTTAAGATAATACAAGTCAGCATTTTTTGTACCCATCCGAATTATGTACCATGTACTTTTTTTCTCCCAAGCGCGATACATTTTAACACGAGGTTTGATGGACCGGATCTGAACCGTCGTGGTCACCCATCAAATTTTAAATTAGTCTGTAGTCCATTGCCTGCCGACTGCTATCAGATGGGCATGTACAAATAACTTAATTATAAAATAATGGACCGTGTTGGTTTATGTGTATATTGAGCACGTCCTCTTAAAACGGTAAAACAAATGGTTCGGTAATGATTCACTTCCTAGACGTTCGTCGTTCAGCCATTAGACGAGCATATTTGACTTTTATTTCAAACTACTCCATAATTCATGTTCTTCGTGGCATTAGCTGTCAGTATTCCCGCTGCAAAAAAAAAAAAAACAGAAAAGTTTATTATTCGGCTCATGTTTCGGCTTCTAGCGATGCAGTTAAACATTCTGATCAGAATAATTATCGACTATATATAAAATACGAGAAGGGTATTTTCTGTAGTTTAGAGCTAAGTGGAATGTACTGTATACGAATGGCGCAACTTGATTTCGCTCTTGTAACTTAATATTCACGAATCTACAGCTTAAAAGGTATTTTCTCGTCGTTCAAATGCCATATTACATTAATAGACGTAAATAAAGAAATGTTAGGTGAAAAACATCAGAATATTAAGCAAAAATAAGAGACCCAAGAACACGGAATGTAATGGCGTAAACTTGCGCAGAAAGTTCCCGCGCGTCTTTTAAGCGGTGTTGATTTTTAGAACTAAAATAATTTTAAGTTACTTCGTTACTTTTGCAAAGTTGAAGACCGTTAAAGCTGCCTTAAAACGCAGTGAAATCAATTACATTTTCGGAGTTAAATAACTTATAGGCTACTACTATTTAGTAAAGTACTTACTGCTTACAGTGTTGTTTTGTTACTATGTAAAAATAATGATTTGAACGTACATCTTCACCCGTCTTCGGTATGAGTGAGTTACACTATCGGACAATTGACAACGCGTTCTTCAGCGTCCACAGATTTCCAAAGTTTAAAATTAAACAATTAGTTTAAATTTAAACGAAACAAAACGCCAACAAATAAACCTTCTGCAAATCCCTTAAAAATTGAATGAAAGTAACTGTATATTTTAATGAAGGAGATAAAGCGTGCAATAGAGGCCCAAGTAGAGAATAATTATTTCACAGTATTAACATGTGTAAACTTTTAAAAAAGTATACCTAATTGTCAGATTGTTATAATGCCTTTTGATGTAATGATTTCGCCTTTTTCTATGCGACAGATTTCAGTTTCGGCATGTCTAACGGTTTACAAAAAAAACATTATGCCATAACGGTAATGGGAACTCTTGTCCACCAAGGATAGCAAACACATCGATATTCTACTCACGTCATAATTCCCTTTAAATGTCGACCACCTTTGAAATCTTCGCCCACAGGTAGTTTACGGAATTCACAGGAACTACTTGTTCACTCAGCGGAATAGATGCATGCACACACTAAGAAATTATTCTAAAGATTACCATATCAATGTCTACGAATATTAAGAACGTGCGAATGGTAAACTATTTTAACATACGTCCATGGTACCGTTCCTACATTCGCTCAAGAAACAGTCAAATGCGTAGGGAAGTCCCCAACCTTGTAAAGTAAAAACGCTCTACATTCCTATATTTGCAGTCTGGCATGTGATATTATTTCCACACAATGTATAGGTTAAAAACTTCAGTTACAGTTTAGGAAGTTGACCAGAAAAATGCATACAGCGCAGAAACGAATCCACACTACAAAACATTTATAAACAGTGAAAACAACTTCGCCTCCCCCTTATACAGCGTGTTCAGTGGGTGACAACAAACCGTAGTTCGGGAAAACCAAGTATTTTGGGAATATGATTTGGACTTGTAAATTCTCCTGTAAAATTTTCTGTTCACTCTTCGGAATGTATACTATTAGTAATCTCCTAGCAATATTTTCCGCCAGCAGCCCGAGGAAATCCAGTTCAGTGGTGTAGGCAGAATTTAATTCGGGGAAAGGCGAATGTCAGATGTCAATAAAACAATATGTGATATTACAGGCAACATGTGGCTGCGGGATAGAGAGAAAGTCTAACCCCCTGCTGCCATTCGCCCTCGGAAGTATGAAAATGAAAATAAAGTATATTTGACTATACTGTATTGTTCCACTTCCACAACTATGGTATTTTCCTACTCAGTTGTACAAGTTGAATTATTGAAATACGCATGTGTGTTCAAAATATCTTATAGACGTCAAATTTGTGGAAAATTTAACTGTGTAGTTGCAGTTATTAAATCCAAACACGTATCTGCAAAATGATTTTCCTTGCGATGAAGAGATCATAAGCAGGTAATGGTTCGTAACAAAAGCAATTTTCAGCGAAATAAAAATTTCCGTTTGTTTAGTTTTTATATATTCCTAACTGGATGACGGAATTTAAAATACAGCTGTAGTGATCGGACTAGGGAGTAGTAACATTAAAGCACGGGAATTGTGAATGATCTATTGAAACAGAAATACACATTACCACCAGTAGGCCTTACTGTATTCGCGCATGTATCATTTGCAGTATTATTTCTCAAAAGACCGCTTGGTTTAAAGACATGCGATTATTGAACTGTAGTAGTACATGCTTGGCTTCAAGAACTTTATAGAATTAGCAGAGTCTTTCTGAACATGCTAACAACATCCCTTCCTACTGTTATTTCCCAGTACCTTACGAAAAGTTATCTCGCCTTAACGAAGTCTAACTGTTACACCAAGTCATTAAGTGAACATATATTTGCCACTTTATTCACCCTACTAAATAAAAAAAGTATATAATGCAATAGTTATTTGGACTGCGTGAGTCACCGTAGGTTCTGGCGGCGTATCTGTTAGTATACCAAAATACGTTATACTGAAAGTTTGGACTCGAGTCCGACGTCACACATATGAATTGTTAACAGATAACCCTTATACACACTTCTAAGAGAATGACGGCTACATGTTTAAGAAGAGGTAGAAAATTAATTGTGTAAGTCACTAAGGTAACTGTTAGGCAAGCATGAAAGTTCGTTGCACAATTCACACAACTTACTACTGATTTGCCTACAACATTTTCCTGGATCCTGATGAACAGAAATTATTTTATAACCCAAGCTGCAAACTTCGCAAATTCTTCAACTCCGTAAGGCGTTCGCCTACCTTACATTTGAAGTACGTTGCAGCTTGTTTGAAAATTGCGTTTTTTTTGACGAAAATATTAAACGTGCCTCAGTTAATTTGCCTACGAAAAGAATGCACATTCCAGACTATGACGGAATGGTACTTTCAATCAACGCACATTGAAAATATTATTTTCATGCCCTCCAATATAGCAAGAAACGGCTTTTCCAGACTGCTGTATCTCAAAACATATGAACCTGATAGGTTTACATCCGAAACTACAATAGGGACATGCATTGAACTTTGCTACAGAGTGGCATGCAATAACCTTACTTATTAAATTCCCGAAGTTATACGATCACAACGAAACTAGTTAGTGGTTTTGCGCGTAGAGGCGACACTGCTTTATATACGCCAGTAGGCGTCACCCGTAGCGCTTCATCAACATTTGCCTCAATACGCGACCGCTCTAAACCGCACTATCTACAGCTTCGAATCTCACGCATACACTCCGAAAATGTTGTGTACTGAATTCGGTAGACGTCAGTTAACAGAATTTTTCTCAGAAACCTTATACGCGATAATTTTAGCGAAGGTCGTGAAGGCGTTAGGCATACATTGGGGTCATGACGTTCTAAGTTGAAATCCAGAGTAACACATACAGTTTATCGACGTAAGTTCAGTTTAATTTAGAATATAATCGCCTACTTCCCAAGAGGTAAGCATTAAAAAACCAGTGTTTATATTACAGTTCTTTTTTAACCTGTCAGTTGTTACATAGTTTGAAAAAAATGATTGTAAATTCTACTTATGATGGATGTACGTGAACTAGAAAATATCTTTCCTTCGTAAAAAATTTCCTAGGCGGGCACCATAACAGCAGGGCTGGTCAATCCGGAACACATGTTCTGTGAGTTTTCGAGACTAATGTATTCAAGTCCACTCTAACACGATTCGGAACTCGGTTTGACCAGAATTTAATGCCAGGTACGTACGGTCAACAATCGTGATTGCCAGACTCGTACTGGAAATTGCCTCTAGCGGTGTGCTGTTTCCAAGGAAATGCCAGGTACGTACGGTCAACAATCGTGATTGCCAGACTCGTACTGGAAATTGCCTCTAGCGGTGTGCTGTTTCCAAGGAAATGCGTGTGACCTGTCTTCGAAAGCGTTTCCAAATTGAATTTATCCAATACACGTACAGCTAAGTGGTGGTGTCACACAATTTTTAAATTTTTTACTCCAAAACCATTTGATTAATTTGAAGTTTTTATTTAAGCCTACGTTCTTTTAACAGCTGCCTTGAGCAGAGAGTTACTCATAAAAGCAATGTTATAACAAATGCACGCTTGAATAACGTGTATCTTACAAGACTTGATTTCAAATGTTATTTTGCAGCTTCTGAACTTGAAGATTTGTGTAAGTTGCATCTCCCGGATAAAAGTTTGCACTTTCATTTTACGCGTTATGCAGCGAACGAGGTCTTCTTTGGAGCATGCAAATATGGAAAGATTATTTTAAAAGGAGTTCATTGTTGACCTAAATACATTTTCTTAGTTGCTCAGCTGAAGATCAATTTATAAAAATCCTCGCGTGAAGAGAAGTTATTTACCTTCCCGCCTATACAAGAGAGCTGTTGTCATTCCTGGAAATTACGTCAAGGTTGAAAGAGGGCCATGTTGTCTATGCCCATAGGCCACGGGCCTCAGAACTTTATTCATGCTTCAGTCAAGGGTAACTGTAAAATTATTAGGAAAGTAAATATTTAAAAAATTTGATAATTTCTAAACTTCTATGCATTGGAAAAGCAGACAGGAAAATATATAACTTAAGTTATCACAAATGATAACCTAACACTTTTTATTCGACGTTACGATATGGAACTACTTTCTATACTTCGTTACCATCTTTACAAGGCGCATGTCACTCAGTGTACCCGTTAAAATATATGCAGTTAGGAGCAGTGACTTTTTCTAAGGTTGATTTCAAAAGAGCTCACTTTATCGTGAACAGGCTTTACCTGCCGAGGTTTACGCTTAGATTGAGGCCGATTTTCGTCTTCTGCGCTTGTCCTTAACATTGATTAAACAATATTGCCAATATAACTGTCCAGATCACATGGACGTGTTTCTCTGTACGTGTGATTTTTCAAAAGACTCACTCTTTTGTGTGAATAAAATATTTTGACTAAACTGAGTCCTTGCTGGTTGCAGCATCTTAAAACTAGGTAAGGTGAATTCTACAAACGCTTCAAAGCACTTAAATATATTAATGTTTTCTAACCACGAATGCCTCCACGTTTGCTTTGTTATATTGTTGTATAGTGCTGTTGACCAATCTGCAGTCCAGTGTTGTAACACTGAGAGATGTTACGGCGCATCTGGCACACACACTCCACGCAATATCCAATGACGCCGTCCACTGTCCCACACGGAGTGCCGCTGCCGGCGTTACTGTCCCATTCGACTGAAACGTGATCTGACGCTACGTGCGCTCGGGTCGCGCACTTCACCATCCCGCGCATCGCCAGCTAAGGCGGCGATATGCCGAGCTTCAAAGTCGTCTGTGGCCGAGCTTTTGTTCCTCCGTTGTCCTCGTGTATCTTCTTCACGCAAACTATTGAGAGGTATATAGAAGTGGTATGGACCCCCCTCCCCTTTCCCCCTGCCCCTTTCGAAAAGTCAAGAAGCGAGAGTGCGGTACGGGCGACAGTAACACAGTAACACGCACGCCTACTGTCTCATCGCTCCTACGCACAAGGCGTGCAGTATTTTCGTAGTAACGCTGTTCTCTGTAAATTAGATCCGTTACAGCAAGGTTTTATTACACACGGTGAAAGCCCACCGATCAAAGTACGCCTGTATCTTTGTACTTTTCTCCTTCCTTTTAATGAAACCGCATAGGCAAGATTTGAAAATGCGATATTTGACAATTTTCAGGGATTTCGTTTCTCCAAGTATGCTCTTAATATGACAAAAGTAAAAAATAGGGCATTGATAATTGTTTTTTAAAATCTTTTTTGACAAAAAGTCGTATTTTCAGAACATTTATTTACCGAGTCCGCGTATTCGTCCAAACAACTAAATAGTATGGGCGTTATGGTTTCATTTCACTTTTGCTAATCGGATAAACCCTTTAATGTCAAATTGATATCAAAGGTTAATCCTTAATCCGATCATAATCATATGAAAAATTGTTAGTCCGATTTTAACCATATGAAAAAGTTTTCGTTAATCTTTAATCCGATCTTAATCTGATGGAACATTTTTTTAAAATTATGATCGGATAAAATATAGTAAAACTTTGGCTGATTGATGCAATTAATTTACTTAAATTAATCAATCAAAAATTGTTGTGATAAGTGTGTAGTTTGGTGTAATAGTGTGCTAACGGATAAATCTATTATTTTCTTTCTTTATTTTTGATGTGGGATGGGGATTATCTCTGGTAGATGTTCTCAGGACGACCGACGACTGACACTCGACTGAGGCGTGGCATGCTGGGGACAGCGCGCGCGCGCGCGCGCGTGTGTGTGTGTGTGTGTATATATATATATATATATATATATGTATGTGTGTGTGTGGTGAGTTTTGTGCAATAGTGTCATAAGTGTTTTTGGGTTTAGAGTTGGATATTGCTCGTAGACGGTGTAGGGAGATAGACGACTTTGAAAGATACTATTATTCCGAATAAATAGCAGTGCTGACACAATACACGAGAGAAATTTCGGAGTGTTTAAACTATATATTTTTCAAACGAGTTCTACCTATTAATATAAATAACACGAAAGAGAAGTATAACGAACACAACTATATGAATAACCTGGTCTCAAATTATGTGAGTCTCCAGGTGTCTTAAATAAAATGAATTAATGAGCTACAATGAAGCAAAAATGACCCTACAAACTTATAAATTAGATGGCAGTCTTCCTAACCACATTAATAAGGGATTTGAAAAAATGTACAAATTACACGTACCTTACATGATTTAAAAACACATTCGTCCGCCTGTGAGACTGGTGAGGAAGTTTTGAAATGAAATCCACATGTTAAAATAAATTATCTTGTTAATACTCGTAGAAAAGAAAATGTTTAACAATCAGTGAATTTAATATATGTGCATTCGCTCGGGAGGTCGATGCATTACTGACTTGGATATACCACTTATGCAAAGTTATAAGTTGAACGAGGTGTTAAGAGCAAACAGAAGCTGTGTGTGCGTCGGCCTAGATTAAATTATAGACTGGGCTTAAAAAACTCAGAAATGGACGAAAAGAGATATGAATACGATTTATGAGACATTATGATAAAAATTATGTTTACAATGCACATACTAATACACAAATGCCACTAGTTGAATTAAAAAAACACTTAATGAAATTGCACAAACACCTCTCCCAAAACATGTCTGTCTGGCTGCAGTGTATTATGTGCAGAGACATATAAGCGAGTCCGATGTCTGGCTGGCTGAGAGGTCAATCAATGAATGAGACGTGGAGCTTGAGGCGGTATTGAAATGACGGGAAATACTATGAATACGACTCACTAAACCATTTCCTCACTACTCATACGCATTCTGAATTATATCTATAAAAAAAAATCTCCCGACCAAGCTACTATTAACGACGAACAATTGAATCACGTCTTCCAAAACATTTCACATGAAATTTAAAAAAAAACCCAGATTTTTAACACAAATTTCCATTGAATGGTGAGAAGAAGTTCTTAATCCCGCAAAGCGTAATCCTGTAACGCTTTATAGAAATGTAGTATACACATTTTATGAAATTCACAAACATCCTCTAAGAAAAATTATTAAAAATAACGTACTAGAAATTACCATTAAGTCTGCGAAATTCACGGCACTAGTTAACGAAATGGTAGTGGAAAATCCTTTAAACTGTCATAGACTGATCTCAGAAATGTACTTGACACGATAAACACATTATATCTGCCTAACACACAATTTTTTTTTCCGATTAATTGAGAACTTATACATTTTTTTAAATATTTAAACGATCGCTGAAGCTTGTAGGAGATACTATCCCTTAACGAGAATCGCGGCTTACAGTCAGGCGTATGATATGTCTAGGGCCGAGGCACACCGAACCCCGCTGGCTGCTGCGCCGGTGGTGTTCAGTTCTGCGTCAATCCAGGACAAGTTTTTACGAAGAACTAAGATGGTGCCAACCCACGAGAACTGTTTGCATCTCTCCTGACTGCCTGTACCCTCCCCCCCCCCCCCCCCAAAATTCCTCCTTTAGACCGGACCACTTATTCGGCGATGCATCCCACTCCCCATCCAGCCCTGAGCACGTTTTCAGATGTCTTGACCTCTACCCTGTCCAAGGCGATGCACCCCCAATATTGGTCCAACACCACGACTCGCAAAACTCCTTCTAGCATCACACACCCTTGAACCCCTCCAGCCCAGACCGTGTGTCTTTTCCCGAGACGAAGACTGTCTGCCTGTCTTACTAACTCCCTCCCCTTACACAGCGAATTTTGGACTCTTCCAAAGCCTTTATTTGTTCGCAAAACTATGCTTTACCCATGAATTGTGGACTCTCCCGAAACTCTGCCTTGTTTGGTTCTGTGAGAGGAATTGTTATTCCCCTGTCACCTCTCCTGACTCGCCATACCTAGAGCAAGTCAGCAGCCTTCAAAACGTTATGCCAGAGGATGTTTGAAAAAATTCTGGTTTTTCGACTTTCAAGTGTCTAAATGATTATTTCCATCGAATAAATATTTAACAAATTTAGCTGAAATATTATTCTGTTAACATTTATACCCATATTGAAAATTATAGCTGTAGATAAGTAACTATATTTACAGAAATGCAATTTATTGTTTCCGAATAACTTTTGCTAACACGATAAATTATTTTTACATATCTTCTACCAAATTCCACATAGCGAGGTGAAAACTTTTATAAATGTTTGATGAAATATTCGGAAAAGTAAATTTAATTTCTTCCATTTTATTATTAGCGAATTTAATGCTATGAAGGAAATGAAAATATATCATTTATTTTCTAACACTGGAACCCAACCCGTGTATAGGTTGTGCATGCAAATGTTTAAGAGAAACTAGAAGATAGTGATGTTAAGAACACGCAATGAACATTGGCCTATATTTAGTCCTCTCTCATTCATTCTTCTATCCTCTCTCTACAGCTTTGAATCCCATCGTTAACACAGGATTGATATTCTCTTTCCTTTGTCATATACAGCCGTTATGGAAAAATTTTACACTCTACATGCAAAAAACTTCTTTAAGAAAAAATTTAACTTAAATAAATAAGTTGGGAACATTTTAAATTCTTTGTTTTAAGAAATGTATACTTAAAATGGTTTAAGCACACTGGATTGTTGCTTAAATGCTAATTCAATGAAATGATAATCCAATGAACAATTAGATTGATTGCACAATAAATTGCACTTCCGGACACCATTGCTAACAACAGGTTTACTAAATCAAATAACACAAAATATTATTTAAAATATTTTTTTATTTAGTATCATAATTTTACAATTACTGTATTTCAATCTTTTAAGATCTTTATTTTTAACCCACGATTTGTGTGCGTTTGAGAAACCCCTCCATCGAACCAAAGAAATATATTTTTTCCTTTTAATGATCTTATTAATCAAATATCCATTTGCAGAACTAACTTTTTCAGTTCATGATCGTAAAAAACACCTTTTATGGGCTGTGCATCATATATTTCTATTTAATACACTCTGGGATGTGTTTCTGTAATTGAAATAATTTTAAATATTTCATAAGACAAATTAACCTTAAATTTTTTCTCAAAGTTTCCTTTTTGCTTCGAGATACATATATATTCGCCAACTTTGATCTTTTGTTTTCTCTCGTCGATAACTTTAACATTATTATTAATGGGTTTAATTCAAATATTATCTGTTACTTATTTGGGCACCATATTTATAGTTCTATAATACCTAGAATTATAAAACTTTCCTATTTCAGGCAAAACATCCACCCATTTGTAAGTCCCTTTCGATGTGAAATGTTTTTATATTAACTGCTTAATCGATTTGTTGTATCGTTCTACAACACTGGCTTTAAGGTCTGAGAATAAGTTGCGTAGCGATTAATACCATAATTTGTCATTAGTTTCCAGAATGGTGTAGAAAATATTTGGTTCCTCTGTCGGTTTGAAGCGAATTTGGTTTTCTCTCATTCAAAATGGTTTTCATTGCATCGCTAATCTGTTTCCCAGGTTTGTTTTTCAAAGGTATAGCCCAATCATATTTCAAATAAACATCTGGTGTGGTTAAAATATACTTATATCCTGTATTGTATTTGGAAAGCAATGCCATTTCACACAAATCGACTTGAAAAAGATTATTTAACCCTGTAGTAATAACTCTTCTTCTAGGATATTTTATTCTGGCTGGAGCATGAAGTTGTTTAGATATATTACTAAACTTCATTGGTAATATATCCATCTTCATTCAGCACTTCAATAATAGAAACAATTTCCTTCATGTGTGAACTATTACCAGATTCACTCGAATAAATGAGAAGTTTTAATCTATCGACTATTTCATTAGGTTTGTTCCAATATACAGGAGAAAACTGGTTGTCAATCTCATCTTTATATATTCCACTTCCGACAATATCTCCTATTAAATGTAGTTTCGGGTGTTTTTCATTTCCTAAATGGTTATTCGCCTTCGTATGATGAAGAAATTCTTCATATTGTTCCAAATATGTGTTGGAATATCCATTTGGAATGTTTTTAAAATAATAATTCAAACAAACATTGACTCACATCAGTTATGTAATCACCTATTTAAATTTTATTGTCATACAAAAATGTAATTACCGAATCGCCCAGAAACCATGTGTTTCCATTTTAATAGACACCAAATGACTTATAGTGCATAGGTAAAGTATGTTTTAAATTTAAATAACGATGTGTTAAATGAGAAAGGGGTTCCTTTTTCTTTTTCTTGAAATGTTCTTCTTCTGATTTAATTTCCAAAGGTATTTTATTAGGCGAATTCAACACAATGTAATACATCCATTCTACTCGTAACAGGTTTAAATATTTTTTAGTTTAAAGCATCCCATTCCATATGGGCTCATTTGGCTTGTAAATACGTCCTGTAAGGGAGGCCATCTCAGGTTAACGATTTTAACCTCAAGGCCAATATGCTTTCCTAGCTGAATTCGTACTCCTGAGAAAAAAAATTGTGTTTTCTACTTTATAAAAATAATATTCACCTTCCAAACTCCATTACATGGGAAAATATACAGAAAATAAAAAATACACAAGACTTATATAAAAAAAAAGACTATTATTTATGAAATGAGTTTTACTTGCCCTAACACACTACCTTTTGCAAAAAGTTTTAAAATATCTTATAAAATATAATTCTAGCCATAGTGAAAACATGACTGTACACATTAATGGAAAATATCTGTATATGGTTAGCATTAATATGATTAACAATATACACATTCAGAAAATGGGGGAATATTTACTTAAATTTGATCATTAAACACAACACATTTCTTGACTTCAATGAGATTTATTGAAAAAAAACATTTTATGTTAAGTTTAAGGTTTACAGAAATATGAGGTGATGTCTTAATATTACGGAAAGTAATAGTTCTTCCTATTAAAAAGTATTTACATTTAAAGTTTCGAAAGAAAAAGTAGATAATATTTCCCTTAAAATGTAAAACTAATATTATAGAAGCTTAAAGACGGATTATAGCAAGCATGAATTAATATTTTTATTGGATTATACCACTTTCTTTTTTTTCTATAAATTATATATTGCTTCATTGAGTGTGTTATCCTAGATACATTTGCTAATTGTTTTAATTGATTATTAATTAAACAGATTTTATTTGTTAAGAAGCAGAGGTTATTTTAGTGATTAATAACTGTTATTCATTTCTTCGAGGAAGAAACTTAGCAGAGAGATTTGTCTCAGAGATTATGGTGAGGGATGGGGGGGGGGGACGGGTTGAAGATGTTTGAAAGATGTGGTTGCGGGAAGGGACAGGACTGGGTGTTTGGCCTTCTGACTTCTGGTTGGAGGGGAGAAATCAGGCTTCTTGAGCATTTACCTGGGAATTTGGAATTTTTATAAATAGAGGTTTAGCCTCTATGCACCCTACCACTTTTTCCAGTTGTTTGTTAGTGTGGTTCGCCTTGTGATGTCACATTCCTATGAAGATTATTTTCTAAGCTAATCTACCCAAGACTTTAACAGAAAACTTGCAGATTTTAACTCGGATTATTTTAATGATTCAATGAATGGATCAAATTTATTTGATTTTTTGGATGATGTCAATGAAGAAAGTGGTTTTACACTACAGCCATTGTTCTTGTCAATGCCTTCCTTAGAGCTATCACAGTCGCCTCCAGTCTTAGAATTAAATTCAGCAATGCCTTCAACGTCGGGAGAAGGTATATTGCTGCTGGGGATTCGAGATGTACAGTGATGCCTCTGATGCTGAGGAGAGCTACAGTGATACCTTCGACATCGAGACATACAGTGATGCTTTCGATATCGAGGAGAGCTACAATGATGCCTCCAGTGTCAAGGAGATCTACAGCGACACTTTTGACGTTGGGGAGAGCCACAATGACGACTCCAGCGTCCAGACCTACAGCGGCGCATTCGACACCGAGGAGAGTTACAGTGACACCTTCAACATTGAGACCTACAGCAATGCCTGCCCTAACTACACCTACAACGATGCCTGCGCAATCCAGATTGAGATCCTCTACATTTATCAACAGTCATGAAATCAGGTGAGAGTCATGTACAAAAATAAAAAAATTGTTCTTGTTGCACTGCATTACATGTAATGGATACACCCTTAAATAATGCGCAGGAAGATATGTCTAACAACTGTTTACTCCAAGAGTTGGAAGAATTTTTATAGTTCAATGTTGTGTTTTCACCTGAGTCAAGTCTACCATCTCCTGAATTATTATCACCTGAATCATAGCAACATAAATTAATTTCCCCACCTCCTTCTTCATTCATACCTTCACCACAAGAAATAATATATACTCCACTATCATCGCCAATATCACCCCCTTCACCACCACCTGTTATTCCTGTAAAGAAACGAAAATTCAGCTTATCTCTTAACTTTAAATGGAAATTGTAATCAAAGTTCAAACTTATCATGATGAATGATTTAAAAATATAACATGAAGTGATGATTTTAATGGTATCTGATGCAGCATAATATGTTAATTTTTTCACTTATGCAAATGCAATGATCTTCAGTTGTGATATGGTGAAAAGATTTTCAGGTGTAACATGATGTGATCGTTTTATACATTTAATGATTGAAAGTATAAAGTTGTCTCATACTTTAAAAGTTTTTAAGGTAATGTGATTAAAAGTTTTAATGATTGAAATTATAAAGATGTCTCATAATTTAAGAGTTTTTAATGCAATATTATTACAAGTTTTACAGTTGAAAGAAATTTAATGATTTCTGGCCTAAAAAGTTGTAAAATTTGGAATGATTTTTTGTTAGTACTGACGTAAAAATGTTGGAAAGTTTTTTTTTGCAATTTTAATAAACTTTATGATTTCAATCATACAATGGTGGAATTCTTTTTTTTCACTTGTATCATTCTTTGTTGGGATTATTTTACAGTTTTAAGGCATAAGATGGAGTTTTGGTTAATAAACTTGTAAGCTTTCAGTGGTACCATGTTGAAAAAGTTGTAACAGATTGTATTATTTGTGATGTAGCATGAAGTAAGTTTTTTTTAAGCATGCAAGGGTTTCAGTCATAACATGTTCAAAGTTTTCCAGTTGTAGCAAACTTGATGTGAATATGTAGAGACTTTGTCTTACGAGTGTTAAATAAGGCGTGTTTCTTGAATTTTTTTAAAATAATAGTTTGTTCTATGTTCAAAAAGAAGTAATGTGACTTTTTAGTTATTTGTGTGTCATTCCTCATTCCAGTATATGATAACTTGTTGTATGACTGATTGGAGATGGGATGTGTCTGAAGGCAAAAAACTTGTATATGGCTTGATATTAATCTCTTAAATGTTTAAAGAAAAATGTTTGGTAAACTTGAGACAAGTGGATGTATAGCACTAATGTTACGATATTCAGGTCTGGATTTTAAAAAGAATTTAACATCTGGTACCAGGATACCTGTTTGCTCACTTTCACAGGAAAAAAAAAAACAAGTTTCTCACTATACTCTTCATGAGGGAGAAAAAGTTCATAAATTAAATTATGAATTTTCCATTCAAATTTTAACAAACCACTCTGAACGACTGTAAAACCTGGGGGGGGGGGGGGTGGGAGATTACAAAAGTGTTGGAGAAAAGAATCGAACATGTCTGAATGAATGCATTTGAAACAAAAGGAAAACGAACTCGTAGTATCTTCAGAAAGACCCCATTTCCCTTCTGGTCAATTTGAATTTGAAGGTTCCTGGGGACACAATGCAAGGAAAAATGGACTGATATAAATACCTTTTCAGAGCCAGGTAGAAAGAACTCTTAATGACACCACAACACCAAGAACGTTTTTGTGCTGCCCTTCAAATCTACAGCAGCAAGAGTACAGCAAACTGATGTCTGGTGGTAAAAACACGATCATACTTTACATAAATTCAGAAACCAAAATTAAAGATTCTTTTGTAATAAAACTTAACTAATTTTGAAAAATGGCTGCAGTTTTCCTTTGAATTTGCTTAAGTTTGGACTTTTAGGAAAATAAGTTGAAATATCATGGAATTTGATGTTTCAGCTTTGATAGTAGTCATTTCAGCCTTCATTCATGCTATTTAATTAATATTACATTGTAATTTAGTATTTTTAAATTAAAATAAGTTCAAATATATGCATTTTATGTTAGATAGTTTTGTATAAATTTTAGGCTGGGAAACTTATGGAGAAATCTACACGTAAAATACACATATATATTTAAAAAATAGTTTGAATATGTATGTTTTCTCTGCTATATGAATAAATATTTAAAAACAGATTAAGAGTAATATACTTTTACTTGTGTATTTCTTAAATCGAATGATGTGTGTTTGAAAAACATGGGTATTCTTCCAATGTTTAAAATTTAGAGAGTCAACATATGTCTTGTATTTGTGTTGGTATGAAATTAAACATGGATCAGTTTAAACTTAAAATTTATTGTAAGTGTTCTGGAAAATGGGATAAAGTTTACAGGATTAAAATATAAACTTTATAAGATTAAGATATAACATTTCTTGTAATGTTAAATATTGGTATTACAATTGGGGCAAGATTTACTTAATTTTAATTTCAGAATATAAATTTCATCGGCGAGAATTGTGAAATTTTTTTCGCTGCAAATAAGACCTCTTGTGTCTTGAAAAATAGGAGGAACTTTTCGTTCTGAACAAGTCAGTGTCCGAACGAAAGTGAAAGTTTGTTTGGCAGAGGGGTCTGAAGGGTGTCTGGCAGTTGGAGAATTCCCGACGTTTGGCACAAAAGACAATCTGGGAGGGGGTGCTTGGCCGAGGGAGGCAGCTGTCGAGATAGCCAAAAACATGCTCTTGGCTGGTGGTGAAAGGAGTGGGAGGAGGGCAGGGGTGCGTGGCTTTGGACAGGACAGTCCTCCAGATAACCGAAAACATGCTTTGGGCTGGTGATGCAGGGGAGTGGGTCAAGGTTTCATGGCCTTGGGCAGGTTTTGCGGAGAATTGTGTTGGATCGATTGTGGGGGTGTGTGGCCTTGGACAGGAACTATCATTTCGGACAAAGATGCATTCTTGGCTGGAGTGAGTTTGTGGAGCAGCTGGGGGGGGGGGCGTTCTGGGAGAAGCGATCTGGACACTTCTGGCTGTCTGGCTCCATGGTAGTTTGACGTAAAGCATTTACATGGATACATGCGCTACTATTCACTCCTCCGAACCAGCTCTTCTGACATCACTGGGAGCGGCGCTCTGGTGGGTTTCTATGCAACATGCGAAGTGTCAGTGGCTTGCGGGGTTGAGAGTGCCTAGGCCATAGACATATCATACGCCAGACTCTTAGCCACAATTCTCATTAAGCAATAATATCTGCTACGGGCTTAAGCTATCGTTTTTATATAAAGAATTTTATGGGTTTTTAATTAATCGGAAAAACATTTGGTGTGTTAAGCAGATATACTGCATTTATCATGTCAAGTACATTTCTATGATATGTCTATGACGGTTTATAGGATTTTCAACTGCCGTTTCGTTAACTAGTGCCGTGAAATACACAGACTTAATGTAAATTAGTAGTACGTCCATTATTTTAAATAATTTTTCTTAGAGGAAGTTTTTGTATTTCATCACACACACATACATATATATATTCTATGTTTCTATAAAGTATCTCAGGATTATACTTTGCAGGATGAAGGACTTCTGCATGCCATCCGAGTCTCCCTATGCATAAGTGGCAATTTGTGTTAAAAGTGAATTATTCTTACAATAGTGAAATTTGCATTAAAAATCTGGGTAAGTTTTTTTTTAAATTTTATGTGAAACATTCAGGAAGACGTGATTCAATTGTTCGTCGTTAATAGTATCTTGGTAGGGAGATCATTTATATTTATATATAATTCAGAATGCATACGAATAGTGTGTAAATCGTTTAGTGAGTTGTATTCAGAGTATTTGCTGTAATTTCAACTCGGCCACAAGCTCCACATATCATTCATTGACTGATCTCCTAGTCGGACAGACACCCGCCGCACTTATAAGTCTATGGACGTAATACACTACAGTCATTGCTTCACTGAACTCGCAGCTTGATAGATGTGTTTTGGGAGAGGTGCAGGTGTGATTTCATTTCGTGATTTATAATTCAACTAGTGTAATTTATTTATTAGTACGTGCATCGTAAACAGAATTTTTATCATAATGTCACGTAAATCGTATTCACATCTATTTTTGTTCATCTCCGAGTTTTTCAGCTCAGTCTATAATCAAACTTAGGCCGATGCACACGAAAGATTCTGTTTGCTCTCAACACCTCATTCAGCTTATAACTCGACCTAAGTGGTATATCCAAGTCAGTAATGCATCGACCTCCCGAGCGAATGGACGTATATTAAATTCACTGACTGTTAAAAGTTTTCTTTTTTATGAATACTAATTAGTTTTATTTATTTCAACATGTGGATTCTGTTTCAAAAGTTCCTCACCTGTCTCACAGGCGGACGGACGTGTTTTAAAATCATGTAAGGTACATGCAATTTGTATGTTTTTTTTTCAAATCCTTTGTTAATGTATCTAAGAAGACTACCGTTTAATTATATATTTATAGGATCATTTTTGCTTAATTGTAGCCCGTTAATTCATTTTCTTTAGGACACGTGGAGACTCACATAATTGTGATAGTTTAGCACTTGTTTCTTTATGAGACCAGGTTATTCACTTAGTTTTGTTCGTTATACTTCTCTCTTGTGTTATTTATTTATATTGATAGGTAGAACTCGTTTGAAATATATTTCGTTTAAACACTCTGAAATTTCTCTCGTGTATTACATCAGCGCTGTTATTCATTCGAAATAATAGTAGCTTTCAAAGTCTCCTATCTCCCAATGCCATCTACGAGCAATATCCCACTCCACATTAAAAAAAAAAAAAAACCACTTATGCCACTTTCGAACAAAACTCACCCCATATATACTGTGTCCCCAACATACCACACCTCATCCGAGTGCTAGTCGTCGTCCTTACAACATCTACCAGCGCGGCTTGCCACCCCACAACATAAAGAAAGAAAAACAATAATAAATTTATCCCTTAGCACACTATTACACCAAACTACACACTTCCCACAACAATTTTTGATTAATTAATTTAATTTAATTAATTGCATAAATCATTCATAGTTTCTTTACATTTTATCGGATCAGAATTTTTAAAAAATCTATCAGATCCAGATAGGGCAAAGGATTGACGGAAAAATGTAATCGGATTAAGATCGGATAAAGGATTAACTCTTTTTTATATCAATTTCATATCAAAGGGTTAATTCGATTAGTCAAAAGTGAAATGAAACCATCACGCCCCTACTACTAAACTATTTCACAAAAAAACGGTTTTCCATCGACTCTTAACATCGAGGTCTTGAGAGGAAAAATAATAATTTTCGCATAACACCGCCTCCTTTCTGTAAGTTTATTTTACATTCGTTGTGGCATTCAAAAGTTGCAATAATTGCGTTCTGATATTCAAGTGTAATCAAAATTCAGAGTCGATAAAACAAGAAAACAGTAGGTTGGTCAAGAAAACAGTAGGCCATCTGGAAGTTGCGGGAATGAAATTGTACCTTTATGTGACTTTTCTGTATAGATATATTTTTTCAACATACTCTAGAGAATTGTTAACCAGTTGTAGTTGATTATTGATTAGCATACATAAATATGTATGTTCCATTGGCCAAAGAATGAAAGACTTTTGTGAGACAACATTTAGTCTCAAATCATATTGGTATCTTTCCTTAGAATTGCGTATCATATCAAGTTTGCTTCTGATGACGTCAGTTATTAATACGCGAGAAAATCTAACAAATATAAGAGTAATTAGTAAACCGATGACTTGAATTGTGGTTTTTATAAGGTAAAGAACTGAAATTCTTATGCTATGTTGGCTTTTAAATTTTATGACCCATTTAAATATGAATAACTGTTCGAAATATGTTTTAGTGTTAATCAAACTAAACGATTTGGGTTAAACAAGTCGTTCTTAACTGATCATAAAGCATCATAATATTTTTAATATTATTTCCTTGCTCTGCAATGGTATATTTAATCTCTATTGTGAATCGATATAATTTTGAGAATGGACATAGGCACTGTACTGTAATGTAATAATTTTGTGGTGATGAAGTGTAGTGCCCTGTAACAGTGCAAGGGGTATATAATGTGATAACTACTTACTAACATTACCATGTAATTTGGTGTTGCCACGCCACGTAATACTCATTACTAAATTATTTACGTACTGTATGTAGTGAGATATACTGGAAAGTTAGTTACGTGTTTTAAACTGAGTTACTGTCTTGTGAGTTTTGTTTTTTCCCCATTTCGTCAAAACTTGATGATAATAACCGTGCGCAATCAATTCACACAGTCTTACAATTTACTTACTGCAGAATACTCCTGCAGGAAGCTGGATCATGCAGTTCATCAACAATCTGAATCGGAAAAAACACTTAGGAAATTGTCCAGAAGATGCCAAAATGCTGCTGATATTATAACACAACAATGTTTCGATATTAAAAAATCTAATTAAGAATAACGTTAAAAAAAATAGTTGCAAAAATAACAAAGTGCAGATTAAAAGGTAGGCATTTAACTCATGTGGAAATTTGTGTACTTTTGTCACTTTGTTGCACGCATTATATATATATATATATATATATATATATATATATATATATATATATATATATATATATATTCTAATGCTCAGCCATATTTCTGTCACTGCGAATTGTCTAATATTGGACTCTAACTGGAGAAAATGCTGCTACATCGGTTTGTAGCTTTGAAATTACTGGTAGCCTGTTTTTAATGTCCCGAGTACTCGGCCAAAGTTGTTATCTAATTTCATACAGTTTTGACAACTGATAGCTTGTGATATATACGGTTGATAATGCGAGAAGAAGAAAACTTGGCTCCCGAAAACAATCTTGAATATATAAATAAAAATAATGGAACAAGTTGTATATGATTTACGAAGACTTTGGTATATTTTTTTGGCCACCAATAAACTGTTTCTGACACCTATCAAAATATTCTTTTCTTACCAAACTGTGCAGATATGTTATGCGATTACAAATGTACGACGGGAAAATAATAGGTTTATTCATCTGGAGTGAGTTCAGGAAACCTTGGAAAATCGAAATTAGGATTGTTTCGCCGGAAATCGAATCCAGCTCTTCCCGAACGCGAGTCTTAAGGTTTAGCACTCAGCTAGCTCGATTTTATAAGGTTTGTGTAAGTAATTAGTAACTGGTGGCCTTTAATCTTTCCCTTATGATTAGGGTATCTCATCAACAAGCATCAATTATCAAGAAGTTATCGATACAACTAATAAGTAGGGACAGGAGTTTTTCGTGAAACGTTTTCAAGACCATTTGTACTCCAAAATACTATTTTTGATATGCACTTTCGTGGTTGGATGATTTTAAATGTCACGTGCCTCAAGCGTTTGTCCGCGATTCAGGGACGTTCAGTATCGGAGTACTTTATTACGATTGGCGCAGTCAAATAGGAACATGTCTTCTCACGTAGACACGAGGCCAATTACCAAAGGGAGTTGTGATTGTGAACTTAAGATATTGAAGTATAGCATGGCCATAAATATTTTCGCGAAAAACATCTGTCCGAACTAATAAGCCTACTTTCCTCTACATGGATGCAAGTAATTTTGATAAAGTTGTTAAATAGTCAGATAATAGGAGGGTCCTAATGTCGCGTTGTTAGCTATATCATTAGAGACGCAACCAGAAATAAATGAAATAATGCTGAGGCAATTACACATGCCTTATCTGGACTCGAACACAGAACGCCTGGTATGGTACCGTCAGATGGCGTGCAGTCAACTACATTACAGAGGTAGAGTTCGGAGCATCAACCTTGGTAAAGGCTGTTCACGGTAAAGTGAGTACTTTTGAAATCAACCTTGAAAAACTTCACTTCCCCTGCCTGCATATATGTTAATGGGCGCACCCCGTGACGTTCCCCCAGCAAAGTTGGTAACGATGGATGGAACGTAGTTCCGTACCTTAACGTCGAATAAAAAGTGTTAAGGTAACCATTTGTGATAACTTCATTATTTCTTTCGATTTCTGTTTTTTTAATACACCGAAATGTAAAAATGAGTAGATAAATATTTACTTGCTAATAATTTCAATTTCACTTGGCCGACGGATGAATAAAGTGATGAGGCTCATATCAATGATAATTTTACATATGGCGGTTGAATACACAGAGTGCATACAAGTAGATCTTTATCAGTGCTTTCAAAAGTGCTCATTTGACCGTGAACAGATTCTTGTAGAATCAGTCTAAAAGTTTTGGTGGATCGGGTTTAGCAACTGCAGATATCTGCAGGGACGTCAGTTTGAAAACAAGTGTGTGAATCGAGGCTGAGGTGGCTGAGCTGTTAGTCTGCTCGCCTTCCACCAAGACGGACTAGATTCACTCCCCGGCCGGGTCAATCCCGGATTTTAGTAAGTGTGAATTGTGCTGGACGATGCCGCTGGTTGCCGGGTTTTCTCGGGGATCTCCCGTTTCCCCCGCCCTTGCATTCCGGCGCTGCTCTACTCTCACCTCATCTCACCAGCATCGGCTCTCAAGGCCTCACTGTTAAGAACAGCCCAAATCTTTCAACTCGAGTGTGTGGCTCACTTAAGTCATGGTATACAGTAGCACTACTTGTCTGCAAAATTTAGTGGAAATAGGTTGAGTAATTGAGGTATGGTATAAAAGCTTTAGTTTCTCATTTGGCGCTATAGTAAAAAAGGCTTAAAAATAGGTCCTGTATATGTATATCTGATGCGCCTAATAGATAATATCAATATGAATGTTTGGTTGAAATTTGTCTAATTTTTTAATATATATGGTTAAATTATCTAAATAACGTGTAATGCATCATTAAAAAAAGTCTGACGCACTTATATTATGTAAGTTTATATGGTCCACTGTATTACTTACTATTTGTATGCAAAATTTGGTGGGAATTTGATAATTGGTTGCCGAGAGATGGCATAGCTGTTGCATTTTATCACCTGGCAGTATCTTATAAAAAGTCGGCAGCAGAAGACGTGTATAAGCATTTTGGATGCTTTTAATGGCTACTCTAAGCAATTTCACCTGTAAGTGGTTAAATTGCTTTATATATATGAAAAACCTCTCTAAATAAATCATGGGACTGCCATATTGTAAATAAAGACAGACGCACTTAAAACATGCTACTTACTGTGCGTGCAAAATTCGATGGGAATAGGTTGGTTGGTCCCGGAAATATGACTTAAATGCTCCAGTTTCTCATACAGTGCTATTTTAGTTCATTTATTGGAACATAATATGTTTTCAGTAGAATAGATAATTCTATATAGTAAAGTCCGTTTAAATTTTTTGGTCCATATGGCTTACTAACCCAAAAAAATTATAAGACTGTTATTTTGAAAATATATGACAACCTCCTTAAGTCGTATAAATTTATATGGGCTACAAAATTATTGCTTGTCATGTGAATTTGATGGTTATCAGTTAATTTTTTCTCGAGATAAGTCAGAAAAGCTTAATATTTCATGTAGTGCCATCTTCCAAAATAGCTGACAAATGAGTTTATATGCTTGTTTGTTTGATGCTTGCTCAAATACTGCCAGCATAGAAAGTTATGTTGGAATTGTTTATATAGTTTAATAGATAGGATAGCGAAGTAGTCTATAACTGTTATGTGGTCGTTATTCTAAAAATAATAGTCTCACCCACTAAAACATATCAGTTCACATGACGTACTGTAGTATTACTTGTGTGTCACATTTAGTATGAATCAGTTGATTGTTTCCAGAGATACGACATTAGAACTTTATTTTTCATGCAACGCCTTCTTACATCATGGCGGATAAAAGACGCTAATTGGTGACACATTTGATGCTTGTAAAAGATACTTTCAGTTTAAAAATTTTTGCCGAGACTGGTCAAACGGTATTGCAGATAATACAAAAGAACCTAAAATATGTACACTGCCACCATTAAAAAAATATATAACGTCTTATCCATTTAAACTCCATACGTGAACATGGCCTAAAATGTAAAATGTGTATAATTACTTATAGACCCTATACGAAATATGGCAAGAATCGGTTGTGGAATTGCCGAGATATAACATGAAAGCATTATTTTTCGTGTTAAACTATCTTCCAAAATGGTGGATTTATCAATTTAATACTTTCAAATGCACCGACAACGTACAAAATTTGGTTGGAATATGTTAAATAGTTCTTGAGATATAATGGAATAGTTTAATTTTTGAATTTGCACTATCTTCCAAAATGTTAAACTAGAAGATTACCACTTTCTTATTTCAATGCTTATGTCATGTACTATCAACGTACCAAATTAGGTTGAAATTTATTGAGTAGTTCCCGAGTTATAACGTAGTGTCTTTAATTTTAAAATTACCGCCATTTTAAAAAAAGTACCCAGTGTGATCTAAAACCATAAAAATCCGATGTCATTATTAAATATTATATGTGGACTTAGCTTGGTGAAATTCGGTTGTTGGGGGTTAACAGTTATTAGGGAGGGGAGGAACATTCCAAGCAGACATTCGGGTGATTGCATAAGCTTATCGTTCCTTAGGAAAGTATTTTAAAAACAGATCCGTCAAGAGCATAACAAAGACTCTGAACATCCCCGAAGCGTGGTTAAAAGAAATATTTCCTGAAAAAAGAATTGTATATTAATTCTGGTTATTGTGATAAAAACAGAAACACGGAAACCGAATAGGATCCCGGAGAAAACATATATATAAAAAGTATTGAACGGCAGTCATATATTGTAGATAGTTACAAAGTATGATCTTATAATGTTTTGGTGGGTCAGTTCCACTGACGTCCTCGTTAAAGCACTTATTTTTTGTTTTTGTTGTATGGGACTCTTTCTAGTGTTTTTTTTTTTTTTTTTAATTTTTAGCTACACTCTCGTGTGTGTACTAGTCATAAAGCTGGTCCTTCACGAAGATTTCTAATTTAAGTTTACGCCGCGCATTAATGAAGCTGTCGTTTCAAGGACGTACGTGGAATAAAATGCGAGGCGCGAAAGGTGCAGTAAATTCTGTGCGAGCACACCAGGGAGGCGCACAAGAGGTGGGATCATTATCTCCCTGTGGTGTTTCGGTGCAGCCTTGTCCCCTGCACCCCCCTTTTATAATAGAGAATATTCACTGCCTTCAACTTGCTTCGTACGCTTGGACGTTTGCCGTTGTAATCGTGGCATGAACCCATGTCTCCCATTGCGCGAATAACTCCGGTGTCATGCTGGAACCACGTACACAGCCAAAGTACCCTTGCAGAAGATAAACTAGTTCTCTCCGGCTATACGACCAGTTGAGAACGGCGTCATGTTTGGAAGATGTGCAGAAAGCAAGCACGGTTGTTATTAGTTACTAGACTGAACCCATGGTTGGCTCAGTAGTTAGTCATTAGCCTGATATGGCCGTCGAGGTTCCCCGACTTGTTCCCATTTCTAGGATTCTCAAATGGGAATTCTGATGGATACTACCAGAGTTGTGAGAGTTTTCTCGAGGTACTCCAACGTTTCTTCCTAGTTATCATTCCGCGGTTCCTCTACCATTTTCCTTTCCTCCCCCGCCTCCTCTTTATCCTATCCTCTTCCTCTTCGTCGTCCTGCTCCTCCATTCTTCAGGCTGGGTGGGAACGACAGGTACGTGTATTGGGCAGGGCAGCCCACTGCGCTCGTCTTCAGTCTCCTCTCTTCTCATGTTGGCATTTTTGTAGGCGGAAGTAACATGCGAGTGGTCTTTCACTAGACTCAAAAACAATTTGGTCTTATAAAAAGTGACTTGTTGTATAGTCAAACAGAATTAATAACATTTTGCTGATTTAGGCAAAGGCAGGAGACGAGCAAGCTGTAAATTAATAAACTGCATATGTTTTTGCAATCGTCTATGTGATAGTTGGAGTCCCAATTTATGGAGCGATGAGTTGTGGGTTAGAAACCTGGGTAAGAAGATCAATGTATGTGTGTTGCTTTCAGACTTGAGTTTAATTGTAGTACAGAAGTTGTCTGTCCTCTTCACACGGATTACCTAACCGGCATAAAGCGCACGGATAAGTAGGGCGTTCATAAGCAATAGGTAGACAGAAGTTAAAGCCACCTAGTGGACAAAATACCTAACTGCCAATGGAATATGTAAATCACTATATTCTGTAACTCTGAAAGGCTAAAGCGTGGTACTTATAAAGGAAGCAGGCACTGGAGAAAATATAGCTGTTTAGGTATGGAGAGGACTGTTATGAGGTCTTGTTGCTTCCAAACAATTCCCAAAATGTTAGCATTTATGCCTACATTCATTGTAAAAGCATCAGACTAGAAGCGGAATTGGTATTAAACACGTGGGCAATGCATCGTTTGTTATAACTTTAAACAAGTAGTTTGTATTCTTAATAACTTAACACTGCAAGCAGAACATGTGAACTGTTTCCTCTTGTTAGGTACGTATCATAGTACTGAAGCGAAACATTTCAAAAGGAATTTTTCAGAGATACTTTTGATATCCAATAACCATTATTTTTAGTTCCACTATGTGAGTCGACCTCTCTTCACCCCTATTGCAGTACAGATTATCACAAATACCATAGGACATACTAGCCCTGTGCTTGCTCGGGAGAATCGTATTTTTGAGGTAGATATTCGAGGGATTTTGAAAGGCGACACTGCTATGCGCATCAATACCCCATTGCTTCTATGCGCAAGTCATTTACTTCACTTGCAGACTGTTGTGAAAAGTGCAACCATGATACGTGGAATACCACTTGGCTTGTTAGAGTTTGCAGCAAAGTTCAGTGCAGTCGCATTTCCAAGTTTTCCGACTATTCAGTATGTTGTTTGTCATGGGTATGTTGAAAAATTTGACCAATTACGTTGCATACAATAAATTACCGAGTCGTCTGAAGATTTTTCCCAAGCAAACACGTTCGCTTGCAAGTTTGGTAGTTCTTTAGTAAGTTGGGAACAAAAAAGGCCATGGCACTGAACTTCGATCAATTATTCTCAGTTATGGAAGACAATCGCCGTAAACAATGAGACAACTCGCAAGGGAGTAACATGATGTTTCAATATTGGTAACAGCTATAATTTCATGCATTTTTTCGTGGCTTTCAGGTATAATAGGCAACAGGTCTGAAATAAAAAATTGCTATTAGAATCACATTTTTCTCCTGAAAACTTTGCAGCTAGTTCAGTATTTTTTTCTCAAGATTCAACGCTATTCTGAATGTTGCCAGAGGAAAGGTAAATAGATATGGGAATTAATTACAGAAAGAGAAATAGGACTTTTTTTCCATGTAACTGGTTGTACGTGTGTGCAAGGAAACAAAGAAACAGTTCGATTATTTACTTAATAAATATTCGGTTCGATATTTAACATATTTAATTACATATGTAGGTAATTGTGTAAATGTAAGTGTTTCGGCATTAACGCTCTATGCGCTGCAAATACACCTTTTTTCAAGTCTTCTACAAACATTTTTGGTCAAAATATGAAATGCGCAAGAAATAACCTTAAAAGTGACTTATTTTATTTCTTAATTCTTGCCGTCTTTGTGTCCGCTAACAACAACAGCTGACTATCACTAACGAAGGTTGTTCAGCAGCCTTAGATACCACACAGACATCAATACTTAGGTCTCGAGTGTCGTTAATAATTTTGACGTAAATTAAGTGAAATATTATCATCACTTCAGTGGTTTTCACGATGAAAAATGTTTCGTGTCGTGTAATTTGCTCAAATGATTTTTGTCCAGTGAACTATAACGACCGTACTATAATCGAACGGCAAGGATTGACAAACCATGCTTCGGAACCTGATATGCTAAGCGAGTTTTTTAATTTAGTCATTGAGTACGATGTAGCCTGACAACCTTCATGGATAACCACCGGATGTTAACAGAAAACAGTAAACAAGATAGATACGGTCTGTAACGCTTCCTAGAAACAATTTGCCGCATTTTTTTAAATGTCGCGGAATGACGTTTGAGTTCAACGAAAGCCAATGTTCGATACAGGTATTTTTCCATGAATTAAACCCGTAAAATTCTGACACTGCAGAGAAAACTTTGCTTCTTGGAACATCAGCGACATAAAACACAGTAGGACGAGCACGGGCTTGTCTGCAACATATCTTAAATCGTTCGCGGAACGGAGCAAGTCCCGTGTACCAGTAAAGGGCATCGTCACAATAGTGTGCTGCTCTGATATAGGCTGTTCACGGTAAAACAAGCACTTTTGAAAGCCCTACTTAATATCTACTTGTATGTACGTTGTGTATTCCTCCACCTTATGTAAAATTACCATTGCCATGGACCTCATTACTTTATTCATGCGTTGGTCAAGTGAAACTGTGGAATTATAAGAAAAGAAAATATGTTACAAATCTGACCATTTTTACACTTCGTTGCATAAAAAAAAAAACAGAAAGCGAATTTAATAATGTAAGATATCACAAATGGTTACCTAGCACTTTTTATTCGACGTTAAGCTATGCAATTACTTTCCATCTATCATTACCAACTCCACTGGGCGCATGTCACTCAGTGCGGCCGTTAAAATATATGCAGACAGGGGCAGTAGCATTTTTCTATGGTTGATTTTAAAAAATGCTCGCTTTATCGTGAAAAGCCTTTACGAAATATTTGGTATTTTAGTTTATGTGTAAGTAGACTTGTTGGTTTGACAATACACATTACTGCTCTAGGGGTTCAGGGAGTTAATCACGTAAGGCAAGGCTTGGATGCGTACGCCATTACGCTAAGAATAGCGTTTTAAATTATAATACTTTAGCGTCTCAGCAAGAAGCTAATCAGAGGATGGCTTACTTCAGCAAACTAAAATTTCGTTTCACAGTTATGGCTCGTCCGGGATACGAACCAAACCCCATGGTTCAAATGAGTCTTAGCGACGTGGGGCACATAAGTTACTTTATTAGGAATAATAATAATAATAATTGGTTAAATACGTAAGCCATTCCTTTTATGCTCCCATCCCTTGTTATTGGGAAGGGGGGAGAAAGTGTGGCGCCCTCTATGTCCAAAGGACGCAACAATGCGGCTATCCAAACGCCCTAAGTTGCCCTGAAGTGAGTGGTGCAGAGAAATAGCAAAGAGGCACCCATGCAAAGCTGAACTATAGCAATGAGCCTGAACTGTGATTGAAAAATATTAATCCGGTGGTATTTTACTCCACTTTCTATTTTGCAGTGTGACATCCCTCAACTACTAAAATTGTAGTTAACATTTTTACTGTAGATAATATTGAACATTTTATCTTACTTATCATTGGTTTTTCCAAATACATAATAAATGTATATCTCTGAGTTATATTCAGACTTTACCACAAGCTGAAAAAGCCACAGTAACCTGCTTTAAATAACAGTAATCAGAAAACAGTATTAAATATACTTTTATTATGCATACTGGCAACATTTTCCAAAAGTATGTACTGAATTTAACATGTACTATACTGAACTGTAAACACCGCGGCATTCAATAACAAGGTGGAATATAAATTCATTTATTTAAATTTTACACATAGATCTTTAAATAGCATTAAAAAAAAAAAAAAAAACTTTACTCTACTTTTGTTTGTTGCCCATGGCAAAGTTATCCAACAATGCAGTTCTTGCCTATGAACTGGACAGTTCCCACTGTCATTACAAAAATGTGTACTGGTAAATTGTAACAGGTTGTGTTTTATATATATATATATATATATATATAATTGTGAGAAGCTTTATCTTGGGCCATAACTTAAAGGCCAGCAAACAAATACTATATTTATTGATCATACACGCAATATTTTCATTACTTGGCCATAGCCACAATGCCGAAGGCCATAAGCTGACTGCAAACAAACGAATGCACTAATATTCGGGTTATGCAAGCATTGGGGAGGCCTGCTGTACGCTGATCTCCGGGAAAACACCCGCGCAGGCCTTACGCAAAGAACTCTTCAAATTAACTTCACCTTTGCGTTCGTTGTGGGCACCCAGCAGAATTCTTCCAGATTACGACAAAATGCAACTAAGTGAGGAATCAACAAAGACATTAACATGGCGGGTTCCGTTTTTACTGTTAACAGCAGAGCAAAGTTCGTGCTTCAAAAAGAACCATGATCTTAAAAGTCACATACTCAGCTAAATTAATTTTGATCGTGTCGTCCAAATGGGTTGGGTTTGCGGGGGGGGGGGGGGGGGGGTTAGAAAATTAAGACACCCCGTCTCGAAAGTTTTAAAAGAAACTGCAGAATAAATATTATTCAAATAAGTACGTCAGTTTTGTAACGGTATGTCTTTTCGTCATGCTGTATTATTCACTGTCACCAAATTTACATTTAAAAAAAACGTGTTAAATATACGTTTTAAAGCGCGAGTTTATATAAATTCTGTAACATTATTTAAAATAAAAAAATTAGCTAATGTGGTAAAATTTGAATAACACGGTATACACAATTCTCCAGGGGTTTTTTTTACAGCAAAACATATAATATTCACTTTGACCATAATTTTAAATTATTAAGTAAATTTAAAAAATTGAGTTTCTTTACAGTGATACCTTACTATAGGCTATTCACGATAAAGTGAGCACTTTTTAAGGCCCTCCCAACAGGCATTAACAACTAATAAATATGTTTTATTGCAGCCTCAGACATTAAATTTTGAGAGTGGTGAAAGTATACACCGTATTTATTAATTACGTGACAATGCTGATATCAAAAAGGGGCTTAAAAGAAAAATTTGGAAATGCCTTAAAAAGTGCTCACTTTACCGTAAACGGCCTATACGTAGATTACTATAAAGTACGGTTACAAATACAGTCCACACGCGACTTATAGACAGATGAACTGAATAACGCATTAGTGAATCCGTTCCCATAAACGTGGCGCGCGAACTGTAAGAGATCTTTCAAGGAAAATAATGTAGTTGCTGTGAATATTACAGTATTCATCCAGCAAATATTGAAATTTTTACCTCATCGCTCTTCTGTTCAGATGAATAATCTACCACGGCCGAAACAAGCGGAGTAGAATTTGTTACTTTTTAGTGCGAGTTTGTTGATTTCCTTTGTACGTTCACATGGATGAAGTTATAAAATAGAGGACAAAAATTCTTCGTGTTGATACAGTTCATAGTTGTATACTCCCGTCAGCATACAAAGTTAACTTGGTATTGATTACGTTGTTTCGACGATATAGCATTCTGAGCTAAAATGACTATATGCCGCCATTTTAAAATAAGTGCCTGACATGCTTAAAAGATACCACTTAACATAATCTACCCGAGCACTACTTGTTTGCCAAATTTGATAGGAATCAGTCAATTGTTCCCTGAGTTATGACATAAAAACTTGATTTATTCGAACGACGCTATCTTTTGAAACGCCAGACAAACGATGCTCGGTGTAGATACAGTTGACAGTTATAATATCTACTGTCATCATATAATGATAAGTTGGAAATTATTACATGGTTTCCACAATATGCCACTGTAAGCTAAAATAACTAAATGTCCACCATTTTTAATAAGTATCTGACAAACTCAAAATATGCAATTTTACGCCATCTGCCGCAGTACTACTTATTTACCGAATTCGAAAGTAATTTGTCAATGGTTTCCCGAAATATGACAAACTTTACTTCTTCACATGGTGCTATCCTACAAAATGGCGGAGAAAATGTGCTCTGTGTAGTTACAGTCGATAGATGTAATGTCTACCGCCAAAGTACAAAGTAATGTTTGAATTGATTACATAATTTCGACGATATAGCATTCTAAGCTTAAATGACTATATGGCCGCCACTTTGAAAATAAGTCTCGGGCATGGTTAACATATATCACTTAATATAATCTGCAGCAGTACTACTTTTTGCCAAATTTGGTAGAAATATGTAAATCTTTTACCGCGATATGACATAATAACCATATTTACTCATATGGCTCTATTTTCCAAAGTGGTTGACTGAAGTGATTATGTGTTGGTATGTATGATTCTCTTAACATATACTTTTAGAATACAAAATGTGGTAGAAATGGTTTAACTTGTGTAGTAGCTATACCAAATACATACAAAAATATGTACGGTCGCCACTTTTAAAGTACATACCTAATCAAGTTCAATCATATACATTTACTTGGCCTATCATAGAATTACTTACCTACAAAATTGGGTGAGATTGGTGTAACAGATTTCGAGATATAGTAGAAAAATCTGCACTTCTTTATTTGGCGCTATCTTGAAAAATGGAGGACCAAAAACAATATCTATTTCAAAATTTAATGCTTATACAATGGTCTGCCAGCAAACAAAATTTTGTTTAAATCCGTTTGAATGGTTCCGAGATATGACATATCACTCGAAATTTTAAAATGGCCGCAATTTTGAAAGTAAGTGCCCGTCGTGGTCGAAAACTATAAAAGTCAGGTGTCCTTACTAAGTATTATACTTGTATCAAGTTTGGTGAAATTCGGTCCACGCGTTAAAAAATTGAAAAGATTTGAATAGGAAGGAGGGGAGAGGTGAAGCACACACGCAGACCCACACACAACAGGTAAGTGATCTCATAAGTCTTTCCTTCAGAAAGTAGGCTTAAAAGATGAGTGCTGGAAATCTAAATGTAAACAAGTACGTTCATTATTGTTGGCTACGTAACTTTGGCAGTTGTAAGCTATTGGCGATGGACGTGTCGGTGTTGGGGACATTCCTCAGAAGACAAATATCGGTCCGCCTGATGTATAAAGTGTGGCATTACCACGCGACACGGAAGGCAATCAATGGCAACACAGCGAGGAGGGAGTCGTCCCGTCGTCCCGGATCCTTTGCGCGGAGACTACGGAGTTTGTCGAGGAGGATGGCGATGGCTAGTGGGCGGCAGGCGCGAGCCGCCACAGAGATAATCTGCTGCTGGCGAGATTGTCTTCTAAGGCGGCTGCCGGCCGGCCGGGGCGCCTTGCGTGGGTGGCTCACGTTGTTAGCGCGCCCTACCTCGCGTGCGCCAGGGGTCACCACCCCCGCCGCTAGTCTTACTCGAGTCGTCCATTTCTGTTCGGACTACTCTCTCCTCCTGTGCTCTGGAATAACACCGACGGTGATGACGACGATGACGATGATCTTTGGTGGTGATTGATGACGACTGGTGTTAAGGTGATATTTCACAAAAAATTTTATTTGGTTATCTGAAAGAGCTGTCGAAAAGTGCCTCCTTAATGCAGTTATTACTTGTCAAATCATCATAGTTTTCAAAATATAACACTCAAAAGTCTTAATTTCACGAATTCTGCAACACGCTAGGCTTTGCTCCTAGATTTTTTTTTCCAGTCAAGTTGCATTTAATGCTATCTGTATGGTGTGCAGGACATACTGACTCAGTATGAGTGTGATTTATGAACATGTGAGCGAGCATTGGCACTCTTAATTTCATTGTAAATAGGGGTCAGACTTATTGTAAATATGTTTTTTTTTTCAAGCGAAACTGTTAACATTCGTTTAATAAATAGTTTAAACCATAAACTGTAGAGGAAAAGTTGTTTTTGTCCCTTTCGTAGCCTGTAACACAATTGCAGTAGAATGCGCTTAGACTCTAATTCAACACTTTGAACCTGCCTATAACACTATTGTGTCAGAATTTGAGTGTTATACTTTGAAAACCATAATGATTTGACAACTAACAACTGCATTAAGGGGGTACTTTTCGGAACCTCTCTCAAATAATCAAATTCTAAAATGAACCTTAATGATGATCATTATAAAACCACTAACACAACAAACGTAGCAAGGTGACGCACTGGTTAACATCGGACTCGCGTTTGGTAGAAACCGGGTTCGATTCTCGGTCCAGCCATTCTTATGTCGGTTTTCCATGGTTTCCCGAAATCACTCCTGGCGAATTCTGGGACGATTCCTTCCTACAAGCCATTGCCGATTCTTTCCCCATTCCTATTTCTCTGAACAAATTGGCCCGTCTCTAATGATATTGCTGTTGACGACACGTTAAAGTGGAGGTATTCCTGTCAGCCTTAGTTTACGATATTCTTCCGTAACTTAACGTCCAAGTTCAGTATTTAAAAAAACATTCTTTTCAATGCTTTAGAGTCATTTTGGAATTCAAATTAATTTTTTTTTACGTGATCCGTTTCTCATTTGTAACCGTAATGAAAGGTTCCCACATTAATTAATATTCCCTGTTTAGTTATCCTCTACGCCTTGTCAAGCTCTGGCTTTTAATGACAGTCATGACGTTTGATTACTAAGATTTGTAACAAAATCCTAGATGGATGTGTTAGTGAATAATATGAAGAGATTTGCAGACTTTTAACATCGAGGTCTTGAGAGCCGAAGCCTGTGAAGTGAGGTAAGTATGGAGCAGCGCCAGAATGAAAGGGCAGGTGAAACAGGAGATCTCCGAGAAAACCCGCCGACCAGCGGCATCGTCCGGCACGATTCCCCACTTGCAAAATTCTGGAGTGAACCGGCCGGGGGTTGAACCCGGTTTGCCTTAGTGGGATGCGAACAGTCTAACCGCTTAGCCACCGTGGCCCCAAAATATGGATGGCATTCCTCCAAGTCCTGCATACCTAAAACAACCGCAACAACAAAATAATAATTTCCTGTTTCTTTTAAGCCTTGGAATTACATTGATCCTAATCCGTCTCAAATGACCTCGCTGTTGACGAGTCATTCAGCGTTACAATGTTCTAAAGAGGAGCCATACAGCTGCTAAATTTAATGCAACTTGCACAAATGAATTTCTTAATCATTAATGCAGGAATATTTCCTAACAGCAAGCTAACAGATAATGTTTCAATAACCTGTTATGATAAAAGGAATAATTCAACTTTACATTTTTCCATTAGAAAAAAATTAGCTTTATTGTGCATACTAATCGCTTATTTTCTCTAAAAATTCCAATTTGTTTATTTATGGACATGATTCTTTGGGACACTGTACAGGCTTAATAAAATTTTGTTTCGCTTTGTTCACGATTATCGTCGCTGAAAAAAAAAGAGAAAAAAAAAGACAATTATTACAAAGGCGTTGTACACCTCACGGTAGAGCGAAGGAAAGTGTATGGAACGTGGGACCAACATGATGTATAACAGAGCAGTAGTGGGGAAGAAAGTAAGTGATAACTGCTGTAGAGTTGTTGTCCTGGATAGTGAAGACGAGATGACTTGTCGAAGATATTCGCAATCTGCCACCGAGGGTAAATAGATATTTTCTGTGTGTGATGAATCCTCTTAATCTAGCACATGAGAGGAAGTTTTATACTCGAGAATTACAGTGGCATTTCCCTGGAGTGCTGATGACACACATCTTGGAGAAGAACATCGGCTATGAAACGGATCGTGCTCGAAGACCTTCCGGACGGATCTGGTGCACGCTGCCACGCGAAGGTCCACGCTTGATAGCACAACCGTTCCCTTTACGTATCCAAAGACAAAAAGTCAGGAGGACGAAAGTTAAAAAAAAATGGGGCTGCATTAACACTACGCAGGGCTCTAACCCTGCATCAGTAACATTCACATTGAAATTATTCAACTTATTTAAATGAAATGTGAGTACTGGACTTGCTTTTGCAAAGTAGTGGCCTTGATACAGTGGGGGTTGCGGTCCTGTGGCCCTCCTCTCTTGATGAAGTGAAATGAGGCTACGTCCACAATGGAATTTGACGATGGAGAAAATGGGCGTCCGTTCACCACTAGCGGCGTCCGCCACGTTTCCCTCGCACGGTAATTCCACACTGTGAATCGGCCGCGATAAAACTGAGACAGCTGTGGTTATGGGCTGACGTGCCGGAGTTACAGCAACTAAGGTCTCGCACTGAGATCCTTCAGAAATTCGGTTTCCGCTGATTCGAGCAAACCTCCTTTGACATAGTTGGTATAAGCTTTTCATGGTTAAATTAGCACTTTTGGAAGCCCTGCTTAAGATCTACTTGTATGCAGGTTATATAGTCTTCCGCCTTAAGTGAAATCAACATTGCCTTGGGCCTCATCACTTTATTCATGCGTCGGTTAGGTGAAACTGTGAAATCACTAGAAAAGTAAATATTTTACGAATCTGGTGATTTTTACACTCCAGTGCCAAAAAAAAAAAAACAGAAAGCGAAATAAATGATTAAAGTTATCTCAAATGTACACCTAACACTTTTTATGTGACGTTAAGATATGGAACTACTTTCCATCCATCGTTACCAACTTTACTGGGTACATGTCACTCAGTGCGCCGGTTGAAATATGTGCAGGCAGGGGCAGTAATATTTTCTCTAAGGTTGATTTTAAAAGTGTTCACTTTATCGTGAACAGCCTTTAACGTGTCAGCTTACATTTCCTATGTGTTTTGGGAATGAAGTTGGCTAATATTCTGTACGTTCGCCTAGTGAATGAGCGCGGCAACGGCTGGTGCAGCGGCTAGTGCGATCGCCTCCCGCCAAGGCGAACTCCTCGATTTTCGCGTGTGGGAATCGTGCCGGACGATGCCCGCTGGTCGGCGGGGTTTTCTTGGGGATCTCCCGTTCCCCCCACTCTTGCATTCCGGCACTGCCCTTATACTGACCTCGCTTCATCCTCATTGGCTCTCAAGGAACATGGAAATGGGCTTCCCGTGCGAGGCCCTTCAGTTGCCCGCCATCCCTGAGCGGCGACGGGAGCACCGTGAGGAAACCTATTATAGCTGTATCCGCCACGTTACCTTATACGCTGTAGTGCGAACATGACTCCACCGGGAATCGAATATGGATTACCGTGGCGTGAGGTCAGTTGTCTAGCCACCCGGCCACCTAGGAAACATTAGGTTGGCCTCTCCCCGGTTAACCGGAAAAATCTAAAAGTAGGAGGCTTGACGAATCCCAGTTAAGTACAGTTATTTTACCGATGAGCATCCGAATCCCTCAAGTTTACAGAATCTTCCAAGTAAGGGCTTGAACCACTGATTAAACTAATGTGATAATGATGCAGATCATAAGACAAGTTTACTGCTGTAATTAGTGTCGATTTCAATACACAGTACACTCATTTGCTCTATTTAATGTGTAGAAAAAAACATTTTTCTTCATTTTCTCAGATCTTAGTGAAATCAAAATATATAAACTTCTTGATGGCCAAAGAATTTAAATGGTAGAGAGAAAAGGCTCTAAATGTTTCAAAAATAAACTAGCTAAAAGTATCTGATCAATCTGGTAAAAAAAAAATAGGTAATAACATTACAGCAAAACTCAATTAGTTATGTAAATAAAGGAAATTGACTGTTTTCTGTTTTCCTAATTTATTCGGACTTTTGCCTTCGCCTACGTAGACTAGAATATAAATATGGAAAAACACGCAACGTACAGGAGCAATACCTATATTCAAAATAACTACTGAGAACTTTCAACAAATAGCTAAGATTACTCGTAAATTTATAAACAGATATCACGTAAATAAACCGTATTGTAGGCTATAACAAAAAATATCGATAAAAATGAAATTAAATAAAACAAAAATGATTCTATCTTGGTGTTCGGAGCAGAACATAAGTTTAATACACACTACCAAAATACCAAGATAATCATAAGATAACAGTTGATTAGAACTGAGTACTGAACAAAGGAAAACCGTGTAGCAACAAATATAGAGGGTTGGAAAATCACAGAATGAAACCGCATTAAACGTTTAGCAGCATAAGAAAAACTGCTCAGTCACGGCGTTCGGGTGATTGTGTCTTATTTCAATACTAGGCAGGAAAAGATTCAAATTGTGAATGTAAGTAAGACATTCCATTGTCGTTATACTTCATAAACAACATACCGTCTTATGCCTCCTTGTTTTCTTTAATATTTCGCGTTGTATCAAGGCATTGCAAAACAATGCTGCTTCAACGGGTGTACTAGTTCAAGCTTCGTCTTGGCCATCGTGTTACGATATGTGACGCGGTGGTCATCCCCTTGATAATACGTCGACGTTTTGAGCGAACTATTAAAATAATTCATTACCCTCTTTCCACTTGTACAGTCTGAGAAATCTTTGACGTAGTTTATACTTCGGATTTTTCTACTCATAATTTTAACCCTACCTTTTCATGGTGCATGGTTCTCGGCGTACTTTACTGAGTTCTGCATGTACTTTTATGTCGCTTTCTCAAAACAATATGTGTCACTTTTCGCACCTTCTATCTCCTTATGCAGAAATCTATAATTATTTGTTTTAACAAATGAACAAGTTATAAGGTACCTTATTCCTCCGAAGTCTATACACAGTTTCCTCAAAACATCTGTCGCATTTAAAAACACGAAACGACACTAAAAAGTAAGACTAAGGTATCTGTTGAAGTAATCATATTGATGTTCAAGCAAATATGAGAAAAAATCCAGAATTTAAATTAGCAAGCTAAGCGATAGCCTTCATGCTGAAGGTTGCTTGGATTTATGGAGCTTCTAGTTCCAGTGATATATAAATACTGTATGCGTGCCGTTTTAATATGTTAGTTCAGCCAAGTTTTAAGTATGCTAGCCACTTCCGATTAGCATACTGTCGATAAAGAAGCAGAAATCTACAAGATTTTGGGAGGAATATTTATTGGAAATATAATTCATAAAATAGTTCGCTAGACTTACACGATTCGGGACGCTGTAAAATCAGTTACAAGTAATGTTTTGTAACGAATAATTCTGGTTAAACGTAAAAAAAAATACCAATTGTATTAGTTATTCGCGCCTGTTCATTTGTTTTTTCGGTGTAATGTGCCTCACTCAATCCACTTCTAAGACGTTTACTGAGTTTTAAATTAGAAGAATTCTGGATAACTGAATGTGAAGGCGAAAACTCCTTCGAGTTTACTCTGACCTTCCATCCGACTTTTCGTGATTGCTTTTCCTTTTTCACGGCTGTAAACTAGAATTACCCTCACAGAAATATTTTCTGGGAATATAAATTTGTTTCCCTCCCCTACCCTCTTCTCGCACCCCTTGCTCATACAACCCCCCCCCCCCCCATCTTTCCTTTTTGAGACTCCTTCCTTCTTGGCCTGATGCGATTTGCATGCTAACAACTGCCGGTCCTTTCAGACGTGTTCGCGAAAGGCAGAAAGAAATATATCTCTTTTTAAAGAATGAGAAACCAACATGGTGTGCGGAAATGACGCACACGTTCCATTTATGCTTCGCTCTGCCCACGAAATTAACTCCTGGCAACACTTCAGCCCATAAAGTATTTTTCCCGAGGCGACTCGTACACAAAGAGATGAAGAAAATGAAGAGAAGAAGCTGTTCATCTTCTGTAATGTGAATACGTATGTCCTTACACGATAACGTTTTAGAGCCCATTATTTCTACTGCAGCTCGAAGTGGTCATGAACAGTTCTTTCCGAACCAAGGCAGTATTACAGTGGAATGTAAATAAGGAAGGTTTAATGAAGTTCGCCGTAAGGAAGACATCAGACTAGTCCAGTAACACGTGCTGTCGGGGCAAATTCGTGGCATGGCAAATTAACGAGCAATTATTTTGTTTACGCACAGTGCTGATGAAGCAATTTCCAGCTGTCAAAAGATGCAGACGTCATTAATAACTTCAGTTTACCTCAGCATCATTATTCTGTTACAACTATCTCTCTTAATTAGCGTTAACAGGCATTCCTTCCTTCATTCGGAGTTGAAATGTATTGGGTTATTTTAAGAGAAATCTTGTTTAACGCTGTGTCAGCACTGTAACGTAACACGTCAGAAATAACTATATAGGCCTATATGATGTGCTTGAAGTAAAAGATCTCCAGCAAACTGTTAACAGAGGACTCTATTTGTTATTTCGGTTTTGCACGAAAGTAATTATAAAAAAAAGCTTGGGGCTTTTTTTTACACGTGTTTGACATTTCCTAAATATCTACACTTGAAATAAAAGTCACTGAATGTAATTAAATGTCCTTTGCTTTATCTTGTAACTACACAGCATATGGGATGAATTTATCAACGTCTCGAGTGAAATTAATTTCTCGATTATTTCGTCTTTGGTGTAAAACTAGTTCACGTGTTTAGTTTGTTAGGAAAACGACTCTTCTGTACGGGTGGTTTGGAATTGGTTAGTTATTACATAGAAGTGACGCACAAATTAAATATTTATAGGCACCCTTTCCTTTCATATTTATCTTACATTGTGGCCCATAAAAATTGTAGAAATAAATAAGTATTCTAGAGAAAAATGAGCAACAAGTATAATAGAGTATGTTAGTGTCTATATCGTGTAATTAAGTACGAATGACATAATATTGTTTGTATATAATATAAAATACAAGTATAAAATATAATAAGTAATCACGTCATAGCGGCGGATGTTTCAAAATAATGTTAGTCAAAAGATCGTGTATATCTAGTTTTAAAAAGTCTAAAAAAAATTTTCAGAGGAGTAAATTATTTTATGTAAGTAATAAAACATGCTGGCTAGTTAGCATATTGGGACAATATTTCTCTCTAAATGCTGTTCACGATGAAGTGAGCACTTTTGAAATCAACCGTAGAAAAATTCACTGTTCCTAACTGCATATATTTTAACGTTGGAGTGAAAGTAGTTCCATATCTTAACGTCAAATAAAAAGTGTTAGGCAAGCTATTGTAATAACTTGTATAATTTCTTTCGCTTTCTATTTTTTATATGCAGCGAAGTGTAAAATTGAGCAGATTAGTAAAGTACTTACTTTTATAACAATTTCACAGTTTCACTTGACCGACGCATGAATAAAGTAATGAGGCCCATGGCAATGTTAATTTTATACAAAGCGGAAGAATACACAACGTGCATATAAGTAGATCTTAAGTAGGGCTTTCAAAAGTGTTCATTTTACAGTGAACAGCCTATACCGGGCAGTGTTTTTTTCAGTGGTTGATTTAAGAAGTGCTCACTTTGACGTGAACAACTTGTAATGTTGTTCTCTGAGCTCGTGTTTTTGAATTATTCCAGCAGTACGTTTCAAATGCAACCAGCCCTTGTAATAAATAACTTAATGTCGTACTGACGTGTCTAGATACAGAGGAATGTTTATGTGTGCCCTGCTGATGTGGTAGGGTGGAACACATTTGAGCGGAGTTAATTGTATGTGTGGTTGGAAAAACGTCGCATGTTAATTTTTTTTTTTTGCCAAAAGTGGTTTTTAGTGTAAGAATGTTTCACGCGCTATGAATTTGGACGCACGTAATAAAGTCGTATCCATATGCCATTAGTGGCGCGAAGAAGTGAATTGCCCCTTGTTCACGCTACGTTCAAGGTACGGCCTCTGTGAAAAAGTTGTCAAGCACAGCCATAGCACACGGTCGCCGTGCTGTCCCCTTTAATACAGTGGTCGAATAGTAGAGGGATATATGGGGTGGCGAGATCTCACTGGGTGCGCAGAACAAGTCTCTGTGTCTCAACATTGAACTGCTTTTCTCCCAACACGACTAACGTAAACGACGTACTTAGGATTTGAGTTTAGAACATTGTTCGTGTAAACAAATGATGCTTTGAGATGTTTTCATGCTTCTTCTAACCTATTTGTAATGCAGTTTGATTAAATTCAAATTGGAAATTTTTTTTATTCATATAAAAGTGTTAGTCTCTTGAAAATAATGATATAAACAAACACGTTCATTTGTGCTGGTTTGAGGTAGGTCAATGTTGGGCACATGCGCAGTCGGTCTACCTCATATTTAGTCTATGGTTCAAATCACAGACTAAATATGAGGTAGACCGATAAGGCCTCTCATCTTTGGCGCATGTACCCCGACATTGCCCTACTGCAAACCAATAAAGCTGCCAATGTCTCATGAGTAACAGTGATAGTCATGTTTATTTACATCATAGTCAAACCCTCTTTATGAATAAAATACTTTACCAATTTGAATGTTACCTGATTGCTTCAAAATTTTGTTAGATGAGATATATAAGCATCTCAAACGCTTGTGTACATAACCAGTGTTCCAAACTCGAATCCTATTCCTATGGACGTCGTTTATGACAGTCGTATTGGCATAAAAGCAGTCCAATTTCGGGGCACGGAGTGGTTTCTGTGCACTTGGGTGCTCACTCTACTCCATTCTCTCTCGACGGGTCAAATGAGCGCTTGTACACAACGGAATTAGGTCGTAAGGCAGCTCTCGAGTTGGCTTCATCTGCCCGTGCCCTTCAGTGATCTAGTGCGTGTTTTGAATTGCACCGATTTATTTCTAGTAGTGAATATTTCTCTTATAATGGCATAAATATTAAAATTCTAATTTCTTTATTTGGAGTGGGACCCGTATTACCGGATCAATATTGCTACATATTTATAAAGACAGGAATAAGCTATGGTAAATACCTGGTACGATGTTTGCGTGGAACTCAATCCAGATTCTGTACAAATTGAAGACAAAGAGAAGAATGTATTCGGTGGGTGTATATTTTTATTATATCGAGAAAAAAAAAAACTCGAAACAAATTTTTTTTGTAGGGCCCACATTAAATCAACTATTGCACTAAAATATTATTATTTTTATGTTTATAATTATTTAAAAAATAGCTGATATGAAATGTCAGTAAAACAATTGGGCCTAGGAGCTAATTTACTACATAATATTTTATGTTGAAAAGTTTTTTAATATATCGAAACTACAAATTTACAGAACACACAACAATTATTATATTGACACAGGTAAAAAAACTACAACGCTTTTATTATAATAAGATACCATTATTGTTAATACAAGGAAATATAACTGACATTGATTGAATGTTAGCACAAAATAGTAAAAATTTAATATTCATGCTGTTAGTATAATATAGAGTGAAAATCTGTACTTTAAACTTTTATTGCTCATATATTTGTATTCCGCCAGGAAACAGACCCAATGTCTGTTATAAATTATTTATCAAGTATTTTCCTAACGTTGTTTGCTGATAGGCCGCCTCTTGCAGTGTGCTGATATGACAAATCTTCAAGTCCTGCTATTCTTGTAGTGTCTCCAATCACAGTTTCGTCTCTGTCTCGAACAAAGTTACGAAGAACAAAGCAGGCTTTAATAATAATAACTGCATAATTTAGTTGAAGGTTAATAGGCCGATAGAAAGTTCGCCACTTGTTAATAATAACCCCAAAATTTGCACTACATCGAACGAAGGCATTTCTCTTCTGGTATTTGTAATGTTTATGTTCTCTATGTCTTTCCGTAGATTAGATTGTTTGAAAATTGCAGACTCGCTTTCTTTGCCAAAGCTCTCAATATCAACGTATACAAAGCGGTACCTATTTGGAGTCTGCGACTGCCCTTAATACCATGGACTTTATAACTATTAATGCGTCGTTCAAGTGGAACTGTGAAATTATTACAAAAATAAGTATTTGACGTGTTTTCTTGCTCTTGCATTTACATATATGCATTAAAAACAGAAGGCAAAATAAATAATTTCATCATTCACATGTTTACCAACACTTTTTATTCCACGTTAAGACATGAATTACTTTTCGTCCGTCGTTACCAACTTTACTGGGCGCATGGCCTTCAGTGTTGTTACCGGCGGTTCTGTAATACACTCCGTTCTCTGCCCGGGACCCCAATGCTGCTCGTACAGTTGTATTCTACTTATCGTGTTTGACTTCTGCGTTTTAATTTATAATAAAATAATTGATCTCAGCTTCATGTCGCTCCGGAATCGGCAGTGTGTTTCGCCTCGTGTATTGTAGCTATACCCGACAATTAATTATATTCCTTCACCCATAATTATAACTGCTGACTGTTTCAAAGTCCCGAGCTTACATAATGTTTCCAACTCGGTGTGCTTCCAAATGCTAAATTAAATTGCCAGTACTATTTCGGATGGTCCGATTCACGAGGAACTGCGCCGACACCAAGCTTGCATCCATATTCGCGAGTACGAGACTCGGTCTCCCTTCAGCTTGCTCCAGCCAACAGCACAAGGGAAACCAAAACAGCCAATCGCGTGTGACTTTGTAACTAAGTGATGTCTTCCGATACCACACGAACAGTTTATTCAATTTTCACGAGAATTACATAGTTTTACTTTGAAAGATAATTGTTTTAACATATTGTTACACGCTGCAGCTCGCATCCGCCGCGAGCTCACGTTGTGCACGGTACAGCTCTGGGGGGGGGGGGGGGGGGGTGACCCACCTCGATCCCTCCTTCCCCCAGGCAGATCCGCTCGCTGCCTCGTCACCATCCCTCTCCCCTCGTTCCATTGGTGGAATGACTGACAGCGGTGACGTAGCTGGCGTCACAGCCCCTTCTCCTTCCCCCTGCTAGAGAAACCGGTGTGTTTAGAATACGGGCAACAATATTCGGGGGTTGGGACCCTCGGCGCAGCGCGGCATTTAAAGAAATTTCTGAGCGATGGCATATGACCCTATAAATATAGCAATGGTTCAACAGCCGGGAGTCTTTGTCAAATGCCATCTGGCTGAGTGCGGGTGCGAAGTTATGTATGGTTAGGAACGGACGACAACGGGAGATTACGAGACGACAATGTACGAGGTGTTCGTGATGTGAATGGACGAGAGAGCGTGAAACCCGACGAGTGAAGCCTACTGTGCGTGAGGAGAACTTTATAACATTGCGGACTGGTGGGACATGGCCTAAACTGAGGTGGGACTGAATTAACATGTAATACGGATTTTACTATAAATATTGTAACTGTCAAATATGGACATATAATATATGAAAATATATTTTTAATGATTTAATTACATTAATTTCCTTGAAGTAATTGTAAATTGTATTTATTGAATTCATTAATTGCAAACAGCAAGCGATATTAATTTGTTGTGAGAATTTGGGCCGAGAGAATTTTGTTTTTAGTAATCGTAAATAAAATTAGGAAACTATAATTAACTCTTTTATTTAATTATGACCTCCATCCCTTAACGAACCTGGTTTAGCCTACTGACTTCTGACAGAGAAATTATAACAATGTGAAATGACTTATTCCTAACATTAAGATTAGCGAAGTTGAGATTTTAATCACATCAGTAAGGGGGCCGCCCCCTCAAGCCCACTGAAGGCGTGGCTACCTCATTCTTTGACCCTTGAGCTGAGAAACTAATCTTGGCTGGTACCTGAGAAAGGGCTTACCCTCCCCTCCTTATAATTGGGCGTGAAGAGATTCCTTAGTCATGATTCATCCCTTATGACTTGTCCCTACTTTAAATCGCAGCATCAAAATTTATTTACATATGATTACTTAAAAATTATCCTGTATCGTCTCCAAACCTTATGTAGAATACATACACATTTGTATCATATTCCTTCAACTGTTATAACTTTAAATTGCAGTTATGTTCGCGTTTATATTAGATTGTTATTTCTTTTTCCATTTCGCTAATTGCCTGTTACAGTGTGCACTTCAGAATATGAGGAGATAGGGACAGTGCTATTTTTTCTAAAGACTCATTTCAAAAGTGGTCAATTAACTATGAACAACCAGTACTTTTTCATAGCTCTCAGGGCGGATTTTCTGTGTTTTTAATAAAACCCCTCTCCTGTGAAGTTGGTGTTTCCTCACATACAAGGTTTTTTTTTTTTCAAACCAGCCACACAATAGTGGAGTGCATTCCCCCGACGAGCAAGTGTCAGCGAGGGGGAGCTCGCGACGCCTCACTCGAGCTGCAACTGCACACCGTGGAACAGCTCTCCGGGGTTGCAGAGTGTCTTCGGCGAGGGCCCTCGTCGTGGCACGCACGAGGCTGTACAGGGTCCTTTGTCTTGTCGCTGGAGGGTATCAGCCCTCCCCCTGGATAAACGGTGACATCCCCCCAACCCTCCGTCACTAGCTCGCTGTTTGTCACGGTCGAGTGCGCTCCGCGTAATTGCCACCGACCCCGGGGATGTTGGTTGGAGGGAGGAGGGAGAACCGCCTCTTCAACCGCGTGACGGTCACCTGAAAATCCCCCCCCCCTTCTAAAACCCTTGCACGGACCTATCACCCGCCACCCACTCGCCTTCAATGGGTCCCACACCGGAGTGCCCTGGAGCCTTCTACAATTCTCCTCGGAATTGGCCGCACTCGAGTCCACTCGCAGAGTTCCCAACACAACCCTCGTCGACGTCAGTTTACAACGTCGGGAATAAAAAGAAATTAAAACTACCACCAGGGAAGGTGAACGAAATTCGCCGCAGGGTATTTCAAATACACATTTGCGAAGTATTCTTAGTCTGTTTTGCTAAGGCTCCCCCCCCCCCACCCCCACTTACATACAGCGTTTGAGGCTGAAAATCGTGGAAGTTATATGGGCGGCACCGCCACGCGCTTCAAGTGCCCCATCGCCGCTAGCCACAAGACTCTCAAATGGTGCGCAGTGTTTTCATCGCACTGCGTGTACCTTATTTGGATACACGGCACTTTGATAAAGCAGTTTTTTTAAAACTATTTTGGAGTGCTCTGAAATTGTGTCTCTAATGTGCGTGATGTCTTGAAAGCACTCAACAGCCCTCGCCTGAAGTGTGTGTTCTTTTCGTAGAACAATACATTGGACGCACGTTTAATAGTTTCCTAGAAAGACGAGTATTTAAAACACACTGCAACGCATGTCAAGAGCCAGGTACACTTCATACATACTTCTCGGGAAAATTTGTCAAGACATCTTGCGTATACGACACACTATTTTGAGTACTTAAACAATGCCAGAAACGATATTGCCTGACAGGTGTATCACGAGAGATAATAATAGTACAGTGAGGGTCGATTTATATGGGGAGGAACGAGGATGTGAAGAGTACATCTAAAAACCAAACGAAAAGTCCACATGTTCGAGTGTCCTAGGTTCGTTGGTTCTCGAGTTACGAGCCCATGCCACTGTGTCTGCTGTTGTTAGCCGATACACTCCTGTTTGTGTACAAACATGAAGGTTGTGCAACTAGGCCGATTTCACTGTTGAAATCCAACGCACGCCGGACACCAAGCGCTTGACAGGTCGGTAGTACTGTAGTTTCCTGCTACACCAACTACACTATCGACCAAAAAGTAATTGAGCACCTGTCCACAATGTTTACTCGGTGGTTGTCCCCCCGTTAGAATTTCGTAGTGCCACCTCTTGCAACTATAACAGCAGCCACCCTGTCCGGCATGCTGTCTACGAGTGTTTGCAGGACATCCACGGCGATTCGTCACCATTACTCTTGCAACCATTCTATGAGCTGAGCAATGGATTTTGGCAGCGCCTGTCGAGCCCTCACCCGGCGATCCAATTCGTCCCAAAGATGTTCCATAGGGTTGAGGTCGGGCTCTGGGCGGGCCAGTCCAATCGGCGAACACTCATATCGGCGTACCACTGCATAGTAGCCCTTGAAACATAGCACCTGGAATTGTAACCCTGGAAGTAACACGAGTCAATTCCGTAAAAACGCCACAATGTTGGGAGCATTTCATTATCCAGAATGGTACAATAGGCCTCTGTGTTCATGCTACCACGGACAAACACCAGCAGTCCTACGCCGAAAGACGTGAAACAGCCCCACACCATCACTCCACCACCACCGAATTTTTTAGTTGGCACTATACACTCCGGCAGAAGCCGTTCCCCGGGTAGACACCACACCCATACATATTACATCGGACCGGAATAATGTAAACCTCGACTCATTACTCTACAGAACCGTTTTACACTGCTCCAGTGTCCAGTTGCGACGGTCCAAACACCACCTGAGTCGCCGAGCTCTATTGCTTGTCGAAATATGGGGCTTATATGCTGCTGCTCTTCCGAAATATTCAAGTCGGTGGGCCTCTGTACACAATGTTCCAATGGAAACCGATACTCCTGTTGCTGCATGAAACTCCTGTCGGATGGTAATGGGTTGTGCCCTATTTTTGACAATTTCACGTTTCAGAGTTCTACAATTTCTGTTGGCCAAGATTGGAGGTCGCCCAGAACGTGCAGCATTGGCACAATGCTCATCGACCTTCCACTTCCGCCACTTCCGCAGGACGAATGCAACCACTGATTTGGGCCTATTTACCTTCCATGCAATCGCCCGGCTAGACAGCCCACTGAGATGCAGCCCACAATCACGCCCTTATCGAAGTCCGATAGATCAGTACCTCGTGGCATCTCCTTGTCAACTGGTTATACACCGGCCTGCAGCGTATGGCGGCCACACAAGTCAACTGACGTACTGAATTACCTATCTTCACGGGTGCCCAATTACTTTTTGGTTGAATCTGTACATGGGTTACTCGAGACTGTCCCGTACGATCTGATAAACCTCATGTGGTTCATGGTAGTGCACCACCTCATTTCAGCAGAGTGGCCAGAGCCTATCTGGGCGAGCGGTTGCCGCCCAGGTGGATGGGTCGTGCAAGGCCAATCGCCTGGATTGCAAGCTCCCTTGATTTTAATCCAGAAGTATTGTGGGTACATCTCAAGATAATCGTTCACGCGATACCTGTTACGGACATGGCAATGCTTCGCCATCGTGTGGAACAAGGTCGTGAGAAGATCAATGAAATACCTGGAGTGTTTGAACGTGTCAGATACTAATGTGACGTGTGAAGATGTGCATTCAGATGCAAGGTGGGCATGTCGAGCACCTATTGTAAGAGCGATTCACTGCTGGTACCCAGGCAGGGTTGCAGTCGCACGAGGAAGGGTCTTTTAAGTACTACTATCATTTCCAGTAGAACCCTGGAATGCCATACCTCTGGAACCATCGGTCCTAGGACATATGTTCATATAGACTTTATATTTTGTTTTGAAGTGTACTGTCCGCATCTTGGGTACTTCCCCCATAAATCGACACGCCACATTAATATTACGACAACGGCTACATTAAACATTCCACCAATAATATTTCAAGGCTACAAGTTACAGAGCCAGAAGACTGCACGTAAGTTCATACACTGTGTTCGTAGATACGTCAGGGTATTTGATGTTCGCTTCAGAGACGCCCTACCACACCCTTGCTTCTGTCACTTGGTGTAGACTATTCACTGTAAAATGAGCACCTTTGAAAGCCATCTCATTTAAATATAGTAGTCAATAAATATAATTTATTTTTTAGCCTTAGACGATAACTTCCGGCTGCTGTGGAATATGCACACTGTGTTTATTACTTATATAGCAATATTTATTTAGAAAGTAGTTTGAAAGATAGAAATTGGCTCAAAGGAAACAGTAACTAGGGCCTCAAAAGTGCTCACTTTACCGTAAACAGCCTATAACAAACAGAAACAGGTAGGCGAGCGCCTTAATGACTTGCACCGGATTCTCTGCTTTTAACTGTTATAATGTTGTAGAAGCGCAAATGAATTCAATAATACAGGCCTTGATACCGTAGTCCTTGGCTGGGGGCGATGTTTCAAACACAAGCGCTGTGGTTCAGAACTATTCCAGTTTGCTGCCATGCCAGTGTAACACAGAATATATGTGTCAGCACAGATTAAATATCCATTAAAAATACAAATTTCTGACCTTCTAGTATTAAAATAATTTTTACTTATAAGAGATTACAAGTGTAACACTCTCGTTGAATCGTAATCGGGGAGATCAATTTGCTATCAGCGCTGTTTGCAACCTGTAGTTCACTGGTGACAGAAGTGGCGCAGTGGTCGCTTGTCGTCCATCTGAGAGGATCGTAGTCCTATCCCAAACTCCCACCTCACTCCACTCCTCCTCGCACATTTATACTTGGGGGCCGCGGTGGCTGAGCTGTTAGCCTACTCGCCTCCCAACAAGGCGAACCGGATTCAATCCCCGACCGGGTCACCGGATTTTCGCATGTGGGAATCGTGCCGGACGATGCTGCTAGTCGGCGCTGCTCTATACTCACCTCAATCACCCTCACCGGCTCTGAAGACCTCGCTGTTAATAGCCGCCCAAATCTCTTCACTCACATACTTGGCCTGGTCGGAAACGACAGGTCCCTCACTCGCGCAGGCAGCCAGACGTATACCGTCTTATCCGTGGTCGTGTTCAACTTTATAATCCGATATATATTGTTTGTTCCGTTTCGTAAAACGTTCACGGCTGTTCTGGGAAACAACAAATATCGTGCGCTGGGTTTAGCAACATGGCTGAAACAAAGATGGAGGCTCCGCTAAGTGTAAACACGCTAACACAACTTGCCGGTACTTCACGTCTTTTACTAGGCCGCTTGTCGTACGTAAGATAAAATGACTTAGCCATGCTACAAACAGTAAACAACTCTGACTTCTTGTTATACAGCTACTCTATTTAAAGCCGCCTTTGGAGATGTTTTATCGCCCTAATTTAAAATATGGCAGTAACCTGACAACAATTAGCGCCAGAATTGCGTTAGTGTATGAAGCATTTGTGTTACGTTACCACGTTCAGCTGATTCACCATTCTGGCCGAAGGAGGCTAACGTAGGCACTGATATGCCTGATCGAAGGATAGAAATTATTTTCATTTCGCATAGTTTGCGTTGTAGAGGTACATGAATACGACCCATTTTGTCTCTGCCTCTCGTTGCAAACATGTGTGACGGGGGTATCATGCAAGCTGTCAGCCACTTAAATTTCAGCTTAACGCAAACACAATAGCAGTGCTGGCATCCGTACGGTACACGACTAACCAGCTATTTTCTTAAAGTTCTAAGATACACCGAAGTGTTTGTTGAGGCTGCGTCGTGAAAATTCTGTTCATTGTTTTGGCTGGATAATGGCAACTAAAGGGGACGTAATTTTAATTTTCTCGAAATTAACAATGAAATAAGATACTTTAAAACTTGTGTATATTTAGTACTCGATGCAATACTCGATGTTGATCTCGTCGTTTTAGCATCGAGGTCCCTATAAATTAACAATGAAATAAGATACTGTAAAACTTGTGTATATTTAGTACTCGATGCAATACTCGATGTTGATCTCGTCGTTTTAGCATCGAGGTCCCTATAAATTTATATCGTGTTTTGTTAACCGAATAGCTAAATTAAGCTCGGCATCAGTAAGAGGAAGATAGGCGTATCGTGACGTAAAACTGTTTGCAATTAACGCACCCTACGCGCCCAATCGTCTCGTTCTCGTTTATTCAGTGGAAGCAGTTTGCAGATATTGAAATATCAGCTTCCAGAGAGGAAAAAGGAAAATTTACTGTGGTTCAACTGCGCGTCGGCTAATTCGGTTCCAGATAACCCACTTCCGTTTTGTTCGCTAGTTTTTTAGTTGTACGCGGTGATTAGTGTGTTTTCGACCGACCACTCGCGCCACTGTAAGGGTTAGGGGGTTAGCGGGGGGGGGGGGGAGGGGGTTGATGGGGAACGCTCGGGCTAACACTCCATCGACCGGCTGTTAATTAGTTTAAAAGGGGGTGTCATGCGAGGGGAATGTTCGGCCGGTATGAAAATCCGCACCGCGGCACACACTCACAACACACACTGCCCCCACTTGGCGCCACGCCGTACGTTAGGGGACCACTGTTTTTTTTTTTGGGGGGGGGGGTAGGGACAATATACTCGTGCTGACAGCGACTGGAAATAAAACAGAGGCGGCATCATTCATCCGCGGTTGGAGGGGAGAGCCGACATCACTGCTAACCCTAACAGGAGCTGTTGCAGTTTCATTTTAAAATTATTTTATTTCCTCTGGAACAAGTTCGAATAGTGGAGTGTTAATCGAGCCTTCTTTACGCCCGGTTGCATCTCATTTCATGGCAAGGCGCGTTATGGTGTTTTAGAATTAATTACGTATTATACATGCATGGCATAACTTAATTGGAACACGGTTAAGTTTAATAGAGGGCGTAGTGTATGCTTTTTTTTTTGTATTTATACAAGAATTCTTTGGAAAATAGTAAACTAAGATATTTTTGTAACAATAAAAATAAAGTAGAGTATTTGTGAAACTAATGGTGAATTTTAACACGAAAGTGTTGTAGAATTAAAATTTACTATAAGAATTGAGCTACATAAACAGTTTTATATGTTTTTTTTAAATAATGTGTTGTAAATATACTATATTTCAATTGCAGAATTACAAGGAGGTACTTGGCCGCTTGTTACCAAAGAAATCTTTGTGATATGTACATAAATGATTTACTGTGTAGGTCGCTTTTAATGCTGCTGCATATTAAAGTAAGTTACTTTTGAAAATTTAGTAATTTTAGCAATATAGTGCCTCTTTGTCAAAATTAACGGACATGAGATTTTGCTAAGTTATATTTTAGAAATGGTTTTGCAATGATGTTTATATAACTTTTTATATATGATAATTTCCACATACACACGTTTGCTAATGCAAATGACGAAATAAGAGAAATAAATCAATAGATGTACACATTTAACTTCTGGGAATTTTTGAGCTGATGTGTTGTTAACTGTTTTCAACAAAAAAAAAATTCGTTTGGTTGTCAGGCACGTGAAACTAATTAGAGGTTCTGCAGAATTGTAGACGTAGTTTGAAGTTCCGCTTCGCTTGACGTGTTCCTCCGTGTTTGAATATCGTGGTCGTCCAACTATAAAGAGAGTTTATTTTATCTGCACTTCTACCAGCGGAGCGTGTAAAAAAGAGCGAGGGACGCCTTGTGTAAAGAGAACATGGGTTAAGTACGGGCTACGTCATCAGACATCAGTCTCTCCACGCCTCGTGCAGATAGATGGGGTTCTGTCCGCCTGGAAGTCGAGCTACTCCCAGCTGCTTTGAGAGAGGAGCTTTATGGCGCGGCGTGACTAACGTATTACACTGGAATCTACGGCAACGCTCCGGTGTTCAAGTTCTCATGTACTCTTGCGGATTTCCTGCTTAGGCCATTATTTAATGTGCTGTGTGTTTCTCGCTTTTTATTGCCTGCTAACCTCTCAGATTTGAAAATGATTGTTTTATAAATATACATTTTAATATGCCGACACGTCCCTTCGTGTCGGCATATTACCTCTTTTCCTGATAGCTTCTGGTTAGCGACGGTTCACGTAATGCGTGTTGTTCGCTTTTAGTAACTGTAGTTAGTAGTTAAGATGCATAAAGGGTGACGTGCTTCGCCTTTGTATGGCATTCCGTTATTGCCCTTAATTTTGCACATTAATGTTTATTACGACTAATGCTGTGCTCACAACCATCCGTCGCTTCCGTCAGTCGCCCGTCCGTCAGCCATCCGTCGCATATTTCGTCCGTCAATTGAAAGCGACTCACAACAATCCGTCATCCGACGATCCGTCTGGCAAAAAAAATGTTCAGTGTTTCCACCTAACAACACGAACTTTCTCGCGTGAAGATAAATGTTTTTTATGAATGTCATATATATATTCTCTTTCCGTAACATAATTTATCAGCATTTCCTCTGAAAATCTACAAGTGGTCTTCAGGTCAATTCAAAGGTGAAACGTAAAAAAGTAACCAACTTCACTGCCTTGTGTATTTAAAAAGAAAAATATTCAGACAAACAAGTGACGGTTTTCCCACAGCCATATTCAAGGAACGATATTACAAGGCGGTGGACCATCCGTCGGTCCGTCGAATGTTAAGTTTGAGACATACTTGACGGATTGACGGATAGAAAAAGAAGTTACCCTGCGATTGGTTGAAGATCACGTGACCAACGGACGGACGTGCGACTGATGGACGAAACGGATGGTTGTGAGTCCAGCGTTAGGCTTAGTTCTTCTCAGACTCGTCGCCACATCTTCATGGATGCCAGCCAGTTTGTCAGTTTTAGATAGTTAAAGTCATTTTAACGATGTCTTGTTACTCCACGGACATGTATCGGTGTCCTCGAGGTACGCTGTTAAGCTTTCAAAATCAAACGTGTCCTGCACCTTAAAGGAACACCCCTTACCATATTCAATCTATCACTGCATGTCTTATGAGCTCCTTACCTTCGATATCGCCGAGCAAGGTTAACTGTCGAAATCGCTTTTATTTGGTTTGATATACAGCATGGGCGTAAATGTTAAGAGGGGGAAGTGGCTGATTTTAGTATTTTATGTTGATGAGTACGGTTTGACGACAAGTACCGTCTCTGACTAAGGGCGATATTGAACAAACTTTATTCTCATCGGCAGGAACTGAAGAAATGAACGGGATGTAATACAAGGACGGGTGTTTAAGGATAGAGGGGGGGGGGGGAGACTTACTCTTGGTAACAACTTGTCTTCACTCCCACCTCCAGCCCTCCAAAGCTGCCATACTGAACTCTTTTCCAGTAAAGGCTGTGCGCGATAAAGTGAGCACTTTTGAAATAAACCTTAGAAAACAGTCACTGCTGCCAGCGTATATTCCAACGGACTCACTGGGGGACATGCACCCAGTAAAGTTGGTAATGATGGACGGAAAGTCGTTCCATATTTAACGTCAAATAAAAAATGTTTGGTAACCATTTGTGATAACTTTAATTATTTATTTCCCTTTCTGTTTATTTTAATGCAACGGAATTCTAAAAATTACAGATTTCTGAATTTTTACTTTTCTAATAATTTTACAGTTTCGCTTGACCGACACATGAATAAAGGAATGAGACCCTTGGCAATGTTATTTTCACATAAGGCGGAAGAATACATAACGTGCATACAAGTAGAAAGTGCTGATTTTACCGTGAACAGCCTATAACAGACAATAGCGACCGTCATAAAACCCTCTCGGGCGTCTCTTCACCATCTATGGGTCGGCTGACCAGTTTGTCCTTGTGATAAAAATTGTTCTAACTGATAAGTTAAGATACGGGAATGTTGTGAATGCAAGCTGTTGTAGGATAGTCTCCAAACACTTGTACTTTATTGTTGTACTAGCGATCCGGCCCGGCTTCGCCCGGGTACGATGTAGTTTTTTTCTGCCTGCAGCGCTCGCCTCGTACACCTTCCCTTCTTGCACGTCACTAACCATCGCATAACCACATCCCACGCCGCCACTCCCCTCTTCCCCTCCCCCCGGTCATTTGTATAGGTCCGTTCGCGCGGGTCCCGATTTTAGAAATTATTTTTGTTTTATAAAACGTTTTATAACTTTGAAATTATTGGCGGTATTCGTATGATGTGAAAGACATTTCTTATCTACATTAAAAAGTTTTAATTATGAATTAATCTATTTTGATAAATATTAAGTTCTTTATAGTTAGAAAATAAAGTGAATTTTACGTTTGTTTTAATTGCGTAATTTTAATTGTAAATACGCTTATTACTAATTACCTATTAAAGATAGATATGCCCTATATGCTACCGCTGACTTTTTTGTAGATCACTTAAATTTACTCAATTCTTTAGTATATGATTTGGTTATATCTCTAAAGTATTAGACAGTGTATTCCATGAGAGCACGCTGGCGGCAAAATTTTTTCCGACTTGATTCACTAACACCGTTAATGCTCAGCTCCTATAAGTGCTAGGGCAATTAAAAATACACGCAAACCTTCTCGAAAAATGTAGATCATAACAGTGGAAACGGCATCCAAATCCGTTCAGTGGTTCTGGATATTAGCGCAGTCATACCGGCAGACGCGCGCCAGGGACTTCCTTTTATACTATGAATTGATCTGTACTGAAAACTCGTTCCTAGACACGCCTTTCAGCACTGGTATTCTGTATCTATCTTTAACCTCGTTCCGATCGAGATCGTCTTTAATTTCGATCGAAATAAAAAATGCAATTCTGTAACTTGTTTTTCTTTCATTTCGTTCGATTTCCGGTATTTCACTCGAGTTTATTTTGATCGAAAATGTTAGTCTTTTCAATATTGCGGAGGGTTATAAGACCCGTTTTTGACTAAGATTTAAAGATTTAAATTTGTATGGAGCTGCATATTCACAGATTTCTGTTAAGAGAATGTATTTATGGATCTGGAACACTATATATACGATTATATTGTAATTTTGCATACAGATTCGTTTCACAATATAACCTGTAATTCATATACATCAGTAATAGTTACGTTGCGGTTCATAGATAGCGCTAAAGATAATAACTGCTATTCTGTACTTTAAATCTTTATTTGTAATTGTATATGATTGTAAATTATTAAATTAATTCATAAAACATAAGAAGGTTCAAAATATATCTACTTTTCAAAAACAAAGTACTTTTCTATAACATTGCGCATATTACGCTAGTATACAATATTTCAAAATGTTTGTACAAAATCGTACCATTATTCATAGTTTGTCGATTATTTCAAATAGCATTAAATTAACTACTTTGCTAGGTGCTGGAGGCATATTGCTAATAATGTATATAGCGACTGCACTGTCAGATTAATATTTAAATAAAGGGGTAGTCACAGATTACGTATCAAAATAAACACACATTGTAAGCAATGTTCTTTGCTAGTAAATATATTTATTAAATGTTAAGCATAAAATACGTGCTTACTCTTTGCTCTAAATAGGTACTACTAACCTCAACACTTAAAATATGAATAAATATCAGTTTACATACAAAAAGTGGTAAAGAATCTAAATTCTGATTGGCAACTGGTCCTCCAATGGCCATCCAATGCTGCCACATAATCATCAGAGAAAGCGATCAAAATTACTTGTACCATTTCGATAGAATTGAAAAAAGTTAAAGAATCGCTATCCCACAAACCGATCGAAATGGAACTCGATCGAAATCGAGACGAGAAGTTGCTGAGTTACAGAATCCCAGCACAGGACTCTTAACCAATGATACACATGCAGAAAGGAATAACGCACCCCAGTGCACAGTCTAAAGTGTTCACCATGAAGACACCAGCGTGATAGTGCCTCGGGTGTACATACAACTGTCGAGTTTCGTCTTGCCGTCAAAAAAACTCGTGAAATTTCTCTCTGAGAAACTTTTTCCGTCTCGTAATAAACTCGCTGTCGACTAGACGTTAAGCCCAACCTAAAAAAAAAAAACAGTCCAATATTGGTGAGGGGGGGGGGGGGGAGGTGGTTACTGTGCAGGTGTCACGTGCATTCTACCCCATGCTCCCTGCACGGTTGCCTCGAATAGACGATTCACGGTAATGTGAGCACTTTTAAAATACCCTGCGGAATTTTTATTTTCTTCAGATTTCTATCTCTCTGTAACTTTTAAATATAAACATTGCCACGTGACTAATAAACACAATGTATACATTTTACCACTCCTAAAAGTTAGAGCCTGGAGCTGCAATAAAATGTATTTATTAAAGGCTGTTCACGATAAAGTGAGCACTATTGAAATCAACATTAGAAAAAAGTCACTGCCCCTGCCTGCATGTATTTTAACGGACGTACAAAAGGACATGCGCCCAGTTAAGTTGGTAACGATGGATGGAAAGTAGTTCCATATCTTAATGTCGAATAAAAAGTGTTGGGTAACCATTTGTGATAAACTAAATTTTCCTTTTGCCTTCTATTTTTTTAATGCTTGGGAGTGAAGAAATGACCAAATTTGTAAAGTGTTTACTTTTCTAATAATTTCACAGTTTCACTTGACCGACGCATGAATAAAGTGATGAGGCCCAAGGCAATGTTAATTTTGCATAAGGCGGAAGAATACACAACGTGCGTACAAGTAGGTACAGGTACATCTGAATTGTGGGCCACGGTGGCTGAGCGATTAGCACGCTTACCTCCCACCAAGGCGAACCGGGTTCAATCCCTGGCCGGGTCACCGGATTTTCGCATGTGGGAATCGTGCCGTTGGTCGGCGTGTTTTCTCGGGGATCTCCCGTTTCCCCCACCCCTTCATTCCGGCGCCGCTCCATATTCACTTCAATCACCCTCATCGGCTCTCAAGACCTCGTTGTTGAGAGCCACCCAAATTTCTTCACTATATCTTGTAGCGGCTACACTTTCCAGCAACACCATTGTCACTTGATGAACATGTAGCATGCACAGACCAGTCGTCAAACTCATGTAAGAATGGCAAATTACTTTATGAATATTTACAAGTAGTAGAACGCGGAGTACTAAGAGAATACTTTGATGACGCAGGTACACAATTTCGGCGGAAGCGCGGAATCCAATTCCTCGGCGACGTAAGTAATTGGTGTTGTAACATTTTAACGAATAAGCACCTTCGTGCTTTACCTGATAATGGCAATCAACTCGACAAAGTACTAACAAAGCTGTCAATGTCATCCTTAAAGTGATCAATGAAATACGACACCAAGTTGAAGGAAAAGTAAATTCTTTGGCAGCAACAATCAACGGCATTTTCCAAGTTTTTTGGAAGAAAAAAAAAAAAAAAAAACCCACACACACACACAGCACTCCGCCATTAGCAAAATTGACAACGTCGAGGCACAATTAAATTTACTGTCCACAAGTGTCTTACAAATAATATACAATGCAATTCTTTAGGAATTAGTTAAAGGGTGTATAAATTCATGCCAACTTAACAAGCTACCCCTGAGTGCAGTCAACAAAGCACAACTCGCGGATGACCTTACCAAATTAAATGTGGAACTGTTTAAACTCAACCTATCGCTAAGTATTAGCATTGATGACATCATTATATACTACACACATGAACTCACAGAATGTTCATTCACGAATACTAAAATAGTGATCAAATTACAAATTCCTTGTTCCCGAGTTCACTCCAGATGGCAAATTTATCATATCATGCCAGTGACATATCATTTCGCTAACCAATCATGCACAGTTCGCATCCCATGATCTACCATTGCAATTGATCCTAATTCGGACATTGTTAAAGCCATTTAACCCTCGCCAAAAATGCCTGCGGATGTTTTACACATCCCGAAGGAATCACTTACGAGTGAAAATTTCAAATGTGCAAAAGCAGTAATTCTGTTATCCGATGCTCATACATTGTTTTCAACATTTAAATTTCATTGCTCACAAGATACTTCATTTTCCATTCACCGTATTTTGCCACGCCATTATTTACTGACCAATCCTCCTGAAGGAACTTGTTTACAGATTATTAATACCTCCCTAAATATTAATATCACCAACCACAAAATTGGAAGTATTGAAATGTTTGTACCATGTGGATGTCAGATTGCCATACAAGAACAAATTCTTGTTGATGCCACACATCTGTGTGATGTACGTGCGCCTATAATTCCCTTACAACAAACTGTGCTACCTATCCATTGGTTGAACCAGAAATCTTTTGACCTAAACAAATTGACATTAAATGCTGGTATACATTTCTAAAACATCAGTACCGCTCTTGATACAATTTGGTAAATGAATCACAGTGAGCTGCCAGTGCTACCAACGATTGACCAATATCACTCGCGTGTTAATGTAAGGCAAAACAAACTGTTTTCCGTATTAAATCCAGATCATTATGACTATATTACCATGGCAGTCATAACTGTACTTCTATTAGCAACTATTTCATTGTATAAAAAACGAAAAAAATAGTGTCTACAATTTTTCTGATTCACGTGTAATATCTGCCAGTAAAATTTTTCTATGTACATGAAATATGAATATAATATATACCAGTGAGTTGTAAGTAGCAGATTAGCATGGTATCCATTTTAATAATAATGTTACTAAACAACAAGGGGATAGAAAGACAAGTATTTAACATCTGTTTGTTAATATATTTTATAATGTAGTGACACGTTTCACATGTATTGTAAAATAAGATTTACTGCAAATTCAATTATTCTACTAAGTATTAGAAAAATATTTTGCTGTATTTGCATATGATCCAAACAATGTTATTCAAATGCCCTTACAATTATTATAGTAATTTATTCAATTATTTTATGTGTTTAATGTTTAAGTTTGTATAATTTCCACTCAACTTTTGTAAAAGTGAGATCAAAAGACATTATCCCTTTCAACTTATCTAATCAAGCTGCACGCTAATGGACTACAGATTTTAGCAGCGTGTGAAATTGTGATTCAGTGCAAAAACACTCATAACTAATATAAAAAATTAATATGATAGACGCTACTACGCCAAAACAGTGCGCCAAATATGTTGAACGTTTTCAGTGAACTGTGTTAACCAATATGAGAGACAGTTCTCAAAATACTAACTACACGAACTGACTACGTCCTATTTTCAAACTTTTAAACGCCAAAAACAAATGTGTAAACTTCAAAATAAAAAAAAACACTGTAAAATGTATACTGATGATACCTCTTTACGTAATTCCTACGGGAAATCTATATTATTGTAACTAGATATTCAATTACTCATAATCGGTTTAATTAATCTATAATTTTAAATATTAATTTCCTTGTATGACAATATTACTAACGCATTTGCCTTAGACCTTATGGCATTCGCCATCATCTACATCACTACTAACTGACCACTGTATTTCATGAAATGAATTATAACGTTTTATGTACAATTTTTACTTATCTGTGTATGTACTGTACAAGAGAATATAGTTAATGACTATATCACACAAGTCTCTTGCACTGTGTAAAGACAATGTCCATACCGCAGGGCGGTAAACTCGCAACGTTAAGTGTTATTCAAGGTGCCATTACTGACAAAGACGGTACGAATATCCAGAGCTACCAACGACGTAGCCTCTTATACCTTTCATACAGGTAGTACAATTACCTTGACTTTAAATACTGTCATTAGTTTTGTATGACACCTTGCCATAATCTGTGTAAAACTTTCTATTTATATTCTTTTTTTTTTTAAATAACGATCAGGTATTTCAGCAAGCCGACATACCAACTTGTGAAATTGTCATTTCTTTAACGTTAACTTTCCTGGAACGTTGTAGAGCGAACTAGTACCACACGCGCGCACTTTTCAAACATCCTCTTACCCATGTCCACCGCCTAGTTTTGGGGTTCTGTTAATATTTTAATATTAAATGTGGCTCTGGACATACTTCCTTCTATCCCGTGGTCTGCTACACAACGTGAGTAGGTATTATAATCAAAGGTCGACCATCTTGTTTTACTTATTATTATATATATCTTATACTAATTATCATATCATATTTTCTAAAACCAACTATTATTTTTTTTTACATTTTTACCTGCCTTGCCAGTCATAAGAAATTTACATTATTCTTTTAACTCTGAGTTTTAACCAGCTATCATTCAGTTGTAAAACTTCGCCTCAAACTTAGTCTTGCGTTTCCAATACTGCCATTAAATTCAAATCGTGAATACCACGATTCGTTCCACGTTCTTTAGTCCTGTGTAAGAGCTCCTCGGCCACATCTAGTGCCTCAGAACCCTCTCCCGGATGGCTCCAGGGTATTACTTCTACTACGGCAGTCGGGACAGCTGCAAATTTCGACAAAGGGGGCAGTGTAGTGGCCACCAAGGGGCCGCACACGTTTTACTTAAGGTACAACGGGGTATAGCATCAAGAGCGAGGCGCATATTTATTAAACAGCTCTGCCTGACCCACTCACCTGAGGGGTATAAATACAGACCCCCCCCCCCTCCGAGACGCAACCCAGTGATCAAGGTATTACGTCGTATATTTGTCGGAGCCGACCACGCAAGATTCAGCGAGGCTGAAGACGAGAGCTACAACACCATCCAGGCCTAGAGGAGCTCTTGGCCATCCTGCAGTACTTCTCATATGGTGAGCATAATCCGGCCAGGCAGTTACGCGTAAGGCTACTTATCGAGACCCCGTTAGTCAGTTTATCGAAGGCCATTAGTACTCGCTGGCAAGGATAGGCAGATCCCAGTAAAGCACCGTTAATGTGTAGAAGCATAAATGGGCATTAATATTGCATATATGTTCTGTATAATTGATTCTGTTTTGTATCTAGTTATTATTGTATTTTATGATTTAATAAATGTGTTTCGTGGTTAGTGACTCCTCTGTCTGATTAGTTTCAATCGCCATCAGCTACGCGTCCATGAGTGCTTCCCCTTCATACAGCAGTCTATCATTGTACATTGAAACCAGTAATAGCAGAGTCATGTAGTTGAGAATACTTAGATGAGAGGTCGGAACAAGGGGAGCGCTACAATCTTAAGCAGGGCTTTGAAAAGTGCTCGTTTTACCGTGAACAGCCTCGTGGTTAATGCCTGTTGGAAGGGCCTTACGTAGTGCTCAATTTACCGTGAACAGGCTATAGTAAGGCAGGCGGGTAGGGCGGGCGAGCGTCCCGCGGCGACCGGCCACGCACACGATTTACTGCCGCACTTGACCGCACCCAGTAAATGGCATCGGCTCCCTCCGTCGCCCGGCCTAGGCTTGTAATAAGGCCCCCGCGCGCGGTATCTCCGTGGCATCTCGGCGGGGCTGCCACCCGCCTTCTTCGGACACCACTCACATTACTAACGCTGCCCGCCGTGTGTATAGCGTCTGCCGCGGCCTCCTCGGACAGCGCCACACTGCTTTGGCTGGGGCGTAAAGTAAAAGAAGTGTATAGTGCGCACCCGAGGTGCGCAATACTATAGGCTGTTCACGGTTAAAATGAGAACTTTTGAAAACCCTGGTTAAGATCTACTTGTATGCATGTTGTGTATTCTTCCACCTTATGAAAAATTAACATTGCCATAGGCCTTATCACGTTATTCATGCATTGGTCAAGTGAAACTGTAAAATTATTAGAAAACTAAATACTTTGCAATCTGTTCATTTTTACACTTTGGTGTTTAAAAAAAAAAGAAAGCGAAAGAAATAATTTAACTTATCACAAATGGTTACCTAACACTTTTTATTCGATGTCAAGATATGGAACTACTTTCCCTTCATCGTTACCAACTTTACTGAGTGCATGCCACTCAGTGAGCCCCTTAAAATATATGCAGGCAGGGGCAGTGACTTTTTTCTAAGGTTGTTTTCAAAAGTGCTCACTTATTGTGAACAGCCTTTACACACTCCTCGTGTTCTAACACTGGCGCAGTGGTAACTGACTGGATTCGCATTCGGGAGGACCCGGGCTCGTTTCCCGATCCGGCAATCATGATTTCGGTTTTCCATAGTTTATCGAAATCACTCCAGGAGAATGCTGGGATGGGTCCCTAACAAAGGCCGTGGCCGATTCCTTACCATTACTTCCCCAATCCCTCTTCCCTATGCAACTTGCACCGTCTGTAATGACATCGCTGTCGACGAGACGTTAAGCCAAACTACCTACCTACCTACCTACCTACCTGCTTCCCCGCCGATACAACCATCATTAACGACGCGGACAAGATTTGAGGTCAGAACATTGGTTTTGTAGGGTGCTTCGAGTGAATGAAGAGATTTGGGCGGCTCTTAACATCGGCGTATTGAGAGCTGACGAGGGTGAAGTGAGATGAATATGGAGCAACGCCGGAATGAAAAAAACGTGAGAAATGGGAGATCCCCGAGAAAACCCGCCGACCAGTGGCATCGTCTGGCACGATTCTCACTTGCGAAAATCCGGAGTAAACATGCCGAGGATTGAACCCGGTTCGCCTTGGTGGGAGGTGAGTAGTCTAACCTCCCAGCCACCGTGGCCCTGTAGGATGCTTTGAGTTGTCAGATTACTTACTCTCCAAACAAATGTTTGATGCAATTATATCGTGTTCGAAATGGTAAAAGCAATTATTTCATATAAAAGGGATTGTCTTTATGAAATTAATGTTTAAACAAACACGTTCGTCAGTGTTAACCGCGTGACTTTATGACAACTGTGCAGGTGTGGGATAGGTCAATTTTGGGTAAATGCTCAGAATACGAAAATCTTTCAACACACAAAAATTAACTTAAAAATTACCTAGCTTCCGTTAGCAAGTGTGCTCTAATTTTTTGCACAATACCTGCCATTTTCTATCGTCTCTTGTATCCCTGCGAGATTTTCATCTCCTCGTTGTGTTTCTCGTTTTCTATGTCTGGCCTCTAGGGCTCCATGTGAGTTTGTGCAAGTCTTTGTTTCTCTGGTATGTATCTGTTACTTTGGGCCTATTAACTGTTCCCAAGTTTTTAAATTAATTTAGATTATTTTTGATTGTATTTAATTAAAACTTTTTGTCGTGCCCTGTATTAAAATATTCCCTAACGCGGGCAGCGGTGGTGTAGTGGTCAGATTACTCGCACCACCAAGATGAACCTGGTCCGATTTCCGGTGGGTCACTCCCGTATTTTAGCACGTGGGAATCGTGCCTGATGATGCTGCTGCTCGGCAAGTTTTCTCGGGGATCTCCCGTTTCACCTGCCCTTGCTTTCCGGCACTGCTCTGTACTCGTTTCGCTTCAATCTCATCGGCTCTCAAGGCCTCATTGTTAAGCGCCACCCAGACATTTCCAATCCACTCTCCATTAAGCCTTATGATTGCATTCAGATAACCGCATAACGAGTGTATTTCTTACCACATCTGCTTACAAGGTATAGTAAACATGGGGTTGAGAGATCTCGCTGGCTGTGCAGAATCAGTCTTCATGTTCCAAGATTGATTTGCGTTACTGCCTACACAACTATCATAAACGACATTGATAGTATTTGAGGTTAGAACACTCTTTCGTAAACATGTGCTTTTCTCTAACCAATTTGCAATGTAGTTAGATTAAATACAAATTGGTAAAAGTATTTTATTCGTATAAAAGGGCTTTTTTTTTTATATTCAAATACAAACACATTCATCACTGTTGATCATGTGATTACCTGTGGTGTAGATATTGAGTAGGTCAAAGTTTGAGTACATGCAAAGACGACGAAGAATCGATCTACCCCTCCTTTAGTGTATGACCTAAATTGTTTGTAAGTCTGCACTGTACTCCAAAGCGTGAAGCATGATTGGAGGAAGGAAAGTGTCGTGAACGCTGTGGAGCAGAGTCGTGCGGGGATCTCCAGGGGTCGCCATGGCAGCGAGCCAAACGCGCGACGTCGAGCAAACCGCCCCGGTCCGGTTGATACGCTAGACCCATGTTGCCCCGTCTGCCTTCTTCCTCACTCTCTTCTCCTTGTCGTGCTCGCGTGCCAGGGGCCTGCCACCCCCCCCCCCCCGGCTAAAACCACGTGTGCGGTCCCGGAAGGGATAATCTTATTGCACCCCAGCCTCTAGCCATTTGTTCTTCCGTGGTTCGAAGTTTTCTCTCGCCTGCAAAGAGAGTGCGATGTCCAGAGCAACTGCACCTCCAATTCTTCTCAAGATATGGGGTTTTGGAAAAGAAAGGATAGTGAATAAATAATGGTCACGCGATGGCACATTTTCCGTGGTGCTCTGAAAACATTATCTTCAAGGCATCGATTACCGCGAAGAAAATCGCTAACGTTTTATCTTCAGTGGAAATTAATTTGGTTCCGTATCCTGGGTTATTTTTCCTCCCGTAAATAAAAAACAATAAGTAAAAGACTCCTTGCATCTTTGCTTAATTTATTTTGAGGTGTTCTATGGTATTTTTGGTTTTGAAATATCCTCTTCATTTTTACATGTTTTGTGACGTCAGCATGGAATAGTTTTTTTATTGCATGAAATACTACCTTAGCGAATGAAACATTTTGATTGGACTCTTCTTGCCGTTTGAAATCTACGATGTAATTATGAACCCATGTTCTCTTTACACAAGGCGTCCCTCGTTTTTTTTTTTTCACGCTCAGCTGGTAGAAGAGCAGATAAAATAAACTCTCTTTATAGTTGGATTACCACGATATTCAAACACGAAGGACAGGCGCTACCCTGGGAATCCTGTAAAACAATGTTTGCTCTGCAGCATTAAGTATTTTTGATGGGTGTGGAGGGGGAAGGGGGTTAGCTTCTCCTCGCCTCCACAAGCTAACAGAGAACTAACTGTCTGGGTGGCCAAGGTCCCTCACAAGGGACCGATCCACCCCCGCGCTGAGGGAGTAGCGTCCCAGTGATGTAAAACCGGCGGCGGTAACATTTGTTACGTGTTTTTTTTTGTGATTCTCCTCGTCATATGTTGGGCCAGTCTAGGTAATGAAAAATGTTCTATGAAAGTCTGAATACAAAGGAGGTATCGTATTAGGACATATTAAACATTCTGGCAATGTGACCCACACCATCTCGCTTACAGTACCTGGTGTCATGATTCACTGAAGATAGGCCCTCACGGCATGCACGAGTTAACATTACCAACTGGAGTAAATGAAACACGAACCTTTGGTAAGATGTATATACGGGCAGTGATTAAACGATAAAAAATTTTTACCAGCTACGTTCTGAACATTGTGGCCTCGTTTTCTTTCAAGATTGGGTGAAGTATTCTGCAAGTGAAACACAGACGTTCATAGCTCTGGATTAAGTGAATTTTATTTATAATGTTACAGCAAGTACCGAAATAATATCATTAACAAAACAAGTATTTCCTTTTATGCACTGCCGTTAGAGCTGTTCGCGGATGAGCACATCTGAAAGCACCGCCTAGGAACTACTTCTCAGCACAGTGTGTATCCTTCCGTCACATGGCAATACTAACACTGCCATGGACCACATCACTTTATTCATCTGTCGTCCAGGGGAAATTGTTGCCAGGACCATAATTTAAGCTACAAATATAACAGTTTATATACCCCGATGTGCAAAAAATACACATGAATATTATTAAATTAATTCAGGGTCCAAAATTAAACGTTGCACTTACAATTATAGGCGGGGAGTTTTTTTAAAACTGATTTCTTCGCAACTTTAATTAACAGCGAATAAGCTCAGGATATGAATTAAATGCATGAGACGTGGGTAACTTCACATTTTCTTGGAATTGATATGAAAAACCTCTTAAAAACTTTCACGATAAAGTGAACTCTTTTGAAATCAACCTTAGAAAATTCACTGCCCATGCCTGCATATACTTCAACGGGCGCACTGAGTTACATGCTCCCGGTAAAGCTGGTAACGCTAGATTGAAAGTAGTTCCATATCTTAACGTCAAATAAAAAATGCAAGGTAACCATTTGTGATAATTTAAATTATTTATTATGGTTTCTGTATTTCTTTAGGCATCAGGTGTGTCAGAAATTAGCAGATTTATAAAATGTTTACTTTTCTAATAATTTCACAGTTTCGCTTGACCGACGCATGAATAAAGTGATGAGGCCCATGGCAATGTTAATCTTACATAAGGCGCTAAGAATACACAACGTGCATACAAGTAGATTTTAAGCAGGGCTTTCAAAAGTGCTCATTTTACTGTGGATAGCCTATAGTAAGAACCGCCCCTCGAGTAACCTGGTGGTATGAACCCGTGAGTGACCACCTGAATGCGAGGCAATCATGGTATGATCAAACACGTTCGCTCGACAAACATTATGGTTTATTCCACTCATGGTTGCTTACAACTTTTCTGAAGACCTGTTTAAATTTCTCCTTTCATATTATTCCATCGCCTAATACAAACAAAGCTAAACTAAGTCTACAAAATGACACCAAATGGACAACGCATCGCATTTGTGGGCACTCAGTTTAATCATCTATTGCGTCAGAACTATTTCTTAATAGGCAATATTTTATCCCTGTTTTATTCAAAGTGATTATTAAGGAAATATTATTCACAGATAAAATAGAAGCTGAGAGTTCAATTTAACCAAAAAAATAAGTTCATCTTATTTTAACAGAAGTACATATAAAACGCACATAATACATTACATATTTAGGAAACAACTGGGTTATTTTCTTACGTCATACAGGGAGTGATTTTTTAAAATTTGGGTTTAAAAATTGCGAAGATGCCTTGAGCGCTGCCGCAGAGGACCAACTGGTCTGTCAAGAGGGGTGGTGAGCAAGGGGGTGCAACGCTCAGGGGCCCAGGTCCCCCCGGGGGGGGGGGGGGGGTGTGTGTTTGCCCGACTGCTAAATATTTATTTATAAAACGAAGTATTACGTAAAAGTCTAGTTTAGACACTCAAAACCTATGGGTGATGACTATGTATGTTGTTATAAATGGTGTATTTTTGGCGAGGACGGGGTAGGAGGCCCACAGCACGCAATACTCAGGGGCCCACAGCACGCAGTGCTCAGGGGCCCGGTATTTCTCTTGGTGGCCTGAGGACCTATAGAACGCAGAGGCGTGTGTACTGTTCGTGTCTGCTGGGAACGTCCCTGGAAGCAACACGATTTGGCTTGATAGCACCAAACTTGAAACACGGAACCTGAGATTTTTGCATAACCACACATATGCACCTCTGGCTAAGAGTAAACCACACGATAAAGGCTGTTCGCGATAAAGCGAGCACTTGTGAAATCAACCTTGGAAAAACGTCACTGCTCCTACCTGCATATATTTTAACGGGCTCACTGAGTGGAATGCGCCCTGTCAAGTTGGTAACGATGGAGAGAAAGTAGTTCCATATCGCAACGTCGAATAAAAAGGGTTAGGTAACCATTTGTGGTATCTTAAATTATTTATTTCGTGGTACGCTATTTCTAATGCATCGAAATGAAAAAATAAGCATATTTGTAAGATATTTACTTTTCTAATAATTTCACAGTTCCAAACGACCGACGCATGAATAGAGTGATGAGGCCCATGACAATGTTAATTTAACATCAGGCGGAAGAATACACAATTTACATACAAGTAAATACTAAGCAGGGCTTTCAAAAGGGCTCAATTTACAGTGAAGTGCAGGTTTTCGTGGAACTGACCTGTACCAACGCAACTCCACATCTTCCACGTCCAGAGCCGCTCCTATCAATGAAGTACTGTACGTGTATTTAGTTAACAGGAGTCATTTTAACTATATATTACTATTTCTTTTCTCCTGTTAACAGCCTGGCTGTTACTGTCATTAATTAGTTTACATATAATGTTATTTAAATTATACATTTTAAATACTTTAATTTACAACAACAAACAATAACTGACAAAGTAAATTAAAATCATTTATGAGCTGATTATTTAGATGAAAGCAGATTATGTTCAAACATAATATTCACCTTATATTCCACACAGTGGCTGCAGACTACCGGTGTCTGCTCCTTACTTCTGTTCAAAGACACAATTCCTGTACAAAAGTCACAATATTTACTATCATGCGACTTAAATATTTTATTTGAAACGAACTTTTTTCTAACTCACTTGTCACTCACGAGTTTACAAACGATCAACGTTATATGTTTTATCATTGTAAATTATTTTTGATAGGGTAATTTTTTATCTTATAGGCTGTTCACTGTAAAATGAACACTTTTGAAAGCCCTGCTTAAGATCTACTTGTATGCACGTTGTCTATTCTTCAGCCTTACGTAAATTCAACATTGCCATTGGACTCGTGGCCTTTATTCATGCATCGGCCAGGTGAAACTCAGGAATTATTAGAAAAGTAAATATGTTACGATTCTGGTAATTTTTATACTTCGATGCATTAAAAAAAAACAGAAAGCAAAAGAAATAATTTAAGTCGCCATAAATGGTTACCCGGCACCTTTTATACGACTTTAAGTTTTGGGACTACTTTCCGCCTATCATTGCGAACTTTACTAGGTGCATGTCACTTGGTGCGTCCTTTATATATTCAAGAAAGGACATTGACTTTTTCCAAGGATGATTTGAAAAGTGTTCACTTTATCGTGAACAGTTTTTACATACTTTTGTGTGTCAGTCTAGAGGCGCTTACGAAAAGTCACCCGGTTATCTCGATCAGGTTGAAACTTTTACTCGGTGCGTTCGAAAAGTGATCGAGTTAAGGTTAACTCGCGTTCGGAAAGTCACCCGGGTTAACTCGATCCTGGACTCGATTGACTCTGGGCTAACCCTGCTCGACAGCAGAGTAAACCTGGTATAGCAGACGACATACGGGAAATGGGGCGTAAATATGTCAACATTGGAGCAACAAAAACAAACAAGTAAACGAAAATAAGTTTTTAAATCTTGAAACGATGAAAATATGTAAAATTATAAAGGTTTAGGTGCTTTGGCCAATCATTGTAGCCCGGATATTAAATGCTATACTTAACTGAGACTGAATAAAAAGGTATTGTACTATCGCAGTACTGCTTAATGCAATGTGTTTTACGTTGTTTGTTCATAACATAATTGAACAAAAACTCTTCATGGTCGACATCATCATCGTCATCTAGCACAATATTTAATAACTGCACTAAATATTCTTTGAGTTCCCGCCGTCTCAAAACCAGAGTTACTCTAAAACGTTCAAAGAAACCTGGTTAACCGCAAGTGATCGTGTGAACCTGGCCACGTGACCAAGTTAACCCAGTTAACTTTACCAGGTTACTTTTCGTAAGCGTCTTTGGCCGCTCAGGTGTGTCGGCGCCCCAGCCCTGGGGTGAGTCACACGGGCCACGTCATGGCAACTCCCATGCCGCGGTCGTTCACGACGCACTGGGTTCAGAGAATAAAAAAGAGAAGGCCGGCAGGTGGAGCTGATACTGCCAGGTGGTGATTCAGTTGACAGCACTTGGCGCCTCTTGCGCCCGAGACACGTTGGCGCCCGTGACGCACAGTGTTGATGTCCGCGCCTGCGTGTCTGCATGATGGCCTATCTCTATCCCCCTATCACTCCTCCACCCTCCCAGTTCACTTATCTCCCACCTCTTTCCTTTCAAATATAGTTCTTAGTGTTAAGAATTGTAATAACTCCTCATTTTAATAATTCAAAATAATTTTAATAAAGCCGACCTCCTGTGGCGCAGTCGGTTGGTGCGCCACCTATCTGGGGTGCGGAAGGCAATGGGTTCGAATTCCGTGTAAGGTATGGGACCATGGGTGTTAATTTAAGTTAGGTTATCGGTTAGTCTGTAAGCTGTCCCCTGCTAAGCTTTCAAGCAACATAAAACCGGGGACGTTGAAAAGCCCTTTACAATACAATACAATAATTTTAATACGTTGTTTTGTCGCCAAGTTCTTATATCTTTTGATTGACCGTTAAGGTGAGGCTGGAGTGAAAACCAATCACAGCGTATTTACCATAAGATACATCTACAATGATATTCGAATGCAGGAGTCTTCACTTGTAAGCCTATGTGTACTCACGTATGTCAGGGGTTCGGTACCTAGCCATCTGTAGGTTCACGGTAGTGAGCACTTTTGAGGCCCTAGTTACTTTTTCCTATCAACCATCCTTTATCCTTCCACCACTCTTTAAAATAAATATTGCAATGTAAGTAATAAACACAGTGTGTATATTTCACCGGACTAACGTCTAAGGGTATAAAAAATACATTTATTGGATATTATTCCAAATAAACATCGTATAGCGAGGATTCCATATGACATGAGGCGACGCCCGGCATAGCTCTCATTTATTTAAACTCTAGGGGAGATGAGCACCGAAACACCATTCGAGGAACCTGAGAGTCGGCTTGCTTAAGAGAAGTTATACATTGACACGTCATCCAGTCTTTGTGGAGTCACGCGCAGATTACCATGTTCTTGTACTATAGCGCGTGTCACGCTTAGATTGCAGCGGGTTAGCGATTCAAACAATTTGATATCTATACACTACTATACAATTTGACTATTTCGCTTACGTGTTTCTGTACGTATGAACTTATTCTGCCAACACGGCATAACTTCTGGGCTGCTGATAATCGCTAGCCACCTGGAAACAGCGCACGTCATGCACTCTTTACTGCAATCTAAGAGTGAGACGGACTATAGGACATGGCAGTGCCCCGACACACAAGCACGCGGGCGCCCTCCTGCCAACTTTAGGCTGAGTTTACGCACTGCGTTTCGCTGCGTACGTCTTTGTGTTAATGCGTTTGTCATCCGTTGTCAGTATGTTTGCAAACGGACGTCTTCCCGAACGTGCGTATGGCATTTTGGTCAATTTGTTCATGCGTTGTTAAACGTACGTCGGTAGCAGGTGGGGTGTAAATCTATTAGTTTACACTTGTTGTTGAATAGATATGGATCATGGATCCTGTTGTAGTCTACTTGTTGCTGAAAAAATGAACGTAGAAGAAGGCGGTGGTCAGTTCACCCCATTTAGAGGGTGCAGCTAGAAAGAGGAGTATTTTACACTTTATTTCATGAACTTAATGAAGACAGTGAGAAGTTTTTGAATTACTTTCGTATATGTCTCAGGCGTCATTTGGTGAGTCCTCAAGCAAGGTTAGATCTACTGTGAAAAATGATCCCAGCTTGATTCGGGAATTAGCCTTTGTCTCTGAGGAAACGTTAACAAGGACACCTAGGTAAGAATTGTAAATTATGCACTTGCAATTTCGAGAAAGTGGCTCTTAGTAGTGTTGCTAGCATTGTTAACCTAATTTACATGTTGTTCTTTACAGTGACTTGTTACATATTTCAAATTATACCAGATACAGTATTTCATGCAATTTCATCAACAAAGCATTTCCAAACATAATAGCAATTATGAAAAAAAAAACATTTGAAAATGTAGTCAAATTCTAAACAACGTTTGATTGAAAAAGTATACTACGGTATAAAGTCACATAATATCTAGAAGTTATAACAAGTAACAAGTACATAAAACCTTACATATCGTCATTAATTGTAATGCTGATACAATAATTTTCAATGATTCTGTTGCAATATATCATTATTACCATGCATATTATGTTTGTTGCAGTAAAAATAAAGTGTACTACAGATACAAATTAACCTTCATGGTTTTAAGTAATAACAAGTATCCTATTTCAATTTTGACCGTAAACCATTGCACTACGCTGCATTACACTTCACTGTTTCAATCAGTCAACAATACGTCAGTGCATAAAATGGTTCATTTGAACCAATGAACTTGGGAACGTACGTTTTCCGACGTGCGCACCAAAACTCAGTGCATAAACCCAGCCTTGGGGGGTTCGGATTTTATTAATAACCTGCATTCTGTGTGGAATTGGGCTTTCATACCTAAAGAAGTAGAGTGCCTGCAAGTCGGCTTAACCGACGCCAGACACTTGAAGTTCCTTGAAGCGACGTACTACTACGTAAGTCTTTCTTTTGTACGTCGTCCTCTCACCTCGAGTGTACAGATCGTTGTCCACGGTACAGGTATACTATAAGCGATGGTTAATAATACAGCATCAATTTCTCGATAACGCAGAAGTTTAGGGCAATAACACAGTGCAACAGCACGACAACCTTACGAATCGAATTATGTTTACACCACTACCTGCAAGTAAGCGTCAGTATTTTAGTAACTGGGCAGCCTATTTTTTTTGTAATCAAATTAAAACGACTTACGCGATAACGTTTTTATCCATGTTATGCAGTAAATACATCAGTTAAACTGTAGTATAGTGCACGAAACGAATGAGTCAAGAGAACTTACGTTCAAATATTTCTGTACATGCAGCTGAGGTATAGGCTGTTCACAGTAAAATGAGCACTTTTAAAGCCCTCATAACTTTTTACCTAACATCAATTTTTTATCCTTCCACCAATTTTTAAAATAAATATTGCCATGTAAACAATAAACCCAGTGTATGTATTTCGCCGGATTCGAAAGTTAACGTCTAAGGCCACAATAAATTCTATGTATTGCCTATTATTCCAAATGAGAGGGCTTCAAAAAGTACTAATTTTACCGTGGATAACATATAATTTTGCCGATGTGCATGCATTTATTTAGTGCAGATGTGATATACGTAGTACAGTCATTAAATTCGTGGTCACCGAGATATGTGGTTGCCTACAATCGGGGCGCTTATTGAATGTCGATGATAAGCGTGGCTGCCTATACTCGAGGCGCTAGTCAATTCAGAACTTAATTCACTGTGGCAGTATAACTGATACATAGGGGCAGTGATATTTCGCGAAAATATTTCGAGACAACATACTGTTCAAAGCACTCCGCGGTCGTCCAGTTTTTATGATTGGCTGAAACATGTTCTGGTGTGTGTTAACTGTTTGAGCACGAATCACGAAGGCACAATGTCGGAGTTACGGAATCCTGAGTGGCTCGGTCATATGTGGAAACGGCACCAGCAGCCAGTGGACGTATGACAACAGCTCATGTGTATACTTAGTATTAAAATCTACTGTGTGCTCCGATCTATTCGCGGAAAATTTCAGTGGCCCTACTGATACAGCAAGCTTGAAGGATTGAAATTCGCTTTTTTAACTAGCACTTTGATAAGAAATATATTGCTCAGCTTCCATTGAACGAAAGAACGAAATATCGCTGTTTCTCTGGTCATTGGGTATGAAGCAAGTATTGCGTGTATATTCTGCGGACGAAGAATTAGCATGAATAAAAACCAATCCGAATAGTTTGAATACTTCAGGAGTAGCCAGAAAATTGTAATTTGTTCATACACATGAGGAGTAATAAGTCTAAAATAATTTTGAATATGAATGATGGCCTTCCAAATTCTCTATTCATTCCAGCGACTTATAAATGCCAGGTACTTTGTTTTAACTCATATTTCTGCCTTGAGATATGGTTCTGTCTTTCTTTTCACGGGTTTATTTTATCCCCTTACTAACTGAATATTGTGTAGTATTTATTATTAAACTTTTGTATCTTATGTATGCCTCCGTGTGAGGAAGCGTAAGCATGGATTTCAAATAGACAAAAATGTTATAATTCTGTTTAAACATAAAGAATATGATGACCATGGAAACCATACATTTAAGTACTCTATAATGGCTTAATTTTCCTAACTTTGGCGTTCTGGTTAATTATCAACTTTTTAAAAGGTCAGTTGTCCCTCTGAATTGTTAAATTTCATGCAAAATATGTGTCACAGCCTAATTATTTATTTCATTTGCTGATGTTGCACTGTTTATTTTTACAAGTGCGTCTTCATATGAATAAATTTCTAAACACGTAACATTAGCAAGTTGAAGAGTCATTCTTTATTTAATTATCACATGTTATTTCAAACGATGCACAAATTAAACTTTGGTAAGCTTTTAAGCTAATTACGTCAAAGAATGGCACATAGATTTTGTCAAGAGAAATTGCATCACTGTCCATTTAACTATTTAGCTATTCGTTTTCTAGACTATATTTTGTTTTTATCGTACTTATAAAGCAAAAATATTGTGTCACGTGTAGTTAAACTAACAATTGTTGGAGGCTGTTTGTTTAAGACTTGAAAAAAAAAAAACAACTGTTTAGTATAACTTAAGTGTCCGCAGATTAAGAAAAAATGTCCATGGTCCATTCGCCGTGTCTTCAAACTTGTTTAATCAAATATTTATAGAATCACACCATGTATGACGTGTTCGGTCGTTTCCTTAATATGTCAAGTATTACAAATTTTTTGATACTTCTCTTCAAATAAAAGTATCATATTTTTGGCAAAATAAAACTTTCACTTATAATTCTCCTATAAATTTTAATATTAGATTTGTAATTAATATGAATAACAGTAGGGGAAAGAGGCGAGTTAGTAGTGCTTGATAAGAAATAGTTCTCATGCAAAATATGATTATTAGACTGAGTACGCACGAATATTGTGCGTGGTCCCTTTGGTGTAATTTCCTAGATTTGGTTAAGCTTTGTTTGCATGAGGCGGAGGACTAGGCTTAAGGAATAACTTCAGCACAGCTTCGCAAAAGTTGGAAGCAACTGTGACCGGACTATACGCCACATTTATTCAAGGTACGAAGGATTATATGTCCTGGCGTAGTCCATGTGCCAGACAAATTCGTAGTACACATTAGGGGGACCAAATGAAACTTATAGCACTTTATTATTGGGTCACGAGGTACACAAAAACAGGTGATAGCTATTCAAAATGTCTGTAAACAGTAAATCATTAAATCCGATATTTCTCAGTTCTGGTTTATCCGATTTTCATTACTTTTTTTTTTTTTTTTAATCAAAGAATACGATTAGAGCTGTAATTTTGATTCTTAGCGTATTCTTCGTATCTAATAATTTCCAAGAATTTTGGATAATGTTAGTATTTGGTCGGTGTTATGTTGATACTACTGCAGTATGCTGAAAAACATTGTGCTATAGTGCTCATATTTACAAATGTTATTATAATTCAGACTCTGGGTCATTCTTGTAGACTTGGTAAGGTACAAACTGAAAATAACATTAGAGGGTTCGAACATTTGATGTTGTCGAACAGCCTCTCCCGTCCCATTTTATACAGTCACAGGAAAAAAAAGGTCCTTCTCCAATCACACCTTTAAGTCTCCCTGATAATTGTTCAGAGATTGGACACCCAGAATCAGACGACCAACATTTCGATCACAGATCATATTATGTTACATCCGAAACACTAAATTATTTTACTACCATAAACTCGCCTGCTGCCTAACTGTCGACAGTTAATGAAATTTTGAGAACAAGTATAAAGGTATGTACTTATCTCCATCTTTATCGTATTGTAGTAGTGCTAGACAAGTCCAATCAGGAGGATAATTGGGGCATTATTGTTATGATGGGAAACTTTCACATGATCTGCAATTTCTTATCAATAATTGGAAAACTCTTTGGCGACATCGGGCTGAGAGGTTAAATTGTTATATCTGGAGCAATAGCTGAGGGTTTCATAAACAAAGTGCTGGAAGGAAATCATTACAATCGTGCTAATCATTTCGTTAAGTTAATCCTCGAAGCATGTATGCGTGTGATTTGGTCAGTATTTCAATCCTGGATCAGCAAAATTGGCTTAGGTGTTGATAGAATGACCTCAATGATGCTGTCAACATCTTGCATCTGAATACTTGTCATAAAACACATCAAGCCACATGTGATGCTTTAAGTTTCCAGAAAGCTTCTGTAGATATTTATGAGTTTTTTTGTGAAGAGAATGGTGAATTGTTGTCCGTTTGGATGCATTATGTGGTTGTGGTTGAGGTTTTGGTGAGCTTTCTTAGATTTAATCGCGAAGGTGATTGGTTCTTGTACCTGCAATGTATTCAAATTATGATTCCCTGGCGTTTTGCATTGGACAGAGTCAATTGTGCAAGATATCTGTCAATAAATTTTTTTCAGAACTAACTAAACTGAAAGAAAGTAACCCAGCTGTCTATGAGCACTTCCTCAAATGCCATCTTGTTTTCAATGTAAGGATAAGAACCCATTCTCTGCGATTCCTATTGATCAAGCTATCGAAGATATCGCAAATAACGACACACACACACACACCTGGTGGTGCCCGTGTATTCAGCCTTAAGAAAGGAGCAGTGTCACGACATTATATCAATGCAGAATACAGAGATTACGCCTTTCGAAGTATTTTGTCTTTAGTACAGGAAAAACTGAGCTGTCCTGATCTTCAAGCAACTAGAATGAAGAAAGACGAAAAGGATGTTTCTTCCTTGATTGGCATGCTTCAAAGTGAATAGACAAATCCTTTTGAACAAAATCCTTCGCACATTATACATTTATCAACCTGGGCATCTATAAATGTGGGTGTAATAAATTATTTGCTAAATTCAAGGAAATAAGCCCAAGATACACACAATGAGTTTCAGAATTGTTTGGCTAGAGGCGAAAGTTTTCATGCACCCATAAAGAAAATTCATTTAAAAACAAATGTCTCAAAAATGTGGTAAAACCTACCCTCTCAAACAAAGAATTAATACTTCTGTGTGACTATAACCTTTTTAGCAAAATTACTTTTATTGCTGAAAGTCGTAAATTAGACATGCGAGAAGTTTTCAGCCACCCACTTGGGCCATTTCCTTGGACTCATGCAATTTCCGATCGCTCATTAAAGAAAACAACTAAAGCTGTGTTTACTCATCGTTTGGAAAGTTTTTCAGCAGCATGTGAACTACCGTAAACAAAATCAGCTTGCATAATAGATTAAATGTGTTTGCACACAGTGCATGGAGAACACAGAACATTCTAAGAATTATCTTAGGTAAATCTTCTTCAGGTGTTAAACATAGGAAGCTCAAGTCTGAGAATATATATAGTTTCCGATGTTTATAGAGAAAACTCTATTAAAATAGCAGTATGACAGAAGAGTGGTTCCGAAGATGGGATCAACTTCAGCTGTATTGAGAGTGGTCACAAGATCATTTGTTTGAAAAGACTTCTGAGGAGTGGCATTAACAAGATTTCTGGTGGACTCATGCAAGGTGAGCAATGGGAAAAACTCAATGGCGAAAAATACATTTTTGTAACTGTGGAGGACACCTGCATCAAAATCACAGCAAACCGTTCTGAAGATGTTAAAGATCTATCATACACTCGTGAATAGGCGGATACCCGCATGATGCTACATGCTAAACATTCTGACATGGGTTATCCAACAGTACTTTGTTATTCAAATGACACATATGTTTTGGTCATTTCAATTGGACTAAACTGAAAAATGAAGACCAACTTGTACACGGTGAAAAGTGTGAAAAATCGAATGCGAGTAGTTGATATTGGCATATTATTCGCAGTAATAGGTTCTTAAAAGCAACTGATGTGATATGGTCTCTTAGCTGGCAAGGCTGTGACAATGTAAGTGCATATTCTGGTAAACAAAATATCCTAGTTTCAAAATCATGTTTTGTTAATGCAGCGAATATGTCCTAGCATTAAAAAGTCCAGGTTGTAAATGGTCTCTTTCTGAAGAATTGTTCTTGACCATTGAGAAATTTACATGTGAAATGTATTCGAGGAAAACAAAAATCGAAAGTGTCAGCGAACTTCGCTTGAAATTATTTCGAGCTAAGGGGAGTGAAATTGATAGCTGCCAGCTACCACCATGTCAGGACACCTTGAAACAACATATATTTCAGGCCAACTTCCAAGCTGGGATTTGGAAGCGAAGTCTATAAAATGTTCCTAATGTACCTGACCCGGAAGGACATGTATGGATAAAGTATAGTGATGGAAAGCTAGGCATACATTGGATGGTTGGAGGATCAGCACCGGAAGCTGTACTTGGTGTTTTATATTACAGTTGTTCTGCACAAAATGTAATCTTATAATTTATAACTACCTTCAAAACAAACTGCTGTGTATATTAGGATGTGCATGCAAAGAATGTCAAGAGACAAACATACTCGGATCACTGCCAAGAAATCCATGATTATGATAGTGATTCTGGTATTGACTCTGATGTTTGGACAAGGGTGAACAATTGAAAACTCCAATCACACTGTCCAGGAAAACTTAGCGAAAACAAATAGTGTTATTTCCAATTATTATTTGATTTAGAAAATAAGAATTTTTAGTACATGCCATGTTTTTATGTTTGAATCATATACCCGACATTAAATCCTTGTTCACGCATTTTGTATGGAGTGTATGAAATGCAAATAAATATGTTTATGAGCATTTGCTACAAACTTAGAATACAGAACAGGTGTATACTACAAACAGGGATGATCAGTGTACACCTTTAATCATAATTAATGTATCGTTTCTCGTGCTTTGGTTAAGATATTAAATTGCAGCTTATATGATTCACTTTATTTGTTATCTGTAAATGTCAGCACTATAGCGCATTGTCTTTCAACAAATTGCAATAATATCAACATAATACCGACAAAATTTTTTTTTTCCAAACTTTCTTGGAAATTATCAGAGATACGAAAAATGAGGAGCGAACCAAAATTAAAGGTTTCATTGTAAACGTTTATTTAAAAAAAGAATTATGAAAATTGGATAAATCAGAGCGGAGGAATATGAAATTAAATTATTAACTTTTGCCACCCATTTGAATCGCTGCCATTTTGGAAAGATACCACATTGAGATGTCTGTCACTTACTTTTGTGTTATTTGTGGTCCTGTAATTAACTGCTGTAAGTTTTATGCGGTCCCCCAAATTTATACCTTATTGTCTTATTTTGGCCTCTGGCACAAGGACTAGTGGTGGCTGCCACGGTTGAGCGTGTGACGTACGCGCTCTCGCGTGAACGAGCCTTGCCATCGCGCGGGCCCTAGTGAAAGGCGCTTGGTGTGCGCGCGAGGATTTCACACGTGCCTGACTCCTCAGATGGCGACGCCGCCTCAGGGCGCGCGGCCCGCGGAATTAAACGCAGCTCCGGCGGACAATCCAGCCGGGCTCGCGGCGGAGCCCTTTCCCCGAATTGTAAAATCTGGAATGCAACTCCTCGCATTCTTTCGTCACTCAAATGGCTTTACGATGGCTGGGTCGTGATTCTCACGAGTTTTACTGCCGTTAAAGGAGGCCGCCTCGATCCGTGTGAATGTGCGTGTGTGTTAGGGAGCAGAGCGGAGAGAGAAAGAGACAGAAAATAAAGAGTAAAAACATCAGCAAGGCCGACCTTCATAGCAGTGACTCGTCACTGCTATAACCGTCACGTGCATCAACATAGAAAATACTATCTGCTGCCGCATATAATATAGCCGCTTTACTTTTATAGTGTCTTAATCCTCTCAGTCACAGTGACTTGAATAGAAGGCGAAGTTAATTATGTACACTGTACACAACTGAAAACAACGTTCAATAGAAGTTCCTCGTCTGTCGGGAGACGTGATTCGTTGAGGCTTTATTTCGCTGACTAATATACCTCTTGATTTATTGGTCACGATTTAAATCAGAGCTTTATACTGACATCTGTAAATTTCCGAACTTAAGCAGAGGCTCCATAAAAGTTGATTCTCAATTAAATCGACAAACTTCTGAAGGCGATTCTTCATGAAAAAGCAAAAGGAAAACATATGTGGCACTTTATACATAAACCGAATATTAAAGGAGGCGTGAGGCCTTAAAAAACGAGATTTTAAGCCGTAATTGTGCAAAATATTGGCTCTTATGTTGAAGGTCCCGATAACATACAATAATGTTACGAGAGTTACCATTGTATTTTTCTTCGTTACCAATATTTTGCACAAATATGGTTTAAAACCTCGTTTTTTAATGGCTCATACCTCTCTAAATATTCGGTTTAGGTATAAAGTGTCACATATGTTTTCCTTTTACATGTTCATGAAGAATCACCTCCCGAAGTTTGTCGGTCTAATTGCGAATCATCCTATATATACTGTTTCTTGCAGCAGGCAGGCAGGCAGGGTTGTGCGTAGTGCAAAAGTGGCGCCGCCAAGGAGACTGCTCCGTCAGATGTGCGGAGGAGCGCTTACTGAACCGCCGGCAAACACAGTTGCTTAATCGAACAAACACACGGCGTCCTCGGGAGCGCGCCACACTCGCCGTCGTCATCTGGGCGCCCTTCATCAGCCTGCGTGCCGCCGTAAACACACACTCATACACGGCCGGGGGGTGCGCGTCAACACCAACCTGGCCCCGAGCGCGAGGGTCGAACACTTCATCAGCCCTGCAACAACATGCGCGTCGCGTCGCGTCGCGTACGTGCCAGTACGCAGCCGGGACCCCGCAAACAGGCGCACACAGAGACGTTAATTACTTCAGGGTGTTGCGGCTAACGCCCTTGGCTTCCCAACTCCCTCCAACCCTTAGAGCGACGCTGAAGAATGGTGTATCGCACAGCGCCAAGCCGTGGTACGCAGGCTGCAACCATCCATACTTCATATGTAGGGATAGGAAAATTTCGCGAGTTCAATGACCTGTATGCTAGACTCCACAATCCTTTGTATAGTCAAACCTCAGATGTTTGTTCATTGGCTGTTGCCCCAGTGTAACCACGCACTTGACAGTACGGGATTCGCTTCTTGTTCCCTAGCAAGTCAGCTATTGGCGCCAAGTCGTACACGACGTGCCTAATAAACTCTGATCCAATTGCAAAGGTGACTTCATTGTACACGCGTTTGAAATCTATCTTGTCGTGAAATGAAGTCGCGAATTTTTCCTATCCATATTCATACGGCAATATGGGCACTTTTGAGGCCCTAGTTACCTTTTCCTTTCAACCATTTTTGTGGACGGCTCTTAACATTGAGGTCTTGAGAGTCGATGAGGGTGATTGAGGGGAGTATGGAGCAGCGCCGGAATGAAAGGGTGGGGGAAACGGGAGATCACCGAGAAAATCCGCTGACGAATGGCATCGTCCGGCATGATTCCCACATGCGAAAATCCGGAGTGACCCGGCTGGGGATTGAAACCGGATCGCCTTGGGGGAGGCGAGCAGGCTAACTGCTCAGCCACCGTGGCCCCGTTTTCGGTATAAATCACATAGCGGTGTTGACCTTCACACGTGTTGCAAATACGCTGAGCCGTTATAACTGCCGTGTGAGCTCACGTGCAACCGCATAAGATACGCCACATAGCATAGGATTTCACGGGATTACTGATACGCTACTTTTTTACCGCATATTAAATACGGCATAGTTACATGGCTTTAAATGGCACGTTTGTACATTAATCTTAACTTTTTCTCGTAATCTTTCGTAAAGGCTGTTCACAATAAAGTGAGTACTTTTAAAATCAGCCTTAGAAAAATGTCACCGTTTCTACCTGAATATATTTTGACTGGCGCACTGAGTGAGATGTGCCCAGACAAGTTGGTAACGATGGATGGGAAGTAGTTCCGTATCTTAACGTCGAACAAAAAGTGTTAGGTAACAATTTCTGATTCATTAAATTTATTTCGCTTTCTGTTCTTTTTTAATGATTCGAAGAGTAAAAATTATCAGATTTGTAAAATATTTACTTATCCAATAATTTTACTGTTTCACTTGACCCACGCATGAATAAAGTTATGAGGCCTATGGCTTTGTTAATCTTACATAAGGCGGAATAATGCACCACTTACGTGCGATTAGATCTTCCGCAGGGCTTACAAAGTGCTCATTTTACCGTGAATAGCCTATACCTATGTATTCACTTTAAAACGTCTAATTAGAACGATTATAAGATTAGTTCCAGCCGTAATTATGCCAGCGTACGAAAATACCACCATGCAAACATCGTGTACATTGTTTTATGTTAACACGAGAATAAAACGCTTGTTATACATGGCACATGTAGGAAACAAGTAAACAAGCAAGCACTTCATACATGGAGTGATTTTTCAACGTATTGTTTAAAAAATTGTGTTGAAACCGCGAATAAACTATACGAGCGAGGGTAGAACGACCTGTGAAGCGTCGTCCACAGTTCGTGGGCAATTATGGAAGAACTGCTTATTTCCATCTTCTCTCTCGGATCTGTGTATTCACCCTTACGCTGCATCTAAACACGAAAACTGTCATGGACCTCAGAAAAGTAGCCATGCGTCGAAAGGACATGGTATAGTACCTAACGTTAGTGAGCTGCCATACGAAAGCATCCAAAATCCACGAGGACATGACAGGAGAAGGAAGTGTTATCCTAAGAAGATATTTATAAATATTGGTAGCTTTAAATCCAGTGATGCTAGACGTACCATTTTAATGGTGCTTGTACCATAATTAGACATTGTACAATGTGCCATGACTAGGTCGTCAGTTTTTAACGTTTGGTTTAAGTCGAAAGCGGAACCCCTATTACTTATCTGCGAATTAGAGGTTGTATTTCATATCAGTAGTGCAACGTCCGAACTACTGTTATGCAATTAAATTTAATTAAACATAAAATTGGTGTTTTACGCATTTGTCAGAAATGTACCATAATTTTGGCCCAGTGTGCCATTTATTTTGAATGCCTCGTACCATGACAGAGCATTAACGAGCTAACATCCCTGTTTAAAATTGATGTTAGTAAGAAGTATAATACGTTTCGTAAGTTAAGGCACAGTTTGTTAAGGAAGATTATACTATTATATTTTCACTATCATTCTCGATTGCAAGGTATTGCTGCTAAGACTAGTACTGGCCTCGCATTTTTTCCCCTCGCAAACCACAAAATACTCCCTGATCCAATGGTGCCTTTTGATGTAGTTGATGTATGAGGTATGATTGTTAGTAAGACGTTTACTATTCTTGAAGGTGTTATATTCAGACAGTTGTTATATCAATCGGTTAGGCCCCTGTAGTGCATTCGCGTAAGAAAGTTAGATTTGAGGTTAGCGATGAAATTTGTCTGTTTCGTAAATGAATTCGCAGTAATAGCGAGGTTCACGTACTCGGTCACGATCGGCTTGCGTGAAGTACATCAACATGTTCCTTTGTTGTTAGCTTTCTTTCTTAACACGTATAAAATATATAAAAAAATGTCACTAATTTATAATTTAGTAAAGGGCTTTTTAACGCCCCCCGGTTTTCTGCTATAAAGCTTGGCAGGTGACGGCTTACAGACTAACTTATAACCGAACTTAAATTAACGCCCATGCCTCGCCCGGGATTAGAACCCAGGGCCTCCCGCACCCCAGAGCGGTGGGCGCACTAACCGACTGTGCCACGGGAGGTCAGTGTCACTAACTTAAACTTTGCAGTTTTACGACGTGTAAGAACAAAAATAATTCTCATGATTTTCTGCTGATTACTGCGCGAATTCCATGTCTGAGCCTACGTCAACAGGTAATACTGGTTTCCCCCCCCCCCCCTTTTTTTATATTCTGAAATGTTTGTAAGGTTTGGAGGAAACGAGTGAGACACTTCTCGTAAAATTTCTCATTATGTTGAACTCTATTCGAAAAACGCATGCAAAATTATCAGAACGTGTTTTACAAACCCTGCCGGAGTGTTACAGTATTGTTGTCGAACGAAATACCAAAGTGATGAGAATCTCCGACTGAAAAATTATCGCAGTTTTGACAATTTGACAGCTCTTAAACTATGGTTCGCATATAAATCAGCACATAATTAATGCAACTGTATCGTGGAGAAAATATCTAGTTTTAAAGTACCGTGGACTAAATAGCTGTAGACGCGACGGGTATCAACTAACGAGGCGAGGCTGTGATTTTTCCCTCTTCGGGCTGTTATATGGCACATTACCAAGAAATGGCAAGAAAGAACCGGATTTTCGAAGCTCTTTGGTGCTACAAATAAACATAAAACGTTTGTTCGATTATCGTTTATTATTTAGGCAACGTAGGTGACCAAGGCGATTAAAGCGCTGTCTTCGGACTGCAAGGTTGTGGTCAGTTAGTGTGGCAGTTTTAGATGTAAGTTTGGTTAGTTCAGTATTAGGCCTACAAGGTCTAGCGTTTGTCCAAATATGTTACAAGTCGCAGGTAGCCCTTCTATAGGCTATTCACGATAAAGTGAGCACTTATGAAAGCCCTCTCATTTGGACTAATGGTCAATAAATATATCTTATTTTGATCTTGGACGTTAAATTCCGAGTGCAGTGGAATATACACATTGCGTTTATTACTCACATGGGAATATTTATTTGGAAAGATAGTTAAATGATAAAAATAGGCTGAAATAAAAAAGTAACTAGGGTCTCAAAATTTCTCACTTTACCATGGACAGCCTATAATAAATCACTACATTTCTGTGACTTCGAAACAAAACACTTTCCCTCATGAAGATACGAGGAGCTGACAAGCCTAGTGCTGGCAACAGCACCAAGCAACGTCACGGTGATGGAGACAGTGACGTAACAGGAAGAATCTGCAATGGTTGGACATGGCCTTCCGCAGTATGAAATCGAGACGTGAGAAATGTGAAAGGTTGGTGCCGGAAATCGAGGCTGGATTCGCCCGCCGAGTGAGAGCCAACAAGACCACCCATCACGCCATGCAGCCAGTCACCATCTGCTCGTAGGTAGGTAGAGCTTAACATGTCTTAGACAACGTTGTCATTAGAGACGGAGTATGTTGCTCAGACAAGCAGAACGGGTAAGGAATCGACCAATAGCCGGTAGAAAAAAAAAACCATCCCGGCATCCTTATTGAGTGAGTTCGGAAACCATCCGAAACCGAAATCAGGGTGGCCGAACCGGGATTCCAACCCCGGTCCCCCCGAATGCGAATCCGAAGGTTTACCACGAAGAGGGCGGAGGGATTTTTTAAAAGTCAATTTACCACCTTTATTATATTTTTTCTTTTAAAAACTAATAATTCAGATGCGTAACAACTCAGTAAATGCAGTAAAAATATATGTTTGCCGCAAAACCGGAAATTATATTGTGTTGTTATCGTAACACTTAACTAAATATAATGCGACATGTTTCCCCAGTTTGCCGGTAATCTTCGTTTGAGAATCAACACCTACTGCTGTAAAGGAACAGCGCGGCCGGGGGGGGGGGGGGTTAGTCTCACACCAGGAATCCAGGAAAGAGTATATTTTACTTCAGTGTGTATTGGTTCGTAAAGTGGAAAGCCATCAATAGAAAATTTGTTTTAAATTGAAATTAGTTTTAAACTTTATAGCTTCAAGTTATTTGAGCATTGCTTTATTTATCTGCTAATCGAACTCTCATAATTGTTTAACAGTGTCTCGGATACTGAAATTTTACTGTACCTTCGTGTAGGGAAACTGTTATTTATTTATCACAGATGCTATGGACCGTCACATCACCTTTCCTCCAGACCGAAGTTACTGAAGAGATAAACGTGCTGGATAGCTTCACCGACCCATCCCCCTGGTCCGTTTACTATGTTAGCCCTCCAGGGTATAAGCTAATATTTTATTTCGACCACTGAGAACAACCGGACAGATGTGTGGTTAATTGTATCAGAGAAGAAAGGAGTAAAGGGAGATAATGTGCCCCCTTTACCCTTTCCGCCAGATGTAAAAGAAACAAAACTGCGTCTGCGAAGTTTACTCGCCATATAACCTGCAATTTCGACTCTTTCGAATTTCGGCTTTAGCTTCGCCGGACGAAGCTATATTTTCTACATCTCTTCCACTTCGTCTGTTGCCATGTTTATGTCTTCGGTGCTCAGGACTCCGTTGGTGGAAGATCGGAGAGCTGCTTTAGCAGTGGCAGATCAGTCAAGTAGATCGAAATCGCAGACGTCTGTAAGAATTCCGGAAGCTCCGCGTATAGGATATCCGGTGTTCCCTACCTGCTTCTTGCTTCGCACAGCCGAGGAATGTTTAAGGAAAAAGCGAGCGCCGTGCATTTCGCACAGCTTGCTGCGAAGCGGAGAAAACGTAAATAGCGAATGGAAAGTACGTAAACATCACTGCATTTCAGTCGGGGGGGGGGGGGGGGAAGTATGGACTTGACTTTATCCTCTACTACTGGATGCGAAAGGGAATCAGAAACCCGACAACTCGAAACAGATAATGTGGTTCCGAATCAGAGGAATTCAACTGCAAACCGGCGGAAACTTCTACAATTGAATCACCTGAAACCATACATTTTGCAATGACTGAATGTTACGTATTTAACGGAAATTTCTACTGTTTTATAGTAAATTTTACTACAGCTGTCTCGTGATTAACTGAGCGCTTTCCATGTCAACTTCCGGAATAAAAAAATTCTCCTGCAACTTCCCATTGCACAAATTTTAACGGACGTATAAACAGTGATTATTTCGTTCCCATTAATGTTGGCAGCCAGGCTGAAAAAATATTTATCAGTCTTAAAATCGTATTACTACAGTAAAGCTCAATTTTGCAAAGTTAGTGTAATTTGATTTTCCTCTATTTTAAGTTGATAATAAAAGGCATGATCTCATTGTTAACGTATTTTCATTACTACCAATTTCTCAACGCACGAAAAACGTCATTAGGGCAATTGAAATATTACAGGAAATCTCGCAGAAGTACACGAAAAAGAAGAAAATGAGATACTTAGGATGGCTTTCAAATGTGGTTAGTTAACCTTGAACAGCCTATATTCGAGAACAGTAACAGAAAGACGTGTTTTGCCCAGCAAAACAAGTGCACTTACGGTTGCAACCAAATCTAGACAGTTGTTTAAACAAAATAACTAATGTGGCGTTATATTTGGCTGTTGTAAGAAAGAGTTTCATTCACAGTTCGACTGTATGTTTCGTTGGTTGTAAAATTGTATTTTTTACTTTTCACATCTTGTTAAGCCAGTGATGTATTTAGTTACAGAAAGCGTCTAGTTATTTTAAATTATTCAAACTAAGAATCATTTTTCCTTGGCTGGACTTATTTCTCGCGGATTCGACCTGTTGGTCAGTGAGTGCCAGCTTATTTACTGAATTTCTTATACGAGTAGAATTTCAGTGATTTTAATCACTGTTGTTTTTATAATCGGATAAATGAGCTATCATACGGAAACCATCAGCACTATATGTCGGGACCAACAAGGTCTGTTTGAGTCCTGCAGTAAAGTTGAAGGGCGCCTTCATCTTCAACGATTAATACGTGGCGTAACTTTGACCATCTGCTGGTAATTCGAAATCGGCTTAATGTCTTCATGTTTCCTACGTAAATTCGGAGAAGTGGATTGTTTTGCGCTGTTCAATTATCTGCATTGCTTTCGTGAGAAGGAGAGAGAAAGGAAGGGCTGCTACAAGTTTTTATCTTGGTGCGTATTGCCAGTCTGGCTGCCATATCGCAGCTCGCGGCGGGGTCACAGAAGAGGCAATTACACAGAAGCGAAACTACGTAGTGGTTCTGCTTTGTCTATGCGTCCTTGGTCGGGTATTTGCTGAGTGAGAGTTCCGAGACGGACTTTGTGTTTTATTGCCAACTGCGTGCTCTAAACATTTGCCACAACGGTTGGCCAGTCTTCTGACAAGTTCGTCCCCTAGCGCCACGTTGACTAGCTAATAGTTAGACCAATTTGTCTAGCTCGTCCGACCAGAATTTGCAGTATGTGCGGCAATTTAAGGGCACCCATGACGTATTTGGAACATGCATCTTAGTTTTAAACTGGAATTAAAAGAATATGATGTGAAATTATTTTTAAACAATGTCAAACACATTTAAAAAATTAAATTAGGATATTAGAAAAACGGTGCTAGAATGTCAACGTAGGGAAGGTCTATATATAACACAAATACTGCCTTTGTCTAACTTGTACGTGAAGGTACTTCAGTAAATTATGCATAAAGATTGTTCACGATAAAGTGAGCACTTCTGAAATCAAACTCAGGAAAAAGTCACTGCCCCTGCCTACACATATTTTAACGGGCGCACCGAGTAATATGTGCCCAGAAAAGTTGGTAGCGATGGATGGAAAGTAGTTCTATAACTTAAAGTCGAATAAAAAGTGTTAGGTAACCCTTTTTGTTAACTTAAATTATTTCTTTTGCTTTCGGTTTTTTATGCAACGAAGTGTAAAACTTAGTATATTTGTAAAATATTTACTTTTATAATAATTTTACATTTTCTCTTGACCGACGTATGAATAAAGTTACGAGACTCATGCAAATGTTTATTTTACATAAGGTGGAATGTTACACAACGTGCATACTAGTAGACATTAAGCAGGGCTTTCAAAAGTGATAATTTTACCATGAACAGCCTATACCACACTGGATCTATTGCACTATTTTCAAAGTAAGCAGTTCATTCATTAGCACTTACTTGGTATAGGCTGTTCATAGTAAAATGAGCACTTTTGAAAGCCCTGCTTAAGATCTATTAGTTTGTACGTTGTGTATTCTTCCGCCTTATGTAAAATTAAAATTGTCACGGGCCTCATTACTTTATTCATGCATCGGTCAAGCGAAACTCTGAAATTATTACAAAAGCAAATATTTTACAAATATATTTCATTTTCATACGTCGATGCATAAAAAAAACGGAAAGCAAAAGAAATAATAATTTACGTTATCACAAATGGTGACCTAAAACTTTTTATTCGACGTTAAGATATATTCTGCCCATCGTTACCAACTTAACTGGGCGTATGTCAGTCAGTGTTCCCGTTCAAATATATGCAGGCACGGGGCAGTGACTTTTTCCTAAGGTTGTTTTCAAAAGTGCTCACTTTATCGTGAATAGCCTTTAAACAAGAACATGCTTTACAATGTTTAATGAGCCTCGCGTCAGTGCGCTACAGCGATACTGGCACATTTAGCGCTGGGCTTTAGTACAAATGTTGTGGAAAATTGTCGAATTATCTGGCGAAAAGAGGAATGATGGGGGGGGGGGGGGGGCAAAAATGTTGTTGGCCCCGGGCTTCGAGGAACCTCTGGGCGGACCTGCGGTCTTTCAAAAGTTCTCAGTTTACCGTGAACAGCCTATACAAATGGAAGTGACGAAGCGAGCGGAGAGAGAAAAAGAGCGCGGAGGAAGATCGCAGTAACGCTCATGCGCGGCTTGTTACGGCGCCCGTACAAAAGAACGCAACTGGGCGCCGACTGCCTTTCGCGCTCCGCTCTGAAAGTTGAAACTTTTCGTGCACTGACGAGGCGCCGCGAGAGTTATGGATGGGTCCATTTCCCTTCAGCGCCTCTCCCTCGCAACATTATGTCCTATATTCCCCCCTCCCCCTCCTCCTCAGTATCTAGTTCCCATCGCCTTTGCAAAGCAGCTCTACTAACGAACTCGGGAGTAAATCAAATTAATACTCTGGAAACGCTGTGTGCAGAGTGGGAGCAGCCTCCGGAGGTAATGAGTTTCGTCTTCTTTTAAGGAGATTTCAAAATGAGAAGGGGGTTGTGAGCGATGGGGGTGGCAAGGTGGGGGTGTGGTGGCGAGTATCTGAGGGCGGCGAGGGTCCCGGAGTAATTGGCTCCTCAGTTAATTTCAAAGTGGAGAGTAAATTCGTTTATACCTTACCCGTCCGTACAAAGATCATGCGCATTCCACGGGTTCCTGAAATTAGGAAGGACTTAATTACGTATCGTGAAATAACATTAAGAGTTGTTATTCCAGCACGGCACCTGCGTGTAGCGCAAATTTTGCGGTTGGATCAAAGTGCGAAACATCCTTAAGAACCACGATACAACTATGAACCCGCGGCGGCAGGATTACCTAATCACGCCCAACATTGACGGTAAATGCGACGTCTCGAAGAAGACACCAGTCAGTGAACAAATGTAATTGGTTCGACCATATAGATGTGAAATGTAGCTGAAAGGCCATTGTAAGCACAGCAGAGTGTCACTTTGAGGAAAGTAGACATTTGGAAGAAACTATAGGGATGCAGGTTTACCTGCTCTCGTATATCAGGTATGCCCCAAAGTTCGCGTCCGTGGACTGTAGATCACGTTCTGCATATTATGTTGTATTATAAAGAAAATATTCCTTAAATATTGCGTAACTACACCGTTGCTTATCTTGCCATGGGCACGAGATCAGGCATAAGAAATCCCTTGTCCATATGCACACATCTACCTTAGCCTCTCCTATTATTTGATGCAGATTGTGCCTCTTTGTTCCCCTGCAACACCTTTCGTAAGTAACAGGACGTTATTGTTTAAATGTCATGTAGGCCTGATCCGTCTAAGAGTCTGGTTGCGCGCGACTAAAAGTGTTGGAGAGTCTCTCTTTGCGGAGGCATGACATTATTCCAGGAATACTTAATTTAATATTCATACAAAATACGACTTATTGCATCATTTTGCTGAGAATCCGTAACGGTAAGCCCACACAAATACAGGAAAACATAAAATTTTAACTTACTTCCTATGATAGGCTGTCAAGTGGTGGATGTTTTATACACTCAGGCAAACTAATTTATAAGCCAGATCGAATCGCGCCCGTTATACAAAGGTCGGAGGTCATAGAGCAAGTTCTTTCTCCACTATGCTATCGAGCGTTTGATGACCGCATCTGTCTACTTTTACCTGGATTACAGTTTTTATGCATCTGGCTGAATGCCTTGATAGAGACTTGTCAAAAATGTGGGCAACAGACTTCCAGTAAACTAACTGGGCCTTGGGGCTGGATTCAACCTACCAGTCCCCGGCGCTGTAATTTAGCGTGTTAGGAGTAACATCAGGAGTCTCATATTATTTTTTTTCATTACAAATCTATGGGAACTGTCAATTATGTTGCCATCGCGCTCATGTATGTAATGACACAGCAACATTTTATAAGATGTATCAACATATATTTTTAACACAATCTCAGACTATTGAAGTATGACTAAGTTATGTGGAATTTTTTTACAACTACTATAAACGTCTTGCGAAAATTGAGGGAGGGGGGCTGTAGATTTCCCCACGTGGTTTTTCTATCCCTTGTCCAAGAGAATGCTGTTGCAGCGTGTATTCTCAATTTGTCGCCCTCCAGATTATGTTTCTGGTTATCCCAGCCTCCGAACAGGCATGCAAACAGACATGAAATCAAGAAATGGTGCGGTGGTTCTTTGAAGTGGAGTTTCCCATTCACTGATTGGCCGCGCGAAGCTCGGGTAACGGTCCTTGCTTCTGATTGGTAACTGCGTGCTGAGCAAGATTCTTTATTGGCCGGGTTGCCGGCAGGCGAGTAAGTTAATCAGGCACTGACTGGCGAATGTCGTTTCGACATGTGTGCCGTTACGCACCGAAGCAAATACATTTTGTTACCATTCTGAGTATTATGATTATGTAACATAATGTAATCTCCCAAAGTAAACGTTACTCAGACCTAGAAAAAATGCTGATTAAAGGCTGGATTCCCACGTTCGCAGATCACGCCAACGGAGCAAACAGCGAATTTTAGTTGCAGGGACTCACTCGTGTACATTTCAGCGTTATCTGTGTTCCCATAATAAAATTTCAAGTTTTATTTGGTTTTGTACGTATGTTGCTGGAATCGAGTTATTCGTTAATTTAAATAATGCTATCAACATATGGATTTGGGGTCCCTAGCAAGTGGTGTTTTTTTTTTAATTTTCTTTATATTTCTGATTTTTTTCCGACGCGTTACAATACGTTGTCTTCAATCATAGTCGTTTTATTCGCCTTGCACGCAACGCATTGAATTGAGGATAACATCGGCGTTGTCTGCGCGGGAAAAAAGTTTGATCGACTCATCTTTTTCGACGCAGATGACGCGGATAACACGGAAGCGGCGGGAAGCTCTCTGATTGGCTGCTGGTGCTGTGTGTTCTGTTTAGCGTAATCTGCGAAAGTGTGAATACACCTTGAATTTACAACGTGATGGATATCTAAAGGCCTATCCGTGTACTATCACTTCTAAAATAACTAACCTTTGAAATATTGCACTGTTCCTACCTGCACATAACGGTCATATTGGCATTTTTTTCGGGGAGGGGGGTGGGAGTAAGTACCCCAAGTATCTAACGTTGAATTAAAAGTGTCAGGTAAGCATTTATGAATGAGCAAATTTGTAAAATTTTGCTAATAATTTCGCAGTTTCATATGCCCGACGCATGAATAAAGTGATTAGGCCCTCGTCAATAATACATTTGCATATGGTGGAGGAATACATAGTGTGCATACAAGTATAGGCTATTCACGGTAAAATGAGCACTTTTTAAAGCCCTCCTTAAGCTCTACGTTGTGTATTATTCCGCCTTACGAAAAATTAACATTGCCACGGGCCTCATAACATAATTCATGCGTCGGTTAGGTGAAACTGTGGAATTATTATAAAAGTAAACATGTTTCCAATCTGGTCATGTTTACACTTCGACGCGTTAAAAAAACAGAAAGTGAAAGAAGTAATTAAAGTTATCACAGATGGTTACTTAACACTTTTTATGTGGCTTTAGGAAATTGTACTACTTTCCATGCATCATTACCAACTTTACTGGGCACATGTCACTCTGTGCGCACGTCAAAGTATATGCGTACAGGGGCATTGATTTTTTTTCTAAAGTTGATTTCATAAGTGCTTACTTTATCATGAACAGACTTTACAGTAGATGTTGAGCCGTGTTTGTAAAAAGTGCTGAGTGTTACCGTGGACAGCCTCGACGTCGTGGAGGGCCAGGCGTCCACGGCGACGGAGCAATCTGGGTCCCTCACGTGAGTCAGCCGGGTCGTCGTGGGACGACATCCTCGCCCCGACCAGACGGCCAGGATGTCGCGAATTAAAGTCCCCCTTCCCTTCCCTTCAAACATCCACATCTGCCCCTCACCCGCCCTCCCACTCACCACGCCTAACCTTGGTTGACGGCTCGGCGACCGTCGTGGTGTTCGCCCGAGCCACGTACTACTTTAGGGGAATCCCTATCAACGCATCAAGGTCATAGCCGACATAAGGAAGCATAAATAAGCTTTCCGTCTGTTCGCTTTCCTCAGAGTGGAGGGGAGAGATTGGGGCGGCTCTTAAGGGGGCCGCCTACCTGACGCGACATGGCACAGGACAGGAGCGAGCGAACGCTAAGGGCGACACTGGCACGCGCATCAAGTGCCGTATCGCCACTATGAGCGAAGCACTAAACTAGCGCGCAAGCTTTTCGTTGGACCGTTTTTTCTATGGGACTTTAAGTGGCGACTATATTATTTTACTGGCGGAAAGTCTAATGCAGAGTTCAATGCAGGATTGTATCTGTGTTTCACATAGATATGGTCAGCACATTTTGATATGCGAAGTCTGAAAAGACTGTTTTTAGCTATGTTGGAGAGCTTGGAAATAGTGGTGAAGTTTTTTTTTTTTTCGTAAATTAGCACATTAGGCGCGCGTGGAATAGTTTCGTAAAAAAAAAAAACGGATTTCCCAACACACTGCAACACATCTCTAGCGCCTAGTAGGTAACCCCCTCAACAGCGTGGCCTTGACAGCCAACGAGGGTGAAGCGAGGTGCGCATGGAGCAGCGCCGGATTGCAAGGGCGGGGCAAACGGGAGATCCCCGAGAAAACCTACCGACCAGCGACATCGTCCGGCACGATTCCTACATGCGAAAATCCCGGGGGGCGACCCCGCCTGGAATCGAACCAGGTTCACCTCGTGAATGGCGAATAGTCTAACCGCTACACCACCGCTACCCCACGACCATAGAGTTTTAATGCAGCAGTCTGTTCAGAAAAGACACGCGTTGTTACTATAGTTTAAAGCACTGTTGTACAGAAAAATAAATATCGTAGAAATATCTGAATTAACAAATTTATGCGTCAGCAAACAAATTTATGGATGGGCAACGAAATATTGACTTTCATTTCTGTCTTTAAAAAAAATCTTCCCAGAATTAATAACCTCTAGGGTTTATCTGTAAGTGTGCGTTATGTGTTACAAGTTACAAAATTGAGAAATCAGCATTACAAACGATGTTCTAAGAGCCGTACTCACGCTTTATTGTACTTGTTACATCTGCGCTACACTGACTGCCTTACATCTGTACATGTGCAAAAGCAAGCATTGTTTCCCGTCATCAACAATAGGAGGTACACGACTCTTTTTGCTCAATCCGTCGTGTAAAGATCAAGAGTCTTTCATGATTACAGAATGTGTTAATTACTTATTACAATCCGTATTATTCTGAAGGCAATGTGTTTAAAATAAATACTGTCCTCATTGTCTAATGACAGTCGTTCACCTCTGTGGTAACTTATCGACATACACTCCAAATCAGTAACAATGCATGCCCATGCCTGCAGCTTGTACCTACGTGAGGACAACGCCTGATTCTTACGCTGCACGGCGTCAGTTTACATAACCCTTATGCCCGGTTGCACCAAAAACTTTCCCAATCCGAGATCGAATGATCCTAGTTCCGAACCAGGATCCAGTTTTATCTTGGTTCCAATGTAAAAGTGCTGCACCAACGAAATTTCATGATTCCGGATGTTCGATTCGTCGATCTTGGATCCAAAGTGAGAGCTGGAGATAAATTATGATACAAATTTTGCTATTGGTTCGTAATATATGACGTCATGGAAGTAAGTGTATTTTTCACTGTAAATAGAACTAGATCTGCGATGTTTGATCTGTTTTAAGTGAGATTTTGTTGTACGAATTTTACTGAATAATATTCGATTGCATATAATGTTGTTTTAATTTCCCAAGAAAACGATCGAACGTAGTTCTATCTGTTGGTGTATTTTCAAACTGCATTTGTCAACGATGGCTGCTGATCTCGGATCGAGATTTCGAACCGCCCATTTCGGCGGTTCGAAATGAACTTCATCTAGATCTCCAGTCCAGCTCTGAATTGGAATGGTGCAACAGTTTTCTGTGTCGATCTTAGATTCGATCTCTGATCGAGTTTCGAACCACCAAGGTGCAACCGGGCATTAGAAATTCTTACACAAGCCTCTAAAAATACAAATTTCGATAACGCGAAAACGGTTAGCCGTAGCGAGTACTGACAAGACGACCATTCTTATTGCTTTTCACTGTCTTATTAACACACTGTGTGTAAACGTGCATTACATCTTATTGTTTCAAAAGTAACGGCCAAAAAAAAAAGGTGTTGAACACCAAGTAGATACGTACTGAAAAAAAGGGGGGGGGGGGTGATGATATTATCACCATACTCATAACAGGTTGAAGATCTCCCTTCCATTCAACACCGTTCGAAATTATGTTGCTTGGTCTTAAACGGTTTCGGAAATATTTGACGAAATGTAATTTCAAATTCGATTTTCAATAGCACGTAGCGGTTACGATTCTCACTTTATCGTTAAATGCCCAAATACATTTCCGCATTCTATCTGGTAAGGAATCACCTCCCGCAATTAACACACTCAGTCCTGACTTATACTGTATATTATGTAGTGATAAAAGCACTATTTTGTATTTGTTGTCGTACTGCAGTACTGCAATACGTGATGTGAATGTTTCTCCTATTAGCTCATTACTCCGAGCAGCTGAAATTGGAGCGTGACTTCACATTTGGCGTTACACGAGGTGTCATTGGAGTTGTTTGCTTACGGTTTTCTACGCCTTTTGAGCGTTGTGATTTCCATACACGCATTTTATTTAAGACGTAAAGCCTTCAGGGAGGCAACTAGTTCTTGAGTTTCGGTGTTTTTGTATTTCTACCCTCCCCTCAAAACTATTGTAGGAGTGGTTTTAGGGCCAAATGGTGGCCGCAATGTATGGCGTCATTTTCATTTGTCAATTGACGAGGAGGTCGAACTTTTGTGTTTCGAGATAAACCCACGATACTCCGCCGTAAAACTATACGTTATAGCCGTACTACACAATATAGCAATGGTAAACAACACAACTAAAGGAAAAACTATTTTTAATAGATGTATCTAAGCAGAATGGACAAACTATTGGTAAATAAAAATAAAAATAGTTTTATTCTTACATTTTTATGAAATAAAAAACGCAATGTAAAATAAAATGTTTCAGTATTCTTAAATGTTTTACTTAACACTTGTAATTTAACTTTAACACATGGAACTACTTTATCTCTGTCGTCGCCAACTTTACTGGGCGCATGGCAGTCAATTTGCCTGTTAAAATATGTGCAGTTAGGGGAAGTAAAATTTTTCAAAGGTTGATTTTTTTCAAAAGTGCTCACTTTATTGTGAGCATCCTTTACACACACGATAACAATATTTAACTTCTTTTTTTTTTCGGTTCAGAAAGCATAAGGCGGAAGCATAAGAAATAAAAAACTATCACAACACAATATTTAAAAACACCAGGTTTACAACAAATGTAAGTATTAAAGAAGTAAGATGTCCTATAGCTAACAACATGAAACCAAATAAACAAAAAACAGAAAATTACAAAAGAAAAGCAATGAAAATGAGACTGTACGAAATAACGTGTAGTCAGTCCCCGTTTCGGAAACTGGTTTGTGTTCCCTTACTTAGCGAATTCAATCAAACTGTTAGCAACATACTTATAAAAAAAACCAAGTGAAAATAATGAAATTGGTGGGATAATTAATTTTTTATTTGTGTTTTTGCGCAGGTAAACAGACACGTCGAAAGTTTTAGTCTTGCTCTCTTCCCCGGCACATCTGCCTCTATCACTGGCGACAGCTTAGGTATAGGCTGTTCACGGTAAAGTGATCACTTTTGAGGACCTAGTTACCTTTTTCTTTCGCCCATTTTACATCCTTTATCCACTCTTTTAAATAAATATTGCCATGTAAGCAGTTAACACAGTGTGTGTATTCCATCACACTAGTAAGTTAACGCCTAAGGCTAAAATAAAATACATTTATTGACTATTATTCCGAATGAGAGGGCTTTAAAAATTTCTCACTTTACCGCGAATAGCCTATAAACAATTTTTATATCCAGGCCGATGATCATTTGGCCTATTCTGAAGTGAACGCAAATACTTTCATGTGTCTTTTTATTTATTCATAGGTATACATGGCAATTTTAAATACTTGCTGGCATCTTTGTACCACTTACAGGCCGCTACTTTAATGAATGAGATAATGAAGGGGCAGATGCTAAGAGACTACACCAGCATTTAAGGTGGCCGCCTGGGTAGGCCGCCGAACGGTGTGCAGAGCTCCGGCAGAAAACGTTTTATTAAAGAAAAAAAACCGACCGACGTGTCTGAGTGAGGTATGCTTACGAATAGCATTTAAGAAACGTTTCACGTCCGTATACGTTGTTCAGTTCTTCTATTTCTCTCTAAAGGCCCTTACACAATTGAAAACTTTAACATTTCACTTTACGTTTGCTTTCCGACAAGTTGTTTCTTTTGGAGTTTGACACAATGGAACTGTCAAAGGTAAAGTCAAGCACTCTTGACTTTACGATTTCGAAAAGTTGGAATTTAAAGTCAAAGTCAAGCAGCCATTTTGTCCGATGACTTAACAGAGGTTATGTGGAAAGTGCATTATTTTATTGTAGGGTGATTATAATCTCGGTATACTAAACAAAGCTCGTCTTAAATTAAATAAATCGCAAACAAATATAACGTGAAGAGGAAATAAATGAATTGGCATATTTTAATAAAGTAAGCAAATGAGTTTTTTTTTTTGTTTTGAAATAAACTCTTAATATAAATTTGAAGCCTATCTTTAAATAAAGGTATTCCTGGATAGTATCAACATTACTTACATAACAAGAGACACATTTTTACGATCCTCGCAGAACCGATGTTCAATTTAAACTCTGACTTTACATAATGTATTGTGTATTGGTGGTTTAGTTAGAGGAAAGAAAACGTAAAGTCAAATGCTAAAATTTTCTTTTGCGTAAGAAGCTTTAGGCATGTTTATGTGATAGTGAAAATGACTCAAACAGGTGTTTTCACGGGCATTTTTATTCTAAGAACATTACGGTACAAAACATTAAAAGAGAAACAGGGACGTGCATCAAACCTTTACTTTTATTATTACGTCATAAAATGGTAGGATCTTCGCTGAAAGTATCATAGAGGCGCGTTATCGACGGCAAGACTGCACGCCAGTTCAGTGCTTTGCGCGTAGAGGCGATGAGAGAGTTGTAGCGCATGTCTCGGTCGCCCCTAGCGCTCCCACGCTTTTAGGCCTCGTACATGCATAATTATTTCAACCAAGCGTCCACTCTAAGAGGAATGTGAATAGAGGAAATTCCTGCTCAAGTCTGCTGTCGACCAAGATCGCACCGCGACCAACCGCATTCGATTCACGTGAGCTGCGTAAACTACTATGAAACAAAACATACTAGGTGACCAAAATATTATTTTCGGTATGCCTAAAAATAGTTTTAGTGCCACGATGATGTAGAGAGATTAATGCTTGAGAAAAAGTAATGTTACAACCAAGACACAGGAGTATCCTTAAAAACAAGCATATTAAATAGCTGAATCAAAATCATATTGTGCTGGTGTCGCCAATATAAATTGGGAAACGGTGGTCTCGTTATATCGGTGAAGGCAGCCAGCTACTAAAGGCTGTTCACGATAAAGTGAGCGCTTTTGAAATCAACCTTAGATGAACGCCACTGTCCCTACCTGCATATATTTTAAAGGGCGGATTGATTACATGCACATAGTAAAGTTGGTAACGATGGATGGAAAGTAGTTGCATATCTTAACGTCGAATAAAAAGTCTCAGGTAACCATTTGTAATAACCTAAATTATTTCTTTCGCTTTCTGTTTTTTTTTTTTTTTTTAATGCATCGAAGTGTAAAAATGAGCAGATTTTCAAAATATTTTCTTTTGTAATAATTTCACAGTTGCACTTGACCGACGTATGAATAAAGTGACAAGGCCCATGGCAATTATAATTTTGCATAAGGCGGATGAATACACTATGTGCATACATGCAGATGTTAAGCAGAGCTTTCAAAAGTGCTCATTTTACCGTGAACAGCTAATACACTTCAGTGTAACGTACGAGCTTCGTGTCACGTGGACTGCGTGAACGCATAAAAAACAGCTACTACAAGAGTAAGCCAAAAAAAAAGAAGAACAAAATAAGTAATTAAATCGTTAATAGTCTGCAGTGGGAAAATACAGATTGTTCATCTCTGTAAATAGCCCGAGTGTTGATGAAACAACAAAATAGCGTCCACTTTTTACTATTTTTTGTTTAAAGTTTATTCCTGTAGTGCATTTTTGGTCGTTGAAAGGATATCTGTATTTATTTGACGATAGCGTGAAAATGTTTTTTTTTATACTTTGTTCAATGGGCGTAAACATTGTTCAAACGCACGGAAAATAACACTTTTATCTCATTCTGATCACAATTTATAATTCTAATAAAAGTGAATTGATACTTCGGGTTTTGTCCGTTCTCCCATATTTGTGTTATCAGAAATTGTGTCGTCTCATTTTTATACGTGCTACTTTGCAATGCCTTTTCATGAATGCAAATCAAAAGGTAAAATGTTTCTATGGATTGGGGTGAGGTGGTATTGACTTCATTTGAACCAGCAAACCAAGTACTCTTTGGGGGAATGGGGACAAACAATCTAAATCATAATCAGTCTTTTGTGACTGTGTGTGTGGCTGGGCGTATTTGTTTCACACGTCTGGCCATTTTTATGGGCTCCCGTACAGTTATTGTATTATATCTAACCTAACGTATTTATTAATCACGTGATAAACAAGAAATGGAGATGGGATTTGATCCCACGACATCCTCCTCTGACAGGTAAGCACTTACCCTAACTACCAGGCTGTCAGAAAATACTGTTTCCAACAAACTTTTGGATGGCTGAAAGGCCTATGAAATAACCCCATGACCTTCCCCCTCCCTTTTCTTTTCTGTCTGTGTGTGTGTGTGTGTGTCTTTTTGTGTTACCTGTCAAATCACTTGTTTCTTAGCTGACTTCTATTAGATTTTATATTGAATAGTTTAACAAAATCCAGTTTGGGTTATTGATATTCATACCAGTCTGGTAGATAAACGTTAACAATTGAAATTGAAATGGAGCTTTATTATTTAATTCGGAAGCATCCGTTAAATTGAAATAATTGCACTACGCCTAAGTGTAGGTTTTGACTATTTTTTAAACAGTTAAACCTTTCTATTCGCTATAAAATCGAAACAGCTAAAACTGTTCCAAATCAGGGAATTTAACTGCAGATCTATTGAAACTGTTCCACTTGAATGAGTAAGATTTTACCGATAATTTAGGTTGTTGGTATCTACTGATTAAACAGTGCGGTTCTGTTGGTTTCTTGTATTCCCATTCACCACCTACATACTGGCCACGTGACATAGAAACGCGTGTCGTGCTCTACAGCGTGTATAATAGCTAGTTGGTCATCAGCTACGAAAGTCCCAGGTTGATTTTTCGCCAGTCAAATGTCTTTTATTGCGTACAAAAATCTAAAATAAACCTTGTCGTTTTGTGCGGTTATAATATAAGAAATTTTTATGCAGGAAAATTTTTGTTGCTAGACTTTGCTTTGATTATTTCTGTGCATGAAATGAGATAAAGATTTTTATTAGTGATTACCGGTTAACTGAGCATTCATGAAAGCATCCTTTGCCAGAAATCAATGTTTGTAAGCGGGTATGTTTTAACGGACCCACTCAATGCATGCTTCCAATAAAGTTTTCAGCAATTTTTAAAAAGTTGTGACTTAATAAAAGTGAAATTTTAAAATTTTTGAACTGTGAAGTTATTTAACTTTTTTGGTTATTTTATGCACATAAATTAGGAATTGACATTTCATAAACATATGTACGTTCCTAGTGATTTCAGTTTTGTTTGGTCGTCGCAAGAATAAAGTTTTCGTGTCCGTGACAAGGTAAATTATACATATGGTGAAGTATACAAAATTGCAAGAAAAATAGATCTCAAGCATGTCTTTCACAGGCGCTCAGTAAACTGCGGACAGCTTTTATTGCAATTTCTGCCGAGCGGTCCAATGGAGTAGGTCTCTCTGACACTCAGCACCTCCTAAAGCGTTTTGGTAGTAAACAGTGGAAAATTTTTTTTATTATGTATTTTGTATTTTGATTAGAATAATGAAATTCGCTTCACATAGGTCTGTTAAGAACTGGTGACAGCGAATACTGCAAACGACAATACAGGGCAGTCGGGTAGCACACTGGGAGAAATGTTAACCGTGTGTGGAATTTTAGAAGCTAATTTGAGATTTAGTTTCAAACGAGCAATTGTTTCCAAGTTCATACTTTCACAGTATTGTCGTTCACAGAATTTCATTGACACTCGTTAGGACCGTAAGTATTCGCGAATTCAGCTGGTAACAGGATAAATAAAAAGCGTTTGTAGTTTTGCTACACCTGGACACCTTTTCGGTAATTGTGATCCAACACTATTGTCACAGCTTACGCTTTGCTGTACCATATGTAACCAAATGTAAGATACACGTGGCCTGTCGTCCGATTGAATCATAGACTAAATATGAGGTAGACCGCTTCTTCGTAGGGGCCACGGTGGCTGAGCGATTAGCACGCTTCCCCCCCACCAAGGCGAACCGGGCTCAATCCACGGCCGGGTCATCAAATTTTCGAAAGTGTTGGTCGGTGGGTTCTCTCGGAGATCTCCCATTTCCCCTGCCCCCCCACTCCGACGCCGCTCCACATTCACCCCAATCACCCTCATCGGCTCTAAAGACCTCGATGTAAAGAGCCGTCCAAATCTCTTCACTTCGCTTATTCGTCCTCTGCGCATATACCCGACATTGACCTACCCCAAAGGAACACAACTGTCAAAGTCACATGATTAACAGTGATGAGCATGTTTGTTTATATCTTAATTTTTAAATGACAAGCACTATTATATTAATCAAATACTTTTTCCAGTTTGAATTTAATCAAAGAGCATTACAAATTGGTTAGAGGAAGTATAAAAATATCAAAAGCACTTGTTTACCAAACAGTGTTCTAACCTCAAACCCAATGAACGCCATTTTTCCTAGCCGTATTGGCATAAAAGCAGTTCAATGTTAGGACACGGAGATTGGTTGTGCGCAGCCAGATCGGCCTACCTCTATGAATTGAATTCGCGAATTATTCCAGTGATTGTTACAGTGTTGTGTTCCTTGATACAGATCGAGTCTAGCTTGTGTGACTACAGCAGTTTCTTGTATTTTGTTGCAGGTAAGCCCCGGAGGTCGCATTCCTGAGCATCTACGAGCGAGAGTAAGTGCCAGCAACCACTTCCATTTTATAAATACGCCGCGTGGCCCGGCAGGCGTAACTCACAAACACAATCATCATTCTGTTATTTCTGGTCGCGGCTTGAGCAGGGGAAAAGGAAATAATACGTGACCTGTGTTCCATGCACCAGCGCGAGGAAAAGTCCACGGATGAAGGCGGTAACGAGCTATGGTCTGCATCGAATAAAACAAACACATTGTGTTAAAACTTTATTTTTACTCGCCGGAGTTACGTTCCCGGAGAGTAAATAAAAGTAAGAGTAGGAGATGAGAAGCAGGGAGAAAAAAGGTCCGTAGGGGGAGGAGTATTCCTTCTGACTGGAGACGAATGTTATCCCTCGCGCAAGTGAAAATTATGGAGAGTCGTGCGGACGTAGTTTCCCAACACTGAATTACGTTTTTCTTGACAGTAGGCGTATCGCAGATCTACGTCCCGGCGACATTTAATATCCTGTGGCGCCTTGTTTTTTTTTTATGAACCGAGGCTGCCTCAGAATGCTGAGCATGGCGTTATTATGATTTGTTGCACTGCGGCGTCAGAACAAAAGACACGCGTGACAAAACTAGTTGACTTATCTCAAACATTTTATTTATTTCCTGCGGTGTTTTGCGAGTTGACTCTTGATGTGATTTGTGAGCTCTGAGCGAAAATTTAGATCACAAAAATCTTTACTGTTTGAGAAGCTTCTCAGTTAGCTTCAAAACTGAAATTTTCTCAATATTACTTAAAATAAGTCCACAGTGTGACGTGTATTTAAAATGTACTTCAGACTTCTGTGATAAATAGGCCTAATTTTTATAAACAAGGATTTAAATTTCAAAATTGACATTTTCCTGATCTAACGATGAAATCCTGAGATAAATAGACTCAAGCCTCTTTTTAAGGGGTGTCTTGGTTCGTCACCGCAGCAAAGCTTGCGTACAGAAGAAGTGCACTAATGAAGTAAGTTGAACATTTCGTCCAACGGATGGCTACTGAAGCTAAATTAAATCACGAAACAAAAAAAAAATTAACGCACCTGCAATTTTTCTAATGATGCAATGTTTAACTCATGAAGTTTGATTTAGTGGGCTTTCGACTGTTTCGTTATTTCATCGAAACGCGTATAAATTTATTGGCATATATTGAGATGTTTCCAGTGCCATTTAATGTCGACATTTTAGTTGTGATGCTTAATATAAATCATGTATTGTCAATGAGGGTGGTGACATATATTTTATTATGGCGCGGAATTTTTAATATCATTGTCTATAAATATATATACCGAGAACTTTATATGAATGTACACTATTGTGAAAAAGAGTAATATCCCGTTACAAACTTATTTGTGATACTTACGAGATCCGTAAATATAATAGAGCCTATATGTATAAACATGCCTGTACTGACAAAGAATCGCTTTAAGTCGCGAAGTAAAAGTTATAAACTATTGTATTCCATGTTAAATGCAGTATTTCAACTAAAACAAGTGCATGTGTTCACGGATGAGGTGTTACTGGATAGTAATGATTGGCATCTAAAATAAAGGTTTTCGCGTAACGTTCTTCCGAATGCAGAAAAGTTCAAGGCCGTATAGTTTTTTTTTTCGTAGGAAAAACAAGCTCGTATGACTATGCGGACTACGTGCACTGCCCCTGACCCAATGATTTCTGTAACCGCCCGAACATACTTAAAGAACATTTTGTAAATATATCATTCCAACGCCTGCCGGCCCGACGCCAACATTCATAAAATAAAACGTTCTGTATGTATAAAATTGCAACTATACAAATGTGTAATCCACTTGCAGACTTTTAATGCTACTCTGAAAATCTGTAATCTATCCTCAGTTCTTTCCAAAAGATGACATTACGATATCGTCCCCGAGCTTATAACTTATATGTGTTATGCGATCAGAGGATAAATGATGTATGAGAAATTGGCTGTGTGGTAAAATGCTTGGGATTGTAACACAAATTTTCCTGAGTTTAATCTTGGTGTCCTAAAAGTTTTGTTTGATTTTTTTTCGTGAATGTAATTATCGAGATACCATTTTTTTCTCATTTTTAGCTGATTTTTTATTACATCTGTTTTTGAGAGCACAACTAAGAAAATTTATCTTATTTCCTTTTTTATTACAGTATAAGTCGGAATAATAGCATATAATTCGCAATATTACAAATGTTTGTCTTGTAAACCTACATAGTAGGCTGTTTGTCAATAAAGTGGGAATACAATTCTATAAAGTTTGTCTTGTAAACATACTTGGTAGGCCATTGCATTTTGTCGATAAAACTTTTAGTCGTCTACAAAATTTTCATTTGACAGCAGAGTTTCGAAAAATTTATCTTGTAAGAGTACAAACTTTTTTTTATGTTGGAAACGTTTTTGGTTGCGTTGCTCACAATTCGGTCGTTTCATTATCACATAGTAAATACACAGAACATGTGAGAATACAGAAGGGAAATCACATGGTGGTCCCGTTGATGTGGGCGCGCAAATTCACTGATTGGCTACGCACGGCTCTGATAACGGGCCTCAAGTCTGATTGGTTATTGCGTGCTACTTAAGGTTCCCTCTCAAATGAGCTGCATGCTGGCTATAATTCATTCATGGTTATTTCAGGTTTTTCCGAAGCCCTGCTGAAGTTCTACTTCCAGGTTACTCCTCCGCCTCGTACAAACTAATCTTAAATAAGTCTAGAAAATTACTTCAAAAGACAACACACCGAACTCGTGCGCACTCAGTAGTAATGATATTTTGCATGAGAGTTATTTCTTACTAGGCGTTACCAACACACATGTTTTCTCACTGTTTTATACATATTTATTAAAAATGAAACATGGTAATTTATAAATAATATATTGGTCAATTTTTTTTTTTTCAATTTAAGGAATAATAAGATAATTTTATGTCAACAGAGGTATAAAATACATGTGATACATGGTATATTTATAAAATAACTAAACACAGCCTACATGGGGTGGTTTTTCAAAGGTTTGATTAAAAAAATTGTGAAGAAACTGCGAATAAACTATAGTACGCTATAAGGCGCTGATTGGTGAACGGTGTTCCGACATTTTTCTCGCCAGTGACGCCAATTTGCTGGCGTGTGCGGTTGGAGTTTGCGGTATAAGCGTTCGTTTCACCTCTGTATTCGTAACTAATCTGTGCCATTACCGAAACTCTGATTCACACACAGTAAAAAAATTATAATTTCGCAAGCAATTACGTAATTATGTTTGAAGTTCGTGAGTTAACTAGCATCAGGTAAAAGTTTCACACAAGGCATCTATTTTAAGCCGTCAAATTCTCGTGACTGTTTAATAATCCGCCAGGAACTAATTTCATATCCACGCGACTGCCATTTGCCATGACTAAGGACATGCGATTTTCGCGAAAAGAGTTTATCTCACGCCGAATTTTTAATACCCCACGGGCTTCTCGGCAGTTTTATTTTAGTTATTCGCCCCGTGTAGTTCTAATAAGAAAGTTTTGTATATGAGTTACTAACCGTAATTAAATTACTAGGATAGTGTACGTATCTGAGCTAAAATTCTATGAAATATAACTGCTCATGACACCTCTTCGTGTAAATCGGGCCTGCCTAGCTATGAATAAAAACCACGTAAAATTAGAGACCATGACAATTTTAGAACTGATATTTGATTTGAAAAGATAAAATTTAAAAAAACGTGTGCGCGTGTGCTACTTATTATTTACCAACTCGGTATCTTTTGGAACGAATGCCTCATGAAGACAGCAGTAAAACAGCAAATACCAGCTGCCGAACAGTTTTGGCAAGGAGTCGCGAATCTAGACTAGAAGTAAGTGAAGCTACGAATTTTCCAGTTTGTGTGCTTCATGATTGAGATGGCATGGACTAATTATGGCTGATGATGTCATCCACATTAACCACGAGAGCTTGTTTTTCTGTGACTTTTAAAACTTTTTAAATCATAAAAGAAATGTAAGTCGATTTAGTTCATCAATGTCGGCAGATTTCGTAACTGCAGAAGTGAAAGTTCGTCCAGATCAGTGGAATCTGACTAAGTTGTAGTGAAAAATGCTTCAGTGGAATAAATTACATCCCGCCGATCATTGCACTGGCTTGAACGTAATTTCTGTTCGTTTTCCCGGTGAATTTATTCGCTCTCAGGCTCTTGTTGCTATAGTAGCCTACTATTAACTGAATATTTAGCACATTATTGACAGTAACATTACTGAGTAGCATTGCACTGATTAATTTAACAGATTCATCTATAGATTACGCTGGCACGAATGTCCAAGCAGTCATATATGGTCACTATCGAGTTCATTTGTCTTCTTGCCAAGGGGGGGGGGGATGATAGTCGTTATAATCGTAAAGGTCATGGCTGTTACTGGTTTAAGCGTAATTGAACGTAAACATTGGTTAAATATTTACCAGCAAAGTAGGTAGCAAATTATGAGAAGTAACCCTACGCCTTAAAGTATTCGAGAAAATGTGATGTTTATAAGGAGAGGGCACTGGAATTAGTGCCCTCTTTGTTTTCTTCGTGTTTGTTCCATTCAAGGTATTTTTAAACTTTTGAATCTAACTTTTGAAAAATCACCCAAGATATGACGTGTTTGCTTGTTTCCTAAATATGTTAGGAATCTCGAGCGTTTAATACTCCTGTTAACACAAAATATCTCATTTTTAGGTAAATTGATGTATTACTTATATTTCATCTGTTAGAGTATTTCATTTTTAATTAATATAAATAAAACAGAGAGAAAATATGTGTGTTGCCAATGATTACTAAGAAATTGTTCTCATGCAAAACATCATTCAACTAGATGTTCACTAATGAGGTGCATTGCTCCTTTGGAGTAATTTTCTAGACTTTAAAGCTTTGTTTCCATGGGTGGAGAAAAACATGAAAGTACAACTTAAGCAAGGCTTCAGAAAAGTTGAAATAAACGTGGACTATAGTGTTTGTAGCAATTTCGCAATATCACCCGAGTGACGCACATGTATGTCTTCTAGCATTGTGAACTGTTTTCATGTAGCAGAATGATGCATAATTGGCGGAAACGATAAAGTAAATAAGCAGGTCTTTCAAAAGAGTTTTCTTCGTACTGGTTTTGACATCTCTCGGCGCTCAGGTTCGACCAAGTTGGTGGTCGTGGTATATCACTGGGCTGGAGGGTAGGGAGGTAGGGATAGGTTCAAACTTTGCGAGGTTTCCTAAACAATTTCAATCTCCTCTCCCTCTCCCTCGCACTCCCCTGCCGTTAAACCCTCGCCGCCGCAGCGAAGCAACAGCTCCTCCGAGCCCGCGTCCCCCCCCCCCCCGCCTCCACGAGCTACGCAGTGACACGCCACACCCGCCTTTCATACGTCCAGTCTGACCGCCGTACCCGCGCGAATCTTCCCCGTCGTGTTCGCAACGTCTCCGCTGTTCACGGTCAAATCAGCACTTCTGAAAGCCCTGCTTAAGATCTACATGTATGCATGTCGTGTATTCCTCCGCCTTATGAAAAATTAACATTGCAATTGACCTCGTCACTTTGTTCATGCATAGGTGAGGTGAAGCTGTGGAATCATCAGAAAAGTAAATATGTTACAAATCTGGTCATTTTTATACACTTCGATAAATTAAAAAACAGAAAGCGAAAGATCAATTTAAGTTATTACAATGGTTACCTAACACTGTTTATTTGATGTTAAACTATGGAACTCTTTTCCATCCATCATTACCAACTTTAGTGGGTCACTCAGTGCGCCCGTTAAAGTATATGTTGGTAGGAGCAGTGACTTCTTTCTAAGGTTAATTTCAAAAGTGCTCACTTTATCGTGAACAGCCTCTAATCGGATGGTGAGCATCGCGGTTGTACAAGAGCTGTTATTTCTTTATGGGAGGCCGCGATGGTTTAGTGGTTAGTCAACTCGCCTCCCACCAGGCGAACCGGGTTCATTCCTGGCGGGGTAACCCCCGAATTTTCGCATGAGGGAATCGTACGTGACGATGCCGCTGGTCGGCGGGTTTTATCGGGAATCTTCCGTTTCCTCCGCCATTGCATTTCGGCGCTACTCCATACTCGCCTCGCCTTACCCCCATCTGCTCTCAAGAGCTCGCTGCTAAGAGCTACCCAAATCTCTTCACTTACTCACTTTTTATGGGTTGGGCGTGTAACGAATTTCTTCGAAGAAACATTTCTCTTCTGATTCAAAGTGCAGCTATAAATTTTGAGCAACCAAACTCGGGACATATGTTTTAATGACCTCAGAATATTTCGGTACACGAAACTTACACGGTAATTTAATTACTGTTACGAAAATGTTCGTCTTATATTTACCTGATGTGCAGAAATATTGCTGCATAATTTTGCATAGTGCACGTCTGCAACGCTGTTTGCCGGTTGAATGCTTTACAATTAACGACGCAGTGTATATATACCCTTACTTGCTCGCTGCTAACTTAGATATGCGCAAAACAGCTTAAAGTGAATGTGCCTTTTGTCGACAAGTTTATGTAATTCTGGAATCGTGAATACTAAACGAACTAATGAAAAAAATAAAAGAGAAGTTAGTAAAAGTGAGACTCTTTTTTTTAGATGTTTTTCCATGAGTGTAAGCATGTAAGACATTTTCTTTTAATTTTTACGCTTGATTTTAATGTTCTTTTTTCATAAACCACGTAATGGTTGATGTAACTTTTTAAATTGGTAATTAGACATAGAAAGTTTCAGGTTCAGCCATTAAAATAATTATAAACATGCCATATTAATTAAACTAGTTCAAAATGCCGTTTTGAAGCATTATTTACAAAACTCTTTATAATGCATCAAATTGTGTACCGTGTTCAGTTCATTGCACTGTGCAATATTTCAGTGCAGTATAATATCGTTACAGTTTGCTTAAACCAATTTTTTTTTGGTTTCATAGCGTTTTTATACAGTGTTAAAAGCGTTTTTGCATCGTCGGAAATTTTTCAATTTTGCACTCTGGGAACTTTGCAAAATACCTGCGCGATAGGCAATACCGTCGTACAGTCGTGATGTATAGGTTGCATCACAGATTTCTGCAGGCTGAAAAATATTACGCTACCACTACTGAACGTGCACTAGTAGACGACATAGATAATGTTTAAAGGGATCAATAATTAAGTATATGAATTACCTCCTAGTAAAGAACGATTAGCAGAATAGAAGTACGGAATATTACTTTTGTTCTGTTTGCGCACGTACGACTGTGTCTTCATGTTTTGCAAACGACGACGATTTTTATATAAAAGTACTCAGATGGCAGCGCTAGATATAGCCTACGAGGGCAGCATTGAAAATGAAATATTCGCAAAGTGAAATTGACAGCACTAAATATTAAGACTCGTTTCTCATGCTCACCTTGACTTTGATACACTCTTTTTTTTTTACGGTAATTACTTTGAAAGCCATGCGTCTCTTTTCAACTATTTGATTCGTTGATGTCAGCATGGGGAAGACGGGCTCATGGCCTAAGCCCGAAAAGCCATTCTCTCCATCATAACCGCCATGATGTCGGCAAAGTTTTCCTGAGGCGAGAGGAGGAACTGAAGGAATATTAACGCCGCATTTATCATTTCCCAAGGGAACGTGCGTCCCGTGTCGGCTGACATTGTAAGCGCTTCTCGCGTCGAATGTAAAATGAGAAAAATGCCGACTTCTTTTTTTCTTTCGGTCACCCTCCCCTCTCATCTTCGCCATGTTTAACACGAGGGCTAACCAACAATGGGGTGGAAATGACCGGGCCAAGACGGGCGTGGATGCAAGGCCCTGGGCCCGCAGCTGAATGTCAACTAATTTGTGAACAATGCCGACTGTTTGCTTGTTAGTCCTTCAGGCGGCACACCTGTTGCTTCTACCTGTGGACGTTGTCGGTGAGTGGAGAGTAGGGCGTGAAAAGAAGTTGGCGGTCTCTTTGAGACCGCTGTCAACAGTCTCAGCTAGTACAGTAGCACCAGTCAAAAGAACTCATCCATCCCCTCCCCCCTTCCAAAATTTATTTATATACCCTAGCACCGCCTTCCCAAGCCGCCAACAGCGAGTTTTCATCGGCTCATGTAATGCATAATCGCTTGTTCTGTGAGGAGATGCTTCTTGCTGAAGTTAAGGGCACTATGTAGCTGCGCGTCCAAGGTCAAGCGAGGGAGCGATATGGGCGACAGTTACATGCACGCCTAGCGCCTCATCGCTCCTACGCGCAAGGCGTGCAGTGTTTCCGTCGTAACGCTGTAATGTGCAAATTAGATCTGTAACACAGGGGTTTTATTACACGCGATGAAAGCCCACAGATTAAGCTACGTCCATGTTTTTGTACTTTTCTCTTGTCGCTTAAAACTGCATAGGCAAGTTTTAAAAATGCGATATTTGACCATTTTCACGATATTTTTTCCTCCAAGGATACACTTAATATGAAGTTAAAAAATAAGGCCATAGATAATTTTTTTTTTTTCTGACAAAAAGCCATATTTTCAGAACTTCTATTTACCGAGATGCGCGTTTACGTGCAAACAACGATTTCACAGCAAACGTTTCAGTACACAGGGCTCTTAACACTGCACGATCTCACTGTATCAAGTTCATACATCTCGAAAACTGTTTTTGATGCCGGTTAGAGAGAGTTATAACTCTTAGTTCAGCGCTTTTACAGAGTCGCACGGATTCAGTAGGTGTTTTTACTGCAGCAACAGGTTTTATTTTCGAGTTTGTAAATCTTCAAAGAACATAAAAACGTACACAAGTAAAATCAAAAAACTTTTTCAACTAATATGTGAAGTATATCTTGCTGTCAAAAGCCAATCAATATGATTGCGGTGACACCAGTATTAATGCGAGGTGGGTTACTCTTGTTATTGAAGCTCTGAATATCTTTTCCCCATTAGTGTAATATACAAATTCAGCACACATAATCTTTTAGTTTTCCGGTATCTAACAAAATAAAATCTTTGGAATACCTTCGACTTAGATTCTTTGAGCATTTGTTGCCCTTCAAATGAAAGTGGCATTTTAAAAAGTGTCCTAGACTGCCACACCAAAACATTTATATACAGTTTTAAAGCGAATATCTTAGGATTTCGTGCAGCGACTATGTATATGTATATGTGTATATATATATATTGGTGTCTGTCAAGTGTCCTGATTACTATACGACTGAGTGTTGTGTTTTAATTCTTAGTTGTTTGTTTCACCTACGCAGTAATTGTTATAAGCATAATTAACTGACAAATCAGTAACGTGGTCAACGAGGAATCTATTTTATTGAAAATTTGTTTCAGTGCTTTCGCTAATCCTCGCTATCTCTATTGTTTGAAACCAATGGAAAAAAATATTTCGCTATAGAATAAATGCAAAAATTACAAACATGTTAAAATGTAATTATATTACTCCAGTCGAAAATTGCGCAAGCAAATAGTTATTGATTGTATCAGATATTATATTTTATTGCTTCATTAAGTATTTAATCACCGATGTTCTGAAGAGCAATTCTGCCTAATTGAATAGATTTAAAGACATTACGAAATAGTGAATAAAGAACTAGTCATGCACTTTAGTTCAAATAAAAATCACACACAAACAATGGCCCAAAACAACGAAGAACAGTACAACTATAAATGAGATAAACATTAAAAACTACATAAAAAACAGCAAAAAAATCCCGACGATTCGTAAGTTGTGATATTCCGTTTTCGTATGGTATTGCAGTGTTGTCAGGGTAAAAACCAGGGGTATATTTAATTTTTGGTAACACTGATCTGTGTGCACATCATTGGGAGTGAAGACTCTTTCTGATTAGTAGCCTGAAAAAAATCTCTCTGATTCGTTCCTAGTATGGACCAGTAAGAGGATAGGTTCTTCATTGTTTGTTGCGACCATCTAACCAATAGTGGAGTTATGGATGGTCATTGAGCTGAAATAATTTTATTTTTACCGAAGCTTGCGTCCTGGTTCACAACTGGTAGCCAGATTTCTTTAATTTCAATATTGTGTTAGTTGACATTTTTATTGCAATTAACAAATGCTGAGTCCTTCAGTTGCCTTTTTTTGTAGATGTTCTGTTCTTTTGCTAACTGTACCACTCTGTTCCACGCAGTTTTGTGAGTGTTGGCTTATGTTCAGCTAATTTTCGTTTTCTTTCTATTTTCCCTTGGATATTTTATGGATGTTGATAAAAGCAGGGCAGTTTGACCAGGGTCTACACGGCGGCATTGGTATGGAATATGATAGTATATACACACACCTACATATGTGTGTGCGCGCGTGTGTGTGTGGCAAGTGGGACTATATTACGAACACAATTTTTATAAAGGCAGTTTACAATCATTGTTGTGACGAATTAAAATGTCACTTTTTTTTAACGGATGAAATTATTCACAGTGAGAGAGACTGTCATTGTTTTCTTGTCGAGTCGATTGGTTATTACCAATGGGAAATGGACCAATAGAAATCACGGGAATTGGATTCGCTATACAATTGTTTTGAACCGAAAACTTTCTTGCTTTCATTTATCTCCAAGAAACACCCTTTTAGCTTGGAGAATAGTTACCCTAGTCCACAATATGCACTCAATTTATATTTGTATCAAGCACATGAAATGAAAAATCAACATATTGTGGCATACACATACATTGTAGTATACATTGGTAACAATTCGGGAACTATCCTTTATCAACGCATGAATAATATAAACAGGTCCATGACAATGTTCACTTTATATTTGGTGGAAGGGTAAAAAATATGAGTAGAAAAGTAGATATTAAACAGGGCTGTGAACACCCCTTCATTAACCGCGAATGACCCATAAAAATTATGCCATGAAGTTTGAATTACCTTTTATAACGCTATTTTATTTGTGCCTAATTTTTTATACTTGGAATTACTGGAAGTAATGTAAATTCTTTGTAATATATTGTTTACACTGTAATATTGTGGTGATTAAACTTATAATAAGTCAGTGAAATGCAATGCACTGCTTATTCTAAAATGAGAAGATTAAAATTCCTTCCATACCCAAGTTCTAAGCAATAAGATCGTTACTTCAGTAAATTCAGTTTTAATGATATTTGAGACTTCACTGTGGTTCTGTAAAAGAAAATCAACTTATCGTTAAGCGAGACCATTTCACATCTTTTATTATTATTATTATTATTATTATTATTATTATTATTATTATTATTATAGAAAAGTGAATTATTTTCAGTGATAAATATTTTCTTAATGGTTACAACAAGGAATCCTTTTTCCCTCGTAAATATCATTAAAGAACTCTCAGATTCCTCGTCAAGTGACACAAATTTCCAGAGTTGTTGCGACGGGCTCCCATCGTAAAGTAGCCAGCATACATAAGCAGCGAACAAAGAGGAGCCAAGAATTGCAGCTAACGAACATTTTATAGAGAAGAATGGCGTAGAAAGTTTGTCGTGGCATGCCATAAAGCTAAGCCCCCCCCCCCCCCCAGGTTTTTGTAAATTATCACCGCCTGTGCCGCGCTGGGGTATTACCATATGTGTACATGTTAACAACGTAGTAAGCAACATACCATAACGTAGTAAGCAACCATAACGCGTTACAAACACAGAAAGTCAAAGCTTTCCACGACGGGCTGTTGCCAACACCAAGTCTGGTTTAACTTATCTCCTCAAGTATACTTTTTGGCTATAAAAAACATGTTTCTTTTGGATAATAGTAATAACGGATATTTACAGCACAGTTGATTAATATTTTTCGGGGCGCCTGATTTTTTGTTTAAAATTCCCGAGCAGAAGTCGTTAATTATGGCCACGGCGCAAGGGGCCGTATAATTATGCTCAGGAATATTTTGCGAAACTGCATCATTATTCTAGAGCGATGATGCAAAACACGTTGGTGAAATCATCCTCGGAACATCCAAAGTCGAGTTTGAATTCACTACCTTCCCTAGTTGTAGTCAAGCATGACTACGTGCTACGTACATTTTGTGTTAAGATACAAAATGCTAAGCACTAACATGTTGAGTACAAACAAGCAATAGCTACTCAAGTATCTGGGCGAGCAGGAGGTCATACATTGTCAGTTTCACGACCTGGCCAGCTTTGAAGGGATTTCTATGTGCAAGTTTTATCAGCGTGTATGAAGCTGGTCCCTCCTATTCTTGACCAGTTGGGTTTTGATTCATTGATTTGATTGGAAAGGGCTTACTATGCCTGAAGGCTTATCAGTGGATGGCTTATAAACTAGCTTATAACCTAACCTAATCTAACACCCATGCCTTACGACTGACGGTGCTCCTCATGGAACCAAGGCTGTTTGCATAATACAAGGGATGGATGACACAAAAGTTATTTGTTGAATATTTAGAGCATTTTTGTAAATTTGTAAAGCCATCGAAAGAATGCCCAGTTCTGTTAATAGTCGACGACCATTCTTCTCACATTTCTCTTGCTGCAGTTAACTTTTGCAGAGAAAATGGAATTGTGTTGGTCAGTCTTCCGCTTCACTGCAGCTATAAGCTGCAACCACTGGACATCGGTTTCTTCGGGCCTCTGAAGATGTTTTATAATACAGCCTGTGAAAACTGGATGTTCACGAACCCTGGTAAAACTATTACAGAAAGACTGATTCCAAAATTCGTTGCTATCGCGTATTGAAAGTTTGCTACTCTGCAGAATGCAATAACTGGTTTCAGCTCAGATGTATTATCAGAAACTGTTTTTGTTCCTTCCAGGGTAACATATCGGTGTCTAGATGATGATAACTTGACAAAAGTGCCTTTTGTCCTTGTTAGTACAGCTTCTTCAGGAATCCTTCGCGTAACATGGGCCTTACTACATCTTCGAATGGATCAGTTTCCAAAGTAGGAGCAGTCTCTCCAGAACAGCCAAGACCTTCCACGTTGACAGAAGAGCTGAACGATTCTACATCGAGAGCAGGACCTCTGTCACCAAAATCGTCCAGAATTCCTACAAAGACAGTGGAAGCCGTCTCCTTGGAACAATTGCGACCTTTCTCCCGTAGCTCTCGTGGAGAGATAAAGAAGAGACATGGTCTGAGTTGTTAAGTACTGACCAGCTCTTCTGTAAAAAAGAATATAATTACAAGAAAGAACAAAGCAAGAAAATAAAGAAGAAGCCAGCCTCTAAATACAGCAGCATAGCATGTCCAGAATGCCCTGGTATGTATGAAAACCTATCAGCTGAAGTTTTGGTACAGTGTTATGGTTGCACAATATGGAACCATGAAAGCTGTACAGATAACAGAGGGAAAGTAACATTTATCTGTGAAATATGCTCATACATCAGGCGAGTAATAAGAGTTTAGAAAGTGCTGTGTGTAAATATCATCTTGCCCCCATACAGTTTCATCTTGCCCCTCTACTGGGGCAGGATGATACAGTATGCCATATTTAGGAAAATAGTTCACAGATATCGTACAGGCAAAGTTGTGAAACTGTTAGTGGTAGTAATAGTTGCGTAAGTGTACTATATTTATTGCATACCAATATTATACATGCCACAGGAGTATCTACATTGTTATTGTCATTTTACTGTTAGGTGTATCATCTTGCCGCTCCTTCCCCTATATCATAATGCGTTACAGTAAAGAAAGTTTCCGTTTTGTGTAAACAAACATATTATAACACACCAAACCAAAATGCATTGACTTTCACATTTTTAAATTTCAAACTGATTGTATAGTCTTACATTTGATATATTTTCACATACATTAAAATTAGTTCATGTACATAGTTATATTTATGAAAATAATTGCCATCACAAACTTTCCATTCTCGTTTGTGTTTTATGTCACCGGGCATCTAGAAAATTGCAATCCTGTGGTACTGAATCGCCCGCGTAACCATAGCAGGAATCGGCAAAATTAATTCCGATAGCTCAGCACCAGCTGTTCCGAACACGCATCGCATTACGCAAGCCAAATGTAATGTAGACAGTTTTCGGGTAAAACTTTTTTTTTTTTTTTTCCCCCAGTTTCCTAAATATTTAGGTTCTGCGTCAGCAACAAAACAAACATTCATGACGGCAGCCTCCTGTGAGTTTTCAAAAAAACAAACACGCGCAATCGTGCGGCGTCGGTGGTTTCTGGAAGCTCGGATGAACACAAAAAAATGTTTTGCTGTTGAAATGACGTATAAATTTTTTTTAGAACTCACGGTTATATTGGTGATTTTATTTTCCCCGAGAAGATTTGGATGTTGTTAGGTTTGTGAATGTGCGCGAGTATCGAATTCGCAGAAAGCAAGAATTAATACCAATATAGATAACACATCTTCGGCAATATCACAATACATACTATCTTTCTGTTATTGCTCCTGAAATCGTAATGTAAGGCAATGTTTCTAAAGTAGACTATGAGTGTGAGCAAGGAACGAAATATATTTTTATTCTCGCACGGAAAAGGGCATTTTACCTGAAATGGCCGCATGGCCTTGTAATTTTTAAATAGACATTGCAACAGCCAGTGTTTGTAATAGAGAACTTTACAGTATGTATGGTTCTAGTGCTTGATTTTTTAATTCGTTTCCAGTTTCTTGCATGAATCTATGTGGCTTTTAAATATAAGCTAGGTTTCGTTCGCACTTCACCTGTTTCATAACCAGGTTCACACATACATAGAAAATAAACTGGTCAGGCTCAATACTACAGCTTGTTGGTAAATTTCAAGTTTATTATCATCTTTAATGTTGTGTTTCTCGAATCGATTCTACGCACGGAATGTGCCTTTGATGGTTTGTAAGGTTTCGATTTCAAATACCTGGAAAATGCAATGAGGAGTTGAGCGACAATACCTATGTATGAAGTAGAGAGACTGGAAGTTCGGGATTTTTCAGCCAGCTTGTCAATACGCTGTAGGAAAGTATTCTTAAAGTGAATGCGCATGAATGCGGTGCGCTGCTCCTTTGGCGTAATTTTCTGGACTTACATTTCTTTTATTCAGGTTGGGAAGATCAAAGTTAAAAGTTTGGCAACCAAAAATTTTCGTTACTAGATAAGCGTTAGTGTCGCACGTGTACCAATTTTTTCTATTTTCTACATTTAAATAAACGATAATTGTAATAATTATAAACGAAATATAAAATAACTTTGTAACAAAGTAAGATCTTTATCTTTTATTATTCACGTAGCTTATAATTTTCATTGAAAAATATACCTCTTGGAACACTGCGCACCTAGCGGGGGAAATTTCCCTATGCCATACTCTTCCATAAGAAATCTCATTTTGTTCCTAACCGGAGCAACCTTAACTTATAGGCTGTTCACGGTAAAATGAGCACTTTTGAGTGCCCTGCTTAAGATCTACCTGTATGCACGTTGTGAATTCTTCCGCCATATGTAAAATTAACATTGCTAGGGCCTCATCACTTTATTCATGCGTCCGTTAAGTGAAACTGTGAAATTATTAGAAAAGTAAACATTTTAAAATCTGCTTATTTTTACACTTCGATGCATTATAAAAGAACAGAAAGCGTAAGTAATAATCTATCACAAATGGTGACCTAACACTTTTTATTCGACGTTAAGATAAAGAACTACTTTCCATGCATCGTTACTAACATTACTGGGCGAATGTCACTCAGTGCGCCCATTAAAATAAATGCAGTTATAGGCAGTGACGTTTTTCTAAGGTTGATTTCGAAAGTGCTCACTTTATCGTGAACAGCCTTTAATTAATCTTATTTTGCATGATGCGGAGTAATATCTTGGAAGTAGAACGTTAGCAGGGCTTGAGAAAAGTTGGAAGTAATGATGAACGGACTGTAGTGTGCGGTTGGCAAGGCTGGGAGCACGCGGTCGCGGCTCCGGGCAGTCAACTGCAGACAGAGTTGTGCAGTAACTACGTGAGCGGCGGGCGTTGCCACCGGCAGATGCTACCAGCGCGAACTCCGTCAAGACTCATCACACGTGTAAATGTGACTAATGCGGTGGGTGGCCTGGCGGATAATTCCTCGCCGGCCGCCGTATGCAGTCTGCAGTCGTCGCGATGCGGGATTGTCGTCGTGCACTCGAGTGTGTAATCATCGCTCGTAGGTGTCCGACGGTTGAAGTTGTGGCTTCAAGCTTCATAATTAGGCTACGACGTGGGATTTGGTTGCCCTTGCCGTCAGCCACCCCGGACCTCTGTGTTCGATCCCCAGTGAGTTCGATTCCGAATTTTCGCGCGTGGGAAGGGAGTCAAACGTGGGTTTTCTCGAGGCTCTCATCTTTCGTACGTTTAAGCGTCTCGTCGCTGCTCTATCGTCGAGTCTACTTTACTGTGACATTTCAGGAATGACAGGCACCTGTGGGTGTTAGCGCCCGCCCTATCGCACAGAACTAACACAGAGTGTAGTGGAACACCTCACCTTAAGGCAGTATAGTGACACGAAAACCAGACTTGCCGCTTCCAAGTGAAAACTGCCCCCCCCCCCCCCACGATACTGCGTGAAGAAACATAAATACGTATATTAACGGTTATATTACAGTGTGCCATTTTCCGCACTAGCTAGTAGGTGTGGCGTTTATTGACGGTCACGGCTGGTTTAATACTAAGTTTCGAAATTTTCGCTTGCTGATTACTGATTGAAATCATACGCAAAACGCTATACACGTAACGGAAAAGTTTAAAATTTCTGTGCTCTATTTTGCTGTGATAGCCTAGTGTCGGCTTTGAACATTGAAGAATGAGCACTCAGTCGTTACCATGTGTCTGGGACTAGGAGTCCACATTAATAAGGAAAATTCCTCTTTCTTTCTCTCTGTACAAACTGTGCAACTAAAACTCGACACTTCAAGTTTTGGATTTTCTGAACGTGTAAGCTATGTAGGATTTCTTGACGCTTGTTGAAATAGTTATTGTAATTTAGTTCATTTTTAAAATTTTTGATATGGATTACAATTTCTTGGCAATTACATTCTCGGAATATGCAACAAATCACTCCGTAAATTTTTTATACAAAAGCACTGATGCTTTGCCAGCACCATTTGTTATTTACCAACAGACTCAACTATTCTAATTTCCAGTGCTGTTGTACATTCAATCCATATTAACCAGAGCGAAGCTTAAACGACCCACGTAAGTTCGACAAGCGAAATACAAATTTTGTTTATACACTCTGCTGATTTCTGTACGCTGCGTGCTTCGTGCTGATATGCCAATGAAAATGCCGGTTTGCTTAACAGTTGGTATGAAAATTTTTCTACTACTAGACCTATAAGCTTCTACAAGAGCAACAAGTAGTATCTCTTTACAAAATTCAGTAAAGTTTGTACAGTAATTTTCTGCCCACTTGTTATTGCATTGTTTATATAATGAGCAGTGATAAATTCAACCATAGCGTGTAAATAAGGTGCATATTCACATACTTGGCTCTGCGGTACAGAGATTCATTAAAGATATTTATCCTCAACATTTAAAGCAGCTACGTGTTCTCTTCGCCAAGACTGCCTAAAACACTCATTTTTAAATTTTTCGTCTTTCGTTGCTTTGAGGTTTTAGTATAGAGTATACTGAAGTAAAAAAAAAAAGTCGAAAAAAAAAAAAGTTTCTTTATGAAGCAGACTTGAATCCACAGTTCTCTGTAGGTGCCTGACGTTGTGGTAACCTATCAGTTTGGTGCTTTAGTAACAATTTAGTGCTCGGCACTACTTGTTCACATAAACAACACACACACATATGTGTGTGTGTGTGTGTGTGTGTATATATATATATATATATATATATATATATATATATATATATATATATATATATATATATATATATATATATTAGGCCGAAAAACTTCGGGAGGTTATTCGTTTTGAAAAAGTAAAAGGAGAAATATGGTACACGTTATACCTAAACCGAATATTAAGGGAAGTATGAACTCTTAAAAGTCGAGATTTTAAACCGTATTTTCACAAAAATATCGAAAACGAAGTAAAATGAAATTACAACTCTCCGAACATTGTGTTACGTTATCGAGATATTGAAAGTAAGAGTTCAACCTCAGTAATACCTCCCTTTGTAATGTAAACAACAGGAGTGGTCATCCTCGTATTGCATACAACTTTCTTACCGTCAGGAATTATGAACATTTGAAGCTTGTTTATTGAGAAGTACGACCTAATTAACAACAATGACCCTCTTGTTACATGCCTAAGATCCACCGTTTTCGTTAAAAACGCACACACTTCTTCACGTGCTAGGCATTGTATCGCTGCAGCAGTAGTGTGTGTGCGTTGCCGATAGTTTGCAAAAACACGGTTTAAAACATCAATTTTTGAGAGCTCGTACCTCCCTTAATATTCGGCTTGGATATAAATTGTATTGTATTGTAAAGGGCTTTCTAACGTCCCCCGGTTTTATGCTTTATAGCTTGGCAGGGGACAGCTTACAGACTAACTTATATCCTAACTCTAAATTAACACCCATGCCTTACCCGGGATTCGAACCCAGAGCCTCCCGCACCCCAGATCGATGGCGCACCAATCGACTGCGCTACGGGAGGTCGGAGCTTGTGTATAAAGTGTCCCATATGTTTTCGTAAATAATCACATCCCGAAGTTTGTGGTGTAATTGAGAATCAGCGTGTATAAACGCGATTGTGTGACGATGGCATGAATGGACGTATACATACATGTACGTGCGTATGTCCGAAAACTATTTTAACGATGAGTTTATTTTATTGGCCTCTGTGGGTTTCTACCTACCGGTGAGTAGGCTAACTTTAGACTTTTCCAGGGCTCTGTATCACCCCGCCGTGGGAGATTCCCAAAGCATCGGGTGTAAAATAAAGAAAGTTCAATCACTCCTCACGACGCCACGGTTTCTGCTTGTCACCTACACAAGTAAACATCAGCCACGTACGATTAACAAACTTACTGGGCTGGGTTGTGTTTTCAGCACGTGCCACCTCTCCCCTATTTTTTTACACCAATTGCAACGGCTTTGAGTCAGGCGGATCCCAGTCTTGTGGAAACTGAGTCAGGCGGATCCCAGTCTTGTGGAAGCGTGCTGTATGTTTGTGATGGACTTTCTCCAACTGCTCGTACTTCCCCACCAACGCATTTCGTCACATATACTTCCTAGAGACTTCGTAAGTCAGGTATGACGGGCGCTTACGTATTGACTCGTCGTAGATTACTTCTTTTCAGCCTGCCCGAGCTTCATTCTTTGCCGTACCTGTGCTGATGTGGGGAGGGAAAACGGCGCCTATGGGCCAAGCACGGCCCCGATTTCACCTCCATTGCCAGCAGGTGCCAGGGATTACCCCAGCAGCGCGCCTTCACAAAGCACGCCAAAAATGTCGCCTCCTGGAGGCTATTGTGCCAGACAGGCCTTCGCGACATAATGGCTTCACCTCTTTGCCAGAAAGTCCTTTCAAAGCTGCTGCTTATTAATGTCTTTGAAAGTCCCAACACTTTTACCATCTACCTTAAAATATAGTTACTTACGTAAGATTATAATAATTATTATCTATACATACAACCATCATACATATTGTTCTTGTTACGTCGACACTCAACGCTGTACTTTTTTTCTTATTTAAAAGTGTATTAAAATTAAATTTTATGTTCTTCACGGGGCCACGGTGGCTGAGTGGTTAGCCTGCTCGCCTCCAACCAAGGCGATCCGGGCTCAATCCCCGGCCGGGTCACCCCGGATTTTCGCATGTGGGAATCATGTCGGATAATGCCGTTCGTTGGCGGGTTTTCTCGGGGATCTCCCATTTCCCCGCTCTTTCATTCCGGCGCTGATTCATACTCACTTCAATAACCCTCATCGGCGCTCAAGACCTCGATGTTAAGAGCCGTCCATATATTCTTCATGTGTGATCCCGCTTTGACTACAGTGCAAAATAGTTCCGATCTTTTTCCCCACTCACGCCATCTTTCCCTTTAAATGTTCCTTATATCTAGCTGTGGGCTTCCATTAATTTCAATCAGTCAGAATTGAAACGAATTAATGAATGATTGAAAATGAAACCCAGTTGGTAAAAATCGGGCGAAAGGCTGCTGATTAAATCAGTTAACAGTTTCGCGTGTTTGCAAATGATTTCTGTTGATTTGTACGTAATTATATATATATATATATATATATATATATTATATATATATATATATATATATATATAACCTTTCCAATTAACTGGAACTTTGTATTCATATTACTTAGTCGCAAGCAATAAAATAAAACTATCTGAATGTCCGGAGAACATTTATGCACTGATTAAGAACACAAACTTGTGTGCGGAAAGAGTCCCAGGAATTGTGAAGGCGAGCCAAGTGATGAACATTCGTTTACATGTGACGGACGGGCCACGTGTGAGTCACTGGTAAGACCAGCACCGCCTTCGGAGGCTGGTTTGCCACTGATAGCAAGTGTAATGTAACTGAAGTTCCCGAACTTATCCCACTGCAGTCTTGTTCCGCTGGCTGAGCACAGCCGTGCGCGTAAACTCCCGTTACCAAGGAGGAATATGCTTAAATAATAAAGAATTGTTTTTTTTTTTTAACACCATCGCTTTTGTGGTGTATGTCATGTAACACCGTTTCGGTATATGAACATCGTAGAAACGACTTACATACTAAATCATCTGACGTTAACCAACTATACCTTGGGCCTTGGGCGATGCTGTTCACCTTGAGTAGATACAAATAAGCGCAGAGCGTTATGACGCCTGGTTACTTACATTCTTATGTTTCTCTATTTCTGTAGGCAATGCTTTGGTAAAACGGCTGCGAAGATTTTTTTTTGTAAACCAAAACGTAAAATAGAGCAAATCTTACAACACAATAACGTGGAATATGCGAAACTAAAATTGAATATTAGCAACCAAGTACTGCAGTCATCGATTTTATTACAAACATGGTGAAACAAAAACTATTTTGTATGTTTCATAAAACAGTGTTTTGTAAAATGCTTTATTTTACTTGTTTGGAATCTTACGCATAAACATTCTTATAGTTTAACGAGAGCGTGTAATTTGTCATTCTTGCAGCGATAGTGTCGAGTTCACGTTAAGAGCGATCGTCTCCCCAGCGTACTATTCACAATAAGCTTTTGTATTTAATTAGTGTTGCTGAAAAAAAAAGTGAGAACATGAACTTACATTTCTTTACCTTGAAGTAGCTGCACACACAAGCACACAAACTCAGCTGTGGACTGAAGAAACTTCTTTCTATCACTGAGATTTAAACTGTACTGCACATTATAGAGGTTTGTGTCGCTCAATTACGAGCACAAAGAATAAAGGTGCCTGACTGTAGTGGGCTTCTGTAGGCTGTGTGAGCACTGTTGAAGCCCTAGTTACTTTTTTTTACGCTTTCCACCACTTTTAAATAAATTTTGCCAGGTAAGTAATAAACACAGTGTATATATTTCACCAGGCTCGAATGTTATCGTCTAAGGCTACAATAAAATATATTTACTGATTATTATTCCAAATAAGATAGCTTTCGAAAGTACTCACTTTACCGTGAATAGCCTATAACCACTTGTACAGGACTTGCTTACTCGAATTCTGAGTCATGTCGCGAGTCCCGAATCACTTAGCAGCTCTTTACATCGGGGGTCTTGAGAGTCGGCGAGGGTGAAGCGAGGGTGAAGCAAGGCCGGAATGCAAGGGCGAGAGAAACGGTAGATCCCCGAGAAGGCCCGCCGACCAGCGGCATCGTGTGGCACGATTCCCATATGCGAGAGTCTGGCAGCGACTCCGCCGGGAGTCGAACCCGGTTAGCATTGGTGGGAGGCGAGTGCTCTAGCCGCCGCGCTACTGCGGCCCCTGGGAACGACCTAGCAACTCGTAGATTATGAAAATCTGATTACTTAATTTATAAATATGTGTTAAATATGACGTGGTCATTGAGCTAAATACTCATGAATTTATCCGTAAATAAAATTTGTGACATGACATGGGTCGGTACCTTAATTTGAGCCTTCTTCTTGATATTCTTGATGGCCTCAAGGGGAATGTTATTTATTTTTTACTGTCATGTATTAACGCCGTTGATGTATGTCTTTAGATTGGGGGAGGGGGGTGAGGGCGGTTGGCCTTGCACTTTAAACTAAACCTGAACTTGCACATAAAAAGACAAACATATAGGCTATGCATTCCTCGGTATGGATTCGAACCCCTAATTCATCATTCGTAAGTCGATTACCCATACAACTACGCTGTAAACGAATGAAGCCAGTGAAAATTAAAACATAATTCAAGAATACCTAGCTGTTAAATTTTCATCGCAGAGTCGCCGATTAAGAGCGGTGTAAAATTATTAGACAAAAAGTGTTATACTGTTAAAAAATTGCCTCAACTCGAAAAACTTTCACCTTTTTAGAAATAAAGGTGTAGGACTGCTGCCGATATTGGAACCGACATTGTAACGGCGGGGCCAAGACAGGAATTCCTAATAAGCCCAGAGAGGCCGCTTGTTTTACCTGGAGAGTTAATGTTAATATTCATTTTTTATTTTGTCTGCATTATCAAGGAGCAACTGGCTCTAAGACTACGCGACTGCCCTACCTTTCATATTTATAGGTGCTTGAAAGTTTATTTTTACACAAATCATCTTAATGACTTGCTTGTCATCGTCACGTCAGAACAAGATCAGGTACAGTTTTCTTAAATTCAAAATGCCGCTCATGGGGGCCTATTAACCAGTCATAAATTCAAGACAAAGCCTATGCGCCCAGAAAATAATTACAGGTACTGCGATGTGTAACAAGCTGATGAAATAGTGAAGCGTAGACGCTGTAATACAGTAGTTTACAACCTTGAAGATACAGCTACTTCAAGAATATACTGTTCCCACTATAACTCGCAATTTCCAAAGACACATGGGGGGAATAACGACTGCAGGTGTAGCTGGATAAACGGGATACTCGCTATACCAATCTCGCATAGTTTAGATCTAGATAAACACGTGATTATCCGTAACACGCACAAGGCGGGCGCATTCGTAAAGGGATTTGGAGATGCGACTCACAATTATCTTAAATTAAGTGATCTAGTATCATTCCACGACTTCTTAATCACAGAGATACCCACCACACTCTGTGGGCGAGGACTAGTGTGATTCATGTGACGACATTCCACACAACTATGCACGGTACAATTACGTTGTCTAAGCCACGGAAAAAGAAAGTGTTCAGAAATAACTGATAGAACTTATAGCACTTATTATAATGTTGAGTGTCATATTTTTTTATGGATTTGTTGGAACAGAGTTGAAGTTTTGCCAAGTCTTTCTTTAAGGGGTTTGATGTATGCAGGGTTTTAAACACACTGTTGCTAAAACAAGCCGTTCTCTCAAGTGTCCCTTTTCTAACGCAGTGGAGGAGACTTGTCCTCAGAGTCGAGAGCAGGCTGTATGTAACCTTGAACCAAAATCACCCCATAACATGTACGAAGTCTCGTAAATATTTTTAATTCAACTATGTGTATTACACAGAGTTTCACCAAACTCCATGTGTAGCAGCAACAGCGCATAGCAGCAGACGTCATTATGTAGACTCACAACCGTAGAAAACTTTTAAACTAAATTTATGTTACATGGTCAGTTTTTTAATGGACAACACTCGATGTGGCGAGTGATAGGCAATTACGTGTTTAACCCTGTTGTGTTCCTAATGAAGCAATGGTAAGCTTGTAAAACACTTATGTTTTATTTATATTTATATTACTGTACACAGATCAGTAACAAATGTTAGTTACCATAACAGGCTTCTTTCAATCATTTTTTTTAAATTGCTTGAGTAATTCAATCAAACATTACTGCGGAATTACGCAATTGCAGACATGTGTAGCCTAATAAAACCTACAGGTTAAATATGAAGACATACTGAGAGTAAGCCAAGATTAGCTGTTATCAATTCTAAAAATCAGATAAAGTATATTTTTGAGAATAAACGAAACAAAAACAACAGGGCGAGTAACCAAGCGTACGAACAGCCAAGAAAGTATACACAGATACACCCACAAAAACAACAGGGCGAGTAACCAAGCGTACGGACAGCCAAGAAAGTATACACAGATACACCCACAAAAACAACAGGGCGAGTAACCAAGCGTACGAACAGCCAAGAAAGTATACACAGATACACCCACAAAAACAACAGGGCGAGTAACCAAGCGTACGAACAGCCAAGAAAGTATACACAGATACACCCACAAAAACAACAGGGCGAGTAACCAAGCGTACGGACAGCCAAGAAAGTATACACAGATACACACGCAAAAACAACAGGGCGAGTAACCAAGCGTACGAACAGCCAAGAAAGTATACACAGATACACCCACAAAAACAACAGGGCGAGTAACCAAGCGTACGAACAGCCAAGAAAGTATACACAGATACACACGCAAAAACAACAGGGCGAGTAACCAAGCGTACGGACAGCCAAGAAAGTATACACCGATACACACGCAAAAACAACAGGGCGAGTAATCAAGCTACGGACAGCCAAGAAAGTATACACAGATTCACACACAAAAATATCTCGGAAGACACAGCGAAGAAAACAAAGACGATGACTTAGGCGAAAAACATATATAAACAAAACTTGACGAAACAACAATGAGAGCACGGATGTGTTTGTGTTCTTCTCCAGCCTTCTCCAGATATCTCTGTGCTGTCTCCCTTTGTTTGTCCAGATCTGTCCGTACAAATCTATCTTCGCCTCAGTTCTCTCCATTGTATCGTTCTAGATATTTGGCATGGATCTTTAGGCTACATACTGTCTTCGTTCATGCTTGTTAGTTTGTTTGGTTATTCGTCCTTTTTTTTTTGTCTGGTTTATTTGCAAAGAAATCGAATTTGATACCACATGAAATTATTTTTTATATTTCAGATATCCGTTATCTTCTTTTCACCACGTGTTTTTATATCGTCCTGTGGGTTTTTTTTGTGGCGAAATAAGCTTATTATAGCGTATACCTGCAGAATTTCTCATTTAACGACTGACATTATTATGAAGAAATGCTTTCAACCCGAATGTTGGTTTGTACTCCGAAGGAGTAATGATTAAACGGTTTACAAAAGTTTTGCCACTGTCTTTTACAGTATGAGGATGGGGGAAAATTTTCCTGACCAGTCCGGGAATCAAACCCAACACATTTAGAATGCAACTTAAGTGTCCTGATCATCATACCAAATTCTAGGAGTCAGTTAATGTATTTTTATATTGCGATAAGTTTTCGCCGTTTATAAATACAAGTTATCGAGTGTTTGGTGGTGACTAAATATGTACAACTTGAAAATGTTTCAGGGATTCATAGCGAAATTCTGTCTTACACTAAGACTATGTTGTTAAAACGAGATATTTTCTACTTCCAAGGTAACCACTGCCTTTGACAGTCCTGTTGGACAAGCCTGTCGTAAGAGCAAGGAAGCAAGGAGCCAATGCACTATTGTTTATTATCGCCCCTCTTCATGCCAGCCTGTCGACGCGACGCGTTGATTCGGTGCCGAAGTATTAACTGATTACATATGATGGAAGAGCCAACTGCAACACCTTACCATCATGCAAATAATCCATCATACTAAATGTTTCTATTGTGGCATGGTTTAAGATAACCGTAGATTTATAGTCGTAATTAAAAATATTTTTTGGAATGCGCAAATCTATGTTAAATAATATTTATTAAACACAGCGTTTTTGCGTCTGTTACTGTCCAGGCCCGTTTTATTCTAAGTTATTTAATAGAAAGTTCTTGAAACTCTCTGTAAGTTGCCATATTGGACATAGAATTGATTTGCCTGGGTGTATTATTTTAAATTTATATTAAAGGAATTTTATTGTTCAGCTGTTCAGTAAAAAAAAAAAAGTGAAAATGAAACTTTTAGGCAGTCTCACTGCTCGTGAGCCTTTACATTAAGAAATCCCGAGTTCGAAAACAGCACGGATTTGGGTGCATTTTTGCATGCAAATTTTAATTTAGTTTATTACGCAAGCCCACCCACAGAATGGCTTCCTGCCATAAAGCGATGCCGTTAAAACGCAACAGTTAAAAATTATCTTTTAATCTTTCCAATAAGTAAAAAATTGTTTGCATGACTCTTTTCTAAGCAACCAACAGAATTTTCCAAGACCACTTAAACATCTAGACACCGACGTATTTCCCAAAAATGAACATTGCCATGGGCCTCATCATTTTATTCATGCGTCTGTCGAGTGAAGCTGTAAAATTGTTAGAAAAGATAATGTTTTACAAATTTCGTTCATTTTTAAACTTCGATGCATTAAAAAATTCAGAAAGCGAAAGAAATAATTTAAGTTATCACAAATGGTCACCTAACACTTTTTATTGGACATTAAAATATGGAACTACTTTCCCTCCATCGTGACCAACTTTACTGGGCCCATGTCACACAGTGCGCTTCTTAAAATATATGCATGTAGATGCAGCGACAGGTTCATTTCAAAAGTGCTCACTTTATTGTGAACAGCCTTTATCACTAATTAATTTGAATTATAATCTATCTAAGCGGCTTAGCTACAAACGTATAGCAAATGGGTTTATTTGTATGGTTTCATATTTTATGCTGTATGAACTTTTTAGGCAATATGCCAACTCCATCGCCTCTGTTTCCATATCCGGCCTCAGAGGGTGCGCCAGTGGCAGTGTGTTTAAGGGGACTATGTAGCTGCGCGTCCAAGATAAATAAGAGCGAGAGAGCGATACGGGCGACAGTAACACGCACGCCTAGCGCTTCATCGCTCCTACGTGCAAGGCGTGCAGTGTTTCCGTCGTAACGCTGTACTGTGCAATTTAGATCTGTAACAGTGGGGTTTTATTACACGCGATAAAAGACCACAGATTAAACTACGCCTGCAACGTATATTTCTCTTGCCGCTTAAGGAAACTGCAGAGGCAAGCTTTAAAAATGCTACATTTAACCAATTTCACGATTTTTTCCCCATTAATACAGTTAATATAACAAAAGTAAAACGATAGGGATATAAACAATAGTTTTTTAAATCCTTTCTGGCAAAAATTCGTATTTCCAGAACATTTATTTACCGAGATACGCGTTTACGCGCAAACAACGATTTCACAGAAAACGTCCCAGTACATAGTCCCCTTAATACGGAGGTGACTTAGGAGTAACGCCCTGCAGTAAAGATTGGTAAAGACACGTTTGATCCCCCCCCCCCTCCGGCCCAGCACGATGATCATCGAGGTTCATGTGAAAGCCGTGCATGACTCGCGGGCTGGAGAAATAGAGGAGGAATGGAGGCAGCGTAACTCTCAACCCTTGATGAGGCACCACCTACCTGGCGCGCTAAAGGGGCTGCTAACCCTCCAGGCAATTTGTGTCGGATATCTGAAACACCGCCCCACTCACTCAAGGTTGTAACGGTAATGAAGAGAGCCCGGGTACAGTCACCTCCGGCGCCGCGGCACAGCCGGTACAGTCGCTTACAACAACGCCTTCACTGCCGCAGCAGTTTGTGAGCGACTTTGAAAAGTAACCGCAGAACCAGTACAATAATTACTATCTGAATCTTTGGTAGAAAATGGCGCACATGTTTCATATTTCCATATAAAGACCACGAAAAACGTGCTGAAAGAACCTGAATCCCTAACCCTAAATATAAAATATATAATTGATTTGCTGTAAGATTAGACTCATTGTGTCCGATATCATGGGTGGTAAGTAAATTGACTCTCAGTGGATAGTTATGTTGCAACTACTAACATTCAATTGTTTTACAACTGGTTGTCGCTAGTGCAGCATTCATTTATGTATTCTCAGAATAGGTATTGATATATAGTGGCCAAATAAATAAAGGCTTCGGGTTCAACAGTTTGGCATGAAGTATTTGCATGAAATTTCCAAGTAATGTTTTACGACCATAGAAAATTAATTTGTTTGTTTATCACGTGGGCAGATATATGTCGTACTTAGTATTTAAAGAGTACATGCAAAATTTTGCTAAATTTTCTACCCGTATAAAGAGGGCTGGCTACCGAAACTTTTCAGTTTTGGAGTGATAGGAACAAATAAAAACCATTTCCACGACAAAAAAAAATGGTACTGCTCTACAAACATTGCTTGTGAGATTGTACCTACATATCTTGTGGAGTCGAGGAAGGGCGATGTTAAAATACAATAAGTGGTTTTGTAGCAATCACGTAATAACCTCGTCATAAAGGCAGAGTGTGTACCGCGTTGTATTTTAACAGTGTGTTGCAGGTACCAGGATTTATTTTGGTGAAGCATGGTTGAAAATGAAACGACGATTGTAATAATGTTGGATAAAAATGGCGCAAAGAACAAAAACGTGCGAATCTGGTTTTGTCCAAGTACTAGCTATGGAAAAAAATATAATGTTTTATTGTGTTAAAGCGAAAAAACCCTCTGTTTTTTTTTCTTTATCTGTGTATTTTCACTGCTTCATCGTTCATAGGGTTAAAGTAATTGACGCATAGTTATTATACCTCGGACCAGCTGACTGTGATAGCAAACTCAGCTCATGATGCGTTGTCCTTCTGGCCCTAAAAAAAATATTAACGTCACCCTTCTTTAAATATTTTTCCTAGGAGAGAGAATGAAAACAAAATGTGATGGACCCCACATTCTTGAAGACCCAAGAATTTATTATTTCTTAATGTGGGGGAGTTGACGTAGCACGGTAAGTTCTGTTGCCGTAATCAAATAGGTACATTATTTTGTTAAGAGAACCATTATAATATGGGAGTAATAGTATGCCACTATTGAAACTCTAACACCAGAAACCGTTGCTTCTTTGGAATCAAGTAGCGTGTGGTTCTATCTAACGAACAGTTCGACAAATTGGCTGCCACTCTAATCTTTGTCGTGAAATGTACATCCTACATCGTTGGCACACTACGGAGCATGTTCGGCCATGCAGTGGCGTTTTCGACTCGCGTTCTCAAGACGTGTGTTCGAGCCGGCCTGCTGTGCGGGGGTGGTTTTTTACAACTGCTTTCCCATCCCTTTCCTTTTAATTTTTGGTGCACTTCCTTGAAATGAACCTCTCTAATATTTCATCAATTACATTGATATAAAGGCTGTTCACGATCAAGTGAGCACTTTCGAAATCAACCGTAGAAAAAAGTTACTGTTCCAACCTGCATGGATAGGAAAGTATCTTAACGTCAAATAAAAAGTCTTGGGTAACCAGTACTGTTTATTTTAATTATTTTTTTTCGCTTTCTGTTTTATTGTGTATCACCATAGTGTAATATTGAGTATATTAGTAAAATATTTAATTTTCTAATAATTTCACAGTTTCACTTCGCCTTCGCAGGAATAAAGTGATGACGCCCATGACAATGTTAATCTTACATAAAGCAGAAGAATACACAACTTACATAAAAGAAGATCGTAAGCACGGCTTTCAAAAGTGCTCATTTTACCGTGAATAACCTATAATAGTTGTTCTCCATGCAAAAAAAGGAAAACATATTATTATCTTAGTACGAAAACCTATTTCAGCTTAATTGATATATTAAGTACTTTTAGTGCTTATCTCTTCATCAATTTGTCAAGTTGGCAACGTGGATGTGCTGCAAAAGAATCATTGCTTGACGATGACTATAAATGCCTGCTGTTAATTATTTAATTACGCGTACAGGCTAAACGACGAGCCACGTACATGATGGCCAGCCATATGGAAAGCGCGTCAAACTCAGAATAGTTCCATTGCTTTTTACGCTAAGAGAGGTTCCTTTTTCCTTGTATATACTTTCACTCTTCCACTCCAGTTCTGAAAGGAAGGATGGGGATGTCCCACGGGGCATAACGATCACTTGCTTCCCCAGCTCCTCTCTCATGTCAACTATTATTGTTCCCTTGAAACACGTATTTTTTTCTTCTGGAGCGCCCTTTTTTCGTTCTTTAGGCAAATACCCTTACAAAAATACTATTTAACTCCCAAAAATTTCTTAATAATTCAAATTTATTTTGCTGCGCCTACTTCCGTTCTCTTTATCAGATTGCAATTTTCAATGCATTTTATGATTCAAACTACGCTGTTTTCCTTACGTCGAAGGTAAAACATGTGTATAATATGGATTATTCACATTAATTTGTCGCGGAAATTGGCTGCTGGTTGAGTCCTGTATTTTACTCTAGCCTGTCATATCCGGCGAAAAATAAGATTCTCTTATGAAAGCAGCTTATTGAAGACTTAAAAACTGCTAGTAGACTATAAGGTTTAAAAAAAAATGTATTTGCGCACACGAGATTCCACGCAACTTCTTTTTTTATTACAAAGCTTAAAAAAAAATTATTAGTGTTTTTTTTCGCTTTCAGATCTATCTTGCCAATAAAAATTTCTAATACGTAGTAATATGGAAGATTTCGAATAGGAAGATTCAAACAATTATTTGAGTCCACTAATTTTCGGAAACATGTACTTTAACCATAGCCAGATTATAATAAAATCAACTCTAATCAAGTTAGTTACATGAGAAGTTTGCAAATTTATATACAGCGTGGGGTGGAATTCGACCAAAAAACTTCGTGGAAAATCAAGTGATAAATAAATGAGACACTTTCACTTAAACCGAATATTAAGGGATATATGAGTAATCGGAAATCGAGTTTTTAAAATGTAATTGTTCAAAATATGGAAACGGCAGCGATATAATTCCAGGCTCCTAGGCAATACCAATACTTTGTGCAGACACCACACACTGACTCTCGCTAGAAGCAAGCAGCTTCAGTTTAATAGTCAGGCTGTCCACCCACAGGGAAATGTCAGGGAATTTTTACCTGAGTCAGGGAAAATGTTAATAATTGGTTACTCTGCAAAATTCATTATTCGTGTGAAAACTGAGTAATGCAATTATAAGCAAATGCTAGTCAAAGTTTAAATTTTTAAGTTTCTGAACTAGCAATAATACATTTTTGCCAGGTAACACACGGTCTATACTTACAAAAAAAATGTGTATTTTAATGTTTGTAATACGCACTCATCTAAAGTCAATAGCGTATGTAGCAAGAAATATAGTTGGGCTGAATAAAATGCTGGCACTACTTGCTTGGTCTGTTGCAGTGTAATCAAATTTATCTGCACTGACAGCATATTTGTTCTGTCAGCGGTGGAAAAATATGTTATTGGAAGGTTTCGGTCTTGAAAATAGGCCAGGTAAAATGGCAAGATTCAGCCTGGAAAACAGGGAAAAGTCAGGGAATTCCAAAATGAAATTTCAGGTGGACACCTTGTAAACATGTTAATGTATGGTACACGTTGTTTACAGCAAGCGTTATAAATGTCCGCCATCGTCGCCTACGTAGCGGACACAACAGCGTAGCATAGGCGCGCGTGTACTCTATTCAGGGTAAACTGACCACTTTTGAAAGACCTGATGAAGGTCTACTTGTGTTCACATTGTGTATTCTTCCGCCATATGTAAAATTACCATTGCTATGGATTTTATCACTTTATTCATGCGTCGGTCAGTTGCAACTATGAAAATATTGTAAAAATTATTATTGACTAAATTTACTAATTCTTACCTTTACGTGCATAAAAAGAAAACAAATAGTAAAGAGATAATTTCAAGTATTCATAAATGTTTGCCATACACTTTTTGTTTAACGTTAAGAGTAGGGACTACTTTCCCTCCGTTATTACCAACTTTCTCGGCGCAAGCTAGTCATGTTAACATATGTGCAAGGGGGCAGTGACATTTTTCAAAGGTTGATTTCAAAAGTGCTCACATTACCGTGAACAATCTATAGGTAGTATAGACTTATGCTAGGTACTGTATCGCTGCAGCCGAAGCTTTGTGTCCTTTTACACGAAAACGGTGGGCCCTAGGCAGTTGCAACAAGATGGCCATTTTTGCTAGTTAGACTGTACTTCTTAATAAACTAGCATCAAACGTTCATAGATCCTTGCGGTATAAAAGTTGCCTGCAAAAAGAGGCTGGCAAACCCTATAATTTCCATTAAGAGGGAAGGTATTAATGAGTGATTGCTCTTAGGTTGAAGATCTCGGTAACATCATGAAACAACGTTCGGAGAATTGTAATCTAATTTTACTTTTTTTAAAATATATATATATTCCAAAAATACAGTTTAAAAACTCTATTTTCAAGAGCTCATATCTCCCAGATTGTTCAGTTTAGGGGAAAAAAAATAGAAACTAGATTTTTAGTGTTATTATTAATACTTTGTAATTGGGCAGCTTGCCTATATTTTTACTGTTCGTCCACAACTTCATAGCGAGTTCGTAAAACATGTAAATACATAGGCGGATTTGTGTATATGACAAATGTGACTACTTGAACGCTTTAAAACATACTAGACATTCCTCCTTTCACTTTTATTCACACCAGCAATTGTAAAAAGCATTAAATTTAATTCAACAAATGCTAGATGTTCTCTCCATTGAATTCTTTTTATATATACTTTCTCAATTTATTTCGTTCTTAACGTCCTTGGCGTTTGAATACGGCAACTGCTTTTTGTACCAGGCATTTACTCTCCCCCTTTAGCGTCCCTAAGTACGGTCTGAATAATTTAATATCGTCGGCAGAGGAAATGCACACTCCACGAGCGGGGATGAATAATTTATTAATTATCTCCGGAAGCTTTTAAGGAGTAATAATTCGCAAACATAAAGTCTCATTAAGACGTGTTCCGTAACGATAGATGCAGCGTGCATAACACGGGACGTTTTTCTATATTCAACCCGTACAGCTGAATCAATGATCTTAAAGGTGCTGCCGCTATATACAAGAACTTTGGTCACTTCGCTGCCTGCGTTTAGGAATGAATTTTATTTTGTTATCTAACAAAATTTGGTACTCTTATTTTTTTGTGCGTAGGTTATAAATTGTTACACCAGGTATGTGAGTTTCAAGTTACGGGCTGTGCTTCTATGTAAACATTAAAAGGCACATACCTTTAAGTCACAAGGGAAACATGTATACGCGAATAATAACGGCTTTTTACTAGAATGTTTTTTGTATTTTTTTCCCACTTTTGGTATGCACTTTCGAGTACAGGAATGAAAGCTAAACGGACAAGGCTTTTCGACTGTGGTTGGATCCTAACCATCTCCTTGCTATCTTGATACCAAGAAATGTTTAATTGCCGATCCAGACTAGTCATCTCAGTAGCTACAACGGTCGCCGATAATTCCATTTTCGGAAATGGCACTGATAGAAACTATCTTTGGCAGCTGTAATAATTATAATATATAATTGGCATTAATGCATATGCAGGACAATCGTATTGAATCCCCAGCTCTTTCTCTAAGCATAACTGTAACATCGCTTTGCGCTTAAGAGACAAGGAACATTTTATTCATAGTACGAATCCCCCCTCCCCTGTCTTCCACGTTATCTTGTTGATGGTGTTATAGCTTTTTCGCCTGGAGTAATTAAACTGTTTGTTGATGAAATTCTATTCATTCTTCTTCCTCCTGTGCAAAGATGCCGGATGGTAAGCAGTATCGCTTCTAGTACCACAGCTACTGAATTATTTTTCTGCTACAATTTAGCCTAAATCTTATTACATTTTTAATTGTAATAGACTTGCTTTGTATGCTTCACACAGACAGTAACGATCCAGCGAGGCAACGGATCAAATATGTATGTATTGAACAATCTTGGTTTAATTATTTGGAAGTATAAGTCATACTGGCAACATCATCGTTTGCTCCCCACAAAAAAAAAGTTTTGTTTTCTTGTTTGCTGTACATTTTCTTGAGTGTCTTCAGAGTCAGGAATGAGTTTTCCTTCTGCTGAACTTGAGTCATTTGGCCATTTACATAAAACGGAGCAATTGCTTGAGAGTAGTTACTAAATAGTTTTGGAGTAAATGCTCTTCGCTAAAACTAATTACTCCATTTTATATGGATAAAAATTATTTTGCGTCAGTAACTTATCTGCACCCAAGACACAATTACTATTCTCCACCAGGGAAGAGTTACTCCGTAGCAAGAGAAAATGCTCAGGCGGCCTGGGTAGGAACTCATATCTTAACAACAAGCTAACCAAGCTTGCGTGGGTCATTTCCCACTGAGTTAGGAGATTCAGCCGGAGCTGACTTGGCACCCAATCTCTGACACGTAGACCGGTTTTGTCTACAGTACAATACAGTTGGACACGGATAATCATGGTAAGTAGTTCGGTAAAAGAAACTGGTAGTGTGGACTCGCAGGCAAGTTTCGTAGAAAATTAAGGAAAAAAAAAAGTCCATAGTGTATAATTTAGAAACACAAACTTTTGTAGCCAGGCGACAAAGAAATTTAGCCGTAGAGGAATTAAAAGATATTTATGAAAAAAATGTTCGGAGCGAAAATAAAGGAATAGCAATTCACAAAATAAAAACGTTAAACAAACAGAAAAATTGATTGAAACATAAAGGAGACATAAAAGCTATGGGAAATAAAAAAAAAATATGTTTAAAGGGTTGGGTGCAGACATTATTCAATCTCATGGAAGGAGACACAAACCCCACATTTAGCAGACGTGAAGGTAAGAGCATTAAATGTATTCTGATGGTTTGGTTCCTGAAGGGAAGGTACAGGAAACATAAGCAGTACATACCATTTGCAATTCCATTTATAGTAGTCACGGTTCTTGTTCTCAAAATGTTTTTTACGGGAAGTAATACGGTATTTTGTAGGAGCTGTGGGTTTTGGTGCTCCAGCAGAAATACTCTCCGAGTTAGATAACCCTGATGATGCTCCGTCCATTAAAGATGCTAGTAGTAATCTCCAGTCAATTGCTGAAGCAGAAGTGGGCAAGAGCGTACGAAGAAAGATATTTCCAAATTTCAGGAACGTTAATTGTCCTTCGCGCTAAGAAAGAAAAGCTGCCGTGTGGAAAAAAAGTGCACGTGAAAATGTTTGTGAGTGTCTCACTATACACATTTGTAAATGACACAGTTTAAAAAATCTCACTTTTGTATCTACACTTTAAGTGTTAAATTCAAGTGCATTGACAAAATAAAAAAAAGAATCTCACTTTAGTATCTACACTTTAATGTTAAACTCAAATGCATTCCTCATTCATCGTCGGAAACCGTGTATTATTCCTGCAGTTTCATTTCGCCTTTGCACGCCCCTTTTTCTCTGACTTGTATACCGTCCTCTCCCTCAGCAGCTTCGAAGATGTGATCTTCATTTGCAGGTATGCAATCTTCATCTTTCAGGTGTTTAGCCACATTGTGTAACACGGAACAGCTTAGAACTAGTGACGGGACTTTGGGGTTAATCTTATTATATTTTGCAGTACAGAGAAACGTTGCTTCACCTGTCCAAAATATCCTTCAATTATTACTTGCTCTTAAGTTATACAAGAATTGTAGGCTTTCTGTTCTGGCATTTTTGCATTCTGGAAGGATGCCATAAGACACGGTGAAATTCCATAACCTGTATCACTAACAAGGAGTGTGCTTGCAGGGTTTCTACTCATAATTCGGTATATTTCTGAATTCCTCCATACACGGACGTCGTGCACTGATCCAGACCATGATACATGTATGCTTGAGAACTCTTTTCCTTGCGTTACATCGCTTGTACATTCAAACTAGAAATCCCTTTTCTGTTTGTGTATTCTTTTCTGTGCACACTGAGCTTTTTAATTGCTAGTACAATCGAGTGTACCTATAGCTCCTGGAAATGAGTAGTATTCTTGCCATTCGGCTTTCGCTCTTTCAAGTGCATACAGTGTTGTTGGCAATTTTATCCACTAATGTGCCTTCCTTAAAATCGCATCCAATACTTGAGAAAGAGTATGCGAAACAGTTGACTGATGCACACCAACACCTTCTACATCACTTAGGAATCCTGGGTCACATTAAAAATAATAATAAAAAAACTCATTTTTCTTCACTCAACAAGGCACCGCCTCTTGATACAAGCAATTCTCCTAAAAAAAATGTTCTGCTAATCAAACGACAATTTCCTTGTTAAATCTGTACAGGGGTCTATAAATGCGTACCAATACATATTTTCGAGTTCTGAACGTTTTTTCGCGTCCAACTACAGTCATAAATTCCGCCATTAGAATTGTTTCGCCTTTACATTCTATTCGCTTATGGCATTCACTCCTACAGGACTTTAAGGGAACAGTAATATCATATATTACAGTGTGTGCTATTTATCGAGACATACAATAGGGATTCAAGTGGTGTGCTTTTGGAAACTTAGAGAGTGGAGAGATCTGGGAGGCTCTTAACACATTAGTCTTGATAGCTGATGAAGGTAAGTTTTATGAGTATGGAGCAGTGCTGGAATGCAAGGGTGGGGAAACGGGAGATTCCCGAGAAAACCCGCCGACCAGCGCCATCTTCCGGGTATGATACCCGCATGCGAAAATCCGGGAGCGACCCCGCCTGCAACCGAACCCGGTTCGTCGAGGTGTCAGACTATTAGGTTGACCACTACACCACCACGGCTCCTGGAAACTCTGTATTTTGCTTATAACTGCAGTTATAAGATAGCCATCTGGAATTCAGAGTTCAGTACTTATCTGCACCTAAACCTACTACCTGTATGTTTCTCAACATCTACACATGCTTCTGACTACAGACAACATTTCAACTACTCTATTTACCTTGATGGTTTGAAATATCGTTTTTTGTCTTCTTCTGCTAATCTCATCTTGCTAAATTGCGTGCCTGTAAAGAAGTAGGCCTAACTCATATTGTTCTGTTTGGCAAAGTTTGCAGCTACCTGCACAATATTTTGACTGCGTTAACACATTCCGTCGCTTCCCTGCTTAGGAACTTGTTGCAACGAGAGATTAGTTCTGTCTCTTATATAATTTAACCCTATGGTGTTCCATAACATGTGGAAGCATCACGTTAACTCGAGCTGCCCTTACTAATGATTACTGTTTGATCGCACTGTAAGGCCTTATTTAATTGAATTTTGGGCTGTATGTTGCATGAAGCACCTGGCTTCTATGATGGAATTCGTCTAGTCCCTTTGTTGTTAACTTTTGTCGAGTCTTCTTTATAGTCTAGCAGTCTTGTCCAATCTAATTTGGTTGCTACTACCATATAAGTTGGCTTTCCTCTCTGGAGTATGAATATGCTTTAATATGAATTTGATCCCCATCCAGCAGCTTACGAATGACAAATACTAACTCGTAATGCAATATAAATTAGCCAAGCATGTGTATTGAGACTTCGGCAATGATTACTTAGCTAGTTCATAGTGAAATGACAGATCACACCAGCAGTGTACTGTAATGGATGCATTGTTTGAGTCACCGTGTCTCTCATTAACGAGCAAAAGTAAAATCGTTACTCATTATCTGACAGTAACCCGTTGTTATGCACAAGAACGCGAATTATCTCATAAATGTTTGCCAGTCTCCGTAATTTTCAGTGAATGTAGGCAGTTCAAATGTGGCGAATTTGAAAGTGGGCATTAAGGCACTTTCTGTGAATGCGGTAGCCTTATCTGATCATAAAGAAGCGTTACATAACCTCAGATTGACACTGTCGCCATTCTATTTCCCTAATTCCAACTTTGTACCACATCGCGTTCACCACTATGTTTGACAACATTTAAAAACAGAGTCTGTTTACGATACATCATTGCGTTGATACGCAATAGAAACAATGGAAGTATCAACATCAGTTTACACTAATCAATCTGGCTGTCACCAGTGTGTCTTATGTTACTGTTGCATTAATCAGTCCAGTGCAGCTCGCTTCTTGTCTGAATGCCTCTGTTCCCATGTGATACCAAATTCCTTGATAAAACCACTCTTATCGAAGGCTGTCTCTACATTCCTCATAACCAGGGATAGAAAATCCTGCACTGTGTTCGTACATCATGTACCTGGCCTTCAGAGCATCAGGATCCGCCTCTTCGTGCGATCATAATACTAACTTTAAAAATAATCTCTCTGAACTGGACTTTAAAAATCAATTAGTTACATTTGTATTATAAACCTTAGAGATGGCGAAGCCTATCCATTGACCCATTTAATCATTTTAATACCTGCAATTTATATATATATTCTTAGTCAATTCAGCTGCTCTAAATATCTTATTATTTATGCATTTCCCTGACTTAATAGCTAGGTGCGGAAAAATGTCGATATGTATCGGTATTTTAATTATCACATAGGCCAGGTGAGTGATGGCTCACTTAAAATAGGAATGACTAAGTTTATTGACACTGGATATGTTGTCAAATGATTTGAAGCTCATAATTTTGGAGGTCCCATGACGTTTAGTTCTTGTCCACAACCGAAAGCTGCAAGCTACGAACTTTAATATTTCTCTGGTGTTACTGGTACAAACAGCTCATTCTGGTATAATATGCTGGATACTACTTTTCGTTAGGTAAATCGGCACTCTTTACCCGTACCACATCAGGCTTCCCAGCAGCACGGTATTCAAACGACTGAGGTTTTCAACCTTTTGTGGGCGGATATTTTCATACAACATGGCAACGCCTTTCTTCACTCGGTCGTCTGCGTTTTGTTCGGATTGTTAGTTTCGACTTGTCACGCAGCATCTTCTAGCGGCGGTGTTTACTGATGCGCTCCGGCACTAAGTGTGTGCCTTGTCACTCGCGTTTTTTATGTGTACGACACAAAAATAAACTTGTTTCCAGCTCGACCAAACACTTCGAGAGTACTGGGGACGGGGATTGTGTGGAAAACTGAAAACCTCCAATGCTCTTTGCAATCAGTGTTTAAAAGTAATCAAAAAATAAAAGGTGTTTCAGATAATAATAATTAAAAAAAAAGAAATGAGACTCATCACATGAGCATAAGAATCTCTTTATGATTACCATATTTGGGCTGAAAATTCACAGAACACAGCTTTTTTTTATTAGCGTATCAAAAATATCATATTTAATTATTGATTACTAATCACGCAATATAGGAAAAATTATTTTAAAATTTTATTTGTAGCAATAGACTGAACTCGTGCCAACATGTTCATGTACGGGTATCTCAATTATGCAGTCACCGGTCGGCAATGTTATGTTCTCAAACCATCATTAGAGCTAATAGTTGCATAAACCACTACCAGCTTTTGGAGGAACATCATGAAAAGCAAAACGAAACAAGGACGATACCGACACGTAACGTAACTTTTCTGACAGGCATTTATCTTGCAGAACCTATTATCATGCTTGTCGATGCCTATTGCAGTTAATCGTATATGGAGTGGTTAAAATTGATTCTGCTGTAAATCTGTCATATTTTTTGTAAATATTACTGTTTTTGCATGAAACAAAGCATACGATGGTACTTATAGTGGCATAATTTGATTTCATATGGGGTTAAAAATGAATGAGAAAAACTTAAAATATAAAGTAATTCGTTTAGTAACATTAAAATTCTACACAGGCACCAGCATTGTCCGCTAATATTTGTAAACTTTTGGGAATAACCTCGACCGGCTTCGGCAGGAAATCCGGTGGTGTAGTGGTCAGAACACATCTAATGCGACTTCCACTTGATCCAAAGTTTATCTGTCTCACTATACCGCCTCCCTCACTCAACTCTACAGGGAGAAGTTGCATGGTGTGACGTCAGGGCCTCGTGCTGGCCATTCTCCAGTCAACGTCCGAGAGCTGGTTCTCGAGCCACACGTAGGCATGACGTGGAGAGATTTAGACGGCTCTGAACATCGAAGTATTGATAGCCGATGAAGTTGAAGCGAGGTATGGAGCAGCGCCGGAATACACTAGCGGAAGAACACCGATAAAGTCCCACCGATCAGCGGCACTGTCCGGCACTATTACCACATGCGAGAATTCAGGTGCGACCCCGCCGGAAATCGAACCCGTTTCGCCTAACTGGGAGGCGGGTGATCTGACCACTACACCACTGCGGCCCCACTCTCAGGCAGTGTGTGGTAAATGAGACAGGGTGCAATCTCGCACGAAGATGACGTTTGTGATTCATATAAGGTGACAATTGTCCCAGCATCGTCTTGAAGCGTGGTTAAGTGCCCTTCGGCATTCGTTGTGTCCCGCATGAAGAATGGTTCCACTATCTGTTCGGATGACATGGTGCTTCACACCGTGATTTTAGGAGGAGGATGCTTCTTAAAGGCTGTTCACAATAAAGTGAATACTTTAGAAATGAACAATAGAAAAATGCCACTGCCCATGTATGCATATATTTTAATGGGCGCACTGAGTAACATGCGCCCAGTAAAGTTGGTAGCGATGGATGGAAAGTAGTTCCATATCTTAACGTCGAATAGAGAGTGTAAGGTAACCATTTCTGATAACTTAAAATTATCTTTCGCTTTCTGGTTTTTTAATTCATCGAAGTGTAAAAATGGGCAGATTTATGAAGCATTTACTTTAGTAATAATCTCACAGTTTCATTTGACGAACTGTATAAAGTGATGAGGCTCATGGCAATGTTAAGTTTACATAACGCGGAAGAATACACATCGTGTATACAAATAGATCTAAAGTAGGGCTTTCAAAAGTGCTCATTTTACTGTGAACAGCCAATATCAACAAGGACTCCAGATCGTCTCACGCCCAGTAGTGATAAATGTAGCAGTTCACATTCCTCACACGTGCAGCACTGCTTGTGCTCCTAACTTCGAAGTCAGTCTCTGTTCCAAAAAGGTATGAACTCCCCACAGTCCATCCGACGATCACAGTCTACAACACAGGTAGTTCCTGGCAGTTTCAAGGATAGAATTTAACTTCTTTTTCGAAATAGTTTGGACCGAGAATTTCGCCACTTTTACAAACGACCTGGCGGTTGATTTCTTAAAATCCCATCCTCACCATATCGGGATTCACTGTAGGACAAGTTTCGTGCACGCTCTGTCCATCTTTGCACCAGTACTACCGAATGTCAGTCTTCCGAACAGGAAGCCAGCTGAGCTCGCGCGTGGAAAGTAAGGTGTTAGCCTTGTACTCGTAAGCGTATCTTGGTCTATTTTGGTTACTAAAATAAGGTATCTAGAATCAGATAGTAAGATATAAAATTCTCTGTAGCTGCAGCTTCACCCGCGTGAAAATATCAAACCTTAATTATGATGACCAAGTGCTCTATATTAATGGTTGATGGCATATTTCATGTATTCCCTAAGACACTGTTCGTTTTTCCGGGATGAAAAGTACACTATGTGCTAATCCAGTGTATAAAACTCCTGTACCACAATTTTTATCAAAATCTGTCGAGCAGTTACAACATGATTGAGTAGCAAACAAACATACAAACTTTCACATTTATAATATTATTAGGAGTTTCAGTATGTTTTTAATTTTTACCCTCCCTATTCAATAATATGGTTCTAAATGCATTTTTTTTTAATTTGATTATAACCTAAACCAAATTTAAGCAAAAAATGCACAAGATTCGACATATCTTTAATAATGATGGAAAACTCCTGCAGCTATCAGGATTGAACATCTACCTTAGATATGCAACACAGTATAGTTATGGAATACCGACGGTTTCTGTTGCTGAATACGAAAATAGGGACTTGATAATAGGGGAACATTTTTTAAGAGATTACTATAATAAAAATAATTTGACTGTTCTACTACTCGTGTTAATTAAACCACATTCTGAAACGCTTTGAAAGATTTGAGCTTACAGCCTTATTATGATAAATGCTGAGCCCTGTAGTAGGTAATGAAGGAGTCGCGTGATCGCCATATACGGTATTGTTAAGTCCGTATTCTAAAGCCAACTGAACTCGCAAATATTTACAAATATTCAAGTAATTGTCGTCATCGAGGAAAATTTGCTATTTACCACCTGTTAAACCACCGAGCAGAGTGAAGAGAAAAAAAAAATTGCATTTCCTACCTCGACTGATTCAGAAGTTGCTTTTGTTGATAGTGATAAAATCTGTTGCAAGTGTGATGTTTGTGTGCTGGTCGTGGTAATTTACAGCGCCGCTTTTTAGTATGAAATGTATGTATGTATGTATGTATGTATGTGTGTATGTATACGTATACAGTTCACACAATGTTTGTTTTTAATTTTTCATCTCGCTGTGTGTGGTACGATCAAATAATGTTCGAGGTAGCACGACTTCAACGTTTACAGCTTGCGTTTACGTTAGTGGGCGGCAGGGCCGCGGTGGAGGGGGGGGGGGGTGTCCAATCGAACGGACGTGCCCCACGGGAGCTTGATGCCTGTCAGTCGATGAAGCGGACCCAATCTCTTCCCCCACCAATCACGAGATTGGCGGCGGCGAGTCCAAACAAGGGGCTGAGCGTTAATTAAACTAAATGGCTTGGGAACCACCACCATAAACCTGCCCCCTCCCTTCCCCCGGACTTACCCCGTGGTCACTGACGTAGCGCTGTAGGCAAGCTCGCCGACGTGCGAGTACCGCGGCTTGAATGCAAGCGCGGCGGATTAGTCGAGCGCCCGTGGGTTCGCCAGTCGAGCGCTCCCGGAGTTGGGAAGGGATTCCGTCGGCTGATGGACGTGGAGATTTGTGGCAGGAGGGTAAACCCACCCCTCTTCCCCAACCCTCCGGGGACCGTTCACGAACCACCCTTTCTTTAAGGTTGAAGCAAAGCAACTGCCTATGTAGCACTGCAACTGACTGTACAATGTGAAGAACTAAAAAAAAAAATGTAGTACAGGCACCATAAAAATTTTGTCAGAAAACTGCGATTTTTGCTGTACATGAAAGAAGAATGAATATATATATATATCAACATTATACAATTATTTATTAAAATATACCGTTTAAATTTAAAAAAAAATTATCGATCGATAGAGTACGCAATATTAAACTAAATTTTCTCGCATTTCCCTTTTGGATGCTTTGGAAAGCAGAATTTACAAGAAAATCTTCTCCAAGAAAGATCATCATAATATTTACTGTGATTATATGCAATAAAATCATAGTATTAATGTATCATATAAATTTTACAATTAAACTTTATTTACGCCAGTTTCAGCCATAAATGTTTGTGACAAATGGATGCACATAAAATAAATTATAAAAATAATTTCCTACATTATTATTACAGTTTTCGTACATACAATCGTAGAAAACATTACGACGATATTCCATGACGAAGATTTTCTTGCAAATTCTGCTTTATGAAGCATCCAGGACAGAAATATGCCAAATTTTTTTAAATACAGACTCTTCTATTCGATTACTTTGTACATTTAAAAAGTATAATTTAGTAAAAAATTTTGTAATGTTGCAAAATACATACATTATTCTTACATATACAGCATAAATCGCACTTTTTTGACAATTTTCTTGGTGTCTGTACTACTTATTTTTATGAGTTCTTCACATTGTACAGTCAGGTGCGGTGCTCCACAGGCAGTTGTTTTAGTTCAACCTTAAACGGCATCGCATCGTGTTACTGACACTCCGAAGAACTGGGAGTACTCTAGGAGAAATGTAGCTGGGTGGTGACGTGATGCGCACCTCTTGCAGAAATTAACATTTCTGTGGATGGCCCTAACTACTGGTATAGCCTATTCACTGTTACTTCCGACTTTTCTGAACCTTGGCTGAAGTCCTTCTTTCAGGCTATTCCTACGCCTCATGCTAATAAAGCTTAACCAAGTCTAGGGACCACGGTGGCCGAGCGATTAGCACGCTCGCCTTCCACCAAAGCGAACCGGGCTCAATCGCCGGCCGGATCACCGGATTTTCGCAAGTGGGAATCGTGCCGGACGATGCCGTTGGTCGGCGGGTTTTCTCGGGACCCCCCGTTTCCCCCGCCCAATCATTCCGGCGCCGCTCCATATTCACTTCAATCACCGTCATCGGCTCTCAAGACTTCGCTGTTAAGAGCCACACAAATCTCTTCACTCACTTAACCAAGTCTAGATAATTACACCAAAGGGGCCACGCATCGCATTCGTACCCATTCAGTTTAATGCTATTTTGCGTAAGAACTATTTTTGTCTAGGCATCGCCAACATACCTCTATTATATCTAGTTTTGTTCATGTTAATTGCAAATAAAATATTATAACTTGTAGATAGAATATATAAAAAAAGTTTAATTTGATCTAAAAGAAAGTACTATAAGTTAACAGTAATATAAAATGCTTGTGAAACATGGCATATCTAAGAAATAACCGATCACGTTATACATGAGGTGATTTTTCAAAGGTATAATTCAGAAAGTGTGAAGAAACCTCAAATAGACTATATCTGTGCTTTACCAAGTGATGTTATGAAAATGCTACACACTTTAACAATTATTGTTGTAGTGTTTACAAATGAAAACAAAACGGATTTTAGCGCCGTCGTTTTAAACCACACGCTCATAACAAGACATAGAACTTGAACCTGTTCACGGTAAAGTTAGCAATTTTGAAGTCAACCTTTGAAAAAGCCACTTCCAATAACTACATATGTGCTATAGTTAAGTTCAAATAATAAAATAATCTCGCAACTTTGAGGGAGGGAAGGTAGGGGAGGGCTCAGCCGATCGCCTGCCGCTGGAGGGAGGGAAATCACGTGACAATGTTGGTATTGTACACACCAAACTGATAACATTGCTCTCCACTACCGCGTTTTTAAATACAGCGCTACGCGACTTCCGTTTTTTTTTTTCCGACAGGTATTATTCACGCACGGAGCAGCTCTCGTCAACCAGCTCTCGGCCGCTGTCACTACTGAACTGAAAAACACCCTCCCCTTCGCGCAGCGGCAATGGACTCTCCCGACCAGCCCGACGTGTTTTGTTCTCCTGAGCTTTATTTTCTAATTTGGATTTCACTATAGCATACTCGCATGCAGAACCCCGCTTACATTGACAACGAAATAATAAAAATAGTAAAACTTGACGTAGTATTTTAAAATGTAATATTCAAATTCATTGTTAGTGAAGTTAGTATTTCCTGTTTTAAAAGCATTATAGAACTATTTGCATATTTTTTAATAGCACATCTACATTTATAACAATTCCTCGGTTCCACTTGGAATGGCGCACATATAAAGTGACCAGGCCGATGGTAATGCAATCTTACATATGACGGAAGGATGCAAAATTAAAGGAAAGGTATATAATTTCTCAACTAACTGTGAACAGCCTGTACTTTTCATAATTAGCTACTAGTAGGCCTATTACAGTATATATGAAGATATATTTTTCCAAGGGCGTATTTCATAAGTGTTAAGTTAACCGTGAAAGAACACTAAAAAAATAAGTCTAAATTTGCACATACAAAAATTTATGGTAATTTTACTTATTGTTTGTGTAATATGTAAAAACAACTACAGTACGTGCACTTAATAATCCAGAGAGTACTATAAGTCTTTGGTGAAGAATACATTAATGTTTGTATGGCTTAATAAACAAAATGTTGGTGTTGATTTAAACACATGGAAGTAACTTATGTGTAAAAACTCACCAACTCCCCGTATTAAAACCTTAAATTGTGTATTTTTACTGCTACATGGTCGTTTTAAGAACACTCAATGTCAGTTTACAGTTGTACATCATCCATTGTGTAATATTTCAACGACCCTGTGTGTAAACTAGCATTATATTCGTGAGTATATGTGAGCGTATATTTACACATAAAATTTTCGGTAATTTTACATTGTTATGTGTAATTTGCTAAAACGAATACAGTATTTGTAATTTTGCACTAACGTTCCTAGGAATTTACATATAACTACAAGTATTTGTTTAAAACCTGCGATCTAGGGACGGGAGTAGAACTACTTCAACTCCATTTGTGTTCAAAAGGAATATACTGGCTTTTGTATATAACTACCTATTTTATACCTGAAATTAATTGTTATCCACATTTTGGAGACAACATTTTATAACTCTGTTAAACTACGAAGTTACAAAACAGTTAACAATAACGTGTGAATTGTAAAAATACTCATTCAAAGTGTGTGATTTAACATGAAGCCGTTGTAAAAGAATATATATTGACGGTAGAGTTGCTAAGTAAAAGTGAAAAATATACAGAAACTGTGTAACTACAATTACAGTGAATCTGCGATTTTATTTTTTTTGTAAGTAAAAAAGACACTTAAGCATTGGCGAAATTATAATTGCGATGTCTATATATTTACTTACCGTGGACAAAAAAATACAAAAATGTTGCGGTTTATTTTTTACTTCATAGTAGTTGTAACTTTACACCATTCTATGTAAAATTAGTTGTACAAGGCACATGTTATTCTACTAATGTGTAGGATAATTTTCTTTCTATGTAAAGTAAAAATAATTGACATATGTAGGTGTAAAATTACACCGATGTTAGTGGAGACACTGCTGCCACATACATTTAGCGTAAAATTACACATAATCTTTTTTACAGTGAAGTCTTTTTTATCTACATGCAGTTGGCGTAATGGAAGAAAGTTGCTCGTGCTTTTCAGCGTCTCCAGCATGCAGTAGCAAATACTGAATAAACATGTTTCATAAATCATAAGTAAATTATTGTTAAAATATACTTAAAACCCAACCATCGTACTTATATCAATATACAAAGAATTTCATACTTATGTTTCTCATTCTGCTAAATAAACGTGTAAAACAATGGCGATCGATGTATTGTTGAAGGTAGGGAAACTCCATATTCCGAGGATGGAGCTGTGCCAGTTTGTTTTTTAGTTGACTTATCGGCTATTGTCTATTCACGATCAAATGAGCACTTTTGAATGCCCTGCTTAAGATCTACTTGTCTGCACGTTGTGCATTATTCCGCATTATGTAATATTAACATTGTGATGGGCCTCATCACTTTAGTCATGCGTCGATCAAGTGAAAAGGTGAAATTTTTAGAAAAGTAAAAATTCTTGACAAATCTGCTCTTTTTCACTTTAATGCATTAAAAAAAAACAGGCAGTGAAATGAATAATTTAGGTTACCACAAAAGGTTACTTAACACTTTTTATTCTACTTAAGAGACTACTTCCTATTCATCGTTACCAACTTAGGGCGGCCGTTAAAATATATGCAGTCAGTGGCAGTGACTTTTTTCCAAGGTTGGTTTCATAAGTGCTTACTTTATCGTGAACAGCCTTTAGTAACTCAGTTCCGCAGCTGGCGTGGCCTTAGTGGGTACGGGAACTTATCCGTTTGCTCATGAATGTTTGTAAAACGTCATCGTCTTCGCAGCTACTAATTTCACATATAAGTGTGCAGTATGTACTTTTACAAACGCCTACTCTGCCTTAGACGTTATTCGATCGCAGCTGGTATGAACAAAAATATTTGTTAGATGTAGACCAGGCGGATTGTGGTTCAGCATCTTACACGTTGTGGCGTTATGTTACCAACTGATTTTTTTATCATGCCTGCATCAAGAAAACTAAATAATGGACTACGTATACAAAAGCACGCCCGTAACTAGTCGAGTCTTCTTAGAAACCTAATTCGTTATGTGTACCGCGGATACAGGTTCGCCATACTAACTTCTTTACTGCCGGGCTTAATTGAAGGGCTGCTCATTTCAAAATCGACGCTAAGAAATATTATTCAAAAATGAGTAATAATTACTGACATTGGCATCAACTCATCAAGCAAGATATTAACCTCAAAATATTGATTTCCTCGTGTGCTTCTGTCTTCTCTGCTGGATTCAATGAAATTACAGCTCTACTAAAAGAAGACCTAACAATCTGCATATCGCCCTCATAACAACTTGCCAGCGGCGCCAGAAATTGATAAACAAAAAGGCTACACTCAAAATACCGAAAATCTCCTTTGACTGTAACGTTTATATTAACTGGACCTTGTATTTTCTTGTTATCACCTTCCCCGTTGGTTTAAGCTAAATTTTCACGCAATCTATATTAAATTCTTACAGCAGCAACGAGAATCCCTTCCCGGTAAAGTAAATACCAAACCGTAGTCACTAGACAAACTGCATACAATAAATATTCTCATTTCACAACACACATACCACTGTGATGTTTACGTATAAAAATGCACATATAAAACACCAACAAGTACGGTTTAGCAGTGAGCGCAGCGGCTAGAGAAAATTGTTATTAAAAGCACATTTATCATCGCGTCTCCAGTGTGGAGTATGACACTCATCAAGAGAAGGCAGATAATGCAAGCTTTTAAACTTACGATCCTTTTTCTTTATCGTTTCAATTTACTTAATGCAACTTCAAACATGGCGTCACTAGCTGTTAGCCCTTTATCAGAAAAACCTAACTTTTTCTCGCATCACCCAAAATCCACCAAAGAGTTCTCTCATATTCATACATACTTTATAGCACATATTTTTAGTGACTTATTTAGAAGAAAAAAAAAACAGGTTTTTTGACCATCACGTTATAAAAAAGAGTGATACATCTGGTTCATGGTAAACACTTTCGAAGTCGGTACTGATTATTCTTTCTTCCTGTTATGGGCACTTCCGCCACATCTACTGTATAAAAATCCTTAATTCACACATGTAAATAAAAAAGAAGCCGACTTCGGAGGCACCTCTCTAATTTAAACACTTAAATACTCGTATTTCCCTCATCTGTGAAGATGCATACCCAAGCGGACTTTCGCCAAGCTAGCAGCCAGTCCTGCTTGAACAATTGGTTCTTGTCATCCATTTTCAGTCTACTTAATTTTCTACGCTCCCCTTCTGCGCCCTGCTCCTCCCAGGTCATAAAATTAGGGACAATGGTTCTTCTTTGGACTCTCGGAGACCTGTCCCATGCTGGCAAGAGCCAAAGAACCTGAGTTCTCGAATTCCGAAAGGAAAAATTTAGAATGCCAACATGAGAGTCGCGAAAATGATCTCTCTTATAAATAATTCCACATTTTCCCATCTTTACTTGCCCTGTCCTTCCCATACGAATTCTTGTGAAACTACTATTACAGCTTTGCGAGTCGTAGACGAAAAAAGAAACTGCAAGGAATGTCCGCAGATTATAAGTAACTTTTATCATGGAACACTTATTTTACAGAAATAGCCCCTATAAGTAACATATATCATTAAGGCGCTCGTCTGTCTAGCGCGCAAACTGGGTAGCAGTGTTATTGTATGACATGATTCTAAAACTAACTAATTTACGAGTACGCAGTGTATTTCCACAAGTAATAACATATCACACTAGGGCAGAATTAAACTTTCTACACATCATACTTGCTGCGAATAATATTTTGGAGCTCTTTAACATGGCCAAAACGAAATTAAAATATTCTGGGCGAATAATTGCGAAACTAGTATAGGCGCTGCATTGAACATTTTATAAACTTTCCACCCATGAAATTATAGGATCAAAGCTTAAAGTCTCGTAAATGCTGTTCACGATAAAGTGAGCACTTTTGAAATCAACCTTAGAAAAATTGGTAATGATGGATGGAATGTAGTTTCATATCTTAAAGTGGAGTAAAAAGTGTTAAAGTAACCATTTGTGATAACTTAAATAGTTTCTTTCGCATTCTGATTTTTAATTCACCGAATTGTAAAAATGAGCAGATGTGTAATATTATTACTTTTCTAATAATTAGACAGTTTCACGTGACCCACGCACGAATAAAGTGATGGGGCCCACGGCAATGTTAATTTTACGTAAGGCGGAAGAATACACAACATGTACACAAGTAGATCTTAAGCAGGGCTTTCAAAAGTGCTCATTTTACCGTGAACAACCTATAGTAAGTTGTGCACGACGGAAAACCTACACGCCAGTTCGGAGTCCTTGCGCGTAACGGCGACGGAGCACTTGATGCGCGCACCAGTTTCGTCCTTATCACTGCCTTGATGTTGTACCTCAGAAGCGGAAAACGTTCTCAGGTCGACGGACGTCTTAATGTTCTGATGGTTTGTTTGCTTTAACTGTGACTTCATGTGCTTGTCATATTTTGAGCTTGGAATAATTATTTACGTCGTATTCCACACGAAACGCTGAAAATTCTCAAACACCAGCTGATTGTGCAAGTATGAATGCACTTACAGTAAACATTTAATCAAAGGTTTTTCGTGTTTTTTAATATTACAATTATAATAAGATACTCTAATACATCAACACTTCTAATACTGGTTCGATAACCTCAGGTCAGATCCAACTCATTGGAAATCCAGGTATGTGTTATGTGTGTAAATGTTTGTGTATATATGTTTAAATATATATATGTGTATATATATATATATATATATATATATATATATATATATATATATATATATATATATGTGTGTGTATATATATATATATATATATATATATATATATATATATATATATATATACACATCCTGTATGTCTCTATGGATTGCAAAGGTAAGATATTTGAACACACATTCCAAGGCAAGCTAAAACACTACACCATCTTGCACGAATGCTGCATTTCTCAGAGCAGTATAGTATAACAACGATAACAATAAAAACGCCAAACGGACGACTTTAAAATTAAAAAAAAAAATTGTAAAAATATATAACATTTGTAAAAGTGAGCGCAAGACGTTTGGCAGTAGCTACTGTCATCGCTAGGCAGAGGCTGCAGACTTGGAGGAGAAGCACCCACCAGCTTCGCGTCATTGCCCTCCGGAAGATCGACAATGGTGTAAATGCCGAGTACGCCTTGGAACGCGACGCGACGTATTCCTCTAACTCAGGTCAGGATGAGTGGCAGCAGAAATGTATCCTTCCGCGGGCACAATGCGTGGTCGTGATTGGCTGGAGGGCCCTTCCATTGTCCAATGAGAAATGATCACGGTAGGGGCCCCGCGTCTTTTTCCGAGTGGGACATCGCCCCTTCCCGGCGGCTATTGTTGGGACGGGCGGGGACAAAAGGTGCCCCGAACAGAGCGGAACAATTGCGCCGAGAGCCAATCTCCTCTGTTGATTACAACTGCAGCGAACATCTCCTGTGTCGCCCGACCCCAGCTCCGATACATCGCTCACGTTCCCGGGTTCATATAGCTACTGCATTGCCTTTCCCCTTCAGCGAGATAGAAAATCTCCGGGCTGCTCGGTGCCGATGTAACTCCTCGTTGCAACTACTGTAAACACTTTCACTGACAGCCGGCAACTAGTCACCCGTGGCGTTCATTTCACTCGCTGTGATTCGAGAGTAGGCACTGAATCGCTCGACATCTGGAATCTCCACAACGCCGTGCCGATCGCATCGTTTGTTGCTTGTATATTCAAAGTATCATGCCCGACTCTCCTGAAGTTTCATTGAAACATCCACGTCTCTTCTGTGGGTGTCACGGGGACGGTGTTTCCATCGTGCTATGAATTTCTTAACGCATTTGTACCCGCATTTTAAATACACGCATTTCAGAAAATATTATCTGGCGTTGTCATAGTCCTATAAACATAACCTACTGTTTCAACATTACTTCGCGATCCTTTTTAAAGTACAAATCAACACTTTTTCAGACTTATATACACTCATGCCCAGACAATCAGAAAAGTGATGAAAAGCAAGGCTTTCGTGCGAGCAAAAATCAATAGTATGTTATGGCTCGTAGTGGTACTTACATGGGATGCAATGCGATGATGTACGCACGATCACAGAATAGATGTTATGTAGTGCTGCAACTGGCGAACAGAATGGAGTGGGTAGTGTGGGTGTTCTTGACGTGCAATTGTTGTGTATTCGATGCCAATGGCTCATTATGCTACGCGGGGAGGAATCATGGAGCGACTGAAGACAGGCCGAACTCATATGATGGAATCTCGGGATGCACTCGGCCGTTGTACTGCGGAGCGTCAAGTACCTCCACGAACTTATTCAGGACGTTGGTGTTGTATTGGTACAGGAATAGGACGCCATATCACAAGAACTACTCGACAGTTCTGTGCTCAGGATGGGGACTCATTAAACTTCGTGTTGTTACGACGTGGCGTAGCGTTCTTTATCGGTGCCGTAGTCGCCATCAGGGCAAATTCCACCGATGTTTGCAGACCATTGCAAATACCAGCGACGCGGACCATAGCATCAAACATGCAAAAGTGTCGAGGTCACAGAAATCGGCAAACATTTTGCTAAGCGACGCAATATAGTATGAGCGGAAACCCGCGCTCACAACCGCGCTAATGAGGATGTTACGAAGTAACAAGCATACCTCAGAACAGGATGCAGGATATTTTTCCTGCGGGAGAGGTTCATCAGCACAGAAGGTAGCTCGATGAAGCCTGCCGTGTTACGCACCCCTTGCTCCGAACCCACGACGTCTTGATCACGTGTACAGCCGTAAGACACTGGTACGTAAGGCACAACAGGAAGTGGCTTCCAATAAGAAGTGCGTGGCAGGCCTTGCGTAGGAACAGCTACCTTGGCAGCGAACATCGTGTTGAAATATCTTGTGACCCAACTGTTGCTTATGTGTTGTAGTCGCTGTCGTGGGTAACCACACTTCATATTCACTCTTTACTACATTACCACACTTGGGTGGTGTGTCACTGGATAAACTTTTAAGAGTTCAAGGTGGGAAAAAACTGTAGTGAATGTATTAGAATGTGCCGTAAAACTAAACATATACATTTGTTTATTTTTAATGTCTGTGGAAATGCGCTAACATAAAGTCACATAAATGTTTTCACCTGAGTGTATACTTACTTTCAGGTAGAGTATTTGTCGATGATCGAACATGAGACCTCTTGAAGACAAGTAAAGTACACTACCTCATGGCAACCCAACATTTTGTAATCTTTCACGGCTCTAAGAAGTGTAAGGAAGTGAGTGTACTTTCTAGATTTATAATTTCTTCTCGATACTTCCCCATTTCTTTCTTAAACGCGATGAACTGCGGTGGTTATGGGTTACGTAGTTAGCGCACCGTCCTCACATCAAGGCGATCCGCATTCGATTCCCGGCAAGACCAAAAGTGGATTCACGCATGTGGAAAACATGCTGTTGGCCAGTGTGCTTCACCAGTGCCCGTGGCGTCGGTCGGAACTAACTTTCTCACTGAAGAAGTGGCTTGCTCCGTGTCGGTTTCGCTCCCCCTCCCTTTTCCTCCCTTTATCACCCTCTCCCGACGTCCCCTCAATCATTGCGTCACAAGTATTTTTATGAATTAGGTTAAGTTATTTAAGTTTGTGCACTCTTGTACTCTATCTCTTTTATCGTCCGACGATCGCCTGTGCTGGTCCTGGAGAAGGGAAGTCATGTTTGAGAATATTTCATTCTACCTGAGCTGATATGACGCATCTGATGTTCCCGAGAATACCCTGCAGTTGATTTTCGTGCTATCATGAATACGGTGTGTCGTGGTGCCTTGGTATTTTCTTAGGGCTTATTGAATGTTTTTAATCTGGTGTGGTGTGACTGTGTAAAGGCTGTTCACGATAAGGTTAGCATTTTTGAAATCAAACTTATAAAAAGGTCACTGCTCATGCCTGCATATACTTCAACGGGCGCACTGAGTGACATGAGCCCGGTAAAGTTGGTAACGATAGATGGATAGTAGTATCATATCTTAGCGTCGAATAAAAGTGCTAGGTAACCATTTGTGATAACTTAAATTATTTAGTTCGGTTTCTGTTGTTTTTTTAATCCATAGACGAGTAAAAATGAGCATATTTGTAAAATATTTACTTTTCTAATAATTTCACAGTTTCCCTTCACCGTCGTATGAAGAAAGTGATAAGACCCATGACTATGTTAAGTTTGTATAAGGCGGATGAATACTAAACGTTCTTATAAGTAGATCTTAAGCAGGGTTTTCAATAGTGCTCATTTTACCGTGAATAACATATAGTCATGGGCATGCAGTATATTAGTACATAATTATAAAAAATTGTTGTTTTGTCTGCCCTTCAAAATTTGTTGTTTGGTTTGACTTAATTGCTATTCTGCTGGTGTTCCGCTGTTTTAACGTATATGTGTTTGCCCAATTGCTATTCTGCTGGTGTTCCGCTGTTTTAACGTATATTTGATTGCCAATTTGCTGCCCTATTCGTTTGAATTGACTGTGAAATGCCTGTGCACACGACTAATTAATACGGGCCTGGAATATACATTTTTAAACTATTGTCTCGTGGCTGTTTTCAAAATCATCGGGTTGAATATAGCCATTTCACTGCCTTCAGCGATGATTAGTAACTTTAATGTCAGGTTTTAGTCTTTTTTTAAGCCGTAGTTTTATCAAGACGATGTTGTATTGGGCCGACACGGCTGCCCTCCCCTTGAACATTGCTCACTTATGTCAATTATATTAAATAATAAAATTCGTTATGGTGGTACTCTTTAACGGGAGGCTTTATTGGGCCCGCTCGACGCCCCTGCCAGAAACGTTAAAAAAATGTAATGCCACGTGTTAAGGGTAATTTGTTGGTAATTGACAGGTTTATCAAAATCCTATGATATTTTGCAATATTGTTGTAAGTTACAACTTCGGGTTTTTTTTTTCAAATGAGAAACTTACCGTCTCCTTTCACGAAAGAGTATAAATCGCCGTGAACCTTTAGTTGCCAAGTAATGTTACCAAGTTGGTGCAAAACCATAGCAATTCACGTAATATTTACTGAGCTGATGTTTGGTTCAAAGTGATGTTTAATGCTTTCTGTTTGTGTGAAACTATAAGTTTTCGCGTAATTTGCAAAGATTGTTAATTGCATCAACGTAATGTTTAACGTTACCAAATTGGTTTCAAACTATAGCATTTCACGTAACTTTTAAAGCATGGTTCAGTGCCTTTACGAAATGTTTAATGAAAGGAAAACTGTTTTTTACTAAATGGTTTGGTGCATTTATTAGCCTTACGCTTGGTTATTTACAAGAGTGTATTGCTAAATAATTGTAAAATAAGTTCCTACCAGTACCTGAATTGTATTCAATTTATAGAGTATTTGTATTGTGGTGAAGTTTATCGTCTTTCGTCTAGTTACTTATGCAGCAAATAAGAATCACATATTTTATAATGCTGTTAATTTTTAATGAGAAGGAATGCTCACATTATAAGGCTGTTGAATAATTATCAAATCCTGTATCAACTGTTTTAATCAGAGGTGTTGTAATTTTTTTTTTTTTTTTTCGAAAATACAGTTGTTGAGCAAAACCCTCTTTGGATGCGTGAATTATTTGTGGTATTGTTTTGAGAGTCAGAAGTGGATTTTCTTGGAGTACAAATGTTCCTTCGCCATTGCAGTCTAACGAGCGTTGCTCTATTTCGTCTCACTTTATCCCTCAACGGTGCTGGAGATGTCAGCTTATATATATATATATATATATGTGTGTGTGTGTGTGTGTGTGTGTGTGTGTGCGCGCGCGCGTAGACACACACACACACACACAGGGTGATATGCAATTAGATCGACAAACTTCGGGAGGTGATTCTTCAAGACAAAGTAATAGGAAAACATATGTGACACTTTATACCTAAACCGAATATTAAGGAAGTTATGAGCCCTTAAAAATCGTTTCTTTAAACCCTATTTGTGCAAAATATCGGGAACGAAGTAAAATACAGTGACAACTCTCGGAACATTATTGTATGTTATCGGAACCTCCAACGTAAGAGCCGATATTTTGCACAAATTCGGCATAAAATCCCGTTTTTTTAAGGGCTCATACCTCCCTTAATATTCGGTTTAGTTATAAAGTGTTACATATGTTTTATTTTTACTTTTTCGTGAAGAATCACCTCCCAAAGTTTGTCGTTCTAATTGATAATCATATAAGGTGTTTTCTAACGACATTTCGAAATTCAAACCACAGCATCTATGGACAAAAATAAATTTAATAAATCATTGTATCAAAATGTTTGGAAAATTTATCTAGTATTTTTTAATTCAATTTGAAATTTGGTATAACAACGCCGGGAGTGTGCAGCTACACGTACCAGCACGCACAACTAGTTGCATACCAGAAAGGTAAAGAGAATCACATTAGCTACTATAGAAACTTATTCTCGCATGTAGACGCTCGTGCCAATTCCGTTCGCCTTCGTGGTATGCAACTTATTGTAAACGCAAGTATAGGCTATTCACGGTAAAATTAGCACTTTTGAATGGCTTGCTTCAGATCTACTTGTATACACCTTGTGTATTATTTCGCCATACGTAAAATTAACATAGCCATGGACCTCATCACTTTATTTATGCGTCGGTCAAATGAAACTGAGAAATTATTGAGAAAGTAAATACTTTACAAATCTGCTCATTTTTATACTTCGATGCATTAAAAAAAAACAGAGAGCGAAATAAATAATTTTAGGTTATCACAGATGTTTACCTAACACTTTTTAATCGACGTTAAGATATGGAACTACTTTCCATCCATTGTTACGAACTTTACTGGGCGAATGTCAGTTAGTGCACCCATTAGATTGTTTGCAGGCAAGGGCAGTGAAGTTTTTCTGAGGTTCATTTCTAAAGTGCTCACTTTATTGTGAACAGCTTTTACGTAAAGCTGCAACCTCTCGGCGATCTTATCCCTAACTTTAAATTAAATTTAAAAATGCTAGATGAATTTTCCGAACATTTTGCTACTAGAATTTTTTGTTCTGTCCACAGATGCTGTGGTTTTAATTTCGACATGTTATTCAGAAACATCTTGTATATGTATATGTATGCAGACTTGCAATTTATGTCTGTCTTTGACCACAGAACACGTGACGGATGCTCGAGAAACAGAATTGTCCTAGTTTCCAATTTGCAAGAAAAATAATACGGTCCTTGTATGAGGTAAGTTTGGTCCTAAAAATGCCTTACTGAAGTGTACACTTGAATAAATGTTGTTACGCCAAACAGATATGGCTTTGACGTGATTGCTGGAATTAAGTGGTTGGTAAACGAGAATGTTATATGAGAGAATTCATGAGCGTTTGGGGGTGTCCTCGTTATTGAAGAGTTACCGAAATGTTCGTGAATCGTATTATAGAAGTACCCGCAAAATACTTGTGTTGGTATTCCTTTGTGGCTTTGGTAATTTGCATTTGTAGTCAGGAATATAAAGATATAACACATCAGTGTGTCTATGATAACACATTTCCAGCGTCGATTTTTCACCAGGGTGGTGAGAGTTTGATTTCCAATTGAGATACTAAAATTGCTTCAGGTTCGACTAGTGTAGACGGAACAGTATCGATAATTATTCTCGTATGTTACTAATATTTTTTTTTAAATCTTAGACGCAATAGTTATCGAGGGCGTATTAACATTGTCTTCCCCTGGTGCAACCATGTTTTTCGAAAGGAAATTACGATTAAATAAATTTAAAATATTTGTCTATGTTAGAGAAAAAATTTATTTTTCGGAAATAATTTTTTTTTTTTTTCGTAATTATTGCTTTTTTAACTTTCGGTTGTCTGCAGGCTTGTTAATGGAGGATCGCGGGGGAGAGTTTGGCGAAACATACGAAATAAACGTGAACTTGCATCAGCACATACATGCGTGGACTACTCTATATCTGAGGTCCGCGGGTAACGTCTCAGCGACCTTGGCAACTGAAGTTGGAGCGAACATTATCATCGCGTAGACGTATTCGATGCAGCTATCGTGTTTCATTAACGTGTTCAATCTCGTCCTGGGCCGCTCTCCTCGCGGGACTGTGCCGGAATTTCTGGCATTGATCAGAGGAAGTGGGGAGAGGGTTGTCCATCTGTAATGCGAGAAGGGGGGGGGGGGTGTCCATCGGTGGCCGCGCCGGGCTCCTCCAGGGAGCATATCGCTTGCTAATCGCGATGGGCGGCCGGGACTAATGTCGCGCGCGCGAGGGGGACAGGATGCGACCCAGGTGGTCCCGACAGTCAAGGCGGAGACCCCACATGGCGCGCCCCGTTGCGGAGTCCAACCCGCCCTCAGCCGCACCACCACAACCACACAGTACCCGCCTACCTGCAGCTACGTGTTTTCCGCATTCGAGGCAGGAGGGATGCTGCGATACCATGGAAGTATCGATACTGGCATCAAAAGAGGAATCGAAAGAATGGTATCAATACTCATTTCGATCCCTGTATCACAAGAAAAGTATCGATACTGGTATCATCAGTACCAGTAAAAAAATTGTTTTTAATTTATTCTGTGTCTTATATTTTTATAAAATATCTTTATATTTATAGATACTTATTTATATTTTTAATACTCCAATACCTAGATCATTCTCTCATTTTCAGATCTCTACAGAATTGGTATTTTTTTTTCCATATCTGATGTTTGCTTTGAAAAAATACAGAGGGCAGCACTTATAGTTTTATTTAGAGAACAAGTAAAATACTGATGTGTGGTGCTTTTTAAATTATTATTTTATGTAGGAAAACACATCTTCATATTTTTGGGACACTTTGATTGAAAGGGTTCAAAATTAACAGGTAATAGTAACTCCGAAAAAAAAAAAAACTGTCGGTATCGAATAATTTTTCTGATATGATAATGGTAAAGTATCGATTTAAAAGAATCGACTCCAAAATACCCGGTATTGAAAGGGAAGTATCGATACCAGTATCATATCAGTAGTATCCCAACATCCCTACGGAAGCGCGGCAGCGCATGAAGTGCGCCATCGCAACTAAGCGCAAGGCTCTGAACAAGTGGCGCGTGAAGTGTTGCAAGGTAAGCTGGTGCTTGCTGAGTGCTGTACACACTGGGTGCACGCAGCAGGAACCAGTACCCAGAGTGGAACCGAGAGAAATTTAAATGTACTGCGGCCACTCACGAGAGAGTGGCGAGGCACCCGTTACACACGTGCTGTGACGTCGAGTGCACTGATGCGTTTAGTGGCCGGCGTGTAAACTAGCAAACGATCAGGTATAGCACAGAGCAAAACACAGCTTGCCTTGCAACAGTTCACCACTCGCCACTGCTCTAAACTGGCGTGCAGTGTTCTCGTCGTGAAACGTTAACCTACGGGACTTTAAGCAGTGACCCTAATCATTTTATTGCTGGAGAGTCTGTGGCATGGTTCAATGCAGGGCGCCTAAATATTTTTGTATGTATCTGACGTGTACATTTTGAGACGCAGTGCTTTGAAAAAGCCGTTTTCAGCTATGAAAAAACCGTTTTCAGCTATGTTGGATTGCTCTAAAATGGTGCTCCTAATGTGTGCGTCGTCTTGAAAGCACTCACTAGAATTCGTCTGAAGTGGTTTTTTTTTTTTCTTCTTAGATCAGCACATTAGAAGTGCTTATTAATAATTTCGTGGAACAACGTGAATTTCAAACGCCACATAGGCGGCACTCTTAAGAGTGCAGAGGTGAGACAACAGCGTATTTCCGTGAGATCCGGTCATACTCACTAGCAAAATGGCGTCTCTGGTGACCCGCGAAATGTTAGAAGGCCGTTCGCCAATCAGCAACTGGTAACCTACTCGCCGTACGGCAGCGCTGCCAATTGGGACTCGTTCACACCAGGCAATGGCCAATCAAATACAACGTGAACCTCGCGCAGCCAATTAGAGAATGGGTACAGCCATATCATAGGAATCGCCAGGCCATTTCGCCTCTGTGCACTTATCTACTCTGTGGCCACAACGCTGCTCCTCTTCCTTCCTCCTCCCGCTTACGGTCGCGAACCCGTATTCGAGCTCTGAACGTTGTTAGCGCTGCTGAGTTGCCAGATGGGGTCGGCGAGGTTCCGCGAATTCTTCTTCTTATCAGGCGCAAGGTCGACACTCCTGCGCGTGGGCGATAGCGACGAGGCACGCGAAAAACGTTCTTCCTGAAAGTCCTCAGCCCGGTAAACCTGCCATTATCTTGCAGCTGGCCGGTGTTCCAAGAATCTTGTTTCATAACTACCACCTACCACCTTTTTGTCCATATATACGGCGTGTTTCAGAACTGTGCCATGACGAGATGCTTTTCGAGAGAATGACGTGCACTCTTGTCAGCTACTGTAAACGTAATCATGGGAGTAACCAGGGAAAATATATTGTGGTTGTAACCCTCTTCCCCCCAAGGTAGTTTTCAGTCAGTATTAAATCTATTTATAACGCTTTTATTATGCTAAAACATGTAATTGCACATACACTATGATTCATTTGACTACATTCTGAAGTAAATTTTATCTAGCGCCGGGGAAACTTGCCTTTCCTCCCTGCCCATAAGTCAGTGTCCTCCCTCCCCCACCACCATTTTTTAAAAGGAATTTCTGGCTGCGCCATTGGTAGTACCCTAATACACACATACGCACACAGAGGGATAAAATACACTGTGAAATTTACATGGTAAATTCTATTTTAGTTGTTAGATTACATCGAATAAACTGTTTTATATTTTTTTTATCATTATTTCTAAAGTATAGCCACTCGGATATTTTTCTAGATAGTCCACACTCTCGGGCGGTGAAGATCAAGGAGCTGAAGTGCAGTGTGCGTTGGCTTTCTGACAATAGTATGGCGTCGTGTGTGTGTGTGTGTGTGTGTGTGTGTGTGTATATATATATATATATATATATATATATATATATATATATATATATATATATATATATATATATATATATATATATATATATATATATATATATATATACGCATTTAGTATACCAGAAGCACGAGACTTTTTTTCCGGAAGAAATATTCCTGGCTGTATTAAATATAATATGTGGTTATACGCAACCCAAGATAACGCTCGTAAAAGCAAGGGCGCTGACCAGGCGCGTGCTTTCATCGTAGAACTAAAACAAGCGGCGCATATGCCGAAACCGATAACGAAATGAAGGAAATAATGCCTTAGATCATGTCTGTGCGTATTAACAATGCAGCATGTCTGCAACTCAAGTGGAATGATAAGTAGTGAACATCTGTCGGAATCATCATGTTCATACTTACTGTCACCCAATTTCATGATTATGTGAGATAAAAAAATTGTTTATAATAACCAAGTTAAGGCTGCAGTAGCTGGATTATGTTATTGCCTCGTTAGTTTTCGTAGCTACTAAGGAGGTAAACTAATCAAATTAAATGCACCCAAAAGTGTTGGTTAATAGATATAAACGTCTGAGTAATTTGGATGAGGCGCAGGAAAATAGAAGGCACGAAAGTAGAAACATTCGCAGTTTATTTACACCCAGTTACGCCATGATTACATTATCCGGTAAATTATCGCGACGGCAGTTTAAATACATTCGTAAAATATACACATTTGATTTTGAAAATTTTTTATTTTGATTATTTCAATTGATTTTGAAAAATCATGCCACATTTATACCTTATACAAGAGCAGCGATTACATCGCTACAGACTAACGCTCATAGTTTATGGCATCTTCAAGAGTACAAAACAGTATTAGAATAGTTTCATACAAATAATTTCCACAGATACTGTAGTTAATCGGAGGGTCCCTTATTATTTGGTTTGACATAGTAAATGCCATTAAATATGACGTGTTATATGTAAGTAATACTTTAAACTAAAACATAATTTTCTGATAACTCTTTAGTAATTCCATATGCCTTGTTGCCTTGTTTCAGGAATTTCGCAGGTTGGCATTCACTGCAGTGGTAGAAAAAGTTATATCATGTAACGCATAAAATTTTACATTACATTAAAATTAAATGCGTGACAAAATATTTTGTAACATTTTAAACATTGCTTCAGTAAACTGACCTGTGAACGGGTTTAAAAAGGAGCCACGGGAATATGTTAAGGCCCCTACCTGGGAGCTTTTTTTCGCGTTTGAGAGCGAGAAGTGCGGAGCGATAAGGGCGACACTGCCACACGTATCAAGTGTCCCATCTCCGCTAAGCGCAAGGCTCTGAACTGGCGTGTAGTGTTCTCGTCGCACTGCGTGTACATATGGGAGTTTCAGCGGTGACGTTATTTTATCGGTGGAAAGTGTTTAGGAAGATTAAATGCAGGGCCGCTGAGTAGTTTTGTACGGATCTTACGCGTAAATTTTTAGATACAGCACTTTGAAAACAGCCGTCTTTAGCAGTTTTTGAGTACTCTAAAGAAAGTGTTTCTAATGTGCGTGACGTCTTGGAAGCACTTAACAGTCCTCGCCTGAACTGTGTGTTCTTTTCGTAGATCAGCTGTTCACGGTGATGTGAGCACTTTTGAGGCCCTAGTTACTTTTTTATTTCAGCCATATTTTATCCTTTAACTAACTTTTTAAATAAATACCACCATGTCAGTAATAAACACAGTGTGTAAATTCCTCTGCACTCTTAAGTTAATGTCTAAGGCTACAATAAAATAAATTTATTGACCATTATTCCAAATGAGTGGGCTTTCAAAAGTGCTCACTTTACTGTGAATAGCCTATAAGAGGAAGTACTTCAAACAAAATTCAGCGCAGTTCAAGTGCCCCAGGTTGACGGGAGTGTATCAGATGGTTGTAGAGCTGGCTGTGTGTTAGGCGCGTTCTACAATGACACGCACACGGATACGGTTTACGGAAGCGGACACGTAACACAATCTACAATGACACGTATGGGGGTGCGGATAACGTACTGATACACGTAAGAAAGTTCGACAACTCCCAACTCTTCCGTGTCCGTGAATCCGTGTAGTCAATAGGAATCGAGTATTTGGTTTCTTGATATCCGCTTTCGTGGCCATTGTGGTATACACGGCAACAAGTGCTTCGATTTGCCGTGCTGATTATCATTTTTGTTTTAATGAATAAGTGCACATGGTTCGACAGTGGTATTTACGAATTTTTAAACACTGTAAAAATATACAAAATGGGACGTGTGTATTAAGAAACCTGTATCAGTAGTTTGCAACAGCTGAGTATTTTTGATTTCGTAAGTTGCAAGACCGTACGTTTATTCGTATTGTAGAATGGTTAAAATTCATCCCGAGTCGTTGGCTTGTTCCGCTTGCGTTTCCGAGTCCGTTATCTTACGTATCCGTGCATTGTAGAACGGGCCTTAAGCCTCAACTACAATTGCCTTACCGTACACAACGTTAGCCACATAAGGAACTGAATACCTGAAGGTTAAATGGCAACGTCACCAACTATGACTCTGCTTGACTTACATGGCGTGCATAAAGTGAAAGATAGCCATCTCTGAGTATCTTGCGCCACGTTTCTAACGCCGGCGAATCAGAATATAGAACGTCAAAAGAACCGTAGTAGTCAAATCAGGTTTGCAAGAAACGAAAGTGGATTGTATTTGACTTCGGATTCCTGCAGTGCAGTAAAGTGTTATCTTTGTTATTGTTTTGATTCTTCCTGCAGATACTTGGAAATACGTAAGTAAATCTATTAATTCCATGTCATTCATAATAAAACCAAATAGCAAGGTATAGCTTTCCTTGGCGCCTATGTAAACAACTCATAACCAGGATAACCAACGAATGAATGAAAACTATATCGTGAGAAAATAAAATAGTTCCCGTTTACGTACTCTAACGTGATTGGTCACACAAAACTACAGCAAATTACGTCAAGGCCAATTGTGGACAGTCGAGACTCAGTCTAACGCCCTGTAAGTAACGCTAAGTAATTCACGGCAATTGTAGATGAGGCCTTAGAGCCTGGCACAATCACAATTTTCCTTCGTACTCTTGCCTTCCACCCGCAGTGCTGCTACTACTCAGAGAAGAGCAGTCTCGGGCGGATGCGGGACCATAGGGGGTGCAGTAGACTGCCGGTATGGTAATGAACCCCCCGCGATGCAGGGAGGGTCGGAGGAACCCAAACTGTAATTAGAATTTTAAACAACCTATACAAACACACGACACTGGTATAGTTTGATTTCTTCTTCTACCTCCACAACGCGGACTGCAGTATTTGCATTTCTCGTCTTTGTTTTGTTCAGGTGACACTGAGTAATGCTGCCAGTTTTTTTGTCCGTTTCACGCTTTGGGCTCCCCGCCAATCAAAACACAGCGGGCCCTGTTCTCTTGGGAACGCACATGAGAACCTCGCTTCTTCAGCCATACGCAAACAGACGAGCGTTTAGCGAGAAGTGTCCCTGCCGTGTATTCCTCCGTAACTTAATTTTCACAATCAGTTTTTAAAAACCAAGCTTGTTAAGTTATATGGAGCATCTTAACAGTTATTTCTAAATCCAAATTATTTTTCTTATAGTATATTCGTGGTTTCTTCACACTTTTTAAAATTAAACCTTTGAAAAATCACTCCATGTATGACGTGCTCTAGTTGTTTCCTAAATATGCTATGTATAGGGCCATCTTTTTTTCGCGAGAAGATTCCTGAACTACTTGTACTCCAAAATACTAGAGCTGAGATCCACTTTCGTGATTGGGTGATTTTTAACTGCTGCGTATTCCAGGTGTCTGCTCGCGAATCACAGACACTCAGTGTCGAAGTTACTTGATTCTGATTGGCCCAGTCAGGTAAGGAATTGTCTTTAGACAAATATATGTGGCCAATAACAGAAGGAAAACTGCACGTATGCCATAAGACATTGGAGTCTAGCCTTCGCGTGAATCTTTGCGAAAAACAGGTGGTCCTAACTATGCATTTTTTAATTACATTGAACTTGTACTTAAATTTTTTGTATAAATTATAATATTTTGTTTACAATTTATATTAATAAAAACAGGGAGAACATAGACGTGTTGGCAATGCCTAGTAAGAAATAGTTCTTATGCAAAATATAATTACACTGAGTGCGCACGAATGTTGCGCGTTCTTTTCTTTGGTGTAATTTTATATACTTTTTTAAGCTTTGGTTGAATGAGGCAGAGGAATATCCTGGAAGAAGAACTTAAGCAGGACTTGAGAAAATTCGAAGTAGCCGTGAATGGACTATACATGATTCGTTTAATTTAATACAATTCCGTGAAGAAGCCCTTGTCATGCCAAGCTTTGATTTCTAATGCCCGGTCATAAAATTTGACCCTAAGTATTTCTAAAAAAAAATAAATGTAACCCCCTTAAAAGACCACGTCGATATGCGCCTCAATTTCTCCATCAGCTGCACGAGGAGCCACTGGACTGTAAACACGTCTCAAACTAGACGGCCAACTTGGAGACCAATGGTTCGGTAATGGATGTTAGTTTTGTTAGGCTTATTCGGTTTATAAATAATAGCTACGAATGTTTTCTTTGCCGTTAAAAGAAAACGCTAGCTTGCACTCAAAATATTAGTTTCGGCTAGCGCAAAGGTAGAGTTGTGCATGTTTCGTAAACTAACACGTAATTGAATCAGATTGTGGATTTCAGTTTTGTTAGCACCTCATTATGTAGATATCTAACTATTCTGGTAGAAATGCGTGGTTAATTAAACAGTTGTCAGCGTGTTTGGTTGATTCGTGTGTTAACAATTGCTAAAAAAAAAAAAAAAAAAAAAAAAAAAAACTCTTTTGAAGATTTTTGTTTCTGACGCCTTCTGCAGCGCCACAACCTGCTTACGCAGTGCATTATAAAACAGAGAACACTCAGTGTTTTCGTTTTATAGTATACATAATGTGACCAAAATGCGCGTCATAACCTTGATGTGTGTGTGTGTATGCAATAAACACACACATATACATGTATGTGTGTGTGTGTGTGTAATTTGTATGTACACTATGTGTCTATGTTTGTCCTCAGTGCAATTATAAACCGTTTGGCAGGGTTGCCCTTCAGTACTCACCTTAAAATATACTGTGTAGGACCAAAATTATCCCCATCTCCCCATTTAGCCCGAAACCCCTAAATTCCCTAAAACTGGGTTGTGGGTATCTCATTGCCCTCACATACCCGGGCAACGGCGGGTAGTTCTGCTAGTATCCCATAATATCTAAAGGATGGAAACACGTTATATACGATTATAGTTTCGAAAACGCTTCGTTTCCTCGTTACAATTCCCTTTCCTGATCACTTTCTACATTAGAAGGTTGGGCTGTTTCGTGTGGAATGCCAATATAGCTGCCGTGTTTAGTGTTTCTGTATGATGTGTCGTATACAATGTCGACGATAGCTGTTATGTCATTAGACACAAATCTAACCCCACCCGCGTTTTATGAGATACAGATTTGCGGAAATGAAGCTGTAACAAGAATATGAAGCATTTCCGGACCTGCACTCATGTTACAAGGTTTCATTGCCTAAATGTTAGAAATTATTATTTATATTCTGTTTTTCTTTCGAAACCAAGTGAACACATTTATTAATTATTATAGTACTTCAATTATGAATATAAGTTCACATTAAAAATATCGTTACTGTCATAGTGTAGGAAATCAGTGTTGCGAAGTGTTTAAATGTCTTCTGCTGCAAAACAGCTATGACATTCATTACGAATTTTGTATTTTCATAGCCAAGGCACCATTGAGCCAAACTGGTACATTCCATGTGAAAGCGTTCTCATTATGTAGAATATCTCCCTTTAAACCCAGCAGCAAATCATAATAATTCTTTCTCTACTGCAACCCATGCGTGACGGTCGCTATAATCATCTGCAGCCCATCCACTGTGTGCCTCCTGTTTTACGACTGGAAATAGCCCCCTCCCATCCCCTTACCCATAACTTTTCTTTCATACCCGCTGACCTCTCACTATCAACACTTCCCTTCCCCCAGGCGTACACAGGGGTCTGTTTGAAAATAATAAACTCCGCGGTGTTATGGTAATGCTCGGGCCTCTGCTGGAAGGGGTGTGTGTGGGTGGAAGTGGAATGGGTAAGAAGGGTGGGGAGGTGAAATACTAATTTCGTTGAAAGCCCTTGTGCGACATCCCGCGTTGAACTTTTAAGCCCCTCCCCCCCCCCCGGCTCTCGCCCCCGCTGGAACCTAGGGGCGGCAGCCACGCAGCCAAGTTCACAAAGCTGTGAAGTGAGCTTCTGGTACAACGAAAGTTCGCGTGACGATATTTCTCTTGTGCGAAGACGCTGCACACGCCGTACTGTTCTTGCGCAGGGTGTTATGGCGAAAGCGACGTTGGGAGTAACAGACATTTTGTTACTGTTGTTTACGAGAATAGAAACAACTTATTTATGAAGCGGAGGGAACTGGAGGAGGGATTACGGAATCCTGCACCGGTAATGGAAACGCTGCTTCATTTCTCCGGAACCAGTAAATAACATCGCTCCACGTATAGTATTTACTGCAGTTACTATGCTTCCATTATACTGCAGTTACTATGCTTCCATTATACTGCTCGCTTCGTTCGCCGAGCTCTCTGCTGGTTCTGGAGAGTTTTCGAGCCGTGCATAGGAAATTGTCTTCGCTTGCCATTTGGAGCTGTGAAAGACTGTCCAGAAGGTTTTCACACAGACATTTCCAGATTATAGGCTGTTCACGGTAAAGTGAGCACTTTTTAAGACCCTGCTGCATTTTTCCTTTTGACAGATTTCTATGCTCCTATCACTGTTTAATATAAACATTGCCGTGTGACAAACAAATGCAATGTATACTTTTCTTCACTCCCAAAAGTTAATGTCTGGAATTGTAATAAATTACATTTATTAGTGGTTAGTGCCGGTTATAAGGGCCTTTAAAAGTGCTCACTTTACCGTGAATAGCATATACTAAAATACACCCCGCAGCAGTTTAAAAATGGCCAAGTGGTGAGCTCGCAAACCGAGCGAACACAAATGAACACGTGTGAACTAACATGGACGAATCGAGCCTCCTCGCGGCGGGTGTAGACAGTAATGCGGACGTAAACAAACACCCTTAGTCCGTGTTCGTTCACGTTCCGTTCGCATTCGCCGACGATCCGTTCCTCGGCGGTCTATCATCGAGTCGCCAAAGGATGTCCGTGTTCGCTCATGCTCGATGTTCGCGCCTCGTTTACACCGCGACGAACAGCTCTGATTAAAACGGAAACGAATGGTAGCAAACATGTGAGAGTGATTCGCTTTCGTTCGTTCGCGCGTGCTTGTGCAACGTTGTAAACGGGGCTGAACACAGAGATCCGGGCTCCGTTCCCGGCGGGGGTTCGTGCTCCTGATCTTCGTGTTTTGGAAACGAGGTGGCCGGCGAATTTTCACGGGAAAGTCCCATTTCCTTCGACCTTTCATCCCGTCGCTGCTCAATCGTAGAGGACCTCTTTCCGTATCGCCGTTCAATGGCCTGTAAGCAATGCCACTCCTGAGACCCGTCACCTTGGTAGGCGGTAACTCAACCTCAGACTGCACCCTCAAACACACTGTTATTATCGTTACACTGAACGTTCTGAGCTGAGTGTAAGCTCCCGAATACCGACTATAGACGGTTCACGGTAAAGTGAGCACTTTTTGAAGTCCGCTCATTTTGAATAATAGTCAATAAATATATTTAATTGTAGCTTTCCACCTTAATATTCGTGTCCGGTGAAATACAGGGCAAGTCCTTTAAAGGAGGCCCCGTGGGACATGTGTGTAACGGAGCGAGGGAATGAGGAAATACAGTCTCACGGGGCCTCTTTTAAAGGACTCACTCTGTACATATACTGTGTATTACATACATGGCAATATTTATTTTAAAAAGTGGTGGAAGGATAAAAAATGGCTGATATGGAAATAGTATCTAGGGCCTTAAAAGTGCTAATTTTACTGTGAACAGCCTATATATATATATATATATATATTATATATATATATATATTATATATATATATATATATATATATATATATGCGTTTCAGTACGAGAAAGGTCAGTGGCACTTAAATAATCCACGCCTTCGCGTTGTCAAAACCTCATACACAAGAACGGAGAAATGCTTGAATAGTAAGATATCTAATCTGAAAGTCTAGTCTTTTCAGGGTAAAATAATCATTGGATGTCATTTCTACTTATTTGTTTGGACCAGCAACATCACGCGTCCCCAGTCATAAGCTTGCGCAATATTGCTGGCACTGAAGACGTTTGTTTTTTTCGACTTACGAAACGAGACCATTATAAAGCCGGAAAAAACATTGTAAGAATTAGTACCTGATAAACTTTTTAGAATAATAACTGGTTACCCCCTTTTTCAGCCTAGTGGCTTTGTTAGCGTAATTATTAGGAAAATTGTCTTTATTATACTAGTAAAAATTTATACAAGGTATTTATTATCACTGTGAACGTAATTTTATTGATGTTTTGAAGCAGTATTTGACTGAAGTTTGATATGCGCATTTTTTTATTTCGTACACTTCACATTTTGATATGTTTACTGAATATCAAAGTATATTATTCTACGTATTTGCGTAAATGACATTTGACCAAAATTTTGTGGCAGCGAAAAGAGTGGAGTCAGACTCCTTGCGGTTTAAAGCGGAGCCTTGCAGGTTTTGCTAGAAGATTCACTTAGTTGTTTGAAATACAAAACACGGCTCTCTGCTTGCACTGCCCACGCATGCGCTGTGGGGAAAATACCCGAGAAGACTCCAGCCAGGCTAGTTGCGGGCTGTGGTCCAATGTGGAAGCCCCACAGACAGTTACACTGCAGGCTGAAATTACTCTTGCGATAGTACAGCTTACATTCTTAGGGTCTTGTTTTTTTCTTGACTTCTTCCTTATTGCCCAGGTTCTTTTAACACATTGAAAGCACGGTTTGAAAACTAATGAGACTCTCAAACTCCATTTCCTTCTCCTGTCCGTGCAGTCAGAGTGATGAAAAGGTGGGCGTCTTTGTGACATAACGTCTCAGTTTGTCACGCTGTTTGGGCCGTGCACTTCCTGCTTCAGCATCGTGTATGCACAACGCATGTTACTTGCCTCCAAATTGAATTTTTAAAACTTTTTACAGGTGCTTTGTAATAACTTAATGAACAACACTTCGGGAAATTACACTCTTTTTCTTAAGAGAGTATTTTGTTTGCAAATTTTGTTTACATGATTAGGGATCGAAGAACTCCTTTTCAGATTGACGGGTTCGAAGGAGTTTTTAAAAATTAGTAAGAAAATTATGTCTTATGTGAACAATATTTTATGTTATCCGTAAAGTCTGTTCTTTCATATTTCATTTAAGTAATGGAAATGGCTTTAGTTTGAAGTTTATTTAATTTAAAAGTCCTTGTAACGTTTTCGTGTAGTGATTGTTGCAGACTGACCGGGATTGTAGCTCCCATGCAGCAGGCGAGCGCATGACGTGAGTTGAGGTTTGAACGACTCTTTAACATCGAGGTCTTGAGAGCCGATGCTGGTGAAACGAAGTGGGAATGGAGCAGCGCCGGAATGCAAGGGCGAGGTAAACGGGAGATCACAGAAAAAATCCGTTGACCAGCGGCATCATCCGGCACTGTTCCCAAGTGCGAAAACAGGGAATGATCCCGCCGGGAATCGAAGCCTGTTCGCCTTGGTGGAAGGCGAGCGCTCTAGATGCCGCACCACCGTGGCCCCGCAAGTCACGCGAGGAAGTAGCGTCTGCGAATGCGTGCTCGGAGCGCAGAGGCGAGGCGCAACCAAGGGCGACGCTGGCTTGCACGTCATACGACTCGTTACCTCTATGCTTGAAGTCCCACAAAGACCACCAGCAGTCTCAAATGGGTGGTCGAAGGGAAGCAGTAAGCCTTCCCACCATGCAAGTGATGAATAAAACATCACATGACTCTCTGGCCAGCAGCACTTGTAAGGCGGTCTTGGTACCACATCTCAGACTAAAGAAAGCCTGCTTAAATTAAATAAAAATCTACATGCAAGACATTGAACTAGCGTATGACAAGATTTAGCCGTGAAACGTGCTCCACTTCTCCGTTAAGGTTATTTTAGCAAAGTTTTCTCACCAGAAAACACACCCCGAACACAATTGTTTCATCTTGTAGCAAGTGGAAAATAGATACAGTATGTTACAGTATTTGCAGATATAGGTCTAAACAAAACGTTAATGTTAAAAAAATTGAAATTTTGTCTGATCAGGCTCGTAAACAGATTCACTCAGTATTATCCAGTGCACATCTTAAATTGTGGCTCTGTTAGCAAAGGTTTGAGCTTCATCTACGTAGTCGGGCTACTTAGTTTAAAATTGGTGCTACGCGTGGTTGTTGTGGGATTCGAACATACGGACATCTGGTTGGTAGAGAGAACGTTATCCCGTACCGCCGAGGACAGGTAGTAATGACGCAACTGACATATTCAAGAAAGAACCTGACAGACAGTCCTTACACCAATTAATGTATTACAACATTCTTCGAAGGCAGGCATTCACTCTTAAGTACAATTTAACTGCAGAACGGTAACTAGATATTTGAAAATTTTATCGATTTTTTTTCTTATTCGTGTTGTACTCTGAGCTCATTTTAAAAGTGATGAAAAAAAAAATTGCTACGTCGACACCACCTATCACTGTCTGAGTGTTATATTACTGCTTCATCACTGTTCAAGCTACGCTGTCAAAGTAATTTAACTGTTACTACTTGAATGCCGCCACCGTCCATTTCCACTGTTACTGAAACGCTATTTAGTTTGTTTTATTGTGAGTTTCTGACATTATATCCGCCTTATCCTGACGTCACTAATACGTTTGATCTATCTTGAAGTATTCGTTAATTTTCCTTTCAGATTGGCCAGTCGCTTCTTGACAGCTGTCGGAAATGGTTCGTTTCAATTGATAATCGGCGACCGTTTCACGGATGTCTGCAGTGATACGTCTTGGGCATGAGCTTCCATCAACAATCAACTAACATGTAGAAATACAATAATACTTATTTTTTTATGAATATGGCAGTGCACGGAGATAATTTGCAGTGTTAAATTTACGGATAGTTTTGAGAGAGTTTGCCGGGAAAATAAGATAAAAGTTAGTGTTGCTCACTGATAATGTTGGGAACGCGGTGGTGTGGTGGTCAGACTACTCGCCGTCTCCACATAAGCAAACCGCGTTCTCCGTAAGAACCTCGTGTCACCCTCATCGGCCATCAAGACCTCGATGTTAACAGCCGCCCAAAACTCTCCTCTCCACTCGTAAGGTATTCGTGGCGTATTTCCGAGCGTGGCGCACGTAATTCCGACAGATTTTTTCCCCCGCACGCGTGTCTGAGCGGCCCGTGACGTCATCCCGTCGCGTGCAAGTCACGACCTTGGCGCAGCGGTGTTTGTGGAGCCAATTTACACGTTGTCCATATCTCATAGCGCGCTCGCGAGGGAGGAAAAAAGGGGGTGGGGGGTGGGGGGCTAGGAGACAAGCATTGTGCTTGTAGCGTCTGGAGTGCGACGGTGTGTACTTTGTAAATTACTACCACCCTCTCCCCACCAACCCTGCACCCTTTTACTTCCTTCCCATCGCCCGCTCTTGAGGAGCTGGCCGGGAGAAGAGCGATAGGCTTCAGAGCCCGTGGAGGCGGGTGGGTAGGGGAAGGGGGTGTGAAACAACTACCACCCCCCCCCCCCAATTCCAACAACCCTGTCTCGCTCTCGACTTTCTGCCGCCTCAAGATAATTAGTAAGTATCTTCGCAGGCCCGAGCTACAGAGCGGCGCGGGAGGGTGGGCGAGACGGTCTGCACTGGCACTAGAAGCTGAGCAACACGTACCACCTATCCCACCCCCAACTATATACGTACATCAACCTCCCCTTTAAATGAAGGAACCCGCCGGCTCTGCAGGAACGAGGCTGGAGGCGCGAGACTGAGCGAATATGGTGGCGGTCGCAAATGGAAAAGCCACTTCCATTTTGTGGCGTTATTGTTATTAGCTTTAGGGCGAGGCAGCTGGTGTTATTCCGGAGTGAGCAGGGGATATCTTCAGAGCTGACTTCACATGTGCAAATTTGAAGCCTACAAGCTGCCTAAATAAATACATTATATATATATATATGCGAAGAAACGTATGCGTGTAATATTAAAATATTTTTAATCACTGAATGCTGTACCGGGTGAAATTTTACGAGATACGACAAAAAGAGAGAAAAAAGAAGTAACGAATTAAAGATAATAAGGAAGCCCTAGAACGAAGGTGGGAAAAAGTTACTGAAATTAACTAAAAGATGTGAACGTAATACAATTTTTTTTTTTTAATTCCTCGAAAATTTTTAAGTTAAAATTTTAACCTAAAATACGCAACCTCCCTCCTGCCTCTCCTTATGTCGTTTCCGACCTGGGAGCCAAACATCTGCAGCCTTGCACATTGTTGTAGCTGTTTTATCGATAACCATCTTTCTTAGTTCCGTCAAAGCAAACTCGCTCGCTAATTTAAACGTAGTTATTAATATTCAGTGAACCTAGAATTGTTTACATTAGTCTAGGGCTCTAATACGATACAACAATTTAATGTCAATATGCATTTTCTTAATTTATGGGGTTGATATTACCCACTGTATTTTCACAGATTTAGGTTCACTGTTAAGGAAAACACCACCCTCAGTCATTTGATGTTTCATTACAAATACTGTCTAATATTTCAGTAAAGCATTTCAAATACTGTTTTTAATTAATGTAGCAGTCACGTATCTTTATCGTTCCGCCTAAGGAATAACCTCGCCGCGTTTTTACCCGTGGCTAAAAATGACTATTTGTATAAGACTTAGAACATACCTCGTATGAATGGCAATGGAAAATATCGAGAACTTTGCACAAAACTGAAAGTTATGGTCTTAATTCTAATCTGATATGAAAAAAAAAAAAACAGCTAGGATATTTCAAAGACCCTTGAACGAGTAAAGAGAATAATGAATTCAGTAACTTCTAATACGAACAGTTCTACATACTTTTTTACAATCGAACGATTTGTAGACGTGTTAAATAAACTGAAGAACAAATAGTTCCCAGTCTGCAACTTGTTGAGCGCAGAACTTTTTAAATATTGTTCTACGACAAAATTTATTTGAGGAATATAATGTTTTAAACCGTTCATGAACGTTGAACATAGAATTATATGGCGGACTGACAAGGGAAAAAACCGTTCGTAACTTAAAAATTCAAGAGGCGTTAGTTTGTCGTGTTTGGACTATAAGATATATGCAACAATTTAATATAAAAGTACTAGTACGATGGGGAAAGTATTAATTTTACAGTACTAAATTTGGTTTAGAAAAAATAGCTCGTGCAGAGATTTTATTTTTATATTTATTTGGTTTATAAACACAAGCAATATAACATCTCCAGTTATACAGCTTTCGTATATTATGAAAAGGCGTTTAATTGAGTTTAAAAAAAAGGCGAAATGCGCAAAATAGGGCAACACTCATACCTTAATTACGTAGTCAATTCAAAATTAGTGACAATACCCTAAATACACTTGATTTCCTACGCACAAGTCATTAGTAGCTCAGAATACGATTAATGAACGCACGTATATTTCTTGAATAATCTAACAAACACATATGCTTTAAGAGAAAGGTTTCTCAGGAATATCCCATTCCTGTCGCCCTTGCATTCCGGCACTGCTCCATTCTCACCTTATTTCACACCCCTTCGGCTCTCAAGACTGTTAAGAGCCACCCAAATCTCTCACCTCGACTGTTTCCCATGCTCTTACTGAAGTATAGACCTGAAGATTTTTTTCCGACGAATCAAAGTTCGACGAGCCTTGCTCTTCATTAATGCCAATAATCGTAGCTGCATTTATAACAGATGTACTGTTCGTGTAAACTGCACACCGCACAGCACTGCATAACAAACGCGTGTGCGAGTTATTTTCAAGGCACGTTCCCTTGTGGTAATAAAATATTTTAATGCAAAACTCAAGCCATGACAACTGTGCGGTTGCAACCCCGACCCTCCCCCCCCCCCCCCCATGCGGCACCGCAAACAAGACCCGCCCGGTGAATCAATGCGACTTCGTTCGTGAGTTGACACGTGTGTTCCTAACATTCATACCGAAAGAATTCATAGGTGCATTCTGTATACAAAATAAGTTGGAGAACCACTGAATATAATACAACGCATCCCTCAAAGGAAACTATTTTAATTTCTTTTGTTCATTGGTACGGAGGATTGTCCGAAAACTAACCGCATGTGCCATACGCTAACGTACTTGATTCGCATTCGGGAGGTCGTGGGTTCTGTTTCGATCGACTGAACAATGGGTGATTTTCTGTCTTCGTTCCAGACTACATCATTAACTACTTCAGTTTCTTAAGGGGAACCTTCCCTCGCCATAATATAGGTTTTTTCTAGCTTATGTTTAAAAATAAATAAAATTCCGAAGGTACCCCATTACCTAACTAGCCAAAGGCTGTTCATGTTAAAGTGAGCAATTTTGAAATCAACCTTAGGAAAATGTCACTGCCCCTGTCTGCATATATTTTAACGGGCGCACTGAGTGGCATGTACCAAGTAAAGTTGGTAACGGTGGAGGGAAAGTAGTTACACATCTTAACGTCGAATAAAAGTGTTAGGTGACCATTTATAGTGACTTAAATTATTTCTTTCACTTTTTTTAATTTAATGCATCGAAGTGTAAAAATTAGCAGATTGGTGAAATTTTCTTTTTCTAATAATTTCACAGTTTCACGTGACTGACGCATGACTAAAGGGATGAGGCCCATGGTAACGTTAATTTTACATAAGGCGGAAGAATACACAACGTGCATACAAGTAGATCTTAAGCAGGGCTTTCAAAAATGCTCATTTTACCGTGAACAGCCTATAGTGGCCTTACACGACAGAAGAGTAATAACGACTGAACTACGAACTCATAGTTACTTCATAATATCTATTCTGCCAAAATTTGGCAAAATCAACATTGTGAAGTGAATTATACGATTTCATAGTTCATTAGTTATGTCTGTGCTGCTGTGCAAGGCCAACAGTTGTGTTAGCGGTACTTTCGGAATCTTATTTATTTATTTTTTCAAAAATATTCTCAAGCTTCACCTTAAATCTGACCAGCAAGAATTTTGCTGTTTAAATCAGTTAACAGCACCTGACTTATTCAACAGTCACTTCAGTCAATATTACTGATGAATTAGTGAAAAAAAGCCAGTTTTACTTCACTCATTCAATGGCATTTTCCACTGATTGATCAGCTATTTCATTCGCTGTTTTTATGTGATTTGTTTTTTGACTGATGGATCAGTTAAACAGGGTGTATCAAATGAAATATCACGCAAACTAATAAAATCCATAAAAATACATTTTTTAATGTGAGTTTCGTTTCTTATAATACCATTTTGCGAGGCAACATGAACATCCAGTCTTTCATTTCGTTTTTACGTCTTTCATTTCGTTTTCTCGCAATCATCATAGCACTCGGTTTGAAGGTTTAAGCTGCATTAAATATGGCGAACATAGTGCATTCTTACGTACTATTTGTTTTAACAATCCTTATGTTAACAAATAAACTAAAAACGAAAATAAAGTGCATAAAATTTAAAGCCCCATATTGTCGAGAGAAAAAAAAGTTCTTATATCCATCCCTATTTTTTCTCCCAAATTCTCAGAAGCCAACATTGGCTTGGTGGTTCGATTAGTTAGGTAACGGTCTGGAAACGGGATAAGGTGGGGTCAAGTCCTGGGTACCCGAGATTTGTTTTACCTTTTTTTTTAATTACTTTAAATTGAAACAGTGAAATCTGAAACATGTTTATTTCTAGTAATGATTTCGATAAATTAAATAAAAACAATATTTAATTCGCTACACATAGTTGGCTTTCACTTATTCAAACAGTGAAATTGATTCACTGAAACAAGCAGTGGTTTCCCACAGATTCCAATTGGAGTTATTTTCATTGATTCGAATACACGAATTTCATTGAATATTAGTGGTTTTCCACTGACTCGAATTTAGAGTCTAGAAAAACCAAGAACCCAATACTGCTCACAGCCAAATACTTCGAACAAATATCTGGTTAGCTTCTATATATAGGAGCAATAAAGGATAATTACAAGGGTTTCTGGGTTTCCAGTCGACATTGCGTGTCATTTTTCATCTTTGCCAGTAAGTCATTTGTATGGCCTAGGTTGATTTTTACATTAGTACGAGCGAGATATTTACGCTCTGTTTGAACGGTAAAATATCTGCGAAGAAAACGCCGAGTCACAATCTCTATAGCCATGAGCAAAAATAACTTGGAAGGTAGGTTAAGGGCAAAATAAATTACAGTATATACTCGACTACCGGAATATTGGCTGGTATGATTTTGTCCCGCGCTGATATAACAGCGAATTCTTAAACTTATGTTTCCATTTTTTCATACATTATAATGGCACGTACATGCGTGTACACAAGTATCACCTTGCATTGTTGCAAAAATTTATGTTTTTCATATTGCACGAATTTTTAACGTTACTCTCTCTGACGATTGCTCGCCTCTGGCAAGCGGCATCGCCCAGCACGATTCCTACGTGCGAAAATCCGGGAGTGACCCCGTCGGGAATCTAGCCCGGATCGCCGTGGGGGGAGGCGAGCGCCCTGACCACTATGCCTCCTCCGTATTAAGTGCAACCCACGAACCGAGGAGCTGGAAGATGTGATTGCCCAGAGGTGTGTTTGCCCGCGCGAGGAGCCCAAGATCAGAAAATGTTCCTGTCGACAGTGTTTTCGGAGGGACGGCTGTCCACACATGGGTGCAGCTGACGACGAGCAACCCACGGGCCGTCGACCTCTCAGAGCAAACACAGGACACAGCAACGCGCTGAATGGGGCGTCCGAAGCTATTGAGGGGCACTGTCTGAACAAGGCGCCTCAAATACGGGTTCCGATTGCATAACGGCCATTCGTGATCGACTCACGAATTTTAGTTATAGTCCATTCACGGTTACTTCTATGAAGTCCTGCGAAAGTTCTACTTCCAGAATATTCTTCCGCCTCATGCAAACAAAGCTTAACTAAACCTACATTACACCACACGGACAACGCCCGCATTCGTGCGCACTTAGTGAGATAATAGTTTGCGTAAGACCTATTTCTTATGCCGGAACCACATAGCCCCAACCAGTACGCCACCGCAAGAACAACACTACTCTTAAAACTAAACAACCAATGAAATACAAGATCGATCTGACGTAAGTCTGACAATTCTGTCGTACGGTCGGCAGTTTTGGATTAGAAATTATTTCTATTCTTCATCGTGTCGTGCGGCACTACACACAGAGTGTTCAATTTTGCAAAATGAAATTGTATGATAAGCTTTCCTTACAATGTAAAATACGAAGCTTAAAAAAAAAACTAATTATGAAAATTATTGTATTTAACTCTTATAAATAGTAATTTGAATTTTGTATGTATAAGCTATAAATATGGATAGGAAAAATTCGCAACTTCATTTCAGGACAAGATAGATTTCAAACCCGTGTACAATGACGTCACCTTTGCAATTGGATCGGAGTTTATTAAACACGTCCTGGACGACTTTGCGCCAATAGCTGACTTGCAAGGGAACAAGAAGCGAATCCCGTACTGTCAAATGTGTGGTTATACTGGGGCAACAGCCAATGAACAAACATCTGAGGTTTGACTATACAAAGGATCGTGGAGTCTAGCATTGAACTCGCGAAATTTTTCTATCCCTAGCTATAAAACTTTGTCACCATTATGTATTCAAAATTTCCCGTATGCCCACCACCTATGAAACTACCGTAGTTAATCAGCGCCTTCTAAATGGATCCAAAAAATTCTACTCGTATCGCGTCAGTAAACTCTGTCGGGCTGTAAATTCGAGCAGGCACAGTGAAAATGGCCGTGGTTGCGATTATTGTCGTGTCGTGCTGTGCTCGTCGGAGCTTTGTGATTCCGGCATTACTGGGCATTACCAACACACCTATTCCCTCTCTGTTTTTATTAATGATAATTGAAAACGATATAATATAATGTAAAGGCAAAACGTAAATAACGTAAATAAAAGTTCAATTTAACCTAAATTTAAGTACTTTTATATCAATACAAGTTTGACACGCGTGTGAGACGTGACTTATTTATGAAATAACTAAACCCGTCATAGATGGGGTAATTTTTCAAAGGTGCATCAATTTAATATGCATGTCCTCCCCCATCCCTCTCCACGTTCCTTCGATTACTTTTCGGCGTAAAACGGCAGCCCTCAACAGTCCACGAAAATAAATTAACAAAATTTTAATTATTTTGTCAATCACAGTGGTTGTTGTTGCCAATACGATGTGTTTGGATTGCTAGATTACGTGTTCAATTCCCTGTGGTAAGTTGTGAATGCGTTTAGCATGTCTAGGTGTAAGCTTCAGTTAGTTTGCTTTGCAAACGCCCTGTGATTAGTCGCCCCGGTATAAATTAAGGCGGTTCGATAAGAAATAATTACGTTTTGAAATTTATTTTCTTTGTTAATGTTTTGTGTTGTAACGCCAGGGCGAAGAAAAGCAGTCGATATCTGGAACGGTGAAACAGATTTATAACAGTTCAACGAGGAAGGTATTTAATAATAAAACTATATTATTAGAAAACAAATATTTATCAATCTATACACCCATATATAGTGAGTGCATATATATGCATATATATATATGCATAAACTTACGTATATACACATATTGTGGGTATGTTCATGTGAGTATATTAGGGAGGAAATGATAAGTATACACAAAGACATCTTATAAACAAAGTTGTTATCGCTTCAGCATATAATAGTGCAAGAATCTTTTGAAGTACGTTTCACATGTTCATGTCAAAATGGGATGATCGAACATCAGAAAGAATAAAAGAAAATTGTCTGGGATTTGAACAACGGTACAAAGGTATATGCAGCGCAACGTATAGGCTATTCACGGTAAACTGAGCGCTTTTAAGAGCCCTGATTACGATCTACTTGTATTCACATTGTGCATTCTTCCGACACACGTAAAAATAACCTTGCCATGGGCCTGATCACTTTATTCTTTCGTCGGTCGAGCGAAATTATGACATTTCTAGAAAAGTAAATATGTTTCAATTTTGCTAATTCTTACACATATATGCATAAAAAAAATAGAAAGCGAAATGAATAATTTCACTATTCACAAATGTTTACGTAGCACTTTTAATTCAATGTTAACGGACCTGACTACCAAACCGGTAGTCGAGAACTTTTAATTCAATGTTAACGGACCTGCCTACCAAACCGGTAGTCGAGAACTTTAAATGGGGAATCAATGTTAAACGAAATTCCTTCTCATTGCGTTAAATTTAAAGGTAACTATTTCAAACAAAAAACACGTTGACACTATTTTCTCAGAGAATATTGCTACATAAAATTGTTTTTGAAAAGAAAAAAACTATTTATAAATTTTTTTTGTTATATTAAGTTTCTATATTTACATTTTATGAAAACATAAAAATTGCCAAATATTTTAACGTAGCATATTTTTAGTTATAATATTTTAGCATGGGCCTGCTTTCTCTCCGCGTTGCCAACTTAACTCAACTCATGCCGGTCGGTGTGCACGTTAAAATGTATGTTGATAAGAGCACTGATATTTTTCCTAGGTTGTTTACAAAAGCGCTTAATTAACTGTGTGAACAACCTTTACGAGTAGGGTCACCGCAGTGGCAGTCAGCACGGGCGGGACTGCGGAAGACACAATACCAGCTCCTGCTCTGAACCTCGCCGCCTTCGTGACACTCGCGGTAGGACCCAGGGGCGGCAGTAACCTGACCCTGGCACTGCTCTGCCACACCGATCCGATATAGACGTCACGTCAGTGCCCGGACGATCGATCACCTACTCGTCATCTACGGCCTCCCTTTGCTTTTCGTGTGTAGACATTGTGTGCTCATGTACTTCGCCATCGATTGGTCGCGGCGCCATCAAATATTTCAATGGGGCTTCTTTTCGAAACTAGGCAGGCATCATCACAACTCTACACGCCTTACAGTAATGAAACTTTTCACTCTCTTTGTCTCTTTCAAAAATAATTCTTCTGTTTATCTTAGGGGTAGCAGTAGTGTGGTGGTTAGACTACTCGCCTCCCAATTAGGCGCAACGGGTCCGATTCCCGGCCGGGTCGCTCGCGGATTTTCAAACGTGGTAATCGTGCCAGACGATGCCGCGCTAGTAGGCGGGTTCTCGGGGATCTCACGTTTTCCCCGCCCTTTCATTCCGGCACTGCTCCATACCCACCTCGTTTCACCCTCATCGACTCTCAAGACCTCGATGTTAATAGCCGCGAAACCTTCTTCAATCACTCACATTCATCCATACGTGCATCACACATACGATTAATTGTTCAAAAACATTCTTGTTGCCATATTTATATCACGATTTCTTTACTTTATATATATACACATAATCCGTAATTAATGATTTATGAAACCGTAGAAGTTGTATGAGAGCACATTTCGTAAGTTTCTTTTCTACGAACCGATATACTTAACATAGTAAAACACTTAACATTGAGAGTCTTATTTTAATTGCTGTGAAAATACGTATTGTGCAAACATTTATCAAAAACTACAATTCTTTATGACTGCGTGACTTTACAACTTAGCTATTTGCAGGCCGAATCCTAGAATTCTTGGCAGCCGACTAAAGTTATAAAGTGAATTCTCTCGCATTCAACCAGGAACTGAAGAATATATTCAGGTGTACACACACGTCCATAAAATAATTGCCTTATTCGGGTTATTTCGTGGCAACCGACTACCTCTTCCCAATGTACTCATTGTTATTTTCGTGTGAAACTGATTTCTCAGTTGCTGCTCGCTCCAGACAAGTGAGGAAGGGGTGATTCATCACCCCATTTGAGGCCCGTTCACAGACTGATGATTTCCGCGGTAGCTTACACTATAGGAAATTATTCGGAAATTTACCATACCAGTGTATACGCTTAGTGAGACAACAGTAATGGTAATGTTTTCCCCTACACATTCGTTGTAGCGTTCCTACATTTGCTCAGAAAACAGTCAAATGCGTAGGGAAGTCCCCAACCTTGTATAGTAGCGACTCTAACATTCGTATATATGCAGTTTGATGTGTGGTTTTATTACTAAGGGCAGTGATATTTCGCGAAAATATTTCGAGACTAGATACTGTTCAAAGCACTCTGCGGTCGTCCAGTTTTTCTGATTGGCTGCAGCATGTTCTGGCCCTTATTAACTATTTGAGCACGAATCACGAATGTACATTGTCGGAGTTACGGGATCCTGAGTGGCTCGGTCAAATGCTGAAACCGCATTAGCAGCCAATGGAGGTATGATAACAACGGAGTTATATATATAGTATGTAAATCTACTGTGTGCTCCGATATATTCGCGAAAAATCAGTGGTCCTAATTATTGCCATACAATGTGTAGGTTAAAAACTTCCATTACAGTTTAGGAAGTGTACCAGAAAATTTTTTAGATTGCTTCCAGCTATCACAGGTCCCAGCATAAATTTTCATTATTTCGTAGAATACTACTCACTATGATGAGGTACGCAAGTTTTGGTACTGCATGGGAATGTGTGAAGGGTTTAGTTCCGACACAGTGATATTTTACACCGTACTAGATGCCAGCATCAGTAAAGTTGCGTGTGAGTTTACTACAAACATTTGTACTTTGGTGTTTGTGACTGGGCAACTCGTTTCCTGACACTCCCCGTACTGTAGGACTTCAACTGGTAATACACATATGTATAGTCTATTCGTAGATTCTTGACACTTTTTGAATCAAACCTTAGAAAATTACCCCATGTGTGACGTACTTTTGTTGTTTCTTAAGTATGTCATGTATCACAAGTGTTTTATACTTCTTTTGACATAAAAGCACCTTATCATTGCTTAAATTGAAGTCACTGCCTCTGTCTGCATATATTTTAATGGGCGCACTGAGTGACACGAGCTCAGTAAAGTTGGTAACAAAGGAAGGAAAAGCACTTGCATATCTTAACGTCGAATAAAAAGTGTTAGGTAACCATTTTGGGTATAATAACTTAAATGATTCCTTTCGCTTTCTGTTTTTTATGGATCGAAGTGTAAAAATTGCCCATGGCAATGTCAATTTTGCATAAGGCGGAAGAATACACAAAGTGCATACAAGTGGATATAAAACAGGGCTTTCAAAAGTGCTCATTTTACCGTGAACAGCCTATAAGAATTAGTTTTTGTGGAAAATTCCACAAAAGTGAGTGAGTACGAATGCGGTGCGTCGTCCCTTTGGTGTAATTTTCTAGACCTAGCTAAGTGTATTTTTCCATGAGGCGAAGGAATATCCTGGTAGTAGAACTTTTGCAGGGCTTCATAAAAGTTCAAAGGAAACATGAACAGGCTATAGAGACCGAGCGAATCGAGTATACAATCTAGCGCATAGTACAAAGTGTTCATATCATGAAGACACCAGCAAGTGAAGAAATGACCGCACCTGGGGTGTACGCGCAACTGTCGAGTTTAGCCTAGTGGTTGAATGAACTCGGGACATTTCCGTGTCTTTACACATGATTGTGCAGCCCATGGCCAAATAGGAAGGGAACTCTGATTTTCATTGGTTCCCAACATCATGCTTGCTGACTCGCGTTCAGTCCCAGTAGCTCGAAAAAAGGAGAACGAATACTTACCACAGATACCCGGAGTCGATTATCTACAGCCATTAAATTTTGTTGTGCATATTTTTAACAGACTATTTATTACGTGCTAATTGCGTAATGAAACAATAAAGTGCCATGCAGTTTTTATCTTTATTGTATAAACATGTGCTTGGGTACATATTTACATTTTGATGATGGTAGCACAGTATTCTTTGTCTTTGTGGCCTTTAGAGTGTTATTCCATACCACATATAAAGTACAGTCCATTCGCCATTACTTCCAAAGTTTCTGAATCCCTGCTAAAGTTCTACGTCCAGCATTTTCCTCCGCCTCATGCAAACAAAGATTAACCGATTCTATACAATTACATCAAAGGGACAACACACCGCTTTCGTGCGCACTCAGTGTAATAATATTATTCATGAGAACTAGTTCGTATGAAGCATTACCAACTCACCTGTTTTCTCTGTTTTTATTCATATCAATTATAAATTAAATATAATTTATGGAAAAAAATATTAGTAAAATTTTAAACCAACCAAAAATAAGTTACTGTTATGGTAACACAAGTATAAAATGCATGTGATACATGGCGTATTTAGGAAACAATCGGCACATCATACACGAGAGTGATTTTGAAAAGGTTTGACTCAAAACGTGTGAAGAAACCACGAAGAGACTATAGTGTTTCATCTTCACGTTTACGATTCTTGTTCTCTCAAATGCGTTTGTTGGTATGAAATAAGTGTGGATAAATGACGGAATCAATAATTTTCCCTAGAATACGTATGGCAGTACCTAAAAAAAAAATGGCGACGACAAGCGTTTTGTTTGCTAACATAACAAAGTGAACAATTGTAGTTTACTCCGTGTTTTAGTGTTGGCAGTACCGTAGAACCTATTTGTGCAGACTTCAGCAAACAAATGAGTAAGAGAATGTTTTCTCGTCATGCCTTACGAGTTGCAACTCTATCCTTGTGTGACCCTTTCTCGCGCTGCTGCCATCACCGATCTGGCCTCGCCACAAGACGTTGACGCCGATGGGAGGGGGGAGGGGGAGTGCATAATCACTTCCTCCTCCCCGATCCAGACGTTTGGAAGCTGCACCGGGGCAGTAAACCTCTCTTTCTGGTGCCCAGGAAGAGAAGCAAGAAGTGGCTGAGAATGGGCGAAACGGTTTGTCAGGCGAAGAAGAAGGGCAGAAGAAGACGGAGGAAGAAATCCACCCCCGGGCAGTTGTCCCGGTTGATTTATCTCGGCGAGATCAAGGTCTAAGGCGCCCTTGAAATTATTCATCGGATTCATTGCAGAACCGCTGCAAGAAGCTGCCGAGCGCGGGCTTAAAACGGAAAAGGAACAGAGGGTGGAAAATCATAAGGACAAGTTTTTTTTTCTCTCTCGTCCCCACTGCGGTTTTTCCTTTTTTTTTCTTTCGACTATTTATTTTTCCTGGGGAATTACTTCCCCGGCCATCCCCCGCCTTTTCAGCCGGGCAAGAAGTCGATTACTCGTCAGGGCCTGTTTGTCTGCGGAGGGCGTCTGAACATGGGAGGGAGAGAGAGAGATAGCGGGAGATCATTTATTAGGGAAGTCATCAGGGGTGGCTGTCCTCGATGCATTCATTGCTCCCGCCCACAATTTTATGTGCCGTGCAAGGAAACCGGTAAATATATTTCTCCCCCGTCTTCGTCGCGAAGACCCGGCGTCTTACCGCCCTAGTAAATAACCCCAGGCCTCTGACGCACATCTGAACCGTCACATAAAGTACTGAAATGTACAGGCACAAGGAAGCAATTTAAGTGATCTCTCCGGGTTAAGACTTGGGATTAATTTATCTGGAAACACATAAACTACCTAAAGATGTTTTCCCTTCCAGTTCCTCTGCAGTGGGGCGAGAATCATTTTTTATCTTAAGTCTTGGTATTTATTGCCACGAATATCAGTGCACTTAGTTTACAGGGTGTAACATATTACGTTGATTGACGTCCTCGAAGCATTTCAAAGAATTAAGAGGCTTCCAAAGAATTATATATTTATATCATATAAATATGGATTATTTTAAACCCCAGTATTAAATTACTCTAATATTTGACGAACGTGTGAGTTTGTGACCATGAAGACCCATATATCTGAACATAATTATAATATGAGTCTCGAAAATCCAACACTCAAAAAGTGATTATGTTCTCGCGAATAGCTCCGTAATTGAACATGTTTCAACTACGTTCAAGAATACATTAATTCAATTCTAACTGTAATTCAAAATTCTATGCCGCATTAAACCGCAGTATTGTAAAACATCTGAAAAAAATATCCTTTAAGCAAGTCTGATCATAAAACGCTAGCATAAAGAACTATTTTTTCATATAAGTTAATTACTAATCAGTGTCATTATCTTTAATCATAAACTGTAGTAAATTCGGGTACCCAGTTATTTTGCAAAATTTTTAAGCAATTAAAATTTTAAGTTACTAAACTACGTTGCGTAAATATTGAAGCGTCAGTATAATATAAACACATTTACCTTAAGACGACTTTCCAATTCCTGTAGTTAATAAATTCATGTACAGTAAAAAAAAAAAAAAAAAAACAGAATTATTTTCAATTTATAGTCATACGAGTTCGTGTGTGTGTGTGTGTGTGTATATTATATATATATATATATATATATATATATATATATATATATATATATATATATATATATATATATATATATATATACACACACACGCATATATACACGTTTAAAGAGTTACACACTTACATATAAAAAAAACACATAAAACCAATTTCTACGTCCTGTGTTCATTGTTTTCTTGCTTCAGCTGTACTAAATATCTTATTTATTTTTTGTAAATAATTTCTATTTACGGTGCCAAAAACCATTTTAAATGTCATGTATTTCAGATTTATTGTCCGAAAAAGCCAGAGTTGATGTAAGCTCTCACTCACTGCCTCCCTTAACTGCCATATTATATAATTTCAACGGTGTTTCTATAAGTTATTTTCGTTTATTTTATTTTTTTCGGAGAGAACTTGGTGTGCCGCACGGAAGACGACGAATGATCGCTTTAGAAAGATTAGCATTAGTTTTCTCGTTTTGCAGTCCATCCTAACTAGTGGCATATGGTGAAGTGTTGCAAGTAAAGCTGGTGCTTGATCAGTGCTATACACACTCGGCGCGCACAGCAGGAACAAGTAACCAGAGTGGAGCCGGAAGAAACGTAATGTATTGCGGCCACTCACGAGAGAGCGGCGAGGCACCCATTACACACGTGCTGATATCAACTGCACTACTACATTTAAGTGGCCGATTTTTAAACTAGCAAACGATCAGGTATAGCACTGAGCAAAGCACAGCTTACCTTGCAACAGTTCACCACACGCCGCTGATCCTAACCCCTTTCATCTAATTTCAACTTTCCGTTCGCCGTCCTCTTTTTTTTACTTCCCCCCCTCTCTCTCTCTTTCTATGATATTTGCACGTTTAGTTACACATATATACAACGTGTTACCAAAAATCCACGACAAACAAAAAATTTACACGTATGTGTGAAATTTACACGTATGTGTGTGTGTATATATATATATATATATATATATATATATATATATATATATAATCTATAGCCTAACGTCTTTCCTTATGTGTGTACACGCCCTTAAAAGTGGACGTAATACCATGTTTATTGCAAAACTTGCAGTAATTGAGCTTAATCTTAAGAGTTTCGTTATAATGAGTTATCAAACACAGATATGCAATCCATGATAAATTGGTTTGCCAATATCAACCCATTCCATGAGAAAATAAGGGTTAACAACTCCGTTTGTGCATGAAAAAACTTGACGTTACAGAATATGTGAGGATTTACCTGATGGTGTAAGCCGTATGGTTAATTTAGCAAGGAAAAAGAGTTGCGTTGTGTTATTAGACTACACCACACGGTTTTCGAGAAATGAATGCGCGACATAGACAACACGTACCACGCATGATGTGCTGCAAAGGTAGCACCACGGGAGGGACATTTGACAGACGATACACTTCAAATGAACACGTATCGCTGGCTGTCAATACGGCATGCAGTCATATGTGTGGTTCGCGTGTGCGTTAAGATTCATACTGCTACACGTTTGGTCATGGCCAGCGTTGACAGCCATGCTGTTAGTGAATGGGCCTTGTGACAGTAATGGACGAGCGGCTCGGCGCCCGTGTGCGGAACGATATCCAGGCAGGCGTGTACCACGCAGGTAAAGCCGATATTACACGATACCTGCAGCCGTACTTGGTCTTGTACAAGATTCTACAAGGCCTGGTGCACGAGCCGGTATACCAGCTGCTATATGAGGCACCATGGAAGATTCATGTTACACGGCAGCAGTTTGCGTACTAGCATTCTGCACCCTTGGTGGATGCGCAGTGTGTGGTCTGAAGTAAATATGAACCCCATTCGTAGAACTGCTACCAGTTAATAACTTGCGTAGGCCTATGAAAAAATTAGCTAGAACATCTTAATATTGCTATATTACTGTTCGCCTTTTACATAAATTGATTGCTTAATAGTATAGTTTCATTAATTTGCTTGAAAATGACGTGAAATCACTAGAGTACGAGTGTGTTATTTTTAATTTTGAGGAAAATTACTGACCGGTTGCAAAATATAGCATTTTCTTTGCCAACTAGAATGTTATCCGCATGTAAAATTTAATCATACAACAGAATTTGGGTCCGACGAAGGTTTGAACACACGCCCGAAAGATACACTACTGTACTACCAGTTTACACGCAGGGTTAATTGCTTATCTAAGGTAGTCTACTTAAGTTAAATTGTTCGATTAATATTTTCTTATAGTAGGTAATGTTTTAAGTATTTAGAACGGTTTTAAACAGTAATTAAAAGTTGCCATTGTCAATATTATTCGTTCTTGTCGTATTTTAAATCTGTTTGAAAGATTTTCAATCTCACGGATGTACAATCAAGATGGAGGCGTCTTTTTCGGTTTCCTCATCAACTCGTTTTAAGTAGTAGCCACGGGGCGCGCCCTACGCTCTGAAACTGCGATGTGATTGACCAGGCACGAAACCAGGTATGTAACCTGCCACGAAAACCTGGTACGAAATCTGGCCGTACAAGGCGGGAAATGCCATGACGGGTGCCACACTAGCCCGTATACGATCGCTATGACGGACCTTGTACAAGCTTTTACGGAATCTGGTATCGTGTAATATCGCCTTAATGGTAGGGTATTGTGTGTTGTAATGGATGTGTCAAATGTTGTATGTAACCTTTATACCACTGTGTGTGTACCACAGGCACGGAGACTAGGCTGGGGCCGTCCGCACACACTGCGCGCGGTACATGTTGACGAGCTGCCGTCTACAAGTCTACGTGAGGTGGCACGTGAGCTGGCCAGCGACCACATCACTGCGTGGAGGGTTCGAAAATATCAAATCCTACACCCATTTCACTACCGGGAGGTTCAGACATCACATGACGACGACTATCGCCATCGGACCCACTTCGACCAAACAGTGTAATAGTAATCCTGGATTTACATCGCTTATCCTGTGCGCTGATGAAGCGATTTTCACGCGTGACGGAATGCACGATGTACACAACATACATGTGTGGTCCGATGGCAATTCGCATGCCACCCACACGTTCGGTTACCACGTACAGTTTTCTGGGAACGTGTGGTGTAGTCTAGTTGGCCATACGATACCTGGACCACCCTTACTACATTTTTTCTTTTCAAGAAACATTATCTGAATTGTTGGAAGATGTCCCGCTTGACCTTCACCGAAGTATGAGGTTACAACATGAAGCGAGCCGCCACACTTCGCAATCATTTTGCGCGAGTATGCTACAAAAATTTGTTGATCATTGGACTGACCACGGAGGTCCTGGATACGGCCTGCTAGATCGCGTTTTTATACGACACCTGTAGAATAAGAAGTGGATCTCGTTCAGAGAACAATCGATTCTGCTCACCATATTCCAGCGATGTTGAGAAATACGAGTCAGTGAGTGTCTCGGAGATGTAATGCCTGTATCGCAGTTGGTGTTATGACGTTCGAACACTTCCTATGATATTGCAATTCTTGTGTCGTGTGTAAATTTCTCAGTGCTGGTCACTATTGTGCCCCTCTGGTGCGCACCATGTGTGGTGAATGTTGTCCATGTCGCAGGCCTAACACATACACTGTTTACAACATTCAACAACCATTTCTCGAAAACCGTGGGGTGTAGCGTAATAACGCAAGGCAACATGTTTTTTTTTGCTAAATTAACCATACTGATGACGTCAGCAGATAAGTCCTCACATATTCTTGAAGTCTAATTTCTTCACGCCATATAGGGTGCCAACCCTTATTTTATAATGTACAGGGTTGAATTTGGCAAACAATTTATCATTGATTGCACATCTATGTTTGGATAACACATTATACCGAAACTCTAAGATAAAAATGATGTAAATATGTAAGCTGAATTACTTTTAGTAAATCAAAATATATGGACTTCAATTATAAAATTGTAACGATGCCATGAAACAGTGCTTATTAAACTTGTTAGAGAAAAATGTTGAGCTAGTTAAAGTTAGCATCTTTTATGAGTAAACAATTGCAAAAAAAAAGTAATTTTGATCATTCCTTACGAAAGTAGACCGTAGCAGAAAATATTTTTCGCCTGAAATAAATAACATCAAATTTTTCCCTGGAGTCTACGAAGAAAAAAAAAAACAAATTACAATTATACACACGCCTCAGAAAAGTTTTACACCACCGGGAAATCTGAGTTATGTGACAGCTCACGTCCCAAGAGAACGTATGGAATTAAATATGCACAGTTTGTACACCAGACTTGCCGAATGTATTTTTTTTCCGACTGCACCGACTGTCCCAGATAACATACTTTAAGGATTTTTTTTTTTAGGTGTATTGAAGCCAAAAGCAGATAAAGTACTTATTTTCACTTCGTGTAATAAACGTTAGGTTTCAGTGAACTTAAATTTTTGAAGAACGTTTCACCTGAATATTATAACGGTCGACGCTATTAATTACAGTACATTTATAAATTCTGTGCTGTTAGAACAGTATTTGAAAACCTCCCAGGCTTGAGAAAAAAATTATATTTTGAAATTTACTTCCTATAATTGTTTTTAATTTATCTATCTTCCAGACAGGAAACCGAAAGCTAGGATCTATCAAAAAAGAAAAAAAGGAAAGTTTTTTTGAAGCAACATAAAATTGAAGCGACAGAAAATATGTTGTCTGTATTTGTTATTTTGCTGAGTGACACGTCGTTATTTCAGCTTGGGGCGATGCGGGTTTTGTAGGGATTCAATCTCGCAGAGTAAACAGAAGAAAGCTGAAAACCAAACTCGCAGCGCAAGCTGGCACTAACTTGGGGAGCGACGCACGCAACCAGTCGGTTGTTTTTTCAAGGATCCGGCTAATGTACGTCTATCTCAATTCTGTCAGTTTTTAGACCAAACACTGCGTCAAATATTATTTTTATTACTACCCAAAAATATTAGGTAACACAAACAACGGCAAAGTATATTATATATTTACTGAACCTAGAAAGGTTAGAAAAAATGTAATTGCTTTGCACAGGTAAACAAAATATGACCTTGACCCTACGAACTCTATTAATATTAACAAAACTAATGCAACCCTTTCAAAAAAGGTCAATATCAGTTGTAATATTAGGAACAACAATACGTAATGTTATTAATCATAATCCAATGATGACGGAAGTTTGTACGAGAAAAAACTTATAAATAATTTTACACCAAAGTAGCATTTGAACTATTATGCTGGGTAATAGTATGCTTCATTATTTCAGAGGAATTGTTCTTTATTTCACTCTTCTGAGTTTTCTAATATAATATTATCCCTTGCTATTTAAGTTGGATAAATGTGACCTCTTGGCATTATATCTCTCATTCTTATGCAAATTCATTAACTAACACTAGTTTTTGAATGGAAAATAATAATAATAATTATTATTATTATTATGGACATGCGTCACTGCAAAGCTACGTGGAATACATGTATGTGACAGAAAAACTAGAGTATAACATAAAAAAAATACACATATACAGTAAACAAGTCCAGGTAGCTGTTATTGTCACTTATGTAGATAATACACACAACATTGCACAGAAATAATTTAGTCCAGAATCACAGACTAAATGAAATAGAAAAAAGTAATCAAAGGAAAGATCAACGAGGATGGAAAATACAAATACAGCCAAATAACTTTGGAAACACGACGAAGATATCTGACCAATAAAGTATTTTTTTTTTCTAAACGAAGAAGTTTATCATTGAAAACTTACTTTATTCGTCAGTATTGTCGTATTTCAGTCGTCCAGTTTTTTTTGCGACGTGTGTGCATGTATGTTTGGGTGTGTGTGTGTGTGTGTGTTTGTGGCTGCGTAATTTTATTTTCATCTTCATTGTGTCATTCAGAGTTATTTGCATATTTCATTATATACTGTCCTCTTTGTGCGTTCTTTTGATTTCGCGGTCTCTCGTTTTCCATTTTGTTTAGTTTCTGATTAATGACTCAGGTTGTGTTCAAATTGACAATTTCGTATATTAATATTATAGTATTTAGTAACTTTAAGTTCGGAAGTAGTCGATAATCACTTGTTCAGCAATGGTTGAGGTTTGGCAATTTAGTATTTCGGTAAGTTTTGTTACATACCAAAAACTAAGTACTAAAATAAAAAATATGTCATCATTTTAGTCTACTAATTTTGGTCACATGACCTTTTAGCAAACTAAAACCACCTATTCAAAAACAGCCTTAATCCTTTCTGCGAAATAATGTACGTGTAATCGACCTAGCAAGGTTCTGGTTTGTAGAGTTACGTATTTTCTGGATTTCCTGTCGTACACAGCGTACTTATACAGTAACATAGATCTACAATAAACATTTTTATTCAGTTACCTAACCCCATTACTAGAATCATTCGGACAGCACAGAGACAGCACAATTTTTATCACGCAGTAGGCGTGTGTGTGTGTGTGTGTGTGTTGGTGAAGAAAGGGAGGGGAAGTTGATTTCTTTGGTCAACACAAAGTAATAATTTATTGTGCTTTCAAACAATATTATTATCTAATATGAACGCCTTTATTGATAATTTTCAAGGCCAATTTACGTAAATTTTGTTGATAATCCTTTCGACTGTACAAATATATACGACAGTAAGGCAACTCATTCAGATGCAAGACCTTGTTGCTTAATTTGCAAAATTGTTTTCGTGAAAAGTTTTTTAAAAATATTTGCAAATAGTACAACCGGATGTGTGTGACGTTTGCATGATTCGGTGACTTTTTTCGAGATGTTCAGTGTCCACTCCCTTTTCACTCCCCAATTACAATACTGATCCTACGTTTGGAAAACTGGTTTTATCCCATTTTGTTCCACTGAGAGACAGCTAATGCGTCCCTCGTGCTCATCGAAGCCCATCGGAAGGTTGGACGTAGATTCTACCCACACGTCCATTAAATCACGCAAGATAGGCATCAGTGTTTCAGGGATCATAACCGAGTAGGTTCTGTGATCTTGCCGAAATATTGTTCTCTAAGAAATTTAACGTTTATGATAATGCGTGTGTTTCCGTCCGACCGCCAAGGTCAAAGCGGTTACATCCACTATTTTTGCTTCTGGGGACTCAATTCCAGAGCGGGAGCACAACTACGGAAAGATGGCGCCTCTTGCGTATTATTATTTTCTATACAAAGTAGTCGTGTAACGTTTTTACTCAAACATGCAGTGCATCATGCTAGCAGAATTATTGTAATTTCTCTGCATGATGTTGGTTAAAGGTTGTTTTCGATAAAGTGAGCACTTTTGAAATCAACCTTAGGAAAAAGTCACTGCCCCTGCCTGAATGTATTATAACTGGTGCATTTGGTGACATACGCCCAGTAAAGTTGGTAACTATTGATGGAAAATAGTTCCATATCTTAACGCCATATTAAAAGTGTTAGGTAACCATTCATAACAATTTGAATTATTTATTTCGCCCTGTACTTTTTTTTGATGTTTCGAAGCGTAAAAAAGAGCAGCTTTGTGAAATATTGACTCTTTTTATAAATTCAAAGTTTCACTTGATCGACGTATGAATAAAGTGATGAGGCCCATGGGAGTGTTAATTTTACATAAGGCGGAATAATACACAACGTGCATACAAGTAGCTCTTAAGCAGTGCTTTCAAAAGTGCTCATTTTACCGTGAACAGCTTTTAAAACTGTTACGAGTCACGCACTCGGAGCCACAGTTTTTGTGAATGGTGTACTTTGATTCATTGATTCACACCCCTAAGACTAACTTTTATGTTTATATCGTTCTCCATGCGATTGTGGTAGTGATATGAAACATGCAATTTTTGGGAACTGGGGGTTAGTTTTCGTAGTATGTACATGTGAGTTAATACACAGACATACACACATATATAAACTAATTTCGGCTGTATTTTTCTGTCATACAAATCTTGAGACTAAAAAAAAATGTTGTTTATCGGCAATTACACATTAAACCCGGAACGTGAGACAGATGAAAAGGAAATGTTGGAGATTGATAGCAACGGTTACATTTTTATGATAAGTTTGTGTGTTAGACTTATATGCAATTTTAGCCGGGGGCGCAGCATCATCTTGAACTCAGAGGAGGCGAACAGAGACTACCCACTCCGGCATATCGGATGTCGGAAATGTTTTATACATGTATAGTATGTTTTATATTAATAAATCCAACGAAGAAAATTTCTTCATGCAATTTACTATTACCGGTGATATTTAAATTTTTTGATCTCACAGTGACCTTAAAACTAAGAATAGCTGCATTGGTGACTGACAAGGTACTAGTTAAATCATAAGTAATAACAACATAGTTAATTAAGTGGTTCTTGCCTGTGCTTTCTCCCACAATTTCCAATCCCAACTCAAGTTCTACCATTATCAAAATTTTATTGATTCTATTGTATTTGTATTTAGGACCCGTTACCGTAGATTATCAGTACCTTATGTTCAACCTTGAGAAGTTTCTTTAGAAACTTAATTATTCATCGACATGGAAAACAGTACAAATTTAAGATGACTACAGCTAAATAAATATTTTCTAGTGCAGTGATTTCTAACGATATATATTTCTGAGTAAAAAGTATAAATTAGGTACATGAAAAAGAAATTAAAGGTTTCTGAAAAATAAAAACTAAAAAAAGTGCCCACCACAATTTACGAACGTCACAATGGTCATTCTCACCAACCAGACAAAGCAACATTTATAGCAAGGAATGAATATTTGAAGACCCTCTATGCCGAAGAAAACAAAGTTCGTATGTTTCCAGTCACCACTGTTTGACTATCCAACCCAAACCACAGCCCATTACACAGGATGAATATAAAAGAATACCCCAACTTTGAAGGTCGAAATCAAACAACCTACAACCTTGGTTGACCAATCAAATGAACCGCGGAAGCGTAAAGTTTGTTTATCATATCTTCATAACTGTTCAATGTGACAACCATGAGCAGCCCGAACGACATTTACGCAATACTCAAACTCGTTCCACACTCTTGTCAGCATGTCCGGTGTTACGGTTTGGATGGCGTCCGTAATTCTCGTTTTGAGGTCGTCAGTGTTAACCGGCAATGGTGGACGAAACTCCTGATCCTTTATGTACTCCATAGAAAAAGGACGCACGAGGTAAGATCCAGGTTTCTTGGGGGCCAGTGATGAAGAGCTCCACGACCAATCCAGCGTAGCCGCAACATCTCGTTCAGGTATCCGCGAACTGCTAGGTGCCAATGGGGTGGCACACCATCCTACTGGAAAATGAAGTATCCCGCCGCCTCTTCTAACTGAGGAAACAACCACTCTGTAAGTATGTCCAAATAAGGGATTCCAGTAACAGTGGCCTCGTGAATAAAAGAAAGGGCCGGAAACCGTATGTTTGGATACAGCGCAAAACACATGCACTTTAGGGAAAGCAACGTTCCTACTAATGGCAAGGTGAACCGGCACAACGTGCGGATATGGAGTCAGGAGCATCCACATGAAACCACCGATCACGAGCGCGCTTCCCACAAAGTGAATGTGTTTTGCGCTGTATCCAAAGACATGGTTTCTGGCCCTTTCTTTTTTCACGAGGCCACTGTTACTGGAATCCCTTATTTGGACATGCTTACAGAGTGGTTGTTTCCTCAGTTAGAAGAGGCGGCGGGAGACTTCATTTTCCAGTCGCTCGCGGTGGTCACCTTGAACATTTGTGAAGATATTGTAAACTAACTTCATGGTTCCACGGTTCATTTGATTGGTCAACGAATGTTGTAGGTTATTTGGTTTTGTTATTTAAGACCTTCAAAGTTAGTGTTACTCATCCTGTATTTGAGTCATTCATGCCACGACGCTCGTGAAATATGAAATCGTTTGATAATCTTGGTGTAGTTTCGGTTTCTGAAAAATGCTGTCTGTGAAAGATGATAATTTTGTCTTTCATGACCCAAACGCAAAAATTTTCAAAGTAATGCACAACACGTAACCCGTAAACGTATATTCCTAAATTAAGTTTTAAAGTATCTCTTATTAAGTCTGGGATGGAATTGCGCGTTCAAGTTCAAGAAGCGAGGTGGCAATATGGGCGACACTAACACGCGCGCCTAGTGCCTCATCGCTCCTACGCGCAAGGCGTGCAGTGTTTCCGTCGTGACGCTGCACTGTGAAAATTAGACCTGTAACAGTGGGACTTAATTACTAGCGATGAAAGTACTTAGATCAAACTACCTGCGTATAATCGTACTTTTCTCTTACCCCTTAAAGAAACTTCATAGGCAAGCTTTAAAAATGCTATATTTGACCATTTTCACGAATTTGTTTCTCCAGTAATATACTTAATATGACAAAAGTAAAGAAATAGGGGCATTGATAATTGTTATTTTTAATCTTTTCTGACAAAAAGGTGTATTTGGAGAACATTGGTTTACTGAGATACGCGTATTCGCGAAAAAACTATTTCACAAAAAACGCGGGGGTCCAGCCCACTCTTAAGAAACTTTGGTATGCCCTATATTTAAATATAAATATTTTTTACAGGGCAGAAATTAAAATTGATATTTTGTTGCCAGTGTATAAAATTACATTATTGAAACATTAATGTAGTCGTTGCAAAGTTCCAAGGACAGCAAATATGGATGTAAGTACCACTCTGTTTACGGTAATTAATCTTCTGTTAAACAGTGTTTTAAACTGTAGCGACAATGCTATGTCTTTCATGAACAGTTTTCTGTATTAAGATGACTATGTAGCTGCGCCTCCAAGGTCAAGAAGCGAGGGAGCGATACGGGCTACACTAACATGCATGCCTAATGTCTCATCGTTTCTATGCGCAAGGCGTGTAGTGTTTCAGTCCTAACGCTTTACTGTGTAAACTATATCTGTAACAGTGGGGTTTTATTACACGCGATGAATGTACTTAGATCAAACTACCTGCGTATAATCGTACTTTTCTCTTGCCCCTTAAAGAAAGTTCATAGGCAAGCTTCAAAAATGCGATGTTTGACAATTTTCACTATCTTTGCTCCAATAATACACTTGATAAGATAAAAGTAAAAAGATAGTGACATAGGCGATAGTCTTTTATCCATTCTGACAAAACTTCGTACTTCCAGAACATTTATTAATTGAGACACGCGTTTAGGTACAAACAACGATTTCACAGAACATGTTTCAGTAGGTATATAGGGCCCTTAAGAGTGGGCCGGACCGAAACATTTTCTGTGAAATAGTTGTTTGCGCGAATGCGCGTATCTCGGTAAGCAAATATTCTGCAAATACGACTTGTCAGAAAAGATATAAAAAAAAATTATCTATGCCCATTTTTTTAAATTTCTTTTTTTTACTTTTGTCATATTAAGTGTATTCTTGGAGAAAAAAAATCGTGAAAATGGTCAAATATCGCTTTTTTAAAGCTCGCCTAAGCAGTTTCCTTGATCGGCAAGAGAAAAATGCAATGATGCGGGCGTAGTTTAATCTGTGGGGTTTCATCGCGAGTAATAAAGTCCCAATGTTAGAGATCTCATTTGCACACTACAGCGTCACGACGGAAACACTGCACGCCTTGCGCGTAGGAGCGATGAGGCGCTAGAAGTGCGTGTAAGTGTCGCCCGTATCGCTCCCTCGCTTCTTGATCTTAGACGCGCAGCTCCATCCCATTCTTAAAACCTTATAGTCACCGCTTAGAATTATGACGAAACACGAGTTGACGCGAAGCTTGTTTATTGCAGTTTCCCATCGCCGCGCCATCTCAAAGCTTCCTTATGGACGGATGTGGCCTTGAGGCGTTTAATATTGTTTACTAGGGATTACACCTAACGCGTTGTCCCTGTTCCTTTAAACCCCTTTCAAAGTTCAGAAATCCACGGCCGCAGGAAGCAGCCCCGCCCTTCGGCGTCCCTTTTCGCCGCCCACTCGTGGGGTAACTCAATTTGCCGCCGTCATCGGTTTCGGAAATTGAAAGCTGTCGGCCGGAAAAAACTAATTACGAAGATGCCCCCTTGAGGGGCGGGAGGGGGAGCAAATGGGAACGGCGTGGCGAGAGCGTCGGGGATCCGCAGCACAGGCGTCTGCCCAGCGTCCACTAGCGGTCACGTGACGTCCTCGTGATGCCGGAGTCACATAGCCCAGACAAGCACGACACGACAGTCCCGACACGACACTTAAAACTAAACATCCAATGAAATACAAGATAGTTCTGACGTGAGCCCGACAAATTCTGTCGTCCGAACAGCAATTTTGGATTAGAAAATTATTTCTAATTTCGTCATGTCACACTGAGAGAAAATCGAACAAAATATTTGTTTGTATAGGACCAAATATATATTTAGTTGCCCTAGCAAAATATATTGTTCAGGGGAAAAAAACTAAAAAGCAACAAAATTACTTTTGTTCGTCTGGCAAAATATATGTTTGAATAAACAAAATCTCTGCGTTGGGTCAAAAATAACTAGACTGTCAACTAGATATGTTGTTCAATCAACTGTATATATTTGTTTGGCCACTCATTTGACTACCTTCGTTCGAAAATACAGCTCAAGAGTTCGTTTGTATTTTTTGCGACAAGTGGGATAGTAACCGTATTTGTTAGTGTATGTATTGATGCTTAACAGTCGTATAAACACATAAATAAAACAATGCAACAAGAAACTGACAAGTAAAGCTGTAAAATTTGAAATATTTGTTTGCGCACGTTGCCTAATATTTATAGTATATCTATTAAAAGTTCTCCGGCGTCATCAGTTGCCACATTAGCTGGGAATACTAAGGTGTAGTGCGCGGACGCAGGTGATGTAGGTTCGGTACTCGGTCGAACTTGTAAAATAATTTTATATTGGCCCAAACTGTTTAATGTACGTGTAGCTAAACAAATATTTAATTGCACCAACCAAATATTATATTGGGGCAACCAAATAAGTACAGAAAAATAATTTGGATTCAGCAACAAAATATTTAATTGCCCCCATACAAACAAATAATTTTGTTGCACCGAACAAATCTTGTTTGATTCAACAAAACCATGTTCTCAGTGCATGCGGCACGACACACAGTGTGTACAACCTTGCTAAATTAAATTGTAAGGCAAACTTCCCCTGCAATGGCAAATACGCAGCCTAAAAAAACATCTCAAAATTACTGGATTTAACTATTAGAAATAATAATTTTTCCGTTGTATACATTAGCGATAACACTTTGACGCCATCATGTATTCCAAATTTCCCATCTGCCCACCGCCTTTGAAACTAGCGTAGTTAATCACCGCCTTATAAATGATTCCGAAAAATTCTACTCTTCGTGTCGCGTCAGTAAACGGTCGGACAGTAAATTCGAGCAGTCACACTGAAAATATAAATGTCGGGTCGTGGTTTCGAGTTTTGTCATGCCGTGCTGTGTTTGTCGCGGATATGTGACTTGCAACTTGAAACAAAGGCAGGCGAGTTCGTCACTTTCATGTAAAATCCATATTTACGAAATGCTTCGCGTAAAAGTGTGGCAGGTGAGTAGTCCGAGTTATTGACTGTTAACTTTTCGATTCGTGTTCAAATTCCGCTCGTATAAATGTCGTGTCGTGGATGCGAGTTTTATCGTGTCGTGCTGTGTTTGTCGGGGCTATGTGACTCTCCCGTATGACTGTCAGGCGCTCACCGACTGCGGCGTGTTCCGGAAACAAGCCCCATGGCCGTGTTGGACGCGCGCGTGCGTGCTGAGCCCATTTTCTGTAGGATCCGCCCCACAGCCGTGTCTATTCGCGGTATCTCCACACTTTTTGAATCCATTGGAGTGAGTGAGTAAAGAGATTTGGTCGGCTCTTAACAACGAGGTCTTGAGAGCCGATGATTGAGGTGAAAGGGCGGGGGAAACGGGAGATCCCCAAGAAAACCCGCCGACCAACGGCATCGTCCGGCACGATTCCCGCATGCGAAAATCCAGCGACCCGTCCAAGGATTGAACCCGGTTCGCCTTGTTTGGAGGCGAGCGAGCTAACCGCTAGGCCACCGCGGCCCCTGAATCAATTGGAAGTGGAATTAAAATTGGAAAGGGCTTATTTACGTCCCCCGGTGTTAGGCCTTGAAGGCTTATCAGGGAACGGCTTACAAACTAACTTATGACATAACCTAAACTAACACCCAGGCCTTAGCTAGGATTCTAATCCAGAACCTCCTGCACTACAGACCGGCGGTGCACCTACCGACTGCGCCATGGGAGGTCGGCTACTTTTTGAATCAAACCTTTGATATAACGCCTCATCTATGACGAGTTTGGTTGTTTTCTAAATATGCCATGTATCACGAGCTTTTCATACTTGTGTTAACATAACACTATTTTATTTTCGGTTGAACTAAACTTTCACTTATATTGTGTCTGTAAATTATAATATTTCACTTAAAAGTAATATTAATAAAAACAGAGACAAAATAGGTGTGTTGATATTGCCTGGTAAGAAATTGTTCTTATCCAAAATATTATTATTATGAGTGTGCACAAATAGTGTTTTCATGAAGCTGAGGAATAGCGTCAGATTAGAACTTTAGCAGGCTTCATAAAATTTGGCAGTAACCATGAATGTACTTTAGCAAGCATTATTCCGTAACGGAATACCCAACCGAAAAGAGGAATGTTCATTTCGATGTTCGGTCCTTCGTTTCGCACGTATTTCTGGCCTGAGCCAACCTTGGAGCCGTAATAAGCATGTGTGACCTAACCTACGAACCATGTGTGAACAGTAGTTCTCATTGTTGCTCAGAATGTAGTGAGATGTGGTTGTGGTTGTGCATACAAGAGCATTGATTTGGGCATGGGTTTGGAGGTAGCGGTAGCAACTTACGTGTATATTTCCTTGGAGCGATTTAGACGTTGATAGCAATTTTTTTTCTGAGGGAACACTCCACGGGATTTATATTTATTTCAAGAGAGGCAACTTGGTCTACACATCGTTACACTTTATTTTATATGGTAGTGAATTCGATATTTCAAGTCCCACAGTATTGACTCATTCTTATATGTTTCTTTTAGTCGCAGATTTAGGTTGTCTCCATACCAATCCATAAAGGCCACTGAACTTAAGGACAACACAGTATAACTACACTCTCCAAAATTCTGCACACAACTAGTTGGCTGGAGCAAGAGAGGGCGTTACTATAACCGCTGGGGGAGTTGTTTATAGATCTCGACCATACTGATAGGCCTCAGGCAGAACCTAGCCGTGAGGTTTGATGTTTCTTCGTGAGACCACCCCTGGAGGCAACTGCCTCCGAATCTTAACACCGAGTGGATTTCGTTACGCTCGGTTTTACGGGGTCCCGTACACACTAACAAATAAACGATGGTATTCGGTTCATGACGCTGTTACGTTACAGCAAATGCTCGGTTGTATGTAGAAGGTTTAGCATGTACTGTCTAGCGAACGTTCTCGAACATCTGTACATTTGTTTATTCCGAGGAGAGCTGTTGGAGCTGCTATGGTATGTATCTTTTCTGCCTTGGACATCGGGCAGTGTATTATGCTTGAAGTTTAATGAAGATTGTTTGGACTGTGTTTATTAACACACGTTGACATAAGTCAATAATTTTAACTGAGGTAGGAGATTTCAAATAAATACCAACCATTGAACACTTCCCTCCCGAAGAGATTCGAACGAGCGGACTCCTGACTCGAGGTCCGGTGCTGGGCCCATTCCAAGGCGGCGATGTGTGACGGGCGGTAGGGAGTTGAGATGGGGGCCTGGCCCTCTGATGAGGGTGTGTATATAAGGATGCAGGTAGCGGACACCCCCCCCCCCCCTCCCTCCATCCAGAGAACCAGAGAAGACGACACCTGTCCAGCAGCACGACGAGGTTGGCGCGGACGGGTCGTCATTGCAGAGCAGTACGGCGAGTCGTAGGGGCATCAAGGGTCCAATAAAGCAGAGCCAATTAGCACGACTTCTTACCAGGAGGAGTCTTCTAGACTACCACCGTAGCTTGATTAAAGTGGTAAGAACCTCTACGATTTGAGTGCAAGGTGGATTCGGTTAAGGACGTTAGGCCGGGAAAACACTATGAAATATTGTTATAAGAAAGTCAGTAGCGTCTCAATATATAGCAGAGTCAATCATAACGTGGATGTTAACCGTAGTCACGTGTTTATCAATACAATTAAGGTTCCAAAGTCTATTATGTAATAAAGTAAAAGTTGTAATAAAGGGGGAAATAATATTGTGACGAAACTTAGCTCATTGGATACCACTAGAATTACGAACCCCCAGTGTCAACTAGGTTGTAGGAATTGAAGTGATTAGAAGGAGAGGCCTTCTGCTACTTTGCCTCAATCCACGCAGCACGACATACTGATGGAGGCGCTGGGTAAGAGAGAAGTCTGATAAAATTGGTAAATACTGAACAGAAAAGAAGCACAATAGAGAGAGTAAGCACAAAAAAAACCCAACAGGGATGTATAATATCCTCGTTATCTGATTTTTTAAAACTCGCACAAACATGTTTAATTTAAAACACAACACGACGATCATGGTAAAAAAAATTTGACCAAAGAGACTACTAGGAGATAGGACATAGACAATAATTTCATTTGCTCCGCTACAAAGATGTTTATGGGGCCCGATTTTTCGTGTGTGTGGCTACATGTACAGGATGGTCTGCCTAACGTGGACACCCCCCAAAATTTCCGGAACGGTTGGAGACCATGAAATGCTGTTTTCGGCAAATGAAATTACGTACGGGGGGCAAGAAATAATTTGTAAACTTGATTAAGTTAGATGGGCTAGAAGCATGGGGTAGTGGATCTGTACTCACAGCTGTAAGCAAGCAACACGCGCCGTGACTCATCCTGGCACTTCCTTCCATCTTCCGTACCACCGTCGTCCAATTGTTTCCTTTCCGGGGAGAAGTGGCCCAACATTGGTAGAGCTCCCAAGTCCTAAGTTACAGTGATGCTACTATAATACGTCTGAATGTGTTTATTGTAGGTTATGTGCACCCATGGTAGATTTCTACTACCAAGCCAAACTTCAGCACGTATGAATAAAACGTTTTCTCTGTAACGTCTTGAAGTCCAATATCATGATCATTGCAAAGTTTCAGCCATAACCGAGCTCTGATTGTACTTGAAATGAGAACAACATTAATTTAACCGTTTAAATTTTAATTTTAAACAACACACCACAGAAGAAACAAGAAAATGTAAACGTTGTTGGCGAATGTTCACAATATATAGGGTCAACTGATTTTTGCGGAAATACTTCATGACTATAGTCCATTCCCGACTGGAAGATACTTTTTGAAAACGAACCTTTGAAAAATATCTCTAGGCGTAACATGTCAACCTGTTTTTTCAATAACCTGTATTCCGCAAATATATAACACTGTGGTCAACTTTAAAGTACTGTATTATTGAATAAATGAAACTTTATCTTAGTATCTTCTATAACTTGTAATATTTATTTCGCATTAAATATGAATTAAAGACAGCGAGAGCAGCGACTTGTTGGCAACGGCCGGTAAAAAATAGTTCACAGTTAAAATATTATTTTAACTTAGTTTCTTAGTATGCTATTTGTAAACTAAACGATGCCTATTGAAATATTTAAATATTTAGGTAGCCCCGATGACAACATATTTCATTTTTACAGTTTAAAATAACAGTGCAAAATATCGTGCGTAGGCCGTGGTGGCTTGGTGTTTGTGTTATCGACTGAGGAAGTAACTGTCAGCTGGGCGGAGCTTGTCGCACACACTCGGGAAGTTTCGCATCGCTAGTAAACAAAAACATAATGCATGTTTTCAATTGTAGCATATTTCATACTTTTACAGCAATATAATGATTTTCAATTTGTAATTTACAACTGAAAAGAGATTTTAATGTTTTAATACTTATTTTAATATATTTGGAAATGATGGCGGGACAGCTACCATCTGATGTTGGCAGATGTGGCGAGCCATTACATGGCGCGTTGCTTTTTGCCAAACGAAACTGATATTATTCCTACTCCGAAAAATACTTCAAAGTACCACATCACGTTTGTAGATGTTGTATTTTTTAAACCTATTCAGGCAAGTTACGATGTTGTGATAAATCTGTGTTTTCACGGCTGTAATAAAAATACTTTTACTTGTGTTTCGTTAACCATTGTGTGTGAAGGGGCGTGGCGTTTCTGCGTGGTGGTCGTTACTCTGGCCCTGTGTGTGTGCGTGATTTGAAATATTTGATGTGCGCTATTTATACGTTTTTACTGTGAACTGTTTTTATGACGAAGTTAATTATTTACATCCACGTCTGTTTATTTATCACAACGTTGTACCTTTTCTCTAGTTGTTTGAAACACAGTTGTATAACGTGATTTGCCACAATCCCAACAAAATACTAAGCCCAGCCCGATAAATTTCAATAAACCTAATAAACAGTAAGTAGCAATACATAGAAACATGAGCGAAATAAAAATTACGGTAGACTTATTTGTGTGCATGTTCACCGCTATCTTTAAAGTTTATATGACAATACATAAGCGACATGAGTTGCGTGCTTGAATTCACTGTGCCTTTTTCATTGGACTGGTTGTTCCTTCGTTTTAATATTTATTCCAACTAAGGCCGTACTTTTAACGAAATAACCCAACACATATAAATAACAAAAGGTTATTACGCTGACCTAAATAATGTTATAGGCCTAAACTGTGAATATTCCTTAGGGAATGGTTTTTGGAATATGACAGAATTCTTTGAAAAGCTGTAAACAGCAAACAACACATTTGACAGGTATAAAAGTAGAAGTCACATTTCAATGTTTATGTTCAGGTGTAGCGAAAGTATACAAACACATGTACACACACAAAATGGAATGTAAACATTGATTTTGACAGATGCTACATGGCAGTCACATGGCAATGTTTGTTTAAATTTGGCGGAAGGATACGAAACGGGCCTGCAAGTAGATATTTAGCAGGGCTCTGAGAAAGTCTCTTCCAGTCGGGAGTGGACTATAGTTTTGTTTGGAAACGGTTTACCTCAGATCCATTTTGACGATCGGATCATTTAAACTGCTGCTCATATTAGGTGTCCAGCCGCGAACCAGACACTTTTAATATCGGGGTGACCTAATTTGATTGGCGCAGTCAAATAAAAAGAACATCTCATAAAGCTACGAACCCGATAACCAAAGCAGATGTGCTTGTGTGATGTTAACATTTTTACCTGAGCGTATGTATTTTCGCGAAAATAAAGTGTGTCTAAAAATAAGGCAGAGAGGCGGATAAGAGTGGGATGGACTGAAACATTTTCTGTGAAATAGTTGTTTGCGCGAATATGCGTATATCGGTAAATAAATGTTCTGCAAATACGACTTATTGAAAAAAAAAAAAAAAAATAATAATAATAATTATGCACCTATATTTTTACTTTTGTCATATTAAGTGTATTGTTGGAGAAAAAATTCGTGAAAATGGTTTAATATCGCAGTTTTAAAGCTTGTGTATGCAGTTTTCTTAAGCGGCAAGAGAAAAGTACAAATACACGGTCGTAGTTTAATCTGTGGGTTTCATCGCGTGTAATAAAACCCCACTGTTACATATCTAATTTGCACAGTACAACGTTACGACAGAAACACTGCACGCCTTGCGCGTAGGAGCGAAGAGGCGCTAGATGTGCGTGTTAGTGTCACCCGTATCGCTCCCTTGTTTCTTGACCTTGGACGCGCAGCTCCATCCCACTCATAATTGTGATGACTGGCGCCCTTCCACCTGCGTGAACGAACTTACGTGTACCACGACGGTAGAAAACAGGTACAGAACCAGCTTATAATCAGATTATCCAGTCGTCTGTGGTCTTTATAGCACAACGTACTTCTTTGACGAAATAATTTAGAATGATTTAATGAAAAGTCTGCACCGCATGCAAACAGATGTAACTCAAGTCCCTGAAGCGCCAGATATTCGTCAACTTTCACCGTTTGTAGCTTCAAAATTGCATGCCATCTGTAGTATCGTCAGGCTGAAAGAAAGAGCAAATCAAGATGGCAGTGAGAAATAACAGTTCAAAATGTGGCAGTGATAAAAAATATCGAATACAAACACTGATTCTTCCTTTATGCTCCGATTTATGTTGGATATTAAAATAACAAATTTTCTTTGGGAAACTGGGTTCCAGCTGCAGTTACAGAATTGGTTACATAACACACATGAATGTTATTTTTGAGTGGGAGTGTCCAGTAAGAGACTCGGTGCCCTATTATGTACCCCGTGGATAACTGATTGGTGAATCGTATTAATGTTCTATGATGTAAGTGGTTCTTATCACGACACATTTTACAGCTGATTGGTTGTGATAAAGTTACAAGCACTGAGTCGGCTTAAGGTCCAGTCTCATCCACCATGTTGAATTTTTCATTTATGTGCCAGAACTTTTTTTTTTTTTTTTTTCAATAAATAATTGGACGTTGCACATGCCTTTAGATGTACAAAGTTTTATCTATGCATTATCAAGTAATTTTGGAGCTGCAAGTGTCTATTAATAATTTTAAAATGATGCCGCGTAAATTACGTCATAATTACTTTTCGCAAATTCACAGGATTTATGCTTTAACGACAGCGTAACGTATATTGCCGGAGAGATATAGGCTGTTCACGTTAAACTGAGCACTTTTTAAGGCCCTGCTAAATTTTTGCTGAGTAAATTTCTCTATTTTTACCATTTTTTAATACAAACACTGCCACGTTACTAATAAACACAACCTATACATTTCACCAAACCCATGAGTCAACGTCTGAAGCAGCCACAAAATATATTTATTATTGTTTAAAACCATTTAGAAAGGTCTTAAAAAGTGCTCACTTTACCGTGAATAGCGTATACCTATAGCTGCAGTTCAAGATAAGTGTCCCTAAACAACTGAAATACGCTAGAAACTAACACTAGAATATGGCGTGTGAGCATGAGCATTAAGTACAGTAGCCTAAACTAACAATTCAATATGGCGTGTGAGCATGAGCATTAAGTATAGTAGCCTACGTGTTAAACAATTTCTTATTTGCAACACGTGAAACCGTAAATTAACCCTTTCAGACCCACTTTAATTAACAGGTTTCAGATATTGCAAATAAAAAAAATTATGATGCGTGCTGTACTTGTCGACACAACACTTGGTTCGTTGTCACAGCCAATGAGCTGTATATATTGGCTACAGTAACATGAACTAATTATGACCTTGACTAGTAAGACTGATTGCGAATCATTTGCCCACAGGTAAAATAATTGTTCATTGAGCTTCGCAGTGTGCAGTAAAGTCCAAAAGCTACCTACATGTGTGTATGTGCACAATTGTGTACACACATGGTCCGAATGGGTTAAAATGTGTTTGGAAGGACTCGTTCGGAGCCATTCAGGACTTGAAGAGCGTTTAGTGTAAATCTGGGAAAGGGATTTACCAATCCAGATCGATTATAATCCTGACTGGAACTCGGGATAGGGATCACAAAGTCTCGCCAGCGGAGCGGCAATCCATTAGCAGGTGTCGGACCTCGGGCACGAGCTCTTCACCTCGCCACGCAGTAAGGGGAGCGGAAATGACGAGTCCATTACCTCCCACCTCCGACCGCACTATCTCATCGCGATAGTTTGGGCGGCCTGCAGCAGCGCGCGCGACGGCCCCGGCGTAATTCGACCACCCCGAATATCGCAGACACAATCCATTTGCTCTCTCGCGCTGGCGAGTCGGACATTGTGTTCGAGTTTCGCGGCTAAAGCAGCGACACGTCCGTCCCAATTCGGCCGTGAAATTAACGGGGCGACCCTGCAACCACCCTTCGACCCCCGCCAACGCGTGGACGGCGGGCGTGCGTCAGAAGGGGAAGGAGGGGGGGGGGGGCATCGCACTAAAATCGCATTTTCAACCCTGCGTCCGGCGTAGAGGTTTGTCCGAACGGGCGCGGCGCTCTTTTCGAGAACCACCAAATCACCCCGCAGTGGGCAAACAAGGGAGGGACGAAAACATCGCTATCCGCTCGCTAATCAGCCGCCGGATGATATTACGGCGGGGTAGCGCGCGCGTCACATTCCCATTGGCTAACGTTCCACGTGAGTGACGCCCGCTCGCAACCCCGTGTTGGGAAGGGGGGGGGGGGTCCCCTTTCTCCATCGTATTCGGGACAGCTTACCAACAGCTCCCTTTGCGAAAACAATGTAAAAAAAAAACACTTTCAATTGTTATCAGAATTCCATGCCAGTCGTGACAAAACAACATATAGTGTTAGGCTCGAGCATTAATTTTTTATTATGCGTATTTATCCATGCCTATCTTCCAAGCTGGCAGTCACGAACTTCAAAGGGGGGATCAATGCTAAACGAAATTCCCTTCTCGTTGCGTAAATTTTAAAGATAACTATTTCAAACAAAAAACACGTTGACGCAATTTTCTCAGAGAATATTGCTACATAAAATTGTTTTTGAAATAAATTATTTATCCATCTTTTTTTTTTTTTTTTACAAAAACCATATTAAAGAAAAACATTAGTTAGATATTTGATCGCAGTATCATTCCTTAAGAAATTTCAAGTAGATTACTTTTTGTTTGAAATAGATATCTTTAAAATTGGCGCAATGGGAAGGAATTTCGTTTAACATTGAAGTTCGCGGCTGCCGGCTTGGAAGGCAGGCCCGTTAAACGGTAAATGCATAATCTCAAGATATTTTATTTTATACCCTAATTTTAATAAGCATTGTGAGTGAAGAGATTTGGGCGGCTGTTAACATCGAGGTTTGAGGGTCGATGAGGGTGAAGCGAGGTGACTGCATCACTACCGGAATGCAGGTACGGGGGAAGCGGGAGATCCCTGAGAAGGCCCGCCAGCCAGTGGCATCGTCCGGCACTTTCCCCAAATGCGAAAATCCGGAGTAACCCCACCGGGAATCGAGCCCGGTTCGCCTTGGTGGGAAGCGAGTAGTCTGCCCACGGCACCACCACTGCTCTTGACCAGTGTAGTAAGAGTTTAAAAACAAAAATTGCCAAAATAACATATTTTTGAACGGGTATTTTTTTTTTTTTTTTTTTTTTACGAGACAGTCACCTATTTTCGTGCAGACAGATTTAATTTATTTCTGCTGTCACAGGTACATGAGTGAAATAATAGGTTGTGAACTGTGTAGGTATAGGCTGTTCACGGTAAAGTGAGCACTTTTGAAACCCTAGTTACTTTTCCTTTCAACCATATTCTATCCTTTCACTACGCCCCTGCACATTGCCACTGCATGTAACAGGTTAACTATGGACGTTAGACTATTTTTTCCTTGATGAAATATGCTCCATTTGTACTTATCTACCCCGCCCTAGTGTTTATTATCATTTGTTCGTGAATGAACATCCGGTATATACATGTAAGTACTGTATGTGTGTAACCACCGAATGTGTAACCGCGAGACCTTTCTCAATGTTCTACAACTTACGTACAAGTAGACCACGAATAATAATTCGCGTTATTTAGTAGATATTCCATGGAAAAAATATTAAATATCTATGTTGTGAGACGTGTCAGTCAGAACAAGCTACGAATGTCAAGATTTTGCTATTATACGAGACATTGTTACGACATTTATATATACGATGGTACAGCCATTATACGCGAATTTCCGCGCTTTCCGGTGGAATTCACGCAGTAATAGCATTTTCGTGGTTTCGAATGTTAGCTAAAGACACTACTGACCTAGTTTATGAAGAGGGCGGAGGCGCGTGTGTTGGCTCTGTGCCCGTGTAATGACATTGTCTTGTTTCCGATATTCTCTGCTCTGATTCATTGGTTTCCCGTGCCTAATGTACCGAGAACGCTACCATAGCAGAGAATGCTATTAACATAGGCTGGTGGCTTTTAATGTGTTCCTGGCCTGGTATTCGCAAGTACACCATTATACTGCATTTCATTACATTGCGGTAAGTTTTATCCATGAAACATTATAAATTTTTGAAATATTATGTTGAAGTCGCATTTAATATAGCGTGTAGAAAAAGTATTATTTTTAAATGGCGACTCCGTAATTTATTTGTGTTAAATACTATATTTCTGGAATCGTTAAACCAATTTAAACTAAAACTGTTGTGCTGAAGTTCCATTTGTGTCCTTCCTTCAGTCATGAGCCATTCTAAAAAAAAAGCACCACATTAAAAATATTTCCGGTTGTGTAACATGTCTCAGGTGCTGCTATACCGATTCACAACGAATTTGGTACAAGAAACGGTCCTTTTTTTTTTAATTCCTACTAACCCTTTGAGAACCTCCTTAAAATGCTTGACGGTGTAAAGGCGTATGAAAGAAGGCGAGTTATTTTTGTCGATATTTTCTAGTTTCCATATGACGTGAGGATGCGCAATGGAGTGGGAAAGGAAACTTGGTATAGGAGTGTAAAAGTGTCGAAGTAATCGCGGCGGAGCAAATATGACCTGCGGTGCGCAGCGTGTAACACAAGACGTACTGTAGGTCTGGCTGTTTAATGGTGTCTCTGTAAGTTGGCTTTGTCAGCCCGCATGTTCGTCACACCGCGCCGTGTCATATCTGGTTAGTCACGTGACCCGTTTCTGTCTCCTGCCTCTCCGTCCTCGCGGAGCTGTGCGTGTGTGCGTGTGTTTCAGCGAGCACGATCATTTCTTATTTCATAATCTAAAAGAGATTTATATAAGGACCACACCTTAGAGTAAAAGTAAATATTCTTAGGGGATGGATTATAACTTTCCAAATATAGCACCGAAAAGTCGAAAATTTCGGAATATGGGAGCCGAAGTTTCAATGGTCCTAATTAATTTGGCCAAATAAATCACGTTTCATATGATCTAAATATGTTAATTAGGTATCAAGGATATTTATTAACAATGGGTACTTGGGTACTGGTATCCTGAATTTCTTTTAAAATATGTTTTGATGTTTTTGCCAACTTTTTTTTTATTCGTCCAAGAGAAATTAATGTAAATACTGATATTATTTTCAATTTTGTATTTCTGTTGAAAACTGCAATTAATATTGAAAACAGTACCTAAACGCTAAAATAGTAAGAACTATTTTACGAGTTTGCATACACGTAGCTTATTTAAATACTTAATCCCAAATACGCATGAACTGGTAGCGCAGTGGGAGAGTTCAGACAATTCATTAATGTGTTAAGTTTGGACGTGAGTTCTAAATCCAATTGGACATTGTTTTATATTTAAAATGTCGAATTCATGTAATAATTTGGTAAGCTAAGAAAAAAATACATTGTGCGAACAATAAAATTTTTTTATCAATATAAAAAAAAGGCTCTTGTGACTTTGGGCGTATCATTTTCAAATATCGAATTCAACTAAATCTGCAAGCATTGGATTGATGCAACGGCCAGCAGTAATAAAGCAATATTAATATGTGCTATTGTGCTTTTTGATAGACCTATTAAAAGTTTCTGATTAGCAGCAGTTCATTGCCACTGCCATGGTGGGTGAATTATGGACGATATACAATTTATTCCTGGATGAAACATACTCCAGTTGTGCCCATCTACCCCATTATTGTTATTATAATTTTTTATTACAGCCGGTAACAGCGTATTTTAATCAGTTTATTAATTGAAAATTGGGTTCAAGTTCACTGAGATATTTGTTATACTCGGTGGCCAAATAGTTTTCATTAGCGTGTATGTATGTATACCTATATGCATGTATGTATTAATGTATGTATGCATATATGTATCCATGTACGGGAAATTCCGTATACAAACATGTAACTCTTAATCATTGATGCAATAGAGTCAACAGGCCAACCGTTTTAAGTACCAACATATTGCAGCACGTGCCTTGATTCTACCGTTATAGATGCTTACAGAATGGTTGACGTAACTTCTCTGGACAACTAAAACAAAAGCCTTCCTTGGATTTAAATCCGCAACTGAAGAAGTGCGATTAAAGGGCTGGGAATAAGTGACTGAATATGTTACCGTAGGGACTCTTTTGATGACTAGCATAGATTAAATTTTCATATAGGTTATAAATAACACTTTCTGATGTGTAGATTTATATGGCAGTTTGCCACTTCAGAGAACCTGTAATAACAAACTAAATTGTGTGGTCGTACTAAAGTCTAAACTTGTAGGTGGCCCAGTGGTTATACTGCATTTATTGTACTTCAGCTACTTTAATACCCGACCCTACAAGGGTAATTCGAGGGCACTCATGCCTGTGTTATGTTGCGGGCTGTGATGGGTGGACATTTCAGGAGTTATTGGCTGCTCACGGTAAAGTTTGCACTTTTGAGGCACTAGTTACTTTTTCCTTTCAGCCATTTCTTATCCTTTTAACCACCTTTTATAATTAATATTGCCATGTAAGTATTAAACACAGTGTATATTTTCCACCGCACTTGAAAGTTTATGTCTAAGTCTAAAATAAAATATATTGATTATTATTCCAAGTGAGAGGGCTTTCGAAAGTGCTCACTTTACCACGAACAGCCTGTAGTCCCGAGTCCTGACGTCGCCCAGGCAGCGACCACGTGATCTGGTTACAGATCTGGCACCGAGATACCGTTCAATAAAGCTGCCTTCTGACGGGCTGCACATGAGTTTTGAAATTCAAATTAGTTTTATTTTTCAAAGTAGAAGGCAGCAAGTTAAAAAAAAAAAATGTTGACGCTTTGCCCGTAAACTATGGAACGCTTTAGATGAAAATAAGACAAGCAAAGAATGTATGTGGCTTCTGTCATATTTATAGTGCTTTTATATAGTGAAGTCAGTTTTACGTTGGGGAAAGTTAGGTGGTTTTTAAGAACGACATAGCACATCAGCGGCCCAGTACGACTTCCGGAGTGTGGTTAAATTCAAGTTAAATATACATTTTCGATCTAACATATATAGTTATCTGCTTAATTATTCGTAACCAATTGTGAGTTTTGAGGGGCTTACTGCTTGCGGTACATAGACGCAAGCAGAACGTTAAGACAACTGTAATTAATCTGGGGAGCTACTGAAGCAGTCTACATCTGTGGGATATCAGTACGGAGATTATAGGCCTTTCGCGTGTAAAGTGAGCACTTTTGAGGCCCTAGTTACTTTTTCCTTTCAGCCATTTTGTTTCCTATAACCACGTTTTCAAATAAACATTGCCTTTTAAGTAATAAACACAGTGTGTATATTTCATCGCAGTCCGAAGTTAACGCCCGAGTCTAAAATGAAATATATTTATTGACTATTATTCCAAATGAGACGGCTTTCAAAAGTGCTCACTTTACAGTGAATTGCCTATACATTACAAAACCTTACACGTGTCTGTATTGTGTTTAAATCTGTCGATTGTTCTTTAAAAAATAATTTTTGGAAACTTTTGAAACCGACATTTACAATATATTTGGCAGGCCCTATAAAATTGTGGACAGAGAAAACTATTATGGTATATGGGCTTGGAGCAAACATGTACCTTTTGTTACAAAAAAATAGAATGCAATAAAATGTCAGTGTAATCATTTAAATTTCCAAGGTTGTACCTGCAAGACGGCAAAACTACACGTCTGTTTATTGTTTTGCTCTTAGAGGAGATGGGGCATTTGATGCGTGTACCAGTGCGCCCCTTCATTGTTTTAATAACCTTAAAAGCGCAAAAATAACCCCAGTTGGCCTTGACCCTTCAACTAAACATGCCTTTCCACTCGTCTTCTTAACGTGAGATAAGTAAATAACCCCAGTTGGCCTTGACCCTTCAACTAAACATGCCGTCCCCCTCGTCTTTTTAACGTGAGATAAGTAAATAACCAAATTTAATTTCTTATATTACGCTTTAAAATTGTTACTTAGTAGTTGTAATGATTTAAGAATTTTTTCTAAGATTTTATAGCGACTTTGACTTCGAGGTTCAAATAGCTATTAAAAGAGCGTATTAATATACTCAAGAACGTTCCGGATGTTTGAATAGAATTTTAATCCGCGCAATCTTGTTTTACGGCGGTGTACTAACTGTATCATCGCTGTTACCTGGGCTGTAAACTAAGAGCACGATTCATATGAATAACTCATAAGCAGTCGCCATAAAAGCCTTGAATGTTACAAGGCATCTGAAGAGCAAATACTGCGTGCATTAGGAATAGTCCGGAAAACAGGGATGAAGAGCCCTGCGTGTTCAGAGTTTAATGTGCAACTGACGAAGTGAGCAAGATGGTAGTGGGGACGAGAAAGCCACGACGATTTTATAAGCTGCTCATCCAAGTGGAAACTTCGAAGAAAAAAAACACCTGTAGGCTTACGTTGAACAGGCATAATGTAATAATTTCAATTTGTCAACACGATTTTTTTTCGTGTGGTAAGCCTACTGGATGTTAGTGATTTATATTTATCTCGCAAAAAGTTAACTTTGAAACGTATAGCCACTTTACTGCCAAAATGCTACAAAGTGAACTCAGTATTATTGTCATTTGGGCTTGCAGTATAAACGGTGTGAGCTAATGAGTATCATAATTTATTTGGTTTTTAACTATGTTAAAATTGGGCGAGTTTATTGTTGTCGCCAGACATGTTTCGGATCATCACGCTTTCCCGCCTGAAGCTGTCTATAAGCTATCATATTTTTCAATAGAATTTAAAAACTGCACATAGAACTGCGAATGCTTGATGAGCAGTATACGCATAAACTGTTGGATAGAAATGCTGCTGTACGGCATAAAATACTGAAAAATCGCTTTAAATTGGGAGGTTCTTTATAAATATGGTATAAAAGGGGATACATATTGGAATATTTAATCTGTCCGTCAGATTTTTGGTAGAAACTTTTAATATGCCTATGTTCGCCGTTACGCTGAAGCGACGGAATTCTATAAGTGCTGCTATTGCTGTAAACATTTTATTTTCCATGCCAAGAAACTGGCCTTGGCATTTGCTTGGTACAAATCGGCAGAGTATTTACAGTTTTATGTTGTCCCCTAAAATATTAAGTATGTCCCCATTTCGGAATGTTTCTTTTTGTTGGTTTGTAGATTAAGTTTCGTTGGCATATAGTTGTTTTACTGATGTTTGCTTTAAATATGTTGAGTGTTCCAATGTTATGTTTTGGGTATCATTAAACCTCGGGTTTCATAACTAAGAAACAGACGGAATCATGAGAGTTATACAAGAGAGAACTTATACAACCGATTCCTGATATCACGTGGAGGAGAAAATCCACAAAATCTGGATTCTGTTCGAAGGTTTTACACACATAAACTCCTTCCGAATCTGGTAGTAAACGATACACTTACTTTACGTATTTGTAAGTATGAAAAATCATAAAAGCAATTGGAAAGTTAAAAAAATTATAGTTAAATGAGAAGTCGTGTAGCCATCACTCATCCCCGATGTGGACACACTATCGGCTGTCCTCACAACGTTGCCATATGCTCGTGCGTACGATTGTGAATTTAGTGTATAGATATCGAGAACACAACATATGCTTATGTGAAAATTTTGACCCTTATGACCTCAGTAACAGACGTTGTGAATCATCGTGTATATGCACAGACGCATACGCGTCGCACACAATCTCAGTAGTCGAATAGAAAAGTAGACAAATTTATAATTGTTTCTCTCAGGCCTGCGGTTTGATTTAACTCCCTAGGAGTCATAGAGTTGCCAAATGAAAGTAGGAATATACACTATCACACGCAATTAAATGAGCCAGCGACAACTGGGGATTTTCTTACTAAGGTCTTCCATGAAAACTCACAAAATGCAACAAAACTTTGTCATTTGTATGTACAATTGAGTCCTTCTTTACCTTCCGCGAACAAACATCGCACCTATCACTTTCAGGCCCCTTTAACCCGCTGTTGCAAAGAAGAAATTTTTGGATCAGTACTGTACTTATCAATACCAATGGTTTTTCTGATCATATATATGAATATGAATCACTCGCATCCTAAAACATGACGGTTTACGAATAATTAGTTACCCAGAAGGAATGTCATTGAGTACTGAGCCTTGCAGTGTACAGTACCGACCAAAAATACGCTTCCAGTTTTTTTTATATACACAACTGTTTATAGTAGCTCTGAATGGATTGTCACGCAGCGCAGTCAAATTTTATTTTGAAACTAATTTAGTTCTTCTGCAGTCGTGTTCTATTCTTGCCATTTGGTTTTAATAAACACTAAAACATCATCCAGGCAGCCGTTTCAAATGTATATACGACACTACTCAGTAAACATTTTTTTGTGCGTTTTACAAAGAACTCTTTAGAAAGTAGTTGCTAAACATTTTCTATTGTGAATATACAACTGAAGTGTATCTTTACAACACGTTATTTTATGAAGCAGACGAAAAGTTTTATACAGAATGTCCCAGCGATCACCTACCATTGTGAAACACGTGCAGTATGTTCGAATAGATACAATATTTATCTACGTTACAGTAAACCGAAATATACATGCCTGCCATGTGTGACAACACAGCTGCCCTCGCACGGTCGATGTTCTCCTATGTCCGCACAGATTTCACACTACCACCCGGTTTCTTGTCTGCAACAGAAGCTGTAGCGCGAAACTTATCCACCCAGTTCGTGATGGTGTGACGTTCGGGTACCCTCCCGTGTCTTCCAATATTGAGATGTTGCCTACACAATCGCTGTGTGATGACAACAGAATCGTTATGTTTGAGATACACTTCCACTGCGAACATGCGGTGTGTAGGTGACAAACGCTCTATGCTTACTGACAATATCACTCGCCGGACAAGTCTGGCCGTATCACGTCATCCCCACCCTAGGGACACACAAGTACTAGGCGAGTCAAATTGTTAGGTGAATGCTGGGACATCTATATTATAGCTCCATATTTATGAAGAACTCGGGAGCCTACAGCAATACACTCCATTTCTCCCGACTCCACTCTGGTTACTGGTTCCTGCTGCGTGCACTGACTGTGTACAGTACTGAGCAAACACCAGCTTACCTTGAAACACTTCACCACCCGTCGCTGCTTGTAGTGTCCCATCAATTATCGTGGCAAATATTTTCCAAATAATTGTTTGTAAAAATTACAGAAATGTCTACAGTGCAGGATTATAAAAGCATACAAGTGTCAATGTTATGTAACAGAAAAATTATTTTTATATATAATCAGATTTAGTAAACGAATAACCTCTTGGCGTGAAACCGAGCCTGATAGAGGAATTACGCATAACTGTATTTTTTAAAATAAAAACGTTTATTATTAAACTATCTTTCAATACATTATAATAACTTTCTATACATAACAATTGGATCCTAAGCATCCTCTGAGGTGACTAACCCGTTTTCAATGAATGATAAATATGGTAGTCCTACTTATATGAAAACGCATCCACTGTTTCACAGAACTATTGAAAAAGCCTTTAATATTTCCCCAGTATTGCTGCCATAGGATGAATTAAGCGCAATTCTGTTTGCGATCATATTTACCATGACCAGTTACTGCAGGTAGTATACTGCTGGCGCTAAATAGCGAGGCCTTGAGCTCCAATGAGAGCGAAATGAGATGAAGATAGAGCTACGGTGGACTGCAAGATCGGAAGGAAAAGGGAGTGCCCCGAGAAAAGCCGCCGGCCAACGGTCACAGTACTGTTCCTTTTGTTTCGAACTGTGGAGGTGGTCTAGTTTACAAATGCGTGCATTTGTATGATTGCGCTTTCCTCCAGTGCCTAACCAATAATAACACGTGTTAAAAATATGACTGCCATTTTCCAAAAACTAAAAAGCATAAATAATTAGTGTCACTTCCAAGCATGAAGAATAATTTACAGTGTGTTGAACTACAGGTTAGTGGAAGCAACAAACAAGACAATTCTTTAAAAAGGCACAGGTGAGCACAACGAAATGTACAAGTGTATCCCGCAGACCTATACATAGCTGACAATTCAAAACCTAATAGGAAAATCAGGAAATATTTCTCTACGGACTATATGGATTCGACGTGTCTTCTGTTTCACGGGAAACTGTATTCCAGCTGAGGAAAAATTCTATCGCATATGTACTGAAAGTGATGTAAGGTGCTGAAGGCTGCAAGAATATTTTTAAAAACCTCGTGCTCAAGTGGAAACTAAATTGAAACGTTTGATTTGATTGAAAATCAGGCATTGAAGAAAGGCTTTAATTATCTCCACGCTATACGGCGATACAGAAATTAATGCCGCAGTATAATAGACTATAAATGAATGAAAAATACGTTTCATCATCCGAAGTTCAAAATAAATCATAGAGTGACAGTTAATTTCATGGTTCATTTGTACCAACGCCGAAAATACGAAGTTTGATTAGCCTATAACCCATGCAGGAGTTGAGAATGGCTTCGTTCGTAATGCTTGGCGATATGGATGTTCTAGCTGACAAGTGGAGATTTATCACGACGGTACGAATAGAATAAGTTTACAGAAAAATTGAGTTACAATAAAACAAATGTTAAATCTACCTTTAGAAAACGTTGTAATAGATAACGCTGTTCACAACTTTGAAATTAAACAACACTGTAAAAAATAATGGTAAAATTACCTGACAAGTGTAAGGTAATATTCGCAAATTTGTGGGGGAAACATAGTTTTCCTTACGTGTAAGGTAAAATTACCGCACTGTGGAGTAAAATTCACGTACGTGGTAGTGAAAAATCCCATACACGGATGGAAAAATTACCATACGACGTGTGGATCTCCTAGTCGGTTTGTAACTATCTGATAATTGTATTATATATATCACCTTAAAATTAATTTTTGTTGTCTAGTCATACAAGCTGACCAGCATTGCTCTTTATACGTAAGGTATAATTACCGCACTCTGAAGTAAAATTCTCATACACAGCGGTGGAAAAATCCCATAAATGGATGGGAAAATTACCTTACGACGCGTGCATCTCTTCAGCATTTTCTCAGCAATTAAGTCGGAGGACGGGCGGAAGAAACAATATTTTAACACATTAATATTCGTTTCTAATGTCGTGTCGTGGTGGTGTAGTGGATAGCGCATAGGCCAATTGTGATAGAGGTCCATGGTACGCGCCCACCCTCCGGCAGGTGTCGAGGATTTTAGAGCCAAGATTTCGGTTACTACTCGTCAGAAACATAGGTAATAAAATAATTAACACTACTAATACCCGCGTATTTTCTAATATAATTTAATAATACAATATGATTAATATTAACTTACCTGCATGGGATTTTCCTCCGTTTTTGTAAGGTAATTTTCTCGTACGATTAGGGAATAGTACTATACTTGTAATGTAAACTGGCTCCACATTTGACAGGTAATTTTACCTTACACGTAGAGGAAATTATCTTCCTTTATATGTAAGGGAATTTTACCTAGATTTTTTTTACAGCGAAGACTATCACCATTCAGCTTGGCAAAGCAACACAAGCTACGGAAACATTTAATTTTCTGGAGACCAAATATTGATTAGTTATGGTCACGTGGTCCTGAGGCTACCCTGTAACATCCAAAGGAACATTTCTGGCCAAATGTAACTGATATTCTGGATAGCGTGAAATATCTCTGTGAAGATATTTTTGAGAGCATATGAAGGATTGGATACCAGCGTCTGAGCGAATTGGGAAAAGACTATCACGGCAAGGACGTGCCCAATGATACGGAAAACTCAGGTGGTGTCGACAGTGAAAGCAGTGACGACGATGGTGCATAATTTCCTGCAGATACAAAATAAATGTGTGCCATAGGAGATATCATCACGGACGAGTCAAGTGCCTAAGTCATCCATTACACTTAATGTTTTCTGTTGTTATATTCTTGTTGCGGCTGACTGTGATATTCCCGGTAAACTTCATTCTCCCACAGAACTCGCCCCTTTCTCTTTGATTACCTGATCGATAGTTGCATCTTTTTAAAGGTTAGACATTTTATTACATTGCGTAAACTGTCTCTAGTCCGTGCTAGCAAATGTCCCTTTTTATTGTCACAGAGAAGTTTCATCTTGCTAGAAATTTTACGCAACAGGACAGAGGAGACGTTATTTAGAATGCAGTAAAGTAGAATGAAAGAATCTTCGAGGTAAAATTTAGTATCTCTAAATATTTAAGGTTTGTCAACATTTTTTTCCATTTCTAATATTCCCTCCGATTACAGCCGAAGCTTGGGGAGTTTTTTATTGTTGCAGTTGCTCATTAAGAGGCGAAGGACAATGAAGATTTTTGTCTGAACGTGTTTCCAGAATTTGACCTGTACACTTAGTTATGTTAGCAAGTCCAGGGCTTCTTGCCTGTTATAAGTTAGATAGCCTCTACAACATATCTTTTTCTGTAAAATATTTTCGCGGATATATGGGAATATTTATAGGCCTTAGTGTTTATCAACACGTTAGAAAAAGCCCGGAAAAATCGATAATTTGTGCACAGAATAATTTTGTTGCCATGAGTTAAGCGTTATTTCAGAATTCAAAGTTTGAGAAAGCTTAAGACAAATCTTTTAATAATATACCTCAGGAACAACAAAATTAACAACCTAGAGAAAAAATCTTAAGTAAATCTGATATGTTCTTAATTATGTTGTTCCCTGCTTTGGGTAACTTGTGCAATATGCACGGTATTTTAGAATCAAGAAGGATTGTAGCAGGTATAATTTGGTAAGCTATAAAAGCGTTAATTATTTGTATATTAAGATTTCCCGAGGAACGCACAAGCTCTCACAAAGTTTGGAGTTAGTACGTTTTTGTCCGTTATCTGTCGGCATGTCTTTGTACAGTCTGTAGCCTTTGCAGGGGGCCACTATCATGCCGTAATTGCTTTCAAATGATGCCGTAATAGTCTCTAAAAGTTTACCTTTTCGGCGGAAAACAACGGGGGGGGGGGGGGTGAAAAAAAAGGCCCGATAGGAGAGGGCACCCTGCTGGATATCAGCGGGAACTCCAAACTATGAAATTCCTACGTCCACGGGGGAAGGGCCTGAAAGATGAGATCTGTATCGCGCGACCCGAATAGCTTGATGCTCTGCGAGGCTGCGCGCGCTTGTCAGTCTGTATCATTTTCGTTTATTGCGCTCGTTTTTTTTCTTTTTAATTAATTCTTCGTGCCAGCGTGCATCGACGTATTCTATTCATATTAAAGCTGTCACCAACCTGGAGCTATTTTCGCGTTTAAGGCCGTGTTCTAACTTGGCAGTCTGCTGAGCCTCCCCCTCCACTCTCATTCTCACACTCTGGCACACACTAGCTTATTGAGATTTGTGCCCTTGCGAGCCTTCGGCATTATATCTCTGACGGGAAAGGTAAAAAAAAACTGTGAACAATAAAATATTGCCAATCTTTTCCCTTTACTCGAACAAATTTACAGTGTTTTCTTGGAATATTAACTTATTTTGATTTTTTATATTTTTAAGAGGTTGAAAACTTTGACTGTTATGTTCAAAACAGAGTATTCAATCATATGCGCACGCCTAAAATAAACGAAACCTAAACATAATCACGTAATAATTCTTTATGTTCCGTACCATACGGAATATTATTGGCAGTGTACATTTCACAATCGTAATGATTATGTTAAGTTGATAGTAAAAAAAAAAATGTGTTTGAATATTCGATATTAAACTTGAAAACAACATGGCTGCCACACAGGATGTGAAAGTGAGCAGCGAGTGGGCATCGTTGTTCACTCTCCCTCTCGCTTTACCTCCTTTGAGTTGAGACAGTAGAGAGGACTCTCTGTGACGTCAAGAGCGGACGGTAGAGTATTGTTACAATTTCTCTCTCTAGAAATTAAGAGGGTTATACCAAGTTCGTTAAGGGATGGGGGTTTTAATCAAATATAATAATTAATTATAATTTCATTATTTTATTTACATTAAGTACAGCAAAATTCTCTGAACTCAAATTCTCCCAATAAATTGAAATCGCTTACTGTTCACAATTGACACCAATTAATAAAATTTATAATTACCACAAAGAAATCAATGAAATAAAATAATTAATATCAGTCCCAATAGACAGTGTCAACCTTTTCAATTATTGTATAATTTATGCGTCCATATTTGACAGTTCGAATATTTACAATAAAATCAGTATTACACTTCCATTCAGTCCCACCTCAGTTCAGTCCATGTCCCGCCAGTCACAATGTTCTAGAGTCCTCCAAGCACCCTCAAGCACAGTAGACTTCACTTGTCGGTTTCACACCCTCTCGTCCATTCAAGCCACGAACACCTCACTCGTCGTCGTCCCGCAATCTCAGTCGTCGTCCACACTTCTCTTCACTCGCGCACACTCGACGAAGCGGCCTTCATCAAAGACTGCCGGCCGCTGGGTTGCGCAGTATATATAGTGTCTTAGGCCGCCACCTAGAATCTTCCCCAACTTGCGTGATGCGTCACGGAGGGCTGAGACGCCAGCCAGTCTCACCAGAACATTCTTGCGTCGTCGCTAAACGTATCGGAAACTCTAGCAGGCGAGAGGAGGTCTGTGACGCCAGCAAGTCTCGCCGCTGTCGGCATTCACGGGATTCCCAGAAGGGGCCAGCCAGCCACGAGCGTATCGTTCCTGTGAGAGGGGAAGACGTGGTGGATCTCCGATTACGGCGTGGGGCAGCTGAGTCGGCCCCAATTGCAGCACGTAACAGTAGTTTCTCGGCGAATCGGAACACGAATTATGGCTCAGAAGCGTGGGAGCGATAAGGGTGACATTTAAAAGCGCATCAAGTGTGCCATCGCCACTACACCCAAGGCTCTGAATTGACGTTTTTTTCGTCGTGATGCGTGTACCTATAATACTTTTAAAGTGAACATATAATTTTATTTACACAAAGTCTGTAACCAAGTTCAAAACAGGCTGGTATCGCAGTTTAGCTCGTGTCCGGATAGTAGGTCAAAAAACACAGCAGTCTATAAAAGACTATTTTTAATTGTCGGAGGACTCCAAAATTTATTTGTATTGTGTGTGGTATCTTAAAAAGACCATTCCGTCTTCGTCTCGGGTAAGTTTTATTTTCAGATATTTATACATTGGGGACACGTTCAGTAGTTCCGTTTAAAAAAAAAAAGTTTAAAACATACATTGCAATGCGATTCAAGTGCCAGGTAGACGATCGCCTTAAGAGTTAGGAGTATTTAACAGTCGGTCAAGTTTATGACTTGTCCATTATTATTATTACTTTTAGTACGAACGGAGGCTTTCAATCACAGTTTAGCAACATCGACGTATAAGGCAGCACGTTTCAAGCAAGACCAGAACCTGTTCCTTGCATAACAGTGAGCTTATTTTTTCTCTCAGTGAGTACATAAATAAACAGGGTCGAGTATGGATTGTTCGGATGTTTGTTTTTCCGGTCACGTACGCTTTCCTCGCGAGACCACTTTAGCAAGATGCCTGTCTGCGGTCAAGCGCTATACGGTATGCGATAAACTACGGGTAGTTACCTCGGAGATGAAGCGAAGTAAATATGATTAATGGTATTTGGCGATTAGCCGGTGGCCATAAGCGATTGAAGGAGGATGGGTGGAATACTGGCCGCGTGGGGGGTGAAGGGGGAGGGTTCGTTTTGAATTATCAGAGGTGTAGCAAATCTAAAAATGACGTTCCTCAGTAACGTAACGGGATCGAAGCAGACTTGAGTTCCTATAGTTAAGGGTGTGTCTGAGGTTAGACTGGAAAAATCACAGGTTACGTGTGACGTTGGGATCACTATAATCTAGGACTTCACACGTCAGAAAGCCCGATAGTAGCGGGCACATAACATCAAGAAGGGGCGGGAGGGGAGCGAATGATGGCGACAGCGATATTGCCACAGTTTTGGAACGAATATTGATGGCGGAAACAGAACACCCCCGATAAAATCGGTCTTGCCTTTTTTCTATTCGTCAAGGCCTAGCAACGGCTTGAGCAAAAGAGGACCCATCTCCGTTAGAGCATGTCGTTTGGGGAAATATATCAATTGTGGTAAGCGGACAACATGCACATTCGTATACTCTACTGAGCGATGGAGTAAGTGACCAGTTGTCAATTTCTTAGGCATTGCCACGCCATCAGCTAACCGCCCACCCTCCACTGCGTCTATTTTTAAAACAGATACACCGTCTGTTGCCTACCTAGCTACATCTTTAACCAGATGTGACAACCTAAGTGAAGAATCTGCACCAGTTTAAGATTCACGATGCGTTATATTTACCTTCGTTACAGTCCTTAAATTCAGTTTCGTAACACTCTTGCATTGAATGTGTGCTCTGAATATAACTAGAAACTGCATTTTGGGTGCAAAGAACTAGGCTTTTTAAGCTTCTGAAAATATTTTCCTTGTTTCTTCTCAGAACTGCTTGTTTATATATATATATATATATATATATATATATATAAGCTATTCTCGGTTAATTGAGCGCTTTTGAAAGCACTGCTTTGGATCTTGTTTTACTTCTCATTTTGTGGCTTTCTGGAGTATGAAAACTAAACATTGTCATATGTGTAATCAATTTATTCATGCTTCATCCAAGCAAAACAATGGAATTGTTAAAACTGAAAATATGTTATTAATATGTGAATCAATGTACAGACGAATCGTCTAAAACTTGTACCGCAAATATTACGGAAATGAAAGGTGCTATGATGCACTGGTTTCACAGAATTGAAGTTTAGACAGGGAAATTAGAATGTCAATGGCGTTTTTTTGCAGGATTCTATTGCAATTAGTTAACGACCTGCATGTCGGCCTGCTCGTTCACTAGACCTGACCCCTTCAGATTTTTTCTTGTGAGGAACGCTAAGAGGCACTGTCTACTTGAACATACCAACTACACCAGGAGATATGAATTGTGTTACAACTGCCTGTTCTAAAATGTCTGCTGAAATGTTATAACATGTGCAGCAATGTTTATATGCCATACTGGAAGCTTGTATTGTAGCTGGTGGTCTTCATTTTGAACGCAGCCTGTGAAGGATGGTTTTATTTTTCTTCTTCAGAATTCGCAAAACTTGTTTATTCAATTTTGTATTCTTTAAGATAGTACTGATATATGGTACGGTAAAACCGCATAAATGTACACGATGTAACATGTGTTTTCTTGCACATTCAGAAGAAAAGGTGACTCATCCTGAAAGATTTATTTCAGCAAGAACAATTAACTTCTTTCACAACAAACTCAATCCTTACACTTGCGATACAACCACCAAGTGTTAGGATCCATTCACGATTACTTTACGCTTTTCTGAAGTCCTGCTAAAGTTCTCCTTCCAGGATATTCCTCCGCTTCATGTACACAAAACTTAACCGAATTAGTGCGCACTCAGTTGTAATAATATTTTGCATAAGAACTATTTCTTACTAGGCATTACCGATACACGTATTTTCTCACTGTTTTTATTAATATTTATTACAAATGGAAAACAATTTATAGATAAATATAACTTATAAATATAAGTAAAACTTCAATTTAACAAAAAATAAGATACTTTAATGTTAATAAAGGTATAGAACTATTGTGATACATGAAATATTAAGGAAATGACCAAACACGTCATACATGGGATGATTTTTCGAAGGTTTGGTTCAAAAAGTGCGAAGAAACCCCGAATAGACTATAAGAACTATTTTTATAAATTCGCTGCCTACTTACCTATAGGAGCCTACAAGCCACTGTATACTGTAGCACATATGCAGTTAAGAGCAGTAATCTTTTTCACTAAGTCTGTTAATATTCAGTTATATTCCTCGTGCGTTTAATTATTTTTCTTACTCGTAACTCCTCGTGAAAAGTTTATTTCGCCATACAAAATTTGTAAGACTGGGTAGACTGCTGATGCGCAAAATCCTGGAAGAAAAAGGAATATTTTTAAAGCAGGATAGTTGTTTCCTTGGCGTGGAAATGTTTCATAGTTATGAAAGTGCCCTACCTCGCCAGCGCGGAACGGAGGCGTCGTATACCACCATTACCTGACAACGATAAAGACACTCGGCGGATTGTAGTCCGTGGCTCGGGGAGAAGAAGTGAATTGTGTTGCAGAATGTTTACGCCTCCGCAGGGCGCGCGCTCTTCATTGTTTCAACACGCCACCGTCTTGTGTTTTATCAAGATGAAGTTTATAGTCTCGGCGTTCTCGCAGCATCTCCTTCGCACAGGCGCCAGATATGCTCAGTCCCTTACAACTGCACATCCAGTGGCGATGACCTCTCTTTTCACTCTGTCTGTTGCAGCTTTTGTTCGGATTCTCTTAGTGCCCTGCTTTGCTCTCGTATAAAGGCGACGTAATAGAGAGATGGATACTTCGGTACGACTGTAACAATGCATATATGTACAATACATTCTCTCCTATTATACAAGTCTTCCGCCAGAGTGTGCATTTGGTGTGTAAAATCGACCTCTGCGTAAAGGTATGATTTTATATTTTGGCTCTCCCGCGATCAATATTTCACCAAGATCCCTGTTTCCGTCAATGATTGTTCACGAATTTCGATGTCGCAGTTCGATTCTAAGTGTCAGCTGATCAGGAAATGTTTCCGTACATGATTATGCGCTATAGTAGTAGAAGGAGGTTTAATCGGAGTACGTATTCATTCTTCCTACGTATTCATTCTGCCGCTGCTTCACGCACACTTCATCTCACGATGGCCGAGAACATGTCTGATGCCTCGCCAACGATAAAGCGTTTTACAGTCCATGTTGACCTCTCTTCGTGCAAGAAATAACTTTCGGATATCTTCTCCAGAGTGACAATTTTTCTTTGCTTGTCGGTGCTTTATACTGAATGAAATATTACTTTCAAGATTAACTATGCACATTTGAATCCTGAAATTATATCTCATGTCTTAATAATGGGTTTTAAGGGTCACTTTTATAACGTATTTCTATGCAGATAATGCAGTGCACGTTTTTTTTTATATTTACAGATCCTGTTTTTTATGCGATGCCATGTTTGCAATATACAGCTTTATTATAGATTACATAATTTATTTACAATTGGCTTTACATAAAATTGAATAAATACTACAAACAACTGAAGGTTGCACTTCAGGAATTTTTAATTCCCTAATTTATCGTCACTAACGCTAAAATTTGGTACTGATTTTCGCCAGTAAAATGGCAAAGGCTAGCACACAAATCGCCTTAGTTGTGCGAGCTCACATACTTACCGCTTTGCATGTGAGTGTGTGTGCCGGTTGAGTAGCTTACGCCCAGAGTTTATGTTACATTTCCACCGTAAGGATTCCTATTTTCCGAGATAAAACATTTAATTTTTAAATGAAAATACTTATACATAGTTATGTTTGATTTTAGCAGCCGTGTGATATCACTGCAACCATGTTGAAAGCAGGTGACCTTCAAAGATCCCTCTAAATTTATTCTGCAATTCGGCAGCATCATCGGGCTAACTATAGCATGTGCTTTATTATAAGGTGTGTTATATACATTCATTTTTAGAGTAAAAAAAAAAGCATTTGTTACAGTATTCGAGTAAATATTTTTGTGGCCACTGAATCGAAATTTTTTGTGGGCTTATAATATTGTATTTTGATTTTTTTTTTGTTGATAAATGCAAATATGTAGAACCCATAACTTTTTCTCCACGATTTTCAGTTCGTTTTAAAACAAGTGCTTGGGAGATTAATATGTGCTGATGGAAAGAAATTGCAACATCGTGACGGTGTATGCCAATTTATTCACGATTAAACGTAGATAGATATAATATATGTAGCTTCACGACATTAAATGATGAGCAGTACAGACCAAACAAATCAACAGAAGCTAATATAAGTATTAAATGCAGTTAGCGCCACACCAATATACAGTGTAGCCCCTTCTGGCTTCAACCCAGGCGTGTAGACGATACTAAACGTGATAAATATCATTCTGAGGTATAGAGTACCAAGCTTCTTGCACCTGTTAATGCAGTTCTGTTAGTACAGTTGTGCAAGCTTAGTAACTGGCCGTAAAGACTAGGTCAGACGTCGTCCCATCATGTTACAACCATGTTCAGTGGGAGAGAGTCTGGGGTTCGTGCTAGCCTGAACAGTTGTCGAACATCACGTTATTGCACGTCCAGTAATAGCAGTACGTGGACGAGCATTATCCTGCTGAAACAGCACATCAGCTTCCTTTTGAAATAATGGCAGCAGAATGGGTCGAACAATGTGCTCAACTTTGTTCAGTGGGAGAGAGTCTGGGGTTCGTGCTAGCCTGAGCAGTTGTCGAACATCACGTTATTGCACGTCGAGTAATAGCAGTACGTGGACGAGCATTATCCTGCTGAAACAGCACATCAGCTTCCTTTTGAAATAATGGCAGCAGAATGGGTCGAACAATGTGCTCGACTTTGTTTCTCAAGTTACAGAAGTTCTCTATCCGAATATTTAAAAAATATGCCCTAGGTTTTCATAACGCGATGCAAAAATATACGAGCACACATGAGTCGGAAAAAGCAGCGGAAATAGGAAGACGACGTGATGACCGAGCGTGGGTTGTGTGAAGCAGTTTCATGTTCGTGTACACAATGAGTAACAGAAAGACAAACGAACATCACACCTGCCAGTATCCGGTGTCGCGTATCGTTACGCATGCATCTGCGAATGTGAAAAACAACGCTCTGTTTCTCCTCGCCACAGTCCAAAATCCCTTGGCTTTGTTCGTTAGTAGAGTGATGAAATTTGTGTGTGCAGTGTGAGTGGACCAAGGAACGATTAGCTACTTGATCCTATTACATACACTTCATCCGCCGGCTTATTTGTATTGTTAATGGCACAAAAAAATCAACACTGCCAAGATCGTGCGGTAGAGTAAGTATGAGGCAGTTGCATAAATAGTGAATTGACGTAGTTTCCAAGAGATCCAAATAGCCAGTTTGACTGCGTCAGTGAATATTATTATTTTTTATTTGTTGTAAGCTGACCAGGCAAGGCCGTGCTCTACCAGGCACATACAGTCTGTAATATTTGTTATTTCATATTATATATTTGCATTAAGTAAGTTCAGAAATGTTTTCCATGTACGGCTATTCTAAGATGTTACTCTATTTATCACCAACGTACGAAAAAAACATTATAACTACAAGACATTATATGCAAACATCAGACACCCTTGAATTTCAATATAAACGTCAGTAGGTACTATGTCCTATGTTCTAATTCAAGGATCGTTTAATACTATATAATTTTGATCATTAACGTTCGTCTACCCAACTGTCACATAACGATACAGGCGAGTGCGAAACAAGTATTATTAAATTTTCTTCAGCCACTGCCAAATGTTCATTATTCGCGCGGATCCAGCAACAAAAATTTAATCATTTGGCAGTACGTCTAATTCCATTTCTATTGCCTCCAGTGTGTAAACGTTTCTTTTGATACAGTTTGAGATAAACTTTAATGGAAGTTCTCAGTTGAGTCAATTTATTCATGTCCAAAAATATCTCCGCGCGTCCCTCCGTCTTAAAGAAATGATATGACTAAGAAGTATTGAATGTATGTACTGCAACGCGTTATACCATACTAAACGATTTATCAGCGTCTCGACTTCCGGCAGTACAGCGGATGAAATGGCGCTTATAAATGTGACAAAAAGATGAACCCCTATGTCAAGCCCTATTGAGAATGTTCTGTGATCACAACAAGCGCAACTTTACCGGCAGGAAGACCAAGCCTGGAGTTCCTGTATCTGTTCATTTAACTAAATAAAGAGTAGTGTCAACGTGTATCTTGAATGGATCGATAGTAACCTCAACATGGGGAGACCGAATCAGAAATCCTGTCGTCTTCATCCGTCTGTACATACAGAGTAACTTCGACCTTAACCTTCGAACTGTAACTTCAAGAGAACGAGTGAACAAGGAATACGTCTCTTAGCAAAGGGAAATGCTTTGCAATGCACCAAGTCTAAAAGCGTCGTGAAGTATAAAGTTACGACCGAGAATAGGCGGTAGGGTGAATACAAATGCCAGCAAGTGCCGTGCCTCAAAAGCTTGTTTCGGAAGCGGAAGAAAGTTATTTCGGTCGAGCTATGGCAAGCGGACGAAGGAATTAAGCGGGGCCACTAAACAGATGATAGCTTCATTGTAATTCCTCGACCTCCCTGGAAGTCAAGGGCTGTGATAAACTATATTCTTCACGAGACGAGGGGTGGCTGCGTGAAGGGTGGGTTTGGGTCCACGAGGGGGTGGGGTGATGGTGGGGGGGCGGGGGCGCAGGAGACAAGGGAACCCCTGCGAGTTAGCGCTCAAGACAAATGGCGCGGACCTGAGGGGTGGAAAAGCCGTAAAACAAAAAGGGAGGGAGGCCCATGTCTTAGCGGGATCCTCCGGCTACGAAGGCGAAGGGAAGTTCTTACGGCGCTGACAACTCATTTCGCCGCAGATATTAACCCCTGAGGCCGGCCGGTGCCGGCGCTGCTTTCCGAAGAGTAGACGCAAGCGCAGGTAGCTATAGTCCATTCACGACTGGAACAGACTTATGAAAATCAACCTTTGAAAAACACCCTAACCATTAGCTGCATGCATAGCTAGTAAAAAAAAAGAAGTGGTGGGAGCGGGTACAGTACTCGCACCCATTACTTTTTTTTACTAACTATGCATGCAGCTTATGGCCAAGATGTTTTTTCAAAGGTTGATTTTCATAAGTCTGTTCCAGTCATGAATGGACTATAGCTATCGTAGTGGCGGATGGGTTCTGGCGATATCACTCTTCCTTTGTGTGGCTGATTCGTTGATTATCCCTCCCTAACCTATCCTAGTTCTAAATGTTAGTGTACTACAAGGTAAGGTAAGGAGCTAATTGCGTCTCAGGTCTAGGCCCCACACACCTACAGGGGAGGGAATCTTTGCAAGGAGGCATGCATCGCGGCAGAGACGGATTGGGCATCCATGGCCACAGTTTGGAGCCATAACTACTTCCCGATGTGTACCTATAGTTAACCTATAACCAAAAAGAGAAATGGAAAAACCGGCGGAGACACCGTAAAAACCCTTTCGACAGAAAATAATTTAAAATTATTCCACGCATTAATATAAAATGCTACAAGAGGCTGTTAGGTAGGAACATAGCTAGAGAAATACTAGTAAAGTGGGGGCGGACCTTATTTTCCTTTGGGTTGTGTTGTTCTGTCTTAACAAGAGTGGTGGGGAGACATCACTCTGGTGGACGGAAATGCGCTATGCCACTTCCTATTACTAAGCTAGTCAGCAAACAACTGCAATGCCATGCGTAGCTAGATCTATTTTCTCCAAGACCCGTATTTCTGATTGCTACATATTTTATAGTTTCGCGTGCTCTTCCATGTAATTATTCTAAACTATTAAGTTATTTATTCCATCAGAGTTTTTAAAATATCTATTGTTAATGAGTTTATTTTTATGTCGGGAAGAAAACCACAAAATTGTGAAAACATATAAAATTCCTTGCTTAGACAAGGCCTTGCGTTGACGTTCTCAACCAATAAAGCCATAGAGTTAAACAATTTGAGGTTTTCTGACTACATCCGAACTATAAACTGTGTTGAGGTGCGTGCACGACACTTACAATTTTCTCTTTCGGCAAGGCTTTCTATACATTCATGACGACAATATTTCTTCTACCGCTTAATCAAAATATGGAACAACTGCAAGAATATAGTACTCGCATGTACCACAAAAAGTACCAAAAAAATCGCTATCACTGGTATAGCCATGTACAAAGTGTATTGAGATGAAACACAAACTCGACACAGAATAAATCGTTGAGTAATCGACCGACGTATAAGCATACACACGTGATAATACTGGAAGAACTTGTCTTAGAACGAAGCAAACGATTATCGACGTTTTCGAAAGCTTTGGTACGTTAATAATAGGTAGTACCAAGGAAATGGTAGATATTGTAATCAGCGGCGTGTTTCTATTTTTAAAATTTTTCGTTTATGGCAGATGCAATGATGCCAGCATCGCTGGCCGGGCGTAGCGGAGTTAACGATAATCTGACGTAGGTAGGTGACCACTTCACAACGTGCCATGGCAACTGACACCCCGCTTATTTTTTTCACGACGTAAATCAGCTCCCGGTGAGTAGAAAAGTTAGTGAGAAACGCCCCCCAGGACAGCTGGAAAGTGCCAAATATGGCACTCACTCACTCTTGCGTTAGTCGCAGTGACCCGATAAGTTTTATTATGACTATAGGCTGTTCACGGTTAAGTGAGCACTTCTGAAAGCCTTGCTTAAGATCTACTTGTATATACGTGTATCCCTCCGCCTTATGTAAAATTAACATTGCTATGGGCCTCATCACTTTATTCGTGCGTCGGTCAAATGAAACTGTGAAATTACTAAGTAAGTACATACTTTACAAATCTGCTCATTTTTACACTTCGATGCATTAAAGAAGCAGTAGGTGAAAGAATTAATTTTAAGTTGTCACAAATTGTTACGTAACACTTTTTATTCGTCGTTAAGATATGGAACTACTTTCCATCAACCAGCTTTACTGGGCGCATGTCACTCAGTGCGCCCATTAAATTATATGCATGCGAGGGCAGTGACTTTTTTTTAAGGTTCGTTTCTTAAGTGCTCACTTTATCGTGAACAGCCTTTATCAAAGTGTATAGTGGAATTTATTGCTATATTGGCCACGCGATTTCAGCATATACTGAGTAGTTACGTTTTCAGGTAGGCCTATAGTAATCTGAAAATGTCATTTTTAGCTACATGATAATTTTTGCTATTCACAAGACGGCTTGGAAGACATGTTTTCGAGTTGTCTTGAAGTGTATATTCATTTCGTAAGAAAATTAAGTATGTGTTCAATACTTTCTGTAAAAAATTTGTTTGTGCCATATTACAAGAATTTCACGTACATACGAGAACCTTTGGAATGAAAATATCGCTGCCCAACCAAACTCACATATCTTCCCTTGTGTAATTATCATTATTATTTATAACGTTTATTTATAATGTTTTACAAACTTTGTTGTTGTTCATCAAGGTTCTCTGAATAATCTACTCTACGGTAGTTATGTTCAAAGAAGTAGTACAACCTTTAATACACACATAAATAATATATATAGTATATAACGTTATAGTATATAACGGCAACGCGAAATAGTATCGCCAAAACTATGGAATGGCGGTCATCGTAACCTAAGTCATTATTGTTGCTGAGGTGTTGATGTTTACAGTCCAGCACGCCTTTCTCTTGTCGACTTAATCACATTTCAAGGTCACGAACAAAGAAGACTTTCCGTACTTTCAAACGGATTGTCGGGCAATGCACTTGGTTTCTTTATGCGAGGAGTCAAATTAATTCCGGTGTTCCTGGGGAAAATATTTATTTTTAAGTATGTGTTAACATTTTTTGCTAGATTAAGTCATTAAATTTACGGCTTACTCTCTTAGTTAATGAGATCAACATTTTTGTAGAAAGTTTTGATACTATTTAAATTAATTTTGGTGTGTTTTGTGGCTTAGTAAATAATAATATGCAAGAAATTGAATCAAAAGATATTTTTACCAGTTGTGAATAAAGAGGAATCGTGAAGGTATTGTTTATTTTAACTAATTTAATCATTTGAATTATTTATTAGAAGTAAGTTTAGGGTAAAAATAACGTAGGAATGTTTTTGCTTTATTTATTATCGAGCTGTCGAAATAATAAGCGGTCAAGACGATATAGCTATTAGAAGGATTTACAACATAGCAGTTATAAATTTAACGGCACTTTATTCAGAATTATACTTTGGGGGTGGCGTGTTGTTGGTAATACCAGGGTTCTTTATAACAGTGTTTTAAAGGCAACCCCAGAGTTCTTAAACGTCACAGAACCCTCGTGAGGTAGAAGGACCGCTGTTTGTTGCTCCCTAAGGTTTACGAGGAACTTAGGTGGGATTTAGCGGCATCATTTTTGGAAATTGTGGGCAATTTGAGCACCGGCTGGATCGCCCCGAATCGACAAGCTTTATTGTCCATTCCTCCAGCCCGTTCGCTAAGTCTTTTGTCTGACCGGCAGACTGTGAAACTTATAAATAAGGTAACAAAAGCAGCCTTACTTCTTTTTATCTCTCCCACGCTTTTCCTTCTATCCCCTTCCCCTCTTAATCTTTCTTCAGCGGCATGTATTAACTGGAGAATACCCGCCTTCTACGCGATATTTTTCTCTGTCGAAAGGAATTGCTGCGCAACAAATTAAACCCCAATCAGATAAAAAAAAAAAGGGGGTTTTGAGGTCTGGTATGTAAGAGGGGATTGTTTCACCAACACCTTTTGTCGTCGTGATCTGGGGGAGGCAGAAAGACGTAGGGCGGAAACGGAATTTCCAATTTTTTTCTTCCAGGACAGGTTAAGGGGTGAGTGACCAAGTCAAGGATACAAACACGGGTGCCGGCATTGTACAAAGGTTTGATGGTTCTGTGTGTTGTCTCGTTTACGTTTTTTTTATTTATTATTTTCTGTATTTAATCAAAACGGAGAATTCTAAAGAAGAAAAATTCGAATCACATTTAAGAAGATTAAAGCAATATAACTTCAATTGGTGAAAAACCTCCGTAGTTGTGGATGTATCTGTTTTTACCAATAATTTTATTTTAAATCTGGTTTTCGTATTTGTTGTTCGTGCTTTAAACTATGTCCTGGAGTTAACATTTTAATGCCAGAAATGTTTTGCCATTTAAAATTCATGGCACTTGATAGAAAACAACCGGCTCGTTACTGAATAATACTATGAAAACACAGAAACACCCATGCTGTAAAATTATTGATAAGGATGGTATACAAAACATGAGTACATTGCAAATACTAATGAAAGTGTTTTAGTAGAGGTTTGACTCTCCTGCAAAACCTGCCACTATCACTGTTATTTCATGAGAAAATGGCTACTACTATTCTTATTTTGTATTAATTTTCTCTAACGCAGAAGAATAATAAATATGATTTTACAACGACGAAGCATTAATCATCAGATCATAGTCAATGAAAATGATAGTATATTTTCTATATATCCTCACATAGGTGGATTCACGTATGAATTTATTTACGACGAAGTAAAATACCTGCAAGTGTATAACATGTATTATATTCTAGGTTACATGGCGTGCACAATTACCAGAGTCAATTAGTTCTTGGCCCGACTGTCGCCCCTAGTGTAGGCAGCCACGCACCGACAGGTCCACCAACTTAATAAACTGCACTATGTATGATATGTGCGCCTATTTTACGATACTGTAGCTACTTAAATGCTCACAGATGGGCAGTGCACTGCTTGCACTTGCTCTGTGATTGTAAAACAAATTATAGCTTCGTCGTGGGTTTGTGATTTATGAATGGAAAACCACACTATGAAAATATGTTTATATATATTTTTGTAAGTTATATTACAGTGGGGCTGCATGCTCATTCTCCTGCGGAAACTTATCGAAAAATAATTTTTAAACAAGACAAATTGATATAGTTTTACGTACAGTTCTGTAAAACGCAGGAAGTTCTGTGAACTGACAGCATGGCTACGAGAAGAGATAGTGGTTCAGTTATAATGGTCGCCCGTCAATTTACAAAGAAAAGTAATAATTGGATAATCGATTTGAGTAATTTTTGTTTAAAATAAGGAAATATTTTTAACGGGCGTACTGTAAGAAAATAGACCATAGTGAGTTCTGGCTGGCACTTGTTTTTTGCTGGCTGAAGAGGCAGTTTTTGCGGCATGGGTTGGGGTCCCTGCGATCCGGCCATCTTCTTGTTGCGGGAAGGCGGGCCCTCCATCGTCCTCACCCTCGACTCTGCAGCAACGCCGCCGTGTGAATAATACAGAGCGACGGGCTACCCTAAACTGTTCCCCTGAGCGTCGTTGCCAGCGCCGTCGCCATCCGAGGTGAAGAAATCTCATTCCCACTCTATCTCCGTTATTCCTGGCCGCTCCGCGTCCATTCCTTGCATTTTTCTTCCCCCTCCTCCCCCCCCCTCATCCCCCCCTTTTTTTTCTTGTTCGGATGCAGCTGGTCACGAAACTAATTCGTATGCCGCACCGCGAGTTTCAGCAGTGTAATAAGGCGGTGGGGTCTAGCGAAGATAACCCCTTATCCCGTTTGGCGTGCGTGGAGAGAGTACAGCCGGCTCAGCTGGTCAGTGCTGCCAGTCCGTACCAAAATTGTCGTTTGGTACCATATTTTTGCCCTCGTACCATAAGCGATAACCACCTGCCGATAATAGCCAAATGTACCATAATTTCATTGCGAACGTAACGAAAATTCCTTCCGAGACAAAATGCTATATGTGCAACTGTGATTGCCAATCTTTGGGATACTTTTTTTTATGGCAGTGGTATAAAAATACTGTTCCACATGAGTGCGTGAGTGAGTGGAAAGGTTTGGGCGGCTCAATATCGGGGTCCTGAGAGCCGATGTTGTGTCCCACATGAGAAAGTTTTGGATCTGCTGAGGACTGATCCAGGCTACAGCCCATGGCGGGACGTAGGGCTGATAACTGCTCCATCACCTTGTCCATCACCGAGAACCCTCTCAGTACAACGAAAATAATTTTACAACTTCCGAAATTATCTCTGAAACAGAGTTACAGGGGTCTCCATCGGGATCTCTCAAATTACTGTGTTGCTGTTTCAATTGATTTACGCGCCTCTTCAGGATTATATTTTAAGGCCGATTCACAATGAAGTAAACATGAGAGCTCGTTGCGTTAACTTCGCGTTTTCGTTCTGTTCAGGTATAGTTCCCGCAACCGTGTATTCGCATTGAAATAAGAGCGACGCAAGTGTAAGTTTTCCACTTGAGAAATTGACCCAACAGGAACATGACAGCCTCTTCGAGTGTCGAGTTCTTGATAAACTGAGCACTTTTGAAAGTCCTTGTTAAGATCTACTTGTATGATCATCGAGTATTCTTCTACCATATGTAAAATTAACAATACCGTTGGCCTGGTCACTTTTCACGCGTCAGCGACGTGAAACTGTGATATTATTAGAATAGTAAGTATTTTACAAATTTGCAAATTCGAAAACGTTATGAATTATAAAACTATTCAGTAAAATACATCTTTTTATTATTCACAAATGTTTACCTAGCACCTTTTTAATTAATCATTAATACACTAAGTTACTTCTCCGTGGGCCTGTTAAAAAATGTGCAGGTGTTGCTAGTGACATTTTCCAAAGGTTAATTTCAAAAGTGCTCGAATAACCGTGATCAGTCTATAAGTCTGAATTGATACTTATCAAAGACGAATTTTTATTCATTCCAATGTGAACACACCTACGATATTATTTTTAAAAAAATTGACATAGATTTAATACAATTTCAAGATGGCGAGGCCCTGTTAACTCCAATAAGAATCAACGTTTAGAGCGAGTGCTGTCTGTCCTTTCCCTTCGCCACTGTCGATAACTTGTGGTCCTGCAGACAGTCAAGTCGGTTGGCAGAGATGTCAGATGTCTGCGAACGCTTTCTCGATCCCGCGAATGCCTCCTTTCGCAGACTGAACTGACGGCCGTTCGACAGGGGAATATTCTCTGACAACGTTCAGCTTCGGCCGGTGTGTCGCGGAGGAAATGGAGACGCCAGTATCTCGCCCGGGCAACCCAACTTCCTGGCCGGGAGAATAAAGTTCTCGTGACAGGAAACGTCTTGGGAGTCTGGCGCGGAGACAAGTGAGAACTCAGCGGCACCTATCCAACTTCCCGCGACCGATGTGAAAGTCACCGTCCGCCATGAAATATATAATGTCCGCGCTGTCGAAAAGATTAATTTTTTTTGTCAAGGAAACGATGCACCTTTTTGTGTGTCACGTTGCGTGTCTGAGACTCTCTTATAGGCTGTTTACGTTAATGTGAGCACTTTTATAATCAACCTTAGGAAAAACGTAATTGCTCCTACCTGCATGTATTTTAACGGGTGTACTGAGTGACACGCAACCAGTAAAGTTGGTAACGATGGAAGGAAAATGCTTCCATATCTTAACGTTGAATAAAATGTGTTAGGTAACTACTTGTGATAACTTAAATTATTTATTTACTTCTCTGTTATTTTTTAAAAGCATCGAAGTGGAAATGTGAGTAGATTTTTAAAATATTTTCTTTCGTAAGAATTTCAGTTTAACGTGACAGACGGATGAATAAAGTGATGAGGCCCATGGAAATGTTAAGTTTACATTAGGTGGGATAATAAACAACGTGCATACAAGTAGATCTTAAGCAGGGCTTTCAAAAGTGCTCATTTAAATGTGAACAGCCTATAGTAAGGTACCTCTCTCGTCATATGTAAATCATTGTAATCAGTATTGTCAATTATAATTCTTTGAAAATCTACGGAATGTTTCAGAACGAAAATGGAAGTGGATATTTGGTTGCTAGTTTATAAATTTGGTTATTGAAATATAAATGTGGTCATTGAAAGTGTCTAATTTAGTGAAAATCTCTTCCTCTGTTTACGGTACGTATTATTCAGTAAAACAGTTTTCCCAACTATAGCGACAATACTGTATCTTGAGCAGATTGAGGTGTTAAAGCCATATAGTCACCGACACAAATTCTGAGGAAACACAATACGCGCAAAACTTGTTTGTTATTTTCCACCATCGCAGTCGCAATGCTTCCTTATGACTGGACGTCCAAGTGATTACAATTGTTTGTAGGCTGTTCACGTCAAACTGAGCACTTTTGAAAGCCCTGCTTAAGATATACTTGTAAGCACGTTGTAAAATTGACGCTGCCATGGGCCACATCACTTTATTCATGAGTCGGTCAATTGGAACTATAAATTTATTACAAAAATAAATATTTCACATATCTTATCATTCTTACACTTAGATGAATAGAAAAAACAGAAAGCGAAATTAATAATTTAAGTTATCACATATGGTTTGCCGACATATTTAATTTGACGTTAAGGCATGGAACTACTTTCCATTTATCGTTAATAACTTTACTGGGCGCATGCGACTCAGCGCACCCGTTAAAATTATGCAGGTGGCAGCAGTGACTATTTTCTAAGGTTGATTTCAAAAGTGCTCACTTTATCATGAACAATTTTTACTAAAGAGGCCCCTTAAGGCACAAGTAGAGCGTTCTCAATGCAGCATTGCAGCCAACTGTACAACACCCAGAACTCATTCAAAGTAGTACGCACTACTGAAATTGTCAGAAGAGTACAATATGTGTTGCATCTGAAAGAAGAATGCATATATTGGATAACCTAAATATTTTGCTAGAATTTAATTGTTTAAATTAAAAAAAGTTTACATGAGTCTAATTTTTTGGAAATTTAAGCTTTTTTTCATTTTATACGCTTCAAAAAGAACATTTTGCTACACACGCCCTTCTTTATCAATCAGAACCATCACATGAATTACTACGATTGTATGTAATAAAACATTAGTTAATAACATTTAACAATATTTGTAATCATATGCACACTCATCTCAGCTAAGAAAATAATTACTTTTATATCTGAAATTAATGAACTTAAAATCAGTCCTCAAAATTATTTGTAAACATAAGCACTTATATTTTCTTACCTACAACCACGATAATTTATTATTATTGTTCTACTTGACAAAGTATTTTTTAAAGTCCTGCTGAAGCATCCAAAATGGAAATATGCTTAAATCTTGATCAGAAATAATGGATTAAATTAGTCAAATTCTAGCAAAATATTTTACAATGTTACAAAATACCTACATTTGATATAGGAAAATTCAGTGTAATTTTTTGACCATTTTTGTAGTTTGTGGCACTACTTTTATCTTGTGCGCATGAATCCAACATTGAACTACTTCAAAGGAACACAACTATCAAAGTCACATGGTCAACTACATGGAACGTGTTTGTTTATATTTTAATTTTTAAAAGATAACCCCTTTCATTTGAATAAAATACTTTTGCAATTTTTAATTTAATCAAACTGCATTACAAATTGGTGAGGAAGTTTACAAACATCTCAGTGTTTTAACCTCAAATCGTATCCACGTAGTTTTCGCTAGACGTGTTGGCAGAAAAGTAGTTCAATGTTGGGGCATGGAGATTGTCCAATACACTCTAAATCGGAATCGTGAGAATTTCACTGTTTCAATCAGTCAAACGCATCTGACTGATTCAGCAGTCACTTCATTGAATATAACTGATGAATCAGAGAAAAAATGTTAGATTTCCCTCACTTATTGATTCAGTGACATTTTCCACTGATTCATCAGTCATTTTTTTCACTGTTTACTCAGTGGTTTATTTTTGACTGATGGATCAGTTAAACAACGTGTACAAATTTCCGTCAAACAACGTTTAAAAATGGCCGTTAAAGAAATAAACTAATAAAATTACTACAAATTACTTTCTAAAATGTGTTTCGTCTTTCAAACCGCCATTTTGTGAGGTAACAGAACACTCAGCCATTCATTCCGTTTTTACACCTTTCATTTCGATTCCACGTAATCGTCACAGCGCTCTGTTTGAAGGTTTTAAGTGCATATAATGCGGTGAAGAGAGTGCACTCGTATATACTATTAGTTTTAACAATCCTAATGGTACAAATTAAAACAAAAACGAAAATGAAGCATATACGATTTAAAACTTCACGAATTTCGTAGCAATATTATAAGAAAAATATTTTCCTTCAATTATTACACCTTGGCATGGTAGTGCAGATGGCAATGTAACGGCATTAACGTGAAATGAACAGGGTGTGCGAGCTCGATCCTGGCCACGTGCCAAGTTTTTTTACTTTTTTAAATTACGGTAAATTATACAATATGAATAGTAATCTATCGTAAATATGTTTATTTCACGTAGTTATTTCGCTACATTCAATAAGAACAATATTTAATTCGCCATTCCAGTCGGCTGTCGCTTATTCAATAAGTGAAATTTTTTCACTGAAACAATCAGTGATTTACCACTGATTCTAAGTGGAGCCATTTTCACTGATTCGAGTCGTTGAATTTCACTGCGAATCAGTGGTTTACTACTGATTCGATTTTACAGTGTAGTAGCTGGCGTTGAATAACCGCTTGTAACATCATTCGTTAACACGCACTTGAAGGTGTGTAGGAAGGTCATCAGAGACAGAGCAAGTGAACCAGTGAAGCAGGAACGGGGAAGGAATCGGCCAGTGGCGACGCGTGTTATAATTTCATGGGCAAGCTACTGCGTGCAGGGGGCAGTAGTGGCGTTGATCTCCCCAATTAAGGGGAGGGGGCCTCCCTCGGGAAAATTAGGATTTCAAGGTGCAAAATGGTGCCATTAAAAATTTTTTTTTCGTACCTTAATATATAATACACTGCTTGTAAAAATATTAATATTTTTTAACATAAAATTTGCCCGAGTCAAAAATATTACAAAGATACCTTCACCAAACCCGGAACCTTGTCCACTCAAAATCAATATTATTTTAATACCCTTCGACAGTGAGGTATTTATTTACATACGAAGCAATTTTGTTTGTACAGAAGTGTAGACAGGAGAAATCATCATTCGTTTGTGTAAAGTAGGAAATCAGTCAACGCGAACGAGCAGGAGGCAGGAAAAAACGAAGCAGGTAGAGTGCGCATCAAAAAATAAGATTCTTCTAGCACAGCGTACGGGAAGAGAGCACAGAACGGGATGTGCTCAGTGATAGCCTACAGGAGGGAGGGAACACGAGAGGAAGGGTAGCCGAAGTCATAACAGCTGAGTTGAAAACATATTTACCATTATCCTTGCGCCCGTGTAGGTTACCGTTTGCATCGTGCAGCTGTATTTCACCGAAAATAAACCGATGATTATATTTCAAAGAACTGCAGCACTGTTGCGAAGATATAGGGACATATGAGCAGATCATGCGGTGTGTGTGCGGGTGTTACATGTCACACCGCGGGTGTAAAATGTGTTTACGATACCCTTATGTCCTTGAATTGCTAATCAGTGTAATTCCACGCACAGACACTGAACATTGTCACCCAGAGCAATAGTTCGCGCCACAGAGATTGTCTCGCAACCCGATACAAACGTAATACGCCTGGATTAGACAACACACACATCCCACAGGCCACATCACTAAATAGCTACAGGAAAATGTGTCGTGAAAAGTCGTCTGAACATGTGGTATTGATACATTCAAACATGTAACGGCTGTTCACGATATAGTGAGCATTTTTGAAATCAACCTTAGAAAAAAATCACTGCCCCTACCAGCATAGATTTTAACGGGTGACCTGAGTAACATGCGCCCAGTAAAGTTGGTAACGATGGATGGGAAGTAGTTCCGTATCTTAACATCGAATAAAATGTGTTAGGTATTTATTTCTGACAACTTAAAGTATTTATTTCGATTTCAATTTATTTTTTATGGCATCGAAGTGAAAAATTAGCTAATTTGTAAGACATTTACTTTATATTAAACAATGAGTAAATGACAAAATTCAATTAATATTTTTACAGAAATTTTTACAAACTCACCTACGATGCGCAACATCCCGGCTGTTTGAATTACTACCAAGTCGCTGAAAGCAGTATACACTCTTCACTAGTATTTGCGTTGTTGGTATACGTTAGAGGGCGTAGGGGATTTGAAACAACGAACAACGCTAATTTTTGTACACAAAATAATTTTTTTCTTATTACGAATTCCGCCGTGACACGTTCATAAAAATCGACGGCGAGTTTCATTCTTGACAAAAGTTTCTTTTCAATGGAGAGAAGTGCAAGACCAGAGAGTCTATTTTGCCCCATTGTGTTCCGTGAGTATGTCGTTATTCGTTTTAGTGTTGAAAAAGAAAGTTCCACAGATGACGTTGTACATGGTATTGTTGCCACTATCGTACATAATTTATGGAACTGTGGGAGAGTATCTTGTAAATCATTTTCATGAATGTATATAAGAAAATTTTGAACACTTCTGGTTTTCATGGCATCTCGACTATACCCAACTTTTAGTTCAGACCGAAGCTTATCAAGGTCAAAGTAACTACCATAGTATTCGATTAGGGATTTCAACTGGACCTCAGGAAAACTATGAAAAAACTCCTGGAATTTTGTAGCATTTACAAGTTCTAAGAATCTTAATTTGTTCATGTTTTCGAAACGTGTTTCGATTTGTGTTACAAGTTGTTTAATATTTCGGCGTGTAGCCTGGAATACTCTCGCTTTGGATCTACTTCGTCTTTGCATTTCCGACGTTTTTTTTTTCTGGTTCCAGGTCATATTTAAGTGTGTCAGAGAAAACATTTTCAAAATCGTGTCTGAGTTTATATAGAAATACTTTCGTTTCCTGTACCTCCTGAACACAGAAACTGATATCAAGTTGTTTGGTCTGCATTACGTTATATAGGTGTCCCGTGCTATCAAAAATCTTAGAAAACAAAACTAGGAAAAATTCATTCTCAAAAGTTTCTAGAAAACTGATGAAACCTTTTGCTGAAGAAATAGTGTCACTATCCCATTCCTTTGGATTTTCCGTTATTGAGGAAAACGTTTCTATGAGGGAATCCCGATTGTCGAATGCACATTGAACAAGTCTGTCATTATAATTCCATCTTGTTGGCGCAACACCTGGAAGCCGTTTCCCAACTATCTGATCTAGCAATACTACCCGCTTAGAAGAGTGCGAAAAAAAAAAAAAAAAAAAAAAAGCAGACAGGCCAGAAAGGGTACTGAAAAACACTCTACACTTGCTAATGTTACTTACGGACTGGGTTAAGACAAGGTTCAAAACATGTGCTGCACAATGTACAAACAATGCCCTGGAAAATTTGTCACGTGCCAGTTTCTGTACACCATTTAAATCTCCCGCCATCACTGCTGCTCCATCATAAGACTGCGCAAGTTTACTGCCAGAGTTAGTTGTAACGAATTCAATTGCATGACTTGCCATGGCTCCCACAGACCTGTCACAGCTAACACCAGTGAATCCATAAAACCGTTCATTAATCTGTCCATCACTCGTTACAAATCTAAAAACAGTGGACAACTGAGAAAGTTTGGCACATTCCGACGTCTCGTCAAGTAAAATTGAAACGAAAACTGGTTTTTCAATTTCGTTTTTGATTTCAGCTAACACAATATTTTGAATGGATTCTATTATGTCGTTCTGGATATTGCACGAGAGACCAGCAAGTACTGTGGACGTCTCAAGGTGCTGTGACAATACTGGGTCATAAGTTGCAATTAAAGAAAGTAACTCAACATAATTGCCAATGTTTTCTGATTCTTTTGTCTCATCATGACCACGGAAAGGCAGTTCATGTACACCCAAGAAACAAACAACATATATTAAACGCTTCAAAATTTCTCTGTTTCTTTTAACTTTTTCGTCATGTCGTTGTGTGCTTAATTGTTTAGATCTATCTAGATTAAAATCAACTCTATTTTTACCAAATTCTTTAAGAGACAAAAATGAATTTATGTGAACTTCAGAACGCTCGTGTTTTTGAATAGCATTGCACAGATTGTTAAGGTCACAATACCCAGTTTCAGTCCACGTGTTAACATCCTTTGAAAACAATAAACATGGCCAGCAAAACAGTTTGTTTAGACTGTTACATCCAGCTAATTATGAGTGTTTCTGATAAACATTTTTTTTTTGGAAACTACGTACAAAATTGCCTTTCTTGCATGTTGTCGTGATCGTAAGTTCAGGTGTCGGCCTACCCTCTTTTATGATGTCACATCTTTCTTGAAAAGTGAAAGCACTGCTAGAAAAATGTTTCACTCGTAATCCACACACGCCACACTTACATCCACATGTTTCTGTTGCACTCATTCTATCTACTCGGTTCTCAGTCCATGCCCACGCATCGATATAGTTACTGTAAACTACACCGTGCCAACTGCCTGCGGCTAGGCCAGCTTCGGCTATCTCCGGTTCAGTTCGGTGAAGAAAGCACTACCATCGTAACTTCCAACACAGGTTGACGCAGCCATAATCCCTCCTCCCCACCCTGGGTGATCTTCCTACCCTGCCTCCCCTCCGTCGGCCGGGAAACCATTGTGACCGCCTATTTGCTGAAAGCATTACTTACAGCGCTTCCAAGCATCTTGGTTTTGCTAGCCAACGAGTTTGTTTCCTTATAATGTACAGTATTATTTCGTGAGTAGAATATGTACCGCATAAGTGAAACGTTACCTTAAAGTGAATATAAGTTAGAATTTAATATTTATTTTTAATATAACATTGTCAGGAAACTCTGGGCAAGTGCTTGCCCTAACGAGACGCCACTGGAATCGGCCGAGGTCTGCAGCGAAGAACCATCTAAGCATTCATCTGGACTGATTGCCGGACCTGGATTCGATCCCAGGTCCTACTGAATGCGAGTCCGAAGGTTTACCACTGCGCCACCTCGCTCGGTCAGTCACTTGAAAAAATAGTTTGTCAGATCCAGTAATCAAAGATAAATAATAAGAGTAAGTTTAATCCTAATCCTTAACCTGAAAAATAAAAATCCTTAGGAATGAGCTTAACCGATATTTTCAAGTATCTGTGACAACTGTTACTGGTTAGCTGCGAAGCTGGGACATGTTATAGGCAGCTGAAATAAATTGTGACGAAAGAAGCTGCTTCGCCTGTCACAGTTTATTTCAAAATCTGTGAAACTGTCACTATGCGATATCTCTGTCGAAAATATTACAATGACTTTGTCACAGATATATCTGGGACAAAGACGAAATATCTGTGAAAAAGTAGCAGACTGCGTCTTACCGGCCATCTCTACCAGTGATTCAGCTTGGGCATAATTTGCTTGTATTTTCTGGGAATTAGCTTTACAATTGTTTTTGTATGAAGTACTCACTTGTCCGAAGTGAAGGGCAGGAGGTATTCCCAAAGAGATACGCATCTGTTTGCAAGGGGCAGTTGGCACAGAAACGTGTGTTCCGGTGGATGCGCAAGCACGCACTGGGACGAAGTGTTGTTGAAGGACGTGAGAATGTCGGTCTACCTGTGTTTGACCTTCTTGTTCTTCCGCCGTACAAACTTACAAGAGTTACCTGGGTCAAAAAATCTATTATAATTACGGCAAAGATGTTAGTGCCAAAGTGTTTACTTTAATTGTTTAACGAACAAACTCTGATGTACAAGGAAACAGATTCTAATTGATTAATTATTCTCTTGGGACAACACAGTATGTAAGGTAATTCACGTATACTAACTGCACCACTCGAATCTTTGTTCAGAGGTAAGTAGAAAATACTTTTTGTTAAAAATGCGCGAGGCCCTTCGTTTGCGAGACAAAACGATATGAAAGGCCCAAAACTCATCGTGGCATACATGTGGCATTCCAATAAGATAAAGGTGAGGTGATGTGCTAATGCTGCAATTAATGTCTTGGAAGTAAGGCATACGGTAAGGGAACGAGCCGAGCTCAGTAGTGCCAAAGAGGTCATGGGGTTCACATGCAATGAGTACTGGGACATGGCAACATCCATGGGTGCATCCGGCGGCCAAGCTCCGTGCATGCTGCATGCATCCAATGTGCGGAAAAGTGCATTGTAATGGACAGAGCAAACTTTGAACACCTGTTATGACGTTTCGACCTTTGATATAATGATGCTGTATGCTTCACTTAACTTAAAACAAAGTAATTTTATCGACTTTAATGCCGCTGTTCTAGTAAACTAAGGGCCTCAGGGTTCATTTTTTACCTTACGTATTTTCTACTTAGTTCTGATCATAGATTCGTGTGGTGCAGTCCGCATCCACGAATTACCTGACATTCTGTATAACATTTGCTTTTCAACGAGTTGTTCTGTTGAAATAACCGTTCTTAGAACTAGTAGATTTTTTTTCTAATAATTTGTTTATTACAGTTTCATTCGAAATGTGTGTTCTTTATATTGTTCTCGCACTGAGAGAACGATATAGTTGTGGCCAAATACCAACTAATTTGCTTGAAATATTGTGTTTCCTCTGAACAATATTTTGTTCACACAATTAACCTACTCTTGTTCCAAACATCTGCGTTTGTTCTCTTAAACGAAGTAAAACATTTAAAAAACAATTTATTGAGCCGAACAGCTATTTAGTTGTTCCGACATTATCTACACGTAGGCCTATTTAGTACAGATAATCATTTAACAAGTACCCTCAGCTGATTAGTTTGGCTGCCATGAATTTTTAAAACGTCATGATAGTGTCAAATGAATCATTTATTTGGTGTACATAAACACGTAGTTGTCTGAAACAGTCTGATATTCTTTTAGGCATATTCGTACTGAATTCGTGGTGGCAACAATGTCAGCTTGGTCCAGTACCTGCATTCAGTTACTTGGCTGTACAGTAGTCAGGCCATAAGCATTGATCAAATATCCTACAACTCGAGAGTTGGTTCACAATTTCTGTGACAATGCTGCAGTCTAAAAGTGAGACACGCTATAACATGAAATTGTAAATTTAAATTTCTAGTGTTTACAATAATACCGGTGCCCTTTTTCTGCATTTAAGACCGTTGCTCACACATATTTCGGGTTTAGTTTGAGATGTGAGCAGTATAGTCAGGTTCCTTCGGGCACACAGGATTTCAGAAGTCGGAGGTCGGAGTTGTCTGCCATGACGTCGCAGGCGTGGCCTGCGGCCTCATTATTCTCCCCCGTACCCCCTCACAAACCCACGGCTGGAAATTCCAGCGACGCTTAACAGTATACATTATTTTAAAAAAAAAGGATTTTAGTAAAAAAATATTTGAATTAAAAAATTAAAAAGTATCGGCCCGTTACCTTGGATTTTGTATAATTATATCGGTTTAGAGTGTCGCTGCACATCATAATTCCATTTTTTCTACTTTTTTCGAGTAATGTTGCCTAGAAACGATTTTAATAAAAATTAAATAATCTCGGCCTGTCACTTCGGTACCCCGTGATCGGGAGATGTATTTATACCCCCTCCTCCCTCACAAAAACCCGTAACAAAATTAATTATTTTATTTTAAAAAAATGTGTAAAAATTAGATAATTTTGGCCCGCTACCTCGGATTTCTAAAAGTTACAATTGCACTTTTAAATGTTAATAGTTCTGTCAGTGTGTATATATATATATATATATATATATATTAGTATAATGAGTTAGGGCATTCCAGGTAGAACCTTGTGAAAAATATGGGTCGCTGGTATTGCCCGCCATGGGTTGGGAGCGCCAGCCACGCCTGTGACGTCATGGCAGTCAACTCCGACCCCCGACTCGTGAAATCCTGTGCGCCCGAAGGAACATTACTATACTACTGATGTGCAAAATACTGAAGTCGTGAGTAGGAGTGATATGTTGGTAAAGGATGTTAAACTAATGGTGATTTTAAAGGGAAAGATTAACTTAAACTAATTATGTAAATCAAAATCTCGTGCCAGTTATTTTGGTATTTATTTACTGACATCATGTATTAACAAAAGTATTAATTTTCAACTCCATGAAAAGCTGTCTAACACGTCATCATACGAAACTCTGCATGAGAATTAGGTTCGTGTGTTTAAATGCGTATTTTAAGGTTGTGTTAAAAAGTTTACAGATATTCAGTTCATATTTTTTTAGAACAATTATTGTTGATGACAATGTGTACATTATAATTATTAGAATTTCAGACTTGAATACTGATGACCGTATGAGATAAAAGCGACGAAGGAAAACGGGACAGATAAACTGCGTTACGCTGGTTAACCCTTCTGCCCAGTTCTGTGTTTTCTGGCCTTGAAGGTGTGAAAGTAAGTGTCTGAAAGAGGGCTCGTGAGAACCAAGAACCCAGGGCTGGGAACTTCCTGCCAAACACACATTACGAGTCGTGTAACATTCTTGGTCATGCTGTGAAATAAAATATAATTTTTTTATAATATTTTGATATGAACTCGGTTGACGATGATCTGAGCACTCAGAAAGTCCACGTCAAGACCTTCTTCAGTGTCAGACTATCAGTGCCGTTAGCGGTCACCGCTCGCACACTCTAGATCTCAATTAATGATTTCAAACAGTAGAATTATTTCACTAAATCTCCAGATAGTGAACATGCTATCCACTGGCCAATTAATGAACTGCACTGAGGTTTTACTGGCAGGTCAGTGTAATTTACTGGGAATCAGTTTTAAATCACGGTTTGGTCAGTGCATATCAGTAAATTAAATGATTTGTAGAAATTTACTGAAAAAGAAACTGCTCACGATGAAATGAGCACTTTTGAAATCAACCTTTGAAAAATGTCACATGCTCCCGCCTGCGTGTATTTTAACGAGCACAATAACTGTCATGCGCTCTATAAAGTTGGTAACGAAGAAGAGAATGTAATTCCGTGTCTTAAAGCCGAATTAAAAGTGGCAGGGAAATATTTGAAAATACTGAAATTATTTGATCTACTGTCTGTATTTTAACGCATATAAGTGTATGATTTAGAAAAATGGTAAAATATTTACTTTTATAATAATTTTACAGTTTTACTTGACCAGCGCATGAATAAAGTGACCAGGTCCATGACAATGTTAATTTGAAATATGGTGGAAGTATACTGAATGCGTGTACAAGTAGATCTTTAGCAGGGCCTTAAGTCCTTACTTTACCGTGAACAGCCTTTTCAAGTGGAGCAGTTTCAGCAGATCTGCAGCCAAACTCGCTGATTTGGAGCAGTTATAACTGTTTCCATTTTAGAGTGCAGGCGGTGGCCGAACGTTAATAAATCACTTTTTTTTGTTGTAATTTTTGCTAATCGCTTCGTGTTTTTTTTTTTTGCGTTGCGGTTTGATGTCTTCGGTGTAGTCGTGTCCGCAGGTAATCCGTTGGCGGGGAGTTTGTGTTCCTCTGTCGCACACACCGGACATGCGCTGGAAGACATTATAACTTTACCTTCCACTGGTCATTTACTGAAGGAAGAACGAAGTGTAAAGTCCATTTTCACGCTGTCGCGTATGGCGTAGTGGTTAAGTTTTAGTTTCGAACAGCTAATATCAGGTTTCTGTGCTACGTCACGTAATATTTCCTGCACTTGCGTAATTTATGAGCGGGCTGCGAGTTCGTCGGTTTGTGCGGCAAGAGGACGAACTGTCCTAAGCGCGAGTGCAAATTTTCTTTCCTGGATTCGGCGCCTCAGAAAACTTGTTTTCCTTTTCAGCAGTCTTCTAGTTTAGCAGTGGTCCTAGATTATATATTCTTCTCTGCGGTAGAACATGCTGCAACCATCTCTTGAGAACGCCACTTGCAAAACTTATTTTTATTTAAATTAACCAAAACCATAGACGAAATAGGTTGATTATTTCTCATCGATGCACCAATTTAAATACATACTATCACAACATTAATAGGCCGACAGGATGGCAAACAATATGTTTGGCGGAGTGCCGCACTGTGTTATAAACGTAAAACTGAAGCAATATCAGTAACACCTAATGAATGGTGTGCGCTGTAGTGGTATGGACAGGAGAGATATCGCTTGGCACTGGTGGTGATTCTTAAGAACTTGGGTCCACCCTGCGTCGTCTACACAGTTAATAGTATCTGTACGCGTTACAAACAATTATTTGTAAACTAGTTGCCCAAGATTTTCTTGTAACTTTACAGCAGCTGAAATACGGTATCGTACATTTCCAACATATTAATTGTGGAAAAATTACAGATCTGATTATGCGGTTTATCTAATGTTTATAACATCTTAGAAGTCTACAGCACTTGCTTATTGGAGTTCGACATTAGTTTTTCAAACTGCATACTATAGTTCTGTAAAAATTTACTCTAATTTCTTTGTAGTGTCACAGAAATATCTCTGGCAACTAGTTTTCAAACCCAAAGAATTTGCTTATACAAATACAGAAACATTTTTACGCTGTAGGAACGCGGGAGGCGGGCAGTTTTATGTAGGTGAAATACTGTCTCTCGTAGGCGAGACGTAGCTTTGGACGTGATCACGGCTCAGAATAACTTACGCACACGTATGTGGAATTACATGGCTGTTCCTTTGATACGGGACCACCCCATTTTCTGATTGGCTACTCAAGGCTCTGGAGCGAGTTTCCATCTGAGTGGTTAATGCGTGTTACGATATGTCTCCTATTGTCTGGGCTGTCAAGTGAAATGCCAGGCGCTGATTGGCCAACGAATTTGCCACGTTGTTGGCCAGTGTTTCCACATTTTTCTGGCGTGTGCGGCTGGAACGAGTGCGTGACTGAGTGAAGAGATTTGGGCGACTCCTAACATCGATATGTTTAGAGCTGGTGAGGGTGAAGTGAGGTGAGTATGGAGAGCGCCGGAATGCAAGGGAGGGGGAAGCGAGAGATCCTCGAGAAAACCCGCCGACCAGCGGCGTCGTCCGGCACGATTCCCACATGCGAAAATCTGGGAGCGGCTTCGCCGGGAATCGAACTCGGTTTGCCTCGTTAGGATGCGAGTAGTCTAACCACTACACCACCGCGGCCCCCATGTGTGCGGGTGGACTTCGCGTTACAAGCGGCTGTTTTACCTCTGTACTCTTAAGTATTCTGTGCTTACTCTCGGTTTCGGGACTCAATCGCCAGAGGAACTGTCTGGAGCTGTGAGTTCGTCAATTGACACACGTAATGAGAACTGGACTGGACGGTTTATAGTTCGGCGATAAATCAAGTAACTAATTGATAATCCTACTAATTAATCGATCGTTTTTTATTGCTTACGCACTCTCAGAGAGTCGCTGCAACCCGACGTTTGCAAAGGACGGCGAGAGGCTAGTTTAAGCCACCGCAAGTTGTTGAAACGATAAAGTCGAACACATATTTCACACATTCGAATATTACGAAGACGCAAAACTGTTCTGAGGGTTGAAAATGTAGCACACGCACATTAATCTACCTTTTAAGTTTATCGCCTGCGTAGGCCGTCTAACGGCGAGGAGCTGAACTTCAGCAAGAAAAAGTTTTATTCAAAACTGCTCAATATTTTGAGTGACGTCTGCTTACGAATAACCTTTAGTAATTTTTCACGTCTGAATACTAGCGTTTCAGAATCATTTTCAGGCAGGGATACTGAGACGCAGGATATTTAATCTAGTACAGGGACATGAAACATACTTTAATCGTTATAATTACAACATAAAATGACATAGAGCTGAAATTCTGCTAAAGAAGCGTTCATGACGGGAATATTTCACACTCGTTCAGGGCCGGGCGCATAGAGGCGACGAAACAGTGTGATTTGCATAGGCCTATTCGGTTCGTCCTGAGCGCTCCCGTGCCATCGGACATGCAAAATACGTTTTGGCAGACCAAATTCTTATGGTGATACTTTAGCCGAATAACCGGATGCAACGAACACTTAATAATTCTAAGGGGGCCCGCGGTGGCTTAGTGGTTAGACTGCTCGCCTCCCGCCTAGGCGAACCGGGTTCTGTTCCAGGCGGGGCCACTCCCGGATTTTCGCATGTGGGAATCGTTGCGGACGATGCCGCTGGTTGGCGGGTTTTCTCGGGGATATCCCGTTTCTCCCCGCTCTTGCATTCCGACGCTGACCCATACTCGCCTCGCCTCACCTCACCCTCATCTGATCGATGTTAAAGGCACCCAAATCTCTCCACTACATTCTAAGTGACTTATGCTTTGAATAAGCATCTTCCGTGGTTATTTTTACTTTACATTATTTTAACAACGCCACTTATTGAGTAAAACTGTTGACTTTGTTTGTTAGACCATTATCGTAGGTTTGTTCGCGTGGTATGCTTTTTCTACTATCTGAGAGCAAGTGATATTTTTCACAAGCAGAAAAGTAGCAAAATCAGCAGGTACTCTCGGCAGGGCGACACGAACGACTAACAGCAGTAAATTAACGGCAAAAATAAATAAATGAAATTTTATTTAAAAAATATCGAAAACCATTTCTGCCTCTATGAAATTGGCGTATATTACGACATTGACCACTCAAGGTAACTTACTTTCGAGAATAAATGTGTCTTAGTTATTTTTATTTCCTCTCTGCACTTCTTACAGTTTACCGAAACATACTCTCTTAATCAAACTTCGTAAAAGCAAATTACTATTTGCAATCATCTCTCTTGACACACTTCGACGTTTGTGATTTTATTTTGGCGAACGGCAACTAGCAGAAATAGCAACAAACCAGCAGAATAGCAAACCACGCGAACACTCCTCGTATCTCGTGACTGGCAGTTCGTGGCGACGGCGATGTGTAATATTAACGATTCAGTAGGCGGCCCGCTAGTACATCAGCGACGGTGATCTCCGGGAATGTTCGCCCTCGCAGGCGCCGGAACATTATCCGGGAGGAGAAGGAGGGTAAGAGTTGGTTTGCGAGCAGTTTCTGGGGCGGGGGGGGGGGGGGGGAAGACGGAGGACGGGCTGTTTTCTCCTGCGTCCCATCCGTGGACCCTCGTTACCGCCTCGTGAACGCGTCGCGCGCCTAGCTGCTAAGTGCGTCCAAGTTGGGAGAGTTGTAATGGCTACGGCGATGGCCGCCATTCCGCGCCGCGTAATAATGAGAGCTCTCTCTCTCTCTCTCTCTCTCTCCTCCCCCAACCCCCCACCCCACTAACTCCTTCAACAGAACTACTCCAAGTCCGTGCTTTGTTGCGTGTGCCTCGACGCAACACACTTCCTCCTTCGTGGACGCCCTGGTAGGTTGGCAATGCCGAGCTCGACGGCACTTGAGTCCTGGGCTGCGTCCGATACTACAGTATGTTTAGAAAGCGTCGTCAATAGGATGCTGTTATGAAGTTAAAAGCTATTCACGATAAAGTGAGCACTTTTGAAAACAACCGTAGAATACCCCTACTGGCATAAATTTTAACGGGCGCAATGAGTGATATGTGCCCAGTAAAGTTGGTAACGCTGGAGGGGAAAGTAGTTACATATATTAAGGTCGAATAACATGTGTTAGGCAACCGTTTGTGATAACTTAATTTATTTCTCTCGCTTTCTGTTTTTTTTATATTTTTTTTAAATACGTCGAAGTGTAAAATTGAGCAGATTTGGACAATATTTACATTTCTAATAATTTCAGTTCCCCTTCACCGACGTATGAATAAAGTGCTGAGGCCCACGGCAAAGTTAATTTTACATTAGGCGGAAGAACACACTACGAGTATACAAGTATATTTTAAGCAGGGCTTCAAAAGTGCTCATTTTACCGTGAACAGCCTATAACTATTTAGTCACTCTATACATGATAAGGGTTAGGGACGTAGCAGAATCCCAAGATGAGATGGTAGAGCTTTTACTGAGACTGAAGGTATTTATTTAGACATGAGGCACTTACAATAACATGACACGGTACCATTAAACACTCGGGGGATCACTATTGAGTGGTAAAAGCAGTTCACGATAAAGTGAGCACTTTAGAAATGAACCTTAGAAAAAATCACTGCCCCTGCATGCATATATTTTAATGGACGCACTGAGTGACATTCGCCTAGTAAAGTTAGTAACGATGGATGTAATGTAGTTCCATATCTTAAAGTCAAATAAATTGTGTTAGGTAACCATATGTGATAACTTAAAATTATTTCTTTCACTGTCTATTTTTTTAATGCATCGAAGTGTAAAAATGAGCAGATTTGTAAAGTATTTACTTTCTTAATAATTTTATTGTTTCATTTGACCGACGCGTGGATAAAGTGACGAGGCACATAGCAATGCCAATTTTACATGAGGCGGAGGAATACACAACGTGTAGGGCCTATGCAAGTAGATCTTAAGCAGGGCTTTCAAAAGTGCTAATTTTACCGCGATGAGCCTTTATTAATTTAATTCTACATTATTATTTTAACCCACGCCATTACTCGGTTAAACTAAATAGGACAGTTTCCACCTTAAACACGTTTTCCGGAGACTGTTGTGGTAGAGCGGTTAGCGGCGATCTCGGACACACTCATTCGTGATCCTCCCTGGTCGGACGTGGAAAGACGACGCGTCGCGCCTCGTGGTGGCCTATATCTCGGTGCGTTGTTTAGACATACATGTCCCCGTTTGCCGTCCTGGCTTGGTTGGGGGGGGGGGGATTTCTTGCTGTCGGCCTTTTCGCAATGCAATGTTGTAATTCCCGGCGTCCTGATTTAAACTGAAGGTGTGAGACCGGGTTCAGACGGGGATGTTAAGTTAAGGGCCTCCCACACCTTCATAACAATGCGTTGACATTACTATTGCCGAATACGTGTAGTATTCCCTGACGTAGTAACATGCAAAAAAATCGTGGTATATAGACAATTCACGGCTATTTCCAATTTTTTTGAGGAGGCCCTGGTGAAGTTATACTTCCAGGACATTCCAGTATATCCCACGCCTCATCCAAGCAAAGCTTAGAAAATAACACCAGAGTGCCAACGCACCGCATTCGTGCGCACTCAGTGTAATAATATTTTGCGTAAGAACTACTTCTTACTAGGTATTACCAACACACATATTTTCTCTCTGTATTTATTCATATTAGTTGTAAATAAAATGTTGTAATTCATAAGTAGGGCTACCTGTTTTCCTCGAAAATACTCCATCACTAGTATTACTGCAAAACATGTTAGTTCAGAACATGTTTTGTAATTGGATGATTTCAACTCTCACGGGTCTTTAGGTGTCTATCAGCCTATCACCGACGTGCAGTGTCAAGGTAATTTAATTCTGATTGGCCCTGTTGAGTAGTAAATGTCTTCTCACACACGCGGCCAATAGCTAGAAGAAATTTGCGAGTGTGCACTTACGAAAAATAGATGGCCCTAAGCATAATTAAAAGTTTAATTTACCCAACTATAAGGTATTATATGTTAACACAAGTATAGAACGCTTGTGATGCATGCCATATTCAGGATGCTACCAGACAGGACATACATGGGGTGGTTTTCCAAAGCCTTGAAATCAAAAAGTGCGAAGAGAACGCGAATAGACCATAGCTGTGTCGAGGACATGATCGTAGGTTGTGAATACTTATACGTAGGTGAGTACTTTTTATTTTTGCGTGAATACGAGAATAAAACGAAAACATTGAAAGGATTTTTCGATTGCATGTATTAAATCTATATATGTAGACAAGTTCTTTCGTTTGGCGTTATAATCAGTTCGCTAATGCCTCGGAGTCGCGAGATACACTGCCCGAAAATTTTCATCCACTCCCGAAATGGCCGCCAGTCACGGTCGCGCTTCACGCATGCGCTGCTTGGACTTTAAAAATGAACCTTAGAAGGAGTCACTGGCACTTCATGCATATGTTAATGGGCGCACTGAGTGACGTTCGCTCAGTAAAGTTGGTAACGATGGATGGAAAGTAGTTCCATATCTTAACGTGGAATAAAAAGTGTTAGGTAACCATTTTTGATGACTAATAATTAATTCCTTCTTTTTATATTTTTTAATGCATCGAAGTGTAGAAATGAGCAGATTTGTCAAGTGTTTACTTTCTTAATAATTTCGCTGTTTCATTTGACCGACGCATGAATAAAGTAGTGAGGCCCATAGCAATGGTAATTTTGCATTTACATAAGTTGCAGGAATACGCAACGTGTATACAAGTAGATCTTAAGCAGAGCTGTCAAAAATGCTCATTTAACGTGCACAGCCTTTAGTCGGATACCTGATCGAACGAGAACACCTTTATTTCAATCGTGTTATTAGTCACGGAATAGCTTACCCTGCCAACGTGTTACAGTGCGGTTCCCATCCTCATGCGTTTGTCTGTTTTTACAAATGTACAGTACCAATAAAAATGTTTAAGACTGTTAGAAAACTTGTTAAAATTCTTTCCTGGTTGTAAACTTTTGGTGCAATCTATGTTATAAAATTTGTTACAATTGTTACTGTCGTAATAAATTTTAAAATGATGGAATTATTTAATCGGTCAAATAATTTGCAAATTGTAAAATTTGAAATAACTGCGAAATTTCATGTTATCATACACATTTTTGTGCAAAATTTGCATAGACACAATTATTTACAAGTTATTTTAGTGAAATATTTTTTTAAAATTAACTTCTTAGTGAGACTTGAAAGACAACACCGAACGAAGATCATAATAAATTCGCAAATATGTTTTTTTTTGTTAACTGAATTCGCATTTCAAGGAAAATCAGCTATAAATTTCCCAAAACTGAAAACTCAATATATTTCTTACCAGCCGAGCTAACGAGATGGGGTTTCCATCGTTAGCTATTTCTCTTTATTCTCAAGGGATAACATTGAACTGCAGAGACAGTTTCGTGCCGTTGTTGTGTATAAAATGGGGAGAAAAAGTGTATTACCGAACATAAAGTGGAAATTGTTAGAATTCGAGTAATTGTAACAAAACACAACGAGAAATTGTTGCTGAGTATGGGCATTTCTAAGTCATGTGTATAAAACACAATAAAAGAAGTATTTGAAGTTGTGACACAATAAACACACGAAAACAGTCTTTTAAAAAACTTTAGCATATGTTTGTATAGTACCTAATTTTCAGTTAAGTTTTTTTTTTTAATAGCGAATTATCAAGTGATTTCAGCGAGTTTTAATATTTCTGATGTTGATTTATTTCCTATACCATATAAAGTGTGAGTTTCCGTTTACATCTTGTATGGTCCTAAACATTCGATGCGTTCTGTATTCACGTCAAAAAATGAAACCATATTAACTTGGGTCCGAAAGCCACGTGACACCTGTTACAATCTGGGAACCGTTGGCAAGTAATAGCAGCTAGACGCCAGATGCTGAGAACGTGCAGAGCTTGGGTGGCGGGTTATTGCCTATGTCGTAGGCGTACTGTGTAGTACAGTCTCCTCACGGCAGTATGTGCTACCAATTCTCGTGCAGACTACAGTCAACTGGGTTTACTATGGCCGCAGGAGGGCAACTATGGTCAAACAATAAATACGTGTACGTTCCTTTATTTTAGAATAATATTTATTTTCATATATCAGCTCTATTCTTTGCATGATGCGTAATTCCATTTGAATAAATTTGACAGTTTGTAGCCCACACATATTTCTTCGTTTTAATAATCACCTTATAAGCATAGCAACACCGGTTGATGGTACCGGTTACACCAAACTGAGAGGGTTTTGGACGTAACACTTTTAAATCCTGTCTATGTCAGAAATTAACCAATTCGATAAGAGAAATTTTAAATTCAACTATGTATACCTGTATGACTTTAAATAAGTTTTCTGAAAAACAGCCTTACTTAAATATTTTTCCTTCCAAACGTTGTACATCCTTCCGCCACATGTAAAAATGTATTCTGCAATGAACATCGTGACATGACCTTTGTGTCGTTCAGATTGTTATGCAGAAGGAAAAAAAATATTACTATCGCGGCAAAGCGTATAAAACAAACGAAAGTACTATCATTGACAACCAATTCAAAATTACACTCCACTCAAATCATTAAGTCATATATCTATTCATTGATTTTAATTCGCCGTCATTAATACTCAACTTTTACATTAAAATATAAGCAACTATGAACAGAATTTATATATTCAAGAGGTTAATTTCGAAAGTTAAACAGGGGAAAACTTGTATATTGTACTAAGCAAGACTTTTCCAAGGAAAACAAACTTTAAAAACACCCTATACAAGTTTTGTTATAAAAATTTGATCGTTGTTGTGAATTAATTTGCTGTAACTTCTGACACCATAGAGTTGCATTTTTCAGTGCGGAGGAAGTTCCGACACAAACTAATGTGACTGTTCTTCAGAATTAGCAGTTACTGTAATACGCAATTATTTTTCATCCAACATACTTGATGATCATACTTGATGATATCTTCTGCTTCAAAATATGTACAATGGCAACTTTGGTAACCTGCAAACTTATACAATACATTTGTTTAATTTTGTATCTTGTGACCATCAGAATTTTTGGGAAAAGCCTGCTTACGAATATAATTTTATAAAATTGTTATGCTCTTTTAGACATTTATTTGCACAAGAAAGAGAAAAAAATACACTAGGAAATTTCTTATAAATTTACTACACGATTAAAGCAAAATATGAAAGTACAAATGAATCGCTTATTGTAAAAAGGGACCTGAGTGCCATTTACAAAGTTTGAAATAAAATGAAAAAAAAGTAATTTGGAAGGAAACTTTTGGGCTGCGATAAACGAAAATTTTGTGGTAACTTCTCAATGGTATATGTTGATGATGAATAGTCTTTTTAGGATTACAAATTGCGTAATATCAACAGGAAAAATTAATTAGTGTGTTGGATTCGGGTACCTTTTTACAACAGATGGGATGTGAAATAAAATTGTCAGCTGTAACTTGTCACAGTAATAGTATATTTACATAATATAAGTTGGAATTGAGGTACAAATACATAATGAACACAACGATAACATGTTAACATGTTACACCTGTTTTCATGATAAAAATAACAAAATCATTAGGTTACTCCGTCATCCGCACAAACAGTCCATCAGGGTTCTTTATTTATCGTCTGTGTCATCTGCAGCAACTATTGGCCACACTGTTAACCTATTGTAGAAATACCTGCACTCCTCCGGTACACAACAGCATACATTTTTCAAGTCCTCTACCTTTGATTTTTTGATAGGTACTCGTCGAGTTGGATATGCAGGAATGGGTGATAAACTGACATCAGGTATCTTTGCCAGCACAAACGTATGGAAAACAAGACCACACAATCATTCACTGGCTTCCACAACACCTTTCTTCTCCGAAGAGTACTCAAAGTAATGGTATTTAGAAATGTTGAAGACCTCTCTTGATTCACGATCCTGTAGCCTGGTTTCCAGTGATACTACACTTCGTTTGTAGTACAATGTACACCACTTTTTAAAATCTAGGATCACTAGGTTTTGTTGTTCATTGAGCAGAGTGACAGTATTGGGTGACTTGCTGGATGAACTGCAGATAAGTTCACAGATCTCCTTTAGTGTGTATATCCGGTCACATTTTCTAATAGGGCGTTTAATGACGCTGAACTTCCTGTCACAAGGGAGGTACGAGTGTCCTCGTATAGGAAAATACTGTTTTACAATTTGAAATCTACGAGTATCAACAAGTTCGAGGGAGAATCTAACAAGTATGTGGTTTTTATTCTGTCCTGGACAGTTATCTGCAAACAAATGAAGTTCTTTGACCGAAGGAGGGACGTTCTGCTCGATATAGTTCAATAACATTGAAGCTACATCATTAAGCCCCTTGTGGGCTTCTCCTTCATGGTAGACATAGTAATGTGCCAGCCCACTTCTCATATTGTATACACAAAAAACGTTGACATTAAGTTGCCTCAGGTGAAAAATTTCCTGTACTGGGATTTTAGGAAGTTCTAAATTCCGCATAAACTCAAACACTAATCCTTGAACCTTATCAGAAGACTTTGATAGCTGCTCTGAGTCTCTCTTCAAGCTACAAAACTTTTTGACTCGGCGTAGATGAACTATCAACTCTGCTGCAGCAACCCGTTTCGCTGTCATTTAGGGATGTGTTATTCATGATGGTTTTTTTCAACTCATATAAACTGCACGTGTTTACCTGCGGCCTCCCAAACCGTATACTAAAGTTCTCGTTAAAGTACTTTAGGTAAAAGCTGTATTTGGCAGTGGTTTTTGGGTACTTGCTTTTGAACATGCTGTACGTTTTTGCAACTGACAGTTCTGCAGAGAGATATTTGTAACTACGTGATGTGTGATGTGCTTCCTTAACTGGGAATGAGGCGATGTGTTGATGAACCTGAAGAAATTCATCTCCGCCTTTTTTGAATACGCAAAGGTGTTTGCCGCGCTTATCGCGTGGTGACTTTCCTTCCACAAGTAATTTGCGAATACGCTAACCCTTTTATCAGTTACATCGTACAATCGGAAGAAAGCATCCCTACATACCTCAATATTTTTGTCCTTGAGAAGAACATGGTACTTGCATGTCCTCTGTTTCTCAACATAATATTCTGTCTTCTTCCTGTGGCGTTTCACTTCTCTAATTTCTATCATTATCTGCAGACGTAGATCTTGCTCATCAAGGTGTTCATTGTGTACAAAACCTCAAACACTGCAGCTCGGTCAATTTCATCAAACTGGTTGAAGCATTTCTTGGGACACCTGATTAAACAAACATACAATATAAATTAACCAACTCTTATGTTTCATTATGTGAAACATGTAAACATTTAACAGCAGAGGACTGGCAACTTAGAATGCAACATAAATGATCTGGTTTAATAGCATGGGTGCTGTAAAATTACCTCAACATTTTTTTAGGCAAATGTTTACATCTTCAACAATATTAATTTACAACACTGGTTATGCATACTTATCCATAGCATTCAAAACTTTGTTTCACTAACCTGCATGTTGTTAAATAGCTCGAGGTTGTTATTTTTTCCTCCATGGTCAATGTATTCTTTCCCTGCAACTCTGGCTTTCTTAATTATATTTCGCTGATAACTCTCTGGGTCACGTATTCTTTTCTTCCGCTTTTTTGGTGACATTTCTGTGTCCATCCCAATTATATTTAAATCACATTTAATGTTCTTTTACCACAACTTTACACTTATGAAACACTCCACTGTTTGCTCAGAACCAAGCTTCGTGTACCTATCAGATGTTTCATTAACATTTGTAGACTGCTTATCTGACATGGCTACCAATAGTGTAGTGTAAAATGTTTTCCTAACATGGTTATCAATGGCATAGTGTTAAAAGGTACCCAAGCCCAGGAGATGGGTCCCTTTTTATACAGAATCAAAATATGTGTTACTTCTTTACATAGTATTCTACCAGTGTATTCGGAACTATTTTAACACTAAAATGTAGATCTACCCTTCTAGTTAAGGAAACCACACTTAACTCAAAATGGCTATTTGTGGTCCCTCGGGTCCCTTTTTACAATAAACCATTCAAATACAGACGTTGTTTCGGAATATCCATTACCACTTCCATATACGGAAAAATTAAGTGCATGGTGAAATTGCCAAATTCGTGTAGTAACTGTGGGCAACATTTCTATATTTTTAGACTGGTTTAGGTTAAAATTGATCATACATTTCTCAATAGGTTAAAAACTTTCATTATATATGATGAAAATTTGCCAAAAATATTTACATTGTAACTATAACAAACAAGAATGTTACGAATGGGTGGGTTTTTGGTACCTACACTCATCCTTCAAAGGTATCGAGCATATATTTACTGTATGTAAAATACTTTCACGAAAGGAGATGATAGTGTTCTTTGATAACGTTTATGACTCTCTTTCACTGAAGTATATTCGTTCATACTATTGACCTAAAATATCTTTACCGCATGCTTGTACCATCATTGTCCATTTGCGATAGTTGCTAGGCTTATTTACTTTTGCGAAGAAAACTCAATGAATTTAATTTTTTGCCTAAAACTATGTAACAGATATGTAACCCCAAAAGTTTTGTTTGTAAAATTTATGAATCGAGCACTTTCTGACATAAATACGACATTACGAGTATGCAACATTCATAGAATAATTGCAGTAATATCGACATTAATGCTCGACACCTAAAACTGATCACTGAGAGAAAGAATGTGCGGTGTCATTCGAATTTGGCGGTTTAGTAACGTGATCTACGCTTTACTGACGAAAATACTGCATGCTAGTTTACTGCTTGCACTTAAATGCTTTCAGATATTTGACAATATTGTATGTGTGGTCCTTGGCGCTTCGAGGCCTCGAACTCTCAATGATTTCAAGCCGGTGGCGTCCTTAATAGACAGGTAGTGGGCGAATTTCCCACTGAACAACCAAAGTAAATGTACGCAACTTTACATTAGCTTACATTACCTTTATTTCTCACAAAACCCTTATTACTCTAGTGGATGAAAAAGCAAATCTATGAAAAGACATCAATTAAAAGAACTTACATTTTTTAGTATTACAGCCACAGATAAATGTATCGTTTTACACTGAGAGAAAATCGAACAAAATATTTGTTTGTAAAGGGCCAAATATATATCTAGTTGCCCTAACAAAATATATTTGTTGAGCAAACAAAATTTGAAAAACATCAAAATTACTTCTGTTCATCTAACAAAATATATGTTTGAATAGACAAAATCCTTGTGTTGGGCCAAAATAAATTAGACTGTCAACTAAATATTTTGTTGAATCCACTGTATAAATTTGTTTGGTCACTCAATTGACTGCCTTCGTTCGAAAATACAACTCGTGAGTTTGTTTGTATTTTTTTTGTGACAATTAGTATAGTAACTGTGTTAGTTAGTGGATATTTTGATGCTTAACAATCGTATAAACACATTAATAAAATAATGCAACAAGAAACTGACAAGTAAAACTGTAAAATGTGAAATATTTGTTAGCACAGGTTGCCCAATATTTGCAGTATATCTATTTAAAAGCTTTCCGGCATCATCAGTTGTCACATTAGCTTGTATTACTTAGGCGTAGCCCGCGGGCGCAGAAGATCTAGGTTTGAAACTCGCGCAAACTTGAAAACATTTTTATATCTGCCCAAACTGTTTAATGTACGTGTAGCCAAACAAATCGTTAGCTGCACCAACCAAATATTACAGTTTGGTGAAACCAATTGAGAATAAAATAATTTGGTTTCAGCAACAATTTCATTGCTCCTATACAAACAAATCATTTGGTTGCACCAAACAAATATTGTTTGATTCATCAAAACCTTTTTCTCAGTGTAGGCACTGCAAGAAACACATTTTTCGTTCGGAAATGTACTGCTGTCGGTATGACACACTGTCATATACTGGGGCAAGAAAAAACAGTAGGCCTATTTGTGCTTCATGTTACTGGCAGCGACCAACTGTTTGTGATACCACGAAATAAAATCTCAACAAATCAACTTCCTGTACAACATTTCCGGTTAAGAACAATCCAACTGTACAGATTAAAGCAGTAATTATTGCATCAAAGCTTAATGGAAGACTCTGCAAACATACTTGGCCATTTTAACAGTAACCGAATTTGGAAAAGTTTTTTTTCCAGCTTATTACGCAACATTTATATTACTAGGTAAAACCACGATAAATGCTCTTTCGTGGATTGATGCTGACACACTGAGAACACAGCTCGTAATCGCCACATAAAAGAGCACTTTGGTATTTCTGAAGTTCAGTATTAATACCGCCCGTTATAAAGGACACGCCGGAGCTTGTTTGCGAGAAAATAACAGTGTAATGTGGTTTTATTGCTCCCTAGAAGTAACCTAAGTTCCTACCTTCGCAAAGACGTGCCTTTCAAAGCTGGTTGTACGTAGTTCGTATATACTTATTTTCATTTGATAATGTCAGTGATGCTAGAAGGCAGCAAAATCCCTGCAGACAGCTCGTTATCTATTCGATAACGAGGCACTCTGCATAAGCGGACCCTTCTTGTTCGTTAGGGCTGAATCAAGAAGGTGGGAGGTGGCAGCAGACAAGGAGAGAGAGGCTTGGCCTCACTATCCCAGCACCCGGGAATGTAAATGGCGATATTTCTATGGGACGCAGGAAGAGGTTTTACTTGTTTGCCCCTTTGAAGCAGCCCCTGCTGCTGATTAATGGTTGTTGTGATGGCATCAGGGAGGTCCTGAGTGGGGTTGCAGATGGCACCGCCGTCTTGTGAGCGGGTCCCTCCTTGCCCCCGCACTGTTTTGGGACAGCGTGCGGTGTGCTGACAGCACCAGACGTCAGACGTTCCTCCGAGCCCTCTGTTTTCTCATTAGCCTTCACCGAGTCTCGTTTCCTTGACGATTTTAACAAGCGTTTCTTATCACTGTCTTCAACGAAATTATTTTCCATTACAGCAGATAGTGAATAAATCCAATTTGGAATTTATCGATTGCCTCTGGACGATGGAATTATCTAACTGCCTCTTGTAACATACTTTCGGGCAAAGCCGAAGATTTGTATCCATTAGTCATCAAATACTATTCAAGCGCACTGTTCTTTGTGTAGTGGCATTGCAGCTTACTGTGCATAAATATCAGCTACACTCTAAATTCGAATCAGTGGGGAAACCACTGATTAGCAGTGAAATCAACTACTCTAATCAGTGAAAATAGCTTGACTTAGAATCAGTGTAAACGACTGATTGTTTCAGTGAATAAATTTCACTGATTGAATTAGTGACGTGAAATTATTTCACTGATTGAATAAGTGACGGCCGACTACAGTGGCGAATAAAATATATCTTTTGTAGCCAAATAATTACGTGAAATATACATATTCATGATAATTTACTATTTATAAGGCGCAGTTTACCGTAATTTAAAAAATAACAACAAATTTTCGGAGTTGGCCGAGAATGAACTCTCACACCTATCAACTCTAGCTCATTAGCCTTATCATCTGCGCTACCACACCAAGTTGAAATAATGAGAAGAATATATATATCTTATAGTTTCGCCACGAAATCGTTAAGATTAAAATTGTATGCTCTTACTTTTCGTTTTTGGTTTAATTGGTACCTTTAGGATTGTTAAAACTAATAGTTTATATGAGTGCACTCTCTTCATCACATTATATGTAGTTTAAACCTTCAAAGAGAGCGCTGTGATGATTACATGAAAACGAAATGAAAGACGTAAAAACGGAATGAAAGGCGGTGTGTTCCAATTACCGCATAAAATGGCGGTTTGGAAGACGAAGCGCAATTTAGAGAGGATTTTGTATTGGTTTTGTTAGTTTATTCGCTGTTATTTCACTTGATACAATTTGTTTAACGGCCAATTTTACAGGCTGTCTAACTGATCCATCAGTAAAAAATAAACCACTTAGTAAACAATGAAAAAAAATGACTTATGAAACAGTGGAAAATGTCACTTAATCAATAAGTGAAGAAAATCTGGTATTTTTACACTCATTCATCAGTTAAATTCACTGAAGTGACTGGAATCAGTAAGATACGTTTGGCTGATTGAAACAGTGAAATCGTTTCTGATTCGGATTTAGAGTGTAAAACGTTACTTCATAGTTCTGTGACTGTAAGAATTTTATCTTCGATCTACTTCTCTCTCGTGCTATCTTATAACTGACAAGATGAAATGACTCACTTTTGTGAATTCTAGCACAAGTTTAAATTACACTCCCACTTACATTCTAATCGTGTATTCCATGTATTCTCTAACGAATATACAGTTATTTTGAGGCATAACTGCACAAACGTTTTTAACAGAACACAGAATACGAATACACGTTTGAACTACACACACAAAACATTTTCTGCTTTAACACATTTCAGTGGTAATCATATCACTTTGCGTATAACAGTAGAGAATAAAGCTACTTGTATTAGGATTAAAATCAGTTGCGCGTATGTACTTCGATTCATGTTTTGCATTGTTTTCATTGTTATGCATGTTTTATCATCGGAGAGGAGACGAGGTATTCTTTTTGTTATTGGCTGTATATGTCTGCGGAAATACATTTCCTTACTATGCTTGTCTATTCAGATTTACTTTACTTCAATTTTGAAAGGCAATGACGCGTTTCCGTACATCTACGAAATGTACAAATTACACAGCCGTAAAAATTAAAGCACCATTTTTAAAACTGAATATTTAGGCTACGTTGACGTGAAAAATCACTGTCACTGGCCCTTTCCAAATTTAATAGCGTATTGTGTTTCTGACATTGCCGTCTTTACAAAATTATATATATATATATATCCTATATATAGTAAGTTTTTAATTTTGCGAAACACTACTGGGTCGTCAGAGAGCCTTTTTATATCTTACTCCCGCGTTTAGTATGTTCGTTGTAATTGTACACACAAACAAGCCGTTCTCGACCTGTTGTTAGAGTGGGAGTGTATTGCCCGCCCTTACGGTATTTAGCCTTCCCTAAATGTCGTTTTCCTAAACGTTGTTTACTTGGAAGGTGTTTGTCCTAACTGTGCTCAAATATACTTTTATTTTTACTATTTTACTTGCTCTAAACGTCGTTTGCCCTAAAAATTAGTTTCATCTGGTAAATGAGAAAAACAAATCCAGGCAGGCTTTTGTCTTAGAGGCCTTTACCTTAGTAGTAAAATATTGTCCTTCAGCAGACATCTGTCCTAAAGGACGTTTGCGCAACCATTCGAGACCAAACTGCGTATAATCGTTTCAGCCATTTCACCATCGTTACTTTCCTCCATCTACCACGCAAACATTTTTTATACTCCCTATATGATTCTAGCTGTAATAAAGTTTACAGATGGCACCTAATGAGCTAACATTACACACTACCTCTAAACTGGAGATAACAGAAAGAAACTTTAATCCAATCCCTTAAAGAAGCCTGTTATGGATATTCTGTTTTATTTTATAGTCACTCCCGTTTTCGTCTTTATAACAATTAATATCTGAAAATTAAATGCTAAACAAATAGTAACAGTAGTTTAGACATTGAGTGATATCTTTACTCAATGACTTAGGCCAGTCTCAAACGGTCGGATAAGCAAGGTTCGATATTTGTAAAATCTGCTTTGTTCTAAAGAAAATAATAGAAACTTGCTGGCCAAAATAAAGTTTTACACTACTTCCTTGTGTACTGCCTTAGATAAAATGTATTTACTTTACAAAATGTGCCGAACACTTATATTTTTAAGACAGGCGACTGTCTTTCATGTCAAAGAAAATAATTTCTGCTGCAGAATTCCTGCTCGAAAGCCCTTGGACAGGTATTATCTCATCGCGTTCCCGGCTGTTTATTTTTCGTAGCTCTAACCACTCCAGACGTCTATATACTTGAAGGTTATTCTGGCAAAACAGAACGGTAACGTGTCCTTGGTACACGCGGAGCTTGTTTGCACATTCCTTTTCACAAGGGGCGCACTTTTCTTCTGAAACGTTTCAATACTGCTTGTGTGCCGTGGCCTCTCTGTTGGAGAGGAACTTGTCATTCCTCCAGCTGTGCCTTCTCAGTACTGAGTGCCTTTTCTTCTTCTTCTTCTTTTAACAGTTTGACCCCACACAATGCTCTCCAGACGGGTACGCACCTTATTTGTTAACAGTTTTTTCCCCAGTTCTGTAATTTCATTACGTCGACCAAAATATAACGAAAGTAAATAATGTTATTGTTTTTATTTTTTTCTTTTGCAAATAAAATACTACACTCTAAAACTTTTAAAACTCCACTCTGTATCCCATTCGCAGTTTATTCTCACTTTTTGAAACAAACCTTTGTAAAATCACCTCATAGGTATGGCGTGTTCGGTTGTTCCCTAAATATGCCACAATCACAAGTGTTGTACACTTCTGTTAAAATAAAATAACCTTATTTTTGGTTAAATTAAACATTCAACTTGTATTTAATCTACGAATTATAATATCTCATTTACGAACGAAAACAGAGAGAAAATAGCTGTGTGGTTAATACCTAGTATAGACTGTTCACGGTAAACTGAGTACTTCTGAAAGCCCTGCTAAAGATCTACTTGTATGCACATTGTGTATTCTTCCACCTTATGTCAAATTAAAATTGCCATGGGCCTCGCCACTTTATTCATGCGTCCGTCAAGTGAAACTGGGAAATTATTAGACAAGTAAATATTTTACAAACCTGCTCATTTCTACACTTCGATGTATTTAAAATAACAGAAAGTGAAAGAAATAATTTAAGTTTTCACAAGTGGTTACCTAACACTTTTTATTTGACGTAACTACTTTCCCTCCATTTCTACCAACCTTACTGGGCGCATGTCACACAGTGCGCCCGAGAAATGTATGCAGCTAGGAGCAGTGAAGTTTTTCTAAGGTTGTTTTCAAAAGTGCTCATTTTATCGTGAATAGCTTTTAAGAAATAGTTCTCATGCAAAATTATTTTACTAAACTGAGTGCGCACGAAAGCTGTGCAGTGTCCCTTTGGTGTAATTCTCTAGACTCGGTTAAGCTTTGTTTGCATGAGGTGGAGGAATAGCCTGAAAGTAACACTTAAGCAGATCTTCAGAAATGTTAAATGTTTTATATCCGCCGCTTCCTTATTCTGCTCTCAGTCAATTTCATTCCAACCATCTAGTGTATATTTGCCGTAACGTAATAATAGAAGAAAAAAATATAGTTTCAGAATAAATTCATGGAAACTTGAGGTCTTATTACATGTGCGTGTGATGGCGGTTGTTAATTTCTATTTTATTTTTTCAGTAAATCTGTTTCTTTTGGCATGACCTCAATGGCGGAGTTCGCCTAGGCGTTGCTTCAGCAAAAGACCTTGTGTCATTTCCTTTTGAAATGTATATTAATTTCTTCTCTTACAGCAGCGTAAAATTTCATTCAGCATTTCCTTTTTAAATGCTTATTACATTACGTCTTACAGTAGCGTTTAATGTTACATACTGTATAGCAGCAGAATTTTCACTCTGGAATCAATGTATTCTACACATACAAGTGTTGTTACAGTCGGTTAGTATTAACTAAGCTCTTTTAAAAACACCTGCTTACTGCATTCTTTCTTTTCATTATGTTTCCTTGCGCCAAATTTGGAACTAAACACTCCCATAGACAAAGGCCTAAGGCTAGTTTTCAACATGCATCGATGTAGTAAGATTGTGAAATTTATGTGACGAAACGCAGCCCCAGTTGTGCCCTCCCGCTGCGATAGTAAGTAACCAATCAGCAGTCGGCATCTGTCTGACTGTATAAACCAGCAGCGTGTGGTGAACTGTTGCAAGTTAAGCTGTGTTTTGCTCTGTGCTATACCCAATAGTTTGCTAGTTTACACATCGGCCACTTAAACGTAGTAGTGCAGTTGATGTCACTGCTTTCTCGTGATTGGCCGCAATACATTCCGTTTCTCCCGGCTTCACTCTGGTTACTGGTTCCTGCTGCGTGCGCCGAGTGTGTACAGCACTGAGCAAGTACCAGCTTACCTTGCAACACTTCAGCACACACCGCTGGTACAAACAATTTTGAATATAACCTTAGAACTCACAAAACTCGCGAGAGTATCCAGTAGGCATCTATTTATGATTAGAGGTTAAGTGAAGTTCCCGAATTCCTTTGACAGTAGTCTATCGATTTTTCAGTTCCTGGGCAACACCTCCTTCGTTCGCAAGAAAAGTGACTCAAGTCAAAATACAGTAATTTTGCAGGAGAGCAAAACAAGTTTGGGAAAAATAAATAAAGTTAAAATTTACGTATCAGAAATAGCTGAATTTCCATAGTTTTAAGACAAGCAAGTGCCATACCAAACACGATATCCACTTGCGCAAATAAAACAGATTTTCTCGCATTTTGAGTTGTACCACTTTTCTTGAAAAGGAGTGAACTATTTATTGATTGGCTGCTGTCGTGATGTGATACATTTTTTTATTAACCTGGCGTGCACGTGATACTTTCGCGTTATTTATTCCTGTTTATTATCGACTAAAGAGTTGAACAGGGCACGTCAAAACCATCGCGGTCCAATTAGGAAATGAACTCTTGAGTATGCGTGCTTGAAGTCGACACTCTAAGAAATTATTCGTAAATTTACCATACCAGAGTAATACGCTTAGTGAGAAAGCAGGAATGATAATGTTTTCTCCTATACATTCATTGTAGCGTTCCTACATTTGCTCAGGAAAAAGTCAAATGTGCAGGGAAGTCCCCAACCTTGTATAGTAGCGACGCTAAACATCTCTATATCTGCAACTTTATGTGTGATATTATTACCATACAGTGTATAGGTTAAAAACTTCCATTACTGTTTAGGACGTTTACCAGAAAATGTTTACATTGTAGTCTGCCACCGAAAGTATTTGCGAAATTCACGTAGGCCTACCTCACCGGTAACAGTGATTGTTCGTTGAATTTCCTTCTCAATAAAATTGCCTATCTCCAGTAATTCAGAGTCCAGTTACGTATGTATTGTATGTGTAAATACAACACATTGTCATAATGTATTTCACCGCCACTTAGTATAGATTCAGGACACTGAGTACACTCTAAAATCGAAACAGTTAAAACCGCTCTAAAGCAGCTAATTTAACTGCAGAAATGCTCGAACGGCTTCACTTTAATAAATCAAATTCTACCAATAATTTAAGTTTCTATTCACGGTAAAGTGAGTACTTTTTGAGGCCAGCTCATCAGACATAATAAACAATAAATACATTTCATTGTGGCATCTGATTTTTTGTTTTGAGTATGGTGATATGGTTACACTGTGTTTATTACTCACGTAGCACTGTTTACAATAACAAGTGGCGGAAGGATATTAATTGGCTGAAAGAAAAAGAAGCCAGGACTTCATAATTTTTCACTTTACCGTGAACATTATATAGTTAGTTGCACTAGCCTGGTAGTAAAACCTCATTGCATTACACTGCTCCGCCTGTTGATAACAGCTCATACATTTAGGCTTCGTAAAATAATTATGTTGTCTGAAATCACTTATTCGAATTTAGGGTGTACATGTAATTTTTACTGCGCCTGTTAGTTATATTTTACAATTTCGTAATTTAAAGTTGCACTTAGTGTATGTCCTGTTTTACTAATCAAAATACGATTTGCTTGATACATCTGTGACTTTACACTGTCTGCACATAAGATTCCAAAAATTTTAATTTCTTTTTATAAGTCTGTAAAGTTAATTCACGTGAATTTTGCGCCAATTCACACAATTGTTTATTGGTCTTATTTTAGTTAATTCTGTAACTTTAAAAGTTATCATGCAATATAAAGTCCGCACTCATTGAATTCTAACTGGCGACTTTTAACCCGTAGAGACTATATGTAAACAGCCAATACATTACATTATGAGTTTTGTTTCTGTCGGAACTGATGAAGTATCAAAATACTCCATTTAAGAAGTGAGTACTTTGAATATGTACACTTTACGCATGCTTAAACTGTGCATTCAAACGAATATGGCACCGTCAATAAAACACCACAGCAGTAATATGTTTCAAACAGAGAATTAAAGCTCTCTTTGGATTCATAACATTTGTCAAATTTCAAATGAAAATATAAAATTTTCAAGAAATACATTTTTTTTACAATGATATTTCGATGTTCGTCATAAAAGGGATATACGTGGCGTCAATATGTATTGGTATCATATTTAGGTTGTCAGAAACCATTACGCTAATGTGGCAAGAAGACCGAATCTGTGACCTTTAAAACCCAATCTTCTGCGTGACAATTTATGTTACTGTTACGCTTATTAAGTTACGGATGTAACATTTGCATTAAATAGAACTTACGGGAGGACAATATAAAGTACTATACTACTTTTAGTACGAGAAATCTGGGCGAGTGGCCCTCTTATATAAGGAGGAAGGGGAAAATAAACTGATTCCTTAGAACACGTGACAAGGAAAGGCCAAGTTCTGGAAAACTAAATGCGACATGATGTTGGTATTGTCAGCAACTTACAAACTTGATTTAATATGCAGCGCATATTTACACAATCTTGGTGATCATTAAACTCAATTTTTATAGTTACGCTGCCCGCCCTTAGAAAATAAAAATAAAAAAAAGTATTTGTGTATTCTTGTTGCAGTATGACACATAAACGGCAGGAAACATTTAAAGGTTTGGCTATTAAATAATTTCCTGTACAATTATCCTCCATCGAACTCAACTGAGCCTATAAATGGCAAGTTTACGCCAATTTTAGTTTTCGTAACATCTGCAGTTGTATTTAGAATAATAATAATAATAAGTGGTGCTGTATGAATGTATGTACGCAATTTGTGTATAGTGTACATGTAAATGTTGAAGAAAAATCTAGAATTATTAATCGGTATTGTAAATGTTGCTGTATTTCTGGAGGAAGTCCTTCAGTTTACGGTGGTGTAAATTGATGCTCGCGGTATGTACCGACAGTGCACCGCGATTGTCACTTATACACTGTTCATGGTTCATTGGTTGACTGGAATGCGCCCATTAAAGTTGGTAACAAAAGTATTTTCTAATTATGATACATTCACGGTTACTTTACACTTTTTTGAAGTACTGCTTAAGATCTACTTCCGGGATATTTCACCGCCTCATGCAAACTAAGAGTAACTTAAATCTAGAATTTAACAGCAAAGGACAGTGCACCGAATTCGTGCGCACACAGATGTAATAATATTTCACGTGAGAACTATTTCTTAATAAGCGCTACCAACACACACGTTTTCTCACTGTTTTAATTCATATTTGTTATAAATGAAATATAATAATTTATAAATAGAATATATAGGTAGAACTTTATTTTACGAGAAATAAGACACTTAAGTTAACATAGGTTTAAAACGCTTGTGATATGTAGCATATTTTGGAAAATACCAAAAAAGTCATATGCCTACATGGGGTGATTTTTCAAAGGTTTTGTTTAAAAGGTGTGAAGAAACCGCGAATAGACTATAAAGGTTTTATGTAAACGTTTACGTATAATGAAACGATTTCGTTTTCTTTCAGCTTTATAATGCATATAAGCGTAAGAATTAGCAAATTCGTAATATTTACTTTTATAACAATTCCACAATAATTTCATTTGACCGACGTATTGTTATGATTCGGGAAAGCCATACCCATAACATTGGCTAGAGCGGACACTCTGCGCACGACACGCCGCTGCAATCAGGGCGAGGTCACAAGCTGAGCGACGTTTGGAAAACAGCATCCTAGTTTACAAACGACGCCGACTACTAAATACAGGAGGGGACTTGAAACGGGGCCTGACGTCACCCAGCGGCCGCGGGGTCAAGAGGACCACGGAAGGGCGTACCGAGACTTGCTACCGAGACGAGACTGTGAGAGTCTTCGACCTTCAAGACTAAGGTGACAAAGTTCCAATAGCTTCAGAGACTTTAGCTATTAATTAATAACGTGGCTTTTGCTTGATTCGTTAACAGAATCATAAGTGTCTCCTCCGCTTTAACACATACTACTGCAGAGTGTTGTAATAACTGTCACTTACTTGGGTTTTATATAAAGACGCTTGAGTTAAACCTGTCTCGTCAGTTAGAGCTACGACTCCCCAAACCTGTTAGTCATTAACGTTTGGTTTGCCGTTTGATTTGCGACGAAGGCCGAGACCAGAACAGTATGAACAAAGTATCAGGCCTATGGTAATGTTAATTTTGCATATTGCGTAAAAGTAGCTACACAATGTGCATACAAGTAGATCACAAACAGGGCTTTCAAAAGTGCTCAGTTTACCGTGGACGTTCTATACCAATTTTTATCAGCTACCACCGAGGAAAAATGTTGGAAATTCTTAAGTAGGCTACGTTTAAGAGCTGTCAGTTTCTAGCAATTGATTTGCCTCCAGAAATGGTTTCGCTAAAAAAAGTCGGAACACATCGCGGTCCGTAGATCAAATGCTTTCACCCAGTCGTGGATCTGTAATTTCCCGTGCAGAATTTCCCTCTCTAAACCGAGTAGATGGTGGAATGAAGTTTAATCCGTTACGAAGAACTAAAACGTTATATACCGCCATTCAGAGAGTTCCTTCCCCGCATCTGCGGAGGCCTGGTGCATGCCCATCCCGGCAGAAAATCACCGGTGACTCCTCCCCTTCCCCCTCTGCCCTGAAGTTTACTTATGTGAACTGGGCTTGAAGTAATCGGCGGAGCTGTTATCGTTCACTCGAGCCTTTGCCAGAAAGCTATTCAGTCGGAAACTGCCGAAAGTCACGCGATGAGAAGAAGAGGATGGATTCACGTGATCTGGCGGGAGAAGGCCAGAGTCGTATTTGCCTACGCGACTTCCGTACTTGTTCAAACACTGGTAGCAGAGGAAACAAAGCCAACATTCTTCCGTACGACACTTCGAAGAGCTTACTTTTGTATTATTTTTTGCATTTTAGTCAGTCACACAAAGGTCCCACACAGTTAAATGGAATTGAGCTGATTTAAATCTGCGTATAGCTACTGTCCACGAAACTAGAGGCACCGTGGTATAGTGGTTAGTTCATTCGTCTCTCTTCATGGCGGGCTGATTTATATTCCCGCAGGCCGTTTCAAGGAATTTCGCTACTGGGTAACGTGGCATTAAACTACTGCTGGTGGGGTGGATTTCTTCGGGGTATTCCTATTTTCTCTCTCCGCTGAATTCCGCCGTTACTACATATACCCACCACTTCTCCCCCGTCGGAGTTATGTACCCCTGCTAAACGTTGCCCAAATCACTCGCGGTCTGCGAACAATTTTTCGTCATCCACACGGCGGCAGTACATATATTTCGTAAAACTGCCTTTCAACGTAAATTCGGCCCCAAATCCGTTGCAAGTTTATTACATTCATTGTACGAACGTAGCTGTTGTTAGGGCCTCGTCTTGGTTTGAATGAGTGAAAAAGAAGCAACAAGGCCGACATGTACACGTGAATCAAAACACTTTTTTTTTTTTGGACCAGTAAATTGAGATGTTCACAGAAAGTTCTTTCACGGGTCACTTTAGATTGGTAAACATTCGCGTAACAACAGCAATCAGCTTTTTAAAGCTTTTGTTTTCGATAAACCTACATAAATTTTATGGGAAATTTTTAAAGAGTCGGTGGTTTATGAGATGTGAGATGACTTAACTATTACGGTCAAACAATAATTGCAACTGTGTGACGTTATAATAATTTAAACCGGATCCTGCAGTTGTTTGCCGTTATCATACATTCTCCTTGGATAGAATATTAGGTAAATTAACATTTGAAAAAAAAAAAACCTGCCTTAGGCGACAAACTGCGAAAGCTTGTGTCACATAATTCTAATGAGTTTTTGTAAAATCCAAATTAACAAATGCGTTGTTAATTTTTAAGGCAAGTGTTAGTTAATCGTGGTTTTATTGAATGAATTTGCTTGTTTTTTCTCCTTAGGTTGTCATTTTTAAGAAATTTGTTTATGTGGAATGCATAACGTTCCCGAAGACTAAAGAGTGCACGAGACTAACTCGAATCCTTAGACTGAAAAACCAGGTGTACTCAAATACTCTTTATTTGTCGAGTAATCAGAGAAGCCACGAGGACATTTTGGCAAGGAAGGAGACTGGGATAAGCCAGGAACGTCAGTATATAGAGCTAGGCGGAGAGTCAGGGGCTGAGACTCCGGACCACCGCGAGGCATTCCGCCCCGGTTAACTTTGATCTCCGCGTCTCGACCGCGTGGACCCATTTCGCCCAGACATATTTCACTTTATCTGCGCGTCAGCGGAGCCCCCGGGGTTAATCCAGCCGAGGGGAGGCTGATCCCGCTGGGAGCTGGAGGGTGTGCGTGCGTGTGGGAGCCGGAGGGGCACACATGTATGTGGTCAGCCGGTAACCTAACCCCGGAGAGCAGTCGGAGGAGAGACGTCCAACCTCACCGCTTGGCAGCACTAGCGTTCCCTGCAGACCAACCCCCTTTGGAAATCCTCCACGGTCAGCAGCTGTCGTGCGCCAATGGTTCTCTGCTGGGATTCGGCAGCCGGCACTTTTCACGTTTCGTCCCAACTACGCTGGATCGCTACAGCTTCTCAGTGTTACAGGCTGTTCACGCTAAAGTGAGCACTTTTTAAGGCCCTCCAACGGGCATTAATCACAAATAAATGTATTTTGTTGCAACTTCAAATGGTAATTTTTGCACTGTGTTTATTAGTCACATGACAGTGTTTGAAATTAAAAATTGCTGGAAAGACATAAATTCACCAAAAGAAAAAAGCAGAGCCTTAAAAAGTGCTCACTTTAGCATGACTAGCCTATGCACAGGTTTTTATGCTTGACGCAACGAATTTCATCAACGAATGCAGTCTCGTGAAATACATTCCCGTGTACGATTCCGAACTTTAATTTACAATTTATGCAACATCGTAAAGACATTCGTTTATTAAAAGCCACGGTTTTTGAATGTGTTGTTTTGTTTCTTCATTTGAACCTATTCGTATTTTGAAAATTGTCTGTGCTGTGGTAATTTTCTTTTTAACTCGATTACTTTCTTACTTACTCTCTTCCTACATCTCCAAGCGCGTGCCATCGTATCCATTGCAGCCATCGTATCCATTGCAGCTATTTACCGTTTTTATTTTATTTTTATTACTCTTGTTTTACATTTTTATTGCGTTCAACAGCCCATTCCCAATGTCTGAAATGCTATTTACAGTTTGTTTGTGCGCCTTTCTATGCTCCTGACTGAAGCCATCTTTTTTGTCAGAGCGCGAATTGTTTTTCTTATACGAACTACTAGCGATCCGGCTCGGCTTCGCCCGAGTACAATGTAGTTTTTTTTCTGCCTGCCGCACGCTCTCCTCGTACACCTCCCCCCCCCCCCCCTCGCAACACTCTAGCCCTAGCACCGCCACAGCCAGCGTCATCACCCCCGCCCACGTATAGGTCCTTGCGCGCGTGTCTTTGTTTGTATTGCGTAATTTAAATTGTAAATACGCTTATTGCCATTTATCTATTATATATATATATATATGCTACCGCTGACTTTTTTGTAGATCATTTAATTTTAAACAATTCTTTCTTGCGTAATTTTGTTATAGCTCTAAAGGACAGACAGCGTATTCCATGAGAGTGCGCTGGCGGGAAACTTTTTCTCGACTTGATTCACTAATAATCGTTAATGCTCAGCTCCTGTAAATGCCAGGGCTTTTTAATACACGCAAACCTTTCTCGATAAATGGAGATCATAACAGTAAAAACTGCATCCAAATCCGTTCAGTGGTTCTCGAGATTATCGCAGTCATACAGACAAAAAGACGCGCGCCAGGGACTTCCTTTTATACTATGTATCGATGTTGCTGATTAGTTAAGTATGCTTTTTTGTGTTTTTTATGTTATTCCATCATATAAATGGTTGGAATGAGACACGGACTGTAGGTTAGACTTCGTTGTTCCTAAAAGTTTTAGAACTTCAACTTTTTTTCATTCAGCGCTTTCACAGTGTATAACCAGTTTTACCTCAGACCAGGGAATGGGATTCGGTGCTTATTACGTGTAGTTTTGCCATTGGCTCGGAGTTCACCAGGGCGTGTCTAATAAACTGTGATGCAATTCCAAACATAATAGAAATATGTACGTGTTTGAAGTTTAGCTTGACGTAAAATGAATTCATGAGATTTCCCATTCCTTTGTTACACTTGATTTAAAATTTTCCTCGAAATAATTTTTTGAGAGCTACACCTGCAATGTTGACCTATGTCATATAGACAAGCAAAGGACTGCTTACATTTATATATTTCGTTTTGTTATAAAATATATTTACGGTTTTCCTCTGTATTATTGTAGTCCTATCACTTGTATTATTGTAGTCCTATCACTTGTATTATTGTAGTCCTATCACTTGTATTATTGTAGTCCTATCACTTGTATTATTGTAGTCCTATCACTTGTATCATTGTAGTCCTATCACTTGTATTTTATTCAAAGTATTCGTTATACGGTTTGTTTTACCTTCAAATGAAATAATTTTTTGATGTGCAGTTCTGCGAAAATAAGGAATATAAAAATAGTTTTCAGGTCAAATTAAATATTATGACTTAGTAAAACATTTGGATTGATATAATAAAATTCCTAAAGTAATTTATGAATTGCCCAATATCATGCAAATAATATAAATAGGAAATGGCATTAACAATATAAATTGAAAATAAAAAGTGGTAAATTGTAATTTGCAAAGAAACAAATTCCTTCAGCAGCGGACCACACTAATTTGATGTTTGTAAGCACGACAGAACAATTTAAACTACTCTTCTAATCCGTTCACCAGACAAATCAGACATCTGCATTATTGACACAGGTGACAGGGTGGCCTATGTGGGAGAGGAAGGGGTGTATATGAAATCATGTTTCCGTAGCGGTTCTGTAAGGACGAGAGTATTGTTACAATGACTGTAATAATATGATTTCCAGGCAGCTCAGATATGCGTCGCGTGTAGCATCGGCGGAGTAAGAGAAGGGGATAGGGGACTGCACACCAAATCCCTGTACAGGTAACCAATAATATCAGTATAGTCTGTTCGCGGTTTCTTCACATTTTTTGAATCGAGCTTATGAAAAATCACCCACATGTATCAATTGTTTAGTTATTTCCTAAATATACCATATATCACAAGCGTTTTATACCCATGTTAACATATAGGTATATTATTTTTCGTTAAATTAAAGTTTTACCATATATTTTATTTATAATTTTAATATTTCATTAATAATATATATGAATAAAAATAGTGAAAAAACATGTTTGATAATAGCACCTAGTAAGAAATAGTTCCCATGTAAAATCTTATTACAACTGAGCGCGCACGAATTCAGTTCTTTGTCCTTTGGTGCAATTTTCTAGACTCGGTTAGGCTTCGGTTACATGAGGCGGAGGAATATCCTGAAAGTAGAACATTAGCAGGACTTCAGAAAAGTGTGAAGTAACCGTGAATGGATTATAACTGTGTTATTTTCAATGCGACATTTATGCCGCTATATCAGTCACTGGCTGAGTCACAGGTAAATTTTCTGTCAACAGTCATTTATCGTGGCAAGCTGATGCCCAAAAAACGTAGCTTGCCGATTAGTTTCCTTTGGTAGTTTCCCACAAAGCTGTTATATTTAATTTGCACCTCACAATCCGTTGGACTTCTCGATGTGAGTGGGACCTCTACACCTCGTGGCATCCATCGAGAACAGCTGAAATTCAGATGTGACGATCGTAGTCAGCTACCATCATACGTATGTACCGCGGCCATTCGTATCGTGCCTCTCGCGTGAAAACATATCAACCACTGAGCTTCGACAAAAAATGTATACTTGAGTTAAAATGTACGCCAGGTACTTAATCGTAGTAAAGTCAGAACTGCTTTTTTAATTTAAGAAAGATTATTTTATAAATGCTAGTTTTTTGTAAAAATGCTAGTTACAATTTACACCTGAGACAATTATTAGCTGCTCTCGTAAACTGATTTTTTTTGCCGGTCAATGAAAACAGAATCCTTAGAATATTGAATTCAAACTGGCAGAAAAAAAAAAACGTATGAAGAAAAATCCTGTGGACAGGTATATGCACTTCTCTTTTCTCTTTGCAGACATACATCACTCTTGCGTGAATGTGTGGGTCGTGGTGTGTCGGTCTCCTTGACTTCAGCTGCGTCTTGCAGAGCCTGACCTGGAGGACCCTATCCGCAGCATCATAACCATATCTCTCAGTCTCTTCAAGCAGGGTTGGAGGCCATACCCGATCATTAATTACCTCCCGTTAGGGCTGGCTCTGTCGTCTTCCCGAGGCCTCTAACGTGTGCACAAGTTCAGTCGTGTAGCTGCTTTTTAAATAAATATTTTTCCCTTGTGTGAACTGTGCTTACGATCGGCATTTAAGAAACTTTTCACTTCCATACGCAAATGAGTATTCGTCTACTATTTCTGTCTTAAATTGTTACTGGTTTAAACAGGTTTTAAGGCCGGAAAAAAACCCGGTACAGGATACTTCAAACTCCATTGGAACATTGAGTGGTGTTACTATCAGTCATCACACGTGGGAATCGTGTCGGATGATGTCGTTGGTCGGCGGGTTTTCTCGGGGATCTCCCGCTTCCCCCGCCTCTTCATTCCGGCGCTGCTCCATACTCACCCCGATCACCCTCATCGACTCTGAAGACATCGATGTTAAGAGCTCCAGTACGACCATTCATGGCTGCAACCGCATGGTATTTTTGGGAATTAATTTGATACAAAAGAACGACCTCAGGTCCATTACCGTTTGGCTTTTCAAGCGAGACTGTGATTGTATCGGAAGTCTCAACGAGGCAGGTTGACGAGAAGACAATCCGTCATATAACAAATATTGCTGACAATTCCATAAAGTTACTTAACTGACGCATTAATGAAGTTATTATGATGATTGTTTTCTTCCTTCCCCGAGAAAACTCCTGAAACAACATTTCTATATCTGTTCTCATAGATGTGGTACCTTTTGTACAGACTTTTGTTGTGTTCCAATGTAGTTCCTTGTCATGGAAAGGGTACTATTTCACGTTAACTGATGCTGACTGGTGAACGTGGGTTTGTGCAATTGAGAGTCTGTTACGTTTATTAAAACCCCAAAGAAGAGCCTAGAACAAAATTTGATCGAGTGAGAGTATCCAGTTACATTTGCGATATTGTTTTGCAGCTCTGAGTGCTCCAGAATATTTGCAAAAATATTATTTACGTAACTGTCCAACAGGCAGTTTACGAATCAATATCTCGGTGCGCATGTCACTGCTAATTTAGAACAAACATCGCTACTATGACAACACTTCATATCGCACGTAAACACACCTCCACGACTTTTTATCGATTCATTTATTTACACAACTCGATATAACGAAAACTGTGAATGTCCCTAGCTCCATGACGGATCTGTTTTACCTGACTAAACTTAACGCAGCTATGTGTATCGATAGTAATCAGGCAAAGTCGTTTTCTTAATTGAAAACCATTTGTGCTGTTAGACGGTGCAAAAATCCATTTTTTTTTGTCTGGACTGATTTCATGTATTCTTTCATCGAGTTATAAAACTTACCGTGGAAGTCTGCTGTAAAAATTTGGTGAAATTTGGTGTACCCATGGAAATGGTTTGCAAATTATTTTCCTCATTCGTAATGAAATGGCAGCGCAAGCATTTTGCTCTTCCACAGTGTATGCATATTATTAATTTGCAAGATATGTGTATTTTAAATAATACCCAGTTTTAATGAGAATTTTAACACGTATGCAAGTATAGTTAATATAAAAATTTAATTCCATGGGCAAATGCGATTTTCTAATACTCAATCGATAGTAAGTACGACGTAAATCACCTGGGAACACTGAAACATGCAAAATATTTGCCTTCATTCTATTTGTAAGTGTAATTAAAAAGTAAATTTTCTGTACCAATATAAAATAATAAGTATCAACCAGTCTCCAAAAACAGATTTCATTTCTATACTCAATTTGCTGTTTCTTCACACTTTTTGAATCAAACCTTTGAAAAATAAGCCCGGCCTGATAAATTTCAATAAAGCTTATAAACAATAAGTAGCAATACATAGAAATACGAGCGGGTTAAAAGTTACGGTAGGCTTAATTGAGTGCATGTTCACCGCTATCTTTTACGCTTGTATGACAAATAATAAGTGACACGAGTTGCGTGCTTGAATTTAAAGTGTATTTTTTCGTTGGACTGGTTGTTTCTTGGTTTTAATATTTATTCCAAATGAGGCCGTCCTTTTAAAGAAATAACACAACTCATATCAATAACAAAAGGTTAAATACAACAGTTCTTTACCCCGCAGTTGTAACTGTTAAAAACTGTCGCGGCAAAATACTAACGTGCATTACGTGCAATGTGATATGTCGTGGAAAGCAAATATGTCAACAATGTAAAATAACTGTAAGTACTATCGTCAATTCAGGCAATTTTGAAACGTCATGAAGCTGACCTAAATAAGTTAATGTGAATATCCGTACGGAATGGTTTTTGGAATATGACAGAATTCTTTGAAAAGCTGTTAACAGTAAACAACACATTTGACAGGTATATAAGTCACATTTCAATGTTTATGTTAGGTGTAGCAAAAGTATAGGAACACATGTACACACACAATGGAATGTGAACATTGATTTTGACAGATGCTACATGGCTGTTACATGACAATGTTTGTTGACATTTGACGGAAGGATACGAAATGGGCCTGCAAGTAGATATTTAGCAGGGCTCCGAGAAAGTCTCTTCCAGTGGAGAATGGACTATAGAGAGGCCTATTAGTTTTTTATTTTTGACAAATAAATTCAGTGTACTTCTGAGCAGCTGGTGTAGACAAAGGTTTTTATGTTGACAAGTAACGAAAGTATCCACAACGTGCTAAACGCAAACCACGCAACCTTACGTCGCATCGCATGCTCGTGTCGAGCGCCCTATGCGCCGGGGGGGGGGGGGGGGAACGGAGAAAGACAGTGCAGCTTCCGCGATCTGTCGGCGGTGGAATTAACTACTACAGCAGAACGTTGGCGGGAGGTTGTTGCGTTCACTCCCCCTCTTCGTCGTGTTTCCTTCATCACTGTTCGCCGCAGGGAGAAGTGGCTGCTCCCCCTACCCCTAAAGATTCTTTAGGTAAGTCCCTTACCAGTCATTCCTTCCTTGCACCCCTCGAACAGCTGAGGTTGTAATGTGTCAGCGTGATTTACGCTCCAACGACGCCGAAGGGGATATCGCCTGGTGTGTTGGGACTGCCATTCGTGCGAGCCAAGAGGACAACCGAAACACCAGAGCGATCTGTAGTTCAAGAGACTGCTTCAAGAACTGTTGTTGTGGCTACCTAATAAGTCTGTTCTTGCTGCTTCAACCAGTCGTAAAAGTTAAAATTGTGATGGGTCTTATGACCCATCACCCAAATTGTGATAGGTCAATCCAAGGGCTCACAACAGATCCCGCAATTAGGGTTAAAAAAAATGGGGGGAAGGCTAGGGTGGCAGAAAATTATAATTGAATATGTTTACTTATTTGAAATATGTCCAGAGAGCAGAATATGAACCACCACGAACTCCACTACTTTTCGGAAAGGTTTTTATAGTTGACGTTTGTAAATGAAGCAACGCTTTATCTTTTTCCATAATCAGTGAAGACAGTCCACAAGAGGAAAACACTTCTCAAAATAAGTGCACGAAGTGATATTTTCAGATTTATTGCTTCTTTTCGTCTTGTAACTCTCGCTAAACAGATTTAGATAGAATTTTATGTTTTAAGTGTTACAAAATCAATTAATTGTAATTTTGTATTGAACTATATGGGAAATAACCATTCTTAATAAAGCCGTTTTAGAAGAAAGTTTCAATTCTGGATACCTCAAACATTTGCTTAGGACGTTGTATTGGTCAACTCATCAAATTATCGGAACTTGATGCAAAGTCCACCTGCGCAACCAGGTTCACCAAGATATTTAATAGGTAGTTTTGCGGCATCTTTTGAAAGCAGTTGTAGCAATGGCAACAGGAGTTTTAAAATACTTCCCATACTTGCATTAAGGTAAAAAAGTATTGCTAAATTACTTTTAAATATTATTGTTTTAAAAAAACTTTTTTTTTATCAGGTGCACTCCATTAAAGAAGTACGATAGATTATTATTTTTTCTTATGTGAATTATTTTTAATATATGTAGCTTTCTAATAAAAGTAAATAGCATTTAGGCTACATGTAATTAATGTGTGGTTGTATGTTGTCACGACTTTTCAAATAACAACATTGTAACTTAGTAATTTACTTTTGTTCTGTAAGCTTGAAATATCGTCTTCGCTAGACGTTGTAGGAAACCAATCTTCCAGTCCCACTGATGTAGCACTTGATACACCGGCCTTTAACATCAATAGTCGGTGGCGAAAGTCTCATTTCATGCACGCGAAGCCTTCCCTTTGGCGGCCCTTTCAAAGGACTACGTACCTTCGAAAGAAATAATAAAGACTTGACGACACTTCACCCTTCTTAGCCAGAGACCTTTCCGGGGTTTTTGCGTTCTCAGTAATTATGCAAGCCCATTACAGCAAGCCGTTACAGGCCTCCTTAGATGGTCACCCCCCCCCCCCCATTTCTTGAGATTTCCACACACAGAGCCCCCAACTGCTTTCACCACTCAGGGACATTCTCTATTTCATCAGACCAGATCTTCTGGTCCTCCCAATCTCTTTTCATCCAATGATTTACACCACATGCCAGCACGAGTCCATACCTCAGTCTGACCTCGGGACGCCAGGGGGTAAAGGGCTGCCCGAGGAAACAGGGGCCCTTTCTTCAGGTTGTGCTCCCCCATTACCCCCCCCCCCCCCAACACACACACTCCGGCTAAGGAAACCTTTGCGGGAAAGTGAGGTCAGCCCTTGCTCCTCTTTCTTTTTCATCTTGGGTTCTCCAACTCAGTGGGCTATTGCCCCAACCCGAGATAGTCCATTTCCATAGCTTGAATTTCTTCACATTGAGACTCAGTTTTTGGGTCCCACTGGCCGTAAAGGAGTCGACCGGCCCGCCACCTGGCGCCTCTGTTGTGATTGCCCACGACGACGGTTTTCCAGGGAGGCAGATACCCCTTTTAGTAAAACATGGCATTGGGAATGCCCGGGAGTTTCCCACATTTGCTGATCTCACACAGTGAGATCACCCAGCGGTACCACGAGGAGGTGTGAGTTCCCTTCAACTGGCAGAGGCTATAACTTGCGCAAAACCTGCCCTTCCCGCAGCTTATTTTCCTGCTGACCATATGATACTGGGAGTGACGATGCTCCCGACGTAATTCTCGGTCAGCAGTACTCACCACGCTTCTGGAGTGTTACTCTGCGGCAGAGAGGTGAAGCCCCTTCCGTATGGGTAAACACAGTCGGAGTCATCCCCACCAGGTGTAGCGACAAGTACAGCGGCATCTCCGAGGGGTTCGCCGTGGATTTCTCCCCGACCTCCGAGACCTCAGACGTACGCGTAATTTACAGCCATTACAGCTTGGGTCCCTGCCTTCGAGACCCCACCCGAGAACTGAACTGGTCCTCGTAGGTCGAGCGAGAGAAGCCCCTTCTACCGAAGTGGTTGAGGCATCTCGACCAGGTTTGTGTAACATAGATAAACTATGTGCAGTTTCACAGCCAATTAAGGCCTGGTACTGATAAGAGGCCCGAGTACACATCCCACGCCACCACAAGGATTGAGAACGGCCTCAAGCCCCCGAATACCCCTCCCATAGTTGAGGTACCCTCACCAAACATAGCCGCACAGCCGCTATGCACATACCTTACAACCACTTACGGCCTGGTTGCTCTGTCATCTGGAGGGTGACAGAACAGCTGCGTAGAGCAAAGGTGATCCCGTCCCTTCTAAAGAAAGATAGAAATAATTTTCAAAAAACGCTCGTACGTACGTTGATTACAAGGATATTTATTTTAAGAAGTGATATACAGTATATGGCCCGCAACCTACAAAACATTTAAAGAAGGTATTTTCGAAAACAAGCCATATAAGCTACTGTTTCAAAAATACGTATTCTTTCATTAATTTTCATTTGAAATAAGGCAAGGTTTAAAAAATGTGATTAATATAACAACAAAGTAAAATTTGTTTATTTGGTTTTTGTATCATCAGGCAAGGCAGAGTCTTAAAATATAAAATTTGACGTCCTTGAAGCCTAAAATTTACTTAGGAAGAAATTACAGTTTCACGAACGAGAGAACTGGAAATGTCACGAATTCATTTAAGAACTAATTAAACTTCAATCACATGTAAGCCTACAGTTGAACTTCTGCTTCTATCGGACCACAGTTTACTAGACTCGCCCAGAACGAATTGTAACCAATAAAGAATCTGCAATAAAACATTAACTGAATCCCGAGTTGCCTAGTCAGTGGTTAAACTGGGGCAACAGGCAATCAACAACTGAGGCTCGAGTGCACAAAGGACAGAGAAGTCTAGATTGTCGCCGAGTGAATGCGCCTAATTTCCGAGTCTCCAAACTAACATTCAGCCGTTTGAAAGTCAACACAGGTTTGTTACTGTGGCGGCCGGTTTCCAGTTTCCACCTGTGCCGGCTGTACTCACCACAAAAGCCACCGGGGCTGATTAATGTGTGGTCCCGAAGACGGGGGGTACGCGGTCAATGTTACCACGTGTTAACCCACGCCGTAACTCGATTATCCTATCAGATCGTTTTGCCGAGGAAGAGAGACACGGTTACATCTAACACCGTTCCCCTCGACATCTCGTGCATGCTTCCTTCATTCCGTCTGCGCGGACATTCTAATTGAAAAAAAAAATCGTCGTCGAAGAACTTTTAATTTAGCCGGTGAAGTGGGCGGCAGGTATAAGGAGGAGCAAGGATGGGTCAGGACAGTTCAGTGAATCGTCGATGTCTGACTGGGAATGGTGAAGTCTTGCGCAGGCGTGGTGGCGTTGTTCGATGCTATCTCGGTGCGTGCGTGCGTTGTGAGAATTAACGTGAGATGGTGTGGCGAGATGGGAAGATCCTCCTCCTCCTCCTCCTCCTCATCCTCCTCCTTCCGACCACAAATCCAGCATCGCACGTAATTCTTCCCTGGCTTTTCGGAGACAATTTTTTGCCTGCCAAGAAATCTTATATAGGCTATTCACGGCAAAGTGAGCACATTTTAAGGCCCTTACAAAGAATTTCCTTTTAGCCAATTTTTATCTATCGGCTACTTTTTTTAACATCAGCATTGTTATGTGACTCTTAAATATGGTGTTTACTTTCACCACTCTCAAAAGTTAATGCCCGAGTCTGCAATAAAACATGCTTTGCCTGGTGGGAGGGCCTTAAAAAGTGCTCACTTTACCGTAAACAGCCCATACACATTCAGTCACCCTGTCCACGATAGCGGACACGTTGCACGTAAATGATATTCATGACCGGTACTCTACATATAATCCATTCACGGTTACTTCACATTTTTCTGAAGCCCTGCTAAAGTTCTACTTCCAGGGTATTCCTCCACCTCGTGCAAACTAAACTTATCTAAGTCTAGAAAATTACACCAAAGGACAACGCACCGAATTCGTGCGCACTCAGTTGTAATAATATTTTGCATGAGAACTGTTTCTTACTAGGCGCTACCAACACACAAGTTTCCTCACTGTTTTTATTCATATTTATTATAAACGATGTATATTATAATTTATAACAAAATATATGTGAAACTTCAATTTAACGAAAAACAAGATACTTTTATGTTACCAGAGGTATGAAATGTTTATGATACATAGCGTATTTGGGAAATAACTAAACACGTCATCCGTGGGGTAATTTTTCAAATGTTTGATTAAAAAAGTGTGAAGAAACCACGAATAGATTATAGTAATGATTCAGTGCCTAGTTTTCCTTGTGGCTGATATGATTTGTGGAATTTTCCACGCCTCTTTGACATGAATGGTTACTGTCGATATCACCGATTGCAAGACAAGTACTGAACTCAAGCACAGCGCATACCAAAAAAATTGCATGATTGCACCACTTCAACTCAGCAATTAATGTATGACGGAATGGGTTAATATTTTCCTCCCTCCAGTGAAAATATTTTAAGATCGCTGGTCGCTGCCCATTACATTCGGGTGAGTGAAGAGATTTGAGCTGCTCTCAACAGCGAGGTCTTGAGAGCAGATGAGGGGGAAATGAGGTGGAAATGGTACAACGCCGGAATGCAGGGCGGGGCGAAACGGGAGAACCCGAGAAAACTCGACCAGCGGCATCGTCCGGCACGATTCCCACTTACGAGAATCCGGGAGTGGCCCAGCCGGAATTAGAACCCGGTGTGATTTGGTGGGAGGCGAGCAGGCTAACCGCTCAGCCACCGCCGCCCCCTAATTACGATTGTTTTATAATTATACATTCTACTTTTTAAAATCATGAGCCATTTATCATGTTAATATTTGATTACTGTGCGATGCTCCTGCCGGCCGTGGCGCACAGCTCACACCCCGGCATTAGCAATGCTATTAGTTATTGATTACTGTGCGATGCTCCTGCCGGCCGTGGCGCACAGCTCACACCCCGGCATTAGCAATACTATTAGTTATTGATTACTGTGCGATGCTCCTGCCGGCCGTGGCGCACAGCTCACACCCCGGCATTAGCAATACTATTAGTTATTGATTACTGTGCGATGCTCCTGCCGGCCGTGGCGCACAGCTCACACCCCGGCATTAGCAATACTATTAGTTATTGATTACTGTGCGATGCTCCTGCCGGCCGTGGCGCACAGCTCACACCCCGGCATTAGCAATACTATTAGTTATTGATTACTGTGCGATGCTCCTGCCGGCCGTGGCGCACAGCTCACACCCCGGCATTAGCAATACTATTAGTTATTGATTACTGTGCGATGCTCCTGCCGGCCGTGGCGCACAGCTCACACCCCGGCATTAGCAATACTATTAGTTATTGATTACTGTGCGATGCTCCTGCCGGCCGTGGCGCACAGCTCACACCCCGGCATTAGCAATACTATTAGTTATTGATTACTGTGCGATGCTCCTGCCGGCCGTGGCGCACAGCTCACACCCCGGCATTAGCAATACTATTAGTTATTGATTACTGTGCGATGCTCCTGCCGGCCGTGGCGCACAGCTCACATCCCGGCATTAGCAATACTTATAGTTATTGATTAATTATTGAAATATCTATTATATAGAAGTTTCGTGCCTCGGCTAGCTCGTGATATCTTCGAACAGTCAATAAATATGCAGTAATTTTACTTGTTCCGTATTGGCTCGTAATAATGAGCTCACGCAACACGACCGGATATTCTTGTTTCTGAAGTCTTAAATTGGAAGTTGCTAATTATCTACGGCCGCGGTCCGCGATAGCCACTCGCTTCTCGCTGATGCACCGCACCGCTGTCCACCGTATCGTCGCGGCGAATGGAGCAAAAGTATTTTGAAAATATCTTTCTCATTGAAAAGAAAACTAGCATTTCCATGCAGTCGTTGTGCTGCCAGTGTTTAACAGGATCTTACAATGACTCTACAGCTCAGTAACAATAACTTTCCTGATTACAAAAATATTTTTGTTATATCTCCGCAAAAGGTCAGGTGTGTTTGCAAAATATCTTACAGAATTAAAGACATTCTATTGGGACCAAACCAATAACTTAGTGACTGTGTGCCTTAGTGCCTTAGTGACTGATGACCTGCCGATAATGAACGTGGTAGAGCACAGTAAGTATATCCACTATCATGTTGGCCCCTAGAACGGTAGTGAGTGGGAACACAGAGACCAATATAACAGGTGTTCCTGTAGTAGTGGATATAAATAACTTACTTCTAACTTGTCTTGGTTGTCTTGTAAACGTCTACTGACCTCAAAGTGTTATTGACTACAGTCCATTCCCGGTTGGAAGCGACTTATGAAAATCAACCTTTGAAAAAACACTCTAGGAAAAACATGTCAACCTGTTTTTTTAATAACCTGTATTCCACAAATATATAACACTATGGTTAACTTTAGAGTACTGTATTATTGAATAAATGAAACTTTACCTTAATATCTTCTATAACTTGTAATATCTATTTCTTTTTAAATATGGATTAACAACAGCGAGAGCAGCGACGTGTTGGCAACGGCTAGTAAGAAATAGTTCACAGTTAAAATATTATTTTAACCTAGGATTTTAGTATACTATTTGTAAATAAAATGGTGCCTATTGAAATATTTAAATATTTAGGTAACCGCGATGGCAACTTATCTCATTTTTACAGTTTAAAATAACAGCGGAAAATATTGTGAGTAGGCCGTAATGGTACGGTGTTATTTTATCGAGCTAGAACAATTTTGAAGCAATTGTCTGCTGAGCGAGCTTTGTCTCTCTCTCTCTCTCTCTCTCTCTCTCTCTCTCTCTCTCTCTCTCTGTCTCTTTCACACTCGGGAAGTTTCACTTCGCTAGTACGCGATTAAGTTGTACATGTTTTGAATTGTAGCATATTTCATACTTATTACAGCAAAATAATGATATTTTAGATATGATGGCGGGGCAGAAACAAAGTGAAGTTGGCAGACGTGGCGAGCCATTACATGGCGTGTTGCTGTTTTACCGAACGAAACGTAAATTATACTTACTCAGAAAAATACTTCAAATTATCACATCACGTTTGTAGACATTGTGTTTTTTAAACCTACCTTAGCAAGTTACGATATTGTGATAAATCTGTGTTTCCGCGGCAGTAATAAATATACTGTTACGGTGTGTTTCGTTAACCGCTGCGTGTGAAATAGCGTGGCTTGGCTGTTTGGTGATAGTTACGCTGGATCTGTGTGTGCGTGATTTCAAATATTTGATATGAACTATTTCTACGTTGTAAATGTGAACTGTTTTTATGACTAAGTTATTTATTTACAACCATGTATGTTTATTTATCACAACGTTGTACCTTTGCCCTGGGTGTTTGAAACACAGTCGTGTAACGTGATTTACCACCAATTCCAACAAAATAACCAAGCCCAGACCCATTAAACCATGCTGATTGCCCTTATACGAGGTATTTTGTAAAATCGCCCCCTCTACAGCAGATGCCTGGGAGCAAAAAGAGAGAAGAGGAGTGGAGAGAAGTGGTCAGCTGCTCCTTTTAGAGATAAATGTTACCCAATACACAACAGAATCTTATAATTTAATATCTTGATACAACGTAAAAAAAAAAATAGCAATATTACGACAAATGGCAAATGTAAAAATTATTCCAAACCACAAGCAATTAAAATTAACATAATAAATAAAGTTACGTGCCATACATTAAACAGATCTAATACAATGTACGGCTATCACAACTGCATAAAAAATTTAACTCTCTCAAAACTTTATTATTAGGTACAGGAAAATTTTGCGAGCCGAATGATATGTACCCTAGACCCCGCACTCCTATACTAGAGTATCAGCTGTTCGTTCATTATCTGCCACCTTTGTAAGTACATGCTGTTCACATAAAGTGAGCACTTTTGACGCCGTAGTTACTTTTCCCTTTCAGCATTTTTTTATCCTTTAACTACCTTTTTAAATAAATATTGCGAATTTAGTAATAACCACAGCGTGTGTATTCCACTGCACTTGGAAGTTAACGTCTAAGGCTATAATATAATATATTTATTGACTATTATTCCAAATGAGAGGGCTTTCAAAAGTGCTCTCTTTACCGTGACTAGACCATAGCCAGTTTTATCACTGACTAGATGGCACACGATTAGATTACTATTTTCATGCAGGTCCATTACTGGCTCAGGATCGTCCACAGCGTGTCTAATAAGATATGAGCCCATCGCAAAAGTACCCTACTGAATTATATGAGTGTTTGAAATATACATTGTTCTTGAATCATCTGTGAAATTTTCATGTCCTAATTTATTATAAATTAGGGGCAGGGAGGGTGCGCCCTGTGTTTCCGCATACACATAGAAACAAGGTGCTTTATCTGCAGTGCAGCATCACCATCGTTGATTGTACAAGAAATGTTGAATGTTGTGTAAGCTATAATATCATTAGGATCACAAGTGCTCATATTTATTAATGTACTGAAATCCAAATATCTTGACTGGGAAATTACTGCTACTTCAAGAAATGAAGTCTCAGGCATTTTAACCTTGGGATAGACCAAAAAGTACTCTCAAATTCACAACAGTCAATGCTTCATCTGCCATCAATCTTTCCGCAGTTTATTCACAACTTTTGAATCAACCCTTTGGAAAATCACCCCATGTATGACGTGTTTGGTTGTTTTCTAATCGTGTTACTTATCACAAGCGTTTTACACTTATGTTAGGATAAAATAACTTAAAAATTAGCGTTATTTTAGGGTAAAATTCAGTTTTATTTATTTTTATCTATAAATTATAATATTAAAATTATAATAAATACTAATAAAAACAGCGAGAATATAGATGTGTTGGTAATACATAGTAAGAAAGAGCTCTTATGCGAAATATGAGTACACCGAGATCACACGAATGCGGTGCGTTTTCCCTTCGGTGTAATTTTCCAGACTCGGTTAATCTTTGTTTGCATGAGGCGGAAAAATATCTTGTAAGTATAAATTTAGCAGGACTTCAGAAAAGTTGGGAATAACCGTGAATGGACTATAATATTTAACCAGAGCGAATAACAACACGGAGGAGAAATAGCTTTGCGTTTCCTTTTATGTGGGCGTCCACATTTGCTGTTTGAGAGCATGAATGCTCTGGGTGGCCTTGTATGTGGATCTGCATGATAAAATGATGAATCCTGTCCGCCATATTGTCGCAGCCAAAACATTGGAAACTTAACCTGTGAATATTAAGATAAAATAATTGTATTAGAGCATGTTGATATTTTACCTGATCGTTTAGCTTCATTAGATATTATTGGTTTAAAAATCCCCAAAATTTTCATGCATTGAATACACAAACCTGCCTCAACGTTTTCAGTGTATTGGGTGTCACGCTATGGCGATGGACGAGAATGCAGATTCAGTGACGTCATAGCATGGCATCTCCTGATATCCCTTCCTCCATGTCTGGAACGGGCCTCTTTGTTGGCGGGGATGCCGACTGACGAGTAAGTTACGAGGGCGGTAATTGGTGTACGTCATCGGGACACGTTTGCTGGCCAGTGACGCCATTTTGCTGGCGTGTGCGGCTGATGTTCTCGGTATAATCGGCTTTTACACACCTCTGTATTCTTGAGTACTCTGTGACAGACTGTCATTGTTGGGACATACATGTTAACAAAGACTTCTCGGTCCTTGCTTTTGTATTTTAACGCGGCGCTCGTAGCCACCAGGCCCTACCGCGCCTCGGCCTCGCACTAGGCTGGGAAGAGGGATCACGCCCTCTCAACACAGGAAACCCTGACTCATGCCTGCGTTGACCAGCGCCCAAAGCCCACACACTGATGCGAAGTCACATCAGAAGTCTCTCTTCCTCCAGGTTCTGAGACCCTTGCCCTCAGACACCAATTGGCAGGTCTCGCCGGGGACTATCCAACCCCTAGTGCCTTTCCAGGGCACCACCGGAGCAGCTTGCCCGCTCACCGCCTGATCTGTCATCGAGAGTGGGAATCTATTCAGATCCCCCCCCCCCCCCAGAATACGGGGTTGACAACTGCCAGCACGAGTCCAACCCTATGATCGGACACCAGAAAGAACCTTTGGTGGGGCCAACCGATCGTCCTATGTTATCACTTACTTTCCATGGCACTTGTGGGTTATTCATGACCGACTGCTCCGTGTATGACATAACGGGCGAGCCGAAGCAGTCCCTACCACAAGTGGTCGGGAACACTTTGCCTCCCCGGGCCGAAGTCTTACGCCCATGGCAGGACGGCCGCTCGCCCTCCACACCCTGGAAACTACCCCCATGGAAAGCGGAGAATTACGATAGGCCCAGAATGGCTACTGCCCCGGCGTCCCAACTCACCATGGAGTCGACAGAGCTGTCCCCCGGTGGCGCGGTCCACCAAAGGTAGCAGCCCTTGTTCTGACAGTGGAGGAAATATTTCATCATCTGTAAGACATGCCTCCAGAGTTTCATCACTGCATCTAAGCCATCGCTCTCGTGTTACTCGCCAGGCACTTACGTGGATCCCCCAGTTCGAGAGAGCCGTCATTGGCCGCACCCCTTTACCATACTACAGAATTTCTTAACATTGAAATCCACGGTTATTGGGCCCCAACGGGCTGAATACCAAGTGGCAACATCCCGCGAAGTGGTCGGGCCTAGGTACCAACTATCGGACCAAGCCATCATGGCAGATATCCCTCACCAGTCGCAAGGAAACTGGCTTCCCATAGGGAACCGGGTGGCGGAGCCCAATTTGCAAAATCAGGGGTGGCATGAGAAGCCTTGGGTCACCATGAGTGGAGAGACTATAAAAGACACTTAAGTCATCCTTTATAAGGTCTCAGGCGGAGACTGGTCTCGGATACTATAGCATGGTAGTGCCACACCACCTCAAGCGACCAGCAACCGTCCTCCAAGACCATAACCCTCCCCTTCCATATTTGGGACAGGACGATATCGCTTTATAAACGACCTGAACGCAAGACTCCACGGTCCTATGTGTTTTGGGGCCTCAACATTCTGCTCATTGCCTACTGCCCCAGTGTGTATAAGGTATTCACGGTAAAGTGAGCACTTTTTAAGGCCCTCCCAACAGGCATTAACCACTAATAAATAAAGTTTATTGAAGTCCTAGGTGTTAAATTCTGAGAGTAGTGAAATATGTAGACTGTGTTTATGGGTCAAATTACAAGTTTTATATTAAAAAGCTGCAGGAAGATAAACCAGGTGGCACTGTGCTTCCTTGCTGGCCTGTTTTTGGATAAATTATGATTATCGACGCCCGATTTTTGCGGAAAGACTTCATGGCCAGTTGTATTTCCAACTCAAATCCACTTTCTTGATTGCATGATTTTACGTGTTACGCGTCTTGGGTGTCTTATTCGCGAACCACAAACGCGCACCACAGGAGTAACCTAATTCGCATTGGCCAACCAAGTGAGAAAATGTATTCTTACAAAGACACGCACACAGTAAACTAAAGGTAACTTCTGATAGGGTATTGAAACCTAACATGCACGGAAATCTTTTTGCAAAAGTCTGGTATCCCTAACTATGTTCACATTGCATACATAACATTGTTTGAAGTCTAGCTTGTCGTAACATGAATTCGCGAAATTTTCCAGTACCTAGTGATTGTTTATTGCTAGGTTTATGAAATTTCTTCGGTATAGTGAACAGATTATTTTCAGTATATCATAAGCTCAGTGTTTTTTTTATTGCTGCAGGTTCTATAGTTTTTACATACTGTAACGAGTTGTGATGAGGCCTTAGCTGAGCGACCTGCCTGATCACACCTTCACATATTTATTTAGGACACGGGCCGTGATTGCTTAAATTAGTTATGAAATCGCAAACCACAGAAACCCCTTCCACCGACCAGTAAACGGGGAGAACGCAGCCGATATAGGGCAGTGTAGCCCGTGGGCGGTGTCTTTTTGTCGTTGGGCCATTGGAACGAGAAAACCATTGAAGATGGGTATGTCCGGGCGTCGACTTCCGCCATCTTAATCAGCCTCCGGAATCATGAACAAGGTGGGGACTCTCCAATTAGACTTTACTCAGAATGTGGGTGGTTAAATCTTTATAATTTAATATAAAGTAATGTTCAAGTATATTTGTATATACCCCCCCCCCCCTTTTAAATTCAATCATCTTTATATTGATATAATATTGTACAACCTTAATGTTAGTAAACCTCTTTTATATAGTAATACTGTCCATTACATAACTCTTATCAATAACTTGTTACGCCTCTATAACCCTGTTAAGGTATGATGATTAACCGTAACTCATATAACAATACCAATGTTCTCAATGGTAGGAACCAACATTTTCGAGGCTGTATGCTAGACTTTTTTTTTTTTTTTTTAATTTTCCCTGCCGCCTAGCTTAAGGAAAGCATAATTCGCGCCGTGGCATGTGTAATAGTTGTCCAAGATGCCTGAGGGCGCGGCGTGTGGGCCGGGAAGGGTGGGTTTGTAAGAGGAAGGGGGTGGTTCTGGCTCACGTGTGTGTGTAGCCTCACCCTCCCGCAGAGCCCTCGCGTGTTGTAGATTGTTCTATTAATGAAGGGCGGCCTGACGTGATTACGGCAATCGTGCGTGGTGGGCGCCGCGCGTCCGCCGCGGCCTCCGTCCCTTGCCTCGCCACGCTTTGATCTCTCCTCGCGCTCCGCCCCTGCAGTCCAGCGTCGCCGCGGTGCGCGTGTGTGGTCCGCGTAATTGGCGGCCGCCCCGATCTACAGCCGCGCAACTGGCACCCCTACCACCACCGCGCCTGCTGCCTATAGGCTGTCAACTCGCACCTGGGTATAGGTTGTTCACGGTAAGACGAGCACTTTGTATATCTTTTCCCGTATGTAAAATCAACATTACCGTGGACTTGATCAATTTATTCATGGGTCAGACAGGGAAACTGTAAAATACACTTATATGCATTAAAAAGAATACAAGAAATAAATTATTGTAGCATTGACAAAATGTCTACCTAACACTTTTAATTCAACTTTGAGATGTGGGACTGCTTTTCCTGTCGTTACCCACTTTACTGAGCGCATTCCACTACGTGCGCCCGTTTGAAGTACACGCAGGTAGGGACAGTGATATTTTTCAAGGGGGTTTTTTTTTTCTCAAAAGGGTTAACTTGTGAAACAGACTGTACGCAGTCCCCTACCTGTACGGGCACCCACATGGGGAGGGGTTATTTTCTAGTTTCCTCTCCAGTAGAACACTTTTCATTTTATATTTCTTTATGTTACATTTTAACATTTGTCACTTGAAATAATTTTTAAGTTGCTTTTCTCTTTACATTACTGCAACTAATCAAGTATAAATACTGTTAAAGTACACTATCCAAGTATGCAATTTATTAAGTTAATTTGTAATGAAATTTGCTGTTGACGTCTCCCCTCTTCTCCAACTTTTTCAGGCCTTTAAAAACGTCTATGTCACATCTTTGTTCAATAATTTCTGGATATTTTAATATATGCCCCTTTGCAATTCCATGAAGATATTAAGTCAGCCATTCTAATAAACCTTTTCCAAAATGTTATGGTAATAAAAATTTTAACTCTTTTTAAATTTAATAAATATTATAAATTAATTATAAACACAAAGGTTTATTTCATATTAATCGTTTATTATCGTCATAGCTTTGTAATGAGCAATTTCTTTGGAATCCAACACATGACTCCTTGCGATTAGGATTTGGCTTCCGAATATTATAATTTCTAGGTTTATTTAAACACTTGAAACGAAAAGTGTACCACAAAACTAGTGAAATTATATCTTAAATCTTTTTTGGAAATTTCACAAAAATTTAACTGTAGCCACATGCATAACCAACGAATTTAAAATTGTTTAGTGCTATATGTAAACCAAATCCCCATAATTCTGCTATATATAATTTTTTAAAGTCAATATACCTTCTTTATCCGTTTTTATCAGGCCGCTATTTAACGTGTAAATAACCATAATATTGATTAATAATTTAGAAAATCCTTTTCGACACTTGATCAACTTTAACATACTCACCTTTCCCTACGTGGCTAAGTTCAACTAAAATGTGTGTTATGATATTAGATTATATAACTTAAGTTATAATATTGTTGTGAATTTAAGGCAGCGTGGCCTCTATTTCACTCAAACATATAATACAGTTACACACAGAATATTTCATGTATATTGAATCAATTATTTTAAAGATTAAGGTAAAGGAACCGATTATGAGACCAATTTCAAAAAAAATTTCTAACTTTTTATAACGTAAACGCAAATGAACATTGAACATGTACAATATCAATAAATATATCTGAATTAAAAATGTCATACATACAATTTGTTCTAAAGTAAATTTTTGCATTCTCTGCCAAAAAAAAAAAAAGTGCACTTTTTCAAGAATTAAAAAAAAACTGTTCCTAATATGAGAGACACTATTTTTTTTTTTTACCCTCTTTAGGCAGGACAGACAAAGTGAAGATCAGTGGTCCCACAGTGTTCATGAGCCCAACGATAGCAGACAGTGCACTGTAGCCACTGTTCGCCATGTTTGTTGTCTGAAAATGTGCATCCTCAAAAAAGGCACTCAGCATTGTGGTCGTCTTCATCAGAGCCTTCTGATATTGTTGAAATCGTCAAATTCGTCGCTGCTAGAGCTGTTCATTAATCTTCTTTTGCAACTTCTTGACTTTGATGTGTTGGTCAAATGTTTCTTTTTTAACAGCGTTTTACGACATTTTGCTCTTCCCAAACTCTTCAGGAGATTGGATTCGTAAGGCGATGAGGTAGTTACAGATGATTTACTGCTTCTTCGTCTTCGTAATCCTACTCAAAGACTTGGAAGTGGTTTTATGTCTTTTGGTGGGATATAAGGCTTTACATCTGAAGGGCCGAAGTTGTATTAGCAAGTTTGTTGCTTGCTGTGCCCAACATAAGAGAAGTGTGAGTACTAGAAAGTTCTACATAAGAAGAAGCACCATGTACGATGTCCATAGGTGGAGTAGGCCGATCATCAGAAGACCCTGCATCAGAACCCTGTGAGGTGTCCATATGCAGAACAGGGGGAGTATTACAAGGCCTTGCACTGGAAGATGTGTCGTATGAAGTGTCTATAATGACAATTTGGTTGGTATCATCATCTAGATTATAGGCATTTTTGACAGCTATGAATAACAGTCATATTCACGAAACATGTCTTTGTTGAATGGATACAATCCTGTTTTGCGGAACGCATTAACATCTGTTTCCATTGTTGCAGCTCGTTGATATGTTGCGCTGAACAACTATGCAACTATTATTTGTGTTACAATATGGTTAAGGTTGTTTCTTATGGAAGACCGTCTTTCTGAAGCATAATAGACTTTGAAAGACTTCATGAAGCCAATATTTAGTGGCGGCATTTTGTGTGAACTGCGAGAGGATACAAATGATTGAAACATGGTGTTCTCTAGCCAATCTTATCACATCAACATTTATGGTATGCGAATAGGGGCCATCAAGAACCAAAAGAACAGGATCTTCAAATGATGGCTTAGTGAATTAAATAAAATTAACAAATCACTTGGTGAACAAATCGTCCTGGATCTACCCTGAGGGGCAGTACCTCCAAATAGAACCAGTAGGTGCACCGCACCATCCTCAAGTTCTAGTTTCATATTCTTCCTTAGCCACACTATCAATGGCAGAACAAGAGAATTAACAACATTGATGCAAGTAATTACAGTAATGAGTGACCCTCTCTCTGCTGATGTCAATGCAGCTACTAGTTGTTTTCCTTTCGGGGATATTACCATTTAGTTTTGTGCTTACCACAGTTACCCCAGTCTCATAAACGTTGTACAATCTATACGGACGCGCTCTAAATTGGTCAAATTCTGGTTGATGTAGTTGAAATAAAATTTTCGCATTTTCAGGATTGAAACCTTTTACTCTGCCATGAGAAATACCTTCGGGAAATCTTAAAGACAACTGTGAACGACGCTTTAAAAAAGAAACCATCCATTTCTTCCCAGCTGATTCATTTTTTTTCGGAGAATGGATGTTTAATACCATTTTCAATGGCTAGTCGGAATGCCATCCTTTTAATATCGCGTTTCCTCAACCCATAAAACCTTTTATCCATCTCAATGCAATATTCTGCGAATTCATTTTTTAGTTCCCAGCTTAATACAGGCCTTCTTCCTAATTGCACATTTGCTAAATCATCAGGACGTGATACATTTTTCACATACGTTTCCACTGTGCTTTACGGTACACCAAACTGTTTCGATGCAGACTTGTAGCTCATACTACCTGCTTGTACAGCTTTAACTGCTATGATAATCTGCCCCTTGTCCCATTTCTTCCGTTTGGGATTTCGGCCACGATCCATTTAAAAATAAAACATTTATTTGCAAGTTTATTATAAACTTAAATTCAATATGTAATTATAAGCAATGAATACTATTCCACCAAGGCGATACAGGTTCAATCCCCGGCCGGGTCACTCCGGATTTTCGCATGTGGGAATCGTGCCGGACGAAGCCGTTGGTCGACGGGTTTCCTCGAGGATCTCCCATTTCCCCCACCCTTTCATACCAGTGCTCTCGATACTCATCAGTCACCCTCATCGGTTGTCAAGACCTCGATGATTTTAAGAGCCCTTCAAATCTTGTCACTCACTCACTCAGCAATGAATACTGTAAGATTTGTCCTGATTTGTTATTATGATTACATTATAACTTATAAATTGCGTCATATTAATTCACTTTGTTGATAACGAAATTGTATTGTTGTACATTTAATGCGAAGTAATTAAATTACTTTAGTCTATAATAATGTTAGTTTTGTATTGTACTAAAACGATAATTAAAGAACACTTTAATGTTTAAATGCAATACACGTTATTTGGTAGTAGCTCTTAATATAAGACCCGGTTCCTAATATGAAACCGTATCTCATAAAAGGCAACCACATGGGGTCTCGTAATTGGAGCCAACATTAAACAACAGAAACCATGGTGTTGCGGATGCAAAATACACACAGTGTTATTATACTAATATGCACAGAACAGTTCACCTATATGACAATTAGTGTGTTTATATGTTAAAACATATATCCTTACCTTGACTTATAAACAAGCCGTTGCTGCTATCTTGTCGCAAAACTCTATAACTTATGAAAAACAAAATCTGTAACACCGCTTGACTGCAGAGTCGCTCGCTAATGGCGACGCTATACACGCGAGAAAACTTGCCCATCACCGAGTTCGCGTATTGCCCGCTAGATTTCAGCAGCTCCCGGCTCTGAACGCCTGGAGACTCGTGTTAGGGGAGGGTGTCATAATCTGTGCTTTTACCTTATCTTATATCAGCTACTACGGCTAGGACATACAAAATATATCTGCTGCATTTCAGAAATGTGAATTAAATAGATGTTGGATGGCCACAAGCTCATGAAAGGGAGAATAAGACAGGCTTGTTCACCTCTGTATTCTTAAGTACTCTGTGCCATGAGCGTGAGACCTTGGCGTACACAACCAAGGGCAGAGTAGAAAAGCCAACTAAAACGAGGGAAAACGCATCCTGCTATCTATATAAACAAATATGTTTTGAATTCCTGGTGGTTATTTCTGGCGCTACAAGACAGTGGCGGACGGTAGAGGCAGGGTCTTCCGTTGGAAACTAGGTGGATCCAGAGGGGAAAAACGGGGGATGGGATGGAATTTTTTCTACTAGATCTCGAGTTATGAAATACCCTCGGGATAATCTTGGAATTTTAACCTTAATAGTGGGTTTCTAAGCTTATCCAAGACTCCTTGAAATACGAATAATACAATAAGTTATATGTTAACATTTTTTAATGATTACTGCTGAAACGTTGGGGAAAGAATTCTTTACGCGGCTGGAATCCTAAAGCCAAGAACACACCATCACGTTTCTTTCCTTCTTTGCATCTCTTTTATCACTGGTTCTTAGCTTCATTACTGCGCAGTCTTAACCTTTCCTGTTAACTATCTCCTTTTCCATTTTTTTTTACTTCATGCAGATCGAAAGAGCCTCCGGCTGTAAGGGTTCTCGGTGTGATTTCCAACCTCCTTGTCCGCTCCTTTCTTTTTATAGTGCTCCTAAGGATATTACGATTATTAAAAATATATATTTAAAAAAAAACGCCAGCTTCAAGGTGGCCACCTTCATGGTGCTTGAAATGCACCCGAGCATTGATTGTAAAGTCCTTATCCACTTCTGTGAAAACAGCCTAAAATTACACAAGATTCTATGGCGGTAATATACCCGCGCACACTGCTACACAGCACATTACTTCACTTCAACATGACCTCCTTCCATTTCAAAGCGGAACTGCCAACGTTGTAAGGACAATCGAAAACATTCGCCAATATGTGCGATGTAATGATAACAATCGCACGTCTAATTCAATTTTTTTCAAATCCGCAAGATCTGGAACCTTAGTTGGATACACCAGCGATTTGATGAAGCCGCACACAAAGAAATCGAGCGAGGTTAAATCTGAAGATCGCGGTGCTCACACGCGTTGTGGGTTCTCCGCCTAGCCATCTTCCCAGAAAGATTTCGTTCAAGAAATCACGAACAGTGTTCGCAAAATGTGGTGGTGCCCCATCTTGTTGAAACACAACGGTTTCAATAACACCATCTTGCTGTAATCGAGGCGCCAAAAACAGCTGTAACATGTCCACATACCTGTTGCCTGTAATTGTTGCTTCCTGAAACACAAAGGAGCCACACTGAGAGAAAATCGGAAAAAATATCTGTTTGTATAGGGCCCAATATATATATATATATATATATATATATATATATATATATATATATATATATATATATATTGGGCCCTATATATATATATGATATATATATATATATATATATATATATATATTATATATATATATATATATACACACATATATATCCCTAACGAAATATATTGTCGAGGAAACAAAATTTGAAAAGCAACAAAATTACTTTTGTTTGTCTAACAAAATAGTTATGTTTGAAAAAACAAAATCTCTGTGTTATGCCAAAAAAATTATACTGTCAACTAAATATTTTATTGAATCAACTGCATATATTTGTTTGGATTTGACTGCCTTCGTTCGAAAATGCAGCTCTAGAGTGTGTTAAAATTTTTTGTGACAATTAGGACAGTAATCGTGTTTGGTATTGCATCTACTGATACTTAACAATCGTATAAACTCGTTAATAAAACAATGCAACAAGAAACTGACAAGTAAAGCTGTAAAAACTGAAATATTTTTTTGCACACATTGCCCAATACTTACAGTATATCTACTTAAAAGCTTCCCGTTGTCATCAGTTGCGACATTAGCTGAGATTACTAAGGCGTAGCGCTCGGACGCAATTGATCTAGGTTCGAAACTCAGTCGAACTTGTATATATCGGCCCAAACTGTTAAATGTACGTGTAACCAAACCAATCTGTAGTTGCACCAACAAAATATTACAGTTTGGGGCAACGAAATGAGAATAAAATAATTTGGTTTAGCAACAAAATATTTCATTGCTCCTATACAAACAAATGATTTGGTTGCACCAAACAAATTTTGTTTCATTCAACAAAACCTTTTTCTCAGTGCATACATTGTCGTCTGCATCATGCCTAACCACCCATTCACTTTGGGGGTATCTCTTGTCCATTAAAAAGTTGCGTTTGGCTGCCCGTCTGCCCATATTCGACGCTGTGTTTGTTGACAAAGCCACAAGTGTGGAATGTTGCCTCATTGCTGAATAAGATGTTTTCCGTTAAATTTCGTTTTTCTGCAGCCTGAACAAGATCGTAGTACATCGCTTGACATGCAGCATAATCTTCAGCCTCAAGAGAATGCATGACTTGAACACAATACGCACGTTTGTGCAACGGAAAGTGTAAAATCTTCCACACAGTGGATTGTGGAACATCAAGCTCACTACTAAGACGCACAGTCGGCTTCGTTCAATGGCTTTCTGAATTCTTTGCACGGTATCTTCAGGTGCAAAGTTCCCGGTGGAACCGACGCTGGCCTCTCCAAAACCTCTCCTCTAGGTGGCCGATACCTATTAAAAGGTCATACCTAGAGCACTTATTTCTAACATTTACATTAAACTCCCGCAAAACAAAAGCTAAATCGGCTCTTTTTGATCCTCAGGGTCCACTGGGAACTTGACAATTTTGAAACCGTAATGCTGTCCGAAAGGGTTCGAAACTACACTAAACTACATACACATACACTAACTACCGCGTCCGTGCTTTGTCTTCTTTCACGTTTAAAAATAAGCATGACGGCATCCCCATTATCTACTTTCGTGGCCCAGTGCGTTCTGGTACAGATGGGCTTAGTTTTGGGGAATGTCCGGTTACCTGTAACATTCCCCGCCACCTCGCCACCGAGCGCAGATGACATAGTCGAACTACACTGCAGACAATCGCTTCGGTACAGATTTACACACACACTCTCATGCAATAAATTACATCTCGTCACGCTTCCTTCTAGAAGCTTAGCTTCTACGTTCCTTGTCTCATTCCGGGTCCATCGCCTGTGTCGTCATCGGGGGTACCTGGGTCGAAGCTCCCTTCGCCCAGGTGTGGTCATCTTCGGTATGCGTCTTGATAGGTGAGATGGGAAAGGGGAATGATTTTCTGGTGGGTAATTTCCCCTTTTCACGTTCTCCGTCCTTACAGGTAGCAGCCAAGAGGGAGGCGTGTACTTCCTTGTGTCTTCAGGTACAGATGGCTTGCCCGTACTCTCTTCATCCTCAACACTCACTGCGCGATTGAATTTGTTGACAAGATAGTGAATGGTCACATTTGTGGGGCCAGATTTCCTAAATCTTCCCGTGAAATCAGCGCTCACTGCATCGTACGTTAGTCCTCCCAGACAAGTACGGGCCACGGATATCCTCTCTTCAATGGTGAACATTTTCACTACCTAAAACAAACACAAGATATATTAGCGATTTCCCACAAACGGGCAGGGACTTTATAATCATCCTGTGTCTTGCATCACAGACGTTATATACTGTTACATTGGACGTATGACGGGCTTATCTGAGTTCGTGAGGGATGGGGGTCTCTGCCATTATTCTTTCTATTTAACAGTAGCGCAATAATTCCTATCTATTTAAACTCTAATTAACGTTCTTAATTATCTCTGTTTGGTTAAGTAAATTCACTCATACTCATTATTAATACGTGTTAGGTCTATCTGTTGCCACCCTTTGCATGTCGTTAACTCACGTATCTAGGCCTGCCAGCCGCACGATTCACTACTTGACACTCGCAGTCGCAAATCTCCATTCCGCTGGTCACTTCTCTCGCTGCTCGTCTTCTATCGCTCGGATGTTATTATTCACACATCAGCTACAAGCCAACTCGCAGCCCAGAGTCTTGTCGCAATATTTAAACCGTTCGCACTTACCATCTGAAAGGCTCAACGCACCCCGAGTCGCACTGAGAAAACGAGGTCAATAATCCAGAGCATTCTTCAGACAAACGCATAAATCAATACAACCAGAGCAGCGTGCGTCGCAAAAGAGAGTATCGTGTCAGCTCGCTTTGGTAGTAGATACGCAGCTCGCTCGGCTACCATTCAAAACAATCCTTTGCTTGCTGCCACCGCCATCATATAACTGCTGTCCCTCACTTCCACTCGCTCGCGCGGGATGCGAAGCAGCGATCACGTAACACTACTTCTGTAAACACAAAGGCATATAATGTTTTGTTTAACTGAACTATTACTTATATTTAATTTATAAATCACAATATTTCATTTATGATTAATGGGAATAAATTCAGGGAGAAAAAATTTGTGTTGGTAATGGCTATAGGCTGTCCATAGTAAAGTGAGCACTTTTGTGGCCATAGTTGCTTTTTTCCTTTTAGCCATGTTTTATCCTTTAACCACTTTTTAAAATAAATATTGCAGTGTAAGTAATAAACACAGTATGCATGTTCCACTCCATTTGGAAGTTAACGTCTAAGGCAAAAATAAAATACATTTATTGAGTGTTAGTCCAGATGAGAGGGCTTTCAAAAGTGCCCACTTTACCGTGAATATCCTATAGTAAGAAATAGTTCTTATGCAAAATATTATTACACTGAGCGCGCACGAAAGTAATGCATTGTCCCTTTGGTGTAATTTTGTAGACTCTGTTCAGCTTTGTCTCCGTGAAGCGGTGAAATATCCTGGAAGTAGAACATGAGTAGGGCTTCACAAAATTTGGTTGGAAGTAACCGTGAATGGATTTTACATGCAGCACAAGCCTCAAACATAGGCCCATGTGTGCGACCTCCTTATGAAAAGTTTTTACCAATGGGTTCAACTGTACTTGCAAGAACTGATAAAAATGTCAACTCCACAGTTCCGCATTCGAATCTTGAAGAAGCTATGAATGTGTGTGACAGTTTTTAGTGTAAGTTAAGATTTCTCCTCATTCCGTTCCGCACGGAACTAGTTAGCCAACCGGCGCAAAGCGCGACAGTTAATGAGTGAAGAGATTAAGGGAGATATAAACATCACAGTCTTGAGAGCCGATGATGGTGAAGCGAAGTGAGTATGGAGCAGCGCCGGAATGAAAGGGTGGGGGAAACGGAAGATCCCGAGAAAACCCGCTGACCAGCGGCATCGTACGGCACGAGTCCCACTTGCGAAAATCCGAAAGTGACCACGCTGGGAGTCGAACCCAGTTTGCCTAGGTGGGAGGCGAGTAGTCTAACCACTTTACTGCCACGACCCCTACGACAGTTAATAAAAATACCTTTCTGTTTTGTAATGATACTGCCTCCCAAGAGGCTTTTGTATTTTTTAATCATGGTCAGGCCATAGGGAATTTATTTCTACGTTTTCTAACAACTGTATTGCTTGACTACTGTAGTGTCATCTCTGTAACTTCCAGCAGGAAAAAATTACTTATTCTTGTGCCAGCGGTCACTATTCAAAGATTAAGACATGCAGATAAGCTATTTTAAATAAAATTTGATCAAGCTTTATAAGTTATTGTTTATGATGTGTCTTGCAAAAATTTCGTTAAACTTTATTAGACGGAACTTACATCAATAAATTGATTAATCCATGATGGAGGAGGCAGGTTTTGGCACTCATCCCGCCTAATAAAATCCAGTTCCGCGTGGATGTGGGATAAGGAGGCTTCCTGAAAAATCCTCACACTAGTCAAGAAGTACCATGTCCGCCCCACTACAACCATGTGAGAAAAGTCTTCTGGAAGTTTTCTCCATTTGGCGTAGCTGTGTTTCGGGGTGAAAATCTTACAGAGGGGGGATCTGACGATTTACTGTCGAGTCAGTCGTGGGTTCCTGGAGCGTACAGATAGGCTACAATCCGTCAGGAAGGTCTAGAGGTCGAATGCTTCTGACGACGAGTTTCACACCGTAACGACGTAGCTTTGTCTTACGTTCCAAATTAAAAATTTTATATTCGCACGTAAAAATGAACATAACGCCTTTTCAAAGTGAACCGTGCAACTGCAGAGCCAAAATCACACCACAAAAACGTAGTTCACATCAACCAAAATCAAGTTAGATCAACATCACGTGGAATGGCAAGGGTCATGCATTGCATGCTGTTACTAATGTAAGTACCTTCGTTGTGTAACCTCGTGTTAAGGGCAGTTGGTCAACAAAACTGCAACATACTTATTTGGAATCGATAAAACTGTGGGTGTGATTTAAATGAGCATTACTTACTATCTTAATGCCGTGTATAGAAATGTGCCAAAACATATTTGTTTTACCGAGTGAAGAGAAAAAAAGTATGGTTTAACCTAAATCGCGGTTGCGTCAAATCAATTTTTTCCGTCAATATGTGCTTCTTAATTTTTTGCCTAGTTTTTTCTCTTAAACATATTTCACAGATGTGGTCGTAAATGAAATATCTTTAGAGATAATGGAAAATCGCGAAAATATTTTGAGCCAACATATCTTCTATAACACTCTGCTAACTAGTTTATTCTTTCATGATTGGATGAACAAAGTTTTGACTCGGCTAAGTTGTTTGCAGACCAATCACAAACGTTCTGCCTTATAGTATCAGAATCCTCATTGGCCCTGTGAAATGGGGGAGTAGCTTCATACATGCATGACAGCCAATAAGGAAAAAAAACCGTCGGACATGTGTACAGAACGTCGAATTCTAGTAAACAGTCAATTTTTCCTGCGATAAATCATCATCTCTAAATATAATATAAAATGCATATGGTGATTGAGCTATAAGAATTTAGTAATACGGAACACATGTTGTTCAACTAATCAAATTGATTTTTTTTAATTTTTTTTTTTAGGAAAACAGATAGTTTTTCATGTGAGTATTTTACTTGTTTATAAATCTTACAATTAGCTTGCGTGGCACAGATAGCAGTTGATCGTTCTGTTGCTATATGGACTTTGAAGTTCCAGATTGCATTATATAAACTGTGTGTTATGTAATTTTTGCTTTCAGACGGGAGACGCTAAAACGCAGTTTTTACTAAAACAAATGTAATGTCGCAATTTGATATGCTTGTTATTAATAATCGTTCTACTTCACAGATTATTCATGCGAATTCCTGCATATTTTATTTTTAAGAAAATTGGCCAACATGGTTTTACTTCCGTAAGCTAACAAAAATGCGCAAATGTATAGTTCGTTTTGATGGCAATCTAAGTTGATGGACTGTAGCATGACGTGGAGGAAGACCGGAGGTTAGTTACTCCAAACGGTGCCTGGCACCTTGGGCTGGAATCTTTTGAGGTCCAAGGGTCGCTTTGAAGCTTGTTCTCCGACGATGGAGAAAAGACCTCTTGTTATATCGCCGACGTACTAGCACTGGCCTTTACCGCTTCTTTCTTCTCTTCAAACTGAGTGAAATAATTACGCGTCGCGTTCGCTTTATATTTTGCCTATAATGATATTCGTTTATGTTAACCAGTTTCTAGGAGTCTATTATTTGAACTCGAAAAAAAAACTTTAATAAACAAACTTGGATTGAGAATTTATTTAGCTGGAAAATTCGTTTCCCTATTCCACTACGGTTTCCGTACCTCAAGAAATGTTCTGTGCCACGGAGTTTATAATAGATTTGGTTCATGTTGTTAAGTGGAGGTTAAATAATTGTTGAGTTGTCTAATCTGGTTAAATTGACATTAAGCTTACCAATCTAAGCACTTTTGAACTTATAAACATGGCGACTCCAATCGTGGCCAAATCAGATGTAACATTTATGTTTCCCAATAACTTACGATTCTTACTGAAATGTTGGTAGTGAGTTGTGTGGGATTGGAAAAAAAAGGGGGGGGGGGGGCGTAGAGGGAATATGGGGTACAGTTCGCATGCCAGTTATGCAGAAATCACTGTCTGTGTTTCAAAGTTGGACTGTTTTTTCTTCCAGTAGCACTATCAAATCAACTTTGACTCTATTTGAGGTTAGCAAACTGATTACTCAAGTAAGTGCCCCGGAGCGTTTCTACGCATCTTTACCGTAATTTCAATGTAACTAGAATATATTCAGGTTAGTCAAGATATTTTGCTCGTATAAAAGAGTCAGTGAGATGAAAAACAAAACGAAAACAAACGTATTCACCACTGGCCGTGTTATTTTGGTAGTTCTATTGGCGATGGGTAGGGACGCTCGATTTTTGCGAAAATATTTAATTTCCAGTTTTATTTCATAACACTTCAGCTAAGATCCAGTTTCTTGCTTGGATGTTTTCGTGTTACGCGTCTTAAGTGACTTCTTGCGAATCACAGACGCACATTACATGAGCAGCCTGATTCTAATTTGCCAGCCGAGCGAGTAAATATTTTCTCACAAATACAAGCGACCAATAAGTAGAAGTAAGCTGTAGATAAACGCGTAGGATATTGAAATCCAACACGGGAGGAAATATTTCGCGAAAATCGTGTGACTCTAGCGATGGGTGAATGAATGTTATGGACATTCGCGGAAGACGAAAATGTTTTTTAGTCTGAGGTGTGGAGTTCTCACCCAAATTTTATAACTGGGATATTTTCGGATCGTTTCCCCGCAACAGCAGCGCTGCCTTTGAGAGCAGTCCGCTTTGTCACTCACATAGCTTCACGCAGTATACAGATCAAATGTGACTGAACGACCACCTATTCCGAATTCGTGAGTTCATATTTGTATTGTTGAATATCTAAGCATCTACAGTAGGAAATATCCAAGAAGGTCTCCTGCGATATTAATTATAAAATTCAATCGAATGACTATTATTTTCAGTTACATTTTATTCACGGAATTTTATAATGAAAAGCATAATTTCATAACCAGAGAAAACGAGAAGTTAAAATTAATATCTATCTTTCTTATACTCCTGGAGGATAATCAGAGAGATTGCGATGGCAGGTATCAAGGGCCTGCACTGCCATTTGCCTGGAATGAGATTGGACAGCCATTTAGAAGTCGTGTTGAGTGCAGTTGTTCAGATCGAACGTACGACCTCTGAATGCGAGTTAGTTATTTTATTTCAGCGCCATTTATACACTCCGTACAATGTTGGAAGTTTATGCCTATGTCTTAAGTTGTCAGGAAACAAACATCTTTGACGCAAAAAGCCCAGACACACCTTTGGATGAGGTGTTGTGCATGATTTCTGATTCTTAATTATTCCAAATTGACTTCTCGGTACAGGTATATTACAATAACTTAATTACTATATAATTCTTGAAGTCAGATTCTGACAGAACATCATCATCGTAGAATTCTGTCCTAAGCTGTCATTTTTTTCATCTTAAAGTATTCGTCCACCTTTGTAATGCATAATTTAATGCATTTTCATCTTTCTCCAAACTTTCTTTTAGTCCTTCACAGCCAACAGGACATCTCCCTTGTATATTTCCTTCGTGTAACCTGTATGTTTTCCTTTCACCCAACTTTCTTTAGTAGGCCTAGTTCCTAATCCCTTGCTCTGTTCTTCCTCCATGTATTCTCCGTTTTCTCCATATCCGTAACTCAAAGGCCTCTTGTATTTTCTTATTTTGTGTTCCATTGACCAGATTTCGCCTCCGTGCGAAACACTTAACACGTAACCTTTGCTACTATTTTTCGCGTCTATTTCCATTCTGCTACTACGAAACAATCGTTCAGTAGAAAGTAACGTGTGCAGCACGCACGTGCTTTCGAAATTTTTAACCATGTCACCTCGTTAAAATCCCACATTTTACTAACCTTAACCCCAACAGTAACTAGTTGCAGACTCATTATTTACAATGAAAAGGTACAGAGCTACTCGAGGCGTATTATTATTCGCTTTGTTACTGCCTTGAAATGTAAATTTCTGTTGAGATATTATCTTCGGCTTGTCTCAGTTGACTTAGAGACGTGAGATTCGTTGATGTGGGGGACTTACTGAAAGCAAATTTTCTGTTTTTTTTTTTTTTGCATCTGGGAACGTTGTAATGCTAGCCAATTCTGTTAACCCATGGCCACGGGAGGTAATAAAAATCCCTGGTATGGTTTATTTAATTATATAGTTCTAGACATACTACACTCGCAGTTAGAGAGTGTGCCTGAGAACTTTAAATTTTTGGATATGAAGAAAATTTTAGAAGTATTGAACCAAAAAAAAAATAATAATAATCTGCGTTTTCAACGCCAGCTTCTCTCTCGTTACAAATAAGCTCTGTAATCGGTCCGCAAATGTTCGTTGCGGTATTGTGCAGCACGCAAGTAACTATCGCAAAAACTACAGCTTAAACGAATTAGACACAGTTCTTAGATAATCTTCGAAGTTGTTCAGATAGTAATTTTTATATTATCTAAGTTGCTTTGTTTATTGTTCGAATTCCTGTTAAGTATTATTTTATTTGTTTCGCTAACGCCTCTTTAACATTTTGATTCTAATATTCAGAGTGAACAGACATCTAATTAATTTGAATTTATGCTGCTTAAGCAGCGAATGCGGAAAATTTCAGTCAGTTTAGTAATACCGGTGCGGCAGTCGTGATGGTATAGTCTATTCGTGGTTTCTTAACACTTTTTGAATCAAACTTCTGAAAAATCAGTCTATGCATGACGTACATGGTGGTTTCCTAAATATATCCTGTATCACAAGCGTCTTATATTTGTGTTAACATAAAAGTACCTTAGTTTTAGATAAACTAGACTTTTACTTTATATATATATGATTATCTTAAACTTAATATGAATAAATACAGGGGAAAACTGGTGTGTTGGTAATACCTAGTAAGAAATAATTCTTATGCAAAATATTATTAGACTGAGCGCGCACGAATGTGGTGCATTGTCCCGTTGTTGTAATTTCCTAGACTCGACTAAGCTTTGTTTGTATAGGTAGAGGAATATTGTGACAGTAGAACTTTATTAGGGCTTCACAAAACTAGGAATTAACCGTGAATGGGCTATATATCATAGGTACTGCTGTAGTATACTAGTTTTCTCCAAATGCTCAAGTTTCTTATTATTTTATTTATTCTGCGGATATGTTCGTCAATCCTCGTCTATCTCATGCATGCTTCAGAATTCTCAGCTGCATTAACCATTTGTGTGTATAACGGATAGTCCGCCCATTCGCTTGCTGTAGTTAATTCACATGTCTTCCTGGTTGACCCATTTGACTTACTAACTGTATTCATAAGCAACCTTAGGTTTCAGCATGTCTCTTGCCGTTCTGAACTGAACTGGACATTAAAGTGTTTCTACAATTACAGTTGGCCGATCTACCGTGGCGCAGTCGATTGGTGCGCCGCCGGTCTGGGGTACGGGAGGTTCTGGGTTCAATTCCTAGGTAAGGTCTAGGTGTGAATTTAAGTTTGGTTATATTTTAGTTTAGAAGCCATCCCCGGATAAGCCGGCAGCCTTCAGGCATCACTCCGGGGGTGTTAATAAGGCCTTTACAATTCCGAAAATGGAGTGGGCTGTGTCTTCTACACGGCCGTAGGTATTTTTACGTGACAACGTCTATGGGTGATGAGAGAGAAAAAAATGAAACGTCGTTAATATATTTGCTGGAGAAGTGTCTATAGACTTCTTCCCTCGTTTGCATTTAATTCTCACGGTTGTTGTCTAGTCTGCCTAGTCACGTGATGTGGCATGTGATGACGCAATCGCCACGTCGGCATTTCGCTACTGCCTAGAATTGCCAGCTTCTTCTTCATATAACTCCGGAATGGATTGAGGTAGCTGAGTCACCCTTTTAGAATTAGACTTGCCTTGTCGGGCACTATTCACGGTGTTAATACCATTAGTGTCCTTTTCGCCTAACTCGTGATTTTCAACTATTTTGGTTTGTAATCTGCAAACGAAATGATTATTTGTTAGAAAGTCACTATGTGTGTTTATTATTTATGATTCTTGGTTGTGTTTTCAGTTACTCTTCTTTTTTATTTTGCGCACAAACTGACACCAAAATTTCTCCGATCGGATAAGCTGTTCGGTCGCTACAGCGGTCTTAAGCAAACTAACCCGCTCGAAATCAGAGGTTCACAGCGCGGCTCCCACCGCGGCCTGATGACGTCAGGACGATACGATTATTCGTGAAGCATAAATCCAAAGGACAGACCTATACTATCATACATTTACATTTAACGTACTGCTCATCCTCGAGTAATTGCCACGGACCCGAGAGCAAAATTTCGTGACACTCTCTGAACATAAGGGGCTCAGTTATAAGACGTTGTCACGTCAAAAAAATACATTTACAGTTGTGGACATACCTACCAACTTCTTCAGAAGAAGAAATGTTCACTTCGTTCCTTTACATCTCTATATAAGCTAAAAAAAGTAACGTTATGAATATTTAGCTTATTTTTCGTAACACACTAGCAGTACGTAATGTTTGGAAAGAAATAAAATAAATTTGCTGGTCGAGAAGGAAATATTTGCACAAGATTCACATCAGCTGACCATCAGCCGTGAATGAATAAACCCCACGAGTGTATCCATTCACAGGGAAAACAAGCTCCTATTTTTTTTCCCCCAGCGTAGGATGTAAACGCATTACGCAACTTCAAAAATAAGTTGCGAGCCAAGACATGGTCTGACGAATAAATTTGTCATCCCATAAGGTTTACCTTCCTGATTCGTGCACAGGCAATATTTTTTTTTTTTTAATCTAATTTCTGCTTGTCTATTTGTATTGACAGCTCGCCGTGATTAACATCAACGTTTGTTGGCGTGACCCTGTATTTGCGTCATCTGGCTTTGGCAACCAAACTGAAGTGGATTATCTAGTCAGCGATCGCAGGGACCGGCGAACGCTTCGATAATGGGTGCGGTGCCAGGAGAGCCAGTGGGAGAACTAGTACAAACAACCCACGTGAGCAGGCTGAACACCACGTGGGCGGCCGACGTGGTGTGCTGTGTGGACAGCGTAAGAAAGACACTCACCTTCGGTTACCGACTCAAACTTGACGTGGCCACTATCCCGTCACCTTTTACTGCCTTTGTACAAAGATTGTTACCGCATAGCTGTATTTTTTTAAACGAAATGGTATTCAGTAACTAAAAAGGTTTTTTTCAGAATTCTCGTCACTCTCTTTATGTAGTCAGGCCGGCGTCTTTATGAATGATATTTGAAAGAAAATGGCTGACGTATTGACGTTACTACAAGCAAACACTCCAGAGAGAAATCTGTATTAAAATGGCCCCGAGGGTGGAAATATCAGAGTCTGATATATTTGCCGCTCAAATAGCCGGGAACTGAAGGACAGTTAAAAACTAATTATATTTTTTTATGCGCTAGACGCACTGTCTAACGCTTCTCTCTAACGTATCCAGAATTGAGACGATTGAAACGGCCCTGCTCACGGGTTTAGAGATGCTATCATGCGAGTCTGAGAATTATCTTGGACTATTTGAAGTAAATGTATTTTAAAATTATTATTCTGAACTATATTAAGAGACTAATACTATTTTTAATTAGAGTTTAAACATTAACATATTATGCGACACAAGAGACACTGCAATAATAGGGGGAAAGATATAAGTCAGCGAGTTGATTTTCAGAACAGTGCCCGCTGTTTTGTCTCTCGCTCTCTCTCTCTCTCTCTCTCTCTATATATATATATATATATATATATATATATTTATATATATATATATATATATATATATATATATATATATAAGTGTGTGTGTGATAACCGTAAAGAGATGCCTTTGAGAATACTACATAAAGGTAGTTGTGTGTAACTGTCGTTTTGGCTGTCATTACCATAAATATGTTCGCAGTGAGTATCGTTCAGTACGCTAAAGTTACAGGATAAGAGCCCAGAAAATGTTCCTCAACCAGCGTTTTCTACGTCCTCGAGACAAGAACGACACGAACTGAGCTAGTGCCTTGGGGAAGGGATATCGAGGCCGTCGTAATTGACATGGCCTGGGCCCCGATTTCCTCTCACGTTTGTACCATGAGTATAGTCAGTGAACCAACCAGCTGAGCGGACCTCGGAAACGCCGCGCCAAGCTTTGTGTAGGAATATCACAAACTCCGATGCACTTGGTGAATATTGAGTGAACCTCATCCATACGTGCATGCTGGCTGAAATGTCTCCAGCGAATAAGGAAACTTAAGTAGTTCTTTTTTGAAAGTACACTCTAAGAAATGGTTTGTAAATTTTCTACATCAGTGTATGTGTATACAGTGAAAAAAGCGTGAATGGTGAATTATTGTCCCATACATGAATGGTAACGATCCTACAGTTGCTCAGGAAAGAGTCAGATGCCTAGGGAAGTTCCCAACTTTGTATAGTAGTAATGCTAAACATTCCCATATTTCCAGCCTGACATGTAGCGTTATTTCCGTACGATCTATAGGCTAAAAACTTCCATTACAGATTAGGACGTCTACCATAATTTTTTTTCAAAGTATTATTACAATTTTAATGTATAAATGATTGACAACTGAAAAGGTTTCTGTTTTGTTTTATACACAACTCATTGGAAAAAGACGTTATAGAATCAGTTATGCTACACTATTTTCTGAGTATCGCGTGTTTCGAAGTCCTGATACTGGCGCAGTGAAGAGGTTGGGCTGCTCTTAACATCAAGGTCTTCAGAGCCAATCATGGTGAAGCGAGGTAGACACGGAGCAGTGCCAGAATGCAAGGGCAGGAAATGGTAGATACTCCGAAAAACCTACCGACCAACGGCATCGTCCGGGCACGATTCCCACGTGCGAGAATTCGGGTGCAACCCCGCCGGGAGTCGAACCCCGTTCGCCTAGGTGCGACGATGCGAGCACTATAAGCACTCTTCACAATAGCGCGATGCGATGTGACGTCACACCGAACCAGCCAATCGTAGTCCATATCGCTCGCGACGAGCGTCATCTCGCGACAAGCCTGACTTGCCACGGAGGCTATATCGCCTGCGACGTTGGAGATAACAGCCAATTAGGCGCAAGAATATAGAAAAGAAGAAAATAACTTTTCTCATGTTTGTAAACAAGTGGAAAGAAACGAGAAACCGGATAGTAAAGTATGTTAAATTTTTTTGCTGCGCTTCTTGTAATTGTGAACATTGTCTTAAAAACTGGTGGAATATTGTTTACTTTAAAATCAATTCTCAACTCCTGATTCAAGATGTAGAGACTAGGCGTTAATTGTAGGATATTTCTAGTCGGGAATACTGCAATTAGAATAAAAATATAAAGCCTGATGGCAACGTACATCTTTTGTGCACAAGAAGGTGAAAACCAAAAGGTGACTTGTATTCAAGTCCCATGTAGGTATAGTATGCTCACGGTAAAGTGAGCACTTTTGAGGCCCTAGTTACTTTTTATTTTCAGCCATTTTTTATCCTTTAACCACCTTTTTAAAAGAAATATGGCCATGTACGTAATAAACACAGTGCGTATACTTCACCGCACTCAAGTTAACGTCTAAGGCTAAAACAAAATATATTTTTATTGACTATTATTCCAAGCGAGAGGGCTATCAAAAGTTCTCACTTTACCATGAATGGCCTATACATACCGTAGACACAGTAGTAGTACCTGACTGTTGCAGCATGCCAGTCACTCATTTCCTCCACAACACACAAAGATTTTACAGACCTAACAAATCGCTTATACAGAATTAAAATCTGTTTTTCACTCTCAAATTAACAATATCGTCAAAAATAAATTTACGGGAACTACATAGACGTATAAAACGCTAATGTAAACAAACTATTTGCACAAAATATGGGTGAACAAAAAATATAACAGTCTCTGAAATGATTCTAGCTAGCACGTAAGCCCACTTGTAAACAAGTTAGCCAGTCACACGATGCAAGTTGACTTGAACGAGAAAGGTGTACATCTTCTTGTACAAGAAAGTGTACAGTGTGTAACAGGCTTAAGGTAACTCGAGATAGATAGCAATCTGGCCCTCCAAAGTATGTATTGTGTTACTATACAGCTTCTTAGAATACTGCCAAAGCTGTGTTTATTTGTGTGTTGTCAAATATCACCCGGAAGATGGCAGGCAACTTCAATTTTTTTTTTCCGTTAGCTGTATCGCTGCGCGTCGCGCTATTGTGAAGAGGACTTTAGCCGCTGTGTCAACCGCGACGATTCATACTTAGTCAGTACACATTATTGGCAGCGTTAGTTTTTGCACGTAATCGAAATATCCAAGATGGTTATAATTAAAAATCAAAGCAAAGCTATCATAAATTTTTTGTTAACGTTTAATGAACCATATCATAAATGAGCTCACGACGAACTGACAAGAGAACGGAAATTGGGCCGTTGAAGTCATAATTAGGGACTGTAAAATTTCGCGAATTAATTTTAGGACACGCTAGACTTCAAAAACATGTACATATCTGTAATGTTTGCAATTGGATCACAGTTTACTAGGCATGGCCAGGTGAATTCTGAGCCAGTAACAGACATACAAGGAAAGATGCACCGAATCCCGTGCCCCCTGGGCTAAGGTAAAAACTGGCTACACACTGGAGTAGCAGCCAATGAACAGAAATACGAGGCTCGGAAATGCATTGGACCGTGGAGTCTAGCATACAGGTCGTTTAAAACGCAAACATTTTCCTGTCCCTAGTTATAATCTTTAGAAAAGGGTTCCAGTAGCCGTGACGCCAAGGTGCCGCGCTTACATACTGAGGATGCCGAACCATAGACTAAATTGAGGTAGACTGAATTTTCTTCTGTGCACGTATCTAGTATTGACTCAATAACTGTCGACAAAACTGTCAAAATCACGTCTTCAAACAATGTTATTTCGTGTATTTATATTTGATTTTAAAAAACTCGCGCTTTTACGAAAAAAATGACATTTTTTAACGTAAAACTTATTCATAAGTAGTGTACTAGCATGTCAAAGCGTTTTTTTTTCCAAGAAAAGAATGTGTTTATCTTAGTCGAAGTCACGTGGTTTGACAGTTCTGTAGGAAGAACAGCAGTTCAATGTCGGAGTAGAGAGATTAGTAACTGCGTAGTTTGCATGCGCACTCTACCCTATATTTGCTGTACGGGCCGAACCGTTTATGGTTTACGTCTAAGCCCTGAAATGATCCGTAATTTATGAGCACCGAGTTATGTTACCAAATGGTTCGGAGCCTACTGCAGTCAGGGAATTTCGCACATCAACTTGGCTCCGTTAATTGCATTGCAATATGTGTGTAAATTATAGGTTTCTATATTTTTTGTGCGGAAGTTCCGAACACATTTCAAGATATATCTTACGTTTTAAATATAATTATGGAGCTATTCAACACAGCCAGCATAAACAGCATTTTCAGACTGCCGTTAAAATAAAACTGATATGGAACTTGTACAGCTAGCTGCTCTGGATATTATTATTGTCTTCACACCAATAAAATTACAGGGCAACTTTTTGAGGCTTCTAGTTGGGTGCCAGTTCGGTTCATCGCGGGTGTGGGTGATGGGCACGCTAGAGTAGCCCTTTCGTCTGCCTTGATTTCCTACCTTGTGTAAATAAAATTTCTGTAGGACAGTGTATACCTTTACTTTTAATTTTGCAAGTAGGAGACGACTATAGCAGAAGACTGGTTGGTGTTAGTTGTCCTTCGCAATCCATCATCTCAAGTCAGGCTATAGAGTGAGTGGAATTTTTTGTCGAGGTGTTGTACCTATTATCTATTGAAAAACAGCAATAAAAGGAGCAGTGTCGCGATTTAATTACTCTAGCAGTAGAAATAAATAGAGAATAGCTATCGTGAAAAAATACGGATAGCGATGATAAATTACGCCATGCCTGATTTGCTAGAAAATAATTAGGTAATAATCTCGAGGCGATATCCATGTTTAATTGGCAAAATAAGCCATGCAGGAATTTGCTTTGGTTTTTCAAGCTGACGTTTTTCTTCGGCAGTCTCATATGAAGATAACCTACCCAGCTAGAGTAGGATCTAAAGCGACTGGCTACCAGTCGAGAAGTCCTATGGACGAAGCTCCGTATCTGACGTTTGCGTATTCGTAAAACTATAGTCGCGCCGGCCTGAGAACGGGCTTGTTTCCTCCTACCCTAGTGAAAGAGAGATACAGAACGTCTCGCAATGCACCAAAAACGCCCAACACAGGTATAGGCTATTCACAGCAAAGTGACTTCTTTTGAAAGCTCTCTCATTTGGAATAATAGTCAATAAATATATTTTATTTTAGCCTTAGATATTAACTTCCGAGTGCGGTGGATTATACATTATTACTAACATGGTAATATTAAAATAAACACGTGGTTAAAGAATAAAACAATGGCTGAAAGGGAAAGGTGACCAGGGCCTCAAAAGTGTTCACTTTACCGTGTACAGTCTATAGCTACAGGCAACCGGGGAGACGAGTATGCAGGGAGAAGTGGCCGAACATTGGCAGACCTCCCATGTTCTTAGTTACAGCGGCGCTACTATATATGTAGTTTTCTGTTGAGCTCATGCCGCACGTGTCAATAAATTGCGGAAACTTATCAGTTTACGTAGAATCGGTACATTCGGTTTACTGGCGATATCCATACAAATGACAATAGGCTGTTTACGGTAAAATGAGCACTTTTGCAAGCCCTGCTTAAGATCTCCTTGTATACACGTTGTGTATTCCCCCGCCTTATATAAAATTAACATTGCTATGAGCCTCATCACTTTATTCGTACGTTGGTCAAATGAAACTGTGAAATTATTAAGAAAGTGAGTACTTTACAAATCTGATAATTTTTACACTTCGATGCATTAAAAAATATATAAAAAGAAAGAAACAATTTTCAGCTATCACAAATGGTTACCTAACACTTTTTATTCGACATTAAGATATGGAACTACTTTCCATCCATCGTTACCAACTTTACTGCGCGAATGTCACTCAGTGTGCCCATTAAAATATATATGCATGCATGGGGCACTGACTTTTTTCTAAGGTTCACTTCTAAATTGCATTGCAAAGGGCTTTTTAACGTCCCCCGGCGTTATGCTTGAAGGCTTGGCAGGTGACGGCTTACCGTCTAACGTATAACCTAATTTAAATTAACACCCATGCCTTACCCGGGACTCGAACCCAGAGCCACCCGCACCTCATATCGGTGGTGCACCAACCGACTGCGCCACGGGAGGTCGGCTTGATTTCTAAAGGGCTCACATTATCGTGAACAGCCTTTAGACTATTTGATGGTAACAGTTCGGTGAAGGAACTACCTCTTTGGGGCGAGGATTTTCAAACTCCGACTCTGGGCAGGTGGGCCTTGTTTGTAGTTTGGCTGTGTTACAGTTTTTTTTTGCTCCCGCTTCCCATCCGAGGTACGAGAAGCAATGAATTATTAATCACCATCAAGCGTGAGCACCCCATTTCCAAAGGAGAACAATCCCCATCTTAAAAACCAAGTTATCTGGAGTTCAGTCCTCGAGGGAGACCAACTGTTTGACGTCAGCACATGTAATCCTCCCCTGGCAATTGCTAGCGCTTGCGTTAAACTGGAGGGGGTAGAGGGTGTTTGAAAGCACTTATACCTGTTTCTTCCGCGCTTTAACAGTCGCACCGCAGGAGAACTGCTTGAAAAGCGCTATTAGCCGGATTTTTAAGGGCAGTATTGTTATCGTGAATTAATTTCCTTTTAAGAAAATAAAAACGTGATATGGCATGCGCGTTATAAGAAATTTTATTAAAGTCTTATCTGTACAAAAAGCTTCTTGTTTTCATACAGTTATGTTTCTTCAGAAAGATTAAACGTGGTAGCTTCTGTCATAGCATTACTCTCAAATGTGCCCTTATTACCTTCATATAAAGGCTAGGTTTTTATTCCGTAAATGTATTGTGCAAACTTGCTTCGCAGGGCTCAGAGAAAGAGCGAGTTGTTCGCTTTTTTATTTCGTTTGTATTTAATCGCTGTATCAAATAAGTGTTTTGCGCAGTACATAAATATTAATTAATTAGTTCATGAGTTTTCCGCTGAACGAAAACATCCTGTCAGCACAACGTGTCTTGATTTCAGGAAGTGGCAACGAAAATGAAAGATTTTACAACCTGGCTGTATACTATTGGCTAAGTCAAGTCTGTCGTGACAGCTTTCAGTTAACACCTAAGGTCTTGTGCCGGTGGTTTTCACGAAAATTAATGCTAAAACTTGAGAGCGCGTTAACATAATTTACGTAGCAATAACAAATACGTTTAAAATGAATAGGCTGACGTCAAATACCCCTGTTACGCTGCCAAACGTTATACTCATATTCCAGAGACAAAAGCAGCTTGAGTTTTCACTCTACGAGAGATGTTCTGGAACATTCATGCATGTTCGTGAATAATATCGCAAGTTTATAAACATTTTGAAGTTCTATTCACATGAAGTGATGAACGCTATTAGAGACTATGCAGGGCCTATCATACATTTCTGTTCCAATCACGCTCAAGGACATTGCTTTAGATTATTTTATTCGCCACACTGGAAACTTACGATCCTACTGTGTCAGAAATACAATTACACAGTAATTGCCGAAATTATTGCTTTAACTGAGTTTAATTTGTTTTGTAGGGCTTAGTTCGCCCACACTAAATTTCGAAGACAAGAAATATAATGTAATAAACTTGTCTGTGGGTTATTTATACAAACACATTATTGAGTCTTTAAGCACATTGTTAAAGGTCTGGTTTTTTTTTTAACTCCGTTACGGTTGGGGCGTGATCCCACGTGGATGTGACTTAGAATCTTATGTTGTCTGTGGCGAGTGGTTATCCTCTGTGTAATCACAGAACGATGTACAGCATCGCATCTGCAGAGCTCGTGTCCTCATCTCATGGATGTTTTCCAAAGTTTGACCGAGTAAATAAAGATTGGTGGTACTCGATAGTCACCAGTTAGAGAGATTGCTTTCTGCGCAGTGTATTGGTATATTCTATAAGAGGTAGCAATACGTAGATGCATGACGTGACATATTGTTTCATTCACTTTAGTGTAATTATTCAAGAATTGCACTCTACGTTCGAATCAGTGGGAAACCACTGATTCGCAGTGAAATTCAACTACTCTAATCAGTGAAAATACCTCCACTTAGAATCGGTGGAAAACCACTGATTGTTTCAGTGAAAAAATTTCACTGATTGAATTCGTGACGTGAAACAATTTCATTGATTGAATAAGTGACGGCCGACTGCAGTGGCGAATCAAGTATTGCTTTTATGAATGCCGGCAAATAATTACGTGAAATAAAATATATTAACGATAGTTTACCATTTATATTGTGCAATTTACCGTAATTAAAAAAAAGTAAAGAACTTTCCGCAGGTGGTCGTGATTGAACTCGCGCATGCTCTGGACGCTAGACCGCTGCCTTGCAATTTTTTTTAAACATTCATTTAACTTTGTTTTGATATTTTTGACGAATCTCTAGTGAGACCAACTTGTTGACGAGTTCCCAGTGCGATAATCGAGCTGAGCATCCGCCAAGTCGGAGGCACCGGGGCGCGAACCCGCCACCCTACTCCTGAGCTATGAGGACGAGCTACCACGCCAAGTTTAAGGAGCGAGAGTATAATATATGTTTTACATTTACGCTGCGAAATCGTGTAATTTGAAGTTGTATGCTCATACTTATCGTGTTCGGTTTGATTGCTACCGTTAGGATTGTTACATTGAATAGGTTTTAAGAGTGTATTATCTTCACCACATTCAATGCAGTTTAAACCTCCAAACAGAGCGCTGTGACGATTACATGGCATCGAAATGAAATACGTAAAAATGGAATGAAAGACTGTGTGTTCGTATTACCTCGTAAAATGGCGTTTTGAAAGACGGAACACATTTTAAAAAGTATTTTGTATTAGTGGTATTCGTTTATTCGTTGTTACTTCACTTGATACACGTTGTTTAACGGCCATTTTTAAACGATGTTCGACGGCCATTTTTACACGCAGTTTCACTGATACATCAGTCAAAAATAATTAGAGACGGAGCAAGTTGCTCAGATGTTTCACTGGTCCATCAGTCAAAAATTAAACCACTGGGAAAACAGTGGAAAAAATGACCGACGAATCAGTGGGAAATGATACTGAATCAATCAGTGAAGGAAATATTGCATTTTTTTCACTGTTTCAACAGTTAAATTCACTGAAGTGACTGTTATATCAGTCAGATACGTTTGACTGATTGATACAGTGAAATTTTCATTGATTAATATTTAGAGTGCTGGGACACATGGTTTCCATTGATGTATTCAGAACCTCCATGTTGGCCCATGGAAAATAGGAAACTCTAGAATAACTCAATAGTTTCCCTAAACAATGGGCAGTAACTCCTGTAGTTCAAAATATCAGTCGTTTAAATTGAATATATTCTATCACTTCTAAAATTCGTGAATGTTCTCCATACGCTGCAACTTTTCGCAGACAAACGAACAAAATGCAAACTTCTATGATAAATTCGCTTTTTCTCGAGCAGATCATTATGTTACGCAGATTACCTATTGATCCCTGTCTGTTTTTATGACACCCTTAGAAGCCGACCTCCCGTGGCGCAGTCGGTTGGTGCGCCACCGACCTGGGATGCGGGAAGCTCTGGGTTCAAATCCCGGGCAAGGTATGGGTGTTAATTTAAGTTAGGTTATAAGTAAGCCGTCCCCTGCTAAGCTTTCAAGCATAAAAACGGGGGAAGTTAAAAAAACTCTTTACAATATAATACACTTACACTTCGAACAGCATGATCGATTATATGTAGTCGGCTCTCGTCAGTCAGAATACCAAGCACAGTGCTCAAATTCCGAGTGCGTGGCGCGGGTGTATCTGGAACCTTCAAGTGGTCACACCACTCGCCTCCCACCTGGGCGAACCGGGCTCGATTCCCGGCGAGGTCGCTCACTGATTTTCGCATGTGGGAATCGTGCCGGACGATGCCGCTGGTCGGCGGGTTTTCTCGGGGATCTCCCGTTTCCCCCCACCCTTGCATCCCGGCACTACTCTATGCTCACCTCACTTCACACTCATTGGTCATTTTTGTGACAACTTAAAATCTATTTTCTGGTGCTCTAGTGGTCTAGCATGGTGGATACTAACAGAACACATTGCGGCAGCCACAATTTTTTTTTTTTTTTTTTTTTTTAGGTGCATCTTGTCAAGACATTGGCATCTAAAAAAAAATTGTTGAAGTCTAGATTTTCGAATTACTCTTAACGTAATCATCAAGTTAAAACAGCCCAGTGTGGAGCTGATGTACTTTTATGCAAAGTACAGAAAAATGTATTCGTTCAAAGGTACAGGGAAAATGCGTTAGGAAGCTGCTGAACGGGGATGGGGGAGGAATTTTGTAGATACTGTAAGTACCGACTTCAGAAAATGTTTATGGCAGCAATATAAGTTTTTTTTTTATAGTTGTCAGAAAATTATCTACCCTTCATTGATCAATTTAAAGACGTTTTCGTATTGGTACGAAAAAAAAAAAATTCGACAGCACCATACAGTTAAGTGCAAGGTGTGTTGACGAAATATTTACTAGCAGCTACAAAACTTATTTTTTTTTTCGTTTTACCCAGAGGTTAGAAGTTACAAAAATAGTAAATAATGGGCGGACTGCAGGCGACAGTGATTAAGAAAGAACAGAACAGAACATATTAAAATGGCACCAGTATCAAGCTGTAAGCCATAACTCGTCTTAGTTACTCGAATTTAAAATAAATATGGATAATAGTAGAAACATAAAATTTGTCGCGTTATAAAAATTAAAAAGAAGTAAAATTTTAAAATTACAGACGCTTAAAATTATATTTTGTTATAATCTAAAATAAAAAGGTTACGTTATAATTTAAAAATGTCAAAAGTTAAAATTCCTCTGCCTCCACCCTTGAACTTTCACTCCGCCATCCTCTCCGGAGACAGAGGAATGACTGAGAAAGAGCGAGATATCGGAGCAATGATCGAATGCAGTGGTGGCGGTAAGGTCGAGAAACTAGGCCGTCCTGCGGCAAAGTCGGCCATGTGTCCGACGAGCGACAACTCCGGCGTGACCCCGCCGGGGAGAGGCCCGGGCACCGCATCACGGGTGCAGCGTGTCCTCTCTGGGGCCGGCTTCTCCGGGCCGCGCCCCTGCGTCGTACGTCACGCTGGGTCCTGCCCCGGGGGCGCTTCTTCGGCCGGTCCTCAGACCCGCTCGCACCTCGCCCGGACCACACAGTAGACTACAGTCCGTTCGCCGTTACTTCCGACTTTTCTGAAGCCCTGATTAAGGTCTGCCTTCACGCTATTCCTTCGCGTCGTGCTAATAAAGCTTAACCCTTTCAGACACACTTTAATTAACGCTTTCAGATGTTGCAAATCATGATGCGTCAACACAACACTTTGTTTCGTTGTCACAGCCAATGAGCTGTAAACTATATGTTCCGCTACAGTAATTATAAACCAATCATGACCTTGACCAGTAAGACTGATAGCGAATCATTTTCCCACAGGTAAAATAATTGGTTATTGAGCTTCGCAGTGTGCAGTAAAGTCGAAAAATTACTTACACGTGCGTAATGTACACAATTGTGTACACTGTGACTGAATGGGTTGACAGAGTTATATTTACTTCTACTCAGGTCACTACGGATATAACCTCTCCACCCCCTGCCACCAAAAACACCCACACTTTGACGTGAAACAGTTCTGTGAATGTTTTATAACGAATGTGAAATGATATCGCAACTGTTTAAAGCTCCCGCCTGCGCGACACTTGAGCTGTGTTGAAGAGTGTTCGAAATACACATTTTCCCATAAATCTATCAAACGTTCGACCAATGTGCTGATCTACAAAAATATCACGCACTTCAGACGAGGGCTGGTGCGTACTTTCATGCCGCCACGCACATTAGAAACAACATTTCAGAGCACTCCAAAATAGTTAAAAACGGCTTTTTCAAAGTGTTGTATCTCAAAATATACACGTCAGATCCGTACAAAACTATTCAAGGACCCTGCATTGAACCTTCATACAGACTTTGTACCAATAAAATAGTAGCGTCACCTCTGAAAGTCCCGTAGGTACACGCAGTGTGACGAGAACACTGCACGCCAGTTCAGAGCCTTGCGCTTAGAGGCGATGGCGCACTTGATTCGCATGGTAGTGTCGTCCTAATCGCTCCCGCGTTACTCGCTCTCAGGTGCGGAAAAAAGCTTCAGCTAGTCGGGGGTGTTAAAACACTTATTTTATTTGATTAATTTAATTGTTTCCTAAAAATTTATGATGAGACAGTGTTCCCGTCCCTATACCATGAATCGAAGTCTATACAACTGTACTTGCACGGCGGGAACATGACTCGCCCCTCCCCCCCGTAAACCAAAAGCGAAAGTCTAGATCCACTCGTGATGCACACCTTCCTGCACCATCCCCTCTCCGCTCCAGGACTGCCCAGAGAAAAATTACTAAAATTACTACCGTCCCGTACCACAATTGTCGGGTTGAATGTGGGCGCTGTTGCTTGGCCCTCGTTCAGAACCTTCCTCGTAGAATTTCCTTCGCTCTGTATCTCACAGGCGCTACATCCTCCCGCCCTTAGAATAATGAACAGCTGAACCTAACGTAACATCAACCGTCAGCTTGGTTCTGAAGCACATAGGCCGTAAATCTAGTGGCAGACGAAGATAGAACAACTCGAGTTTTATTGCTATGATATCAACCGTCCTGGCTGAAAGTTAGCTATAAAAATTCTGCTGTATATAGAAAGCCCTGAAACTTGCAGTCTAATTAAAAACATTTCGTGAACCAAGTAAAAATACTAAACGCTACGATATTTATATTACTCGAGAGAAAATATTAATTTATTTGTTAGTGATATTTTATTTGTATGTATACTGAACTTGGAGGAAGTGAAATGGGAGGGCCGAACATGGTAGCTATAAGCTGTTCATGATAAAATGAGCACTTTTGAGTGGCCTGTTTAAGATCTGCTTGCATGCACGTTGCATATTGTTCCGCCTTATATAAAATTATCATTGCCATGTGCCTCATCACTTTATTCACGCGTCGGTCAAGTGAAACTGTGAAATTATTTGAAACGTAAATATTTTATAAATGTGCTAATTCTTACACTTACACGCATTAAATAAAATTAAAGCAAAAGAAATCGCTGAGTTATCACAAATGTATACCTAACACTTTTAATTCGGCGTTAATACATGGAACTACTTTTCCTCCATTGTTATCAACTTTGCACGGCGCATGCCACTCAGTGCGCCCGTTAAAATAAATACAAGTACGGGCAGTTACATTTTTCTAAGGTTTGTTTCAAAAAAGCTAATTTGATTGTGAACATCTTTTAGGTAGATGTTGGGCTTGGCGTCTCGCCAAGAGAGTGGATACCATAGCCGGAGCAAATTGCTCAGACAAGCAGGAACCAGGAAATAAAGTGCCATGGCGTGTGTTACGAAACCATCGCTTCGTTTACCTGGTATGATAACGGAAAGCCACGGAAATAAAAGTCATGATGGCTTGACAGGGAATCGAACCCGGGTCCTCCCGAACGCGAGTCATCTGTTTTAACACCGGACCACCTCACTAGGTAGGGACAGATTAAGGACGTCTGAATGTTAGGAACCTCATGAGAGTTTTACAGAAATTAATATGTTTTCTCCGAGTCACGTACTAGGTAGGAGTAGTCAACACTGGAAGATCATGAGAACAAAAGTAGAAGGGAAAAAAAGGGCAAAGGAACAAATACGTTTTGAATGCTGATATACGTCAAGGAAGGAAGCAATTACAAACAAACACAGCACAGTATATACAAGTCCTGTATAATATGTATAATGCATATATGGAGTTTAATACTTGTGAAAAAAATTTGACTGGCTTAATTAAATCAGGAATAAACGAATTTAGAATGAACGATGATACTTAATAGAATTACTGATTCACCAGATACGGGTCACAAGAATGGATTGGAATTACTGCACGACGCCGCCCACATACGCCCTACAGATATTTTATGGTCTGCACGTTAAAAAAAATCAACGAAAAATAATAAAAGTTAATGTTATGTTCATCTGAGGGCGGTTCGCCAAGAGCGGCACTGCAAATTTACATCTTGTATCTTGCTTGTGTGACTTTGGGATGTAATCGGTGATGATCAGAGGACCATCCACGGTGCAGTTCACCAGTTTGAATCAGTTGGTACCACACTGCATTTGGATTCGTATGACGTAAATTAAATTGTAATATAACTGTGGAGCTGCACTGGACAAGAATGTTCGGCCCAGCCCAGTGATATATCCCTATATTGCTCAACGTGGATTTTTTTAAAATATGTAACCCATAATCTGGAAGCCTATAGATAGTTCTGCCAATCTGTCACAGTTTCGGGATGTTCCGAACTGTATGATATTCGAGTGCTGCCCGTTTATTACTATTTTCCATTTCGTGAGCACTATTCGATCATCTACGATGTAGATAAATTCTGCGATATTAATATAATAGTTGCAGCGCCACAGGTTTTTAATTTTTTTTTCATACGGGAGAGATGCATTGTATCGACATGGTTAGCATGCATGGTGGCGATAGCGAAAAATGTCTACCGCCCACGCCCGCCCCTCGCGCGTAAAGCTGTTGTGGCCCTTGGCGGTGACGTCACTTCCCGGCAGGGCACCGGCAGTCGGGAGCGCACGGCCAATTACCTTATCAAGACTAATCAATCTGTGAAAAGAGGGGGAGGAACGGCTCGTGAAGGGGGGTGACGTGGAGGGGGGAGGCGACTTTGCTGTGGCGACCGTGTGGGAAACCTATCAACCCTCTCCACCCCTTATCACTCTGGGATGGAGCTTGTGTGCTGGCGTGGTGAAGTGGCGCCAACCAGCCCCCCCCCCCCGGCTCCGAATAATCATCGCTGCCATATTGTCGACACCTCAGATGGGATGCCGCTTCGAAACTAGGCTTGTCAACAAGTATTCAAAACAATTTTTTTCACCAGTGAAAAAAATCAGGAGCAAAAATTAAGAATGAATGTTTCATAATGGTGATATTGGTGTATTCAATTATCTATGATTTTAGCTAAAATCAGACTGTTTACAGCTCAAATCTGGGCAGAATAAACCCGAATAGGCCTACTTTAACCTTATATTGTCTTAACATCATAGGCCGTACAAGAAAATGTATATTTAACTGCAAAATGACACCATCCTTTATATTTATCACACCTTTGTTGCAGTTAATTGATCGTTACTATAGGCTGTTCGTGCTTAACTGAGCGCTTTTGAAATCCCTACTTAGATTGTACTTTTCTCCACAGTTTGAAAGTACGTATCCCGAGTGAGTGACATGTGCCCAGTCAAGTTGGTAACGATGGATTGAAAGTAGTTCCATATCTTAACGCCAAATAAAAAGTGTTAGGTAACTATATGTGATTACTGAAATTATTTATTTTCCTTTCTGTTTTTTGATGCGTCTAAGTGAAAAAAATTGCCAGATTCATAAAATATTTAACTTTATAATAGTTCTACAGTTTCACTTGACCGATGCATGAATAAAGTAATGAGGCCCATGGCAATGTTAATTTTACATAATCAGAGCTTTCAAAAGTTCTAATTTTACCGCGAACAACTTATATAATGCATTTAATGTGCAGTGATTTTTTTTTTCAACGATTGCTTACGAAAGTGTTTAACTCTTCTGCGAACAGTTTATACAAGATAAATCATGCGTCACTTAGTCTAAGGAGAAGCCAGTAAAATTAAATCCTCTTGCAAGGATAAGAAAACGGAAGAGTTACCACCGGAGTGTATACACACACATACACACACAAAACATACACACAAACACACACATACACACACACATATATATATTCCTTCGTCAGTGCCCGGAAGTGACCGTCCTATAGTCAGTTCGCTGTTTCTTCGCACTTTTTGAATTAAACCTTTGAAAAATCATCTATGTACGGCGTGTTTGGTTGTTTCCTAATATGTAATGTACCACAAGCGTTTTATACGTCTGTCAACACAAATATACCTTATTTTTTGGTTAAATTGAACTTTTACTTTATTCTATCGGTAAATTATAATATTTAATTTATAATTAGTACTAATAATATCAGGAAGAAAATAGGTGTGTTGGTATTGCCTAGTAATAAATTGTTCTTATGCAGAAATTTATTACACTGAGTGGGCACAAATGTGTAGCATTGTCCCATGAATGTAATTTTATAGCATTAGTTAAGCTTTGTTTTTATGAAGCGGAGGAATTTTTATAAGTATAGAACTTTTGCAGGGTTTCATAAAAGTTGGAAGTAACCGTGAAAGGGCTATATAGATGGAAATCAAGCGGGAAAATCGCAGCATGCTGTGTGTTCTCTCGCCACTTGATTGAGCTACAGGCAGCATTACTTCTCCAGGCTGTGGTTAGGTAGAGTAGTCGTACAGACCCTCCGAAGACAGATACAACGCCCTTAGGCGAATGTCGCCCAGAACACCGACGACAAAAGAAAATCCAATAATTAGTGCGGACCTTTCGAGGCCTCAATTAGCCTCATTGGCGAGGGTCTTTCTGCTCTCGGAGCCCCAGGAGAAGTCCCTTAAGGCGGCTCCCACCCGCCATCTTGAATTTATCGATCTCTCGCCAAAGCTTCTATTTCAGAAGGTGTATTGGCATTTCCGGCACGACATACTCTAAATAACAGATTTCCAAACTTTATCGAACTGCCACAGCTTCGATAGATTTATTAATTTTTAGCTGGATGTGTCCAGGCAAAACGCGAGGTTATTTCTTGCGAACGATTACAAAGGCGACGATATCAACAGTAATCAAGAAATACTGACCTCAAACAATGCACAAGGCAATGCTGTCTGCTCCGGCGTTCCAAAATAACATTATATAAAACTGTATTTCTAGAGTATGGCAAAAATTCCATAAATCCAAGATGGCGGGTGGGAATTTGCCTTAATAACCGCTGCTTCAAGCAGTGGCGTGACCCGCGGGTTCAAGGACTTGGTAGCCTTTCGGTCCGTCGAACAGTGATGGATATACTGTTGCCGGCAGGTCACTGTGCGCGTGAGCTCCCTAGACTTGAGGGGTGTCCCGTTTCCACTATTCTGCGGCGACCCAGCTGCCCCGCACCACCGCGCTGAGAGGAGCCCAGATAACAGCCGGCCACTATGCGTACTTTCCAAAACCCACACACACATCGAAACCCGTTTACTGCGCTCACAGAAGTTTTTATATTCATACTAATTGTTTAAAAACATATTTGAAAAACGGGAAACCCTTTCATTGACACATTAATTTAAGATTTCTGGTGTTGCAAATAATAATATTTTTTTAATGCGTGCTGTACTTAAGTTGGACAAGGATATGTATGGCTGCTATAACTAATGAGCTGCAGACGTTGTGTTTTGTTTAAAACAGTACGTTTTGCTAATCAGTTACACCCATAGAAGATCATTGGTTACTGAGCTCCGTAGTGCACAGTACCAAGCAGATATAACTTTTCTGTGCAGCATGTTGCCAGTTGTCTACTCTAGGAATGAAAGTGTTTTAACTATTAATCCACAAATACAAAACAACAAATATTAATATAATATAAGGTAATTTTTATTTCTATTGCAAAAAAAAAAAATAGAGCTTACTCCCTTACTGGCCAGTGAGAAAGAAAGGAGATCAACAGTCTCGTCTTATATAAATACCCCGTAGAAGAATGAACTACCACGGACGCTGCTTGTTTGTTCTTGAACATTCCTGGGGCCGCGGTGGTGTAGTGGTCAGACTATTCGCCTATCACCTAGACGAACGGGGTTCGATTCTAGGAGGGGTCACTCCCGGATGCCACTAGTCAGTGGGTTTTCTCGGAGATTCCCATTTCTGCCGCCCTTACATTCCGGCGCTACTCCATATTCATCTCATTTCACCCTCATCGGCTCTCAAGACCTTGATGTTGAGAACAGCCCAAATATCTTCACTTCATGGACATTCCATTTGTGGGATACGCTCAATATTTTCCTGGTGCCCGTCAGGCTTTGCAGGTGGGGGTTTTCAAAGAGGCGGAGGAATTTTTCGTGTTTCGCCACACTTACTGTGCTGAAACAAAATAATCCTGTAACAAATTATTAAATAAAGCTATACGCTGTACATGGTAAAATGAGCACTTTTGAATCCCTGCTTAAGATCTACTTGTATGCACGTTGTGTATTCTTCCGCCTTATGTAAAATTAACATTGTCATTGGCCTTTTCACTTTAGTCACTCATTGGTCAAGTGAAACTGAAATTATTACAAAGTAAATAATTAAAAAATCTGCTTATTTTTACACTTGGATGCATTAAAAAACAAAGCGCAATAAATAATTTAAGTTATCACAAATGGTTTTCTAACACTATTTATTCGACGTTAAGATACGGAACTACTTCCCATCCATCGTTACGAACTTTACTGGGCGCATTCCACTTAGTGTGCCCGTTAAAATATATGCAGGTACGAACAGTGACTTTTTTCTAAAGTTGATTTCAGAAGTGCTCACTTTATCGTGAACAGCCTTTAACTAGAGATTTGGTACTTTTTAAGTGAATTAACTGAAATTCTGATAGACTGGACACATGTCGCTGGTTCTGTTTCTTGCTTTGAACAATTTCGACTATGATCAGTAGCCTGGAAAATAAGATTTTTATCAATTATGTATTACGGTATCAGTATTTCGGGAAAGTACGTTCACCGTTTTCGCAACGTGCAGTTCAAACATTCGGTGCTGTTCACTTCTCAACTCATAATTATCTAACATACTTAGTTAAATGACTTCAGAGCACCCTGCTAGATTGCTGAATAACATCGACTGCGGCGGTAACATACAGAAACTGCACAAACGTACACCAACGTTGGGTCATTGCCTAAGCGTGGCTCCAAAACATAGTACTGCTCACGTGAATATAAAACATAACCCTTAGGCCTACCTATAATTGTATGTGACGTACCTTATTATATATATCCTGTCTCTGATTGTTCGATAAGTTTACTGCTTAGAAATAACGTGCCCCATATGGATTATGTATATCATATGTTGGACCGTCACTTGACGAATATATGTTTTAAAATGGAGGATTAGCGGTGTCGAGTTGGTAGAGTTTACCGGCGTCTCTCCATGCGAAAACTTGCAATAATTTTCAATTTGAAAGTATTTCAAGGCAACAAGAACACCAGATACTACATATTATAATTATTAGGTCCTAAACACATAGCATGCTACATACGTTAGAAAAGTTTATTAAAGTAGGCGATATTTCATTAGACATGCCTAAGATTGTTTGAAATTAAACACGTCGTACACCACATTTTCGATGTTCAACAATGGGAACACGAAAGTAAATGTTTCAAATAAAAATACTTTTTGAAACTATCCGACGTTTCTCCTAAAATACAGTCCTTAAAAAGCAATGGAATTTTAACTTAGCATAAGACGTGACTTGTTCGCGTCAGCAATTACGCAGATCACAGTTATAATACGTTTTACATATTTAAGTAGCCATTATATCTCGTTGTGCCTAACAAAGTACTGGCCATAAAAATAATTATATTGTGACATAAAGTTGTGATTACACGCTAAGAAATGATTTGTAAACTTACCATATCAGTGTACATGTATGTACAGTGACAAAGCGCGACTGGATAAATGTTTTCCCATACATGCATGGTAGCGTTCCTACATTTGCTCAGGAAAGAGTCAAGTGCTTAGGGAAGTCCCCAACTTTGTATATAGCAATGATAAACATTATCATACCATCAGCCTGGTACGTAGTATTATTCCCATACACTGTATAGTAGCGCTGTTAAACACACCTATATCTGCAGCGTGAAGTGTGGTACTATTCCCATACACTGTATAGGTTATAAACTTCCATTACAGTTTAGGAAGTTTACCAGAATTTATTTTTACAGTGCACCTCATTCAACTCCAGTATCGGAAACCACCTTAAATTCTTATTTGAGGACTATATTTCAACAGAAAAAGCATAACATATTCTAGAATTATAAAAATACTTAAAAAATTTTACCCTTGGACCATTCTTTAGATACTTGTTATACTTCACATGAAGTTGGGTGGTCGCTATCTGGCAACATAGATGTAGGCAACCATACACTCTAAGAAACTATTCGGAAATTTACCATACCAGTGTATATGCTTAGTGAGAAAGCAGGAATGGTAATGTTTCCTCTTATACATTCATTGTAGCGTTCCTACAGTTGCTCAGGAAACAGTCAAATGCATAGGAAAGTTCCCAACTCTGTATAGTAGCGCTGTTAAACACACCTATATCTGCAGCGTGAAGTGTGGTATTATTACCATACAGTGTATAGGTTAAAAACTTCCATTACACTTTAAGAAGTTTACCAGAAGTTTTTTTACAGTGTATGTTTGGATTAATATCCATGAATGGGCTGGCGAATAGTGGTTTTATGGAGCTATAAGGTATTTGGGCATTGCTTCATTCCTTTCGGGATATGATTTGTGGAATTTTATTGTGTAATACTCTCTTCTGACCACCAGCTGCCCCCGCGCTTACACACATACAAAAACTGCAGTTGTTGAATGTAGTAACATTATCTTGCCGAAAACTAGAAATTTTATTCTCTCCGCGCTTTCGAAAACTTCTCTGCACACTATGAGTAAGTACGGCTGTTTAACGTGTGATGCGTCCTGCATGACCAAGGTTGCTGAGTCGGTATATTCGCAACATGGGGATTCGGGCTGAAATCCCCGTGTAAGGTTTTGAAATGTAAGTTTGGGTTAGTTCATTTGTAAGCTGTGTGTGTGTGTGTGTGTGTGTGTGGTTTTTCATACAGTAAGCCACAGTAATTAAATAGTCTCTCGAATGTGCCATTATCTTTTCACTAGTTTACAATCACGAAGAGCTCATCACTACACTTCAGCAAGTTGGGAACGCCCAAGATCAATCCCGACTGGATGCCTTGTTGAAAAAAGGTTATTGCAAATTATATTCCAAACAGATGCAAATTAGTTTCCTTGCATATGTGTCACCTTTACCCGTTCCGTCATGTTCAGTTATAGATTACCGAGAATGTTGATTACAGCTAGTTAAAAATTTAGCTGGGCACCATAATGGGGGCATGCAATATTAATTAACGCTATAGAGGTTAATTATATTTTAAAATTTTATGGAAGCGAATAGATAAAACGAAGAATGAGTAATCCTACATAATGGTGTTTACCAACTCTGTGAGCAAATCATTTTTCGGAGCGATGTATTTCTGTCGAACTATTCTGACGCCGTAAGTTTTCAAATGTTATCACGGCGCAAGATGATATGCGAAATAAATACATCAGTATTGCAAAACAGTTGCTCATGAAGTTGGCAAAAACTGTTATGCAGATCTGATCCCCCTCCATTTTTTTTTCGCTGGCTTCCAAAAAACCTACAGACATCAATTGTATTTGGAGTTAATTTAAGTCTCATGCCGTCTTAAAATCAGCTTGCAGAAAATATCTCGCCTTTTAACAGCGTATTGATAGCAGAGAGTTATAATTAGACAGCGAAGTTATAACTTCTTTACAAAATAGCAGTGTTTCAGTTGGTGCACATTGAATTGCGCTTCTTTTTCGTTTACACGTATTAAAATAAGAATTTTCGTTATTTCAACATGCGTGTTTGTTCTCAGAATTCCACGGTACCACTTAATCGATGCGTTGGCACTAGCTAGTTTAGGCCTAAAAGTGTTGGTGTGTACTCGTGGCTACGGGAATTTTACTTTGTAGTCAGTCAGGAGAATTCAAGCGAGGTATTCAGAAACGTTCAATTCACCGCAAACCCGCAATGAGTCAGTTCGCAGTTACTTCCAGTTATTGTGAACATCTGCTCAAGTTTTAATATATAGGCTGTTCACGGTAACTTGAGCACTAGATTGCTTACAGGGGTGCTACAGTACCCCAGTGCATTTTATTTTTGGCTTCTATAACTGAAAGGTTGGTACGAATGCATTGTGCTTCAATGTAATTTGATTTGAGTGTGTGACATTAGTGTGTCTATTTCCAAATACTGTGCGCTGCATCATCGCGGGACCATCGGGTAGTGGCAAGACATGCATCCTACTGAGCCTGCTGGAAGAAGAGAACGGCCTTCAGTTCAATAATGTGTACCTATACTCCCAATCACTTCAGCAACCGAAATACCAGCGACTGGCAGAGTACTGCAACCTGTGGATGACGTGAGTTATTTCCCATTCAGCGATAAGGAAGCCATCGCGACAATGCAAACTTGTTGGTGCTGTTTCGCATTGACGATACGAATTTACGTCATGTTTACGATGATCATGTTAATACGGACATGCTTTTATCATATTTTAAAGATATGCATGCCTTGTGGTGGAAAGAGAAATATGGATTTTTGACGATCGTTAAGGACTGTCTGCTACATAGGGGAAGGTACAGGCGTGGGTTCGATGACTTCATCGCTGTCTGTCGAGAGGGTTCATCTACTGGGAACCAGCAAGTGATGTCATCAATATCTCCTGCTACATCTATAGGTACCGTTTCCGCAGACGATAATGACGCCACAGTTAATGCTAAAGTCGGAATGAGTGCAGTCCAGTCGGTTTGTGCGGAAGGTAGATTTGTAAGATGTTCGTGTGAAGTCGAAAAACTTCAAAATAAACAGTCATCAGTTCTAAATACTGATGAACATACAACTCCTTCTACACAGAAAAGTAAACTAGATATTGAGGATGCAGCAGGTCAATCATAAATACAGCATTGATGATGACTATGACGATGGTGATAGTCTTGAAGACGGTGATTATTCCCTCGATGGTCCCACACATTTCCCCAACGAGTTTCCTTCGACAAATGATGTGAAGAAGGCAGAAGTCATCGAGTATACTAGCAATATGTTCACCTAAGATTCCTACAAACTTGTAGACAAACTAAACTATTTGCTTGATAGGCAACGACGTGGGGATAACTCGACCATGAAAGAGGTGATTTCGATCATAAGAGCACTCAAGGATCGAGGTTATATCAGCTGATGTGATGAAATGCTTTCTTCTGAAAATGTATTTACAAAATAATAACAAATTATTATAATAAAATGATTTGTTTTTCTTAATTTTTGTGTGTCGTATCCTTCCGTTGGCCTTTAAGTTTTTAATATCAACAATAGGTATTTAAAATATTTAATATATTAAGCATGTAGCCAGTCATGCATCATGGATGTAGCTATACCATTTATTCGACAAAAATATTTTTTAAACATAGGATGGAAAATTGCAATACTCGTCGCCTACTAAGATGGCGGTCGACTACCAAGATGGCGGTTACCTACTAAGATGGTGGCCTACAGTAATGTATAAACAAATGACAAACGAAAAACAAATATGGCAGCCTCCAGTAACATACAAACAAAGATGTCTGTCTCCAGTAGAATGTAAACAAATTACGAACAAAAAATCAAGATGGCAACCTCCAGTAACATATAAACAAAGATGGCTGCCTTCAGTAGCATGTAAACAAATAAACGAAAAAATCATGATGGCGGACTGAGTATAGGTGAGGGATGTGGAGGCGATGGAGTCAGTCGTCTGCTGGAGTTGAGCAGAGGTAGTTTTCCAATAATTTTTAAGAATACTTTTTTTTTGGTATATTTGTTTGGATTTTTTTGTGATTTTTTCAAATTTTTTGAAATTTTTTTAGATTTATTTTTTATTTTTGCATTATCAAGGTTAAAGGTCAAAGGTATTGATCCCGGTCACATGGCTTGGAGCCATTGATCCCTGGCACAGGAGTCGCTGATCCCTGTCAGCATTTCTGAAGAAAAATAGTGCCATTTCTCAGGATCTTTTTAATAATTTTTAATAATTTTTTTTCTCGGATTTTTTTTTGGAATTTTTGGATTTTTTGAGGATTTTTTGGAATTTTTAAAAAATGTTTTTAGTGTTTGTTAGATTAAAGATCCACGGAGTCAAGGTCAAAGGTCACATGGGTCAGTGGTCAAAGGTCAATGACATCCAAGATGGGGGTCGTGTGACGTAACAAGATGGCGGCTCCCCGGCTCCTGCTCCTACGCCCCACGCCCTTGTGTGTCAAGCAACTATTTCCTACTACTCATGAGAATGCAATTTTTATGCTAATTTTTGTTCCTTATTTTTTCTTTGCAGATAAAAATGTATCGGCCGAAGCCCCTTAGTGAAGATTATTCAGAGACTGTAAGGCGCAATTTAGACGAGGTAGAAAGTGACAGCGAGGACATAAGTGATACTGAGGATAATGTAGAAGTTCAATCGGTTTGTGAGGATGAATAGAGTGCTTTCGAAGAAAGTGACAATGAATGTGATACCCGTGGAAATATAATAACTGGGAAGAACGGTCACAGATGGACATTAGACCTACCTAGCACACATGGCCGAACACCTGCACGCAACATAATTCGACTTCCACGTGGCAAGATTCCCGCTGGAGCATCAGAGGACTATTGTGAACTATTTGTAACCTCCGAGATGATCAAGACTGGTGTTCATTTCATAAACGATGAAATCAAGAGACGGAGACAGAAGTACACGGATGAAGCTAGGTATGTAGGCGACACCAGTGATAGTGGAATTTATGTACTTACTGGCTTGTTATATTTTGCTGGTTCCAGGAAGCATTCTCACTTGAGAACAGATGAAATGTGGTTTGAATAATTTGGCTGCTCCTTTCATCGTGATGTCATGTCAGAGTGTCAATTTAGATTTCTTGTTAACCGTCTTCGTTTGGATGACAAGTCTACGAGAAGTAAAGAAGACAAATTTGTACCCATTAAACAACTTTGGGAATCATTTATCAAAAATTGCACAACATGGTACACACCTCGGGAATATTGCGCAATTGATGAACAGCTTTTAGGCTTTCGAGGAAAATGCCCATTTAGGGTGTACATGGCTTCAAATCCAGATAAGTAGGGCCTGAAAATTATAACTATATTTGATGCCAAGACACACTACATGATAAATGCCATTCCAAATATTTGTAAAGAAGCAAACAGAAAGGAATCTCTTCCTATGAAGTATGTTCGTGATCTCGCAGTGAGTATTCATGGCACAGGAAGGAATTTGACAATGGACAATTATTTCATTTCGGTTCCACTAGCCAACATTATGCTCAAAGATTATAACCTCATTGTTGTGTGAACACTAAGGAAGAATAAAAGAGAAATACCGCCTTCTTTTCTGCCTTATCGAAAGACACAAGTTGGATCTTCTCAGTTCACTTTTGAGAGCAACAAAATGTTGGTGTCGTTCTGTCCCAAAAAAGGAAAAGTGTTCACATGTTGTCAACAATTCACTATAAGAAGGATGCAAATGAAGACACCGGAAAACCTTAATTCAATCATTTCTACAACTAAACAAAAGGAGGAATTGATACCTATGACCAGTTGGTGCTCAATTATTCCGTTTCTCGGAAGACCCAAATATGATCATTACGGTTTTTCTATGGAATATTGGACCAAGCCGGGATAAATGCCATGGTCTTATTGCAGACAGCAAGAAATCAAGACAATATTGTAAGAAGGAAGTATCTACAGTAACTAGGCTATCATATTGCAGAGCCTCATATGAAAAAAGGGAGCTCTCTCCAAGAATCTTCTCCGTGAACTGAAAGCAACAATCCGGAAAATGGCCAACATACAAGAGGAAGAAAAATAAGAGAGCGACAATCCTCTTAGTGTAAAACAAAAACAATGAAGATGTTGTGTTTGCCCAAGATCCAAAGATCGGAGACCAAATCAGCTTGTGTGAAATGTCACAAAATGGTATGTGCTGAGCACAAACGTGATGTGTGTCTTGACTGTGTCTAAAGTGACGAGTGGAACTCTGCAAGTGCTCAAATGAGTAATGTACATTTACATACATTTATATTGAGAACATTTAATTTATTAGTGTATTTAAAGTTTGCAAAATTCACATATGCAATCTAGGGTTAATATCTACTTGTGGTACATTGAATATCCTTAGTCACATGTACAATTAACATTACCATAGGCGGCCATGGGCCTTATCATTTTATTAATGCGTCGGTAAAGTGAAACTGAAATTATTAGAAAAATGAACGTTTCCAAATTTTCTCATTATTACTGTTATAAGCATTAAAAAACAGAAAGCAATATAAATTAATCTGTATTCACAAATGTTTACCTGGCACTTTCTTTCCGTTGTTACCAACGTTACTGGGCGCATGTTAGTCAGTTATCCGTTAACATATATGTAGTAACGGATAGATTGATTTTAAAAGTTCTCAAGTAGCTATTAACAGCCTATAGATAAAACTTAAGGAGAAAACAACGTCCCATACGTGTGATTTGGACATACAGTTAAAACGATATATATATATATATATATATATATATATATATATATATTATATATATATATATATATATATATATATTATATATATGCGTAGAAATATAATATTTTTTCCCCATCACATTTACGTCAAAACATAAATATGTCTGAAACGTTCACTTTGCAATAACACGCCCAAGCTCAACTTAATATCATTTTAAACCAGAACACCTGCTTACAAGCTATTGGCAATGTAAGTATTTTCTCAGTTTTCGTAATGACTGTGAGACGAATGTTTTATTTTATAGACAAAGTTCCATTCTACCAGAGACGAAGGGGTATTTTAGAATTTACGGAAGTATAAGAAGGTTACGGTATATAATTTATTTAAGAACGTAACACATATGTTGTACACATGAGGTGATTTTACGAAGGTTCGATTCTGAAAGTGTAAAAATACCATGAATATGCTATACACGGAACGTAATGTAAATGTGTGCACACAGACTCCACAGGCGAGATGACGTCTACCGAAGTGACGTTTTTTGGAATGAGGAAAACGAGAGTACCTACCATAAAGAAACTCGTGCCTATGGACATTTCATCACTGGTGTCAAACATTAATATACAATCCCTGGCCAACGCGCCCTATACAGTGCGATTTGAACGCGTTATCGTTTTTAATTACGGAGCACAGAGCTCCTAAAATTAGCAAATCTTTTTCCCACCTTTTATGCTTGCAGCACCATAGAAACTGACTCCTTTAGTTGATCTTGTTAGTCGTAATGTTTGTCTTATATATATATATATATATATATATATATATATATATATAATATATATATATATATATATATATATATATATATATATATATATATATATATATATATATATATATGTATATATATATATATATATATATATACCTATACTTTTTTTAAAATCCAATCACAGCTCCGAACCGTGTGAATTGCATGACGTGCCATCTCATTTCTATGTCTCTTTAAGCAGGCTCTACATTACACTACGACAACGTATTTCCAAATCTCATTAAAAAACAAACCGTTTATACAACAAAAAATGTTTAGTGCTCCGGGTGCAACCATAGTTTTGTTTATTTTAGTCTTGGATAGTTTGAAGCGTATCTTGAATACGGGCATTTGTTTTACCCTTGTACACTTCACCGCCAGTGAACACATGAACAGAAAATTATGAGGTAAGAATAGTTTCGGCAGAGTAGATTTTATCATAGGACTTCTCACCTATCATTTACTGCTCTCATAATTTAGCTAGTATTTCTGAGGAATAATCATTTTTTCTAACACAAAACGAATCTCGTAAGAAAATAAATTGTGTTAATTTAATTAAAGTTATTTCTCTTTTCGTAGTATCCGCACACACGCATGCTAACAACATGTTATAGGTTCTTCAAGGTAAAATAAGCATTTCTGTAACCAACATTTGTAAAAAAAAATCACTGTCCATTAACTGTATGTATGCAACCGTATACACGGGCATGCAGTTTCCCAGTCAAATTTGCAGTAAATTAAATAAAATAATTCTTAAGTTGGCAGCTTCAAATAGAGATAAAATCTTGACGTATTACGAGTGTACGTAATGTTCAAATATATGGAAAATCAATTTTTATTTTGCTTTTTAGCGGCTATATTAATAACACATTTAGGTTTCTAACAGTTGCACGTTTTCAGTTGACTGACGCCTGAATAAAGTCATTAGGCACATGACAATGTAAATTCTACATACGGCGGAATGTTACAACGTAAGGGGAAAAGTAGATATCAGGCAGGGCATTCGAAAGTGCTCAGTTAAACTAAGAACAGTCTATACGTGAACTTGCAGTTCTTTGAAAATGTTATGAATGTTCACAGCCAATTCGTAACGTTTTGCATACAAAAGTTCTTAAGTTTGGTCCCAGTAAGTTTGTAACCACACGTTTCGCTGCCCTCTCCAGTGAGCGCAAGGCTCAGCCGGACAATCGTAACAAAGAGACTGGTAAATTGTAACTTGCTCACCCCTGGGCAGACATTGGGAGGGTGTCGCAGCTAGCACTCACCGCTAATGTGTCGGGATGGCTTCTCCGTGCGCCATCACTTTGGGGGATGCAGGCCACCCTATAAGGGGAACGAGACAATACTGGTGCTTTTAATGCTCGCTGCAGCCTTAATGCGTTAGAAGGTTAACAGAGGGATGGCTCACGTACTACCCTACTGCACCACTTCCAGGGGCGCTGGATGTTCATGGACGCTAAGGCTATGTCCTCGCGTGGCAAGGGAATCAGTAGGCTTGTCAATGCCTCTGCTTCATTCATGAAAGGATAATTAGGCCGAGTGTTGTAAGAACGTCTTGCCTACCAAACTCGTCCTAACATACTCTGAATTGTTATACATGAGGTTTAAAGCTCATTGAAAAACACTTAGTTTTTTTTATAGGTTCAAAAACACGAAAACAGCTATATGTTTATTTCTATTCATAATTAGTACATTTTAAGGATTACGCTTGAGTGTAGCATAAGCCATGAAATCTAGTTTGACAATTTATTAGTTACTGAAATTTATTCTCTGACGGTCATACATTCATTGCTACGCTAATGTTAAAAAAAGTCCAAAAAAAATCACTATTAGCCCCGAAACAATGTTCCTATCTAAAAACAATTTTTTTGTTGTAAGCTATGGAAATGACACGATTTATTGTAAATCCTTTTGCTCAACAACAGTCATCTTATTGGCACAAGATCAACTCTTTTATTACCAACTGATTAAACTGTCGATTACAATAATTGTTATGAAAACTAGACACTTTCTCAACCTGCATTATCTATGTGCGAATAAGAACAACAGAGATGTCAGTAGTATATTTTTGTAATCCGTACTGAGAAATTCTTTGTAATTTTACATATATTTGTAACAATTCAAAAATGTCTCTTCTTATTATGAACAGCATTTATCAATAAAAGTTAATAAAATAATTTAATTATCTCTTACGTTTAAAAAGATTGATAATTTTTCATTCCTCACATTTCATGTGTTTCTCAATCGGCTAACGTCTTACATAGTAATCTCATTTCAAACGTAGCAATAAAAAAAAGGTACCCACATCAGTAGTATACCAAAATTATTCCTGGACTCTCATGGACCAAAAGTAAAAGCGTAGGTATGTAGACTACGGATGTGACTTGGATTACTTTTGTTAGTTGGTTTTTTACGTAGTATGTCGCCTCGTCCCTGTGATCTTTCCAGGTGAACAACTTCCGACAGTTTACGTTTTCAGACAGCTCACTTTAATCCCTAAGGTCACAGCTCAGCTTGAAATCATTCGTTTCGTTGACTGAAGTGCCACGCGACAGTATAACTCAAGATTTTTTTTTTTGGTAGATTTCAGTAGTTTTCATATATTAATAATACACTGTGTATTCTTCTGCCGTCTCAGCCTATGCTTTTTCTCTGCCAATTCTTCTGTATTTCCCGCTCTTTTTCTCTCATTCTTTCGCTAGGCTGTGTATTTGGCTTATAAATCATGGCATTGTTTTATTTTCCGATGACCTCTTGCCTACAATCCTATATAATAAGTGGACGATCTCTGTCTGCCTGTATGTCCGTCTTTAATACCTCTAAGTCCCTTGAAACTCAACATAAGTTCTTCAAATTTTGCAGAGGGATTCCTTAGGATAAAATGCAGGTCAGGTTCGAATTTCAGGAAGATCAGATTACGCAATCATTACCTTTTACCCTAAAAACTCATTTTTTAATTACTTTTTCCCTATGAAAAGTTTTGTATTAGTGCATAGAGAATACTGCACACAGAGGTATGAAGGTAATGAAGTATAATTTTTGTTTGCTCTAAATGTCTCACCTCAATGTTGAGTTAATTAAGTGAGGCCACAGCGCTCAGTGAATAGAGCGATTCCAAGTGAGGCCTTAGTGGCTTAGTGGATAGAACTATGTTAAGTGGGGCAGTAACTCAGTGGATAGAGATATTCCAAGTGGGGCCTTAGTGGCTGAGTGGATATTACTATGTTAAGTGGGGCTGCAGCGGCTTAGTGGAAAGAACTATATCAAGTGGGGCCGCAGTGGCTGTGTGTGTGTGTATATTATATATATATATATATATATATATATATATATATATATCAAATGGGGCCTTAGTAGCTCATTGGATAGAGGGATCCCAAGCGGGGCCGCAGTGGCTCAGTGGAAAGAACTGTATCGAGTGGGGCCTTAGTGGCTCAGTGGATAGGGCGATTCCAAGGGGGGCCTTAGTGGCTCAGTGGATATAGCTACGTTAAGTGGGGCCACAGTGGCCAAGTGGATAGAGAGATATTAAATGGGACCGTAGTCGCTTTAATGTTGAGTTAATTTCACATCATTTCATTATTACCTACATATATCTATGCAATATCTTTTTGTCTTTTTATGGTAACCAAATTTTTTAAGATGGTAACTGTTCTAGCCCCATGACAATATAAAAAAAGTCACGGGCTGGGTACCCTTGTATAAAATAAATTAATGCATACTTTTTCTGCACACAGTATGTTAAATTATTTTACCGTAATCACGATTGAACTTATGAGGTAGCTTTTTTCTTTAGTGTTTTATACTCATTGAAATATGTTTGACACTCGTGATTAAATGAGGTTGTGGTCGAATTAATTACTAACTAGCATTTTTTAAGACGCAGTTTTAACACCTTGGTGGGTTTTACCTCCAGGCTCTCTGCGGTGATAGCGTGATTGGAGTTCATTGAAAGAGAACACAAGCCTTCGCTCTCCCGACTAACTGCGGACGTTGAATAAAGTGAAGTACGATATGATCAAATAATTGCAGGTGTCACAAGGGTAGGCTAGACTATAACAGATAGCTACGCCTTCGTCGTAAATCATTTGTCGAGTAGCAATTCTAAGTGCACGTTCTCTAGCTTCTCTACCAGAATCTGAATGTGTATCAGATTGTTGTGTAGTACACCTAGTTAACATAGAAAATAGCTTATTGCATTATTTATGCTTCGGGTTGATTTTGTTTTGCTGCAGTAAAATAGATTCAATTTTACTGAAGGGAAAGTTTGAATTGGATTTTGTAATTTACTGTACACTTACTGCCATAATAATTGCCGCACGTATGAGAAGACGTCAAAATTAACTGAAACGTAACACAGGCAACAAGAACGATGATATTAAAAGCCGAATACAGCACCAATACAGACGGACCGTTTATTCAGAGAAAACTGTAGTTTATAAGAAGGCAAGTTTTCAGTCCGCGTCTTCATCCCCGTGTACTACACCAAGTAGCCACCAATTTCCCTCTACCAAAGAAACTCTTCTTACACCACATTAGCGGTTCTGCCCTCAGGTGGTGAGATTACCAGTTACTAAAGGTTGTCCACGATAAAAATGAGCACTTTTGAAATTAACCTTAGAGAAAACTCACTGCAAATATTTTAGCGAGCGCACTGAGTGACACGCGCCGAGTAAAGTTGGTAACGGTGCTGGATGGGAATTAGTTCCATATCTTAACGTCAAATAAAAAGTGTTAGGTAACCATTTGTGATAACTTGAATCATTTTTTTCGCTCTGTGTTTTTTTCAATGCACCGAAGTGTAAAAATGAACACATTTGTAAAATATTTACTTTTCTAATGATTTCACAGTTTTTCTTGACCGACGCATGAATAAAGCGATGAGATCCATAGCTATGTCAATTTCACATAAGGCGTAATAATACACAACGTGCATACAAGTAGATCAAAAGTGCTCATTTTGCCGTGAATGGCCTATAGGCGAGCTTTTTCTGTAACAGGCCTCATAGAGCTGCCTATGTGGGAAGCAGTCCTCCCACAAATCTCTACCTGCCACCTTTAGCGACTGTTCCTATGGACCTCACTTAGGAATCATAGCTAAACAAACCTTGACGGGGAGTTGTAGTCTCTTAAATTCTAAAGGATACTCGGATGTAATGAGAGGTATGAGCGTTATGATTACAGATGATGGAACATCGCGAAAATTTTTTGAGCTAGCATGTCTTGTATAACACTCTAACTAGTTTATTCATTTATGATAGGATGGACAACGTTTTGACTCAGTTAAGTTGTCTGCAGACTAATCACGAAGGTTTTGCCATATAGTATCAGAATCCTCATTGGACCAGTGAAATGGGGTAGTAGCTTCATACATGCATGACAGCCAATAAGGAAAGTAAACTGTCGGACATGTGTACATTACGTTTAATCCTAGCAAACAGTCAACTTTTCCCGCGATAAACCATAATGTCTAGTTATGATGCTTTATACCTCCTGTGTACATCCAGTGAAGACTCCATCCAGCCTTGATACATCTTTTTCGTAAGTCTTAACTTGGAGCCTGGTGCTAATGCGGCGTTCTGGCGGTAATATTAATAGAGCCCTAAACTTTACGAGAAGCTGTTGTGGTAATATGCTGTAAGGAGGGTAGATGCTGTTGATGGACTCTTTGGGGTAATGAACTGCATCACCCCTTTTTACAACTGTGTCCACAAATTTGGACTCCATGTCTAGCCCTTCGAGCAACGAACAAACTATGATAATGATTTATAATATTGTTATATTGTTAACTTGCTCATATTTTCCTATGTTAATTGTTTTTTTTTTAGCAATTTGTCGATATACTTCCATACTACAGAATAAATATTGTATAAACTGATTTTTGTCTTCTGAGCATTTCTAGTTGTAATGCACTGGGATATACTATAGTTAGTTTTAATATTATTGAATTGGAGTAAAACTGAAGTTTGCTGGAAAACTAAGTACAACCAAGACCTCGCCGTTGTTATAATATATGATTTTGACAGTTCTCTACGTGACTCGCCAGTTTATAGTGCTGACAGTTGTTTGCAAGAAACTAATTAAATGTTGTAGCGCAAATATGGTTACTGTGCAGTTGGAGTGGGTACTATATTCCAATTCACTCTTAATCGAACATGACGTAAGAAATTATTAACTGCTGTATAAAATGTGTTCTAGACACGCATATAGAAACTCATTGGGCAAAGACTGCTCAGTTCTGGCAACTTATTTCTGCAACTAAGAAAAATAAAATATTTTATTAAGTAAGAGATAGGTTACATTTATATTCATAAATTAAGTTAAGTTGTTACAAAAAAGTTGGTTTGAAGGTTGTAGGTGCGAGATCGGTGTTATGAAGGTAACATTTAATTGAAAATACATTCAAACCTTTTTCACCTACTTGAATTTGAATTCGTAAAAATTCTCAAATCGGTTTTTAGGTTATTTATGTAGCTAACCTTTCAAAACAAAGAACATAACGATATGTTATCAAAGTAGATAGGTAATGCTGATTCTGGGATAGGGCAGTGGCGCTGTGGCGTCAACCGCCATCTTGGAATTTCCCATTTTCCCCCGAAATGTTCCTTTTTTCTCTCAAAATCTCTTGTTTTACCCCAAAAATAGGTCTTTTTCAATCAAAACTTACCTTTTCCCTTTCAAAATTTTCCCATTTTTCCAACAGTTTGTGAAAAAAGTCATGTGCCAGAATTGCAAACCCCCATTTTTGTAAAAACGAACCAATTGAGGTTATTTGAGGGGCTCGCCTATTGCTTCTAGCCCATCTCCGATCGGACTCCTATTACTTCTTGTATTTTCATGCTCTGCCATTCCATCTCATCTCTCTCTCTCTCTCATTCCATCTCATTCTCTCTTTCCTTTCTCTCTTGTATCGTTCAATCCATCTATTTCTTTTGTCGCCTTCTTCGCCTACCATTTACATTGTTACTTCATCGGCTGTTGCTAGGGGGCGCGCCAGTCACTCAGCCGCCATGTTGGTTCTAGAGTTGGCTGCTAGGGGCGCTGCTTTTTCGGAGCTCAAAATGTAGTGTGGAGGGTGGCGAGATCGAACTTCCGAACCTTGGATCGGCATACAGACGTCTTAGATAACTTTTTTTTTGTCACAAACAATGTACAGAGGTGTTTACCCTTAACCTATTATACAGTACACATTCAAGCACACAATATAAACAATAACAAAATACTCAATAAAATATCTACACAATTCTTACATGGGGGCACAAAACGATATGAACACATGGTGAACTGGTTTTACTGACAAAGTTGAAGAACCAAACTTCAGCGTTTTCTGACAATAATGAAATATTATTGTTTTGGTATCCTCTAGTGTTGAAAACTGCCCCAGTTTTGCAGACAGCTCACAATCCACTACATGGCACAACCAATGACCTTGAACATGTGAGGCGCATGTGTTAACCACTTTTTTGTGTTAAAAATTCTCTATTGTATGCTAACCACTTTATATATATACATATATACTCGACTATCTGGACATGCGCTGGGACAAGGGTTTAAAAGATGTGAATAGAATGTGTGTGCGGGGGACGAATAAATATTTTATCAAGATTATTCTAATGTGTATTAATAATTTTTTTGAGTATTCCAGACTTGTTTTCAAAATTTTTTCATATAAGCGCGCGCGCGCGTGAGTGTGTATATATATATATATATATATATATATATATATATATATATATATATATCGAAAATGTATTTTTAATGTAAAATTGGTTTAAAAATTTTCAGTTTTGTAAATTCCACACTTTTCCATGACAGCTGATAACATTTAAAAAGGAACTCTCATGGAAGTATGGGGGGGATGCGAACCCTCGACCTTACAAATAGAAGTCCAGTGTGCTGACCACTTACCTACAGAGTCACCACGAACAGTTATGCTTAAATGTTCTTGTAAGAGTATCCTATCCTCCGACGGGCTCTTTTGAAACTGAAACCTATGAGAAACCCTATCATTGTGATTGGATTGTTTTTTTTTTTCGAGGCTGCAAAAAGATAACTTATTAATAGGGACCTGCAAAATTCGCGTAAATTTTTGGCGTCAAGCTAAAATTCATATTACTGTATATACTCGAGCCGCGTTGTTTCTCCATTGGCTGTTGCCTAAATGTTAAGTAAATCCGTTTCTGAGTGAACCGCACGTGATTGGGGCACACAGTTGTGAAGGGTTCATTTATCGGCGAAGAGTTACCCGGGACGTGCCAAATAAACAATGGCCCAATGACAAACGTACTGCAAAGTAAAAGCGTTTTAAGTTTCATACGTTCTCAAATAATATCGCAAATTTTGCAGGACTCTACTTATTAGAAACAGCGCACGCAAGAACAAGGACAGCATTAACGACAGAAATTGTGTATTGTAAAGAGAGAGAGCGAATGTCCCTACATGCTAGAGTACAGTTGTCATCCATGTCATCCGTATCCAGATAAACAATGTATATTTCATTTAGGGTTCCCGCCTGATTGTTGTCTGAACTACGATACAGAGTGTTATAGGCCGTCAACGGTAAATTGAGCACTTTTGAAGCCCTAGTTACTTTTTTCTTTCAACCAATTATATCCTTCCACCACTTTTTAATGTAAACCTTGCCACGTGAGTAGTAAACACAGAGTATACATTCATCATACCCAAAACCAAAAGTCCGAGGCCACAATGAAATGTATTTATTGGTTATTATGTCTGATGAAACATCTTCAAAAAGTGCTCACTTTACCGTGAACGGCCTATAGTAATTGATGATGTTTTACTGCGAAACTATTAAACGTACGTCCAATGTGCTGATCTACGAAAGGAACACGCACTTCTAACGAGGTCTGTTGAGTGTTTTCTAGACGCCACACACAGAAACACCATTTTTGAGTTCTCCAAAATGGCTAAAAACGGCGTTTTCCGAAGCGTTGTATCTCAAAATATACGCTTCAAATATACACAAAACTACTCAAGGGCCCCGCATTGAACCTTCCTACAGGCTTTCCACCAATAAAATGATACGGTCACCGTTGAAAGTCTCATAGGTAGACGCAGTGCGACGAGAGCACTGCACGTCAGTTCAGAGCCTTGCGCTTAGTGGCGACGTCGTAGTTGATGCGTGATGAGGTGTCGCCCTTCTCGCTCCTGCGCCTGTCTGCCTCAAACGCGTAAAAATACGTCCAGGTAGGCGGAAGCCTTTAGGTGGGTTTACGATTAAAGACTGAAGAACTAAGAATTGTATTTAATGACTCGATAAGCACACGGAAAATGAACAATAAGAATCTTTGCAGTTTATGATTGAATTAGCAACGGTTAAGTCTAGCTAATCAGAAGCGTATGAGACGAAAGCAACCTACATAACCAGTAAATAAATCTGAAAAAGTTAATTAAAGCGAATTCAATAAACTCTTCCAAGAAAGACTACACGACCATGAACAGTTCTTTAAATTGAGGGGATACTGTATCTCGATTAAATTAGCTACTTTCATACAATTTCACAATATGACATAACCTAAATATAAGATGTAAATACAGTTTCCCGCCAAAAACAACTGTCAGTGGGCTCTGATTGGCTACTTTGTCTTGACTTGTACTTAAGATATAAAATAGAACTCTCTCTTAAGTCACGCCAAGTTTGCACACGACCTGTCAAGTCCCGCTCACGACAGTCATAAACTAAAGGCCTTGAATACATTGAATTATATCTTAAGAACATGGTGCACTTATTCTGTTAAGTCAATCGTAAACCCACCTTTAAGACGCTGTATAACTATCCCTCAGCCGTCCACATCCCCCGCTGACGACGAAACTGTAAACTGAGTGGCGGACCGTCGATTGTCGGGGTGTCAACGGCCTAAGAGATGTCGAGAAAGCACATCTTTTTCTGCAAGCCACCTCGCAGTAGTTCAACTGGAAACAAGAGTCGCTAGTAACGCATTCCCGGAAATTTATATTTATACGTTTGTTACAGTTTTTGTGTGTGCAATAAGCAATAGCCTTATTTTCTCATAATTTTAAGTTTTGCACATCAACGCTTACATTGGAAAATTCACCGAAAAGTTGATATAGTTAATCCTTGTGCTATAAAAGAAGTTAAGCGTGATGGGCATGTGGTGGCTAAGTATATACAAAATGGAAACATTTCTGGACAGGTATATGAACCTGTGTGTGTAAGTAGTTTTCCATCAAGGCAACAGGACGCTTACTTTCAATCATGTTTATGGAATTAGCCATTCAGATTGATCCAAGCTGTGGCAAGGGAAGGATGACGATTTTCAAAGTTTTGACGAGATCTTTATAGCCATTCTTTCTAATGGCATGGAATAATCCAAATTATCACACATTCATTTTGGCAGTAGAGGAGTTGTGCTAAATTCCCGTATTAACTTTAAAACACCCAACGAATGTACTTCATGTGCGATTTCACAATACTCAACCTCCCCGTTGCAGTATAAGTAGATTTAAGTAACTATTTTGACGAAGGTTTCAAACCTATCTTATGTTATAGTTATGTGTGTACAATAATGTGTGAGACGGTGATGTGACCTACCTCCAGCAAGAGTTATTCGGGCAAATAATAAATAGTTTCCAGTTGTTTTCCTCTTTATACACACTTATCTGTTGAAATTAAGTACACTGTTAATTGCATATTTTCTGTAGGTAAAATAACGATCTTTATATTCATATGAAATAGTAGTCAGATCTCCTGTATTTTGCTCTTTGCTGTTAAGACTAGGATTACTCCTGAACTCTTCGTTACCTCTTTTGAACTACCCCTCTCCTCTAAGAGAACAATTAAAATAGTGTTAGCTGCTCAGAGGAGAAGCCCCCCTTCCTTCTTCAATTTACGCAGCGCTATACGACCGGCTACGTAATTGATAGAGGCCACCCCTCTTTCTTTCCGGGGTTCGCCCTACCAACGCATTTTTCACTGCGGTCCCGAGATATAGGGCAGGCGGCTCGGCTGCGGCCAAGGTTAGGACTGTTCCCCCCCCCCCCCCATTTGCCCACCCGGTGGTGGGGGTGGGAAGGGGTCAGATTATACCTTTTTCTCGTGTTCTCCCCACGGGAGCCGGATGGTTGACGAGGAGGGGGTGGCGGGGGCGTGACGGCTTCTAAACACGGCGCCCGCACGCACGCCGCCAACTGATCCTATAAATCTACGGCGTCCACTCGCGTCTCCCACCACTAGCCACTAGCAGTAGCGTTCTTCTTTCCCACTCTTTATTCGCTCCACTCATTCTACAGGCTGGTCACGGTTAATTGAGCACTTCCGCGAGCCCTGCTTAAAATCTACTTATGTGCACACTGTATTCTTCCGCCATGTGTAACATTGACATTGTCACGGACCTAATCACTTCAATCATGCGTCTGTCAAGTGAAACTGTTACATTATTAGTAGAGATTATGGAAAATCGCGAAAATTCTTTGAGCCAACATGTCTTCTATAACATTCTAACTAGTTTATTCTTTAATGATTTGATGAACAAAATTTCGACTCGCCTAAGTAATTTGCAGACCAATCACGAAGTTTCTGCCTTATAGTATCAGAACCACCATTGGCCCAGAGAAATTAAGTAATATCTTCATGCATGCATGACAGCCAATAAGGAAAGGGAACTGTCTTCCATATGTACAGTACGTTGAATTCTAACAGTCAACATTTCCCGCGATAAACCATTATCTCTAATTATTGGCAAAGTAAACATTTTACACAATTCTTACACTTACATGCATTAAAAAAACAGAAAGCTGAATAAACTATTTCAGTATTCACAAATGTTTATCTATCATTTTGAATTCGTTAAAACGTGGAACTTCTTTACCCCCGTGGTTGTAGGTGGTTCGCGATAAAGTAAGCACTTTTAAAATCAATCTATGAAAAATAAATCACTCCCCGTAACTGCATATATTTTAACGTAAGCAATGACCTCGACACCCATTGTTAAGTTGCAGCGAACTATAAAAAGTAGTTCCATGTTTTAACGTCTTAGTAGCCGTAAAGTTAAAAATTTCATCGCCTGGCTGACGCAACGTTAAAGTTAGCTGGCTCGTTGTTTTTTTTACAGTCCACGCTCGTGTGTCAATAAAACAGCGGTTCACGATCAACGTGATTTAAAGCGTTCGTATCTTCTGAAATAAAGTATTCCTGAACGTAATAAATAAAATGTATTTATACGTTTGGTGAGAGAAGTGGCATTGTTTGTTATTGATTTGTGCTGCATTTCCACGTAGATTATTGTACCTGAAATTCTTGGAGACTCATGTGTCCACCTGTAAAAAGTGCTGCTTCCTGCAATTGAAGCCGGTATAAATTTTAGACCTGTAATTAACTTGAAGAAAATTCGGATGAGTGTGTTTTGTTATATTTGCGAAACGTGATGCAATTATGACAGCTTAAAATAAACGTGTGCGTGTTATTTAATATTGAGGCGACACCCTTATTGCGATCGTAATGTTAATACCTCGGCAAGATGTCACTCGTTCTGAAACAATAACGGCATGATAATGTATTATAGGGCCTACTGCACGTGAAAAATCTTTTGAGTATTTGGAATACGTTAAAAACAATATCATAGCGCCTGTCCGTGCGTTTTTATTTGTATGATCAGTAAGTGCAAATTTTAACTACTAACTTAAAGGTAAGCAGTTTCATGAAATGCATTGTCATCGGCTCGGTATTGTGTTTTTAATACTACGGAGGAGTTACATTCATATCTGTGTAGGCATTTAAATTTTATAAGCGAAACGTGATTTTTTTTGGTAAGCAATGATGTAAGCCTTAGCAAACGTTAGTGCTATGTGCTTTAAAAGCTGTGCGGTTGAACGAATTTTCAGGAAAATTTGCGTCGAGTGACAAATATGACTGTGGAAATACGCTGTAAATATATGGATCAGTTCTGTTCAGTCATTGAGTTCATGGCAGTTGTTTCCGTTATGGTCGGTACTCGTAATGTAATAGCAACGCTCGCTATTTGCTCGTGCGGAGTCTGCTATTACATATTGATTTGTGAGGTATTTATACAATATAGCTCTACTTGCAAATATTGTTAAACATAAACTTAGGTCATTTAACGATTGTTTAAGTCACGCTGTGTTCTGTATGAAGGAGTAAATACACCGTATGATCTAAAAGTGCGCATTTATTTAACGGGCGAACGTTTCAGCTGTAACACTGTTTAAAGGTAAGGGTTTGGAACGTCTTGGCGTTGTTTTACAGTGGGAAAGATGTTTAAATCTTCTGCTATTCTTTTGACCACGTTAATAAAGCGTGTTTTCTTATGTCCTCGGAAGTATTGACCATAGCATTAATTTAAGTCTAAATAGAGAAATAATTGTGAATATAGTCAATATTCATAAATCCATATTATTTGCTGAAATTGACATTGTAATTATGGTAATGTGGTGTAGAATGCGCCAAATTGATGTAGTGTTTAAGGTGCGATTGGCGTGAGCTGTATGTGTTTTCAAACGAACTGAATAGTAGTGTGACATAGGATATCAAATAATTGTGTCCTCTCAGAATACTACATTTGCCATAAAGGGCAAAGTAAATCAGCTTGAAGACAGCTAAAACAAAACACAAACCACATATTCCCTTTCAGTGACTAACACAACTGAGGTTTAATACTAGGAATGACACACTCCAGGTAACTTTCAAATATAAATTATTTTTGCACATAATCATATTGCAATAGATTGTGTTTATCAAATAATACATTTAACTTTGGTATTATTTGCAACAATAGAAATATTTAGCAATAATTACTAGAAATATACAGGAAGTGGCCGTAATCGAAGTAGTAACGCCCTGTTATATTCGTTCAAGGTGGTCGCCTGCCTGACGCGTCCCCGATATGTTGTTTAACTACAAATAGAAAACACACCACAAGAGGACTGAATGGTACTTTAAAGATACACGCATGTTGTGGAAATTTTCGGGGCCCTCCAACATCGTTAAAACAGGCTTTTTCAGACTACTGTATATTAAAACGTGATGCCAGGACACGAGCGAAACTACGGTAAGACCAGACCAGTGACCACATACTTCCACCAATAAAATCATAGCGGCACCGTCCAATAGGTATGCGTGGTACGACGAGAACACTGCAGGAGTCACGGTGACTGAGCGGTTAGACTGCTCGCCTCCCACCGAGGCGTACCGGGTTCAATCCCCGGGCCTCAATCCCTGGGCCGGGCCACTTCCGGATTTTCGCACGTGGGAATCGTGCCGGAAGATGCCGCTGGTCGGCGCGGTTTTTTTTCGTCGGGGATCTTCAGTTCTCCTCCGCCCTTGCATTTCGGCGCTGTTTCATTCTCATCTCATTCCACCCCATCGGCTCTCAAGACCTCGTTAATAGCCGCCGAAGTCTCTCTACTCAACGAGAAAACAGCCCGCCAGTTCAGAGCCTTGCGCGTAACGGCGATGGCGCACTTGATGCACACCCTTATTATTGCTCCCTCGCTTCTCGGCCTCAAACACAATAATAGTTCAAGGTAGGTGACTGTCTTAAGTACCGTACTCACCCGCCATGTTGAATTATCCATTTTTATTTAGAATGAAGTAACTTATTTTTGTTATTGTAGCACGTTTACATTATATAAATGCCTTCAGACGTAGCCACCAAATTTTATCCATGCGTTTTACGGTCTAGGTTGTTTTCTAACTTTTCAGTTAAATGCGTTCACGATAGAGTGAGCAGTTTTGAAATCAATCTTTGGAAAAAAGTCACTGCCTTGACTGCATATATTATAACGGGCGCACTTGGTGACATACGCCCAGTAAAGTTGGTAACGATGGATGGAAAATAGTTCCATATCTTAACGCCATATTAAAAGTGTTAGGTAACCATTTGTAACAACTAAAATTATTTATTTAGTTTAGTAATTTTTTTAATGCATCGAAGTGTAAAAAAGAGCAAATTTGTGAAATATTTACGTTTTTAATAAATTCAGTTTCAAGTGATGGACGCATGAATAAAGTGACGAGGCCCATGTCAGTGTTAATTTTAGATAAGGATGCAGAATACTCAACGGGCATACAAGTAGATCTGAAACAGGACTTTCAAAAGTGCTCATTTTACCTTTAACAGCCTTTATTCGCTCACTTTTGAAACGAATCTGGGCATCTGGGTGGTAGGCGCGTCACTGCCGTTTTCTATCCTGGCGTTACAGAAGACATCGCTGCCTCCACAAGTGGCAGCAGCAATGACTGTTGTACAGTTGCCACTTCGCCGCGAAGATGTCGGCTGCGACGTCTTCCGAAATGCCGGGAAGGAGGATGACAATGACGCGGTTACTGCCCAGAAGTCAAGATCTTGCAGACGACGGCTGCGAAAGCCTGCCAACTCTTTATCAATCTCTAAATGCGAGCATTTTATTGGGCACACTGGCCGGCGTGCGCGCGTCCAGTAAGGTTGATCACGACAGAGAGAAACTATGTAGTTCCATGTCTTGACGTCGAATTGAAAGTGTTTGATAAACGCTTTAAAAAAAAATAAAAAATTGTTTTACTTTCTGATCGCATAAAAGTGTAGGAATAAGTAAATTAATAAAATATTTGCTTTTATTATAATTTCACAGTTTCACCTCACCGGCACATAAATAAAGTGATCAGACCCACGGAAATCTTAATTTTACGTATGGCGGAAGAATACACAGTGTGCATACAAGTAGATGTATAGAAGGGCTTTTATAGGCTATTGACGGTAAAGTGAGCATTTTTGAAAGCCCTGCTTACAATCTACTTGTATGCACGTTGTATATTCTTCCGCCATATGTAAAATTACCATTGCCATGGGACTCGTCCCTTTGTTTATGCGTCGGTCAAGTGAAACTGTGAAATTACTAGGAAAGTACATATTTTACAAAGATGATCATTATTACACATCGATGCGTAAAAAAAAAAACGAACAGAAAGCCAAATAAATAATTTAAGTTATCACGAAAGGTTCCCTAACACTTTTTATTCGACGTTAAGACATGGAATTACTTTCCATCCTTCGTTACCAACTTACTGGGCGAATGTCACTCGGTGCGCCCATTAAAATATATGCAGGCATGGGCAGCGACTTTTTCTAATGTTCATTTCAAAAGTGCTCACTTTGTCATGAACCGCCTTTAGAAGTGCTCCTTTTACTGCGAGCAGCCTGTAACCGTGGAACGGCAAGAATCTATAGATAGTGTAGAAAATGACGTGGCACTAATTACGTTCTAAGTTTACGTGACAGATGTTCATAATTTATGTTTGATCTACAACGTGATGTATATTACCTGAGGAGTATAGCTGTAGTTTCAAAATAAATGTCCCTGAACAACAGAAATAAGCTGCAAAAAAAGTTATTCAACATGCCGTGTGAGACCGAGCTTAAAGTGCGTTGGCCAGGAAAATATTTGTTATGTTATATGCACTTATACAATTTACTTTGAGACATTATCTTATATGTGATTATCACTCTAAATTAGAATCAGTGGAAAACCAATGATTCGCAGTGTAATTCAAGTACTCGAATCAGTGAAAATGGCTCCACTTGGAATCAGTGGAAAACCACTGATTGTTTCAGTGGGAAAAAAAAAATCACTGATTGAATAAGTGACGTGAAACAATTCCACAATTCCACTGATTGAAAAAGTGACGGCCGACTGCAGTGGCGAATTAAATATTGTTTTTATTGAATGTAGCCAAGTAAAAACGTGAAATAAACATATCTACGATAGTTTATTATTTATACTGCACCATTTACAGAAGTTTTAAAGAGTAAGAAAAAAGTGTCGCAGGTGGCCAGGATTGAAAGCACACATCCTCTCCACTTCGATTTTAGGCTGATACCTTCACTTTTTTCTTTGCCGTTGTTGTTGAGCACAAGTGAGAAAGACTTATTGACATATTCCCAGTGCAACAAGCGAGCTGTAAATCTGCCGCGTCGGAAGCACCGGGGCGCGAACCCGCGACCCTCCGACTATATGCCGACCACCCTATTCCTGAGCTACGAGGGAAGGGTCTACGTTAGTGCTACCAAGTCAAGTTATACAATAAGAGGAAGATATATGAGGCAACACTTTTTTTCGAAATGTGAAGATTTAAATTGTATGCTCTTATTTTTCGTTTTTAGTTTGACTGGTTTCGTTAGGATTATTTAATCGAATTTTATGTATATATATATATATGTAAGTGCACTCTGTTCACCACATTATATGCAGTTTAAACCTTCAAACAGAGCGCTGTGATGATTACATGAAAACGTAATGAAAGACTTAAAAGCTGAATGAATGGCTGAATGTTCATATTACCTCGTAAATTGGTGTTCAAAAGACGGAACACGTTTTAGAAATATTTTGTATATTGTATTGTATTTTGTATTACTTTACTTGATACACGTTGTTTAAGGGCCATTTTAAAACTTTGTTTGGTGGAAATTTTTACATGCTGTTTAACCGATCCATCAGTCGAAAACAAACCAGTGAAAAACAGTGGGGGAAAAAAATAAATAAAAAATATAAAAAAAGACTGACGAATCAGTGGAAAATGTCACTGAATCAGTAAGTGACGGAAATATGACTGTTTATCACTAATTCGTCAGTAAGATTCTCTGAAGTCACTGTTGAATCAGTCAGGTACTGTTTACTGAAACAGTGAAGTTCTCACTGATTCAGATTTAGAGTGTACTTTTTCCCCGCAAAAACATTTAGCGCATAGTTGTTGCATAAATACGTGTCAGAATCACAAGTGCGCTATTTCAGAGTTGTACAAATAATGAACACTAACATAAGTATGGCAATGAGATGAGATGATTCACATATGCCAAGCGCGCTACTTCGGCATATATGTAAAATCGTGCAAGGGAATGTTTTGCTATTTCAAAAAATAAATAGCTGATAATAAGTAAATTGTTGGTTTTTTTTTGCTGTCTCTGAATTTTTATTAAAATATCTTTCGCTAGGCGTAAGTACCTTACAGTGATTTAAGACATGATCTTAAGGTTGTCCTTGTTACATTTTCTGCAAATACTTTGATTTATTTCGTTGCACATCAGCACAAAACGGTAAAATTTTGACTTTGGCTTGTTGTTTTGCAATAACTATGTTGCATAAAAAAGTTTATCTGAAAAAAATAGTAACTGCAGATAATGTATACAAGTTGGAGAGTGTGTGCTACAAATATAAAATAACAAATATTTACGTGGCCAACGCTATAAAGAACATGGGAGATGGGAACGGACAGAAAAAGAAAGAACGGAAACAGCAGCGGAAGACTGCGCACTCCCAAGTTACATGCGAGAATCGAGAATCCCGCGTTACAACAAACATGGGAAAAGAAAGCAGACAGAAACAAAATTGGTACCGATGGTGAGTGGAAATGATATCGACTTTGGAAACACGCGATGGATCGCGCAGACGGAAAGATCCGCCTTCTACAATGAAGATTTGTAGAGTCGTCGGTTAATGGGAACAGGCGGAGAAAGATTTGAAACCGACGCAGTGCGGTCGCCTCTTGCCTGGTTAACTTACGCAAGCGGAAGACTGAATACACGCGGAAGACTTAACCCTTTCAGACCCACTTTAATTTACTCTTTCAGGTGCTGTAAATAAAGCATTTTATGATTTGTGCTGTACTCGAGTCGACAGAGCACTTGTTTCGTTGTTTCAGCCAATGAACTGTAGGTCTCGTGCTCAGCTACAGTAATGTGAACCAATTATGACCTAGACCACTGAGACGGTTTGCGAATTAGTTAAACACAGGTAAATATAATTGGTCATTGAGCTTTGAAGTGTGCAGTATAGGCCATATTATAGTACAGACCACATAATTTGTTGCCATAAAGAAACATTTATTTAAATATAAACCACGGCAAAGCAGACTTTCCACACACGCACACACACACATATATATAGTAATGATAATGATAACGTTGCATTGATATTGTTTCTGAAGTTCAGTAGCAATGACGTGGTGAAAACTAAATTCGAATTTTGATTGGATCTCCATTGCCAGCAATTACTACGAAAGAAAGTAACCCAGAAACGAAGAACACAATATAGGGCATACTGATGAGAATCACAAATCCAATGAAAATGTGATAATATTTGCAAGCAAGTAGCAAGTATATGGGGCAAGATACAAATAATCAGTTAAACAACGAGCGACACACAAGCAACGAGAACAGCATAACTATGACAAAACGAAAACAGACCACAATCCAAACACACGCTGCAGTAACTCAAAATACATAGACATATAAAAGGATCGAACAATTATTATCATCCAGTCTGACAATGAAGGAAACAAAAACAACAGAGAGAGCTTAATGTCCCCCGCCCCCACCCCGCGCTAAGAAAATCTGAATTTGGCACCACAGGGAATCGAATCAGTTGTTTTCTGCGGTAAATCGACAATAAGCTAAATAACTACTCTTATTAGCCTAAAGAATTTGGAAAGTATGAGATGGAAGGGCTGTTGGGGGGGGGGGGGGTGTTGGCTAAAATCCAAGACGCAGTTGCTGTTTATGAGTACTCATAAAAAACGGGACATTTTTTAAATACAAAGAAATCATTTTACCCCTTCCGTTAAACATTTTCTGTAGGAATGTCTAAATTATTGTCGGCGTCTGGGTAAAAATTATTCGGGATGATAATATTTTATACTAGTTTTTACAAAAAAAAATTAATTTAATGTTTGGAAATTTTTGAATTTAATATAACATTTATTAAGGCCCTATTATATATTATACATGAGTTAACACAACTTTAATATCAAGTTAGATAAGGCTTTCAGAGTGACGCTGTTCTCACGGCAAGTGAGAAACTGATGTGGTGCGAGATCGTACACTGCTGAGGATAAACTCCGTAGTACGAGGTGTGGATTCGAACCCCAGCTTTGTCTTACACGTGGGTGCGGGTTTTACGTATGTGCATTTGTGTAAGTTTAACACGTAATTAGTAGCGAGTGAATGATAAATGAGACAATGCCTAACAGCCAGGTATTACAGCTCCAGTGGTACGGAAATGAGGCGAAGATGTAACAGCGGTGGTTGGGGAAAACGGGAGTCCCCCGAGGAAACCCTCCACGCGACGTAAACGTCTGCACATGAACCCAGACAAGATTCAGATCCACACCGCGAGTGGCCGCAGAACCACTGATAATTCTGTCCGGATGGGACTGTGCCATCCTTGTAAAGTATAATAAAATAAGCTTCTTTATGCCCTCAGTGAGAAGTGATCTCGCCAACTTTATCAACACAGTATAATGCAGCATATAGCATTTTTCTATATGTCGTATTTAGCTTATTACAATTCACTGCATTTCTGTAATTTTTTTTACACATTTTTTATTTTATATTGTTGCATACAACTAATAAGCTACTCGTATTAAATAGATTCGTTCTTCTTCTGTTTCAGGTAAATGACTACGCATTCTTCTGGAGTTATTCAACTGTGCCTTAGTGATAAATCTGGGCTCCAAGATATCGCAAGGTCTGTACACACCCTTTACTAGAACTACGAGTTAAAACATTGTTATCGCAAAATATCAAAAGATTTTAATTTGTATCGTTCCTTGTTTTTTTGGCGACTAAAATTATGTTCATATTACCAATAAATGTAAAAAGTGACAAAAAAAATCAATATCTAGAAAACAATGCAGTAATATAAAGATGACAAAACAAAACGCCAAAATGTTGTTGGTTCTACCTTCATTTCCGCTTAGTCACAAGTTCAGTTATACCAGTATTAGACACCCTTATTCGAGACTCCACCCGAGACTTCTTTCAGTAACAAAATTCGCCTTCTCTAACAGAAAAAAAGTCGAAATATCGTAGAAAAAATATTTACCTGTAAATTGCATGTAACATTGCTTTAATAAAATCTTGTCGATTATATTGAAAAAACAAATTCTTACACATATTTTCGCAGCCGAGCACAGTGTCACTGATTTATTAAATTTTTGCCCTGAGTTACCCTTGTACATGTTCTATAACAGTGTTCATGTATGTATGGTTACGTGATGACAGGCTGCATATTCTTCCCTTACCATTACGTGTTAACTCCCATCAATTGTACACCACTGTCGAAAGTAAGCCAAACTATGTATCAGAAATCAAAATAAAAACATGAAACCAACGAAAATAAACTACGAGCAAGAAAACTTATAAAACTGAAAGCCAAATTCTGACTATCTTGGTGTTCGTCTGGCTCATTTTCGACAAGGGCGTTTCTAATAACCAAATTTCCTTCTATGACATTTGTTTTTAAGTGATTATTTTTTTCAGTCATTGAGTGGTGATGTTTTTAACTTATTTCGTCCGTTTTCTTTTCGCTTGGGTCTAGCTTTTTGTCACTGTAGGTATTAGACAGTTTAGAAGTTAACTCTGGAATTTATGCACGTTGTTAAGGAGATACATGGCTATCATTGTTTATGTACTCTCAGTAAGTGATGAACAAATATCCAATTTCATTATATTATAAATTCCAGAGAGTGCAGAATTCAATTTCAAAACAAAATGCATTGACATTAAATAATTTCTGCTACCTAGTTTATATTGAATTTTATTATTCAGCGATCATTTAGAAGATCTTAATCCCTTTGCAGTGAATAAATTTTATTCCCCACAAATAACACTGTGCATTTTTCATAGACGGTTGTAAATTAAGACTTCAAGTAGCTTTGCTTTTGAGAGTTAAATGCAGTTACTTTATACTCCTGAATGTTTTAATGAATGTAAAGGACAACACATTTACGAACTATGCCAATTTTTCTGTACGAAACAGTTTTAGAGTAAAATTACATAACGAGTTATTATGACGTGTTACACTAATGTATTAATTATAATCTTTACTAAAGAGTGGTCTTAACATACCTTTCATCATTTTATGCGTACAGTTATTAGCTTTTCCTTCTTATGTCCAAATGAGCGAAAATATCCTAAATGGCTCTGTTAGCCGTAAGACAGAACTTTTCAAATAAACTGAACCGAATATTATATTCATAGTCAAATTGTACATTCTCCTGAGTCTATACTTTGAGAATTAGAGCAGAAGATCACACGGAAAATAGGAAAGTACTTAAAATCAACGTAACCAAGTAAAATGAACAACACATTTATATAACGAATTCCCATATTTATGACAGAAATCAAATATACGCAAGGGAAATCGTAAATATTAAGTAGCCAGTCATCGAAAATCAGCAGAAGTTTGTATAGTAATATAAATGGAAATAAAAATTAATCATGGCATCAAACTTAACAACAGAGAAACTTTTTCACCTAACATGGCGTTCGGTACCAATAAAAAGAAATCAGTTGCGCAGAAAAATATTATTGTTACATGGACGCCTGAGGGGCGTATCTGAGCTAGTGAGGCATGGAGGTCTTAATAAATATAAAGGAACTAAATATGATTTTTAATTTATTCATGCAGCTATTATTTATAGAATTAAATTATCCATCTCCACTATTACCCTTACTATTGCACAGTGAACGCAATAATTAATGTATTTTTTAATACTAATTAACTTCCTTCTTTGTGTCTGTTTGTTTATAGTTAATTAGCTATACTCAAGACACATTGAGTATATATGTTGCCATCAATGATAATGTCTTTCACTCACGCATCCAGTCCAGTAGTCCGGCCTGCAGTCGTACCGTACTCTTCACTGCTCTGATGTTCGCAGTCACAGATTTTCCTCCCGCTGGCCAGTTCTCTCGCCGCACGCTTCTCTTCTTGCTAGTCGTCTATCGCCGAAACTCATCCATTCAACAGCTGCCGGCTCGGAGGCCGAGAGCATTCTTCAGATGTCTCAAAGACACCCGACACCCAAGGTTGGGAGCCGCACGCACCCTGCCGGCATAACAGACACACTTTGTAAACATTCCTTTGTCAAAAGCCGCCGCGTCTCCGGTTGCAACAGATAGCGCGCGCGCGTCAATAATTCATCCAACTTCTCTGTCCTTAACTCCCACTTGCTCGCGTGGGACAAAGCAGCGAGCAGGTAACCGTACGAACACAAACTAATTATTTACTACGATACAGTGTGGAAAAAATTTAGCAACAAATATGAGTATCACGGAATTATGATTCAACGCAACAGGTGCAAAATCTAAAAACAATGAAAGACATATTCAAACCATAAAGGAATTCAGCAACCTTCAATTGTCTCGTAAATTTTATTGTTGCGTGCTGCTCAACCCACATTCACCAATGGTGTGTGTGTGTATGTGTGAGTGTGTGTGGAAGAGAGAGAGAGAAGAGAGAGAGAGAGAGAGAGAGAGAGAGAGAGAGAGAGAGAGAGAGAGAGAGAGAGAGAGAGAGAGAGAGCGGGTGATAACGAGTTTAAAAAAAAAGCGGAGACTGCTAGTTCGAGTCACATCGCGGATATGGGTCTGTGACAGTTTGAAATATGCTACAAGTAGAGCCACGAGTATTTCGCGAATTCATTCGGAGACGAGGTGGACTCCAAACACTTGTTTTTTTTCTCCTACTGTCGTGATTGGACGACAGTTGTTTAGACACGCTCGGTTCAATTGCGAGCCAGTAATAAACAGGCATCAGTAGTGTGATTGAGTGTTTTAACACTCCTGTAGAGAGATCGCAGTTTATCACAGCAACCAATAAGCAAACGATAATATCTCGAGTGTTTAGAGGGCTGTCCAGCCTAGCTTGCTGCCAACTCGATCCGCGAAATACTCGGGGCTCTAGCTATGAGTCTTCTTGAACTATTACATACTCGTCCTTGACTGTCTTCTGGCACTGAGTGGGAACTGTTAATACAAGTTACTCACTTCGGTTATACTGTTACATCCACATCGTATTTATAGAAACTGATGGCAACGTATTATAAGTTCTCTGGCAAAGGATGATTAATCAGCTACATATCTTCTGTTATGCGTAATAATCCAGGCATGCGGCTTAAACGAGCAAAGACTTTACCAAAACGTACAAGTTTCTGTCAGAGCAATGTTCTAGTTTATCTCAGAAAGTATCTTACCCACGTCTTTTATAATGCGTACTTTGTCACAAATATAACCTTGATGCTATCAACTGAAAAAGACGCTAACCCAACGAACCGAAAAACGAGGAAGTTTTCAAACAAAATCCTCTACTTTCGAAGATAAGAAATGTAATTATTTTCCGAATAAATGCTTTGGGGTTTGGAACGTTTGTTCAAAGAAAGGATGATGAGTCTTAAGTAGTTTTAGATTTTATTGAGGAAGACGTATTCACACATAAAAGCGGAAATTGCGTGGAATTAAAATTAATTTAATGCATGTACGAGAAAATCATTCAAGCACAACTGTAGTCCAAATAACTTCTCGAACCCATAAATTTATTACTTTTATGTGAAAAGATATTGTACGCGACGAAGTAATTTTGTTTCGACGCTTGTTAAAAATAATTTATCTCAGTGTACAGGTAATATATTTTTCAAGTTTTACGTATTTAAATAAGAGTTTGACATGAAAATATGTATCACCAGTCGCAATGTGCAAAGGGGAATCCATTAAAACACTGAACAGGTTTTTAAAGTTAGACGTTGCAATAATTATATGTTTATGCACGTATTACTGAATGGTGCTAACGGTCTCGTTTACAAAGAATGTGTTGACGAAATATGTCACATTAAATCAAAATAGACATGACTTATTTATTGTTTATTATACTGTCAAAAATTGGTATAAGAACTCTTCCTAAAAACTAGCTCTTTTAAGTTATTTAAAGACCTTTTGTTAATGCGCTACACGCACTCTCTTGTTTATGATAAATGATGTTTCTTAAAAGAAAACGCATTCCAACAATTCAACATTTTTGTGGAGAAAAAAAAAAAAAAAACCAGAGTCTTTAAAAATCTTCGTCTTACTTTCATTCATTCAGCGCAATTGCGACGTTAACTGTCGTTAAGTGTTGAGGACACTGGGAGGAAGATTTGCATTGACCAGAGAAATGCATGTTTACATATTTCAAAGACACATTTTTGACTGAAGAAACTGGGATAAACAGCAAAACTGATTTTCTTCCATTAACCAAATATGTAATGGAATTGGTTGATTTATTCTACGTTCAACCAAATTACTTGTCCTTGACATTTTTTAAATTGGATAAACAAAACTGTAGTTCGTGGCAAACAAATCTGCTTCGCAGTGATTCGTATTTAACTATAAATTCATTTGCAGGAACAAATTACGTAGCGCAGCAAATAAAGTGTATTAAGAGCGTACCACTTGTTTCGTTATAACAATCAGTAAGCCGTAAGCTTTGTGTTCGGCTATATAGGCCGTTCACGGTACAGTGAGCACTTTTGAGGCTCTAGTTACTTTTTCCTTTCAGCCATTTCTTATCCTTCAAACAACTAGAAATATTGCCATGTAAGTACTAAACAGAGCGCTTATACTCCAGCGCACTCGGAAGTTGACGCCTACGGCTAAAATAAAATATATTTATACACTATTATTCCAATTGAGGGAGCTTTCAAAAGTGCTCACTTTAATATGAAGCATTCATAACCTAAAGCTGTGGCACGGTTCAAGAATCAGTTACAGGCTGTTCACGCTAAAATGAGCACTTTTCATAGCCCTGCTTGAGATCTACTTGTATGCACGTGGCGTATTCTTCCGCCTTATGTAAAATTAACATTGCCATGGGCCTCATCACTTTATTCGTGCGTTGGTCGAGTGAAACTGTAGTTATTAGAAACGAAAATATTTTTACAAATCTGCTAATTTTTACACTTCGATGCATAAAAAAAACTGAAAGAGAAAGAAATAATTAAAATTATTCTCAAATGGTTACCTGACACTTTTTATTCGACGTTAAGGTAAGGAACTACTTTCATTCCGTCGTTACCAACTTTACCGGCCGCATGTCACTCAGTGCACCCGTTAAAATGTATTCAGGCATGGTCAGTGACTTTTTGTATAAGGTTGATTTCAAAAGTGCTTACTTTATCGTGAATAGCCTTTACTGATAGGGAAGATCATTGGACGTCATAGAGTACAATGCCGGCCAAAAAAACCCTTTCGGTGCTTTATGTACACAATTGTTTACACAGCAGGGTATGAATACACTAATGCGTCTGGCACATGGCTGTGTATGTGTGTGGGCTGCATTCCGGGAGCACACAATACTCAACATTTCTTCCGGGAGCTTGAAAGACGAGTGGGCCGAGTGCTGTAGCGCGTAGATGAAACAGGTGTCGTGGAGGCATAACCAACACCCTGTTGGCATAACTCGGTCGCCGGATGCTTGTGGGTGAAGGGGAGGGGGGAGGGGTGCCACCCTTGCGTCAGTTGTATTTATATGGGCGGGAGCTGGGTCTAACGAGGGGCTGGGCTGCACAAACAAGGATGGCGGTGGTTAACAGATGTCAACCGGAGGCAGTGACGTCGCCCCAGCATCCCCTCGCCACTTCGCCACGGCGAGATGAAGAAAAGGCGGGCGGCTCTGAGGCTTGTCGAGCTAACACGCTAACAAAGTGCTTGTACTCTTTGGTAAAGGCTGTTCACGATAAAGGGAGCACTTTTGAAATGAACCTTAGAAAAAAGTCACTGCCCCTGAAAGAATATATTGTAATAGGCGCACTGAGTGACTTTTGCCCAGTAAAGTCGGTAAGGTTGGATGGAAAATAGTTCCATATCTTAACGACGAATAAAAAGTGTTAGGTAACTATTTGTGATAACTTAAATTATTGTTTTTGTTTTCTGTATTTTTAATGCATCAAAGTGTGGAAATAAACAGATTTGTATAGTATTTACTTTAGTGAAAATTTCACAGTTTTAGTTGACCGACGCATAATTAAAGTGATGAGGCCCATTGGATTGTTAATTTTACACAAAGCGGAATAATACACAACTTACATACATGTAGATCTTAAGCAGGGCTTTCAAAAGTGCTTATTTTACTGTGAACAGCCTATACTCTTTGTTATATTTAACTTCCCACCTTGAGTTTTGTTGGCACGGTAAGTAAGACCTACATGAAGATTTATTTTGTGGCTGATTTATAGATAATGTAAATTTGAGTTGTTGATTTCTAAAGCTTGCAACGTCGGCCCGATTCTTAAAGAACAACATTCACTAACGCTCTTCTTTTGATGATTGACCAGACATATTATTAACAGTAAAACATGATCTATAGGCCTATTAAATGCTTTCGCATTACGGTTTGTTTATCCTTAGGTCGGGGACACACGGCAAGCTCCATGGGCCGGGTACGACCCGTCCAGTTTTTATGACATATGGAGAGGCAATGGGCAGCACACACGGTCAAGGGCCGGGTCCAGCCCTTCACATAATATAAAACAAAGTCGCCCGGCCGCGTGTGTCTGTGTATTTGGCTAAGGCTTCTAAACTACTTGATGTATTTTGATGCGGTTTTCACCATCATTTAGAGAATTTCTCTCGAGAAAGGTTTAGGTATATAATACATAATATATTATTGTGATGATAGTTCAGAAATGATGACGTTTTAAATCGGGCCCTTACCTGGCCTACGCTGACTAAACCATAAGAGATTCACCAAATTTATGTACTACAGAACTGTAGATCTCAAAAAGGTCTTTTAAAGTTTTATGAAAAATAGGGGTTCACTCACGAAGACTTTTTGAACACAGATTAATCCTATGTTAGTTACCTTAAGCATTTAGTGTATATACTTTCTGTAAACTAAACAACGCCATATTTATAGATCGCACCCGAGCGAGGCCGGGGCGGGTTGCTAGTAATTCATAATGCAGCTACAAATTTACTTACAACCAGTTTGCGAAACTCGGACAAAATTGGGAATGCAAACATTTCTGGTGGGATAGTGACTCGATAGCACATTGAAAAACTAATTCGTCCACAGTCAAGGCAAAGAAAATCCGATTCTTGTGGAGATTATTACAAAGCCGTTATCTACTATATGTGATCTTTTCCCTCTACAGCCATACACGTAATTAAGTTTGGTACTTTAAAAAATGTGTAACTGGAATTACTGACAGAACCGTGGTGTGTGTGTGAGTGTGTGTGTATATATATGTGTGTGTGTGTATATATATAAGATATAAGTTTACAGATTTAACTAAGATAGTTGTGGGATATGTTTTCTACTAGAGTTCTCTACCAATCAAAATATTTTCTTAAAAGTTAAAGAGAGTACAAAATTGGCCATGGAGGTATATTATTCAACAGTTTTGAACACAAGAATTCCCGTCAGACTATACCATTTTATTTTTACGTAAACGAATGTGTTCCGATTTATTCAGGTTTGAAACTAGGCAAACCACGAGAGATTTATCTTACATGAGCATAGCCTGACGGGAACTCGTGTGTTCAAAACTGTTTGTACTCTCTGTAACTTTTAAGAAAATACTTTGATTGGCAGAGAACTCTAGTAGAAAACATATCACACAACTATCTTAGTTAAATCTGTAAACTTTTAAAATCCGAGAGCTTATTTCAAAATGTTTATAGTTTTTGATACACGATAGAAAAAATATTTTAGCCACCCTTAAATTAGTCAAAATATTCTATATTGTGTAATTTGCCAGATAGCACTTCATTTTGTAGTTCTTACTAACATTCCGGCTTTTCTTGTAAAAATATGCTCAACGTAATGCATTGTACAGCCTATAAAATAACAATCTTACTATTCTTCATACAACTGGTTTGTATTTCGTTAGTACTGTATAAATATTAATTTTTGCCAAATGGTTAAAGGTCACATAAAAAAAATCATCCCTAGTAACTGGACGTAATCATGTGTACTATTAATCTATGGTTTCAAACTAAACTTACTCGTTGACTGTGGACTGCAACATACAGAAAATACTAGAACGTGTGAACCCTGCTACGTATGTGGCAGCACTGCGTTTGCCAGTTACGTGCAGAATATAAAACGACAAACCATATACTAAGCTACTTGTGGCATGAAGTTGGCAGGTTATATTATTGTTACAATTTCTCTCAAAGTCAGTGGACCTAGCTAGGTTTGTTAAGGTATGGAGGTCTTAATTAAATAAAAGATTTAAATTATATTTTCCTAAGGTATAATGACGAAGAAAATACTCTCGTCTCAATGTCTCACAATGCACTGATATCTCTATTTATTTTCGATTAGTACATTGAGTCAATACAGTTTAAAATTACCTCAAATACATTAATGTAATTAAATCACTAAAATCATTGCCGATAAATAGTGTATTCCAATACCTATTTTATTACGTTATAAATTATATGTCCATATTTGAGAGTTCCAGTATTTACAGTAAAGTCTGTATCACGTGTTCATACAGTCCCACCTCAGTTTAGTCCAGATCCCACCAGCCCGCAATGTTCTAGAGTTCTCCGAGCTCCCTCATGCACAGTAGCCTTCACTCGCCGGGTATCACGCCCTCTCGTCCGTCCGTTCACACCACAAACACCTCGTCCGCCGTCGTCCCGCAGTGTCCCGTGGTCGTCCGTCCCCTTCACAGATGTCCCTCGCCACACTCGACTTCGTCCGGTTACCGCACTCAGAAAAAGACTTCTGACCCTCGGGCCGCTGCGATATTTATAGGGCTGTAGGCCATCGCCCAGAAATTTCTCCAAATCCATGTTGCGCCGAGAGCCCTAGTTCCCAGAATATTCTTGCGCATCCTTTAAAGTCTTCGGCTTTCCCTGCAAGGAGGGGGGGGGGTGATCATGATGCCAGCCAGGTCAGCTGTCAATCATTCCCTTTGATGCCGACCGCCTGGAGCAGACCACCTGCGGAGAGAGGAAGATCGAGGTGGAGAGATGATGCGAGACTCCACGCGCGTAACACTGCACCTCTTCTTAATTCTGTTCGTCCCGAACACACTCTCGAACAACTGGATCTTCGTAGAGCGCCAGTCAGTCAATATGTATAACCTTAGACTTTTCTTCTTTCAAACAGTCCCGGTGACAGATCTGGAAAGAAATATTATTTACTCGCTTCAAAATTCGACACATCCTTGGCACTGAGAAGTGTTACCCCGAAGGTGTTTCCTTTCATACAGCCAAACTACTCGTCCTTACCTGAATGCATAGCCTGCAACTCTCGGACCACATCGTGTTTTCCTCTTGACACCAATAGACACTGGGATATGTTCGTTTTCCTGGTTGTCCTCCTTCCCCGAAGATTCATATGTGCAGCTTCGTCTGTTAACTGGACTTCTCTCGTTCCTCGCCTGCATCAACAGCTGGGTGAATTCTTACATGGTTCGACTGCAATATACTTGTTCGTCTTATCACCATATGGTGATCTTTCTTAGTTTCCTCAGCTAGGATGTTACCAGTTGTTTCGATGGGCCCGTAGTTTGGATGATTATTACTGCGGCTGTCAGTTCCATTTGTTCTTGCACCTGTCGCTTGACCGGTTCCTCTATGACTAGTCTTGGTTAGGACCTCTGGACAGCATGCTCGTAAGTGTCCCTCCTTTCCACAGTTCCAGCATTCTCGGCGCCTCCGTCGACGAGGGACAGGTGTCGTAGCCTCCACGCCTTCTCCAGACTTCTCAACAAACTCGCGGTCGTACTCACGTCTGGCTACCGGGTCCTTTGCAGGCACTGGATTCTCAAGTGTCCTGTATGTCCACACTACCAACATTGCCGACGCTTAGCACACACAGACTCTAGCAGCAATGGCTTTCATTGTGGTCTTCAACTACCTCAAGACGTCCAGGATGATATCTCCATCGTCGCCACTGAACGGGTTAGCTGCCTATACTGCATGCCGGAACATTAGCTCCTGCAAGTTTGTCTCAAGCATATGCATACGAGGGCCGTCTTATTTTTGCGTGCACTGAGGATGAATATTTCTGTGCAGCGTCACTATCTACTTGAGATTGCAATTTCGAACCACGGGACCTTGCTTAAGACGGGAAGTACCTACATTTTAGACGTGACTTGAAACAGTGCTCTTTTGTAATGGCAAACGCTAGTTGAATGATTTCATACGTTGAACTGGTAGACTCTAGAGATTTCTGAAACATTGTGTTAGGATGAGATTAAACAGTTAATTGCGCAAGTAGGCGAAAATTCACGTTATCCTTCTCAGAGAAAGTATTTATATAAAAATGGAATTTTACAGATACGAATAGATTTTAAATGTAATTACATTTTAGCGACTAGATAGCGCAACGTGTAATAACACTTATTTACAAAAAAAAGTTTTAATTGTATTAAAGTGCAAATGTAATGTATTATAAATGTACATATAGTAATAAATAAAATGTAGCGAATTTAATGAAAACCATTGTAATCACAAATATAATAAGCTGAAATAATTTAAGGTAAAAAAAGGGTATTTAAATATGTGCTTTAAATTTTATTTTGATAATCATAGTTAAAAATAAAAGCTCATAACTATGCGCTGGGTTACTTATTACGTTCTCGTATTAATACATCATCTTATTCGTATAGTTTTGTTTACGATATACTATCACACTCTTCCGCGACGTTTATCTACGCAAAAAAAAAAAAAAAAGAAATTTCATTACACTTTAACGAATTAGCGTTACACTGTTTGTTTCAAAATAAATTTTTAGGTTTAAAAAAAATCAAGTAATGCTTGTTTTCTATTGGCGTATAACGCCCGCACATCAATAACGTCGGAGTGACAAACATACATATTTATTACTTGTTGGCTTCAAGCCGCCATGTTTTGTTTCAATTCAAGCATGTGCATCACGCCGTAAGCTCGTGCTTAACCAAGCCGGAAGTAGTCAAAAGTAAATCCTCTCATTAACACACCGTCTTCGCGAAGATCATCTAATTCGTTGACTATGAACTGTGGAGTGGAAATATCGCTTGAGCAATAAGACGGTTTTCACGGAGACTGTCTCAAAGCTGTTTCAGCTCTTTTGCAGAAATTCTTCGTTTTAGTGTCATAATTTCGGATTCATAGTAATTACTGACAATGAACGAGTATAGAAAATTTAACTGTTTTTAAACTTTTTGTTTAATATTTTCTTGCGTAATTTTAATTACGTTATCTGCTTGTAAAGATCAGGAACATATTTATATTTTATTAATTGATAAGTTCCTGCCTTTTTGCAAGCAGGGAGTAAAATACAGTGAATATTCGTAAATTGAAAATTGTAAATTTTATGTAATCAAACATTTCCAATAATACCTCTGAAACTGAAACTATGACACTAAAGCGAAGAATTTCTGCTTAACAGTTGAAGTCTACCCTTATACTTAGCCTTGGAACTTGACTATGAGTTCCACCCATAGTGTTAAGAGTAATTACCTAAGTTCACGAGCCTTAAAACGAATGTAGGAGACGAACCCAATGGTTCAGCGGTCTCATTTTCCTCGTTTTTGTACACATAAAATACAAGTGCAGGCTTTGATTGCTCAGAGAAAAATTACCTTTGACATGAGTAGTTAGCGCGAATAATGCTTGGAAATTTCCGACACAAGTTAATCTGTTTCATGTTAATTCGTCGATCCCATGAAGATAAGGTTATAACTTTCCACGACAGTACGGCTTCATGGTCAATTTATCATCGATGCATCAGCTTTTACTTCACCCCATGTTTCCGTGACCAAGAACGCCAAACCATTTCCTCAGAACGCTTCTCAATGCTATCAAAGATGCATCTCTCAATTCTCTGCCTATCTCGTGAATTTCTCAAAACCACGATCGAGCGACGCACGAAGCCCTTCCTCAATTTATTCTCGACGCCGGCTAAAGAATTCTTCACGGAGTAAATGCACACACATGTAATGTTAACCACGCACATAAACTTCCTGCTTACCGTAAGTTACCCAGCTTTTCTTGAAAACAACATTAATAAAGTGTTGTATTGTATAGGCTATACGGTAAACAGTACTTTTGAAAGCCCTGCTTAAGATCTACTTGTATGCTCGTTGTGTATTCTTCCATCATATGTAAAATTAACACTGCAACTGGCCTCATCACTTTATTCATGTATAAGTTAAATAAAACTGTCAAATTATTATAAAAATAAATCTTTTACAATTTTGTTCATTTTTATTTTCGTTCCATTAAAACATACACACAGCGAAAGAAATCATTTGAGTTATCCCAAATGGTTGCCTAACACTTTTTATTTGACGTTAAGATATGGAACTACTTTCCCTCTATGGTTAGCAACTTTAGCGGGCGCGTGTCACTCAGTGCGCCCATTAAAATATATGCAGGTAGGAGCAGTGACTTTTTCCTAAGGTTGATTTCAAAAGTGCTCACTGTATCGTGAACCGCCTTTAACAAATGTACCCAGCAGCAACTCGGTTTATTTATTGCCACCGTTATGCGCCGAGCGAGGTGGCGCAATGGCAAACATTCAGACTCGCATTCGGTGAGGTCCTGGGTTCAATTCCCGGTTTGGTTTTCCACGGTTTTCTGAAATCACTCCAGCTGGGATTGTTCCTTACCACAAGCCGATTACTTACCCGTTTCTGTTTCCCTGAGATACTTTCTCCGTCTCTAATGACCTCGCTGTCAAGACTATAGGCTGTTCACGGTAAAATGAGCACTTTTGAAAGTCCTGCTTAAGATCTACTTGTATACATATTGTGTGTTTTTCCGCCTTATGTAAAATTATCATTGCCATGGGATTCATCACTTTATTCATGCGTTGGTAAAGTGAAACAGTGGAATTATTAGAACAGTAAATATTGTACAAATCTGCTCATTTTTACACTTCGATACATTTAAAAAAAGCAGAAAGTGATATAAACAATTTAAGTTATCACAAATGTTTACCTAACAGGTTTTTTTGTTCGACGTTAATACACGGAACTACTTCCCCCTTCATCGTTACCATCTTTACTTTTTTTTTTTTTTTTTTTACCTTTATTTGACGTTGTTGTGACATTTTTGACGTTGACGAAGCTCTAGTGAGACTGACTTGTTGACGAATTCCCAGTGCGACAATCGAACTGAGCATCCGCCACGTCGGAGGCACCGGGGCGCGAACCCGCGACCCTCCGACTACAATTCAGCCACCCTACCCCTGAGCTATGAGGGCAAGGCGTTCTGTACACATGCCGCTCATCGCACCCGTTAAAATATGTGCAGACGAGGGTAAAGACTTTTTTCTAAGGCTGATTTCAAAAGTGCTTACTTTATCGTGAACAGCCTTTACATACCAACGTCTTGAAATTAATGGCCATAATGACGTGTCTTACGCGATTATAATATTTGCGGCATGCCTAACATTTTGGAAATGGTTGAAACTAGTATGGAGCAATAACTAGCATAAATTAAGGCAGCGTGTGATGCCCTTACTGCGGGTTAAGATTCATCTCGTTGACAGACACCATGTGTGCTTGTTACTCATTCAATATAGGATGAAATAAAACCCTTGGATGGCGCAGCGACAGAATGTACTAATAGAAAATACTGGAGTACTCCTAGGTAACCTACTGTCAAAGTCCACCATGTTCTCCACACGCGAAAACCCGGACTCGGTCTGCCGGGATATAATCCGGTTCATTATATTGTGGGAGGCTAGTACGATATACAACAACTAGCAGGAATTAAGTAGCATTAATACAGAAACAACAAAATGGTACATTTGGCCACCTTTCAGTAATACCTTCACAATATTAGAGACGTGCATTGAGCGAGTTTGATCACCTAATTTATACAATTTCGTGATGTGGACACGGATGGGCGGTAATATTAAGTGAGCTCGAGCACTCGAAAATTGAAGGTAAAACTAGCTCATAAAATGCGCTTTGTTCGTTCAACCCGCATTTGGTCATTCGAGTACTCGAAATCGTGGACCGCTCGAAGTACTATAAGGAGCGAACGAGCGGTTTGTCCAGTTCGACCGCTCTCTAACGTACTTCCTGACTGTGGCGGTGTTGCCGCACAGCATCGATACCACAACTGTAGGCCATCCACGGTTACTCAACACTTTTCTGAAGCCCCGCGGAGCATGAGGGATCATTTGCGGAGCTGGAGGGGTCATTTACAGAAAACGAGGGGTAATTTAGGGTTATTTGGGTGTAATTTAAGGGTCATTTTCGGGTCTTCTGGGCCATTTACGGATCATTTATGGCTCGTTTAGAGGTCATTTGTGGAGCTGAAGGGGTAATTTAGGGTTCGCGGAGCAGTATGGATCATTTGGGGAGCTTGAGTTCAAGCAGAGCAAAGAACTTGTCTGGAAGAAACTGTTGAATATGTAACTGCATGGTAATGTGATCAAGGAACTAGACAAAATGCTTGGTTGAATGGATGCATAAAAATAGCTAAACATAATTTGTGAAAGTTGTTAGTAAAATTATATACAGAGTAGCAACTAGGCAAAGTAGATACACAAGTTGCAACTGTAGAAAGAACTTCAGTTTTTTCACCGATATGGTACAAGCCAGTACGAAGTCTACTGTAGAGCTTACTCTTATGCATGTACCTTCTCCAACTGCTGAAAAATTACATGGAAAACAGTGTTGCTATTGTGGAAAGATCTTCAGAAAAAGCTGCCATGCTCGACGACATGAGAGAACCACCTATACGAAGAGTAATTTTCACGCGATGAAGCATTACGACAATATTACCTTGCAGTTTATGCAAGGCGACGCATTGATAGAACACATCGAGATATGCAAGAGTTCGTGTACTGGGAGCCAGCAAGTGATGACGCCAATACCTCATGCTGCATCGATGGGTACTGATTCGTCAGGCGATAATGATGAGGCAGTTAATGCGAAAGATGGAATGGGAGCATTAGAGTCGGTTTGTGTGGAATGTACACTTGCAAGACTTTCGCGTGAAGTCGACGAACTTCAAAATAAACCGTCGTCGGCTCTAAATACTGTTGATGACCATGTGACTCCTGCAAAGGAATGTAAACTTGATATTGAGGATGAAACAGGAGGTGATAACGATCATGAAGACAGCTTTGATGATAATGTCTATGGAGACAGTGTTGATGAAGTATCTGATGATGGTTATTCTCTCGACGTTCCCACACATTTCACCAACGAGTTTCCTTCGGCAAGTGGCGTGTAGAAGGTTGAAGCCGTCAAGAACGCTCGTTCATTTGCTGCAACAAGCGACATGAAGAAGGCAGAAGCCACTGAGAATACTGGCTACCTATTTCCCGAAGACGCGCCGAATGAACTTGTTGATATATTCAGACATTTGATCGCTTTGCAACAAGATGGAAATTTTTCGCACATTAACGAGATATCTTCTATCATTAGTGAACTGAAGGATCAGATGAGACTGTTGGCCTCTATCCACGATCTGCAAACACCTGATAAGTATATAAAGATCGAATGTACGAAATAATTAGAAATGTAGAATTATATAATAGGTAAATAAATTACATTTTTGTATACATAATGATGTGAGTTTAATTTATTATTCAGTCCGTTCCGCTTCTCTGTATGACTAATTAATTCAGTGGTGTGTACAATCGACTGCGAGAGTCTGTTGTAGATAAAATGTATGCGAGTGTGTAGGAGGAGGGCAATGTAGGATCTGAAGTATAATGCCTTACTCGGGGTCGATTGAAATAGCCTTAGTTCTATATAGCGAAAATGACTGAACTGGGGAATATTTCTGAGGAATGTTTCGCAACTGCTTAGTTGGCCTGGTCATTTGGCATGGCCCTTTGTTATGGTCAGCTCTGGCTGAAATGTTTAGTGAAGATTGCAAAGTTTTGCGAAGATTTTGCGAAGGTTTTGTGCGAAGAGAATAGCACCGAGATTCATATTAGGTGACTTTTTCGAGATTGGTCGTCATCGACTGTTGGTATAGGTGGATGGTATGGTCGGTCTTGTCCACTACTCTAGCCATTTATTCAGGAATTGGTCTTGGCAGGAGCCTGTCTTGGGTGGAGTAAGTCTCTTCAGGAAAATATTGAGAATTGGACAGTAAGGTGGGTGGAGATTCGTGTGGCTGATGGTGAGCGTGGATAGTGAGGGGGCAAGCTTTGATGAGTTATTGGGGGGGGGGGGGGTTGGTAGGTTGATGGCAAGTGTGATTGTTGATGGACGGCCGATCTATGTTAAGTAAATGGTGAAGGAAGTGGAGCATCCAGAGGTGTGTTGGCGTATGGTGGATTGGGGAGTATGTGTGCTACATAAAGCTAGTAATTCGCTTTCGGGGTCTTAAGATTGTTCGGTTGTATAGCCAATGAAATATAGAGGTGGGGGTTCGGTAGTCTGCTGATCGTCATACCAGGGGGTGACTGTGTTCTGCCATCATTACGAGAATATAACTTTTAGGGTCACACATATCCAACATGGTTTTTTGCTTTAAGTATATAATTTTTTCCTCGATGTTATTTTACGTTTTCGTCATTTTTTGCGATTTTTTCTGGATTTTTTGAGTTTCAGGTCATTTGAGTTAAGTTGATGGTCGCCAACATTCTACATGGTGGTTGGAGTCAGTAACGTATTATGTTCGTCGATTTAATTTATCGGTGTACTACTTGTTTGTGACTTGGATTGTGGCTCGAATTCTTAAAATGTTCTTCTTCTAACAGGCGCCACCCGCCAACTAAGTTGGCGGGCACTGTAATGTTGGCATCGAATAAGAAAAATGTATTGAAATGTTTTGGAAACTTACTGAACGGGTAATATTTGAACTGTTAGCAACTGCAACTAGTTCTCGTTTATTTTGTGCTTATTAAAGTAACAATTGGCGTAACTATAACATATTTCTGTGTGTAGCAATTTCACGTTGTCTCTCTGCTGACACACGCACACTAAGGCATCCAGGTCATAAAGTCAATTACAGTGGTTATTTACGTACGATTGAAAGATACACAGTTAGTAGGAGGAAGAAAGGAAACAGGGTTCTAAGAAAAAGTCTGTTGATACGAATCAGCTACCTATACATGCTAATATCTGTAGTGCAGTGCTCGAGTTGAAAATTTTGCCTCAGAAGTTTGTCCTAAGTAGTAGCTCTGTTGATGCCTAATTAAATGGCGTTACAAGCACTTTCACCGCCCAGACAGGCCCTCGTGAGGACGTAATTCTTTAGCGGGCTGACAGAATGCCTCGACGGTGACGCATCACAATTTACACCCGTGCAACTCGGCGGAGCGAGCTGCCTATTACGGCCACGAAGGCAAATATTCACTGTTCAACATAAAACCTAGAAGAAATACATTAAACGGAATATAAAACTAAATGGAGTAGAATGCAATGAACTGTCCACGAAAGTGCTATTAACCCCATAACATTAACGTGTTGTTTCTTCCCTTTTTACTTTTTTGCAATTCTCTTTTCTTCTACGAAGGGTCAGTGCAACCATAGTTGTCATTACTTTGTATTTATAATTTTTACTACACAGTAAGCTCATGTTTAAGTAATGCTCAATTATTAATTGTTGCGGATAAATACACGGTAGACTGTAAGAAGACACTTAACAGAACTTTCAAAGTCTTCAGTTTATTGTAATACAGTTACACGTGTGCGAATACCCATAGTGCAGTGCTGGGGTAGATTGGTAATTTGATCTGCATATACGCCTTGATGTTTATTCCTAGGAATAATTTAACAAGTTTCATATACATTTGGTAGAGTAGCTACCTACTAAGTCATCGGTTCAATCCTACCTCTCCATCCCCTCCCTCACGCCGAAAATTTTTCGAACTGAACGAAACTACATCGGTAGTGTTGCAGACACTATCAAGGCTTTTTCGGAATACTTTTATTTTTTACCCCTTCTCACCCGATCCTCTGGTTGTCAAGAAACCATTAATAAACAAAAAAAATTGCCGATATAACTGATGAGCCTACTTTCCTCTACATGGATGCAAATAATTTTGTCTAGTTTTTAAAATGTTAGATGGTAGGCGGGTTTTTCCGTCTCGTTGGCACAGGCATCATTAGAGATGCAACCAGAAACGAATGGAATACTAGTGAGATAATAACAAATACAAACATGCCTTATCCAGGACTCGAACCCAGCACACCTCGTGCCGTAAGCTGATGTGCAACCAACTACATAACGAGTAGAAGGAATCGGAGAATGAACTTATGATGTAATCATATTTAAGTTTTGGTAGACTGGGCTTACCAAACCTAAAATATTTACAGGGACATCATTTTGAAAACAAGCGCGAGCCTCTTAAATCACGTAAGTTTGCGTGGCCTACCGTAGCACTACTCGTGTGCAGAATTGGATGGAAATAGGTCGATTGGTTACCAAGATATGGCATGAAACCTTTTTCTCATTTGGCACTATCGTAAATAAAAGGCTTATTAATAGGCTCTGTATAGGCATATCTCATGCTTTTGATAAATACTGTCAGCGTACAAAGTTTGAATATTGTCTATACATTTAATAGATATGATAAACTTATCTAAATATATTATATTGCAGCCATTTGAAAAAAAATATCCTGACCCATTTAAATTATGTAAGTTTGTTTACTTGTCCTACTGTAGTGTGAAAACTTTGGTAGGAATTAGTTGATGAGTTGAGTTATTTGGGCGGCTATTAACGAGATCTTGATAGCCGATGAGGGCGAAATGAGGTGAGAATGGAGCAGTTCCGAGATGTAAGCGCAAGAAAACGGATCCCCAAGAAAACCCGCCGACCAGTGCCATCGTCCGGCAAGATTATCACTTGCGAAAATCCGGGAGTGACCCGGCAGGGGATTGAAACTGCTTCGCCTTGGCGGGAGGCGAGCATTCTTACAGCTCAGCCGCCGCGGCTTCGGGAGTTAGTTGATTGATTCCCGAAATATGTCTTATAAGTTACATTTTGTCACCTGACACTATCTTACAAGAAGGCAGCAAAAATAAGTTCTCTATAAGCATATTTGATGATTCTAATGGACACTCTCAGTAAACAAAGCTTTATTGAAATTGGTTGAATTGTTAAAAGTTATGACAAACGTATGTAGAATATTTATATCGCAGCCATATTGTTAATAATGCCAGACGCACTTAAAGCCAATAAGTTTAGGTGGTCTACTTTAGAACTATTTGTGTGAAAATTTTGCAGAAATCGATTGATTGTTACCTGACGTATTGCATAAAAACTCATGTGTCGTCTTCATTAATAAAGTACAAAACGGCTGCGTATTTGCATATTAGATGTTGGTCACAAATACTGATACATATTAAGTTCGGTTGAATTTGTTTGGGACGTATGACATACTAACCAAAATTATTTATTTGGCTGTTATTTTAAAACTAATCGCAGCCGGTGGCGTAGTGGCTAGGATGCTCGCCTCCCACCACCTTGATCCGGGTACGATACCCGGCGGGTTCACTCCCGGATTTCCGCATGTGGGAATCGTGCTGGACGACGCCGCTTGCCGGCGGGTTTTCTCGGGATACTTCCGTTTTCCCTGCTCTTGCATTCCAGCGCCGCTCCATCTTAGAGTCTCGTTTCATGTCATGTCCGGGGATGACGGACACCTACGGGTCCCAGCTGGAAAGCACGTCACTCGGAGAGTGTTGCCTCGCCCTGTGCTCACTCCCCACTCGAGTTTTTAATTTTAAAAATACACTGTTACCTACATAACTAGTATAAATTTAGATTGACTACAAAAGTTTAACTTATCGCCTGAATTTCGTGGGTATCAGTTAATTTTTTCCCAAGATAGGACGGAAAAGCTTTATTATTAATGTGGTACTATCTTCTAAAATGGCGGACAAAAATGTTTACTGTATGTATTAAACCTAGCTCGTTTGATGCTTGCGTGGATACTGCCAGCATAAAAAACTTAAGTTGAAATGGGTTACATTGCTTCGTAGATATAGCATATCTTGCTAAAATGTTTATATGGCTGCTATTTTGAAAATAAGTGTCAGGCTCTCTCAAAAAATAGCCTATCATTTTACATGGCCTACCACAGTAGTACTTGTTTGCCAAAGTAGGTAGGAATCGGTCAATTGTTTCCCGAGATATAACTTTAAAAACTTTATTTATTTACATTACACTATCTTACAAAATGACGGACAAAATCGCTCTGTGTATACACATTTGATTATTTCAAAAGATACTGCCAGCGTACAAAGTTAATTCGAATAAATTGTGTACGAGGTTTCGTACTTATAGAATACTAAGTATAAATAGTTATATTACCGTCATTTCAAAAATCAGTGCCAGGCCCACTTAAGATATGTCAATTTAAAATTCCTATCTAAGTACTACTTTTTTTTTTTTTGCCAAATTTGGTAGAGATACGACAAAAATTCTTTATTTTTCATGTTACAAAATGGCTGACAAAATAGGTTAGAGTTTGACACATTTGATGCTCGTTGTAGATACTTCTGGAATAAAAAGTTTCGACGAAATTGATCGAACGGAGCGGTAGATATAGCAAACGAACCTAAAAATATTTACATAACTGCCAGTTTGAAAATGAGTACCTTACTAAATTAAATTTCGTTTATAAACATGGCCTAAAACAGTTACATTTATATGCCAAATGTCGTAAGAATCGGTAATGTAGTTACTGAGATATATAGTAAAATAATAACATTTTTTCATGTTGCACTATCCTTAAAATTTGAGGCCTAACACTGTCGTCTTTTTAGTTCATTGCTTTCATCATGCTCTGTCAACGTACCGAATTTAGTTTAAATCGGGTCAATGACTCTCGAAATATAACACAATAGACTAGATTTTAAAAATTGCCTCCATTTTGAAACCAAGTATACCGCTTCATCAAAAACTATAAAATATAAAAGTCGGATGCAGTTACTAAATACTACATGTGAACAGATATAGGTGAAATTCGGTTTGCGGATTTAAAAGTTAACTGGGGGGGGGGGGGGGAATTATAGACAGACATAGACTACAGGTGAATGAAGAAACCTATAATTCCTTTGGAAAGTAAGTTAAAAAGGGTCTCCACGCGCGTCATGGTAATGGTTTTCGCCATTGTTTGCTAGCGCCAGGCCTGCCAACGCTCAAACTAAAAAAAAACAACAAATAGAAAATGCGCGAATGCGCCAAATACAAAGTAACCACTTCATGCTAGTTCCAACATCACCCTTACCTCATCACACGTCGTACATTGTTTGGACTAGCCGAAAACAACAGATTTTCCCTGCATGGCAGTGGGCTTTACTTAGCGCCCCTAATCTTGTTCATGTTGACATCGCCTCAAGTGAATAACTACATGTGTTGATTCCATCCACTTGTAGAGTAATTGCTATGTCCGACTAAAGTTCCCTGCTGGTTGTTCCTAATTCTCTGTACTTACCTCAAAAGTTTTATTCACCGACAATTTGTTTGCACTGATAGAAAGATTTGTTTAAGTCAACGTAATACTTGTTTCCACATGGTTCAACAATATATTTTTTTGACTAAAGAAAATCTGATGAGCAACAAAGTTCATTTGTTGGTCCAACAAAGTACATATGACTTAATGAAACCTCTTTGTCGGACAGATAGAATATTCTTTAATATATATATATATATTTGGTTGAACCAACACATATTATTTGTTTGGCCATATGCAAACAAGTATTTTGTTGGCCCGTACAACCCTTTCTCTGAGTGAATTATACAATATTATTAACCCATATAAACATGGCTAACGGAGGGCTCAATACAAAGGCAAGGACATTTACATATGAAAACAAAGGGGTTTTAGCATTATCGAGTAGAAATGGAAAACCAGTGGAATAACCTACAGGTAATGCACCGTGTTAAATTCAAACCAATTTACATACTCTTACGATTGCAAGTGAGGATTAATTCCTAGTAATATCGGTTTTTGAACTTCCTCTAGTTATATCGCTGTAAACGGTTAAACAGACTACTTTTTCTGCTAATAGCATATTAATAATTTCCATGCCAACAGGTAGTATATGCAAAAATTGTATTAGTCAAATATTAGTTCATCTTGACATTAAAGTAAGATATTTTATTTGAATATTGTTAAACATTAATTTCTTAGTTGGTTCTTTTCTTGGCTACAATGAAGTGAAAAAAGTTTCAACAAAAAATAAAACAAGTATGATTGTACTCAGTTGTTTCAGACAAATTCAGGTCAAATTAAATATTTGATTGTTGAAGTAATTTCCTTCATTATGATTTTCTAAACTGTAGCTATTTATCTGTTTTAATACAAATAAAATTATTATTTCTGTTTAAATTGCTTGCTCATAGTTCTAGATACAATATGTATTTTAGTCATCTTTAAGAGATTATTCTGATATATGTTTACAAACGCTGACAAGTTTTTCTCACTGAAAAATAAAAATTCTGCGTGTTTGTGATGGGAAGTCCTCGGTGTAATTTGAATAATTGACCACAGAAAACGGATCGATGTTATTTTACCGGATAAAAAACCTTTATCATACCATAAACATTTGATTATTCGTCAATTTTGATGTATTAGCGAGTCCGATAACTTGGTGCAGGGTCAGGACGCAATAAAGGCAACTCAGTAGTATCGTAATTCGATTCATAGGATAGATATTTTGATGGCGTGAAATATTTCCTTGCAAGTTTCATGACTGAGTGCTAATGTTTTCTTTCATCTTCATTGTGAAAGAGTCAAAGGCAAACCACAGCCTGTATTATCCTACCTAGTCTTTCTTATACCGCCTTGAGCGTACCGCGATTTACATCACCACGGTGTTGCTTTCGCGGTAATGTCATAGGTGAAGACAGGCTTTCCTTTCAAAACATCTTCCACTCATTTTTCGGACGCTGTAATATGACATTTTTGTCTCGTAAACTTTGCAAGAGTCACTATTCTGAAATATGAGAATTCATATTAGGGCACATTTTAAGGAGTTTTATAAACCTTGTAAAATATTTTGGTACGCTCATTTGAGAGCTTAATAAACGTTAAATCCATATATCTAAAAACTTCAGTGCTAGTGAAAATTATGTTTTGTTTTTGTTAAATAATCTTCACAATTCTTCTTTCTTCTTCCATGCTATGTGAAATGATGTGTCATATGTTAAGCCAGGTAAACGCATATTTTCGTACTCTTCTTGTAATTTTGAGTAAAGTGTTTTAAATTAGGTAATATGTAGGCTAACAGTTAACGTGTAGTGAGAACTCTTTAGCTGAGAACGCCAGGAAGTTGTGCAACTTAATATACCTACGTGTTCAGTACATTGTCTGCGCTAAAAGTAACAGGCACGGTGTACCTCTCTGTACATACAAACGCAAGCGCGTGCTTATCTAACTTCACGATTACAACTGTAATAGTTTAATATACTATATTTCTTAGGAGTTAAAACAAATATCACAAAATCATAAAAGTACGTTTTTCAATAAAAACAAACAAAAATATATTTTTATGTATACAACTTTATTTGTATGTTAAACTGATGTATTAAGCTGTGTTTTTAATGCTGTAGGCAGCTTTATAGTTTAATTGCACAGGCTTCTATGTCAATATAAATTAATACGCATTAGTGTGATACCGCGGTCACCTAATGACGTGAAAAAATTATCATAAAAACTTCATTCGAAAACTATTCGAGTGTAACCTGCATACAAATATAATTTAAAAAGCGTTTTACACTCTCAGAGAAGTTTGAACCGCGAGTTTGATTGCTTAAGTGTAAATATCTGAGGGAAACGACGACCGTAACTTCTGCTACCGGATCTCTAGTCTGCAAAACTTCAGTTGTTTAAGATCATGTTGCCATCTTCCACTGTAATGCTATGTCGCAGCAATAGCGCCAAACCCTTCCACGATCTATTGCTGGTGTAACCGGCGAATCTTACGCCCAGGCGGATTTTACCCCCAGGTAGGAAAGGACAGACACCCTCGCCATCGATACAGGAAAAGAACGTAATAAGTACATCATAATACCATTGGTGAGGTGTCGTCACAGTGGGGTGCCGTACGGAAAGAAAATGATAAATATTCAGAATAAGGGCTTTTCGCAAAAAAAAAATTTTTTTTCGCGGTAAGTGGTATAATATCACTCTACTTACTTCACAGAACACTAATTTACTACGCTTGAAAACCATTTCTGGGGATACTCCAAGGTTCGCTGATGTGTGACGGCTTCGCGGTCACCACTTACAAAAAACAGCCGGCGTGCCTTGAATCACTGTTTTGGGGCTAAATCAGCTGCTTGGCTACGTTTGAACAGTAGTTTTATTTGCGAGGAGGCTACTTTTGTTCCTTAAATTGTTATTCTACCAAGGGAGACATTCTGGCGAGAAAGTGACGAGGGCAAGGCTCTCGGTGATTAGTGTGAACCTAATGTATTGTGGTCAACCGAGGGTTGTAAACAGTGTTATACTGTTGTCGCGGTTGTCAGTGAACTGCCAAGCTACTCTGATACTTGCCGCCACTCATCCATTAAGGGGGTAACATCCGCCTCTGTAAAATTCGCCTGCTACACCTGTAATATTACAGTGACACGTGCAAAGTCCAATGCACTAACCAGGCAGAGGCGAGGGAGCTCTTGTTGTACGTAGCATTGTCACCCTTGACGCTTTTCTTGCTGGCGGTCTTCAAGCATGCAAAATGACTTCAGGCAGGTGAACCCTTCAAGACCTTGGCTCAGCGGCGTGGAAATTTGGCATCCGTTTGTGGAGTGGGAAGGAGCGCTCTGATCGATGGAAAGCACTTTTCGCCCTACAGTCGTCGTTAAGAGCCGGCAACATGATTGCACAGACATTCCCTTTTGGTTTAATTACTTGGAAAATCGATCAGTGACTGTAGGATTCTGTGAGCAATGCGCGTCCTCCCGTCATCTCAGTGGACGTGACAGTTTCAGAGATTACATAAATTATTTGTTTACATTATACTGCTATACCAATTCCATGAAATTACGGAAAATTATTGGTAAAATTGACTAGGAATCTTCGGAAAATTATGGAAACTTTGTTTTTTTTTTTTTTAGTAACAAACTTTCATCAAATTTCACGGATTTTTCTGTGAATTCACTGAAACTCATCCTAAAGTAGCTTTTTTAAATTTTCCTTCATTTGTGGTCTATAAAGACAGTTTTAAAAAACTATTCTCGCTATACGAACGTTTTACTGTTCATAAAAACATATTTAAAACTTTTTTGAAGCGGGATTTGTATCATATACTGTACCTCTAACCACTCAACTACAATGCTTTCAAAGAAAGTTATGCTGCAAGCATACAATTTTTGACACTTGCCTTTTCATTTTCTAGTCACGGTGGGGTGTTTGAATTGTTGCAGTTTGGTTCAAGGGTTTGTGCTACCTTTGATGATTGGAGTTATGTGTTTAAGTAACGTAAATATCTCAACAATCGTAGAAACTATAATTTTCTGCTTACAGCTAGGAAAGACGTTTCGTGCATAGCCTCGATATTTCTCGTCCCGAAAACCGAAGCTGTAGGGAATAAGGAGAAGCTTTTTTTTTTATGTCTATCTTATTTAGTTCTTCTTTTTTGTGGTTACACACAGTATTATCTTACATTAACTTATATTTACACAAACTGTCCTGTTAATATACGGAACATTTTAGTAGCGCATCGTATGTCACAAAGCCCTTAATATTTGGTAAATGGTATTGTTGGACTACGGAAGCTCGCTCTGTTTATGTAAAAAATTCAACGAATTCTGTAACCCCTTTTAGAATACGCAGAAGACTATTAGTAGGTTAACCGTCATCTCAAATGCAGAGGAAAAAATTGACGCTATTTAGTACTTTAAACTCCTTGGATCTAAAGTTTCTACGCTACCATAAAATGAAAAAATTAACAGCCTAAATTCCGTTTTCCAGGAAAGAGATGAGAATTTCAATCACACATACACACACTATCTAGCGTGTAAAAAGACCGTAAAAATACTCATCGTACCTTCCTCTAGCAGCAATGCAGATCGCAACTGGCTTTTGATGGCAACTGTCGTAGAGGCGACAATACCATGCTGCGGAATGTTTCTACCCATACACTACTCGATGGCACAGCTGGGCTCGTGTTGTATCCGGTGTTGTAGATCGGAACAGGTAACTTGCAGTCCAGCCCGCCGTACGTCCAGTGTCAGACATGCCTGGTGATCGTACTGGATTTGTAGACACGTTGGGCTGCACGGCCGGCGTGTGTAGGCTATTCACGGTAAAATGAGCACTTTTGAAAGTCCTGCTGAAGATCTACTTATATGCACGTTGTGGAATCTTCCGCCTTGTGTAAAAATTATCATTGCCATGTGCAGAATCGCTTTAATTATGCGTCGATCAAGTGAAACTGTGAAATTATGATACAAGTATATATTTTACAACTCTGCTAATTTTTACACTCCGATGCATTAGAAAAAAAAGAAAGCGAAAGAAATAATTAAAGTCGTCACAAATGGTTGCGTAACACTTTTTATTCGACGTTGAGATAGGGAACTACTTCCCCTCTATCGTTACCAACTTTACTAGCACGTCACTCAGTGCGCCCGTTAAAATATAATGCAGGTAGGTGCAGTCATTTTTTTCGAAGGTTGATTTCAAAAGTGCTCACTTTATCGTGAACAGCCTTTAAGTGGACATTGTTCTACAGGAATAACACATTTCCATATGTTGCACAAATAGCAGCAGAAAGGGTTGGAAGATACTATACGTATCGAGCATTGTTCACTGATTCTTGTGCAAACGCCAAAAGCGAAGGGACATTTTATACTGTGACACACCGTATGATGATTTCAGGTGTTGGTCCTGCGTGTCACTGCTGCAAACACTCCAAAATTTGTCGCTCATCTACTGCATGCCCCACACGCAAACTGCTGTTATATGCAATGCGGAAGAATTGCTCGTATCACTGAACACAATGACGAGATTCATTCCACCCGCATGTTTTCATCGGGAATATAAATATAGTAACATCTGGTCCGTTTGAACCTGCTCCAACACAAACATTACGAGTACAGTTGGCATTGCCTCCGTGGATAAAAAAAAAAAAATCTTCTCTCTTGAGTAAACGACGTGAAAGTTCTAGCCACCAAGTTTTCTAGGAGCCGTTTGTGAGGTCTCGGGAACGAACACGTGAAAGAATAGGAAAATAACATTTAACAATACGAGTAGGTGTATAAAAATGACTAAAGTTGGTCATCGAGGAAGAAACCGTAAAATTTGTTTTGATGCTTTGATGTAATTTAAGATTGTTGATATAATCAAAAGTATGTATTTTTGCAGATAATTAGTCTTGGATTAAAATTATTAATAAAAATATTTCATACCCACAGTGAGTCCAAAAATATTCATAACTATGTAGGAAAATCGACGTACGCTGGGAAATAAATTAACCTATTTACAGTTAAAGTTACATCCAACTTTCACTGTCTTCTTTAAAACAAAATAAGAGTGGATTTGATGGAGAAATGCACCCGACCTTACAGAATGCAGAACTCAGTAACAAGTAATACACGCCCTCAAAATTGTCAGGAAAGTACGATGTATGTTGCATATCAAAGAAGAATGTATATATTTTGTAACACTGTTAAAATAATTTGCTAGAATATAGTTATTTAAATGTTAAAAACGTCAAACAATATGAGCTTGTTTTTAATTAAATTCTAAGCGTATATCCATTCTGGATACTTAACAAAGCACACTTTGCAAATAAACCTTCATTGAAGATCATCATAATAATTACTCCGCTTGTATGTAATGAAAAATTAGTACTTAATGATGTTTCAAAATATTTAATAATTTTTTTAATGCCCATCCATTTCAGCATCTTAAGCTATATTATTTTTATAACTGAAATGAATTTACATAAAATATATCAGAAGTATCCATATTTTTTAGCATATAACCATAGAAATTATCATGAGTGCCCTTCAAGAATACGGTTTTCTTGCAAAATGTGATCTATAAAGCATCCAGAATGAAAACACTTCTGAACTTCGATTGCAAATTATCTCTTATTAATTAATTAATTAAAACATTAAATAGTTGAATTATTAAAAAAATATTAATAACGTTGTATTAACGTATGCGATCCAGCCCATCATTTAGCCCACTTTTCCCATCAAAATCCAGCCCTTGGGTCAAGGTAGATTCTATTGTAGTACACACAATTAAATAAAAGTCGATATTAACCCGTATCAGTCACAGTGACCTATAACTGGACATTGCACAGACACCGACTTCTCTGTAAAAAAAAAAAAACAGAAAAAAGTATCTAGTGTGGAACCCTCGGCTCGAGAGCGGAAAGTACAGCACAGCGCCCGCCACGTTAGTTGACTGGTGGCGGCCGTTAAGGGGAGAGTAACATTGAAAGAATTCGAGCAACTGCACACAATTAGTATATAGTCTATTCGAAGTTTCTTCACACTTTTTGAATCAAACCTTTGAAAAATCACACCACGTATGACATGTTTGGTTATTTTCTAATTATATTATATATCACAAGAGTGTTATACATTTGTTAAGACTAAAGCACCTTATTTTTGGTCAAATTAAAATTTTATTTATAATTTATTTATTAATTATAATATTTAATATAAAGTTAATATCAATTAAAACAGCGAGGAATTGGGTATGTTGGTATTGCCCATTAAGAAATAGTTCTTACGCAAAATGTTATAAAACTGAGTGCGCACGAATGCTGTACGTTGTCCCTTTGATGTGATTTTCTAGATCCGGATAAGCTTTGAATGCGTGAGGTGGAGGAATATCGTGGAAGTAGAACTTTAGCAGGACTTCGGAAAAGTTGGAAGTAACTGCGAATAGACTATACCCATAAATTTAAACATCCGTCCCCAGTTCAGAAGTCATTATAATTGTAAATATTGCTGTCAATACGCCGAAGTAATAAGACACTTATCTCGCTCGCCTCGCCACTCGCCAACTAAAGGCTGTTCACGGTAAAATGAGCACTTTTGAAAGCCCTGCTTAAGGTCTACTTGTAGGTACAGTGTGTATTCTTCCGCCTTATGTATAATCAACAGTCATGTACCTCATCACTTTATTTGTGCGTCGATCAAGTGAAACTTTGAAATAATTAGAGAAATAAATATTTCGCAAATATGCTCTTTTTTGCACTTCGAAACATTAAAAAAGTACAAAGTGAAAGAAATAGTTTGTTACAAATGGTTACCTAACACTTTTAATTTGATGTTATGTATGGAACTTCTTTCCATCCATCGTTACCAACTTTACTGGACGCAAGTCACTCAGTGCGTCCGAGGAATATATGCAGGTAGGAACAGTGACATTTTTCCTAAGGTTGATTTCAGAAGTGCTCACTTTATCGTTAACGGCCTTTAAGCTGGCGGGCACAGTGTCATTCGCTGTTGCAAATACGTTCCGTAATCACATCAAAAGCTGCTGGCTGTAACATGATGGTCCCGGTGTGTGACAAGAGCGTCATGCAGTAGAGTTCCGAATAAAATGTTTGCTTGTCACAACACGTAAAACGACACATTTATTTGTGAACGAGTGAACCGATAAGACGTTGTAGCCTACTCGCGACACATGTAACATAAGCCATGCGCAGCTGAGCTGAGTGTCTCCAGAGGCCGAGGTAACGACGTTTGTTCGATCTGCGTCCCGGGGGGTTTTTTTTTTAAAGAGTCTTTTGAAGGTTGCCGCCAAAGCGCTGCCCTTTCTCCTGCCCCCAGCAGCTTCAAGGGCCAAGGGGCGAAGGAGGAGAAGTAGAAATCAATCAGGCGGTGGGCGGGCATGCAGGGGTGGGGACATGTGTAACTTTTTAAAGACGGCTGAGCCCCCGGGGCCAAGGCTCGCCGACGTCCCGGGTATAAATATACGCGTGGAATCGAGCTGCGTCTGAAGACGGCACTGGCGTCCTTCCCTTGGTTGGGGGGGGGGGGGGGGGGGGGGAGTCTCCAACAACTCAGGGGAAAATGTTATTGATTTATGCGAGGGCATCTAGAGTTCTCGTGTCCCGTTACGCACGGTTTGGCCCGTGAAAGATGCACGGATTATACGAAGGTATACCGAGGAATAGCGGAAAGAATAGTGATTTCCCAAGTTACCACCAAGAGATGCGGGACTTTGTAATGTAATGCTTCACGTAATATTATTCACGTTTTGAGAAATAAAAACTAAACAACTTAAACATTTTAGAGAGCTTTTATTCCTATGGAACGTAAATGCGCATCGTTCCTGCTTAGTGATTTTTGACTGTGTTTTAAATGAACACGTAAACGTTTCAAGATAATATGCGTTGGACACTTTTATTTCATGCGCTTTGGCATAGTGAAGAATTAAATTTCAATTTCACTTACACTGATGTGTAAGAGTTGCTATTTGCTTGAATTATTTTGAAATTTTCTTTTCAAACTGTCAATGAATTCAGAAAGTTCCTCTTAATTCACTAGCATTTGATAATTTATTAATTTATACTCATATTTATAAATGTAATTTGCATAATCTTCCTATTGCAATCTTCGTCGAAAATAGTTAGTTGTTTTCCTGTAACAATTACATCTCTCCTACATTAATTACCTTGTCTAATCGAGTGCTAGGCTATTAAAATTACTTCAGAGAAGTTACGTGTATCAACAGATGATAAATACGGACTCAAAACATACATTTATGGATTTAAGCATTATGGTTAATTGGTGCACTTCCTGGAGTAAACGACAGTAATTTATAATTAATTATATATAAATATACCAATGGTTCATTAAAACCAGTGCAAATTAGTTAGCAACTGAAACCTTGTATTCGTTTTTATGTTGTGTTTTGAGCACTCTCAAACAAAAACCATTCAGAAGCGAGAAATAAACTGGCCAGGACTTATTTTAGGAAGCATCCCAGCATTTACCTGGAGGGATTTCGGAAAACCCTGGAAAACTGAAATCATGATGACCGGACTTGGAATCAAACCTGGGTCCTCTCGATTGCGAGGCCAGTGGTTTACTACTTCACGAGCTCGCTCAGTGTTGTTAGTATTTCACTTGTGTAAAAAATGTACTTGCTGAAGTGCACCTAGGAGCTGTGATGAAACACAGAGTTCGAGGTTTTGTTATTCCTGTAGAGGAATCTCATCTATAATAATACGCACTGCCTATTTACGCACTCGTTCCTGGAAATGTTTTGCTGCGGAAAACAACTGCGATGGGAAATGGTGTGAAGAACTGTCGATAATTAATATACATTTTTATTGTTGTTCCAAGATCTGTGTTTAAATACAATTTGCTATTTGGCTCTCTATTTTCATAAAAGAAGTAGGGAAAAAGTAAGTGAAATCTACTGTGTCTGGGAATTCTGCTAAGACCTCTCAGTGGAGTACAAAAATAGGTTAAACCGGGAGAGGTTCTATTTTTAAGAAACTTGTAACAGCGTTTTAATAGGCGTGAAACGAGAAACGACACGTAAAATTCAAATAGCCACATAAAACTTTCCCGAACAACAAAATGCTGCGATGAAGAGTGATGCTTTCCCCTTCATCTTTTTGAAGTTAAATGGCGGTATCCTTGTCCCCCTCCCTTCCCTTCCCTGAGGCCGCGGTGAAGTAGTGGTCAGACTATTCACCTCACACCAAGGCGGACTGGATTCAATTCCCGGCGGTGTTGCTCCCGGATTTTCACACTTGGGGATTGTGGCGGACGATGTCGCTGGTGGACGGTTTTTCTCGGGGTTTTCCCGGTACCCTCGCCCTTGCATTCCGGTGCTGCTCCGTGCTCACCTCGTTTCACTCTCATCGGCTCTGAACACCTCGCGGTTAAGAGCAGCGCAGACCTCTCCAGTCTCCACCTCTCTCTTCCACCTCCCTGTTATGTACCTTTCGGTACATCGGAAAATACATGTTCAGGAAAACTTTGTTATGAATTTTGTCAAATTAATGGACAGCATTTCTGGAACCGTGCGGACTGTGAGCACTGTTTCTCTCCCTCCCCCCCCCCCCACCTCCCCTCCACCGCGGATGCCAGAAATGAATCTTCGCTTTTACGAGAACCTGATAGCTCGCCTCTTCACTTGAAACTACTTCTATTCTAGTCTCACTCTCTTGATACATAACAGTGCACGTTGGTATCGAGTAACTAAGATAGGAGCATAATTTAGTGGCGGAAATACGCGAAAGTCTTCCGGAATCTTTATCCGTCTGCGAAAATACCATGTCTCGCAACAACAGTCATACAAGAGTTGAGGACGTGTATGGGGAAATGTTCGCTGAGCATAAACACACCCATTTCGTTCAGATGAAAAAAAAAATATAATTATCTAAAATGTTAGTACACACTTTGATAGTGATACCAATTTTATTAAACAATTGGTGTTAGGACGTGAAATACGCTTCGTGTATTCAACTCTTTACTGAGATATTTGTGCAATTACTGAGAAAAGGTGTGTTGCATGTAAATTGAGATTTATTTATTTATGAGGTTCCTATCCGCCAGTAATAAAAGTCAAAGTTTACCAAACAAAAGCTATATACGCCAGCAGCTATAGCTGTTTCGTACGCATATGAAACAGAAAGACAAGAATGCAGTGCTTTGCAAAACGTAAAGAAAAAGTTTTATATTGGGAAAATTCGCCATAAAGGACGTTTAAGGACAGGACAAGAATAAACAGCACTGAGTGCCTACATATATAAGCACACGTGAATTTTTGTAAAGTTTCCTCAGGCAAGCATGTTTTATTTATTTTAAATAATCTCTGAGTTACGCAAGTTATGGAATAAAGGGTTGCATTACCTGAGACCGTCGTAAATTGTGAAAGACATTAAACGCAATATTGAAATTTTGCGCGTACGTTAGCCCCCGTCGTCAACAAAAACTAAACATTTTGTTCTCTGATCTAATTTTCATGACCATTGAGGTTTCAAACGACTTAATGTTGTGAGTTTTCGTTTTAATTCGCAGCACCAATCTGCAAAAAAAAAAAAACAGTTATACCCAAACAAAAACAAAAAGAATTTTGAAAGAGCACGGTTTTCGTCAAATAATTCAGAATTCTTAAAAAAATAAAATCAGTTTTCGATGAGATGCCGAACATTGTTCTCTCAATACCTAACTTCATGGACATTTTTGACGCAGCTGTGTTCTCTATTCTTACCCACGCTGAAACCACGTGGTTTCAACGTTATATTCTCATAATGTTTACGAAAACATGTGCTTTAAGACATAGATCTTCTGACAGAATTATGTTGCAACTACGATATAATTAATTTTTCCGTATTATTTATTTAGTTTTAAGTGAAAATGCGGTTTTGTTGTAAAACCAGACGTAAACAAAACGCCTGAAACTGTTTGAATACGTTCTTTTGACAGTTATTATAGCAGTTCTTGGGCAATTCTGAGGTCATGCACTGAAGAGAAGAATCAATGTACCCCACATTTAGTCTGCATTCTGACCAGAAGAAAACTGCCTAGCAAAAGAAAATCTGAACATATTTGGCATTTTTAGGTATTTATTTGTTCATGTAATCGAGTTAAACAAAACGTAACTTCGTTCCAATTTTTCAAGCAATGGCAATACCTTTGTGGAAAGTTGTAAAGTTGCACAAAATCTGTAGAGATAGGAACCATAAAGTCACTATCAAGGCATTAAGATGTAACTGTTCGCATCTTACATTAATTTTTATTGCTACTCTTTTGGCAGTTTTTTTAAAACTATAACTTTTGATTCTAAAATCACGTTTCTCACTTTTGTTCTAAAATTATTTTCAGATGCAACTTGTATTTCACTTTATCGGCGTATACATGAACAGTTAATATTTGTTTACGTCTAGAGATATCAGAAAAATCTAGTCTGTAGTTCACGGAAAAAAAGTATTTGGCGTTGACATGTATTTGTTCTCCAGAAACAATCAAACTATAACTTCCTGAATATAGCTTGAAACATGACTATGTGTCCTTTCTGTCCGGAAAAAAGAGAGTCCCATGTTGGAGACAGGAAATCGGCAAGCAAGTATTGTAAGAAGAAAATAAAACTGATATGTGCTGTTCTGAAGTGACCGATCTGCTTGAACACCAGCCATTTAAAATTCTAAATGGCGGGAGGGGGGACTAGAACCCTATCAATTTTTTTTAACCCTTTCAGACCCATTTTAATGAACGCTTTCAGATGTTGCAAATAAACAATGTTATGATGCTTGCTGTACTTATGTCGACACAACACTTGTTTCGTTGTCACGGCCAATGATCTGTAAGCTATATATTCGGCTACAGTAATGTGAACCAATTATGACCTTGACCAGTAAGACTGATTGCAAGTCATTTTCCCACAGGTAAAATAATTGGTTATTGAGCTCCGCAATGTGCAGTATAGTCCAAAAATTACCTACACGTGTGTAATGTACACAATTGTGTACACTCGTAATTGTTAAATATGAGGCCGCTTGTTAAGTTTTCTTAATTTATTTCAAAATATTTTGACATATAATTTTTGATTTTAATTTCTGTGTTTGTTATTACTACAGTGAAGAAACTTCTTCACCGGTTAGACGTATTTGTGTGTAGGACCATGGTACTTTTTTTTTACCATACGTTCATTCCGTATGAACATTAAAGTGGATGTATGTCATTGCATCTTGTTGGTCATTTATTTGTTAATAATCTTAAAACCTGTGAAAAATATTTTCAAGCATACAGTTTGTTGAAAGTAAATTTACCTTGATTAAGAGACAACAAATCAGGCATTTATTAACATAGTAAATAAGTTCATTTTACCAGCTTTATCCGTTCCTTAACACGAAAACAACCTCTATATATATATATATATACATTTTTTTTTAAGTATTCAAATTCTTTGCCGCATGCAGATGCTGCAATTCGCAAGACTCTGTCATGACAATTTTCCCTTTTTCAAAATTTTTCCTCACAGGAATGTTATTTTGTTTGGGAGGAAAAATCCAAAACGAAGGAATGAGAAAAAAAAGATAGTGGAGTGAAAAAAAAGGAGGGAATGCGGAAAGGGGTGTTTTCCGCCAGGGGCTCATCGCGCCTAATCACGAGCGAGCGATGAGGTTTGCAGCGGGAGGGAAACACGGTTTATACCCTGGCACATAGGGGAGGCAGAACGCGTAAGGGATGGTCGTAGAAGGGGAATAGGGGAGGAGGATAGCTGTTTCGTAACGTTTAAAACAGAAGGGCGTGGGGTAAATCGTGTTTCCTTGTGCTTGCTGGGGAGTGGGTCTATAGGGACGGAGGGAGGGAGTAGAATCGCAACACTGTGATGATGCGCGTGCCGGGCGGGGGGGGGGGGTGGAGGTGGCGCACTCGTTACGCCCCCGTGAAAACGGCGCCGTGCTCTGCCGGCAAAGGCACCCCCCACCCTACTTCGAACCGGGGGGGGGGGGGGCGGACGCCCTGTGGCAACCCGGGGGGGGGGGGGGGGGTTGTTCAGTGGGAGAGGGCGGGGAAGTTGCGGACAAGTGCGCAGACGAAAACTGTGAACAAAACTCTCGCAAATTGAATTCTTGGACGGCGTTACCCGCGGCGAGTGAATCCCAACCCCCCCCTGTCCCCCCCCTTCATTTCATCCGCTTTGATACTTTTTTCCATCCTCCCACCAACATCTGTATGGGGGAGGGGACGTTTCTCTTTTGTTTATTTTGGGGCTGCAAGCCGCCGTATCGCTTAAGATAACTACTAGCTGCTAGGAGCAGTGAGGTGAGCTGTAACGATGCAACGCAGCGAACATCCAGTCCTGGTCCTTCTCGGCGTTATTGTACGTATACATTGAATGCTTTGCCGGCTGTTATCTAAAGGCTGTTCACGATAAAGTGAGCACTTTTAGAAATGAACCTTTTGAAAAAGTCACTACCCCTGCCTGCATATATTTTAAGGGGGCGTACTTTGTGACATTCGCCCAGAAAATTTGGTAACGATGAATGGAAAGTAGTTCCATATCTTAACGTCGAGTAAAAAATATTAAGCAACCGTTTTTGATAATTAAAAATTAGTTCTTTTGCTTTCTGTTTTTTTTTTTATGCATCGAAGGGTGACAATGAGTAGATTTGTAAAGTATTTACGTTTTAATAATTTCACAGTTTCATCTGACCGACGCATGAATAAAGTGATAAGGCCCAGAGCAATGTTAATTTCACTTAAGGCGGAGGAATACACAACGTGTATACAAATAGAGCTTAAGCAGGGCTTTCAAAAGTGCTCACTTTATTGTGAACAGCCTATACCTGGTTGTACGCACTGGAAGCTACTTTACGTATGAACCATGTGATGCTTCTCAAAGGAGGTAGTGGTGAATATCGTATCTCAGGAGAAAGGTAATGATTTTGACGATTTTTCTGATCTTACTTTCATATCGCCAACCTTATAAAAAGTGGATATCTACGTAGCAAGAACAAATTAATAATCTAATTAGTATAGGTTCATTTTTTTATGAGACACGTATGGTGGAAAAAAAGTTAAATAAAAACAAATATGTATGGCTTTACGATGAACTGGAAAGAGCAAAATCGAACTGAAGAAAAGATCTGCAGCAAACACAGTTTCCTGCAATATATAGGCTGTTCACGGTAAAGTGAGCACTTTTTAAGGCCCTTATAAATTTATCCTTTCGTCCAATTCCCTTCGTCCTGCTGCTTTTTAATATCAACATTGCAATGTGACCAATAATCACAGTATACATTTCACCATCATCAAAATTTAATGCCTGAGGCTGCAATAAGAAATATTTATTAGTGGTTAATACCTGTTGGGAGAGCCTTAAAAAGTGCTCACTTTGTCGTGAACAGCCTATACCAAGATATTATTGCTACTGAATGCTAGGTTAGGGAGTTGACAAGGGACCCGTCCCCGAGGGGGGGGGGGGAGGGTTCTGCCGCGTCGCAGCGTCGGCTGGTGATGGCCCTTGTATCCTGGCCTGGAACAGGCTAGGATGCTGGTGGGCCGACTGGCCGAGGTTGTGGTCGTGGGGGTCGCCCGTTGGGAAGGACCTATCCCTGGCTGCTGGCACTTGGCGTGGTGGACTGGTGATCCGTCTGGGTTCCAGATAGATCCCAGAAAGCCTTACGGAGTGCTAGGAATAGCCCACCTTTCTCTCTAAGAGAGAAATGTTGGTGGTATAACTGAGTAGAAATTGTATTAGATCTAGAAATACGGGGTCCAGACTAACAGCCGCCTTCCCACACTCATAATATCAGAGTGTGGGACCTCTTAGAAATCTCCAGGCCCAAAAGAAACTATAGATCATTTTCATCATAATTGTAAATCCATTCGATCAATATCATTAAGTGGCAAAGTTAATTTTATTTTTATTTATTTAAATATGCATAACTAAGATCAGTAATGGCCAATAGCCGGACACTGATGTAATTTATTTTTGTTCGGTTATTTTCTGCTACTGAATGCTAGCCCGGGTAGAAGGAGGAGTTTCGCTTAGGATCGGGAATAGCTCAAGGAATGCTATGAGAAAATACACTAGAAACCAATACCGGACAGCTTGAAGATTCCTGCGAGGAAATCCAGCAGTGTTGTCGCCTCGAGCCAGAAGACAGTACCACCTGTGTTTAATACTACGTTACACTGGTATTAATAATTCGTTACCGACATGGTGGATATGGAGACGAAACTTTCTTTCCGCTATGGAAAGTTCATTTAACAATGTCTAAAACTTAAATGACTAAAACTTAATTCCCAATACGCCTAATGTTTCAGAAGTGGAAAAAGTTACTGACAAATGATAATAATAAACAACTTTCCAAATATTTCCGTAAATATAATATTTGGGTTTAATTTATTAATTTTTAGTAACACCTCTTGCCACTAGGTTATTTTTTCACACACACGCCTATGCTATTTGTATAGAGCTGTCCGGTATTTGTCTATAGTGTATTTGCTATGAGCGCTAGAAGTTTTGGAAGGACGCCTGCGCTTGTGCTGCCGGCACGGCCCAGTCGGTGGCAGTCGATATTAGTGACGACCCGGCTGAGTACAAACTGTTGAAGAAATATTTGGCGAGCATCGGCAAACGCGCAACTGGTTATACGGAGACTAATGTTTTTAACAAGGCATCAGACTGCGCGCGCACATGTCTCTCCCCTCTCTGGCCGCTTCCCCGTTCCTCGTGAATTCACCACCCTACCCCGGACGTGTGGAAATTTCGGCAGCTGGTTTTTGCGCCATAAATGTATGTGGCTGTACACACCTTCTACTTTAAATTTGCATTTTACTTACGCTACTACCATTTAATTTGTTTATGTTCTCATAGTAAATGTATAGCTACTTAGGGTTAAGTGAACTCTTTCAAATACACACTTAAAAAATATTCCTTATTTTAAATGGATCAATTTTAACGTAAACACTGCTTGGTTTACTCGTAGTTATATTGGCAGCGAATAAGGAAAATTACGTCTTATAAAAAGTTGACACAATGTTTACATTTGCGGCCAATGAAATTAGTTAAATAGGCATTAGAGCATGGATTGACACAAGAAGATATTTATTTTTCCAACAGTTTCATGTTTCCACACGATCTACGAATGATTAGTGTTCGCAAAGTCTTTTCAGTGCTAATTTTTGCATGACTGTAACATGGCTACGCGAGAGGCTGAAAGAAGAAACTGTGCTCAGTTAACCGTGAACTACGTACCGTTCAGTGTTATAGTTTTGTAAAACTAAACAATTCTACATATTATATTCTTGCGTTATGTTTCAAGTCAAACCCTGCATGCTGAACTAGGGTAAGAACGAACTTGTTAATGGGTTTACTGGTAGAGAAACTCGGATGAATTTAGAATAAACGGGAAAGATTTATACAGATTGTTCGTGTTAGACTGAGTAGTCTACTTTTGAAAGCCCTGATTAGTTTCTACTTCCCATTTAATTGCGTATCCTTCTAACATGTCGAAATTTAATTTTTCCTTGCGCGATTCCCACTCTGCCTTATAACCACGTCCTGTCAAGTAATTAATGTCTTTGTTTGAACGTGGTGTCTCAGTCTAGCTGGAATTACGAGGTGCGCTTGTTTGTACAAGCAGTCAACTTGGTTGTACAGACATTGATACTTTGAAGTGATTGTAACATAGCGTTGTTATTGAGACGAGCTAACATGTGATGTAGGTTATATACAAAGAGTAACTAAATTTCTTTTCGTTGACCTGCAACTGCAGTAACTGGTACTGACACTACGTGACTGCTACCTCGACGGAGAAGGTTTTTTTGTGTTTTGGGCTCCAGCAAGTCTGAGTACGCTACGGCAGTGCGTCGCTTTTTCAGGACCAAACTTAACATAGTTCCACCTAGCAGACAATCAGTCTACGATTGAGCAAGAAAGGCGGGGCCACGGTGGCTGACCGATTAGCACGCTCGCCTCCCACCAAGGCGAACCGGGTTTAATTCCCGGCCGGGTCACCGGATTTTCGGAAGTGGGAATCGCCGTTGATCGACGGATTTTCTCGGTGGGGGGGGGGGATCTCCCGTTTCCCCCGCCCCTTCATTACGGCGCCGCACCATATTCTCTTCAATCACACTCATCTCTCACCCACTATATAAAGGCAGAAGCAACGGGAGGCCGTCAACTTGGGAGGAACTGGTTGGAGAGATCCGGGTAACAATCCTCCGAAGTCCAATAAAACTAATAACCTTGTGCCATGTGCGAGTCGTCAGCCTGGTGTCCCAGAACTCACAGTCTGGGACGGAGTCGAGAAAACGCCAGAAAATGAAACCATGCCGAATTCAGCTGCTTCAAGCCATCACAGATGACGACAAACGTTTGCGTGGTCAGCTTCGCAATTATATGCAGCACCATATGGTGGATGATGATTTTTCTCATCGATTGGTCTTGTCACCTCATACTTAAACGGTGAAGTCAACCCGTACAACGTGAGAATATGAAGCACAGATAATCTCCACGCTGTTATCGAACACATCCGTGGATCACCAAGAGTTAATGTGTTTTGTGCTTCGTTAAAGCAGAGCCTACAGTCACATGGACATGCTTCAGCTTTGGCTCAAGCCACAATTGCAAGAGGACAGTGACAATTTCATTTACTCAGTTATGACCGTCCTTGACACCGTATTACCACAACGATGGATCAGTCGCGTGTCGGTTAGCGATCTGCAGTTGATGACATGGCCCCCATGATCACCGGACTTGACACCCTGTGATTTATTCCTGTGAAGGTTTGTTAATGATGATGTGTACACACCTACACTTCCAGAAACAGAACAGCTCTGACATCGACGCAGACAGGCTAGGGCGAGTGTGGGTAGAGTTTGAATACAGATTGAATGTCTAACATGTTACGAGTGGTTCATACATAGATAATTTGCAATGTAGCACACAAATATTCAAGAGTTTTTCTTTGATTCTATGTAAATCATAATGTATTTTCTTGATGAACAGTATCCCAGCAGCGTTATTATGAAAGTGTCAGTTTTATTTTGAATATTCATGTATATGCATCTAGTACAGTTGTACACCACAAAATGTAAGACTTAAAAAAAAGTTCATAATTAAATCAGACCATTGAAATTTTTGATTTTAAAATGCCCTTATAAACGTTCCTGATCACCACGGCAGAGCCTGCTTTAACCAAATATACTATATACAACACAATTTACTGTAATTTTACTGCCCTGTAGCCTGTAATTCACAGACTTCTTTGTAATCAGTTTCTGCCATTCGTTAGATGGCTGTCACATTGGCGAGAAGCGAGTATTATTCCTGTTTATTTTGTACACAGTGTGGTTAATATTTTATTGCGGTTTATTATTTGTTAAAATTCTTCGAAGTTGTGTCAAGCTAACCAATATCAAAAGGTAGGATAAGCACCACAGTGCATGTTATTGAAATATATCCCGTCGTCGCCCAATTATGTACGAAATATGCCTGATTAAAAACAAATGTTTGCTTAAACAGCATTTGAAGTTAACGTAACATTTTATTTGAGTAAGTATCTGTTTGTTAGGAAACAAGTTATTCCGTGACAAGGAATGAAAATTCGAACGGAAGTGATAGATGTGTACTTTTGACATGAATACGTCTTTAAATTTGCGACCATAGTGGAAGGCAATCCAGAAAATCCGATGATAACAAAAATCGGGGGATACAGTTTGGCATTGCAGCTTCGAATATATCGTCTACATTCAAAATTCAATCACACTACTCGATTCCCAAAGGATCAAAGATATGTTACGTGGAGTGAGGACTGCGAAGCATCGCACGGATTGGGAAAGGGGGGGGCGGGCGGTGTAGCAATTTTGAGTTTGTTTCGCCACGTCTTATAACTTCCGCATAGTATAATTTTTGACTAGAAGCTACGACGCTCGTTTAAGTTTCAATCGACAGCTCTCGTCAAGAGCAATCGATTTCGTGTATAAAACATCTGTGTGCCGTGGTTATGGGGAAATCGTATGTGTTGAATGAAAAAAATTAAGAAAACTTAACACAATGTCGACCTATACTCGTCAAAAAGCCAAGTAAAAATACAGAAATCGTATACGGTTGGAAAGAGCGTCTCAAAAGCAATCCAGTGATACCCATAAAACACCATAATCTAGTGAAGCGGTGCCGGGAATGCAAAAAAAAAAAAAACATCAAGGCGTCCGAGTGCGTCAACCTAGACGTAATCACGCAAAAAAAACTGCCTTGTCCCCAACACAGCCAAACCCAATTCTTACTGATTTTTAAAAATGTTCTCCTGTTCATCTGTTTTACGTATGCATTGTTGGTAAAGTATAAAAAGATGAAGAAACTAATTTACGGGAGTGTTCGAAATTAAGTAATATTTGATATGAGTAGTTAAAATGCAGTGAAGTTTTAGAGTTCTGACAGCCGGGAAGAAAAGCAGCGACGGCAAGTAATGAATTGGCAGAGAAGGTGGCAGCTACTCAGGGAATAATTCACTTCAACATGGCCTCTTTCCCGTTCCAGCTTTTCTTCTCGGCTGCCAGAGAAAACGATCATATTACTCTCCCGCCCTGGGAAGAAATGGTATGAGTAACAAGGTTACCTCAGAACAGTTGTTGGAGGATAGAATTCCTCTCCTTTCCACTTCCTTTGGCAGCAAACAACAAGATTACAATTGCAGCCTGCTGAAATGAGCTAGATAACTATCTTGAAAATAGCCGACTTCAATATAGTCGAGACATATACATCGCCCGTCATTAAACTGCTTCAAATTGAATTTTAAAATTTCCATCACAACCGGGACAAGGAAAGTATGTCACAGTAAAGGAAGCAATTTTCTTTTTAAAAGAAGCCGTATTTTACAACAATCGAATAAAATGTTTGTTTAAAGTTCAATTTTGAGATGTAGAGTGATTATGAATGTGCCGTCAGTTGGAAACACGGAATTAAAATTAAAGGCTGGGACGTAATTATGTCCTGGAAGAGAAACAGCTAGGAAAATGTATAAGACGAAAATAATCAACAATGATTTAAAGTTGAGTTCTGGGCATTCGTACTGTCATTTCGAGTGTATCTCATTCCCTCTCCCAGAAAAAAATTGCTTCGGAAGTTAAAGTAAAAAACTAACTTGAAAGGCTGCTTCTTTTGTCGCGTTGCTAAATATCTACGAATGCATCCAAACTTCACAAATACGACTTACATTAAACAGATGTTTTTAAATTCTCGATTGAACCCTAATTATGAGTGAAATGAAATCTTTACATTCATCATGCAATGAACTTCTGTTTTAAAACCAAAGTTCAATTTTTTTGATTGAAAATGTTTTAAACCATCTATTGTTAATATTTATTCATAATACATTACTAATATGACGGCTCAATCTATTAACTAAACCTAAAAATCAATATATTTCTAGGACTCTGAACATGTAGCACCGTAGGCAAAATATTTCAAGGTATAGGCTATTCGCGGTAAAATGAGCACTTTTGAAAGCCCTGCTTAAGATCTACTTATATGCATGTTGTGTAGTCATTGGCCTCATCGCTTTATTCATGCGTTGGTCAAGTGAAACTGTAAAATTATTATAAAAATAAATATTTAAAAATCTGTTCATTTTTACACTCCAATGCATTGAAAAAAAAAAAAAAAAAACAGAAAGCGAAAGAAATAATTTAGGTAGTCACAAATGGTTACCTAAAGCTTTTTATTCGACGTTAAGATATGGAATTACTTTCCCTCCATCGTTGCTAACTTTACTAAGCGTATGTCACTCAGTACGCCCGTTAAAATATTATGTAGATATGAGCAGTAACTTTTATCTGAGGTTGATTTCAAAAGTACTCACTTTATTGTGAACAGACTTTAATTCAATATATCATTTCTGGTTACTTCATACGTTACTTTTTATATTTGTATAAAACTTCATCGTGTTACGGCATGTTGGGGTTCTGCTTGAAATAACAGCATGCTACTAAGTAATTATTCAAATAAGAAGTTTACGGAAAAATTTCTGTGATGTTGCAGAGACATAAACAGGACTTTTTCTCCACTGTATAACCACTGTGGATTGGTTAAGTTGTAACTGAATCGGCCTGCATAAATAAGAATCTCCCCCCCCCCCCAGCGCCACAAAATCGAAAATACGAATAGAAAAGTAATGCCCACCGACTTTTTAACCCCCCTACCTCCAGTAACGTTTATGATAGGCCAGCATGGACGCCATTTAAAGTCTAATCCCACAGGAAGATTGACTTTAACAGCTAGTCTTTCACTGCTTCAAGTGGTGACCTTAACGGCCAGTCTTTCACTGCTTCAAGTGGTGACCTTAACAGCCAGTCTTTCACTGCTTCAAGTGGTGACCTTAACAGCCAGTCTTTCACTGCTTCAAGTGGTGACCGTAACAGCCAGTCTTTCGCTGCTTCAAGTGGTGACCTTAACAGCCAGTCTTTCACTGCTTCAAGTGGTGACCTTAACAGCCAGTCTTTCACTGCTTCAAGTGGTGACCTTAACACCTTTCTTCTTCCCCTTCTTCCTCCCCCACACTGCTGTGAAGCTACAGGAGAGTCATTACATTAATCGCCACCAGTCAAGTCTCAATAATTATAAAGAATTGCAGGTTCAGAAAAGGATGAACTAAGTTTCCTGAAATTAGCAAAAAAGCGACGATAATATGCATTTAGAACATCTCGCGTCAAATATATAATTCTACTTCCGTCGTGTTTGCGAAACAATAATGTAAAATGGTCGTTTGCACAGAATAATTTTAACGTACTTCTCAATTTAAAAGTTTTACTGGGAACACTATTTGTGTCTCAGGAGCACGCGAATGTTGTAGAGTTCGTCCCTAGGCCTGCCTATTTTCCTTCGATATCTCACTCATATACTTCGGTATCCTAAGTGTACTCTATCAGACGAGTCAGACAGTATAGGGGAACGACGCTCGTGGGGTCGGTAACTAGATGGCAAATGATAACAAGTAACTTGGAATTCTCTAAATACAAAACATACTTATTATATTATTAATTACATCGACTAGAACGATGCAAGTTAACACAAATTTGAGCAAAACAATACATTTACACTTACTTCAACCTTACACGAGGGTTGCATTCTCATAAGAAAAGATTAACAAGCTATGTGAGACCTGCCTATCCTTGTCAGAATACTAGAGATTAATATAAGGATATATTGAGTGATGGAGTCCCGAGAGATGGCCTTACGCTGTACTGCCAAGCCTATTATGCTCACCCTGATGTGTGGATACAGTTGGCTCAGAGCTCCTCAAGGCCTCTTCGTCTTCAGCCTCGCTGAACCTCGGCGTCGTCGGCTCTGACGAGTATCACACTATAGTCGCTCTTCGTCATCATGGTTCATCTAAGAGAGAAAAAAAAGGGGGGGGGGGAGTGGTGCGTCGCGGATTCCTTATACACCCCTCTACTGAGTGGAACAGGCATTTATGTTTAATACATATTGTGGGCGGCCCAACTCTGGCCGCTTCAATGTGTTAACTTTTTCGCACCTTTCAGGCAATATTTGCAAGATTGGGACTTTAATGGCTTATTTCTTTTACTGTAAAACTATAACATCGATTTAGAACAACAGTGGAACACAGAAAATACACGTTGCGTATTCTGAATATTTGAAAGTGTAACTGTTTTATTCCAGTGTGATTTTAGAGTAATGAGCATTATAAGCTTTTATTAGCTACAATATTTCGTTGTATCTGGTTTATCTATTTTAATGAAACTTAGCATCCTATCTAATATTTCTGTTTCTGTAGGCTATATTTCATGCAAGTGATCGACTTAATTGTGTATCAAGATCCACGTAAAATTTTCACTATATTGCATTTTACAACTTCAAAACTTTTACGAAAGATTATCTCCCTCTTTCCCTTGTAATGCTAAAATAATGTATTGTGTCAGAAATATCATTAACATATTTTCACTGTAATATTTATATTACACATGTAACACTTTTACTTGATTTTCCTATATGTAAATATCGTTTTCATATGTTTTGCACTTGTAATATGTCACATGGCTTGCATTTTTCTGTACATATAGTAATTTAATATTTTCATTTAAATTTTTAATTTTAAAACACGTTAGGATATGTAAATTTAGTCGTAAGGTGGCAAACTTTGTTCTGTTTAAGCTAGGGTTTAGTTAGGTCTTCATATGTTTGTGTTACTTATTTTAATAATTTTATTAGCTTCTTTTTGGTCTCATTTGTAAGTCATTCTTATTAATAAAATATTGTATATCTTGCTTAGAGACCCGAAGCTGTATGTTTGTTAGTCTAGAACGGAGAAAGTGGCACGTACGGGGTTGGTTGACAGTTTTCAGGATCCCATTGGACTACAGGTTTGATCCCCGCCTCTCATTGGCTGAAACCTCTAGGCCCAGTGTGCATGTTCCAGCCATATGAGCAAGAAGCTCTCTTCTCCTTCGCACGACGCCATACTAGTAAGATGTAGAGACAGGAATTTCCCCTGCGAGTGGGTGGAATGTAGGCATTTTGATTAGAGAGTAGTGTGTTAATTAATTTCCCCGACTTTTCTCAGTGTGCCAGCTGACGTGTGCGAGGTTTTACGCCCCAGCTAGGATCCCTAGAAGTCGGGATGTAGAAATAGTTACGTTTGCGTTAGAGCTAGTACTCCGCAACGCCTAGGATGCCCCATCGCTTACATCGCTGCAGAGGTCCTCCGACTTCGCTGATGACCGACTACGAGAGGAGATTACACGTCTACAGGAGTTACAACGATTTTTAACTTCAGGCCCAGTAACAATTATTCATATGTGGTACATGGTTCTTCTGATAGCGTCGTTTTAAGCATTTGGACGACGCCATTTTTTTAATCACGTAATTTTCTTAGCTAACTCTTTGCCTACGTATAAGCCTGAGTAGATTCCTTACTTTACTCTGAGCTAGACAATTAACATTCTAATTCTTAATACAGAAGAAACATTTATTTATTTTTGCGTAATCTGTAATCTACTTTAAGTATAAACTTGACAACTTTAGTGACAGTCAGCGAACTACATCTGCAACTACATATAGCCTCTGGAAGTTAGGTACGGCCACTTTTCTTCGTCGCTAGGAGGGTATGTGTATATTTAGATTTGCTGTTTGCCATCAGGTTGTTTTTCAGAAATTAGTTAGTCCAAGTAAACTTAAAGAAACTTAAAATTGAACAAGAATGAGAAAATCAATAAAATAACCTTGGACTTTAAACTAATACTCAGTGGGCACCTAACTTATTTGTAGTAATTATATGTTGTGTTTCTACGGCTAGTGCATCCACGTGTTTTTCATATTTATTTACAGGCTATGTTGCTTAATTTTATGATGGTCTTACATGCTCGAATTTTGCACTTGGTTACTGAGTTGCTTAAGGTAATTATATGAGATGTGGTAATCCTCCTGGCTGCCAATAAATCCGGGCAAATAAAAACTATTTAACTGTGGCAGTTACCCTTGGAAATATTACGTTCAAACAAAACTACACATCTGTATCTGATTAAGGCTACACAAAACAATTTTTTTTTTTGGTAAAACTGTAGATTGTTTAGTTGTGTGAGGTGATCTTTAAGATATTATTTCCATACATTTGTTCACACACATCACAACTAAGCATGGGCATAATTAACCTAACCTATTTAGCATTTTCAGAACTTTTACATAAAGAGGCTTATGAAAGAAAGAAATAGTAAATACTCTGCAGTGGAGTTTTCTAGCCATAACGCCCTCCTCCCAGCCAACCCTAATGCTAAGTGCGTCCGACTAATAGGAAGCAAAGTACTTAAATGTGTGTTTCATGACCAAGCCTCACAAGCCCAGTTGCGCAGTAGTATAGATGCATTGGAGCAAGTATCGTGGCTTAAAAACTCCTTGCACGTGTTAATGACTTCTAGTTATGTTGAGATCTTTTCGTTCCTAAATCATACTCTCTCGTCCCGTCGGCCGTCACACTGGGCTAATGGGAGTACAAAGGCGAAGAACAAAGCTTCAAGTCTCTGCGTTTAATTAAGAGAGCGTTACGTGCCAAGTAATGTATTATTTTGGTTATTGAGATATTATTGTTGTCAGAAGACGATTGTAGAATAAACGAATACCACCCTTTATCTATTTATTTCACTGTGCAGTATTAACAAGAATATCAACCGCTACACACCTCAGTTAACAAACAGAGCATAGTAAAGAGTTAAGTTTTCCAGCCTTTAATACATCACGTATTTTAACAGAGTTAGAGGCAAATTTCACGCTCCCATTGAACGTCGATCGTATGTAACCACTAACAAATGGAATTTGCTGCAGATACATTTAGTTGGTGGTAATGAGTTCGGCCGTCACTTCATCTAATCAACATATAGGTTTGCCCCTTATTTTCATTCAGTGAGTCTCTGGATATGCCGTCTTAACTGGGAATTCACTACATTATGTCACGTGATACCTGTGGGTCACGGGATTCATCGTCTCAAACGATGTGTCACCAACACGTATCTCCAGAAGATATGAGACTTGATTCAGCAACGTTTCCCCCCTCCCCCTCATCCTTCACCCGCAGTTTGGTGGTTAGCAAATAAAAACTTTCATGAAAGGCGGCCATTCCGGTAGACAATCGCTGACTTTTGCGCAAAATGCCCCCAAAGATGTCTTAGTTGGTAAGTACCTATCTTAACGGCACTTTACTTCATGAATTTTTAATCGTTCTTCCGGCTATCTATCTGGTACTTGAAACAATTGTTTACAGTGATTTTACTGTTTTTGTATTTGTGGAAGCAAGAATTTATGGCTCCTAGCCTTTTTGGTGTACCAAACTGTTTAACTGTCGTTTTGAATCACTGTGAGTGTATGGATTTAGGACTGTTGTTAAACAGTAATAAATATGTAGTTAATTAGTGTGATCTTCGCCAAACAACTCATTGTAAAAGTGCGCGCGCACGCCTGTGCGTGATATCCTTTCGAACAAGATCAAGGATTTCTGTGCGGTTATTTGAATATGAAGGGTTTTGAGTAGATGGAACGCGTAATATTTTTAATGCAATGAAAATTGTATAGCCTGTATTTTTATATAACTTCTTTGCGTGATCGTGCTTGTGTTGGAAAAATCTGGTTTCGATTCTGACCATCGAAATGTTCGCATTTTCTGCTGGTAGGTGTAGGATTGTTAAACATTTTGTATGCATAGATTTAATTAATTACTTTATTACTTTAATACCTCTGGTGTGTGCGTTGATTCGTAAACGTCTTGCTCGCGAAGTAACGTGTTTCAAACACAACGCCCACATAAAGCAGTTTGTAAGATCGCCATGAAAAATACCGTCGGAAGTGTAATTTGACCTACGGTGTCAAGTGATTCCTAGAGGTGGCACAGACTCTTTCATGTGGAGTTGAATCGCCGGTTTCCTGGAAATATTGCAGAACCATACTGGAAGTCTGTGCAATGTGGAACTGATGGGAATTTCTTCAAACGCTACTAAACCTATTGCTGAAATACAGTTATTTCAATATGTTTGCCACCCTGACACTAGGTACATTACATTTAATGACGCTGACGTGCAGTGCGGTTTTCAAAGAATACATAAATACTTGGCACGTCAAAATTAAATTCTATAAAATTCTAAAATCTCTTTTTAATACTGAAGTTGTAACAATTTATTCCCTTAATTATGCATATATATATATATATATATATATATATATATATATATATATATATATATATATATATATATATATACACACACACACAGAATGATTTGTAACGATATGGCCGAACTTAAGGAAGGAGTTGATTACTCCAGTCAACAAGAGTAAAAAATTGTAATATCTACATGGTTTACATAATTCGCAATACGTATGGTGGTATGATGATCCGCAGGGTCGAACCAATGCGAAGCGCGCGTTCGCAATATTGAATGGTGGCGCGGGTGTAGTCAGTCGTAAATGCGGTAAGCTTATTGGCGATGCTGCAGCCCACGCACGTACAAGCTTCAAGCAGTGTGCGCAGTTCATATGCTTGCGTTGTAATGCATTGATGTTAGAGTAGGAGTGTGTGAACATCTCCCGTAAAAGCTGATTACCATATGAAGCAATAACATATACATTTCCTACCATCGCATGAATTAAGCAGTGTGTTGTTACCATGCCATGTTTTTTTAGTTTCCTAATATCCAATATTGTATTGCTTTCTCTGAACATTCGCCCACCACTAAATCCTAAATTATTGTGATTGCAACCAATGCTGATATATCATTTTTACTCCTATCGAGCCCAGTAATAAGCTCCTTCATTTAGGCCATACCGTCATGAATCACCTTATGTTCTCGATCTGTATTTTATGAAGTGTAACTAAAGGTTTAAACTTTTTAGATGTTATTCCGTCATCTCATTACCGTGGTGGGCGTGGCTCATTTTTGTATGGAGCAGTGAGCGGCGTGGGTTGCAGCCTGATCGGCAGTGAGTCGGCGGAACAAAATTGGCCCGGGCGGCATGGAGAGGGCGTGAGGCTGGACAACAGACCTGCCTTCTTGCCGGCGGATCGCAGCAGCCCTGGTCCACGGCGTCCCTTCATCCTCTCTGGCCCCGTGTTACCGCCGCGCAGTGTGCCACTCGGCAGATCCCGATGGCCGATAGCGGCCGCGACCCATCCATTATTCCTTACACAATTAAGACCGCTAATCATAGTTCAGAAGGGGGGAGGGGTTGGGGGTGGGAAAACATGGTCGCATGCGTCTGCGAAGGCGCTGCCCACTCGGTATAGTCGCGGCCCGCTCCCGGGTACAGTCTGTTCGCGGTAGTGGAAACTCTTTCTTGACTTTTTATGATAACTAAACAATTAAGACGGGTAAAGACGGCGTTTGTCTCAACAAATACAATGCATTTAATTACATTAAGACAGCTGTAAGGCTATTACAAAAATAATATTTCCATGAAAAATAAGGATACTGTCAAACTTTTATTATACCTAAAACGTACTGAGATGCGTTTCGAAATTCGCGCACTATACGTCTGAGCTTTAAAATCACCTAACCCAAGAATATAAATAACTCAAGTTTTCAAAGTAACTTCAATTTAGAACATACCGGGTGCATGTATAATGATTTAACTGTTTATATATGTTAATAACATATAAACTACTAACGGCAGTCTGATGGGACTGGGTGTATTTTACGCTATAAGGACAAAATTGTGTGTGTTCAAGCGCGTGCATTCAGTCTGCTGTTGTCAGTTCCGTTTGCAGCCACGAACGGCAGCACTACAACTGTAGAGGAAATGACGGAGGTGAAGAGTGTAAACATTAAATTGCGACATCTGTTTATATATAACCCTAATCTGGACATATATCATAATGGCAATGAGCTCTTGATTTGAAAGGTAGAGTAAGATCTCAATTCACATAGCCTACTGTTCACTGGCTAATTCGTAATTATAACGGCCACACTATTTTGACGCTAAACGTGCGGCGTGGGTGCTTCAGCTGGCTATAAAGTAACATTCCCATTGATATTCTCGTTACATGTTTGAAATGGATAACCAGTACAATCCGAAATATTTTCGCTCATATGGTTTTTATACACATTACATTGATTCTTGCTGTAATGACTCAGTAATTTTGCGAAGAGCGATCCTGCGAAATTCGTCTGACAATATGACATGTTTCCAGTTACGAACAGTCCAGCGTTTGTGTCTCATAACCCTCAGTGACGGGCCATCTTTGTGAGTAAACGTGAACAAAGGCCTCTCGCCTGCCATTTGACTCCTATGTTCATGACAAGCAATCAACTGCAGTCTGTTCTTTCAAAAATTGTTCGAGAAGGACCTGTGTTTACTTTTAGCAGCAATTATTGCCTTGAAACGAAGTTTTTTTCTTCACAAACCGCGAAATACTCCATAAATCCCTTTCCGGCAGTGTAGTAATTTGGCCACGATTTGGACGCGAACTTCCTGTGGACTGGGTTTTCTGTCACTGCTGGCACACATCTGCAACGTTCCGCTTCTACATATTTGAAAGTTCTGCCACTTCATTCACACTGCGGCTTTTGGTAATCCGTAATGCAGTCACTCCGTTTTGCCAATCATTAAGATCTGCTTTGCGCCCCATTTTACACACATGAAACTATACACTCTGTACCATCTCTTCTCAATCTGTGAGTTCCGTGATACACCACTTAAGTATATATAGCTCAGTCAACGTCGTGCAACGCCATCTGCAGGTGCCTGAAATGCAAAGTGACATTTTTTTGTATTCGGGCAGCTAATTATGAGTTAGAAACGTAACTAGTGCTCTCTCTCTATCTCTTTCTCTCCTTCTCTCTCCCCTCCTTCTTGATAGGAATCGAGATTATAAATGTATTGTCTTAATTATTTTTTAATTTACGTTTGGCTAAAGTTATTTTAAAAATCTTGGGGACAGTTACAGAAAACGGCGCAAACTTTATAAAACCATCTTAAATTAATTTTCTAACGTTTCCCGCTTTATGTTACTTAAAGAACAAGACATTTGGAGGCCAATTATTTTGAGACCAAGAAATTGCTTGGTTTCATATACTTCAGAAGTAGGATTTAAAAATATTTAACGACCCAATTTTACGTCAGATTTTTTTAATCTTCAAGTTAAGTACATTTTTGAATTGCAAAACAGTTGATCTTTAGTTTTTGGAAGTCATTTTAGAGTTGAAAATTTTCGCAGATGAATTTAAAATTCTTATATTTGCATTGGGTACACACATCATATTTTGATTTTAAAAAGCAAAATGTGTTAATTTATAAGGCCTACATGTAAGTCGCAGTGACGGTATAATGGGCGTGTTGGGCGCAAATAGGAAACGTACTCAAACCAGGTAGGTGTGAAGGTCATTATTGGAACTCGCAGGCATGCCTACAGTATACTTCTACACACACTCTAGGTATGGGCGCGCTCTACTAGAAGTATCTCTTGCACCTGCTGCTTTTCTGTCGAATGTTCTCTGCACTTACCGAGCGAGTTAGTGCAGCGATAACATACTGCTTTCACGTTCGGGAGGACCGGGGTTCGATTCCTGTCTGGCCATCCTGATTGTTGACGAGACTTACGCCATTACCAAACCAAAGCAATCAGCCTTTAACGTTAACAAAAACCTATAGAAAGTTCGTGTACTCGCTAGTGTATTTGTTTAAAGATAAACTGGTGTGAGCAGACTGATATACAAAACGACGCACTTTAGTGAGTAGTACCAACTCACCAAATTATTCGGAATAAATGCATTAATATATGACGGTTTGGTAAGCTGTGTCGTAATTTTAACTTGGATTAATTTTGAAATTAGCATCACTCCATTTCATTCAAAACGTGCTATGACAGTTTTAATTTTATCAGTTGCAGAGATATAACTCGATTTCCTCGGCATCAACACGTATGAGATGTGTTATTGAAACATTGGTAATTTGTCACTAGCCAACGCACTTGAAATGCCGTTTTTACACGTGGGTACATAATTTTTTCTCTTATGTATGGTATACTTAACCATCGACAGAACTTGATTAAACACACATGTACACGTACTATTTTTATATAGCAATAGGTATATTCCTTTCTGCCAAACGTGTTACTGTAGGCATACCATGGGCGTTTCGCGTTTCGATAAGCATTTTGATTGAAACCGTAATTTTTATGTATTTTGAAACAGAAACCGACTGTTGTATTTACTAATAACATTGAAAGCGTATACATAAAATGACTTCTGTGTCTTCTTATAAGGAGTACACAGCTGCGCGTCCAAGGTCAAGAAGTGAGGGAGCGATACGGGCGACACTAACACGCGCGCCTAGTGCTTCATCTCTCTTAAAGGCTGTTCACGATAAAGTGAGAACTATAGAAATGAACCTTAGAATAAAGTCATTGTCCCGGCGTGCATATATTTTAACGGGCGCACTGAGTGACATTCGCCCAGCAAAGTTGGTGACGATGGATGGAAAGTAGTTCCATATATTAACGTCGAATAAAAAGTGTTAGGTTACCATTTGTGATAACTTAAAATTACTTCTTTCGCTTTCATTTTTTTAAATGCATGGACTTGTAAAACTGAGCAGATTTGTAAAGTATTTACTTTTTTAATGATATCACAGTTTCATTTCACCTATGCATTAATAAAGTTATGAGGCCCACGGCAATATTAATTTTACATAAGGCTGTAAAATACACAATGTGCATACAAGTAGATCGTATGCAGGGCTTTCAAAGTGCTCATTTTACCGTGAATAGCCTATATGCGCAAGGCGTGCAGTGTTTCCGTCGAAACTCTGTACTGCGTAAATTACATCTGTAACAGGGAGACTTCACTACACGCCATGAAAGCCCACAGATTAAACTACGCCCGTATGTTTGTACTTTTCTCTTGCCGCTTAAGGAAACTGTATAGGCAAACTTTAAAAGATGCGATATTTGAATATTTTCACGATTTTTCCATTAATATAATTATTATGATTAAAGTAAAAAACATAGAGGAATATATATGCTATAAAAGGTTATATATATAACCTTTTATAGCAAAAAGTCGTACTTCCAGATCATGTATTTACCGAGATACGCGAATACGGGCAAACAACGATTTCACAGAAAATGTGTCACTGTGGACTCTTCTTAAGGAGCCCGAATACATAGAGCTGTCTGTCTCCGCGTCTGAGGCAGAGAAACATGGGGGCTGTAAGGACGACACTGTCACGCGCATCAAATGTGCCATCGCCGCTAAGTGCATGAGGGCTCTGAACTGGCGTGCAGTGTTCTCGCTGTGCTGCGTGTATCTGTGGGACTTTCAGCGGTGATCCTGTCGTTTTATTGGTGAATAGTCTGTGGCAAGATTCAATTCAGGGTTCTCAAGTTCTTTCCTATGTATCTGACTCTAGTATTTCGAGATGAAGCTCTTTCAAAAATGCACTTTTGGCTATGTTGAGTGCTCTGAAATGGCATATCTAATGCGCGTGATGACTTGCAAGTATTCGGCAGGTATGGTCTGAAATGTGAGTTCTTTTCGTATATGAGTTCATCTTGCGCACGTTTTATAGTTTTGTAAAAAAAAATCGATATTTCACACACATTGCAACTCAGTTTAAACGGCAGCTAGGCGGACTCCTTAACGTGTTATTATTATTACAAGAGAAGAAAGTTTTGCATTGGTGATCACTGAAATTTCTTCAATTTTTACACGGGATCTAAATGAATTGGCGTGCATATTTATATTACTAACAATTTCACAATGCCACTTGATAAGCACGTCGATACGTTTCATTATTTCACGGCATTTTTAACGTCCATAGTTGGCGGAAATATCTCAAATAAGTTGAAAGAAGAAAAATAAAGTAAGTCTTTACAAGCCCTAGCAGTTACTCAAATTATAAGGACTGTACAATAGGCGTTAGCTTTCTAATCTGAGTATACATAAAAAAAAAAAATATATATATATTTTGTAATTTTAGAGGAGATAGGTTTTTATAGCTCCGCAGGAGCAGATCTCTGGTTTCCAAACTCTTACTTTCATACTCCTGACTGCAGACACTACCACATTAACTCAGCTGAATTATTTGGTATTTTGCAATATCTGATCGTTATCGTATTTCTAAATCTCTGTGGTGCGTGACTCACGATTGTGGGAAATGTTTTCTCTATAGCCATTGTATCCATCAACCTGTGGCCCAGCCTGTATCTCGTGTTACATAAACAGGATGCTGTGCTTGTACCAAGAACTCTATTATGTTGTTCTTCTCAAGCTGAAGGCTTGGCTCCTTTCTCTTTTTCTCCCTTTTCTTTCCGAGGCGAGATCACAATCTGGACGTCAGGGCGCACTTACTTCGCGTCGCCCACGCTTGATCCTTCGCTGCACACAAAACGTCGTAAATTATGCTGTCATCGCGTTTATGAATGCGGCGGTTCTAATTATCAGCCAAAATGACTTGATTGTTTGAAGTAGAGAAAATTAATGCGAAGAGAGGAAGACAAAAAAGAACAAGCCACTTGAAGTTAGCCCCTTCGCCGTCGGCAGTGCTACACTGTTCGCCAGACCGAAGCTTCTTCCAATAAGGGCCACTGCCAATTCAAGCATCTTAGAAGCAAGCATAGTTAACTTAGGCTGTAGAATGTTTCTGGTTGACCTTTGAGTGCGACTTCTCCACAATGTTGTATTAATGGGTTTGTAAGCGAATAGAAACTTAATTCCATTTAGTAAAATACGCAAGTTTTGAAAAACAGTTATATGTAAGTTCTATATGTGATTAACCAATTCACATTCCAGACGGGTTACTGAAAATTCCAGTTTTTAGTTACATATGAAGGAGCCATTATTTAGATTATTTTTAACGGACATCTAGCTCTACATAACGCATTTTATCTGTCGTAATTCGCATATAAATACATATTGTAGAATATATTATGTACGTAATATACTCTCTATCCCTGAACTCATACGACAAATTATGTTTCTTGAACGCGTTTTACTAGCACAATTAGATTTTTAAAGTCAAAATAATAACATTTGTGGAAAAAAAAAAAAATCTAAACGTAAGGTAAGTAAACGCTTGATGAATGAATTTTTAAGTTTCTTTTTAAAAGACTGTAACGTAAAAGGGCCCGCTTTCTTGTTATATAGATACTAAGTCTCACTTTGGAACATGCCAGTGTCGATAAATACAAAGTAACATTTTTTTTTTTTATAATTTTTGAAAATTATCTCTTTATATTTATAAATGAGAATTCTAAGTTTTATTTCCTCAGTGGACAAAAGAAGACGATAGCTCTGACTGAAAGTTATCTTCGGTTATTATGGTTACCTAAATTGTGACGAAGAAAATGGCTAGCGTTTGAAATGTGTTTCTGTACATGCGGTAATTCACCGAATCCCATGTATGATATGGAGTTGCGATGCCCTATATCCTTTTTAGGGTATTACGTTGTAGAAAACATAATTGCTGTGCTGCAACGTCAGCGAAGAAAACAGGTCCGTTTTCGAGAAACAGTATGTCCTATTTTCTGCTAACATTTAAATTGCAAAAAAAAAAAAATACATTTTTCACTGTACGTTTGTATAGATATCTCGAATTATCTCTTGGCATCTTCTTTCAGTGCGAATTATCTCACTTCTGCATGATATTTCGTTTTCATTATTTGTATATTTCTAAAACCGTATAATTGTGATTTTGACACGTACTTATAGGAAAACTGCGCCCAACTTTTTTGCGAGGAAGGAGTAATCACTTATGACTAAATGTCGACCGGGACCTGGGAATGGATCTCGGAGCTGTTCATGCTGTATCATTTCGGTCGGCCGGTGCCCATCTTAGATCCAGATGACCTTAAAATTTGGCCTTTGATCCCGTTGACCGCTGACCTTTGACCCCGGTGACCTTTAATCCAAAAAATCTCAAAAATTTGAAAAAATCTAAAAAATCTATCGAAATATATTAAATATTATTAAATTAATATTATAAGAGATCCCAGAGAATTAAAAAGTAAATATAAAAAAAATTAAAAATTAAATAAAAGTTACAAAATATTTATTTGTAAAAATTATTACTAAAAAAATTATTTCGACTGAATTGCTCTCAAATTTCCCTTTTTTCCCCTCAAAATTTCGCCTAAAACTGTCCCATTTTCCCATCAAGAAAGCACCGATCCCCCAATCTCCTTGGCGCCAAAACATACTATATAATTCTACTAGTCTACGTGCAAGAACCACCCAAGTGACACTTAATAAAAAATGCTGGAATAAATCCCGCATAAGTACCGTTCGAATATCGACCCGAGTTTTGGATCATTTTTAACGGATTTTGTACGTTATTTTCTGTCTGTTTATGTACTTATACGTACCTGATATACAATTTTAAGCAATTTAAAAAGTTGAGGTGTGGTGTACGGACCTGAGTTCGAGACCTGAAATTATTAGAAAATAAAAATTTTCTATCGGACTTAGAAAAAATGGAATTGTTCCCAGTGAACATTACAGGAATTTATATTAAAGGCGAAACGGAAGTTTTAGCCATCAGATATAGGAATCAGAGTAAGATAATAGGAATGCAAATCGATTGATAATCCGAGCTTCTGAAACTTTTTTCTTTTTTTTTAGCGATGTTCGTATATAATTTTTTTACTGTTTAATATTCACGCGCAACTAATACAAAAGTTTTAAGCAACTTGCTACGGTGATGCATGGCTTAGGGCTCTGAGTTCGAAGCCTGAAATTGTAAAAAAATATTAATTTTCTTTCGGCATTAGAAAAAACTGGCGATTTTTCCGAGTGATGGGAGAATGTATATGTGGATTGCTGGCTACCTATGTCCCGAAGACCGAAATGAACGTGTTGATAGACTCAAATATTTTATTAACCTTTAAAAACGTGGGCATATCTCGTGCATTTTTGAGATTTTTTCAATCGTTCGTAAACCGAAGGAACGGGGATATATCGCATGATGTGATGAACTGCTTTCTTCAGAAATTATAATTACAAAATAATAATAAATGTTTATTATAAAATAATTCGTTTTCCTTATTTTTGTGCGTCGTATCCTCTTTTCCCTCATAACTTTAAAGTGGTGCAGTGAGAACTTAACTATAAACGAAAGACCTGCATACAGAATAATGATAAAGACTTTTAGTATAAAAATGCATGGATAGTTGACTGCATACAAAAATAATAATTCTGTCTACATGTACAAATTTTGGAGACAGTTGGCGAATGAACGTTTTTTATTTTAATGTGTAAGGATGGGGGAGAGGGGACACATATGGACTGATTTTGAATTGATGACAGATCTGTCGATTGGACGAAAGGTTGATGGGGAGATTGGAACATTAATGAAAAGACTGTGAGATTGATACAAATATTGCGAAATATTGATGGAAATAATGAAAGATTGATGGGAAGATTGCTAAAGATTGATGGAAGGTTGAAAGATTGATGGAAGATTGAAAAATTGTTGGGAATATTGAAATATTGTTGAAAAGATAGCTAAAGATTGATGGAAAGATTGGTGAGGAGGAGTACGATCGTGAAAGATTGGGAAATATTGATGGAAAGATTGAAAGATTTCTGAGGCGGATTGTGAAAGATGGATGGAAAGATTAATAAATATTGATGGAAAGATTGCTAAATATTGATGGAAAGATTGGAAGATTAATGGATTGATCGAAATATCGATGGAAGGATTGGACGATTGATGGATTCATGGGCAAGAAGATCACGAAAGTTAAGACTGTTTATCATTCTCCTACATTCCAAGTCTCCAGGGCCAGGCAGTAATTGCATTTAAATGAACGCCTATTAAGCCTATAAAAGTGTTAGTAGATGCTGATTCATAGCATAATTGTAACATTCGTGCATGTGGTTGCTATTAATATGAGGGGCTTGGTTTAGTTATATATATATATATATTTTAAAAATCTGATTAGTATACTTATACCTACAAAACAGTCGTCGTAGTGAATTATTTGCACATTCTGGCGTCGTGTATTAATCAGTCTTCAAGAGAGGAGCCTGGAAATGTAGTAACTGAATGAGAAACTTTTGCATGTTTCCGAAAATAGCCTACGTATAATTTCGGCACAATATAAAAAATAAATAATTTAAAATTAAAATTATTTTTTTAAATCGGATAACAAATACAGATTTATTATTTGACATAACTTATACCTATAAAACCATTATGGCTACGTGAAACACACATGCTTGAAGAATCAGTGGGCGTAACTGCCGAACACATTCGGGTACGTTCGACAAACCCGAATCGACGGCTTCCGAGCACCCCCTGAGTCGAGCCAAATATTGCCGAGCTCGTCCGAATCGAGCCGAAGACCGCCAGCACACAGCCACAGTCACAGCTATACAGCTCCCATTTAAAATACATTGGCCGATACTTTCCCAAACCCCTCTACTGCTGAATAAGTCGCGAAAAATTGCCGAAACTTTGGGAGAAATTCAAATCAATTTATATGATGTGCTAAGTTCCTCGAGAAAAAAAATCATAAATACGTACATACGTCCATGTGTATGTACATTCATACGTACGTTCATTCATTTGTTAAGAATGTAAGAACATGATATGCTTTGACCGCATATTTATGTTGATGCACTTCCATCCAGATACAATTTTCTGTGACTGGCATCCAGTATTCGGTATAGTCTATTCGCGTTCACATTTTTTGAATCAAACCGTTGGAAAATGACCCTATGTACGACGCATTTGGTAGTTTTCTAAAAATGTCAGGTTTTGAAAGCGTTTTATAATTATTGTCTTGATATACAATTACCTTATTTTTAGTTAAATTAGAGTTTTACTTATATTCTATCTATAAAATATAATGTTTCATTAGTAATTAATTTGGATAAATACAGGGAGAAAAGGTGTGTTGGTAATGCCTAGTAAGAAATAGTTCGTATAGAAAATAATGGTACACTGAATGCGCACGAATCTGGTGCGTTATCCCTTTGTTGTAATTTTCTAGACTTGGTTCAGCTTTGTATGCATGAGGCGGAGGACTATCCTGGAAGTAGAACTTTATCAGGGTTTCAGAAAAATTCGAAGTATCCGTAAACAGCCTATAAATACAAATTCGTAGATTATATTGTCTTTTCGATAAAAGGAGCTTTCATTTCTGCTTGCATATGTCAAAATGCAGTGAGTTTTTTGTCCACAGATCTTTGCAAAAGCGCGCGTGTGTGTGTGGGACGTCAAAAGACACACAAACAAACACACACACAAACAAACACACACACACACAAACAAACACACACACAAACAAACACCTGCGGAGGCGATGTAACACATTCCAGTTACACAGGCGCAAGTTTGAAATTGAATATGCATGCGTGCTTGAGCGAGTTAGGGGCGGGGGAGAACCACCCCCTGCGGCCGCGCCGTCGCCCTTAATGAAGGTCGGCGCGGAGGCTGTAAGGGGCGTGATGCAGCGCGCATCGCTTTGTCGGCGGTCCGGGGCCCGTCTCAAAGGGTGGGCGGGTCAGGTCAGGCGGCCACCCGCGGGCAACAAGAGCGTCCACGTAAATGACCTGCGCCGGACCTCGATCAGTCCTCTGCTGCCCTATTCGCTAACTTTTTGCTGTATTTATGTAAAGACAATCAACACGTAACTATCTTCACGGGGTGAGATGATAATCTGTAACTCAAAAACGTCTCGCTGACGGTTTTTCGAATGTCTCGTGAATGTCTGTATATGCTGTTCACGGTAAAGTGAGCACTTTTGAAGAGCTAGTAATTTTTTTTCTTTCAGCCATTTATTTATCCTTTAACCATCTTTTTAAATCAATATTGCTATGTAAGTAATAAACACAGTGTGTATATTCCATGGCACTAGAAAGTTAACCTCTAAGACTAAAATAAATCATATTTATCGAATATTATTCCACATGAAATGACTTTCACAAGTGCTCACTTTACCGCGAATAGCACACACACACACACACACACACACACACACACTCACTCACACACACAAGCATAAAGATATGCCAACAGGGTGTATTTTTGAATGACAGAGGAAAGAAAATTGCTGGACTAATTGAGGTTAATTTAAGCAAACATGGTCCAGAGAGAAAAATGAAGCATTGCATTGAGATGCTCCGCAAATGAAAAGTGTTAGATTCTGTTATATTTCCGCACAACTATACAGTGTCCATAAAGCCCCTGTTACACTGTCAAGTTTTCCCGTCAAACTGCTTCCAATAAGGTTGATAAAATAAAGTTGGAAAGTTGTGACAATAGCGGAGCAACCCACTTCTAGATCAATCTCGTCCTTATCGACATTGGGTGTATGTGATTAACCTAGGAGGGATCTCGGACAGTATAGGCAATTTTTCTGGGTCGTCCTTATCGTCACCCTCTCCCAGGTTGAACAAATGGGCAGTCAATGTCGATAAGGGCGACCCAGCACAATTTCCTATGCTGCCCGAGACCCAGAAGTGGGTCGCTCCACTACTTGTGACGTCACTTAAATGTCATAAACACCGCCATATTTGTCTAAACAAGTTGGATGACTCCAGTTGACATCAGACATGTGAAGAATGGATCTGCTACAAAGTTTCTTTGATGTTTGATGGCCTCAGTCAATCTGAACTGTGCACGAAAAATATGGCAGTTTCCTACGTCACGACAATGTAAAATAACGAACAATAACTGGAAACGATAAAAGGTTATGAAGATAATTAACTTGTATATAAACTGTCTGAGAAGAATGCTGTTGTAGTTGAATATTGCATATAATATTAAGAATTCAGGGTTATTAGATTTCATAGTGCAGAAGTATCTCTGATAAATATAATTTGAATTTAGCAAAGAAGTGAAAATAAATCACAACATTATTACATTCCTTCGTGTAATGTATTCCATGGAAACGCAACAGTGGTATATCTCTTTGAAAATAATTTTAAAATTAAATGTCATATTTGATCCTCATAGTAGAACAATTTGACAGTGTAACATATTTTCAAAAACATTCAAATTTTTTTAAATAAAATTTGCTGGAAGGAACATATTTATGGCCGTATTTTATCTTCAAATTTTACTGTTAAACATATTTTAAGGCCAAAATTTTACAGCGTGACAGGGGTTTGATACTTTCAGAAAGTATATTTTATTTTTCGTTACGATATAAATGACAAAGATGACAAACTCGGCCACGGGTTTAGTGCTGCTATCTAGTGATGCTCAGAATGAACTGGGGCCATTTGAAAACTCCTATCATAGACAGAAACATATTTATTTATAAATGTAATTCGGAAAAATCATTTACAATTGGTAATTTACTACACTAACGTTATATGTGACACACGATACTTTGTCATAACCTATAATTCAGCAAGCAGATTGTTTCGAGTAACTCGTTGTAGCTGCCGTTATCATAAAGATGCTCGTGATGAGTACCTTTAAGTAAAGGCTGTTCACGATTAAGAGAGCACTTTTCAAGTCAACCTTAGAAAAAAGTCACTGCTCCTACCTGCATATATTTTGAGGGGCGCACTGAGTGACATGAACCCAGTAATATTGGTAACGATGGAAGGAAAGTAGTCCATATCTTAGCCTGGAATAAAAAGTGTGTCGCAACCATTTGTTGGAATTAAAATGTTTTTTTTTTGCCTTCTGTTTTTCTAATGCATCAAGGCAGTAAAAGTGAGCAGATATACAGCAGGACTGAGTCCACACGATTCCTTCTTGGCAGATCGCAGCGCAGCTTTTAATTTCAAATGATAGGATGCCGGATCGACTGTCAGGTAACCAATTAATCAGGGCACGGTGTAATGCACGATACGTGTCTTCTGTTTCTCCTGCCAATTTTCACCCGGCCGATGCAATTTGGCGACATTTTGGTGTTGGGACTCGAGTTCCGAGAAAGGCGTCTATCGTATTTCTAGCCGAGAAGGCCGGAGATGTGGAAGAGCAGAGAAACCCTGGGAGAGTTCCTGAGACCTGAGGTAGAGCAATTCGCAGTGTCCGCAGTTTGGAACCGAGGTGAGTATTTTAAGGGGAAGTGCTGCGTGAGTGTGAATAATCGCCAGTAGAGTGCGCATGCTTGACAACTGTGGGAGGAGCACTCATGATGATGTCGACTAAAGGCTGTTCACGATAAAGTCAGCACTTTTGAAATCATCCCTTGAAAATCTTCGCTGTCCCTAATTGGGTGTATTTTTAAGGGACACACGTAGTGACATGCGCCCAGTAAAGTTGGTAACGATGGAGGGAAAGTAGTTCCATGTCTTAACGTTGAATTAAAAGTATTCGTTGAACATTTGTCAATACTACAGTGGTTTATTTTTCTTTCTGAGTTTTTAAATGCATGTAGGGTGTATAGATTAGAAAATCCGTAAAATATCTACTTTTTAAATAAATTTACAGTTTGCCTTTACTGACACATGAATAAAGTGAGCAGGCCCATGGCAATGTCCATTTTCCATATAGCGGAAGGATAAATAATTTTTCTCAGAAGTAGATCCTTGGAAGGGCCTTCAAAAATGCTCATTTTACCGTGAACAACCTTTAACACTATAGACCTCTGTTACTCCCCGAGACAGTGAGAAATTACGAAATGCCTAATGAGGGATCTACGGATTAACACAATAATTAGGTACAGTATTTGACTGTTTGTGCTCCACTGTTAGAAAAATCCGCGAAACACTTGACAAATTACTATACATAAATCATCTTATTTCCTAACACTTCTTCTTCACTTCTTTACAATAAGAGTAATTCCAATAATTTTACATACCTTTTTTATTTCACTACGTGTTCAATTAAAAAGTTAGGTTTTACTTAAATCGGTATTTGACTATGTGTTTGAATTAAATTAAACTTCAGTTCTCCTGTAGAGCAGAAATCGAACACGAACAAAAATTTGCTAGCCCAAGAGTCATTTCAAACGCATCATGAATTTCCATACTTAATTTAGTGGAAAGTAAATTTACATTAAGTGTCGCGCTCATGTTTTCAATTTTTATGTTTGAAGGTAAATGTGTTTTGCTCGTTCCTCACACACGAGTAGCATGTTAGGAATCGTGGTAAGATTGCGTATTTTACTACAACTGAGATGAGTTCTGTTTTTGTCGCATGGTCCTCATTTCTATATAATAACCCTGCACCTCTATATCAACCCTACCTCTATATCAACCCGATATCTCTATATCAACTCTATATCTCTATATAAACGCTACATCTCGCTATTAACCCTTCATTGCCAGAAATAATTTTTTTGGGAATTTTGGGAATTTATCAACAGTGTAACGAAACCGAGTACTTCTTCTAGTGAGTAGAGTGGAGTGTAACTGATTGCTACAGACAATAGTATTTATTTAAGAAATGCTAACGAATCACAGACGTATATTTAATACAAAATAACAGCATCAAGTCCAGAAACTCGACATGTCCGAGATCGTACATAAATTGTAGGCTACATCTTTGGGACTAAATGTTAGGATTTGTAGTCAAACACTGCCCGTGGTTAGTTCCGCACTTACTAAAAAAAGTATCTCGTTCGTTACACCTAGTTAAATTATTCATAAATTGTCGTATTTTAGCGGCTAGCATTTTTTAAATACGATTGATCGCGTATGGAATATTCATATTCAGTGTTGTTTACCTCGTACTCTGATGTGAATGATCGAGTGACTGCGAAATTTCAGCACAGCGATCACTCCGGTGGTATCCAAAAGACTTTATGTGGTCACGTTTTAGTTGTTTTTCTGACATCCTATTTTGTAATATTGTCGCTACTTTGTTATAGATCTCAAACTTTTAGACATTATTAAATGCTCCTTTAAATACGATAAAATTTACGTGTTTGATTTGCAAAAAAAATTGCTTGTTACCAAGTATGGCCTCCGTCTAATGAAAAAAAGATACCAGGTTTTCGGAAACTTAATATCCAACTCCATACAACAATATTTTTTTTACAAATCGTAATACAAAAGCCATTTGCACGTGTATCCGGAAAATTATTCTTATATCGTACAATTGTGTAGAAAGTAGCGGCGTACAACGCCTGGATAACAAGGCTGTGTGATCATGCGTGTACGACTAGTTGCATATGTCGTAGGCGTGCGATACTAAAATAATACGTAAAGGTTGTTCACGCTAAAATGGGCACTTTTGAAAGCCCTGCTTAAGATCTACTTGTATGCACGTTGCGTATTCTTCCGCTTTATGTAAATTAACATTGACACTTTATTCATGCTTCGGTCAAATGAAACTGTGAAATTGGTAAGAAAGTAGATACTTAACAAATCTGCCCAATTTTAAACTCCGATACATAAAAAAAAAACGAAAACGAAAGAAATAATTTTATGTTGTCACAAATGATGATCATTTGGTAACCCTGCTATGCATTCAAGAAAGAAAATCAAATTTAACAATGGGGATCAAATTTATATGTATAGAAAGTTAACAGGTACTTGTGGTAGTATGAGAATATTAGGTTATGTAAAATTGGTTTATAATCTTTGATATGTATTTGTTATGTTATTATATATGTATGTGATCATATGAGATATAATGTATATTAAATGGTTTTTCCAAATACAGGAAGTTTCATTAAATAATACTTCCAGAAGGACCGTGGCAGCGGTTCTAGTTCTACTTTTCATTCTACGTTAAGATATGTAACTACTTTCCTCTCCGTCGTTACCAAATTCACTGGACGAACGTTACTTAGTACGCCCATTAAAATATATGCATGCAGGTGCAGTGACGTTTTTCTAAGGTTCATTACTAAAGTGCTCATTTTATCGTGAACAGCCCTTACTCAGCATAGCGTGCCTACTTCCTATGCAGCTTGCCCTACACCAATGATCTCACCGCCTTATTCTTCAGGCGTTGTACGCCGTTACTTTGAACACAATTATTCTATATAAAAAATACGTTTCCGAATATAAGTGTATAGGGCTTTTCTGTTCATATTGATCCAAAGAAACTATGTCCGGAGTTTTGACACTTAGTTTCCGAAATTGTTTATTGTCAACACTCGTCATAATTTTGTGAACTCGGCTACTGGACTGTAGAGTAGTTCGAAGTTGGATAACCGTGACGCCGTACTGGTGATTCGGAAGCGCTCTCGCTGTTACGCGACCCGCGCGGCTCGGCATGTTAAACCATAACTCCGGGGGCAGGGCATATGTGTTCGACACTCAGATGTAATAAAATCTAGAAGTTGGTCTCGCTCCGAGAACTGCGTGGCCTGGAGGAGATGTCTGCCGCAGAGAAGGGAGGATGATACTTTTTTTTTTTACGTCCGCAGTGCGGCCCGTTTGCTGCCAGTGGCGTGCCGGGCAAAGTTGCGTAGAAGGGTTGGCGGGTGCGGAACGGAACGAGAGGACAGAATAATAAGGGAGAACGGAGGGTATGGAGAGGGGGCGGAGAAACGAAACACGCTGCTCTTGGAAAGTTAAGGACGAAGGACGAAAACCTGGAATGTTAAATTTTATGAGTTTACCTTCTTTTGTGTTGTTCTTCCACACTCATTCTTCGCTCTCTTGGTATCATGCCCGTCCGTTTTACTTTCCCGCACCCATTTTCCTTCTCCTCCTCCTTCGGGCGTCTGCGTGACTGGAATAATCGCAGGGGGGGGGGGGGAGTCACAAGATCGTTCTTCTGTTGCCATTGTTGATAGTAAAGTTTCGAAACTGTCGGGCGAGTATCCCCGCATGGGGATAAATGGTACTAAAAAAAAGTTCGGATGCCTGTTCTTCACACCGAGTGCGCTTTTTTTTTTGTTTACGGTTTTATCCGGATTGCGATGAGCTCTCGTTTTGGTGTTCCTCCAAGTTCAGGGAAAACGACAGATCTTTATGGTGCAAGGTGGTGGGTGAACTTTCCGAGAGATTAATGGCTTAATTAAAATTTCCCAAGCACGAACGAGGACTCCTTTTTGTTTTGTTCTTATATGTAGGTGATAGGTGTGTCGGGCCTACAACTCAAATCTGGCATCGCTGCAGCGGAACCCAACCCGGCGATCCGTGTTCGATGTCCAAGGCATGTGAGTACAGCTTGACCGACTATCTCGTCGTGTTCCATCACTGCCTCGTCCTGGGATGTAGTTTCATCTCACAGTCTATCCATGCATGAAGGGCACCTACCTGAGAAGTATCTGATTTCTGGCTGTTACTCGCCCTAGGGCGCCTCCTCACAGGGCATTCATGTATACGTTGCTTGCCAGTAGTAGGACTGGAGAAGGGGGGCGGGTTCTACCCCACTTTTGATTAATCGGATTATCTATTTGATATCAAAGGGTTCATTAAATCGATTGAAAGGGTTAATCCGATTTTAATCCCATCGAAAAATCTTAATCAGATCAAAAATTCTTAATCCGATCAAAATGGGAAGGGTTTACTTTATTGAAAGTGTTAAATTTATTGAAAGGTTTACATTTATTGAAAGGGTTAATTTTGTTGTTGAATTTCTTTATTTTTTTTTTGGGTAGCGGAAGGGGGTAGCAAGAGCTCTAGCACGTCCTCACCCTTGGAGCTCTGGCAGTCGATTGAGCAGAGTAATGGGTTGCAATGTCTTACATAGGTGTGGAGTTTAGTGCAAGAGTGGGCTAAGGCTAATTTTTTTTCATTTTTGTAATTTTGAGGTGTTTGGAGGGATGTTGGTGGTAGGTAGTCGATTTTTAAGAATATATTTAACACACGAGAGAAATTCTGAGTGTTTAAACGATTTCGAAAAGTGGCCTAAGTGTAAATGGTATGTTTTTTGGGGTAATATTGCATGTAGATAGGCGACGTTAAAAGATGCGATTTACGTGTTAAACGATCTGTTTTCGGAATCTAATTAAACGATAGAGAATTTCAAAATGTTGTACGTATGAATAAATTACACGCATCGAATCCGAAATTTCAAACGACTACGCGAATAATAAGTGGAATTACATGAGTCTTAAACGTAACAGGAGTCTCAAGATTAGACATATAATTTACACGAGAGACAAGTATAACAAACAACTACTGTCTTTAAACGAAATCCAGCTAGTCAGTATTGAATAAATAAAGATTTCCAAAGTGGCATTTAAATTTTTAACAGACACAATAACGTAATAGAAATACACATACACTATTAAATACCTTTCGCACATACCTTGAGTATTTTTTAAAACATGTCTGTTTGATGCAGAGTCTGGGGTATTAATGAATCCAGCATAGCATTTACATCGAGCTGGGAGTAGATACATATAGTGCAGCCAATAGACAACTGTGTTTAAATTACTGTAAAAAGTCGTCAATAAAGGGGAAAAAAATCTTTAATGTTTATGAAATTCACTGCAATTGTTAACACAAACAGTATTTTTAAACTGTTAGGAATTTTCGTAGACCAGCTAAGAAAAAAACTTAAAGAAATGTCTCCAGGAGCACCCTGAAATCGCACCTCCATCCACCTCGCAGGTACTTGAAGAATGAGTGGTTGTTATGATGTACGACTCTTTATGTAAGTAGAGCACGTTCAAAGGCTGACAAGTAACTGAGTTTTAATTTACGAATACCAGAAAATCTACCAAGCTACTACTAATGAGTTATTATCCACGAACAACTGAATCACGTCTTCCTGAACGTTAAACATTTCACATTACATTTATAAAAAAAAAACTTACCGCGCTGTCATGCTTGAAATTTACAATTTCACTTCCCAAGGAAAAATAGATAAATAATTTACTCGCATTATTTAACGACATTCTCAGAGAACAGTTTTACCACTACGAATAAATGTTCGTATGGTAAGAAGTCGTATTTAAAAATAATTCACTTTTAACAAGCAATAAAACTTTCCACTGAAGATTAGCGTGAGGTTCGTGTCGAAGCCGACAGTATGTCGGATTAATTATGACAAAGATTTACTCAAAAATGGAAATCGCACATACTTAATGAGAAAATGTAATCACGATGTAACTGAACGATTTGAGTATACAATCTTCCTCGAAGAAAAACGACGAAATCAATTACTTATCTCAAACACAATATATCGATCCGAAAATAAAAATAACTTAACACACGAAAAAAAGTTTCCCGATAAAATACTTTCATATTAAATCATGGCTATCACTAGAGATGGGCCATAGCTGCGATCGTCGCCAGTGTGGTAACACCCGAGGGTGGTCTCGTCGACCACCAAGTGTCTAGAGGTGCGGTGTTTATGAAAGAGCTGAGGACCAGCATGTCTGTCTCCCACAAATGTTCATGAGCGACTGAAGGTGCCACTGAGTGTCCAGAGAGCCTCACATTGGGAGGACTGTGTGCTTGTACCACCCCTCCCACCCCCTCGCCTGAGCATGTTGCCCCGAGCTGCCAGCAATCATCAAATGTTTTCGATAATTTCTCAAGATGGCAACAACAGATTAGTTGTGCTCCAATCGGTCCCCGCTTGCTTGTAGGCACCCCCTCCCAAACTAGCCTTCGCCCCTCGGAATCGTCCCTACTCTATGGGACCAGCCTCCCCCATGCCTTATATCACCCCTCGCCAGAGTGTGAGGTCCTGGGGAGTCAGTCACCTGTCTGTCCTCGATTCTCATTTTTCGCAACTAATTCAAGATGGCAATAACTGCCTACTTGTACTCCGATCGGGTCCTGCTCTCTCATAGGCACCCCCTCCCAACTTACCCTCCATCACTCATCTTCAGAGCTGCTCCGACTCCTCAATGACAACTACTCCCTCTTACCTGCACCCCTCAAAACCAGCCCTTCTCTAGAGGAACCTGTTCCCTACCACCCATACTCACGAAGCTGTCTCGCCTTGAAATTCTACATTTCTGAAGACCTCCGCTATCGATCGAGCCTGGTGTTCGGAAATACCAGTTTTACGTACACCAGATTCAGCCCTGAGAATGCTTTTTCGTATGCTTTCATGAGTTGGCATCTCTGCAGTATCTGTTTCAAGTCAACACGGCCTTCTCCACTACAGTATTCAGAAAGGGTTTTCTAGTGTTGGCTCCTCTGCTTCGATCTTTTAACCCCAGAACACTGCCTCCGCTATGAACGAAGCTTGCTTCAAGACCAAAGCAATGGTTTCCCTAGGGAGGCAGCAGTTGATTTTGAACTTACCTGGGCTATTTCTCCTGTCTTCTACCAACTTATTTTCGCACAGACACTGAATCTTCCCCGTATATTTCGGAAGGCAAGAGTTTAGCACACACTCAGTGAATTAAAAAAAAATTCACATCTCCCATCAATAAAACTTTATTTTCCTCATCACTAACAAGTACATTGCAAATGTTTTTAATACACAATAAATTCAATTAAAAATATAAACAGTTTTCCACCAAACTATTTTTTCCTTGTTTTCCAGCAATCTTTATTCGCGTTTCCAACAATCTTACAAGAAATTTTAAAGTTTATTCCCGTTTTCCAACAGCTTTTAACTAATCACTGTATAATGTCCATACCTACACAGCTATAAGACACAATTTTAAACATTTAAAGAACACAATTTTTAAACATATATTTTTATTAAAGTTTTAACTATTACAATGTAAGCAAATACTCAAGTAAAATTTTATTTTCAACCATTGAAAACATATGTGTAACAAACATGATGGTAAAGTTGTTTTAGTTTTAATCCAATGTATATTTATTCATATAGCAGACAAATACATATTTCATGTACAGTTTTCCCTAGCCCAGAATTTTTAGAGAGTACTGTCTAATAGGGAAATATAATATAATCTCGCTAAAGTTTATTTGGGAAAGGTAGTTGACACAGTGATGTGTTTTTTACAAAATATATGATTACGAGTCATTTTAAAATCTTGTGTAGAATACCAGCTAATGGATAGCCAACAATCGAGTATATGTGGGAGCAGGCGAAACTGTGGTCTCAAGAGCCAATGAGAGCATATCGCGTGTTGTTGGAGCAGAATACACAGTGAACGAACTTCGCGCGGGCGATCTGGACCAGGTTGCGTGGAGCTGGCAAAGTGAGGGAATCGTTCAGTAACCTGTCGCTAGCATCCGCATTACATGCCACTTTCGGTACCCGCCCACTTCCATACACCCGACAACTTCCCCTCCTAACCTGCTGACGCACAAAGCCTCTGCTCACCTCCGCACATGCACGACAGTGGGGGGGGGGGGGAGAACTCCCCCCATCCTTCCGCCGCACCCACAAACTTCACTTCACGATGCGCATCGCCTTGCCTGCAGGCTGTCTCCACTAAACACCGCTCTTTGTGACATGGGTCGCCTAGTCCTTCTTTCCCAGCTACACATTTGGAGCGTGCTGACTGTGACTAACAAAAATGTTTCTTTTACACAGATGATATTCCTTTGAATTTTAAGCCTAGTATTAAAACACTAGATTTTAAAATGCCTTTTTAAAAATCCTACACTGTAAAATTTCTACACCCTAAAAAATTGAAGTTTCTGAACCGTCAAAAAATTCCATCCAAGGACACACCATCAAAAAGTTTTTTATGTTGGGTAATGGTATTCCACTCTCTTAAAACTTAGCAACATCCAAGAACTGTATAGTTAAAAGCTACAAAGTATAACCTAGCACAAACAATTATGAAATGCAGAAAAGTATTCCGGTAAACTAACAATGAATTACATTACAATTAAATAAAAAACATGAACCACCATAGAAATCTAATCCGAGAAACGCATTCCAGGAAACTATATCCAAATTCCAAGAAATTCATCATGCTACAAATACATTCTAAATAACATTAAAATGGAATCGCATCCTAAATGCCTTTAAATTGAAAAATTACACGAAAAAAAATTGAATGCCAGAAAATTAGAACAACAAATTGAACAAATCAAGTTTTACATTTCTTTAAGATGTAAAATTACACGAGATTTTATCCCGATTCCAAGAAATGTAACATCAAAAACAATCAAATGCATCACATTTAAAAGGAATCTATTGCAATGGAATACCACCCAATCACACTGAATTACAGTACATACCAAATACACCCAATTATCACATAAATGCAATTGCCTAATAAACGAATCTGATTATCACCTAAATGTGAATTATGTCACAATTAAAAGGATTTAATCACACTGGATTATCACTCCAACATTAATCCAATGAAACGATAATCCAATCAAAATAGGGATTATACAGTGAATTGTACATCCAATCCCCACCCAGACATTTATTAAATCAAATAATACATAAATATAATTAAAAATCTTTTATTTAGTATTAGAAATTTTTACAAACATTATATTGCAATTTTTTAAGATCTTGATTCTTATCCCAAGAGTTGTGTGTATTTGAGAATCCTCTCCATCTAAGGACATTACTTTCATCCTTTTAATGATTTATCAACCTAATATTCATTTGGAGAACTGACTGTATCCACATTTTATTGGTTATTCGTCATATGTTTCTATGTAATACATTCTGGGATGTGTTTGTCTAATTGAAATAATTTTAAATATTTCAAAAGACCAATTCACCATAATTTTTTTTAAAATATCCCTTTCTGCTTCGAGATACATATAAATTCGCCAACTTTGAACTTTGGTTTCATTTCATCGACGATGTTAACATTATTATAAATAGTTTTCATTAAATTACTATCCATAACTTCTTTGGGAGCCATATTGGTAGGTCTATGATATTTAGAATGATAGAATTTAACGATTTCAGGAAAAAATCAACCCAATTGCAAGTCCCCCTCGATGTGAAATGTTTTTATATTAACTGCTTAATTAAGTTGTTGTAATGCAACACAATACTCGCTTTAAGCTTCAAATGCATCGCATAGTGATAAATACCATATTCGGTTATTAGTTTCCGGAACAGTGAAGAAAACAATTCAGATCCTCTGTCAGTTTCGAGCGAATTGGGTGTTTTCTCTTTCAAAGTGATCTTCATTGCATCTGTAACCTGTTTCCCAGTTTTTTCAAATGTATACGCCAACCACATGTCGAATAAACGTCTATTATGGTTATTATATAGTTGTATGCCTTATTGTATTTTGAAAGAAATGTCATTTCACACAAATCGGCTTGAAAAAAGATAATTTAAACCATGAGTTACAACTCTTCTTCTAGGATATCTTATCCTATCAGGTGCGAAGCTTCTGAGTAATCTTACTAAACTTCATTTGTAATATAACCGTCTTCCATTAACTCTTCAATAATAGAAACAATTTCGTTTGTATGTGAATTATTCCAAGACTCTCTCAAAGCGATGAGAAGTTTTAATCTATCGACCAATTCATTAGGATTGTTCCAATATACAGGTGAAAAGCGGTCACCAATTTCATCTTTATATATTCCACTTCCCACTATATCTCCAATTAAATGTATTTTCGGGTGGTTTTCATCTCCTGAACGAATATTGGCATTCGTTCGACGAATAAGTTCTTTATATTTCTGCAAATCAGTGTCAGAATATCCATTTGGAACCCTTTTAAACAATTCAAATAATCCTTCACTGACATCAGTTACATAATCACCTATTTTAATCTTATTCTCAGACAAAAATTTAATTACTTAATCTCCCAGGAACCAATTGTTTCATGACGATAAACACCAAATGTCATATCGTGCAGAGGTGAAGAATATTGTAAAGATAAATAACTACATGTTAATTGAAAAAGGAGTTAATGTGTCTTTGTTAAAGATTCATTTTCTGTTTTAATTTCCAAAGCTTTTTCATTAGGGTTATTCAACACAGAATTTAATGTATCCATTCTACTCGTAACAGGTTTAAATATTTCTTCATTTAAAACATCCCATTCCATGCAGGCTCGTTTGACTTGTAAATATTTCTCTTTTACAGCAGATATAACGTTTTGTAATTCTGAAGCAGAGGCAGACAAACTTTGATTAAATTACATTAAATTTAATCTATTTATATGTGAATTAAGCTGTTGCTTTTATAACTGATGTAGTAGGTCGATTAGTTTGCACTTTTCAAATCTTATCCTTAAAACTTTGTCTAATTTTGTTAAAGTTTTTGCTTTCAAATAGTTGAAAAAATAGTTCATTCGTGTTTCCAAATTATTATTTTGTTTTCTCAAATCTGTTTGCATAACTAAACCAACATTTTCATTAATCAATTCATCTCTTATATATTGCATTTTTGTTCCATTCATGTTTTAAGTTGTATTGTAATAGTAACGTTTACCACTTTATTTATTACAACTCTTAAACTCTCTTGCATTTCTGCAAGTTGTGTTGCAAAAACTATGTGTCATATCATAAAAATCCTTACTAAAGCTATTTAAATGGTCTTATATTCTAAATTCATTACTATGCAAAGCAGTGCTAATATTGCTTAAAATGTTTGCAATTACACTTGTGTTTTTATAAACATCATTCAAATCAACTACTTTTATTAATTTCTCTGTAATATTGTTTAATTGCGATTTAAATATGTTTAGCATAGTAGTGTTTAAGTCTTCCATGTAACATTTACCGCATAGCTATCTTTCACAGCTATACCTATATTACATTGTATATGTCCGTTCAAATCACAATTTCCATCGCGATTTCTGGTTAAACAGTGGTTGTAATGATTGTGTTTTATACTGCTATGTCGAAACTTTCAAATACTTATTGTTCTTTGGCTGGAAGTAAAAAAGCTGTCAAAATCAGACCTATATCTCCCTTTATATAGGGGGAAATCCTAGTATAATCACCAAAAATCCATACTTGTCTTTCAAACAGTAAAAACACATATCTTTAAACTTTGTAAATGCCATATCGCCTAAAACATGATTGTAAATATGTTGCAGATTCATATGATCCATTTTAAACACAATTGCCATATTTGCATTATCATCCAAATTATGTTTTGATATACATGCGTAACTTTGGGATAGATAAAATCAATCAACATTTAAATGTGGACTAAATCTGAAATATTGCTGTATTTCAGCCCATGGTTCACACCAAACATCGTAAAAAATAAATACAGAATTGGGTAATGCTTCATTCGGAGGCACTATATCTTCTTTATTTGTAAAAGGGCAATATCGCATTCCTTCAATTAACGACAAAATGCTCATTAACCATTGATATTTCTTTTGTATTGTTTTAAGAAAACACATATAATTTTTCAAATTCAAGTCTATTTGGATGCTCCAATAGCGACATAATATCACAAGTTTTTCGACTTGAAGAAGGACTGCTTATTATATAACATATATTTGATGGTAAAAGAATGCCATGTTTTTGTTCAATTATGTTTTCTTCTGTATTTATAATTGCCGACAGATGTACATTTTCTTTTATATCCTTGATTTATACACAACTATTCAGTATAATGAATCGTAATGAACTAATGTAACATTAGTAACGTATCTCAATGTACCAACATAATTTTAGTAACATATTGTAATGTATCAATGTAATATTAGTAATGTATCATAATGTGCCAATGTAACATTAGTAATGTATCATAATATACCAGTGTAACATATTGAAATGTAATATAACATACTAATGTTATGTATAGTAACATATTGGAACATATTGTAGAGTATTGTAATATATGAACATTATGTTTTGCAATGTAATATAATGTAATAATGTAACATATTGCAACATATTGTAGCATATTGATGTAACATAGTAATACAAACTAACATAACATACTAACATAAAACTATAATTGTAGGTCTATATATAGGGTCGTGTTCAGTTGAAAACATAGCTCGCACTGAATGTATAAAAAAGGATGCGGTGTATCTAATACATTTATTAATACATTACAATTTGAATAACATGTACTGAAATACAATTATTGCAGATCAGGTACTAAACTTGCAAAACGTTTGGCATGGAACGATCAAGGTATAAAATCTTTGGATAACTCTTGTAAAGAACACAACGTAGTTTACGATCGAACAAAGGATTTGAAAGAAAGACACATAGCAGATACAATTTTAGCCGATAAAGCAGCAAATATAGTGAAGAATACATCTACATCTACAGGTGAAAAGCTTGGAGCTTGGGTTTTTGATATAGTCATGCGCTCGAATGTGAAGAGAGGCATGGGCTTAAAGTGCAAAACCAAATGAAAAACAAAGAAAGGAGGAATCATTCCATTCCTATTTACACCATTAACATCTCTTGAACAATCCTCAAATGGGTTGTGGCTATTGGTAGAGCAGTTAAATCAAAAGATAAAGGAATGTATTTGAAACCCTATAAAGTTGTACAAGGATGAAAAAACTCCAAACATGGAAAGAAATGCAGAAAGTTGTAAATAGTCTTCCAAAACATGCATTAACAAACAAAGATATTAATGTATTTGTAAATAAACTGGATATTCCCTATTTTCAAGGTGTGTATTTGAGAGATGATTTACCAAAGAAACCAAATCTTCGTGAATGTATGATTGTTAATTTAGATTCGAAACAAAATGAAGGAACACATTGGGTTGCATTAATAAAAACGTAAATCAATATTTGTATTACAACAATTTCGGCAATTTTCCTCCTCCTACAATTGAAATACAAAATTATTTGAAAAACATGCAATTAAGATATAATTACAAAATGGAGCAATTACCAAATATGATAAATTGTGGACTTTTATGTTTTCGTTTTTTTGCTATAGAGTATATAAGTAATTGTAATTGTAATATATTAGTAATATGCCAATCACATTGATATTAAGTGGCAATTCGTCGCAATTACATGCAGTATATTTCCCTGTGTTAGAGTTAAATGGAAAATGGCAAATAAGTCTGATAGAATTTGTTACTTACAACAGCGTACCAAACATTGATATGAATAATCAATCATTTAAGGCTAATATTGGTGAAAAAACATACAAAATTATGATACTGGTAGGATCTTATGAATTGGATGACCTTGAAACATTCATTAAAGCAGCATTACCTGATTATGTAAATTTCCGATTACTTGGAAATCCAAATATGTTAACTAGTGCAATTTATATTAACTTTGATATCGATTTCCCAGAAGACAATTCAATTGCAAATACGTTAGGTTATGAACTGATACTGTATCCCGCTAATGAATTTCACGAATTGTCAAAACAGGTTAATATATTATCGGTAAATGTATATCGTATAAATGTTAATATTGTAGGTGGTTCATATTTGAATGGAAAACCGACAAATACACTATGTGAATTCATGTGTGCTGTGGCTCCAGGATATAAAATAATTGAAAAACCGAATACTTTGATATATCTTCCAGTAATAGTTAATCATGTTGATGAAATAGTTGTTACAATTGTCGATCAAGATGTATACTTATTAATTTTAGAAATGAAGAAATTACTATTCATTTACATTTTAAAAAAGCTATATAAACAGTTTTATTCCGTTGTGCATTACAATCATAATAGGTATTGTGGATAATAGTAAATTAGCACGTAAAGTAGGCAGTTATTTTAAGAACTATATGAATAAGGATCATATTTTGAAGGAAGAAAGCATGAAAAGATATAAATGCAACCATAAAATGCTCACTTCAAACAAGTTACCCATGAAGTTAACACAAGACAACAAATTGTATTTAAAAGAATTAGGATATACTGGTAATAGTAATTGAAGACATACTTAATGGTGAAGAACCAATCACTTATGTACTCAAAGTTTCAGGAAATGCATTATAACAAAATCAGTTCATCGATCCTAGAAACCAAAACATTGAAAACCAGAGGAACATTATTTGCATTTGATGTGAGTAAGCAAGACAACACAATTACAAATAGCATGATTGATTCACGAATTGAAATTACTGCAAATACACAAATTCCAGCAAATATGCAAGCTTACACTCAGATAATTCATGATAGATTAGCGAGTTACAATGTACGAGATAAGTTGGTGAAAATAATGAATTGAGTCAGTAGGTGACGAACCATGACTGTGATGAAATGTTTTGCAATGTGCAAGGATTTCAGTCTGCAGGAAATAAATTTATCATTAAAGAATTAGCTATTACTAGTATGGAAGAACATACAACTGTATTCAGGTTCAAATCACCCTTTGGACTGGAAATATCTATCTCCCAAATACAAGAAAACTAATAGATGGGTTAGTAGGTATCACCATGGTTTAGCCTGGGAAAGTAGATGCATAGAGTATGAGAATATTGAAGCTATTTGTAAAGATTGCCTAAATAATTGTGAAATATATGTAGGTGGAGTTGAGCAAAAACTCATTTTAGAAAGTGTGCACAATGGGAAAGTAATAGATATTCAAAAAGAAAACAATTGTCCCTCGTTCAAACAATTATGTAAAACATACAGATCTAATTCGACATTCTTCTCTACAGAGGAAAACTCAAAATTAATGTTAATTTGGGCAATGATGACTGACTGGGGTGAAACAGACACTGATGATTCTCCTCCCAAATCGACTGTGGTTATTATTCGAGTCATATTACATTTTTTGGGATGAGAGTAATTTAATATAAAAAGTATTTGCTTATATCACAGCGAAATCACATGCTCAGAAATTCAAATGTGAATTGAATATTAGTAAGTTATTACCACATTGGAGCAAACCATTTCGACTTTGTTTAGGAAAGAAGTAGTTTTAGTATCTTTGTGATGTTCCTACTGTAAACATGTCTTTCTTCCACCCAACTGCTATATGTGTCTGCCACCCCTGGAAATTCAAGTGTGAATTATTCTTGTTTTTTAAACGGAATAATACGTCATTTTGGAGAGATATGCGATGGGCTGCTTCATTAAAAAAATATCCATTGTCCCTTAGAGGGTGAAAAATGTACTGATTTAATATTTTGTCCAGATCTGAAAAAATGTCCTGTATACCATATGTCCGAATACAAGTCTACCAGCAAGCATCGAATACACGAAAAATTATAACAATCAAACAGATGAAAATACTACATATATGGTCAAAGGGAAGATATGATGTAAAAAAAAATGTTTTTGTAAACACATTGATGAGAAAATGTATTCTGTAAGCAAATGTATCGAAATAAATGGTTTGAAACTATTTTTTCTGTTTTACTGACTTTACGAATGCATGAATTGTAATATTCCCATATTCTGCCAATCAAATGTTATGTAAACTTTGCGTGCATTTAACATTCTTATCTAAATGTGTTTGCACATAAGGGTTTGTGTTCAGGATAATGATTAAATAAACCTTTAGTAATTTGAAAGCGATTTAATACATAAAACTCTTTAAAAATACATTCTATGAGTCAGACATTTTATGTTTAAAAATGTACATTTATCACCTTCTACATTCAGACATATTGTGTTTAAAATGAATAATGTAATTGAATTGCTTCTTGGATTTGCCTATAATTACCTATAAAAGGGGTACGCTTTGTAGTTTCATTATAATCTTTGAATAATACGGAAGCAATGATGTCTTTGCTGTGTCGCTTCTGCGAAAACCATTTACAGCTTTGTGGAACTTACAAGGACATGAAAGAAGTAGCTGTGGGGGAAAAAAAAATCAATGTCAGTGTGAATTCTGCAATAAACTATTTTCTCGAAGGGATAATTTGAATAGCCATTAATTATAAACTTTGCAACACTCCTCCTCCTCCTCCTACTACTCTGCTCATAGCTTCGCTGAGTTCACAACCAGTACGACAAACACCATCAGAGTTAGCTCCGCACTTAACATTTCCAGCTGCAGCTACTGCAAAGCACTTAACATTTCCAGATCCACCCACTGAATTACCTCCACTAATTCGATATGCTAAATCAAGGATAAATAGTAACTTGATTTCCAAATCTCCAGTTTCAGTTGAAAGTTCATCATCCAATCTCAGATACGAGATACTGGCTAGTGCGTTCGCCGGCAGGCTAACTGACATGGAGATAGGTAATGATAAGCTTGACAGTGATGCGGACTTTTCTCGTTTTTTCCATAGGAGTAAATTCCCTTCATTAAGCTTAACAAGGGCATCACCCCGAACTATTATAATTAGTATAACAGTAACCTGTAAGAATTTGAAATCTCTCACGGTGGAGGAAGACGTTACGCAAACCTTTTATTTTCACAGCACAGCACTCCCTGTCCTCCATTCATCTGATCGTGAACTTGATGACAATAACATAGTTCCTTACTTAATAATCAGACTTGAGGAGTTCAGTATGCGTGGAAATGGGTGGACTTTACAACTGTTATCAAAAATGGAAGTACATGTGAGTCAATACCGGCCATTGACTGCTGGTGGTAACTAATCCAAGTTTATTAGCGATAAGAAGACTTGTAATCCGACGCTGCTTCATTACTCGCCTCGCTTCACCCTCATCAGTTCTCAAGACCACCGTTTTCGAGAGACGCTCAAATCTCTTCACTCGCCCCGATGCACAGATAGGAAATTTTTTGCTACAAGGTTTTAATATAATTGGTAATCCATAAATTTTTCCTGTTCCACGAAACCCAGAATATGTGTAGAGCTACTGAACTGCGAGCCTTGATTCATATCAGTACAATGTGTATGTCAAATTTCCTCCGCAAACGTTACACTTCTTGTATTTCAGCGCCTCATTGAGCGCTTCTTTCAGTCGGCTGGTGTATCCCTGTTTGATATTATAGAATTTCTGTCTACATTTTTCCCGCAAGCCTACACTCAATACCATAATAAATTCATCCTTGCAATACCGCCAATGGGGTATTTAAATGACATAGTAGCATTTACGTGTCAATTACACTGTCAGCCATATCAAGAGTGAACCAATCAACTGACAGATAGTGTCTTAAAATAATTAATCTGAAATTTTAACAACCAACGCCTTATCTTGAATCCACTGCGAGTAACAACTTCACACTGATTTGAGAGCAACGAGTTCGTCTTCCTGCAACATCAACCAAATGTTATATCAACCTTGTTCTCAGAAAACATGTTTTTTTTTCTGTATATAAATATATTTTTCTAAGAGGAATGTGATTTTAGTGTATGTAAATAAATATTGTGTTTGTTGGAAAAATGGGATATATAAATAATGTATTTCAAAGTGAATGTGTGTTTGATTTATCTCCAAACTGTAGATCTGGAATTTTATAAACATACATCTTAGAGAAATGAGAGTCAATGTTTTTGCAAAAATATATTTTATTACTTTATCCACCAGGGGTCGTAACTTTGTTTGTGTGAAGAACATTTATTTGTTCGTGGGTGTTAACATTTTTTACATATATGTCTTGAAAATGGTATTTCAGCATAACAAAACCGAAATTACCTGGTTTATTGATATGTTTTCAGTGTACAGAAATATTTGTATGTGAACTGAATACTTACTTTTTCCTTCAGTCGGTTTAACGACTGTGTTCGCAATAGTTGACGAATCACTTTGTCGGAGCGTTTTCCATAACAGCGAACAATACTGTCTCGCTGTGAAATCATTTTGTGTGAATTCACCTAAAAATGGTGAAGTTCTTAATATTTAACACAGTAAAGACTATGGAGATTCGCAATGAGTTAACAATTTTCCATCTTAACAGAAAACAAGACGAAATAAATAATTTACTTTTAGTAAACGAGTTTTAAAGACAAATATATAAAATGCAGTTAATGGGTATTTACATACACTGACAGTTTCCACGGGATATTTAAACCCCTAGAGATGTTATCTATTCAATATCTGCCTTTATACAGTTAATTTAGTGTGGTCTGTTACAGGATAGAAAAATACAGACAAAGTCGCTTCAGACTAAAGAGGTGACCCATCCTGTTTACGAACTCGCAATGACACCGTGCTTCGCCTGACTGCTCCCCAACCCACAACGCTTGCAAGGTGTGTACATTATCTATCTATGCGGGGTTCACACATCGCTCACAGTCTTCGTAACAGTATTTTTCGATATATTTCCGTTTTTTTGGGTATTTAACCTTAGTAACATAAACTATTATAGGAGTTAGAATATTCTTATGCATGTTAATAATTTTTTTAAAAATAATTATTTGTATTCAGTTTCTCTAGTAGTGTTAATCACGGGAGTCACTAAGATTTTATTTCGATAGCTTATAGTGTAGAAATCTGTCCCGTTATTTTGAAATTTGCGTGCGCATATTACTTATTTTAAATAATCCGTATCTCATTCGGCTAGGATTCGAAAATATGGTTTCCCGAAACTTGTCTATATATGTTCGCTATAAAAATTTTGTTTTTAAACTTTCTCTGCGATACGCTTTCGACGGAGTTTTTGTTAAAATTATTTCGGATCGATAAACTGCGTTTAAGATAAGTAATTGATTTCATCGTTTTTCTTCCCCAAAGTTGCAGGGACTCGAATCTTTCCTAGATTTATTCATTTTGTGACAAATTTATATGGAATATTCATCCTCCTAGATTGTGATTAGGTAGTATTTGTACATTTTCTCACAAATTGTGTGCAATAATTAAATAGTGGCAGTTGTTAAAATATATTCATTTGCAGCAAACGTTCAATAACGTGAGAGTGTAAATGAGGGAATTTTTCAAACATTCCCTGCGCACAAAAGGCTGATTACCAGCTCCAGGTATGGTGAGTCGAGGGAAGGGGCAGGTGGGGGGAAAAGTCACAGAACGGGCCAGGGCAGATTCTCGGGAACATCCACTTATCATGGGTAAAGCGTAGTTTTGCAACAAATAAAAGTTTTGGAAGAATCCAACTTGTGTCTTGAAGGGTGTCTGGCAGTTGGAGTGTCCCCGCAGTTGTTGTCGAACAAAATACGTTTTCTGACCTGACGACGAAGGGTGGTGGTCGGGGGTGCGTGGACAGGGGCATGTTCCTCTGGACACGGCTTGTGGGGAGGGGGTGGCTGGCATCGTGGAGTTGGGCCGGTTCTGAGGTGTGAAGTCTAGTGTGGGAGGGGGTGCCTACAAGCAAGCAGGACCCGATCAGAGCGCAACTAAACAGCTATCACCATCTTGAAAAATTACCGAGAACATTAGACGATAGCGGGCAGCTTGGAGCAGCATGCATTGGTGAGGGGGTGGCTCCAAGCAGACAGACATACCGATGTGAAGCTCTCTGGACACTCGGTGGAATCTTCAGTCGCTCATGAACATTTGTGGGAGACAGACATGCTGGTCCTCAGCTCTTTCATAAACACCGCACCTCTAGACACTTGGTGGTCGACGAGACCACCCTCGGGGGTTACCACACTGGCGACGATCGCAGCTATGGCCCATCTCTAGTGATAGCCATGATTTAATATGAAAGTATTTTATCGGGAAACTTTTTTTCGTGTGTTAAGTTATTTTTATTTTCGGATCGATATATTGTGTTTGAGATAAGTAATTGATTTCGTCGTTTTTCTTCGAGGAAGATTGTATACTCAAATCGTTCAGTTACATCGTGATTACATTTTCTCATTAAGTATGTGCGATTTCCATTTTTGAGTAAATCTTTGTCATAATTAATCCGACATACTGTCGGCTTCGACACGAACCTCACGCTAATCTTCAGTGGAAAGTTTTATTGCTTGTTAAAAGTGAATTATTTTTAAATACGACTTCTTACCATACGAACATTTATTCGTAGTGGTAAAACTGTTCTCTGAGAATGTCGTTAAATAATGCGAGTAAATTATTTATCTATCTTTCCTTGGGAAGTGAAATTGTGAATTTCAAGCATGACAGCGCGGTAAGTTTTTTTTAATAAATGTAATGTGAAACGTTTAACGTTCAGGAAGACGTGATTCAGTTGTTTGTGGATAATAACTCATTAGTAGTAGCTTGGTAGATTTTCTGGTATTCGTAAATTAAAACTCAGTTACTTGTCAGCCTTTGAACGTGCTCTACGTACATAAAGGGTCGTACATCGTAGCAACCACTCATTCTTCAAGTACCTCCGAGGTGGATGGAGGTGCGATTTCAGGGTGCTCCTGGAGCCATTTCTTTAAGTTTTTTTCTGAGCTGGTCTACGAAAATTCCTAACAGTTTAAAAATACTGTTTGTGTTAACAATTGCAGTGAATTTCATAAACATTAAAGATTTTTTTCCCCTTTATTGACGACTTTTTACAGTAATTTAAACACAGTTGTCTATTGGCTGTGCTATATGTATCTACTCCCAGCTCGCTGTAAATGCTATGCTGGACTCATTAATACACCAGACTCCACATCAAACAGACGTGTTTTAAAAAATACTCAAGGTATGTGCGAAAGGTATTTAATAGTGTATGTGTATTTCTATTACGTCATTGTGTCTGTTAAAAATTTAAATGTGACTTTGGAAATCTTTATTTATTCAATACTGACTAGCTGGATTTCGTTTAAAGAGAGTAGTTGTTCGTTATTCTTGTCTCTCGTGTAAATTATTTTTCTAATCTCGAGACTCCTGTTACGTTTAAGACTCATGTAATTCCACTTATTATTCGCGTAGTCGTTTGAAATTTCCGATTCGATGCGTGTAATTTATTCATACGTACAACACTTTGAAATACTCTAACGTTTAATTCGATTCCGAAAACCGATCGTTTAACACGTAAATCGCGTCTTTGAAAGTCGCCTATATACATGCAATATTACCCTAAAAAACATACAATTTACACTTAGGCCACTTTTCGAAATCGTTTAAACACTCTGAATTTCTCTCGTGTGTTAAATATATTCATAAAAATCGACTACCTACCACCAACATCCCTCCAAACACCTCAAAATTACAAAAATGAGGAAAAAAATTTGCCTTAGGCCAGTCTTACATTAAACTCTACACCTATGGAAGACATTGCTACCCACCACTCTGCTCAATCGACTGCCAGAGTTCTAAGGGTGAGGATGAGCCAGAGCTCCTACTACCCCCTCCCCCCACCCAAAATGAAAGAAAGAAAGAAACAACAACAAAAAATCAACCCTTTCAATAAATTTAACCCTTTCCATTTTTGCTCGAATTAAGAAATTTTTAATCGGATTAAGAATTTTTGATTGTATTAATATCGGATTAAACCTTTCAATCAATTTAATTAACCCTCTTATATCAAATCGAAAATACGATTAATCAAAAGAAGGTGTTGGACCCCCCCCCCCCCGGGTTCTTTTACTTATGCGTGACTTCATGTGTTGGGTATCGCCTTGCTGCACTGGAGTAGTAGGTTTCCCATTGGCTCAGTGGCAAACTTTCGGACTCTCACTCGGGTGGATCAGAGTCCAAATCCCGGTTTGGACTCGTTGACCTCGGCTTTCCATGGTTGCCGAAACCATTCCGGATGAATGCTGAGATTGTTCCTTATTACAGGTCAAGGCTGATCCCTTCTCCGTCCATGCTTCCCTGAACAATTTGCTGCGTGTCTAAAGCCCCTTCCATACTTTCAGATTTTAACCTCCAACTATATTTGACAATAGAATTTGAAGATAGAATACGGCCATCAAATTTTTCCTTCCAACAAATTTTATCAAGTAATCTTGAACGAGTTGGAAAGTGTGTCACATTGTCAAATTTTTTTATTGGTATAAGCTAAATCTAATTATTAATTAAAAATTATTTTAATAGTGAGATAGTGTGTTTGTTTTTCCATGCAGACCATTACAGGGAGAAATGTAAGGAATGTTGCAATTTATTTTCGCTTCTTTACTAGATTTTAATTTTATTTATCGGATATGTTTCCTGCACAAATAAATCTAATGCCCTGTGCTCGTAATATTATGTACAATATTCCATTAAAATAGCATTCATGCCCAATCAGCTTCTGCGTAAATTAACCATCTTCATAACCTACTTCGTATCCAGCAATTGTTCGTTATTTTAAAGTTTCTTGACATCCATTTTTTGTCATGCATGATTCTGATTGACTGAGACTGTCAAAAATCAAATAAAATTTAGAACCGGCCCAATCTTCAAATGTTTGATGGGAACTGAGGCAATCCAACTTTTTCAGACAAATATGGTGGTGTTTATACGACGTTACGATGACGTCATGGCAGTCCAATGCTTTTTGACCAGACTAATTGGAAGCAATTTGACGAAAGAATTTGACAGTGTGACAGGGGTTTAATGACTTCGCTGTCGACGAGATGTTAAGCCCTACTTCTCTCGCCACCTTTCTGGGGATCTTTAATATAAGCCTTTGCCGTCCTTGCCCACTGGATTGACGTTTTGATGAAACTCGCTGCACGAAGGGAAATAACATTATTATTATTACTGTTATTATCGAGTCTCATTTCTTTATGTACAGCTGGTTCGCGATAACTCAACTACTTTCTAAAATCAATCTCCGGGAAATAATTCTTCCAGAATATGTATATATTTTAACGGTTATAACTGGCTGCCATAATCCCAGAAGGCAATGTTGTAACTTCGTAATAAAGGCGCTACTTTAAAATTTATGGTCACCGATAGTTTAGGTTTTGTTTTATGCACGTACGTTTAATAATTAGCTTATTGGTTATACATATTTACATTCCTGACAGTTCTACAGGTACATTTGACTGGCGCATGAATAAAATGAGAGAGTCTACGACAGTACTAATTTTACATATTGTTACGGGCTCGCTGTTTCGCATCCCTTGCGAGAGCGGAAATGTGTCAAGATCACGCCTGTAACCCGAGAGCGGGCGGCGAACACGAAGATCAGCTTACACAGGCTTGCCGCTGAGCGCTAGACCACGATAAATCTTTTGCTGCTTGCGCCCTGACCTTCATCTGATTGAATTTCCGTGTTTATCTGAAGAATTTTCCGGTGTTTGCCTGCTCTAGTTTCTCTCAGCGTGTCTCGGGGTGTGTCGAACTTTCCAGTTCCAGGTCAGCGGGTATAAAATTACGACGGGGCTCCGAGCCGGGAGTTGATTAGTGGATGAGTGGTTGGAGTTTTGGAGATAGACGCCGAGTGAGAAGAGAAACGAGCGGCGAGATATGTAACCAGCGGGAGGAAAATCTGCGACTACGAGCATCGGCGCAGTGAAGAGTGCGACTGGCAGGCTGGACTATAGGACTGGTTGCGTGAGTGAAAGATATTACAAATTATGGCAACAGACAAACAGAAAGTGCATTACTGATGAGTATGGGTTAATTGACTATAACCAAACAGAGTCATTAAGAAGGACGTTAATTAGAGTAAAAATATATATTAAATATTGCGCTCATTGAGAAATAAAGAGTAATAGCGAAGATAGATAAATTAATAATGTAAATAACAGCTGTGTTAATAAATTAAAATAAAATTTAGTTATTTTACATTTATTAACACTTTCATCCCTCAAGAACTCAGATATGCCCATCTGGCGCCTTGTAACAATATGAAAGATGGATACTAAATTGACAAAATACTAAATTCTGAGCAGGTTTGGAAAATTGTTCAATTATCTGTGAACAATCTTTATCAGCAGTTTACTTAACTTTTTTTTTGTTACATTGCTGCCTCTTTTAAACGCTAGCTGTTGTCATGTAGTCAATTTATACATAGATAAACAATTAAATAAAATCGCCGTGTGTCGATACAGTTAGGCTGCATTCGGTGAACAAAGCTGTAGCATCCATTGGTGATGGAATCACCGTCAAGGGCTTAGCGATATCAGTTTTGGTTTATTTTCTTTCGTTCTTTATTTGTTTTGCGGGACATGGTAATATGTGTCTGTTTATTAATTTTATCCGTTTTACATTTATTAAAACTTGCATAACTTCGAAATGTGTTGTGACTTTCATGGTCATAGCACGAGAAATATAATCAAAGTTCACAATATTCATCATAGAAGAAAATAATTTGAAATATCACCTTCCTACGTTTATATTAAATTTCTTAACACTTAGTTATTAAAAAAAACTTAAATATTGTATTTTCCAAAAATATTGTAATTTTTTGATCATACAAAATTTTAAATATTTTTATTGACAGTATTATGGTTAGTCAGTCTCGTCTGTTTATGTGATTGTGTTAAAGCATGTATGATTTTTTTCTAACAGTTCCAGAATTCATCCGAATGAGGAGGGTTATGAAAACCAAAGTCCGTTTCCGCGATCCATGCGTGCGTTCGCACGCACTGGTGTTGAGCTAACACGCGCTTGTTGGGTGACCGTGCTCACATACCAAATTGCGTCTATAGGCTGTGTTCACAGTTATTTGAGCACTTCTGATATCAACGTCTGAAAAATGCCACTGCCTCTACCTGCACATATTTTAACACGTACCGTGACTAGCAAGAGCCCAGTGAAGTTGTAAATGTGTGTAACAATTAGCAAATTAGTAACATGTTTACATTTCTAATAATTTCATAATGTCACGTGACTAACGCATGAATAAAGTGATCAAGCCCATAGCAATTTTATTTTCGCATGTGATGGAAAAATACACTATATATATATATATATATATATATATATATATATATATATATATATATATATATATATATATAAGTATAGGCTGTTCACTGTAAAATGAGCACTTTTGGAAGCCTTGCTTAAGATCTACTTGTATATACGCTGTGTGTTCTTCCCCCTTATGTAAAATTTACATTGCCATCAGCCTCATCACTCTATCATGCGTCGGTCAAGTGAAACTGAGAAATTATTAAAAAAGTAAATACGGTTACAAATCTGCTCATTTTAACAATTCGATGAATTACAAATACAGAAAGTGAGAGAAGTAATTTAAGTTATCACAAATGGATACCTAACACTTTTCGTTCAGCTTTAATATATGGAATTACTTTCCCCTCCACCATTACCAACTTTACTGGACACATGTCACTCGTTGTGCCTGTTAAAATATATGCAGGTAGGGGCAGTGACTTTTTTCTAAGGTTGATTTCAAAAGTGCTCACTTTATCGCGAACAGCCTTTAAATCTTAAGTAGGGCTTTCAAAAGCGCCCAGTTTACGGCGAGCAGCCTATACATGCGTGCTTTCAACACACGCCTTTGTGCACAGTTTGATGCGGACGCGCACCTGCAGACTTCCCGGGACGCCTTCCCTCCAAGGGCGATCCACAATGCCTCGACGAAGCGACGCGACGGCGACAAGACGGCGTCACTGTTCAGAATCGCCGCCCACAATGGAGCGACGCGACCATGGCGGGCCGCGTAACGCAAAATACTGTACGTGACGCACGACCGTAAAATTGGAATTGTTTGCTTGAGCAACATGGTCGACCTTCACACGTGCATCACAAGAGTTCCTATCTAGTGAGCGCGCCGCACGTTCCACGTGTAGTCTCTGGGGAAATATCGCCGACCCTCACATTCGTACCGGGTATTTGTAAATGTAAGCATAAAGGTATACGTCGCGTTTGCCCGACGATTACAAATGCTTATGCGTACGTTTTCTGTTTCTATTAAAACTGACTATATACACTGCCGAAAAAAAAAAGCCACACATATCCCAGATAAAGAACAATAAAGTCTACGAATTATAGAAGAAATTAGCATTCAATAGAACATAAACCAACAAGCGAAATGCAACAAACGACGCGAGAAGAATGTCGAACAACCGCAACGAACAAAAATCAGGAAAATATTTCCCCTGGTCGAAGTTTAAGGAATCGATCTTAAATTATTAAACACTACTGAAAAAACACAGAAAAATTATACAGTATGACAAAAAATTACACGGTAAAACTGATATGGCGAAAATGAAAATTTTAGAATATGCAGAAAGGAAAAATAAAACACGAACTAGATACAGATAATAGCCACAACGAACACAGAATAAGAAAATACTATTTACTTGTTAGTGTGCATGCAGTTATTATAAATATGCAACCATGAAAAAAACATTTAGATAACACAAACTGCAATACACGACCGAACAAAAAACCAATATCAGAAGACATTATGTGTCAACAAAAAACATAAAATTCAAACCATACAATAGACTAATACAAGACTGCACAGCCACAGCGAACATAAATCCGGGAGAAAAAAATATTTCCTTGTAAATGTTTATAGAAAATTACCAAAAATAAGTAAACATGTTAAAAAAAAACACAGAGAAACGAAAAACTGCGATTGATGCACTACATTTAAACACCCATGGAAATCGTGAATCACCAGTGTCATTACAATTTTTAATAAAATAGTTTCTAAATTCATAATACACAGATACGTGCATATACTTAAAAAAATGAAAATTAATTTTCAAAATATCTAATACGGACGACGTTTTCAACAAACTCCGTGGGAAATGCGCCTTGGTTCACAAGCTTCCGGTTTCGAATGGACGTTGCCTCGTTTTGTGTGATTTTTACGTTAGTATGGTAAGTTGTCGCCAGACTATCCTCCCAGAATAAAACAGAAAAATAAAAAAATTAATAATTTAAAACTACTCTTTCGATATTACATTTCGATGGCGTAACTTAATAGTGCGTAAACCATAGAAACTGCATTATATAGCGGAGCGTTTTAATTGTCGTGTGAACTAATCACCATGATTGCGTTTGAATAAACGATACATGTATATACAGAGTGGTCCGCCTAAGGTGGACACCCCCAAAATTTGCGCAACTGTTGCAGATCACGAAATACAGTTTTCGCTACGTGATAGTAGGTACTGGGCCGAGTAATTTGCCGCATAGTTATTATTAACACAGGTATGGCCAGAGAAATTGAACCACATACGATTTGTTAACTGGGAATATACATTTATTACCACATTCCTGACTGCATATGTAGGAATGTTGGGCGTCGGTAATATACAAGGTTGAGAAATTCCCTATGCATTTCACTCTTTCCTGAGTAAATGTAGGAACGCTAATATGGATGTACTGTATGAGGGTAAAAAACTTAACCATTTATGCATTCTCACAATACGTATACACTGAAGTGGTAAATTTTAATATGTCCGAGTGTGTGCACTGTTGAAGTGTTGAACATTTAGTTGGCTGGCAGGTGGCAGAGCTGCTGAGGCGCCGCAGATAGTTTTTCGAAATGTAGTTTTCCGCGCAAAAAATCATAAGAAACCCTGAGAACTATTTAACGGTATTGTAATATTTAAAAATAATATATATTAAAGTATATTCGTCTTATTTAGTACCGAGAATGATCACTTTTATAAGTTATAAGGAAATTATATCACTATAAAACTTCTAAACTTGTTCAACTGTACGTTCCTTCACAAACGAGTCTTAGCGTTTTGTAGGTAACTGAAATATTAAGAAACAAGAGAAAGTTGAGAAATGTTAAAAAATATTATTCTTGTATTTGGCAATCACATTAATCTATTTTAAGTAATTTAAAACCATGGAAGGTTTTTATAAAGTAACACGATTATTCAGGTGAATTACTAATCGTCGCCCTGCAAATAAAACACAAATGATTAGATATTTAAAGAATTACCATGTCCATACATACATTACTATAGATACAATTGTAATTATTTATTTGATAGGAATTTAATATGTAGGGATATAGACTATGAATACTAAATAGGGTAATATAATAACAAATTAAAATAGCTTGAACATAAAAAAGGTTTATTTGCATGCTTTCCAAAATTCACCGATGGTGACTTTGTTTACGCTTACAGTACGTAACAACGATGTACATAGTTTTCAATTTTGCATACGTGCATTTCATTCATGTAATAGTTATTTCGAAATGGAGTCGTATAGTACGACATATCATATAACAATTTTCGTAAAAGTGATTTGAGAAAAAAATCAGTGGTTACCAAATAATTATTGACTAATTACACGCTATGACAGTCTGTTGGTACCTGTGACAAAAGCACTAATCACTACTCGCCATGTAGTATGGGCATACGTATTATAAATATGAAATATTGTAATAAGTATTGAAGGAAAATGTTCTTACATAGTTTTAGATCTATCTAGTGTTTACTTACCAAAGTTTTAGCGTTCTGTATAAATTCCGACCTTTTGTCACTGTATTCCAAACTATTAAGCATTTTTTGTCCTTAATCCTTTAACTTCTTCCTATACGTATTTTATTTCGTTCCTGTTGTCTTCTTTTTACACGTGGTACTTCATCATTACCATATTCCTCTTCATCGTCTTTATTTTTATGCGCAACTTCTTCCTGCAGGAGTTGCTTAAGGTCATGAAAAATTCTGGATGTCAGGGATTTCAGACTTTTTCTTGGCAATTTTCGCAAGGCTGATAAATAAGGATCAGATGAAGCCATCAGCCTGAGGAACAAGTCAGACATGTTATTTTGACGGGGTGAGTTACGTGTACGTGAATCTCGAAATTTGCGAATATCTTAATTGCGTGCTTCTTGTGCTTCTTCAGTTAACTCCCCCATTGGTAAAAAATATGTACGTGTACCAACACTTTATGTACAGCAGGTGGCATGTAATACCATGTATACGTGTCTTCATATCTGTGCTGTTTCTATGCCATACTTCGCAAAATCTTCGGTTTTAATTTTGCGTCTAATAAATAATGCACTGAAAATCACAGCAAATCGGATCGGCAAGTTTTTATTAAAACCAGTTGCCTCGTGAGAGTCTTCAGGTTTCTGGATAGAAACGTCTGGCAGCATTTCCGGCGTTGCTCGTCTCGCACCCTTACATTGCTGCATCAACAATTAGTCCTAGTTTATCTTTAATATGCTGTGCGACTTTCTTTCATTAAACTGTGCTCTGTATTGGCCAGTCACCTTCCACACTCCATCGAATCCTCTCTTCAAACCGATTCTTTATGAAATATTAAAGACACCTTCTAGGCATGAAGCACAGATAAACCGTGCTGTAGTTTTGTGTGATCCAATGGTTAATTGAAATTCAGTTCATTCATTTGGGATATTTTAATACCACACAAATAGCAACTGCACTGTGAAGAACCCGCCAGTGCATTTATGGCGTTTCCATCGACCATTGTGAGCATTAATTTACTTTAGAGTTTTCAGTACGTAAAAGCTCCAGATTATTTATCTGTTCATTGAAGAATATTTCTTCGTTTCGGAGCTCAGTTACATTTTCTTTGATAAAACGTATGCGAATAGGACTGCAGTGACGAGTTGAACTCGGCCTTGGATTTTTCCTCAGTACTTCCCCCGATGAGAAAGAAACTGGTCGGAGGCGTACAAGTGAAGTGAGAAAAATGCTTTCATCACTCGGTTGTGAGAAAGAACGCGACTAGTCCCCCTCACAGTCGCTGTCGTTAGTACACGAATTTCACTTTTGCATGTAACGTGACTAACCAGAACTACCTCCAAACCCTTATTTTACCACAAGCTTGCGGTCTTGCAATACACTGCACTCACTCTCGTTAAGAACTTTAGTATCCTTTTCGCCGTGTGATTCAAAAGATCTTGCAAAGGCACTTAACACGAAAGTTCCATAGCGGGAATGTTTGTCGGGTACGTTTCATTTTTAGCTTCACAAATTTTGTGGTATGATGGGTAGATATAGGCATTTTGACACTTGGTACCATTTCGAATTAAAATGTACAAATTCTGAGACAGTTACCGTCTAAAAAAGATCAGATGATTCATCAGGTGTGTACGAGATAACATCTTGGTTTACAGCTCTTAGTCTTTGTTCCATCCTTCTTGTTGTAGAAGGATTGCGCTCGCCGAAATACAACACCTCTTGCTGAAGATTCATTCCGCTTTCTTCGCAATCTCACCGATGTAGCCTTGACAATGTGTGGAGTACTACAAATGTCAGACAGCAATTTGCCCTGCTTTTTTTACGCTGCTTCTCTTCGACGATTAATTGTAGTCTATTTAAGGACGTCCAAGTTTATGAGGGGTCGGGTTGTTTACTATTCCAGTCGATGCCAATACAGCTATAAAAGAAAAAATTGATCTCAACTGAAAATATTTCTAACGTTTTTACATTTATGAATGTATTTGAAAAATTACAATATATGAACCAAATTCCATAAAAATGAATTAACAAACGAAGTTATTTAACTGTAGTTCCTCAATGTCGTGTTTGAAATATCAGCTGGATATAGACTACTGCAGATTACTTTAGTTAACTTAAATATCAGCTGGATATAGACTACTGCAGATTACTTTAGTTAACTTAAATATCAGCTGGATATCGACTACTGCAGATTACTTTAGTTAACTTAAATATCAGCTGGATATAGACTACTGCAGATTACTTTAGTTAACTTAAATATCAGCTGGATATAGACTACTGCAGATTACTTTAGTTAACTTAAATATCCAAACCTTAATTTCGCAGGTTAGACTATTATAAACATTTGTAAGTGACTTTAAATTTACCCGAATCTCAAAACTAAGTGTTTTGATTTTACTGTCGTATATTAAAATAGAATTTAACAGATAACATAAGTTACTGACGTGAAGAGGGCAGTTGCGGTAGACAGTATCTGACAATTTAAACTTGTTTTGTAGCCGCATTCCATATTTATCTTCAAATATTTTGCTACACGAATTAAATTTACTCTACGATTTTAAGTAAGCAGGTAAAAAGTCTTTAAAAACTTAAGTTCTTAGAATTTTCACACATTCATCATCATCATCATCATCATCTAATTTGAAAAGATAAGTAACATGCTGCAAAACCTGCTCCTTATTCTCAGTTGTGACGAACAGCTGGTGCAAATACCTTCTCGTCATCTCTTGTCGAGAAGTCATACCGAAGTCCCAAATCTCACAATTAAACATATACTACATCTAAACTACCGAAACATGACACCACTTTTTATAATTTTGTTAAATTTGATGCACTGTTCGCCAAAAACAAAATAACTACCACGTATTCAAAAGAAATACATACTTTCCGTTTTATAGTTGCAACTTTCAGAACTAGCAAAGTTCGGCTGTGGAAAATGACACTCAGGTTAGCTACTGTTTCCGGTGCTAGTCACTCGCAGGAAATCGATAACATCACTGAACGAGATGGTAAACAGCGCCACGTTTGCGCCTACACGTGTGCTGGTTTGGAGGTTTGCTGTTCTGGGACACCGCAGCTGGCCACATATTATCTGAATGCTGGCAAACGGGCAGCTGAAACTTCATTCACTTCTTACCGACATACACAGTTACATTTTGGCGGTGATGCTGTTCTGGGACACCGCAGCTGGCCACATATTATCTGAATGCTGGCAAACGGGCAGCTGAAACTTCATACACTTCTTACCGGCATACACAGTTACATTTTGGCGGTGATGTCGTCTGTTTGTCTGTGTTCGCTCTTTTCATATTCTGTTTTTTACCTCAAAATTGTATCCTAAATCATAGTTTTGTTCTGCTGGCTATCGCTAATAAAAAAATCACGGAAAATTAGTTCCGAATACACAATTTTGAAGCTTACTTGTGTTGTAATTAATTTAAAGAAAAATATTTTAACTTTAAATTCTTGGATTTTTTTTCATAAAAACCCATTTTGTACAGAACTTCTGCAAGTTGAGTAACTCGTGGTAGATTAACCGATTTGGTTGAAATGCAGGGAAAATGTAGAGCTTAAGTAACAGAACAAAAACCACCCAGTTTGAACATTGTGTGAATATTCGATTTTGGGTAATTTTGGCGCGGACAACTACATTTTGAACGACTGTGCGCCGTGGTTGGTATAATCCATTCACGGTTACTTCTCACTTTTCTGAAGTCCTGCTAAAGTTCTACTTGCAGGGTATACCTCCGCCTCGTACAAACGAAGCTTTAATCCTGGAGAATTACACCAGAGGACGCACCGCATTCGTGCGCACTCTGTTGTATAGGCTGTTCACGGTAAAGTGAGCACTTTTTAAGCCCCTCCCAAAAGACAGTAACCCCTAATAAATATATGTTATTGCAGTCTCAGACGTTAACTTTTGAGAGTGATGAAATGTATACACTGTGTTTAATAGTCATATTGCAATGATTACATTAAAAAGTAGCGGCAAGGTAGAAATTAATTGAAATGAATAATTTAGCTGGGCCTTAAGAAGTGCTCACTTTACCGTGAACAGCCTATAACAGTATTTTGTATAAGGAATATTTCTCACTAGGTGTTACCAACATACCTATTTCCTCCCTGTTTTTATTCAAATTATTCATAGATGAAGCATTATAATTTATGGATAAAATATGAATAATATTTCAATTTAACAGAAAAAAAGTAACTTTTATCAACACAGGCATAAAACGCTTGTGATATATGGCATATGTTGAAAATAACTAAACACGTCATACATAGGGAGATTTTTCAACGGTTACACCGAACTGGCTTCAAGACGGCGCTTACTTTAGTCTACGAGCTCCAGAGCGATGAGCGACGGTGGAGCGGCGCGGTTGGGCTAAGAAGCTTGTGTTGCGAGGCGAAGCGCGCGCTCTGACGGGGCATCGCTTCTCCGCCGGCTTTTGAATGCGCGGCCGAGAATTAACTAATTACGTTCCTCCCCCCGCTCGTCTCGGCTTCTAACAATGGTAACGGCACGTTCCATTCATCGCAAGAAGGCATGAATGGGTGGAGATGGATGGCAGCTGTTGGCTGGAAATCGCCTTGACATTCAAAGCAGCAATAAAAGAAACCCGTAGAAGTAACCAGCAGGAAAACTTGACACTTAATCACGTCGCGACCTCACGGACTTACAAAGAGGGGTCAAAACTGTTATCTCACGTATGAACACACGTGAGTGTAATTTGATCGCCGTAACTGTAAATCAACATAATTTGAGAGCACGGGCACTGCTGGCAAGTTTCGCGTTATTAGGGAAGAAAACATGCTGCAGAATCATTTCTTTAAAAAAAATACAGCAATTATACCCATTTTAGACAGAAAATAAAATTTGATTGGGTTAATATATTATGTCATTCACCAGCATTCAAATCACTGACGCTCACGATAGCAGTAACCGAATCATCAGTGACCTGATCAAATAAAGGAATAGTTACTGATACATGTTGATAGATGGCCATAAAAAGTGCGGAATTTTCTACATGAGATTTTCAAAACGATCTATCGCAAGGAGTATTCAGTAAAAAAAAATGCAGTTTATATTACTGCTTTGCATTGTTACGCAGTTATTGTCGATTGTACTACTATAGGAATTACACAGAAAAATTACACTACGCCCAGATTTGATCAAACCTGTCGTCTGTGATACCACATAAAATTTTTCTTACGAAGGAAAACCAACAAATTAATGTTTACGGATGACGGCTTTAGCAGCATGAAGGCTTTGGCTGGGGACCCCAGACAACGTAACCCAGCAAATAATCTCGACGTTCTAGGCAGGGTGATTATGCTGTGGCTCACCGATGATTTCTACAATATGAAGGAGAAAGGACAATCCATCACTCTTTATTTACACATGCTATAAGCAGTGTATGGTATACAACAATGCTAAGAAGCCATATACGTGAGTCGGCATAACGACCCGGAAAGGCCATTTCATTGCGCCACGTATCCTTTGGAAGCACTGTAGGCTGCATCTCTCACGTGGAAACGATGTTCGAGAATTCAAGCACACGGAATGTAGTTCAATGCACATTCGACCTAGTGGCACAGTTGGAGATAAGTTGGACTCTATTGTCGAAAACTGGGACAGACAACATCCAATCCAGACCCCACAGGGATTTTATGAAACACCTTGAAACACGCGTTGGGTTGCACGACTGGTCAATCCATGTGGCCAAACACTGCTCCTATATCTTCTGTTGTTGCACGATTAGCAGCAGAATGGGCGGAATAATGCTCTGGATGTACTGTGCACCGTTCAGTGTTTCCTGAACGAACACCAGATACGGCCGTATATACTGTGGAAAGTTTATCTCACCTGGTCGATGCGTACACGCAAATGAACATTATCAGCATCCGGATGCTATCTACCCTCGTCATTGGACATAACGCCTCCAGACATTCCTTTCTCTACACCACTGATGGCGGACTGCGGGCAGTGGTGATGCTTGAGTGGACGGTGCTTTGCGGCACCCTTGATTATAACCCTACTTCAGTCTGATGGGACGAACGTGCGTGGTTCTAGCCGACACTTCCAGGCCATTGCTCACTTCTGATGTCATTGTGGTTCGCCATTGTTATTTATAAGATGCGACGATCTAGACGTTCAATTTTATATGGTTACTTCCCGCAACCAAACGTACGGGCAAACCTTCCTTTGAAAATTGGCGCCAAAATCGATGCACTGCTGACACTTCTTGTCGAACGTATGGCACAGTTCTCCGATGTAAGATTTTGGCCTCACGGAAATTCACTCTACGGTCTCGCGCAGTCTCCACCAACGACTTTTCGGGGCCACGATGGCTGAGCGATTAGAACGCTAGCCTCACACCAAGGTGAATTGGGTTCAATCCCCGGCCGGGCCACCAGATTTTCGCTAGTGGGAATGGTGCCGGACGATGCCGTTGGTCGGGTTTTTTTTTTATAATCTCCCGTTCCCCTCGTCCCTTCATTCCGGCGCCGCTCCATATTCCCTTCAATCAACCTCATTGGCTGTCAAGACCTCGCTGTTAAGAGCTGCCCTAATCTCTTCACTTCACCGACTTTTCACACTACAGGAATACAATGCAGTGGCCTCACCATGCGAAAAAGATTGCATTCGGAAGGGCGGGCACTCCAAAGCACCCATCTACGTACAGTAAGCGTACATGGAACCATGGCAGTATGGCAGACGTCCGTTGAACATGGCATCCAGTGGTTCTGATGAGATTGTTTTCGTTATGGCAGCGTTATCTCAAGAAGATTAGTGAAGGCGGAGTATGTGGATTCATAATATATCTCAAAACAGAGAGGAGCGGGGCTGTTCTATCTATTCCCATATCTGTGTGTAGATTACAAGTTTTTTTCTAGTACTTTAAAATGAGCAAAGAGAAGTTTCTTGAACAGCTATTTATTTTGCAGCCACAAATTCAAATAAAATTCGAATTTCTGTCGAAGTGTTTCTGGAGAGGCGAGGCTTGATGTAAATATTAATGAATACATTTGCCACTATATTGACATACATTCCCTTATGTTCAATCTGTGTTTTACATACGTGCAGATGTAAGTTATGGGTAGATAAACAATCCAGATGATTGAATGAAGGTTGGTAGTTGAGATGGTCTGATAAGTGTAGATGTAGCTTCTGGGATTTGTTGGCACAGCACTGAGAACTTTATGTCATTTTTAATTGTGGCTGGCAGTCTGATTGTTGAACGTGTAGGTACAGATGTTCACCAATTAGGATATATGTATTTGATTTGTATTTTAAGTTTGGGATGAAACACTTGGACAACGTTCTTGATGGATTGGAAGTTTTTAGAGAGTCGAATACCACTTGGTATGTGTTATAGGCCATATAAACTTGCAATTTGGAAGACACATTCGTCTTTGACTTTTCCTAGTCTATGTGCTACTTCTACTAGAAAATCCCTCTGGGTTGAGTTGTTCAGCAAACGCTTCATTTGTTGTAGCGATAGCCCCATGAGCAGATTCATTTTGGAAGACTGGCAGTTATTTCCTTAGTACGAGAATTTGCATCCCGTAGTAGTAAGTTAGATGAATTTGTATGCTGGCAAGTTGGCAAAAGCATGTTTAAGAAACCTCACTTGCTGGCGTTACTGGTATGACTTCTGTGCTAAGGTTCCTTGACAACTCGTAATTCCATGCTCTTCAAGCTTCTCCTGTTATTTTGTAATGTTCCGCCATTTCTTACATTTCAATCTACACAGACAATAACTATATGATGCTTGTTAATGAAATACGTAGGCACAAGATGATATTATCCACTGCAACTGTAAGTGGACAGGTCCACATGGGTGTGCCAGAGGCTCCAATGAAGAGCAAGGCCATTAAACTATCTGATATTAGCACTGTTTTACAAGTAGCTGATTTATAAGAGTTTAGATGAGCTATGAGACAAGGATTTCAACACTGATTGAATAAATACATCAGAGGAATCTACCAACTGAATCAACCATAAATGCATTACTGTCTTAAAAATATAATTGGTTTAGGGGTTAAAATATATAATTAAATATTAAAAATTAAAGTAAACGTTCCAGGTACTACTACACTGACAATACACTCTGCGCTATTGTTTTCAGGCGCAGACTTGGTGAAACGACTGTCAGAAGAATTGCGTATATTTGTGACATTATATAGAACAAATTACAACTTATTGTATTACTCACACTTAAAATCGAGGATTCAGAGCGCTTTTAAGAAGACCTCATAAGGAAGTGGTAACATTGTAACTGTGTTACGTGTAATAGCAGATAAACCTCTGTTGAGTGGTTCACTGTATTATGAAATAAGTGTTTCAGCCTGGTACTTCTAGCTTTAAGTAGGTGCAATTTGTTGCCACCGATATTGGGGCATGCGGTAAGAAGAGGGGATAACGTATATTTGCAAATTATACCCTTGGAAGGAAGTTTGAGAACAAAGGTTTGAATTTTCCACATGACAATACCCTTTCGGTAACTAACATGCCTGTGTTCCGTGGTATTGTCGGTGGTGTATTATCCCCTCTAAAACATAATTTAATGAAATCATGCCCTTGTGCTGACATCATACGATGGTGAACGACATATATGCAACTATCGACACAGCAGGGCCAGAAAGTTTCCGAGATATGTTTTGGAATGTTTGTCACGAGGTTTGCTGTTTTCCATCAGGAACACAGACAAAAGAGATATGGTGACATGTTGTCTTCTCAGATTTCTCTGAGATGAATCTGCACACTTACGAGAAGTTATGGTTGTCGATTTCAGGAACAGGCATCGTGGTCTTTAGGATTTCTAAGCCACAAGCTGTTCATGACCGGGCACAGCACTGTATGTGATAGAAAACTTCGAAACCTACTTCTGTAGTACAAACGGTTCGCTGGCATGGCAGTATGGAATACTGTAATTTGCAGATGCAAAATAAACAGTGAAGTAAACTGTGAGTGAACGATATTTGAAAAACAACAGTGATCTAAATTTGTAAAATTTTCAGTAGTGTGATATTTTTATATATTAACATATTGGTTTGTTTAACTCAAATAACTTATTTGATAATCTAATTATGTATTAATTTTTACGAGTTTATTATGAATTAATTATTAATCAGCCACGGATATATAGTCTACACTTAAACTCCAGCTATAATAATTACATGAGTGTATGGGTCATTCCTATATTGGCGCCTTCCAAATATAGGCTCTTTTCTATAGACAAGTAAATAAAAAATATTTATCCTTGTATAAAACTCCTCGGGGGCATATTTTCAGGTGCCAGAGTATCATATCTGTTTTAAAAGTTTTTCTGCCGCTGTTCAAGACGACATCACTTGCCTTCAGAACTCGGCGACATGATAACTTCTTCAGATGGTTATTAAAGCACACTAAGTTACAATCAAACTGTCGTTTGAAAATAATTCGTTCTCAGAATCCTTACAAGTTTCGACGTAGCTGCTAGCCTCCGGTAGTGCTGCTGCCAATCTGCGGTGGGGAATGTTTCGCTTAATTGTCGCATTACTCCGGACTGCCGCAAGGTGGCAGCACTGCGACTGATTGCACCAAAGCCCCGGAGCGCCTGCATTCCCGAGGACCTTACCACCTAGGTGGTGAATTTCCGCCCCCCCCCCCCACCTTTTCAACCACCCGCACCCTCTCGTACTGGTTGTTTTTGCCCCAAATAATAACACGCTTCTCAATGTTCTCTCATAACGGTTCCAGGGTAATGATACGGGACCCTTCCACGGTGATCTTCTTTAGTCTGTCCTGTGAGGCTACCTGCTGTTGTATCATCAACCCCATCCTTTACTATGTGAACAATCTAGTCGTCCTAGAAAATAAATAGGCCTACTGCTTACAATTTTCAAAGTCACTGGTTAGTATTACAGTTATTTTCCTTTCTTGCAAGTTCTCTCCGCGCGTGACTTCATTCAAAGCGGGTAAAACCACACCGTTATGTTGTAAATTTTTACCTGGTAATCTGTCCAGAAGTGTCCATTTTGAGATAGTTCTGATAACTAATGACGCCGAAGTTAGTTTAAAGCCACAAGAGAGACACATACATTATGTACACGCAAACGCTAAGCTTTTTATGTTGAAAAACTTTTTATTTACCAAAGTCTAAGTTAAAGGTATATAACAATTTTTTTAGTCTGTTTTTAGTCGCACAGTTAAGCATGCGAAAATAAACGAAAAAGTTCGCCAACTCCCCTCAATTAAAATGTTTGAAGAAATATCCACGTATCAGTGTATGTATTTACATATTGAGAAAGCATGTATGGTAAAGTGCTTTTCCGTACATATATAATAATTTTCCTAGAGTTACTCAGGAAAGAGAAATGCAATTCAAGTTTACAACTTTTTATAGTGGTGTTTCCCTCTCTACAGCCTGATATACAATCATAGGCAATCAGTTCGTTCGTGGATTGATAGGTTGTCCCGAGTGTAGGCAGCCGCACACCACGGCAATACTCAATAAGCTCCGAGTGTAAGCAGCCACGCACTACGACGTCCACGAACTTACTGTAAGCGCCACAAGCGCTGGCGGTTCGTCTCCTTAGATGTGCCTGCGTTTGGTCTGCGGGCACGGCCCAGCTGGCGGCAGCTGATGTTAGTGATGGCCCGACTGAGTACAAACTGTTATAAAAACATTCGGCGAGCATAGGCCAACGCGCAACTGACAATACGGAGACTAATGTCTTTAGCACGGCATCAGACTGCGGCAGGCTACGCGCTTAGCTACTTCTCCCCTCGCCGGCCGCAACCCGCCAAAACTAAATTCACCCGTCGGCATTTGTGGCCGTTCACGGTAAAGTTAGCACTTTCAAGGCCCTGGTTACTTTTTTCTTTCAACCATTTTTTATACTCTACCTCCCTTTTTAAATAAATACTGCAATGTAAGTAATAAACACAGTGTGTATGTTCCGATACACTCTAAAGTTAACGTCTAAGGCTAAAATAAAATATATTGATTGACTATTATTACAAATGAGAGGGCTTTCAAAAGTGCTCACTTTACCGTGAATAGCCTATAACAGTACTTATATACTACGCGTGACAAGTGTTTCATACTATGTAAGAGGTTAAAAAGTTTTATTAAAATTTAGGAAGTTTACTTTAAAAAAATAAAAATGAAATGTACTATAGTGTAGCTGTGTATTTCGTTTTTAGCAATAGCTCGGGGGATCCTAAAAGTACCCCTTATCAGAAGGGCGCTATAACTTGGGGAACGACCAAGCTCAACATGGTAAAGGGAGAGGGAGAGAGGCAGCAGGGTTGATGGTCGAGGTGGTTGCTCGGTGCAGGGCGACCGGGTTCACGCAGGACCGACGCAAGGGGTCGCGTAATTCCTGCAATAACAGCGGGCCACTGGTCCTAACAGCTACATCCTGACGGGCGTCCACTTCGCCGCTACCCCCTTCCCCCGTTCAACATGAATCGGTCTTCCGTCGGGAACGTAATTTCATTCCGCCTTCCCCCTCCTCCCCTCGGGCATGGGACACGTGGCCCGTAGAGCCAATCTCCGGAGGAAGCTGTGTGTCTGCGCCCGCCAGAGATAGCCAGCAGCCAGCCCCCTGTAAGTGGCACAGCGGACCACACACAGTCTTGGTCACAACTCCCCGCACTAGTCTGCATACTTCCCAAATACTCGAGGGATAGTAATGGTATAGGCTATTCACGACAAAGTGAGCACTTTTGAAAGCCTTGCTTGAGATCTACTTGTATGCACGTTGTGTATTATTCCGCCTTATGTAAAATAACTTTGCCACGAACCTCGTCACTTTATTCATGCGTTGGTCAAGTGAAACTGAAATTATTAGAAAAATAATTATTTTACAAATCTGTTCATTTGTATACTTCGAGGCATTAAATAAAACCGAAAGCGAAAGAGATAATTTAAGTCGACACAAATTATTACCTAACACTTTTTATTCGAAGTTAAGGATGGAACTACGTACCCTCCATCATTACCAACTTTACTGGGCGCATGTCACTCAGTGCTCCCGTTAAAATTTATGCAGGTAGGAGCAGTGACTTTTTTTCAAAGGTTGATTTCAAAAGTGCTCACTTTATAGTGAGCATCTTTTAATAATCATTATCATTTCTCCTTCACACACGCTATTCTTCTAACCGGGATCTCAAGGAGCACGCCTATAAATGATAAGGATTGAGCAGAGTTTAACATAACCACCTTTTACTGGAAAATTACTAAACGTTATTGTTTAGAGTTTTCTAATAACAACATTTGTATAAAGCTATAGACGATTCGCGGTTTCTTCACACTTTTTGAATCAAATCTTTGGATAATCACCTAATGTATGACTGTCTTGGTTGTTTTCTAAACTTGTCATCTGTCGTAAGAGTTATATGCTCATGTTTACGTGAAATTACTTAATTTTTGGATAAATTAAACCTTTACTTTTATTTTATATATTAATTATAATATTTCATTTATAATTATTATAAAAAAACATTGAGAAAATGGGTGTGTTGGTAATACATAGTAAGTAATAGTTCTCATGCAAGATATTATTACACTGAGTGCGCACTAATACAGAGCGCTGTCTATTTGGTGTAATTCCCTAGACTCGGTTAAGCTTTGTTTGCATGAGGCAGATGAATAATCAGAGCCGTAGAACTTTAACAGGGCTTCGGAAATGTTGGAACTAATTGTGAATGGACTATACACGCATGCATAGAAGTTAAGTTCTTTGAATGCTCTGCAGTATAAACTTCACGAGAGTCAAAATAATTTAAATAAATATTCGGTAGAATTTTTCGGGATACAAATTTCGGTCGAGCGAGAAACTGCGCCAATGTTTGCCTGGAACGAGGGTGGGGAACCACGTGAGATAAACACGTGCAGCCAGTCAGACATCAGCGCTCCATCTTCTGAACACAGCTTATAATATATCAGTCAAATACTCTTGGTAATTGATACCAGAATCACATTAATTCAAACCAAATGTGTTGACAGACAACAAAAAATAATAATACATGAAAGTTCTGTTATGTTTACTTGTACCCGTAAGCAAAATTTTGACGTATCACAAATAATTACAAACACTCAAGCAGTTTTAAACACTATTTAATATTTATTTATAAAATATTTCTGTATAGCTGGCAAGCATAGAATGACTAGTTGATTTCACAGCCGTAAATAAAGTTTGACCACAGTAAAAAGCAAATCATTGCTCAAATGATACAATTCAGTTATAACACACATCAAACTTCAAAGCACCAGAAAATTTTAAAATGCCTACAATAATTAATTTGCTCCTATGCAAACAACAGTGAAGTCAATTACAATTATCAGAAAACTTTCATTACCAAATGATAGTCTTAAAAATATATTCTTTATCTACACTCATTAATTTTCTTAGCATCCAGTTTAATTAAAATTTCCACAGAAAAGGAAGGCAGCAACCATTTTCCCATCAAAGCCTCCAATCCCATAAAACCTATTTAAAAATTGACAGTAAAAAAATTACGTTAGGAGGCAGTCGCGTACGACCCATCACAGCTCCGGCCGATAGAATAACCATAGCTAAACGACACAGCAAACAGTCAAAAAAATCACGCCCCAAACGATAAAATCGTCGAAACCATTGAAACAACAAACTTTGTATTAAACTTGGGTGGCGAAAAAAGCCGTTTAAGACACGTTACACAGGGGCCACAGTTAACGCGACACCATAGTTATACCGAAACAACATTTAGAACGGCGGCCAAAACCAAACCTAGAAGTGGAATAGCACTATTGCACACCCAAATGACTACATAACCATGCCACACAAAGTACAAAACCTTTAAATACCCTACTGCAAACTATAAACTTTTTCCACGACTTAACGTTTAATATGCCCCATCGCTTTTTATCGTGACAGGTGAAGGTGTCAGCTTAACATCATCGTCAGCGTATTAAGCTCAGCTGAATGCGGTGAAGTGCGGCATTCCATACAGTGCAGAATGGAGAATCCATGGTAGTAAACTGGCTTAAGAGGTAACACCCAGAGAAGAAGACAGTGCAAGGTTTTAAATGAACTACTACGGCCAATCAAATCGTTACGCATGTTGGGGAAAAGGGGAAGGCGGGGGAGGAAGAAAAAAAGGGGGGGGGGAGAGGGGACCCGAGTGAAGCAAAGAGTATACCACAACCACCGAAGTAGATGGCGCTAACGAACTTAACGCAAAGGCCCTAACGTCGCAAAATAATTGCATATTCGTATCAAAATGAAAACTTACTGTCCTAAATTCAGCCAATATTCGCAGTTTTGAGACCTCGTGATGGTAAATTTTAATATTGCACGTACAGCAGTATCATATACTTCTTTAGGTAACGTCAGGCTGCTATCACAAACCGGCTTTGAGATTTATGTGTAATATGTAAGTAAGACTACTTCACGTGTTAACATTTTTACACGATTTAATGTTTTATTGGAGTTTGTATATCAGCTGAATAGATTTTAGGGTCAAGCATTCGGGCACACAAACACACACGTGCGTGTACGTATATTTTTATATGTTTATACGGAAGCACAGACACATACTTACACAGTTATATACATATTTCACTTTTTACAAGCGGTAACTTTGTTATTTATAGAAAAGTATTAATGCCAATTGTATTACTAAACGTCTCCGTATGTTTCACAACCTTGTTTGGAAATGCAAACAGTCATTGAAAAATTATTGTTACGTTTTTTTTTTACACGAGCACACCCAAAGTAATACTGTAGTTTTGGGCCTCATGGATATCTAGTTATAGATAACTAAACTGTTACGATAAACCCTACATTAGTTTCGCTATATGCTCTGATACAGTGAATCGAAGTTAATGAAGAGAATGCGGATGCATCGAATACCGTATACACTCACCTGATATAGAGGCGACAATTGCCGTATGTTAATATCTTCGATTTATTGTTTTTAGTTACAATTCTGGAGTGGCCTTGCGACTGTTACAGTACCCACCCAGTATCGTTTCATCACCCAACCATCTATGAGCTACTAGCACATTCTACTACGGTCAATATTTTACTAACTACGCCAGAAATAATAAGGGGCATTAGCAACATACCTATATCAAAGTGAGCTGAGAAATAATGAATCTCCCGTAAGACATTCTGGAAAAAGTTAGCAAATAATTTGTTTCAATTTGAGTTTCGAAATGTATTTCAGTGTGATGCACTTTCCATTCGTGTCATATTCTTATTCGTAAAAAAAAAAAAAAAAAAAAAAAAAAAAAAAAAAAAAAAAAAAAAAAAAAAAAAAAAAAAAAAAAACTGCAGAAGAATATTAACATTTACATTAAAATCTGAAATGTTGCATGACAAGTAATTTTGACAACGTATCATTATGTTCCTTCCATTACTGTAATATTCGTTTTAATTTCTGTCTCATTAAATGTTTACAGAGTATTATACAATCTATTTATAAGTTTTGTTACACAACATAGACAGCTCACCTACCCAGTTACCCGCAGAGCAGATACCGTTGCCCGGTGGGTTTTATCGGGGTACTCGTGCTTCCCCCACCATTCCATCGTAGCTCCATCTTCTCCCCACTTTATCCTGACGGCTTTAGAGACCTCTTGTTATAATATATAAGCGCCTGCCGAAGTTGTCACCTACTTAACACAATACTTCCCGCAATACACTTCGATGCTGCGGGTTGCGGGTAGCTTCTTCGTAGGGACGCGAGGTGTCAAACAACAAATTGGCGCACAGAAAGGAAAGCTCCTTCCTGGAGGTGACACGCTGTATATAATGCGGATCGCTTACAGTTGAAGACAGCTCACTCAGCTACATTCATTAAGAGGCAGGAAACGAGTTAACTTCCTCTCCTCAAATTACGCCCGCCGCTGAAAATCAGCACAAAGAACAGGAGTTAATTGCGTCTAAAAATATCGCAGCAATACTAGAAGCGGCAAAAATACGATACGGACTTCTTGCGACGGGACGGTTTCATCTCAAAACCCTCACTAGTTTTTTGAATAGCTCTTCTATTAATTTTTTTGCCATGGGGCGCAGAGGGAAAGGCCGACAGGATTTTTTTATAGTTATGCATATAATCGTAATGAGAAATCTATTAATTATATTTATTATCCTCAGTCACATGTGAGGAATATTAAATAGAAGTTAAGATCTGTAACTTTTCTGAAAATGCATCAGGTTGTTTCTTGCTGTTCGTGAAAAGGCTCATCACGGGAAAGTGAGAACTTTTGAAATCCACATTTGAAAAAAAAATCACTGTCCGTAACTCTATATGCATATGTTACCGCGCAAACTGTCGTGCAGGTTGACAGTAAGTTGGCAGCAAATTAAGTTAAATAGTTCCAAGTCTTGACGTTATATTGCGTGTGTAATTTTTATGTTTATGACATATCAAGGTTATTATTTTTACTTTATACACGAATTGTCATAATATATACTGTTCACGGTAATGTGAAAACTTTTGAAATCGACCTTTGAAAAAGGTCACTGCCCCTACCCGCGCATATTTTATCGGGAAAATTGACTGACATTACACCCAGTCAATTCGGTAAAGGCGGAGGGAAAGTTCCATTATTTAACGTTGAATTAAAAAATGCTACGCATTTGTTGGTACCGAATTTATTTATTTTTGCTTTATTTTTTTAAATTGTTTAAATAAGTGTAACTGTAAAAATTATCAACTCTGAAAAATATTTACCTTACTAATAATTTCACAATTTTCGCTTGACCGACGCAAAAATAAAGTGATCAGGTCCAAGAAAAGGTTAATTTTACCTATTGTGGAAGAATACACAGTGTGTACAAAAGTTTGTCTCAAGCTGGGCTATCAAAAGTGCTCAGTTTACCAGGAGAAACACTTTAGTATCACGTTTAGTTTTTAAACGATTTCACGTTTTCACTTGACCAGTGTATGAATAAAGTTATTAAGCCCATACCAATGTCAATCTTACCTTGGTGGAATGATAGAAACTGAGTAGAAAAGAAATCTTATGCAGGGCTTTCAAAAGTTTTCAACCAACCGTGATCTACCTATACAGAATGATTCTCAATTACACCGACAAACTTCGGGAGGTGATTATTCATGAAAAAGTAAAAGGAAAACGTGACACTTTATACCTAAACCGAATATTAAGGGAGGCACGAGCCCTTAGAAAAACTGGATTTTATGCTGTATTTGTGCAAAATATCGACTCTTACGTTGAAGGTCCCGATAACATACAATATTGTTCCGATACCTGTCATTGTATTTTACTTCGTCGCCGATATTTTGCACAAATACTGTTTAAAACCTCGTTTTTTAAGGGCCCATGCCTCCCTTAATATTAGGTTTAGGTATAAAGTGTCACATATGTTTTCATTTTGCTTTTTCATGATGAATCACCTCCCGAAGTTTGTCGGTCTAATCGAGAATCATCCTGTACAGGAATTCACAAGATACGTGACGTAGTGGAAACGTTAACTGAAAGTAGTCGCCAACAGTGTAATGTTAATGATACGATGAACGTCACGTGTGATAAACGACTTAACCTTGGACCGTTCCTCGTCTGTATGTCCACACGTCCGACTGTCCTGCGATAGTTACAGCGGCGGCGTGTCTGATGACCAGCCGAGCGGCGCGAGTAAAGCTCGAGATTTGGCACGTCCTCTCCGGCGCCGCGGTTTTAATCAAGTTAACTGAGTAAGTTAGTTTCCCTTTTCACATCACGGGCCGCGCATTAAGCAGGGTCGTTCATCGCCCGCGAAATTAAACTGCCGCGGAAACGTGGCCGAGGGTTCCGCGTTCTTACTCACATCTCGTCGGGGTTTCCCCGAGATGCCGATCTCGCCGCCAGTTTGCCTTGATTAAACTGTTTAAGTTATTTGGCTCACGAACGAAGTGATTAGCCAAGCGTGAAAGACATACGTAACAGGAGCGTGGTAAGGTGACGCCTTAATACCAGGAACTTCGTCAGCCTGTCTAACTAAATATGATTGCGAAGAGAATTCGAGGTCATGTTTCTGTGTGGATCTAACTCTTCTCGACCTTATAGATACATTCTAGCCACGATGATCTGAAATAAGTTACTGGGTTTCGTTTAGTTATCTCGTGGCAATTACTTCTCACCCAAGCTAAGCCGTTAAATTGTGTTTGACACAGACACTTAAACATATTTATTTAATTTTTCCATTTTAAAATTATACATACGATAACTGAGATAATAAAAAAAAATTAGGTTCGACGCACTTCTGTTACATTCTTGGTAGATGCACGAAATTGATAAATAAACATTGAACATTTATTTTAAAAACTTACCTAGTAAAGATCGATACTAAAGTTGTTTTATGAGTGTATTGTCAACTAACTACCACATTAGGATTAATGGTGTCGATTTGCATGATTTGAGAATTCCAAAATGCAACGTCAACCACCCCTGCGGAATATTTCAGACTATGGATATTTGCTTTTAAATTTGTCTACCAAACAATTTAATTATAAAACAATATTTACCTACAAAATAAATATCTGACATTACCAAACATTATCGAAGTCCAAATTTAGTTTTGCTCATAAGTTCCTTCAGAAGGATGGTATGAAACACCGCCATGAACGTAGTTGGTAACACTTATAACCCAAAATGCTGTGGTGTTGTACTGTGGTGATAACTGAAAGCCTCAGCCGCTGAGAAAAATGTCTCAATAACCCAGTTACTTTGGCACAACCTATATTAAGAAGCCTTGGCGTGTGCTTAAAAGTACAGAAGGTTTAAGTAAATCTGTACCAAAAGTGACCTACATTTTTCTGAGTTTTACGATTACGTTTTTTGTTTATAAAAAAATTATAATTACTTTATAAAACGCGTATTTTTCAGACTGTGTTATATTGGGAAACTCATAAGAACGTTACGACTGTTAAAAAGCAAAACTGTCATAATTTTATATTTATCTGAAATAGTGTTAAATGTTAAGCACAAATTTCTTTTTTGGGAATTTGAATGTAGTTATTAAATACTTGAGTGATAAAATTTAATCTTTTCTGTTTGTGTGTAGCGATATATCTCAAACACGTGATTATCACCGCCTATTCTCTTTGGTATAAGTCAGTATACTGGGAATCGAACTTTAAATTCATCTTTGATATTCTAAACCTTATTAGATTCACTTCAACTTAGCCAATATTATCATTTTAAGAATAAATATTCAGCAACATGAGATATGTGAAAACAGTGTAGGTTAACTAGCTAAATTTTCTAACCATTTTACCACCGATAAAACGATTTAACTCTAACCATTTTATCACCAGTAAAATAATTATATTTCTTGTTCTATGGTTACTTGTAAGATGGAGATGCTGACACACTAGCGAAGTGTTTCTCAACAAAGAGAAAGTGTTGCACGTTCCAGTTATACCTTAGCGCGCACACACTCCAGCATGTGGCCTGTTACCTAGAAATTAACTTAAGAGCACTCTTAGACACACTAAAACTCCAGATGCACAATTTTCAAGCCACTCGTCATTTTGGATTGACATTCTCACATTATTAGCGTCTGGTTTATGTATAAGGTAGACACAAAATGAACGTTGAAAGTGTGTATCAGGGATGTAAAAAATACGTTAGATCTGGTGTTCAGGTACTTTCTTACCTATATTCTTAACAAAGAAAACGTTTGAATTATATTACATATCCTAATGCCATCGTACGGGAATCGTCAGACACTAACAGTGGAAGAGTAAAGATGAATGTGCAGTCCAGCTAGACGGAGTCGGTCAGTTACTGCTTCTAGCGAGTCAGACTGGACAGTAATTGGACTACCAAGGACCATCGAGATCAGAACGATGACGCCATGTGACGGGGGTTGTCGGGGTTCAGCAGCGAGAAACGGTGAGTTGGGGGGGGGGGGGAGGAGGAGAGGGCAAGATGATCCTTGCGATGTGCAGCGTGCACTCCCAACGCCCTCCACTCGACGGCCAGATGAATAATAAAACACCCTTCTCCTTCGCCGTGAAGGGTCCTCACTTCTCCGAGCTCCCCGGAGGAACAGAAGAAGAGACAGCCGCCTGCCTGCGAGCCTATGAGAAAGTGTGTGTGTGTGTGTGTGTGGTTTGTGTGAGGGAGGGGAGTGGTCTGGTGGCTTCGTTCCTGATTATTGACTCCTCCACCTTCCACCAGCAGCGCTGTCAGCCCTGATCAGGGTCACCCTCGCCCTGCCCCACCTCCCCATCTCTACCTAATATCAACATTACCCGCCCACGCACCCTTTCTGGTGTCGACCGCGATATCCATCACAGAGACTGGTGAGGAGGTTCGCTTGTTATTGAATTCTTCTCGTGCGAGGTCGCCAGCCCTCCGTCCCATTTCTCCGGACTTTATTGGAATACTCCCAAGTCCCCGTGGCTACGGGGATATCTACATGCATTATAAGCCTTCCTCCAGGAAATTCCGCGCATATTATCATCGCTTTCGCACGAGAGCCTTTAGAGATGTGACTGTATAAATTTATAGCCCGTACTTCCTTCCGGGCAATTCTTGTAGCAGTGAAAGGATGGGACCCCTTCAAATGAATATTCTCTTGTTCTGCGATACGCTTTGCGAGAATGCGGAAGTATTATATTTTCCGATAATTGCTTTTAAGTTTTTTAAGTCCAAAAATACCCTAGCGATGGATAAAGAGTAAAGTACTGCCACCTAACTAATAAACACAACACAGAAGGCGCGTAAAACACCTCGAAGAATATTTTTCGTATATAACATTAATTTAATCTATTAAATGATCAAAAAACGTAACTTAACGTCTCTAGAAATATTCGACCTGGATTTGTTTTGAATGGTGCACACGTCTCTTACAGTGAACTTTGATGCAGACTTTGCACCAATTATCTTCCCGTCTGAAAGTCCGCTGAAGTGTTTGGACGGCAATAGCACAAATAGTGCTCGATTCTCCTCTGTATGATTAAAGAGAACGTGACCTACACCATTTTCAGGCATCCCAAATAAGTCGTGTCAGATTCTGCAGCGGAATATTTGACTACCGTAAAAATTTGAATTATTGAAATATTATGTAATTTTGCTAACGTGGATTAATCTAAAAGTTGAAAATTACAAGTGGTCTACCAACCGAATCCGTTTCTTTCCCCCTCATTTTGTGCAGTTTCCCAAACGAATTCGATGGTTTACTCCCCTGAAATTGTCAAATTGGTTAGCATACAGACGACAGTACCCAGCCGTTCAATTAAAGCCTGAGAGTTGGAAAGGGGGAGGGGGTAACGGAGAAGAGAGACTGCTAAAATATGTCAACCCGGCGTATTTATAACTTAATTGCACCCGAAATCTAGATGGTTATTGAAATTTTGTGTTGTGTACCGAATACTGCTGCGGTAATTTTTCTCATAATTCATTATTTTTGTAACTAATATCTTGTAGTGTTGTCAAAGAATTGTTTAAATATTGTCGTCAGTTGCAAATTACATACTTGGCTTCATATTTCTCGTTAAATTATATTGGGTATATTCCTGGATCTCTGGTAAGGCAAGGAACAGGCACCGGTAGAAAATATGGCTATTGTAAAAATGAGTTTTGAACCATGAAACTCCATAGAAATTTAATTTAGAGGTAGCAGAATTTCTGGTAACTTCTAATCCATCTAAATGTTAAAATTTTCGACTACCACATCACACAGTGTGTGGTACACAAAAGATAGTTTCTTAATTAGAACCTCAGCAATATTTGGCTAGTTTCTCTAACAACTATAATTGTTATAAATAGCAAAAGCTTCTAAAGCTCGTACTGAAGTTTGGCTGTCCTGCTCTTCCGTTAACTGTTTACATAACTGATATGTAGATGTTCAGCTGCAGATTTTTCTTATTGCGGACGTTCCAAGCTCCGTGTTAAATTTATTTTTCACAACAGAAAACTTCCTGTACTCGAGGGTACCGTTTGACGTAATTTAACAGCGTGTACTCGCATTCAGTAGCTAAAGAGGGCGTGAGACAGGAATGAATGAATAACACAATATTTGAAGTCTGCAGTTTTGTGGACTCCATTATAGAAGAAAAAAGGAGGGGGGGGGGGCAGTCCTACACGACGGCTTTGACAACTTCCTGAGCAAAATATTTGCCAGCGTTATGCATTCCGCTGGCAGAATATCCTGCACTGCACATAAAGGTACACAATTTGTGCGTCAGAAATAGCTGATCAGAAATACATCACCGGTGGCGTAATATTTGCTAACAGAGTTAGTCAAAACTGTAATTTAGGATTATTTTTTGTTGTTTCCCTATATCGATCTGCAGGTTTAGATTATCGTGCTTATTGTAAGTATTTTCGTGCCACGCCATCTTAATGTGGTATTTCGTTTATAGTCTATTTACACTTTTCTTAACTCAAACTTGTTAAAAAAACACCCCATGTAAGATGTGTTTCGTTGTTTTCAGAATATTGTACACATCACAAGCTTTTTATACTTCCGTTAACGTACAAGTATTTCATTCTTGGTTTAATTGAACTTTTACTTATATGTTATATATAAATTGCAAAATTTAATTTATAATTATTGAAAACAGAGATGAAATATTTGTGTTGGTAAACCTAGTATAGGCTGTTCACAGTAAAATGAGCACCTTTGATAGTCCTGCTTAAGAACTACTTGTATGCACGGTGTTTATTCCTTCGCCTTATGTAATATCAACATTGCGATGGGCATCATCGCTTCATTCATGCGTAAGTTAGGTGAAACTGCGGGATTATTAGAATAGTAAATATGATACAAATATTGTAATTTTTACACTTAGATGCATTAAAAAACAGAAAGCGAAATAAATAAATAAATTTATTACAAATGGTTACCTAACACTTTTTATTCGAAGTTAATATATGGAACTACTTTCCATCAATCATTACCAACTTTACCGAGTGCATGTAACTTAGGGCGCCCGTTAAAATATATTCCTACAGACGCAGTGACTTTTTTCTAAGGTTAATTTCAAAAGTGCTTACTTTATCGTGAACAGCCTTCAAGTAATATTTTTCATGCAAAATTGTATTAAACTAAGTACTCACAAAATATGTGCGTTGTCCCTGTGAAGTAATTTTCTAGACTAAAGACGCTTTGTTTGTACGATGTCGAGGAATAGCCTGAAATTAAGACTTAAGCAGGGCTTCAGAAAAGTTCGAAGTAACCGTGAATGAACTACCCGCTATTTTATTTCATGATTGTCCAGGCAAGCTGGTTGTTCAGCATGTTGCGTCTCGCAGAGAAGCCTGTGTTTGGGTTCTAAAGGCTGTTCACGATAAAGTGAGCACTTTTGAAGTCAACCTTAAAAAAAAAACACTGTCCATGCATTCATATACTTCAACGGGCGCACTGAGTGATATTCGCCCGTAAAGTCGGTAACGATAGATGGAATGTAGGTCCATAACTTAACATCGAATAAATAGTGTTAGGTAACCATTTCTGGTAATTCAAATTATTTATTTCGCTTTAATTTTTTCAATGCATCTAAGTGTAAAAATTAGCAGATTTATCAAATGTTTACTTTCCTAATAATTTCACAGTTTCACTTGGCCGACGCATTAATGAAGTGATGAGGCCCATGACAATGTTAAATTTACATAAGGCGGAAGGATACAAAACGTTCATACAACTAGATGTTAATCAGGGAAACATGCTCATTGTAACGTGAACAGCCTATACACCTGAACTTGCGATGCATTTGGGATTGCTGGAGTAAAGAGCAGGTGCCATCGCAAGCCCCACGGTGTGCATGCTTGTGCTCGGTCGTCTGCAGCAAAAAGCTGGATAACGTGCGACTATCTAGTTCACAGGAACTGCCCCGCAGTAACCCCGCACTGGTTTGGCACGGGAGGAAAATCCCCGTCTTTAATTGTTAACTCCAGGGCGTGAATTATCCACCCCACTGCCGCTGGAGGGACGGGTACCCCGACTTTTTTTCCCCTCCCCTTTGTTTAGCTTGTTCTAATTACCTTTAATTCCGGTCGGCGCTGTCTGGCTGCCACCACTACGCGTCGCACATAATTGTTTCCTCTTGGCGAGTTAACTTAGTCTCAGCGCGGGGGGTTGTTCGTAAGAGAAAAGTGCACGCGAGAAAGAGACTATTCCGAGGGGAGACGATTTGTATCACTCCGTGGAAGCGCTGTTCAAATGCCAATAAATACAGTTTAGCAGCTAAGCTGCTTTTACTTCGCGCCTAACTTAATGACGAAGTTAGTTTTGGTTTTGCGGTAAAGTGGGATGCTTTACCGTTAGCCGTTGTTGTTTTTCATACAGAGTTTGAAACATCAGCACTTGTGAAGGGTTGAAAATATTTTTGGATTAAACATTTTCGGTACCTCTCAAAGTATATAAATACTCATTTTGATTGCACAGAGCCAATTTTCCTAATACGCCAGTTATTAAAATCACAGGGCACGTAACTGAGGTGCTCAAATTCCCGTAAGTTTACCCAATTCACATTATATAGTATTTACAAAAAATATGTCTTTGAATAAATTCGTTAAAGTGTTCTTTTGTTAACTATTTCAAAAACAGTTTTTTTTTTTTTTTTTTTTAAAGGAATCTTAGCTGCTGGTTTTTGTTGCGTCGTAAGTTTCGACACGCGTGTAATAACATATTAATCGGACATGACGTGTGGCAGCGAGCAGTAAGTAGAATGAAATGAAAATATGTAGTCTACGCTGAGATTATAGGTGGTTCACGATAAAGTCACCATTATTAAAATAAACTAAAAATCACTGAATATATTCTAACATAAGCAATGACCGTGATACTTCCAGTTAAGTTGACAGCAAATTAAGATAAATAGTTCCATGTTTAACTTCTTACTAGTCGTAAAGTTAAACATTGTTGTCACTTGCAATTGAAGAGGATATTTCAAGAAGGGCACAACTGGCACATGTGTCAATTTCAACTTTATCATAAACTAGTGTTTATAATGTGGAGGGGCGTCTGTATGTGGAAGGAACGACCTAACTGTCTGTTCGAAACACTACACGAACGGTGTCTCAAATACTGGAAATATCAAGAAGGGCCCCGTTACTGTAAATGGGCAATTACTGACCTATATGCTTTAGTAGTGGAGTCTTTCTTGAACGTTACAACGTGCCACAGTTTCGTTTGATTGGTATGACTGAAATATTCTTGACTTGAAGCTCGTTTTAGTTGCTCTTAACATTGAAAAAGGTATATATTACTTTTTCCGCATTGGTTGGCTACCTGCGTCTCTCGTATGTGCATTCAGATGTTGCTACCATTCCTCCATTATTCAGCATACTGTAATTGCTCTAGTAAGTGGAAAAAAAAACAAAGAAGAAACGGCCAAGATGTATGATGAACATATTCTGACCAAAAAACGTAGAAATGAAAAGTTGTGAAAGAAAATTGTGCGCCAGCGTTTAAAATCAGAAGGGAAGGGATATATTAAGACAGCTGGAAATGTTACTGCGAGGCAGTAAGGTGCAAACTGCAGGTGTGTCTAGGTTATGAATGTTATATCACCAGGATAAATCATTGCCTCGTCAAAACACAATTATAGCAGAAAAGTACGTTCGCCTAGGTTAATATTTATATTATTGCTGTCACATTTACAGATGCAAGTGGCACTGTTTGGCTGTATTGCCTCCAGATGCTACAGAGGCTATATTAAAACGATTTAACGATATTGATGACAAAAGCTGTCGAGACACATAAGGGCCTACTTGCAAGTTTGAATGAAAACTAGCAAAATACAACGTTGTAAAGTGAAAGGAAATACCGAAAGCTAATTTTCATTATGAAGTAAAAATCCTTCATAAAGCATGTAGATTAAAACCTAGTACATTAAGTGCACAACAGACAGTGATGTTGTTTTGTATTATTTTATGTTAGGAATGGCGGCATGGCCCACAGTTTCTGTCGGGAAGCATTAGCAAGTCTGCATGGTATAAGCGTAGTACGAATACGGTGGATTGGGGAACTTCTGACTTGTAATGTGAGTCCAAAGGATCAGTGTGGTAAACACAACAATAGACCATAATGAGCAAAACACATGTGACACTCCTAACAATAGGTGAACATATCCGTAGCTTCCCATTATATGTTTGCCACTATGATCCTTGTGGTAGAAAAAAGCGTTACCTGCAAGCTAATCTAAATATACTGAAATGTATACTCTGTACCTGCAAAAATACCACCCAGAAGTTTATCTCATTCTTCCTAACCCTAACAAAGATGCAACGAATATAAATGTAAAATGTTATGTTGCATATCACTTTTACAAAAACTATTTCCATGATAACTTCAACTGCTCCTTTGGTAGGCCCATGTCAGTTTGTACAACTTGTCAGAAACAAGGGGGGCTTTAAAAACAGATCTGGATGTGCACAAAGCAAAGTTAAAAGTAGCTGAAAATCAGGCACAAGTAGATGGAACTATGAATATCCTTTGTTTTGATTTTAAGCAAAATACGTATTTTCCTCACTTACCCAAGAATGATGTATTTTATTGCAGACAAATGTGACTTCATGTTTTTGGGATTTATTCTGGCAAGACACGACAGTATACAATATATACATGGCCTGAGAGCACAGCTAACAGGGGTTTTAATGAAGTTGTTTCAATGCTCTTTCAATATATAGAATATTAAATACCTCCAACTGTCAAAAGGCTTCATATTTTCACAGATGGCAGTCGAGGGCATAATAAAGCATTACGATGTTGAGGTTTAGGCGGTCGCTGGTAATAAATGGAAGGTTCACTGAAGTTCTTCACCATTTCCCAGAACGATGACACAGTTATTTACCTTGTGACCAGCACTTTGTCGTGGTTGAAAGAAAACAAAGGAAAATTGAAAGAGCTGAATCTTTTGAAGAGTGGAATAGTTTAATAGAGGAGAGTTATCCTGTTATAAGAGTGGTGAGGGATATGGTGAAGAACTTCAGTGGAGCACTTGCATACTATTACAAACAGACATTCCGATGCGAAGGCTATAAGTTTATGATGAGTAAGTACAAGCTTTTTGAGTTTAATGTAAACCACAAAAATACAATGCAAGCACACACAACCTTGAATACGTTGGTCACCGATGAGTTTGAGATGCTGAAATCACACATAGATATTATTAGTATGCCCGAAGCACCTGTTTATGTTAGTGATTTCCCGATGAAAACTAAGGGATGTTTTCAAACTTCCTCAGTATTTGAGTGACGAAATTAAAGCTCATTACTTGTAGCTTAAATCTGACAAAATACACACTGTTAAAAATTTCCGCATATTTACGGAATGTTTTACGGAAATGTACAATGTATATACGGAAAGGCAATCCGTAATGACGAAAAACGGAGTTAGGTCCGTAAATACAAAATACGGAAAGTCTCCGTATTCCCTTTGGCATCGAGTTACGGGGACGAACAATGCCGATTACACGAAGCTTTCTTCGCCACTGTAACAAGAAAATTATTGTTTCTGCGGCAGTTAAGGTTATCCACGCGACTATGACCTATTCTTTCAGAAATAAAAAATAGCATCAAGCGTCTGTAACATTTGGAAACACTAAAAATACACCAAATTTTATAGAAACTGAATGTTTGCTTTTGTCTTTCGAAAAAAATATAGAAGTTACACCACAATTTTCAAGTGGGATTTATAGATGAATGGTTAGGGCCGTGGACTGGTAATTTTTTGACTCGGCTTCAAACCGCGCTTCACTACAAAATATTTTAACTTTTTAAATATATTTTTTATACGTGGTAAAACACCCACATATCGAAAATTAAAGAAATTTTCATTATCTATTTTTATTTTAAATGGAAAGTACAGAAAACTAACTTGGAAATTAACGGAGAGGTTCCCTGAAATTTACGGTAAGTCAGTTTCTGAAAATCAATTTGTCCGTAATTTTACGGAGAGTTTACGGACAATTCTGGATAAATTTTTACTAGCACTTTTCCGTAAAATGAAGGATTTTTTTTTAAACAGTACAAGCTCAGTATAAAAACAATGGGTCTGATAATGAACTGATTGATTAAGTAGTGTCTATGATGTTTATTGTTGCTTGTCAGGCCTCAAAGCAACATCGGTTAGTTAAAGTATATATTTTGTACAAAGTATTGTGAAAGTAGATATTTTGTCACCATGAGATAGATAAAAAACAACCATATTGCAATGTTTAATCGTCTGTAGAAAACGTTAGAGTTTTTATTAAAGTGCAATATTTGTGAAAATGTGTCCCTTTATACATCCTCTTTCCAGTACACTTTTCACACATGAGGATAATGCCCTAGTTTGGGAGGAAATCTATTTAATGTCTCTCCTGGAACAAATAGTTTTCTGATGTTTGGACCCTTCTTGGAACATCCTCTATTCAATTCAGTTTATTTTTGTTGTATGCAAATGAGAACAAACTTTGACGTGACTCACACATCTGTGTTTCTAACTGTTTCACACCATCACCTGCCTCACGCAACGTTCAAGTTAGCTGGTTCAGTGATTTTTTCCCCTGTCTGCGTTCATGTGTCAACAAACAGTAGTTCATGAACAAAGTGGTTTTAAATGTCAGTTTGTAACTTCTGGAATAAAGTATTTATTAACGTAATAAATAAAACATGTTTATATCCGGTTTGAGTAAAGTTGCAGTGTTTGTTATTACTTTCTGCTGTATTTCAACGCAGTTTCTCGTCACAGAAATTCTCGAAATTTCCTATAATATGCCGACCTGAAAAATGTTTTGCTTCATTAAATTTAAGTGTGTACACATTTTACACCTCGAATGAACTTGGAGAAACTTCGGATGAGCGTGTTTTGTTATATTTGTGAAATGTGTTGAAATTCTGAAAGTTTTAATAAATGCGTATGTGTTATTTATAATTTACGTGATTCCCAATTTACGAGTTGATACCTCAGCACGCATGTCACTCGTTGTGAAACAATAACGCCACAAAAATGTTTTGTACTGCACGTGAAACATGCCTTTTGTGTTAGGAATATATCAAAATAGTGTTACAACATCTGTCCCAATGGTTTTATTTATATGAGCCGATATATCGTACAGGAAGTACTAGTTTCCACGACTAACCTTCAGGGTAGGTAATCTGGGGGAAAATTAGATTCTGCATTAAATGTGTGAATGCAGTTTCATGAAAAACACTGTCAATCATCGTCTAGGTATTGTGTTGTTAGTATTCTGGCAAAGTTACGTTCATTTAGTGTAGGTATTTAAATTTTATAAGTGAAACGTTATCTTTTTTTTAAAGCAAAGAGGTATGCTTTAAAAACTGTGTGGCTGGACGGATTTTCACGAAACTTGCATCGAATGAGAAATATTTTTGTTGAAGTATGCTGTAAAAATGTGGATCAATTATGCTCATCTATTGAGTTCCATGAATATTGTTTCGTTACTTGTAATCTATTAGCAACCCCCGCCATTTACTTGTGCGTAATTTTGTATTAAAATATTGATTTGTGACCTATTAATGAAATCCAATTTGCAATGTAAGGTCAATAGGTAGTCGGGTATAGAAGTACTTACAGCATTTTTTAAAAATAATAATATAACAGGCTATAAAAACCAAGAATCCAATATGGCAGGGAAATGTTCCTCTTAAATGTCCATGATGTTTGCTGCTGTGTTGCACGCTTGTCGCTTGAACGAGTTTTGACAGCTGAAGCCATTCACGTTGATTTCAGAGAATTTCGACGGCCCCAGTTGTTTTACGTGCGAAGATTTACTAGACTGCTATAATCTATTCACGGTTACTTCACACTTTTCTGAAGCCGTGGTAAAGTTCTACTTCCTGGATATTCTTCCACCTCATAGATACAAATCTTATTTAAGTCTATAGAAAATAACACCAAAGGAAACTGCACCGAATTCGTGAGCACTCAGTTGTAATTATATTTTGCATGAGAACTATGTCTGAGTACTAGACGCTATCAACACACATCTTTTCTCGCTGTTTTTCTTCGTATTCCTTATAAATGAATTAATATAATCTGTAAATGAAATACAGATAAAATTTCAATTTAACGAAAAATAAGGTACTTTCATGTAAGGTTTGATTCAAAAAGTGTGAAGAAACCGCGAGTAGACTATATAGTCGAGACAAACGCGTAAAATGATCGTACGCGAAAATCTAAATTTCACATGCCCTGCCGAAATGCTACATATAACACACGCCATATATTTTTACTCTAACACAAAGTTGTATGTAGCCTAATCATGATAACTTATCCTCATGGCGCTCTAAGAACTGTCTGCCGCCGTATAAACTAGCTGTAGAATGTAACACATTTCGCGCATGGGCTCTAGCCTGTCCCAGTTTTTCTTGCACTCTATAGTTCAAGTGAGAATGAATCCACGCATGCACGTATCTATCAAAGTATGCATGTACACAAGCATTTATCCATCAATATATTCATGCATGGATTAATGGTGTATTATTTTACGCACGCGCTTGCGTATGTAAATACTAGCGAGCTTCACGAGGAAAAAAAAAGGTTGAAGCTTTGTAATTTATTTCTTCGTAATACATAACATACATGGTGCCACAAATGAACAACATTGAAGGTTGGGGTAAGAAACATTTAGTTGAAATGACCTCAATAAATTGGGATATTAAAGAAGTATAAAAAATGTATTGTTAAAAATAATTTGAAAATTTTTAATATTGTTTTCGTGTTGAAAACCTAACCAGAAACTTATGCTTGGGTTAGATATAAAGGTGATGAGGGGGTAGAGAGCCCACATCATAGTGAAGATAGTATCAGGGAGCAAATATGGTGTAGTGTAAATGCCAGCTGCGTGGTATCAATCTCGTATATAAAATGAATGGCTAGTTTTTTTTCCATTTGACCAAGTTGTTCAGAATAAGGTTAGCACGCTGTTTATATGTGTACATAAGTGCTTTTTTATTATGTTAATACGCTTTTTCCAACCGTGTTGTAATGCAACTACGAGATTATCAAGGAAAGTATAGTTTTTTTAATTTTTGTAAAAGCTTCGGTTTGTTGAACCAAACGTAAACAAACGCTACGTCACTGTTTCAACGCGCGATTTTGACTGTACTTATGGCATTTCGTGAGTTCGTGCTTAGTACTTGCTTAGAAAATTTAAATAAATTATACATAATTTTCGACCCATAACGATATAATCAATTTCGATCATAAACCCAATACCTGGAAAGAGTTAAATTTATTTTGTACAATGAAATTAATCGAGGGTGTAAGGTGTTGGTTTTTTTAACTTAGTGGCAATGGTGTGATTGAATTGAATTTTGCTTTAAATAGTAATTAATCCATTGTTTGGAGCGACTAGTAAATGGATCCTAAGTTAGAAAATATTAGCAAACAAATAAACATGCAAAAATGTCGCCAACTGAACAAAAACGTACTTACGAACAGACATTGACCGAAGGCTCACGAGCACACAAATAATAAAAAAATATTCAATTCAAAATAAAATAATAAAAACAAAGCTATTTGTTATAGCACAGAAAAAGAGGGAGGGGGAGGGAATTCACGAACAGACGGAACTAAAAACTAAAAGTATTAGCGCGCGCGCACACACACACACACACACACACACACACACACACACACACACACACACACACGCGCGCACACACACACACACATATACACACACACGGATGAAAACGTTTTTTGGTTGCCCGTTGTTGACGACTGGTCCACTCATATCCAGATTCTTACGTAAAGTTTGTAACTAAGGGGCTTTATGCACTAACTACTTTTTTTTAATGATCGGTTGCTAATGTTTTCTTCTCATGTTATGTATGATTATTCCTATGGCTCTGTTTTATTGCCACCGTAGGGAATGGATAAAGTTCAGTTTTATCACGTAATTTAATTTATAACCGGTTAACCCCGTCCAAGACTTCAGTTGAGAACCAGATACACCGCATTACTAAATAAGCTTGGTCGTGACGTAGTAAATTGTACTATTCTAGGACGCTGTGACTTGTGAGTATAGATCAGTAGCTAGAGATAATCCATATAAACATATATGATGAAATTTTAAAGGATTAAATTAAATTAAGAGAGTTAATGTATATAACAGACGCTTACTGTTCACCATATTGAGATCGGACACTGGCTAGGAAAAAGATGTGAACTATAGCGTTAGCAAGAAGAACTTCGTTAAAGACGCCGGCACCGAGTTACGCCCTAGTTTTGTTAACTGATTGACGGTGTAGGGGGCGGGTCGTTGGCAACAATGGGGTTACTCGGGAACCATGCCACTTTCCCACACGGTCGGTAACTGCGGTCATTAAGGCACTTGTTCCTCTTAACGAGAGCCGAAGTCCCGCTGGTGAAATATAGCGCCATTACTTACCAGCTCATTACCGGACCGCCCTGATCGCGCCGCGTTTTCTAGGGGTGCTCCTAACACGGCCCGTGAGATATGAGTGTGTTCATTTAACTAAGTACGTGCTGAGGTCCAAGTTTCTGCCCTCTAACCTCCCCCCCCCCCAACGCCCACCACGGCAAGTGGAAAAATATGGTAAAAGCGGCCATCTTTATAGGACAGAATTTCGGTGCACCGTAGACAACATGGTGAATTGGTCGTTGGAGTATCCCATCCTCCAGCGCTAAGGTAACAGTTTGGCGCGGAGTGTTATCTTTCGCCATCGTCGGACCTTACTTTTCTTTAAGAATAACAATTGAACTGTGAGAATAAAAACAGCTCGTCGCCAATATATGCTTACACTACTGGAGTTTCATATTCTGTATGAATATGGTGGAAGTATGGTTTCAACAGGGCGGCGCAACTGTACACGCAGCGCGGGAGTCAATGGCAATAGTGCGTGAACTTTTCCCATGGCTTGGAATTTCATGTTTTTCAGACATCAGATGGCCAGTGACGTCCCCGGGCCTAACATGTCCCTACTTTTTCCTTTGGAAATATTTTAAAACGAAAGTACACGCTTCGAAACACCGCAATATCAAACGTTCATAGTTTCATACCTCTGATTGTCTTCTGGAATGAATTTCTCCTAAAAAAAATTGGGATTGGCTGTGTTGGGCACACGGCCGTCTGTGGTTTGCGTGTATACGTCTTCTTTGACACGCTCGGACGCCTTGATGTTTATTTTACGTTCCCGGCATAGCTTCACTCGATCATGTGGGGTTTTATGGATATCACTGGATTGCTTTTGATTTCTGATTTACGATTTCTGTATTTCGACTTGGCTTTTTGACGAGTATAAACCGAAATTGTGTTAAGGTTTCTTAATTTTTTTTACATTTAACTCATACAATTTCACAATAACCAAGCCACACAAATGTGTTTATTCACACAATCGATTGATCTTGACGAGAGCTGCCGATTGAAACTTAAACGAGCGTCGTAGCTTCTCCTAGTCAAAAGTTATACTACGCGGAAGTTACGATACGCGACGAAACTAGCTCAAAATTGCGCCCCCCCCCCTTTCTCACATAATGCTTCGCAGTCCTCACTCAACGTAACATATTCTCTGATCCTTTGGCAATCGAGTGGTGTAATTGGATTTAGAATGCAGAGGATAGATTCGGAGTTGCAATGCCAAACTGTATCTCCCGATGTTGTTATCATCGGATTTTCTGGATTGCCTCCCACTTTGGTTTCAAATTTAAAGACGCATTCACGTCAATAAACTGTTACATATATTCTCTCAACTACCATATCGAAGGAGTAATCACTTTAGCCAGATATGAAACCATTTTTCTACACAGCAGCAGAAAACAAGATTACTGTGACTATAGTAACCGTAGTAGTTATAAACCGTTTCTAAAACAAGCTAAGGTGTACTCAACACTAGGAGCACATCTAAAATAACATAACGTGTGTAAACGTGTAGGATTTATTTCAATCGCTACAATACCCACCGAATAAATAATTAATCCCAACAAACCTGTTCATATATAAATACATCCACTTGAAAGCTTTTTTAAATTTGAATGCTTGTATGTAAGCTGTATTTTAATTAATTAATTTTAATGTATTATTGTTAAACACCTTTTTTATTAGGTTTTCATTTCTTTTGGCATCTATCATCGTCATTTGTAATATTTGTGTTAACATTACATGGTAAATTTTAAATTGTGTATAATCGGTTCACTATGTTTGCGTAGAAATATCTACAACTAATGAATGTCAGTAATTTGTAAAACAAATTCCGGCACAACTTAACACCTGCCCTCCCCTCAAATATTATTATATTCAGCCTTCCTCAGTTGTTAGTGTGTGTACACCAATCATTTATCTGTTGTAGAATAAATGACAATGAATGATAATTGTTTAATTTTTAATTTGATTCTTCGGTCTGTGCTAAAAAAAAATGCCAGGAAACCACACTTTAAGCAAAAAAAAAAAAAAAACCAATTTTTCGCTCCACTTGATATTTTAATTTACAGGTGGAATCCAAAAATGAAACCGGCGGTCTCCCTTGATTTCTGTGAGAGACTTATTGCACAACATTATGTAGTTCTTTTTAGTGCTTCATTTGTTTGGCTACCGAACTGACTCCATAAAACTATAAGCTCGTATCGAAAACTTCAGCACAACGTATTAGGTATAATACTTACACGATGTTTTCTCCGTTTTGGAAACTGCAAGGGAAGTTTAGCGAAGACAACAAATTCTACCCACGGTAGGCCTATGCACATTAGACACTGTCTCAAACCGACTACAATTTTAAAAATGTAACACTCAAGCGAAACAAAAATTTGTATTATAAATATTTCTGGTCCTAGTGACCACCTTGAACATTTTGTACAAGCATGTACAAATTTTAATATGTCAGCCTTCGTTGTATGTAGACGTCCAATAATATTCGTGAAACTAACCTCAGTAAATTACCTGGTACTTTGTATTTCACCTTTGATTCGAGGCACTATTTGTGAGAATTCATTAATATACATTAATCATAAGTATGCGTATTTTTATCGGAACAGATTTTTTCCTGCCCTCAAACGGTGACCTTCGGCCCTCTTATTACTGAACGGTCATTAACGCTGTATTACAAGATATTACATGCGACTTAAATTTACCTCATTACTTGGTCGGTAGTTTGTGTGTAGAGATGCATTAGGGCCCGGTTGTATTTTATGGGCCGCCGGGCTCTCCTCAGCGTTAATAACGCAGAAGACGTGTCCTCCCCCTGCCTCACCCCCCTCCACCCCCAGAGTGCGTCGGGGAAATATAAAACACGCGTGAAATTAATGAGGGGGATGAGCCGGAGAGGAGGTGATCGGCGCTCAATTTGAAGCAGGTCCTCGGCCGCAGCTTCCCGACCTACATCATTAAAACGTCTTAAGTAGCCTCCTCATTCAACCCTCTTCCCGGGCTGGGACGTATTATCCATTCATTTCCCGAACCGGTTCGCCGCACCAATTAGGCGGCCTCGCCTCGGACAAGCCACGCAGCCTGCCTCCCGACGTGAACTATTTGCAGTCGGAGTAAAGAAAAAAAAAAGCTGATTTCAATAGGAAATTACCGTGGACTTTTATCAAGTACTAATATCAAATTGATTACCAAAAACACCGGATTTGAACTGAAATAAATATTCATGACGTTGCTTAATTGCCGATCTTCGAGGCTCTTAGAAAGTAAATGAAACGTGTGTTGGTCTCGCAGCTTGATTCGATCTGTCGTGTCGACACTTCTAGACCATCCCGAAACTTGCCTGATTCTTCATCGTGTATGATGGTTGCCAGTTTCAGTTAAAGTAGAGTGGTTCTCATTCTGAGTCATACGATCTACGAGCCCTTGGCTCCAACTTGAGAAAGAAAACAACCATGGCATTTTTTTTTTTACGGGAAGAAGAGCTTGGTCCAACTTTCGCATTTCATGACTGTAGTCGTGGCGTTTAGTTCCAACTTAACCGCGAATGAGAAATTAAATCCATTACGCGTGGTCTGTATATTCATGGCGTGTAAATAAAAAATGGGTAGACTTAAATTTTAAGTAGTATTTTTAAGCCCCTCCCTCGGAATCTCACGATTATCTATAATACTGAGTTGATGAAAGAAAATGACTTGGTCTGGAAATTTTTCCGCTGAGAGCGGCAAAAAACATTCACTGATTTGGTTTAATCAATGATTTCTTGGTATTACAGTAATCCTCGGAGAACCCCTGTAATTTGAATGCCACAAAATCTTCATTTTCAGTCGAAAATATTTCGCCCACAAAAGTATACATTTAACTAAAGCATCGCTCTTAATTATCACGCTCTGTGGTGAGTGGAGAGATTCGGGTCTTGAGAGCCGATGAAGGTGAAGCTAGATTGATATGGAGCAACGCCGAAATCCAGCGGCAAAGGAAACGGGAGATCCCCGAGAAAACACGCCAACCAGTGGCATCGTCTGGCACGATCGGGAATCTATCCCGGTTTACCTAGATGGGGTGGGGGTGGGGCTTAGTCTAACCACTACTCCACGGCGGCCCCCACGCTCTGGAAAATTAATTAATTTTTTAATTACGTTTATTATTGCAAAGAGGATTTCTATGAATAGGACGAGGTTAACTGTTTTGGTGAAACATTTTTAATTACAAAATTCACTTTAGCAATGGATGACATACAGTTTGCTGGAAATGTACATTAGAAGAGTGAAATTGTTTAGAGACTGTAACTGAAAAACACCACCAATAAGCTTATGTAGCCTCTCCACAAAAAAGAAACAACTAATTAATTATAACATTATAGTCCTAAAGTTATTTTTAGTAGTAGCATAAGCCGTTGATTTTTTTGTTTATTTATAATATTTTTTAAGTGCCCCGAACAGCAGATAAACATTAGACGTTCAGGAACGGGGAAAAAAATCGGCCAGGACCTGTATTTAGGAACCATCCGAGCATTCGCTTGAAGTAATTCTGGAAAACCCTGAAAAACCGAAACCAAGATGGCCGTACCGGGAGTCGAACCCGCGTCCACCAAATAAAAGTCTAGTGTCCAGTGATTTACCACTGCGTCACCTCGCTCGTAAGCGTAAACACGAATACACTGCAGATATTACAGAATGTACTAAACTAGGACATAGCGTCTGCTTAAAGCTTTTCAGGCGAAAATCTGCAACCACCATAAAACGTGTCATTGTCATCAAGTTTTTTTTAGTGGATCACTGAACTTATTATGCTTTTAATTTCGTGACACGACAGCATAAATGCAATTTTTTTTTAAGACGGATTATCAACCAGCACGTCGAAATCAATGAACTTTGTTGTTGCCTCTTGTTATATCAACGCAAACTCCGTCGTTTGCAAGTGTTTCACCCAGAAACGTAGTAGCGAAGGATTGGAATATCTGCAGACGGACAACGCTGGTTACACCCAGTCATAAAATTATTAGTTAATGTTATATCCGTAAGGATTATGTATTAGAGTACATGGTTTTGGATTAGTGTAGAATACGGGCGTATGTAATGAACACCTGCGAGGAACTTGCGTAAAGCGTGTAGCCCACGTATTTACGTTGTATTTAATATTCAGGCGATGAGAATATAAAATTCTCGAAACCGATGATACTTACCTAGGAAAGTAACATAAGGAAATTTATTCGTTAAATTTTAAATGATGAATAATAATTTATTGCAAAACACCCTATTATACTCCACCGTTACGAGAATTTAATGCAGAATAATGTGGAGGAGCATATTTATTTGTCTGAATTTTAGAAGCGTGTTTGGCAAATTGTTGCAGAATTTTTTTCGTCCACACATTATCAGGCTCTCACGATTTCGTTTTCACATGATTTTTAATTTAATATTTCCAATAAACTCGTGGTCCAGCTTCAGCCGTAGAAATCAGTCCATTCATGGTTACTTCCATTTTTTCTGAAGTTCTGCTGAAGTTATACTTTCAGGCTATACCTCCGTCTCATGCGGACAAAGCTTAACCGAGTCCAGAAAATTACACCAGATGGACATCGCACCAACTTTTTGTGCACTCAGTTTAATGATATTCATCACGAGAACTATTTAAGATACTGCAAGTAGGCTTTAAATTTAAATTTATATGCTTTCGCTTTATTTTTCTGTACCCTGCAGCAACGCCTTCGTGTTATTCCGTTACAGTCCGTTTATAAAATAAAACAGTATTTAACTTCACCATAATTACAATGTATTATCATACTTTTATTTTCTTCTACCCTCCCACCTAACGTGACTGTGGACGATTAGCATTGGGGTCAAGAACAATAAGAGAAGTTCTGCGAATGGCATTGGCTAACTTATTTTCTCTTTCAAATCAGCTACGGGCAGCAACTTATTAACCTCTTCCGAATAAAGGTAAAGTTAATTACGTGTTTACTCGTTACTTTATTTGCGATTGGAGCGTCAGTAATAGGTTTCTGTTAACGTAAACCATGGTTATTGCCTTCAGTTACATCGAAAGAACTTACAGTACGTTTAACTCGCCCTTTCATTATTTCTGATTCAAATGTTGTCTCTCGAACGTTTCTGCAATTCCTAAGTCCAATCCCATTTAAAACTTTCCGATCTTACACCACTAAGTTATTTTCGTAATTTTTTTGTGGAAACAGCAGTTTTATTAATAACTAGCTGAACTACCTGGCATTACCCGGGTATTATTAATCTATAAAGGCAGGCTATTCAGTAAACAATAACGTCTTATAGTGAATGTAAACTAACCTTCATGCCATAGTATCCGAAAAGGGGTAAATATTTTTTAATAATAGCATTATGAAGCATTTCTTCAATACACTTAACGTAACCGTTATTGACTTAGGGTTTCTGTTACAATAGCCTACAACTCCCAATTGGCCCTATTATGCAATATTATATTTGCAGTATGGTAAGTAATGAGCATTTTGTAACAGTACACTTTCCTGAATACCCTAGAAGTAGACACATACATCCACCAGATTGAATACACATTCGAATCACATTATTATGACCACCACCTGCTAGAAGTGCCATTTGCAGCGCGTAGCCCATGACGTATGGTCCGTGACGTGGGCTGGTGAAGCGGATATATAATGCGACCGGCAGGCTGGCTGGATGTAAACAGTATGCTTCTTACTGTCACGGGTAAGGGAAGCGATTTAACCGTGTTGCAAAAAGGGATGATTATCAGTTTTCAGGCGAAGGGTGGCAGCATTTCGAGACAGCGACATTTGTGAACTGTTCACGTGCTCTATGGTAAAGATCTATCGTAAGTGGACGAATGACACCATTGGGAATAATCGTCGTGGAAACTGCGGAGGTCCACGCGCCATTGATGTCCGAGGTGAACGTCGACTACGATGGTGCTTGAAGGCCAACCGACAGGCTACAGTGGAACAGATCACCGTCCAAATGAACCAGGGGGCATCCAGACACGTGTCTACCACACCAGTTCAGCGAACCCTTCTGCGAATGAAGCTCCGGAGTAGACGGAGAGTGACTGTGCCCATGCTAACACAGGTGCATCGACTAAAACGACTGGAATGTGCTCGACAGTATGGCGAATGGGCCGCTGCTGATTGGCGAAAGGTAGTCTTCTCCAACGAGTCACGTTTTCAGCTGTATGTAACGGATTAACGTCAGCGTTTCCGGCGAGAAACGTTGAAGAACTAACACCCTGCACCCATTGTTGGACGAACTCAAGGCAGTGGGGGCAGTGTTATGGTCTGGGTAATGTTTTTGTGGTATTCTCTATCCTTGCGGAAGACTCTCCTGATCGATTTGTTTATGAATCCATCCGCGGAAATGATGTCCACCCGTACATGATGATTGTTTTTCCTCGGGAGGGTGCGATCTTCTAACATGATAATGTGCCTTGCCACGCGGCTAGAAGTCTCCGCACGTGGCTGGAAGAGCCCGATCAAGACTTCAAAGTTCTTCCCTGGCCGCCAAACAGCCCCGATCTCAATCCAATTGAACATCTGTAGGACCACCTCGATCGTCGTGTTCGCCGTCTGTCTCCTCTGCCACGCACCCTTCAACAGTTGTGGGACGCACTGCAGACAGCACGGCTCCAGATACCCGTGGAGACCTATAAGCACCTGACTGAGTCACTGCCAGCTCGTCTAGCTGATGTCTGTACTGCGAAGTGCAGTTACTCTGAATACTAGCAGGTAGTCATAATAATGTGATTTGACTGTGTGTTTTAATAGTGTACTGAATAGATGAATTTGTATTCCTTCTGATTGTGGAACTGTTAAATCCCTGGTTTAGCTAGGCATATTATTAATCATAATAAAAAAAATACATTCTTCAATGAAGTAACATAACTTTAATGACTCAGCTTTGAAACACTTCAGCAACAGTATAAAATTCAACAATGTAATAATAAAAATGAAATGTGGTAACACACCCATGAAAATGTTATTTTGTTTAAGCGTGACAAAGCAAACTAATTTCGTCACACTTAAATTGCAAGTGTTGCATTAAAACTAAGTTTGTGGTGGCTGTAGCCTTTTGTTTGATTCCGTAGGTATGCACAATTACATGAATTATTGTACAATAATAAATTCCACAGCGCACGCAAAAAAGTTACTATTTTATAACCACAAAACCACGAGGAAGAAATGGGAACAGTTCAGATTGTACATCCGCCTAGAGGTCAGCACTTAACGGGCCTGCCTACCAATCTGGTAGTCGCGAACTTAAAATGGGGAATCAATGTTAAACGAAATGCCTTCTCATTGCATCAGTTTTAAAGATAACTATTTCAAACAAAAAAAACGTTGACGCCATTTTCTCGGAGAATATTGCTACACAAAATTGTTTTTGAAAAAAAACTGTCTATCCATCTTTTCTTTGTTATATGTAAATTTCAATATTTACATTTTATAAAAAACATATTAAATAAAAAAATTGGCAGAATATTTTAACGTAGCATCATTACGTAAGAAATTTTACGTAGAATACTTTTTGTTTGAAATAGTTATCTTTAAAATTGGCGCAATGAGAAGGAATTTCGTTTAACATTGATACCCCAATTGAAGTTCGCGGCTTGCCGGCTTGGTAGGCAGGCCCGTTAAGGGATCCTTGAATTTAACGTCGGGAAGGGATAAAAGCAGTTGATAAAGATACACGATCCCGTTTATGGGGTTTTAGGGCCCAGTGGGGTGCTGGAACCAATTTTGGATAAAACAATATTTTAAGTTAGGTACCGAAGGGGCATCCCTGCCAAATTTGGCCCAGATCCGCCGAATGGCTTAGAATTGTATAGAGAACGGACATATACAATACTAACTTGAAAGTTAATAGAATAACGTGCCGTCTGCAGATCGACGGGAACAGGCGCTTGCCGTGTATTTAAACAGCGTTGTATTGGATTCGTTATGACTTAGTGTGTTTGGTCGTACAGTGGAATGTCTGACTCGCATTCGAGAGGTCGTGAGCCTGATCGCGGTAGGCTGATCTTGAGATGGGTTTTCCTAAGTGGTTTTCAGTTTCCCTGCAGTTAAATGCATGTGCAGCTCCGAATAAGGAGCCGTCTCAATTCTCCGCCCATTATGTTACGACCCTGAGTAACCTACGGGCGCCAAACTCAATCAATTTTACTATTATTCGTAGTGACAAGATGTCTCGGACTGTAGGCTTAAGAACGTTCAAGAGGCTGACGTTATTTTTACATTGCTAGCACATCACATAATTTTTCCTTGTGATATTAAATGTGTCAAAATAAGCACGGGGATGGAAGTAATTCACTTCCAAATAAAATGAAACGAGTTGTCGGAATTAAATGTACGTATTTCTCGGATAAATCTCAAAATTGAACAAAATCAACACGTTATTGCAAATTTGCCATGCTGTTCCCTGATACTTTCTCATTGTGGACATCGCCTCTCTCTGCCCTTTGGAGGACGGGCTGTAGTTCCTCCGAATCTCTTATTCCAAAGCTCACTCTGGTAGAAGTTACTACTTTAATTATTTTCTTATCGTCGCATTCTGGTAAGAAAGAGTTTGGAAATAAAGTTTAAGTAAAATTAGCTAGAAGTTAAACCCTTACCACAAATGAACCAACTGTCGTATAAAAAAACTGCAACACACCACACGTGACCTCAATGAACTTTTCAGCTGAAAACAAACTTTGTGTTCAAATATTATTTTTAATTTAGTACAGATCAACTTTTAAAGATAAAGTTCTCATATTTGCGCTGCAAAAACATAACGAATGTTATTCTTTGAAAGATTTGGTATTTTTTCACATTATCATGCATCACAAAACAATCTTCAAAATCTAGAAAAAAATAGGCTCTTGAAGAGTCTTTAGATCTTTAAAAGTGTTACGTTCATGTTGTTGTAATTATGTAGCAATTATGTGCTGCTACGTAGGAGCAATGATGAGGGTATTTGAAAGGCTGAGTCGTACATATTTGGTGTGCATGGTGGCCATCACGTGCAATGAAACGAATTATTCTCTTGAAAAACACTAGTTATGTTTGGAGACGTTGCTTTGTGAGTGTATTACTTCTTTTGCAGATTAGTATAACTTGCAGTATTTACAGTTTTAGGAATATTACCCCCGGTTCTATGTAAATTAAAATAGACCGGTGTTTTAAAAAATGAGCGCAGGGAATACCGATTAGGAAAAAAAAACCCTTAAAAACCAAAGAATTCTGAGACCGCTAGTTGAATGCCACAAAGTTTTTCCCCCAGCGGGTAGGGCGCAAAGACAATACGACTATCTAGAGTAGTTTATCACCTTCTATGGTAGTTACTTTTCGGAAGAGCGAGAAGATTTCCAGTTGTCTGGTGACCAAATTTTGCTTTGTGTAAATTCAGCTGATAAGTAAAACTGGTATTCTTCAAAACACTGTAACGCGGGCTCTGTTACGTAGTCTACTCCAACAACATTATTTTGGGAATCAGCATATTCTTTTTCCTGACGTTAGTACACAAATAATCAAATCATTTGAATGATTGCTGTTCATGAGTATCCGGAAACTACCCACCATATTTTGTAAGCGTTTATGTATATAATTCTTTTGTGTTCTGTTACTGTATTCCTCACTCGTGACATTTCATAAAGCCATAAAGGAATTATGTACTTTGTCTCGTTTTCTTTTTGCGCACATATTCATTCACGATCCTAGTTCACTTCCTGAAGTTTCACACAATGCTGAAAAACTCTGTCCAATAATACCCACAGGCGAAATAAAACATTTCACATTGTGAAATAAAAAGTATTGCTTTAGATCCATTTGAAATATCCCACAGCCTTTCAGTATGATCTACAGACGGTCATTATAAGGAAATATAAAATAAGGTGCGATAATATAGATCATCTAGGGCCGCTTAAAATGGGTGCAAGCATTAAATATTTGTGTGTCAGTTGTCGGAAAAGCTAGACACAATCAACAGACGTCATCGCGGCAAGCAAATTGGTCAACAGGCGACCCCGCCCACTGTTTGAAGTGTAAGTAGAGCTGGTGGTATTCAGTAGTTCTCGCAGGCGCTCACATGCAGCAACTTTAGCCACGACTCCCTCCGTCATTGCTTCAGCGCCGTAAGTCTGTGGTTCGGTGATGTGAAGTGAAGATATTTCGGCGGCTCTCAACAGCAAGGTCTTGAGAGTCAATGTGGGCGATTGAAGCGAATATGGAGCGACGCCGGAATGAAGGGGCGGGGAAACGGGAGATCCCCGAGAAAATCCGCTGACCAACGGCATCGTCCGGCACGATTCCCACTTGTGAAAATCCGGGGATTGAACCCGGTTCGCCTTGGTGGGAGGCGAGCGTGCTAATTTCTCAGCCACCGTGGCCCCCTGGTTCGGTGATGATAGTATTTTTGGTCGGGTATCTTCTTCCTCCAAACTACTTGAAGTCGCTTTTACAACAATGGAAAAACAATACACAAGAAATCACGTCAACATAATGTTCTTTTCCCAAAATGGAAGATAAAACGCGTCGTAGATAGCAGACAGTTACCCATTCACAACACAAAGCTTCAAATTTTCTAAAATAACCTACTCCCTACTGCAATTAGCATTCATTTTGTATGACTTAAACACGGTGTTACGTAAAGTTGCCTCGTTTGCAGGAATTCTTCGTTATTTTGTCATAATTTGGATTCAGAGTGATTACTGACAATGCTCGATTATATTAAATTTATATTTTAAGAGTTGTTTAGTATTTTTGTGCTTAGTTTTCATTGTGTGTTATCTGCTAGTTGTAAAAAGCCAGGAACGTATTTATATTTTATCAATACGTTTCTGCCATTTTGCAAGCAGAAAATAACACACAGTGAATTTTAGGCACACGAGTATTAAACACCTAGCAAATTGTAAATTTTCTGCAATCAAACTATTCTAATAATTCATTTTAAACTGAAATTATAACACGAAAATGAAGCATTTCTGCATAATAGAGAGCTTTAACAATCAGTTCACGTAAAACCCAGGATCTTTTACAATAGAAAAAAACGCCGTCATGTCCTTTATTTAATTTTTTCTGTGTCAAATAAAAATTGCCAGGCGTTTCTAACTCAAAATATCTGGCCGGATGTGATAAAAATACGACTGCGGCACGTTTTTCATTTGGCGAACGTCTTGCAACCCTAGATTCAGTTCCAGCACACTGCGAGGCTTCGCAAACGAGTCCTCGGATGCCGCCGCAGATTTAATTCGCTCCCCGCTCAAAGCAGCCGCCAGAGTCTCGTTGTAATTCCCCGGGCGTCTTAATTCATATCGCTTTGTCTCCGTGCGACGGGAGGCGAAAACTGTCTTCCCGAAAGACTGGCAGCTATCGTCTGGCGAGGATTGGTGGTGCCGTAGATGGGGGGGGGGGGGGGGGGGGCTCAGCGTCCTTCCTTGTCGGGATTAATCATTTTAATGAGGTCACGAAGGCGGGCGACCCCGTAATTGGGAACCGGAGGGAAGATTTGGCGCGCGGCGGATGTGCTTGCCCCCCCTTTTTTAATAGGTTTGTTGTAATACCATTAGTTTAATAGCGCAGCTCGTGACCGCGCTCTGCCAGCCGGCCGCGGGCAATTCGGCGCATTTTACTGCTCTCGAGGACCCACTGGAAATAATACACGAAAATTATCACTGTGAGCGGCGTTCTTGTAATGCGATTTCTCGGATTACTTTGCTGGCTCTGTAAAGCCCCTGTCACACTATCAAATTTTCGACTTCAACTATTTTTGACAGTAAAATTTGAAGATGAAAATCGGCCATCAAATTATTCTTTCCAACAAATTTTATCAAATCATTTTGAATGTGTTTGAAGATGTGTCACTGTCAATTTTTTTTTACCTGGGGAATCTGATTTGAATTATGATTTAAGAATGATTTTCGTAGTACTATATTGCTTTTGTTTTGCCGTGCAGTCCATTACAAGAAGAAATGTTAGGAATGTTGTAATTTATTTTCGCTTCTTTACTAAATTCAAATTTTAGTTATCTCAGAAGTTTCCTGTACGAAGAAATTTAATGCCTCTGAGTTCGTAATATTATGTGCAATATTCATTAAAAATAGCATTTATGTCCAGGCAGCATTTATATAAATTAATTATCTCCATAACCTATTTAGTTTCCAGCAATTGTTTGTTATTTTAAAGTTTCTTGATTTCCTTTTTTGTCGTGCACCATTCTGATTGGCTGAATCCGTCAAACATTCAAGAAATTTTAGAACCGGTCTAATCTTCATATGTTTGATGGAAACTGAAGCCACCTAATTTTTTCAGACAGAAATGGCGGCGTTTATGACGTTTCAATGATGTCACTATTGTCCAACTTTAGTTGACCAAACTTATTGGAAGCAGTTTGACGGAGAAATTTGACAGTGTGACAGGGGCTTAAGTGAAAATGAGACAGGTCCTGGTTCTTAGTTGCGAGGGGTTTTGTCACTGCGCCAGTGTTTTATTATAGTCCATTTACAGTTTATTCACTATTTTTAAATCGAACCTTTGAAAAATCACCCCTTGTATAACGTGTGAGTTTCTTTGCTAAATGTGCCATGTATCACATGCGTTTAATACTTCTCTTAACATATAAGTATCTTATTTTTTGTTAACTGGATCTTTCACTTGTATTTTATCGCTAAATTATAATATTTCATTCATAGCTAATGTGAATGTTACTAGAGAGAAAATACATATGTTGTAATGTCTAGTAAGAAATAGTTCTCACGCAAAATATTATTAAAGTGAGTGCGTAGGTATACGGTACCTTGTTCCTTTGGTGTAATGTTCTAGACTTAGTTAATCTTTATTTGCGCGAGGCGGAGGAATATCCTCGAAGTAGAACTTAAGCAGAGCTTCAGAAAAGTTGGAAGTAACCATGCATCGTTAACACCACTGAATTTTCTGAGGAATGTTGTTTTTATGGGTAACCTTCCCCCCCCCCCCCCAAATCTATTTCTTGGGTTTTATACCATTTTTAAACTTTGAAACACGAAAATTTCGAAAATACCCGTATAGACCCAACTAGTTATCAACCTTACAGAGCAGTATAGACATAGCGACTTGTCTACGAACTTGTATTATGTCAAAATATTAATTTTTCCAGATTCTGGCCGAATTAACATTGTGACTTAATTATGGGTTCTTAGTTTCCTTGTCTTGTCTGTGCTGCAATATAAGGACAATAGCTAAAGGCTGTTCACGATAAAGTGAGCACTTTTGAAATCAACCTTAAAAAAAAGACACTGCCCTTGCCTACATATATTTAACGGGCATACTGAGTGACATACGCCCAGTAAAGTTGGTAACGATGGATGGAAGATAGTTCCATATCTTAACGCCGAATTAAAAGTGTTAGGTAACTATTTGTGATAACTTAAATTATTTATTTCGCTTTGTGTTTTTTAATGTAGCGAAGCGTAAAAACAAGGAGCAGATTTGTAAAATATTTACTTTTTTTAATAATTTTACAGTTTCACTTGAGCGACGCACGAATAGAATTATGAGGTCCATGACAGTGTTAATTTACATAAGGTGGAAGAATACGCATTGTGCATACAAGTAGACCTTAGGCAGGGCTTTCAAAAGAGCTCATTTGACCGAGAACAGCCTTTAGTTGGGCGTAACTTAAGAATACATTGTCAGAAAATTTTCTGGTAAACTCCCTAACGTATAATGGAAGTTTTTAACCTAAACGTAGTACGGGACAGTTGCCATATACATTAGTATACAAATACAGAAGTTTTTAGCACGGCACTATGTGGAGTTGGTAATGACAGTGCCCATTCGCCTGTTTTACATACCTGTTCAGGAGCGTTACTACGTGTGTATAAGGAAAAACTTGAGCTCCTTCCTCGTAGCGTGGAAAGTGTGCCAGCTTCTTCAGCACGGCGCGTCTTGCAGATAAATCAACAAATGCGTACCTATTTCCGATACTAATTAAACTATTTCCCAGACACACCTACATATCCGGCTATAAAAAAATCTATGCGTGTTCCTATAGTTTTTCATAGCCTTATAGTCAAGTGTAATAACCGGTATGTCTTCTTCGCCTTGTGAACCTTACGTCATTGGTCATAAAAAGTATTTTCCTGCATTTGGTCTTGGCATTGCTGGTTCAAACTTTTCAAACTGGGACGGTCGCTCAATTCATTGCTGCGCTGTCACGATTCCACCCGTGAGATGTGCTCGGCTGTAGATGTTCCCTGGAGTTGCATACCAAGTTTATTTGTTCTGTGGACTTCGGACGGGAGTCTCGCATGCAGTTAGGTAGGTTTTTCTTGCAGCCACGGTCTCGTATGAACTTCAAAAGCGACAGAAACACTCGCACGTCGATATTACCAAGTACATATATTACTGTCCAAACAGAATCTAACAAGAGTATTTATTTTTCTTTACTTACGAAATTTATAGAAGCAATAAAATCGTTTTGTCGGTACCAAGAAAATTCTGCAGTAAACCAAATTATTTGGTTGGAATAAGTTTTCTGTTTGTTTTTTTTTTTTGGTACTGCTGAAACAAAATTTGGTAGACCAACGATATTCTCTCAATGTGAGTGCTAGCAGATAGTGAAAGGCTGACAGTTTGAGATGAAAAACATTTTACTTTTTTTATGTTTACATTCCTTTTTTTCTTAAGCACCTCAAGTTTAATATTAAACGATAAAAATTGTATAAAACAATTACTTGACGCTTTGTATAAGAATACCCAAGTAAAATCGCAGTGTTTCAGACCGGCGAAGTTATCGTTATCCCATGCAAATCATTGGAACGTAATTTCCCAAAACTTATTTGTAATGTATTTACTTTTCAATCAATTCTGGGATGTATTAACGTTTTAATATTTTTTAAGCAAAAAACGTATAGAATATTTTTGAATGTCATCTTTTGCTCTTAGGGTAGAGCATTTGATTAGAAACAGAAATTCTCGAGTTATGTATAAATATTAAATAATTAATGCATCATTAAAATTTTTTCAAGATGCTTTCATTACTTTACAGTGCGTAAACTCAGCATAGTAAAAGTGAGGTACATAATTGGGCACAAATGTATCTATGTTACTGTTAAATACAGAGTCTCATGAGGAACTTAATTAACAAAATAGGTGAATCATTGAACATAGAGATCCTGCTTTTACCTAGACAGAAATGGAAACACCAAATCGGAAGAAATGTTTTCTAGCGTAGTTTATCGATGTTGAACACTCGACTTGCATAATGGACGTCAATACCAAAACTTTTCAATCCAATAATCTGTGTAAGACACTAGGCCTATAAAAGCTTGCTTTTTGTAACGATAATTCTCCGGTAGCGTGGAAACAAAATTTCCGAGAAGGAAATTTAATACGTAAGAAAACTAATTACGTATCCGAAGAACCAAGGAAGATATTTCTTGACACATTGACGATCAAGTCTCACTGGTAGCCATTTTCGTTGACGACGAATTAAAATTTTATCTTAGTGAGCAACACTCCCTAGGGCAATTAGTAGTGGGAGTGGCTCACATAATAATTCAGCCTGAACTTACGCCTATGACATACCTAGAATCCGAACTAGGGACTTTGGTGGTCCGAATGAAATAACGCCTTTGCGGCCTTGTCCATGAAACATTAGAGGCTTCTGCCACGAACGAGTGAGTGAGTGAAGAGATTTGGGCGGCTCTTAACATCGAGGTCTTGAGAACCGATGAGGGTTAAGTGAGGCGGGTATGGAGCAGCGAGGGGAAACGGGAGATCTTCAAGAAAACCCGCTGACCAGCGGTATCTTCGGGCTCGATTCCCACATGCGAAAATCCGGGAGCGACCCCGCCGGGAATCAAACCCGGTTCGCGTAGGTGGGAGGCGAGTAGTCTAACCACTACACCACCGCGGCCCCCCTGCCACGCACGGGAAGAATGAGACCGGCTGTTAGGGTATACGACTCCTGCTTCACGGAGAGATGTGTATCCCGGAGTGGCCCAGCGTGTCAGCGAGGGCCGGAGGTGGCATGGCCTTAACAGCTGCTAACAGTCGGAAGGGTGGGGCCCGGCCTGAAGCGAGGAGGGCCCCCCTCCTTAATCCACAGTGTTTTATGGGCCGCGGAAGGGACAGTTATGGCCGCGGTAAATCAGCGCACCAAATAAGGGCGGGCCCTTGCCACGCCGCCCACGCGCGCACAGGGAGGCTGCCTGGACCACGGCTAACCCCCTCCGCCGTTCCTAGCTGTGCTTCGTCTCCGTCAGACGCTATATCACTCTGCGCCAGCCGCCTCGGACATCTCTTCGGACCTTGTGGTCGGGTAGGGCGCCGTCGACTTCCCAGACAAGTTGAGCCGCCACGGACCCTCGGGACCGATAACCATTAGCCTTCCGGACAGAGTGCGCCACTGTTGCCAAAACTCACAGTTGCATTAGTAACACCAGCTCGTCGTAATAACCATCTTCATCCAGTGACCTCACTCTAATAATGGAGGATCTAGGAAAGCAGTTACTGCTGAAAAACCCCAGCATCGGGATAAACCACCTTCAGCACAGTCCGTCGGGGGCTCGAACCCACTACTCCCACCAAGGCTAACCGGGTTCAATTCCCGGCGGGGTCGCCCCCGGATTTTCGCATTTGGGAATGGTGCTGGACGATGCCGCTGTACGACGGGTTTTCTCGGGGATCTCCCGTTTCCCTCGCCCCTGCATTCCGACGCTGCTCCATACCTGCCTCGCTTCACCCTCATAGGCTCTCGAGACCTCGATGTTAAGAGCTGCCCAAATATCCTCACTCACTCGAACCCACCAACACCCAAATACAAATCAGGCGTCCTACCGCATGACCACGCACTCACAATCTTAACGGAATATCAGCGCACGTTTTGAGGAGCTTTGCGCTTGACAAAGAAGTGGGTATGTCGCTTCTTCATGAAACAATATCATCAACTAACAGGCAGGGGATGATAAAGCTTCGTATCCCGTCTCTAATCACCAAACTGAGTTCAAGACAGTGACGTGAAATCAGACGCCGGAGAAGGAATAGAGGATCCGTAGCACCACGAGAAAACTACACGGAATTGCAGAAAACTTAGTTTTATAAAAGTTTATTAAAATTTTAGATTTGTGTTTTTTTTTTTACGATATGCCTTGCAAACTACCAACATGAGAATCGAAAAACTCCCAGCACATCGGATGTGAGATTTAATTGGGGACCGTACAGATTTGATGTTACAAAGCTACAATGCTATTTATTTCAAAATAGTAGAAATCACTGTACTTTGTGAGTGTTGTAGAAAAACGTGTACTTATGTAGTGATTTTTTCTTTAGTTTTCTCATATTTATTTTTTCATTCACAACATGAAAGGTTAACAGATTTATGCATGCACACGTTGTAATTATTGCTAAGTCTGGGCTTAACCTCTTACGCAGTAATTCATCGTTTTCGCGTCGTAATTTCGGATTCATAGTAATTACTGACAATGTAGGCCCCCGATTATAGAAAATTTTCATTTTACGAGTTGTTTAATATTTTGATACTGAATTTTAATTGTTTGTTATCTGCTAGTTGTAAAAAGTCGAGAATATATTTATATTTTATCATTTAGTTCCTGCCTTTTTGCAAGCAGGAAATAACACACAGTGCGAATGAGATACAGAAGTATAAAACAACTAGTAAATTATAAATTTCCTATAGTCAGACATTTTCAATAATACCCCTGAAACTGTAATCATGGCACTAAAACGAAGCATTTCTGCAAAAGGAATGAATCCGAGCCTTAAAATCTGAAAAGGCTTGTCACAATTATTAGAGCGGTTTTTATTTTCCCTCATTACTTTGCATGCTTACAACTACCTTGATCACAATTTTCAGATGACAATCAAGTGTATTTTCATTTTGTCAGACGACACTGTAGCAAAAATTTTACACCTCAGCTCCCAATCACCACTTGCACTCACGAAGCAGGGATTTAAAATCTGCCAGTGTTTGCATACATATATTTATTCCCCCCTTCATTCAGGATTCGCCGGTGTGGTTAACCCGGAAGTTCGGCTTAAAGTTCGTTGTCAATCCGGCGTTTGGTCAGTTCTGTTCGACGTTTGTATCGAGTCCAGCTAATGTCATGGCTCAAAACTTCAACTTTGTGTATCACGGCAATTTTTAAATATACTGAATAAAGTATCAATTTTACTTGTAGATACATAGTCATAAAGGAAAATAAGATTTTATTAGTGGCCTTACCCAAGCTCTCCGAAGTGTCAATCTAGCTAGTGTTGGCTTTGTTACAGACAATGCGATACTGGTGGGAATTGGAATCCCGTATTGCCCATTTAGCGCTAGAGTACTCCAAACTCTCTCCATAATCCATTCACGGCTACTTCGCACTTTTCTGAAGCCCTGCTCAAGTTGTACTTCCAGAATATTCTTTCCACATCATGCAAACTAAGTTTATCTAAGTCTGGAGAATTACACCAAAGGACAACGCACCGAATTCGTGCGCACTCAGTGTAACATAATTTTGTATAAGAACTATTTCTTACTATTAATTACCAACACACATTTTTTTCACTGTTTTTATTCAAATGACTTTTAATGAATCATTATAATTTATGGATAAAATATGAATGACATTTCAATTTAACGAAAAAAAAGGTACGTTTATGAACACAAGTATAGAACGTTTGTGAAACGCTGCATATTTAGGAATCAACCAAACATACTTGGGGATATTTGTCAAAGGCTTGATTAAAAAATTGTGAAGAAACGGCGAATAGACTATAGCCACTATAGCCAACTAAAGAGTGTGACAAAGGACTGACCTAACAGCAACCTTCGGTCTTCGTAGGGGCACATTGTAAAATACGCTAAACGAGTTATAGGCTATTCACGGTAAAGTGAGCATTTTTAAGGCCCTGCTAAATTTTTACTTTTAGCCAATTTCTAGCTTTCTACTATCGTTCAATATAAACATTACCACACATTTACACAGTGCATACAATTCACCACACTCAAAAGTTAACGTCTGGAACTGCAAGGAAATATATTTATTAATGATTAATGCCTCTTGGAAAGATCTTAAAAAGTGCTCACTGTACCGTGAACAGCCTATACCTCCTCTGTGTTGCTGACTGCCAAGCGAGGTAAAGCGCCCGGACGGTAATGACATGAATCTATCGCATGGCAAGATGTACTCGCGGAAGAATATTTTCTACACCCCAACTGTCATCTGTCGTCACAATACCTTCAACTGGCCTCAAGGAAGGAACGATAGTTTTCATGTGGGTCCCCTAAGAGTGGACGCTACGCTTCGACGACGTCAAATGAGAGTATCCACGATGAATTCGCAAAAGGTTTTGACCTAAATTTTGACGTCGAGAAATAGGCAAGCCTAGGCTGCTTGGCAGGATGGCGAGTGAAGGATGTGGGTTTAGTTCCCGTTAACGACAGTAATTTTCATCTTTAATTTCACTTACACTGGTTAGGGTAGTTTGCAGCAGCTTTAGACTTATCGACTGTCTTGTAAACATACTTGTCTTTGAGTTAAGAACGTATAGACACATTTAGCCGGTAGCCTCTTTGTTAAAGTGCATTCGGTATATGATTGGTTGCCTGCGAAATATTCTGTAAATAGATCTCGTGTCTGATTGGCTTTACCATTCCGAAGATTTATTTTTGATACAGATAGCTTCTTGAATGATCGTGCGCGGGCTCTCGTTGACGAATGGCCTTTTACCATATTGTTTGTTGTCTTTTGTTTAAAAAAAATGTGATTGGTTTTGTATTTCTGCTTGTTGTGTGTAAAAATAACCATTGTATTGAACATAGTTCAATAGTATCCAGTAATATATTATATTATAAGTTATACTGAAATGTTTACTGCAATTATTTATCTAATATATGATAGTCATTTAATTTAATTTTCTCAGTAATCAGTTCATGGTCAACAGAAATGTTGATGCTACAATACATAAGATGATAAACCAGTTTAAGTGACAAGTGCAAATGTCACACTTTTAATTAGACATGAAGACATAATTATTAAATTTCATAATTCGCTGTCCACCTTACTGCGTGTGTATATGGGATTTTAAGTGGCGACGTTATCATTTTATTCGTAGAAAGTCTGAATTAAGGATCGACAAAGGTCCCTCGAGTACTTTTGTGTGTATCTAACCCAAATATGTTTAGATACAGCGCTTTGATAAAGCAACTTTTTAGCTCTGTTGGAGTACTCCGTAAAGGTGTTTCTGATGTGCGCGATAGTAACCGTGGACCATCACATTAAGGGGCACGCTTCAGTTCAGTACAAAACAAAGAAAAAATCCTGGTTATCAAACACTTTGCAACGTACAGTGGCCGGCATGTATCTGGGCGCGTGAGCTCCCTAGTCTTGAGGAGTATCCCCTTTCCACTTTGCGCCACGTGGTATCCCTTTCTCAGGCGACATCCTCTCTCCCGCTGCCGCTGCTGAGACGCGCCCAGGGGGGTTATTTATTCTAAGGCTCTCATTCCGTCGAAAAACGACAGGTTCTTTACAACTATCGGCTCAGACCACCATTCGGTATTCTAAACTTGAAACGAAGGTCGAGTGACGTCACGAGTGGAGTCGGAACTTCTCAACTGCTCACGAGCAGTTGGCAGGCTATAATTTCGTAGGTAAACCAATATGGCGGGCGTCAGTATGAAATGTGGCCGTGTATTTCAATGATACGGAAATAAATAATGTGTAGCATAAAGTCAGCGCAGCACGTGTTTCTGTTGTATGGAATTATAATTTTCCTACAAGTATATTTACGATACGAATTAGCATGAAAAGATTGGTTATAATTGTTACAAACGTGCATCCCACACGTCTTTCCTTACTAAACATTGTGCACAATATTATACAGACTATTTTACGTATGGTATATTATTACAAGCGCGTAAATGTACAAATACTCAAGTGTTAATATCTATTCCATAAATTACTATTACCTTACCTTAAATAAACATCTATTCACAACTTAAGCAGTATGTGTTCGGAGGTCTAGAGGTTAATTTGCCTGATTCGTAATACAAGCGTCTGTGTGGTATGAGATCGAAACTCCTCTCTTCTATAATATTTACTTTGTCTAAATATGTGAAATACTGTTATGCGATAACAACATTTTTTTAAAAAAGAAAGCTTATAAGATGTGTAGTGTACATCTGTATTTTGGCCCCTAATAGCCTACAGTTTGGAATGTTTTGGGGCTGCCTCTGTTATAGTCTATTTCATGTAAGTGGGGTAGATTTTGACGTTTCTAAAAAAGTAGCACGGCCACAATTTATCCTTCCACCACAGCTGTTTTGTCAGTTAAAAAAAAAAAGATTGTAAAGAAATGTTTGAGTCCAATGCACACTTGCATTTTCCTCTTTCCTCGTGTTTCCTGCCCTGACGGGCATTGAAAGACAAACATTATCTAACTTCCGTCCAGTAATTTATGTAGGATATTATAGCTAGGTTGGCATTACAAATTAATTAATTTTTGTAATTACAGAGTTATATATGTTGGGGTTCTGTTTATTTTGGTTCGAGGGAAAAAGGAAACAAGGATGCTTTGGGGGAGCTTTAGATTCACGTCTTTCGTGAGATGAATTCTTACTAGTGTGCAGCGTTTTGTTTTGCATATTAGGTATTTTGATGGAGCAGTGTAAAAATTTTGCTCGTATGGAAATAACATTCAAATTATTTAATTTCGAAAATTTAATGAAAAACAAAACGCGATTCATATACATCAATGTTCGTATTCGTATAGATGCAGCAACACACACACACACACACACACACACACACACACACACACACACACACACACACGCGCGCGCGCGCGCACGCGCACACACACACACACGACCGAAGTTAACCGTACACTCGTTGAATATTTACGATATAGACAAATAAACAAATATTATTCACTCACTACAAAAATATGGAAAGTGCGGTTTTTTCAGGCCACGTGCATTTCAATAATTTTATTAACGGTTTACAAACACATTTACAAAACACGCAAACTTACTGTTTGTAAAATTCGCAATCACTTGAACACGAGGTTTTCCATGGCTCTGCAGTACACTTCGGTGGACACCAAGGTTAGAATATTAATATAATCGATTCAAGACGAATACATTTCTTTGTTATTCAAGACAGATTTACTTGGAATCTATAATTAACATCTGCTAACATTCCTCTACTTAGTCTTGGCCAAATATTTTCTTTTCCACATACACAAATATTTGCTAAACACACTGGCCTCGTCTGTAACGCGTAAACATCTATATCTCACGAAGGGGAAAAAAATACTGTTCAACATGGCCACCAACCACAGTTTCTCAAACTCCGCACAAAATCAACGAAAACTGTACACTATTATTTTCTTATAAAACACGTATTTGTAATCATATATTATTGTTTACGAGCTAAAAAAATATAAAGGTTACTATTCGTGTCTTTAAGTAATGTTTTTTCAACATATTTGTAAAATTTTAAAACAAGCAATTCTAGTAATATTTTGTTGGTACGTTGTCGACCTTGCGCAGAGACAGAAACGCTTGTCTAGCTTGGAGTGGGGAAAGTCGGTAAGCTGAAGATACCCGATTGTGCCACCCGTGCTAAACGACTGATAACTCTGAATACCGTTTTGGATCCGACGATAATTTTGTCGGCTGCGAGACAGTAAGTTTATGACGGCGTGTGCCAGTGTGGTCAGTTACCGACGAAACTTAGAATAGCCCCCAGGTAACTGCCGGCCAATGTAGTTTAAGCACCAGGTAGGCGGGCCCGTAAGGGATGGGAGCTAGAGGACTAAGAATGCCGTGGGGGGAATAAGTATAAAGCCAAGATGTGGTTCTTTTTATGTGCAACCTATATAATATTTTTTTTAATGAGTAATTTTATTTTACTTTTATAAATTTATCTCTGCAGTTCACTGTTTTAAACTAAAATGATCACGTAAATATTTTAAGCCGTGGTTTAGGATCACGTCTTAATACATAAAGTCGAGTACTGTTTAAGTACAAGTTTGTAAAACGATGAATATCTATATTGTTAATTAAAAATACTTCGCAGGTGATATGTCAGACGCGTCCCTTTATACGGGCGCATCATACTCGTGTTGAGAATCGGTGCCATGTTTTGTTTATTAGATTATACATTATTAGCAATATAAACTAAAGTATCTCATCCTACATTAAAAAATACGGGGAATATATGATTGGAAAAACTTATCCATGTTTATGCACCCTGCCCACGCACTCATACATACATGCACACACCACGGAAATATTTCTGGACCCGCCACTGTCGACCGACGGCGCACTGGACTGTGTTGTTCGATTCCCCGCCGCCAGTGAGAACCACGTGGACCACATCCGGCCACAAGTGCACTTTTATCTGCTTCCTCTGACACGGCGAACGTGAAGCGCCTCTCGAACTGGATCCCCGCCAGGAATTGAAATACAGCATGCCTTGACCGCAGAAACTTGTTGGTCCGCAGCACCGCGATACATAATTCCTCTAGTACCGGACCGTCGCGTTTATACTAAGCAGAGTTGATGCAATAACGGAAAGTAAATCGTATTACATGTTTTCGAGCTGTATCGCTCAGAAACATGTGTCCATAAGGAAACTCCGTGAATGGTATCGTAAAATCCTTTCACAAACGATTCTAGCGTTATGAACTCAATAAATAAATAAATAAATAAAAATGCGCACAGTAGAAAATAAAAACAGAAAATTATTAAGCATTCTGAATTACGGACGCTCATACGTAAATCTTTCCAATTTTTACTCTCTCCGTTATTTTTCTGCAGGTGTTCAAAAACAGTTCTTTCATTTACTACGTTTTCATTTACTACATTAGCCTACTGTAAATGCACGTTTTGACTAGGCAAACATTTATATGCCCTGTTTATTTTCTTCGTTGCCGCAAAATGTAAAAAAGAATCCGTTGAAAAATGGTTATATTAATTGCACGAGGGACTATAATGCACCACATGAGATAAACAAGAGGGCAGCGCTGTGGAAGAATCATAATCGAATATTGTTCGTCGAATATCAGAGAGTTATCTACTGTAGTTTCCAGCGCCGCACTGTTTACTAAGCGTCTTCGACTTGCCAGGGCGGCGTGGGCACGCACGGATTTCGAACGAGGCCGTTTAGTCATTCTCCATGCTGGTCACCTGGTAATAGCGAACAGCAGGACAAATGAAAGGGATTTTTCGTGTATGCTAGGACCCCTCGAACTTTGCTTAGGTTTGAAATATAGCAACTGCCTATGGAGCCCTGCACCCGACGATACAATGTGAAGAACTTATAAAACTGCAGTACAGACTCCATGGAAATGAGTATGTGTGTGAAAAGAATTTCGATATTATGGGACAAGAGCTTCATAACGTTTTTTTTTTTTTTCGGCAGTGCATTTCTTATTACTGCCTGCATTGTAAGCAGATTCAAAAAATCATTTAACGTCCTAATTGTATTTTCCTTTTATCAACTTCTCTCTGCAGGGCACTGTTTTAAATTAAAATTATCTCTTCAGCATCATTTATGAGTATTAGCAATTTACAGAAATATTCTGAGCCGTGATTTAGCATCACATCATAATACCTAAAGTTGCGAACTGTTTAAACATAAGGCTGCAAATAAATTTTTAAAAAATTTGCTCATAAAAATTATTTGGCTAGTGATGTATGTCAGACCTTAGTTCCTACATAGCCTACTCAATAAATCAACATGTTTCTTAATACGGGAGCTTCATACTCGCGTTGAGAACCGATGCCATGGTGAGGTCACTGCATGTTAATTGTTTGCATGGTGCTCTGGAAGCGGGTTTACACCTGATATTCAACGCCGTACTATGAAAAGTTATCTGTTTGGTCAGTCGGAATGGGGCAAGTTCTTTTGAAGGCTCTGACGTCCTGGTTATTTCCCTGCAAGCGAAGCTATTTCCCTAGCTCCTGCCATTGTCGACTGTGATGCACGTTAAGGTTTCGCTGTTGTATATTTGATTGTTAAGTGTATATTTGTACGGTAGATAAACTATTAGGAGACTTCGTGGAGTGGAGAGGTTTGGACGGCTGTTAATATCGAGGTCTTGAGAGCCGATACGAGACTAGGTGTTTCAAACGTATGGAGTGGACGTTTACATGAAAGTATTTAGCAACGCATAGTTTCTGAATCGTGGTGTTTTGATATTTCCACCAATAACAAACTGCCTCACATCCGCCTTCTATATCAGAGGTTGAAAACACTGCATGTTATCGTAATTGCCAGCTATATCTTATAATGTTATAATAATTCATGCAAACTGAATGTTAACAAAATGCAAAATGAAAGTTTGATCAAATGCCAGCATAATGTAGAAAAGAAAGACTACCAAGGACAACATTTATTTACAGTTGATGATTTTTTTATTTCAGTTGAAGTGGTGATGTATTCATATTAAACACATACCAGTAGCACAAATTTTCCACATAACTTTGGGAATTTTGCACACCTGACACAGCCTAGTTTATCGTGTTTTCCTTTTCCGTTCCAACCACTACAGATGACGTAAAATACAGACAAGGAATTTTTTTTATCCCTGTAGTACAAACAACGCAATGCTCCCGCCCTTCTCCCCATGGGGCTATGGTGGCTGAGCGGTTAGCCTGCTCGCCTCCCACCAGGGCGATCCGGGTTCGATCCCCGGCTGGAACACTCCGGATTTTCGCATTTGGGAATCGGGTTTTCTCGGGGATCTCCCGTTTCCCCAGCCCCTTCACTCCGGCGCTGCTCCATACTCACCTCATCACCCTCATAGGCTCTCAAGACCTCGATGTTAAGAGCCGTCCAAATCTCTTCACTCACTCATTCACTTAGAAAGTGATTGCTCTAAAGAAGCCCTACAAATGAACGTTAGCATAAGTAGCGCCACCAGTTGTAAATGAGAAATGTAGAGCATGGCTGCATAGAGAGCGAGGTCGAGACTGAGTCAGAGAAGCAGGAATGGACCACTGCATGTAGCATGTAACCATTGTGAGTGATTTTGAGGAATCATGGAAAACCGAAATTAGTATTGCCGGACCAGGATTCGAACCCGGGTCCTCCCGAATACGGGTCCAGCTATCAAGCAATGCACCATCTCGCTCAGTACGAATGCATAGAATGTTCTATTTTTTTTAAGCCTGAAAATGAAAGTTATTGCGAACCACACTTGTAAGCTATTCATCTCTGCCCGTGAATGAAAACAGAGGATGTCGCATCGGCCTGCGCTCTCAATGAAAATACACTCGCGCCACGCTTTCCCCTGTGTTCAAGGTCACGGCATCTAGAACCTGTAGTGGTCTAGGTGCGGCGGGGAGGGGCGGTCTTGGCACGGGCTTGTCGCTGGCCCGGGTAATGATTTCGACAGAGAAATTAAAAAAGTTTTTACTGCCGCCCGTAAACTTAGGGAAGAGTTGTTTTTACGGCCCGGGGAGACTAGTGTGGCCTGCTGGCGTTAGCGGGCGACCGCTCCGGGGAAGAAAAAATACTAGCTTCGATGGCCGTCATCGCCGAGACGTCTGGCTCGTGCTGTGACGAGGCTTGAGCTCAGCCCGCGGCGTCACTGTTATAGACTGTTCACGGTGAAGTGAGTACTTTTTAAGGCCATTCCAAATGGCCTTAACCACTAATAAATACATTTTATTGCCGATCCAGACGGTAACTTTTGGGATTGGTGAAATGTATAGATTGTGTTTATTAGTCACATGGCAGTGTTTATATTAAAAATGGTAAAAATATAGAAATTCACTTATAGCAAAAATTGAGCAGGGCCTTAAAAAGTGCTCGCTTTATCGTCAATAGACTATACTAAATTCTGTTAACGATAAAGTGAGCACTTTTGAAACCAACCTCACAAAAAGTTACTGCCCCAGCCTTCATATAATTTAATGGGCGCAGTGAGTGACATACGCCCATTCAAGTTGGTAATGATAGATAGAAAATAGTTTCATAACTAAACGTTGAATAAAAAATATTAGGTAACCATTTGTGATTACTTAAACTATGCATTTCGCTTTCTGTTTTTTTTTGCATCGAATTACAACAATGGCCAGATTTGTAAAATATTTACTTTTACAATAATTCCACAGTTTCACCTGACCGACGCATGAATAAAGTGATGAGGCCCAGGACAGTGTTAATTTTACATAAGGGGGAGGAATACACAACGTGCATACAAGTATAGCTTAAGCAGGGCTTTCAAAAGTGCTAATTTTACCGTGAACAGCCTATACCAGTGGCAGAATTCAAATAGCAATATATATATTTTTTATTAACGGCTCCATTCTATACCTGTAATCTTCGTCAGTGGATGGATTACGCACTCGTATATTTTTTCTGTTAGGTTCCGATCTTTAACACTTTTCACTCTGATTAGCATTTCCCGGCAAGCTAGAATTATAGCACTTATAGCCATCATATGAACGCCATTTATGTTGGTCTTTGCTTTCCACGTACCACAGTCCTATCGGTGAAATGGAGAGATTTGGGCAGCTCTTAAGGGTCCCCGTCATCTTGTATTTATTGATTTTTCGTCATAACTTAAATTTAAGTTGGTTTAACGAAATTTTTCGCTCGACACTGCATAAATAATACCTACTCACGCGTCACCAAGTTGTCATTTTTCCACGGTATTTATTAATATTTATCTAGTAACAGCTGGGAAAAAGCAAATGATTTTTGTTGCGGGCGACCATAGCAGTTAAAATAACTACTGCAGTCAAGCAATGCCAACTTCAGAAAAAGTACAAAGTACAAACAAAATACTAAGCCCAGTCAGATAAATTTAAATTAATAATGCAATAAATCTAGAAACAGTAAGTACCAATGCATATAAATATGAGCGAAATAAAAGTAATGGCAGGCTTATTTGTGTGCATGTTCACCACTATCGTTTAAGTTTGTTGATGCTACGTACAATAAATAAGCGACACGAGTTGCGTGGTTGAATTTACTGTCTTTTCGTTGGACTGGTTGTCCCTTCGTTTTAACTTTTATTCCAACTAAGGCCGTCCTTTTAACAAAATAGCCCAACAAATATTAATAACAAGAGGTAAAATACTACAGTTCTTTCTCCCGCAGTTTTAACAGGGTTGAACACAGTCGCGGCAAAATATTAAAGTGTGTTATGTGTAACGTGCTATATCGTGTATAACAAAATGTTAATGTAAGATAATAACCGTAAGAACAATTGTCAACATGGACATTATTAAAAAGTAATAAACCTGACCTAGATATGGTTATAGGCCTAAATTGTGGACATTCTTACGAAATGCTTTTTGAAATATTACTAAATTCTTTGAACAGCTGAAAACAGTAAACAAGCATTTGGCATTTAACACGTAGTCACATGACAGTGTTTAAGTTTACATGTAGCGGAAGTATACGTAATCGGTAACCAAAAGTAGAGATTTAGCAGGACTTCACAAAAGTGTGAAGTAACAGCGAATGGCGTATATTACAGTTTTGAACTTTCAAGGACCAGTGATATTCAGATTCCTAATTGCAACAATTTAAAGCGTGGCAAAATTAAACTTCTACCAGGAAATCCCGTCGTTTTAAACTTTCCTGTGCGATGTTAAGCTTAGCTACTCTTTACGCAACGTAACCCAACGCGAAAGTCGTGGTTTTCCGAGAAGAGAGCAACACACTATTTACAAAATTAACTGAAACATATTTAGAGACATTGCGTAATGACAAATAATCTTCACAATCCAGCGATGTATGACCAAACTGTGGGTCTGACTGACTGTTCAAAGTGTAGAAAGACTGTCCGCAATTTGAAGTCCAGCTCAATCCATAAACGAAGTCCACACGAGTCACCATTAAGTGGTGAAACGGTAAAAGTAGTGGGACCAGAAGTGTGGACAGGGCTCCGAGCTGGTGAAACATCGCATGCAGTCGGCGGGTCACTGGCATTCTAGACGTCTTCTCTCTCTCTCTCTCTCTCTCTCTCTCTCTCTCTGGGCGAGGAGCAGTCGCGGCTCGAGTTTGGGTAAGTCCCGCTTCGTAACTATCCGTCTTGGGCTACGTCCTTTATTTTTCCACTCTCCTTGTTTACAGGCGCAAATTTAAAGATTGAAAAAAATTGGGGTAAAAAAAAGGGGGGGGGGGGAGGGACACAGTTACGGTACACTGTATGGAGAAATGTGTGTGCACGGTAATCATGCTTTCCTTTAACACTCCATCTTTGTTGCTAGTTGTCCACCCTCCCTTTTTACTCCTCCCCACAGTCACGATCTAGCAGTTAAAAGCAGAGTGTAAATAACTCGTTTGTTTAATATTCATAAAGTTTTATTTACATTTACAAGAAGAGAAATAAAGTGTCAGCTGGCATGGCATGTGTGCCATGGTTGTTTTCTCCTGGACAACACGTGACATAGTGTAGCGCACAATGTGCGAGTGCCTGAGGTCACAATACATCAAAGTGCCCCCTGTGCTTCCCATTTGAATTCTCACTTTCTTGCTACCCGCCTTTTCAGAGGCCTCTTATTTTGATTAAGACCTTGAAGTTGCAATAAAAGTTTATTAGTTTTACACGTTATAATATTTTAATTCACTTTAAATGGCCGTGTTTTCACTTTTCTTAATTTCACATATTCCAGCAAATTTTTAAGTGTTAATAGTTGACGCAGGCCTTTCTATCGTGTTGTGAGCAAATCACATCAGTAACTCAAGTGTAAAATTATTTTAATGTACTTTATTTATTTATTTATTTATACATGAAGTGTTCGGCTTGTATCCGGTGTAACAAATTGTGTTAAGTTTACAAAAGGAACAAACAAGATTTAGTTCACATAGCTTCAGAATAAGAATACAAACAGAGTTCTTAAGAATGCAAGATTTTTATTTAAAACTATATATATATATATACATACCTAAATTACTTATACCTACGATGTATGCTTTATCCTTAACTTAACTATATTCTTATTATTAATTACAATATATCATTCAAACTAAAAAAAAGGAAAATCACATTTCTTAACGTCCCTAGTATATTTGTCTGGAGAACACTCAAGAACATTAAAATTAAAAGCACGATAAATTATGCTCTTATAAGTCGTTACATACTGCCATAGTTCATGACAAAGCCTTCGATAGCATTACTATAAGTACATTATGGGTAATAATATACAAGGAGGATTTCCGACACATTTGACATAAGTAGCCTAATCAAAAACATGTATAAGGGAACAAGAATTGTAATTGATACAGAAGATGGTTTATTACGAAAGATAATGAATCAGGGTTAAGACGGGATGTAGTATTATCCCGCACACTATTTAAAATATGCGTCGACGACGGGCAAGGTAGATGAGTAGGTAGGGCTTAACGTCTCGTCAACAGCCAGGTTACTGGAGATGGAGCGGCTCTTAACAGCGTGGTCTTGAGAGTGGAGCAAGTTACTTAGGCAAGCGGGAACAGAGATGGAATCAGCCATTGCCTGTAATTAGTAACCATCTCAGCATTTGCCTGGAGTTATTTTGAGAAACCATGACATGGCAAGGATCTGGAAATGCAGAGGAAATACAGGTGTACAAATGAATGCCAATGCTGTTGACAGATAATCAGGCGGTACGCCAAAAATCAGAAGATGAACTGCAATGAGTTATAAATCATTTCAATTATATCAGCTCTGATAGGAATATAATAGGCAAATGTCTTGAAGAAAACAACAATTATAGCTATTTTGGGAAAAAAATCCCACACGCACTTAAGTTTTACCTATTACTAAGACCTGGGTTGTGACATCCGGAGAATATCATGAAGATATAATAAATAACCTCCACAAATTCCATCATATTTGCGGTACTGTGTGCAGAACACTGCAAAATAAAACTATTAGGACCAACCAACTTGAAGTTTAACACAATGACGGTGGTGGCCCTTTTTATGAATGATTCAGAAATATGAACTATTAAGAAAAACAGTGGCAAATACGAGGTGGTATGGAAGTTCGAGACTAGGTTTGTTTACAACAAAGTACTTTATTTATCTAATCGAGGTATAACTGCTAAAGCTGGAAGAGGACTTCTGGAGTTGGGTTTTTTTTTAGCAAGCATCAAAATTCAGTAAACCCGACATTTACCTGTGTGGCTTAATTGTATCCCCGATACATTATTTGTAAGAAGACAGTGTCAGTACATGAAGTTGTTATTAATCAGACTGCTCTAATTAGTGTTTATTCATCACATTTTTTGTTCACTCGTAAGGATATGAAGTTTGAGATTGGTAATGAAATATGAATTTATAGGAAATTAATTGGTACTACTGGCAATTTGCATATTCTTAGTCGTGTAGAGCTTGTGCTTAATGTATAAATGTCAATAAGTTTTTTTTGGCCGAAATAGGTTCAGTGGTCCTCGTTCCACCGCCTTAAAAATAGTTAGCCTGTACAGCAATAAAGCACTCCAGCATTCCTACCACATCTGGAATGTGTCGTGGAAGTCTCCTTGTCGAAGCGTGTCAAGCGCCTTCTGCTGTCCACTTTGGATCTCCGTAATGGTGGATCTCTTCAGGCGACGCAACGTGGGTATGCGGGTACAACCCTGAGACGAACCCACTGTCTTCACAATTTATTAGTCCATCATCTTCACGACAGTTCAATGTGAAGCAGGTCCGCAGTTCGAGCAAATGCATGCTCGTCATATTTTTCCACATTCGCAGCGGACATTCGGTTAGTGTGTCCGGATTTGCAGCGCACGAGAAATTGCACTGTAAAAATTATTTTGTATTCGTACAAGGAATTGTTTGGAAAGTAGTTGCCAAAGGTATTTTTTTAAGACTACAAATAAATTAGAGTAAATTTCAACCCTGATGTGGAATGTGTAAAACTTATGTTGAATTTTAACAAGCAAGTGCTGTGGTCTTGGAGTTCATTGTAAATATTGAGCTACATAAACACTGTTGTATATGTGCTAAAATAATGTGTAGTAAATAGCATACTCAATATTTCAATTGTAGAGTTACAAGAAAATCTTTGACAAATAGTTTCCAAACAATCATTTGTAACAAGTACAGACTTTTTTACTGCCAGGAGCTCCACGACGACATGCACCTTGCCACCGAGCTCTCTTCACACGTGAGATTCTCACCGGAAACAACATAGCTGTGCTTCCGCAACTATCCTACACAGTAGAAAAATTCTGTAACTGTTAAAAACATTATTTGGAATATATATGCCAAAGATTTTCTTGTGTATAAGAAAACATGCAAAATAGATTGTGTAGTCCAAAGTTTATAATACACTTGGAATCTACAATATTTGATTGCTTCGACATTATTTTGTACACATTCCAAACAGATTTTGTGAAATTTACTCTTAATTTACTTGCAGTGTTACAAAAATATCTTTGGCAACTAGTTTATGAAGAATTCCTTGCCCAAGTATAACAAATATTACAGTGTACTCTACATATTTGGCTTCTGCAGACTTCACCCTCTTCCCGAATATGAAGATTCCGCTCAAAGGTCGCCGTTTTGACACCACTACAGAGATCCAGAGCGAATCGCAGAAGGTGATTTGTAATATCAAACTTGAACATTCCATGTGACTAAGCAAGACAGGGATTGAATGAAGCACTAAACAGGATGACTTTAAAGGTTTATAGTATTGTAATTAACGGTCAGTCAGTTCGCATCGAAGCGACGTGCAAAATATCAGTAGAAGTACATAATTACTGACATTACAGACCGTCTGCCACCCTCACCATGGCGTTTCGACTTCGATCCCCGGTGGCTGCAAGCCTGGGTTCTTGGCCGCGTGGGAAATATTGCGGACGTTGGTAGTGACCAGTTAATTTTCTCGAGGTACTCTTGTTTCCATCAGCAACACATTCCTTAACTTTCTCCTTTTTAGGATGTAATTTCAAGATGCGCGCCATTTATAATGAATACCTACGAGATCTTTCCCAGAAGCCTGTCTACACGCAGATGTTGCCCCTGGCTCAGGGTCCAACCTCGTGCATTTATGTATTAATAGTTAATTATTTTTATTTATCGCGTGTTTTATTGCATTAAAAAAGCCTAGTAGCTCCGTGACCAAGTCATCTGACTTTTGAAAGCGATGTTCTAGGTAGGTATCCTGGACAATCACAGGATAATGTGCTGTTTTCAGCCCTATTTTTTTATGTTAGCCGCCCCTATTTCTCCCGAAAAATACAACAAGGGGTGTGGGCGTTAAGTACCTATACAATTAAAAAATTTTCATCCTTAACTAATTGTGGTCCCATCCCTTTCTGGGCGGTTCTGTTCATTAGATGGGGATGCGTACCAGAATTTATATTTTTTTCCTTATCTGGATGCCTTGTAATTGAAGTGCATCGTACGATGCACAGTAGGGTAAGTGAATTTGAAGTGAGGTCTTGAGAAACGATTAGGGCGATTGGGGTAAGTATGGAGCAATGCCGGAATGAAAGGGCGGGGGAAATGGGAGATCCCCGAGAAAACCCGCCATTCAGCGGTATCGTTCGGCACGATCCCCACATGCGACAATCCGGGAGTGACCCGGCCGGGAATTGAACCCGGTTCGCATCGATGGGAGGCGAGCAGCCTAACCGCTCAGCCACCGCTGCCCCTGATTCACAGCAGGAATCCATTTGTCTGAGCAGCGCGGCTGGATGCCGGCTGGGATGAGAGTTTTAGTCCGAGAATATTCAAGTAGGACGATGAGAGGTCCACACCCTGAACCTCTACTTGTTAGCTTTGGGTATTTGACTATATCGTCGCTTTTTCCAATTCCCCAGGGCCCGACCTAGATCCGCCACACAAAACAGTTCCCGAGCGTAAAAAAAAATTCGCTGTCCAACCAATTCTCTGGAAATCCCAGACGTGGCGCCTCTTGTCTCCTTGCTGGAGCAGCACAAAAAAATGCTCGGCGCGATATTAATTTTACATAACTAAAATCCAATCAGGAGTGACTAATTGCTTTCCTTTTTCCAGCTTTTTTCTGCCACTGTGCGTGTCCAACCTCGCATTCCAGCAACCCGTCTTCCTGCAAGGACCGATATAGTGCGCGGCAATTTCAATCTTTTCCGACGGCTCTCTGAAGGTTAATTTATCGTCTTTCGTGCTTCCACGCCGTTTGGCATAGGGCTGACGCCAGTTTTAATTGAATGCTACTTTTCAATTTTACAAGTTACAGCTAAAAATTCTCGAACCGTTTATATGCTGTGATTTGAAAAATTGCAATCGTTTGAAATTACCTGTAAAGGAATCGAGATTTTTAAAAAAATATCTGGAATTGTGAAAATTTCAGATAGTTGAAAATACTCCTAAATTTTACATAACAATATCACACTTCAATCAAACATATTTACTACCAAACGACATACATGTTCTAACATTAAATTAATTTGACTGTTGGGAATTGTATGAACAATTATGGTAAAGCACCTTTACTCTAATTATAAATTAAACATAGTAGGATTTAAATAATTGGGTAATGTCTATGTACTATAATTTAATGAATGTTCATAGTAAATCTGCACTATAACACTTCTTGTTTGGCAAAGTGTTAATTTATGCAAAGGAAAAAGTACACGTGTGTTTTCAACATAGAAAAGCATCGTTTCCAACGTAGAACAGCATAACTGAGAAAGCATTTGTATAACATATTTGTATTCATATTTCACTAAAACAGTTTTTGTGCAGAAGTAATGCTAGACCATAAAGTTGGCTATAATTTTAAGAGACTGGTCTAGAGTTTCGTGGCTATCAAAAGAAGATGACTATGAGAAGTTGTGAAGTATGGCCACACATTCTTGTGTAAGGTTTTCCTTGTAGCTCATTAGCTGGAATACGGTAATTTTATAGGAAGTGATTTGCCAATAATACTCTTGTCTTGTAAGATGTTAAGATTACTGAGAAATTCTCACAGAAAAGAATTACACTGCAATGTAAGATATCTCATTATGCAACGGTTTATCAGAATGTACAAAAAAATCATTGGAGTTTTGTTTTGATAAACGTTAAAAATTGGTTCTTTTGGGGATATTAAATTTATTTTTATCGTGGTATGTATTTGTTTTTATATTTCTCGATTACAATAGTAATAAAAATAAACTTCAAAATAAGACGAGACACCTTGAAATAAAGTTTACTCATATCTTGCGCTTCCTATTAAGATAATAACAAATATTACGAAACTTCGCTCAGATGTCATACCTTACCGATTTTAACTAAGCTAAATTATAGGTACTGTGTGTGTAGTTGTACCTTTTGTGGTTTTTGGTGTTATTTATGCGCACTTCAAATTAACTGCTCATCCGTTAGCAGTTGAACTTTACAAATTCCCCTGTTCCCAGCGAGCACTGCATTTTCTTAATAATGCTAATATAGCTATTACAACTGGTTAACGAACATGAGCTTTAGCCAAAGAGCAACATTATAATCCTGTTGGAAACAATCTGGTACAGTACATATGCATTTTTTTAAGTGTAGCCATACAAGTGATGTACACTTTACAAAGAACAATAAAAGTGATGCACACTTTACAAGGAAGGGAAGAAGAGGTAATAAAGCTTAGCGGAGTTGTCGGAAATCTCTCCGCTTAAGTTTAGTATACAAGAAACTCGCCGAAATATTTCGTGCACTAATGTACATACATACATTTTCTGTAAATGACAAATTTTTTATAATGTGTTATCTTGGGAAGAAATAAGTTTTAGCAAGAGTTAAATAAGGACACCGTGAACTCTTACAGTGTTTTATTCGTCTGGGATGGTAGAGCATTGCAATTTCCCGATGTGCGATGTATCCTTCATTGCATTCAGAATAAAGTTGAACACGACACGTCAAAACATCTGTGGAAAATATTGAATTACAAAAAATTAAAGAATTCAAAAGCAAAAGTTTAAATTGGACGTAATTAGGAACATGTTCATAACATAAGTGGGTATATAGGCGATTACAGTTACCATATTTGTTGAGTTGAGAGATCTGGGCGGCTCATAACAACGAGGTCTTGAGAGCCGATGATGGTGAAATGATGTGAGAATGGTGAAATGATGCGAGAATGGAGCAGCGCCGGAATGCAAGCTCAGGGGAAACGGGAGATTCCGGAGAACACCCGTAGACCAGCGGCATCGTCCGGCACGATTTCTACTTGCGAAAATTCGGGAGTGACCTGGCCGGGTATGGAGCCTGGTTCGCCTTAGTGGGAGGCGAGCAGTCTAACCGCTCACCCACCACGGCCCCATGATAATTTTTAACATATAGAACGGTCACCAGAGTGAATTCCACCACGATAATAGCGGTAGTATTACAAGGTTGCGTGCGGGTCATCAGACAGTCAACACAGCGTGAGAAGGTCACCGAACACAGGGTAGACACATTAGATGGCATTATTAGCATGTGACGGAGTTTGCTAGGGGCCGCTTTGAGGGTCTTCACGAGGTAGCGTGGACGCATCGTACAAATGAAAGGCATGTGGGGAATTTCGATGTTTCATTGGCCCGATGTTGGAATCGGTTGGTATGTACAGGTAAAGTCTGTTCACGATAAAGTGAGCACTATAGAAATGAATCCTAGAAAAAAGTCACTGCCCCTGCATATATACATTTTGATGGGTGGACTGAGGGAAAATCGTATAGTAAAGTTGGTAACGATGGATGAAAAGTATTTCCATATCTTAACGTCGAATGAAAAGTGTTAGTTAACCATTTGTGATAATATAAAGTTATTCCTCCGCTTTCTGTTTTTTTAATGCACCGAAGTGCAAAAATAAGCGTATCTGTAAAGTATTTACTTTCTTAATAAATTCAGTTTCATTTGACTGACGGAAGAATATAGTGACGAGGCCCATAGTAATGTTAATTTTACATAGGGCGGAGGAATACACAACGTCTATACAAGTAGATCTTAAGCAGGGCTTTCAAAAGTGCTCATTTTCCCGTCGTCAAGGTTCCGGTCGGTTAAAACAGACCACGTCAAGGGAGGCTAAACCTTATTGTGCGCCAAATACTTGCAAGCTCGTTTCATCGGCGCCTGCCACCCGGACATAGTTCCTGGGCACTCTACAACACCCCGTGTCATCTCGCACATCAACATCCACACTACAACTGCCTTTGACACCAGAGCAGAGACCCGCGGCGTTTGGAGTAGTGCCTAACCGGGAGGTATGGAGTGATGAGGGGTGTCCTATAATTTTCGGCAATGAGTCTCGGTTCTGCATTACGAAGAAATACCGTCGTGCGCGAGTTTGGCATGGCGACGTCGAGAGGACACATCACACCAATGTTGTGGGAGACACACTGGTATTAAGATGTGGGGAGCCATGGGGCATGTATGGCATTTTGTCATCGCTGATAGTGATTCGAGGGACCCCCGACAGCATGTCGGTACGTCAGTGACATCCTGCATCCACATGTATTACTCCTTCTTTTACAATACCCTGGTGCGGTCTTTCAAAAAGGCAACGCTCATCCACACATACCACATGTGTCTCTGAATGCTTGTGTTTCGTTTAGGTATTCTTGTAGCCAGCATAGTCCCTGATCTGTCCCCAATATAACATGCACGGGGTCAACTTGGAGTCGAAATCCAGGATATCGAGGGTCAGATACAATATCTGTGGGCCGACTAGCCTCACGAGAGGATACCGTGTCTGTACGACTCATTTCCGAATCGAATCTGCGCACTGAGGGATTGCTATATCCAAGTGACATGAGATCAGCAGTATGCCAGCCTGACAATTCTATTGCCCATGTAATCATGATATTTTGATAATTACAATTATAAAGTTAATTGCTTTTCAACGTGTGCAATTTCATTTCCACTGCTCCTTCTAGGTACTTAACTTCGTTTTTATCCGTAAGAGTACAAAAGTGGACAGTACACCCTTTCAATATCTACATTTCATAATAATTCCGTGTAACAGAGCAACACTTAGAATGGTAACACTAAGCGTTAGAAGATCAACTATTTTCAACACTTTCCATAGTGATCTTAATTATATGAGGTCTCATTTCTACGCAAAACAACGTATTATAGAATAGTAGCGTGCAAAACTTAAACCTTAATTATAATGACCAAGTGCTCTATCTTAATGGTTGGTGGCATATTTTATATATTCCCTAAGAAACTGTTCGTTTTTCCGGAATGAAAAGTACATTATGTGCTAATCCAGAATATAATCTACCGGTCTACCAAATTTCATCCGAATCCGTCGAGCCGTTACGACGTAATTTAGTAACGAACAAACATACAGACTTTCGCATTTATAACATTATTAGGATTAACATTACCAAGCATTAAAAATCGACTGTGTCAGTAATCTTTATTTACTGAACGACCCTCAGGGTGCCGTAGAGTTGTATTTTATAAAAAGTGATTGGAAATACACTTTGAACTAAGCGGTGGCGTTCAAGTTACTGTAAATTCATTTTTCTTCATTTTCTGACTGATGGATTAATTAAATTCTTTGAAATCCTATGACTAAAGCACTCATGGTGAAAATCAATGGGAGTTAGTGGCAAACCTGTGATGCTCAGTCACTGAATTTCTTCGCACCTTAATTATTTTTAAATTGTACGTTTACTCTGATAATGTTTAATGCTTCAATAGTAACGGTATTATTTTTTCTATGAGCTCCAAACTATTTAAAATCTCTGATAATCATCACTGGAAACAAATGATTTTTATACAATTTTTTTTAAACTCGAGGTACTTGGGCGCCTGCTAGTTGTTGCTTGTTAGCGCATGTGTGCCAGACTACATGAACAGTGACAGATCAGCAATTGAGTAGTAATGGCTGCCACACGTGATTGGATTTTACTTCCAACAACATACCAACAGCAGTACAGGCGATGTAGGGTCTGGACGTATTAACATGGTGGCCTATGTACAGGTGTTCACCGCATGACGCGCCAGTTCCCTTCGCCTTCGTGGTATGCAACTTGTTGTGCGCACAGGTACGTATACCTGCGGACTCCCGGCGCAGTTTTGCTAACTTCAATTAAAAAATACTAAAGGCTGTTCACGGTAAAGTGAGCACTTTTGAAAGCCCTGCTTAAGAGCTACTTGTATGCACGTTGTGTATTATTCTACCTTATGTAAAATTATCATTACCATGGACCTAATCGCTTTATTGATGCGTCGATAAAATTAAACTTCGAATTTATTAAAAAAGTTAATAACTCACAAATCTGCACGGTTTTGCTCTTTGATACATTAAAAAAGTACAAAACGAAGGAAATAATTTAAGTTGTTAAAAATGGTTACCTAACACTTTCCATTTGACGTCAAATATATAACTATTTTCCATTCATCGTTATCAACTTTACTGGGCGTATGTCACCAAGTGCGCCCGTTATAATATATGCAGTTAGGACAGTAACTTTTTTCTAAGGTTGATTTCAAAAGTGTTCACTTTATCGTGAACAGTCTTTAGTTAAATTTTCCGAACACTTTGCTACAAGGATTTCTTGTTTGTAGTAGCACATACATGCCGTGGTTTTAATTTCTACACGTGGTTTAAAAACAAGTTGATCATATCTATTATGTGAAGTCCATTACTCTAGAACGAACAAAAGAAAATAGTTACGGATTTCGGCGGCCACTAATATATAGAGCTATCTTAATTCGCTACCAACATTACTGTGAGTTCTCCAGAAAATTATGACATTAGAACATGCGTTATTACGAGCAGAAATATTCGTGAAGACTGATTTTGTATTGGTTCAACTGATCAGAACTAGACATACAAATGAAATTAATGGACACTAGATTTTATTCTTTATTACGTTAAGGTAAGGAAAATAACCTGAATAGTTAGAACAGACGGTAGGAACAAGTTAAGCCTCTCAGAAACAAAGGCGGAACTATACGATGCTTTGCGGGGGAAAGTGTGTAAAGTTGAAGAGCTAAAAGAGGGTAAAAACAAAACGCTTTCCGCTTTTACGAAACTTCTGTGGCTGCTTTTTGTCTGCGGGATGTTATTCTCAAGAAACATTTATTCTGAAGTATTTTTAAGACTGGAGAGAGATTTATTTACAACACTTTAGCTTCTTCTTTGACTCTACCCTCGAGAACTGGCTTGTTTGTATTCATTAACTTTGTTTTAATATTTCCTTTGGCGAAGAACACGTTTCCCGGTGCTCTGTGCGAATTGAGCTCTGTACCGTGTGAATACGAACACGAACAAATAATTGCCTGCTGCAGTTTCACTACGAAAAGCAAAATAATGCAAGTTGTAAACAGTAGAGTGACTTACGGTCTGAAATGGTTGCTCAGGTGATGTATTTGAATGTGAAGCTGCGCTGCTAGTAAGCAAATATTTGCGACCATTACAAAACCTCTCACTGCCATCCAATTATTTTATAGAAGTAATTGGAATTTCGCCACCCGTTTTTTGCATTCATTTTTTTTTCACCGGGGCGCGGTAACGTGATTGATGAATGAATGATGGATTATCAATTAGCAGGTTGAAATAACTGGTGAAGGTAGGCGCATGTTTCTACCTTGAATCACTCCGGTTTTTTTTTTTTTTTTTTTTTTTTTAGGGATTTACGATTTAAATTCGAAACTAAAGTTTGACAAGATCTGGCATGTGAACAGAACGCTCAGCACTGCACGTAATACGAGCGCTGTACAATGGCAAACGAAGGGAAAAAAAAACCATAGTAATTAGAATAAACTCATGTAAACATGATCCGTTTTATTTTGGGTTGAGCAGTTGTGGGCAGTTAGTGTACGGTTTGAATGGTGGTAATTGTCAGTGCTTAAATCTTACGTAAAACTAACGTATATTTAGAAACGTGACGCACATCGATAGCCTAACCGAGATCAGAGTCAAACCTACGATTTCCCAATGGTCAGATATAACATGTAAGTGAAGATTGGAAAGTGAAGAGGCTTGGGCGTCTCTTAACATCTAGATATTCAGAGCCGATGAGGGTGGAGTGAGGTGAATATGAAGCAGCGCCGTAATGCAAGGGCGGAGAAATGGGAGATCCCCGAGGAAACCCACCGACCAGCGGCATCGACATGTACGATTCTCACATGTGAAAATCCGGAGGATGGCCCCGTCGGATATCAAACCCGGCTCGCCTTGGTGGGAGGCAAAGAGTCTAACCACTATACCACTGTGGCCCCCGTCAGATATACAGTAAATCTCTGTTAAGAAGTTTTTGAAGGTGCTGAAAAAATAATACTTATTAGCAAGGAAAACTTCTTAAAAGGATCAAATTAATAATAATAACAATAATAATAAAATGTATTTTTTTTTGTGGTGAAGTTAAGGTATTATCACATTCTCTTACGCTTAACTACTTTACGTAATCAAACATAACACCTAATTTTTTTTAAGAAAAAGAAATAAAACAATGACACAAAACTTAATGTCTACTATAAACATAGAAAGAATCTTATATTAAATATATAAAAGTAACTTACATAACATAAAATAAACTTTAATAGTGAACTTATACTATTAACACATACATGCATACACAAAATCATATACACACGTCACATATAGCCATATACATATAATTATACTATTTATAAAATTAAACTACAAGATAACATTGACTAGCAAAAGTTGTAAAACTGAAATTTATTTTAAGGATTACTGAAGGACCGAAAATCATAGCATATAACTATTTAAAGACGGGAAAAAGACAAAAAAATTAATTAATGTAAGACATTAAAAATTATAATATAAAACGTCTAAAATGATCAGCTACCTAAAAATATACATACAATAAGATATTTATACGTCTACTCGCACAAGCTTATTCATACATCTAAATACGTTAATATTACGTTAAATTTATTAAACAATAACATAAGCATCAGAAACATCACTACAGTCGCATGAAGCAGAAAGCAAATAAGTTACGTACAGGTATTATAAAAGAGGAACCTCCACAGTAAATATTTTGTTTGTTTATATCAAACCTACATTTCAAGTTCATTAAAATATTTATAGCATGACCAAGCTGCTTTCAGATAATTTTTTGAATTTAGTGATTGAAACTGTATCTCTGTCTTCCTGAGGTAAGCAATTCACAAGTTTGGTTGCGGTGACGATGAAAGATGAGCGAAAAATGAATTGTGTTTTGCTACTAGAAGCTTTTGTTGATCGAAAGAACGAGTGTTTGATGCATTGGGCGGTAAGAAACGAGACAAAAGGTATCGAGGACATCCTGTTAAAAATAATTTCTTTAACAAGCAGATCTTGCGCAATGATCGTCGATTTTTTAAATCAAGCCATGAGAGAGTGAGTCTGTAGTTGGTGATATGGCCTTTCTTTTTAACGTAAAAAATTAGTCGTACACAGTTGTTTTGTATTCGCTGAAGTCTCTGAGCTACATATTCATGCAGGTCAACTGAAAACTATATCAGCATAATCAAGACATGATATTATTAATGATTTTATTAAGGTTCTCATCAATTTCGCAGGTAAAACATTTTTAAGCCTTCTTAATTAATCTAAAATGACATTTGTTTGTCTACAGATGTAAGTGACATGCTCTCTCCATATTAAAGTTTCACTTAATATTACACAGATGGACAAAGTTCCAATTGTTCAACTTATTAAGCAGGAAAACTTCTTAAGTGGGAACTTCTTAACAGGGTTTCGCTGTAATAAATATCCCTCACTAATCGTTTACGAAAAAATATTTGTGAAATAGATAAGAAGTTAAAAAAAAAAACACAATTTGCGAACTTAATTTCGAATCATTATTGCGTTATTTCAGTTCTAACCTATCATTCTATGGAGACAAGAAAACCATAAACAGGAAACAGCGTGGAGTGACATCTCTAACCGGGAACCATCCGTCTTAGAGCGATATGACTGTCGCCTGTCGTTTATTTATCCAGCAACAAGTGCTAGTTGTTTGGTGGTGGATTTTTAATCAATAATTTTCTGTATTATTTTAAAGCACAAATAATTTCGCGCACACAATTTATTCTGCGGTGTCTTATGAATCAAGTCAGAGCGGACAAGTCAAGCATTGTCCAGCGACGTGTCGGTATCCAGACCAGGGAGAATCTAAAACACATTACAAAAGCGCCAGCGGATTCACCTCTCGACGGCACAGTGCTCGGGTCAATTACGCCACCAAGAAATTATAAAACGCTTGGCATAGGATATTCACGGTAAAGCGAGCACTTTTGAAGGCCCTCTCATTTTAAATAATATTCAATTAATTTATTTTATTTCAGTCCTAGACATTAACGTCCGAGTACGGTAACATATACACACTGTGTTTATTACTTACATGGCCATATTTATTCAAAAAGATGGTCAAAGGATAAAAAATGGCTGAAAGAAAGAAATAACTGGTGCTCCAAACGTGCTCACTTTACTGTGAACAGCCTATAACACCTTGAACGGTGTCTGTCTGCGGATCCACGCCATAAACAACCCTCAAAATGCAGCTTTAGCTAAGCGCGTTGCTCACTGTTTTCCGTCGTGACATTCAGCCTACATCAACGATAAATACAGGTGAGACGTATATTGTATTCGAGTGTGGCTCAATATTACTTGGTCCTTCCTTATCAACAGTTTATACTTTAACTGTTACTTAGTATAACAAAATAAAATCCCCGGCCAGTCTTCTATGTAACTTCAGTTTAGTTAACATGTACCTTCCCTATTCAAAAGTATATACACACAACAGGTTATATTTCTTACCTAACTGGGTCTAAAGTTCCACTCTTTGACTTCAGTTGGAAACGTTGAACTGTATAAATTGCGGTACCTTACGTCTATGATACCTTCCTTGATTTACCGCGTCTCCAGCGTGTAGTAGTGTTGTCTTGCTCACTAAATCGGGGCAAGGAAAGAAGGAAGGCAGGAGGGCTGTAAATGTGGAGAAAGCGATTTAAAGGCTTCTGTTTGCGTCTATGTTGTACGACTGCGGGTCTGTGCAACAGTGCCTTCGTGAGGGTCGTATATATATGGTAGACGTTAATTAAACTTCGGATCGGAAAGGGTAGGAGTGGGAGACTATCGTTCCTAGCGATTGCCCTCTGGGATAGGAAGTAACGAGGCGAGTTTGCGAGTCGTTATCAATGGCAGTAATTACCTCCAGACATTCTAAGGTATGTACTGTAATATTTATAGCGGAAACGTTTACGTACACTACAGGAATATTAAAGGTACGTTCAGATGTTCCCAATCCCTGGAAATTAAACGCGATTAAAAACTTTCAACTACCCTCTTCTACACATCGCAATAATGAGTCGAAGATTTGTAGTGGGGAAAGATCCTCAGTTCTGCCGTTAAAGAAATCATGTAAAACGTAATTTTTTAAAAATTAACATAGATGAATTTTAATAAACAAATATTTTAAATGTGAGAAAAAAAAAAAAAAAAGCTTTTAGAAACATGCTAAGAGTTATTATTTGCTTCTGATTTGTTCACGGCTGCCAAATGTTGAAGTAGTATTACAGATTGTTAAATATTTTCTAAAAATCAAGAAGCACTTTTATTTTTGCTTGTTTAACGAAGATTAATTATGAACTATTATACTTTTGCCTCTCCGTAAGATGTTATAAAATAATCATTTTTTCATGCACAGAGGATAATCGGATCTTTATAGGCTGTTCACAGTAAAATGAGCACTTTTGAAAGCCGTGCTTAAGATCTACTTGTAAACATGTTGTGTATTCTTCCACCTTATGTAAAATAAACGTTGCCATGGGCCTCATAACTTTATTCATTCGTGGGTCAAGTAAAATTGTGAAATTATTAATGCATTAATAAAAAAAACAGAACGCGAAAGAAATAATTTAACTTATTAAAAATGTTACGTAACACTTTTTATTCGACATTAAGATATGGAACTACTTTCCCTCCGTCGTTGCCAACTTTACTGGGTGGTTGTCACTCAGTGCGCCCGTTACAATACATGCAAGTAGGAGCAGTGACTTGATTTCAAAAGTGCTCACTTTATCGCGAACTGCCTTTAATGTATATTGCTTTAGTATATGCGGGACTGGGATAGTTTACACAAGGAACTCCACCGGCATGTTTTCCCGAAGTGAGATTGCTAAAAAATAGAAAAAGTTTTAATAGAAACTAAAATTCAAACGGTAGAGATGAAACCCACGATCTCTCAAGCACGAGTCATTTGTGTAATCGCATGATGGAATAAACAACGATAAAATAGTTTTAGGGATGGTTGATAGGCCCTAGCTGAGTTGCGGGAGCAGTAATCCAGGTGTCTGCAACGATACGGGCTTCGGATATATAAGCTGTTGACGGTAAATTGAGCACTTTTGAAATAAACCTTTGGAGAAATGACACTTCCTCTATCTGCATACATTTTCAAGGGTACAATGACTTGGCATGCGCCCAGTAAAGTTGGCAAAGGTTGGGCACAATAAAGTGAGCACTTTTGAAATTACCCTTAGAAAAAACTCATCACTGCTTCTTATGTATACGTTTTAACGGGCCTTAGTGACTCAGTGGATAGTGATTCCAAATGAGGCTTTAGTGGCTCAGTGGATAGAACTATGTTAAGTGGGGTCGCAGTGGCCAAGTGGATAGAGAAATATTAAATGGGACCGCAGTCGCTTCAATGTTGAGTTAATTTCATATAATTTCATTATTACATATATATATATATATATACAATATATATAAATATATATATATATATATATATATATTGTATGATCAAATTTTATAACATGATAACTGTTCTATCCACGTGACAATACAAAAAATAAAGGTCACGGGCTGGGTCCCCTAGTCAGTAATAATGACAACAGTAGGTTACATTAAACAAAATACACGTTCTACGTTAAACTTGGCTGATTTATGAGCGGAGAAGTTAAAAAAAAAAAAAATTATTTTACCTGAAAAGTTCTATTGACATTTCATTATGAAGCCTATCAGTAAAAATACTGCTGAACAAAATTCAGTTCATCGGTAATTCAGCTGCCAAACGTTGTTTCTGTACCTGTGGCAGTAGAAAAGACATAAATAAGTATAATTCATTGTTAAGTAAGTGAAATTTAGTCATTGAAGTAATTAGCGTGATTTTAATTATTCCACTCGGATATAGTACTTATTTCAGACATGTGTTCATTCGTTCCCCCCCCCCCCCCCGATTATTTTGACCTAAGGGTCGGTTTAATTTGCTGTAATATTTCTGAATTAGGATTTTAAGAAGACAATTTCGAAAATGCGACTCTAGAGTTTCAGCTATTTACCTTAACACACACTACAGAAATAACGCCTAAATCATTTACGTAAAATGTTACAATTATAAATAAAAATCTTAATGTCCGTTTGATTTCATCTTTCTTCAAGTGTGAACATAGAGATAACTTTAGATGAAACAAATACGCGCAATATCTCGTAAAATTTAACGTCAGTAAAAAGTTGTCAGGAACTGCTACGAAAGAAGAGTTTTGACGCGAAAACGGAAAGTTTCTGTGTAACAGACGAAACTTACCCTTACGAGGGCAGCCATTGTTAATTCATGAAAGTAAAAAAGAATGAATAATTTATTTCGTACGGCACGTCAGCAGTTAGACACATCATCTATGATTAATTTCGTTGTGGGGGGGGGGGGGAACTTTAAATACTGGCCTTTCTGAAGGGAAAAAGTTTTTGTTGGAAGAGAACTCGTTCTCTAACGGTACATTTGTGGGGCGCTGGATCTTGGGCGCATGGCGAGAGAAAGGGGAAAGATAAAGAATTTGAAAGCTTGTGCCGTTTTCTTAATAATATTACTGGAAGAGCAGCTGCGGTAGTCTCCAGCCCCCGGGACACTTAAATGGAAAGCTGATCGAAGAAATGGTCCAGAGAAGAAAAAAAAACTCCGAAAAGAAATGTTTCCACAAGTCTCGGAGATCTGTAAACGCAAATTCGAATTGTAGCGAATTGCTTTCTTTCTTATCATCTTCCCTTGAGCGTTGATGTCGTGAGTTTCCAAGTTTTCTTATCCTACTCGGCGAGACAGGCTGCTAGTAACGGGAAGTGAATCGTATGCACTTACGGCATTTGAAACATATTTGAAGTTTTTACTATAATAATAATTTGTTTTCGTTTTCTGTTTGTTGTTAGTTAACGACCTGTTTTATGCCGGGGTGCTGTTGGGGAGGGCAGCTCACATACTCGTAATAAAGTAGGCCCTAAACACTAAAATGGCACGTGCTTCAAAGTTTTACCTCGAATACATATTCAGAATCTCGTGACCCGAACATTAGCGCTGAAAGTACCTTGCCATGTTCTGTTGCTATTTCTGGTATAATTGTTGTATGGCGGAAGCAGTGTGAAAAATAAATGTTTTGTTATTTAAGGTTTTGTTCGTTTTACTTATTTATAAAAGAATTATTATTAAATAGACTGTAAAAGTGCTAAAATATTGAAAAGCCAACTTCAAAAAATTTGTATAATTGCTTTGTTAATAGTGATACGAGCCAGGACGACTTTAGTGAAAGACAGTTTAGCTATGGAACAGGACACTTGTAAATTAGTTGAATACACAGAAAAAAAAATTGATATTTTGTTCATATTAATAGCAACAGCTCTCTTGCTGGTGATAATCCATATTTCAATAACCTTTTGCTTCTTAGCATTTGTGGTGTTTGCTTTTATGCCACTTTTGATTTAGATCCACAAATTTAGGAATTTATTCAAAAATAAATATGCGCCATTCTCAGAAAGTGACTACTGTCAACAGTAGATACAACATAAAACTTGTAAATCCATTAGCCATTAAAAAAATCTCTAAAATTTTATAAAATAATGTGATTGTTGCACATTAATTATGATTTACGCTTCTCTTTCTGCGCACAAGTTTTCCTGCAAAGAATATTTCTTGTATTTTTTTTTTACCTTGCTTGAAAGTGTGGGGTCATGTAAATAATGGTTCTCAATATATATATTTTTCATCAAACAGCAAAAATAACACAGGAAGAGTTTAGGGCCTGAGCACCGTATTTCAAATTGGATAATTCGCCTGAAAGCGCGTAAGCCAACAATAGTTTATTTTTAAAAGCAGACGTCTTAGCTTACAGTAGTTTTGCTTACCAGAGGAGTTTTATGCTTACCAGACGTTTAAGGCGCCATCTTGGATTTGTCGATTTTTCGCCTAAGCTTCTATTTCAGAAGGCGTATATAAATTCCCCGTATGACATATCCTAAATAACAGCTTCCTAAACTTTACCGAACCCCCACAGCTTCGCTACTTTATTAATTTTTAGCTAGTAACTGTTGAGGCAAAACGCGAGATTATTGCTTGTGAAAGATTATGACGGCAACGATATCAACAATAATAAAGAAATAACGGCCTCAGACAATGCACTAGGCAAAGCTCTGTGCTCTGTCGTTCCAAAAACCATGATACAAAATTGTATTTCCAGAGTATGGCAAAAATTCGATAAAGCCAAGCTTAAAGTGTAACACGAATTCAGTTTAAAGTATTTTTCAAGTTATTCTAATTTAGACTAAGCGACAGGTGCTAAATTTATATGCACAATACGTGATTTATGAGATTTATTAATAATGTAATAATATTAATGATAGCTACATATTAGTAACGTCAGAACATTTTTGTTGTTTTCCTTATCTTCAGAGTTTGATTGCATCTTATTGTTCCGTTGCTGGAGTTATGCAAAAATTTTAATAATTTCCCAACATAAAAGTTTGCCCTGACAAAGTAAAATTTTTAATAACAATTCTGAAAAGGCAGTTAACCTACTGTAGAATAATACAACTTCAAGATGTCATCATCAGTTTACCCATCCTTCTTCTCGGAGAAACGTGTTATTAGAACTCCTTTTGCGTTGCTAGAAGTAGGATATTTCTTTTGGAAAACGCTTGCTGCGATAAAAAAAAAAAAAAAAAGGGCAGAGATCAAACAGTCAAATGCCCACCTGGCTAGATGTAACTTGCGTGTTCAAGCTGCAGAAGAGCATGAGAGATAAGGGCGACTCAGGCATGCGCATCCGACGTCTTAACAAAAAACTGAATTCTGATAGGCTTGTCATCGACAAAGCGCTTCTAAAGACTGATAATTAGTTTTTTTTTTTTTTGGCCTGGTAGGGTGCATCGATACAATCAGATAAAGGCGTATAGTCTATTCGCGGTTTCTGCACACTTTCTCAGTCTAACTTTGGGGGGGGGGGGGAAACCATGTATGACGTGTTTGGTTATTTCGTTAAATATGCTATGTATCACAAGCGTTTTATATTTCTGTTAACACAAAAATACCTTCTTTTTTGGTTACATTGAAATTATATATATTTTTTAACCTATAAATTACATTTAACATATATAGTTAATATGAATAAAAACAGTGAAAAAACATGTTTGTTGGTAAAAACTGTTCACGATAAAGTGAGCACTTTTGAAATTAACCTTAGAAAACTGTCACTGCTCCTACCTGTGCATCTTTTAACGGGCGCACTGAGTGGCATGTGTCCAGTAAAGTTGGTAATGATGGATGGGAAGTAGTTCCATATATTAACATCGAATAAAAAATGTTATCTTACCATTTGTGATAACTGAAATTATTTCTTTCGCTTTCTGTTTTTTTTTTTATGCACTGAAGTGTAAAACTGAGCATATTTATAAAATATTTACATTTCTAATATTTTCACAGTGTCGCTTGTCCTACGCATGAATAAATGTGATGAAGCCCGTGGCAATGTTAATTTTACATAAGGCGGAAGAAATACACAACGTGCATACAAGTAGATCTTAAGCAGGGCTTTCAAAAGTGTTCATTTTACCGTGAACAGTCTATAATGCCTAGTAAGAATGAAGAGATTTGGGCTGCTGTTAACATCAAGGGAAGTTTGTTTATGTGAGTGTTGACTGTAAAGAGTAGTACGAAAAAGGTGAAACAATTGTAGTATGTATTAAGGGCCGGCACAAGGTAGCTCTGAAATGCCATCCGTATGCTCGTGACGCTGTTATGTGGCACACAAGTGACTGTTACAAGACTTTTCTACTCTTCATAAGCACATGCTGGCATTTTCTGAGGTTATTTTGTTATTTATGTTTTATTTTGCCTGTTCTGTCACCATTGCCACGCTGTGACGGCGAAAACATTGAAATACTACCAGTCAAGAATACGTCTAAGTATTTTTTTTGAAACTGTATATGTTTAACTTGAAAGTTTATTTGTGGCAGCGTCTTACTTATTTGAAAATTGCAGCAAGCAACGTGCGTTTGATAAAGTTACCTTATTTTACTATCGCCATGACGTCCAAAACACCGACAGTAGGGTTGCTTGTTTGTGTATTAAAAGCCCGTTTCTTGCAGCAATTTTTAAGTAGGTAGAAAGACCCTGCACCCGCGACTCGTGTCTGGCTGGATGGTCAAAGTGCAGAGTGATTATGGGGCGGAGGATGCATGTCATTGCAGTAACCAGTTTCATAATCCCAAATTTGAACGGCTACTTCTGCCATTGTAACACTCAGAACACATGGTTGAGTTTATGGTGAGCACCAAAATACATAGTTACTCTAATGGTTAACACAAGTTTCACATAAATATGTATTATGACTTCCTCTGACCAAGTTTTAACGTAACTATAAGTTGAATTTAAGTTCGGGGAAATACTTTTTGCAGGAGTGCAGGCTCATTAGAAAATCAAACTTTCAGGTCAGTATTTCTTCACGTGATTTAGATAGTTATGCTGACAATTTGCGATCAAGTGTTCTACCTCATAGTAAGTCCATGGACCAGAGATGTAGCTGCTGGGCAATAGAGGAGGATTGACTTATTGGCCCAGAATCTACATACATGGCTTGTGTTACCTGCTCGCTAGCGACTGCTCGAAATTCTGACAGAAAAGCGGTCAATTTCTGACCATGGAGCATCCAAATGTATGTGATGGATTGCGTCGGCCCTCTACTTAAGCAGATTCTCGGTCGAAGCAGTCCAACGCCGGACCACCAGCACGTATGTCGTAACGTGTCCTCGGGTCACGTCGTGATGATCATAACAGCGTTTTCTGACATGTAGGTGAACATACTGATGTGACAACCGTCATATGTATCCTGTGTGTATGACACGTCTTAGTCCTGAGACGCACATAAGGTCGACTCCTATCTTGGAACACCCACTTCTCTCTAGTATGTGTACATTGGGATTTGAGCTTCATGTATTCTAGACGGATACAGCGTAGATGTCTGCTTGGGGGTTCTCGGATCGACTCGGAAGTGCTCGGCAATATTCGGCGGGCCTGGGGGTCACCTACTTCGGCTCGACTCGGGGTTACTGAGCACTTCCGAGTCGAGCCGAAGGACCTCCCTCCCCAATCCACTACTCTCATTAAAAATGCATAGGTCTCGAATCCCCATATACACACTACACTATATGTATATGTAAGGATGGTTAAGGAAAACTAGGAAACTATGAATATTGTATCCAGCCTGTCAGATGAGGCCAAATAAGAGTGCAGTGTAAAATTAGGTGCAACGGAGGTCGTGATGGTAGGTATGGCAGTTCGGAAAATGGAGTCACGAGATTGCTGAGTGCTATAGTTTATTCACGGCATCTTCACACTTACTAGATAAAACCTTTGGAAAAGTTATCCCATGTATGACGTCTTTATTGTTTCCTTAATATATATATATATATATATATATATATATATATATATATATATATATATATATATATATATAAGTGCTTGATACTTGTTAGAAATAGTGCACCTTCTTTTTTGATTAAATGGAACTTTCACTTATGTTTTGTCTATAAATTATAAAATGTATTTCATAGTATAAATTAAAGGTGAGAGAAAATGTGTATAATCGTAGTGCTAGTAAGACATACTTCTCGTATTAAATATTTTTAACATAGATTTTTTTTTACGTTGTTGGTAAAATAAACATTTCTTACTGTCATGCCTAGTCATGCCTATTTAGATTCTCAATAATACAATGTTGAAAACATATTTCACCATTATATATAAAAATAGTTACTTTTGTTTGTCTATCCAGCGCAAAAATGCCGTGCTTTGGTTTTCTGCTTGGCGTTCTCTTCCAGGCTTCCTACGTGTGCGGAAGAATACTTAGTAATTTGAAAGTAGTACTTGAGCAGGGTTTCAGGAAAGTTGTGAGTATAGCCATCAATAGACTATAGGCGGGCCTTGCCGGCATCAGTGTGTATGTGTGTTGTATGTATGCATGGACGGGAAGTCTGAACTGCGTAGACACTCGTGGCATTAAACCACCAGGGGAGTGATTCTCATTCTCTTCTCCACTTGAGCTGAACTCACAACCATCTGTCGCACCCGTCAGTCGTCCGCGTATTTTACATTTTAAAATTTGGAATTTATTACCAAAGATAAGTAAACGCAGATCCACCGCCTTGCATTTTATTTAAAAGTACTTATTCCCGACTAAGGAATGTCGTCAGAAGGCGGTTGCTCATTTGTCCGTCCGTCGAAAGTAAAAGTTTGGTAAATATTTCACGGATGGACAAATAGAAAATAGTTTCCCTGCGATTAGTTGAAGATCACGTGACCGCCGGACGAATGGACGGACGACTGTGGGGCCGACGGATGGTTGTTGGTCCAGCATTATCGGGAGCCCATTTAGGTCGTGGAAACAGTAAGCCGGGTGAAAATTACCATGACACGAAGTGTAGTGGTCACTTGCCTGTATCAGAATGTCGTTGGTTCCTCTACGCCCGGCTAGCGATGCTCACGTTACTGGGACCCCGATAAGCGGGAAACCGAATGATAAACGAGCTCCAGACCAGGGGAGCGTCATGGCTGTAAGGGGATATCCGGATAACTCTCAGGTGAACACTGGATGCCGCGAATATGGAAAAAATTCAGTAAAGGAGTAACAGATTTCAATTGTGATTGTCATATGGGTTCTTTACTGTTTATCGTGGCAACTGTTGTCGCGTGTTGTTATTTAATGGTACAAATAAATGAGTAAAACGGGTTTAATTCCTTTTATTCAATAAAAGCAGTACCCCTATTCCAAAATGTTCCTATCTGCTCTCATTGCGTGTTCGTCATCCACCCAACAATTATTTTAGTGGTTTCTGTGGGCCCGAAGCAAAACAACTGTGGTTGGGGCGCTGCCTCGGTAAAATCACACTTTATTTATCTTTTAATTAACACAATGAGCAGTAATTTGTAGGTACTTTTAATAATAATAATTGCCACATTATATTTTTTTTATTGATTGATACCTCACGGGTTCTTGAAAAGAGAGCGTCGACCTGTACTCGTCCATCCTGGGGGCCTAATCTCGAGATCGTTCGAGTGCAGTTAGTATACGAGACGTCTCGCACAGTCCGCATCGTATACGAGACAATTGTTGTAAGCTCCAACCTCTGAAACTCGCATACGTTTTCAGTGTGCGAGGGAGTGCCAGGCAAGCGTATACGAGTGACATTTTGTCATGTTGGTGAAACTGCGGCGAGACGGGAACAAATATTAGCGGAACTCAGCCAATCAGAAGCGCCACTTGCATCGCGCGCGTTTGTTTATTTACATTGTACGCGGTTGAATAAGCAAATGGCTAAAATTACCAAAATAACCAACGAGCAGAAGTTTATTCTTCTCAAATTCGTAGAAGGTTACGTAATTGAATATATGGTGTTGTGGCGTTCATCTATGATGTTTACAGAGAATTGTGAAAATAAAATCTCGTGTTGTTCTTATTTAACCTCTACGTACGTTGGAAATACCGACGAAATTAGGTTATTGTCTTTGTTAGTGGCATGACTTGATGCAATATTTATATGCCTTACAGCTAATAATATTGATATTAAATGTTCACGGAACAGCAGATTTTTTTTTGTCTTTCAAATAGTTTACGTGGCAGGGATTGGTCTGTAAAATTCTTCCCTGTGGAAATTGCATACAATTTAATTAAGGAACACATATCATACATTGCCAATATGTTTACATTGCATTATAAATAATGAAATGTAAATGTATATGGTAAGTTACCCATAGTTTGGAGAGTATTAGCAGCTTCATGGCACTTTGCTAGACGTCGTGTTTGAGTAAGAGCAACTGTGAAGTCCATAGATACTTTTAGTGTAATAATACTGCAGACGTAGATTAAAGGTATCAGTTATTTTGGGTAGTGGGCTGTAGTTTTTGGCTAATAGTCTGAAGTGCTATTGAATTTAATTAATTTACACTGTTAAAAAAAATTTTAGGAAACAAGAAACTTGCCCAAGGCAAACTGACAGCTCACTGGACAGCCAAGGATGCCAGCCGGTTGTGGGAAGAAGTTTATGTGAAATTGAAAGTTTGTGCAATAATAATAACATATATTATTTGCAGAGTTTTATATGCAAGACTGACTAAATAATAACTTATGACCTCTAACCAACCAACTGCAAATCATTGAACAATAATGAACGTCAGTAGTAGGCCTATATAAATTACACTTTTACTCATAACCTCATTTGCACTCTCAACACACATTTTAATTCTTGTCGATTCAACAAGTTCTTAATTTGTATACGATTATACATTCGGCATGGCATAAATGATGTGTAAATTGAATTCACACAGCGTCAAAAGTCATCTTACGTCTAATATTTTGTTTGTCTTGTTGCGCTACTCGTCTACGACTCCACATCTCGCACGGCGATGATCGAGATAGTGGCCACTCGCACGGTCGAGACGTATACGTTGGCTCTCGTATGGTTCGATCTTACCGTTTTCTAAAATCGTGCGAGTTACGGCCGCAATTCGAATATTTCGTATACGAGTGCAGTTCGAGCTTAAGCCCCCTGGTGTGCTTGATGTTACTGCAATAAAATACACACCACCACGTTTACCCTAGTATATAGGCTTTTCACTGTAAAATGAGCACTTTTGAAAGCTCTGCTTAAGATATACTTGTATGCACGTTATGTACTATTCTTATTATGTAAAATTAACATTGTCATGGACCTCATCACTTTATTCATGCGTCGATCGAATGAAACTGTGAATTTATTAGAAGAGTATATATTTTACAAATTTGTGTAATTTTTACACTTCGATGCATTAAAAAAAAACACAACGCGAAAGAAATAATTTTAACTATCAGGAAAAGTTACCTGACACTTTTTATTCGACGTTAAGATACGGAACTACTTCCCATCCATCGTTACCAATTTTACTGGGCGCATTCCACTTAGTGTGCCCGTTAAAGTACATGCAGGTATGGGCAGTGACTTGTTTCTAAGGCTGATTTCAAAAGTGCTCACTTTATCGTGAACAGTCTTTAGCGTGTTTACACGTTATGTGGTTTATGTACTGTCGAGAAGTTCCTGTTTTGATCTCAGTGCCTAAGGCAAGCGTTTTGTTATTAAGTACGCACAGATTTCGCAGAAGTACTTCCTTAACTTGCTGAATCGCCAAAACACCCGGGGAATTGCAGAATGTCATATTTAAAAAAAATTGACCGTCGCAATTATAAACTGTCTGTGCGAGTAGTTTCCCCTGGGGGGCGTCAGCTGGAGGTATCCTCCTGATTTGGAAGCTGGCCGTGCGGGAGAAGAAGGCGCCAAGTCGCGCCCTCCTCCGCCAATAGATGGGCCGCTCTCGCGCGACGGTTGCCGCTGCCCCGCCAATCGGCGCGCGGAGCACGCGACGAACACGTTAATGAGCGCTCGTTCCTCCAAATTGGATTTCCCCAGTGTCGGGGAAGCTTGGCCCGGGGGCGCTGCGCTGCGCTGCGTCTCGTCGGCTCTTGGTTGAAACCTCCCAGAGGACGGCACGACCGGACTGGAGATGCAACTGGTTTTCCAGCGGGGCGAGATGCCCGAAGCTATAGCTTTTGTTCTCTCACCTACCATTTTATCATACTTTCGAAGGTGCTGGTCACCAAAGAGTTCATTACTTTATATTGTATGAAATACCGTTACTTGTAAAGTACTCGCATAAATTTTTTTTAGCTCGCATAGGTTTTGCGTCGTGTCATGTCAAAAACCACAATTTTAGTGTTTTTGGAACAAACGAAAATATCTACAGGAAATTAAACAATGGCAACTGACAAATCTTGTCTAAATTCATTTTAAGGTATGCTTAGCTAAATCTATTTTACAAAAAAAAAAAAAAAAAAAAAAAAAAAAATCGTAAACTGCTACATAGGCCCTATCAAATATGTGAAAAAAATGCCTTTGTTTAAAGCAATTATTAAAAATTGCGATTTCAAAAGTTCCCGAAGTAAATCATGGTATTGGCTGTTCACGGTAAAATGAGCACTTTCGAAAGTCCTGCTTAATATCTACCTACTTGTATACACGTTGTGTGTTATTCCGCCTTATGTAAAATTCACATTGCAATGGGCCTCATCACTTTATTCATGCGTCGGTCAAGTCATACTGTGAAATTATTATGAAAGTAAATATTGCATAAATCTACTCATTTTTACCCTTCGATGTATAAAAAAAAAAACAGAAAGCGAGAGAAATAATTTAACTTATCACAAATGGTTACCTAACAGTTTTTATTCGACGTTAATATATGGAACTATTTTCCCCTCCATCGTTACTAACTTTACTGGGTGCATGCCACTCATTGCGCCCATTAAAATACATGCAGGTAGGGGCAGTGACTTTTTTTAAGGTTGATTTCAAAAGTACTCACTTTATCGTGAACAGCCTTAATCCTATTTCAATGTGAGCTACCTCATTTGGGTGAATTAGTTTTTTATAACTTGTACGTCCCAAAGCCACTGAAATTGTGATTCTGACATGCCATTATGAAAAAAAAAATGCGTTATAATTTTTTTAACGCCAGGGGATATTAAGTACTTGTAAGTAATTAATGTAAGTTGAATAGTACAGACAATCTTTGGAGGATTTTCCAGCGCAGTTTTCATAAGGGAAAGGAAAAAAGTACAAAGTGGCATCTGTAGTTTAATCCAGTGGCTTTCACAGCGTCTAATATCATCATACTGTTATAGAGACATTAAACTATAGTCCATTCGCAGCTACTTCCAACTTTTCTGAAGCTCTGCTAAAGTTATACTTCTAGAGTACTCCTCCACCTCGTGCAAACTAAGCTTAACCAGGTATAGAGAATTACAGCAAAGGGACAGCGCACCGTATTCGTCCAAATACAGCGTAAAGGCTGTTCACGATGAAATGAGCACTTTAGAAATGAACCGTAGAAAAATGTCGCTGCCCCTGCATGTATATATTTTAATGGGAGCACTGACTGACATTCACTGAGTAAATTTGGTAACGATGGATGCAAAGTAGTTCCCTATCATAACGTCGAATAAAAAGTGTTAGGTAACCATTTGTGATAGCATAAAATTATTCGTCTAGTTTCATGTTTTTTAAAAATGCATCGAAGTGTAAAAATGAGCAGAATTATACAATCCTTACTTTTATAATAATATTTACTGTTTCACTTGACCGACGCATGAATAAAGTGATGAGACCCACGGCAATGTTGATTTTACACAAGGCGGAAGAATGCACACCGTGTATACAAGTAGATCTTAAGCAGGGCTTTCAAAAGTGCTCATTTTATCGTGAACCACATACAACACTATTTCGCATAAGAACTATTTCTTACTAGGCATTACCAACATACCTATTTTCACACTGGCTTTATTCATATTAACTGTAAATAAAATATTATATTTTATAAGTAAAACGTGATTAACATTTCAATATAACCAAAAATACGGCAGTATTATGTTAACAAAAGTATAAAACGCTTGTGATACATGTAATATTTAGTAAACAACTAAACACGTCATACATGGGGTGATTTTTCAAAGGTCTGATTCAAAAAGTGAAAAATCGCGAAAATTCTTTGAGCCAACATGTCTTCTATAACACTCTTACTAGTTTATTCTTGAATGATTTGATGAACAAAATTTTGACTCGCCTAAGTTATTTGCAGACCAATCACGAAGGTTCTCCCTTATAGTATCAGAATCATCATTGGCCCAGTGAAATGAAGTATCTTCATACATGCATTACAGTCAATAAGGAAATGGGTCTGTCTTACATATGTACAGTACGTTGAATTCTAACAAACAGTCAACTTTTCCCGCGATAAACTATCATCTCTGCCGATAATGCATATCTTAGCTTTAGAGGGGCCCGTGGGCAATGCGTCCTTATAGTCAGATACGAACTTGAGGCGTTTTAAAATTTCCCTGGGGATTGCCCTTAAGACAGTGTTTGTTATCGCTGGTAGAAGGGCTTAAAACACAAACGATTTTCGTAAGTATGAAGTTTAAATTGGCGGCAACTGAAAATGGGTTCTTTCTATTTTATGCCCAGAGGCAAAGAATTGTCGTAATAGAAGCGCATGTATATCTTCTAACATAGCATCACTTGGTTGAAGCACAGGTAGCCTATAGGCTGTTCGCAGTTCATTGAGCACTTTTAAAATCAACTTTTGAAAAAGTCGCTGCCCGTAGCTGCATCAATTTTTAACACAAGCGCTGACTGAAATACTTATTGCAATGTTGGCAGAGAATCAGGGAAAATCGTTCAATTACGTAACGTTCCTATTAGCAGTGTAGTTTTTTATTTAAGGACTTCGAATTTATTTTATTCCCCTTCTGTTTAATTTTGTGCACATAAGAATAAGTATTAACATATCAGTAACGTATTCATGCTCTTAACTGTTTCACAGTTTCATTCACTGGATCGACGCATGAATAAAGTGATACGGTCCATGACAATGTTGATTCAACGTATAGCAAAATGATTCAAGATGGACCAAGAAGTATATTTCAAGCAGGGCCTTCAAACAGTAACGGATCTAAAAGCTCATTAAGGCTTGGCTTGACCTAATATGCGGAAAGTCTTCGTTTCCGTGTCATGATTTCATTTTCAGAGTTAATACTGGAAATGTTTGATTACAGAGAATTTTCAATTTAATAGTTATGTTGATTAATACTTTCGTGTCTAATTTTCACTGTGTTTTATGTCCTACTTGCAAGAAGTCAGGAACTTATTGATAAAATATACATAAATGTTCTTGACTTTTTACAACTAACACATAACACATAATTAAAATCAAGCACAAACATATTGAACTACGTGTAAAATGTAAATTTTCTATACTCGTACATTGTCAGTAATCACTATGAATCCGAAATTATGACGCGAAAACGAAGAATTTTACTAAAGCGGTGAAACTAATCCTTAAGGAGGGGGCTACATGGGGTGGAGGGGGGAAGGAGGCACTGTGCATACGTACAAATCACACGCTCACCAATAAGCATTACGTTTTAATGCTATAGTCTGTTCATGGTAAAATGGGCACTTTTGGAAGCCCTGCTTAAGAACTACTTGTATGCAGGTTAAGTATTCTTCCACCTTATGAAAAATTAATATTGCCATGGGCCTTATCACTTTATTCATTCGTCGGTCAGGTGAAACTGTGGAATTATTAGAAAAGTAAATATTTTACAAATCTGGTAATTTTTACACTTCGGTGCATCAAGAAAACAGAAAGTGAAAACAATAATTTAAATCATCAGAAATCGGACATCTAACAATTTTTATTCGACGTTATGAAATGGAACTACTTTCCCTTCATCGTTACCAACTTTACTGGGAACATTTCACTCAGTGCGTCTGTTGAAATATATGCAGGTAGGAGCAGTGACTTTTTTCTAAGGTTGGTTTCAAAAGTGCTCACTTTATCGTTAACAGCCTTTGCATATAGATGTCGGTACTTAGTGGATGGGTTATCTAAATACTTTTTATTTTTTTTATTTTCCTATTAGTATACTAAGTGAATGTAATAATACTGCGTCATTAACAACGAACTTGGTTTCAACTATAATTTCATTTTATCCTGTGTAAAACAAAGCTCCAAAAAGGAGACTCAAGCCCCCTTAGCCACACCCGCAGCTTTAAAGGTGCTTCTTTATCTTGAAAAGCCTGTGACAGTAATTCCGTCCATTGCAAAAATTAATTTTCTGTTTGGGGTAACGATTTACTACAAAATGAAAGAATAGACTAAGGAAGGCATTCAGAACTGTCCATATAACCGTGAATCACTATATCACCTGTAGCCGTTGGTAAACAACTGTACGGAAAACTGTGGTTAGCACTTCGCCGGTGCTCAAACATTGACCAATGCTTCGAGACCGCCAAAACTGATGCTGACGCGAACACACAACGACTCTGATTGGTCGAGTCCACAAGGCATTACGAGCTTTACAGAACCAAACTAAACACTAAATATTGACCAAATTTGAAACCCTGAAGTATTTTGCAAGCAAACTTTGTTGTACTGGTGTCTCTTCAGTGACATAACCATAAAACTTCCGTTGACCAACTTCGTTTGAAGCCCCACGACAAAACATTTTTCCATAGCGTAACATGAGTTTTAGCAAGGATACGAACGTTTACCGACAGTATTCCAACTTTGGGTGGGAACAAAAATTATTACTGGTGAACCTTTTATTTAGACATTAAGAAGACATGTGTGTGTGTTAATTTTTTGTAGTACCAAGTAATGGCTATCTATCACCAGACACACTCTCGCAAGGAATCGTCCGCAGATTTATCCTTCTTTAAATGGACAACGTCAAGTTGGCTGTTATAGCACCCAGTTGTATACGCACGAGCAGATCTTAGTGACGTCGAGTGGCCAGACACATGTAAATTCGCGTTATTATATAATGGTGCGCTAGAATTCAATACCCGGCACACAATTCAGCAAAAATCGCGACTCCATTGGCTGCTGAACTTTGTACAGACACACAGTAGATAACTACGCAGGGGCGAAATAGCGTGGATCGTATCGGCTATTCACTGTAACGTGAGCACTTTTGAAAGCCCTCTCATTTGAAATAATAGTCAACAAATATCATTAATTTTAATTTTAGAAGTTAACTTCCGAGTGTGGACTATACACACTGTGCTTGATTACTTACATGACAATATTTACTTCAAAAAGGTGGCTAAAGGTGAAAAAAACACCGAAAGGAAAAATTAACTAGGACATCAAAAGTACTCACTTTACTGTGAAAAGCCTATACCCATTTTCTCGTGTACTGCGTGAAACTCTGGGAGTGGACATTGCATCTGATTGCCTACTGCGTGGTGCATAAGGTTCTCTAATGGCTCGGCTGTCGGCTGGCTAGCAAGTTACCAGGCGCTGATTGGTGAGTGGCTTTCTAACACGATGTTGGCTAGTGACGCCATTTTGCTGCAGTGTGTGGATGGAGTTGGTGGAATAAGCGGCTGTTTCACCTCTGTATTCTTAAATACTCTGTGATACACACACATTGGCCTGTGTACGTGACCGCGCTACAGGACGTTGGTCACGCTACCGTTGAATTTATACTATCGGCTGAAAGAGTCATGTGGGCATACCACACAAATTGTCACCCAATGGCAGATTTCAAGCGGGCGAACGTTTTTAGTTTCGGCGTGCCGCTAGAAAAATAACGCAAATTTTGCTTGAATATTAGAGTTCACTTTTTTTGGTAAGTAGGGACTCGGAAATCTCGCGAGTTCATTTGACGGCAAGTCTAAATTCGACAGTTGTCTATACGCCCCAGACACTGTAATTTGTTCATTGGCTGATGTTTTCGCGATGGGCACTATGTACTGTGCACTAGGTCGTGCGTGATTGGCTCGTTTCTTTTTTCTGCTCGTGTACTGCTGGCTTATAGTCCTGCAGGGCGTACCCAATCCCAAACGTAACAATAAAGTCCAATAGTTTACGAAGTGCATCATAGCACCGCTTAAACTCACGAAATTTCCGGCGGTCGGCGACCGGACCGAGCCATTATAGTGCGCGGGCTGCCACGTGAAAACACGCTTTTTTTTTTTTAATTTTTGCCTCTAGGTCCGTTTCGTTTCGAGCCGAGCCGAACAAGTGTGTGCCCTGCTTTAGCCTGTCGGCATACTGCAGGTGTGTTAGCCAACGGTTAAATGGTATGGATGTAAAAAAAGTGCTACCTTCATGCGTTGGGGGTTATGAAAACTAATGGTGCCGCTTACTACACAAACGGATTCCTTTTTTTTTTTTTTACACAGCTGCTGTTATTTTCAGAACATTCTTTCCACCCCTAATTTGACAGTTAATTCCAGCTATTTACCGCCACGAGTGTCGTGAAACTCTTTTTAAAAAACACTCGCTATGAGGTTAATTCGCTTAAAAAAAAAAATCCCTTCCCTTTGCGCACTGCTCCTGACAACATAAAACATCCATTAATTAAGATCTAGCATCCCTCCCTACACTTTTTAAAAACCCCCCTCTTCTGTCCGTGTCTCATAATAACTATCTCGGAAAGTTGCCTGCCCAGAACAAAAGGCTGTAGCTCGAAACCCCCACGAAATTCATCACTATCTTCACCCCCTCCAATTTTTCTCCCGCTCAGGATTCTCTCAGCTCTTGAAATTCAAATTTACATAAAGAGTTTATTGCTCAATTGCTGCACCAGCGTTTTCCACCCTCCAGCACCCTAACTCCCCGCGTCCCTCTTACCGACTCTCCTATAAAGCCTCTCGGAATGGGGTGTTGCAAGCCTAAGCAATAAAATTTCAAGCAACGAATTCCTTCGGCAGGGCGTTGTGCCCCTCGCCGTCCTCCCCCCCTTTCCCCGTACACCGCCCTGAGCAGAAGCGTAGAAGGGAGGTGACATCAAAATGCATGGTTAATGAAGTTACACAACCCTGTGATTATCTGCCGAGGGTGGGAAGGGTTCTCGGAAAGGGTGGGGGGAATGCGGCGATTATAGCACGTGCGTAGCATGAGGATCGTCATCGTGTGCTACAATAGTGGGCAACTTTCTTTGGCAGTAGGTATACTCATCGCCAGTGGCGTGTGGTGAAGTATTGCAAGGTAAACTGGTGCTTGCTCACTACTGCACGTTCTAGGTGCACGCAGCGGGAGACAGTAACCACCGTGCAGCTCAGGGAAACTGAATGCATTCCGACTACTCTCAAGCGAGCAGAACGAGACCCATTACACATGTCCTGTGGCGTCAGCTGCCCAGCTACGTTTTAGTGGTGGTATTCTAAACTATCAAGCAACAAAGTACAGCACAGAGCTAACATCAGCTAACCTTGTAACATTTCACCACACACTATAGTTCATCGCTGATAACTAAAGGTTGTTCACAATAGAGTGAGCACCTTAAAAATTAACCTTACAAAAAGTCACTGCCCCATAATTCATATATTTTAATGGGCGCATTGAGTTACATCCGGCCAGCAAAGTTGGCAACGATGGGTGGAAAGTAGTCCCATATCTTAAAATAGAATAAAAAGAGTAAGATAACCGTTTGTAACAATTTAAAATTAATTCTTTCACTTTCTGTCTTTTGAATGCATCGAAGTGTAAAAACGAGCAGATTTGTAAAGTATTTACTTTCTTAATAATTGTACAGTTTCATTTGACCGACGATGAAGTTATGATGCCCATAGCAATATTAATTTTACATAAGTCGGAGGAATACACAGCGTGTATACAAGTAGATCTTAAGCAGGGCTTTCAAAAGTGCTCATTATACCTTGAACAAAGTATAGCGACATATCAGTTTCCAGATTCAGTTTGGTAACTGGTCACACTAAAAAAAACGTTTTCTGCATTGTGTTTTTGTGCGAATGTGCCATCATTAATTTGCCCAACCTGAAGCGACTTTCAACCAGTAGTGAATATTTACTGTAACTTTCTCGCGGCAGAGCTCAGTAAGCGCATATCAAACACGGCAGTGGCTTCCGTAAAAGGCAACCACGGAAAATCAACACCTCTTCTTCATGTGTGTACACGGAACCAAGTCCCGCCCACTACTGGTGTGTAACTCGTAAAAGGAAAGTAAATTTAATTATCTCTAGAATCCTCCACCGATGCCAGAGATGACCCGATTAGTAGGAAAACTTACGAATCAGGGTTAAAAATGCATACCGCAACGGGAAATCGAACTCTTGCCGTGTGGTATGCACACGAATGATTTCGGGATGCATAACTATGATGGATCTTACCTGCTTCCTCTCTCCTTTTCTTAACCGTGGAGTCAACGACTCGATTATAAGTAGTCAATCCCTTGTGCGCAGGTGTCTGATACATTACAATATTCGCTGAAATGGAAAGCATCCACCGCAAACGTCATTATCAGCTGAATGACACATGTCTTGCTGGGGCTACATTTTCTTCGTATTATGTAAAAGAACTCAAAATAAAACAAAGTTATTTTTAGTCAACTAATAAAAAATTGTTTTTCGATGTACAATGTTATTGTAATTGACCGAAACGTCTAACTATCGGCTCGCATATAAACATGTCTTCCTAAAATTAATTAAGAGCAAGAAAAATTTAAGTCTCGCCATTGTAGGTCATACGTCCTCTAAACAAGCTTCGTTGTCGCCGTTTGGCCCAGCTTTCGTCACTGTGCTACCGAGAGTTATTTGCACATATAGTTAATTGAGTGCTTTTGATAGCCCTGCTTAAGGTCTATTTCTCTCATTTTGTGCCCTTCCGCCGTATGTAAAATTTACATGTCCGTGGGCTTAATGACGTGCGCCAGTCAACTGTAAACATGCGTCTGTAAGGAACCTAAATGTCTTACTAACGTGCCAGTTCTTTGTTGAGTACAGAGATTTGAGCGTCTGTTAGCAACGAGGTCCTGAGAGCTGATGAGGGTGAAATTATGTGAGAAAGGAGCAGCGCCATAATGCAAGAACGGGGGAACGGGAGATCCCCGAGAAAAACCGCCGAAAAGCGGAATCGTCCAGCACGATTCCCACTTGCGAATATCTGGGGTGACCCTGCCGGGGATTGAACTCGGTTCACATTGGTGAGAGGCGATTAGTCTAACCGCTCACCCACCGCGGCCCCTATGCCAATGTTTGCGCTCTTACGTTAAAAAGGAGGGGTGCATTTACACCAAATTTATTTGTTATAAATTTATGCCTTACATTAGATATACTAGTAATATAACATTAAGACTTGGAACTATTTTAAGAAATTCGCAACCAACTTCAGTAAAAATGCTCGGCAACATGAGAAAACCACCTGTACGAAGAGTCCTTTTCTCATGATGAAGCATTACGATAATGGCCACATGCAGTTTGTGCAAAGCGATACACTGAAGGAGTCCTTTAAGAACCGCAGGGATTCATCTACTAGGAGCCAGAAAGTGTTGCTGTCAATACCACTTATTGTATCGATGGGTATTGATTCCACAGACGATTATGATGAAACAGGTAATGCAAATGGAAGAATCCGTGACCTACGACATGTAGTAGAGTCGGGTAGTGCGAAATACACACAAAACTTTCGCGTGAAATCGACGAACTTCAAAATAAATGATTATCAGCTCTAAATACTGAAAATGGCCATGCGACTCCTGCTAAAAAGAAAATTAAATTGATATCGAAGACGAAACTACAGGTGCAGAAGTTCATGAAGACAGCATTGATGATAACCACGAGGACAGTGTTGTTGAAGATTCCGATGAGAAGGATGATGATTTTATCCCGACGTTCTATGCATTGGTCTGAGTTCCCTGCTACAGCTAGTATGAAGAAAGCAGAAGACGACAAGAAAGACGACTACATATTTCTCGAAGACCCTAATGAAATAGTTTATAGACGTAGACTTTTGGTTGTCTTTTAACAAGGTCACACATTGAGGAGATATCTTCAATCATCAGTGAACTGAGTTTATAATGCACAGAATAAGCATAACATTTTCAAATTAAATAGTTGTGTATTATTTTGTGTGTTGTATCCTTTTTACCCTCTAATGATTTTAAAGTGGTCATGCGATCACTCTACTACTAAAGTAAAGTCCCGCACGTAGAATATTAATGCACAGTGTACTGCATACAAAGCATTAATGCAGTAGCCAAGTACAAATTTGGAGACAGTGAATGAATAGTAGGTTCTATATGTATGTATGTATGAGGATGAGGACAGACCATTCACCGACGGGTTGATAGATTGCTTGAAAGGTTGATTGAAATATCGAAAGACTGAAATATTGATTGAATAAATTGATAGATTAATCGAAAAGATTGCAGAGTGATAGAAAAGATTCCAAGATTAATATATAAGATTGAAAGAGTGATAGAAAAGAATAATCAAAAAGATTAAGTAAAAGGTTTGCTATAAAAAATTGAAAGATTAATGAATTTGTGTATTAATTGACAAGAATACCACGGAAAATAAGACTGTCTATCACCCGAGTTGGGCTAGTAAATGCCAAATTTCAAGGGTCTAATCCTAACGGTTTGTGAATGGCATCACCGACAACATAGGCTGTCCAGCTGGAATCAGCGATGGTTCCACCAAATACGAAGTCGGGATACTGTTGGCAGACAAAATATCAAACGAACGCTTCATCTTTATATCTACACTCCAGTATATATGTTTTAAATTTGAGCAGATTTTTTGCTTTGGTGGTGAAATGTATTTTGAAATTTGAGCAATTTTTTTTTCACTTTGGTGGTTAAATGTATGTGTAATTACGAGCATGGCCGATCATACCCAGTGAAATGTGATGGAATAGTGGAACATTAAAAAAAGTAACTTACCAGCCTAAATGCTAGAAACTTCAGGGCCGGGGTGGGGGAGGGGGGTGGGAGAGATCGAGGATATATATATATATATATATATATATATATATATATATATATATCAGAGGAAGAACTGTGATGTTGCGTGATTTTTGCCACCATAACCAACACATAACTGTCTGCATAGATCGCAGTATCACGGGACCTACAGCCACTCGCGAGCAAGCCATGTGATATCACTAAATCACTAGCGGAGTCTAGTGATAGTGGCGGAGGTCAGTCGCCTGCAGGTCATCATGTTGGAAGGATATGTGCTCCACCACCTTTACGGGGATTGAACCCTGGACCTCCAGCATGTATTTGATTTCCTCCACAATTTGCTGAGTTATTTTTTAATTTGTTATTAAATCATATTTTTTATCTTGTTACATTGTCTTTTTTCAGTTTTTTGGGATGTTTACGACTTTTTTCTATTTTTTATGGTTACAAATTCGTCCAGGGCTAAGGTCAGTCATGGATATCCAAAATGGCAGCTGTAGTCCATAGTGTAACTTTTTTCCTAGATTAAATTTTTTTTTAAACAAATGTTTATGATTTTTTTTTCTTCAGATTTTTGGTACTGATGGTTGGTCGGGGTCAAGGTCAAGGTTACTTATATCCAATATGGAAGTTGGAGACAGTAATGTAATTTTCTCCCAATTAAAAAATTTTTGATGCATTTTGTACTTTCGCTTAATTTTTCAGGTCCAAGGTCATCCCATGGGAAGGTCACAGAAATCCAACATGATACGGTTAGCCTGCTCGCCTCCCACCAAGGCGAACCAGGTTCAAACCCCGGCCGGGTCACTCCCGGATTTTCGCATGTGAGAATTGTGCCGGACGTTGCCGCTGGTCGGCGGGTTTTCTCGGGGATCTCCCGCTTACCCCGCCCTTTCATTCCGGTGTTGTTCCATACTCACCTCAATCACCTCCATAGGCTCTCAAGACCTCGCTGTTAAGGTTGAAGTAAAGCAATTGCCTATGGAGCACTACACCTTACTGTACAACGTGAAGAACTCATAAAAAATAGTACATACGGGAACCATAAGAATTGCCAGACAAATGTGATCAATGATATATATGAAAGAAGAATGTATATATCTCGTAACATTATAAAATACTTTACTAAAATTATTTTTTTAAATGTAAAAAATTAATCGACTCATACGAGTCCGCATTTTTAACAAAATTTAAGTGCATTTCCGTTTTGGATGCTTCGGAAAGTAGAATTTACAAGAAAATCTTCTTCAAGAAAGATCGTCATAATATTTACTATGATCATGTGTAGTGAAATCATAGTAAGAATGTATCATATGAATTTTATAATTAACTTTATTTAGGTCAGTTTCAGCCATAAATGTTAGTGACAAATGGACCCAAATAAAATCAATTATAAAAATTATTTCTTACATTATTATTACAATTTTCACACAATCATAGTTGGCCTAAACATTATGACGATATTCCATAACGAAGATTTTCTTGCAAATTCTGCTTTCTGAAGCATCCAGAATGGAAATATGCTTAAATTTGATTAAAAATACAAATATTTTAATAGATTATTTTTTACATTTAAAAAGTATATTTTAATAAAATATTTTATGATGTTGCAAAATATAACACATTCTTCTTCCATATACAGCATAAATCGCACTTTTCTGACCGGTTTTTTGGTGCCTGTACTACTTTTTTTTTATTAGTTCTTCACGCTGTACAGTAAGGTGAAGTGCTCCATAGGCAGTTGCTTTACTTCAACTTTAAGAACAGCCCAAATATCTTCACTTACTCACTCCAGGTAGTTGCGGTCAATAATGTTAAGTTTTCCCGATTTTTCCTGAAGTTTTGTGTTTATCTCATTTTTAACAAGGTTATCGTTGGTCAAGGTCACAAAAATCCAACATGGCGGTTAGAATCCATATTATAAATAAGTATAGCAGTTGTCCCTTCTTGTCTGCTGGGCTTGACAAGAAGCATTGAAGAGTGTCGAGTTCGCCTAGCTGATTTGCGGACTTTTTTTTAGTGAGTCCCGAATCCTCTTTGCTCATTTGAGGACTTGCGCAGGAAATAAAATTTTTTTGAAACTTTTAGGGTTAAAAACCGATTTTAGGGTAAAAATGATTGATTTCGGAAGCCATTTTTGAGTGAAAACATGATATTTTGACGGTCATGACGTCAGAAGTTGGCCGTCACCCAAGACCATTAACCCCATTCTCAGTCCTCCCCCCTCCCCCCCACATTTATGACAGAAAATACTTTTACGTATATTCTAATAGTTTTTGTCTCCTTTTTTCCGTAGTTATTTTTCAATCTACTCTTTCTGGCGAATTATTTCAGTATTATTTACACTTTCAATGACTACAGCTGTCTTGACATGTTTTTGGTGTCTATGAGTTTTACGTAATATTCTTTGTTTTATACGACAAAGTAAAGTTCCGCAATGAAGTGTGCCCAAATATACATATAACGCAGTTCATTAAACTACAAATTGCTTTATAACACCACTTGGTCACGATAAACTCACGATACGTTAAACATAATTCTTTAAGGTATACTTATATTTTTTCAGCCTTTTAGTCTGTTCAGTGCCAGTGGCGATATCGCTGTTTTTTTTTTTTTTACGGGAAACGCTCGTTTGGTGCATAGCGTGCAGAGTAATGCCGGTTAAACCATTTCATTAAGGTTAAGGATAAATTTTTCCATTTAGCTTTGAAAGCTGTTAAACCTTCCCGTTTTAAACTTCAACTTGCTTCACATAAAATCTTTAAAGCTTATTCCACTGGCATAATAGCTGCTATGTGGGTTAATGGCGCTGTACATTTTCAGCCCATGTTCGCACTAATAGAAAATCGCCAGGTTTATGAATGTCGCACTGTAATTGATTTTTTTCCCAATTATCCTCTAAGTTATTACATAATGAGACCCGCCTCAGACTGTGTGTGTGTGTGTGTGTGTTGGCGTGTGAGAGAAAGAGAGAGACGACGATACGGCAGTCATTCATAAATAGCAAACGCGTTATCGGCATTATAACCACGACACATTTTTCACATGTACTCGCGAAGGAAGATTACATGATGTTTGTACCGGATATTGTTAAGGACATCGGTGCACACGATTTTTGTGTAATTCTTTTAACTGCAATAGTTATCATAAAACAGGTTAATAGTTCACATTGTCTATAACTTTCTGATGTGCACTACGTAATGAATAAGATAATTTATATAATGATACAGGCATTGTGCATATCTTTACATCCGTAAATATAACGTAAGTGCGTTTGGGCAAACACACGAAACCATATGGAATACGCATTTTCGGTAGTGATTACATGCAAATTGTGTTTGGTTATTATAATGGCGAACGTGTATTAGAATATATGTATAGACCTACAAAGGGTCGTCTCATTGCCCCTACTCCTACTCTATCTCTCTCTTTCTCTCTCTCTCTATCTTTCTCTGACAGCAGCACACTGCAATCTCGGAGGGAGGTAGAAAGAGTGAGGCGAAGAAAATTTTAACTATAATTATTTCTCTTTTGTTGCAGTAATTCATAGCGTTTTCGGAACTTAAAGACGCTGTTCACCTAAATGTTAATTATTCTACACTTTTAAGATATTTCGTTCAACTAGTAGCATGCTCATGATGAACGACTAGACGTTCCTGCCTTCTGACGTCATAGTGTCACGTGACAGAGAACTGGAAAAAAGTGGGGGGGGGGGGCTGAATTGAGGGGGAAAAAGGGTGCACACTGAACCCTGCCATACGGTCAATACATACTATGCTACCTAGTTTTAATTAAGGGTTAGTTCGCAGTAAAAATAAAAACATTGACACAGGAAACAACAGAAGAACATTCACAAGACCATAATTCTTGCGCGAAATTGATTCACGCTTGAATACGTTATTATTTATAGCCCATAAAATTTTGCAACGAGTCTGACGTCAGTTAACAGTACTGGTAAATAATTAATCTTAGTAACATATTGTGATACTGTGTTGAAAACTGACAGTGTTTTAAAAATATTTAGCATTTTCGATCTTCTTTAAAATTTTTGTTTTTGAGCCCTTAAATATATAAATAACTTAAAAAGATTCCTACTCTAGGCTATTCACGGTAAAATGTGCACTTTGAAATTCCCCTCAATTGGAGTATAGTCAATAAATATATTTTATTTTTGCCTTATATGTTAACTTCCGAGTGCGGTGGAAAATACACACTGTGTTTATTACTTAAATGGCAAAAAAAAAAAAAAAAAAAAAAAAAAACCTTAAAGGAAAAGGTAACTAGGGCCTCAAAGCGCTCACTTTACCGTGAACAGCCTGTAATAAACGGTCACCTGTTCATTCTTCTAAAATTTATATCTTACAACATTTCTTCCTTTCTGCAGCACAACTGTTCTTCAATTTTAAGTAAACAAAATGTTATACTCTGCCCCGATTGCCTGTTGTCCCAAGCACACGCATAAGTGAAATATAACGATTCTCCATATGCAATATGTCAGGAACTCTCATGCACTCGACCCGTTATGCGCAATTGTAAATCAATAGGTTCGAAAACACGGCGGTCAGTTCTTGTGCACACGATCTATTTCCTGTGGTTACTATTATGCTTTCAATTGTGAACAAAGCTTTACGCTGCTATGGTCCAGTATGCTACCAAGGAGGTTATATACACTGTACACAACCTCCTTGTATGCAACCAATGAGGTCATACAGTATCCTTACTACTATATAAATGGGAAAGTGTGTTTGTTTGTTTGTCCTTCTTTCACGGATCAACGTGATTTTTTTGCCCAGAGATAGTTGCAGGGTCGTAGAATAACATAGGCTACTTTTTATACCGGAGGAATATCTCATTCTTTCAGGAAAATTTTTTATTGTAATTCGAAAAAGTACCCGGACGGAATTATATTACAACGTCAAAACAGAGCAACATATCGTCGTATTTTTTGCACAGAGTTAGTTCACGGGCTGGGAAATGACATGGGCTACATCATACATCACATCGTTAACGAAATTATTTATGATATTTTGAAAGTAGTACAAGGAGAAATAACGGAGTATCTGTCAGTAAACACAGTCGTGGACACAGAACACAGCAATACACACACTGTAGAGTTCCTGAATTCTCTACCGTTGTCAGGTGTTCCCTCACATAAGCTCAAATTAAAATTAGGCGTTCCGATCATGCTTATGGAAAATTTAGATGCGCCGTGATTATGTAACGCGACGAGGCATATTGTCACAAAAATGTATTATTTATCCCTATAAACACGCGCGCGAAGTAGCGGGTAAAAGCTAGTTAATGTATATGATCTCCTTGTATGCAACACGCGTTTTTTACTCGTGTCTTTCCTCACAGTAACACTAGCGCTCTCTGTTGAGAACTGTACTAATACATTTTTCAGTTTCAACCTCATCTAAGTATAGCTAAAGTGAAGTGAAATGAAGTGATTTAGGCGGCTCTTAACAGGGAGGTCTTGAGAGCCGATGAGGGTGATCGAGGTGAACATGGAGCAGCATAGGAATGATGGGGTGGGGGAAACAGGAGATTCCAGAGACAAAACGTCGACCAGCGGCATCGCCCGGCATTATTCTCACACGTAAACATCCGGGTGTGCCCCGGCCGGGGATTGAATCCGGTTCGCTTAGGTGGGAGTCGAGCAGGGTAGCCGGTCAGCCACCGCGGACTTTAAGTATGGCTGAAGCCCGCTATATGAAAATGGCGAGTTAATATTTTTTTTTTCGCCACTGAGAACCTAAAAAAAGCGTACACCTATCATGTCTCCAATTATTAGCCAAATATTTTTATTGTAAATATAGCCAAACTTCAGTACCAACCATCTACCTAATTTAACTTAACGCAGTTTCAAAAGGTGAAAACAAGCAGGAATATTTCGGGTTCTATACAAGTTAACCCGTCAGCTACAAAAACACTTCGCTCTAGGCTCGAAGTCACGTAGTGTGACCTGAGTGGCTTGCCGCTTGCTTGCAAATGGCCAGAGTAGTTTTTTTTCCCCAGGAATGTTGTATTATTACTGGCCACTGGTTTCTCTCCGCGGTGGTATAGTGATTAGACTACTCGCCTCCCACCTAGGCGAACCGGGTTCGATTCCCGGCGCTGTCACTCCTGGATTTTCGCACGAAGGAAATATGTCGGACGATGCCGCTAGTCGGCGGGTTTTCTCGGAGATCTCCCGTATCTCAGCCCTTGCATTCCGATGCTGCTCCATGCTCACCTCGCTTCACCCTCATCGGCTCTCAAGACCTCGCTGTTGAGTCGTCCAAATCTCCCCACGCCACTCTCCGTGTGCTTACTATTCAGGACATCATTGATTTTTCCCTGGAGTTTCCACATTGTTCACGTGACGTGATCTAAGGGCATGCTGATGTACGGGAAATTTGACTGTGGTGTTACATCCACATAATGATGTGATCCTTGCCGCGAGGTCAGCTCTACAAGGACAGAAACCACGCATGGAGGAAAAAACAAAAGCTGATTTGATCCTGATAGGCAGTGTGTGCAAGAATTGTGAAAGTACGGCCTATCGAACCGTTAAGCTTGATGGGTTTTCAACGAGATGTGTAAGTCGTCTTTCTGTATGCGAATAATAGCAGAAGGGTCACCAACATTGGCTGAAGAACTGCCATAACAGTTGTCAAAATCACGTGTTGAAACAGATGGTGATCCATTCTACTTGTATTTAGCTTCAGAACAAACCCGCGCTTTTACGAAAGAAAAATACCTTATGCCTAACTTGATTGAGCCTACATCGTATTTGCGCTACAATTTCGTCAAAAGCTATGCACTAGTAATTAAAGCATTCACTTAAGCGCGTGCCAATCTTAGCGGAAACCACGTGGTTTTGATCAGTGTTGGGATGCGGGCATTGATTACTGCGCAGCAGGCAGGCTGACTCTACTACGTATATTCACTTTACGGCGCGCTCTGAATGTTTGACCAAACTTGAAAATGAGTGTAAACGGCGATAAAACGAGAGGGATTTGGGCGACGTTTAAAATCTGATGGCGAAGATTGAGCAACGACGGAATAAAATGGTGGCCACGCTTCCCACATGAGAAAATTCATGTTTCGACACCGCTCGCGCGCCGGTTCGTTGTGATGTGAGGCGGTTGTTCTGACCACGGCCGTAGGAGACAGGTCTGGACACTCGCCTATCCAACAATGTTATAGCGAATTTACCCCCGTATTGACTGATTAAGTTCATGGAGTAGCCGCAGAGCGCTGCAAGCAAACTAGTGTTGTTACCATCGCTGGTATAGGGATAACACCATAGAGATATGAATGTTATTTCCCCATTTTAAGAAAAAATTGCAATTCTCCTCTCTATGCTAGTCATGTCAACAGCACTACTAAGGTAGCAGCACTCTGCAGCTGGGTTCATGAACTAAATGGTTCAATAAGGGCGTCATCTTTTCAAGTTAGTGTCCAGACCTGTCTTCTACGGTCGTGGTTCTGACCACTACACCATTGCGGTCCATGCATTGGTTAAGGCCAGGTTGAACTGTAGGTGCGAGTTCTTGCCTGTTTTGTTACGAAATCAACACGCGTAAACTGTAGGAATGTCCCATGTAGTCTCAAGAAACACTATAAAAATTCTTTCTGAATTTGCGAATGTGTAGACACAGGTTTGAATTTTTTTTTGCCTTTAATTTTTACGAAACGTTATCAAAATATTTCGAGTTTTTCCTTAAAACATCTTCCTCTCCTAGGCGGCCAAACCAGTGTGTTTGAATGACACGCATTTTGTAGATAAAACGACGAAGGGAAGGAGGTGTACACTGTTAATCCGCTTTCTCCTTTTGAAAATGCTTTTTTTTTTTTTTTCTTTTTTTTAAATTTGTAAAATAAATGACTGGTTTCTCTTAACTGCCTGCACACTTAATTTCTGTAACTGGTATCCCGCCTATCTGTAACTTTTTATTTTATTATTTGTATTTTTAGCGTTTGAGGCTGAGAAGCGCGAGAGCGATAAGAGCGACTCCGTCACGCGCATCAAGTGCGCCATCGCCACTAAGCGCAGGACTCTGAACAGGCGTGCAATGTTCTCGTCGTGCTGCGTGTACCTACAGCGGTGCCCCTATCGTCTTATTAGTGGGAAGGTTCAATGCAGGTCCCTTGAGTACTTTTGTATGTACTGTATCTGAAGCGTAAGCCTACCTATATTTTAAGACACAGCACTTTGAAACAGCACTTTTTAGCTGTGTTCAAAAACGCTCTGAAGCAGTGTTTCTAATGCGTGTGACGTATTGAAAATACTCAGCAGCCCTCGTATAAAGTGTGTTGTTTCCGTAGAACAGCGCATTGGACGCACGTTTAATAGTTTCGTATAGAAACGGGCGTTACAAACATTCTGTAACGCAGTTCACGCAACAAGTAGACGGGGGCCTTAAAGATTCTTAAATTACTTTTCACATTTTTAGAACATCACAACCTCTTTCGCTGCGACACGAAACAGTAGGTTAGTAATATTTGGCGATGGAGGAAAATGACTTTTCAAATATGAGTGACACAATCTCTAGGAGCTTTAATATATATATAAATCGCTTTTTTAAGTATACAGCTTAAAATTAAACTAAATTAATACTTTAGAAAACAGCTCAAAATAACGTTCAATGTTATTAGAATGCCAAGAAGAATATTTTCTTGTAAACTTAGTATGTGGTTCGCATGTATTTTAATTTGAACTTTTATAGTGAAAACAGCTTAAAGATATTGCAATATGCCACTCATATGTCTTCAACTAACATTTTAGCTGGAACCAACCTGCGTTTTGAAATAACTTTTTGAAATGTGTAGGAATGAAGATTTCAAGCGAACGAAAACGACGAAGGCAGTGTCATTATTAAAATGATCAGGTATTTTATGGTTGTTGATATTGCGTCACGAAACCATAAAATATCCCCAAAATCTAGAAACAAAATTTTGGTTCTTGAACAGTTTAAACGTCGCATGGGAAGTGTGATTTTTAAATTTGTAGACATGCTGTTTTTATTCACTCGAGAGTAAGACTTGAAAATTATTATGACATTTATTTTTCTGACAATGTCGCTGTTACACCTTATCGACGCACTAGTAGTCATCTGATACATGATAATATGAATTTTACATATAGATAGGGACAGGTGTTTTTTGCGAAAAGATATCAAGACCAGTTGTATTCCAAAACACTTATGTTCATATGCACTTTCGTGGTTGGGTGATTTTAAATGTTACGTGCTTCAAGCGTCGGTCCACGAATCATGGACGTTCAGTATCGGAGTACTTTATTACGATTGGCCCAATCGAATAAGAACATGTCTTCTCACGTAGACACGTGGCCACGGCCAATAAGTAATAGAAGTTGGGATTGTGGACGTAGGATATTAAAATCTAGCATGGCCACAAATATTTTCGCGAAAAACACCTGTTCCTACATTTAGTCCTAGTGTATGAATAAAAAAATCGGCAGAAAAGTATATCCTCAGCACGATTTTCAAAAGAGCGCGATTAACGGCGAACATCTTACATGTTAGTCAATTTCATTAAATTGATAAAGTGAACAAAAGCAGTTCTAAATTGTATATATGTATATAGCTCCTCTCCGTACACCACACAGGGCACTAAATAACGTTACTCCTCTTTCCGAAAACTACTTTACAAACGGCCCCGTCCTTCAGAGATTCGGAGTTCAATAAGGCCACTTGTAAAGTTTGGCCGCATATTTTTGTTTTAAGGGCGCCTGCTTACTTGGAGCTGTTTAGTACGTTTAAGGCTCACAAGCAAGCCTTTCCAGGAAATAGCGAGACATTTTGAACAAAAGTTATGTTTTCTATAAAATTCTGGTTGCACGCTTGTTGACGCAGACTTTATTGAGCCGTGTAGCCTATAAGCACTACAAGAAAAGTGAACTTATTGCTGGAAATACCGTACATGAATATATGGAAACTATAGAGATTCTGTTTTTATGTCCGCAGTCTGATGTACATAAAAAATATAAGTGTTTTCAATGAATAAACGAAAGTGTTTTATTTCTTGGTAGTGTCGATGTACCTTCTCTTAGCATGCCTACTTTCCCTGATATCAGGACCATGATGGCCCTGGTTTTCAGATCTGTCACTACAAACCAATACTGCAAGGGAGCATAATAAAAAAAAATCAACTGATGTGATCAAATTATGTTAGGCCTATTACTTAAATATTTTCTTTAATGGCCTATCACTGTATGTGCACAATCAATTATATGGTAACAGATATATATGTTGAAATGAAGTGTACAGAAAATTAGAGTGTGGGTTAGTATTGTAATACATTATAAGCAGGTTGGATGCAACAGATTTAGAGCGAGGAGGGAAAAGGTTGAGGCAGGCCTGATGAGCAAGACAGTGTGGAAAGAGGTGTTGGCCAGCAGGCAGGGGGAACGATGGAGGTGGGGGTGGGGTGGGGTTGGTAGACGCTTTTTGTGGCAGTCAAGGCTGTGGTAGTGGTGGAGGGGTCAGTAAGGGAAAAGGGTCTGATGCTATATTTTCCTCGATTATTTCTAATTCCTCCCCCCCCCCCGAGTTTTTGTGTCCAAGGTCATTCAAGGTCATGGGGTGAAGGTAGAACTAGTCTGTATCTAATATGGCGGCGGTAGTCTGTAATGTACTATGCTTGCTGACTTTTATGTATTTTTTTTCGAGTTTTTGTTTTCAAGGTCATTCAAGGTCATGGGGTAACGGTCGTCTGCATCTAATATGGCGGTGGTAGCCTGTAATGTATTATGGTTGCTGACTTGTATGTATTTTTCCCGAGTTTTTTGTTTTGAAGGTCATTTAAGTTCACTGGGTCAAGATGAGGAAGTCTGCATCTAATACTGTGCTGGTAGTTTGTAGTGTATTATGGTTGCTGACTTTTATGTATTTTTTCTAGATTTTTGTTTTCAAGATCATTCAAGGTGACGGGATCAAGGTCGACATAGTCTGCATCTAATATGATGGCACTTGTCTGTAATGTATTATGCTTACTGACTTTTATGTATTTTTTCTCTAGTTTTTGTTTTCAAGGTCATGGGGTCAAGGTAAAGGGTCACAAGTCAAATTTAAATTGCTAATGGGCATTAGCTTTCAAGATGTCAGGCTAGGGATGTATACCAAGATAGCGGTCTCCAGTGATATATAAATAAATGACGAACAAAAAATCAAGATGGCGGAATGAGTATATGTGAGGGGAGTGGGAGCGAGTGAGTCAGTTGTCTGTTGGGCATGGAGCAAGGGAGGGGGACCCCCTTCGGAAATGTAAGTTTTTAAATAATTTTTAATAATAAATTTGTTGTTTTTTTTTTGGAATTTGTTTTTAATTTTTCGGATTATCGAGGTCAAAGTCGAAGGTCAAAGGTTATCTGCATACAATATGGATGCAATATGGCTGGTGCATAGGTCTGAATCCTATTCTGTATACCTTATTTAATTTGGCATATGGTATGCCATAAAACCAATATGATGGCCACTGCTCTGTAGGCCCTAGGGAAGCCCCCAAATTAATTAAATTGGATTTCAAGGGCTTCTTTCTGCACATGGAAGGCTTCTACCATTTTGGGGGCGTCTCCATTTTGAGGGAAAAAAGGGAAATTTTGAGGGGAAAAGGGGGAATTTTGAGGGCAAAGGTACATTTTTAGGGTATTTTGGTCTATTTTGAGTGAAAAAGAAAAAAATTTGAGGGGAAAAAAAAAAAAAAAAGAAAAAATGAAAGACAGTGACGTAACATGCCCCCCCCCCCCCCCGGCTCCGATCCACTTGTCCGTCAACCTACATTTCCTTACTACTGGTATATCAGTACAGTATGGAGAAAGGCCAAGGTCACTTTCAACATGGCGGAATCCATGATACCCTTCGACTCCTCGTCTCTTAAGCCAGACATCACTGCTCCTGAGTGTATTGTTTCTGTCTACTTTTATAAGAACTCCGATTTTTCCATGTAGGCCACTGAAAATTTAATGTAGCTAAGCGATAGATTTTATAATAACTTTATCAATGCAACACATAAATATACATTTCACAGTGTTTTTATGCTACTAAAAATATAATTTATATAGCTTCTTTGAGCACGTCTCAGTATCTAAGTGCATTAATGAAATAGAAAGAAAAACCTATTTAGAACAATTTTAGCACAATAAATGGATATTGGGTATGTTTGCATCAGGAAAACTTTCTAATGCACATTTTATATGGTGACAGAGATACAACTTTTTTTTCTTTACATTGGGTCACTGGCACTTTCACAGTTCTAAAGATATTTTATGAACCAAAATTTAGTCAGTGATTACTTCTTTCAAGTTTTGAATATCTGTTGAGAATCATCTATGATGTGCCAAATACTATTTAATCTACACAAGTCAAAACTGACACACACCTATTTGTTTAGTTCTCAGACCGTCACAAATCATCAGCACACTGTAACCGAAAAATCTCCCACCATAACCATATTTAGCATCTAGAAACAAAATAGATCCAAATGAATGCTTGCACTTGTTTTAGTCATCTTGTAGTTGTTACTACCTATGATGATAAAAATCTTATTGATTATAAAATACTGAAATTGGATCAAGGGTAAGTTATCGATGTATGTACCATTCATAGGCGTAAGTTTATATTAGTTTCTCATAAAAACATATTGCCAGTTTTCTGGACGGTATAAAAAAACAGACACAAAAAAAAGACTGAATTATTAATGAAAATACCTTACTCAAATCTTTCCTGTGTTGTATTTAGCGTTGTTTTCTGTTGCTGCTCTATGCCACTTTTTGCTGATAAATTATTGGGATGTCGGGACGACTTATAAGAGGAGGAGGAGGAGGGAGGGAAGAAGAAGAAGAAGAAGAAACCAGAACCTAAAAATGATGCCGTCAATGATGCTTTACTCTGGACTCGAATCCAGGATACCTTGTACCACAAGCTGGCTATTCAACAACCTACATGTGTGGCTGAGCAGTTGGCCTGCTCGCCTCCCTCCAAGGCAAACCGGTCTCAATCCCTGGCCGGGTCACTCTCTGATTTTCGCAAGTGGGAATCGTGCTGGATGATGCTGCTAGTCAACGGGTTTTCTCGGAAATCTCCCGTTCCCCCACTCCTTCATTCCAGCGCTGCTCCAACTCACCTCTTTCATCCTCACCGGCTTTCAAGACCTTGCTGTTAAGAGTTGTCCAAATCTCTTCACTCACTCACAAGTTTTCTGAAGGTTTCAATGTAAATTCTGTGCTTGTAATTTCTTTCAGTTTTCTGTAAGTTGGCTTAATTTCCACAAAATGCTTAGTAATCATATTACTGAACTTGTGACACACCACAGTTTGCCTACAGTAGATATACCCAACCAGTATTCATCCTTCAAACACCCCTGGTGCAACTGTTCTGATGGGTAGGATAAACAAGGGGGTGGGGGGGGGGGGGGGGGTTGAGGAACTGCATGCTCTCATCACACAACCAAATTGACTCGGGCCGCACATACAAATTGCCTCATTGCTGTCTGCAGTCTCCGACAGCCACGAATCTTGTGCACTGCCAAGTTGGAGGAGTGGGGCCAGTTATCAAGTTTTGCCTCTACATCACCTACTTCTCCCCTCTCCAACATGCCTACAGTTTTCTCCTCTGTCTTCCCCAGGTGACCTGCAAGTCGGCAGGAATGGGGGGAGGGGAAGGGTAAGCCAAGAGCATTTACTCAATAGCATTTTTTATAAATATAAAAACTTTTATGCACATTACAAATTAAAATTAAGTGGTGTGTACATTTTAGCTATTACATAAGTAAGTATAGGCAACTAGGCAACTTATAGTTTTTTATTTCAAGGTATCATGGTTAAAATTTACTGCAAAAATACCAAAGAAAACTTTTGCGTGTGCATTTTATAGTGGAAGAACACTAGAGCTTCTAATTGACGTGGTAACAGCGGAATTAAAGGTAATTTTAGTTTGGTGGACTAGCTTTAAGAGGAAATGGGTAGTATAATTATCCCCCATTTTAGGACAATACATTTTAAAATCGGATCTCATTGGGTTCAGGATAAAGTTCATGCTCAGTCTTTCTGGTATGACCGCCATAAGAGGTTTCAGTGAAGATCTTGCGGTGAATGTGATCTTTCCGTGATCTGGATCATATCCTATTTTGTAATCATCTTAAAAATTCCATAACGTCTAAAAAATAAAAACATACAATTTTAAAAAAATTTAAGAATATTACTGTATTTTGCTGTTTCACTAGCATTCCAGTTCTTTGTCCATGATAGTCAAATTTGTTCATAACTACAGCTAATTCTCTCATATATTTGAAAGAATATTAAAAAGAAAATTACAACTTCTAATGCTGTATCGTTCCTTTTACATGTCCATCATTTTGGTATCAAGCTGTTATTTTGAAATGAATATTCCAACTGTTTTAACATGTGCATAATTTCAGACAGCGCATAAAACCAAAGTAAAATTACTATGGTAACAAAAAGAAATTCCAAATGATAAAATTTACTGTAATTATACATTTTAATGTTGTTTTAAAAAAATTGATTTTTAAAAGTCAAATAAATTACTTGTATGACACTTCAAGACATTGGGGTGCATATCAACAAAAAATGTTTCTAGGCCGTACAGTTTTTGTGTCAGCTGAATTTTGATACTATTATTAAGAAACTAAAGCTAATGTCAAAAGCTCATAGTTTTGATACCATTCTCACAGACTACAGATATAAAATGAAATGGACAAATACTTATCAGAGTTGGCTTCATATTTAATTACAAAGATCGTCACAAGTCTGTTAAGCTGTCCAACATTTCAGGACAAAGTGGTTTCCAAACTCATTCAATTATTTTTAATCTTCATATCAAGTACTGACTCATACTGGTTGTATTCAAACAAATTATAATACCAAGGTAAGCTAGAGAGATGCAAATGGAACATTTTGAAATGTGAAAACAATAGTCTTAATGATATCTTGTCTAGGTAAAATTGGCAATGGATATGCAGATAGGCAACAAGTGTGGCTTGTCCCATTAACTCAATTGTGTGTGTTGCTTTCTGCATGTTGAAATAGCATTGCTCGCAAGGAGTCATACTGTGCTTGCTGGTGATTGTGGTCAGTCAACATGCTGGTGTACAGTTTGTGAGAGCTGACTCATACGGTCCTTGTGTATGGGGAGGCGTGTAAAGATGCTGATGAAGCAGACTACTTGTATGAGATATTATTACCCAAAAAGCAACATTCAATGCATACAATATATCCACAATGAATCCACGACTGGAAAGGAGACTGCAGAAACGTGGCACCCTTGTAGTGATAACGCTGAGGCTAGATGACGAGTGTGCATGCCAAGGTGCAAAGAGACAGTGTTGGAGCATGTTAAGAAGAACATGGGTACCAACATGTGGACCATGCATGCCAAATGGTTGTTGGGCACATGGTAGTGTGGAATGTCCATACATGAGAAATTACTCCACCCATATAGGTTACAGCACGTGCAGCCATTGGTTTCAGCAGACTTTGTGAAATCTCTACTAGAGTTCTACAACTGGATATTGCAGCAGGTTGCTGAAGATAACTTCCTAACATGTTACCCGTTCACAGACAAAGTCACTTCCATAAGAGAGGAGTTTTTCAACAGTCTTAAAAGTATTGCATTGGCTGCAAAAACCATATGAAAGCCATCAGGTGCGATTCTCAGTGAATGTCTACGTTGTGTTGTCAGTCACATGATATGGTTCCAGAAAGATGGGGCTCGACCTCATTTTACCACTGTGGTTTATTAACACACTGATGCACCTGACTTCTATTTTTGGACTCGCATAAAATCTCTTGCGTTTGTGACATCTGTTGACACCAATGTGAAAATTACTTTGGAAACGGCACACAATTGATACTACAACAGGTTTGAAATTCATTGAGAACTTCTGAAATCAACATTTGAAAAAAGTATCTGCCCTAACTCATTAATTTTAACTGCCACTGGCTGGCATGCTACCAGTACAGTTGTTTGTGATGTACAAAATGTAGTCCCATGCTTTAACACTGTATTAAAAAGGTTGACATTAAAATTTATTGACAACAAATTATTCATTTTAATGTCTTTTTATGCTCACAAGTGTAAGAATTTGCAAATTAATACCACATTTACATTATTAACAATTACATATAGGCGTGTTTACTGTAAAGTGAGCACTTTTGAAGTCATAGTTACTTTTCCTTTCAGCCATTTTTTATCCTCTAACATACCTTTTTAAATAAATATTGCCATGTAAGTAATAAAAAAACAGTGTGTGTATTTCACTGCACTCAGAAGTTAATGTCTAAGGCTAAAATAAAATATATTTATTGACTATTATTCCAAATAGAGGTCTTTCAAAAATGCTCAATTTTCAGTGAATTGCCTATAGTTACAAACTTTACATTGGGGTGGAAGGATACAAAATCTGCAGAGTAGTATAATGTAAGCACGGTTATAAAAAATGTTTAAACACTCGTGAACAGCCTATATTGTTTCCATTCCAGCCATCCTCAAATGTTTATGTCGCAACATGCAGCAGCGCTGCACAGTCTGTGTGACCAATGGTAGGCAACATTTGGAACACACTGTGATCATGCTGCCTTCTGACCATCTGTGTACAATGATAGCAATAAATAGCCATTTGGTTGCACATGTGTCGGATTATTATCCTCGATGGCTGGCTGGCTGGCTGGCTGCCCCTGCACGCTGTCATCACTAATAATGGATACTGTCACACTTTAGTTTCTTCATTGCAAAATATGTCATTTGCAGTCCTCCCCCCTTCCGGGTGCTTTTATTCATTTGTCCGCCTACACTCGGTATGCATAATATGGAAACTTGTCAAGTTTAAATGCCGGGGTTTGTTATATGGGAATTGAAGTGTACTATTTACTATGAAATATTTTACTAAACCTTGTCAGTCAAGCTTTGGAGCTCTCTTTCATCACCTCTACCAAGGGGTAGTGGACAATGAAGAATAATAAAAATTTATTTGGTGTGTTCCAGGGCCTCCGGGACCTCCCGGGAAGAGGGGGAAAAGGGGCAAGAAAGGTGATGCTGGCGAGCCTGGTGTGGTGGTGAGTTCCTTAAAAAGTTGCTTTCATGGCATTTAGCAAAATGATGGCATGTGAATAAAAATTTATTAATGGCATTTGAGATAGCCACTAGTAGCAGCATAACAGAAAACACTGCGACCACTGAATGAGAGTTGCACATTTGTTTCTCATTATTTATCCTTGGTAAATTAAATCAGTATCTGTAAATTGTTTTTTAATGCACTCTGGAAATTTTAAAAAGCATGTGTCCACAGCATGTAGGATTCTTGATCCAAATTTATTGCACATCACAATATAAGCACACTGAGTACATTTTTTTAAATGTAGATTAATAGCACCTACACTGTATGTTCGTAGGCTTAACTAGGAAGGAAGATGATGTAGCATTCCATGAAATAACTTAAACCAAAATTACACTCACAAACTCCACACATATTCATGTTTTATCTTAATTTCAAACCCAGAAGCCCTTCTACTGGCGTCCCGACCAACTGTACACCACAAAAGTCAGCTTCATACATTTCAAATAGCAGAAAAACACAAGCTCCCATCTTATGATCATCAAAATTTTCGTTTAATAGTTGAGACTATTTTGAACAAAGCATAAAATAGTTTACAAATACTTATACATAGTTGGTTTAAAATTACATAACTAATTACAATTCATTAAAATAGTTCAAATGCTCATTATTGTCTGTGAAATGGAGTTCATACATATGTTTAAGGGTCGTAATTATAAACAATATCCAGTGGTCAGCCGGCAAGCTGTTGGCAGACATTCGTTCGGCAGCTTGTTGGTGATCCTCCACCCTTCATACATTATAGTTGTCAACCAGCAGACTGCTAGACAAATGGGATGTGGATGTCTCTCCTCTACGAAATCTGGCAGCGTAGCCAAGATTTTATGGTTGAACGACGGTTGACCTATGCTCAAGGTGGTGTTCGGAAATAACTCATTAAAATCGTGTCTGTTTTATTGCATGTTTGCATACAAATTTTGTGTGTGTTGTGTCTAAACTTTGAATTCGTTATTAGAAAAGCAGGTTGGGAACAGTATGCTGTATTTTTTTCTGAGATGGAGAGTAAAAATTAGTGATACCCTACAGTCCGAAAGAGAAGGCGATTCTGTTTGATTTGATAAAGAAGCTCTTTGGTCGTCTCAATTCATTGGAGAGAGCACGTATAATTTTAAATACTGCCAGCTAACTAATATATATGTGGAATTACCATTTCTAAGGAAAAAATATAATTACAGATTTTTTAAAGGGCCTTATAAGTGAAGGCAATAATTAATTCTTAGCAACTCCACACACCTCCAGTGCCTAACATAATATTAATTTTATTGCTACTGTTTTAACTAATTGACAAAATTTAAAAACTTTTTAAAGGGACGGTTTTGTAAATATATTTTGGAAAAATAAAATTCTACTTGTGCAGTACGGTTAGTATTAATAACAGAAAGTATAGGTTTTCAAATCTAGACATTTCATTAACCTTTCTATATTTTATAAACCATTGCGTATAAATTAAAATAATTTATACTGACATGCTAGAACAAACAACAATTTATAGTAATAAATATAATTTCTTATCTTTAGGGCTATCTAGGGAGTAAAACATAACTATTACTGTTGTATATGAATTACAAGTTATGTTTGAGAAACGAAACTGTATGAAAAATTGAAATATAATAATTTATGTAATGTTCCAGTTCCATAAATTCATTCTCTTAACAGGAATGTGTAAATATGCAGCCCCATACAAATTCAAATCTTTAACTTCGTCATAAAAATTAATTACTTTGACCTACACGAGTTGAATTGTTCCTTCCTAGTACACTACATTAACACATTTCTACTGGGCCACCACAAACACGACTTTCCCGTCTGATGTCCCAAAAATTTATGTTGCCCTCATCATGGCGCTGGGTACCCACATTGATGAACGAGCTGATTCCTGACTGGCCCAGTCTGCTTGCCTGATGTATTGTGCCACCGTTGACCTAAATACCTGCCAATGCAGTGGCGCCAATCTAACATTCTTTCCTACCTGCATAGCAAAACTAACTAAACACCACAGCAGAAAAATATCATTATATAACCCCGAAAAAATATAAAATGAGTGCCTCGCAACATCAAACACACTTAATTAATTCACTAGGACAAAATAATCTATATTACCCTTTACAAAAATTAGATTTGACAATTACCATTCTGTTTTTTTATTCTGTAAGCCTATAGGCGTAATGAATTTGGTATAAAAGTGCATTTTAAAATAATGACCCTTAATTTTGGGAAAAGAAAAAAAATATAAATTAACCCAGTTACCTTAGTGACCTGCCACGTTACAACTTTGTTGGAAGTGTAGACAGAAATACATTTATACCACATCAGTTAGCTCTGCAAAGTATTACATATGGAGAATAGACCACACATGGGATAAATGTGAAGAAACATCAGTGGTTGTTCACACCATGGAAGCCAGAATGTAAATCGTGTTCTACGGACAGAGTAACTTCAAACCATCTGTTTACAAACTTTGTATTCTACAGTTAAGTAAAAATTTAATGCCACGAGGGACACTCAGCGGAGTATCAAGAAAATTAACACTGGAACATTCATGCACAGAAAAAAGTCTAATGTTGTTGCAACCAAAAAATTACTATAGAACAATCTCTTTAAAAATTTTTATGCTGTAGTAAAATTAATAATGTTGTGACAAAAATACCGGTAATGTTATTAACAATCTACAAAGTCCTATTTTACTATAATGCAAATATACCGTTGAGTGATGAGCTAGTTGGAAGTAGAGTTGTAGTTATAGTCACACGGTGAGCAGAAACTCTTACCAGGGTCACAATGTCGCCACGTGGCTGGGCTGATCAGTCCAGAATTTTCTGGTCCGCTGTTAGCCACAAAGCACGTCAAACACAAGTACAGGGTGGCTGGGTTACTTAAGTGTAGGAATTAAGGATGACCACATGCATGTTAAATCCAAAGTCATCCGACATTTAATACACAATGAAGAGATACAGAACAAAGATGCTGTGGTGCGAAAACACACGACGCCTCTTCTAAATCACCCCAAGTTAGATACTAAGTTACATTTGCAAAAAGACTTTTAGAAAAATTACACAACAGAACTATTATATCAGTGAACGCAAATTGATGCCCCTGCAGGCCACGTGGCATGTACCCATTTGGCTTGAGCTCTGAGAAGGTACTCCAAATGGCCTTTGGAAGCAGGTACATGAGCCCGTGCCAGAAGTAGTGGCCCCGTGCAAGCGTGTGCATGACGAATGAAGTGTGATCAAAATAGAAGGAACACAAAATTAATACTAGTTTACAAAAATGTGCACAGGAGTACATGGGCAAAACAAATACATACATAATAACCTTACTTGCTAACATAAACCCTTTTTCATAGTTGTCTTCTATCAGGCCTGACTTCAGTGCACTCTATACGATAAGCAGACACACTGAATACGTGCATCACACGACCTTATGTCTCGTGTGCATAGGATCCATGACTGTCTTCCGCCAGCCGAGGAATGAGGTTTGATGATGCTAAAAATAATAGGAAGAGCAAAATATTTGCGTTACTACAAAATTAAAGTAATGTTCTGCTAACACTAGTTTACACTAACTTGATATTGTAAAATGGCAGATACTACTGAACAGCAATAACCTCATAAAATTAAACCACTATATTTAAATTTTAAAGCACAGAATGATAACTAAATGTAACTCAAATCAGTTGTCAAACCTTGCAAAGCAATTTGCGTGTGCCAAATATGCATATATTTCTAGAGCATGAAGTATTTCATTGTAATAAAAGAGCAGGTACTGCAGTTTGTCTTTATATGTTGTAGAATACCACAATACAATATTGAGTTACGTTAGAATAGCACAGTTGGTAGCATGGTGAGTTTCATTAAGTGAAAGTTGTCATGTAAGCAAGGTGTGGGTTCGATTCTCCTGCTTGCCTTAATTTTTTTCTTCGTAGGTAATATTAATTTTTGTAACAAAATAACTTTTCTTAATTGTTTTACATCGGAATGTTGTTTTAAAGCAAAGGGAATGCAATAAAAGTTTTAACAGAACAAGAGTTCAACACAAAATTTTTTTTGCTCCATCATATACACCACCTCGTTGTTGACAGTACAGTAAGGAGCTAACGTTGTCACTAAAGTACTTAATATTACACTAACATTAACAGCAAAATTAGTTACGGAAGGCTTACAGATAACATAAAATAACTGTATTTGTAACATTAATACTGTTGGCACAACATAAGACTTTTATCTGTGTGGGGTGCAGTGAGTTAAGCCAGTATATATTTAAAAATTTAGTAGTGCTTTATTACTTGGTGGGAGGTGCGACCCCAGGGTTGTGGAACTAGAGGTTTGAGAACAGGACAGGTCACTACCTCGATTAAGCTGTTTTGCTAATGAATCTTGTCTACAGTTGCATGCTCTGTAGATGTTTATGATTGGAATGGTTGTGCAAAGGGGTAAATGGTTTGTTGCACTTTTTATACCAATACTTGGCTTCCATGCCTGCACCAGTGTTGGAAATAGTGGAGCTCTCAGGGGTAGTGCACTTTACTGTACCTGTGGTAAACTGATGCTGGCTGGTGGCATATTGGAGAAATGGAACCATTTTACCTAAAATAATTTACTCAAGTCCTCCCTTGCCCTATTTAGGTGGCCGATACTCATCTACAGGTCTGCTGTCTGAGGGTTATGATTTTTGTCCTGGATAACAACAATTACAACAGTTCCGCAGGTCTTTGCGATGACATCAACAGTCTTGTGTTGCTTGCAGTATTTAAGCATGACAGGCCCTCTACTGGTAGCTACCCCTAATGCTGCTGATCATGAGGATGTTCGACAGGGTTTTAATGAGATGTGAACTAATGCGATAATCTGTGATTGGGGTGGGGGATGCACCGTGACACAGATTCCTCTCCCCTTCCCCCTTACACATTGACTGTGAGAAATGTCAATATACAGATCTGTCTGTTAACTGTGGATCATCATACCACTGCTAGAAGGCTTTCTTGTAAGTGACCTCAAACACACATACCAATACTGGGATTGTCTTTCTCTCAAATCTCTGTAGAAAGGGGGTAATTCATATAGGTGAATGTGTGTGTGTGTGTGTGGGTTTTTTTTTTTTTTTTTTTTTGCTCCATATGTGACATTTTGGAATATGTACCATGAAGACCTTTGTGATCTGAAATGCCGCTCAACAGTGGGACACTTCCAAGATCCATCCACATGCTAAGCAATCCTTGAGGCACCAATGGTATGTCACTCAGCAGGTAGCCGACAGGCTAACATTCCATAACAATACTGTCTTCTGCCAGCAGCAGAACCTAGATTTCCACAGATGCAGGTAACTAGCTTTGCTGAAGTGAGTTAGTACAGGCATGAAGAAGATGTGTATGTTTATTATACTTATGCCTGTGTTAGTAGTAATTAGTACACATGCTAGTTGATACATCTTTAATTACATTACTATAATATGTACAGCACAAGCATGTCTCTACACTTTTTAACTAGATCTTGTTATAATTTTTCACACAACCTATATTACATTGGCGCCAACCTCATTTCAGTCATCTACCTAAATATACCTCAGTCAGCATAAATATACCTCAATGCCCTTTCCATTCTGGCTCAAATACCCTTAAGTATACCTTGTAAGAAAATGTATGGCTGGCTGGGGAGCTTGGAAATAAATTTTAATGTTTGCAGAATGCCAAGTGCTTCAAGCGATCACCTGTTATCAGAATGATCATCCAGCCCTTGTGCATGTGCCTAGGTAGCAAGCACCTGCTGAATGGTACAAGAATGAAGGAAGATGGAGATCTAGGCCAATATGCAAGAAAAAATTACCACAGAACTTTGGCAGCCGTATAGTGTCACAGCGCTGTATATTTCTCACTCCTGCATGACAGTGGTCCTTTTCATGCAGGAGGACATCACAATCAGTTAGACAGCAGGCTGTGCCAGCTGCCTAAAGTAACAGGTGCCCTATGGACAACAATGCACAATGGTGAAGTAGCACTGTCGATACCCATCAAATTTACATATGGGTTAAGTCCGCTACACATTTCTCTGTACTTTAGATGGGTAGTAGCAACCACCCAGCCCCTTCTCCTCTCACCTGCCTGGGCCATTAAATGCAATGGAATGAAATCTGACACAGGCTATGAGAATCATGATACAAATAACTCTTTACAACATCAAGTGTGCCATTTAGTTGGGAAAAAGTATACAGTTGAAAATTAAATAATTTTGATACATTGTTACACTTCACCTGCATAGACACGAGGTGTTATGGTCAGACATTGGGTCCTAGAGATGTGTCAAGTGCTAGCTTATGGAAGATTGCAACATAATTGTTACAACTGCCACTTCAGATGCAGCAGACCCCTTTACATCTGTACCTGCCGTCCCAGCTGGCTACACAGAGGTTCTATAGGTGATGAGTCTGAAGACCAAACTGGCAAGGGAAGGTGTCAACAGTACAAAACAGTCCAGGAAAACCTATGTTATGTGTAAACGACCATTATCCTGTAATAAAATTGCCCAGTGGATCTGCATCAAGAAGGGAAGCACATGAATCCACACAATCTTTTGAATGTACCATTGTGCTGTCATTGTTCCTGTGATTCCTACCAGGAAAAAAACAGTAATCATAGAAGATTGCTCCCTACATTATGATGGCTTTAGTGGTGTGTCACTTACAATCAAGTCTATATTTGTGAACTGTACAGTACCCCTCCACACTCGAGTACAGTGGTCGTCCATATCCAGAAATAACCTGGATTTATCACTTCACACTGCTTCACCATTCCTCAGCCATCAATGCCACCTCAATAGTGACAAAATTACAAACAAGTCACACTTGTAGGAGTGCCAACAGAAAATGGTATATGGTACGTCTATAATTCAAGTTGTTTTCTGCAATTCACCTTGCAATAGTGCACATAGAAACAAGAGTTCATTATTTATGGCACTGCATGTTTCTGGGTTGTGGAAAAATAGACAGCTGTTTGCATTTGTGCCTTTCGGAAGATGAAATGTTCCTTTCTTGTGAACATTCTGGGTCATCCGGAGCCTATTCAGTGTCCTCTCATGCTTCCACTGCTCCCAACAAAACTGCACAGTTTGTTCACAATGGTCCAAGAGGGAGCAATTTGATGTAAAAAATATCCTGCCTCCCATTGACCAATCATTCACCCTTAACTCTGTAAGTTTTGCTCATACTCTTATAAGATTTCAGAGCGGCGTATCCAAGTTTGTGAGGGATGAAGGTCTTCATTAACATAAAAGAATGATTCTTAGAGCATTAAACTACCTTATATTCACATTAATCTTGTTATTCTAAGTGAGCACAATATTTAGTGTCTATCTCAATTCTAATTAAAGTCTTTATCAACGTCTCCATATTGGTTAAAGTCGCTTAATCCACACTTAATATTTACACATACTCAATCTGTTTATTGCTATCATTGAAAATGTCTATCACTCACGCATCAAGTTCAATAGTCCTGCCCGTCAGTTTCTCTCTCCACTGTACCGATGCTTGCAGCCTGTAGACTACATTTCCACTGGTCACTTTCACCACCACTTTTCACGTCGTGTCTTCACATACTTGGCGCTTAAGGTCACACAACCCTCCAAATACTAGACTGTCTGCTCGGAGGCTCGTCGTGCCTTAAGCAGTCTCGCTGACCCGATCTAGGGTTCCTACACCCGGAGTCTCACTGACAAAGGCAAAGGAGATGACCAAAACGTTTGTTCAAAGGTAACCTCAGAAATCCAAACTGTTGAAGGTCAGGAGTGTACAAGTACTGATAGGCACATGCGGCAGCTCGCCTTTGTAAATTGCCACACATTTCTTACGTTACTACTCTGCCCTTTACACATTGTGTCACTCGCTTGGGCAGAACGGGGCAAGGGAAGCTATGCAGAGCAGCAAGCATGTAAAAATATATTGAATGCATTATCGACACATGCTAGTAACTCATTGATGTTCTCTGTTCTCTCCTTATGCATACTTATCTGTCTTAAGAAAATTAATATTACTAGGGTTGTAGCATTGTTAATATCCACTGGTGGTAGTTCTACATGGCCAATGCAACCACACTTAAGTTAGTTACAATGTTACTGATGATGAAGCTGTAGACTCACTTTTGCTTTTTGTAGGTACTTAGTTCTGGGCACAGCTATTTTTCGGCAGCAAGTGCATAACGTTGAATGCGTTGAAATATCATTTACAGAGTGTACAGCTACTAATCATGCATTTGGTCAAGTCAAGCCATCAGACTTAAGTTTGACTTTAGACAAGTTAATGTAAATAAACTTTACAGCCTTGTGTCCTTTCTTGATTTATGGTTTTAACCTGTTGCTGTGCTAGCCCCTTACATAAAATGTTATCAATGAGTCTAACTAATACCTTCTGTGTTTGCTGTATATTATATTGGTCCAACTTTGGCCGGGTTATGTTTCTATGGATGTATTTCTGCTTACTAATCCACTCATCTATTAGGCTACTTAATCCATTCAGATTTACATAATATGCATTCAAATTTACAAAATTGCCTAAGTTCACATCTTTATCAATTTTTAAGTTGTGACGATTTCATGAAGTGTGGAGGGATGCATTCCTTTTAATAAGTAAAGACTGCAATGTCTCCTTTACGTAATTTATTCAATAGGTAATTATTCATAAACAACCCTGGCGTATAAAGCCCTGCTTATGGATTTTTTATTATGGTGAGAGGTTAATTGGGGACGACTTAGCTACTAAACAAATCTAAAGTTACATCTGAAAATTAACACACAGATTCATAGCTTACTCAGAACTTCAAACATGAAGCCTCATGGTCTAAAAGCATCTTAGAAACCTCAGCCACAGAGATTATGTTTCAAAAAAGGGTGGAAAAAGAAGAAAGGTTTCTCCACCTTTGTCCTCAAATTTCACTTATTCTCTTCCTACTACCAATTTTTTTAGTTTTGTTTACACTCTCCGTCAACATTCATTCTATCAGCATAAACACAACACTTCACAGAAGTCAAAGACACACTTTTACCCCACATTTTCCTACATGCCCTTCAAAGAAAGATAATATTGCTTACTTTTTCTTGTGTGTGTATTTTTAAGACATGCACAGATAGTTACGCTCCTTTACTAGTTAAAACCAGAGTGCAAAATGCTTCTGACAGCTCCTATGCTATTTAAGATCACAGCAGATTTAAGCACATTCTTAGTTCTGACTGAAATTCCAACTTAATTTTCATAATAATAATAATCTATATCATAAAATACTATTACCATAATGCTGCAGCCTTACCTTAGTATAAATGTTTTAAATGTGTAAAAATTATATTAAGAGCTTTTATCTAGTAGGTACCAGTGGTACTGTTTTCCTGTATGCTGTTATGTCTGTGTTATGGCATGCTTGTGCACATTTTATTTATTAAGGTGTTTGCCAGCTTGATGCTATTTTTTGATAATGAAATTAATATGAGAATAAGAAACTTCAACAATCTCATGCAAGCCAAGTACTGTTGTCTTTGTGAAGGCACACAGCCGTGCAGTTGTACGACTTGATAAATGTATTCGAGACCCTATAATATCATTGGGGGAAAGGCAGCTGCAAAGTTCAGTGGAGCTGCCTAAATTTCAGTGTGTGTAGTTAACATGTTTTCCAAAGAAAATATAAAACTTGGCAGATTAAAAATGCTATTTTGAATATGTTAAAATACTTAAAAGTAATGTTTGTGACTTACGAATGTGTAAAATAATTTTGAAAATCAAAGGGTATTTTCATTGTTGCATATCTGTAACATCTGAACAGCAATTTTTTCAGAGAAAAATTAATCACGAGTTATTGTGGGATCCAAACATAGCTTTCAATTTCGAAGTCTGTGTTCCATATCATGCATCAGTTTGGTGGGCACCTTACATGTACTGTGATTTCAAAATAAGTGTATCACATTTATTCCACTTTGTAGCATTATTTGTTTACCGTCACAAAATGGCACTTAAGAGACTAGAATTAAAATAGTTTGTGGAACAACAGGTAAGTCATAAAGAACTTATGGCATTTTGTAAAACTCCTCATGTATTATTACATATATCTTGATGCTGAAAAAATATACAAAAGAAATGATGAAAGTTAACTTGGTTTCTTAAGAATTTCAATTTATGCACGTGTCATAATCAGTGTCGTAATTTACTTCACCCCACACTTATTGCAGAATATTGACATAGCTGGTGAGTGTGATATTTTGATGTGTCTTCAGGATATGTGGAAATTGATATATTTTATGTATCCTGTAATATTCTTGCAATTACTGAAACACTTATTTTCTCTTAACATTCCTTTTTTTCAATTGTAACACATATCCAGTAAACAGTTATTGAAATTTCATGTTGTTGCCATCACATGCTGTGTTGCCAACGTGGCCTACTCTAATATCCCACAGTCTTCCACCTTAATTATTTTTCCTCCTTCGCCCCTTGAACTCTTCACTTCACTTATAATTAGGGTACAATTACCTTTACAGCAAAAAAATTGCAAACATTTTACTATGCAGTGCATTTACACAGATTTTTCTGCACTATTTAATTACCCTTTTGACAACACAGTAATACCATCATCAAACAGAATTTCAGTATTAAGGTACAATTACCTTTACAACAAAAGAATAGCACACATTTAACTATGCAGTGCAATTACACATTTTTTTTTGCACTTATTCATTTACCGTTTATACAAGACAGTAACATCATTGTCAAATAGAAATTCAGTATTCAGTACATTCAGCAACATGTAATTCAACTTTTTACTACACAACATACTAATATTGTTGTGGTTATAAGTTGGCAGACTTGCATAGTGTGTGTGTATAATGGCGGACCTGAGTGGTCTTTTTTGTCGGGTGTTCGTGGTAGACAATCAGTTATTAATGTAATGTTGTACGTCGTTTGAGATTCAAGTAAAGATAATAAAAGATTACAAAACATAACATGGCGCAGTCAGTAGCCAGTTAACAGATGTGCGCAGTGTATTTACGCATTGCTTTGCGGTTGCCAGCAGTAGTGAGGTTATGGACAGTCGGACGGTGGCATGATCGCAATGATGGAGTCGTTTAAACCACTGCCGGCTTTGCTTCTCAATGTAAATCTGTGTGAAATCTATTGGAAGTTCAAACAGAGTTTTGATATCTTCATGCTGGCGACAGTTTACAACTCAAAGACGTCGGCTCTTAAGGTGACAATGTGGTTGAACATCATAGGTGAAGAAACACCTCTGACCTGTTGGAAGCTGAAAGCCAGGATTTCGATAAGGTAACAGAAGCCTTTGAAGATTATTGTAACCCTGTAAAAAACACTGTAGTTGAACGTTATAAGTTTAACTGTCACTTGCAGGAAGAAGCAGAACCTTTTGGCTGATTTTTATGGGACTTAAAAAAAATGGTTATAAGCTGTGAAGTCAAGGACCAGACTGACAGTTGACACCTAGCGGGGTATCGGCGCTGTTAAACCCAAGTGCAGGTATGCCGATTTGCTGCTAGCAGGGTGGTCACAGGGTCTCAAACGTAAGTAATTATATCCGGTGGGCACCAGCTAACCAATCAAGAGGGAATCTGCTTGGGTTCACACAAGACTCTTGAGGTGGGCCGTGGTTGAAAAGCCCCGGCTAAATGACCGTGTTCCCTGGCGTCTGAATATGGAGATATGTTACTTGACTGCTGCAGTCTTTCATTAATTACAAAAATACGTACTAGAGCTGCGCTATTATGGCTTCTCAACACGCATTTCATATACTGCAATAAACTTTCAATATAAACACACACTAAATATTCCAAGAGTTATGTGGTTACACACTAGTGGCAGGTATCTGGCAAAATAAAGGTCCGGTGGCTTTAAGTCTCGTTATCAGGCGAGAATAAAAGTACACAAATAATATGTTTAGTAAAAATGCGGACTATTCAATATTGGCAATGTGATGATACATGATTGAAAATAGACGGGTATGCAGCTTGAAGCCCTGCACTGGCTGAAACTGCAAAATGGCATAGGCGCCTTGAAAGAAAAATTAAAGTATCAAATATACCGTAGGGGCCGTGAGTCTGCTCCAGAAGGGAGGCATACTCGGAGGAGCACGAAGTTAGCGAAAGCATTCCAGATAAAAATTAGTCTATTGTAGTTACTGACATCGTAAAGAAATACTTCACCTCCGAGCTGCGAGATATGTGACCTGCCTTTACGCCCGTCAAACCAAGACTAAAGAGGTGACATGGTGTCGGTGACGTCTTGTTACATATGCCGTGCCATAAAAGAAAATCCCTTGCAAAAATAGTTACGTGAATGATATGTAACACAACACTGGATGAAACATACATTAAATTGTATTGCATATTATTCCCTTGAAAATACAATACACAAAACATAAAATTTATGTGTTGCTAAATTTTATAGGAAATATTATTTTTGTTAAAAAGTCTCTCTGTTTCCTGAAAAGGCAAACTGTACATAACACACTATTAATTTGTCTACAAATTAATATTTGAGTTCTGAAAAATATTTCAAATAAATTTCATGTTGCGCGGTTCAAAGAGTCCATGTAAGAATCAACATGACAGTGTTAGCAACTTATTACTTCACTTTATAAAAAGGGCTTACTATGTGTCCAGTAATTCTTTTAATTCTGTGTTTAAGATGCACTAAACACTTTTGTGAAATATTAACGGATGGCTAAGATCTACGTGCCCATGTGGTCGCTACTTGGCACTATGATAGCTATGTGAATACTTCTTAGGATTTTACTAGATCCATTTGCAGGTGGTTACTTTATTATAGGACTAATTTTCAAATGTGTGGCACTGCATAAAGCACTCGTTAAAACAAGTTACACCTTGTGGCGTTAAAAAGTACTGCACTGATTCATGTGTCTTCAATGGGGATATTGGCCTGTGATAGAGCGCAGCATAGCCAGCACTCTGCGTCATGTAGTTCTCTCTGGTCCTGTTAGATAGTGCGCAGGTTGACCAGGGCTCATGTGCGAGCTGTGGATGCATCACAGTGTTGTATGGGACCAAATTGTTCTGGGTATTCGAGAGAAGTGTTTGCAGGAGCTTTTGCTACGAGAACCAGATTTAAGTTTGTCAAAGGCAGTGGAACAGTGTAGGGTTGCAGAGTTGGGCAAGCAGCATGCAGACATGGTACAAAGTAAGTTTGTTAAGCCAGTTAGGGGGCATGTGGACGCCTCGAGTGCTGAAGGCAGTATGGAAAAGCCGAAAACCAAAACTTACTGGACACAAAAAGACAAACAAAAGAGAATTTTAAGTGTCGGCGCTGTGGAAAGGTACATAGGAAGGGAGCCTGCCCAACTTTTGGGAAAGTGTGCTACAAATGTAAACAGTTGAATCACTTTGCAGCCTTCTGCACCAACCAAGTTGAAGAGGTTAGGTTGACAGATGGAGAACTGGGAATGTACAGTTCAAATACACTTGAACCAGAAGAGTTCTCTGTTAGCATGTTAGAAGTTGCAGAAGCAATATCTGGAGTGGAAAGTGGAAAGCCAGATCGGAAGAAGTGGATCCAGGAAATTGGGATGGAAGGCAATGAATTTCAAGCTTGATATTGGCTCTGAGGTAAATATTATACAGCAGTGCTTTGTGAGGCAGGTGGCTAACGCAAACCACTAAAATCAACCTAACATAATCTCGGAAGGGTTTGGTGGTAACAGAGTGAGATAGATGGGCGTTATCAAGCTTATGTGCAGTATAAACAAAGCTGACTGGCCACAAGTGGTTGCAGTTTGTTGTTGTGGAAGATGGCAACTGTAGAATGCCTATTCTAGGACTGCCAGGATGTATCTGTTTAAATCTGGTTTCCCACAATATTGTGTACAGCATATACAAGGGTAGTCTGTCAGAAGATAGGTTTAAAGCAGAGTGTTTCAGATCCATTTCAGGGAATAGAGTGATTCCCAACAAGTGCAGCCTGGTTGTTGACAAATTGGTCCAGCCAGTTGCTAAACCTCCAAGAAGAGTGCCTCTTGCATTGAGAGACAGACACGAAGGTAAGCTGCATGAGCTTGTTAAGCTGGGTGTTATTGTTAAAGTGTATCAACCGTGCAGATGGGTCAGCAATTTAACACTAATAGAGAAGCCAGACATGTCACTTAGGCTGTGTTTATAGCCAGTAAAACTAAATAAAGCAATATGCAGGGAATATCTGATGATACCCGACTCTAGAGGAGCTGAGTTGTCAGCTGAACAATATGGCCATTTTCACTTTGTTAGATTTAAAGGATGGGTTTTATCACGTGAAGCTGGATGAGCCACCAAGCCAGTACTGTATGTCCAGTACACCATTTGCTTGTTAGATGTTTCTTAGACTCCCTTTTGGCCTGGACAGTGCACCGGAACTCTTTCAACGAGTGAATACACAGAATTTTGGTCACATTCCAGGTGTAATTGTTTACTTTGACGACCTATTGATTGCAATTGAGAGTGAATGTGAACATGAAAAAGTCTTGCTTCAAGTGGCACAAAGAGCTAGGGAACTGAATGTTATGTTCAACAGAAACAAAATTCAGTTAAACAGGATGAAGTCAAGCATTTTGGGCATATATTCTTTAAGAATGGGATGAAACCAGATACAGAGCAGATACGGGCAGTCTTAGCCCTATCAACATCTACCAACAAGGTTGAGCTGCAGAGAGTGTTGGGGTTCGTCAGTTACCTACGGAAGATTTTACTGATTTTAGCCAACACTGTTGTTCTTCTGAGGGACCTCTTGAAAACAGTGCAGTGAGTGGCAGTGGTTGCCCGTGCACACAGAAGTCTTGCAACAAGTCAAGGAGTTGGTCACCAAGGTACCGGTTCTGGGTCTGTATGATCCCACCAAGGAGCTGTCTATACAGTGTGATGCATCAAAAGATGGGCTGGGGTGCTGCTTGATGTGTGATGGTCAGCCAATCAGGGAGTGTACACTGATCACAAACCACTGGTCCCAGTGTTCAACAAGAACATTACAGATGTTTACTCAGTCCGACTACAGCGAATGAAGATTAGACTATTACACTATATATTATCAGTGGAGTCTGCCTGGAAAACTCATGCATGTGGCAGACCTACTGTCAAGATCTTATATGCCAGAGTGCAGAGTGAGATCGCAGTGATGAAGAGTTGGCCAATGAGATTGTTCATCTAGTTAGTGTGTGTGACACTGTTCAGGTGTAGTCAACGAGAAAGAATGAGTTCAGGCAGGAAACAGCTAAGGATGCAGTGCTATGTGAAGTTGCATTACTGCCAGACAGGGTGGCCTAAACACAAAAAGCAGGTAAGCCAGGAGGCTCAATTGTACCTTGGGCAACAACACAGTTTGCATGTTGACAAGGGCTTACTGTTTTTGAATGACCACATTGTGGTGCCACTAAAAATGAGGCAGCAAAAGCTTGCCTTACTAAATGAGGGCCACTTAGGCATGGAGAGGACCAAGGCATCGACTAGGCAAGTACTATATTAGCCCAATGTGTCAGTGGAAATTAAGCCATTGGTAAATAGGTGTGTTTTATGTCCGATGTTTAGAAACAGGAATGTGACAGAGCCCCTTATTCTTCATGCTGTATCTGAACTGCCATTCCATAAAGTTGGTGTTGATCTGTGTGACTATGGAGGCAGCAGCTATATGGTAGTGGTTGCCTACTATTCCAAGTGGACTGAATTGGTGCTGGTGGAAAATAATTTGGTTAGTGCAGTCATAAGAGGTCTGAAATATGTGTTCACCACTCATGGCGTGCCAAAACTTATTGTGTCTGAAAATATGCCGTTCAACACATACAAGTACAAGCAGTTTGCAAGGCAATGGGATTTTGAGATTGTGACAAGTCCCCGTTACCCAAAGTCGAATACACAGGCAGAATGAGCAATTCAGATTGCAAAGAACATGCTGAAGATGTGCACAGATCCAGATGGTGTCCTGCCAATCATGCTAATGGAGTACAGAAACACTCCTCTGGCTGGACTAGGCTTGTCACCTGCACAGCTTTTAATGAGTTGATGGGTGAGGATGAAGTTACCCACAGTGGCAAAGTTGCTGGAACCTCATGTGCCCAAAAGGTAACCAAGGCATTGCAAAGCAAACAAGCAAAGAACAAGTACTGGTATGATCAGAGAGCAAAAGAGAAGACAGAATTACCTCTGCAGACCAGAGTCCTGTTACATCAAGATGGGCAGTGGGAACCAGCCAAGATTGTGGGGAAAGTGAATACTCCAAGGTCATACATCAAATTCGAAGGAATTCCCGACACTTATGACCATTCAGCCTTGCTCCTGAAGAGCATAGGAGAAGTGTTCGTCTGGACTCTGATTTCAAGGGGTTTCCAGCTGAGGAGGCAGCTGAAAAGTGTAGCTTGAACTTCGATTTCAGGGAGTTTCCAGCTGAAGATGGGGCAGGAGTGTCAGAAGAGTCACTAGAAACCAGCGCACAGGAAACCAGCCTGCAGAACAAGGAAGTTCCATCCAAATGGAAAGAACATGTGAAGTTGCCTGTGCCATCCAAATGGAAGGAACATGTGAAGTTGCCTGTGCCATCCAAATGGAAGGAACATGTGAAGTTGCCTGTGCACACAAGGTGCGGATGTGAAACTAAATTGCCAGCAAAATACAGAGCATAACTGATCTAGTTTATTTTGTTTATATGTGAGAGGGGGACTTGCTATATTGATGTTTGTTTCTTCAATTGTGTGTGTAGCTGCAAGGTTATGTAATATGTCATTTATTGCTTATAAAAGGGGAAGGTAGTGTTATTGTAAGTTGGCAGACATGCATACTGTGTGTGTATAATGGCGGACCTGAGTGGTCTTGTTTGTAGAGTGGTCGTGGTAGACAATCAGTTATTAATGTAATGTTGTATGTTGTTTGAGATTCAAGTAAAGATAATTAAAGATTACAAAAAAATAACAAATACAATACTCAAACAGAATTTTAGTGTACAGTACATTTAGTAACATGTAACCCAACTTATTTACTTATACATCAAGTATTTCTCTAGGTTTCCAATTCCTTTGAGACTGCCTCAACTTTTGTTTCAGAATGTATTGTGTAATCATCAAAATTTATGAATAGCTCTTCACTTTCACTACTTTCCTCCTGCTCCCTACTTGGACAGTCCACACCCTGAACCTCCTCACTTTCTTCTCTACCATCCTTGTCACTGTACTGAAAGGCAGTTCCTGACTGCTTTAAGGGTACATTTGCTTTATCTTTACGAGGAGTGTCCCTAGCCGGAAGTGTTTGGTTTACATGCCGTTTCAACATTTTGTTGTCATTTGTCTTAACCCAGAACATGACCTTTTCTAATTGTGTCACAATATTTGCTGCAACCAATCTGATGGACCTTGCCTTATAATATTTTTCATATACCCATTGGCGAATGTAGAATTTATTTTGTTTCTTACCAGAATAATGTTTTCCTGCAATTCCTGCTTTCGTTGCACATTTTCTTTACATGGCATTAGAAGGTTGAACCTTATCTGTAATTTATGCCGTATTTGTAATTCTGCTGGTGAATTTTCAGTTGTGTGTGGTGTGACACGGTACATGAACAAAAAGGACTGCAATATATATATATATATATATATATACATACACACACTCACAATTAGGCTACCACCCGGTGGTGAACTCTCTCACCTCTCCGTCATCCAACCAACTGCTTTTCCATTCCCTTCCTGAGATTACCAACCCCTCTCACAGATACCAATTCCTCCCTCAATACATTCCACTCCCTCACTGACCTCAAGCATGGACTGCCTACCCCACTCCGTTCTCCTCCACACCCTCTGAAGCTTCTGAGTATTGTTTCCTCTTCCTCTAAATACCCCCTTACTTAGCTTGCAGTGTAGCCCTCCCCATCCTCCCTCTTCATTCACCATCCTGTACATCCTGACTAGCAGTTCAACTTTCCTCCTGTTCTTTAATGAGCTCCACCCCATTTCTTTTATCACTGATGGCCTATAGTTCCCTTCTTCCTCATCATCCTACCCCTGCTTTCTCCACGTACCCTTCACCCATCTTGCTGCCCTTCTCTGCATCTTTTCCAGTTCTCGCACCTCCACCTCCACATATGGGTCCCATACTGCTGCAGCATATTCTAACATTGGCTGCACCATTGTGCCATACGCTTTCTCCTTCACGATTGCTGTTGAGTTTCCCCATTCCAGAGCTGCTTCTTACAACTACACTTGAAGATCTTTACACTATTTTCTGCAGCTCCATTTGAGTGTGGTGTATAAACAGCAGTAGTGATGTGTCTGTGTCATTAGGAGGTTGGCAACCCTGACCTTGTTGACAATCCACTGACTCGTGGAACAATAACAGCTGTGTATTCCGCTTCCAATAACATAACATGGTGGCAGCGGTAAAATCGGAGTGTTTGTTTAAAACGACATGTAATTTACAATATCGGCGATAATCTGCAGAATGATGACGGATAAGGAGGAATCTGGAACGCCCTCTGCGAGGGGAGGTATAAATAACCTCAAATCACCACAACCTATGGAATTCACAAACCCATCATCATGGCCGGCATGGGAGAGAAGATTTCTACGTTACATGTCTGTTTCAGGATACAATTCCAAACCACACAAGGAGCAGATAGATATTCTTTTATATCTTCTGGGTGAATATGTGGAAGAAATTTGGTCACAATTTCAGCCCACACCAGAGACACAAGAATAAGCATTGCAAGCATTTCAGGAGTATTTCAACCTGCGAACCAACACAATATTTGAGCGGTAAGTTCAATTCTCGGGTTCAGTTACATGGTGAATCCTTGGGTGAATTTGTAACCGCACTACACACGTTGGCAGAAAGTTACAACTACGGAAATTTAAAAAACAAACTAATTTGTGATAGGGTGGTGGTAGGCATGGCTGACAAGAAGACGAGTGAGCAGTTATAGTTGCGCCCAAAATTCAAGTTAGAAGAAGCAATATTGGTGGTTGAACAAGCAGAACTTAGTCCCAACAGTCCCTGGTTCTCCATCGCGAGCAGCAACACGGAGGGGAGGTCCACAGACTGCAGATAGGAAGACGCTCATCTCCACAAGGGGCTTCGCAGCAGCAAGGTTTGTTTCAACGTCATTCTTCGCCACAACAAAGAGTGTTGCACATACAATGTCCATCTACTTGATCCGAGGACAACAGATGTCACTTTTGTGGGCTACACATCCATGAGAGATTAAAGTGTCCAGCCCGTCAATCTAAGTGTTTTGGTTGTGATAAGCACGGGCATTGAGCTTCTGTGTGTAAAGCTGGAGGAAGATCAAACTAAGGTAAGGTTTTTAATGTGATTGGGGATGAGAAAGTGAAAATTATGACAGGGAGGGTGTATTTATAGGGGGATTGTGGTTAAATGCACTTGGAACAGATAATTGGACGACAACTGTTAAAATCATTGATTTTGAGAAATCTGTGAACTTTCTGATTGACACTGGTGCTGATGCAAGCTGTGTCCCTACGTCAGTTGTGCCAGAACAAATGTTGCAGATTGTGAAAAAGACAGAAGAACCTATTTCGGGTCCTGATGGCTTCCGTCTAAAGGTGATAGGGTTTTTAGATTTGGTTTTGGAAACAAATGATAACCAAACTTGTTCCAAAGTATTTGTGATCTCAGGCCTACAAACTGCGATATTGGAAAAGACAGTGTTTGGAGAATTTGGGTATTGTATGCTTTAAGGAAGGGAGATGTATGATGGCTAAGGTACGTGGGGAATGTGGTTTGGCCTCAGAGTTCAGCAAGGTCAATATTCCAGTAGAATTCCCAAAGTTAGTAAATGGACTGGGTAAAATGAACGGCACAGCTAAAATTTTATTGAAAGATGGGGCTAAACCATTTGTACAGTCAGTCCCCAGGACAGTGCCTATACCTCTCCTGAACAAACTAAAGGCAGAACTTGACAGGCTAATACAGTCAGATATCATTGAGTTTGTAATGGAACCAACAGAACGGGTAGCACTCATTGTGGTGGTTCCAAAAGGAAATGCACTCCATATATGTGGGGACTATACCGAGCTAAATCACAGTGTCTGTAGACCCTACTTTCCTATCACTAGTGTGTAATCAAAACTAGCTCTGCTCAAAGGAGAAATATATTTATCGAAAATAGATGCTAATTCAGGTTTCTATCGAATAGAGCTGGCCAAGGAGAGCCAAGTACTGTATCACTTTTATCTCACCATTTGGCAGATATTATTACAAAAGGTTGCCCTTTGGTATCTCGTGTGCACCAGAGTACTTCTCAAACAGAATTGCGTAAGTTCTGGAAAACATTCTACGGGTTGTGTTTCATGTGGATGATATTCTTATTTATGCATCCACTATTTCCGAGCATGATTCCACACTGAGGGAAGTCCTTCACAGACTGCAAAATGAGGGTATTGCTATAAATAAATGTAAAAGTGTTTTTGGAGTGACATCTGTTAGGTACTTGGGCTACACATTTACCTCAGAAGGTATATCAGTGGATCCAGAAAGAGTTCTAGCATTATTGGAGTTTCCTCAGCCTAACACAACAAGTGAACTTCCAACAGTTTTTGGGCATAGAAAATTTTTCAGCTCGGTTCCTTCCTAGTATATCCAAAATATTAGAACATTTGTTTTCCCTCCTCAAGAAAGATACAGAATTTGTGTGGGGGTCAGCCCAAGCTAAAGCCTTTGAAAACATTAAAGGGCTGCTTTTATAGACACCAACTCTTGCTTTTTTTTTTATCCTGAGTAGCAAATACTAGTGAGTAAAGATGCTAGCTTATCTGGTCTAGGTTACTGTATTATGCAGCAAAAGGAAGGGGTTCAGCAAAATGTCGTATATGGTTCAAGCACACTCACACCTACAGAGAAGAGATACTTTCAGATTGAAAAAGACGCTATGGCCTTAGCTTGGACTACTGAAAAATTTCAACAGTATTATAATATTTGAGACAGATCAAAAACCCTTGCTACATATATTGCAGTCAAAACCTGTAGATGAATTATCTCCCCATTTTCAAAGATTCCGCATAAGGTTAATGAAGTATGATTATACAGTAAAGTATGCTCCAGGAAAAGAGTTAATTATTGCAAATGCTTTATCTCAAAATCCTTTCTCCCAGGAAGCATAAGAGGATTCAGAGCTCACTCAGGAAGTAGAAGCATTCGTGCATCAAATTAAGTCAACGTACCCCATTACAGATAAGTGTGTGTGTCTCTCTCTCTCTCTCTCTCCCCCTCTCTCTCTCTCTCCCCCTCTCCCCCTCTCCCCCCTCCCCCCTCTCCCCCTCTCCCCCTCTCCCCCTCTCCCCCTCTCCCCCTCTCCCTCTGTCTCTCTGTCTCTCTGTCTCTCTCTCTCTCTCAAGCAGAACAGGAACAGGACCCCCACATGTAAAAAATTGAAGCAGTATTCTTTGATCACTTGGCCCCCCACGAGTGAGGTTCCAGAGAACTTGCATGGCTATTACCAATTCAGGAATGAAATTTCATTTGGTGAAGGTCTTTTGTTGAAAGGAACCAGGATTATTGTTCCACCCAATTTACAGCTGAAGTGCATAGAGTTTATACATGTAGGACACCAAGGGATTGTGAAGTGTAGGGAAAGAGCTAAACTAGCAGTTTGGTGGGTAGGACTTTCATCCCAATTGGAAAATGTAATCCGTAGCTGTCCACAGTGTGTGGAAAAATGAATAAATCACAAAGAACCATGTCTAGAAGAACAGTTTCCTGCACATCCTTGGGAAAAAGTAGGGTGGATTTTTTCAAACATTGTAAATGGCATAATTATAACAGATTATTACTCTAGATTTTTTGAGGCCTCACCCATTATGTCTTTGTCAGATGAAGTGGTCATACAACAACTAAAGGAAGTCTTTGCCTGGTTCGGTACTCCAGATGTGTTAAGGGCGGATAGTGGTTCCCAGTTCATCTCATTTCGATTTAAGAAATTTGCAGAGGAATATAACTTTGGAGACGTGACTTTTTCATAGCATTATCATCAATCAAATGGAGGGGCGGAAGCAGCGGTTAAAGTGGCAAAACTGTTAATAAAAAAGAATGCAGATTTACTTTCTGCATTACTAGCATATCGCAGTATCCCACTTGATAATGGATTCAGTCCAGCTGAACTCCTGATGAATTGCAGAGTAAGGTCAACCCTTCCTTTGCTACCATCACAATTGTCGAAACAAGTTGATAGAAAAATTGTGCAGGATAAGGAAGACAGGAAAGAAAAGAAGCAGGCAGGAAATTACAACAAAAGGCATTAGGTGAAATCTCTTGCTGATTTGCAGAAGGGGGATCGAGTGTAGATCACTGACTTGAGATCATATGGAAGAATAAAGGAGGTAAGCCCTGAGCCTATGTCATATGTAGCAAGACACCACTCAAGGGTGCTATAGGAGAAACAGATGGTTTCTGGTACCTGCACCATATCAGCAAGTGGTCACTAGGTCAGAAAAAGTTATAGAGGGTTTAGAAGTACCAGTAAGTACGGAAAGCGAGCAAACAGCATGACATAAGGTAGTAGAGACAGGTAGTGATGAGGAGGAGGAATACCTGAGGCAAGGATTTAGGGTTTTCAGTAACAGAAAAGCAGAGGAAATTGATATTTCACAAGGTGAGGTTGATGATGCAGATAACACTACACCAACCAGTAAAAGGCCAAAAAGGCCCATCAGCAAACCTAGGTGGTGGAAAGATTACACCACACAGAAAGATAAAGGTATCATGAATTAAAGATGGTGAAGATGTCAGTATCTTTAGTTGATATCTTAAGTGGTTCAGTAGTAGTTTTGTCATTAGATACTGTATTTGTGTAGTTGGTTGTACAGTTATATTGGTTTTGGTGAAATAGTGTTAGTGTCAAAGTAATCTGTGTATTTTGTGAACTGGGGTTAGTGTCAAAGTATAATCTGTGGATATTGTAAAGAAGTGCTTTCCATTTGTGGCAGCTTATATGTGAAACACTGGCATATCAGGCCATCATAGTAGTTTGGTAAAAATTTACAAAAAATGTGGAACACACTGGCATACTGGTCCAGCAGATGTTGCAGACGTTGCTGATGTGCAGGCACCTTGTGCTCAAAGTCACAAGCGGCACAGCAGTGGTTGTTGGTGGTGTTGCTCCTACAGCGTAAACAGTCCATTGGCCACGTGTCCCCACGTGCAGATGATTCAGGTGCGGTTCTATTACGGCGTGATTGTCAACAAGCCATGGCAGTCCCAAAATCACTTCTTCGCACAAGTCCAGCACAATGTAAACATCGCATTTGGTATGCAGTTCCCTAATTCTTACAGTTACATGCATAACACTTTTTGCTTCTCCCTGTTGGTGTGTGGTAACAAATTGTAAACGTTGGCGGTACTCTAGTTGTTGTAGCTTGCATCAGTCCTTCGCGTAAAAAATTGTGACTGGTGGCAGTGTCAATAACAGCAGTGACATCTTTTCCCTCAAATTCTACACAGATTCTTAGCGTTTTTATGGTACTGTCAGTTACTTGGAGCACTTTTGCACCTTCATTAGGAGGATTGATATGACCTGGTGGTGAGATTGATGCAGGTGTGGTTTCGTCAACCTCCCGACTTAGTTTTCTGACCTGTTGCCCTGGTAACTATTTTCCCTGTTGTTGTGGTGAAAGGTTCTGTGTCTGCGGCTCTGCCTCGTGGGTGTAAACATTGGCGGCAGTCGCGTAACATCTGGCAGCACTGTAGGTGTTGATGTGTGAAAGTTCAAACTCAGGGATCTGAATGCCTGTCCCGCTCGCACGTGCTGTTCATACAAACATGCTTTGCGCATAAACTGTTAGACACTTGCCCTTTGTTGGCCTTCTCAGATACGGCCTCATGTCCGGTGTTAAGGCGACAATGATCTCTAAAACAATGTGTGGCGTCTGACCTGGGTTCAAAGGCTTGAACAAGCCTAACTTACGCTGTATGAACTTCTCAATACCCTCACATTTATGTTGCTGTTCATGATACAACCATGCTTGTGCTTGAATGGCATCTCCGTCAGCATAAAATCTTCCCAACAACCTATTGAAAAACTCCTCCGTCATATGATAGTCTCTTACAAGGTTCCACCATGTGGCTGCTTTTCCTCACAGTTGGTTGGCAGTGACTTAAGTCCATTCCCCCGGTGTACATGGTGTCGGTTCAACTTTTCCTTGCACATGGCCAAGAATGTGGTCGGGTCTTCGGAATCTTGTCCAGCAAAAGTTGGCAATAATACATTACGATCCAGCTTGGTTAAGCCCTGTGGCGTGTCCGTAACAACAACTGGCCTGGTGTGGGTTTCACCTCAGGTGTTATCAGTGGCGAGATCTCAGCACAGTTCCTCTTATGGCACTCGTCACAGTTTATAACACAGTCGCGGTAGGTGGTAAACTCCGTAGGCCCTATGAATTGTAAATGTGAGTCTTTCCTACACTGTTGGCATTGTGCCCACTTGGTTCCCGCCCTATCTCATTCACTGTGCGTGCATAGGCATTACTATAATGGTGTAGAAGGGGTATCGGATGTACACTGACATGAGAGTTGGTCCCATGAATTTTCTCCAAATAGATTTATTTCACTGACTTTGCTGCGGTGTACGTAGCATTCGACTTGCATGTTCATATCATTAGCGATCGCGATCGTCGCGGGTGTCACAGTTTCCGACGCTGAAGTCTTGATGTCTTCTTGAGGATGTTCAGGCGTGATGTCCGCCATCTTCTTGCGGTTGACGTGACGCGTTTGAACACACCTGGTCCCGCTTGGGAACGCCAATTGATGCCATCGGGTGAGATACGAGACGAACGATGGCACAAATACTTACTGGTAATTTGGGCACCAGCGGTGCTTCCCAATCACCGCACTATTGAAACTCAGGGTTCTCAGGGATGCTGTGGGTTCTGTGTGTCTGTCTCACCCGTCCGTACTTACAAACATGTTGGCAATACTAAACTTTTACTAAATATCACTTTGAACATAATCATGTGATAAAATACTAGGGTTGTGCGAATATACATTTTTGTTAATGAAATGATAATGAAACAATAGTTGTAAATTTTCGCGAAAATGAAAACGATAATGAATATTTGGTAAAAGTATCCAATTTCGCTGCAAATTAAGAAAAACTGTACATTAAATTATTTTATTTTCTTTTTTTAATCCAAGTGTTTTTAGGGTCTTAGCACTGTAATACAAAACCACATAAATGATAAATAAAACAAATCATCTACAAAATGTATACATTTTTTACACAATGCAGTATAATTATGCCCTCTTATTTATTAACATATTAGCAGCATTCCAGTGAGGATTGTAGAAATATCACATACATTTTTGGCATTATATTTTGATCAAAATAATTTTCACTGTAAATATAAAAATATGTGACCACGTGTGCTAAACAAATGACTGTCGACACGGCCTACAACAACCATTGTAAAATATGAGCATGGACTCCAGCCTGTTGGTGTACAAATACATGTTCTGCAGGTATTGGATTTTGTGCCCTCGTCACTTTCTTCTTGTGTGTAAAAATTCCAACAACATTTGTTTTCTTTCTTTTGAACGTGGACTGAATGGCAATTGAGTGGTCCTCATAAATTTCTTCCGCATTTTCCATTTTTTAATTTGTACCAAATACTACGGTATAAGTAACCAGAGCACATTGTAAATTGTAAACAAATTAAGTGTTGATGAAATGAACATCACAAAAATATAATTGCAGGTCACATGCTTACCAATAACAAAAATAATATCCATTTTTTACTGTTTCGTGTGGTAAAAATAGGAACTTCATTTGATTCGTAATTTAGCTTGTGCCATGGGTGAAGTTTTGTTAATTACTAGTTTGTTGTTTACAAAATATAATGCGATCATCCATATTATTTTTTACGTCAATCACAATCATTTTATTTTCACATTGTAAGTACTATAGTTGCAGACATCGACTATGTATGAAATATTGATTGTACGTGCGAGTGCGAGATTTCGCTTGCTCATTCGAATGCACAATATATAATAATAATAATGCATACACTCGCAATTAGGGTATTGCCCGGTGGCAAGCTCTCCCACCTCTCCTTCACCCAACCAACTCCTGTTCCACTCCCTTCCTGAACTTTCAACCCCCCCCTTCACAGACACCAATTCCTCCCTCAACACATTCCATTTCCTCATTGACCTCACAAGCATGGACTGCCTACCCCGGTCTGTTCTCCTCCAAACCCTCTGAAGCTTCTCACTGTTGTTTCCTCTTCTTCTAAATACCCCCTTACTTAACTTTGCAGTGTAGCCCTCCCCACCCTCCCTCTTCATTTACCACCCTGTACATTGTGACTAGCCGTTCAACTTTCCTCCTGTCCTTCAATGAGCTCCACCCCATTTCTTTTATCATCACTGATGGCCTATAGTTCCCTTCTTCCTCATCATCCTGCCCCTGCCTTCTCCACCTACCCTTCACCCATCTTACTGCCCTTCTCTGCACCTTTCCAGCTCTCGCACCTCTACCTCCGCATATGGGCCCCATATTGCTGCAGCATATTCCAACATTGGCTGTACCATTGTGCCATATGCCTTCTCCTTCACCTCACAGCTGACTCCCTTCAATACCCTTCCCAACATCCCCAGAGCCCTTCTTCCCTTTGCAACCACCCTCTCTACCTGTTTCTTTTCCATCTGAGGTCTCCCTGCAGTACAATCCCTTGATACTTATATTCTGCTGCTTCTTCTATCTCTTATCTCCCCATTTGTACATGTCCCTGCTTATCACCTTCTACCTTGTAAACCTCACTACCTTACTTTTTGTTACATTTATCTTAATTTTATTTTCCCTGGTCCACAACCATATATTGTCAATGTCCACCTGCAAATTTCCCCCACCCCCCTTAATCTTCTGCATACACAACGCAATTGTCTGCAAACAATCTTATTTTTTCCCCTAATCCCCAAACCCATGTCATTTACCATTATGGTAAATAATAAAGGACCCAACACGCTTCTCTGTGGTACTCCTGACATAACCTCCCCTTCCTCCGATACTGCCTCCCCCACTTTCACCCTCTGCCTTCGCCCCCTGAGGAAGTCCCCTATCCATTCCACTACTCTCCTGTCCGGTATCAGCTCCTCTGTTTTCCTCATCAATGTCCCATGGGTCACCTTATCAAATGCCTTCTCAAAATCTATGAAGCAGGCACCCACCTGCTTCCCCTCATCAACTACCTGCACCAGATCCTCTAATATCCCACAGCCAACTGAGTCTCACATCAGTATCCCTTCCTGAAACCATGCTGTGACTCCTCCAACCAATTCCTCTTGTTCATAACCCTCATCACATACTGGACCACCAGCCTCTCCATTACTTTTCCCGTACTCTATGCGAGACTCACTGGTCTGTAGCTACCAGGCCTCCCCCTATCCTCTCCCTGCTTGTGTATAGGTACCACCATCGCATCCTTCCAACCTTGTGGTAACTTATCCTTTCCTAAGGACTTTTTAAACAGCACCTCTAAATATTTCATCAACGCTCTCCCACCAAACTTTAGTACTGCATTTCCTATCCCATCTGGTCCCCCTGCCTTACTGCTCTTCAAACCCCTAATTACCTTTTCTATCTCCCACTCCCTCATCTTAAACTTACTAAACACCCCCCAAACACTATTTACCCCCCTATTCCAACCCTCCTTTGCCTCAAACACTGACAAGTACTGGCCTTGCAGCATCTCCGATTTTTCTTGGTCATTTGTCGCATACCTACCATCCCTTCCTTTTAGCAAAGGGATACCTTCCTCTCCTCCCCTTAACTTCCTAACATACCTAAACAATTTCCCCCATTCCTTGCCTTTTCATTCTTCCGCCATGTTCCCCAAAAATACATTAATTGCCTGTTTTATCATCCCTTCATTTATCCACTTGGCATGTAATTTTCTACACTTTCGCTTCATTTTTAAAATCTCGTGTCCATAATATGGCGGATCTCCCCCAGCCCGTAACCTTTTCTTTGGCACAAATTTCCCCAACATAACCTCTATTATTCCTCAAAACTCCTGCCTTAATTCTTCCACACTTTCCTCCATAGACCATTTTTCAAACCTATCTCTCAGGAAGATTTCTGCCCATTCTTGTCTCCTTTCCCATACTGTCACACCAACCTTTCTGCAGTTTACTCTTCCCTCATCCTGCCAATCCCATTTCCACAACCAGTATACGATGATCGCTTATACCATCCAATACTATTGCATCAACTACAGCATTCCCAGGTCTGACCAACACCACATCCACCACTGACCCAACACCCTCCTCATTCCATCTCGTAGGTGTTTCTACTACCTGGACTATCAATATCAGCAATTACGTAAACATACAAAACATTACTATTCTGTGCTAAATGGTGAAAAATATTCAAATTAAATGTGTTGTTATCACGGGATAGTACCTTCTCTAATTACTTTTATTTTGAGATTATGAAATATTTATTCGGGCAGTAGAATAATATGAGGTTCTAGCAATAACGCATTTGGTTAATCTTGTGGTAGTAAATTGTCTTTTATTTTGGCTATGTCCAACACCTCTAGTAACAAAAAAAGTGCTTTGCAAATCAAAATATAAAGCACATTGTGATATGGTGTGTGCCTCAAACTAATTAATTTTATTCCGTGTACTGATAAGCTCTTAGGTTAGAATTGTTGCCGGATTGCATAGCAGATAACCTCAAAGTAATCAAATATTCGTTTGGAAAATTTCTTACCGATAACAATAATGAAAGGCAGCAATTATCAATTTCAGTTTCGATATAACGAATATTCATACAACACTATAAAATACATGTTGCTAGGACACCGTCACTACTGAATAAAAGAGACAGATTACTGATGGTTGCTTTTATTGTTACTATGTGTACACATCAATGTGCCAATGAAATTATGATTATCTCGGTCATGACTAGCTAAATCCGCTTGGGTGCTCCCCAGCCTGCAATTAATCTAGAGCACGCCTAGATGGATGATCTCACCAAGGTGCGTGAAAGCACAGCCTTTACAAGGGAAGGGAGCCGACAGCCACTAGGGTGGACTGACGGTTTTTCCTGAAGACAGGACACTGTAAATGACAAGTGAAACACTTGATGAAAACATTTTAACACATGTGACTACTTGGCATCACTAACGCAAATTCGTCTGGGCTCGCCCGCCAGCACGTAGGTAGTGTGGTGACGGCCTATACACAGAGCTGGCTAGGACGGAAGTAATTGCACCGTACACGAATTGCAAAATTACACAAAATACATAAAGACCCTTAAAAGATGATGGAGCACAAGACGAGTATTCACAATAAACACACACATGTGTGAAAACAAGCTTAGGTGGCGCGGATGCTGCTGGATAAGGTTCGTAGCGGACCAGTGGTGCAGATAAAATGACAATATTTCTTCTTGAAAATGGCAAATTAAATTCAGGCAAAATATTATTCTGAGAGAGAAAATTATCCTCTTTATGATTTTAAGTGATTGCAGGCATGTAGCATGCCTGATGGCGGTAAAATATAACATTAACATGACTGCTTGGTCAAGTAAAAAAAAATATCCATTATACGAAAAATACATTGAACCCTGAATGAAACATACATAGAACCCTGAAATAAATTGTGGTGCACATGATTTTATGCAAATAAACTCAAACTGCATGGAGGATGCAGATATAGACTTGGCATAGGTTAGCCACGTAGTTGTACATTAAATTGCTGTCAAATATTCAAACATGAAAATACCCTTAAAATGCATACACAAAAACAAAGCCCTTAAAATTGCGCATAGCAATAATACAGAAACTACACAGGAACACCACTAACATAGGCAGATGGCGCCTGATTCAAGTTGCGCGGGTCGTGTGACCTCTCCGACATCTTTCTCCTCTCTCCTCGATTAAGTTTGAAAAATACCACAAGGGCAAAAATAAATTATTTAAGTGGAATCATAATTCTGGGGAAATGTCAGGCAAAACGTACGCAAGAAAAGGTTGACTGGTAAAACTAAATTGACTATGGAAACCTACATCAGCAAACAAAAGTTGTAGTGCACACGTGACAGTGTCTTACCTCGCCAGCTCCCTACGACAGACTATCCAGAGGCAAGCATTGCACGAACCTACCATAGTCGCCTACGGGGTTCTCATAAGCGGAAGTGCTATGCATGCTGAGTAAAATATTTATACTTTGAAAAATAAAAGTGGCATAAATTAAATAAAATTGGTTTCACATTTTTATAATTTTCTTATGGATTTTTCATATTAATTCAGTGTCTCTTTATTATGGCGCTCAAGCAGGAATATCAGTGTTCTTAATCTCGGTGCCGCGGGCACTCTGAATTTTATAACCAAAAATTTTCACAACATCAAACACTTAAAAATATTTCAAGACTATACCCTACAAATACAAAACACGTTTTACACTGCAAAATATTATTGCTATGAGAGTTCAAAAATATTAGTCTCTTTGCGCATGTTCATAGACACGTGCATGGTGAGCGCCATCATGGGCTCTAGCACCGCTGGCTGTTAGCCGGCGTCAAGTTCTTTTCTGCTTTTCTTAATGATTTGGAAGCGAATGCTAGGGGACTTTCTTTACCATCCTTTCCTACCTGACAAAGTTTGGCACCTAACCCATAGCTAATGGCATCACAGGTTAGCACCACTGGCAATTCTGGGTCATATTGTGCTAACACTGTTTTGGAGGTTAAGATGTTTTTTATTTTTTGGACAGCATCCTCACATGATGTAGACCAGAACCATTTGAACTCTCACTTAAACAAGTCATACATTGGCTTTAACATCAGTGACATGTTTGGCACAAATTTAGAGTAGTAGTTGATTGAGCCTATGTAAGTCTGCAACTGTTCAATGTTTTGCTACTGTATCCCTGTTAACTCTATATACCTTCTAATTTATTTCCACATGACCTCCATCCATGTAATAACAAACTCCATTGTTCAGTGGTGTAGTGAAATGTAGACTGTAAGAGAGACACTGTAATAAGATCTACTGCTGCACTAATGTGATAATTTGTGTCAGACTGATTATTCACCTTGCTTGCAAAAACCTTGGATTTGATGTATCCACATGCCAAAATGTCTTAAGGACTAAGTTCTGGAGACTGAGGTGACCACAGTCATGGGAAACCATGGTGACTGATTGTTTGATTGATAGACCAATCAGAGAATGATAACAAATTATGATGGGTGATGATGGTTAATGATGATGTATGAAAGTTGATGATGGTTTATGATTGATAAAGATGAATGATGCTTGATTGATATATGGTGCATGGAGATGACTGATAAAATTATTAATTGATGATTTATAACTGATGGTGATTAATGATGAATGATCTATGGTATATGATTATGGTTACCAGATCTGTGGTACTCAAAAAGAGGACACGTTCAAGTGAATGGCATTAAAAATGAGGACACTTGCCTGAAAATTAAATGAAAAAAGAAGAGACACAATTTTACAATGGAAATATACAAAATAAGTTGATTATGTCGCAGGTCAGTTAAAAATATATTACTTGTATGCAAAATAGTACCCAAAATTCAGTTGTATGTGGCTATCAAGCAATTAAAAATATAAATTTTTTTGGGAACCAGAAGAAGTGAAAATTATGTTTTTTCTGAATATCAGAGTAATTTCTATTTATTTTGTAGGCACTCCATGATATTTGGCAAACAAATAAAAATAGATGTATTCACACAAGACACAGATGTACATAATAGCCACTGGACACAATTTTGTTAGTTAATAGTTAATCACATCACTCTTGCACAGCTCAGGTTCTGATACATTTTGATCATATTTCTTTGACGACTTTATTTGTTTAATAGGTTTCTATTCCTTAGTAAATAAACATAACTTCTCTGCTTAAACATAAAAAAAAACAGGAAAAAGTATACAAGTGTTGATAAAGACTGAAGAATCACACAATATTCCCCAAAAAGTTTGGACTTTTGCAGGAAGTTTGTAAACAATGTTACTACATGTTTAACAACATATAAAAAACCCCATATAAAACTAAAACCTTGCTATCTTTCACTTGTATCGGCAAAGAGGACATGTCCAGGTAAAAGAGAGCATCTGGTAATCCTATAGTTGATGAGTGATGAATAAAGACGATAACTATGGGAATATTTTTTTCTACATTTTGATTCTTTACAGTTAGGAATTATGTTTACCAAAAATCATGCAATGAAACTGAAAATATCAAAATTGTAGTCCTTACACTCGTACAAATTGATATATTATTGGTCAACTATAAAGCAAATTTAGATGAAAATTTTGTTATCATTACAATATACATATTGACAGTGAGAATGAATGCTGTATCTCCACGTGTTCCTTTTAATTGTTTTTAGCACTACTAGCCAACACACACTGTATGCAACCATGCTGCCACACACAAAGTTGTCTCAGGGCTGCCAACACTGCAGTCCGCACAATACCAATATATAACACTCCTCCCAACATAATGTTAATGTTACACTCCCTCAAATATTTTATCACATTAAAAACTCTAGCCTAACTCTTAAAACTATTTGTTGTAACAAGCTTCATGGGTATTAGCAATTCCACAGTTCAAATACAAAATTACCAAACAGTAATATTAACAGACTAACGTAATAGCCTACCTAATCTACACATAAACAATATAGGCTATAAAACCAGGCACAGACAAGAAATCTTTCGGGCAAGAACACAATGTGCAACATAGTCCTACATTAAGTACTCAGAAATACATTACACATCAGCAATTATTTTTGGAAATCTCTTGCATCTAGGGTAGCGTGTGGAATGCTCTTCATTTCTAGGTGCACTGACACTGTCAACACCCTTTAATCACCTTCACACACATCTTCAACCTCACTCTCATTGGCTACCAGTATTGATGTACGTAGACCTTGGCTTGCTTTTACAACTTGTGCACCTGCATCATTGCTGCTGCTGTATGTTGACTGTACAGCAGCCACACTGCTGCTGAAGCTTGTTGTTTCACTTATGGCCACCCCACTCGCCTCACTCTTCTTCTCGCTGTCCACTGGCTGCACCTGTGGGGCAGACCACATTTGGTCCACATGTCTGTGTGCAGTAAGACCATTTATTCCCTGAATTTTGTAGGTTAGTGGACCCAACTTATCAACGACAACACCACTCATCCATTTGTCCTCACCCTTTGCATAAGACTTGTAATAAACATGGCTATCAACCTCAAATGCAGTAGTTCGACACAGAGACCATGAAGGAACCATTTTGAACTGGCGAGACTTAACCATCACTGATACAGATGGTGTGAGTAATGTCAGGCAATTGCAAATGACTCGACCAAACATAAGCGTACTGGGAGACTCTCCTGTAGTTGCATGAGGAGTGATACGATAACCTAGGAGAAAGCGTAGTAGGGCAAGTGACAGGGGAACACGAGTCTGGACCAAGGTTGTTAGTTTGGTCTTAAAGGTTTTCACCATGTTTTCAGCTTGTCCATTTATGGGTGGATGATACGGAGGAGAAAACGTGTGCTTAATGCCTTTGTTTGTACAGAAGACTGCAAATTTTTCAGATTGAAACTGTGTTACATTATCAGAGACAAGCTGCTCAGGGATCCCATAGGTTGCAAATCAGGTTCATAATTTATTTAAGACACTGTCTGAACTGATATGGGACAACTCACAGATTTTGGGCTACTTTGAAAAGCTGTCAATGAGTACCAAAAAGAATTTACCCATAAACGGACCTTTAATGTCAATGTGGACTCTCTGCCATGGCCGTCGTGTCCAAGTCCAAGGCAAGAGCATACACTTTTCAGGCATGGGCTTATTTTGCAAACATGCATCACAGCGGGCGACTACTTTTTCGAGGTCTACATCAATCTTTGGCCACCATACAGAAGACCTAGCCAATGCTTTCATCTTGCAGATGCCAAAATGGTTTGAATGTAACTCATGTAGAACCTTTTCAAGCAAGACTGTCCCACATTAGATTTTAGTGTCTCCTCAACCCTTGCTAGCCAACCATCTCTCACATGACGTACCACCTTGCCTAATTCCTAGTCTCTCTCAGTAACCTTCCTAATTTCCTGAGGCATAACAAATAAGAACTCAGAAGAACCAACAAACAAATATGAAAATTCCTTTGACTGTTCTACGGATGGAAGTGGGAGTCTAGACAATGCATCTGCATTACCATGGTTCTCCCCTTTCATGTGCAGCACTGTATAATCAAACCCTTGCAAAAGAACAGCCCATCTTTGCAACCGGTTTGCAGTAAGCTGTGGAATACCACAATGTTCCCCCAAAATGTGGACCAGTGGTTGATGGTTAGTAACAAGTAGGAACCGTCTACCATAGAGATATTGGAAAAATCTGTTTACCCCAAAAATTATGGACAATGCTTCTCAATCAATCTGGGAGAAGTGCCTTTCAGCCGATGAAAGAGTTCGGGAAGCAAATGCAATAGGCTTTTCAATTCCAAAAGGGAATATGTGACTTAATAACAGCACCAACACCATAAGGCGACACATCACAGGCAAGTTTAACTGGCATCTCTGTATCATAGTGTGCAACAACGTGGGAAGAAGAGATTAATTTCTTTAAATCAACAAATGCTTTTTCACATTCATTAGACCACTGCCAAGGAAGATTTTTTTGTAACAATTCATGAAGGGGTGCTAACACAGTGGAAAGATTGGGCAGGAATTTGGCATAATAATTGACTAACCCTAGCCATGCCTTAAGCTGAGTCACCTTACTAGGCCTAGGAGCCTCAACTACTGCCTACACTTTGTCGCTAGTTGTATGCAATCCTTCCTTGTCCACAACATGTCCCAAGAACTTAACCGAACTTTGAAAAAACTTACTTTTTTATTGGTTGGCCTTGTATCCATAATCACGTAACCTCTGCAACAGGTTGTGTAGGTTTTGCCAGTGCTGTTCTCTTGTTGGAAGCAGACAACAGCATCAAGGCCTTGCAGCACCTGTGCCATTGTCCTCTGGAAGATTGCTGGGTAGGACTTTATGCCGAAAGGAAGACGCATGTAGCGGAACCGACCTTGGTAGGTGTTGATTGTACACAGTTCTTGGGACTTCTTGTCCAACTGGAGCTGCTGGAATGCTTGGGATAAATCAATTGTCGAAAATTCTACACCTCTTAATTTTGAAAACAGCTCCTCTATTCTCGGAAGTGGGTATGTTGCATTATTAAATAAGGATTCACTGTCCCTGAAAAGTCTCCATAAATACGTATGTTAATGTCCTGCTTCGCCATCAGTACAATTGGTGTAGCCCAGTCACTGAAGTTAACAGGCTGAAGGATACCTTACCATAAGAGCCTATCCAACTCTACGGCAACCTTGCTAGTTAATGCGAATGCTAGATTTCTTGGGTACAAGAACACTGTTATGACATTGTCCTTCAAGTGCAGTGATATACGTTTTCCCGTGCAGGTGCCCAGCCACCATCAAACAAAGCCGGAAATTCCTTTACTAATGTTGAGATTGAATCTGTCTTTGCCTTTTCCTCTACAAGACCTACACAGTCTGAAACCTTGACATTGTTTAAACATGGTTTAGGGATGTTAAGTTTGACATACCAGTCTACCAAGCAATGGATGGCCACCATTTGGTACTACAAATAAACTTAGGTCTTTTGGCACTTGCTGGCCTTTCACAGTAACCAGCACCTCAATAACACCACACGGGCTTATTTCATAATTTATGTACGACTTAAAGCGCACACGTGTTGCTTCCAAGGGTAGCTCAAAATCTGCTTTTATACATGCTCTCGGATATTGCGGATATGGCAGCTCCAGTGTCTATTTTCACGTCCAGCGTCTCTCTGCCGCTAACTTGCAGTATCCAAGGTTTATTCTGTGACCCTAATAGCTGATATAGAGGAAGGAATTCGTCGAAGGTGTCTTCTGGCTGATCTTCAGTGTCTTCTGGCTGATCTTCGGTATCTTCTGGCTGATCTTCCTTTAAGATATAGTTATGAAAACTATGCTTGAACTATTGTTTGGGTACATTCTTTTTAAATGTCCGCCACAATTACAGTTGTGACACGTGTACTTTTTAAAGCCATAGTCCTGCCAGGCACATTCCTTATGCCTGCAATACGTGCACCCATCTGCTAATGAACCCGGCACTTGCATCATTTGGGGTCCTCTTCTTTGAGGCTAGTAGGCCTGTTGTTGCATCTCTTCGGATTTGCGTAGTTGAGAAAGTGCCCTAATTACATGCACTTCTTGTTTCACATCTTAAAAACTTTCTATCTTTCTTCTGCGGTTCACATTTCCTACTGCCGACTCGAAGGACACAGCTATACTAACAGCCTTCTCAAAGCTCAGGTCATCAGACTTTAAATATAACCGCTGAGTGATATTCTTGTCCCTCAAGCCTACAACAAACTGATCTCTCAAGGTACTGTCTAGAAACGAGCCAAAATTACACAAACGTATAAGCTCTCATAGACCAATGACGAAATCTGCAACACTTTCACTTTCCTGTTGCACCCGTTTATGAAAACAATGGCGCTCTCCTATCACGGAAGATTTTTGCTCGAAGTGACTTCTTAACAGAGTAACTAACTCGTCATAGCTCCTGTCATGCAGCTTCTTCAGCGCACATAAATTTTGGAGAATTTTGTACATTTCCTTCCCCACTGACGAAATTAAAATAGCATGCTGCTTAACTTTTTCATCATCTTTGTTGCTGATGCCTTTAGCAATGATCAGTTGTTACAACCTCTCTATGTACGACTCCCACGAATCCTCTTCTGGAAAAACTTCTCTGCCTTCAACACAGACATCTTTCATTTGTTTGAATTAGCAAAACATTAGGTACGATGCGAACATCCCATCCTCGTCACCACTGTTGTATCTCCACATGTTCCTTTTAATTGTTTTCTAGCACTATTAGCCAGCACACTCTGAATGCCGCCATGCTGCCACACATGCTGTTGTCTCAGGGCTGCCAACACTGCAGCCCGCACAATACCAATATATGACACTGAGTTGGCACATAGTGGAAGTACTATGTACATTCTGTAAATGTGTTGATACACTGCTGCACATGGAAATCATTACACACATACGGTATCATCCATTTGCAATAAAACCAAGATTATGTACAATACCAATTGTGCAATGCAAATGATTAAAGTGATGTTGCGTAAATGTCACTACAACATGTGATATAGGGGGCACTTGTGGCCAGTAAACAGTGTTTAAAAGGGCCATACAACAGACTCAATGTTTGCTCGTGAAGAATATCACCATCCAATCCCATTTGAATGAGGTCGAATTGGGGTTGAATTGTCGGACTGCATGATGCTGGATGTTCAACTTGTCACATAGTCATTCATCTTGCCAGTGCAGTCACCACTGTGACATGATATGTGCAGGTGTGGATATATACATGTTGTACATCATGTAATGTAGGTACTGGTCCTGCCAGACACACTACAGATATAGATAAGATCACAGTATCTGCCAATGTGCAGTAGCAAAACATGGCACCACATCCATAGATATCCTGCAGTTTATGGGGCCTGCACTACATTTGCTGATCTCAACAAGAATCATATGTTGCTGTTTGAATGAGGCAGGCCTACAGACACAGCATCCACTGTGCTGTTTGCCTTTGACCTTACGGCATTGGGCAGCACTGCGTCAATAGTGCCAAGAATGTCAACATTGGACAGAGGAATGGCAATGCATTGTGTTCTCCAATGAGTACCATTTCAGTCTTAATGCAGATGATGGTCGCAGCAGGGTTTGGCACCACAGTGGGTAACAACAATCCTGCACTGATTCGAGAGCACCATACACCCCGGGCACAAGGTGTTATGGTATTGGGTACCATCAGCTATGACTCTTGGTCACATAATCACCAGTAGGTGATAACTGGTGCCAGTCAACCTAAATTTTCCTTCTCAAGTTTACCGTCCCAGAATCCATGTGTGTCCCAGCCACTCAACACACAAGTTGTCATTTATCACCATTTCATGTGGCTTATTTCACACCTCTCTTTTTCCCCACAAAATCCTGGTTATAACTTAATTTTCTATTCTGTTTGAACTCCGCTCATCTTGGTGCTTCACTTTTCTACACTGGAATAGTAACAAGCACAAAAACAAGACAGAGCAGCAACAGCCATATCCTACCATCTCCAAGTGGCATCCCAAACTGGTGCTGATACAAGGCAATGTGAATGAAGCGACTTGTGTATTTCAACTCGCAATACGTCACAAGCTAAGCAGAAGAAGGGAAAAAGAGGAAGGGTGTCCTGCACAATGCCTGTACACATGGGTTTACGTGTGTGTGATTATAACAGTGAAGGGGAGGGAGGGAAATCACGTGTAGTGTGGTAGCTGTCTCACAACTGCCAGGTTGTTCTGATGTCGCTCAGTTATTGACCCTTCCATGAATGCCTATAGATGTGTGGGCATAAAGCTTGCACATCGTCCTTGGGCCCCTAAAGCGGAATGAACATATACATGCAGAAAATGTGCTTCTATAAAAGGTTGTGTCATGATGGTAGTAAGTGGCAATATATTCCTACACAATTTTATTACTATCTGTTCAGGGATTAAAAAGTTATAAGAGGGGGAACATACATCCAGACAGACAATTGGGTGATTTCATAAGACTACCTTTCCAGAGGAAAGTAGGCGAAAAATAGTTTCTCTTTAGGATAAAATTGTAATGGTTGCAAGGTTGTTTCCTACAAAATTGTTTAACGAAACATAACAAAACTTTCTACGAGGACCTTAAGTACCTGTTTTTTAATGATGAAAGAAAAACAAATTGACAATGGCTTGATATCCACTACATTTGATTTTTTTTAAATATCCTTGTTAACGGTAAAATTCCATTACTTCAAAATTAAACTGGAAAATTGTTATAATTAGCAAATATGAATGTTTCAGCGGTGGTTGACAAACATTTGTCATAACATGCCACACAAGTATGTCAAACTTAGGTCTTATAATGTAAGAAAATCTAAAAAATATAAACACTACTGTTCAAATTGTAATCCTAAACATGTAAAATGCACAATGAATATGCAGATAAATTTTTACTTATTTTTCTTAAATATCATTGCTGTAGTATAAGCCGAATAATTGTAAAAACTATGCTCACCCTTCATAGTTAGTATGAATTGAAATACTGTACCATATACTTTGCATACTTCAAAAGATATACAACTAATGCTTCATGTAAAATTTTCAATTGTAATTTTTAATGGCAATAAAACAATTGAATTAAAAATAAACTTTACTTAAAACAATTCCTCAACTAGTTATACTCACTAAAGACTGCAACAATGCTCTCGACAAATTTACTTTGTGCCTATTTTGTCAAGTCTACACTCATAGGCAGATGAATTACACACACTTAACATGTTGGCGAAATGGCGCTGTGGTCACCCTGTCGAATGAAATAGTTCCTGGTCACACATAACTGGGATGTCTAATAATGACCATATGAGTAACAGTCAAGCACAGAATAGGGAAAAAACAAGATATCAGCAGACCTGATTGTGGCCAGATTGTTGGCGCCAAACGTATGACACACTCCATCTCCAACATTGTGAAGGCACTGAGATTTCATCGGATAACCATGCAAAGAGTGTACTGCGAGTTCATGAATTTGTGTAAAACCACCACTACCTGGAACAACTTCTGTGGCGTACAACAGGGTTTGCCATTGGCTAACTCAATTGTTAAAAACAGATAGCAGTGCTGCAGATCACTTGCCAATTCAATGCTGGACCACAATGACTTGTGAGCAGTCATACTATCCAGAACAATCTCTTCACTATGGGGGATAGAAGCAGCTGCTCCACTAGGGTATCTCTGTTTACAGCACGCCAAAAGGCTCGACACTGCCATTGCACCCGTAATGCATGGAAAAAGTTACCTGGATGAATGAGTTGAGGTATGTGTTAGTACATTACTACACATAGGTGGCAGGGTACAAGTGCATGCCAAGCATTTGAAGTGATGGATCTCTCATGTCAGCAGGGTACAGTTCAAGCTGGTGTGGGAGTGGGGCCATGGTGGTGTAGTGGTCAGACTGCTTGTCTCCTACCTAGGCGTACCGGGTTTGATTCCCGGCAGAGTCGTTCCTGAATTTTCACATTTCGAAATTGTGCTGGACGATGCCGCTGGTCAGCTGGTTTTTTTTTGGGGATCTCCCATTTTCTCCCGCTCTATCATTCCATAACAGTTCCATACTCACCTTGCTTCACCCTCATAAGCTATCAAGACCTCGATTATAAGGACTGCCCAAATCTCTTTCCTAACTCACTCCTCTTATGGGGACTGCTTAAGTGGAATAAAATGGGTCCCCTTACTGGTGAATGATACAGGGACCTGCTGGCAGACAACGTGCACCCATTTCTGTGAATACAATCACACTTTGTGGCATATTCAGGGCTACTGAGACTTTGATATGTATATAACTTGCTTCCATGCATACAATGATTTATTCCTTTAAGAATGGGTTTAACTCTTATTGTACAGTGCACACAAGATTGCCAGCCAATCACAATGAGAACACAATACAGAATGAGACACACTTGGTTTAATACACCATTTTGTTTACCAATCATTCACGAAGCTATTTTATGCTGACAGTACTCTTGCCTGTTCATGTAAGCTCAGTTACACTCCTTGATAAATATTTTCACACAGCTGTACCCTTTCCATTTTTCTAGTTCTTTTTTATGCTTAACTTTTGGACATTAGTGTATTAGAAATAGCTAGCTTGTGTAATAAATAACTAATAATTACAACTGAGACCCATGTACACTATCGACCAAAAAGGAAATGGGCACCTGTCCACAATGTTTGCTTGGTGGTTGTTACCCCATTAGAATCTCGTAGGGCTAACTCTTGCGGCTATAACAGCAGCCACCCTGTCTGGCATGCTCTCTACAAGTGTTTGCAGGACATCCACGGGGATTCGTCGCCATTCCTCTTGCAACCATTCCATGAGTTGAACAATGGATTTTGGCCATGCATGACAAGCCCTCACCCGGCGATCCAATTCATTCCAAAAATGTTCTATGGGGTTGAGGTCGGGGCTCTGGGTGGGCTAGTCCAACCTGCGAACTTTGTTGTCGGCGTACCACTGCATAGTAGCCCTTGAAACATGGTAAGTGGCATTGTTATCCTGGAAGTAACACAGGTCCATTTCGTAAAAATGCCACAATGTTGGGAGCATTTCATTATCCAGAATGTTACAATAGGCCTCTGTGTTCATGCTACCATGGACAAACACCAGTGGTCCTATGCCGAAGGCCGTGAAACAGCCCCACACCATCACTCTACCACCACCGAATTTCCTAGTTGGCACTATACACTCCGGCAGAAGCAGTTCCCCGGATAGATGCCACACCCATACACATCCATCGGACCGGAATAATGTAAACCTCGACTCATAACGCCACAGAACCGCTTTCCACTGCTCCAGTGTCCAGTTGCGATGGTCCAAACACAACCTGAGTCGAGCTTTATTGCTTGTCGTAATATGGGGCTTATGTGCAGCTGCTCTCCCAAAATATCCTAGTCAGTGGGCCTCTGTACGCAATGTTCCAATGGAAACCGATATTCCTGTTGTTGCATGAAACTCCCGTCGGAGGGTAGCCATGGGTTGTGCGTTATTTTTGACAATTTCACTTTTCAGGGTTCTGCGATTTCTGTCAGTCAAGATTGGAGGTCGCCCAGAACGTGCAGCATTGGCACAATGTTCATTGACCTTCCACTTACGCAGGACGAATGCGACAGTAGATTTGGGCCTATTTACCTTCCGTGCAATAGCCCAGCTAGACAGCCCACAATCACGCCCTTATTGAAGTCCGACAGCTCTGTACCTCGTGCCATCTCCTTGTCAACTGGTTCTACATCGGTCTGCATCATATGGCGGCCACACAAGTCAACTGATGTACAGAATTACCTATCTTCACGGGTGCTTAATTACTTTTTGGTTAACAGTGTATTTTTGTTTTTAAAAATAGTCTTTATAATGACATTATGTAATGCAACATAATTTAATGAAAATTATGGACCCCAAGGTCCTGTGTTCAAATTCCACACAAGTCAGGAATATGTATGACATTTTTAGATGCAAGTTTGATTTGGTTCAGCATGTGAGCCACATTTTGATAAGTCCCATCACCTCTTCTCTCCCTCTGCATAAAAGCAAGGAGGCGTGGTAAAGAAATGAGTAAAACTTGCAATCTTATTTCCCCATTTCGCCCCATACAAAATTATTTATGGTACACATATTCATCCACTCTTATTGTAGATCTGGCAATCAGCCAGTCTAAAATCTGAAAACACAGTTACCTAAGACTATGAGCAATTCATCAGTATACTTCCAGTATACAGAAAAAAAAAGTACGTGGAAATCATAACATAAATGCAAGTGATGGTAAACATTTTAATGCTTCAAGGTGAAGTATATGCAGTTCTCTTAGTAAAAAGTATTAAGTTTTTGCACTTTTTAAGTTTTTTTTTTACCATGCACAACTGAGTACCTATGTGTTTTTGCAACCACGCAAACTGTCTTTCCCAGACTCAGTAATCATGTTATACTTTGCAATACATGCAATTGCTGTAGTCTACAGAAAGACACATTCATTAAATAAAATGTGTAGTTGATATGTTTTTTTGTTGACACTGAGTTTGTTTTCTTTTCTGTTTTCTTTCAGGGTCCCATCGGCCCGCCTGGGAAGAATGGGTTTCCGGTATTTTTCATTTTTTTTTAATAACTTTTCTGCATCCGAGAAAACTTTTCAGTAATTAAATTTATTTTTTTTAGTGTTTTAGTTATTATGTATTATTGCACACACTTTCTATTCTGGATGCAATGGACCATATGCTGTCCGGCTTCCAAATATTAGGAGTTCGGCTACATCTTGCTTACCTACCTGGAAAATCACTTTTCCAGCTATTCCGAGGTAAAGTCTCACTGTCAGCATAGTGCAAGTCTATTTTAGTTACAGTACCTATAACATTTGAAATCTTATCTGTTTTATTTGAAAATTGAGAAAGGACACAATAATAATTCATAACTGACTATTAAAATCCATCTCTCACCTATTTTCACATAGGTAGATCTAAAGGAACTCTGAAGGTAAGATACCTCAAGAGTTTTAATTATGTTTACACACATGGGCAAAACACTCTGGTTTTGGGTGACAAATATTATTCTGAAATGGAAAGGAATAAATAAAGTGCAAAACATTTTAATAAGACTATTGTTCATTTTTAATGGATAGTGTTCTAATTTGGGCAAAAAACAGTTAATGCTACACTTCAATGAAAAACTGTAACCGCAGAAAATAGACCTGTGCTTAAATAACAAATAGCAACAAACTCTGTGTTTTTTCCAGCTGTAAATTCATAAAGCTTTTCTTTTTTGACTGAATGTCATAAGTTTTAATAGTTAGCTAGGCATTTCACAGGTGCAATAGATCAGTTAGTTATGTAACTTGATTTATTGTGGTAACAGAATCTATCATGATTTCATTACAAAAACTACAATATATAAATGTTTGTTAAAAATTTAACTGATCTTGTTACAACTCAAAGAAATTGATGGTATTACTAATGGCAAAAAAAAATTGGATTTGGTCTCATTACTTAATAATGTAATTTGGTTCTTTGATACTGAACAAGACAAACTTCTAGGAGGCAGAGGGCATACAATCAAGTAACTTCCATTTAATATGTGCTCAGAAACACTAGTTTTAGCCAATAGCTACTCTAAAGCCCTGTAAAATGAAAGAAAATGGCAACAAGACTTTCTTGATCCTTAAAAAGAACAAGGAATCCACACTAAGTGTCCAACCAAGCATTTTTGTTTCATCACATTTTGAGAAATCTATAATGGCTATAAACCATGAATTTATAAATGTATCCTCTGTCGCTCCTAGCAGTCTGTTAGGGTAATTCTATTTTAAACTATCTGCATAGTGAATAAATGTGTTCACAACTTCTTTCAGTGTGTTACAGTAATACATCTGTAATGAACTGAATTAATTTAGTTTGAATTTAAATTGATAAACAAGCCAAGTTTTACATGAAATACCATACTTTCAGAATGTATGTGCACACATTAATTTTAATTCTGTACACAGAACTGTTATCCTACTGTTTTATTCCAGGGCCAGAAAGGTGAGAAGGGTGACAAGGGTGTAATGGTAAGGAGACTAAACAAAGAATTTTTTGTTCCATGCTAATGTATTTTTCTACAAGTTTTCTATACTAACATGCTCCGTATGTCTTGTGATCTTGTGCTGTAGCATTATAGAAGTATTTTGACTGTATCAAACAGGCATTTCAACATAACACAAATTCATAAAATGTCACATCTGATATGTTATTTTCTTTATGCTTTAATTGATGACACAGATTTCACCCTTGAAAGGAGTCTAACAATTCTTATTTGAAATCCGCAACTCAGCAGTTCATTAGGGTGATTCAAAAATCAGTCTGCATTTACAGAATGCTAGCGGTTGAATAAATCTTAATCATTATTAAATATACCGGTAACTGAAATGTAACTAAGGTGTGTAGTTACAACTATCATCTTCAGTTTAGTATGTTTTGACATTAGTATGAGTTTTCAAAGTGTAGAGTGATTGATTAGTTTTGAAGGTCTGAAAATAAAGGACAATTTCTATATTTGATATACATATTGCAGAGAATACTCTTGATAATCCAGTTAATTGAAAGAATGAAGTTTCAAAGCTTTTAACATGAGTGATTTTCTTACTATTTTACTTATCGGATCTGTATAGTTATTGGTGACAATCCGATGTGGATACTTGGGAAACAAAATTTTTTCTGTGTTGAGAATTGTCATTGAAATCCTTAATAAGGTTTTCCCAATGATGTGCAGAATTGTACCTTGACAAATAATGGAACCACATTACCCCCAAAAATCAGTAATTTTCATAATAGTACAGATATCAAATTCAATTATTTTCACTATTTTGTATTCATATTTTTGTCACGTCGAAATATTATGACATCTCATGGTGTCATGGAACATCAATTACAAATCACTGGTATACAGCCTTGTTGAAGGAAAATTTTGCTGTACATATTCTCATGAACAAACTGTTACCAAAAGTATTTCAGCAGAAGCCTTTGGTGATTCATGAGTGTTGTGAACAGTATGTTATCTGAAACATCTGGTAGCTCTAAATGTTATAAAAAGTAGTACCAGGGTGGCTAGACAGAACATAAAAACTTAATTCCCTAACTTCTCCATTTTTTCCCTGTCTTCATCACATTGTTTCCCCCTGACCTATACCAATGTGATTAAACTAAACTTTTGTATTTAGTTGAAGCTTTGTACATTATTAAAAAAAAAAATGTTTCCATGAAATGCTATTTTCAAGACGATCCATATAAAAGAATTATTTTTATAGTCATCACTATTAATACATCAGTGCCAACTTTCATTATACAAATTATATTTTTGACTTGTACAGTGCTAGTAACATATGGCTGAATTAAACAGGAAACAATGCTGTAGAAATACGGAAATAATACAACCACACCTAGTACACAAAATTTTCTATGTTTTGCGAGTTACTACTGTCATGGTTCCCCACAAACATCCTTTCAGAGGTTGGTTTGAAATGCCGGAAATGTTGGTACCAATTCATCAGCCAACATTCAAGACTATATTGAGAGCAACATGGAAAAAGGGTAGGGCCAACTCAGTGTAAAAGAATGCGTGCTTTGTTTTGTAATAACAGCGTAATATTTATATTTACAGAATGCACTCCTTGCATATAGAAAATACATTTTATAATGTACTTCCAACAAAAAAACTATCTTTAATATTTTGTACTTTCTCAAACAGAATTTCATTGGAAATGACGACGTGTGGTGGGGTGATGGAGGGTGAAAGGTGATTTTGAGGGGTGGTGTCGGTTGAGGTTAGGAATGTTGAAAATATTGTTACCCGGTAGGCGCCAGACATCACCAGCGCAATGTAAATAAAGTTGCAGTAGAACTGTTGACTCCTGCAGATTTCTGGATCGTAGGCCGATCACCTGAATGTAACTCTCCATTGTTGATGCAGCACCCCTCATATTAATTATTAAACATTAACGGTTATGTTTGCTAAACGGTGGCCTATTTCAGGCTGATCCACAGGCCTTAAATCACCAATTGACTGTTGCATTTTTTTACTGGAGTTGATTTAACACACAAGAACACTGAATCAAAAACACAAACACTTTTGGCGGGTTGTAAGAGACTCATTCCCTGAAATGCCTGAAGACGCTGACAAATACAACTTGTTGCTGATTCTCCGACATAGTATTTATTCACAGACAGAATTACACTAGGAATTCACTTGGTACAAGTTTGCCAGCTTTGCCCGCCGGCATGGGCTAAATGGTAAATTGGCACGAAGCCGTGAAAACTTACATGATGGAAATTAAGCTTCCCCAGGCGATTCAAGCACTGGGGAAATGAGGGCCATGTCTCCGAACAGCTAAAATGAAACGAGGTTCCAGAGATTAACAGTTATTGCAAAACTAAGTGGTTGATGAAACAAAAGTTGTATGCTGCCTGCAGCGTGCGATGTGGACACGACACACAATTGACCCCTCCAAGTACCTTGCATCTACTAACTACTTCTGCGTGGTGCACTGGCTGGCTTGGCAGGCGAACGTGTCATGTGGGACTATTTTCTGATACATTTTCGATAGACTATTATAATGCGACAACTAACAAACTGACCCGTACAGTTTCGTTCTGCACTGGTATTCTTTCTGTCCCTCACAACAAGGCCAACAACAGCAGGGTAGTTGGAAGGCTGCTATGAGACTCGTTCCGCCCCCACATTCCTCAGGGAGGGAGGACAAGCCTGACTTACATGATCGGGATCTGTTTCACTCGTTCAAGGCACAGAAGCAAGATAGTAATACGGGCAAATAACATGCGTGTACCTAAATTCCTACCGCTTCTAGGCAAATTGGCGTGCAGTATTTCCGTCGTTGAGCTATACTATGCAAATTATACCTGACATTTTTTAACATATATCTCTTTTAAAACACTTATTAAAAAACCAGAAAGACTAGAAGAATTTAGATAACTCATTTTTATCTCAGTTTCTTTCACAGATTTGTATTCTCAGAATATTTACGTGCCGAGTTATGCACAGTTATTATTTACAAATTTAGTTAAGAATGCTATGTACATGGCAACAGCCATGTTTTTTCAAGCTGAGTGTTGCATTTCCACACCATGCTGGAAATTTCTGCTGCGTAAACATTGTCTCCTAAAGAGATTACAAAATAGTGTATATTATTAATGGATATCATATGTTATAAAAGTTTATAGTGATACATTTGTTATTTAATATTTAAATAAAGTTTCAATATTAAAATACAATTTTAGCAATAAACACACATTTCCAATCTCAAAATGCATAAAATTTTTCCATTGGAATCAAAATCAATAATACCTTCCTACTTACACTCGTTGAGTCTTCGTCACATGACGTTCCGATTTTAATGATAATTCTGTCAATTTCAATGTCCAACAATCCAGCACTCTTGAAATATGCTGTTTCAATGTTCTTTACATGTTTACAACATTATTCCCATTATTCAATTGAATAGCTGCCAAACAACTGTTCACAAAATTTCTTCTTGTCGTCAAGAGATGAAGATTTTTCTTTGCTTATATTGCCTTTTGTTTCTCCCCAGATGAGATTCATTGGTTTCACATCTGCATAATATCCGGGCAACCTGATGACATCATGGCCATGTGTTATTTATTGTTAGTCAGTTTCTTGTTTAGGGTTTGCCGATGTAGGTTTCATACTTAGCTGAACATTATGGTAGCTTGTGTTATCAAGAAGAATTGCAAAATTTTCAGATAAATTTGAGAGCAGTTTTTGTTTGACCCAAGTGGAAAAATTGTCGTAGTTAATATTTTCATGGTGATCCCCCAATTTCTTCTTCAATCGAAAATTAACAGTGAATTTGGGACAAAACCTTGTTCTCCTCCTGTATGTACAATAATAAACCATGGACCTTTTCCAATAGGTTCGGTGACACCAAGCTACTTGTCCGATTGTCAACAAGAACTAACACAATGTGAGGCATGAAGGTACGTTTCTTCAACATAAACAATCGTCCTACCTGCTTCGCTAAACTGCCGCGTTTCTTGTTGATATCGACCTCTCTATGCAGTAATGTCAGGTTTCTCCACTGGAATTCTTCTCTTTGACTGGCAGTTCTTCCAACGGAATCTTAGCCGTTTTAACAGTCGCCGCTATTATTTTCTGCTACAATCTAAAACCCCATCGTACCGCAAAGCCTTGTTTAGTTTTTTTAATGTTGTGACAGTTTTCCTGGCTGTATAAAACTCATTTACTTCTCTTCTCACAGCACCACACGTAAAATCATTGACATCAATAAAATTATTATCTTTTGTTGTGTTTTTTACCCGTTGGAATTGAAAAAAAATTACACAATTTCTACTGTTCACTTTTCCGTCAGCCATAATCTTCTACACTGTGGTTGCTGAAACTTCCATCACATCACTTATCGCATCAACGACATTGTACTTCAGCCCGTACAATTTCTTCTGGTCTTTTAAATGTGTCACAGCATCGTACACAATCTCTCATGCCTGCCCCCATAAAGGCCATCCCGAACTTATTGTTGATTTGAGTTCTTGTGAGGTTCATGCCATAAGTCCGGTCAGAGCCTGGAATGGTGGCTCTGCCTGCAGGAATCCGCTCAACCGACGCCCCTACCATTCCACAAGCTCCATCCACAGGACCATTGCCTGACACTGGGGTCTGCCCACCTTGCTTTGTTTGTTGTCCCACTATACAAAAACATATTACACTTACCAATGAACACTTGATTAAATTACTTTTCATTTTAGAATTAATAACAAATACTTTGCACTAAGGATGAGATGTGGGTGAAACACATGAGAGATAAACACATAACTCTTGCAATAAACACTTTAATAAACAATAACACTGATAATGGATTTCATAGGGATGTCTCTGCTGTCCCCTGAACACAGTTCATACGGCATCTGCCGTTAAGCCCTTTTGTGGGGTCTCCTATTTTAACATGGTGCACTGTGTTGCACTACATTGCTTGCACTGGTGGCACACGCTTCACTCATCGCACTGACGCAATGGTGCACTAAAGAAGCACACGCATGATAGAAAGAGGATGTTGGCTGTGCTGTGAGATGAGCTCGGCAGACAAACTGGTTAGGGAGAGGGGAACGTGGCATGCGCCAAACACCCCTTCCCTTCCAGTGAGACCGTTTTCAGATGTGCGCCGTTAAGCACAGCTGTTTCCCTTGTTGCCTTCTGCATAAAATATAGTTGCTGTCCCCTGTGGCCTAGATTGGTGCAGGATGCTGGGGCGCCCCCGCACATTATGCAGGCTATTGGCGGTTGTGGCTGTCGCGATTGACAAAGGCAGAGCCTTCGCTATCACAGTTGCTGCTGCTGCTCCTACTCGTGTTCTTGCATCCCCAGCCCTCAGTCGTACTGCTGCTGGGAGCAACCCAGGCAGGCAGCAACTTGGGTGGTGGTGATCACGGTGACGTGTTACCCGGGCTGGCCATGACGCACTTGCTCTGCTGATGCTAGTTTCATCTTCCGACGTTGGTGCCACGACAACGGGCATTGCAGCGTTGACTGGCGGGCCCACCTCGCTGGTGCTCCAACTGCAATGCTTGTAGGCGCCACACCGTCGAGCACTGCGGGGCTAACTATCGGACATACACCCTTGGGCGCCAGTGCGACGGGCGACGTCGGATCTTGGGCACCCGCTCATGCCTCTCCTGGGGAGGGTGCTGGCTCCTTGTTGACGTTTGATGATGATGTTGCCTTCATGGGCCGTCGGAGTCGCAGTTCTTGTAATATTTTGTGTTGAGTGTTAAGCTGTTGTTGGTCTTGGGGTGAGGACTTCTGTTGGCACTGCATTGTCCCCAACACTCGGACCTGCATCAGAACGACTACTGAGGAACACTGATATGTTGGGCATCAGCGACATGTGGGTCTCAGGCGGAGATCCCTAGAGGGAGGTGCTGGCCCACCTTCCTCCCTTGCACCTTGCTGTGAGAGATCAGCAGATGTATTGCAATCGTGGGGCATCAGAGCACCTGTTGCGACGTCGTCGGTGACATCTCCTGGTGAAAAGACGGATGTCATCACGGTGCGCCCTGACATTCTTCTTGCCCACTCGGACCATGTAAGTGGTCGGCCCGATGCTCCTCAGTACCTTGTGTGGCCCGTTCCACTTGGCTGCTAGGCCCGCACAAAAGTTGTGGCGGGCAGCAGATTGCGGGTGTGCATGCAGGTATACCCGCTGTGCTGCCTGGAGAGCTGGCGGTAGCCTAGTGGTGATTGGGACCCACCGCACGGCATACTCCTTCTGACGTTGCAATTGTTCTTTATGTCAGCATCTGCACTTCTCTTGCCTAATGCCACTGCTCTCCATACCCTGGTAGGGCAAGGTTAGGATCCAACAGGACATGAGTAGGTGTTCTGCCTGTGGCGGCGTTGAGACGCCGGCGGAGGGTGAATTGGGTGACTGGCAGGCAGGTGTTCTGCCCAGGTGTTGTGTTGCTCCTCCACATGAAGTCACAGCTGTGTCTTGAGCTCTTGATTGCGGTGCTCCATGGGGTTCGCACAGGGTTGTTACACCACCGTCTTCAAGTGGCACCCCCTCCCCCCACCAGCTGCACATTTTCCGCCACTTCTTGCAAGTAAACTGGGTCCTGTTTTCCATTAAAAGATTTTTTTATTAACCCCTTCTTACAAAGAACTCACCCTGTAGTGCCTTCCCTATGCTGGTCACTCGTGTACTGCTCATCGCATACGCCTCTGTTGACGGAAAACTACACCACATGGAAGGGTGATTTTGATGCAGTGTGGTGGGGTTATATAGCGTTAAAGGTGATTTTGAGGGGTGATGTAAGTTGAGGTTAGGAATGTTAGAAATACTGTTACCCGTTAGGCACCAGACATCACCAGCATGATGTCAGTAAAGTTGTGGTAGAGCTGTTGACTGTTGCTGATCTCTGGATCGTAGGCCGATCACCTGGACGTAATTCTCCATCGTTGATGCAGTACCCCTCATATTAATTATTAAACATTACCAGTTATGTTTGCTAAACGGTGACATATTTTAGGCTGGTCTGGCGCACATGCCTTAAATTACCAATTGACTGTTGCATTTACTTACTGTAGTTGATTCAACACACAAGAACACAGAATGAAAAACACAAACACTTTTGGCAGGATTGTAAGGGAACCGGTCGCTGAAATTCCCGAAGGCACTGACAAATAAGTCTCGTGGTTGATCCTCCGACGTAGTATTTATTCACAGGCAGAATTACATTCCTCCCCTAGCAAGGCATTTGATACAAGTTTGCCGGCTTGGCCCGCCGGCTCTGGCTAAATGGATAATTGGCACGAAGCCGTGAAAACTTACGTAATGGAAATTAAGCTTCCCTGGGTGATTCAAGCATTAGGGAAATGAGGGGCAGTGTCTCTGGGTGGCTAAAACAAACGAGATTCCAGAAATTAACAGCTATTGCTAAACTAAACGGTTGATGAAATAAAAGTTGTATGCTGCCTGAAACACATGATGCAGACACAACACACAATTGACCCCTCCAAGTACCTTGCATCTACTAACTACTTCCGCGTGGCGTGCTGGCCAGCTTGGCGGGTGAGCGCGTCATATGGGACTATTTTCTGACACACTTTTGATAGACAATTAAAAAACATATCACACTTGCATAAATTACTTTTCATTTTAGAATTAATAACTAACACTTTGCACTAGGGATGAGATGAGATGTGGGTGAAATACGTGAGCTGTAAACACATAACATTTGTAATAAACACTTTAATAAACAATAACACTTGACGCCGTCGGGTGAGACTCGAGACGAACAATGACACAAATTACTTACTGATGATATGGGCACCAGCGGTACTTCCCAATCACAACACTGTTGAGACTCAGGGTTCTCAGGGATGCTTTAGTTTCTGTGTGTCCGTCTCACCCGAGCATACTTACGATACACTTTGCAATACTAAACTGTTGCTAAACATTTAGAGAATTACAAGATAAATCAACAGATGATACATAAACACGTGTGATTATTTGGCATCACTAGCGCAGACTCGTCGGGGCTTGCCCTCCAGCATGTGGTTAGTATGGTGAAGGCCTATACACACAGCTGGCTAGGATGCAAATAATATCACAGTACACAAATTACATAAAAATCAATGGAACGCAATGTGGCACAAGATGAGTAGTTACAATAAACACACACATGTGTGAAAAAAAAGTTTAGATGGCGCAAATGCCGCTGGATAAAGTTCGTAGCGGACCATGTGGTGCAGGTGAAATTTCTATTTATTTCTTCGTAAAGATGGCAAATTAAATTCAGAAAAATTGTTGTTTCTGTTGGGAAAATGATTCCCTTTACGACTAAAGCATTTACAGGCTTGTAGCATGCCAGATAACAGAAAAAGCAAACATGAAAGTGACAGCGCGGTCATACACAAAAAGCATCAATTTACGTGAAAATTACACGGAATCCCCTGAATAAAATTGACTTAGAATCTTGAATAAAATTGTGGCACACATGATTTTACACAAATAAGCCCTTAAAAGGTATTGATGGTGCAGATATGTACTTGGTGATATCTGACTGCATGGTCATATGTGATGTGGCCGTAAAATGATCAAACATGAAAAATACCCTTAAATACATACATTAAATTAAAGCCCCTAAAATGCATACAGAAATTACAATGGAACGTCTTAAGCAGTAGCAAATGGCACCTGATTCAAGTTTCGCATGTCGCGTGACCTCTGACATCTTTCTCCTCCTTCTCCTCAATCTCCTTGATTAAGTTTTGAAAAAGCCGTAAGGGCACAAATTATTATTTAAGCAGAAGCATAATGCTGGAGAATGTCTGGCAAAACATACGCCAAGCAAAGGTTAACCAGTATACTAAAAGTGCTATGGAAATCTACATCAGTGCTCAAAAGTTGTAGTGCGTACATGACAATGTCTTACCTCGCCAGCTTTCCTAGACAGACTGCTCAGAGGCAAGCATCGCACGGACCTACCATGGCTGCCTATGGGGTTCACATAAGTGGAAGTGCTATGCACGCCGAGTAAAATATTTTATTATTGAAAAATAAAAGGCACTTTAAAAATTAAAATGTGAATTGACATTATACATATTAATTTGTAATTTCTCATCTTGTTTGAATGTATTTTATTACGGCATTCTGGCAGGAATAGAACTGTTCTTAATATCCGTCCAGCGCGCTGTTTGAATTTATAACAAAACATGTTCCAATATTGACAAACATACATTTTAAAACACTTTAAGACGTTTTAGACCCTAAAAAATAAGGAAGGCATATTTTACACTGCAAATAATATTATGTTAGAGGAAAGTTCAAATTGGAGCATCCTTGCGCACGTGCATGTACATGTCTCATGTGCATGGTGAGCACCGTTATGGGGTTTAGCACTGCGGGCTGTAAGCCGACATCAAACGACCCCTTCCTCAAAGGTCTTTTATTACGGCATTCTGGCCAGAGTAGAACTGTTCTTAATCTCCGTGCAGCGCGCGGTTTGAATTTATAACCAAACATTTTCCAATATAGAAAAACATATATTTTTAAACACTTTAAGACTTTTAGACCCTCAAAAATAAAGAAGACACATTTTAAACTGCAAATAATATTCAGTTAGAGGAAAGTTCAAATTGGAGCCTCCTGCTGCATGTGCATGTATATGTGTCACGTGCGTGGTGAGCACCATCATGGGCTTTAACGCTGTTGGATGTTAGCCGGCGTCACGCTGATAAAGGATTTTATAGAGATGTCTCTGCTATCTCCTGAATCAGGGTTCACAAGGAGTCTGTCATTAAGTCCTTTTGTGGGGCACCCATTTGAAGATGGTGCACTGTGTTGCACAGGGCTACACTAGCCTGCACTACACTGCTTGCACTGGTGGCACATGCTTCACTTGTTGCACTGATGCATTGGTGCACTAAAGAAGCACATGCGTGGTAGAGCGAGGATGTTGGTTGCTCTGTGAGATGAGCTCAGCGGGTAAACAGTCTAGGGAGAGGGGAACACGGCACACATCATAATGTTAACATGATAAATACAGTATGTCTGTAAAGTCATGGTGGGGTTTTGAAAGTCTGTATTAAATTAACTATAAACAGTAAACCTCCCAATGACCCCAGATAAAAGACCAACCTATCAAGTTTCTTACATGAAACTGCTTTTCTGATTCTTAATTTCAAGTGCGCAATGTTGTTGACTCAAACACTGTACACACATTGCATTATGTGGCCCCAAAAGAAAATTGTTTAGTGGCATGACTTCCAGTGATCATGGAAACCACGACAACCATCCTCATCTATCCACCAGTGTGTAAATGTTGAACCCAGAAACTCACAAATGATGTTACTGTTAGTACGGAGAGGCGCCATATTGTTTTCAGTGTCCGTAAGCTGACAATCTCATCGGCAAATGTTGTTTTCATGTGATGGCTCTTATTGAAAATGTGATGATATTCATCATGAACACATGCCACACATTCAAAGTTTGCAAGCCAAAAGAATGACTGAACCTTCCTCTGCACCGCCCGCGTCTTGCTTGCTTGAAATATGTGATGTCATATATTGTAGCATTGCATAGGGTGGTGTCACTATTATGTGACTACTTGCACGTGTATCACAAGTATAATTCACACACCTGACATATTTTGCGATGCTTGTAGCATGGCTTTATGTTTAGTATGGGCACTGTAGACATCGAAAACCCCACCATGACTTTACAGTTTTACAGACACATTATGTGCAACCATTACCTACAAAATTTATTAATTATTACAAAAATTAAGAGAGACATCAAGCAGGACAACACAGCCAATTAATTGGCTGTATTTTAAACGCTGTTGCATTCAGCAAATGTCGCTTTTATACAGACACAAATGACTGGAACATCAAACATTTTTGAATAGGAGAATTATAAATATGTATGTAGTTAATTAAAACATTTAAACAAATATGAAAATTCCCTGACCTCTCATCAAAAAATTCCCTAACATTTCCCTGTTTTCCATGACTCTCTACAATTGCCTGACTTGTTCCTGTTTTCCAAGTTTTCACTGTCTGTACACACTCTGTAGTATGCAAAGTAATTGGCATATATTTGAACATATGATTGGCAACAGTTATATCAGCTAGAAAAATTTTGAACACAATTACATTGGTGTGCAAAAAGAAGGGATAGAACAGGTTTCCACATGTAATGTTATGTAGCTGTGTTTCAAATGTGTACAAAGCATACCATAACATCATTGACAAATAATAGTATGGGAAAGATGAATAACGCTGACCAAGAAAAGAATCCAAAGGTGGCAGAGGACCTTTATTTAAAAGTGGGTTTCGAGCACAACAGGACAGAAGACAGAAAAGTTAGTGTCCATGTGACAGGTAGTAGGCAAGAAAAGCACAGTCTTCAGTAGCAAATATGATTACCCCTGATTGCAATGCAGGATGTGCACCATCTGTTTATGCCCAGCATAAGGTTGTCATCGAGCTTTTAAGGCATCATTTTGTATTCCTCCTGTACTGCAGATTGCAGCTGTCTAGTCATTGCTGGCAACTAGCAATGTGCTACCAAGCATCTCCCAACAACATTCCACATGTTTAATTAGATTTATGTCTGGGAACCATGTTGGCCAATCCTCTCCAACAGCTCAGCTACAGCCAATGTACAATGAGGTTTGACATTGTTATTCATGAAGAGGAACTCACGTGTTCACAGCCCCCCACCCCTCAAAAGGATGCATGTGAGGAAGGAGAACCTCAGTACAATTGTAGTCACCAGTGACTGAACCTCCCTGGAAGATGTGAAGCTTATACATCTGCAAATGAGAACTCTGCCACCTGCAAACTGGTGCCTTTAGATGATGTTGGATGGTTGATTTCATGTTCCCCACTATCACAAGATGTATAAATGTCCAGAATTGCTTGTGAGACTAAATAGGTTCTCATACTTAAAGAGCACTCAACTACATTGCTGAGCTCTCCATCCTTGTGTTCATGGTACCACAACAAATATTATCTTGATGGGTAGGCATCAATGGCACACACTGTACTGGTTGCCAAGAAAACAGATCACCTATGTACAGTCTTTTGGCCACAATAAAATGTGATATTGGGTCTTCCAGTAATGTGTTGCATGTCTCTTGCAATTTCACCCAAGCAATTTCTCCTCTGTGGGGTAATATACTGGTCATATGTCACAGTCGTTGCTCATGGGCAACCATTAATAAACTTTCGCGCAGCTATTCTTGTTATTTGAAATGTCATTGAAGCCTGTGTCATGGTGCTTTGTGCAATCCTGAACTCCTTGTCCACACTAGCCACACTTTGACTTTCTTCCAACTTCCCAATGATTCAGCCTCGGGTAAAGTCATTCAGATGTTGTCTATGCACCTGTCTGTTGGCCATATCAGACACAAGAGAGCAACTCACTTTCATTCAAGCCGATGTGGAGAGTGCAGCAGCACTGCAATGCTGAGTGTATACCACACTTGTGCTTTATACCCTTCACACATGCCCACAGTATATAATGCTACATACCTATAAGCACATGTCCTACCATACCAGACCCTATATAATCTCCTTATTGGTCTTTCAGTTGGTTTGGCTGGTTCATTCTGCTGTTATTTCAATTTCTCCACTTCATATTTAATTTTGGCATACTAGTGTATATTTTTTTTTGTGTTTACATCTGATTCTGAAATAAAACCTATTTTACATTCATGAGTTGCTTTGACTTAAAGAATAATTCCTATGCACTTTGGTTGTCACTGAAATACTGTAACTGGGTTTTCCCTACCACAGATTTCCCACAGTATACTCTTCAGCATGAGTAACTATTTGGTTGCGTCACTCACTGCCAAATGCTTAACTTCATTATTGCAGGAAGCTTAGGTCTTTTGTTCCACAGATGCTAAATTGATGACAAAATCACCCACTTACAAACCATAGTTTGTCTATGACTTGTGGTTGAACTCATCTCATGCCCAGTCTCCATTTACATAGACTGTGATGTCCTCACCAATATTTTGGTACTCTTAGGGTACAATGCAAATACCTGAATACACTCCTCACCACAGTCCATTGTTTGGTCTATTGCAGTTTCTACCAACTGTTGGTATATATCATAAAACAATCTTATCTCTTCATTCACAAGTTTGGTCAGGTTTTTTAGTAGTTTCTATCAATATTCTCACTGGCTTGCAGTCACATGTCCTAGAAAATTCTAAGATAGCCTCTGTATACTTCCTCTGCTATCAAAAATAATCTGGAAACATGTCAATTGCAATTAACTGGTCGACTATTACACCAATTTGACTCCTTATAAAAACAATTTTTCCATAAGAGTTTTTTACATTCCAAGCTACGAGAGTTGGATCTCCAATTTATGAGTGTTGGATCCATATTCTTAATATATTTCAACATTCAGCTGAAGTTAATGTTTCTGTTGTAAATTACTACACACAGGACAGCATGGCAACTTTAAACACTAGGTCAGTTTATTATAGGTAGGTTTGTTGAAATTGGTAATATGGCATACAAGTACAAGCTGCATAGAATACAACAATGAAATAACTAATATTTACTTAACCTCGTAAGACCATAAGACCACTGACATATTGTAATACATTCTAAGCCTAATTCAGTTGTAAATTGAAAATATTTGCCTCAGTTACAACTGTACCAACATGTTCAGTGATTTAGGCTTATGATTTTGCAATACACATACCAGAACTGGAAGGGAACACAAAAAGTCCAACTTAACAGAGCACAAGTGTTCATACTGTTTAAGAGATGGCACAACCAAGAGAACATTAGAGAGATTAATTTACAGATTAGAGAATGACAATATTATTGCAAGACTAATTTAGTTAAAGTCTTGTAGATATTATTTTCTAAGGTCAGGTTACACGTAAAGAGTAATAGAACCCAAAATTTAAGTCACATGTCATACAAGCATGTTCATGTAATTAACTTGAAACTAATAAATTTGTAAATATGGTAAAATTGCATGGTCGCAAAGAAATACACTGAGGCTTGTGCAAGCTTTGTAGACGTATTTACAGACATTTTCTTAAAATTACTAATTGCGTATGAAGCTCGAGTAGTTTTATTGTGGTGAGTGTAACTTAATTCTTCTGTTGCAGGGGACGCCAGGCGCTCGTGGGTATCCGGGCTTTCCGGTTGGTTTCGATTTTTTATGAGCATTTTTTTTACATAAATGTGCTGTCTATTTCCGACAACTAACTTTGGGGATCACATGATGGTGCTGTACTATTGTCCTTTGCCAAATATATGTTTATGGTGATAGTGAACCATGCTTGTCTTAACTGTAAAGTATTCTTCTTAAGAATGACTTTGAAATGATTTAGAATGACGAAGCTGATTATATTCCAGTTCTGAATATAGGCCATCTTTCCTATACATATATGTATCTGTTTTTCCTGTAACACTTATATTAAGAACTCTAATAACTTCTAGTTTTCATGCTGCCTGCCTTGCATTTTGTTTATTGTTATAAAGAATGATTGTTATATGTAACATAAGTAGTTTCTGTATCTTCATAGCTATGCACAGCAGGCTTCTTTCCATTGCTATTAATGTTGGTTAAATGCTTTTAAAACATGTTTCTGAAAACTAAATTCTAAAAAATGGCAGTTCCTTAAAAAATATGTTTTCTCACCTAAGCTTGACTCTCAAGACCTCAATGTTAAGAGCCGTCCAAATCTCTTCACTCACTCACACACCCAAGCAAATCTGTCTTCTTACACCTGCTTATAATTCAAAGAATAAAAGGTATTCATAACAGTTTAGAGTATTAAACAAAACACAGTACAATAATGTTGCTGTAATTTAATTCTTCCAAACTCTGTCAATGTTAGGCCACTTCGTGAAAGAAAAGAAAACAATTGGATGAAGGAGGCATGGTAGGTGAGATGCAGTCTTGGTGTTTACTTGACACACAAGCAGCATTGCCCTGTCTAACGGGATATGTACACAACAAACATAGTCTTTGAAGTTACTCCTTCATATTGTTTAGGCCACTGAACATGCATTCCCGACCATTGCTTCTCGTGAGGTTGAACAGTATTAACTTACAATATCTTCAAACTCTCTCCAACTCTATTGTCATTTACTGTTTTGTATGGAATACATACAAACTGTAATGTGCAACAAACCATGTACTGTTTTGTGGTGTACCAGAGATGTGTGTGTGTGTGTGTGTCTCTCTCTCTCTCTCTCTCTCTCTCTCTCTCTCTCTCTCTCTCTCTCTCTCTCTCTCTCTCTTTTATATATATATATATATATATATATATATATATATATATATATATATATATATATATATATATATATCGCGTGTGTGTGTGAGAGAGAGAGTGTGTGTATACATGAAATACACAAAACACAAATACAATGAAAATAGGAGGTATTCACATTCATCTATACAAAATAAGCTCAGGGATAGAAACAAGTATGTTGTTATGTTATTATAATATGAGATATTATAGAAATGAATAAAATGTTTAATTTTAATGACATATCTACTTACATCATTGACAGTTGATTTATATGCTGTAGCATGAACAATATTATTGAACGATAATAATTACAAAGGAGATTTACTTCATGTATTATATTAAGAAATGTATGGGAGACCTGTGGTCTAATAGATATAGTGAACAGTCATGTAGTTGGACAAACCAAGACCATTGTAGTACAAACTTGAATCTGCTGTAGAAGAATTGTCCACCAAATTGTTGTCACTGCTCTCTTAATCTCTTGCTATTACAAATTAAAATTTTATCAGCAATAATTTCCTTTTTTTCCTTCCTGATATAAAACATGAAGAATAATATGTTTTGTGCATTCAGCACTTTTCACCACTTGTCTGGATTAACTTTATGAACTTCTTCTTGAAGCAACTTAAACCCTTTTGCTTGGGAAAATGGAGACGGGATATTATTTCTTGCAACACTGCCATTGATCCCAAAAAATTCAATGGCCTTATAGATGGACTGGTTTGGTGGCAATGTGGTGACTCTTGTGTACTGCAAGGGAAGTCAGTTCATCTACTTTGTGGACAATAAACAGTGACATGTGAATTTTCAGTATTTGCAATAACTCAGCTTTATTTAAATCACTGGTACAGGGGACATAGTGGTAATGCAGCTGCTGTATTATTGTATTTTCTGTAAAACAAGGTTGGATCTCTATCCAACTGCAGTGAATGAGAGGAAGCATTGTGTCTCAAAATCAGGCAGTAGTTTGCCTTCAAACCATGAGATGAGACCTTCAGAATCTAGCTTTTCGTGAGTCTGTCTTCTCAATTGGAAAGCCCACAGTTTACCGTCACTGAATCCTTGTGCAGAATCTGCATGGCTCACTATAACACAACCATCCTGGCCTGTCAATAGGTGCAGCGCTGTAGATGTCATATCATCAGTTCACATCTGCGAGATACCATGACTACTTTTTACCCATTGCTCATTAAGGAATATGTATCACATTTTCAAAGTCAACTCTAGACATTTCCTCAGTTATTTATTTTATTTTAATATTAATAACTTCCTCTTATAGCAGCCGGCTTCCTGTACTTGATCCAGTAACGTAGTAGGTACTTGCTGTAATGATGACCCCTATCTCCCCCCTAAAAAAAGGCCAACATCAGCCAAAGATGAAAGTAGTTCTTTAACAGTGGGTATCTTTCCACATGTGTAATACTAGCAAATGTGTCATCCAATAGCATCTCGATCAAAGTTGTTTATGTGAGTCACAGTCTTAGGTCTAATATGATATTTTCCTACTGTAGTCAGTTTCCAGTTATGATAATGACTGCAATCTTTTTCATTGCTGATCTGTATACCAGTTGACCTTAAAATATTAAGCCCTGCTGCTGTTCTATCCACTTCTTGAAAAACTGGTAACAACAGCCATATTTTTTGTTCTAGCGTATGAAATAGTTGGATATATGAGTTACCAAGACTACTTTGCAACCAAAACACTTTTCATTTACCATCTGTATCACCCTTGTCTATTGTGTATTATCTCAAACAGCTCTCCACACATGATACCGGTTGAAAAGTTACTGCTGCATAAGGGAATATTGGATCCTTCCCCCCCAAAGTCAGCTGTGTCAATTTTGGCCGAATTAGTGCTTCGTGAATTGTTCTCTCTCTCTCTTTCACTAGCATATAGCATAGGCAGGGAAAGTCTGTTCTTGGGCAGTCATGTTTTTTTTTTTTAATCACGAAACATACTGGAAAAATGAAGTAAGAGTTAAATGTCCAACAATTAATGATTCAGTTCTAACAACTAACTTTATACAAGTTAGGCAAAATTATTATAGCACTGCAAGATGTGCTGCATCCCACCTTAATCAAGGACTAAACAGGCAGCCAACATAGGTCAGTTTAGTAAACTGCAGCTCTTTATAGAGCGCTGCTGGAGATTTTCACAGGTACTGAACACTATCATCAAAAAATATTTCAGCAGGCTTGAAAAAAAATGCTTTAAACAGCCAACTTTGCTTGGAAAAATAGGTATGTATATGCAAAAACACAGCTGTGAGTGCCTGTGTTTGTCTGTTCATCATTTAGTATATGCGTGTACAAGGTATTTAACCTTAAAAAAATTTGACTACATAGTCTATACAGCAATATTTTCAGGAGTAGGGCCAAAGTTCTCAGTGGAATTGTTTTGTTGAGTAGTATCATATATTTGTAACAAATTTAAATCTGGCTATGCAGATAGTTTTCACACGATAATTACCACGCGTGTATTTTTTTCTGGTTCATCTGATTTGACAAGTAGTGCTATCAGAGTATGCTTTCTTACTCTGCATAAAAGCACCAGCTATTGCTACGAAATTATTTGGCATTAAAAAAGATATCTCAGTGTTTCAGTTCATGGTGACCATAACTTAGGACGCACAAAAGACAAACACAGTCGGTATTGGCCAATGTTTGCTTACAACTAAATAATTAATTTGTATGTTTGCTGGGAACACTGAGATCAGCTATGGTACTTGGGGATTACCTAAATTGGTTTTTTAATAGCCAACCAGCCAAATCCCTCAGCTGCTCAACCCTAACAATCACACCAATACACTGTGTTTGTCACATTCATGTTTCAATTTGAAATGAGCACAGAATATGCATAAAATTCGTCACAAACTTTATGAAGTGCAATCAGAGATTTTCGAAAAGATAAGAAGAGTGGTTTCATTGATGATGCTATAGATGCCAAACAGATTATAGAGTTATATTATAATTTTCAAGATGGCTGAATGTTCACCTAGAGCAATTCATATTCTGGCAGGCCATCTACATGCAGAAATGCCTGAACAATATAGAAAGTGCAGTGGTTAGTGATAGAAGATCGCTGAATAACCATTAGAAATATTTTGCGTGAATTGCAATTGTCATTTGGTTCAATGCAATCACAGTTAACTGAAGATCTTGGGATGGAATGTGTCTCAGCAAAATTTGTTCAAAGACTCCTCAACCAAGAGCAGAAGCGAAACCATCTGCAGCTTACACTAAATAGTCTGGAGTGTGCCAATGCTGACCCTGATTTCATGAACATCATTATCAGAGATGAGTCATGGGTCTACATTTATGACAACTCTGAGTTGAAGGCACAATAAATCATGTCAATCTTCATGACCAAAGAAAGCACAGCCATCACAAAGCAATGTAAAGGTTATGTTGACAGTTTCCTTTTTTCAACTACTAGGACAATGTTCATCACGAGTTTGTTCATCAGGATCAAACTGTATTACTTTACTCTTATCCATCACCTATGAGATGCTACCCAAAACAAGAGAACACAATTTTGGGAGAGTGGCAACTGGATAATTAATCATAACTAGCTCCAGCTCACACATTATCCAGAAAATGTTTGATGAAACAAAGCACTGAACTATGTTTGTAACCTCCCTACTCCTCAGATATGACTCCATGCTATTTTTGACTTTTCACAGGCTTAAAATGCCACTCAAAGGAAGGAAGTTTGAGGACTGGGAAAACATCAAGTTTAATGTGATAAAGCACCTTATGGAAATTCCCAAACAAGACTTTATAAAATGCTTCCAGCAATGGAAGTACCTCTGGGAGATGTGTTACTTCACAAAGGGCCTACTTCAAAGGGGCTTACGTTTATTACAGTGTAAGTAAGCTATTCTTTTTTTTTTGTTTGGTCTAAGTTCAGATACTTTTTGATCACCTCTTATGCAGTGGAATGAAAATAGGGAACAAGCTTGCATGTCTAGAACAAAAAAGAGAAAACAGTATTAACTAGTAAGAGAACAGACTTCCATTTTGAATAACTGTACTGTACGGCTATGTGGAAGGGAAGCTGGGAGAGTGTTATTATACAAAACATAAAAAATATTGCAGATGGAGCATTATCTATCTGGATTCCATTTACTTGCAAGACATATGCATGGTGAACAATTAATGCCAACAAACCATATTTACAAAATACGGGTTGCCACGCTGTGCACACAGTAAGTGCGGCATACAAAATTAATTACACATTTCTGAATGATTATACTATCTAAAATATGCAGATATTGAAAAAAAGGTCATTTTTGTGGGACTCTCAGTTCTGCTACTTGCAAATCTAGATTATAAGTGTGGTGTGTCAATGCCTTACAGAGATATACACTTTCAGCACCCCTGTCACAGTATTGCAAACCCTCAGTTTTGTAGTAGTAGTACATCACATTTAAAGTGGAATGTAACACACTTGAAAACAAGCAAAGCAGGATGATAGAGAGGTAATCAGAAGTGCATCATAGTGCAGTCACAACAGTTGGATGGCATAACGGTGAAGGAAGTCATGCTGAATACAACGTTCAGGAATACTGCAACATGTACCACACAGTTGGTGAACATCATGATAATGTGAATGCTGCTGCTCAATTGTACAGAGAGAGCTATCACATTCACTATCACCCCATGGTCAGTGTCATCAGAAGTCAACCATGTTGATATATGTTATTGGTTAAAGGCAAAGAGAGGGTTCTGCAGGTAGTCACAAGAAATTCCACCCTTATCACCTGTACTGCTGCATGGTGCACTGGTGTCAGCTGTGCCATGTTATAGAATATGCTTCACAACAATGGTCTCTATCTCTAACACTGCACTGCCATAGTATCACATATGGATGAGATTGACCTCAGCATCTCAAGTACTGCCAGTGGAAGATGACACCATTTCAACGAGATGTTGACTTCTCAGACACATTCTTCAGATGATAGAAGCAAATTTTACCCATAAAAGCTTGTTGAGTTAGGGTAACAGAGATCAGTAACATGGGATATAAATTTTGATAGAGCATAAATGCGTGGTGTGGTATACTTAATACCAGGTTAGTGGGACTGTATCTGTTCCTGGCAACCCTTGCTGGATGCATGTATGCTCTGTTTTTCCATAACATTTTTACAGAGTTCCTAGAAGATGCTTGACTGGCAATCCAAAGTATGTGGAGCCAATATTATTGGGAGGAATTTCAACATTATGGCATAGTGGCTATGCAGGAAATGGACCACATCTGTTCACAGCAGTGGACAGGTAGAAGACGTCCTTTCTTCTGGGTACCACAGTCTCCGGAACACAATGTCAATGACTCCTTTTTGTGGGACTTCAGAAGGGTCTGGTGTTGCATGGACTGTAGATAACATCAAGGAATACATAGCTACAAGGAATGTTGCCAACTATCTCTTGCACAGAGTACAAGATGCTGTTCCAGATGGAAAGCAGTCATTATGAACATATTTTGCTGTAAAACAATAAAAAATTGTACACTTAAATTGCAGTAACATTAGTAAAATAACATAACACTACAGAAAAAAGACATAAATGAATGTTACAAATTTGTGACTCATTGCAGTAAATCCTCAGTGTAACAACAGGTAGTAATACAATTAATACCATTTTACTGCAGGCATTTGTGTGTGTCTGGAATTCACAGATCATTACCTGAAATAGCCATTTATATTCCATCCCATAAAATGTTAAATAAATCCAGTTGCAGTACCCAACTTAATACCTATCATATAGTGTGCACACATTATCACATATTATTTTGTTTGTGAAATGTAACTTTTTCTGTTACCCTGTGTTTATATGTCCAGGTGTGTGTGTGTGCGCGTGTGAGGTTCAAGGTATGGTGAAACAAATTATACTGCTTCTATTCTGTCCTGCTAATACTCTTACATAACTCCAAATGTAGGCTGCATAATCTAAACTTAAAATAAACTGAAAGGAACTTTTATATTCCTATGAGTAAGGTGCACAAAGCTATAGGATTTTAGGCATGAAAATACATGTCAGTGGAGTGAGAAAAGAAACTAATTTTCACAGAAAGGCAACACCTTAATCCATGGTACTGCTAGTATGTAGGGAGACTACAGGGATGCTGATCCCATGTTCAGGTGTATTGAGTTTTAATTTCCCTGTAGTCCCCAATTACATAAGTCTGTATTTTTACTCAAGGGATGCATTTAAATTATTCTTTGGTGAGTGATAAAGTGAAAACAGATACATGCGTAGGGATGCAGTCATTGAAAAGGAATGAAGGCACCAAGGAAAGTAGGTTGGCCTCTAAAGTCTGAACACATATGGAAGTGATACAGTGAGGGTAACTGCAAAGAGAGAGATGTTTGTTAGCATGCCAGGTTTTATGATATGTGTAACTACCAAGTCTGTTTGCATGAGTCCATTTGTGGTGCACATGTTTATGACTGTACAAACATCCTAACAAAGCTCAGTCTGTCTTTCTGTTATAATATCTAATTGGACATCATGTAAGTTAATAACGATTATCTTTCTTAGCTGCTTCAGCTCTCGATACTTTCACGACTGTCAGAAAACATGAACTCATGACATTGCCATGACTTCGTATATGGTCTCTAATGCAAGTAGCAAATAACTCTGTTCGGTGGTGCTATTAGTTGTTGTCTGTAAGAAATAGTATTCCTTCTACAGGTTGTGTGTAATTTCTATACCATCTGCTGCTGGAATACGGCTCTGAAGAAAATAAAATGTTTGCCTGTTTGGATGAAAAAATGTACTTTCATAATAACTGACATTTTTGATTTCATAAAAAAACAAAGTTCATATCTCATTCTCACATGAATGTTTAAAATATGTCTTCTAGAAAGGTATATTTTCGGTGACGAACATTTAGTAAGCATAAATTGTCACAAAATTACCATATAAACTTATCACTGTGATATAATGTATCTACTATAATATAAACAAAAAAGAAGCTTTTAATTGGGGTAAATGTCAGTTTTTTGGTAGGCTTTCCACAAGATACGTTGATGCTCTCAGTATTTGAATTGCTTGTATTCTTAACTCTTTCAGTAATTATATTGAAATTCACTAACACCTTACTGACTTGTAGTTATTTGCCTGCAGGTATTGTAGTAGTATTTGCTGTAGAATCTGCATTACCAAGGTGGTGGACTAATTTAGTTTGATTGGTGTCTGTACACACTAACTAGACTATAGTATCTTTCCCAAAAATCAATGGCGTTAACTAATTAAGCATCATGTCTGAGCTAACCCTAATATTTGGAAGCTGGGTGTAACTATTTTTTTGTGTGCTTTTGGTTAAATGCATTGCTTTTATTCTTTGTTTTTATAGTTATATTTAACAAATAGTTATATTTCTGCAAACACTAACGTCTAACTTTTCCTTGGTGTTGAATATGTTAAGCATGCATGTTTTGTAGTTATGTGTAAAATTAATATATTAACTTTGTTCACCAATTATACAATATTTTTAAGCATTAATATACAATACAGTACTGTATCTTTGAAGTGAAACAACTATTCTTATGTAGCTGTGATCATGTGATGTTTACTTCAACAAACAGTGATAAAATAAAAGTGTAACTCACACAGATTTGAAACTTTCATCAATTAGTTGAATTATACAGCAGTAATTGTATTTTTGCACAATGAAGTGTTTCTAATGTTAAAATAATTCCAATATTTTTCTTTCCTAGGGTCCAATAGGTTTGGATGGCCCAAAAGGTGAACCTGTAAGTATTATTTCATGCAGTTATTTTTTAAAAATAAGAAGAAAAAAAACTCTTAAGAGTAGGTGATGTTTAGTTAAATGGGTTTTAATTTATTCAGCGGTAATTTTAAGCATAACATCAGTTTTACTTGTTTAAACTTCACACACTTTTCACAGACACAAGAAACTATATAGTCCTGCCCACCATCTTTGTTTTTTACTTCCTTTTCTACTACTTGAATCAAGATCAATTTAAAGTAGACAAAGCACACAGTAAATATAAACTAGGAAAGAGTTCCAAGTACTTACATAAAATTAAGAATTATTTGAGTTCATGAGAATCTGTTTTCCAACAGTAGGCCATATGAAAGAGTATTTAATGGCAGGATTATTAAACTCTTAGTATATTTTCTATGATCTCTCTGTTACACAAAACACTACTGAAAGAGTAGCAAATGCATTTTAAATACACAAAGTAGTAGATAATTACAGCACACTCATTACTATACATAGGTGAATTTTGCAAATTGATTCATTGGCAGGCTAAACTTCAAGCATGTATACTCTGGTGTTACTTTTATGATTGAACTGCAGTGGCTTTGACTTGTCCTATACAACTTTTTAGCCAGTTATAAACATAAATAAATAATATGACCGTAATCAAGTTGAATGTAAACAACCTTGCATCATGACAGCAGCTAATGAATAGACAAAATTCACATACCTCTATTCATTATGTGCTTGTTTCATTATGTCAGCTTGTGTCATATTTTAAAGGTGTTGCATGGACAAAATACTTTCAAAGATGATGCACACTGTAGGAAATATTAATTAATTACAATTTAAATCAATTTATAAATAGATAAATAAACAATTAGTATGTATTAGGCATGTAGACAAAATAAATAATTTTGTGGTGAAAATTCACTAGTTGCCATAAAAATTTGTAAAACTTGTAAAAATTAATCAAGACCAATGAAATCTGGTAAATAATACCACTGCTTTGCACTTGGCATATAGACAATCCTCAGAACAATGCACATGATGCGACATACATGATACTTGACAGGCGTGATCAATGAACAGTAGGTGTGCTGAGAAGATGGGCAATATAGCCATACAAACTGTTAGTAGACCAACTACTATTGGTAACAGGAACTTGTAAACAAAGCAAGGAGACAGGATGTATTCTTTAGATTCTATTAACGAGTAGAAAATGTCTTTGAGAGTTCGTAGCACTGACTGAAAATAGCCACCCAAGTTGGGTACCATTTAAAGTCAGTTAAATGTCTTGAAGAGTTACTTTGAAACAGCCCCACGTTTGGGCAGACCATGTAACATGGTTCGGTCACTGGTGAGGGGCGAGATGCATCAGATTTCAGACAAACCCTGGCTCATGGTTGAAAAGTTCAGAAAATGATTTAAAAATTCCAGAGGGTGCCAGCTCATCTATGTACAGGTGAGCATGTGGATTCCTATTCTCAGGGCAGTAGCAGGTTGACAGCCAAGTGGCGAACCCCTCCCTAATGCACGTTTAGGTAGAAAGAGAGTTCAGATTAACAGTCAGTAAACACTTAAGCACATGGTTTTCTGCAGAGGGCCAGATCCTGAAGGTGATGGTATACGCATCACACAACATACTGATCCTAGCCTGAAGCAGGCATGGTATTTGGGCCTGCCATAAGCTGAAGCGGCGAAAAGTATTGTTAAGCACGTAGTAGAATTACGGTATCAAAATCTCCGGGGCGCAAGTCTGACAGATGAGAGTACAAAGACAGGAGGAGCAAACAAAAGTAAAGGTTCCAATATAAATAAAACTTACTATTGCAGCTAAATGGGTACACAATAAAGGTGTAGGTTCCCGTAACGCAGCACACGTGTACCCTCTAAGCCCGCCGAGATCAGACTGAAGATGGTGGCTGAGACATCTGGCTACCTGGCCGGGAATCTCCTGCCAACATCGACAGGGAAATTCATAAAATGTACAATTGACAAAAAGCACACAATTAATCACTGAAAAATACATATGGAACACTGGAATAAATTGTGCAATATTTCCGACAAGCAATACTTTGACGCCGGCTAACAGCCAGCAGCGTTAAGACCATGACGGCGCTCACCACTCCCATGACACGTGGGTACACACGTGTGCAAAGAGGCCATAACCTGAACTTCCCCGTAACAGGATATGTATTTGGCGTGTAAACCATGTCTTTTGTTTTATTTCAGGTCCCAAGTGTTTTTAAGTGTTAAAAATGTATGTTCTAAAATGTTGCTCAATGTTTGGTTAGATATCAAAATACACGTTACGCGAAGACTAAGAATGTTATTATTCTGGTGTGAACGCTGTCATATAAGACATTCAACGAATACAGGAAATTCACAATTTAAATGTTTAATGGAAATCTCTATTTAAATTATTTATGTGCCATTTTTTTAAAAAGATAAAAGTTTTACTCAGCGTGCATAGCACTTCCGCTTGTGTGAACCCCATAGGCAGCCATGGTAGGTCCACGTGACCCCTGCCTCTGGGCAGTCCGTCGAGGAGAGTTGGTGAGGTAAGACGCTGTCACTTACACACTTCAAACTTTTTGCACTGATGTAGATTACCATAGTTCACTTTTAGTATACCAGTTAACCTTTACCTTGCGTACGTTTTGCCAGACATTTCCCCAGCATTATGCTTCCGCATAACCTAGTAATTTGCGTCCTTGTGGCTTTTTAAACATAATCAAGGAGAAAGGAGGAAAAATGTTGGATGGGCCACGCAGCCCACACAACTTTGAAATCAGGCGCCATCCGCCTAAGTAAAAGGCGTTTCAGTGTAATTTTTGTTTAATTGCTGCATGCAATATTAAGGGCTTTATTTCTATGTATGTATTTTAGGGTTTTTATCATGCTAAATTGTTTTATAGCCACATAATTTGCGACCAAGTGGTTAACAGCCACTAAGTCAATATCTGCGCCATCCATGCGCTTTGAGGATTTATTTGTGTAATATCATGTGCACCATAAATAATTCCAGGGTTCTATGTATTATTTTATTCAAGGTTCTGTGTGTTTTCAGGTGATTAATGCTTTGTATGTATGACCACGTGGTCTCTTTCATGTTTGATTTTCCCGCCATCAGGTGTGCTACAAGTCTATAAATGCCTAAATCTTCAGGGGAATATTTTTCCCAACATCAACAATAATTCGTCTGACAATAATTGGCGGTTTTTATGGAGAAATACTGCAATTTCACCTGCAGCACGTGATCCGTTACGAATCTCATCCAGCGGCATCTGCGCCATATAAGTGTGCTTTCATGCATCTGTGTGTTTGTTGTGACTATTCATCTCGTGTCCCATGTTGTATCATATGTATTTGTGTAACTTGTTCCGTGACATTATTTTCGTCCTAGCCGGCTATGTGTAAAGACCGTCACCACACTCACCACATGCTGGGAGATGCATCCCGTGTCCGTGTTAGTGATGTACAATAATCACACGTGTTCAGGTCCATTTGTAATTCCCAGTGTCCTGTCTTCAGGAAAATCTACAGTTCATCCTAGCGGCTGTAGACCCTTTTCCTTGTGGAGACTGTTTTCTCTAACACCATGGAGAAGTCATCCATCTAGGAGTGCGCTAGATTAATTGTGGACTGGGGGAGCACCCGACGAAGTTAGCTAGACACGTCTGAGTTATCAACCATAAAATTCATTCTGGCACTATTCTGTATGAGTGGCAAAATAAAAGCTATCTTAACAGTGCATAAAGTATTTCCTTGTGGCGACAGCAACCTCCTGCCTTTTTCACAGTGTTAAAATGTTTAGTAATACAAAGTATTTTGTACGTATGCTTGGATGAGACGGACAAACAGAACCCATAGCATCCCTAAAAACCCAGAGTCTCACAGTGCTGTGACTGGGAAACACCACTGGCGCCCACCTACCGTAAGTAAATTGTGTCACCGTTCGTCTCGTATCTCACCCGATGGCGTCAATCTGTTAATTAGAGTTCCAGAGTTTATGTATTTTCAGTCAGAAAAGGTAATTAGTAAAACAAACTGGAATGGGCCAGCAAGACATGTGAAAGCTATCAAAACAATTAACATAGCATTTAATATTTATGTTGACATTTTAGAACACGTAATTAAATTATAAAAATAATTTAATACAAAGCAAAGAATTTTAACTTTGGATAAGTTGCATGGCGGACACCGAAACTGCAAGGATATTTTACATGACATTTTAATACATTTCAAAATACTCAGACTGCCCTAGTTAAACAAGCAAAACATGACATTAATACTGGAAAATTATACGAATATTTACAAGTGTCTTTAGCTTTTATTCTGCATCAAAACGGAACCCACGTGGCTTCCCTCGCAGGCTGTTTACGCCTCACTTAAGGGGAACAAAAGGGAGATAACACTTTCCCTTGTGAATTTTAGACTCTGCTTTCAGGCGCACAGTACAGAATTGCACTGTACACATGTAGCACTGTGTTTAATCTTGGAAACAAGGGGTCTGGCAGGTCGTGACCCAGTTCAAAGGCCCGTTCCTGCACAAACTATGCCAGTGACCCATACACGAGGTGCACAAAAGTGCATGCCTGGTGCACAAGCAGAGAAGTAGTGGGCTACCTCCCGAGCGAGACAGTGAGGGTGACGTCAATATAATTCATTATAATTACTCAGACCTACATGTTATCTAACCAATTCCCAGCATTCCATCTCACAACTATTAAAAAATAATAATAGAACAAACGAAACAAAACTCAGTGTTACCACACATTGAAAAATGAAGTACACTTATAAAATATTGAAGCACAATAAATGATAAATTGTTATTTATTCTACACAAACAACTGATGGAGTTTGAAAGAAGCTGACTAATTTAGTTCTGACAGCGAAGCTAGGCAGCATGCCAAATTGTGTCATTTGGACCATTCAGACTAAAACCAGAGTTTGCTATGAGCAATAAATATGTGGAGATACACATACACAGCAGACCAGTTCTGGAAAACTAAACAAACCACAATTTGGAAGGATGGTTTGATTGTCAAGATGAGCATAAGTAGAACCAGTGGCTTCCTTGTCCACCAATCAAGTAACATGCAACAGCTTCACTGGAGCAGGATCTCCCCACCAGAATCATTTTCAGATGTTGAGCAAAGGAAAGTCTGCTGTCAAAACCATCTTTACATGTCCTGTCATTAAGGGTTCTGCCTGCCTGCAGGTATTTTGCATGTTCGAGGTTTGGAAATGCATGATCTCTAATGTCGACTCTTGCTCACTCAACACTTGTTTCATCGCCTTGATGCACAAGGCACTCAACTGGCGTGCAGTCTTTCTATCAATGACTTGCCTTAACGTGACTTTAAATGGTGACCTATTATTTTTATGGCACACTAATAAATATGAAAGTATGAGGAGTGTCAAAAGGTAACTGCGAAGTTTCTATATAAAAAATTTTGCAGCTAAAACTGATTCTGAAAAGACCCTTTTTAGTTATTTTCATGCACAAAAAATTATCATTGGAGTTTAAATGAGAATTCGAAAATTGTCTTAGGGTACAAAATTATTCTTAAATGCTTTTTTCGCTTAGACATGACTAAAAAATATGCAACAGTTTTACCAAACCTCTGCAACATACTTTATGTACCAGCCAGACAGAGCCTTCAACACTTCCACATAGACTGGCAATGAATTATATTGAATGAAGAATCAGGCTTTTGTTTGGGAATGGATGACCACTATGACAGAGTTTGGAGGACTGTAGGTGAGCACTAGAATCCCTGCCTCACTTTTCAGCAACATTCACTCTGTACTCCTGACATAATCTGGGGAGCCATATCATATGACCATCATCTGACACTAATAATGATATGAAGAACACTGAATGCACAGCAGTATGCTGAATGCATATTGTGGTCCCACCCTCTACTAATTTTTCTTGCTGAGTGCCTAGGAGCCAGTTTCCAACAAGATAACACACTTTTGCACACAACTTTAGCTTCTGGGAGAGTGTTATGTTCAAGACTTCTGCGACAATCCTGGTTACCAGGTTCATCACTCACTGAACATTAGTGGGACCAGATGGGGCACCAGCTTCCTCCATGTCAAAGTGTTAATGATTTGGAGCACAGTTAGTAAAAACTGTGGATAAATATTATAATATTATGCAGGATAACACATAGCATTTGTTTGATTTCATGCCCAACTACATCAGGGGTGGATCCAGAGAGGGGAGGGTGTTAAAGAGGACATAACTCCGTCCCTTCCTTCAAAAATAAAACCCTCACGTAAACATGAAACTATCCTGTGAATATTTTGCAATTGAAATGAAATGTCACAATTGTCTGTCTAAAATACTTTTATTTCATTAATTTAAAATTGTTTCTTAAAAGTATGATGAAACCCTGGCCCCCTTCTCATACCACAATTAAAAAGTATCGACCTGCAATTTCATAATGGGAAAATGACCATATTCAAAACCAAAAGTCTAGTTATGCTCCTGGACTGCACTGATGCATGTGTTTAGGCATGAGGCAGTCCAGTGAGGTAATATATTATGTGCCTTTCTGTACTGCAAGCAGGCGGTGTTATATTAACTAATTTCTCACTTGTCAGTGGAATCCATTTATTGACACTATAGTTAAACCTCAATACAAACTTCAAAGGACCTGAATTTTTGCAGTTTATAATAGTGGGGGTTTGTATTGACAGGTGTTTGCAGTAATCGTAAAACATCTCAACAAATTAAATTGTAGACTCTGTGTTTAAACATATTGGTAAATAAGATGTGCTTATCAACATGATTTCTTTTTACCAGTGGACTTGACGTTACCTTGAAACAAAAATTAACAAATATTTTCAATTAAGCATACAAGTTAACATTAAGTCTTCATATCTCATGCCAAGAGGAATGAAGACAATTTAAAATTAATGAGAACTTTGTATTAAAGGGGTTTCTATTAATGAAGTAAGTTTTACTTTATCGCTCACCAGATACATAATATTATATTGAAATATTTAATTACATCACAGGTGTTTGTTTCTCTCTATTAAGATGGTTCCTTGTCAAAAACAACAATAACAATAATCTATAAGCAGTACTACCAACTCTTAACTATTGTATTTGGCATTAGTGTGAACTTGCTTTAAGAGGCAGAACATTATTCTGATGCAATAATATTGTAATTACTCCTTTCTTTAACCTGTATAATCACAGTTTCACATTACTAAAATTTATCTTGAGTCCAACAGTTTATTCTTGATGTGCACATTTTTAAGGCAATGCGTAACTTTGTGAAAGTAAACACTGAAAAACATAAGGAAAACAAAGTTCAGTTTGGTGGATTGAAAGCTTTTCCTACTTATAAAGACATGCCATCAGTTGCCATTTTCTTTAAAATTCCAGGCTTAAAGTAACACAAATTCTTGCTGCTTGACTTTAGTTATATAATACCAGCTATCTATTCTATTCACTACGAGGGCAAATTTTCATACTCCTTAAGTTTGGGAAAAAATATAATGTGTCTGAAAATGGTAGAGTAATCAATTATCTATTTTCTTTAGAATTTCCTTTAACAGTGTGGTCATATGTGGAATTTTGTTGCAGGGTAGGGCTGGAGACAAGGGCCAGAAAGGCGAACTTGGTAGTCCTGGGTTTGACGTCTTCTCAGCGGTCAAGGTAATAAGATCATTAAATGAAAGTTTGATAGTGAAAATAACTCTGATCTTGTTTCTTGATTATCAACACTTTATACATTCAAGGGTCTTTATATTATACTAGACTAACATACTACCACAGCCAATAAGTTTGTGGACTGATTGGTGTCACGTGTCTAGGCAGTCACGCACCACGAACTTATTGACTGTACTAAATATATATGAAGTTTACATTATCAACTGTACTGAAAATGGACAATTTATAGTTTATGATATCATGTGTAAAATATTTAAGAGTAAAACTTTAATAGCAACCAGTATTTGGGTTCCGATGCTCCATCACAGAAAACCTACATGTTTTGAGCTATTTCACTCACAAATTAGCCTAGGTTCATGTTTTATGCTCAAACTTTCTATGATTACAGATACTGTATATATTTACACTTTGTTAATTGAAACAATTAAAGATATAAAGCATAAATATTTAACTTCAATTTATATACAGTAAAAGCTTATTATAAAGTACAGAAAGGGACTTTTAGTTTTACACTTGGTAATGAAAGTACTTCATACTGAAGACTAATGTAAAACTTCTGGTAAAGATTTGAAAATATATGCACTTTATAATTAAAAGTATTTTTAAGTGAAGTACTTTGTGAGGTTTTACTGTAAGTAATATGTACTGTGTGAAGGATTTTTCTTTTAAATCCACATCATTCCCTGTTTAACATTCCATGAAATGCCAAGTGGCTAGTATTATTATTCCATAATGTAGAAATTTAGATTGCATACTTCTTCTAAACAAGTACTCTTGAATAAGCTGTAATTTAAAAAAAAAATTATTTTAACACAAATAAAATTTAAAATTCCTTTTAAAGAAAAAAACTGTATTTCTACGAAAATTCACTGACGAAAATTTACTGACATATAGCTATATCTAAGTATATTCAAACTTTTTAAGTTGCTGTTTCAGTTCATTTTTTTACCTTCTTAATACTAACTAGTAAGTACAGAAAAAAAAATTCAAGAACTGAAAGTAACAAGCTCATTTATAAAAATCAGTGTGCTGTAAACGTAATGTACAATCCTTTTATAAAAAAATTAAGAAACTTCAAAAATTTTCTAATTTATATGGTGTATTCTTTTACTTCTCAAAAAATTAATGGCATTTATGATTTCTGTTGGCAATTAAAATATTATGTGGTCATGATTTGAATGTAAAAGTATTGCAATTATTGGCCTGGTGGAAGCAAGTGAGTGAAGTGAGTGAAGAAATTTGGGTAGCTCTTAACAGCGACGTCTTGAGAGCCAATGAGGATGATTGCCGTATGGAGAGGCACTGGAATGAAAGGACTGGAAAACGGGAGATCACCGAGAAAACCAACCGATCAGCAGCATTGTCCAGCAAGATTTCCATGTGCAAAAATCTGGGAGTTACCCAGCTGGGGATTGAACCCAGTCTGCCTTGGTGGGAGACAAGCAGGCTAACTGTTGAGCCACTGCAGCCCCTAGTGGAAGCAAATTATATATATATATAGCTCACAGATACAATGTTAAGGCAGTATTTGAAACTTTAAGGTAATTTAATGTTAAGTTTGGACATTAAATAAAATGTATTTGAAAACCTGTATTAAATATGTACCATACTACTTGAGATACATCTGGAAGTTTTACTATTCTCGCAAGTCCTCTATCAACAATGTATATATTAAGGAGCCAATCAATAAGATGCACATGGATACATACTGGTGAGACTTGAATTTCTGTGAGCAGATATTAGTCTCCTGCTGGGGCTGTCAGGATGTATGGCTCTCAACTTAGTGCAGCGTGTAAAAAACAAAGAATGTGTGAGGGATCTGTAACATCTGTAACACGAAATCAAGGGATATGCAAAGAACTAGGGTGTTTTCCGCACAAAAGTACAATATTAACCAAACAACGTGCTGAACCTGTTAGCAGACCCTATAGGAAAGTTCAACTGGCACTCAAGAAATCACTCAGTAATGAACTAGATAGGCTAGTTGAGAAGGGAGTAATAGTAAAAGTCAGTAAACTAGGCAATAGCTGAAAAGCCAAATGGAAAACTTAGGCTGTGCTTAGATTCATTAGACCTGAATGAAAACATAACACAGAGTCACATGGTCCCTACTGTAGAAGAAATTGGTGAGCGATTGGTAAGGTAGAGATTTTTCACAGTGTTTGACTTGCGTGAAAGGTTCCATCATATCAAGCAAGACGAGGAGTGATCACTGGAGTGTTGCTTCTCTAGCCCATATGGGATATATATAAGTATCTCACTCAGGTTGCCATACAGAGTATCTAGTGCACCCAAAATATTCCAGCATTTAGTAAAAACTAACTTTGCAATTATACCCAATATAATAATTTACTTTGATGACTCACTAAGCATGGGAGATAAAGAAGAAAGCCACAATGCCACAGTCAACCAAGTAGTTGAACAAGGCTGGGCTAGGAACATTCAATTTAACAAAGATAAACTCCAATACAAACTGCAAGAGGTAATATATGTACGGCATGTGTTCTCATCAGAGGGCATGAAGGTATATCCTGGTAGGGTTAAGGCATTAGAGGAACTAAACCCATCCTCTAACAAGAAACAGTTACAACGTATACTTGGAATGTTTAATTATGTAAGAGGGTTTATCTCACAAATGGCAGACATTGCAGCTCCATTGCGTGAGTTGTTGAAGGCAGGAGTGGAGTGGCACTCGCTACCCAGTCATCAAACAGCATTTGAGTCACTAAAGGAAAACGTTACTTCCACTCCTGTATTGGCATTATTCAACCCCAACAAAGGCATTACATTGCAGTGTGATGCATCACCAAATGGACTAGGATGTTGCTTACTTCAGGAAAGGGCTTCATTGAAGGGTAAATTCCAGCTAGTTGCTACAGCTTCATGGATTCTAAGTGACAGTGAACGTACGTAACTACTTGCAGTTAAAGTGGCCTGAGTGGTAGGGGATAGGTAATATAGACAGTGTTTGGAATTCATAATAATGGAAAACTTAAAGCTTAAATAACTCCAACTTTCCAGCATTCAACTTAATGGGCGCCAACTTATAGAGTACGAGATCTCTCATCTCAGGATCGAGGGACGCACAACCATGTGGCTGTGTCTCTTTGCACACACGGCCCTAAATTCAAGGAAGACATAGATGTAATAGGGGTATTCAGGCTCCCCAGGGGACGCCTCTGCATTTCAGTTTAAGCTACTAATATTGTGTGCCTCCAAGAGGGGGTAAATCATTCCTGGATATGGCCAGGACCGAAAGTTCAACATTACAGAATAAGAACATGTAAAATGATGTAAATTCAATAATAAGTTATATTATGTAATTGGGTATAAACTGACATATACATATTTGATACTTTAAGCAGGTCTGGCTCATTAGGCCTGCCAGTAGCCATATCGGTAAAAGGCTGAAAAAGGTGCAAAAAGAAATTACGGAAAATTAACACCTTCGGGGTTAAAAATGAGCTGATGGAGGAGTGCTGTGAACACAGGGCATACAATTGTCAGAAAACACGGTTGGCAACATATTTTCGTTTATTGCAATGAAGTGGTCAGACAAAGTAGGAAAGTTCCATGTGGCGTGACGTACATGCAGTACTTACGACATACTGAATCAGATTGCCGGAGCTGGAGCAGGCGAGTGCAAACTGGCCAGGAGCTCGTGCCATTCCGTGGGGTAAATTATATTCTTCATCTCATTTGCAAATTGAACCATTAAACACTGAAATGTTCTTGTTTGATTTCCTTCTTCTTGGCAGAATGTTCAGAGTTCTTATTTATTTGGTAAATACAAAACATGACAACATGAATGTTATAAAACTGACATTGAGCTATACAAAAATTACTCTAAAGGACATGACACACTTTGACAAGCTCGTAGGCGACTAGTTACATATAGTATATTAATGAGTCAGAGGCGCATGTGACAATAATTATGTTTTACTTGAGAAGTTTGCATCTGTCAAGTTCTAGGGCATTCAGCAACCGGAATGGTCGAATTTAAATTAAAGACATATATTTCTCATGTAATCCTTATGCTTGCCATACACACATTACCTCTTTAAAAATTACATAGAACACAGTGAATAACACAACCTTTTAACTCTGTAAGCGATTAAAAGTGCACATAGCTTGATGAGTGTGGCCAACTTCAATTAGATAGTGGAGGGTAAAGAATTAAAATATATTTTTTATGAAAAATCACAGATCTCAATAAAGCAGGGGGTCTGAGAGTTCTCCCCCAGGAAAATTTGGACTTCAAGGTGCAAAATGTTGCTATTTACGCATTTATTCATACCTAAACGTTGAATATACTGCAGGTAGAAATTGTGATCTTTTTAAGGTGAAATATGAATGATACTAGTATTATCATACCCAGAGCTTTCACCACTCAAAATCAGTATTATATTTCTATCAGGATAAACACTATACAAATGTTATATACTGCAATTCAATACTTATTTCCATGTATGATAGTGTCTTAACCGAAGCACATTCATAAATTTTTTTTCTAAATAGGAATAACGTAGACCTACATGATGTGAAGGCCGTGAATAAAGCCAATATATTTGTGGCGATTATTCTGCATGTAGGTTATAAAAGAGTTCATGTCTCAACACAACAAAATTAGCACAACAATAGAACTTACTTCAAATATGACACAAATTAACAGTTTTCATGTGGAAATGCAGTTCACTGAAGGAATGTCCACTTTCTTGTCTCATTTCTTGCTATGAAGTCATCTGTTACATCGGCCAGATCTAATGCTAAAGCAGCCTTCTCAGCTATCCCATAATTGAACGCAAGTATGTCTTATGTATTTTAAGACAAGAGAAATAGCTCTCTGCTGTTGCTGTTGACACATGAATTGCCATCACAATTTTGGAAAACTTGATTTCTCAGAGCAAAACATTAAGATCACCTTGCTTGAAGTGATTGATAATGTCTTCCAAGTTTTTACAACTTTACCTTCATTCTGCAGCAAATTATGAAACATCCCTCTGTGAAGCAAAAAGATGATCAGGGTCAATATCACCTTTACAGAATTGGAAAACGTCTTCTCTGTTTTCATCACTCCCAAGCAGAAACTGCTCTACTTCCAGCAAAAATTATTAAGTGACTGTTTTACAACAGGAAATGAAACTATTTACAATCTTATCTATGATTTCGGAGGACAGACACCTTTACCTTTGCTGCATTGAAACAAACTGTTCTGACAACCAAAGAACAAGAAGGTGAGGCCCAAAATGGAAGCACTCAGGAATCTCTGCATAGTGTGGGCTATACCTGTGTGGGAGATGCTTCAGTGCAGGTGACACCTAAGAGAATGAAAGGAAACAGACAGAAGCATAGTGCAAGTAGAAATGAACATTGATGTCACTGAGTGACAAGCTCACTCATTCAGTAGCATTTTGAGTACGGTATATCATATTTACAAATAAGAGTAAATATATTTATTGTAAACAATTGGTGATTGTATGCTTTTGTCTTATGGATAGCCATTATGAGGCAGCGTATGTGCTAAGTTAAACACAGTCTTATAACTGAAAACAGTATGCATACCTGCAATTACCATGGGTTGATCACAGAAATCACCATTAAAAACTTTTTTTTTGGCGTTAAATTTTTTTTTTTTTTAAATATTTGTTTGATGTATGTTTGATCACAGATCATTAATTTTCAGTGGACAGTTGGATTGGGACAGTAAAGCCCATGAATTAAGAAATGTGGATAATTATATACACTCTAAACAATGAATAAATGCACTGTCTTATTTTGAAAGGACAGAGTTTTTTAACTGGTTAAATTTATATAGTAAAATATTACATATTAAAACAAGTATAACATGAAAATGCCTCTTTTTCTGTTTAATTCATCAAAATTTGATACACATAAAAAGTTGTGATTGTTTTGCTCATATTTGTACATTTCATTTAATCATAGTTTATATATTTATTACAGTTTGTGTGAAATGTTTTTTTTTTTTACTCCAAATGTAAATATGTATGTGCTTCTATTTCCTAGCTTCTGCACCAGATAATCAACGCTGAATGTTGTGATTGTAACACATATTAACACACTGCACCTGTGCTTGTATGACGAGCTCCCTTTTTTTGCAGGGATTAAAGCGCTCAGTTACTACCCTTAGGGGTGGTACGTTAGGTTATGCTGAGATAGTGGCTGTCAAGGTGAGCCCAAGGTCAAACAGTTGTAGTTTTCCTTGGCTGTGGCTTCACTTTGATTAGTGTTTATGCATCTGTCTAACATACATAGTAGTAACTATTTCTTTTATGCCTGAATATTTATTTCCACTCTTTAGTTATGCAATGATTATGCTTGTTGTATTATTTTTGTTTGTACCATAGTAGTAGACTTGAAATGAAATTTAAATTTTTCCAAACCAGGTTAGCAGTTAGTTTACTCTAATAAATCAAATTCACTATTAAAAATGTATATTAATTTACAATACTGACTCAGAAAAAAAATGTTCACACTGCTTAATTACAGTTTCAGATATACACACACTTCAGTGAAATGAATTTTCCATAATGTATGTCACAACTATAGTTTTCTTTGTATGATACTAATATGATGTATAATTTCAATACCTAACATAACTGCTTCACCATATACATTTGCTGCATCTACTATTATCAGTGAATTCTCAGACCATGATCAAGTTCAGTGCAGTCCCTAACGAAAGCGAGGTCAGGTGCAACTTTTGTGAGGCCCTTTCCTCTCAAACAATTAATCCCCCTTTCCTACAATATAATCATCTTTATAGGCTGTTCATGGTAAAGTGACCACTTTTTAAGGTCCTCCCAACATGCATTAACCACTTATAAATATCTTATTGCAGCCTCCGGCATTAACTTTTGAGAGTTGTGAAATGTATACACTGTGTTTATTGGTCACATTGCAATATTTATGTTAAAAAGCAGCAGAAAGATAGAAATTGGCCGAAAGAAAATTTTTCGAAGGGCCTTTAAATGTGCTCACTTTACCGTGAACAGCTTATACAACAATATACTCTATTCTTAAACACCCACATCTCATGCCTATTTCATTGATAAAACATTTACATGTTGTAAATAAACATGTTTAAATATATAAATCTTATTGTGAAATATATAACTCACAACCAAACAAAATATTAAATAAATTTTTCTTTTCTAGGCACGAGGCCCTGTGTGGCCATACTCAATTTTAATATGTAAAGTATATGATCGTACTTGTTCAGATATTTTATAGCTACCAAGGAAGAAGTAATAATAACACCACAAATGTTATTAATAATTTTGTAGACTGATTATCTCTATTAGAAGTCAAAACAAATAAAATTGTCATTTTAATAAAATAATCTAAAAGGTTACTGTTATTTTGTACACAGTGCTATTAATTATATGTAATGAATACAATTATGTGCCCTGTAATATCCACTAACTGCACCGAAGAACCAGCAAATGAAACGTGTCGCACTTACTTTTCTGAAATTAAGAGTAAAATACAGCATTTCTGATTTGTTTTTTTTTTTTTTTTATGTGGGCCGGGGGGGGGGGGGGGGGGGCTGAATTTACACTGAATAATATATTTTTTTAAAATGAATTTGGTGAAGTCTAACCTGTATTGTTTTAACTACATTACCTATTTTTTTTTAAAGATTAGTTCCTAGCAGTTAAATTGCACCACATTCCTGCTGCACTCTTCTAAACCTCTCCAAGAAATTGGAATGTAAAGTGCAATAAGTCTCTGTGATAGACAGCTTATCAGTTGCTAGTATGCTGCACAAAATATTTTTGTTAGATGAAGGAAGGGGCAATTTACGTCTGTTGTTGCATTTAGAACTATGATTTCCGAGATTTAAAAATTGTCTCGAGACAAAATTGAAAATTTTTTATCTCTAGAATTTCTCAATATTCCCGAGATTCTTGCGTCTTGTTTTTTAGAGTGCTGAAGTAAATTTGTGGTACAATATAGGAGAAGAGTTTATTTCTTTTGGCGTAAGCTCATTTAGAAAAAATATCACGTATTTGTTGTATTTCGTGTTATTTCACATTTTAACTTGTATTTCGGTGTTATTTCGTTTTATCACGATTTAAAAAATCCTGCCTCTAGTGATAGGTTATGTATTTGTAGGAATCTGGTTTTAATGCTTTGATTCTTTGTCTTCCGATTCTTGATTATACGATTCTTCAAGAATCATGTGTATCGAGGAATCAAGTTTGACATCCCTAGTTTAAAGCCTAAAGATGGCGACAGCTCGTGGTGAGACAAAGTCAACGGAGTTACAGATCAATCCTCCAGGTCTCTTGGACTTCTCAAATCCAAATGCGTAGATACTGAAAAAATAGACTACCATATTTATTTAATGGGTGAGAAGGCAGATTACATTAAAATCACGTTTGAAAAATTATTTCGGGCATACAAAAAACTTTGCAAAGTTTTGAAAAACATTTCAAACTGAGGGTGAACATAATTTCTGAATGCTTTAAATTCAATTCACATGTGCAGCAAGGGGGAGTAAGTGTAGAAGATTTTGTCACATCGCTACATAACCTCGCTGAAGCGTACAAGTATGGGCCCCTGAAAGATGAACTTATCCGGTTATGGTTGGCATGTGGGACTTTTCTATAGGGATAGGATTATGGTTGTCGTGGGATATTTCTATGAGTGAAGAAATGCAATTACAAAGCAAACACACACTTCAAGAGGCGGTAAATATGTGTCGCAAGGAAGAACAGCATTTGTTGCAATCCCAACAATTACAAGAAAAGCAGATGGTGGCGAACGTTCTGAGAGTTGAACACAAAAAATAGGAGGAACATGTCATGGGACCAGTTGGATGCAACTTTTATATTCAAAGGGAAAACTAATAACGCCGGAGCACGCCAAAATGATTTCCCATAGAAAACAAGTCACTCACACAAATCAGCATCTTAATTGTGGAAATTGTGGTAGGTTTCATTGGAACAGGGTAAATTGCCTGGTCTGCAACACAATGTGTTATTCATGTAGCCAACGTGGTCACTATGCAAGAAAGTGCAAAAATAGTAAAGAATGTTCATCACATTAATGAAATGCTTTTAGGGAAGATTTCACCACTGATTTTATGATAGGGCAAATCATGTTAGGATTAAAAACACCTGTAGCAAACCCTTTAGTAGTAGAAATTGAGTTTATGGAATTAGGAAAGATAACAACCTTTCTTATCGATACAGGAACTGACATCACATGTCTTAATAGTGAGATCTCGATATCCACAAACATGAAGCTAGAAGCAAAATCTGCCTGAGCCAGTGGTCCCAATGAAAGTCCTTTGAATGTAATTGGCACAAAGAACTTAATGTTTTACTACAAGGGGTGAAAAAAGCAAATTGAAGTTATTTAGTAGAATATGTTCTTTTCCATCTTATGTAAAAATGTTATTCAGGGATGAAACTCAATGCCTAAGCCCTTTATACATATATTGTGTTTAGCCCTAGGTAGTCCTTTGGTCAAAATGTCAGCAATCATCCTCTCGGTGGGTGCATAGGATAGATCCACCAGCTTCATCCTGTTGTGAAGCACTGGATTATTTGCCAACTTCTGAGCCCGCTGGTTATCATTTAGTAACACAATGTTGGTTTTCTTCCCAAGCAGTTCATGCAGCAGACTTTTGATATAGATAGTCTCCTTGGTTGCCTCGGACAAGACCATATACTCAGCCTCTGTGCTGGACAAGGCTACTGTTTGCTGCTTCCTAGACACCCAGGCGACAGCTGCTCCTCCTAATTGAAAGGCAAAACCTATATAAGATCTTCTGTTTTGCTTGTCATTGGCCCAAACAGCATCCACATAATCAAAGATGTATTTTCCTGTTTTCCTGTACAAGAGGTAGAAGCTGGAAGTGCCTTTCAAGTACCTTAACAATCTCTTTGCAGCCTTCTAGTGCTCTTCATTATACACTTTGTTAATTGACTAAGCACAACCACAGCATACACAATGTCAAGTCTCATCCACAGAGCAAAATACATTAATGAACCTACCAAGCATTGGTATGGCAAAAACAAGTCCACATTGTCGATAGGGTCTACTTTACTCTTGTCACAATTCACATCCAATGGAGTAGTGCTGACTGGTTTGCTGTCACTCATTCCAAATCTATTTAGAATTTGGGATAGGTACATGCATTGATTGACATAGATCTCTACCTTCTCTCTGTTATACTAAATTCTCAGTCCAAGGCAATTGCTTGCTTCACAGAGATCCCTGCATTTGAATTGTTTCATCATTCAATCCTTGAGCTTACCCTTTCCCTTCACATCATTTGAAAAAATTACAAGGTCTCTACTGTTAAATGATGCTTTATCCCAGCCATTCCAAGTATCCTCTGGATCATTTGGTTAACACATTCCTTTCCATTGTCGGACCAAAGTATTTTGACTTTCTTTCTAGTTTCATTTTCTACTCTGGCCTTGAAGTCGCAGAACTTGCTTGGCACTTCATCCTTTGACTTAATGAAGTAGCCAAAGTCTTCTGGGTGGCAGTGTCGATAAATGTTAGCAAATACTGTGCACCATTTATGGACTCTTTGTTCATCGGCCCACACCAATCTGTGTGAATAAATTCTAGTCTGTGTGTTGCTTTCTTGGGTCCTTTTGTGTCAAAAGGTTTTCTTGAGTGCTTCGCTTCGAGACAAGGGATGCAGGGATTCTCATCTTCACTCACAAAGTCTATACCTGATGCCCTGCCATCTCATAGTGATTAGCTTTGATTGGTACCACATTTAGTTTATAGATGCCACCCATTTCAGTCGCACTTGCCTTCACTTCACCTACAATGCTGCAATCAGTGTCTTTATAAATCTGACAGTCCTCAGCAGTAAACCACCACCATGCCTTTCTTGACAATTGCACTGACTTAATATAAATTCGTCAATAGATTGGGGATGTAAGTAATGCCTTGGATGATTCTCACATTCCCGTTGCCGCCTACCTGAACTTTTACATTCCCTGTATCAGTAGCACACAATTTCTCACTATTAGCACACATTACTTCTTGCTGTTTTGAAACATGGTAATCCTCTAAACCAGGGGTTCCCAAACTTTAATTTATCATGCCTCCCTTCTGCAAAAAAAATAACTACACCCCGTGTCACAAATTCATTATTATAAGGGTAAAACAAAATGAAAAAAAAGTCTCAAAGGTTTTATTTAATCATTAAATTTTAATGCTTATTGAACACAAGTGGTGGTTTTGTCGTTTTGTAGTAGCTCTAGGTACCTACACTACAGTCTGATTAAAAAAGTTTGAATTCTATTTTACTAACTGTACAAGTGAACAGCTCGGAGCCTGCACCCCCCTTAGCATATTGTTATGCTTCCCTTGGTGGTGGGGGCACCCATCCAGTTTGAAAATCAATGCTCTAACCAATCTTTGTGGTTCGTCATATGGTTGGTGGCGCCTGAGTCCACATATCAATCACTTCCATTTCTATTTGCAGATAATGCTGTCAGTAGCGACCAGTCACCATTTTGTAATTTACTCCTTCTTTGCTTCTTGGGACAGTCACATGCCTTGTGGCCTGGCTCGTTGCAACTAAAACACCTGAATACTCCTGCCCCAGTTTTTGTAAATTTTATACCTCTCACTGGTTATGAGGACGACTCATACCTTTTGTTGGCTGCAACGGCTGCATCAACTTAATGTCTCGGGCCCACAAGTGTACGTTTAATGTCTTCCTGAATGAGTTTCCCCTTTACAAAGTCACTTGTTATCGTGGCCCCTAAGCTTTCCAGCCCCATCACCATAGGATCATATTCGGATTGTAAGCCACTGAGCATGATGACTCCCACAAACTAGTCCTCAATTGGTGCACTGATGTCTGCTAGTTGCTGTGCAAGTGACATGACCTCAGATACATATTTTTCCATGGTCTTGTGATCCTCCAGTTTCACTCCAAACAAATTCCGAAACAGACCTAACCTCCTCGTAAGTCCCTTGTTTTCGTAAGCAATTTTGAGGTTATCCCATACTTCCTTAGACGTTTTCGACTAGCAACATGTATAAGGCAGTGAGACTGTATCATCAAATAAATCTTTGCTCTTGCCTTTCTATCTTTCTTTGGGTCAGTGGCTGCTTTTGTACCTTCATTCGAGAAGACACAATCCCACAAATCTTCATCATACATTAGGTAGAGCTCCATCAAAAATTTCCAGTTATTGTAATTATTGGTACTTTCAACTTCTCAATTTGAGATAGCGATTCGGAGTTTGTCATAGTAGCGTAGGTAATAGCTGCTTCGACAGAGCTCATGGCGATAAAGGATCAGACGCCCTCAATTACATCCAGTCGTCAATGTGTATGTAAACGTCATGCATTCACTATGCTTAAAGAATTATGCACACGTGGCTGCATCCTGGGCTCATAACCTGTTGTATTATTAAGCACAATACCATGTTAAAACTTTATTTACTACTCCACATAATAGTTAGATGATACACGTAGAAAATACGAAAACACCACCACCACAACACAGCAAATATATACATAACACAAATGTTTGTGTCTACAGATTATGTATTGCCAACTTCAACAAATCTCAAGAGTGATTACAAACCATATACTTTGAAAACTCTGCGAGTAATGCCTATCTCTTTACTTGGGAAAAAGAAGCAGGAATTGGGCAGAATGGTGCAACTGGGGTGATTGCACCTGTTGATAGTCCTACAGAGTTCTGTGCACTATTTGGTAATGGTAGCCAAAGGGGAAGGGGTGTGAATATGTTGTGATATTACTAAACTGAACAGGTATATAGGAAGAGCAGTGTTTCCAATACATAAAGTTCAGTCTACACTAGCCCAGCTGAAAAGTGCGAAAGTGTTCAGCAAACTAGATGCCCACTCTTGGTACTATCAAGTTTCATTAAGTGAGAAGAGTCAACCCTAATGACTTTTATAACACTGTTTGGAAGAGATATGTACAGGAAACTACCATTTGGTCGGAAAGCGACCCCAGAATATTCCAGTTCCAAGATTGCCCAAGTCCTGGGGGGAGTGTCTAACATTGTAGATGATGTTATAGTGTTTGGAGAAACAGTGAAGCAACATAATGTAATTCTGAGAGAAGTCCTACCAGGTACTGTATGCATAACCATAAACAAGTCAAAAAGTGTTTTTGGTGTTGAGAAGATTACATTCTTAGGTCATGTTATTTTAGCTGATGGGATAGCCACAGAACTTAGTATAGTACAGGCTCTTGTAGAGTTTTCTAAATCTAGGAATCATGCAGAATTACTACGTTTTCTGGGTATGGTTAACTATGTTGGGAATTTCATTCCAGGGAAAAGCCAAGTGTTGGAAACATTAAATTATTTACTGAAGGAAAACCAAAGGTTTGTGTGGGATTCACCTCAGCAGGAGGCCTTTGAAAATATCAGACCTTATGCTTCAAGCACCATGCTTGGCACATTTTAACACTGAAAAGCAACTGGTTGTAAGTGCAGCTAGTTCCTCTTATAGATTGGGTTTGACTTTATTGCAAATAAATATTGGTCATTCTAGAGAGTTGTTTGTTGTAGTTCTCCAGTCCTCTCTGAAACTGAACGTAGGTATTCCCAGATTGAAAAATAGGCCTTGGCCTTAACATGCGCATGCAAAAAATTACAGGAATATATCTTGGGGTTACTTGCGATTCTCAAAACAGATGATAAAGTACTAGTTCAAATCTTGCAATCAAAAAATGTTGATGTATTAACACCTAGGCAATATTTCGAATATGACTAATGAAATATAATTATTACTATTCTGTTTTGTATATACCAGGGAAATAACTAGCTCTTGCTGATTGCTTATCAAGAAACCCAATCCAAGAATCAGAGTGTATGGATGAGGGTCTATCTGTCGAGACCTCAGCACGCATGTTAATATGATTGTTAATAGTTTATCAGTGGCTCCAGATATTCTAGGCCTCATTAAACAGCATCAAAAATCAAACCTAATTTGCCAGAAATTGAAGAATTTCTGTTCTAATGGGTGGCCTAACTAAAATGACCTACCTGCAGAGCTGGCTGTGTACTATCAGTATCGAGCAGATATCACTATCAACAAATCAACAAAGGTTTCCTCTTACAGCGAAGCAGATTGATTACCCCTCCAGTACTGCAGGGTTACGTGTTGAAACAATTGCACAGAGGACACCCTGGTATATCCAAATGCAGAGCTCTTGTTCAACAGAATGTGTGGTGGTTGGGGCTAAGAACACAGTCAGTTGTGGAAAATTGTACAATGTGTATCAAACAGTGCAGCAACTCAGAGGAACCTTTCATTAAAGAAGCATTACCTGATTATTCTTAGCAGAAAGTAGGCATGGATGCAATGAAGCATGAAGGTAAATTGTATTTGCTTTTAGCAGATTATATTTCTAAATATTCTGAATTGCTGAGTCTCCAGACTGTGACTGAAAACTCTATCACTGAACAATTTAAATCAATTTTTGCTCGATTTGGCATACCAGAAGTTGTGCAAATCGATAATGGTCCTCAGTTTAAAGGAAAGTCACAGGAATTTGCAAGGCAGTATGAATTCTACTATAGAAAATGCAGTCCCTATTATTGTCAATCAAAGGGCTGTGCTAAAGCAGCAGTTAGGACTACAAAAATCCTTATAAAGAAAAACAAGGGCATTCATGAAGCCTTATTAGCCTTCTACGGTGCATTGCTCAACAGTGCACTGTCACCATTAGAGATTGTGCTGGATAGAATGGTCAGGACCACCATACCTAGGTTCAAACCATTTCACAAAGCTACTTCCAAAAATGTGCACAAAGAGAGAGCCTCTAAGAAAGATGGTCAAAAAGACTGGTAAGATAGAGACACAGAGTCCAAAAATTGAGCCCAGTCAGACTGGGAGAAAGAGCCTGGATCACCGATAGAAAAACATATGGGCATGTTACAGGAACACCAGAGGACCTTCAGTATCCCGGGTCATACCGGACTGAAACAAAAGGCACGGTGTGTAGGCGTAATCAACAACATTTATTGCCAGCTCCAGTATGGAAATTGGATCATGGGACTTTGACCACTGAGAAGTCTTTTTAACTTTGGCATTGGGGACAGTTGCAGGTTAAACTCCCACCCAGAAGAGGTAGTCGAGACACAGGCAGATCAGTCAACACATAAAACAGGTACCTAACGGAGACAGTGAAGCAGAGTAGAGCCAGAATGGAAAGGTTGGGATCAGGATTAGAAAGAAGAACAAGTTATAACATCAAAAACAACCACCAACTTACGGAGGTCAAGTAGGCAGACGGTACCACACACTTGGGTGGGTGATTACATAACTAATGGAATGGCCTCCTGTAATAAGTAAAGCTTAACAAATTCCAGGTTGTGAATTAACAAGTTCAACACTGAGATTCTGTGTTACAATACTCTTGATAGACATTAAACAGTTATATAAGTTGTATTTGTTTAGTGTGGAATTGTATAAAGGTTTGTGTAACTTCTAGAAATCCTATTCAATACCATTCAGTGATGTATAGTATTTAAGTAGTTGTTATGGAGTTAGGCTAGTGTATTTAATTGAATGCTATTGAGTTATTGTATCTGTGTATTATATTCCATGGAGTTTATACCACCGTGCAACCAGGTCAACTGCCATCACTTTGAACAATTGTTGTAATACTGTACTTGCAGTTTCAATGTCAACTCACTTTGAGTGATTGTGCTACCTTCTTTAGATAATGATTATTGCGTACAGCATATGCCTCTTGAGTTTTATTTATTTGTAGCATAAGGATGCATTTAGATAACATGTTCATTATACCAAAACACTTGTCTTGTCACCACCTTGCATTCCCCAAAATATCTGCACTCATAAAAAAAAAAAAAAACAACCTGTAAAGTGAAAAAAGAGGGGGGAAGTATCATGGGACACATTGTTGCTTTGCCCAGTGAGCAACTACTTGTTATTCAAAACAATTATGAACTTTGAGTTAGAAAATTTATTGTTTGTTACATTCACTTCAACTAATGTAACTCAACCACCAGGCAGTAGGGGGAGAATTAAGTTTCAAAATATTTTGTATGTAAAATATAAAAAAATAGTAAAATATTTTTAAGTTTATGGAAGAGTATACATTCTGTCACTAACAATAATAACCATTAAAAAAAATTATGCAGCACTGGGTGAATCTAATATTGTAATTTGAAATGTAACTGGTATTACAATCACAAAAAAAAAATACGTTAAGTACTTGGGGATGATGAAATTCAGTAAAGCTTATTATAAAACCATTTACTTCTTTATTGATATATAAATTTCAGCTTTTCATAGTTGTAAAAATTGACCAGGGCCTTTGTACCAAATTAAACAGGTTATCAAAAACATTCTAACATTTCAATTTAATGAAAATTTTAAATTATATATTATAAAAACAATCTACTACATTTTAAGTTCAGAAAAATGAAACATTTATAAACAAATACAAATCCCTTTGCACGGTTTGTGATACTTGTGAAATTAAGTATAAAATTCTTATAGCATGCTAAAAGATATTTAATATTCCAAAGTACACACCAATGAACAGAAAATATGTATGCAAAATTATTTTGAAAGCAGCAATAATGGCTGGTATCAACTGAAAACATTTCACTGGTTTGGAAAAATTAAAAGTAGGTTGCGTGATTTCCTCACTGATATAGTTTTCAAAAATTCTAACTTTTATCATTCTAACCACGCTAATTTGGCATGCTTTAAAGTATAAAAATGGTGTTGAATTTTTTTAACATAACTGATTTAGTAAAGTGATTGTGTGAGTGTGTGTCACATTGCAGTAAAACTATAAAATTGTTAATTTTTCTGTGTCACAGTTGTGTTGTTTGCTTTGTTGGTCTAAATGATAGTAGCACTATTATGCTTCTGCAATAATTTAATGATAGTAGTACTTTGATGTTCTGCAATCATTTGAATTTGAAAGATATTTTGCCTATAACTTTTGTTAACACAATTACAGAGAAAAGAACTCCTAAGGCCATTCATGGTTATTTTACACTTTTCTGAAGCCCTGCTAAAGTTCTAGTTCCAGGATATTCCTCCACCTTATGTAATCAAAGCTTAAAATAGTCTAGAAAATTACACCAAAGAGACAGCGCACTATGTTTGTGTGCACTCAGTGTAATAAACTTTTGCATAAGAACTATTTCTTACTAGGCATTACCAAAACACAGCTATTTTATCACTGTTTTTATTCATATTAATTATAAATGTAACATTATAATGTACAAATAGAATATAAATAAAAGTTCAATTTAACCAGAAATAAGGCACTTTTATGTTAATACACAAGTACAATACGCTCGTGATACAATGCATATTTAGAACAAAACCAAGCACGTTTAACATTGGGTGATTTTTCAAAGGTTTGATTCAAAGAGTGTGAAGAAACCATGAATTAGATTATACTTTCTTTTTGAATAATTGTATTTACGTCTGGAACACAATAGTGAATGGTTATGAGTCCGAAGTGTAGTAGCAGAGATGTGAAGGATTTTATAAATATATAGTTAATACCTGGAATACTTATTATTCGCTTTTGTTGAGTGTGATACTAAATATATATAATTACAAGGAACATTTCCAACACTCTATGTTTCTTTTAATAAAGTCTCCAGTCCTTGTTATTATGCCTGTCATGGGAAATGCATTTACCCGAGGAAAGCCGGGATGGCTTGCAGAACACAGAAAACTAAAATGAGTACATACAAAGGACTTTGTACACGAAAAACCCTTTAGTCAAAATTATTTAATTAATATATTAATTTAATAAATTAACAGAGAATTTTAAATTTGGGCGCTTGGCATGGCGGATGCCAGAACTGCCAAGGTTATTGACTTATCATTTTAACAAACTGGAAAATACAAATACGCCCTTTAGAAATAAAATAAACATGATACAAACATCATAAAATTCTGAGAAGATTTTAGTGTGTCACAGTTAAATGGTTTGTAATTATATGTAGGTCACACTCAGGGGCTGCAAACGAGAGATAACATTTTCCTGTGTTTATGTTAGGCTCTACTTTCTGGGGGACATAACACTTCACCACAATAAACACATACTACGTAGTTTACTCTTGGTGCTGTGGTTTGTTCGGGTCATGGAATGGCTCAGTGAATCGTTCGTGCATGAACAGTTCTGGAGACACGTGCATCAATGCACCTTGTGCGATGCCAGGCACAAACGGAGCGGCATTGGTCTGCCTCCCAAGCAGGCAGTGAGGATGACGTCAAAATATTTTTAGACTTTGGAGAAACATTCCTTACATCTAAAGGAATAAAATACATAATCTGAACATAGTTCCAGAAATGCTTTGTTTCGTTGAGGTAGCTACCCTTTCATAACTAACATTGTATGGTGTGAGAGTTAGGTTGTGTTTATGTGGAATCCTTTCACAGCAATTTTGTAAATAGTGCACACTACACCATTTCCCAAGATACTGAACACTAAACCATATGAAATACACAGAAACAGATAATATTATTATATGTAAGAGAACATATCAAAAACAAATCTGCAGGCATTTTATCAAGAAATTTTCAAAATGTCATCTGTTACCATGATATGTCAACCCAACAACACATTGACTCATGAATGCACTGATGTATCCCTGGAGAATTTCTGATTTATTTGCCTTCAAAAAAATAAAAGTTACAAAGATTCGTTACCTCATATATTGAAGTTGCATAACCAAGTGATTTTAAATATTCCCACAAATATAAGTTTGCTGGGTTTAAATCAGGTCTTTGAAGTGGTCAAGCGATTGGTTCACCTTTACTTATCCAGCCGTCATGGAATTTTTGATTCAGAAACTGGTGATATTAAAAATGAAATAAGCAGGAGCTCCATCATATCATATAACACATATTTTATTCTACCTGTAATGGAACATTTCATAAAATATTAAGGTAGTTGTTCACTGAGAGTGGGAGGAAGAACATATAATCCCACTATACAGTCATCAGTACTGCTGGTCCAAACATTGCCTGAAATTTGGTGTTTATGATGTGACAGAACCACTGCAGGAAAATTTTCATCTGCCCATATGCGCTGATAATCGAAATTCATGATCTGATCTTGTTGGAACAAAGCTTCATCGATAAAGAGAACAAATTCATTGAAGTCAGTGCTCATATATTGTCGGATGAACCAAATGCACAAAATTTAACACACAGGAAAATCAGCTCGTGACCAGGCCTGTACGCAGTGTACATTGTATGGTTACAACACATTTTATACAGCACTCTCCAGACCACCAGGTGTTAACATTAGACTTTGTAGCTTTGTCTCGTGCTGACACTAGGGTTCTATTTGACAGTATGAAAATAACCTCCTCCAGATTTGGAATCATCATCCTTCTTAGTCACCAGTGGCAGGTTTGAACATTCCATGTTCTCTAAGATGATTAATTGTTTCAAATGTTCTCTCAGGTACCTGGAAAAAATGCTAGGCAGCACTACTGTTTCAGTTTGCTACCCCACATCTAAACATTAGTATAACAGTACTGTATCCTAGGATAAGTGAAGAACATACTGAAGAAGCAAGTTATCTCTTAAATGCTATGTCACACAATGAAATGAGTTTCATGGGAAGATGTAACCTTGAAACCATGTTATATCACATTTGTTTACATTATAATCAGATATAAACATTCAATTCAACCCTTCTGGTATGGGGTTGCTATCATACCTAAGATGGTACCCACATAAACATGACCCAGCCCACAGTGTAAATTATGAAAGGTGAATTTTAGCAAGGTGTTAACAAAAGCATTTTTGGACCTACAGTCATATTATAACATGTTTCCTTCCTCTACACGCAACAAATGTTTTTTCACTGTTTCAAAATTTATTAGTGCAACATCTTTTGTGTGAGCGACAAAATTTTATACCTTTTGAGAATCAAACCCTAGTTCTTTTCTACCATCACACTTGTATTTACATTAGCATCACCATGAAAAAGATAACAACTATAACGCTGCACAAAATCTCATTAAGTCTGTCAGTCTCGCATGCAAAAAGGTGCTGCCAAACCATACACCAATCACAAACACAAGTATTACTAGCAACATCTACACACATAACACTCTTTCCCCTTACACAACGAAGTCCTTGGACCGAAAATGTTTAATTTTTAGTCTTTGAGGTCTTGTTGTAACATGGCCATGTGGAGATGCTTGTTGCAACACACTGGGACTTGCAGCATTACTGGAACTGTCCTGCAAATAAGACTGCACTGTTGTTGTCGGGAACCTCTTAAACTCCTCACTTCCATAACATGAACACACGATGGTGCAGTTAGAGCAGAAAATCCTTTGAACCCCTCGCTTCCTTCAGGCAGAGGCTCCTCTATTAACTGTGAGGGCCTATGAAAGGTGCTAGTTGCCAATGCTCCACAGGTGTCTGTAGTGTAGTACCTCCAGACGAGCCCGCATGTCTTGGGCAAAGCTGATCAATATGGCAACACATCCAAAGTCTATCTGTCAACACCACCTTATACGACATTGGTCATGTCACCTCAATCTCTACTGCAGATAACCACTTTGGACCCCTTCCCATGTTCCTAGCATAAACTGGGTCCAGTGGGGCAAACACCCTGTTTCAAAGAGCATGGTTTCTTTTGCTTGTCTTTCATCTCTTCTGAAAACTCTGGATGAATATGGTCAAGACATGTTCTCAACCTATGGCTCATTAGCAGCTCTGCAGGGCTAGCTGATGTAGCAGCACTTGGTGTAACATGTTGAGCCAATAGCAGCCTGGCCAGTCACCTTGATAAATCACTACTGCACATGTTCTTCAACATAATTTTCATGGTTTGTACCATACGCTCTGCTTGTCCATTCGATGATGGATGATAGGGAGCCACTTTAATCAGTTGAATACCACTGTTCTTTGCAAATTCCTGTAACACAGCAAGGCTGAACGTGCTGCCATTGTCGCTAACCAGTGTATTAGGTAGTCCATGTGTGACAAACAGACTGCGAAGGACCCGAATAACACTTGAAGTATCAGCAGATTTGACTGGTGCTACTTTCAACCATTTAGAATAAGAATCGACAATGATCAGGAAAACTTATTCTTGTATTAGACCGGCGAAGTCCGTGTGCAATCGCGACCATGGCCTCCTCATCCACTCCCACAGGTGAATTGGTGCCTTTGGAGGGGCATGTTGCATTGTGTTGACTGACAAATGTTACACTGTTGGACCACCCTTTTAATGTCATTATCTATGTCTAGCCAACATACATAACTGCGTGCAAGGGTCTGGTTCGCAAAATGCCTTGATCTTGGTCATGTAGTGTATCTAATATGCCACCTTTGGAACAACTACTCATGTCCCCCACAAAACACAACCATGGTGCATTGACAGCTCATGTTGGCACCTGCAAAATGGCAGGTAAACTTCTTCTAATTTGCCAGCAGGCCAGCCCTTCCACAATCAATTTCGAACTCTTGACAAAACACGGTCTTTCTGAGTCATATCTGCAATTTCATCAGCTTGAAGTGGAAGTGTATCTAGGGCTTCCAACGATAAAACTTCCTGGGGTGGTGATATTTCAAGTTCGGGAACATTTCCGGGAAGGCAGCTGAGCCCATCTGTATGTGGAATACTGGGACCAGGTTTGTAATGAATCTCAAAATCATATCCACTTAACATGCTGTTCCAGCGTAACATCCTAGGAGAGATGATGTTGGGAGTTGGCGTATCGGTTGTGAACAGACCCAACAATGGCTTGTGGTCAGTCCTGATATTGAAATGTCTTCCGTACAAGTAATGAAATTTCTTTACACCTGCTGTAATACTCACGGCTTCCTGGTCTATTTGAGAATATTGACGCTTAGTAGAGGACATTGTCCTTGAATAAAGCTAATAGGTACTTACCCTGCTTCACTAGGTTGGCTTAATACAACCCTAATGCCATACGGTGATGCATCATAAGTAAGAATGAGGGGTTTCAGTGGATTGTAGCGCGCCAACAATGAGTCCGATGATAACAGGTCTTTGGTGGCTGCAAAAATCTTGTCATGCTCGTCTGTCCATTCCCATTTTGCTGCTTTATCCAGAAGCCGGTGAAGAGGTTCTGCTACTGATGCCTTATTGGACAGGAAAGAACGATTAAAGTTCAATAACCATAGATAAGCTTGCAATTCTTCTCGGGTTCTAGGTGTAGGTGCTTCGTGAAAGGCACAGACCTTGTCAGGTGATGGTTAAATACCATGCTGGCCAACAACATAGCCGAGAAATGAAACTGATGAGGCTCCCAGAGTACACTTTTCCTTCTTCACACAAATGCCAACAGCCCTGAAACGTTGAAACACTTCACGTAGAAAGACCTTCCATGGATTCTGCTTTAATCAGAACATCATCAAAATAAGGCACAACACTATCCAGTCCCGCTGACAGATATTCCAAAAATTTTTAGAATTTCCCTGGAGCTACACACACTCCATACTGCAACACGTTTACTTTGAAAGCACTCTTGTGTGTGACAACAGTTTGTGCCATTACAGCCTCCTCATCTACATGAAGTTGCTGAATGATTGGGCCAACTCCTCAATTTTTGCAAAACAATGACCTCCATTAAGTTTTACTAAGAACTGGGTCACAGAATGGAACAGGATAAAGATCTGCTTTAAGAACTGTGTTGAGTGTGCTCTTGTAGTTTCCACAGATGCTTACATCCCCATTTGCCTTCAGCACAGGTACGATGGGCGTAGCCCAGTCTGAACTAGTGACAGGTGTATACACACCCTGTCTTACCAACTTTTCAAGCTCATTTTCTATAGATGGCAGTAATGCAAACAGAAATGATTGGCTTTTAATCGTATTGGTCTCACTGTTGCATCTAGGTTAATCGTTACAGGTGCACCCTTAAATGACTCAATATTTCACTGAAAATATCCTTAAACTCTTTTACTAACATCAGACACCTGCAATATCCCCTGCACTATTATACCAAGAGTATACATACAAGTGAAACTGCTAAATGTTAAGTTAAAACATATCAAACACTGATGCAGGAGTTCAGTTAAACCTTTGGGTCAAATATAATTAAACATAAGCCTACGCTATGTCAGAACTACCCAAACATACTGCTCTATAAGTACTACAGTTGCGTTATGCTAAAAACAATACTATCTTAGCACCTCAACTCTGCAATTCAAGTGATTTCCTGATGTTTTACTCTTTCTACCTTGCACTGATACACGCACATGTTCCATGCATGTTGCTGGGAACTCAAGACTGCCCCTCCTCAAGTATGGTCCTCCCAAACAGACACTGCCAGTTGGTCAATGTGGACAATCTTAGAATTTCCGTTCAGGAGCCCGACTGTTCACTCTGGAAAGCTGTATCTTAATCTTGCAATGCTGTTCTGCACCATGAGTTATCATCTATGACTACAGTGCAAGAAATTAAAAATGTGCAAAGTGTCCACTAATACTAAGTCACTAGATACTCTGACCCAACCATGAGCTACTGGCACACAACTATACAGAATAACAATCTCTTTAATTCCTGTTTAAATGTATAAATGTGTAGGTGTGGAATGTGTAAATATAAAACACTGGAAACTAAGCCTGTATCCCAAATAAGTGACTGTATGCTGGTGGGCACATACAGTCTTTCAATTTTGGTAGCATGTGGTTGCTAGGAAAAAGAGAAAAGGGAGATGACATTGTGTGAGAAAACCATCATATTTTCAATGTCTAAACAATGTTAAATTTTAAATAATGGGTATGCATAGTTTCCTTCTCTGGCTGTTTCAGTTCTGTGAAAGAAGCCTCAAGCAGAATACCAAGTACAAAATTACCTTGTGATGAACATAACCTAAATACCTTTAATGTGTTAATTAAACACCATTACATGTGGTGTGATGGCAATCTGATTGCAAATGACATCTGGGATCAATGTTGTTAAGAGTCCAGTATAATTCTTGTACTACCTGAACATAATTCTCATTCAAGATGTTACAATACAGTGAACGAGGACTGAAATCCATACAAATAATTAAAATAGAAGTGTCTATGATTTTCGAATTTTCCACTTTTAATTATTATTTCATAGTAGTTTAATTGATTACTAAGCCATATCTAATGTAAATTTTTTTCATGTCTGTCTGTCTGACCGGATTTAACTCAAAAACCTCTGAACGTATTTACATGAAATTTACAAAGTCTATAGATAATAACACCCGGACTAACCTAGTCTTTGTTTCATCAAGATATCTCAAATGGTTCCGAAAATATGATGGTGATCAGGGATGTACATAGGTACTGGATTAAACTTTTCTTAGGAATACTGAATAAAAAAAGCATTGTTAAAAAAAGTTCCATCATTTCTCCTTTCATTTTTGTCTATGGGCTGTCCTCCTTTCCTTCCCAAGAGCCATAGTGGCCCATTGGCTAGAACTATTCTAAGTGGGACAGTAGTGGCTTAGTGGATAGAACTATATCAAGTATGGCAGCAGTGGCCCAGTGAATAGAGCAATTCCAAGTGTGGCCGCAGTGACTTAGTGGATAGAACTATATCAAGTGGGGCCTCAGTGGCCCAGTGGCTAGATATATAGGTATCTACTTCATTAAAACCATAAAACATGTGCGAATCGATGGTAGGGTGTAATTTAATAATTCCATTAAACCTGAAAAAAGCAATATTACTATTTTAAACATAAAATCTTAGTGAAACTACAGTGGGCTTTATTTTAATAACTTCATAAAGCCTAAGCGAAGAGAAATTTCTATTTCAAAAATAAGAAAACAAGTCCTAAATTTCATGCGAACGAAGTTGCATGGGTTAGCTAGTATTATATAAAACAGTACTTATTAGTTGGTATGAGACTTGCAACTGTATCATTGATGCTGTATGTCATCTTGAAATATGTATGTAACATAATTTGTAGTTACAGTTTAAATGTGGAGATTTTAAACATATTGTTATATGTCTTGTAAATAAAGAAATATTATTTGTAAAATGTATTACAAGTTTATAACTTTTTGTAACTTTGAAAGTTTGAAAAATATTATAAAAAGGATACTGAAATTAAATTAATTCTCACATTTAAAAATAAATTAATTTATCATGCTTTTCATATCAGTGAAAAGTTTTAAAAAAAGAAAGATATGAAATAAGAAAAAAGTACCTGTTACCAAAGAAAACATGCAACATTTCTGAGACAATTTTATATGGTCTGCCATTTCCATAACCTTTGGCACAAAAATTTTACTTAAAAATTTGATGAAATTCCAAAATTTGAATTCCAAATGGAAATTTCTTTAATTTTTAAAGGAAGTTGTTGTAATTTGCATCTTGGAAATTGTTGCAATTTGCAACTTGGAAACTATTGAACCCAGAGCACTGGTACTTTGCACTAAGGTAATTTCTTTTAACACCTCCCACCCATAACACCTTGCCAAGAGAGCATTAAGTGCAGTTTTATTAACAATGTAAGTAGTTAAGAAAATTTGAATAGTATTACACTTACAATTTGTAAATTGGAAACAACTGAAAACAAATATATTAATTTTAGAGATTTGTTAAGGGTCTTAGGAAAAGGTTGCAGGTAAATGTGGGAGTAACCATTCTCCCCAGTGGTACAGACCATAATTAATTCTAGTTATCAAGTTTTGCAGAAGGCCTAGTGTTCCCAGCACCAGATTTATTTAAGTGTCTCCATATGAAAGAGAAAGACAAATAGATAAATGAAACAGTAACAAAAGTCTTCTTCAAGTGACTGGCTGATTGGAGCAGGACCAGTACCTTGGTCATGCCACTGCTGTCATTGATGGAATGCATGTGGATAATTGTGAAGCCAATGAAGCCAGAAGACCTGATTGAGCTGCTTTGCAATTTGCCCCTGTTGTAAATGATTAATAAGCTGGCTATCACTGATGTCAAGCTTGGGCAAGGTCACTAAAGGTTCAAAGATTAGGAAATGACAGGTGTGACTTGAGAAGATCTCTGTCTGAAGCAGTGTAGGCTATAATCTTAATGATCACTGGAGTGACTACTCAAGGGGCATAGTGGTCTGGAATTCAGGTTAGCTTCGAACAGTGTACAATTCTTCAAAAGTCAGCACTTGTTTCCTGATTATCATGTATAAAAGCATCTTGAAGGGCTTAACTCTAGCCTCCCCAAGACCTTAAAAGCTGTAAAAGGGGATGGAGTGCCAGTTGACATCCAATGGGGACATTGAATTGATGATGGCTTGCTGGTGAGTGGGCGATGACAGCAATTGCTGCAGTTCCTAAGATGATTCTGAGCCCCAAACAAAGTTAGTTCCACAATCTGAGTAAAATATTTGTAAGCAGACAGGAAGACATTTGTTGACACGTCAGATGCCAGCTCTACATAAACTGCTTCTGCGGCATAACATACAAAAATGCACAAATATACTTTCAAGAGAGCTGCCTGCTGTATTCTAGTGAATTTGATCATGTCTTTGAAAATAGTTTAACCTGCAATTCTCTCATAACTGGAAGATACCCCTTAACACATTGACTTGGAGAAGATCTCTGTCTGAAATAGTGTAGACTTTAGTGTAAATGATGAGTGATGGCACCTTTGACTGCAAGGATCTAGAACTGGTCCCTGATAATGCCCCAAAGAGTGCATCCCATAATGATGATTCTTTTTATGATGAGGTCGGTCAGAGCATGAGACTTCAGAAGCAGCACAGGATGTTTCTACTTGACAGGGATTGTAGATTGGGACAGTCGACTGCCCAACCTAGTCAGGCCACGACAATCACGATAAGGCACTAATTTTCGAATCTGAGAAGTAGTGCATCAATTATTCTTCAAAGCAGCAATGTCACTCTTAAAGAAGTTTGACTGAACTCGAAAAGTCAGAAATTTAAGGCCAGATTCAACTCAGAGAGGTTGAGAACCTCTATTTAAACATGTTGTCTGAGAAGTACAACAATTGTGGGTGAAACAAACGAAAAAATGCAACCTGCAAAAGCTTGGTCAAGTGGCTGAAAGGCATCACCAAGTGATCCATTTCCTGATATTGTGTGAAAGTGTCCAATGCCACAATTTCTTCATTCAAGCACTGCAAATCCACCTCAGCAGCATCTGGTGAGTTTGAAGGCTATTGCTAAGTAGGCTCTTTTAAACATGATGGACCTGTCTACCACAAATGGTGATCCAGCAACTGTGCACGTAAGAGTGAGTGAAGAGATTTGGGCGGCTCTTAACAGCAAGGTACTGAGAGCTGATGAGGGTGATTGAGGTGAGTATGGAGCAGCGCCAGAATGAAAGGGCGGGGGAAACAGGAGATCCCTGAGAAAACCAGCCGACCGACAGCATCGTCCGGCAGAATTCCCACATGTAAAAATCCGGTGACCCGGGCGGGGATTGAACCCAGTTCGCCTTGGTGGGAGGCAAGTGGGCTAATTGCTCGGCCAATGCGGCCCCGTGCAGGTAATAGGCCATGTGAAGCCAATCTACAGGATTGTCTCCTGATGATACATGTCTACATGCCTCCATCAAGATAGATGTGTAAGGTCTTGGATTAAACTTACCCTATTGGCTTTGCAAACTGATGGGGGATGTCTTTATCAAGGTAAAAACAACTTGAGAATCAGTCACAGCTGTTATTGGTGATAAGCAAAGATTCTTCTTATAGGTTACCCTTATACATTTTAGCAAGCATGTCAATAGCACAGCACCAAAAATCTCGAAATTACACGATGATTAGGCTTTGATTGCTGCTACCTTGGACTTGTCCACTTACAGTTAAACGCTAGTTTAAATGCCAGGACTTAGGATATGCAAGTAGACCACTGTTGCATAACTCATTTCAGAACAGTCTGAGAACCCATGGATTTCATAAATGTACCCTTTTGGGTTCCTAAAGCATTAAGGAACTGCAATGGAGGATAGATACAGAAAGTTCTTGATTGAAGTACTGCCAAGGTTTTGCTATATTTGGAGGTAGGTCAGAATCCCAGTCAAGTGTTTTCAGTATTTTGTAAACATTAAAAGACTACTGAGTTATCCTAAAGGATGAAAAACCCTTGCAATAGTTTATTGTTATTTTGGGGGCATGATTAAACTGCCATTTTGTAAACAAATATATCACTGGATTCCACTGAAATCCCAGTATCTTGACAACAACCCGATTATCAAGATCAAAACTGTATGACAGCATCTCAACATAATCAGCAGCAAGCCAAACAAGGACAGCCCAATGACTGCTCATTAATTTCCACAGCCTGAATCCCCCCTGGAAAGGCAAAATATCAGTTCATTCTGAATGGCCAGTGCTGAAATGACTGAGTCAGATCCTATAACAATATCATTCACATTTGATTGAAAGATTCTAGATATAATAGCGAACATTGCTGCTGCATCTTAAGCCAACTACTGCAATGTGCAAAAGGCTAAGTACAGGATTAATGATACTCAAAAAGAAACAGTTCTCAGACAGTAGTTTTCAACTGAGTCAGTATCATAAAACTGCCACACAATGTGTTGCATCTTGATGATCAACATGAACAGCAATACATTTGCTTTATATCAGCTGTAAACAACTACATATGTGCAACAAAAGTTTCACAATACATTTTAACAATGTGTAACGACCTTTGGGGGTCCGCTCATGATAAGTTAAACTTGAACGGACTATAGGTTCCTTTGCGGCCCCCCTGTTTTAACAACAATTTCGACCAGCCTACTCCAGGAAGAGTATAAAAGCTTTGAGTGCGCTCCCCCCCAGCCCAAGTGGCAGCCAGTGGCGGAAGAGTGTCCACGTCTGTGCAGAAGCGAACACTGATTTTAGATGTCAAGGGTTCGGGGAACTTTGGCCTATCTACGATCATCACAGCTGTTTCATTGGTGAGCATAACCTTGACAAGTAGTAGGGCGGCAATCCATTTCTTGAGAACTCGTATAACTTAATAAGCATGGCAAGGCTAGAGTCTTTATATAGTCGTAATCGTATATTCTTATAACTAACTTACCATTCCGTATATATCATTATCCTTGTAGGTCAGTATATTCATACCACAGTTTCTTGTATAACTGTAATAATTTATGTTCTTTTAATTAACTTGTCAGTTCCAGAGTACGTAGAGTAAAGTAATTGTATTGAGATCCGTATTGTAGTATTGTGTTAAAAGAATTGTGTTATATATATTTAAAGTATAGTAATAAATGTGTGTAGTGGACTTCCCCCTCTTTCATTGAATAGCTGTTAGTATTTGTGTCCCCCATGTACAGCCCCTACCTAACTGGAATATAGTAGAATCAAAGTGAGAGGAGCAGCGAGTAGTTGGAATATTAACTGAAGCCATAGTGTTAGGTAGGCAGACTGTTACAAATGTCTCTCTTTAACTTTGGACCCATAAGCAAATTGTTATTCAGCAACATCCCATTAGAGCATTTGGCAGAGGTATCAAACTCCACTCGCAATTATGTAGTGGAGCCTTCTTGCTTGGTCATGCAGTGATGGATATAGTATGCTAGTACTAAATGGACATGATCTGATGGAACCCGTTCCATACCTTTGCCCCAAAGCAAGGTACCGTACTATTACTCTCTCATTAAGACAAGTGCATACATTTGAATTAAGTTTCCTCTGAGGTGCCTTTCAAGGCCAAGCAAACAAACTTTCTTAGGCCCTAGTGGCTGTAATCTCAGTGTAAGAGATGCAAAATGGCACACACACAGGTAGCAATCATCTTTGTTCTGTGTATGTTTCAAGTAACATTTCCTCACAGAGATCATACTCAAATGATTTATGTTTAGAGGCTGGGAAGTCTTCGACTTTCCAAAACTTTTTAATAAGGGGGACTGAAGTGATAGAGGTATACAGAATAATGGAGAAAGAAATCGATTCAGATGCCACCTTCCCCGTAAAAACCAAACTAAACACAAAGTCTAATGCAATTAATGGGCCACTAATCCTGCTTCCAGTCACCAGTTGAGGAAAGAGATCTACACCAATAAGAAGTTTGACAGAGCCAGGAGTCAAAGGAAAGATCAGTCAACTTGAGGTTAGTCGCAGCACTACAAACTTGAGATGAAAGCTTAACACTGGGAAAAGTCACCAGTAATGCATGATAAGATGATATCAAGAGAAAATTAGGGAGCAGTATTTCCAACTGACACAATAACAATGGATTCACAAGCTCTTGACACACTGACAGTGGTGTTTGATAAGCCATGAACTGACAAATAACCCTTGTTGTGTCTTAAGTGTAGCTTTTGTATACATCTCTCTGACATGAAGTTTGCTCAACTAGATGTGTTCAACAATGCCCGAGCAACAAATAGACTACTTGTTGAACCAAGAACTTCTGCTTGGGCTGTCAACAACAAAATTGAGTGATCACAATGTGAAACAGCAGGCATGACTACTGAGAGTGCAACTGATCCACACCAAGCTTCTGTTCAAAATACAGTAGGGAATTATGTTTACTACTGCACATGCAACATGACATTGAAGGGGAGTTCTTTGATTGATGTAGTTTGGAGAGACAATTCAAGCCCAGATTCTGCTTCTTCGTCATTACATAGTGATCTTCAGGAGGCAGTTAATGGAAAATTTGTCACTTGTACAAGGGATGTGAAGAATTATACACAATCACAATATGACTGTGCGAACTTGCAAGGAAATTTTATGTGGGTGAACAATGCTTAGTTAAAACCTGAGGTTTTTGTTTAGAAAACTGTGGATCATGTCCTCCTAAGCCCCCATTGCTTCTAAAGTGCTGCTACATTTTCAAGAGATAGTCAACAATTGGCATGAAGACCTTGGTGAGTGTGCTGAATCTGGTGCTTGCAACAGCGCCTCAACATGGGCAGATTATTGTTTGTTGTCACAATGGTCAATTTAAAAATTCCAGGCAACTATGAAATTGAAATTGGCTTTAAACATGGACAAAGATAGGATCACCACAAGAGGTTCAAACAGCACTCTTCAAATAGACTAGTTTTTCTACTGGAGGGCAGACTTGCATTATTGGCTACCAAACTTTGATCATTGCTGTGTGGTGTTATCAAAAATAACAAGCACAATCTTAGGCTGGATAACATTCAACTTAGGTTCATTTGAAGCATCACCATCAGTCCCTGTTTGTGCTACATTCTTGTAACACCAGTCATAACTATGTAGTTTTATTTCTTGAAGATGATCATTATTCACTGTAGATGCTGTTCACTATTGAAGTTTTTACTCTCATTCAAAGATACTTTTGCAGCAATATTATCTCCATTGCATGATGTTTCAAATTCAGCAGATCACAAATATTAGCGAGAAATAATTTCAGTTTTTTTTTAATCACTTACAACTGCATTTGCAAGGTCACAAGTACTTCAATTGTCCTTCGACTAATTGAAGCCACAATGCTGCAGACTATATCAGCCATGTAGAATGAATAAAATAAAGTACTAAATGGTACACAAACAGGTCCGTGAGAAGCATACACAAAAGTTATTTGCCTCTCTAGTGCTAGTGCCAACAACAGCTTCCTGGTGTGGTAAAAATAACCATAAATAGCACTGTTACTTAACAAGTCTGACCATGTGTAACAAACACAAGTAGGTTAGTTCATGGGATCCCTCCACAGCTTTGACTACATACTAGTGTCTACAACTGCTGGTCGGAGCTTGCAGCACCACTGCTGGGTGTGCGGTCAAATGCAACATGGAATCATGTGCACAGCAACCTGTACGCTCACTGTTTACATTGTTCCATGGTTGCCATATAGTTTCATTGTCGTATACTATTTTCATTGTGCAGTAGTGTATTAAAAGAAATATAAACATGCACATTTATAATTTTTACTTTTAATTTTATACAAACGTAGCTAATGCAAACATAATAGTAACTGGCAAAAAATATTTGTAACTTTTTCACTACTATTAGCAACATTTAATTATATCAGTCAATAAGGTGTGCCTTAAATATTTAAAAAAAGTTACACTGAAAAAATTCCTGTCTTCCCCTGAAGTTGAGGTTAAGGTAGGGTGGCAATTTCCGTGATTATCTAGACCTAGACAATTCAGCAGAAATTATTTTAAACACATTTTAAACACAACCTTATTGAGAATGGAATTATATCCTTCTGGTGTCTATTCATGAAACTTACAACTAGGGCTGCATGTCAAGCTGAGATCAGATTTACACAAAATATCATGGTATGGTTATCAGATTATAACATTCCTTACAGGCATGGTTAGCTGGGTTTCATATGGTGGCAGTTGGATCCGGAGACCCCTGAGTGCTAGAGAAAACTGTTGTAATCCATACCTCTGCGCTCCCAAGAAAATCTGGCTGAATGTAGTGCAGGGGAGGGGAGCCATAGCTGGCACTGAGATGAGCCATCTTAAACACCAATTCCCTCCTTAGAGCCTACACATCATGATGGCCAGCGGCAATCTCTTCTCTAGTATTCACATGTCCAAGCTTGACAAGATACCACACCAACAGGTGCATATCTATGAGGACACTTACATGTTCTAAAAGTCAACAACCATGACTGCACTTCCTAAGACTACTGATGCAGTATCCAGCCCCAGTGTATGACAAGTCCAGAGCAGTCAGGAATAACTATGCCACCAAGCCATCAGGGGATGGGTATTCTGTGTACTCAGTAAAATATCCTCAAATGACCTACCTGACACTAGGACTAGCCTAATTGGGGAAACATTCAAGGGTAGACATTGACCAAAGAAGCAGTACTCCCAGTTCGAGAAATGCCCCAGCTACAGAACTCTGGGAACAGTGAGCCTAAACTACAAATCACAGTAAAACCCTCTTAAGAAGTTTTCTGTTAAGAACTTTTCCTGCTTAATAAGCGTTAAAATGTTTGCACTTTGTCTGTTACAAATACATGATTTTACCCTTTTAAGAAGTTTTCCTGTTTAATAAGCATATATTTTTCAGTATGTTTCTGAAACTTCTTAACAGGATTTCATTGTACTTGATCATTGTGACAGAAGTGGTATAAGGGGATTAGTTGAAAATTGATGAATGAATAATTCATAAAATATGTTATGCCATGTACCAGGAACGTTTACAGGTAAATAAAATGGATTGCAAGCACACTACCAAATGTCATGCAAGGAACCAATTATTTGAGAAAAATATCCTGCGGTGTATGTAGAACTATCACAAAGTTCAATATGAAATTATTATTAATATGTACAGTTATTTTCTTTGTTTTCTGTAGCTAATGTTTTTATACATGATAACAATTATAAAGTATACAGATTCTTTATATAAAAACATGCTTTCACAGTATACTTTGTTCTGTGACCTTATTAATTTGGTATAGAAATGTATAATTTATTTACAGATTAGAAGTATTCATTACTACTCCTAAATATGTATGGTCGTATGGTTACAGAACGTGAAAAATTCTGTGTTTAATATATGGAGACAGGAGCAATCTGTCAGTTTTCTGAAGCCAGAAGTCAGTTGACTTGTAAGCTGTATTAGAACATTATGAAAAATCTCAATATGCAACTTTTATTTGTAGCTAACATCTTTCACATTATGGGCTGAGTTATGCTGTTTCGTAACCAACATATATTTAAATACGAACTAAATTATATTTAATGAGTCTTTTGTTAGCAATATGTTCTGTATCTTTCAGTTTACGAAGGTAGCCACTAGTCTGAAAAGTCTTTGCTTGACTAATCTGAAACAGTAAATCAGTGGTGGAAAATAAATCAGGAAAAAATATTAATTAAGAAATTTAAATTGAATACTTTTAGCACAGCTATAAAGCCACACAATGTAATTCATGTTTCTTTGTCCTATTTATCAGAATTTTCTATTGTATTTTGAAAGAGAGACATAAAAAAAGGTTTTCTTTAAAAATAAGTTAATTAAAATAATTACATGGGAACTGTACTTTCATCTCTTCTGCTACACTTCAGGAAAATAATTATTCACCAGTTTGTCTGACACATGTATAGGTTTTATAGAATGAGAAAATGAATTACACAAACCCACACGATAAATTTATGTACACAGACTTTTTTTCCAACTTTTTCTGAAGTCCATTTAGATGAACAGCTATAACAGTAACTCCATAATGTGTCTGGGATATGACTATTTATTGTTGGCATATTCACCCACAATGTAAAAAAATATGTCAATGATCCTACATGTCTGTATTGTAACAAGATGCCAGAGGGGCCTATACAAGTTCGTGGAGGATGGAGGTCTTAATAAAAATAAAAGAAGTAAATTTGACTTTCAATTTATTCACACAGCTATTACTTACAACATTAAGCTATCTATCTCCACTGTTACTCTTGTTATTCTCAGCGAGTGCAAAATATAATTCTATCTCAATTGTAATTGAAGTCTTTAATCAATGTCTACATATTTGTTACCGTCACTTAAAGGTCGTATGTACTGAAACATTTTCTGTGAAATCGTTGTTTGCACCTAAACGTGTGTCTCTGTAAATAAATGTTCTGGAAATACAAAGTTTTGCCAGAAAGGATAAAAACCATTGTCTATATCGCTATCTTTTTACTTTTATCATATTAAGTGTATTAATTGAGAAAAAAAAAATAGTGAAAGTGGTCAAATATCGCATTTTTAAAGCTTGCCTATGAAGTTTCTTTAAGCAGTAAGAGAAAAGTACGATTATACGCCGGTAGTTTGATCTGTGTACTTTCATCGCGTGTAATAAAATCCCACAGTTACAGATCTAGTTTACACAGTAAAGCATTAGGATGGAAAAACTGCACGCCATGCGCATAGGAGCAAAGAGGCGCTAGGCATGAGTGTTAGTGTCGCCCATATCGCTCATTCACTTCTTGACCTTGAACACGCAGGTACATAGGACCCTTAATTCCCATTCACTATTTACACACAATCAGTCTGTATATTGCCATTATTCCCAATGTTTTAACTCATGCATCAGGTTCAATGGTCTCGCCCATCAGTCTCACTCCCCACTGTACTGATGCTTGCAATCTGCAGACTTCACTCCCGCAGGTTGCTCTTTCTGCCCCTCAGTGCTCTTCTGACTCATCGCTTCACTGTTTTCGCAAACCTGTAGCTTAAGGTTGGATAATCCTCCAAACTCCCGAACTATTGGTTTGGAGGCTCGTAAAGGCTTAAATAGTCTTGCTGGCCCAGTCTAGAAGGTTCCCCACACCTCGAGTCTTGCTAAAAGAGGCTAGAGAAATGACGAGAACATGCTTTCAAAGATAACCTCAGAAATACAATCTGCTGAAGGTCACAGGTGCACGAGTCACAATAAGCTTAATGCAATGCTTCTTGCATTACCACTCGCCTGACCTTCACTCATTCTTTGCTCGCTTGTGTGAGACAGTGCACAGGAAGCGATGCAGATCAGTAACATGTAACTGTCCCCTCCTCAAGTCTGTTCATCCCTAACAAACTCTGCAACATCCGGACATTCGTAGAGTGCCAGTCAATCAATGGGAACAGCCTTCACCTTTCTTTATTCTACGTCCACCAATCTGAAATATGATTGTACTTGTGGTGGATGTCACAGGCTGTGGCTAGATCCTCGTCTGACATACCCTGAAGCACTGGTAGATACTGCCTAATGCTTCACTTTCCTTCTCGAGTTCTCACAGCTGGTTCTTCGCTTTGAGAAGCACATCCTCCATGGGACTGCCATCCTCAGAGCCACTGATGAGAAGAGCCATCACAGTGCTGGTTCCATGCCATGGGCTCCTTTTACAGCTATGTAGCACAGTGTGCGCATGGTGTCTGGACAGCATGCACGGGCCATCATGTGCATTTTCCAACTGCTTTGTGAGGTGTACAGCTTGCAGTGTCAGCTTGCTGATGTGGTGTCCTCAGTTGTTGGGCATATGCACAAAGTTCACAAATTTCTTCATCCATATGATTGACTGCATTCATCGAAGCCATTTATTATTCCTCTTGCTGCCTCTTTTACCACAGCTGTTTCTGTTTCTGCTGTTGTCGAGAGTAGGCTTTCAGGTGCCCTGGCTGTCCACATGACTAACACTCAGGCAGTTTGGGTGGGAGGAGCGATGTTCCTCATGGCTGTCTGCATCTCCCTCATTGTCTTCTTGATGCAGTTGTTGTCATCTTCTTTCAGTGTCACTGCATGTACTATACATCGGGGTGCAGACCCCTGTATTGCCGACTCCCACCTCCAGTGCTTGGGCCAGGGCATCCTACATGTTGTGGGGTACAGCCAGATGTACTGCTTGCAGTACCTCTGCGATGGCGATGGCATTGATGAAGAAGACAACTGCAATGATGTTGGGCACCTCCTAGGGGCACTCTTTCAGAGATAGGTGGGACAACCGCACAACTTGCTGTAGACCCATGCAGTCGCTCCTGTGGTCATTGGGTGAGACTTTGCAGTTGGGCATGGTGGGGATGTCTTACATATCGGTCACCAAAACTTAGATCCAAGGGCGACACCAGTGTTGGATACCCCAGTTGCTGTTGTTTTGGCAGAGATTGTAGTATACTCAGTACAGGACCTCTAAATATGTACTACGGTGAGGAAGTAAACCCGCTGTTCGTCTGACCAACTATTCTGAACTGGTGTTGGTATTCCTGTCAAGGAGTGCGACCATTGTAAGGGGCAGGCTTAATTGTGACCCTGATCCCCACTCCTGGCTACATAATACCAATGCTGCAGAGCTGCTGGCTATCCTCAGAGGTTGCTGCAGTGGTTATGCACTGCTTCCTCACTTCACTAAGCTGCAGGTTTGGTGATAGTGGAACTCTGCTGTTAAGAAATTCTTGCAATTCCATCTCTAATACATTGATTTTTGGTTTCATTTCATTCTTGACAATGTCTATCCTTTTATTTCCAATGTTCACTGTTTCATTTACACTGTCCATCCTGTCATTTACAATGTTCACTATTTCATTTACATCGTCAATTTCTCATCCACACAATCAATTCTCGTATTCACTAACTTGCTATTCCTTCTATTTTCCTTTGTACATTATCTCTTTTCTTGTCTGTATTCTCATTAACTGTGTCTAGTTTCCTATTTATTACAAATCTAATTTTGGTATTTACAGTTTCATTTCCACTTTCTTTCACATTAAGTACTAATTTTGATAAAGACTCGCAGTGATTCCAGTTCTGCAGACATTTTTCTTGTTAATATTGACTAAGGTTGTACAGTAGTTTTAATTTTTTTTTGCCTACAGCTATTACAATTTGTTTTAATATCACTAATTACTAGCCTTATGCTTAACTTAATTTACAATTGAATACCTCCATCCCACTTCTGATGTCAGTGTTACCAGACACCAGAGGGGCATATCAAATTTCTTGAAGGATGGAGGTCCTAAAAAAAATTGTAACAAAATGACTAAATTTGTTTTTTAGTTTATTCTCACAGCTATTATTTACAATATTAAGCTATATATTTCCACTATTACTCTTGTTATTCTTAGTGAGCGCAAAATATAATGTCTATCTCAATTATAATTAAAGTCCTATCAATGTCTAAATATTTGTTACTGTCACTTAATCCACACTAATTATTCACACATATTCAATCTGGCTATTGCCATTATTTCCAATGATTTACACTCATGCAACCAGTTCAATAGTCTTGCCCATCATTCTCACTCTCCACCGTACTGATGCTCACAGTACGCAGACTTCACTCCTGCTGGTCGTTCTTGCTGCCACTCAATGCTCTTCTGACTCGTCGCTTTGCCATCTTTGCATACTTGTTGCTTAAGAATGCACAATCCTACAAACTCTCAAACTGTCAGCTCGGAAGCCCGTAATGGCTTAAGTAGTCTTGCTGGCCCTATCTAAAAGGTTCCCTGCACCACAAGTCTTGCAGAGAGTGGCTACAGCCATAACCAGAAATTCAATCTGCTGAAGCTCAGGGGCACATGAGTCGTGATAGGCTTGTCCTAGCAGCAAGTGGCAGCTTGCCTTTGTAAATTGCTGCCTGCTTCTCGCATTACCACTTGCCTTACCTTCACACACTCCTTTGCTCACTTCATGTGGGACGGGGCAAGGGAAGCAATGCAGACCAGCAACACATAACAGTATGTACTTGTATTGATAAGACCTATGAATATCTTGTAAGTGGTACCCTTGTGTAACATATATTGTAATAAAAAAGAAAAACAGGAAAAACATTTTTCCGTATCTGTGGTTTTTTTCATGGTTGATGCCACAAAATGGATTATGACCAATCTTCTGACATTTAATTTCTACCACAGCAAGTTTCTCAACATATTGTACCATTTTGTATTTTTATGGACAAAAACATGAAAGCTTTGGAAGTTTCCAGATGCAACGAAAATACAGTCAAAACTGCTCAACATATTCACTGAATCCATGTAATTACATTGAT